>OZ021726.1:56780958-59520958 GCA_963978545.1 Linyphia triangularis
ATCTTATCGGATAGCTTATAACCACTTAACTAAACATAAACACAACAATAATTGTCAGTGCCGTGGTAGTAAAGAACTTTTGTGGATACTCTGTTCTGCATTAAGTTTTATGGAGCATAAAAGGCTGAAAATCCCTCTTCATGTATAACTTCAGTTAAGTTGAATAAATCTATTATAAATCAAATACAGTTTTGCCATGTAATAGGTGACATGTGGGTCAAGTAGTTAAACATGAAAAAAAGTCATCCACAGTACACTAAAAAGAGAAGTTAGAAAGTGAACATTAATGTGTTTTTTAATGATGCTTTGATATTTAAATGAATAACAATTAAATGCTGAATGCCAATTGATTTGAATACGTACAAAGGTGAAATATTAAAATAGTTCAAACTTACATGGCTACGATCACAACAGATGACAACTTCAAATTTATATACTCGTACATTGATTATTGGTTTATTCACACGTCATCATTTCTCTTATGACTGAATTCTTATTAGGTATGTAATTCCTAGTGTCTTTGTGAAAGCAATGCCTCAATTAAGGAATTATTCATCTTTACTCATGCATTTCACCAACCTCTGTTTTGCTTTATTACACCTGAAATAGAATTGATACCAAAAAGCTTTCCCCGTTGGGTTACTAACTATTTAAAAAAAAAAGATTCCTAACTTAAAATAGAAAATATTTTATTTTTTTTATAAATAGAAAGAATTTATTGGTAAAACAATTTGGGGCAAAAAAAAAAATCATAGTATTTAATCTGTTTTACGACGTATCTGATTTTGCAAGTTTTGGACTAAATTTATAACATTTTATATAAAAAGGGTAAGCAATCCTAGATATTTTTTTTTTATGTTAACATTGAAAAAGTAATAAAGAAATACTTAATTAGTTTTATGTTTCAAAAAACTTGTACAGAAATCAATTTCCTAAAGTCACCGGCAACTAAAATGAGCAATGTGAAAAAAGTATTGTAACTTAACAGGATTAATTGTCTTTTATAAATAAAAAAAATTTCAAAGCAAAAATATTCATAATTAGTATCTTTGAAAAAATAAATACGTAAATCCGAAATAAATGAATTCGGAATGTTTCTGGAATTCAAAACAGCATTACACATAATATATATTTGACGTTTACAAAAATACAAATTCTAATAAGCTTCAAGAATGTAAAATCAGAGTAATAAAGTTAATTTATTAACTTACAAATGAAAGAAGTTTAAAAAAAAATCAAGATTCTTTAATTAAAAGTAATTTCGAAAAGCAACCCCTTTCAAGTCTTTGAAGTTAAGAAAAATGGATAGATAGTAGAGTTCACAAGAAAGAAGTTCTTCTTTCTGCAACAATATGAAAATATATTAAAAAAAAAAAACTTTCCACGCACTTATTATTTATTGATTAGTACAGAAAAGACAGAGCTTTTATGTACTAGATATAATTTTTGTTTCAAGAAAAGAATTTGCCAATAAGTTTAATTTATGTGAGTATATAGTACGCTTTAGTTTTACATTAGTATTTAAAATATGGTGTTTCGGCCGAAACAGCGGGTATAATATTTAAAACATTAAACATCTGAAGGATTGTTAAAGCCATATCTCTATTCAAAATATTTGTAGCTTATTTAAAATAAACTAAAAGCAATACATAAAATCCTTTTCCAAAAGTTTTCTTTTCCATAAATTTAAATTATTTTAAAAATGAAAAGTTATGTGCACTTATTATTATTCACAAATTTGCAAAAACATTCACTTTCTGCTCTGCAGTGAAGGTTCTCGTATCAAAATTCTACAATCTAGATAGCGATAGAATTTTATTTTTACTAAACAATAGCTGGTATAATCTAGCGTTGTCCGATCCCTTGTATTTTATAAAATACCATTCATATCGAATTTTTTTATTTTTATAACAAGTAAATCTATTACAAAACATACTTAGATAACATCGTAATGAAATTATAAACACAATTTCATTTTCCTTTCGTATCCAACGTCAATTTCTCTTTTCTTATCCAATCCCACACAGTGTAGCCCTTATGCAAGAAAATTCAAACAACAAACTAAATTGCCCAAGCCAGACTGTTCCTACATCTAGTATATGTGCATCGGTGTTGAGAATTGCCTGGTATTCTGCCAGTCACAAGTTTCAAAGTGAGTAGGCACAGGAGTAATTGTGATAAAAAAAAAAACTCGTGTCTTTGTCCTTATATTCTCCCATTGAATATACAAATCCAACTTAACACTCTGATTAATGACTTTATAAGGATGCGTTCTAACTCTGTACAAGAAATAATCTCTTACAATTGACCATTCATCACTTTTTCCACCACTTGCTTTTTGTTCGCCTTTCAAACTCAATCCTATTGCCTGATGTACCTGCATTGCATTTGCTTCTCGAAAGATAGAAAACTTGGGAAGACTCTCAGCAAACATTTTTACAATTGTAGTGAAACTTTTTGGTACAATTTGTTTACTCACTTTATAAACAGAATCTGTAGAGTATCAAGCGAAGGCTCGATCGAGAGATATCTCGCTTACGAGATAAACACCATCAAAATGAATAACGTCATTTTCAAAAGTTAACCCTTAAAAAACAAATATAAACACAAAGTATGGTAATCTTTGTTATCTTCAAAAACTAAGTCATAGAAAAGAATAAAAGCCAAATTATATTCACAACATGTTGAACTTGTTAACTCATATAATCAAACATAATTCTCTAGAGCAAAAAAAATTGACTCTGTGTTATCAATTTTTTAGCATCAAGTAGTGAATAAACTTATTCTGAAGGAACCCCATTCATCCTTTAAGAGATGAAAATTTTATCTGCTAAATAACTCAACATTTTGTGTTTAATAAATAGATTAATTCAATATTCATATGTCATTTATTTTACAATATATGTAATATTTCAAATCTATTAATTTATAAATAACTTACCGAGATATCGAATCAAACAAACTTGAATTTTGATTTTAAAAAAATCACACATAAAGCCAACTTTTACCCTACAAATATTTTATTCTAAACTATTCTTATTCCGATGAACAAAATATAAAGTTTATACTTTTCTTAACAATTTTCCTTACCACCCTTTATTCTCTTTTGAAAAGATATTTCCAGTTCTTTTCCTAGAAAGAATTCCACGAAATATTATTCGAATGGAAAACGATACTTCCTCCATTTTTGTACTCTTGATCATTATTTCTGGAGAGTGCGTTGATGTGGCAACAGTCTCCAGCCGTAAAACGCACGCGTGCTGTTGCCACGAGACGATAATTCCGTGTTCCATTACTGGGAAAAGCAAATGGAAAGGCGAAGAATCTCGCCTTTTGTTCGCCGTTTCGCTTCGTATAGTAAAGAAATCTCGTGTTTCCAAGAGCGCTACTTTTCAAAATGGAGACGTGATTCAGGGATTGAAGCTAACTTTGTGTACTACTAGGAAGCGAAATGATAATAATGGAGCTCTTTGTATACGCTGACAAAGGTAAACATGAGGCTTGAAAAATTTCTATGATCCGTTAAGTGGCTAAAATTGTTTCACATTTCCTACTTACTGACCTAAGTTTGATCAATTATACTTTACGGAATTCTTCAGCTTCGTTTCATTCCGTGCCCTAACATTAGAAAAAATATTGAATTTTGAAAATGTGATGTTTGTATCACTCCAATAGCAGAGTTCCTATATACTTACCATTTAGATATTCTGACGAAGAATATTTTTACATATTATTAAAAGATTTGATATTTTTTAACTTTTAAATGTATTTTTCAATTTAATTTTGATGTTGATGTAGAAGAATATTAAATGTCGTTTCAAATTTGATCTTGAAATGTATGAAATGAAGCGTTTAATAGCTAAAATAGCTATGTCAAATATAAGATTTCCACATTATCTACTAACAACGAATGGAATTATTGTACTTTATTTTATCATTTTGATAAAAAAAAAAGCATTATATAGAGATAAAATGGCAAAAACTGTTGTTATACTGATGAAAAGAAGTGTTGTCAGGAAAAAAACATTTTTTGTAACATTTACTTTAGTTTATATTATACCTTTAGCCCCTGTATTGCTTGATAATAATAAAAAATCTGTCCAAATAATACAAGTTATTTAAAGCACTCTTCCGTTGAAGTAAATAGGGAAGAAAAGTTCAAACTGGGAAAAAGGGAGGTCTAAAGATATATTTACCCTATTACATATTAAATAAATTCCCATAAAATATTAACCCGTAAAATATTCTAACAACAATTACAATACAATTGTAATATTTTACTGCATACTTTAAAACGTTTACTCATAAATAAAACGAAAAGGGCTCCAATAAAATTGAATGTAAAATATTAATATCTAAAATCATTTTTAAAATATTAAGTGCACAAATATGGTTAAACAAATAACGGATTATCATTGTTCGACAATAAAAGTTTATTATCTCAATGTTTAAGTTACTACAATATACTACTACAATATGTTTAAGGTTTAAGTTATTACAATATACTACTTTAAATTTATATTATTTCAATACAAATTTTACTACTTACAAACTATTCATGTACTACTAATTACTGATAGCAAGTTATTTATTCTTTAAACTACTTTATGAGTATTTTCTTATCACCATTATCAAATTTCAATGTTCGTTTTTTTTCCGAAAAGTTTTTAAAGGATCTAGGGGGAATATTTTTTCTACCACAAATGTGATAGATGGTACTTAACTTAAGAACTTAACTAAATTCAACAATGCAATTATATTTATATTCACTAAATTTAACTGAATTAAAATGACCTGTAATTCAATTTGACTAAGTTTTAGAAAATATCATGTATTTAATATAATAAATTTGATTAATTTTAAACTAAATTTAAATTATTTTTCAAAATTTTTATTAAATTAATTATACACAAATTAATCTAGTATTAATTATTTATTGAAACCTTTACTGATATCAAAAGCTCACTTTTTTATGGATTTCTAAGAATAAGTGTAATAAAACAAGAACAAAATAAAATAAATAATAAAAAACTTAACTAACTTAAACTAAAATAAAGAAAAAACATGAGTGTGCAAAATTTCATTAAATTTATAGTTTGTATAGTTTGCTCAGGATGAACAAAATAATAACATGTTTTTTATGTTTTTGAATACTTGGCATGTCATTTTTTTCCAGATAAGAGATTGTTTTCAACGATAAATCTGTCATCCAATAGTTTCAAAGTTATTAACACTCTTGGCGATTTAACTGGTAAGTCAAGAAAAATAAAAAGGTGTCTGAAAAGTGTTTTTTTTTTTTTTTTTTTTTTTTTGTGATAATTTAAAGAAAAGATGTTGATGAGATTGGCGTGAGCATCAAGCGAAGCCTATAGTGTCTGATCTACGGGAAAAAGGACTAGCATAAAAAAATCTTTCTGAAGTGGGTCTACCTTTGCTCATGAATATTTAGATTGGTGATTTAAATTCTTCCAATCAGATCTTTGGGGATCAACAACAATAAAACTCCTCCATAAAGAGTTTGCTTCAAAGAAGTAAAAAAAAATTAACGTAATTGACTTTGACAAATTTTGGAGTTTCGTTTTTTATTTTGATATATTGAATCCTATCGTTAACTTAACACACTAATGTTGTCAACTAGAGTGAAATGCTGGTTCTTTGGTGAATAAAGATTTAATTAGTTTGCCAACATGGAAGACGCTCAATAACGAATAATGTAAAGGAAATTACAATTGTATTTATTCGTTTACTTTATTAATAAATATTTAGTTCAGATAAGGAAAAACTTAGAAATTCTTTTCTCAAATAAAAACATGTACTTTAGACATTGATTCAGATAAAAGAAAGAGCAAAATAAATTTTCAGATAATTATGCCATTACATAAAACAAATATTCTACAAATGGAGTTATAGGAGTTATGGAACTATCTTGTGCCAAAGGAAATATATTGAGAGTTTTGTTTTAAAGAATCTAACATGGATGTTGGCGTAAGTACCAAGACAATAGATGAATTCAAGACAAGGTATCGAACAATAGATAGTTATTCCAGTATTTTATAAATACAAAAGAAAATACGAATGCTTTTATTCTCTGATTCCACAGACATTGTGGGCGATATTTAAATAATTAGTTTTATTATAATACACACAGATGCTTCCTCCTACCCCTTCTTTCCTTTTTACAGAACTTATTCAAAAAGTATACCGCCAGTAAAGTCAAGAAATTACACACGTGACCCATTCATATAAAGTTGCAAATTTATGCATTTTGTATTATAACTAGAAGATAAAAATGTCAAAAAAATTTCTTACAAATGTCAATACTTTAAATATTTTGTTCACATGAATAAATAATGTAACATGTCTCCATACTTGAAATTATATATTTTGGATGTTTCTAATAAAATTGTAATTTGTTTAATGTGTATATTCATTTTTTTCCTATCTCTTTAAATTGTCATCATAAAACACATTTATAGTTCTGACAACAGAACAGAAAGAAAATGTATTCATTATTCATAATTTTTTTTTTTTTTAATAACCACTCAAAAAACAGTTCAAACATCAATTCAAAGCACTAAATCAATTTGCTTTCTCCAAATTAAATTAAAAACCAACACTTGCATTCGTTTATAAATTCTTCTAAAACTGCATCACATCCCTCAGCCTCTTTAACGAGTTCTAATTAACTTCAAAACCCACGCCCGTTTCACATTAATTCCCACTCACCTCAACAACTCTCATCCTTATCTACTATATCCCCCATCCTCTCCATCCTAAACTCGTCCATTAAACTAAGCAAACAAACGCGCGGACAAATGATCTCCCAAGACTGAATCCAGGCCTACCAGTTGCTCTACTTCCCTATCGATCCATATAGAAGATCATTAGCTGTGCGCTATTCTAACCTCCTTGGTACGAAACAATGATATTGTTCAGCTGATCCTCGTTAGTTGTGTGAACTTTTCAAGATTCATCATCCTGTGGAGGTTGTTTTGTAGGGAAGGATATTATGTTTTCTGAAAAGATATCTTGATATTTTGAAAGTGTATGAGGACATTTTAGAGTTGGAATGATGGTGAGACAAAAATCAATAGAATTTGGAGTTTATGTTTAACAATGCGAATTTATGCTTTTATGAATACAAGTTTTTCATTTACCTTAAATTGATAGCATATAATGTATATTTTTCATTTAACAAATATATAACTAAATAAATAAATTTATAAACGATCTCTTAGAGAAACACTTTCAACTCTAACTGATAATTAAAATAAAAATATATTACTTCCTTCATAATTTCATGAATTAGATAACTTAACACTCTTAAGCATATTTTTAGACAAATGACTGATGGTAAAATGTTACCTCTTTGAAACCTTACCTTTTAACACACAAAAAATAATAACACAAGAAGTACTATTGAACCAAAAGGGAATTTGTTTAAGTTATTAATAAAAAAATATAACTACATTGATAGGAGTAAGAGAATAAGGTGGCTACCATAAAGTAATCATCTCTATCATTATACCAGTTTTGAAGGAGGACAAATATAAAAAATGAACGCATTAGTCATATTCATTCCTTGTTCAATTCTTTTAGCAACACAGAGGAAATAACATGCATTAATATCTCCGATAAAAAAAAATCTTTCTTATAAAAAAAATAAGTTAATCTGTCATTCTTCTAAATCATTTTTTTTTACAATCTCATACGTGGGTATAATTTATCACAAAAACTAATTCCCCTCTCCTTTAGCAATATTGAAATATTTCAGGTATCTTAAAAATAAACTAACAAAAATTTATAATTTAGAAAGAAAATTAAATTTAAAATAAACAAAAACTTCATTTACTGATAAAATGGGAGATATTATGCTAAAACATAGTATGTTTTAAAGTGTTTTATCGTTAAAAGTTTATTTTTTCAAAGTTGTGTTGAATGTAATACGCAATTAAAAGCATTTTATCTAAAAGAGATGTTTTCGAAAACTTCTCGTTTTAAAGTAATTCTATTAACTATTCATTATCTATAAACCAGTTTAAGAACGTTAACCACTCTTGTTAGATCCAAGAAAATACTGTAAAAGTCTCGCGTTTAATAGGATTTCTTTCAAAAGTTGGTAATTCAAAAGGGAAGATAAGGCTATTTACTTCCAGCATTTTTCTCAGTCTTAAGATGGCGTTTATGTAGTATGTAATCTAGTTAAATTAAATGTATAATTAAACTAGACTGCTCTGTATACACATTCTTCATCATAAATTTATTTATATTTTTTACTCGTATATATTTTAAAACATCAGGTGCAAAATGTTATTTTAGTTTTCAGGTTTGATTTTTTTGGGACGATATTTTACATACTTAATGCACTATGCTTTATTTAAAATTTCATTTGAAATAAAATAGTATTTTAGATAAAATTAAGGAAACTGAAAATGCATATACAATAACTTTAAGTAATTCATATTAATAATACTCTCTCATTACCTATGCCACGATATTAAATGGGTGTTGTTGTTGTTTTTAATTCAGTTATTCTTTATTCAATTAATAAGAAGCTGTGAAATAGGCTTTCATAAAAAAATAATTTTTTAGTCTTTAAATACATTAAAACCTTTCGAGATTCCAAATTTGTTATAGGTAAAATCTTTAAAAATATATAATAAAAATTCTATTTAAAAATCAGGATTTAAAAAAATGGATAAAGATATAAAAGATTTTTATCTTCAAATAATTAAAAAAAAATTAATAATTTTATTATTGAAACTGACAAAACGCTAAAGAGTAGGAACCTTCTTCTATTTTTTAAACCATGCAAAGGAATTTTCTACGCTTTTATTTTTAGTCGCTTACAACAACAATATATACGATTTACATTTAAAATAAAAAATGCGAATTACATTTAAAATATAAATAAATAGAACATTTATATTTTTACTTTTTAGTGGCCTTCACTAAAAGCATGATTTTTAAAAGTGTATTTTTACGCTGATTTCTTTTTTACTTTTTGGTCTCCAATAATTATGTGAAAAAATTTAAGATTATTTTTCAAATTTTCTGGTGGAAATGGCAAAAACGCGTGTAAAATCCTGTTTAAATTTACAACCAAAAACCACTTTACAAAAACCACTTTTTTCCTTGCGTTCACTAAATGAGCATACTTACTGAAAAAGTACCGCTAAAAACACCCACCAAGATTAAAATTTATAACCACGGCCTCATCCAGTTAACATATTCATAATAACGTCTCTTAAATAAATTCTCAGCTTACCATTTATATTACACATCCAACTCAGATTAAGAGTATTTGTTATTATTAATATTATTAAGAATTATGTTTAATTATTATCCATTGCGTATTGTAGTATAAATGCTGAATTGTATTTACTTATGTATTTTGAATTTCAAATGATGGGTCTTTGGGAAATTGGTGAAGTTTAGCTACAAGTTTCGACTATGTATGTGTAATAACATACAAAGTTAGTCAAGAAAAAGTAAGTAAAAATTGAGTTATTTATGTAATTCTTATAGATTCTTATCGATAGCAATTATTTAAATTCTCTCTCGTAATTTTCAGAATACAATACAGAATATAAATTTGTTTATGAATTCGAAAGTATGTAATCTTTAAAACAAATACTTTTAATTTAGGATTTTTTTACGAAAATGTAATAATTTATCCGTTAAACTAAAATATGGACCAAAACTAATAACTTTTAAATAATATTATATGCTAACGATTTGTTATCTTTAAACTACTCTTTTACAATAGTAACAGACAAGAAATGTATAAACCAATGCATACAAATTCTACGGAACATTACTTGGACCTATTAAAAACGAATACTAAAACTTTCAGATCGATATTCATAACAAAATTCCAAAAATATGCACGACAACATACACCTTTTAATCTAAGCAATCCCCAGCGAGTCATATCCCTCATAAATTTCTCAAGTATCCATATTAATAGTTATCTAACAAAACTCCCCGACTCATATCTGAATTAAATATAATCCACCAAAACCTTCCAACTCTAACCAGTCCGCTTAAGCACGTAAGAAATTTCGGAATAATTTGGAGATTTAAGAATGGAGTGTTTCTTAAGAACCGCATTATCAGTCACAAAATTCGGACGATCTGAATTGCAGATTATGGTTAGAGACTCCCCGCATGCTTCCATTTGTATGTACTTGGAAAGTTAATGCATTCAAGAAACACTA
Source organism: Linyphia triangularis (assembly GCA_963978545.1). NCBI lineage: Eukaryota > Metazoa > Arthropoda > Arachnida > Araneae > Linyphiidae > Linyphia > Linyphia triangularis. The sequence continues at coordinate 56,791,179 of OZ021726.1, forward strand.
AAAATGATCTCCTTATGCAGAACGTAGAGCCATGAAGGTAAAACTAGGCTTTGAATATTTTATTGACGATGGATGTTAATGGTCACGTCTGAGCCACTATAAAATGTTGAAGAAAACTGTTTATTTTGTAGAAGTTGACAGGTAGACTATTGATGGCGTTGGCATGTTTTGTTTTTTTAGTTTTTTCTCCTTAAACGGTATGTTATCTTCATGTTAAAGAGAGATAATATATGTAACAATACGGAAAAAGTGATATTGATGACTGCAGTAGTATTTAAATGATAGATGAGTTCATGATGTCCGAATAGTCCTTAGGACTTCGAGATATAATTAAACGCACTGACATCATGACGAGAAGAACTTATATGGATGTGGTATGAGTATAATAAAGCAACATCAGTTGTAAGTCACAATGATTTGGTTTGAGACTATTAAAAAAAAAACTTCCATTTGTTAACTAAGATAAAAGTGGACCGTAGGGTGACAGAGAAATAATGACAACTGGAGACAGGCGAGTCCTCTTTAAAAAACCAGAATGAGTTAGATAAAGAATTTTTTACTTTTTGTTTTAGTGGCTGTTATGTTACATATAAAGGGCTAAGGAAAAGAACGATCAGAGTCCGTTGTTCTCAATTCTTCAGAGAAGCTGATTTAAAGTTCAATATCTCAAGGCTTGTATCAGGATTGAAGTAATTGGTTGATCAAAATCTCACGTACCATGATATTTGCCAGAGAACTCCACGTAGTTAAACTATCTGTTATAACCTAGCAGATGGCAAGAAAATTTCAATTTCGAAAAAAATTTACTCTGATCGTTCTTTACCGTGGCCCATCATATACTACTGTCATATTTGCTCTTGTTATTGTGTATTTGGAAAATGATAGTTTCAATCTTAAAAAACTATAGTAAATACTGTTCACTAAATGCTTTAAAATAATCAGAGTTTTCTTGCTTTTATAAATCTCATTGTAATCAAATGTTTAATGAACATAGATTAAGTTAATTCTTTGGAGAAGCCTATTTCTTTAAATGGATATATATTATTGTGCTTTCGCAAACGATTTATGACTTGACTCTGTATAACTATCCAAAATTTACCAGTAAGGAATTTTTATATCAGATCAAGGCCACACTGAATTGAAACGAACGTTAAGGCACTCTCCAGGCCGAGACAACTAATAGTAAATAGTGGAAACAGCTGCTTTGGACTAGAAGCGATGCATTCCAACCAGTAGCAGCTACTTTCCTTGTTTTGTCAAAGCGGCCAGGTGTAGCAATTCTTTGCCACTTTTGAAATTTTTGAGGGTTTGGCGATTAGCTATTTTTTGTCGACTTTATATCTTTTTCCTGGTAAATTTCAACTTTTTTTTTTTTTTTTAACGCAGACTCAGCAGACTTTTCTTGCAACTACATGATGAATTTCGGCTCCAGTTGGCTAGGATTATAAAGGAGTGGATGTAAGACATTAATTGCACTATCGTTTCCCTTTTTGTTCTAAACCCTTTCCTTTAAAATTCTTTGCTTTTTGATAATTATTAAACATTAAATATGAGACTTTGAAATCTATTTTTAGAATTAAGATTTTCATTTACAATATGGTGTATTTTTTAATTTTAATTTCATTATTCTTTATGGAAACAGAGTTTAGAATTGTATGTTGTATTTTTAATTCCTTAATATTAAATTCGATTTTGTTTGTGTGATCCGTACAAATCTGCGACGATGATTAAGACAGACTGTTGTGGTGGTTTTTAATGGCTGTTGGCGATTCCCATGATCTCAGAGTTGGAAGCCCTGTATATTTTTGTTTTAGATCTTTTCTAAACATTTTTCATCTATCTTTTTGTTTTACTTTTTTGTAACTTCTAATATTTTTTTACAAATAGAATTGAAGTCATCCTCATAGATTTTCATTTACTAATTTATTTCATCATCAATTAAAACCTAACATGGTAAACTGTTGTGTTCCACGTTGTACTTCATATTCTGGAAAGAGAGCAGATGTTAATTTTCACAAATTCCCTTTGGATCTGGATCAACGCAAGGAATGGGTAAAAGTGATTTCCAGAGCCAATTTACACATTAATAACAAGTTTCCCTCTACTGTTGTCTGCATTTTAAATCTTATTATTACGTTAACTGCTTGAAGATATAGAGACTAAAAAGGGGTACACTACCTAGCGTTTTCCCAAACTACCCATCATACATGGTGCCTTGGTGCCCAAGAAGTAGATGAAACCCTCAGTTTTATCACGGATTTCAGTCATTAAGTTGGTTGGTTGGTTGTTTTCAGATTATCTGGCGCCGTCAGCAACACGAGGGCTATAATGCGCAGAAAAATTCGTCATTAGACAAGCCAACATACATTTACAAACATCCATGCCTAATAAGGGACTTGAACCCGCAACCTTGTGGTCTAGAAGCTAGCACGCTAACCACTATACCGTTTTGGTCGGTTCAGTCATTAAGTATCGCCAAATTAAGTATGTGTGAATTAAGCTGGGTATTTGGATAATAGAACGAGAGTAAAAGCTAATAAGTCAGAAGTCAGACACAATAGAAACGTGTGTAAAAGTGGCCTTTTAATGAATGTGACATCCCCCAAATCTTGATGTAATGCAATCGACAACGAATCTATCTGTCTTCAATTCGATTGGGTGACAGGAAGTAGGTTTATTAGTAATTTTAATCGCCAATTGAGGCATATGTAAAAGAGAGTTTTGTGACAGTGATAGCCTCCAGAACTTAATAGAATGCAACATTACAGACATCGAATCTATCTGACAAATTTCAGCCCAATTGGATGACGGCAAGTTGTTTTTTTTGTGTATCTGATGATACACGGGTAAGTAAAAGTAGCCTTTTAATGGCAGTGAAATTTAATAGAATGCCCCCAAAATTTGATAGAATGCATTGTCATCGACATTAAATCTATCTGCCAAATTTCAGCCTAATTGATTTACGGCAAGTGTGATAATATCACAATATCGCAGTTTCAAATTTGGTTGGATTGCAGCGTCATCCTTGTTTAGTGGGAGAAAACGGAGCTTACAACTTGTTTCCTTCGTACCCATAGACTTTTGAAAATTGTCACGGCTTGGAGAGCGCCTTAGTGCTCGTTTAAATCCAGTGTGGCCTTGATAAGGTGCGGTGTTTATAATCTAAAACACTTTTAATCTAAAAAAGTTTACCTACGTTAAACACCCATTTTAGGCCAAAGGTGCGTAAACGCACCATTTCATTAAATATTTTTTTAACAGTGTGAATTATATTTTTCACTAATTTTATTTTTCAGTTGTTTTTAAGGGTCCTATTTTTAAAGGTCTATCTGGTAAAAGTACATTACAAATGACACACCCTAATGAAGATCGTCCATCACCCACAGCTCTACTGAAAGAAATATAGATTGATAGAATCGAACATACCATAAATAAACATGAAAAAAAAGCCCGTAGCCGATGTAAAGTGTGCAAAAACCACACGATTTATTTGTGCCTCAAATTCCAAGCCCATTTGCATTCAAAATATTTCCATAAAAAATATAAAAATTCGACTATGATATAATTGTTCAACTAAATAATTTGTTCACTGCTTTGGCAAACACCCCGCACCATCTTTTTCTTAAATAAAATATTATTTTTCACGGCACGAAACTTTTTTTGTATCTTAATGAATGTAATTTAAGCCTATTTCAATGAAATCAATACCACATTTTATAAAAATTTCCATGCTTGGCCTAAAATGGGTTAAACATTAGTTTATTAGAGAAAATGAAGTTTACAAATAAAACAAAAATCATCCCAAATAACATGTTTTTTTCCTGTATTACAAGCCTTACACTTGTAATTAGAAAAAATTTATTTCCTAAATTACAAACATTTCATTTATTTACAAAAAGGATAACATAAAAAAAAAACTCTGCTGACAAAAAATTTCTTAAGTTTTGTATAAGCATAGAAAATTATTCACTTTTCAATCTATCAAATACTATTTTTTTTTTAATTATGTAAGTAATTAAAATTTAAGTATAGTGGAATGAATTCAGATTGGAAATAATAATTAATGATACGATAAGATATGATATTAACTATCTGTACCAAAAGTATTCATAGAGGAAGCATTTAAAAAAAAAATTCTGTGAAATGAAGCAACTGACATCCACCTCAGTGATAAAGAATTTTTTATTCTATAAAACGTTTCTTACGTTGTTAAAAAAATCATTTTATAAAATAAAAAAAATACATGTCTCGGAAAATGAAATGCGATCTCAATATAAATTTTTCAATCACGTTTGAAAACCCATACTTCAATACCGATTGAAACTGACGAGGATTCATATGATAGCTATATTTTACTCTCCCGCTGTGGAACCTAAATTCTTTTGATATCCAGCTTTCCAAATAGAATAAAGGAAAATGAAGGCTAAGGTATTCGGGCACTATTTTCCATAAAGCATAGGAACGGAAGTATAACCATTCTGAGTAGAAATCCAAGAGGAAATGCATTTTATCTTTGAAGCATATCAATAAATATTCAAATTCCTTTGAAAGAAAATTATTTTTACAAAAATATTCTTTTCATATTTTTCATTTCATTTTTAGGTAAGAAATACAATTTGTGTGATTTAATGTAATGATATAAATTTGTAATGATATAAATTGCCCTCATTCAAAGCACACATTCAAAAATTATTTGTTTGTTTGTTTGTTGTTTGTTTGTTTGTTTGTTTGTTTGTTTGTTTGTTTGTTTGTTTGTTTGTTTGTTTGTTTGTTTGTTTGTTTGTTTGTTTGTTTGTTTGTTTGTTTGTTTGTTTGTTTGTTTGTTTGTTTGTTTGTTTGTTTGTTTGTTTGTTTGTTTGTTTGTTTGTTTGTTTGTTTGTTTGTTTGTTTGTTTGTTTGTTTGTTTGTTTGTTTGTTTGTTTGTTTGTTTGTTTGTTTGTTTGTTTGTTTGTTTGTTTGTTTGTATGCGTGTGCGTTCATGTATAGCTACATAAAATAAAGATAAAAAGTTCAATATTTAAACCTCCATAAGGATAGCAATGTATTTCTTATTTTTTATTAAACAATTTACTTAATAGTTGAATTGTAAATAAGTAGTGCAAACAATTAACAGTCACAACTCAGTTTTCAAAAACTCTTTTTCACTCTACCGTGCTCAATTTTATAAGTATAAACTCAAACGGTCTACGAACTGGATTCTATTCAAAATATAAACTTCCTCTACTAACCAAAAATACATTTTGAATAACCTTATGAGTTAAACTATCTCCAAAAAGTACATTAGACAATAATGAAATTGTATCTTAAATGAAATTTTTTTTAAATTTATGAATTAAACGTACTAAACACGAGTATGGAAATAAAAAAAAAATGGAAATTGGCTCTATTTTTTTTATTGTTGTGGCATTGCTTTGTATGATAAGGATAAAAAATAAATACGTTACTGAATGCATTGCATATCTTGTTTGCAGCCTATTTTTAAAGAAATAAAAGTGACATTATGAGTAAAGTTAATTATGATTGACGAATTTGTTTGCTCTTTTGCTTATATTTCACAACTGGATTGGGTTATTTCTGAAAATCATCCAGCAAAAGTTTGCAAGCATTGATACAAGCATAAATCGCATTCCCTACACAAACTTCTCATTTAAAAAATAATTCAACTAAACGCCTCTAAACTGTAAAAAAATGCATACACTTCTATTTAAAAGTTGATTTCGTGACAGTCACCTGACATTTAATTGTGTTTTTGGTACTGGTACCACATTTAAGAAACTACGCAATAGGACTAATTGGATCATTCATCACAAACATTATTGCATTTCTCAAACATTATTGCTTTAAAGCAGGATTCGTAAAGCCTCTCCGCTTTAGCATAGACAGCTTAAAAATTACATTTTTGACCTTAGGCCACAAAAAGCTGATGTATATGAATCATTTCAAATAAGAAAACATACGTTAATGTCACTTCTTTATAATATTGCACTAAACTTTAAGAAATAAGCTGATGGTTTTATCCTGTTGTAGTTTTTATTTTAAACAGTTTACCAGAATTTAAGAATTAAATTTAATTGACGAAACCAAGAGTATTTCTTTTTAAAATTACTGTCTTTAAATATAATTTCAAATAGAAATGTTGGTTTTTGTTAATAGTTCTGCTCTGTAAAGCATTTAACAAGGGTTTAAATGCTTTACAGAAAATATGCCTTTTCTATAACGTTTTTAAAAAATTTGTAAAGACTTTTTAAAACGTCTCAAACAATGCAACTTTACAACCAGTAATATTTACTGTGAAAATAATGTGTTAAAATGTTTATTGAAGAAAAATAGTTGCTTAAATAAGCATTTCAAAACTCTTTGAAACCTTTAAACCGTTTATTTCTAAGACTTGCAAATCGTTAAAGAGAGAAACAGTTCATCGTTTTATTTCCCTCTTATTTTATCGCCTAATCACTCCCTTCAGTACGTTCTTCTTCAAAACTGTAAAATTGAACAAATTTCGACCGTTAAATCAACTAATGAGCCATCTTTACGGGATCTCTGACGTCACAACTGTCTGTGACGTCAATATCGCGACATGTTTATAGCTTTTTTTTCTTCTTCACTTTTATTCTTTTAATTCGAAAAGGCTTTTTATTTCTCCTAATTAAAATGGCAACATCGGAAGCCCGAAGTTCAGACTTTTACAGATAACGGCGATGGTTGGAGGAAACAAATTAAGAAGAACAGAAGATGGATTTAATTTGAAGCGCTTTTGGGAAGACATTTTTAAAAGAAAAAAATTGGATGTGTGCTTCTTTTTCTTTTTTAATCTCGGTTTAGTAAGGACTTATGCTTTTTTTTTACAGACGGAGGAAGCTATTGGAGTTTAATTCGGATTCTTTTAACGATGAAAAGACAAAAATAAAGCAAATGGTTTTGAATTCAAAACATAAGTATTTGAAAGACTTTTTTTTTTTTTTTTTTTTTTTTTTTTTCATTTGATGGAATAAAGATTTTTGTGAAGATGTTAAATAGGCTTATTATATTGTTTTTGAATTGGAAGTTTACAATTTTATTTTAAACGCGCATTTACTTAGTGGGTTTGATGGAAACCCTAAAAATTAATCCTATTCAAAGTAATGACCGAGTTAATTAATTTTTTGATAAAAACTATAATCATTACATTAATTGAAATATAATCTAAAGTATTGCAGCAATAATAAACTCTAACAAACTAATCAAATTTAATTCAAAAAGAACTTTTAATTCATTAGAAATACTGTAAAAGTTTTAATTCTGACTAAATTTCTTAGTAAATTAATTACTATGGATAGGTTTTTTTTAACACTTGCTGTAACATAGGAATCTTTTGAAGCCTTTTATGGGACAAAGACTAATTGCAAATAGTACAAACTAAAGGAAAAAGGCATATATATGTACTAATGGAGACTTTTTATAAGACAGGTACCTGCGGCAAATTTCACTGATTAGAAAGGACTAAACTTTCTAACGAAATACTTTCAGAGTAACGAAATATGAAATTCGTATCTTGATTTGAAGAACGGTTTGTAACATAAAAGTTTAAATTACTTTATCGTCAAATTGTTGTAAACTTGCCAAATATACGAATAACGACAACAGGCGGTGCCAAGCACTTCTAATTAACAAACAATAAAATATTTTCAAAATCACCTTTAGGTTATTCGTTAAACAAACTGATAGTATCCATGCTCGTCTATAAATTCTGATCAGATTGTACAGAAATTAGTATTTGTTGAAGTAACATTTTAGTGACAACAACTACACCAATGTAAGTTTATTTTTTAAATAAATAATTTACTTTTTAAAATATATTTTTGTAAAATCTAATCAATAAGGGAATTTTTATTTATGCACTTGTATTTGAAAAACATCATACACATTAATTTTAGAAACAGAATTTTTTTTTTTCCCTAAAAATCTCTCTATTCTAGGTTTCACACACATTTCATTTAAATCACAGTAACGCTGTAGCTACTATTAATACGTTTCATCCAGTTTTAGACACATACCCATCTTACAAGTACATATGTTAGCAAACTTTAATTTGATATTTAATATGAATTAAATAATCTTTACTAAATTACTACGATTTACAGTAATTTAAAGTTATTAAAAATATCCACGATAAAAGTCTCCTTCACCAACCTTTTAAAATATTCCTTCATTACTAATTTATTTCAAACAAAACTAAAAATTACTTGTTACAAGACTAGTAAACAGTTATCTACGTGCATCTGAAAGAATTCCTAAAACCGTCTGTAATTCCTATACTTCTCCGAGTAAAAGAAAAAATATCTGTACAAACTGTTTCTCGGCTCTAGTACTCTTGTTGCGGAAAGCCACCTTTACCGAAAAGTCTGATTACAGCTGAATGCGTCGGCTATGGTAATCGGCTTACGTGGGTATACTGATGTTCCAGTAATACCCTATTAATATCGAAGTTGTTTTTGTCATACGTTTCTCCAACTATCCAGATATTATATATGATAATGGAATTTATGAAGCTATAATTTCATGTATATAATTTCAATTTTGAAAGCGTAATAGTGATTCTGTTAAAGTAATTTTCAATTGTTATTTTTGCGAAGTATATAATTATAATTTTCATAAAAGTTCGATTCAATACTAAATAGTTTATCTCGTAATTTTAATAAAGATATTTTCAAATTTAATAATTATAAATAATGATAAGTATTAATGACTGAAATAATAGTAATTATTATGAAGTATAGTAATTATAACGATAACAAAAAAAAAATTGATTAGAATTATGTTTTCTAAATTAAAAAATTATAGCGATTAATACGGGTATAACTGATACGACATAACTGCTTTTTGAATTTTATAAGATGATATATTCATACTTAACTTTAATAATCATTTACTTTGCTTTTATAAAATATCTTTATTTGAATTATTAATATAAGAAAATTGTCAAATTTAATTTCTAAGAGTTTGGAGAATTATCTTTAAAAACTATAAGATTTTTTTAATATATTAAAAAAACAAATTAACAAATTTCTATACAACATGATAAAATTTACATAATTAAAAAAGTGTTTTTTTTTTTTTTTTTTTTTTTTTTTTTTTTTTTTTAAATGAGTATTTCTATAAATTGCGTATTTTAAATCAGATTTATATTAGCAATATAAATCTGCAATATCTGATTTCAATATATGAGTATTTCTATATATTGCGTATTTAAATCAGAATTACCAAAATAAAATAAGTTTATAATAACTCATAAACAGAAACACGTAATTGGGAAGCTGGAATGGTTAATCACCATTTTTTTTTTTTTTTTTTTTTTTTTTTTTTTTCAATTATTTTTTGCATCAATAAGTTATTTTCCCAATGATCAATCAATTAAATAGATGATTACTTAGAGTAGAATTACTAAAATACTAATACTCTTTCTGTATGAGTACTAAATAAATAAAACGAAGTTCCGAACGCATGGTTTAATCCTTCTAATACAAGAAGATGCCTTATATACTTAAAGGACATGTTACTTCAACTGAAGGTAATTGCTGGCAAAGTGCCAGAAATTACTTTTCTTTTAAAAGCCTTCGCTTTCTATTTCTACCACCAGGATTTCAGTTTTAGCCACATCAAAATTATTTCGAAAGTAATTCTTTCTCTTTATGAGTTATTAATGTCAGTATTTTATAAACGGTTTCTTATTAACTGTTCTCGGAAATTTTGATAAATGTTCTCTCTGTCACTGATAAAAACCATTGGAAACCGTAAATAATTTTCCAAGATGAATTTCAGTCTATATTTTACAATTTTCCAGCCATAATGATGAAATATCTACTGCTTTATTTTTATTTTTTACTGACTTGTGTCTATTGTGCTAATTAGAGTTGGTTGTATTGGAATTTTTGTTTTCTTAAGAGTTACATGAGTTACATCATTAGATCAAGATATATGTGAAGGGGTAAATGCTTTCTGAAAATAGTAATTTTGGACTGAGTTTAACAATTTATATAACACTTATTTTTTAACTCTTTTTATATGGATCATTTTCAAATATATATATTTTAAGGATTTACAACTTGAAATTTGATTTAGAAAGTTGTAATGCAGTTATGAAGAAAGTTTCGTAAAAATTTTATTAAGAATGCGATTTTTCTATAAATATTTTAACTATTGCATATATTATTATATATTACATGAACAACTAAAATCTCGTGCACTAACTGCATGATTGGTAGTTAAAGCGCAGTATATAAATTTTACTTCTTCTAACTACCACGATTTCGATACAACTTCTGAAAAAAAAACATAAATTAAAAAAATGGCTTTTTAATGTGCTATATTTGCTCGAAAATTTTCAAGTTGAAGAATATTTACTAAAATACAAATAATTGATACATGCACTTGAAAAAGTGAAATATATGAGTTAATGACTTGACATCATTGATCATCTCTCGAAATGATTTGACCACAACACTGATAACTGCTTATATCACCCATTTGCCAAACAAATAAAAAATGAATGCTTAACTTTCTTTCGAAATATTTATTCTCACTGAATAATTTATTCGTATTAACTACAATACAGACTAGTCATAAACTTATTCTTTTGATCTGAAACCATGAAAGTTTCAATTCGAATACAATCAGTTGCCTTTTTCTTCACGGTTTGAGATTCGAAATAGTATCATGAACGCGATGTCTCACAATCGATTTTAGACTAATTCCTTACCAAATTCATAATAGATAGTCACTAAATGGTGACCAGTACTGAACATACAGAAACTGCTATCATATGACGTCATAGCTCTACGTAGATCTGTCATAATGTGATAAACTTTCTTACCCTGTATGTCATAGGTAAGGAATTTCGTTCGTAATCATCCTCATTCGAGTCACTGTGGAGTATAACTATGGTAGACATCAGAAAACCAAAACATTTCCTTCAAGAACGAGAGGTAGTTTTTCACTATGGGTTACTGTTTCAGACTAGTTTGATCAATGCAAATTTTCGGGATATATTTCTTCCTTGGTCGATTCATACGAGGTATTTCATAAAGTACAACATAATGTGGCTTTGTTTGATAGTAATTTTAACACTTTATTTACTAGTTTACTTATATGTTTGTCCACTAAGGAAATAGAAACATGTATTTCAAATCTATTCAGTTTGTAAAATAAGACAAATAAACCCATTTTGCATCACCGAAGCCTGTTTTCTAAAACATATCCGATTTACTCAGTCGTCAAATCCACGTACCCGACATTCCATCACTTACCAAAACAAAACCAACTCCGCTCCTTCCTAAAAGAGTTTGAAAGAGACCTCCTACATCTGACACCGAGCATTCCGCGCCATTTATCACCGGAACTGACAACTGCAGGGGTCGAGCGAAAAAAGAACGCTTTCCACTCAGACGATAGTTTTGCGTGTAAACACATTCGATTCCGCAACTTGGAACGAAGAATAATTCTCTCCAAGTATGAGTTCCGATGCATCCCATGGATGCTCATTTTTTTGTTTTCTCTTCCAACGTTGTTTTTTCTCTCTTTTTATTCCTCCCACTCTCTTTCCGCATCGATTCTATGCAAGGTAAGTAGATGGAAAAGAAAACCATCTTATAACCCCAGGGGTAATTTTGTCACAAGAAGTATGCTCCAAAGAAGAAACAAGCTATTTTCTAGGGCACGTGGGACGAATATCTCACCCATTTTTAAATCATTCTATAAATATTATATTTTGTTTTTAAACTGATATAGTTATTAGGCTTAAATTAAGTTAGTTAATAAATTAATTTACCCCACCTTTTCACAGTTAAATGAGAAAAAAAATCTAGAATTTGAGACATTAACCTAATATTCACAGGGTAAGTTCCTAACATCGCTTTGTAACATATAATCACCTTATTAACTATTGTAGTAAAACTACATTATTATACAATTTTATATAAACTATGTATTTACAATATCATTAACCTTATGATGATAAATTATGTTAGAACTACCTCTTCAGAACTTCCTGAATAATTGCTTCTAACATAATTTATTTCTAAAGTTCAAGTTATAGCCACAGCTATTTATCAAACCACGGTTTCACGACACTTCGGTCTAATTTTTTAGTAAAAATTATTTGGTTAATCGACGAAATAGCATCAAGTTATTGAAATAATATTTGGTGCAATAGTAGGACATTGTGAGGTCATATACACTTCCTTTTATAGACATAGTCAGTAAATGGCATCTCTCTCTCTCTCTCTCTCTCTCTCTCTCTCTCTCTCACACACTCTCTCTCTCTCTCTCTCTCTTCCTCTCTCTCTCTCTCTCTCTCTCTCTCTCTCTCTTAAGAATTCCAATAATTTTTTTTTAATAATTCTAGTCAGACCAGTTTTCTGAATGTATAGTTTTCGTTTGAAGTGTTGGTCTTATAAAAACAAAGGATTGAACAGATAAACAGACTGACCGACACTCTCTATATGATATTTTACTTTCCCTATTCAAAACAAATACCAAAGACTCAGATGCTTAAAGGTTTTATAACGCATGTTAAAGGTGTTTTTATGTATTTCAAACAGGAGCGTTTCGCAAAAATTATGTTCCATTAAGAAAATAGATCAAGATTTATTTCAAACCCTTTGAAGGACTTAAAGATGCTAGAAGATTTTTAAAATAATTTTTAATTTTTCATAAATGCTTGAAATTATGGAACAATATTAATTCCGCACTCTCATAAATTACATTTTACATAGGAAGGTAAAATTCACTTGTCAGATAATTTTAAAGTAAAAACGATGCATTAATATGTTTTTGGATCTATTTAGCTTTAATTTGCATTCCAAATGTAAAAGTAGTCTTTCAATTAATTTTTAACTTTAAAAGTTTAAAATGTACCTTAAAACCTTAAGTCAGATATTAAGGTGCATTTGTATATTAAAGCCAATTCGTTCGTCTTCAAAATAGAAGGGAGGTTTCAAAAACCGAATTCTTCAGAAGCATATAAAATGGAAAGGAATTTTTTTTTATTTCGAGGTGGGAGGGCTTTCTTGGGAGTTATAGAAATAGCTACTAAAAGAGACTTACTGAAATATAGATAGTTCCAGGGAAGCAAAATAGAAACCAGTGATGTATTTAACTAATAAATAGGGTCACAAACTAATCAGATAAAAATTTCCTTTGTAAATAAACTGAAATACTACCAAAATGTGAAATTAACATTTTCTTAATGCAAGGAATTTCCGAAGTGATACGATTAAAAAAATATTTATTTATTAAAATTAACTTTTCCCTTCATAATTACTTTTTAACTCCTTTGCGATCAGTCTACAGTAATTTCGCAAAAAGACCAACAAGGTCTACAAATATATAAATATAAAGGATTCATTTTCTTGTTTTAATTTTAATATTCTATTATAAAACATATTCATAAAACTATTCATAAAACTTAAGAAAATATGCATGTATATTGTTCTATTAAATTTAACGTTTTAATTATTTAACTTCACTTCTTCCTTAGAAATCTCTAAAAATGAATTTCATACATTGTTTTATTTATATTATACTACCTATTATTTAAAATATTTAAATAGCAAAAAATACAATTACTGGTTGACTCTGGCTAGTTGGTCGATATGAGTACGATGTACTACTGTCAGCAACTGGTCCAGGCCGGTTTATTAGGGCTTTTCTCTCCGTCAACAAGCAAGAGCTGGGTAATGCTTACATTCTTCAATTGTTCGAAAAAAATTTAAAATACATTAAAAATCCAAACGTTATAAGCCTAAGTTTTAAAAATTTACAATACATCGTAATTCGGGACTTCAAATTTCGGAAAATACCCAATTTAAAATGAAACTACCGTCCTGGAAAATAAGAGACAATCGCTTCTTCTATCCAACCTTATTTTCTATACACTTCCTAGCGTGGGCGCCATTTATCCTTATCACACTGGAGAGCGCGTAAACATCTCCGTTTCGAAGGGGGCTTAATACCTGCTCCTGAGAAAAAAGTGCGCCTAGAGGCGGAAGTTAGAGACCCCCTTTTTTTCATCACAGGCCTTTCTTGAGACCCTCAGGTAAGGAACGAGGCTTTACAAGGAAAGAAGTCATAAATGCTTTCTTTTGTATCGAGTCTTCGAAGGTTTCCTGTAGCGCCACAATAAATGCTTCTCTTCCGAGTTTAACCTTTCGGGCGTTTCTTTTGAAACGGATAAAATGCTTACTTATTTCTGTAGGGTATTGGAATTTCCTTGGAAATAAATCACATGAAAAGATTCGTAATTAGTTCAATTTCTCTGAGTCGAGTGTTAATTTAAATGGTTTTTTAATCATATATTTTAAAAATGAGTGAGATACGCTTAATTATTATTATTATTGTTACAAGTAGGGCACAAAATTTTAGTACAAGGTTATTTTTTAATTTCAAGAATGTAAGTAATTTCAATTTGTTTCAGAGTTTTTAATTGTTTCTTAAAATAACATTAGTTGCATCAAACTCCTCACAGAAGAATGTTCATAAAAACTCGAACTTTAGCCAAAACATTTGTTTAAATTATTTTTAAATTGCGTATTTTAGGACCCCTAAATGTAAATCCCCATAAGTACCCCTTATGATAATGAATAACATTTTCTGAAACAGAACAATCACGTTTGATGACTGTGGGGTTAGCGCTCTGGCTAACGCCTGATTAGCCGTTATAGAGTCCAAAAAAATAGGTCCTTGATCGTACAAACCAAGCAATCAAAACAGAATAGAATAAGTTTTTTCAAAGATATTTAATGAAAAAAAAAACTGAAATATACAAATACTATAGATGAGACAGAGAAGCATTGACAACAGAGTTGGATTGGACACATCTGAATCCCCCTACAATTCATTTCATTGTGTGTTTTTGACACTTTACACAGATTAAACTAAGAAGGTGCTTATACTTATAAAAAGGAAAGAAAACTGACAATTGTTTTAAGGTTCTTCAGTGCACGTTTTATTTCAATTTGTTTTGTTGAAAAATGACACTCTTCTAGAAGTCAGTGAAAGCAGTTAACAAATGATGCTCCAGAATATGTGCGAAAGCAGTACTTAGCATTGTTTATTATAGCAAAATTGTTCATGACCCTAAAAAATTAAATATTGACAACAAAAACCTTGAAGCTCTACGTGAAAACTACAAGAACAAGACAAATAAATGGTAAAGTGTCTTTTATACCAAGTTACAATTCTGAATAAGTGACTAATGAGATATAAAAACACTACCAGCAGAATTGAGTTAAAAAATGTTCCTAAGTTATCAGATCCTACGTGAAGTGGTGGCACAAAGAGAATGATTTTTAATATGGTTTTGAATTTTCTATGTTAATGCTCAATTCAATTTAACTATAACTGTACAAAATTATAAATAAACTGATATAATTTCGTACTGAATAAATGTGTATCACTGGCAATCCTTACTCAATTTTAATATTATTACGGATCTACTATTCCATCTTCCAATTATATTATATAGAACCATTAATAAACCTATACTCACATATTATTCTGAATTCTGGTCAATGATGAAATTGCAAGAAACGACTCGCTGTATTCAAGAGAATGGATTTGAGAAACATTCTGATTGCAATAAATAGTAAAGGCATATAGAGGCACATATATAATGTAATGATTTGTACAAGATATACAGAAAAGCAGACATAAAATCAAATATAATGAATTTTACTGCAATATACATAATGAACCCATCTGCCTATTGTATTCCTCCTATTTATCAACCAGAATCTTCAATTACAAGAAAATGGTGTCCCCAATTAGGGGCAACGCTAGGCTAAGTGGGAGTATTGTATTGAAGAATCCTAAAAGTTGCCAACTAGAATACCCTTGTGAAAAAGAGAACAGAATGGAAAAAAATTCTGAAGAAGATCCTGGACCACAAAAGACAGAAGAAGGTTCAAGTTACCCTTAAGTTTTTAAGTATTATGCGTTTATAATCCAAAATCATTCGATTTGTCTTAGTTTTTACAATAAATTATTCTATATTAATTCCATTGTCATTCCATTTACGGTCAAATCACTATCTTATATAACATTTTAGAAATAAATATGAAACTTCAAAGATAATTTTTTTCTCTTGTGCTGAATAATATACGAGAAATTAATTTTGTAGTAAAATAAATTTTACGATTACATCTGATTAAGTAGCATACGATAGGGTAAAATCCGTAAGATTTTAGCTGTTTTTAAAAATTATACTAGCTAAAAATTTATCTACTTTTTATTGTTTTTGTTACTGTATTTTAACATTGAAACCTTTCCTTTCAAGAAAATTTATGCCCAAAAATTTTGCTAAAATATCTACATTTTTTCATACAGTGTTGTAAAATGAGTATAGTTACACATTATAGCACAAAGATAAAAATACAACGATTAATTTTCAGATTTTGCTTTTATGCTTTGAATTATGTTACTTACAATTTTACACATCAAAACTTCAAATTTTTTATCAAGCTGAAATCTATAATGATCACTGCCATTAAATTGTAATCCATCTCTATACTTAACTATTTCATAATGAAACAATGTATACTCAATCTTTTTAGGGGTGCAAAAAATCGACAGTCTAATAATCCGAGCTTTTGTCATGGATTTTGTGAAAACTATTGTTCACTCAACATTTTCAAAATTTGCTATTTTTACACTAAATAACAATATTTTGCAACTAATTAATACTTTTTACTCAAAATACTTTTAATTTATTAATAATTTTAAAAAAGATCTAATCAAAACCGATAAAAAATGTCACAAGAATTAACTGTTATTTCGAATTCTTTAGTGGAATCTAAAGCATTTTACTCTATTTTTATCAGCCTTAAATATGTTTTTAATTTTATAAACTTGGTTAGTTTCTATAGACAAAATATTTTATATTACAATATTTTCAGTAAATTTATCTCTATTACAAAAGCCCCTTAACTGAATATACTTTTTTAAATCCTTTATATTAACTTCGATTTCGTGTGTTCGTGGTGTACAAATCTGTGGAGAGGTAATTAACCCATTTTCAGGCATCCAATCAACCTGAAACTTGATAGACAGATTTGATGTCGATGACGATGTAATCGATAAAAAATTTTAGGCTAATTTGGCGATGCATATTAGTAAAATTGACAATGCATAAAAAGGATTTATATCAAAAACTTTTATTTATGGGTTATATTATTAAACATTCATCACCTCACCGTATAAAATATGCAAGCTTAATTGGATTTTTATAAAAAGTATGGATAAATTAGGGGGATATATAAAAGTTAAAAAAATATTTTTTGAAAGAAAGGCTTTTTTTTTTTTTAGAATTGTTTCTTGAATAAGCAAACATTTTTTATTACAACTAGAAATTATATAAAGCACAAAAAGTTACTTTAATGTACTTATTTTTAAGAAGAGTACCTTTTACTATGTTACTACACTTTACGTCAAATGTGATTATAGAAAAATATCAATATTCTAAAAAATGTTAATTACAAAAGATCAAAACCTTCATGACATCAAATTTTTCTATCATAAACATGAATAACAAGAATAAGAAAACTCATTTTGGTTTATGTAAAAAAGAAAAATTGTAGGAAAATTTCTTTACAACAAGTTACTAACAAAATGCATTTTGACATATTATAGAGAAAAAGTAAAACCAGAAAAATTATGGTGTAGTAGTGAAGAACTAGAGTTAATACGGTTACTTACGGCAACATAATTTTATATTATTGACATATTTTATTAAAATAAATAGGAAAATTGATAAATCACAAATGAATATATAAGTGTTTAATTTAAAAAGTAACACCTGCATTCCATTGCTTATTAAACGATTTCATATCCAATCTATTTATTGTATTGTACCCAAAGAAATGAATAATAATATCATCGGGTTAGGGTGAAAGTATTTTACTCCAATTCATCAAAGTTTCCAGAGCAGAAAATCTCGTTAAAATGCTCATTCAACATCCGCTTAACGCTTTTTCGTATCGCTCATTTCCCACAAATTTATTTCGGTGATCAAGTTTTAACTTTTACTAATCAATGTCTTTCTCCTTTTCTCTGTTCTCCAAAATAATGAAATGTTATTTGAGACCAAAAGTAGAATAAATATATTTTTACTTTAAACCTTTATATGGCCAATTATTTCCGCTTATGTTACGTTGAAATATTTTTGAGATTGAGATTGATTTATAAAAAGAAATGAATTTATATTATTACCTAATATTAATTTGATTTTTTTTTTTTAGGTAGGAAGTATGTTTCCCACCACCTACTGGGAGCTATTCAAATGTAGGACATCTTATTTTTCGCTTTTCTATTTCTATCGCACTACATGATATTTATGAAATATAATTTGCAAGTACTAAAATATACAAAAGGAATTCTAAATTCGATATATTTTGTATTCAAAAATTTAAGAATTTTTACCTATCACGTTCCATGAAATTTCGGAATTGGTGGGAAGTATACTTCCCATTGCCTTATTATGGGTTAAACTCAGTGATTTTTATTTTGAGCATACATGCGATTTTTTATATAAAGCCTAATACTAGAATCGCAACACAAAAAAAAATGTCATAGAAGTGTACATTTTTTTTTAAATTTAAAATTAATAGCAAAGGACCAAATTGAGTGCCGTCATTACATTTATTCGTTATCCACAAAAAAGCTTTTAAAAAATTGTTTTTTAAAGATAGTGGCATCAAATTTGTTAATTTTAAGAACTTGAGTACGATATTCATGTCTACAAGAATATCAGAGTCTTATTGCTTAGCTAAAGAGTCTTTCCATTCCGTGGGATTTGTCAGATTTTTGATGATCTCTAAATTACGAATAGCTCGTTAATTATTTTAGGTATTGAATTGAAATGCATACGTCTACATCAAAGATATTTTTCTGAGAATCACAGGATCCATTTATATTTGATTGATCAATAGAATTATTGATCGATTTTATTGAAAATTGGCATTTTTCGTTGTTGGTATACGATAATTAAAGGCTATTTTAATTAAAATTAAAATTCTTAATTTCTGTTTAATTGAAACTCATAAGCGCGTGTATTTTACTTATTTAAGTAACAAAACCTCATTTAAATTCGTTAAATATTAAACTCTGTAGATCATTTCAAATATATTTCAAATTTTATATTTCAAAAATTATCATATAAAACCTACAATTTTGAAATTACGTATCTCTTTTGGTTACGGAATTAGAAAGCTTATTCTTGCACTATTTTAAAGTACTAGTTAAGTTATTTTAAATAGTCAAATTATTTTAATGATATTTTGGTTCGTTAGATAATCTATATTTGATGTAAGTGTCCTATGCCATATTAACATGGGAGAGTTGCTTTCTATATGTATGCAGTCTGATCTATTTCAATGAAAATTATTTTTTTTTTCAGATGTGGTGACTACCTTACTGTACGTACAAAAGAATTGAATGTATGACATTACAAAATAAAATACAGTTCAAAATAAGGGGAAATAATTTAAAATGCACAAAAAGGGCAATTTTGATAGCAATAAATTTATCAAACGAAATTTCTGCATTATTAAACAAATTGATTAAAAAGAAATAAATTTTGTATGGCAGTCATTATTGTTAAAAATAAAATAAATAAGTTCATAATAATTAAGTAATAATCGCAAAAAAGGACTGTTAAATAGCATGAAACAAAAGATTTAGAAAAAACAAACATTTATTTTTGTATAGAATTCAAAAAGATTATTTAAACGGAATAAATTACCCAGAAAATAGAAAGACAAGAGCGGTTTCCTATTTCAAAACAAAACGAATCAAAAAACAAAATTAATAGCTATTCTTATATTTTTTCTCCTCAACCAAATATGACATCATATAATTTAATGCAGTAGACCGTATAATTTTCTACCCAATTACGCTATTGTATTTGTCTGTAAGGTTGAAGGAGGGACTGTAAAACCTCATAAAAAGTAGCTCAAATAAATTAAAGTAATTGATAAAAACCTTTTTTCTTTGTCAGTTTTTATCTTTTTTTTTATTTATTTATTTATTTATTTTAAAATTAATGTTAGAATTATAGCAAGAATTTTTATTTACATGCAACGTAAAAATACAAAATATAAAACATGATATTGTTTTCTTTATGCGTTGGATTTGTTTTAAAATTTGTCTCCTTTTTCCTGGGATTTAGTGAAAGGAGTTTTTAGGGGTATTTTCTGTTCAAAATGTAATTTTTAAATGACTTAACAATAGACCATCCTCTCATATGCATATTGCTTGTATTTAAACTATTATAAATATAATTAATTACAAATATATGCTTTTCATATATCAGTAATAGATTTTCCCCAAAAAATACTGGCTAAATGCTGCTAAATAAAATATATATTCAAAAAAGTAATTCAAAAATAAATTCAGAGGCAGATTTACAAAAGTCATTGTCAGATTTTTCTAGCAAATTTATTCCCATTGTATCATCCACAATTAGTGATGGGCTTTGCAAATGCTATGCCTGACCGCTCATTCATTTAAAAAGCATAAGTATTTTAATAGAAAGTCAATTTTCAACTGTTCATTTTTAAATTCAAACGAAAAAAATATAGCATATAAAAATAACCTATTACAAACTCCTACCCAAATAGTTATAATTTCAAAACGAAATTTCCTAATACAATCAATCGCCCAATTTGGATTGGTAACATTTTGAAAAGTTTATTTACCTTTCCTAAAGTAAATAATTCATTTCATTAAAAATTTAATTAATTTGGTTGTAAGATAAATTTAGAAGCTTGAACTATTCAATTTGTTTTAAATTAGAATAATACATCATATTAAAACTAATATCAACATTATTTCAAAAGATGCTGCTATTTCAATTTCAAGACATTTCTAAAATACTAAAATACTATCAATTACAAAAACACATTTCAATCAGTGAAAAAAATAAGAAACTACATCACCATCTTTACGATTTTTTTTTTTTTTTTTTTCCAATTTACAAATCTCAAATTCATTTAGAAGAATCTTAATCACACAAGGTTCAACTAAAGCAACCTTTCCTTCAAAATAACAGAACGGGCGCTGATCTCTAACCCCTCCCCCCCCCCCTCTTTCTCACCCCACAGATACTACCAAAGGGGGAGGGGAACTACAAACAAAAAATTATCTCACCTACCTTATTTTTAAAATAAAGAAAAATCGTCCGGGACCGAAGGATGCTGATGAGAACTTCCCTTCAATCTCAGCAGACGATACAGAGCATTGCTAAACGATCCCCCGCAGAAGAGGTCCCCCCTTGGAACAACCAGAAATCGTGGGGAGTGAGCGCGCCCCGGCCTCCCATCGTTATTCCAGGGGCTGAGCCCTGAGATACTTGGGGAAGGAGCGCAGCGGACACCGCGCAGAAAACATTAGCGCCATCTAGAGGAGAGTGGAGGAAGATAGATCTCGGATAGATAGGGGATGCGGAATATTGACCCTTGTTGGAAGATTATGATTTGGATTGTAGGGGATCTAGATTGGTGGATGAGTGAAGGTCTTAAAATGGGCTGATTGATGTGGAGTTTTAAGGGAGAAAATGCTGGGTGAATACATATTTTTTTTCCAAAACTTGGTACAAAAGTTTATTAATAGGTAAACCAAATTAAAGGAACGAATAATTTTTTTTGAAATAATTTTTCTAATTCAAATAACTTTTCTAGTTTGATTAAATAATAAACCATCTCTCATTTGATATAATTGTGTACAGTATTTTCATAGCAAGCCCTTTATTTTATCAAAGGGGCAGTATTTTGACTTTTTATTTTCTTCGAACATAAAACATACAAAACATGGGGTGGGGAACCATCAAAGAAGACAGTTTTCCACAAGTTTAACACCATTTCTAAAGTATATCACGAATCTTCTGCACATTTTTTTTTTCTTCTGACAGATATAAAATATTTAAATTAAAGAGAGTGCAAAGTCCAAAAACAGAATTATTCAAAATGAAATCGTACGATGCTAAAAACCCGCGCTCATAGGCATTTCCAGATAATATTATTTAGCCATGTATAAATATTGTACCAGAGTCTTTATACTTATTCATGCATCGTTGAAAACGGAAATTTTTCACTATTAACATTTTTAACTATTCACCCCTTCAAAATCTCAATCTTCTGCCATGGTGGTTATTGACGTCTTTAAATCCCAAGTCAGCATATATATTTGTTGCAGTTCAGTATTCACTATAAGCTGTTCATAAGGAGATAGATATCTTTCATTTCAATCTTCATATTCATAAAAACCTTCTTTACGAGCGTGAAATCTGGTCAGCAACACTACTACATTTAGTAATAAATAAAAGTGTCCTAAATTACCCAACTTCCAAAACAACTAAAGACCCTTCACACAAATAAACGTCTTTTGATGCCGATAAAAATATCGATTAAATGGTAAAGAAAAAACCGGAAGCACAGACGCAAAGAAATGGGGAAACAGATGAATCCAGTCTCGGCATATCCGGAAGATTCATCTATTCTGTCTTGAACTATTCCTCAAGAATCTGGAGAGAAATGACAGTTACAGGATGCAGGAGAAAACGCTTTTCTTGTTGGGTTATCTTTTATGATTGGGGGCATTCGGAATGTTTTGGGCTACTCGGCAACTGCTATTTATCTCGAAACAAAATAGGAAGCAGATGTATGATTTTTTGTGGAGTTTTTGTGTCGATAAATAATCGACTTGATTATTTAAGTAGAGTTAGTTGAAAATGCAATCTTCCAAAATTTATCACTAGTTAGATATAAATATTTCAAAGAAAGAAACTAAATAAGGCATTTTTAAACCAAATGTAAAATTAAGCAATTAAGAAAAGTTAAGTCTTAAAAAAGTGTTGTAAGTCTACGTAGCATTAATGTATAGTGTAAAATTTAATGAAAAATTTGAAAGTGTTTTTGATAATTCAAAATGCTTGCATATTTATAATTTATTTATAATAATTTTGACAATAACTTTAAATTTACAAGTACACTATGTTGTTTGATAAGAATAAACAATACCCTTAAAAATTATGTGCAAAATTTTTTTTAAAAGGAAAATTTTTATTGATTTATTCCGCAACTAACATTACGTAGTAAAGTGACATTCTAATTTTAATTTTCTTTACTCACACACTTTGAAAAGTTTCCTTCCGATAACAAATAAAACATCTAGAAGTTTTTCTTGTTTTAAATTTACATGACCCCCATAATTTGTCATTTTTATAAACTAGTCGAGTAGTTCAAAATGTGCCGAATGAGGAACTTACACAAGTGAGGAAAATGAAAAAGTTTGTAATTTCTAGTGTTATCAAACGAATATATTTGAGCAGTGCAATTATATTTTATCTTTATGCTTTCAATTAATCAAAATTCGAGTTTGAAATCAAAGCAAAAGTCACGTGGCCAAAAACGAATAAAAAGAAACATGACGTAGTTGCACATAGATTCCATCAAAAATCCGAGGAGGAATATGGTCTAAAACAGGTTTAGACTGGTTCATCGTCTGCGCGTTGACGTCACACGCAAAAGTAGATTTTTCCCGCCAAATAGCGAAAAGAAAAACTAAATTATTTTATTTTTTTTAACTATCTATCCGAGCTCAAATTTTTGAAAGAATGGTATTGTTTTTCATGATTTTTTCTCTACATTTATTTAAAAATAAAACCAAAAACGTGAAAGTTCCTCATCGTTATATTTAAAAAGAATAAATTCTAAACAGCATTTTTAAAACTCTTTGGTTTTTGACAAAAGTCAATGATAGTTAAGATAAAAAAAAAACTAAATTTTGACGTTTCTTGCGTTAAGTACGAATTGAACCTACCTAAGAGTTCAATCTAATTGCAATTTTACAGACTTATACTTGGAAAAGGCTATATTTGTACTTCGTTAGGAAAAAAATGCTATATTTGTGCTTTCATTTGTTGTATCACACGTGAGTGTGAATTATCAAGAGATTTCCCCTTTTACCTACAATAACTCAAAAAATTATATTTTAAAATTTGCTTCAAAAAAATTATATTGTTTTCTAACAATAAATCTCGTCAACATCTCTAAATTGCATGTTAAGACCCCTTTGGGATATGATATTATAAAATTAGGAAAAGGGATAAAACAGATATAAATATCCAGCATATCTGGTTAATTTTATCTACCCGAAAAGCTATCAGATATCTAGACTAAGATATCATATTTCATTCAGATATCCGGTCAAATTTCAACTAGGTATCCGGTAGAAGTGAATCCGGTGAATTGTAAAATCCAAAAATGGAAATAAATTTCCTCCGGCAAAGCAATCTTGGTCTGGCTAAGAAAAAAAAGGAAATGGTAGCTGATGAAGGAAGAGGTGGGTTTTAATTTTCATTCTATGTATTATAAATAATCTTAAGACCCAGTGAAATAGCTGTTTGAAAAATAATTATGTTACATCATTTGACCTCCAGACAAAAAAATGTCTCTTTCCCCCCCCCCCCCCCTGTCTCTTCTTTTCCCTAAAAAAAGATCACATAACATACATTTGTAATTATGTATTTATGTGCTTCAAAGAAGAATTTGTGATTTAAATATTTGTACTTGACCTAAAAAATAACAGAAAATTAAACTATGTGACTGCATCCTATGGTTATTGATAAACAACAGTTATGGGCAAATGTCGACATTTGCAGTTCAGATTTTGAAAAGAACAACTTAAACAAAAATTTTAGTGGTCTTTTTGGGCAACCAAAAATTTCAATTCTATTTCATTTGAAGATGCATTCGTTATTGATTGTCTGAACTTTTTGAATTTTAAAATTTGCCTAAAATGTTTGAAAGCCCCTTTGGTGACGAGAAAAATTAATAACTATTTTACTATCTTTAAATACTTTCAGCGATAGAACACATCATACGTGAATAAATTAATTTTTTTTTAAAATATATTGTACAAAAAATACAAGATTATCTCCTTACGTAATTAGAGTTCCTATAAGGAATCTTTCATTGTTAATTGACTTACTTCACAATCTCACAACTCAAGGTGCAGATTGTGAACGAAGTTTTTTTTTTTTTTTTTTTTTTTTTTTTACCATGAAACCGATTAAAAGTGATTGACTAAGCAAACTGCGCGTTTTTGTTAAACAGACTTACAAAAAATAACGCTATTATCTAAAACTATGGAAGATTTTAAACCAGAAGAAACCGTAAACATGTGGTTCAATGCGAAACAGAGAAAACCGAACTACAATCTATATAAAAATCCTGCCACGTATCTCATTCTTCAGAGGAATCAGATGTTTCAATGATAATAAGGGGTAAAATAGTACCAAAAAGCATAAGAAAAAAAAATTGCTCCGTTGATGAAACTTGGCAAAAATGTTCCATTTGTTCTTAACTGAAAACTAATCTTGAAACAATCTAGGTACGTGACAAGTCTTTTTAGAGTGTTTTTTATGCTGAATCGAACGAAAAAAAAAGCAAGACGATATAACTAATCTAAAAAAAGCGTCATTTTTATAAACAAAAGCACATGTAAAAATCAAGGAAAGATAAAATATAACATAAAAAAATAAATAAATTCGTCCCTTCATGAAATTATGCAAAAACGTTATATTTGTCATGAGAATGAAGAAACAAAAGAGTCCATAAAAATAACTAGCATAGAAGGGTGTTTTTTGAAGGTATGGGGGGTGAGAAGGATTTTTCAAACTAAAAATTAATTTTGTTATTTTGTTATAACCCATGCATGTGACACATGTGTGTGGAGTATTTTTGACGCTGAATCAAATGAAAAAAAACTACTACGATATAACTATCCTATAAAAAGTTATAGTCCATTTGACTATTTTACAGAAGAAAATATTTGTAATATAAAAGTACATGTAATGAACCAAAACTAAGTAGGAAAGTTAATAAACAATCAAAATTTAATAGAAAAAGTAGTAATTAGTAACAAAATAAGTAAGTAGTTGTGAATAATTGAAAGAGTAAGTAAATTTTCGTTTATAAAAATGACTATAACTTTTTTTAGGAAGATTATGTCATCTTGCTTTCTATCATTCGATTCAGCGTCAAAATATACTCCTTACACATGTGTAATATGCCTGGGTTCAAAATAAATTTTCAGTTTAAAAAAAAAACTCGCTCCCTCAACCTCCTGAAAAAACATGATTCTATGCTAGATATTTTTGTGGAATCTTTTGCTTCTTTATTCTTAAGACGAATAAAGTTTCATGAATGGACCCATTTATTTATGTCGTATTTTACCTTTCCTCTGTTTTTCCATGTGTTTTCGTTTATAAAAAAGACTGTAACTTTTTTTAGATTAGTTATATTGTCTTGCTGCTGCTTTTTTTTTTTTTTTTTTTACATTCAATTCAGGATAAAAAAAAAAATACTCTAAAAACATGTGTTACATGCCTAGATTGTTTCAAAATTAATTTTTCAGTTATAAAACCCCCTGAACCTTTCTGAAATTTTTTTTAAAAAGTATTAAAAACTTAAAGTTCTGTCCCAGTAAATACTAAAAAAACTATTAATACTATGTCATAATGCTAAATATTGTATAGTAGCGATTGAGAACCGTTGAATTGATTCAATTATTCATTTATAATCAAAATGGATTTTTGATTTTTTTTTTTAAATAATAATTAATAAATAATAGACACCAAGTCCTTTATGCACATTTTTTGTAGCATATTAAACAAATTAATTCCATTTTTCGATTTGTTTCTTTCAATTTAGTTACCATTTTTACTCAAATAAACCAGAAATAAAAATATTTGCGATCGGTAAATGGAATTTTAAAAAAAAATACCGGCGAAGCCGAACTCCCAAGTGTTCGGATTTGAAAGAGTTGAAAAGGTTGCGGTATTAAGCCAATCTTTATTCATCAATATCTTGATGAATAATACAGTTAAAGTTTATTTAAAAAATAATAGTTATGAAAAACATTACAGGTAGCACCTGAGGGACAGGCTTTCTTTGAGCTGTTTACAAGTATAGTTTACTTCTAAAGGTCCAACTTCTTACTTACTTCCAATTAATGGTGAATTTTGAGCATGTCTGCTATATCGCCACATTGTGAGTACAGTAGAGAAGATCTCTGAGGAAAAGATCTTATCTTCCACCCCAGACATGCGCAGAATACGCTATTAGTTGGACGGGTTAATTTAACTCTTTAAAGAATGTGAAAGGTGATAAAATAAGCATTGCTTACACAACAACAAAGCTAGTAAGTTATATTTTTTTCTATGTCTTTGTTTCATGCAATGGTGCGCACAATATTTTATTACTTTGTTTTACAAAGATGATATTAAATATAGTCACTGAAATTAAACCTATCAGGTGAGTGCCAAATATCTTGTAAAATATAATTCGATATCCGCATCCGGGTACAAGGTACTCCGGATATATGAAATCCGGCAAATCCCATGTCCGTTACTTCTCTTATTAGTACAGTATTTTAATTTAAAAATCCTCTATCCATAGGATCCTCGATCAAATTCCTTGACCTAATGTACACAGAGCAAGTCAATTTTAAACATCTATAAATTTATAACTAAATATCCTCCCAACGTAAAATTTACTTGACTATTTTAGGTACAATAGGCGAGAAAATTGTCACTGGAACTTATTGGAAGATTGGTAAATAAAACTATTACGCTTCAAATTCAATTTTATAACTTAACGTCTTACGTTAACATGAAATTTACATAATTTAAGAGAAATTGATATTAAAATAAATACTAATTTCTTGAAACAAAATTAAAATCCCCTTTTTTTTTCTTTTTTTTTCAAAGGTAAAATTGCTTAACATTCATCTTAATGTCTACTTAAATGAAATTCATCAAATGAAATCCCTAGAAAAACGTCTTCAAATGATATAATAAACGGTAAGTCTCTACTCCAGCAAGTTTACCAAACTTCTGATTGATTTACTTTATAATGCAAAACATTTTGGAAACGACGTTTTTGGAGGTTTTTAATTTTGTAGATTCTTTTAAGGAATTTGCAACTTCCATATCATAGTGAAAATTTATTTGTTTCGATATTTAATAAAATGAGAAATTTAATCTACAAATATATAAAACGTTCTACAAAGAATACATATGATGCCCCAAAAGTGATGTTTCGGGTTTTATTTCTTTTACTGTTAGATATGAAGAGTCAATGTGAGTTGAAAGGGGCTTAAAATAAAAAAAGTAATCTTAAAAAGATCGTGTGATTTTCAGTCATTTATTTTAAAAGTTAAAGAATTATAATTTTCATGCAGTCCTTGTAAGGGGAAAAGGTCAACTACAAAAGTGCTCACGAGGTTAAATCGCATAAATGAAAATAAACTTTATCTTTAATATTAACTGAAATACAACGCATTCAAAAGCATAACTTAACCCAGTTTAGAAGTGCTATGTAATTAGAGAAATTAAGAACACTAACCAAACTGTTTATTTCGATTTTAAGATATGGTATTCCAAAGATTATGATTTATTAGCGTAATAAAGCATGTTTGAAAACAAGGTATTTTATTCAACAAAAAAAAATCAATAAAGGTTTAAAACTTATTGTATCATAACGGATTTTATAACATCGCTACCGTTTACTTTACAAATAGAGGTACAGCCCACTCACTTTTAAAATCATCCCAATCCAGTAAATATTGAAAATTCTCTTTTTTGAGGAGGGTTTATGTAATTTGACTTCAATAATACTTTTAAAATAGACCTTTCTCCTACATGGGCTGTATCATAATTAAAATTCTATAACCTTTAAAATAAATTACTCATGAAAATTCAACTATCTTGTTATGATTTCTCATCTTATTTTATGTATTTATACTCAAATGTTGTGTATTTATACGTTTTGATGTATTTATACACTTAAAAATTGTGTGTGTTTATACACTGCACTTTCACTAATAGCAATAGAAATAAACTCTGTAACAACCTTTTTATGGCACTCTGTATATTTTGATATAAAACATTACAGCTCTTATGCTCAAAACATTGAAGAGGGGCCATGTCAATACAAAATGTAGCATACTTATGCCCTATGGGTCAACACTGTCAGCGGCTACTCTCAAAAAAACTTTCATTTTAGACATTGATATACTTTGTCCTTTCAAATAAGTTGTAAAATATTAAATATATGTCTGAGTTACTTCTCTCGAACTTCGAACTGAAAATTCGGCTACGTTTATTTTATACAAGAAATGAAAGCTGTCTAGACACTCATAAAAGAGGGACACAGAGACACAGCATAGGATTTACGATTCTGCAATACACATCTAAAAAAGCTTCGATACAAAAGAGGGAAAGCTAGACCACTTTACTGATGGTATTATATTTTTTTACCTTCCTTTGGTACCATGCCACGTCCACACCTCAAGCTTTCATTTCGTAGTTCGATTTGATTCTATTTCGTTCGAAAAGAACTTATCTCGCTCCAGAGGAATAAATATATATCATATTTCTTTTAACCCAGGTATGAAGTACGTCTTTTCACCAGTTACGCTTATTGAAGTTTGCGAAATTCGAATACCTTAACCAAATCATCTATTCAAAGTGTTTTTCTTATTTTTAAAATTATACATTTAAAAATTACCCAAAACATATCATGTGTATTGGTATATTTAATGAGTAGTTGTGTAAACAACGCCTTGCATTAAAGTAATAACGAAAACGAGCCAATTATTATGCATACCATTATTAAGTCGTACCATTTATTTTTGATGGTAGAAGCCGAAAATAATCTATTTTAAAAAGTCAACGTATGTTATTTCTATTCTTTGAACATCATAATTATTTAAATGCAATAAAGCTGCATATTTGCTTAATATGTAGACACTAACACTATTTTTCAATTTATGGAAACGCATGAAAATGTAGCTTTTTATAAAATACTTTCGACTGTACAATTCTTTTTAAATCACAAAAAGTAAATTCAAAATTCCATGTATACATGACGATTTACCGTAAAATCTAAATTTTAGAGCAGGAAAATTTTATGCAAGCAATTGGTCAATGTCATGCATAAAATTATGAGGTTTTTACTTTCAAAAAACAATCCTCCATTATTCCTATTTTAATTCAAAGCGTACTCACATATATTTTATGCGTACTCACTATTATTTTTTATTAGTAGTATTTTATTCTATCAATATAGTCCGGCGTTGCGGAGGGCCGGTTGTTGTGTATAGGTCTTCATAAATTCATGAAACTACAAAAACCAACCATATTTAAAACTTTTGTTGGTTAAAATTTGAATTAGATTAAATAAAAACTCTGGAATGGATTATCTTTTCATAGCTATAGCCGCAGTACCTAAACGACATAAAAAAAAGCGCAAAGTGCCACATACGTTAAAAAAGGGTTATTAGAGTAAGTCTAACACATATTTAATAATAAAAAAAAAATCAATCCATTAAAATAGTTTAGCTGATATTCCTGCTTTGGTTGTTAGTAGGTTTGGGCGATGCATCGATACATCGGCAAAAACCGGTGCAAAATCAGCATCGTCATACCGGTGTCATTATTTTCTCAAAACCGATACATCACAATCTTTTTTACCGATACTTGCCTAGCACTTCAAGGACGAAGAACTGTGCCACGATTCATGCCATGCGCTGTGTTCCTAAGATACTATAGAAACGTATTGAAGCCATCGACACCGCGCAGTTTGAAACGAGTTCCATTTGCTTTTGCGCGGTACTTCATCAGCAAGCTCAAATCGTGATAATCCTATACACCCTGCCCTGCATATGCGCGATGCTCCCAATATTGAATAGAAACATAGTGAAACCGTCGACATCGGGCCTTTGAGACGATTTCCATTTGCTTTTGGGCATGCCCGATACTTCATCAGAAAAATCCGCATCGTGGTAATCGTATCCACCATACGTATGTGTGATGAGTATTGAAATTGCAAGGTGGCGCCAGTAGTCTAGTAATATTGGAGATTCGAGGAAAGAAGTATTCCTTTTATTGCTTGAACATTTTTTATGTTGTTCTCTGAACTCTTGGAAAACGTTTTGATTTTTATTTAATAGTCATCAGATATAAGACCTTGTTATCTATTTTTGGAATTCTATTGAGCATTTCCTACACTTTTTGTGTTTCATTTTTGATTTTTTTTTTTTTTTTTTTTTTTTCATTATTTTTCTAATAAAAAAAAAATATTACAGTTTTGTACTTTGAAATCATTTATATTAACTTCAAGATTTTTTTTATCTTTCTATTATTTTGTTTTGCTTTATTTATTAACGCAAGGGGATTGCGGTATTCTGGCGCGGTAATTTCTGTCTAGTTCTTACCCAGTTAAGATAATTTGGTTATTTATTACTATGAGCTGTTTGTTATATCTGCCAAAATCAATGTGAACTAGTGCATGGACTAATCACAGTTGTTTCTCTAGTTTGATTGCTTAAATACTTATAAACTATTTTTTTTTCCCATTTACATTGAAGGATTTTCTCTTCGGTCACGTAAGTAAATAAATGTTTTATAATTTATTTATTTTTTTCAGTTTGTTCAATTTGAATAAAGTTTATTTCCTTAAGATTAATTACTCAATCCAACATTGCTTCTTAAAAATGCGGAAATGCAGATTCTTTTTTTGGCACAAAATAAAGATCATTAGAATTTTAAATGTTATGCATTAATTTTAGTTTTATTGTTTAATAGTTATATTGTACATTGTAAGTAATAAAATATTCATTATAAAGTATGTTTTTGATTTAATAATTAAGAATATCCAATAACTAAAGTAACATGTGCACAGCCAGGAAGTGCACTTGTCCTCTCCCCATCCCCCTCCTTCCCTGGATAATAACAAAGAAAATTTCATTAAGATAGAAAAATTGAAAAATCCGGATGAAACCAAAAAAAAATAAAAAAAATAACCGGCTTATACCAACACCACCTAAAGACAAGGCCTTACCACTTTGTTTGTGACGTCATCAAGAGAAGTTGGACGGTTTACGTTCATTGCGGTTTCATTATTTAGCGTAAATTGAAAACAACATGAATAAGTTTTTTTTTGTTCAGAGAATTCATTGCTAAATTTCAAATTGTTATTCAGCATTCAAATATTCAATGCTTTTCAATCGATTTTCAATTACTAAAATAAAAATTTCCCAAGTTAAAAGGTTTTAAAATAAAATTATACTAAACACAAAAATTTTCTATTTTTTGGCATTTATATATTTATCAATAGTGCAAATTTTATTGAAGTTTTTATCACACAGATAATATATTGAATTTTCATATCAATTTAATTGTTTACATGTAAAAAGGACAAGGAACTGGGTTTAGAGTAATAAAAAAATTTTATTTGCAATATTAACACATACAATACACACATTATTAACTTAACAGATATATTACATACCTGCCAACATTGGCATTTTCAAATTAGTACAATTTTTATGGAACAAATCATTAGTTAATAGGTCATCAAAATGCTTACAAATAATGTGAAGTTTGGAGAAGAATTGATTTCTATCATTACTATTATAGTTATTTAAATTCTCAATTAAAGTGGAAATTTTTTCACAGCTGTTTACATTTGAAGGTATGCATATTTAATTTAATTTTGTTATATGAACATTATCAATATAAATATTTAAAGAAAGTTTATCATCTGCTACTATTGATTTTGTAATAAGAGGTTATGGGTTTAAAATTAATTAAAACAATATCAGTATTCCAGATTCTTTCAAATGAGAGTACCCAGAAGGTAAAGAAATGTTATTTACTTTTCACAGAGTTCTTCGAATGATGAAAATGTCATCCTTGCTTGCTTTTCCTTCATCTCTTGTAAACTTTCAGCAATTGCCTTTTTCAAATTAAAATTCACAATCCGCTCTTGCTTTTTAACCACGCTTTCTCTGATGTTTGAAGTAGATGATAAATAAGAAGGGCAGTTAGGGAAAATAGTTGGCACAGCATTATTTGTCAGGTGAGGGTACTTCAACGAAGCAGATATTTTCTCTCCTGTCTTGCTGTCCAAAGCCTCAGTAATTCTGCATATATACTCATTTTGGAAATGTAGAATACACACCTAGGAATATATATATATATATATATATATATATATATATATATATATATATATATATATATATATATATATATATATATATACCCTACTAACCATCTTTGTCACAGTTACGTCACTGCAACGAAGTTTTTCGTCGCAAAGATCACGGTCACAATGTGACTTGCATGGGATATCGCAGCGATGTCGCAAAAGTTCACGTCACTTTCGACTTCCATGTGATATCGCTGCGACATCACAATGTGACGAAGTTGCGATGTTACTTTGTGATATCGCAGCGACATCCAGTGATATCCCAAAATAATTTTAGAATGAAATGCGATTTTCGCAACGAAAGTCTTGTCGCGGCGATATCACATTGTGATCAGTATGTGATCTTAATGATTTTGGCAATTTTCGCAACGCTTCTAAGTTAGTGTATATATTATATACCCTTTTTTCATTCATATAGCCTATTTTAAAGGCAGGTAATGAGCACCACTTTTATTTTTCATAAAATATTTCTTCTCAACATATTATTCTTGCAGTAAATCCCGATCATCGGGAAATGCTGGGAAATTAGAATAACTGAATTTTTTGGTTAATTTAAAGTCGACGTTTTTTTTTTTTTTTTTTTTGCCAAATTTCATTATAGCGACATTTTAAACTATAAAGAAACGTAAAATTAAAATCTTCGCAAACCGAACCTTTAAAAAAATTCAGCATGGAATTTTTAGTTGCAATACGTATGTTATATTTTATCCTTCCAGTCGGTAATAATGTGAACTTTATAAAAAAATTTAAATCATTTTCATAACTTAAAATCCTTTCAGAAAAAAAAAAAGCATTGTGCATTTTAAAATATAAAAAACAAAAAAGTCCGATAAACCGATTTCTAAATCGACCCGTTTTCGGCATGATTTAAAATGCCTATGTGTTCTATAAAACAACGGTTCCCAACCTATAGGCCGGCGACCCTCCTGTGGGCCGCGAGTAGTGTGGTACTGGCCCGTGGAAGCTAATCAAGAGTCTAATAATCCAAGATAAATATTACAGGAGCTTCAAGGGTAGAGATAGGAATAATCGAGTCACTCGATGATTAGTAACAATCCAATTATTCGATTCTATTCTTCGACGGTTTAACGAGTGAATTCTGTTTCAAGAAGATTAACTAAAATATAGAAAATATCTTCAAGTGAAGACTCGTTAATTGAATTATCGACACCATTGATCTCGTTTTGGATAAATGTTTGGCAAAAATATCCAGTTATTACCAAAACTGCATTAATTGCATTACAATTTATAAAAAGAACTATTTTTTAATCCTTTAATTCTAAAATTTTACTAATTACTGATGTACGCACGTATTGTATTATTTAGTGAGTCGCAAAGTTTTTCTTACAAAATAGGTGGTCCGCACAACCTAAGAGATTGCGAACCGTTGCTATAGAATGTCGGATTTTATAAATTACTGGTAACAACGTATAGAACATGGAAATGAAATGCATATCGCTACGGAATTCTAGACATTTAGCAAAACATTCACTTTTGAAATTGATTGCACTATCATTGACCAATCTAAACAATAAAATTATTAAACTGAAACAAAAAATTATAGATGCAACAAATTTATTTTGTGATTCCGTCTACACCAGCAGGCGACGCAACACGAGATCAATTCAAATTACCCCCTACTAAGCAGTATTCGTTTACAGCCCGCGGTTTCTTACCATCTTTATTTACCCTCGGGGTGATGAATGGTTATAAGGGGTCACTTTAGCTCATATCCCTTTAGGTCAGTTTGGTATCTGGTCTCCAGCCCACTCGCTCCCTACTTTCTTTGTCTCGCTTGCAAAATTCGCGGAACGGAACAAAGAACTAAGGGAGAGTAATGTTGTACACCTGTTCAGTTTGTTAAAATACTGGTCGCGTCTTCGAAGGGGAAGAGGGGAGAGGGGGGGGGGAGTGAAAAGCGCAGTTGCCTTTCTCTTGCTTCGATCTCGACTGAATCTGATTTTCTATTTTCTTACATGATTTATTAGATTCGACTTTTTTCCTTTCCATTTTTATCTATTAATTGGACTGACTTTCCAAATAATATTGAAAATTCTTCTTTGATATTCTGTGGTTATTGGCTAACGCTTGTCATTTAAAATTTAACGAAATGAATAATAAATAACTGCAAATAATGATTTATTTTCAATTTAAATTTGTTCTATAAAGGAAACGGGAAGGGGGGGTACTAATAGAAAAAATGCAACCCAACTGGTTAGTTGGCTTATATGCTCAACGACCTATTTTTATGCACAATGATGGCTAATTAGGCCGGGACCTACAGCTTAACGTGGATTACGAACCACAACGAACATCCATGCTTAACCCAGGATTCGAACACGGCACCTTTTGGCATGCGTGACCAGAGAGCAAACCACACAGCCATCAGATAGGCACCAACCAATTTGGAAATGATGTTGAAAATTGTAGATAAATATAAAAATAATACAACTTTAACCGTACGATTATTATTTCTAAAAAGAGTTAATTAACTTAGGAGAACAATGAAAAATACATATTGACATATAAAATACTTTAACTGGATTTTTAAGCGAACATTATTTCCTTTTATAATTTCAGTAACGAGTTAAGTTTAACTCGATGACTTACGACTCAGAAAAACGACTCTACATTTCTCCACGTTTTGGAACATCCTGATTTCAAAAATGTGATATAAAAAAAATTCGGTCTGTTTGTTTATGGTCAGCATAACTCCCGAACAAATTGACCGACGATGTTCAAATTTGATGTGAGGATTGGTAGGGGCCAAGGGACCTACCATTAAGGTTTTCGTCAAACCCGGCATGCGCATAAGGTAGTTTTCAGGTTTTTCAATGATTTCTAAAAAACGGCTCTTACGATTTTAATCAAAATCACTGTGGTGATGCCTCTTAAGGTGTTCTAAACATCCCCACCTCCGAAATTCACGTAAAAATGCTTAAATGGCATAAAAAGTTGAAGGAAGGGAAAAAAAGGGGGGGAAATTCAACACAGAGTTCTCCATCAACGATCGTTTTTCTCCTCTCCTCAGTTTCTCTTAAAAGAAAGAATAATATAAGAATTATCGAAAAGTATATCACCGAAAACACTATTTTGGCAAAGGTTTTTTTTTTTTTTTTAACGACTCATATAATATTTATCGCCAATCTGGCCATTTTTTCTAAGCGAATGAAGAAAATATAAAACACAAATACATGTTAGTATTATAGTGTAATATTAAAAGTTGTGCGATGCTCCACGCCCCTGTTTCCCGGTTGCTGTGGAAGATGTAATTTCGATTACAAAGTTACGTTTCTTTATTTTAGACTATAATTATAATAAGAATAAGTAATAGATTTACATGGATTCCAGACAAACAAATTACATTGTATTTCGAAAACTAATATATATTTAATGCAATAAACGATACAATATGTGTACATTTCTTCTGGATTTTAGAATTCTGTATTACTGACTGCCTGAATTATTACTTGAATTACTGACTTTTTAAAAAATATTCTGGATGTAACGGATACT
The DNA here is from genome assembly GCA_963978545.1 of Linyphia triangularis. NCBI lineage: Eukaryota > Metazoa > Arthropoda > Arachnida > Araneae > Linyphiidae > Linyphia > Linyphia triangularis. The sequence continues at coordinate 56,827,781 of OZ021726.1, forward strand.
GGAATTTCTATTATAAACCCCTTCCCCACTTCGTATGCAATTAAACAAGCCAGATTTATTTAAATAACATATTTAGATTTGAGCGTTTTCCGGACATATGATGCTAATGAAAACTGAACGCAAAATTTACTTGAATATGAGAAACATTATTTGCAAACATGTATATTCATTTGGATATAGAATATTTGCTACTTGAGGAAATTTAAATCAACTAAAATCCATCATAAGTCAGCTTAAATTTTAACAAATACTTCCATGATTTGTTTTCAGCAAATGAATTTAGTTTAAGAAATGAAATGTATTAATGTACCATTTTTTTAATGTATAACTCGAGAAATGCATTTTTCAAAATGAGTGGCAGATTTCTTTTTTTTTAATTTGGCTTATTTCAATTTTGATCACTCGATAATCTCACTAAAGAACCATCTCTGCTTTCTCAATCTTTGAACTTTAATTTCAGATTTCGAGAAATGAACTTTATTTTACCTAATATTAATTTTTCCAAAATGGTATGTGTTAACTATTAAGAACAGTGTTCTTCACTACGCTGCCCGTAGTAGCAAGTCTGACAAATAGTATTTTTTTTTTTCTCTTGAGAGCCTGAGAGAAATTGATATTGACTTACAATTGATATCTCACAACTGATGATATCGACAAAATCAGCAGAATATAAGAAGGTATAATTTTAATATATTTATTCAATGTTATGCCAAGTCACATGAAGACACACAAGCAAGGTTTTAATAAAAGATTCACTTATATTTTAGATTTTAATTTAAGGTAGTATAACGAAAATATTTTTTTAATTATTAAAAAAAAATCAAATATCAATTACTTTTATAACAACGTGCAAAAAATAAAACTTTTTATAATAATTTTGAATAAAAAATCGTGGCGAAAGTAGCACTTTTTCGCACTAATGTGAAAAAATACTCTCTCGCAAGCCTAGTGCTCAAATATTATATAGGTTTGGGTATTGAAAAATATATTTTCAGAAGAAATTCATTGACTGGAGTTGCCAGCATTAACAAATATATGTATTAAAAATATTTTTTGCTCGTAATTACAAAAAATAGTGTATGCAACACGTGGGAAAATACTTTTTCAAACTCTTTAAATTATTTGATTTGCGCTAACAAGCATTTTACCTCGATTGAAAAAGTATTATATTCCCAAGTATAGTTGCATAAATAACTATTTTTCGAGATAGTAAAAAGTTCATTATTTTTTCCATTTTTCAAAAATATTTTTATTGTTGGATCTATTCTATACCAATAATTACATTTGTGATCTTGAACATACACAGTAAAAGTAATATGTATTGGCATATTCGGTAAAAATCTGCGGTCCACAAAAAACTTCAACATAACTCATACCGCTCGTCTCTAAAAGTTAGAGGTTATGCTGCTCTACAGTATTTAAAAGAATATCGTGCTGTATTCAGAAAATAAATTCATTGTGTGAGCTTATGTTCTACTTGCAAATTTCCGAAATTATATATTTACGTTTAATAATGAACGTGAATGCATTCCATTGAAACGAGTTTTACAATTTGTTATATAACTCAGCATTTCAATAAAGAAAATATACAACACATAATTGAAAAAAAGAAAGAAAAAAAGAAATGGAATGCGCGTAAAATCATATATTTGTAAATTAATTAAGAAGTAAAATTTTTCATTCCATGATAAAAGAAAATCTTTAGAAGCATCTGGTAATTCCAATGTATTCAAAACAACTAATGAAAAATACAGCTTTAAAACATATTCGAATTTTAAACCAATCAAAAACGTTTATTTTATTAATCTGTCTTCCAAGCAACTATATATGACGTCAGAATATAAATTATCTTACTTTTAAATAAATGTAATGGCAATATTCTGGTTCACTACCCAAACACATTGGGTTGAATGTTATATGTTATGCATTTTCGAATTGGGTAAGGTAATTTATTCATATTTTTTATTATTTAACTTCAAATTGCTATTATAATAACTTTTTATAAATTGTTTTTAGAAAATTAAATTTTTGTTGAAAGCAATACATGAGACCAGTGAAAAAAAAGTATTTTCTTGCACGCCTCGTGCTCAAATATTATATAGTCTTGACATTGCATTGAAATGACACATTTTTAGAAGAAATTCATTGACTGGAGTTGCCAACATTAATAAATATACGGATTGAAAATATTTCTTGCGCGTAATTATAAAATATATTGTATGCAACACGTGGGAAAATACTTTTTCTAACTCGGTAAATTATTTGACGTGAGCAATCACACTCGTCAATAAGCGTCAATTAAACTTATTTATTCAAGTTGTAATTAAAATAATATAACAAGCATCATTATCCTGGTTTGCTGTTATTGTATTCTTTATTTGCCATGACAATATTGAAACTTGCTTAACTAGAAGCTGAAACATTCTGTTTATGTATATAATAATCTTCTACTGGCCTAAGTATTTTCTGTAGGTATCTGGAAAATGAATATTAATTAAACATAACTCTGAGGACAAAAGAACTTCACAATTCTACAACAAGGTCATTAAAAGTGCTTAATATTTTTGAACTTTTTCTCAAGGCCTTAAAAATGCTTATATGTCCTTAAAAGTCCTTAATTTTTGCAGTTGTTGTATGTCCAATGGACGATTCCCGCATTTTAAATTTTTTTATTCAATTCTAAATGTTTCGAAAAGGCCATAAACACAAAAAGTTCTGCTCAATGCTCTTTTTCTTTTTTTTATTTTGCAATCAAAATTACCTTGTTCGACGTTGGCGAGAAAACAACTTGTTACGCTGGAGAAACTCTTCTATGTAATTGGATAAATGCCAATGCAAGAAAATGATTTCCATTTGAAAAACGGATGATTTTGAAATTATTCAAGAAATAATATCCTCTACATTTGATTCTTTTCATCTAAATTTATTCAGAATTGAAAGTATAGGATTGGATAGTCTTTTCTATATTATTTTTATTTTCTTTTAATTTTTTGAATAAAATATGCATAATTATCTACCAGTATAACTAACTTTGAAAACCCTCATACTATATTTTACACTGATGTTCCCTTATTTTCGTGGATTAAAATTGATTATATCTTTTTACTTTCTTTTTTTAATTCATTTAATAGTTAATTTATGAATATTAGAGCATTTTATAACAGAATTTAACAATTAACTTTTGGTTTTTTTCTGGAAAAGGAAGTGGTCAATTACTAGCATGGCTGTGGTCAATTACTAATGTCTACTTGGTCAATTACTGGCAAAATTGCTTTTGGTAAGAAATTCTGATGATATTTTAAATTGTAAAAAGGACTGGAACACCATGTTAATTTATTATTGAGCTTCATTAATCAATTTATATTTTGGGAAGTTTTCATAACATTCCGTTAATAATTTTTTTAAGAAAAAAAATTAAATGTGTAGAAACTTGCACTAAATGGTCAATTACTGGTAGGTTCACCTTATAATATTGTTAGAATATATTACCCCTCGAAAAAATGTCTTAATATTTTATATGCAAACCCAATATATGTACTAATTTTATGTAAGTTATGTGTAAAAACTGAAATAAAATTATTCAAGGTCAAATAAAGTAATTATATATACAAATTTATGATTAAGATTTTTGACAGGAAACTCTAGTAACATGAATATTAATATTATTGTAAAGTACATTCCTGAGAATTGTTTTAACAATGATGTTTAATGGTTTTGCCTTTAAGTTGTCTTTTGAACACATAACTTCTATTCGAAGCCATCGTCAAATGTTATTAACACAATTTTAAAAATAAATTTAGTTGAAAGAAGGTTATAGTTGCTGAATCATAATTCAAATTAAAGCAGTGTTTATCGTCGAAAAGGTAAACATTGACGAAGGAAATATTCACGGGCCAATTGTGATTTACCAAGTAAGTGACGCCATATATATAGGGCAATTCCATGATAACGGACTAACATTCTAGTGTTATTTTAACACAAATACAAACCCACTAAGGAAAGATTTTTAATTTTGACAGAAAATGGCACTTATATAAATATTTGAAGGGTACATGATTCTTATTCTGGGTATTAGAATTTGTTGCCATTTAATTAGAGTGCACAATTTGGTTATAAAGTCAAGGTAACGGACTAACTGAAAAACAACATAGTTCTTTTGTTCATTCAAAAATTTTAAAAGTCCGTGAATTATATAATGTAAAATAAATAAATGATGTATAGAATGAAAGAGTAAGTGGTAATGGACAAACAAAATCATAGTAATGGACTAACATACAGTAGGTATAAAAAAAAAGTCTCCATCCGGAAGTCAAAGTTGCAAATAAATTAGCATAATTTCTAATCTTTTGCTTCATATCACCAGTAACTACTGAAATATGTTTCATTTGATTCTTTAAAATAATTTTATAGTAAATGCCTGTTTTTACAAAATGCAGCAAGTATTTAAATTGAAATATTTAGGAAATGTTGCTAACTGCCATACAAAAAATGTTTCAGTATGCAATATGAAAATTAATTCTGAAGTCTTCCACAACAGATTTGCAGTAAATTTTTAAAATATGAAGTGTACGCAAGTGCCTTGAAGACATGATAGCAGCAATTGTTTAATTTTACCTCGTAGCTGATCGTCTTAAAATGGAGTTTCGAAAACTAGTTGTCAGTTGGCGATTCAGTTATGAAATTATGGATTATCTATAAAAAAAATTGGGGAAATCTTTTATATATTGAAGCCTATAGTACAATATATTATTAAAAGACACCATGAGCTTCAAACTTTTGAGGATAGAGATCGATCCGGAAGATCTTCAAAGCTAAAAAGCTTGCTTAAAAGAAATATCCTATAATAAGGTTCAAGATAATCCGCAAATAAGTGCACCTCAAGTCGCACATGGCTTAAAAATTGACAAAAAAACATTGAAAAGAATTCTCAAGAGACAATTTTTGTGCATTTGTTACAAGATTTTGTGTTTAAATTTCAAGATACACTTACCAATCCCTACTTCCTTCTACAAAATATACATTGCTGACACCAGCAGCCCATATACACCACCACACCATAATGCCTCCTCCACTGTGTTTGACAGTTCCACATAAATTCTAAATTAACATTTGTTGATTTGGTTTTATCCAGACCATAACTCGATTATCTGACCCTTGGATATTAAATTTTAATTCATCATTAAAAAGAACTGATTCACAAAAAGATAACTGATAACTTGCATGCTTTTTTTGCAAACTCAAGGCGCTTTTTTCTGTTACAGGTACTTATTTAAGGATTCTTACGGGCTGAAAGTTCATTCAGACCCGCTATTTTTATAATATTTCTCACCGTTTGAGATGTCCCTTCAATATTTTTATAAATTTTTAACCTATGTGCGACTTAAGCAATATCTCCAAAGTATTTCAATTTAAATACTTGCTGCGTTTTGTAAAAACCGACATTTATTTTAAACTTATTTTAAGGAACCAAATTAAACATAATTTCAATAGTTATTGAAGATATGAAGCAAAAGAGTAGAAATTATGTTAATTTATTTGTAACTTTGGCTTCCGTACTGAGACTGTAGACACATATCCACGGTATGTGTCTACAATCAAATAAATCTGGTGACCAAGCACAGAACATAAACTTAAGCATTTAAATATAATTGAATATATAAACATATTGAAATAGCTTGTTTTTGTTTTTTTACATTGTGATGCCATAAAAAATATGGTAATTGTTTTTTGAGGTTGTACATTATTATGTCTTGTGTGCTATTAAACAAGGCATAATTTTACCTCTTCTTCTGTTATCCGATAAGCGTACTGCAGCTTAGTCAAGACATCATCTCTAGTTTAATTCAAACATATATCTTATTTCCTTTTTGAATTTATCTTAGCAATCATCATATTTTGGTAAGAGTGCCTTGCTGGTTATCCGAGCTACATGTGAAGCTGTAATGACCGAAGATGAAAATTCACTATTCAAAATGTTTCATCTTGTGTTAATGATCATCAATTCAAAGTGTATGACTTTTTCTAAGCTTTAGGATCAGACCTACTTAAGTGTAATATTACTCTTAAGTAAGGTTATTTGTAAAACCTGAGATATAAAATATCTATAGTTTTGTGTTTAATAGCATTCTTTCCTGGTTTCATACGGCTGTTATGACGCTGGTACAACATTTTATCATATAAATGATCTGTTATCCAAAAAGTCAGTCAACTAATTTTTACTATTTTGTAGTCAATAGGTCCTTGCCATATTTGAAAGAAAGTTTCTCAAAAGCACCTTTGGGGAGAATTTAGTTGATGGTTCATGGAGAAGACAAACCAACACTGATCTGACATGGAACAAGAGCCTGCTAAACCAGATGGGTGAAGCAAGACTTTCCTGGTCAATGACGTAGAGCTGAAGACGATTATGATAGTCAACAGGTAAATTACTCTTTTGATAGCAAAACTAGTTTTCTGGCTAAAATTTTTTAAATGAAAAATGCCATTATTGTTCATGTAGTTTTACTCATTTTATAATTTTTGCGCAGGAAAAGTGTGCATAAAAAACTTATGGTTCAAATATATTTGAGTCATAAGCTTCAATTCCATTGACTATCCATGCACAATATTAATTTTTAACTAAAAATATGTCAATTTAAATTCTTTATAGTTTTGAAATTACTATATATGTATATATATATGTGTATATGTATATATTATATATGTGTGTATGTATATATATAGGTATGTATATATATGCATATAGATATATGTATGTATATATATACATAACAAAAGGAAAAAAATGAAATTACAAATGTAAAATCAAAAACATCAAAGCTATAGAAATACAACAAATTACCAGTACATATGCTAATAGGTTAAAAAGTTGCCCCATGGTACAATTCCAAATTTCTGCCGTTTTTCATTTTATTTTGTTTGTATATATATATATATATATATATATATATATATACCTCAAAATATTTACGTAATCCATGAAGCAAGAATCCATGGTGAAGTATGGCTGCTGTCAACATTTTGCAATACTAATTGAACATAACAGCATTAATTTCTTTCAAATTTCAAGAAATTGTAGTCTTCAGATATATCTTCTATGAAATGTAATTGATTTAGAAGAAATACAATAATGCCACTAAGGAAAAAGTTAAGCCTGAGGATGTTTTTTTTTTTTTTTTTTTTTTTTTAGCTTCTGAATTCTCTAATTGACCATATATGTTATGCGTGTGTTATTGTCTATGTATGAAAGTGAAATTAGTTTTTCTATATAAAGACTGGAGTACTTACTTTAAAGTTTATCGCCCTACTTACTTGCAAAGTTTGAAACAACATATCATAGAGGTTAAATTGTGAAATAATTAGTTATAACAGTTGTCTAGTTATTCTGTGATATAACTAGTTTTTGTATAAAATTCCTAATGATAGACAATTAGATAGTAAAATAAAAGCACGCTATAATTTTTTATTTTATCTTTTGTTGCAAAACTCTAAAAGTAACAAAAGGTATAGCAAGCATCTTCTTCGAACAGTCGTTTGAAGCCCCTCAAATTACCTTATTATTTTAAAATCACTTACTGTTGCCAAATTTATTGCTTTTAATAATAGTGTTCTCAAATATCAATTTTGGGGAATTAGAGGTCCCAAATGGTTGTTGGACGTAACAACTTTCAGTAACAAGTCAATTTTTTTAGCAATAATTAAAAATGGACAAATATTTTTTGTCACTAATTAGGAAGTACTAGTCTGATAAAACCTCTGTTATCAGAGTGAGTCATAGATAGACATAAATATCAGCATTAGGTATTGTATTCTTTTACTAAGAGATGTATTGAACCTTGATTCGAAAGGCAGAACTTGGCATGGCTCGGATATCTGGTCGTGTAGTGATAAGTTGTATCTTGTGAATCCATTATTCAGTTCAATGGAACTTTTTTAATATATAAGTTATATTTTTTAAGAAATAATGGAGGGAAATGTTTAAAATTAAAAACTGTTTTAAAACCATATTTTTTTATTTTTTTTTTTGTACTTTTAAGTCTCACAGGTGAAAAGAGGATCATTTCCAGCTCGAGTTAACATATTTCCTACTGCATATTCATTAAAAACCAAAAAAAATAAAAATTGTCAAACAGATAGCAATATGTGCAATTGTAAATAAACTATTTGTTGGACGCAGAGGTGTGTTAGCTTTTTAATTGGTATACCATTATCAGTTTTAGTTTTGCAAAGGTAAGGTAAAAAGGATTTAAAAGGAAAAAAAATCAGAAAGTAGTAAGTCATACTATTCCAAATAAATTTGTTAGTAATTAATGGATTACAGTGATGAAAGCTGTAAATAATCACTTGTAACAATATCAGAATTGAGTATAATTATCAATTATTTATGTTGGCATTACACATTTTAATTACTATTATAACCTTGTTACGAATATTTAAAGTTGGCACAGAATTTCTGTTTTTATTTTTATGAACTAGCATTCTGTGCTATAATTGCATTAGATTTTTAAAATTGCATTGTGAGTGGCAATTTTAAAAATGGTGTATTTTAAACTGAAATTTAAGAATAACCTATTTTTAATTTTCTAGGTCCAAAGCCTACACCTAATGCTCTGAAACATGGAGAAAGAATACTACATTGAAGGAAGTGGCATAATTCCTGACAGTCAGATTGACAGATACCTTGCCGAAAAGAAAAAACATTCTGCAATATTTAGTGTAACAAAGAATATGTTTGCTTTGTGTTCAATAAAATAAACTTATTACCTTCTTATGTTTTTCTTATGTTTTTACTCTTATTTTAATTGCATATTTCCATTTTAATTGCATATTTCCATTTATATTTTTCTTCTATGCTAAACTTATAAAGGGGAAGATTTGCACAAAATGGCAAAACAACATTGTAATCAGTTTAAAAGAAAAATTGAGATGCATGAGATACATTACATTGTGCTTTAATAGATTTAGTCATGTTTTGTCTTATTTTTAAGGTATATATTTAGCTGAGAAATCTATTGGAATGGATAAATTCTCTTGGTTAAAGGCTAATTAGGTAGTTAACTGTTTCATTGGTTTTTAATATAGGAGACTAGTTTTTACTTCCCAAAGTCTTGTTGAAGACGAACAAATATTTTCTAATGCTATGATTCTTTAATTTATTATACCATTAAGTTCATGTATATTAAGTTTAGAAAAGTTCATACTTATAGAAAATATTCAAATATTTTCTAACACTATGATTATACCATTAAGGCCAGTCATTAAAGTAATGACTGGCCTTGATAGTATAAATTATATTACCATAGTATTAGAAAATATTTGACGTAAAGAAAAGATACTGAGCCTCTTCATAGTGAGAGTAGGTACTTGAAACAGATATAGGTAGTTGATAAAAAAAATTAATTGTGAATTTTTTGTATAATTATGTTGCAGGAACAAGGCTTTTGTTGTGAAAATCACATAGATGTCGCCAAAATCACTAAGATCACAATGTGACATCGCAGCGACAAAGCTTTCTTTGCGAAAATCGCATAAATCACACGGATGTCGCCAAAATCACTAAGATCACATTTAGGTCACAAAGCGATATCGCAGTGACAAAGCTTTCGTTGCGAAAATCGCATAAATCACACTGATGTCGCCAAAATCACTAAGATCACATACAGATCACAATGTGACATCGCAGTGACAAAGCTTTCGTTGCGAAAATCGCATAAATCACACGGATGTCGCCAAAATCACTAAGATCACATTTAGGTCACAAAGCGATATCGCAGCGACAAAGCTTTCGTTGCGAAAATCGCATAAATCACATGGATGTCGCCAAAATCACTAAGATCACATTTAGGTCACAAAGCGATATCGCAGTGACAAAGCTTTCGTTGCGAAGATCGCATAAATCACACGGATGTCGCCAAAATCACTAAGATCACATTTAGGTCACAAAGCGATATCGCAGTTACAAAGCTTTCGTCGCGAAGATCGCATAAATCACACGGATGTCGCCAAAATCACTAAGATCACATTTAGGTCACAAAGCGATATCGCAGTGACAAAGCTTTCGTTGCGAAGATCACATAAATCACACGGATGTCGCCAAAATCACTAAGATCACATACAGATCACAATGTGACATCGCAGTGACAAAGCTTTCGTTGCGAAGATCGCATAAATCACACGGATGTCGCCAAAATCACTAAGATCACATTTAGGTCACAAAGCGATATCGCAGCTACAAAGCTTTCGTTGCGAAGATCGCATAAATCACACGGATGTCGCCAAAATCACTAAGATCACATTTAGGTCACAAAGCGATATCGCAGTGACAAAGCTTTCGTTGCGAAGATCGCATAAATCACACGGATGTCGCCAAAATCCCTAAGATCACATTTAGGTCACAAAGCGATATCGCAGCTACAAAGCTTTCGTTGCGAAGATCGCATAAATCACACGGATGTCGCCAAAATCACTAAGATCACATTTAGGTCACAAAGCGATATCGCAGTGACAAAGCTTTCGTTGCGAAGATCGCATAAATCACACGGATGTCGCCAAAATCACTAAGATCACATTTAGGTCACAAAGCGATATCGCAGTGACAAAGCTTTCGTTGCGAAGATCACATAAATCACACGGATGTCGCCAAAATCACTAAGATCACATACAGATCACAATGCGATATCGCAAAAATCGCAAATTCGTCCCCAATGTCACAATGTGACGAAAAGCGATATCGCAGCGATATCACAAAGTTACGTCGCAAAACCCCCTCTAAAACGGACATTGGACGACTATGTGACCCCTGTGTGATATCGCCGTGACATCGCGTGATCTCTATGCGATATCGCTTTTCGTCACATACTCGTCACATGGTTATTAGGGTATATATATATATATATATATATATATATATATATATATATATATATATATATATATATATATATACTTAAAATCAAGAAAAACAAGCTTAAGCATTCTTAAAATAGTTGAGTTTTTCGATAAATTAGTTTAAGAAGAAGGGAAATAAATTATATATACAAAATAAATTATACCGTTTCCACTAAGATGACACATTTTAAATATAAATTAGATAATTAAGTCAAAATATAGAAATAAATATATTCGTATACATATTTTAGCTAAATATCCAAGTCCGGTAAGGATTCTGGTTTGTTTTTGGAATTGTTTACATAAAACCGCGCCAAATTATGGCAACTAAAAGCAGTTCATTTGACATTTAAAAAATTGACATTTTTTGGCGAAAATCACCTTGGCGCAAAATTCATATCGGACTTGGAATTTCAACCCATATTTTAATTTTTTTACTACGAAATTATCGGTCAACAATTAAAAGAAAAAAAAAATAGTAGAAATGCACTACTTGGCTAATTTTAGTAACTATTTGGAGCTAAAATAAACATTAAATACTAATTATGGTTGCTATAAAACTGTTTAGAACACATTTAGTGTTATAGTTTAGTTAAATTTAAAAAGTTAAAAACATTTCGGATAAAAACTTACACAAGTTTATTATTCAAAACATTTATAAAATCAATACGCCCAAAATTTGTACTTACCCTTGAATATTTTGAGGGTTTCAATTCTTTTCTGATATTGGATTGGATCCACTTCTGACGCAGTTCTGGATCTTCGAGAAACTTAAAATTGACACTTTTTGCTGTCTGAGTTGCGATATCCACTGCAACTAATTACATAACAGGTATCATAGATGGTATTCTTCTCAATAAAAACGATAAATAATAACTCTCGCAAATGATTACTCAATTACAAGTCTGTTGAAAGCTATAAATAAAAACGCTCACAAATAGCTACCACTAAGCATCAACACCATTGCTAAGCCTAAATACGAATGTGCTTTGCTGCTGACATCGGGATGAAGTAAAGAAACTAGATCTAGCAGTTTCAGTATAACTTCTTGTGATGACGTCACGGCAACCAGAAGTGAGAGTGATTGGGCCTTGTACTTTAGGTGGTGTTGCTTATACCCCCTTGGGTGCTTTATGTATCCCCCTGAAAGTAATTCGATCGCTGCTCATGTTATTTAAAATAAACTTCTATTCATGAATTCAATAAAATGCTACAAAGCTAAGTAAGCATAACTTTCGGCTACATAGCGTATTATGAAAACGCTGTTTTACAGTATTTTGTTAAAAAAATATATAGTTAACATCATGATGTATCGTGACATCGTGATGTTTGATTCCCGATATATCGTGATGCAGAAATGTTAACATCGCCCAGCACTAATCCTATTCTCTCAATTTCAAAACGTTAAGTGGTAAAAATATTAATCCACTCAATCACGGTATCCAGATATCAATTTATTTAACTTTTCCTGATATTTCACTGACTCTGAAAAGTAACTGATTCAGAATAAAAACTTCCACTGATTCTGAACAAAAACATTTCTAAATATACGTAAAAGTAGGTGCATGATACATAACCATGCGGCTATTAGTTACTGAATTTTATTTTATGCTAATTGTTTACAAATCTTGACTAGAAATATTCATTTTATTTCTCTTCAAGTTTACTTGCATAGATATGAATTGTGGCTTTTATATAAAAATAAACTAGCTTAAAAGTATCAAATTTGGTTTATACGCATTGTTATTACAGCTGCCCAAAATTATCAGTAAGAACGTGAGGACAACGCAGGAGCAGATTTAGAGGAGAGGGGGGGGGGGCATAAGAAGCGTCATCTAAATTATTATAAATGGTAGTTTCCACCGAGTTACAATGTAAAAAAAATTGAAATTTCATTAATATTTTTAAGATATGTTTTTTTACTTAATATCAAGATCGATAGAAATCAGCAAACAAAATTAATCTTTTTCTGACTTTTTTCATACCTCCATAGTAGTTAGAACATGGGGCTCCGGAGCCATAAGGTGGTGCTATGGTGCAACCTTGATGGAATGAGACCCCAGTTGTGGTCATTTCGCGTTAAAATGCTCGTTACACCCTAGTTATTATTACTTAAATTCTATACCTAGAGAGTATTCATGTTGTTTATAAGTAAAATTACGTAATAACTTCCAAAATTGGGAGGAAATTGTATTAATCTAGGAATGAAAAATAGAAATAATCTGATATTCTAGTTTAAAAAATGTATAGATACTTTCACTTTTTGACATTGGAGTTAAATCCATCTAATTACTGACACTTATCTAATAAAAAAATTTCAAGTTTAAAAAACACAAGCATTAATTTTAGTTTTATTGTTTAATAGTTATATCGTACATTGTAAGTAATAAAATATTCATTATAAAGTATGTTTTTGATTTAATAATTAAGAATATCCAATAACTAAAGTAACATGTGCACCGCCAGGAAGTGCACTTGTCCTCCCCTCTCCCTCCTCCTTCCCAGGAAAATAACAAAGTAAAATTTCATTAATATAGAGAAATTGAAAACTCCGGATTAAACCAATAATAATAATAATAATAATAACCGGCTTATACCCCCTTGGGTGTTTTGTATATCCTCCTGAAAATAATTCGGTCGCTGCTCATCTTATTTAAAATAAACATCCATACATAAATACAAAGCTAAGTAAGTTTGTAGTATATTGTAAAAAATAAATATACACATAGTTAAGTCGGGACATCGTAATGTTTGCTTCCCGATATATCACGATGAAGAAATGTTAACATCGCCCAGACCTAGTTGTTAGGATGAATGTTGGAAGCTTTCTAGGTTTTTCTTCCATTCGATAAGCCAATACAAGGTATTTTACTTACAGTAGCAATTTAATGCAACAATGCTCCCACGCAATAAAGCCCTTTTAATAACGGAGAAAAAATAATAATAATAGAATGAATAAGGAACAATAATGGAATGAATAAGTATTGGTTGGTTGTTTAGAGCTTTATGAAGCAAGAGCTCCTCTATGGCCATACTGCGCCGAAAGCTTCATTGCGTCGTTGCAGTGTTTTGAGACCGAAATAATAAATAAACTTTTAAACATTGCTTTAATTATTTTATGCACTGAAATATAAGTAATGGATAAGTACTAATGATTTCACAATGATATGGATGTAATATTAATACGTATTTTTGTTTTACAGCTTTCAAAGAAAACTTGTTGTTTACAACGCTTAATGGAACACTGTTGTAAAATAATTGGACCTAACGTTTCCAAAATAGTGAAAGGTATTGCTTTAAATGTTGTATTTAGCAAATGTTAATATATAGAGAATAATAAAATAATTAATTAAATAAACCATTGTAAATCATATTCAAATATTGATTGAAAAATATTAATAAAAAATTTAACCAAAATAAAGAAATAAAACTGTGCTTTGAACCTACTTTTACAAATAAAAATTTACATGTACCTTTATATGTTGATGTCTACCATAAGCACTCCTTAATAATCATGTAATCTAATATTCTGCGTAATTCCAAGTTCATTTGACTACTTTTTATACGCAGACGATAAAAAAAAAAGATAAAAAAGAACGATTTGTAAAATTCCAAATTATAACCACTAAGAAGAATTGATCGACTTTCGAGATCGCTGCACAGAATTAAAAATAGCATTCTGTAAAACTGTTTTTAATTATTTCATTACGGAATTACGAAACTACTAATTAATTTAGCCTGAAAACTTTTGGAGCCTGTTGCGAAAGGAGTTATTTTGAGTTGAATTTCACCGATAGATTTATCATTCCATAAGCCTATCACAACGCAAATTTCATACTCCAGTGAACATAGCGGTTGACTATGACGTAGCTATGTACAAACTCTATTATTAAAACTAATCATAAAAAGAATTTCACAAATGACTTTAGTCAAGGCAAAACCAACTATGAAGTTATGCCTGATTTACACGCTACCAGTTACTACCGCGACAGCCGGCCAATTGGCTGGAAGATCATTGGAACCAGTTGGCTGGAATTCTAGTTTACTGGCGTTTTATGTTTACACGGTGCCAACCGACTGGAAGAATACAGGAATTGGCGCGAGCAAAATTTGCTGACGATCTGGTTTTCTTTTTCGACTAGCGGCAACTGTTGATTTTTTTTAAATAAAGTATAATCTAAAATATATCAAATCTAATCTTAAAATGTTTAAATATACAATTTTTCTCAATCATGCTCATTTTTAAGGCTGTTATTGACTCTTTGCACATTTTTTTTTTTTTTTTTTTTTTTTTTTTTTTTTTAAATCTTTCCCATTGAATATCTGTAACAAAATCGCAATTTTACTAGTTTGGCGACAACGGGTTACCAGATACTTGCAAAATTGCCTTTTTTGGGTATTGTTATGAATTTTTCCGCTGAGGCAATGACGGCACAGTTTTTCAGATAAAAACTAGTATTTATTCTCTTCAGAAAACTCACAAAATTTATTCACAGATAACAGTGCAATCACTATTAATCTTCAATACAAGCTTCAACAAGAACAGCTTCGAATATAGCGATTATACAAGCTCACTCCAATAGGTCAACAAAGCGATCGCGATCAGCTTTCAACGAAATCCGAAGTACATCTGAAAACTTTCCCGTTCTCCAGTCCTTTATATACAAGCGCGTGAGACATTCTCGAAATTTCCAGCCAATTCATCGGAAAGAAATTTCTCGAAACGTCTCGATTACTTCAGGTGTTGCCACCTTTTTCTAACTTGTATAATCGCTATTAATTACTAAATAAAATTGGATAAAAATAAATTACAATAGAATTTTGAAATAATACGTCACTATTTACAATATATACAGACAATTTGTGCAACATTTCCCCCTTCTTAAAGACTGCACGTCCCGGGCAGTGAAGTCCTTAACAGGAAAGGTCATTCAATCACTTCTATCATAATATGGGGATAGCCTATTGTGATGTACTACTCTAGGTTTACAGGAAGGTGTCCGTTGAATTCTCATCACGACGTCGTTGATCTTCTTAAGGACCCCATACGGCCCTTCCCAGTTCGTCTGGAGCTTAGGGGAGAGTCCTTTCCGACGTTTAGGGTTCCCTAACCACACCTTGTCACCTTCCCGGAATGAACGGTCCATGGCCTTGGCATAGTACCGGATCTTCATGCGCTCCGTCATGATGTTGTTTCTCTCTCTGGCGAACCGATGTACGGCTTCCAAACGTGCCTGCAGATCATCTAGATACTGGACAGGCGAGGAAGGGGTGTCCGGTGGTCGTCCAAAGAGGAGGTTGCTGGGGAGCCTAAGGTCTCTTCCAAACATCGTTAGAGATGGAGAAAATCCGGTGGTCTCGTGAGTTGCACTCCCGTATGCCAATAGAAGCGGTAAAAGTTTCTGATCCCCATCTTGCTGGTTATATGATTTTGAGATTGCGTCCGAATCATCCGCGGGTGCAGCTGATAGATCCCGGGACCTCCGTTCGATGCTTGTAACAGGAGTACGGATGTCGACTCCCTCTTCACTAACTTTGTCCATTTCCACATGAACCACTTCCTTTGAGGGTTTCATCAACGTCACTTTCTTCGGTTCTCTTTCCGAGGCTGGTGAGGTACTTTTCATAGATGTGGACTCTTCAGCATTCTCTATGACATTGTCTTCATGAGCCATAATCCGATATACGCACAGCTCTTTCATGTCTAGATCGTGCAAAGGAACTTCGCCTCTCCATGTTTGCAGCTTGCTTTCCTCAAAATTCAGCGTAATTCCATTTTTCTTCAAAAAGTCTAGTCCGAGAATGCATGGATCTACAATTTCGGCAACATAAACGGTGTGCTTGTAGGTGTTAAATCCAAGGGCAATGTCCACTTGCAATTTCCCATGCACAGAGATATTACCACCAGACACAGTTTGTAGAGAAACAGAGGGCGCTGTGTAGAGGAGTCGGCTGTTCAGGCGACGAGCCACGTCCGTTCTTACGATCGTTACGTTCGCTCCCGAATCGACGATTAGACGACATGGAGTTCCGTTGATCTCCCCCTTCACGAACAAACCCTGGTTTTCTCCTTGACGAGGTGAAACGTGGAAACGACTGGTCGGGGCTTCACCTGTTCTACATTGCAGCTTCTGCCCTGCGAGATGACATCTTCTTAGATTCAGTTGTGGAGAATCCGTGGTAGTGTTATCCCTTCTCTTTTTCAAAACAAGGCAGTTTCGTCGTAGATGCCCTTCCCGTTTGCAGTGCCAGCAAACGACTCTGGTCCTTCGATCCCTGGCTCCGGGATAGCTTCTCATCATTCTATCAATTTTGCTTTCCAGCTCTCGAAGCTTACTGGTGAAAAAGTCAGATGAATCCTCGGCTAATGCACCACGCACATATCGTCGGTCTTTTCCAGAAGCTAGCTGCGCGGCTTCCACTCTCATGGCGTACACGAGGGCTGACTTCAGGTTTCTGTTTTGAGATAACCTTACCGCCTGCTGCACATCGGGATCTTGAATAGCGTCGATGAAATACTGCAGAGAAAGATCATTTCGTACATCCGGGGGACAGTCAGGGAAAGCGAGGAGCGACAGTCTTTCTATATCCGATGCCAATTCTTGAAGAGTTTCATTGGCCTTCTGCTGTCTCACTTTCAGTTGCAGTCTGTTGTAATCCTTAAGATGCTGCTCACCAAACCTTAGCTCCAACGCACTCGCCAGCGCCACGAATTCTCCCCGCTTCTCTTCAGGTAGTGTTTGTAAAATGTCAGCAGCTTCACCTCGAAGAGATGCTGCGAGATGGAATGCTTTCGAAGTATCGTCCCAACCATTCGCAGAAGCAATCATTTCAAATTGCGTTTGATAAACGCGCCAAGACGACTTTCCATCAAAAGGGGCCACTTTGATGTTAGAGCGCGGCGCCATAAAGGGGATGGAAGCGTTATCCCAATTTGGTGACGCTATGGCCAGAGCTTCACGCGTTTCCATTTTTCGCAGCCTTTCTTCTACAACGTCAATGAATTTGTCTTGCTCTTCCTTTAAGGTAGAAACTTTTTCTTGCACGGTGGAAACTTTTTCTTGCATGGTGGAAACTTTTTCTTCAACTTCATTTCTCACTGTCTTAAGATCTTCTCTGACATCCAAAATATCCGCCTTCATTGATTGAAGAACACTCTCTGTGCGCTCCATAAATCTATCAACGGACGCAGAAGATGATTCTTGCTTGGATGCTAAAGCTTTAATGTCACCCGTAATCTCGGCAGCGAATTCAGCATTGGTAGCTTCTTGACGGGCTTGACCGGCGGCAATTGCAGCGGCGGTGGACTCTTGTTGGGCCTTCATTTCTTTTACTTCGGCTGAGGCGGTTTCTTGGCAGGCTTTCATTCCAGCAAGCATTTCCATCAACTGCTTCATTTGGTCTTCCATCATTCCTCTAGTAGTCGGCATTCAAGATGACTTGACCCCACTTCTGACACCACTGTTATGAATTTTTCCGCTGAGGCAATGACGGCACAGTTTTTCAGATAAAAACTAGTATTTATTCTCTTCAGAAAACTCACAAAATTTATTCACAGATAACAGTGCAATCACTATTAATCTTCAATACAAGCTTCAACAAGAACAGCTTCGAATATAGCGATTATACAAGCTCACTCCAATAGGTCAACAAAGCGATCGCGATCAGCTTTCAACGAAATCCGAAGTACATCTGAAAACTTTCCCGTTCTCCAGTCCTTTATATACAAGCGCGTGAGACATTCTCGAAATTTCCAGCCAATTCATCGGAAAGAAATTTCTCGAAACGTCTCGATTACTTCAGGTGTTGCCACCTTTTTCTAACTTGTATAATCGCTATTAATTACTAAATAAAATTGGATAAAAATAAATTACAATAGAATTTTGAAATAATACGTCACTATTTACAATATATACAGACAATTTGTGCAACAGTATATTGTAATAGAATTTCGTTGTGTTGTAGTTGACTCCAGTATTTGAACATTTTACAGTCACTGATCTCTAATTAGAACTTCTGAGTTATCATTGTGTTTCATAAATGTTTTAAATAACTTAGTACAATCCTCCCTTGCACTTCCTAAAATCTTCATATACATAAAATTTGGAATAAAACTTATGGTTTCTTTTTGTTTTTAAAACAATTCTCTATTTTGTTTCTAATATTGAGTTAAATGTAAATTTGCAGGACAAAAGGTGGAAATCTTAGAAAATGCTTTTATACGAAATACATATTACCTATAAAAAAAAAGCCTGTCCAACAAAGGAAGTTAAATGTAATCTCCCCTCCCCCCCCCCCCCTTCCCCTTAACTTATTTTGATGTTGAATTAAAAACTAATTATTCGTTTTTCTGTGGACTAAGGTTTAGATACATATTCTTTCTTTGATTGATAATTCTTTAAGATTAAAATTTCATCTTAAAAATGTTAGCAAATTAAATATCATTAGTTAAGCAATTTGTAAGCATACTGGAATTAAAGAACTTGGATTTAAAAAATGACTAAATTTATCTTTTCATTAAAAAAGATTTTGTACTTTAATCAAGTTCATAAATTGCACTTGAATCTTCTTTGGAATTCTATTCATATAAATGAAATAACACCAGTGAATGAGTCAGACAAATAAATTTCATATAGATGTTTTATTCTTACAATAAAATTGGAAAAGTCTATAAATCAATAACTAAAAACATTTAAATTTTCACTTAAATACCACCAGTATAAGTTTTTACAAAAAAAAAAATCCTGAGTGTATATTTAAATAAAATAATCCATTTTTTTTAATTTTGAAAAGAATCATCCCAGATCATTATTGCAGTTGAAGGTTTATGAACAAGGAAGAGGAGCGATTCACGGCAGGTCCGAGTTGACCAAGATTCAGAAGCCAATTTTAAAAGTATTGCTAATAATAGAATTCATTGGAAACAAACGCCTGTGAGTAAAGCAATTCCCATCTCGATTCTGGTCTCGCCTATCAAAAGTGCCATGTTTGAATCCTGTGTTAGGCGTCAATGTTCATTTGGGTTCAGAATCCATGTCAAGTTGTATGTCCTGGAATGAGAAACCGTTATCAGGCACAAAAATATGTTGTTAAACGTACAAACCGAAAATACAAAGATTGCAGGAACTTTAAACAGGCGTGCAACCAGGGGAAAGGTTTTTAGGATTCGAACACCCCCCTAGAATCCCCAACATTCCCAGTGTTTTGTTATGAATGAATAAGAAACACTTGGTAACCGAAAATAATTTCAAAGGATACGTTTTTAATCTACCGTTATTCAGACAGAGTAAGCTAATGTATCGCACTAAAGTAGGTATTAGACTCCAAAACTGAAATAAATGACATATTTGTAAATCTCATACTATCAAAAAATCATTGTAGATTGCTTTTTGACTTCTTGGGTCCAATAAAAAGTATTGTTTAAAAATTTTATAAACATGGATGTCTATTTTCCAAATGTTGTTATTGTGTTTCAGTGCTTCTTGCCTTTTATTTCAAACACCATTAAGGTATCCGACTAGGTTCGGAGACTTTTTTTTTAAACTTCCATTTAATTGGCATAACTTTTGCATTTTAAGGTAAAATATATCTTAGAATAAAGGTATGGACTAAAAAAAATATTTTTAAATATTGAATATTTTTCAAAATTTGAAACATTTTTAGACTAATTTTTAAATAAACGTTCACAACATAAAAAAAAATTCCACTTACATTTTATGAAATTTTCTTTGACTAACATGTTGCTTGAACTATCCTTTATGGCCTTGAACTATGAAATAGGTATATTCCAAATTTTAACTGAGGTATGGGTGTTGGTGTACATAACCTTACTTTCTTCGAGAAAACAACAAGTGTCATTACATAAAATCCTCCAAAAAAAAAAAAGAAAACACATTTAAAATCAAAATATCTCAAAATGGTAGTTCAGTGCACTAGGAAATGCCCTGAAGTTTATGTAAAAAAAATATCAAACAGATATGTAAAATGATTCTGATATTGCTGTTTGTGTGCTTCTCTAATTGAATAAACAAGAAATTTTTTGCATCGATTTATGATCTAGGTTACATGGATAATACAGGATATAGAAAAAAAATGCCATATTAGGTTTTTATGTATAACTTGAATACTGGACAAAAACCATTTTAATATTTTGGCATATGAGACACATTAAGAAACTGCAAAAATATTGATTGGTGAAAAATATAAGATGAGGAATTTTTACGTAGAACTTGTTTTTGTAACAGAAATACAGAAGTTAACTTGATGGAAAGACCCCTCCCACAGAAATTTTCTGGTTGCACCCCTGACGTTAAAACTAGTTCCATGATGCAATAGTGAATACTAAATGGTTTGCAATTCTGGGAAGGTTTCAAAAAGTGCTGACTAATGCTGTACCATGAAAATAATTACATGAAGCTGACTAGAAAATAAATGTGGGAAAAGTGTCAGAGGGGATTTCAGTCGAGATGCATTTAAAGACTTGATGTTGATGGTAATTTTAAATAAAAGCATATTGTTACATATTAAAATATTTGAGTAGCATAACAAATTAACTATAACACATTATGCAGTATTAGAGAGAAGTTGCAGCTTGCATGTTTCAATTTTTATTATTTTCATATAATTAATTTCACAGAAACAAAAAAGTTGGATGTAAACACAAATAGAAATTTTTAAAGGTCAGCCAGTAAGAAAAAAAAACTTTTTTCTATAATAGTTTAAATGCATTGGATGAAAATCTTGGTTTGCAGTCTAAGCCATTGCAGCATATTCGAGTGGATGACAAATCAGGAAAAACCAATTCGAAGACATCTCTTGCATACTTGTACACTCTTGTAGAGGAGTAAAATTTAAATGCCTTTATACCTTTTCTTGTTATTCATCAGCACTCTTTTTGTCAGTTCCCAAAATACATTCGAAAATATAAAAATTTCAGAAACATTTTCACAAATAAAGTTGTTTCCTTAGCGTTAATAACTTCAGCCAAAATAACAACGTTGATAATTTCAGCCAAGTGTTTAAAAAAAAAAAAAAAAATCCCCATTCTACTTATACTTTGCTGCAAGTTTTTTTACAACACATTTATACTAATTTTCATTACATTTTAACTCTCTGCTTTAAGTGGTTCAATGTTTTTTTGTAATTGTGATAACATCCAACAGCCAATTACTTCAAGTCTAACAGTTGATGAAGACAAGTTGCACTCTGCTTGTTAGCTTTCTTTCACAACCTAGAAAAGAAATTATAATTGGATTAACATTGTTTTCAAAGAATTTTTTGACTTACTATCCTATCTCTGATTCAGACTAAAAAACATTTGCTATTGATGGCATAAATTTTCCATTAAATGACATTCAAAAACAATTTTTAGTTACGAATTAGTTTCTTTCACAACTTTTGCACAAGCAGTAGAACTTAAATTACAAAAACACTCAACATGCATTCAGAGATAAAAGGAGTCAATTGTGATAACATCCGACAGCCAATTACTTCAAGTCTAACAGTTGATGAAGACAGTTGTACTCTGCTTGTTAGTTTTCTTTCACAACCCAGAAGAGCAAACAAATATTGAAATTATAATGTTAATCTTTAAACAAAATATACATATCTACAAAATTTGCTGATAAAAAAACTGCATAAATTATCCATCTGTGAAATCCATCTTATGTTGGGTCCTCCTTATGTTGTGTAATAATTGAGTAAATTTATGACTGAAATTTGTACCAAAACATTTAAGCTTAAAGCATAATTCCAACTATAACAGCTTTAAAACTACCATTATTTGACTCTATATATTCACTAGTATTTTAACTAAATTCAAATACCCAAATGTAAACAAACATCTTATTGTTGACATTCTTAACGTTGGCACACATAATTCATTCTAGTAGCCATTATTTAAGACATACTACTTTTGAATATAATATACTACACGAGATATACGTATAATTTATATGTATTTTAATTCAATTAGAGCACATAAATGTAAACAACCGCTAATGTTCAGAAGTACTTCAACAAAAGTAATTAAGGAACTATTTCTGTAAATTATATGAATGCCAAATGTCACAGATGCTTCCCTCAGACACAATCAATATGGGATTAGATAATTCTTATCTTTTATCAAAAGTTACATTATAATTTAAAATATTTTAAAAATCAATAATAAGTAAAAAGGAACAGTTAGGCTTTCATACGAGTGGTTTTAACAGGTATTATTTTCCTACTATCTCTATAAGTACAACCAAAAACATTGTAGTTAGGCATATTATAATGTGATTGTGAAACATAGTGCCGTTTCAATTCCGCGAAGGATTGCCGTCGCCAAGCTTACTAGGGTTGCCTTTCGGAATTTGACGGAAATTACTTAAAAATATATTTGTATGTTTTAACACAATAAAAAATACTAATAATTATACTAACCCAAAGCTAGATGTTAGGAATATGACAGTTTTCCTTGACAGTTGCTGTTTTCATTATATAATCCATATCATTCCAACGATTTAGCATCGTTTCAAGTTTGAATATATAAAGCTTGTTCTTGTTATAAACATTATCATTCAAGTATTCAAGTCTTTAAAACTTTCAGTGAAATAAAACTACTGCAGGTGTTTTACACGGTGCACGAGAGTATGAGGGTAGGAAGAGTGGTGGGGGAGGGGAATTGACGCTCCAGTAAATAGAAAATGTTTTATCTACTGGAATCACCAGCCAGAGGCGATCACGTGACAAACTGGCTTATCCTGAGACTGGAATGATGCGTTTACACGCTACCAGCTGTGACGTCACACGACTAGGGATCTCAACTGGAACGCTGACTGGTAGCGTGTAAATCAGGCATTACTCTCCGTATTCGCTGGAACGTGAGCATCACATAAACCTGATTTATACGCTACCATTCGGGCCTCCAGTTCAGATCGCCAGTTCTGTGACTTCAGCTAAGCAACCGTTGCGCCGTCTATCGGTGATCACGACAGAGAACACGTGATTGGTTGATAGGAGTCGCCGGCGCCAGTAAATAGAAAATGTTTGGTTTACTGGAACCAGTAGCCTGCTAACGTCACTGGCTGGCGATCTAAACTGGAACCTCGACTGGTAGCGTGTAAATCCGGTTTTAGAGGGCGAAAGGTGGCTGGAATTGGTGCGAAATATTATCCAATAAGAATAAAGTTTTTCTAGTATTCTTACCTAACTTTCTATAACAACAAACATGAAATTACATCGAATTTGTCATTCATTCCGAAAGAATTTACATTGACAAACCATGGCTATGAAGAATATTGTAAGTAACTTTCGATTATTTTAAAAGATTAAGCTCAAACTTTACACATTCTTATATTAAAATTATTTTTATATATACACTTTTCAAATAGTCGAAATTCTTTCGATATATTCTAATAAAAGTTTTAGAGTGAAATATACATTGTTTATACAAGTGAACGTAATGAGTAATTATGTGTGTAATAGTAATTTCAGTGTGAACATAATGAGCCTGTTTTTTTTTTTTTTCATATTCTTTCAGGGTAAAATCAATAGATATAAAACAAATCAACAAGAAAAATCGAAGTAATTTAATATTATTAGTTAACAATCTGTAAAAGGTGTTCTTCTTATAGTGTTGAAATTGAAAGAAATAACTCTGTTTTAGAAGAAAAATTAATAAATGAAATTATAAACTTTTCGTTTTCCATCCTCATTAGTATGATAACAAAAATTTAAAGCAGAAATTGTATTATTAAAATAATAAAATAGCTTTATATGTATTAGTTCATAGAAATTTAATCTGCAATAAAAAAATTCTTGTTCTGCTGAAAATAAAAACAGTAGCCAGAATAATTACATTTCATTATAATAATTGAGTATTATTGTAAAAATAATATAAATTCACAAACTTTTTTTTTAATATTTTATCGGCTCTATAAGAAATGTAAACACATAATTTGGTATGTTCTTCCATATGGGCTTTCTGGAAGATAATTGGCTGAAAAAGAGACAGGCGCAGTTTGCAGCTTTTATCAGCCAATCAAACAGTTGTTTATCTTTATTATCGCCCCTGTCCCAGTCAGCTAACGACACCCGTGACGGTTTGGGAAAACATATCTGATACCTCTGCTCCTATGGGAGATTTTTCAAATTGGAGTGCATCTTTTACTGTAAAAGTCGGCTTTGATCAAGGCAGCATTTGATGGCAGTGCTAGTGATGCCCGATCCTTATCTCTATAATTTTATCCCAACCTGAAAATAGTTATAAAAAAACCTGGAAAACCATCAGTTTTTTATCATTAAACTGTCTTATAGTAATCATTTACCCAATAAATCAAATTTATAGCATAATATATCTATTTTAAGGGGACAGTCCAAATCAATAAAAATTACAATGAGTAATCACTGATTGAGATTTTTTCCTTTTATTCAGTAAACCGAAACGGTTTGTCAAAAGAATAATAAGCCACAAATTGCATGCGATAAATCATTCAGAAAACTAGTTTCATCTTGTAATATATTTCCATTAGCGGCAAATCCCTTTGAAAATGGACGCGATGTGGTTAATATGTAGTTATTATAACTTGTGCGTCATATATCAGCAGAATATGATTAACGAGCTAGTTCTATTGACGGAGGCATACAAAATACATTCAGAATGACAATAATAATTTCAAGAGGGTATGAAAAAGGATTTCTAAAAAAGAAAAATCTTAGAAATGAAATTCAATTTAATCTTTTTAGGTCCTGCTCTTCGTTTTTATACCTTGTAATCAGTTTAAAAATATAACGCATCAGTTTAAATTCTTAAGACAGAAGGTACTCATTTTAAATTAATTTGAAAATAAAACATATCGTGGTTTTTTTTTTTGTTTTTTTTGTTTTTTTAATTTATTGAATTGGAAAGAAAATTTTAAAGAAATTTGGCTTATAGCTAAGTGCCTAGAATCTGACAAAAAATATGTAACAAGGATTATCTAAACTATAAAACAAATGTGATTCTGTCGGTGCGTCTGTCTAAAAGGTTCAATATACATTCTGCATTTTAAGCTCCAGCACTAGAAAATTAATTCAATATATTCTGTTTGAACTTTTAGTTCAGTGCCCCATTTTCAAAATGATATGTTTTTGGGTTTTTTTATTGTTGGTTATGAATTAACACTCTCCAACTCAAAATATTGAAAGAATTTCAATTCAATCATTATTGAAAATCTTTCTCATTGACAACTAATGCTATTTTCATGCTAAATGCATCGTGGACTGTTGAACAGTGTTTATTAAACTTTGCGTCTTTTGAAAGAATAAAATATAAGTTTTTATCTTTTGCCAAACCTTATAAATACCAAAAACAGAGTTAAATAAAGATAGATAATTGGCAATCAAAAATTAAGAAATTCGACGTATTTTGTAGTGCCAGTGCTTATTTTCCTGATTGATAAATGCGTAGTTTCCAGTGAAGTTTTTGAACGATTTCTTAGCGAAATAAATGAGCGTAAGTGAAATAAATTTAAAATACGATTATGGTATTTAAATAAAGGAGTTTCAACGAGCTAGATTTTTTAAATTTTAATTACAAACAATGTTAACTAAATTTAACACTAAACGTAAGAGAAACTGTCCAATTTTTTGTTAACCATCTAAATGGGATTGAGATTAATTTATTTTACAAGACTAGTTGAAGACAGTCTTCGCATACTTCTTTCACTGTAAAAAAAGAAAATTATTTCAGTAAAACTATAAAAAAAATATATAATGTGTGGTGTATTTAAGCTGTAATGTCATCGGTAAAGCCCAGTACCACGAAACACAAAATTGAGAACATTAAAATAGTAATCATTATTTATTTATTTTTAATTAGTGTAATAAAGACATTAATCAATGTATCTTTCTAAATCCTGGAAATGATTTTCTTGGTAAGGGGAGCATCACCTCATTATATAATTAATAAGAACAAAAATACGCAGATCTGAAAACATTTAATTCTTTGCAACCTGCACAATAATCTAAATCCTGTGCAAAGCCGTGTAGCGATTCTAGTGATTGATAAAAAATAAATATATATTGTGAGATAAAAAAAAATCCCCAGCAAATTGCAACATTTCAAAAAAGTCGAAATTGTTTCTTTATGAATTAGGCGTAAACCAAAAAGTTGCAATTAAGGGGAATAAATCAATTCTTTTTTATTTAAACACTTTTCAAATGGATTTTTTTTTTTTTTTTTTTTTTAATTTAATAAGAAGAAATACTTGTTTTATAACATGCTCATTACTTTTCAATGGTAATCCAATGCATGATCCCCAATAGGTCATCCAAAGAAATTTCGCATCAAAATAATAGTTTTAGTTTCCAACTATTGCTTAGAAAAAAAAGACGGGATAATTAGGATTTTAAAACAATCTCGATGAGAAAATTGCTCAAAACAATTATTACTACTTTAATGAAAAGTCGTGTTATTTTGGGATATTCAAAACATCAACAAAAAAAAAATATTTTTAAAAAATCGATATGCGGCAAAAAGAAAATATGAATCGATTTTGGCAAAGGAACGAGTGTTAGTTCCGATAAAATAATTCTTTATTTCACGATTCCAATAACTTTCAATTTATTTTAAGACTGCTAAAATAACAGAATAAGGCCAAGATGAAAAAAAACAAGAGGTTTGAAAAAGTTATACAAGTTTTATACTCTTTTATACATCTGGATAGAGAACATATATATGTAGAGATATTTTTAGACAATTTAAAAAAAAAAAATTAAGTCCATTTAGATTTAGATATTGATTTACGACTGTATACTTCCAACATAAATAAGTTATTTATCACAGCCAAATACGCGTCTCAATTCTGAAATCTGTCAAAAAATGCCACCACCTGAACTGTACTTCAATATAAAGACATTGATGGCTTGATAGATTTAGTAGGCACCAGACAACATTTTACTGTCCAGTATTTCAACAAAGGATAGGTCCATTTTCGTGAACCTCTGACCACGTGAACCTAAACCACCCTTTTTATTACTTTGATAGATCGTTGGTGGCAGGGGTGGTACGACAGTTACTTTTTTTTAGAGCTGGTACGGTGTACCACCACTTTATTTAACTAATTAATATTAAAAAATCATAATCATTTATATTTATGAATGTATTATGGTATAAGTTAATGAGAAAATAAAATAAATAAGAGTATTTTGTTGTTGTTTTTTTGTACAGTAAATTATGTAAAATAATGTGAATTTGTATTTCATAATTAAAAAATCCCAACTACAGCTGGGGTTACCGCCACGATCGGGAAGTTTGAGTATCAGTAAAAAAATCTTTAACACTACGATCCTGGTTGTTGGTGTTTGATGTGGATAGATAATACCGACATCAGATTTTTTTTTTTTTTTTTTTTTTTTTTTTTTTTTTTTTTAAACGGGGGTGGGGGGAACCAACGAGATTAAAACAAAATATGAAGGGTACCGAAAAATCAATTTGAGAAAAGTCATGTTTATAAAATAAATTAGAACATTTTAATAAAATCGAGTTTTAATTCGATTGAGAAATGCTTGAAAGAAAACTATAAAACATTTAGCATAAAACAGAACAAACCCATACTGTTGTACTTTTTTAAAGAAGTGCAATGATACTACAAAATTGGAATTTTCTTTTTTATGTATAGGTTAACCATAGGAACTTGTTGTAGATTTCAGAGCCTTTTTCTCGTGAAGTGTGTCCAGGACCTTCAAAATTTAGGGACCCAAATTTTCTGAAATTTTTAATGACAGGATTGGAGAAGTTAATTATTCAATTAAAAAAAAATCGCCATGTATTCCAAAAATAGGAACAATACAAACAGTGCTTCAACTTCATCTAAGAGGGGAGGGGGGACTCACAGAGTGGTTTGTTCATTTTTGAATATTTTTTGTAACTTATACTTTTGTTTAACAATAATAACTCATTAATTATAAAAAATATTAATATCTTTCCATTAATTTAATTCAGACTGTAATCAAAATTGTCATTAATACTTAACACCAACAATCATCAATGGTGTCCTCATCTGTTATGTCGTGACAATAGTAATTGGTTTTCTAAATCGGGACCTGGAGGCAGTGTGGTAATGAAGTTATTTTCTAAAATTTAAGCTCCTAACGACCGAACCGATCAACAAATTTGAAGGAAATATAAGATTCGGTGTTTTAAAAGCTTTCATTTAAGAGTGAAGAGAACAGATATCAAGCTTACACTGTTACTATTGCACAAACAAAATTTTGAAAAATCGAAATGATAATTCCCAATTTTATACGTTGCTATCTGATAAGAGCAGTAAGAAACACTGAATGGCATTGGAGCTGTTATATCAACAGCACAAAAAAATGGCAGCGCAAACAACGATGACAATTTTGAAACCCCTGATATAAAACTATCAATAAGAACTGTAAATAAAAGATTATCAAATTTGTCTGTGTCATTTCTTGACTATTAACACTGGCGTGTTACAGGTTGTCCTGTGTGTGTGTGTGTGTGTGTGTGTGTGTGTGTGTGTGTGTGTGTGTGTGTGTGTGTGTGTGTGTGTGTGTGTGTGTGTGTGTGTGTGTGTGTGTGTGTGTGTGTGTGTGTGTGTGTGTGTGTGTGTGTGTGTGTGTGTGTGTGTGTGTGTGTGTGTGTGTGTGTGTGTGTGTGTGTGTGTGTGTGTGTGTGTGTGTGTGTGCGTGCGTGCGTGCGTGCGTGCGTGCGTGCGTGCGTGCGTGCGTGCGTGCGTGCGTGCGTGTATTACAGGTGCAATTTCAACACCCTTCGCGGTTTTTCATACCTTTGATTTCTCAACAATGCATGAAAATGGATGTTGTAATTTCAATTTTCCTAAATTTCTTTCCTTAATCGGTAATTCGATAAAAAGGTCAGGGGTTGAGGTTGTTCTAGGTATTATATTCGACAAGAGGAAATATTGTATTGGCATAACTTTACGATGTATTAAATTCTTTTCATTACTCAACTTATAAATTTTTCAATCTTAGTCTTTTATTTCATAAAAACTTTACTTTAGTTATACAAGTCTATAGCTTTTTTTGCCACTTGTAGAATATACTAGAAACATTTAATTTATTGTTAACCTTATAAATGGAAATATTAGATAACTGGAAAAGTAAAGTTAAAGATAATTAATGTTGCAGTATTTTTAACAAAATTCAATTGAGCAAAAATCTTCTTTATTATTAAAATTGAATTAAAAATGAAACAAATGAATCTCATTCACAATTTCGTCAATACTTAGTTTTTGTTGTTTAAATTTAGAATAGAACTATGGACTAGGATTGAAGCTAATTTTTATAATAAAAGGTGGATCCAGTGTTTGTTTTATGAAGGGGACAGAAAAGTTTTCAAAATTGTGATTGCAGATGAATATATTTTATTTGCAATTAAAATAATAGGACATCAAGAAACCTTTTATTCGCCTTAATATTTTTATCTCAGATAATGTTTAATTAAATAGAAACAAGTTTAGCCAGCATACTTACTAACTTTTTCAAAATCTTATTTAACTATTTGTTTAAAATTATTGTATTTCACTACTTCGGTTTTATTGTTTAAATTTCAGAATATTAGTATAATTAAATATTTAAATCATAAATATAAATTACTTAAATTAAAATCATGAAATTTAACAAGGTACAAAAAATGAATTCACCAAAAACCTTCAAGAAATCTTTATCCAAAATGAAGCTTTATTATTTAAAAGATAATATAGAATATTCTGTATGTATGTCTGTATTAGAGATAACAAACACATCGACATGCTTTAAAATACTTTAAATAATTTTTAAGTTACAACTAATTTCACGTGACTTTTTGCTACCTATAAAATGAAGTTTCCTGGCAACGTCAAAACGATATTAAAGGAATAGTGTCGCTAGAACTGCATGCTTAACACTTAACAGCTTTGAAACGATGTTGGTGACAACTTTAAATCTAGGCTTGTTGTAGGCTTTTCTTTAAACAGAACCCATTAAATTTCCGGGACTTGTTTAATTTTCCTAAAAAGGAATTTTATGTAATGTTTATGATGACTGGAAATAATGTGTAATGGCTGTGATTGATTGATAATTTAACAAAATTTATGGCAAAAGCAATGTTGCGCAACCCACAATAGTTTTGTGAAGCCAACAATCGCCTAGAACCTTATTTGCAGGGCCTGATTTAGAATTTTTTTTACTGTAACCCAACATTCAGAGACGGGCCCCAATAGCAAATATTTATTTCTTTACGTCACAATATTACCAGATCAAGCTACATTCGTTAAGACTAACTTTTTACAATTAAAACTCATAGTTTACTTTCACACTAATTTTTTTTTGTTATAATTAGTATGATCTTGATTTGCTCAAAACTTTTGAATTAATCAAGACCCCCCCCCCCCCCCCATTAACACTAATTTTAAAGTACATTCCTGTATTTTAAACTTACATTTTACCACATGGTCCACAAATTATATAATAATAAAGATTACTTAATTTTATAACAATAATTGTAAATAATACAAAGTAACCTTTCCACTGTTTCTACGATCTCACCAAAAAGGAGGGCCAAAAAAGTCAATTGAAGAGCTTGCAAACCAACCAGTGGCGGCTCGTGGGCAGGAAAAGTGGGGGGGAAAATGATGAAAAAAAAATTAAAAAATTGGAGTTTGCGAAGTAATATATATATATATATATATATTGAACCATAGTACGTAATTTAAAGTGTAAAAATGTATCTTTATAAGTAAAAAAAAAAAAGTTACAAAGACTCTGTAATTTGAATATTGAGCTTCTAAGAAAGTATATTAAGAAAGTGGGAAAAAGTATTTTTTTAGGTCCCTAAAAATATTAATACGAAACATTTGCAATTTTTTTTTTTTTTTTTTTTTTTTTGGCAATAAATGCAAAATGTTTTTATTTCTACTAGAAAATTTAGCAAGCACGATCAAATTTTTTTTCCAAGTAAAAAGAAACCTCTGTAAGGAATATTAGTCCTTAACTGTGAAAATCTTTTCAAAGTCATTTGCTTAGAAAAAAAACCTGCTTATGCTCCAGAAAGATAAGAAGTTTCCTTTCAATCTCTTCTTTTATATATAAAAATGTGCTTATAGTATCTGACAAAAGTTCACTCTACTTTCAATTGGCTGCCTGTATACTTTTTATTTGTTTTGCCTACAAAACCCATTTAAAAATAAAAAAAAAAATAAAAAAAAAAATAAAAAAAAAATGAGGCAAGAAATGTTTCAAGGAATTCTAAAATTAGAACTAAACCTTTTTCCAGAAATGAGAAAACAATCCTGGGAATAATTGCTCAGCAAAATTAAGAAATATTTCATTCGCTATCCAATGTTCATACTATGACCAATCGAGCGATGCAACTTATAACATGCAACTATGTAGCAATATAACTTAAAATAAGGATTTTGTTTTTTACGAAAATTGCAAGAAGGTGAAAAAAATAGGGGGGGGGGGGCGGAATTTTTGAGGTCAAACAATAGCAGTGCGATTATGTGAGATTGCTTACAGAGGCGGACATTTTTTGCAACTTTACTTGGAGAAAAGGGGGTGGGGCTTAATTATATTCCGGGATTCAAAGATAAAAGAACAGACGTATGGAGCATAACTTTTTGTCTCCATATAACCTAATCGCATTAAAAATGCAATAAAAATTTTTTATAAATATTTAATATTTTTATTAGATTAAGAATACTTAAGAACATTTTAAAATGAGTTAAAATGTTGATCGGGCGAAATGTTTAAGTTCAACAACTTTGAAGCTGAAATTATTTTAATGTAAGATAAATTATCAATATTTTCAACATCCCACATCATTTTATGCACAGTAAAGCTGATAGGGGTCAGATTTTTTTAGTACTTTTAGCTAGCATTGTAGGAATTTGAAACTACCTAATTATAAGGTTCTTAATGAGTTAAGCAATGCTTTAAAATTCTGTTTGACATTATAATAGTAAATTAAAATACCAAATTTCGTTAAGCTGTAGGTCCCGGCCTGATTAGCTGTCATTGGACATAAAAATAGGTCGTTGAGCGTACAAACCAACTAACCAAAATACCAATTACATAACATATGTGAAACTATAAAAACCGATATTGCTCAATCACTATTCTGTACAAAAGAAAAAGAAAATAAAGATTTACGAGTTACAAACTATACAAATCTAATAACTCGATTAAAAATTCTGCAGCATATGCACAGAAAAAAAATTTCGTTAAATATTACATGAATTTAAGACTTAAAATACAAATCACATATACATGAAAGACAAAAAACTATTAAAAAAACTTGCTTACAACAGCAAATAAGTTTTAAAAGTAATTGAAATATATATATATATATATATATATATATATATATATATATATATATATATATATATATATATATATATATATATATATATATATATATATATATATATATATATATATATATATATATATATATATATATATATATATATATATATATATATATATATATATATATATTTTAAAGTCATCAGTAATGCTACTAATATTTCAGTCACTGATATTTTAATTATTAATTCATGCAAAATAAATTTGGTTTATATAACAGTTAATAAAATGTGACAAAACCTTTGAAAGTACAATATTTACAATTTTGCAAACAAAATTGAAGGTATTGTTATATTGACCAGTTCAACAGTTTTAAATTGAATTACTTGATATTCTTTGAATAGTAAAATATATCTCGTTGTGTATTTTTTTTGGCGCAAGAGCTAAGGGAGAGTTATACTGTAACGGAATATCCTTCAATCAAAATTTTTTTCAGTACTGTACATTTACTTATTTATTACAGAATTTTTTCTAAAATTATATCCTCTCTCTTTTATTTTTACTACCCAATAAAAGGATAAATGTCGTTTCAATCCAATTCTAGTAAAACCATTTATTTTTATAAGGAATGTTTTGTTGTCTTTATAGAAACTCTTCTATTAATCGTATCGGAGAGTTACGTTAATGATTCCATACGATATCATATATCAGTGGGAGAGGTAGGACAAATCAACACTTCTGATTATTTGGACGACATTTAAATACTCAGTTATTTTTTGAGACAAAGAGTAGATATCAAAACAAAAACCTATTATTAACTCATATTACCAAATAAAGAGTAAAATTTAAAACAAAAAACTTACCGTTGTTATTTATTGGTGTAAATTCTTTCGCAGTCGTACAAGTTAAAGACACTAAAGATAAACGTCCGATCCCTGACTTCAAAGTAAGAATTGACCATTTCCTTGCAAATCCCAGGACCAGGAGGTGTCTTGGTAATTTGAAACTCATGTTATGACAAAAAACCAGGATGTCACGTGAAAGGGAAGGAATGGCCCTCTTCACATTACAGATTTTCTGTCTTATCTCTTTAGGTTTCAAATTCAAGGTCGTCCAAAGTAGGGGGATATTTTGTTCCCCCAAGCACAGTCTAGGGAAACTAACATCCTTTGAAGAGGGCAAGTTAGAATTTTAATCGGAATTGTGGGTTCTTATAATATTCTGTGGAATTGCAATAATACTACAGTACGATTATTCAAGGTTTTTTTTTTTTTTTTTTTTTTTTTTTTTTTTTTAAATTATGAATTAGGCTTTTATTTTTGTAATTTATTTACGTGCGTTATTTTTTATATCAAATAAATTTTAAGGGGTATCCTAACGCTATTACAGTAAAACAAATTGGCATCTCATCAAGAGGAAGATTGCACAATGCTATCTGATGTAAAAATTTTACTCACTCTTTTCGACCAGATTTGTAGAAAAATTTGAATAGTCAGTTACAGCTACATTGGAAATTACTTTCAAAAGAACACTTTCAGTTTTCAGAAACAAAAGGATTCTTCTTTAGAGTGAGGTCTTCTCTCTTTCGACAAGACCATCCTATTTTTTGTGTGAAATAAATTATTTACTTTCATTCAACTTATTTTTTCAAACACAGATGTGCATAAATATATCGTAGTTGGGGATTTCAAATCCATTCTTTCAGCAATAAATTCTAGTGTGACTTACAGCATTAAACTTTATGAGCCTAGTAACAAAATAAAAAATATCGATGCGTAACATTAATATTGGGTCTTTGATCTAATAAGATTAACTTTTATTTCGGTTGGGGATCTCCTTATCCTAACCCTTGGCTACGAGCCTGCCTCCCACTCATAGATCAGAAAACCGTGTCAAAACACGAAACTCGGGAATTTTGTAATTTGAGAACCACACAAGGGGTACAGACTCGCAGGATATTGCAGGTGGCGAAAATCAGTCCCCCCGTCTTTTTTCCATTCCGTTTCTTCTACGGGCAAAGAAAAAGAAGCTCGATCAGGCGACTTAAATATCCATCCATAAGGACATTTATTAGTTGAGTGAAAGTGAACAGTTTCAAGATTAAAAAACCAGTTAAATCAGTATATTAACTAATAACTACAAAATTTATTTAAAAAAAAAAAAAAAAAAAAAAAAAAAAAGAGAGAGAGAGATAGAGAGGGAAACGACCAAAAAAAGTGAGAGGGCCCGGGCCCCCCCTGGCCCCCTGCACCAGCCGCCACTGAAACCAACCAATCACAAAGACTTTCATTTCATAATATAAGAAGTTGTATATGGTTGGTTGGTTTGTGAACATCTCTTTACAAGAGGCGAGAGAAGGGGAACAGCGGAGTAAAGCCTTTGTCTTCGTGTACATATGAAGAAGTTGTATATGATTGGCTGAACCAGAAAGATTTGCTTAATTAGGTTTTATTAGGTTAATCTATCTAACTTAACTCTGCGACTATAAAAAATATGGAATTTGCGGATGTGTAACTAAAAAAAATTTATTATTTTTGTTCAGTTCTTCCCATAAAAAGACCATTATATTTAAAATTTTCAGAAAACTTTCAAAATTTGGGGGCCCCTAGACCGGGGCCTAATGGTAAATCAGGCCCTGCTTATTTGTAATATTATTTTACAGAAATTTCACACAAAACTATATTAGCACACAAATATGTTTTTTGGAACCACGGTTTAAAAAAAAGTTAAAAGGCCTGGGTCCCCCGTACTAGCCGCCACTGATTCTGACTTGGACAACATCAGTTTTTAAAACGAATCGCGCCACATACAAAAACTGTTTAAAAAAACTACAGATGGCAGCACTAGCCGTACATATATTTGGAATTTCCATACATGTAAGTTCCTTTTGACTGCCAAAGAAAAGAGAAATACATAATAAAATAGTCTACTTGTAATTGTATTACAACAAAAAATATTATGAAATTATCAAAATTAAATGACAAAATAAAAAAGACTTTTCTTCAAGGGTAGTATTTTTTCAAACTGTGGGTCGCGACAAGATCTTGAGTGTAGGTTCATACATAAAAATCCATAAGATCTGTAGGTATATCTCCAAAAGTATTAACCCAGAAAAGGAGTGACCAAGAATTCCCCTATATGATCCTGCATGCACTTTTCCACAATTTTAAAAAATGTAATGTGGGCTAAAAATCTACAACCAAGAACAGGGTAGCAATACACACACATAAATCAGCAACCACAAATCGCTTCTGCTTACGAAAATATGTTTGCTATCAAGAGAGAAATTTGCTAACAAACAAGACTTGGGGAGTCAATATGTTTTTGGGCGATGGAAATGAATTAGAAAATTTTGTGTGTGGTCCGAAATTTATTTTAAAGCTCACATATTTAGCCGACATATTAAGCAAATTTAATGTATTAAATTTACAACTGGAAAGTATGGGTTGATTAGTTGTATTCAAAATTTAATTGGTGCAAGGGCAACACAAGGGCCTAACTGTGCCACTGGAAAGTATGGGAGATACAAATATATATGCAGTGTATGACAAAATTCAAGAATTCATCTAAAAACTAGCTTTATGAAAAAAAAAACTGCAGACTACAGGTATAAAAGCTTTGAAACATTTTACCTGTTTATAATTGTAAAAAAAAAAATTGAACATTTCTGATAACATAATCTCAAACACTTTAATATTCAAAAGAAAATTTATTACTTTACTCATGAAATGCAAAACTGCCAAAAGAAAAATTGGATGTCGCATCCTTACCAGAGAAACATTACTATGGAATATCGTCCTAAGCAAATGAACTTATCGACCTAAAACTGAATTTTAATCGTATCAAATTGACAAAATTTTAGTTATCTACCCAACAAAGTGGTTCAATTCCTTCTACTGAACTTTGAAGATATTACTACTTTAAATATCTTCCTTCCACTAGCAATCGAAAACAAGTACGCCTGTCATATATTATTAAACATATTTTTTGTAAAATTATATTTAATAATGTTTTCTTCTTCAGAAACATTCCTTTTTGACACATGAAACCTCTCTAGATAAGAGCGTGTGCTGATTGTCTCTGAAAAAATTCATTGCAACGATTCTGAAGTGGGTTGCCAAAGTCTTGAAAACAATCTCTATTAAAGCAACCTTCATGGAACATATCGGACTTCATTTCAAGAAAAATGTGTACAGAATCACTTTGAAGTTTCCTACTTCAACCCCATGCAATATGTGATTCTATAAGTACAAACTTTAAAAACAAAAATGCCAAATTTTGAATTGTACCACATTTGAAGCATATTTCAGCTGAATACAAGTTTGTTAGTACAGTCAAATCCTGTTAACGGGAAATTGCTCAACATGAAATCTCGTTTAACAAAAAAATAAAAACAGTTCTTCAGACTTAAAACTGAATGTTAATTTATTCGTTTAACACAGCGTTAGCCACTACACGGCCCGCGGGCCAGATTTGGCCCGCTACAGCTTTTTCTGCGGCCCGTCGACAGCACATAAGATATAAAAAAAATCAAATTTCGCGATTTTGACTTTTTTCTGTAATTTTTCCGAAATAGTATGTGTTAATTGTGTAGGACAGAGTTCACCCGAAGAAACTATAGGAAGAAGCTTTCAGCAAGATGGCTTTTAAAAAAAATGAATACATTAATAACTTAAGTAAATCTCATTTTGACAATTTATTAAGATTTGCTGCAACAAATACTGCGATAGACATCAACTATCATAAAAAAAAATAAACAATTTTGACCGCCATCGTCTCACAATTGATATCGTCTAAAATCTGGAAATTCAGTTTAAATACCATCATTAAAAGTTAGGTCAAGTTCCATTGTCACATTTGAACAGAAGATTCACTTCCTTTTTTAGACTTTAATTTACTAATAATGAAAATTATTATTTTTTAATAATTCGAAACAAAGAACCAAATATCAATTGTAATTTTATTAAGAAAAAAAAAGAAAAAATCAATACTTTTTTCAATTTTCCAAAATGCTATATATTGTTAAATTGGTTAAAATTAAAATACATATATTGGTGTATCCGGCCCTCGAAAAGCTCCAACTTAAGTCATACGGCCCTCCTCTAAAAGTTAGTGGCGAACGCTGGTTTAACACGAACAATTTTGGAAACCCCATTGACTGCACTTTAACGGGGTTTGACTATATAGAGTATGAAATATATAGTCAATTTGCTGATCAGTCAATACTTGAGGTTTTCAACATTGTTCTTGATAAATAAAAATGTTAGGAGAAATGATTAGGAATTCGATTATACTTATACAATTGCGAAATTAAAAATCAGGCTATGAAAAAATTCTGCAAATTGAATTTTGAAATATTTTAGTGAAATATTCAAGTAGAGAAATAAGTTCAGTTTCACTTTATTATGTTAGACAGGAAAATATCAGGAAATTCAGAATGAAATAACTACAAATGAAATAAAACAAAGACGGTTAGTTTTTAGACTTATGAGCAAAATATTTTGTAAGATAAAATATTCAGATGCTAATTCATCACAGTTCTATAAAATAATTTTTTCAAAAATTAAGATCTTTTTTTTTTATAATTGGGAACATATACACTAAAAGTCATCAACTGTGTAGTTAAGTGACGGAGTTGAAGATAATCAATTTGTCAAACTTTTTCAAACATTGAAATCAGACAATTTCCATATTCATTATGTAAATTAATTGTTAATAATGATTTATTTCAGGACGTATCAATGGTGGATATGCAGTAGAAACAAACCAAAAAATAATAGGCAGTAAAGTATGACTAACATATTACAAATGAACTGTTGAAAATTAGTGTTCAATGTTGATTGTCCACTAAGCATCAATTTTCACAAGTGATAACATGAAATTTAAATGAAACTGGCAGTTCTACAAAAAAGTAGACATAAGTAAAACTATCAGGGTTAATTCAATTTACTAAACATTTCATTTGATTCTATTAGTTGGAAGCTGGTTCATGATGAAATTGTTAATGTGTAGTTTATGAAAATATCAATATGCTACTACAATACACAAGAGAAAGAACATCCATGACTTTCGTATTTGAACAAATATTAATCACCCAAAATGGTTTTGTTCACATTTCTCAGTGTTTGACGTCATTTAGAATCACAAAAACATTTTAGAATCAAACATGTGGTTAGGCTTTAAAATAGTACAACACCAGATACAATTACTCAAAACTTGGCAAGAAATGGACAACACCTTAACTCATTGACGGTCATGCACGTATATATACATCTTAGGATCCCCAGTTTTTCTAGCAATACACAACATTTTTAAGTTTATAAATAAAATTTAAAATAAGATATATTTTAGATATTTTTATTAGGATGATAGTCTATAACCTATCTAAAACAAAATGAATAAAAAATATTAATAAAAAATTACGTATTTGAATTAGAAATATAATTTAAAAATTATTGCAGGGAAAACAACTGGGGAATTTCGCCCATTAACATGACCGTCAGTGGGTTAAGCTGCACAAAATCTGTCTTTGTTTTTGCATTACTTCTTTTGAGACATCTTTCTAGTTCTACTAGTTTGGCGAGTCAAACAACCAACTCCATTCCCACCTCATGTCGCCACTTGCGACTTCAACTTTGAAATGTTTTCCTTGGCATCTGCCAACCGCGCTTTCAACTCCGCGATCTCATTCTTCACCTTCTTCTTCGCTCCCAAAATCTTCTGCAAATCCCTAACCTTCTTTTCTTCATAGTCTGTCCTATGCTGAGGAGCACCAGGAGTACTCAACTTAGGATGAGACAACAGCCTATGCATCTTCACAGTAGGATCCATAAACACCAGCTCATCGTAAAATTCGGAATTGACTGGGACTGTCCCCATTTTCACATTCCCATCCTTCTCCCTATCGAACAGTTTTAAGAAGTGGTAAATAGTTACTGGTCTCTCATTACTGTCCTGGAAGAATATCTTGATAGCAATCTCGAACTCACCCCAGCCCGTCTCCGTGACTTGGTATGGTGGAGCGTGGCAAACTCGATTCGGGTCAGTGTAACTTTCGTGTAGCTTGAAGTGTACACGCTTGACATAGACGGACATGTCCTCGTTGTCGTACGCTTTGAGGTACACGTTCCATTGGTGAGTGTGTCCGTCTTCGTCCCTTTTTCTGCCGAGATACCACGCAACGTTGCCGTAGACGATGGGCTTCACGACTTGAACGCCTTTGAGACGGCCTCCCGCTTCCGCACCGGCGGTCACTTTGCTGTTTTGGCCCGCGCCAGCTTTGGAGCTGGGGGCACGTTGCTGAACAGGAAGGGAGATTATTTGTTTAGGCTCCATACTGATAGTGAAAATTCAGTAAGAAGAGCTGAGTAATGTTGAGAAGTCAGAAGAAAAACGTTCACGAAAAACCTACGTTATTTTCATTACACAAAACAATGCGCTTTTTTCACTTCAGTTAAATCTCTTCTCGCTTGCTACCAACTTCTAGCAGTAATTGCAGAGCTGTTATAGTGAAGAAAAGTATGACGTCATCCCCACAGTTATTTTGTTTTACTCGGTACTCAATTCGTGCTTGCTTTTGTTCTAAACACAGAGCGTGATGCAATAAAACTTAAAGTAAGGAACATCGCAATTATTCTACCTTCCTAGTCACTGTTGCCGACCAAACGGTATAGTGGTTAGCGTGCTAGCTTCTAGATCGTGAGGTTGCGGGTTCGAGTCCCGTGTTAGGCATGGGTGTTTGTAAATGTATGTTGGCTTGTCTAATGACGAATGTTTCGGCACATTATAGCCCTCGTGTTGCTGACGGCGCCAGATAATCTGAAAGCAACCAATCCTAGTCACTGTTTTGAAATTTGAAAACTTTCGAACGGATTGACCCACGATGTTCAAATTTTGCAAGTGGATTAGAGGTGTCTATGTGACCTGTCATTAAAATTTTCGTTAAAATTTCAAATGCGCATAAGGTAGCTGCCATTGAAAAATTTGAAACAGTTCTGACGATTTTGAAAAATTGCTGTGTTTATGCCTTTTAAGGTGTTCTAAATATCCTCACCTCCATAATTCCCGTAGAAATTCGTTAAAGACATACAAAATTGAAAATTGAATGTTTTTAACCCAGAATTATTTTCCCTTGAGGACTGTCCATCAACGATTGCTCCTCCTCTGTTTCAGTTACCCCCCCCCCCAAAAAAAAAAAAATACTACAATAATTATTGCGAAAAATATTGCGTACTATTAAATTTTTTTTAATAAAATGAAATTAGAACAAAGAAAATGGTATATTACCCCATTAGTAATTGAAAGTTGCACTAAGCTCCACACAAATTTCAAAAGGTTGACAAGTCTTTCGTTGACAAAAGTACTTTCAAATTTCAAATTTTGGCTGAATAAATTATCTTCGAGCAGACAAGAGGCAGAAGTAGTATCCCTTTAGTGTATAGCGTCACTCTTTAGCTTAACTTGATATAAAAACAAGAGACAGAAAGACATAGCCCTCTTATATGCTTATTTATAATAGTAGAACAATGTAAGAGTGCGTGGGGAGGGACGTCTGTGGGCTTGTGGCTTTATAGATAGTGATTTTCAACATGCGTAGAACTTCGAAATTTTAATATTACTTTTGACAAACAGAATGTTAAAATTTTAATTAAGTTTTTATTCATTTTCTAAAGATTTTTTTATAAATTAACTACCAATAAGCATAGAGGTCTGAAATTTTCAATGCTCGTAGTTTAGGCCATTTAATTGTACTTTTGAGAAATAGAATGATAAAATTGAAATTTTTTTTTTCCTAATTATTATTATTATTTTAATATGTAGCAAATTTTACAGAGCAACTTACAATAGACATAGATCTCTGATATTTTCAAATTTTGGTTTCCTGAATGTTTTTTTGATAAAAAGAATACTAAAAGTTTAATTAATTGTTTTAATTATTATATATATTTTTTTTAATTGTAATGTTTTTTTACAAAGTGACTTTCAACAGGAGTAGCGATTTTAAGTTTTAACATCATTTTGCCTTCTAATTGTACTTTTGATAAACAGAAAGATAAAAATTTAAAAAGGTTTCTGATTAATTTCTTTTTTAATTTGAAAAGCTATTTTGTACAAAGCGACTTCCAATAGGCGTAAGGGCTTTGAGCATAAGTACACTTGGCCTTCTAATTCTTCTTTGGCAAACAAAATCTTAAAATTTTAATTAGTTTTTTTTTTTTTTTTTTTTTTTTTTTTACATAGTGATTTTTAATAAGCGTAAAACTCGTAAATTTTAAATATAAGTAATTCTGTCCTTCTAATTTTACTTTTTACAAACAGAATATTCAAATATTCTGGTTGGGATGTTTAGAACACCTGAAAAAGCAATACCACAACGATTTTGATCTAAATCGTTAGAGCCGCTTTTTGGCAACTGATGAAAAACATAAATTTTTCAATGACGTCTACCTTATGCGCATGAGCAATTTTGATGAAAACTTCAATGACAAGTCTCATACCCCTAAACCGCATATCCGTTCAATCCGTTCTGGACCTATGCAGACCACAGACAAATAATATAGACATTTTTTAGGTCACTTTTTTTTTCTTTTTTTTTACTCAGCACGTTCTAAACGCAAAGAAATGCCAAAAATAGAGTCTCAAATTGTTTTTTTTTTTTTTTTTTTTTTTTTTTTACCAAATGCAATACTTTCATTACCCTATATTTATATATTGGTAATTGAAAATAAAAACGTCACCGGGAATAAAAGAAATACACATATATTTATGAAATGTGTTTATGATAGTATATAGCTTTTCGTCATCAACGAGACAATACCACTTGTATATTACTAAAAAGAATCCTAACGATGGCTATATCCTCTGTTCTAAAGTGCAGAATATTAGTGTTTGCATCATAGTAATTTGTTGACGATTTACTTCAGATCTAGTATATAATAAAATATGTATTCTTTTTTTCTTAAGAGGGGGGGGGGGGAGTCTACTACTTCTTCTTGACCAGGGAATCAATCCAACCAACCTATTGATAACAGTGCTCCAGTAACAGTGGAGATTGGTATAAACAAACTTACTTTCACATTCATATATAACATTCGATGTGTAGACATTCATGAAAATGAATTGAACAGCCAAAATCTGAATATTTTTAAATCTTAAAAGTGATAGAGTAAAATTACGAGCTCAACAAAATTATCGGAGAGATGATTGTCATTTAATTCATTTTTTATACATACAGATAATTTAATTGTAACCAACTTTTTCTTATTATTATTTCTGAGTCTTATTATATGATCCGATATTGAAACCTTTACATTTTTATTTTATTAGTTTAAAATTTATTTTTTCAGAAAGAACATTTCTACAGTCATTTTTTACCGTGCATATAAAGTATTGAAAAAAATGAATATAAAATAATTAACAACAATGCTTAGTCAAGCAATAAGCAAAATTATATTAATTTATAAAATACTTCGATTTAAAAAGTTATTAATGATACCTTTTATTTTTCTTTAAATATCAATACTGTGCGAGGTAGGCTTTGATTGGATAATTGAAATATTTTCCTAACTAAATTCAGCAAAATTGAGTCAATTATCGACGGATCTTTTGTAGGCTTGTGCGATGTATCGATACATCGTCCAAAACCGGTGTGAAATCAACATCGTCAAACCGGTTTCCCCCAAACCGATACATCACGATCTTTTCTTACAAGAGCGCGTACTTGCCTAGCACTTCAAGGACGAAGAACAGTTGATGCCAAGATTCATGCGCGGTGTTTCTAAAATACTATAGAAACGTATTGAAACCGTCGACACCGCGCCGTTTGAGATACGATACTGCACCACATCGCAGTTAATCCTCCCTGCATATGCGCAGTGTATCCAAGACTATATAGAAACGTATTGTATTCCGCGC
Source organism: Linyphia triangularis (assembly GCA_963978545.1). Taxonomy (NCBI): domain Eukaryota; kingdom Metazoa; phylum Arthropoda; class Arachnida; order Araneae; family Linyphiidae; genus Linyphia; species Linyphia triangularis. The sequence goes on from OZ021726.1 coordinate 56,871,881, forward strand.
CGTTTGAGACGATTTCTATTTGCTTTTGCTGGGGCGGTACTTCATCCGCATCGTGATAATCGCATCCACCTTGGTATGTGCGATGTTTCCATTTTAGGTCTCGCGTTTATTTCCTATTTCGTTTTTACAGCTGTGGTGGTTTTCAGGCGCCAGAAGTCTAGTAATATTGGAGATTCGAGGAAAGAAGTATTCCTCTTATTGCTTGAACATTTTTTTGTTGTTCTCTCAACTCTTGAAAAACGTTTTGATTTTTATTTAATTTGTCATCAGATATAAGACCTTGATATTTTATTTTTGGAATTCAATTGAGTATTTCCTAAACTTTTTTTTTTTTCATTTGTGATTTTTTTTTTTTTTTTTTTTTTTTTTTTTTTCTTTTTTTCTCTAACTTGGAAGACATAAAATATAGCATTTTTGTATTTTTAAATCTTTTACATTAGGATTACTTCGGGATTTTTTATACCTAACATTTTTACCCTTGTGAGGATTGTGGGGGGTAATTGCTGTCTAGTTCTTATCTAGTTCAGATAATCAAGTTATTTATTACTATGATGATTTGTTATATCTGCCAAAGTCAATATGAACTAATTACTCAATCCAACATTAAAATGCTGAAATGCAGATTTTTTTGGCACAAAATAAAGATCATTAGAATTTTAAATGATATGCATTAATTTTAGTTTTATTGTTTAATAGTTATATAGTATATAGTAAGTAATAAAATATTCATTATAGAGTATGTTTTTGATTTAATAATTAAGAATATCCAATAACTAAAGTAACATGTGCACCGCCAGGAAGTGCACTTGTCCTCTCCCCATCCCCCTCCTTCCTTGGATAATAACAAAGTAAAATTTCATTAAGATACAGAAATTGAAAAATCCGGATTAAACCAAAAAAATACAAAATAACCGGCTTATACCCCTTTGGGTGCTTTATGTATCCTCCTATCCTCCTATTCGGTCGCTGCTCATGTTATTTAAAATAAACTTTTATACATGAATTCAATAAAATGCTACAAAGCTAAGTAAGCATAACTTTCGGCTGCATAGCGTGTTATGAAAACGCTGTTTTATAGTATTTTGTTTTTTTAAAAAAATATATAGTTAACATCGGGATGTTCGATTCCCGATATATCGTGATGCAGAAATGTTAACATCGCCCCAGCCATAATCTTTTGTCCTATTCTCTCAATTTTAAAACGTTAAGTGGTAAAAATATTAATCCACTCAATCACGGTATCCAGATATCAATTTATTTAACTTTTCTTGATATTTCACTGACTCTGAACAGTAACTGTTTCAGAATAAAAACTTCCACTGATTCTGAACAAAAACATTTCTAAATATACGTAAAAGAAGGTGCATGATACATAACCATGCGGCTATTAGTTACTGAATTTTATTTCATGCTAATTGTTTACAAATCTTGACTAGAAATATTCATTTTATTTCTCTTCAAGTTTACTTGCATAGATATGAATTGTGGCTTTTATATAAAAATAAACTAGCTTAAAAGTATCAAATTTGGTTTATAAGCAGTGTTATTACAGCTGCCCAAAAGTATCAATGAGAACGTGAGGACAACGCAGGGGCAGTTTAGAGGAGAGGGGGGTGCCCCATAAGAAGTGTCATCTAAATTATTTTAAATGGTAGTTCCACCGAGTTACAATGTAAAAAAAATTAAATTTCATTAATATTTTTAAGATAATTTTTTTACTTAATATCAAGATCGATAGAAATCAGCAAACAAAATTTATCTTTTTCTGACTTTTTTTATGCCTCCATTAATATAGATTTTTAAGTCGTCTGACCAAGCTTCTATTTTCCTTTAAGGGCGCTTACTACTAAAAACAGTTTTCGATTTTGCTTTGAGCTGATTTCGGTGGCAACGCAGGGGGAGGGTCCATATTCTCTGGGTAGTGATACTTGATTGGACAGCAGTGGATGATAGACAATGTCAGAAAAAGGGGAGCCTAGTGAAGAGATACTCCTCATATGACCCCAGAGGTCACACTGTCAAGAAGTTAATCACTTTCTTTAGCCCGAGGAACCTAGTTTGTTGAGGCTGTAGCCAGCCAAAGTTTGTAGGACGGGCAAAAAATTTCCCAGGAGGGGCAGAAATATAAATTATTTAATTGGTTTTCAATTAATTTTTACAATTGAAATTTTTACAATTATATCAATTACTACAAATTTATACAATTTTTACAATTCGTAAAAGAGTATTTATCAGAGAACTTTATGAAGTATATATACAAAAAAATATTTAAAAAAAGAAACATTGTTAATGTATTTTTGATGTAATGTTATTTTTATTAATTCTTTTAAAGACCAGAAATTTTTTTGATAAAAACAAAACTTTCAATTTAAAATTTTTTAAAGTATATTTAATACAATTCTATTCCTTTATAATATTCTATGCTTGTCCATCTCTTAATTTTTCACACATTTCAACTTAAGAATATCTATTTTAAAAATAATTTCAAATATAAAAATTAGTATAAGTTACTTTTACATAAAAAGTTTTTTTAACACAGAAAGTTTTTTCGAAGTTCCGTTCTTACATTTCTATTTAAAAATATATATTGTTAAACAAATTACATTATCCTATCATTGGTCTTGTGGAACAGCTACATAACTCTTTAACAAACTTGTCATTTAAGAAATTCTTTAAGCATTAAAAAGTTATTTACATTTTTATATAAAAACTATAATATATATATATATATATATTTTACTAATAGAATTGCATTTTCCTTTATTTTCTCCTATCATTTTCAATACTCTGAAAAATTTATCAGAAACTATTATAATATAAAAACCCTTTTTCTATTTCTTTGCATATATTATTAATTATAATATAAAATAATAGAAATTCATTTTCCTATTCTTGGTCTTATATTAAACATTTTGAAACTTTTTAAAATACATAGCATAAAAAAATCTAAAATAAAATGATAAATGTTAGTATAATTGCAATTTCCTATCTTTACACATATTAAACAATTTCAAAACTATCTACTTCAAATGCCAAAAACACTAGATTTGCCATCCTGTCGTGGCCCATTGACATTCTTTGGGGACTATTTATGGCCGTCAAAGTGGAAAAAGTAGATTCGCAAGTTGCTGTGCTACAATCGAAGGTATCTACAGCAGCAAAAAGTTCGTTTCTATTCAATCATAGATATAAAGGTTTACAAGTAAAAACAAATGATTGGGATAAAATTTTCCAGGACGAGCGAAGATTTTTCCAGGTCGGGCAATGCCCGACCTCGCCCCCCCTCTGGCTACATGCCTGGTTGTAGCCGATCTCGCTATCCTAATAAGTGGGCTGCGTGTATAGCTGTAATGCTACTTTTTAAAAAAATAATAATTTTGAAACTTATTTATATTTATAATTTTATTTTATTAAAAATAAATATATTTAAGAGTAGAAATAGATTTGTACTGTTAATTAAGAAAAAAAGTTTAAATAGGGGTGCCAGACGAGTTGATAAAAAAAGTTATCCATGGTACCATAAGAACTTCATTATCCTGAAACTCATTACAACGTATCAATTTCAAGAGACATTTATATGGAATTTAATTCAATTGTGAATTCTGGATTGTAACGCAATAAAGTTATTTTTTAATAAATAAAACAAAGGTAATAGTTTTTTTTTTAAATTATGAATAGCTCAATATATAAAGATTATTTGTATTGTAATTAGGTCGTTACATGGAGAAATTATGGTAAAAATAATTGAAAATAAAAACAGCAAATAATTTCGAAAGGGAACATTTATTCTTGTTTACATTTTCAGTGATTAGAAAGTTTTGGTGTTCTTTTACATTAAACATATGGCAATATTTCCTGGAAGAAAAAAAGTAATCCTTCAAATTCCTACACTCTACAAGCACATTTTAGGACATTGTCATCTATAAAATCATTAAAAAAAATATATATACCTTAAAGGTACAATCATGTTTACTATTTCGTTATATTCATTTTGAAACAAAATTTCAATTTAATAGAGATAGAGGCAAGCTGTTGCAATACTAATAATTCACAAATTCACATACTGATTCATCAAAGTTCGTTGGAGTAATAACAAGTAATAAAAACTGTTTTTAGCACCTACATAAATTTTGTCAAATTATCCTCAATAAAATCGATAACTCTAAATCTTTATAAGGTATTTGAATATTCCTTCGGGACAGTTTTCAAACAAATTCAGTTTCAACAAATTTATTTTATTAAATTTGTTGAAACAGAAAAGAATGTTTTTAAACCCAGTTCAGCTATAATTAGTGACCAATGGGATAGTTTACAAAAAGAACATGACTTATATTTAAAAAGTGTGCAAATCAAGATGGATTTAAGTTCTCAACTAGATTAGCATTTTAATGAATGCGAAAGAGACATTTTTTTTTGCAAAAGGTTATGTAGCTCTGATTTTTTAATATGTAATAAAGGTCTGTCCCGTAGTTTATAAACCAAGTTTTTGCTAACCCTTGTGGTGCAGGGTGCAACAAAAACCAAGTCGTTTTTCAGTTTATACGTCAAAACTGTTTGCCAATGCATCTTAGAAACAAACAGTATATTCAAAAGTTTTAGAGTATTAAATTTTCTATAACTTTTGAGCACGAAGTTTTTTTGTAGAACTATTATGTATATAGTTAAACCGCATGAAAGTCAACACTTTTTCGTAAAAATACTATTTTTTTAAGATTTGTGTCGAGTTTTTATATGTTTCCATAATGGTACGTCTTAGAGAAAAAATTTGTCAGTATAAGCTGTAGAACAATAAATTTCCTACAAGTTTTATACAACAAGTTATTTTCTAGGACTAATAACAAAAGAGCTACTCTGGTTTTTGCATTTTCCGTGGTACACCAAAAAAAAAATACGCTTTTCAGTTTATAGATCATAACTCTTATCCTAAACACAAATATTAAATTTAAAACTTGTAGAGTATTAAATTTGCTATAATTTTTATACATAATTGGTTTTTGTAAAACTATTATGTAAAGAGTTAAGTAGCATCAAAATAAAAACTTTTTCGTTGATTTTACTTTCGAACTTTATAACTAGAAAAGAAATTTATACAATGTAGAAATAAGTACGAAATTTTTTAGAAAAACAGAGGGTAAGTAAAACTCTAAAGAAGTTTTTTTTTTTTTTTTTAAAAAAGCGCACTGTCTTCACATAACTGAAGTTATCTATTAATAAGGGTAAAATAATACCAAAAACCATCAGTGACACATACAAAACTAGGGGTGTGGAACATCGCACAACTTTCAATTACACTATAATACTGCAGTATTATATTCAGTATGTAATTGAAAGTTGTGCGATGTATACTTTCAAACCCTATGCATATACATATGGGTGATTGAATCTTAGTAATCCGCTTCTGAATCTTAACAAAAATATTTCATCGTTTTTTGTTTTTTTTTTGGGGGGGGGGGGAAGTTAGGGGATTTATAATTAAAAAATTAACTTTGAAACAATCTAGTCATGTGACGCATGTTTATAGAATAGTTTTTGATGCTGAATCGAATGAAAAGAAGGCAAGACGCTATTACCAATCAAGAAAAAGTTAGTTCTTATAAACGAAACAACATGTAAAAAGCGAGAAAAGGTAAAATTAGGCAAAGAAATAAAAAATTATTTAGCAGAGAAGTGTGTTTTTGAAGTGGGGGGAGGGGGGGGGGGAGGGGAGAGGGAAGGGAATGACGAGTAAGTGTGGAGTATTTTTTGATGAAATTGACGATTTTTTTACTCGAATAAAAAAAAGGGGGGAAAAAAAAGACGATATAACTATCCTCCATAACAGTTATAGTCCATTTGTCCACTTTATAGACGAAAATACATGTAATATAAAAGTTCATGTAATGAACCAAAACTGAGTGGAAAAAATTAAAAAACAACCAAAATTTAATCGAAAAAGTACCAGTTAGCAATAAAATAAGTAAATAGTTATGAATAATTGAAATAGTAAGTTAGCAAAAACATTAGTGATAAAAAATAAGTAATGAAATAAAGTAGTTTTTACACAAGTAGTTTAGTTTATAAAAATGACTATGACTTTGTAAAATAGTCTACAATACACAAGTCTAATAGGCCTAGATTATACTAAAATTAATTTTCAGTTTAAAAAAAACCCGCCACCCCCTCAAAAAACGTCTTTCTATGCTATATAATTTCTTTATTCTCATGACAAAACGTTTTTGCCACTACCAAGTTTCATGAACGGACCAATTTTTTTACTTCTTTATGTCGTATTTTACCTTTCCTCACTTTTTACATGTGCTTTCGTTTATGTACTGTAACTTCTTCTAGATTGTTTAACGACTTGCGTTTTTTTTTTCATTCGATTTAGCATAAAAAAATACGCTAAAATCATAAGGCCAAATGCTTAGATAGTTCCAAAATTAGTTTTTCAGTTTTAAAAATCCCCTAATCCCCCACCCTCCCCCCAAAATAAACACCCTTCTTTGCTAGATATTTTTATACTCTTTTGATTCTTCATTTTCATGATAAATTAAATGTTTTTACCAAGTCTCGAGATAAATTAAATGTTTTTGTGTCAAGTTTCGTGAACGGAGCAATTTTTTGTTTTTTGTATCCTATTTTACTTGTACTATATTCGAACATTTTCCTAATTTAGGAGTTTTCCAAAAAAATAATAATAATAATAATAATAATCGAAAACCGCAAACTTAAACTGTCCTTATATCAAATATATTCTCATTCCCTCTAAAATATTCAATCTTGGAAAATGAACTAACGTTTTCATGAAATACAAGTTTCAATATGCAATCAGCCACCTTTTACCACTGAGCTAAGAATATCTTTAGCTCAGTGCCTTTTACTGCACCACGCCAGAACACGGAATCTCACCCCATTCCATTTCCTAGAAAAGGGAAGCGATCCCCTCCACTTCTCTCCTATCCACTCCACAAAGTAAAAAAAAAAGCAAAAAAAAGCCAGCTCTTCTCCGACAATTAAGGTGGAGCTTCTAGGAGGCGTGGTTTTCACATTTTTGTCTTATAGTTAGCTTCAAAGTTTGTCTAAAATTGACAGTTTGAAAAATAAAATTGAAGTTTTGAAACTTGAACTGAACAGATAATAGTTCAATATTTATTTTTCAGTCGTCAGTTTTTAAATATCTCTATTCCTTTTCCTGTAAAATGAAGTTAAAGTAAAAAGGATTATATTTTTTCTATTTAAAAAAAATTTAACAAAATTTATGACAAAACTAAAAAGATTCAAAGAATCCTCAGAGATATATCTATCCAACAGAACAAACCCTGCAGAAGTATTCTCAAAACTTCTTTAGCAAAATTCAAGCATTTGTTGCATATTTTCCCATTGCCTTAGCATTAGAGGGGATATTCAAGATGGACGGTATAGAGGAGCCTTAACCATGGAAGGAACGGGTTTGAGAGGGGACTATTAGTAGACCGCGATTGTGACGGCTGGCCAACGAATCGTTACCTCTTGTGTGATTTTCAAGTTAAGAAATCTTCAATATCGGCACTTTTCTTATTTGTGAGTAAGAGATGGGACCAAAGAGTAAAAAATTTTTCATTGCAATTTGCATTCTACAGGTCTACTTTTTGATCAAAGGCCAATTAATTATAAAGGTTTAATATCGGGGTGCCATCGGACCCCCTAAACTTTACTCTATGTACAAAAAATCATACACTAAAATAAACTTAAAAAAATCCTAATCGTAATTGGAAAATAAAATGCCTAATAAATTATTACCCATGTGGCCCCTTCTTTGGACAAACTTGAATTTGAAACTTAAGGACACTGACAAAGCCATAAAACTTGAGGGATTATACCATTCCCTCCCTTTCACATGACATTTCGCCTTTCCTTATGTTGATATCAAATTACTGAAATATCTCTACTCTGGGGTGGGATCGAGTGGAATAGTTAATTCTGATTTGGAGTTTGCGATGTCTAGTCCTAGATTGTTTGTGTGTTCAATTGGTGTGACAGTGCAAAGTAATTGACAGCAATATATAATCATGGTAAGATTATTTTAATTTTACTCTTTATTTTACAAAATGTAATATTTCATTAACAATTTATTTTTTGTTTAGGGTTTTTCTTTTTTTTTTTCGAAAAAGTTTTGATTGTTTCATTTTTGTTCAAATGGTGAAAAGTTGTGATTTATACTGTACACTGATATTTGGTATTGTATACAATTATCAATGTAACACTCAATTCAATACCATCAATATTTCAATAGATTGTAATAAAATATTTAATTCTTATAAAAATAAACTGATTTTACTGGAATAAGCCATTGTATCAGCACCTTTTCATAGGCAAAATCATAAAATACCTTTGACAATGTCAAACAAAAATACTTTAAAAAATTTTAAATATATAATTTAACCTTAACAGTTTAAAGTGAGGTCCATGTAGTTTTTAACTTCTTTTCAAAATATTGAGAATCATAGCCAAAAACGTTTTTACTTTCAATTACCCATTTGTTTATATAGGGTAATGAAAGTATGGCATTTGGTCATTAAAAAATATGGATTTTTTTTTTTTTATTGTATTTCTCCACGTTTTGGAACATTCTAATTTCAAAAAAGTGGTCGAGATAAAATGTCTGTGTGTACGTGGTCAGCATAACTCCCGAACAAATTGACCCACGATGTTCAAATTTGGTGTGCGTGTTAGTGGTGGCCGTGAGACCTACCATTAAGCTTTTTGTCAAAATCGCGCTTACACATAAGGTTGAAATCATGAAAAAAATCATGTTATTCAGCATTTGCTAAAAAAAAAAATTCTGTGCTAATACCTCTAAGGGTATTTTACCGTCCCCACCTCCAAATTCCTGTAGACATGTGATAAAAGCGCAAAAAGTTGAAAAACGTGAGTCTTTAACTCAGAGGTCCCTGCCCTTGAGCATCGTCCATCAACGATTGATTTTTTTCTGTTTCAAGCGCAAGAAAAGACAATGTTATGCCTATTGAATACCATTGCCAATTTCGCCGTTTTGGCATGTTTATTTTAATTTTTTTAAGGCGTGCATTAAATGATTATGATGTTGAATATATTGGTAAATTGACTAATATTAAAAAAGTGGAATTTCAAGGGTTGCTTAACTTTTTACACTTCCCTTGATCTGCATGAGATATTTTTAGCTCTTAAATATTTTTATCTAATAAAAAATAATAAATATTTATAATTTAATATTTCATTACATTTTAGAGATGATTTGTTATATGGGGAACAAATGAAAGATGGGGTCAAACCCACTTTTTTTTTTTTTAATTTTTCATTTAACCCCGGTAGTATCATACTTATTGAAGATCCTCCACCAAGTTGGCACACAATTCCTGCTACTGTAAGCAATCATGGTCACAATCGTATCCCCCCCCCCCTCCCCCTTCCTTGATTGACACCTCTAAATCCACCCCAAGACTAACGGCAAATTTGAGCATTACTAAGAGTTCATAAATCGTGAGGCCCTTGCTTGCCCCTTCCCTCCTCTCTCTAATCACCTCCAGCCACAAAAATGAATAAATTTTAACAAAACAATATTTAAAGGTTTGCTCAACAGCTCCAAATTTTAAATATTTCAGTATAAAAAAGTAAGGTAAACGGGAAAAAAAAAATATATATTCATATATATATATATATATATATATATATATATATATATATATATATATATATATATATATATATATATATATATATATATATATATATATATATATATATATATATATATATATATATATATATATATATATATATATATATATATATATATATATATATATATATATATATATATATATATATATATATATATATATATATATATATATATATATATATATGAATATATATATTTTTTTTCCCGTTTACCTTATACCCGCTTGCCCCTTCTATATATATATATATATATATATATATATATATATATATATATATATATATATATATATATATATATATATATATATATGAATATATATATTTTTTTTCCCGTTTACCTTATACCCGCTTGCCCCTTCCCTCCTCTCTCTAATCACCTCCAGCCACAAAAATGAATAAATTTTAACAAAACAATATTTAAAGGTTTGCTCAACAGCTCCAAATTTTAAATATTTCAGTATAAAAAAGTAAGGTAAACGGGAAAAAAAAAATATATATTCATATATATATATATATATATATATATATATATATATATATATATATATATATATATATATATATATATATATATATATATATATATATATATATATATATATATATATATATATATATATATATATATATATATATATATATATATATATATATATATATATATATATATATATATATATATATATATATATATATATATATATATATATATATATAAATATATATATATATATATATATATATATATATATATATATATATATATATATATATATATATATATATATATATATATATATAAATATATATATATATATATATATATATATATATATATATATATATATATATATATATATATATATATATATATATATATATATATATATATATATATATATATATATATATATATATATATATATATATATATATATATATATATATATATGAATATATATATTTTTTTTCCCGTTTACCTTACTTTTTTATACTGAAATATTTAAAATTTGGAGCTGTTGAGCAAACCTTTAAATATTGTTATAAATATATATATATATATATATATATATATATATATATATATATATATATATATATATATATATATATATATATATATATATATGAATATATATATATATTTTTTCCCGTTTACCTTACTTTTTTATACTGAAATATATATATATATATATATATATATATATATATATATATATATATATATATATATATATATATATATATATATATATATATATATATATATATATATATATATATATATGACGAGAACGAAAGAGGAACTCTCTCAACTGTGTTTTTCTTGCTATTCCTTTAAAATTAAATCAGAACCACCGTTTCGAACATACGCTGTAAAATAACACAGTAAGTTTGCAGTTCTACCTAGTGAAAAATTGGTTGTTTACTTTAGAACTATAACAATCGGGACTTTCCCAAAAGCAAAGAGAAGATTTTTGATTTTTTTTTTTTTTTTTTAATTTAGGGCTCATCCAATTTCAAAAGCTTTTGTATATATATTATTGACAAAGAAAAACACTTATAGCAATGGAAATGTAATAAAATCAGACACTTATCTCTCTATACTAAAAAAAAGTGAGGATTCAAAGTCAGTGAACGTTGTTTCAACGCTATTTAACAGTGCAAAAACTATCGGATTTGAAATCATTAAATTTGGCACATTTGCAGAGGAAAGTTTGGGAAATCTTTCAGGGGAAAAAAAATCAAAGACGCGAACTTTAAGTTTTAAGTTATTATATTTCAAAGCGAAAGAGGAGGGGTTTTTTTTTTTTTGGGGGGGGGGGGGTCGTGGGAGCTTCCCAAGGAAAACTAACCACTGTAGAAATCTAAATTTGTTGCAGGTAAAAATGTATATGTTTTACTAAAACACTATCGTCGCGATTTTTTTTTAAAATTTCAATGTAATTTTGGAGTAATTAAGTTCCTTAATTTCGAAGAATTCCAACTTGTGCTATTGATGTTTGTATTTTTATAAACAGCCGAAAATGATAAAAAAAAGGTTGATTTCTTCAAATAAATTACCAACGACATTGATCAGATTATCAGGATTCGATTTAAAAAAAATCAGAACTCGAATTGTTAAAATTGTAACAGAAATATGACTACTTTAATTTAGTTAAAACGACGTTTTCTTATTTTGCATTTTAATGTTCCCATGTTCAAAAGAAAAAAAATGAAAGTGTAGTAAATGTAGTACTTTAGTATAATTATTATAGTAGTATGAGGGCTACGCCACTGCAAATCATGACGACTTGTGATCAAACACAAAGTTCTAACAGTAATGCTGTTAAAGATATCCTTTGATTGCAAAATTCCTCGAGTTGACAATGACGTACAATGTATCATGTATTCTTCATTTTCTCATTCATTTTTGCAGGCGGCATTTTTAAAGTAGTAGCAGTAGTTTTCAAAAATGTGGTACATCAATGGTATTTTTTATTATTAAAAAATGTCACAAGATATTTTATTTAATATTTTTTGTTTGATAGTAGTAAGAAATGGTTGAAAATCTAGCAACCTTAGTTTTGAGAGCTGATTTTTCAGATGGATTCGAGGTCTATTTGAATGCTATTGTTTACAAAAACTATTTGTTCGATATTTCAAGGACAATAATTCATAATTTATTGATGATTATTTATGAAATTAAATTTTTTAAAGCTAATATAAAAGTTAATTTTAGCATTCATTCCAGTTCATGTATTTAACTATGAAAATAAATTACAATTTTACGTGAGTATTTTTCTCAACGGTCTTTATAAGTAACTGAATATCTATATCAACCATTTATTAGAAGAACAAAATTACATAATCAGTTATGTTTCATTATAAATCAAAAAGGAGCCATTACAGATAAATTCTTGCAACTCAAAATACTCTTTATTCTAAAAGTTGTAAAGAATTTAGTAATCTTTCAACCTTTAAATTAAAGAAATTCCGTTCCATTAGGCTAGGCAGACCGACAATCGAGCTGAGACCGTCTGTCATAATCATTGTCGCATCTGATCTATTTCAAAAATAGGGGTAAGGCTTCTTTCCCTTAGGATCGAATTGGTTACAAAATATAGATCAGAACGTTTTTGTTTGTTTTCTAACATGAGACAATAAAAATATAAATAAAAATACTTCTTAGCATGGAATATGTTCATTGAATTAATTGAAAATTGGGTTACTACATAAAAACGCAGCCTGGAACTGAACCTAAGTTTTGTATGCATTAAATAATTTGCTTCCATTCAATTTCGTTTTTTCAAACGGACACAGATGATGAAAAGGAATATCAGCAGATGAGTATTTCGAATCCATTCCATCCGAAAATTCTCATCGCATTGTTTGTACCAATAAACTCCATGCTTCTAGTAATAAAATAAAAAATATCGATGGGTTAAATTTATAGTCGGTAGTTTAATGAGTCGATCTTTATCTCACTCCCTGGCTACGCGCCTTTCATCGGACTGATTCAGCAACTGTTCTCAACAACTTCTCTACGAAAATTCCATAAAGCCGTAAAAAGACGAAAAACTAACGTAAGGACAATTATATGAAAACCTTAGCCTAACACTGAAATTTTAGGTCATACGAACCGATTGCAATAAAAAGATGCATACGTATATAAATTAATCTTAATTGACACTTAAAAGAGTCTGAGACTCAAAATTTAAAAATCTTTATTTTTAGAATTATTTTACTGAAAATTGTTGTGCAGATATGTATTATGCTTTGAAACTTAAAAAACTAATTTAAATTTTCAAATTAATTATTATTATTTTTTTTTTATTAAAAATCTTTAAAATTTGGATATTTCCTAAATTTTAAATATCTAAAAAACGTTTTTTAAAAATCACTTTATTTATGCATAAAATTATTTCTTATAATTCATATCAAAAATTGTACCCGTGATTTTTCAGTTAAGAAATTAGAAAAAATTAAAAAAAATATTTTGGGCAAAAACTGTATGAAATCCATAGTTTGTTAAGCTCCAAAAAATAAGAGTTATATCCTGTTTCTTTCAGGAAGATATCTGATTAGGGTCTGATCATGGTCAGGAAGGTATCTAATCAAGTCCACTTAGCAAGATTCACATTTTTTTTAATGAAAGAATCAAAACGCATACTAAAATGCGCATAAAAAAAGCAATTAAAAATTCATACTAAAAAGAGCCATTTCACTTTAATTTAAAAACAGTTGCTAGTGCTATTGTGTAATTAAAAGTTCTATATTTCGCACTCTCAGAATAAAAACAAAACTGGTAAAGTGTGAATACTCACACGCCGAGTGTTTCCCACTCACACGGAGTGTTGAGCACCCCTCCTTTTCCTATCTTTTCTTGATGTGTTTTTTCCACTTCAACAGACGACAGATTTTTATACGAGAATTACGTTATAGGTTTGTTTCCAATTATTTATCAGGCTTCTAAAGTAAGCTCCACGGCCATACAAGTGATTGTCCAAACATCAGTTCTACCAACAAGCCATAGATGGCGCTGCTCTGTAGCAGTCCGAAGTGACGTCATTCCTATCTGCCGAATTCGAACCACGGAACCGGCACCGGCGTCCATCTCTGCTATTCTGCGTGCGCATTTGTCAGAGAGTGTGCTTACCAAAAAGAAGAATCTTTCATTCTATCCTGAAGAAGGAAGCCGGTTTCTTTTCAAAAAAAGATTCAACTGTGGTGCAAATCTTTGCAGTATTTGTCGACTTTGGAAGAGGACTTGACAGGTGAGAATCCATTTTCATCTTGGTGATCTTTTGTCGTAATTTCAATGGCCGGGCTCGGTAACTTGTTGGAGTGGAGTATAATGATGCGTGGGTGATGGGTCTATCCAGGGGTAAACCGGGGTAGCGGGTCATCAATATTTACCTGATTTCCCGGGCTTTGGTAAGCCATGCATCTACATTGCGGAAAGAAGGAAGAACATGGTTTTTTTGGGGGAGATTTCTTAAAGTTTTGGAGAAAATAGAATAAATCTTTAAACTTCTTTTCTATCCGGGCACCTTAAGTTATGACATATCCTGGAGTGTGTTAATTCAAAGTAAAGTACCTTTTAATATTTAAAAGCAAATTTTTGTTTTTTTTAATTATGGAGATAATACTTTATTCTAATGATATTTGAATAAGAAATGCAACAAGCAGTTAGAAGTAAAAAAAAAAATCTGATAATGATAACGTCAGTAAGAGTATAATGTCATTTTGAAATGCTAAACTAACTAATTAACTGTTAATTATTTATATTTCATAAACTTGTTTGTGATAATTTCATAAGTGAAAATTTTATTTAAATTTTGAATTGCCAGTTTGCCGCAGTCGTATATTGATTAACCATAAATGAACAAAACATATTTGAGTATATCTTTAAGTTAAAATCCATAAATAATCACTTTTGAGCATTTTATGGTAATAGATCCTTTTTTAATTTGATAGTAAATTTTTATCATGCACTTTTAGTTTTTAACTTTTTTATAGTTTTTTTTAATAGAAAAAAATTTTAATAACACTTTCCACTGAATAAATTGTATTGATTGAAAATTGTATTTGAACTTTGTGAAAGCTGATTTTCATAAATAAACGTGGCATAAAAATATGCATATATTTATAAATAATCAATAATTTAGCAACTGACATGCAGAATTAACATAAATGCTAGTACAATTTTCCCTCATAAGCTACAATATCCATATAATGCTCAAAGAATGAAATACTATACATTGAAATTTCAAAATGTGCAAGAGGTTACTCAGTGTCAGCGGTACAGAATCAAAGGATTTAAAAGTTAAATTAATGTTTTCATACACTTTTTCTCAAAGAGAAATTAGAATTTTTTTTATTACTTTATTTATGGATACCGAAAATACTTCTTTCAGAAAATAAAATGCAGTATGATCTCGCCGCAGTTTAATTTTCGCTATCACATTTTTATAGAAGACATCCATATTTTTTTTATTTTTTTAAATCCTCTTTCGTAGACATGTTTCAATTATTCCTTTTCCGCTATTAATCCAACCGAAAATGCATTCGTGATACGCCTTCTATAGAAAAAAAAAATACAATTTAAAATATCATTATAGAAATATGTTATGTAATAGTTATGTACGATTCAGCGCAATAGAAATGTAAATAGATTTCTATATGCTACCTATTAAATGGAAATAAAAATAAAAATATTTGAAAGTATGAAAGAGATTGGAAGTCGGAAAAGTATCAAACCTTTTAAAAATATGTAAAAGAATAAGATAATAAGCCTATGCAGACTATTAGTTTTATGATTGCTCAATTTTGTTTCTGCTATCGTTATTTTTTTTATTTTTTTCAATCATGTTTAATATTCAGTAATCTAGAACGTTTTCCAAAAAGTTCTCTTTCAATAATCGTATTTTAAATGAATTATTTTAAGAAATTCGCCGCATTTGCAAATTCAAACTTTTATTTAACTATTTGCAATAAAAAAAAAATTTAGTAATAGCATTTTAAGAGACAAATAGAGTTTTAAATTTTTAAAAGTCCGTCATTTATCCTAACATTTAGCAATCTGTTAAAGTTTCAGATAAAATTAATTGTATTTAAACGGATTTTCAAGAGTCCTTCACCTATTAAAAACAATACATTTATAAAAAAAAGTCCGACAACAAAAGAAACGTTTAATAATTTACATCTTTAAGCGTTTGAAATAGAAATGTTTGCAATGAAAAATATATTTCCGGTAAAGGATTTTAATATCCAAAATATTTTCAAAAATCCGTCATTTTGTCAAAGATTTAAATATGTTTTAAATAAAAATGCTTACTATACAATTATTTAACGTTTAGTGATTTACATTTATAAATATTTTAGACAATAATTCAAAGGCATTTTTTCAAAGATTTATTTATTTACATCTGTAAATATGTTTTAAATAAAATTGCTTGCAATACAATTTTTTAATATTTAGTGATTTACATTTATGAGTATTTTTTACAATAACGTTTACTTTGAAAATAATCTTTTTCTGGTAATTGGATTCCATTGCAAAAGAATTTTTTAATCAACGCTTATACAGTTTTATTTGAAATAAAAATGATAACTTGTTATGTTTGAAATTAAAACGAGAGCTAAATATTTTTCTAGAAATTCGTAATGGCGTTCAATAGTTTACATCGATACGTACTTAGGACATAAAGCTCTATGAAGCAATATTTTTCAACATCCCCGCGTAATTTATCGTCATCGGCAATCAGAAACGCCCATCCCCTCGTGGTCTGTTCGGTGTTTAGGCTTTGAAGAACACAGCATCATAAAAAGAAGAAAAAATCGAATGTGGAGCAGCTCTCCAAAACACTTTTTTATTGTGGCCTCTAAGAAGCAGTATTTTATTGTGAACCTGATGAATTTTTTGTGGGAGAGGGGACCAGCAAAAAAGCAAGTAATTCTTATGAAGGAATTCTAACGAATAACAGATGAATTCGGCAACGATTCTTTTTTTTTTTTTTTTTTTTTTTTTTTTTTTTTTTTTTGTGATTAAGTCTAGTAGTATTGTAAATTGTTTATTTGATTAACTGTATTATAATAGGCCAAGCAGGGACGCAGATATAAATCGCTGTTAATACATAGTGATTCTAAGAGCTCGAAGTTGAATATAACTTTTTGGTTTTATTGAGAGTCTTTTTTCTGCTCTGTCTATGGTTGAGAAATGCGGGAGCGATGCAGATGTAAAATAGAAATAGTTCTGGTTGTTGGGTTATACAATGAAACTTTAGTTGGACTTTTTCACTGGGCAAGTAAAAAGGTTATTTTTTATCGGTGGGGACTGAAGTAAAAGAAAGTTCAAATGTTTTCATACATTTCAATAGTAAGCAACACTTGTATTTTATAGTTTACCTATTATTGATATATTTCGTAATAGCTACATCGAAGCATTAAAAAACTTACCTTAGATTAAAATTATTCACATTGCTATAATCAAATATATATAAAGTACAGTAAATACAAATACAAATTTTAAGACCAACGACAGGCTTAAGGCCCAACAGGGTTGGTCGAGTAAAAAATATATATATACACGTATATAGAAATAAAATTACAAGGGAAAATCGTTTATACAATTCCCATTATTATTACTTATTCTTTCTAAAGCGGATGCCTCATTATTTACATGTCTTATTGTGTAACAGCATTTTAAATTTCACCTCAATTTTAATATGTTGCATCCTGGTATTGTATTTCTTAATAGTGGAGCTCCATCAGCAATTTGTAGCTTTAATCTTGCATTTTCTATGTTTCTGGAAAAGTTAATGCAGATTCCACAATAGTCAACAAAGATGAATTGAAAAATAATAATATAGAATTTGTGTCTGACCCCTCTCTCCCATGGGTGGAACCTGATGCATGTATTTTAGAGGAGGGAGGGGTAAAACCGTGACCTTCCAAAAGAGAAAAGGGGGTGAACAGGGGAATAATCTCCAGGCTACGCTTTCATTACTGCTTTCATTTCCCTCCATTTTTTTTTATTGCCATTTTGTTTTCTCCTTGCTCCCCTTTTCTATTTTCATTTTGCAGTTGTTGTCTTGTTATATGCGCGGGATTCACCGCAGTGCACGTGTCACAGTTCATTGGGGGATTTTTTCGTTGAGTTTCCCAATGCACCTCTTCTGAACCCCCCTCGCAAGGCCCCCTTTTTGGAAGGGGGACCAAAAAAATGATGTAAACTCCAGACGACTCTCTGGCCTATGGTGCTTAGGCTCAGAGTGGTGATATACAACATGATATACAAGGTGCTCCTAAATGATAGATGTGTTGCACAACAGAGAAGGGGATGCTGGATTAGATACTGACTAATTGGGGATCTAAGCTATATGGATTAAACCAAACACAGACAAAAAGAAAATAGATCGAGTGATGAAGTATATTCTAAGATACCCGAATTGAAAGGAAAAGATGCTTATATCTGAAACAGAGTGGCCACAGAACCGGGAAAACATGGAAATCAGGGAAATGTCAGGGAGTTTTCTGATTCTGGAAAAAATCAGGGAAATGTCAGGGAGTTTTCTGATTCTGGAAAAAATAAGAGAAATGTCAGGGAACTTTTTAAAATTTCATAAAAATCAGGGAAATTTTAAATTGTTTAAGGCACGTTCATCCATATTTTGGCGCTCTTTACGTGGATATTTGTAATGGTAAGCCATTAGTAGTTTAATGTTACGGAATAATTTAAACTTTTCATTACTAGCAAAACTATTTTTAAAAAAATTGCATATTATCTCTTTAGCATACATGTTCTATTTGATCAGGGTGTCTAGACATCTGGAAAACCTAAGAAAATTGGAGACATTTAAAAAAAGTTCGCCCTAAAATCAGGGAATTTTTTAGAAATCTGTCAGGGAATTATCAGGGAACTTTTTTTCCTGAATTTTGTGATACCGATTTTATTGGAAGAAATAAAGTCATAACTTCAATGAATTGCATTCTTCATTGGCACCTCGAGTATCATGTTTTTCACCAAAATTAAGATTCCCCTCATGGAACTATTAGCTCCTTTTCATTCTAACAAAAACAAGTCAACATTTTATTTCCATTGATTTCGAAACAAAAAATTTCTTAGAAGGTCCCATTGGAAATCAGTATCTGTAAAGATAAGGTATGATGATCTTTTTAAAAAAAATTCAAAAGCATATATTCTATAATGGCAGCTCATATTTATGTGGGCCTTTGAACAAAAGTCACGCAGCCAAATTTTAAAATAGAAAACAAAGAGATAATAAATTTACTTGAACATTTTGGAATTGATAAATAATTCACTCTTTATAAAATTTGCACTTTCGTGATTTCTCTTTCATGGAGGCTTGATAGTGTCAAATTATGACTGGATATAAAAATTTATTTATATATTTTTGACCTATTTATTCCAAAAGAAAATTTCTTTGCAGACATTTTTTTTTTTTTTTTTTTTTTTTTTTTTGAAAACTAAACAGTAAGATTTTTAATAATTTCAATTGTATTCTGAATCATAATAAAAACTCAATTTACTTGCATTGCTAGAATTCTATCTAACTTGCTAAGTTAAAATATAATACATGTTGTTTTCTTTTATATTAAGTATCTAACAAATTCTGGACTATTTTGAAATTGTTTTAGTCCGTCACCTCCATAGGTGTCCATGTTAAATTTACGAAAGTCAAAATTCAAATATTTTCTTTGCTTAACATCCGAAAATAACCTAGCCTCAATGATCAAACTTTCATTTCATTTTTGTGTTCATTTCATTCTTTTGTTATAATGCTGTAGATTACATGTTTAAAATATCAAGCAAAAACATAAACTTCCTACAGTTCAAATAAAAATAGTTCCATGCGTTCTTTAAACAATCCATTTAAATAAGAAATTGCCAACCTTAAGCCTTTACTACGAAGCAATATTTTATTTATTAAAATTCTAGTTAAATCTAACCTCCCCTAAGTACTCTTTTATACTGTTTCCACATTTCAAATTAATTGTGAAAGATCTGATCTCAACCGTAAAGTAACAACCGCTAACGCAACATTCCTCTTTAGGAATCGTATACTTTGTTGCAAGTTTAGGTTCCTTATAACCACGTTCTGTAGAATTCTTACCTCCCTTAATTAGAAAGGATGCTTTACATTAAGACTGGATTTAATTGCTCTCCTTTGAATTTCATTGTATGTCCCAGAGGAGGAGTATTTTATGGAAGTGTCTTATTTTTGTATTCTATAATTCTTCGAAAATGCAAACAATTCTTGTTGTTAGGCATACTATTTAAATTTAAAAGAGGGGAACAGTTTGGGGGGAAAGGTGGTTCATCGGATGGCAATTGCCCTCTCACCTCTCGAATTGAAAATTTAGAGATCTTGCAGGTAAAGTTGTCTTTTTTATTAAATAGCAATCTACAGTAAATATAAAAGACGTTTGTTTTAAACCAAATATTGAAATAAGTTGTTTAGCGTTTTATTGGTGTATTTTTTTCCCTTATAGCTTTTTAAAATAATGAAAACTATCGAAATAATTTTAGTCATATCATTACTTTATAAGTTATAATTTTAAGTTAAATTTTTAACATTTAAAATCCTTAGTTCAATAGGAGATCATGTTGAATTTGGTTCGAGAGTAGGAACAGAAAAGGTATTTTTCAATCAATATGGACCTTAAAGCGGCTCCAATAGCAAGATTTTATTTATTTTTGAGTGGGA
The DNA here is from genome assembly GCA_963978545.1 of Linyphia triangularis. NCBI lineage: Eukaryota > Metazoa > Arthropoda > Arachnida > Araneae > Linyphiidae > Linyphia > Linyphia triangularis. The sequence continues at coordinate 56,892,775 of OZ021726.1, forward strand.
TTCAATCGAATGGCAACACTTGGAACATGATTGTGACTAAATCGTAATATACCTTTAAAACTAACTATAATTTTTACGTTCCATTAGCCAAACTCAATTAATATTTCATTTTCCCGTGAACGTGACGATTGACTGTGACATAGCCGCGCATAAGAGCCATAAATATAGAAAATCTAAAATTTATTTTGTCTTTTTGACAAACGATTTTGAAATTCCCACACTTTTTCCAAATGCTGCAACTTATCTTGAATAACTCTCATACAAACAAATTATTTTAAAATATAAATACATTTCTTTCTAAAAAGAAAAAAAAAAATTCAAAAGGCAAAATTATGTTCAAAAATGGCTTTATATCAATTTTGTATCGAGTTCTAGATTATATTGTATGATACAATTTACTTGAAATATATAATTTTGAAAAGTATTTTTCTAAAAGGAAAAGAATTCTAAAATACAATTCTTTTCTGGCAACCAAAAAACTCTAAAAAAATAGAATTCGAAAACACGCGGTTTAATGTTTCTTAAAACAAAATGGCGATTCAGTTCTGATTTCCAGCACAGGAAAAGCACCCACATGATTAATTCTTTAAATTGTTTTTCCTTCGGAATTCAAGCAGAAAAGGTAAGCAAAAAATCCTCTTGATAAATTTATTTTTCTCAAAATTCAATTTAGAGCTGTTCGATGTGCAGAAGCAACTCGTTATACGCTCATCTGACTTGAAAAAGAAGACGAAAGAGGATTACAATTACTTAGTACACAAAGTATGCTGGGTGGGTTGAGTAAAGGGGAACTATATGAGATTAGATTTTATTTAATGGAGATTTGATCAGTGATGGAGAATTTAATAGAGAAAAGGGAAAAGTGATTTTTATTTTTCCTCTGTTTTCAAGGGATCAACTGGGGAAGAGAAATTGTCTTGTGTTGGTTGAAATATCGAAGAGTTTTTGTTGGAAATTACGTATCAGTTTGATCAGCTTTCAATTTAATTTAGAAAGAAATGTATAATAAGAGGTTTTATATGGCTTTTTGTAATATTTTTATTATTGGCAAAGAGAATGGAAGAATTTGAATAAAGTTTACAGTGAACTAGAACAAGAAAAGTAATCGCTGCTATCCAAATACCGCACATGGATTTAGTTATCCAAACTTCAATTTAACAATAAACTTTTTTTAATTCAAGCAAAAAATATTATAGTGAAAACTTAAACGACTATAGAAAAACACAGCTTAAATTCTAAATGTTGTCGGAAGCTTTTAAAAACTGCTAGTCATTTATAAATATAAAATTCACATATAAAGCAATAATGGCTTCATACTAAATCATATAACACTGACATTATTGGACACGTCGATACTAGAGTAGTACAAAATTCAAAGAGAAACTACAGCATATTTCTAAACTTACTAAAATATCTATAATTATAATACAAAGAGTTTGTGGATCTATAGAAAGTTACTTAAAATAAGAGTAGTGCTCTGAAATGACAAACAGAAAGTTAAAATTTTAATTATTTGTTTTTGAATTAATTTGTTTAATTAATTCATTTTTTTACAAAATAACTTAGAATAAGGCTACAGCTCTGAAATTTTCAGCATAAGTTGTTTTAATCTTTTAATTGGACTTATAAAAAATAGAACGTTAAAAATTTTGATCAGGGTTTTTTTTTTTTTTTTTTTTTTTTACCTTAATTAATTAACAAATATTTTACAAAACACTTCTAAAAGTACTACAGCTCTGAAATTTTCAACATAAGTAGTGTTGGCCTTCTAATTGGACTTTTGAAAAACAGAATGTTTGAAGAACAGAATTTATTTTTACAAAAGTGACTTCTAATAGGGCCAGCGCTAAATTTCAACGTAAATAGTAATGGTAATGGCGAAGCGAGCTTATTCGCGAAGTGCCAAAAGTTGGGACCTACACACCAATGACGGGTTTCCGCAATGCGGCGCCACCCAGCTAGCTTAAAAATATAACACCAGTAAATAGATATTTAATCAAGAAAAGCTTTAGTTAATTTTGCAGAACAGTAATACCTCCCCCCCCCCCCTCTATCTCTTTCCCTCTCAATGAGACTGCTTAACTCTTTTTATGCACATAGACGTTAAAAATGCCCTCCACTAACATACAGCAGCAGCATTCCGCAATTCTATTTGGTATTGCAACTTCTGTTGTTCCCTTATACCATGGGTCGACAAAAAGCGGCTCCAGAGCCACATGCAGTTATTCAAGTTTTAAGTAACTTCACCTAAGAATAAATTGATAAAGCAATGCATAGTAATAAATTTGTGCTTTATTTGATAAAATCTTTTATAACCTAACTGCGCATTCTCAAACCCGAGAAGTAAGGAAAACGCAACAAAATACCGAGAGATAAGGGGGTGGACAGGTAAAAAATTTCTTAGATAACCAACTTAAAATCAGCGTCCCTGACGGCATCTTCTCAAGTCGAAGTCCAGAACAATCAGAATGTACAATGGAAGTGTGCCCACGATGTGTCACAGTCTCAGTTGCATCGAGCTTTTGTTGACGTTCTTTGTTCTCTCGTCTCCAACTGAGGTAAATAACACTTTTTACTGTAAACTTAAAAACTTGGTAAAATGCCTTTTGCCTTTGCTTATGATATAATATACTATACTAGAAAAACATGGTCTCGACTTCGTCCAAATGGAAGAGAGAAATTTATGAAAAAAAATCGTGAATGTAAGAAAGAATAGACGGAATCGTATGCAGTTATTTCAAATAAAAATTATCTCATCTACCATGATTTTTATTCTTTAAAAATGGTATAAAAATGTTTGTAGTTAAAATTTTATATTGGTACTGTTATATTTAAATTTTGAGATTCTGATTAATTAATGTTTTACTCGTAAGGCAGAAAAGTTTGCCGACCTCTGCCCTATACAATCATGCAAGATTTATATTACTAACACAGAAAAGTCTAAAAAGATGTTTTGCATATTTTTTTATAATTCTTAGCACAATACTCATTTGTAGCATATACTCTCATCCCAAAAAGACTTATACTAGTAAGTTCCTCCCAAACACAAAACTTAGTTTCTAGTTCTACATCCCACAGCATTAAGCTGTAATCATAAGTGCCAGCAAATAACTGCGCTCCGTACCATTTGATGTGAAGGCTTTCTAGCTATATCCAGAAACGAAACATTAAGTTAATGCGGGCTGTGTGGAGGACACATGCATGGCCGTCTACATGTCATTTCGCCAGGCATGCAACTACTCAACTCGACCTACCAGCACGAAATGGGTGTTTCTCAGTGTTTCCTAAAATGTCTTTTTCCTCTGCTTGATTGGATGCCGTTTTGGTAAGGGAATGGCTTCCCTGATCGACTTTTCCACTGGTGAAAATAGAGTTTCTAGGAGGAAATGGTGGATAAGCAAGTTACCATGAACAGGGTTCGCATGGTTCTCAAAAGTTTTTAAGAACTCCTTATTTTTAGTGGGACCTTATTATAAGGACACCTTGAGTCCTTATTTTTCATTTTAGGTCCTTAATTTTCAATTGCAAACTTTTTGGCAAAATTCTTTTATTATCCCCTTCCCCTCCAAAAAAGTGGGAGAAAGGCAACAGCTTGAGTTATTGTTATAGAGCTGCAAAAAAAGTCAGTTTAAGGAAAAAATAAAATAATAATACAATTATAGTCTGGCCGGCCGAACAAAAATCATTGAAAATTATTGGAAATAGTATTGTTTAGAATGTTTAGTAAGTATATTTAAGTATTGAAATTATTTAATAATTTTCAATAAGTAGAACATTTAAAAAAATACAACCTCCCAATCTCAAAAATTAATTTAAAAAAATAGAGTTTTAATTGAGGGAGGGGGGTCAAAAAGTTTGGATACAGTTGTCGGAAAGAAAACTTATTCAAAATAGAAGAGGAGAATGGGGGGGGGGGGGGGCGTTAAAAATTACATTAAAAATCGCAGTGGCAGTTAATAAAATTTTGCTTTTCGTCACGTAAATAAAGATCGATTTCAAAAACAAATTAAATCGTTGGAAAGCAAAAATTGTACCAAGACATGAATTATGCTTTTCGTCACTTCCTACGGAAGAACCCCTTTGTCCAAAACCGGATTCACTTCCGCTATCAGGCAACGTGATAACCATCTTCCAGCAGTTAGCAGCCTCCCAAAGCCAAACAAATCGAGACGATTTCCTCACGCAAATGTTTTATCAGTCCTTCTCTGCTCCCACCCACAAAAAGATGGCGCTCTACCTCCGAACATCCCTTCCTCGACGGTTACCATGGTAATAGACATCGTCTGCCCCCCAAACGATTTCAGCATCCGCTAGATTTTGCAGAATTTCTCTTTCCCCCGGAATGCACTTTTGGGGTTCTCGGGGATGATCGATTCTTTGATTGGGGAGTGGGGGTGAAAGTGGATTGAGGGGCTGTCGAATTTCCAAGGGTGGTTGACCGTGATGTCTCCTCTGGACTGAATTTTGTCCTTCGAGCTCTATTTATTTGTTCGGAGCATACTGAAATTGGTAAATGTGATGGATGTAACGGTTTTTTTACTACAGCGATTCCGTGTATAATCAGAGTGTAGTTATCTACGCACAAAATAAATGAATTATTCTTTTAGAAACATTTTTTTTTTTTAATTAAATAAACGCAAATGCTGCCTGTTCATAGAGAAAAATAGAATTTAAAGATTTGTGTCATTTTGTTAAGTATTGGAAACTGTGCTAAGAAATCTATCAAAAATATAAATGTTCTCGAAAGCATTTTGAATTGGAATTTTAGATTTAATTCCTCTTTCCTCGATTTAAATGGTAAGAAAGATATTAAATGTCTTGAAAGAAACACATACTATTGTTTAATAACTTTTTATTCGGTATGAAACTTCACATTTTTTTTATATACATAGTAATGATAGTAGATTCTTAAAACTGTTTTAAATTTAATCATTTTATTTTCTAATTTCACTCTTTTAATATAAATAATTATATTGAGAAGTCAGTTTGAAATCTTTCTAAATGAAAAGGACAATTCTATGTCATTACGATTCATAATAGTGGATGAAAGGAAGGTCAAAATAATGTTATTAACTGTTCAACATCATTTTTCCATTTAATGATCGTTTAGCACTGCAATAAATATATATGTTTTCTGCGAACTAGTTGTTTTAATTTGTATCTGTGAATAAATGCTGGATATTTTATTCATCAAAATAATTATAATCCTAATGATTTGATTCTTCTATATCCTTATTAAATAAATGAAGGTTCAATTGTCACCTGTTAGCGATTTAATTTTAATTACAAATCTAAGTAATTATTAATTATGAAATATGCTTTTTTTTTTTTTTTTTTTGCTTTTTTTTTTTTTTTTTTTTTTGTTATTACCCACATTTCTATTGTATGTATCGATATTTTAAACGCCATAATCTATTTTATACGCGGATACCGTTTGTTTCACTTCCTAAATCCAAAAACGTTTTTAAAAAATAAATTCACGTGAGCATCATTAATAATTTTGAATCCGATTATTTTGTGTTTAAGCAATTTTACGATTACCTACCTTTTAATTTCAATTGGCCTGTGGTCCCCAGACCTCACCCCCGTTGGATTTTTATAATGTGGCGTTATCTCAATGATCGTGTATTTCGGAGAAGCCCTGCAAACATCGATCAGTTAAAACAAATCATAATTGAAGAAATCTCATCAATAACACCAACCAACAATGTTGCGAAATATAAATATTTTTTTTAAAAAATTGTTTCGATGAGTTAATGTTTGCATTCAAAATGTCGGTGAATAGGCAATAGCGTTTAGGACATTTTCTGTAAGGAATGATTATGTAAAAAATAGGAATTAATTTAAGTATTAATTATATCTCAGGATTAAGTTACAAAGTACATCTTTATTTCTGTTTCACCTCTCGAATAAAGTTTTAACTGTCCAACTGTGTTGAAAAACGTCTTTCACATTCAAGCAAAGCTTATAAAAAAAAAAGCTATACTTCAGTATTAGAAAAGTTACTACTTCTCTCATGTTTAAGGCTAACACGAAAAACCAACAGCCATCTTTTAAATTGAACATCCTGTATAACGTTTTTGAAATAACGATGTAGCTGCAAATTCCACAACTACATCAGCAGATCTTTAAACCTGCAAGTTAATTGAAAAATTAAATTTCCAAATATTTTTTCAGAAAATAAGTGAATAAAATTAAAAAAAAAAAAAAAATGGTAGAATTTACTAGGAAAACGTCTTGTTCTATAGGGAATAAATTTAAAATTATTCATTTGAACAGAAAAACGTAACCATTAACGTTTACATATAAACCAATATTCCATTAAGAAATTTAATTAATATTTTTAAAAATAAAGATTTGAACAAAAACTTCCCATTATTCACCCTGTTAGTGCGCATCGCACCACTCTGTACATTTTTTTGCCGGCTTTAGTGATGTTACCTACCTTTCCAATGCATAAGCAAAGTGTTATCACAGATGTCAATATCCAATTTATGTAAGCTTCAAAAATAATATTTAATTTCGAACTGATTCGTAGTTTCATAGAGCATTCAACTCTTCACAAAAGTTCATTAATGGATGAAATTTCATCGTGGGCTGCTCTCAGTTATGTGGTAATAAAAAGGCACACTGGATGGAAACTGCCCAGCCGCTCAGATCCAAGCAACAACCTGTGATTTTCTTCTCTTGTTTATTTCAAAAGAACGTGTGTGGTTGAAATTCGCACAACCGCACACTGGTCAGCAATTACCCCCTTCAAACATTGTACCTGAACCTTTCAAGCTCAAGGTCAGAGTCAACAGTCGCTGGCGCTAAAAAGAGTTTCAACCACGTCAAATGACGGAAGCAACGCTCCCGACTGGTTCATAGTCAACAATGAAACAAAAAGAATATATGTGTATAATTTACGGTTTGGCGAATGGCTCGACCCTCATGGATCAGAAAAGTAAATACTAAGTTCACCTACCACAATGAATATGCATTGTTATTTAGATTTATTTTGAAACCGGTACAAAGAAAAAGAGAATCGATTCACTTCTTTCCAAGTTGAACGACCGTTGGCATCAAACTTCATTTAAAAATATTTCTTCTTCATATATAAAACAAAGAATATGGTTAGAGAATTATTAGAAAGGGGCTTCGTAAGCCACAGGTGTTATTTTCCTCACTGAAATCTACAACGAATAAGTTGCAGCTCCGAACATGAAGACTGTTGATATTCTTGGTTTTCTGCTGCTTATTCTCAAAGTTTCAGATAGTTGCAGCAACAATATTAGATCTGTTGATACTCAACTACGTGATCTGTTAATATTCATCAACATAAGATCTGTTCATTGTCTTGGATTCCACTGTTTGTTCTTAAACATAGAATGATTATGTATTTAGAATAGGGGTCTCACTCTAATTTGATATCAATTAAGTTTATTTGTAGAACGTCTTTCGCCAGATCCTATTTACTTTTTACTAGTTGATCCGTGCATTATTTTACGGTCTTATTTAAAATAATCGCAGCAACAAAATCTAAAACTTAAGAAAACATCTTTAGTTAATTATGTTTTTATACGTAATCGATGTCAATTGGTTTATTATCGAACTTGAAATTACTTGAAGTCATTTCCTCTTCCACTATTTGGCTTTATCGGTCTCGAAGATCAATGATTTAAAAAGCAATTGGATTTAATCGATATCTAAAACAGTTTCAACTTTAAAAAAAATCCTGAACGCTTTTTAATAACTATTTTAAAAGTCGTTTCCAAAACATGTATTTGTCCTAAAATATGTTCAAAGTATTTTACACTACACCGTCTTCGATTTTTATATAACCTGTCTGATATAAACAAGGTTATAAAAATAAAACTGGAACTAAAATAAAATAACTACTGGTAAATTAACGTATGTTGCTTGTAATACATACAATAAAAATAAAAACATTTCAATTGTTTTCCACGCGAACCTTCAACTCTGCATCCATCCGAGTGTCATCAATTCCAATTTTTAACAAATGTCCATTGTTAAACATAATATTTAATTGACATAATTATGCCTACTAGTCTTCACTTAATTACTTTCATAAATGCCCACTTAAAAACTGAATTAAGACCCGAAACCTCAATGAAAGATTGAAGCAAATCCCAGATACCAGACGCCACCGTTCCCACGCAGATATTTTTTCGAACTGCCTAAAAGAACCCCTGCCCAATTTCATTTAAATTCAAGACCACAACCTCACTCTGGGATTGAATTCTAAAAATAGAAATCCATACTCGAATTCAGACCCCACGGAGAGAATGGATAGAAAGTTTAGCATTAACCTTTCTGTAGAACTTGCGATTTGAAGAAGACGCCATCGCGGGTACACATAGGGTCGCGTGATCTGAATACTTAGTTTGTGAGAACCCGCATTATATATATATATATAAAAAAAACTGGTCTTCTCTCAGGTGCAAGTGAACGCAAGGAAAGGGATTTGGCCTTCATTATCTACAACTTAATTTTTTTTGCCTGTATATGTTTTGATGTTGTTCTTCGACGTAATTGCCCTGAGTGGAACTTTGTTGTTGTGATGCACTTGTACACACGTCGTGACAAGGGTTGGGCTCGTAAGAAGTTATGCAAATTAACGATGGTAACTTCTCAGGGTGTCTTTTGTTTAATTTATGCACCCCTCATCAATCCTTTTCCATTTTAATGGACAGGAAGGTTTGTAAAATGCGATTACCACATGAATGGTTACTTAAGTGTGTTCGCTGTCTTTTGATGTAGCCACGATTTGCCTCTTTCGCCTTTTGTCTTTGGTGGATGCCGCTACCTTGCACGTTGGCGAGTTAAGCATATTATTCGTAAAATCCCTCTACGGAATATATTAGAACGGTGAACAAAGCTCAATGAATAAAATGTCCAGGTTTATAGTTCTCTTCTACATTAAATACATAACAATGTTGGTATGAATCAGCCAGAGAAATTTTAATCAATTTTGCATTTTGCGAGGACTTTATTGATTTGGTTAGTTTCTTATATTGAGGGAATCATACATTGTGAATACTATAAGTATGAAAACAAACCCCAAGCAAGCATCTATTTAATTCTTATAACATCAAAACCGGAATACTCATTAATATAAACGGAGGCATGAGCACCGGCAGAATTATTTTCAGGGCGGTGCACATGACCCCAAAGGGGGTGTAAGGCGGTTCATTTTGTCTTTTAACGTTTATTTTTCAATAGGCTATTTAATGAAACTTTTATAAATACGAGTAGTTACGTATTAAATTTTTTATGCATTGAATGTTTTAAAACATATATTATACTTCTATTTCCAGTGAATCATATAACTTTTTAAACTTATTATTATTTTTCAAAATCCGGACGGGTGCATGTGCACCCCCTGACGGTGCCCATGAACGGAAATAAAAGCTGCATTATGCCCCAGATATTCTTGAAAGTCCAGACATATTAATTGATAAGAAAGTGAATAAGTGTATTTCAGTAAATGCTATTGTAGTAACTGTTGATATGCAGGTCCATTCTACAAAAATGGAAATTTTTCCATACGTTACTAACTACTGAGTGAGTATATCATATCTTTTTGATATTTTTCAAAACCGTACATATTTTGCCTCTTATAATGGAAATACTTCGACAACTAGAGAACCAATAGCAGGTCGATATCATAACAGAGTGAATCATGATTTTATGAGACGTGAAACCGTCAAATGAGCGTTGCGTGCTGTTAGCCATAGTTAAAAACTATTCCTACCAACGTAAAATCAATATTATTCGTTTTATAATGGAAATTCCATGTTTAAAAGCCCCTCCTCGAGAAACATATTATACCTAAAATAAAAAATGAACCAAAATGCTTTTGGAACACACAAGTAGGATTTAGTCCTACGTCGTTTATTAAAATTTCCTCGTCTTTCCCAGAACCAAAAAAGACTTTATTGCCCAGGCTAGTCGCAGTGGCAAAATTTATTACTTTTCACTGGTGGTGATTTACAGTTTTAGCAGATGCGATTTTTCCCCTAGAGAGAGAAAAGACTTTTTCCTCCAGAAATTCTCTCTCTCTTAGCTAAGTGCGACAGATGACAGATATCGACTTGCATCTTGGGTTTCAGAGTTCTGAAGGAATGGTCGAGTTTTTTTTTTTTTTTTTTTTGTGTGTGGTGAAGGGTAGCACATGGCCCGTTATCGGATATGCACAGAATAATTTCCATTCCGGAGCGTCGACATTCAAGAATTCGTCCTTTTTTATTATTATTATTGTTTGTGTCTTCTCCTCTCCTCCCTTCTCCCTGTTAACATTCCGACGGCTTGGTATCATATTGCTGAAGGGGAGGTATTCGATATTTCTAAGCTGTAAAAAAAAAATTGAGTTTTTTCTCCAATTAGATTTTTTATATTTATTTCTTCAGGCTAATCTTGCTTCTTTTGATTGGCGTTTTTTTCGCACGAAATGAACGCCAAGTGGAATGAATTTCAACGCGTAATTATTTTATCGGGTTGATATCATGCTTAACGTATTTTTAGAAATATAAGTTGACTGTTGAGAGGCTAGATTTTTATGGGTATTTCATAACCAGACTTGTCACTCTCGTCTTTCCGAATGTTGATTTTATACTTCAAGAAGTGATAAAGTATGATAGAAGATTTGTTAAATGAGGGTAGCGGTTAGTTATGCAACTCTTCTATCACAACTACTTAAAGAAAGAAAAAAACATGTTTTACAAAGATTCCAATGATTTGGTGACAAGTTATGAGCTATGTTCTCTTTAACTTGATCTTAAAATTCCAATGAAATTAGCTTAGTAGTTATGCTTATTTCTTAAAACAATAATAGTTTCCCTAATTTGCAGTTTAATTATGTTCTCCTTTTATAATTGCTATGATTTTTACATTATCTGGGGAAGGAGGGAGCAATAAACTGATAAGTAAGAACTTTATTATGGAAACAATTACCTTAGCAAAGGAAATAGTTAATAGAATCATAGTCTTACGAAAAGTAAATTAACTGCAAGATTCAATGCTTTATTCACAAAGGATTTGTATAACAATTGTCCTTGCTCTTTTATTCAAATTTCGTGAACGTGCTTAGCCTGCCTTCGAACCATTTTTAACGAAAACTCGCATTTAATTATAGAAAAGCTACCATATAGCCTCAATTAACCTTTTCCTGTTCATAAAATTGTTTTTTATGTGACAAGGTCTGTTTCATTAACCTATACGAATAATGCTGTGGATTTTTCATGATTGTCCCACTATTGAGCTGCTATGTCCTGTTATGTAAATAAATGCTATTGTCTTTTCTCTATTCGCTTGTCGTTTATTTCTTAGTCAAAGAGCAATGGCATGCATCATTAATTCCTCTATTTCTGTGAATAATTCTGGAAAGACATTGTGCATTCGTAATAGTCTTCTACTATCTGAAGTTGGTTCATGAGACGTGAATATACCTTGCTTGTTTTAGAATTGAATCCCATTTTCAATAGTATGCCCTCTTGAATGTTAATAACTGTTATTAAAAATATAATTAGTTACAAACCAAAGCTGTGATACGATTATACAGGGTGTCCAACAAAAAGGAAATTGTGTAAAACATGAAAATATTAGAGAAGTCGGTGATTCTGAAAAAATCAGAGAACTTTCGAAAAAATTAGAATTAAATCAGTCAATTGGGATAAAATTTCACAAGAGAGCAAAAAATAGACGTAATTAGGATATTTATAATTTTGTGGTGTGTGTGTGTGTGTGTGTGTGTGTGTGTGTGTGTGTGTGTGTGTGTGTGTGTGTGTGTGTGTGTGTGTGTGTGTGTGTGTGTGTGTGTGTGTGTGTGTGTGTGTGTGTGTGTGTGTGTGTGTGTGTGTGTGTGTGTGTGTGTGTGTGTGTGTGTGTGTGTGTGCATGCAGTAAATGTCCTTGGAATTAGTTTTTAATGATTTACATTTGTATTGTTGTAAAGTACTGGTAACCGAGAAATACCAGGGAAATAACAAGGAAGTTCAAATTGTTATCCCTCTAACCACCCTGCAAATTCTCTTAAAGACTAATTTTTTTAGATTCAATTATCTGCAATGGAATTTTATATTTAGAACTACCCTAATATACAGTACCGATCGATTTTCAAAACTGCATTTCTACTAGCGTACCTAACTAGGTAGCTTTATATAAAAGAATCGTTCTATCCAAAATATTTACTAATGGCGTTTGTTTGGTGCTAAACTTATAAATCACTGATTCGACTCAATGTAATATAGGTTTGATTTTTGAGCAAGTTAACGAAGTTTCTAATTCGTGCAATAGAAGAAGCTCGTACATGGCTGGACTGGTACGGTATTACGCGTATAAAACTCCATTATAATTGCTCACGCAAATTTAGAACGTCACGAAGCTATTGCGAAGTTCAACTTAGCATCACTTCCTATCAAATAATTTATTCTACGGAAGTATCTGTTGATCAATCATTTGATTGTTGCCTTTTTTCAATCGTCAACATCATTAGCTGGTTGATATGTGTACTTAATAAAAAGTTGAATGGTAATATATCATGTTGGTGTGCAATCAGAGCGAGATGTGGAGAACATGTTCATTTGATAGATCACTTCGATATGGAAGAATAAGTTTGTTTGATGCACACATAGAACTATTGGTAATGCATTCGGCAATATCAACAAGTAGACCTTTTGGGAGAAGACCTTTTGTTGAAAGTTGATTTCCGAATGTTTTAGATTTTCAAAACATATTAAATTTCCTTATTTATTGTAGACTCACACTCAACATTCTTTAAATGAGTATAAGTTAATAACATTATGATAAATAGTGAACTTAGTATTGTACAATAAATGAAATAATTAAAAAATTTAGTTCATAATTCTTTTTATTGTTTTTTGGATCACAAGATAATTGAACAAATATATAACATCAATCACCTGATATTTTAGTGGTTTTTTCCTAATTGCACAATCGCTTTTAATGAATGTTTGGTGAAAGGGTCTTACTTTCCTGTATTATTTATTTATTTATTCTTTGCAGGAAAGTGTTATTTCTGAAGGAATAACTTCAAAAATTTCAAGCATCAATTTAAAATTCCCTACCAGTCTTCAAAGAGGCTATTTAAATTGGTAAGTTATTTCCTGTGTTATATTCTCTCTGGTAATGATAATTGAGTTATTAATGCTCAGATATTGATGCTTTCTCATATGCAAAATTTAAAGTATCTACATAATCATTGATAATGTTAGCTATTCTTCTCAGAAATAAGAGACAGCAATTTGGAGGAACTGAAAAGGGTCAATCCTTTTTATCATTTTGTGTTATGTGACAGTGATATCGTATAGTTTTCTCTTTCTCCAGTTTTGGTCAGCAGTTTTGATAAGGTTTCTAGTTACTAATATTCCTATGTAATTGATAATCAAATAAGCGAAATCTGCAGCTATAATTTACATCTAACCTTGGTTGATTATATTTCTCTCATCGGACATACAAAGTGTTTAATCACGTTATACTTCATTTTTTCCGTTGATTGAAAGGGCCCTTAGTACTTCACTTTTTGGGCCACAGTATCTTTCAAAGTATGAATTTGAAAAACATATTTTTTTTTATCAGGTGTAACAACAATAATTAAACCTCATTAACAATTTGAACAGAAAATAATACTGTTGTTGAACATGGCAAAATATTTCACATGTTTTGAAGTCCTACTTCTGCTTATATTTTGGCCGAAGGTTTTCCTGTGGCGGTAAGCTCAAACTTTCTCCACATAGCAATACAATTTGTTCGAAGATTATTCCAAATACACTTAAAGATCGATACAAACCCAACTGGAATGTACGGTGGGTCTTAAAAATATGTATATCAGTACCGATGCAACAAAGTTGATCAGATGTAAAGATTTTCACATTTTACATTTGGAAGAAAAATTTGAAAATATTTTGTCCCTTTTTTTTCTAGTTCAACTGGTTAGTAGAAATTTGTTTTCTTTCAGTGGAACTTCTCCAGAGATATCCTTTTATGATAATAATAGGGGTTTTCTTATGTTAAGATAAATTTTTGGAAGGATCTCCTTGACCTCACTTGTACTTTTTCAAAAGATTCAGATAGGCTTCCGACTTTTATTCGGAAGTCCAAAAAAATAAGTAAAAAGGACTGCAGGTAAAATTTTCTCTTTCAACCCGAAATGCTACGCTCTGTTGCGTTGCACGGTAATCTGATTGTTATCTTGGTGAATCAGATGAGCAATGGACTACTGTGATGGAGAAACGAGTTTTCACAAACCGAAATTTTGTGAGTCACGTGGGAAACACCGACTAGCATTATGAATTACAGGGTGCTTCAACGGAATGGGGCGACACATAGATATAATGACATGCATGATAACCTGTCCTGAAAATATAAGAAACTATGCTCTTGCTTTTTTGTAGCGAACAAAATAATAACTTAATTAATTGAATAGACTTTTGAAATTCAGTATGAATGAAATTTCAATCATTGAGAAGTGCAAACACTTTTTTCGTACCTACTTTCTATCAAAGCAATTAGCTATCAGTTGACATCTACAGAGCTGAGATTATTATAAAACTGATTTAACAATAAGTTACGAATTCTACTTCTCAATTGAAAGATATTATATCCAAGTGAGTTTATAAGATCTTTACATTTAACTAGATATTACATTTTAATCGTGGAGAGTTTGTCATCCCAGAGAGTGAATATAAGAATCCGTTCTATCCAATGCTTAAGATAATTACTTAAATAGTACATTAAAAATCCATGTTTGTGGGGTTCTCTCATTTTACGTGTCTACGTCTTTTCAGTACCTTAATCGAATCCTAATGTCTTTTTATGCATCTCAAAGTATTACTATAAGAGCTACACTCATCACCGACTCACTCACTCACTGATTGACTCTGTAACGCTGTAAGATGGCGCTAACACCTCGCGTTTCATTCAGTTCAGCAAGTAACGATGAATAAAGCGATCCACATTCAAGGAAGAGCGTTCGTGTTTGGAATGTTTTTTTACAAGTTAAATCCAAGGGTTGCAAGTCAAGTGACCGTGTATATTATGAATCGAATCTTACAGCAAGGGAGATTTTCAATCAATCCACACGCAATTTTTTATAAGTATTTCGTGTGTATTGAGTTAAAGTGTTTGTTATATTCACCATTGTCTACGGACGCCTTACAGCTTCTAGTTTGATATACTTGCAGTATTTCAGTACTCAAGAATTGTCAAGCAACAAAATTAAATTAGTTGTTTGTTTGACTTTAGAATTCTGCTGACTGACAAAAACAAATTCGATATATTTATGGCCATGCTCTCGTAATATTTCTATTCACCAATGAAGACCATTTAATATATTGTTTTGCAAATCTTCAGTACATTGAATTAAATCTAGTTATATCTATACTTAGAAATTTTATATTGCTGGATCCGATGACGAAACAACGCAGATGTCATTGATCAAAGTGTTACATATCAAAATATAATCCCAGTTGCTTTATCATATTTCAGACCACAGTATTTGATTTAATATAAAAAAAGAATGTCGGTGGCTTTTCCTTTGGCATTCTATCGGGTAAGCACATCTCGTCCAATTTTTGTCTCGCCTCCCTGATCACCAATTGGGGGCAGTAGAGCTTGTAATGCGACGAAAGGGGAGATGGGTGTGGACGACAAGGGGGCAGACGATGAAAAGGGCGTTCACACCATTTTCTGACGATATTTCTTGCCTCGACAAAGAAAAGTCTTTGATGGTGGTTCTTTTATTTTCCCGCAAACTGGCGTTTCGTGCTCAGGGTGACTATGGGTTCTGGCGTATTGTTTTTCGAATAACAACAGCAAATAAATATCATTTGGTAGTTAAATAGTTTTAATTTAACAATCAACATTAAAATGCACTGACATATGCTAGATGGTGGGCAAATTTATGTATGTGTTATTGTTAATGAAATACACTCATGTCATTAATTAATTAAGTATATTCAGTTTTTCCCTAATAACTTCTCAGTGGAGCAGCATCGACACAGGAAATTCGCATCGAAGACATCTTTATGTAACATATCTATAAGTAAAACACCTCAGTCGCAAATTGAAATGCAAAATGTACAGTGGTGACATATGCAAAAGAATGGAGTACCATTAGTGTGCAGTTGTACAAATGCATTTACATTAAAAATCACGCAACTCATGGAGTTGACTTTTAGTGTGAGATATGATCTATCCTGTCATCAGTGTTTACTCGTTACTGAATTCTCCCCAATTGGTGATCATGAGTTTCTTGATGAATTCTAGTGGCTAAATTGCTCGTCCGACCTTTTGAACTTTTTGCATGTGATGGAAAGTTCCCAATACATTAAATCTTTACACAGAGTAGCGTACTAGAGTAGTACTTTAGAAGCGTCTCACACATGGTTGATGAAATTTGGATTAGAGGAGTAATCTGGCTTACTTATAGGGACGATATTCATATTTTTTAGTCATTTATCCAAAGCAAAAGTGGAATAAAATTGGCCATAAGTATCAATAAACACGATTTAGAAACTGATATTTCACTATTAAAGACTTGTCTAAATCAAGTTAACGTAATTACAGTGGAAAAGTGGAATTTAATTATATTTTACGCTTTTGAGGAGCTTATTAAACAAATTCCAAATATTGAACCTAAAGACCAAAAGTCTTTTCCCACCAAATCGTTATCTTGAATTGGCATTTTCCCATAAAATATCATGTTCCCACCTTTCTACAGATCCTCTGATGTCCAATATTATTCATGAGACTGAAAAAATTGTTTACTGTAAACAGTATCTGGTGTTAAAAATATTTGGTCTTTGTGTGCAATATGTTAAATTGGTTTAGTAAGCTCCCAAAGAGCAAAATTCCACTTTTCCACTGTAATTACGTTAACTTGATCTAGCTAAGTCTTTAATTGTGAAATATCAGTTTCTAAATCGTGTTTATTGATACTTATGGCACATTTTATTCCACTTTTGTCTTAGATAAAGGATTAAAAAATATGAATATCGCCCCTATAAGTAAGCTAGATGACTCCTCTAATCCAAATTTCATAAAGAATGTTTACGACGCTTCTACGATATACATTTTGTAAGGATTTAATGTATTGGGAACTTTCCATCAGTTGCAAACAGTTCAAAAGATGGGACGAGCAATTTAACCACTAGAACTAATAAAGAAACTCATGTTAAGTATGAGAATACAGTGCCAAGTAAACACTGATGACAGGGGAGATCATATCTCACACTAAAAGTCAACTCCAGGAGTTGGGTGATTTTTAATTAAATGCACACTAATGGTACTCCATTCTTTTGCATATGACCCCACTGTACACTTTGCATTTCAATTTGTGACTGAGTTATATTACTTATAGGTATGTTACATAAAGATCTCTTTGATGTAAATTTCATGTGTCTATGCTGCTCCACTGAGAAGTTATTAGAGTAAAACTGAATTCTCCTTAATTTATTTACATGAGTGTAAATCGTCTTTCGTCAGTAATATACGTTCCTTATATGGAAATGTAAGTTTCCTTATGCATCAGCGAAATAGCTTTCAAAATGAATGAAAATTAGAACATTGAAATTTGCACAATTATTGGTTGAGAATTAAATTAGCAATGTTCATTAAAGCATTTTTGTATGGCATAATATCATTTAAAGGAGACATCAGAACATCTCTGAAAGCAGAAAGTTACTTTTCAACTCAGTTATATAAGCATTACAATATTTCAAGCATTGCTTCTTTTTTTTTTTAAACTTAATTAACAATTTTGTTCCGAAAATTCTCCTCCTTCAATTAATGTTATAACTGCTTAATTTTGTGTTTAAAATGCATGCGTTTATGAGTTTATTTAATTATGAGTTTTCCCAGAAAACCTGCATAGAAATAGAGTATATAAAATACCATTAGTCTATAGAAAACAAAAATACGTTCAGCCTTAGATCATAATCAATAGAGAAACATTCTTGAAATTGGAAAAAAATTCTTGAAATTTCCTGCGCAAAGGTACTGACTAATTAATATGAAAACTAGTTTGTGAATTGCTGTTTTAAAAATATATATGTCATATTTTGACTTCAGCCTCTCTTGACGTAAGGAAATAGTTATTTTCCCACGTGTTGCATACAAAATTTCTATGATCACGTACAAAAAATATATCTTTAATTCATATATAAACTAAAGTTGGCAACTCCAGTCAATGAATCTCTTCTAAAAATGTTATTTCTATGCCAAAACTATATAAAATTTGTGCACGAAACATGCGAATTTTTTTTTTTTTTACCACTAGTGCGAGAACTCACTTTCCCGTATTCCACACGGTTAAGTTCTACTTTCACCACAATTTCTGATTAAAAATGAAAAATAACATTTAATTTTTTTTGCTCGCTGTTATAAAAACTTATGAAGGGGTCTGATTTATTAATTCATGGAACCATACATATATTTCATCTCTACTTACCTTTTCCAAAAATGATTTGATAAAGGCAATTAAAAAGTCATAAGAAGGGTTTTTCTACGCTAATTCCTCACAGAACATTCCCTAACCTCCATAGCAATTACACATTGTTCAATAGAAATCGATTAAAAAATACCTGGGGATTATTTAATGTTTACAATCACCATCAATTCGTTTGTTATTGATGAAAATGTTTGAACTCAAGCGATCTACATGAGAACCCATATTTATCCCCTGTTTAAAGTGCTATTTCGCCTCCACGCTTGAGTGTGCTTTCCAATTGGCATTTTAACTAACTTTATCATCAAAAAAAATTTATGTGTAAACAATAATTAAACCGAGAGTTTATTCCCAAGAACGAGTTGTATTTAAGTACAGGAATAAAACTTGATAGGAGTACATTTTCATTCGATAAATTTTCTTAAGCTCATTCGTAATTGTTTTCTTACGGTAAATGAACTAGGAAAAAATATTTCATGTAGAATTATATCCTATTAAGTTTGGCAGTACAAATATATAATCTTCTTAAAAAACATTCCTCCGCCATTTATAACTGGCACACATTTTCTGCCCGTTGTCCTCTCTGTCCCACTACAAATATCTTCCTACCATATAAAACTTATAATCCTAAAAATTAGATTTGATGTAGTCTATCTCTCAAAAAGTTGACAATTATATTTCGGAGTGGAAAATTCCTTTAGGGTGCCTACGAATGCCAACATGCTTACCAAGTGATTTAGAAAGTTATTATTTTGAAATCAGGTAACTATAGGCCACAAGGGAGCATGGATGAATTTTGAAAAAATATTTACTCCCAGAAGACAGAAATCTAGAACTTATAATTAAAGACACATGGTGAATGAGTTTGTTTTGAAGGGTGAAATATCTACAGAACGCCTAAAGAACGATGTCCTTATGTCTTAGAACACTGCAAGAACTCACGTTCTAATATCTGCTATTTTTAAGCACATAAGATGGAAAAAGTTTAAATTTATAATTCAGGTAGACAATATGCCCCATAGGTGCACGAACATATTTTATAATTCGAAGTACTTCAAAAATACTTTAGAGCAAGGATTCCCAAACTTTTAAGCATTACTACCTACTTTTTAGAAACCCAATCTATAACGACCTACTTCATTCTCTACAAATTTAATTTTTTGAGACGAACATCACACTTTCTTTCCGTTAGAGGTTTTATGAGTCAAAAGAATTTTTGTGAAGAAAAAAAAACATTATTAAAGATAGTTTTACCAATAAAAAAATTCCAATAAATGCTGTGTGAAGACCTGTTGGCTCCACAGTTTGGGAAACGCTGTGTCGAAAGAGTACGCGTTTCTAATATTGCTGTTTTGAAGTCGATGATAGTTAGAATTGTTTACATTTACTGTGGGTCCTTTTGCATAATGGGCAAATAAACAGTTTTTGACAACAAAATTGCAGAAAAACAGGAAGGAAAAGCCGTTTTTGAAAATTAGCCTTAAAAAATAAAGTTCAATCAGTCACTTTTTACGTCGTATGCCGTTGATTTTTCCACGTGCTTTATGCTAGTAAATAATGAATATTAGAAGGCAAAGCAAAAAATAAACGCAATTCATTCCAGCACTTTGCGACCTAATATAAAAAATTTCCCAATCTTTGTCATTACCTATAAAATCTTCAGCCCTGCATAAATCTTAAACATTTCATAGTATTGAGTCATAAACTTTTTGCCATAATGAATTTAATACCTGGAATTGTTAGCATTGAAGGTGCAGAAATACGGAAGCTTGTCATTGAATCTCATTCAAATAATATTTTTTGAGTACTTTCTTTTTAGTTGATTTTTACTCATTGTATTTTCACCTATTCATGCTTTAAATATTCAGCAAATACTTCCATTCTCTTTCGTCCTTTACCTTCTGGTATGATGTATCATCGACTATTGACCTGAACTTTGAGTTCCACTGGGACGGGCGTGAAGTTGGCAATTTTGACCGCCAAATAGAAAATAAAATCTTGAGAATCGTTTCGTCTTGGATCACTAAAAGTCTAATGGAAGGCTAATAGTTCACCTGAGAAACAGGACTCTCTTAAGAATCTGTCAAAAATTTCAATTGTTCTGCAGATCTGGATGGGTTCATGTGAAAACTTTTTGTTACCTTACCTTATTTGAGGCTTTTTCTAATTTATATAAGAAAGGTTGGTATACGAAAAAGAAAATCGAGAAAATGCATTTTTTTTTTTATATATATATATATATATATATTTTTTTTTTTTTTTTTTTTTTTTTTTTTTTTTAAAGCTCTTTATAGGAAGTAATTTGTTTAATCATTGGTTTACTCGCAGACCTCTTGGTTTACCGAAGGAATATCATTTCGTTTTATTTTAAGAAATGTATAAATCTTATTTAAATAATTCATCTGCATTTACACAGTTAACCAAAATTAAAAGCATTTACCATTTAAGTTTTAAGAAATATTTTACTCCCAACAATAATACTTTTAGTCTAATGACATATTGCCTATGTAGTATAAGAATACAAATTAAACTAACAAAAAGCAACCCTCCCAACATTTCGGAACTGAAGTTGTGGGAATGTCTCTACGTGCTTCTAAATGAAACCACTTAGTATCTATCAATCATTAAAATCACTATACTTGCTTTTAATAACCTACTAGTAAAAGCTACTTAACGGATACCATTGTTTGGGTGACTAAACTCCTCACTCATAAAGTATCTGTTCATCAAAATTATTAAACAATAGCTGGAAAAATAACTTTCCATCTCAAACGTTTTATCCTTGCTCAAATTTTCTTTCGTGCATCATTACATCAAAGACAGTATCATCCTTACAATGCACCTTCTTTTACAGTTTTAAATCACTACCATCACTTTAAAACTACCTCCAACTACTGTCTCCAACAACGCAGAGCTGCTAAGATTTGAAACTGTAGAAATACTCCAGAAAAGTAGAGCAAAACAGGCATCGTGTTATCGATTACATTTCAATCGAAAGTTAAAAGAATCGTCTCTAAATGCGTGACTCTTGTTTGAGTATAAATAGACCTCATATCCAAAGGGGAAAAAAAAGTTAGACAACACTTGATCTTAGAGGGTTAATTGAGCATGAAGAAGAAAAAAGGAATATCTTCTTGGATAGTTGAAGTCCTGAAGTTGGAGGATTTATTCTTTGGCTTCAGGACATTGACATCGACTTTTGCTTTCTTTCATTTTCCGTTTTGCTTCGGTTGACGTTGAGGGATGTTGGAGTATGATTCGTTTATTTTAATTTGAATAACAATATAAGATTATTTGGTGGAAGTATTTAAAATGTTTTAATTATTTACATCCTAAATATTCAAAACTACGGTAATTATACCAAAGCTGGATGGATTTATTCAAATTGCCCGTTTTAAACCAAATTATTTTATTCTAGAGTACGGTTTGGCATGTTCCTATATTACCAGGAAGCAAGAATATCTGATATTTATAGCAAGGACCTGCAGTAGTAGAGCCTTTTCAGTGTTATTTTTGAGACTTAGCCTGAATTGTACACACGTTATTAATTTTGAATGACTAAAACATGCAAGAATTGGTTTTTGAATTTTTTACTTCGTTAAGTGAAATTCTTATGCGATTAAAAAGTTCCAGCGTAAGATCTGTTGCGTAAATATTACCAGTACTCGATTCTATCGTTGGCAACGTTTTATTCCGACCTCTAACAACGTCGGAAACTTAGTATTAATTCGTATAGGCTTTCACCGTTATCTATTATAGCTCTTATAAACTTTTAGTGGGTTTTGCATTAATAAAAGCTTATTGTCCAGTAATGCCTTTTCAATGTCTTTACTTTCCCAATCCTCAACGAATCTATAGGTATTTTAAAATTCGGTATTAAGTTACGACCATGAAAAGAATGAATAAGAGAATCCATTAAGTCCATCCAATAAAAACTCATATATGGAATTGAGGTGTACCTATCCATAAAAATAGGGTCATAAAACCAGAAGAAGCCCCCAAAATATTGCGGAATTATTCCATGAGGTCTATCAACAATTACCCTCATCACCAATAGGAAATGCAACAAAGGCATAGTTCGCGTGCTCCACCAGCATGTTGATTAACCGTCAAGGGCAGGTATGAATCAACAGCATGAAGTAAAAAAGGTGAGTGGCTTTCCACGAACGAAAATAAAATGGTGACTTTTTTGCTATTTGACTGATACAGCGGTACCTTCTCATTCAGTCACGTAAACTCCCCATTTCAGGATTGTAGTAGCTTAAAAATCATCCATAAACTCACTGTGAATGAAGTTCGTGTTTGTCTTTTTATTAGAAGGAAAAAGTATGTTTGAACAAGGTGAAAGATAAAACGATGTGGCAAATGTAGGTTAACGTGGAATATTGAGAGTTATTAAGTGGTCAATGAACGTTTGATGTATTTAAAATGAAATGTTAGTTTATGAGTTAACAAGTTTAGTGTTTGGTTTGAATAATAAGAGAATATGGAGGAAACTTGAAGAAGTATAAAAGGTACAACTGTATCGGATATTTAATGTCAAAATAGATAAGATAAGATGAGGTTTAAAAATCAGCCAATATAGATGTCAGCAATTTGTGCGAAATCAAATACATACGTTTATCATATGTACGATTTTTTTTCTAGTATATTTAGTTGAATATGAATTCGAAAAGCAATGATCATATTCCAACCACAAAGTTGAATCATTACTTACATTGAAAGACAAATGATACGAAATGATGATACCAAAAGGACAAAATCCTCACAACTTTTTTTTAAAAGAAAAAAAAAAAAAAAACTGGCATGCTTCTGGAAGATTGTCGGTTCAATTACCGTGGTGTGTGGTCGTTCCCTTGCATCGGTTGGTATCAGATTTCAATTCGCTTCTCCCATCATCTGAACGAAACTTTAAGCGATTAAGACAGCTTCCTGATGTAATTTTATGTGTAGGACAAGCTGTTGGCTTTAATACAATGCTCATCTTTGGTCTGCGTCGTTTGCCATCCATTGATTGTTCGACGCTAACAATACGACGTTGTAGACAATAATGTTCCAAAATATCGATTTCTTTTTCAAAAATATAAGCCTAGAAACCTATCGCGTGATCAAAAGCAATCATTCGACAAGCTAGCCTCATTTTCTCAACTGCTATATTTGTACTTGGGGACAAGACAAGCCAATTCAGCAACTTTATAAGAGAGTGCAAACACTGATTTCTCTCTCATTTGAATCTTAATCTAGAAATTGCTTTCTTACTACTCTCACAATACTTCAGAAGCTTTTGATGATCCCTCGACGTTATTGCGCCACAGAAAAATAAGCCTTTTATGGCATATTATGCAATAAAATAAAAATCACCAAATTTGGACTTAGCTGGTTTGGCTCTACAAACACAAATGTTTCGCATTGCTTCTTTCTAATTCATATTCAAAGAAATCGATTGATTCAAACATGCGATTAGCCTTTCATGTATAATCACCGTTTGGTATATCCTCAAAACGTCTAATTTCACTCTTTCTTCAAAAATGAGAAATTGTTTCAGTCTCATGATTTTCGTTCAAACTTCGCTTTATTAAAAACTTTCGACAGTAGATATATCATGTAGTGTAATTTCTGACTGCAGTAAAATAATACTGAACAATGTTATCCCTCCCTCTCTCCCTCCCTTTCTGGCTACGCTCCGATAGAACCCTTATTCCTTGTCACACATAAGAATTTGGAAACAGCGTCTCCAAGGTAAGTCTCTTCCCAGATGTTACGGCCAGGCCAGGGAAAATGCCGTTAAGACAAATATTCCTCCAGACCATTGATGTCTAGAATTGTTGGCCTTCCCACATTCTATTTATATCTTGCTTCTTAAGGGGTGGTACCCCTCACTACAATGCACAGGAATATAAGAATAGAATAAAAGAACTCTAGACGTAACAGAGTACGATGCATTGGGCGACAAGGAACTTCCGAACCTCCCATGCATATTTCGAATACCATCCCTATAGAAAAATGATTTTCGGCATCTGGCAATACGCGTGGTGTCTTCGTGGGAGTGTTCTTTCTTCTACCCCTTTAAATTTTTATTTCTTTGTTCCCCACCTCCTCTCCCCATCACGGATGAAGGAGTCGATTTTCGACTTCTTTTTTCAATAAGGAAAGAAAACATTCAAAGGAGAGATAGCTGGAAGGAAATGTGCTCCTGTGAATTTTTATTACTTATACATATTTTTATATTTCGATTTTTTGTGCTTCTGAAGAGTCCTTGTTGTGATGTTAAAAGGATATTTCCATCGCAAGTTAATTGTATTTTCTATAATTGCTAATTGTTAATATATATATATGTGTGTGTGTATATATACGGATCCTTACTTTTTCATCAAAATGATATATATTATGAATTTAATATTATATGTTTTCCCTTTTTCCAATTATATCTAATACTAGCTGAATACTTTTGAATAATTTACCATTAGCATTTTAGCGATCAAAAGACATTCACGTATTCTACATTTCAGACGTTTGCACCCATTTCGATCCCGACAAATTGATTTATCAAAATTGAAACTTTCCTTTGTTGACAATTTTAACGAAATTTATAATTGTGAATACTATATTGAAAAGAGGCATTTGAATATCCCTCGTTTAGAACGTTTAATTCCCTTCGGACCCTTTTAATTACGTAATCGAGATTGAAATAGTTTATTGTGTTTATGTTTGCTCTTTGTTCTAAATTTCGAAGTGGTAGCTGTATTGGAATTGAGACATTAAAATAATCCTCGTATAGTTTCAATGTTGCGTCGACTTTTCATCCCTTAAAAATTCATTAATCGATATTGGGATATTCGAATGTCCCCCGTTTGGAACGTTTAACCCCTTTTCGACCCCTTAAAGTGGGTTAATCGAGATCGGAGTAGCTTACTTTTTCTATTTTTACCATTGTTGACATTCGTGCCGATTTTCAGAGTTGTGACCAAATGGGAAGTGGGATATTCGAATGTCCCCCGTTTGGAACGTTTAACCCCTTTTCGACCCCTTAAAGTGGGTTAATCGAGATCGGAGTAGCTTACTTTTTCTATTTTTACCATTGTTGACATTTGTGCCGATTTTCAGAGTTGTGACCAAATGGGAAGTGGGATATTCGAATGTCCCCCGTTTGGAACGTTTAACCCCTTTTCGACCCCTTAAAGTGGGTTAATCGAGATCGGAGTAGCTTACTTTTTCTATTTTTACCATTGTTGACATTTGTGCCGATTTTCAGAGTTGTGACTATGTGGGAAGTGAGAGAATTAGTGATGAGTGAGTGAGGGCTTTGCCTTATATATATAGAGATTAGCATTAGTGATCATATGGTAATCATTTAATACCGTTTCCTGGGAACAGTCCCCAGATCTCACCATTTGCTACCTGAAAAACTAGACACCCTGATTCGTATTTAACGCTGTAATAATGATTTTTTGAAAATATATGTAATGTATTCGCATTGGGATAGTCAATGAAGCTATTAGATCGCTCTAGTAAATTCTCCAGTTAGCGAGAACCACTTAGAACATAGTAGAACGTCCCTCAAACTCATATAAGCTACGTAATCCGTTTTGACTCCGCCTCTTGGAATATCAAATCTTGACTAGTGAACGCATCACCCACTTCACTGAGAACCTCTCTGAAAATAAACTTTTATATTTGTTTAATCTCGGCTGCTTTTTTTATATCCTAAGAGTGTCCACACTATTTTACCGTTACATATATATATATAGATATATTTTTTTTTAAATGCTAAACATACACCCTCCACAACCTTTTGCAAAACTACCCGTTTTCCTGAAACAGAAACTATAATTATTATTAAGCAAGTAAAATTATAAATTATTCTTCAGGGCTTCGTTAAAGTTATTCCAACAGACACTTCAATTAATTTTTTTTTAACTAGAAATGCCCTATTGAAGAAAATATGCATTTTTCCCTTGGCCTGAAAATTTAAGAAAATATTAAATGATCTCTTTTTACATTTAGCTATTCATATGCAGTTGGCAAGAATTAGCAGATACACCAAATGATGTCAGAGAAAAATGTGTTAAATAACTTCTTTCTACAGCAAACGTTTCACAACTAATACCAATCCCCTCCAATCTCAGACCATCACCCCAGACTGCAGAAAATCGTGACTCACCCCCAGATCCCTTCCTCCCCTTTCAATCTGCTGTACGCCTCCAATCGCTTGTTGCTTCCCCTCACGAAGATCCCCCCTGTCACCCCCCAACTTCACTCCTCGAAACGTAAACACATCGCAGACAGCTGTGTGTATTTTCAAAGTGTGGGAGTTGCTTGGTGACCTTCCCCCTCTCTTGAAATTCTGCAAACTTTGCAACACAGACGCACATCTTATTAAACGGGTGAATGAACTGCTTCAGTAAAGTTTAAACTGTAACCTTTAACCTCCTCTGATGTGTTTTTTTTTTTTTTTTTTTTTTTTTTTTTTTTACAATAAAAATTGCCACTTGAAATAAAATCCTACAAAGTAATGTTTTGATAGGCAATCTTATGACTCTTATGCGACCATATGGGTAGATATTGATGCCGGGTTATGAAATTCAAATGTGCAATACATTACGACCTCAATTCGAATTGAAATACGGATTGAACGAAGTTTTTAAAAACCTGTTATTTCAGTGCCATTTTCGATCTTCTGAAAATTGTTTCAATTTATAAAATTTAATTTTCTTAAGTTAAGGAGCTTCGATTCAATATTTAAATAAAATATTTTTCCTAAGCAAGGCAGGGTCAGGTGGGAGAAAGTGATGGTAAAATTCCAACATTTGAGGAGAAAAAAAGGGGGTGGGGGGAAACATTTTGACTCCTTGGAATTTACACCTTTTCCCCAAATTTCCTCTTAATTTTCAAAAACCAGGGGGGTGCAAATGCACTCCCTTGCGCGGCGACCATGACAACACATGTTAATAGACAACATGCTGTGTAAGTAAACAAATGAAGTTTGAGCACACTAATAGTAGTTCTACATCACAAAACCTAATTAGAAATTTCTTTACTTACTCTTAAAATATATTTTAACAAAAATAAAAAAATCTAAATTTATGATGAAAAAATATTTTTTAATATACCCCACTCATCCCCCTTTTCCCCCATATCACCTTTTCTCTTCACATAAGCCTATTAATTTCGTTAATGTTACTATTTATTTGATAATACATTCGGTCGAATATTTTTTTTGGATGACTCAGTAAATGTGATATAGTAATGCTTTGCTCTGACAGTCCTGAAAAGAAGAAGGATCGTTGAAGGAGAATTGTTGTGGCTCAAATTGTCCGTGACTGGAAAGTAGGATATTTTTTCTAATAAACAAATATACCAAATCCATTCTTTTTTAGGGATAAAAAATAAACGCTTTCCTGTAAAGGATAGACTGAGAAGAGTTTGAACTTTCGGCTTGAATATATTTGGGATAGATCAATCAAAACCTATCACAAAAAAGAAAGTCTACAAACAAATCACCCAGGTCTCCAAAGAATAATGAGTCCTTTGCTTTGGCATATTCAAAACTGATTCTTCTATAAAGGAAAAAATAAGGACTTCGAATTCATTGAC
The DNA here is from genome assembly GCA_963978545.1 of Linyphia triangularis. NCBI lineage: Eukaryota > Metazoa > Arthropoda > Arachnida > Araneae > Linyphiidae > Linyphia > Linyphia triangularis. Next base: position 56,920,834 of record OZ021726.1, read on the forward strand.
CTCTAAGTATCTGTATTGAGGTTTTTATAAAGTTCTCATATTTTAAATTTCTACTTCCGCAAACAAAAGCAAAACGATAAAAATATGTTTATTAATAAATCAAATCGTGGACCAAAACAAAAACAAACTTCCTGCTCTTTGTTCTCTTTATGGAATAAAATTATTATTATTTAATTTTCAAAATGTTTAATTTAAAGTTTTCTTTCCTGGCTGTCGAAATGTCCTTTAGATCGACCAAACAGATTTTTTGAAAAAAATTTAGAAATCTCTAAAGCTGAAGAAGTCCTTAAATTCTTTTTTTATTCAATTAAGCTTAAAGTTTGGTTGCCTCAAGTGAAATTAATACTTCGCCGAAATAATGTGTCCGTGTGTAGATCAGAGAAATGTAGTTAGAAAGTAATAGGAAAAATATGAAATTTAAAAAGATTTAAGACAATTAATTTTTAGAAAAACATCAAATGAGGATTTATTATATTATGTGTACACCAGGTATTACTATATTCAAGTAAATTTCAAAAAGTAGGACCGTTTTTTATGAATAATAAAATAGAACCTTATCTCTCAATAATAAAAAGTAATTTACAATGCAAGGTTGTTGTTTTTTATCGAGGGATAATTATTTCTAATTCGTACTAATGCCACTCAGTTTATAAAAATAAATGTTAATTTTCCTGATAGTTCACTCTAATGGTGTTCCACTAGAGCAAGGATTTCCAATCGTTATTGCGACCCACTTTTTAGAAACTATAGCTACCCACTTTATCCACAGCTCATTGAATTTTTTTAGAGACGAATTGCACACGTTCTTTACGAGAGATTTTATGGATCAAAAACGAATTTTGTGAAGAAAAAAACACATTTATTCATAAACATAGTTTTACAAAAACGAACCACCAAAAATTGACTCTCGGCCGACTGTTTGGGAAACGCTACACTAAAGTATGTGAATTTCAATTGTTAAAAAAATTGGATTTGCATCACACTATTCATCGGGCTTCACAGTTGGAGTTAGAAGGTAAAAATATATTTATATTTTTACCAGTTTCGTGGAGTGCCCCCTTCGTTCCCTCTTCAGAAACACCCCCTCTACACACGCGTGCCCCCCCCCTCACCCTTTTTTTTTCGTGTGCGTGTGGATTAGTTTGGATTTAGGGCGCAGAACCAGTGCAAGTGCAGTTTTCCCCAAACCAGAGGCCCTCTTTTGGCGGTAAAAAACGGTTTTGGAAATTCTCTTTTCTAGACGATTCCCTTGCTCTTCAGTTCAATGTTCGTGTTGTTTTCAATTCAAATATATATTTTGAAATTGTTTCGGAGTTACTATTTTAATTTAAATATATTATAGAGATTTTGAATTAAGGCTTTTAAAGATCTGTAATTGTCGTAAACCCTCCAATATCCTATAGTTTTATATAATTTTTGCTCGATTTACTAAAAAAAAATTATGTCGCTTACTTTTACAAATTAAGCATTCAATATTTACTTTCTCGTAACTTTGTTCCCATGTCAACAAGGTCATTCGTATTATCCAAACGGGAATGTTATTAAGCAAATATATATATATATATATATATATATATATATATATATATATATATATATATATATATATATATATATATGTATTTTAACTCTTACAGTAAATTCGAGCCAACAAAACATATTGCTGTACTATTTATATGTTTTCACGATACTTAAACAGTCTTTGTTCAAAAATGTAACGCACCCGTAATCTTCTTTCATCTTTAAGACTAGAATAAAAATTGTAAATTACTGGTCATATTTAAATGGAGTAAGTTTCCGAATCATAACCCTTCAATCTCTCACATTTCATAACGGAATATTGTGAGGGAAAAGTTAGGAGTGCAAATTAAACTAGGACTGTGAAACATCGCCCAACTGTCAATTACACTATAATACTGAGGTGGATTTGTGTCATTTACCGTTTTCATATTTTCATCATTCATTTAGAAGAAATGGCCAATTTGGCGATATTTTTTGCGATAATTTTTGTATGGGTCTAAGAAAAAAATCTCCGCCAAAAGGGGTGTTTTGGCAATATACTTTTCGATAATCCATATACTATCCTTTATTATAAGCGAAACTGATATTATCCTTTATTATAAGTGAAACTGAAGGGAGAAGATAAAACAACCGTTGATGAAGGGTAAGAGAACTCTTGTGTTGAAAACGTTCGTTTTTCAACTTTTTACGCCTTTAAAACATTTTTACAGGAATTTCGGAGGTTAAGATGTTTATAACACCTTAAGAGCCATTACCATAGAGATTTTTATCAAAATCGTTAGAGCCGTTTTTTAGTAATCATAGAAAAACATGATTTTTTCAATGGCAGCTACCTTATGCGCATACGCGATTTTGACGAAAATCTTTTTTGTAGGTCCCATGACCACCACTAACTCTCATACCAAATTTGAACATCGTAGGTCAATTTTTTCGGAAGCTATGCTGAGCACAGATACACAAACAGACATTTTTCTAGATTTAAAAAAAAAAAAAATCGATTCCCCCCCCCCCCCCTCTTTTCTTTTTGACCGAATAGTATACTTTCTAGATCAATTTACCCTATGTATAAATATGGGTAATTGCAAGTAAAATTCACAAATTAATTTAAAATCACGAAGAATTTTTTGGTAACAGCTGATAATTAAACGGTGCGACTTGATGGATCATATACTTTACATAGATAAAAACATCATAAGTCAACTTGATCTGCATTGGGAATTATAATTTGAACGTGTTAGATTGGAACAATCTTAATAAACTACTCGACTCTGTCACTAATTGCGATTTTATTTTGTTTGGAAGAAGTCATTTAAGCTATAAAAGAAATTCCTCCTATCAATAGGGGACTATCACCTATACTCTGTCGGAATGTTACACCCGCCCTATAACTGCACTAATCCCATAAATCACAAAACTTTCCCTACACTTTTTATGGGCTCACTATAGGGAAGAATTTAACCTCCGTCAAATACATTCTTTTCATTTGTTATGCCTGAATATCTATGACAAGCAACAATGCTCCCCAAATGTATACATTTTTTTATCGTTACCATGACAGACAATTTTTTTACTAGGTAGATCCCCTGCCATTCTATATTTTATCTTGGGTGGGCCATAAAGGTCAGGGGTATCGGGAAGTGAAGAAACACAGCGGGTAGTGAAAAATATAGGAAGAAAGATGACTGGTTTTTTTTTTTTTTTTTTTTTTTTATGGATCGCTATTTTTTTTTTTTTTTTTTTTTTTTTTTACAATTTGTCTAAGTGTCATTCGGCTGAAGTGTTAGGGGAAGATTATAGGTCAGTACACAAAAATATGAAAGGGAATACTTTGAAAAGTTATTTGATGTTGCGAGTTATTTTCTCTTTTATTCCTTTTTTTATAAATATTTTCCGTATACACGTGCATTGAATTTAATAATGTGGAATCTGTTACGCTCCCATTCTAAAGTTATATTGCTTTGTAGCTCCCCTTTTTGGTGATTAGCTTTTGTCCGTGATAGACGGACAGAAGCTAATATTCAAATCTAAGGACCAGTTTCTATGCGTTTCTGCTAGTAATCTACAATTTTGTTCTTATGCCAACGAAAAATATCGATATCCCTCTTTATTACTAAATTTACGTACAACTAGACACGTCTAACCTATCGTAATTTCCAAGATTTAATACATCTGGAGTTTTTTTTTTTTTTAAAAACCCAGTCTCCAATTTTTAAATCAACTCCAGTTATTCCTAAAATTCAAGGGAAAATCCATTTGTTGACATTTTGACCATAAATATACCATTACCTAACAAGATCATTTTATTCAAGGGGGGGGGGGGATCTTCCTACGCAAGTGAGGGATAGATCTGTGCCTCTAAAACAAACGAGCCTGAATCACATTTGCACAAATTTTCAAAAGAAACTTAATTCTACTATTCGCAACTTTAATTATCTATATACCGCCCCTAACGAAATTTGGACTTACGCTCACGTGGTTCAAAGTTGCTTTTGATGTATATTCTATATAAAAAAAATATTTTAGGATTGATGACATTAAAAACATAAAATCTTCCTCCAACTGTTCTGGGGACGGAAACTTTTTATCAGTTGGACTAGGCAGTCACACGACCCCGGATTCTTCAACAACAGCGGCCGCATTCAACTGCAAATTGAAGGAGGCCTTCTCTACCATACACGCAATGTGAATAAATGTAACATAATGGCTTTTCTGGCGACAGATACCCTGTAAAGTGTGACCGAAACCTTGAAAAGGTGCCTTCGACCGTGGATTCCCTTCCATACACGCCCTCGCACTCACTCTCTATTAGAAGTCATACTCTCTGCCTCCGGGAGTGCTTGCGCACCAAGGATAGTAGATTCGATGAGAGAATGAATGTATGCTATTCTCTATATGCGATGACGTAAAGGGAGGACCTCTGAAATGGATTATAATTTTCTAATAATAAATTGAAATGACCGTTACTCAAAATTAGTAGAATGCATATTTTTATACTGCCTTGAGTCTGATTAATTCTAAAAAAAAAATCTCATATTTTTATTCATTGGATTTATTTGTATGGTAAAGATAGATATACATTTAAAAAAATCTGTAAGGGTTTTTTGAATTGTGAGCGCGGTCATGAAGTTATGAGTTTTGAAGCCATGAGTTAAGGAGTTCGAAAATATAAAACTTATGGCGAAAATTAAAACATAGTAATAAGCGAGTTTAAGTGATCCTTGGTCTTTTCCTGTATCCTGTTAATGTACTGAAAATTCCTATACAAAGTATGCCGAAGTATTTTCACAAAATAAATTTTGTTTTGAATTCAACCACATCTATTGAAGCATATGAAAAAACTTGGAAACTTATGAGCGACATCTTTGCTTATAACATTTAAAACATAATTGTCGTTATTGAATTCTGCTGTTTCAGTAGGTTGAAATCAAATAAAGCAACAAAAAAAAAAAAAAAAAAAAATGAAAACCAGGACCAAAATGTGAAAGATAATCACAAATATAAATTTTTAACTAGGAAAACTGTGATATTTCAGCTAAAATATACGGTTTCGTTGAATACAAACTTCCGCTAAATGGCTAACTCTATTTTAACAAACTTGTTTTGACAAACATTTATTGTGTATCCATTAAGTTGAATAGAAATTTTCGAAACATTTTTTAGATAATGGACAATTCCCGCATTTTTTAAAAACGAGTGAAATTTATCCTCCTGGCGGCGAACATGGAAGTTAGTTTATATGTGTGAATAATTTCTTTCTGATTCAAAAAATATTCAAACAAAAGTTCTTTAAAAAAAAAAGATTAGTTATTTAAATATTAAGAAAAGAAAATGCCCGAAAACCTCGTCCGATCGCTTTCCGATCAACATTCTATTTTATAACTGTGACGTCAAGAGATCCTTCCGTTTCCATGGTTATCGTTAGGTTTCTGCCAAATAGTTGGTGTGAGTTTTTTAGACTGTTGACATATCGTGCCGGTTGTCGCAATTTGCGAGAAACTTGCAAAAATGGATTTTGCTGCTGCGTTTCAAGCCAAGTATTCCAGATCTTTTGACATCGCACTAGCTTCAAGCTGAATGTATCGCTTTTCCCGCCAAATCTGACAAGCAAACTTTGGTTGCAAATTTAAAAAAAAAAAAAATCTCAGTGAGCAGAAATTTTTGTGTTAATGCCCTTTTCGATACATTTAGAATTGATTTAAAAAAAAAAAAAAAAAAAAAAAAAAAAAAAAAAAAAACTCAGTAATTGTTTATTGCGATTTTAGCTATCACAATCCTTTTCGAAAACTTTTATTTCTCATCACTATTTCTAAATAAATTTTAGTTTTTAAACGTAGCTTAGGCGGTTCTGAATTTTCTTATAAATTTGTTTGTTTTTGAACAATTGCGAGGATAGGGAATTATAATCGAAATAACATATAAGTCCATATTGATTTCCTTCTTCTCCCTGAGTATGAGTTCACCTGCTCTCTCAACCACGAGCTTTGAGTGAACCTATGCTTTGCGAATGTAACATATCAGTAAAACGCGACCAGAAGGAGTGAAACACCATTTGTGCAGACTCGTGTCCCACCTGGACCGAACAATAGATCGGTTATTAATTTTGTCTCCGCTTCCTGGTGGACCCATAAGTCATTAATTGTGTAACGGGAATTTTCAAAAACGTGCTGTGACTCTGTCTTTTTACACTTGAGTCATTCAATGGTTTTGTAACGGTTTTGTACGCAATCGACAGTTCAAAAGCTCATTTGCCAAAGAAGAATGCCTCATGGATTGAGACATGTAAAATGTAATCGTGATATTCTTTCTATAAATCGGTGAAGTGTTTATTCACAAAACCAGGCCTGATTTGATTCGCAGATGTATAGCATATGAATTATAATGTGCTTTGCTTTCTCTGATGAGATGAAGATTGGTTCTTTTGGCAAGTGTATAATCCGACAACTGTACTGATTTATACCATTTCAGATTCATGACCCACTATGATCAACACCGGAAGTCTTGCTGTTTTGATGCCAGTGTTTCCTGAGGCAAATGGACAGTGTAAAACTTCTGTCCCAATCGGAGTCGCTCGTTAGTTTTGTAATGTCATTGAGGTCTAAAGTTGATATGCATTATATTGGCATGCGCAATTCTCTTTCAGTTGTGTGTTTCGCACAATGGCAAGTCGGTCGTGTCGAGATTTTAACTGGAAATTTAAAATAAATAGTGATAGTTTATCATTGAGACCCCACATTAAGTTAGGCTGAAGAGTTAGATAAAGAGATTGTCTGATGCAAAGGTTAAGCAAGAATAAAACCGTCCGGAGCAGGATCATAGCATCAATGATGGAAAATTTACTAACATTCATTTCAAGGAGAGATAGACCAGATTTGCGAATCGATTGGAAGAGAAACCGGAAAACTTATACAAGACCTTCCGATTATCGACGCGAGGCTAACCTTATAATCACCACTACAATACACACTCACATTAAATTAGAAAATGGAGATTTTTTTTAACACATTTTCATCGATAAAATCGCCTTTTTCCTTTAAACACGAGCGTGCTGCCATCTATGTGATTAAATATAATTTATCGGATGCTAGTAGCATTAAAATTTACATGAGTATATTTTTTAGAAATTCTGATAAAAAAAATGAAAAATGTATGATAAATTGTCCCTTCTACCTAAAATATTATTGCGGCATTGAGATGTTTGAAATTAAAAGGGGGGGGGGGCTCTATTTTTTTCCTAATTATTTCCTTGGAAAACTAATAGTATTTGCTAAAAAAAAGTATTCAATATATTCTGTAGCTTTCTGAATTTCTGTGATTTTTTTTCTTAAATTATTCCCTCGGAAAACTAACAGAACTTTTAAAAAAAATGTATAAAATATTTTCTGATGTATCGAATAAAGTTTTAAAGAAACGACATAAATTACGAATCACCAGATCCCAATTACAACTAAGCTTAAGGAAATTTGTGACTGTCCTTTCCAAAGAAAGATCTTTATTCTCTGCTACAGTCTAGCAGTCTCATATTGTGTTTTTTTTGGTATAGGGGCTGTCATTATTATATAGATTTATTTAGTCATGGGCGCCACCAGGAATGGGCAAGGGGATGCACTTACACCCTCCTGTATTTTGACAGTTAAGAATAATGTAGTGAAATGTGGTAGGAACCTGGAATGGATGTCACTGAAAATAGAAATATCATATAGGTTTAAAAATATTCAATTGGTAAGAAATTTAATACGTAATGATTAATTAAATTTTTATTAAGATATCCAATTGAAAATTACGGTTAAAACAAAAAATGTACAGCATTGCACCCCCTTGTGAAAGTAATTCTGCTGGTCCCCGTGATTTTGGTGACAACGAAAAATCTACTTCAATGTGATAGGCTTAAAAAAGTGAAAGAAATGAAAGTCAACTTGGTATCGGATATCTGCTCTGGATATTCGAATCCATTGATAGTTTCGGTTATCTCATACAAAGAGAAAAAAAAATTCCCTTGAAGTAAAGCTAAACTTTATAAACTGGGAATCGAATTTCTTTTCATTCACAGCCACTGATCAAATCAAGGAAACATCTATCCTCTACCCATTCGACTGTATTTCGATTAGGTTAACAGGCTTCCCTATAATGATATTGTCTCACTAAATGGCGAAACAAATTAGTCTCAGTTGGCTGATAATAAACTGTAATTACGTGAGAAATCGATTCGCAGCTTTGTACTGTAGTTTTTCCTTGGACATTCATTTCAAGACCTTAGTTTGCTAGTTAGGGTTCATATTCTTTACGAAAACTGTTCATTCCTTAGACTTTTTTTTACTTTAAGTATGCATTTGGAGAGTTAGTTCAAAGTAGCTTAATTTATTCCTGTATAATTACTTTCCAATATTAATAAAATATTATTGTATAATTATTGTATATTATTATATATAATTATTATAATAATAATTATATATAATTATTAATATTATTGTATATTAATAATATTGTGTGGGGAGGTAGATTAAAATTTGTAAAGCTACACATGTGCATAAGTATGCATTTGGAGAGTTAGTTCAAAGTAGCTTAATTTATTCCTGTACAATTATTTTCCAATATTAATAAAATATTATTGTATATTATTATATATAATTATTATAATAATAATTATTAATATTATTGTATATTAATAATATTGTGTGGGGAGGTAGATTAAAATTTGTAAAGCTACACATGTGCATAAGTATGCATTTGGAGAGTTAGTTCAAAGTAGCTTAATTTATTCCTGTACAATTATTTTCCAATATTAATAAAATATTATTGTATATTATTATATATAATTATTATAATAATAATTATTAATATTATTGTATATTAATAATATTGTGTGGGGAGGTAGATTAAAATTTGTAAAGCTACACATGTGCATAAGTATGCATTTGGAGAGTTAGTTCAAAGTAGCTTAATTTATTCCTGTACAATTATTTTGCAATATTAATAAAATATTATTGTATATTATTATATATAATTATTATAATAATAATAATTATTATATATAATTATTAATATTATTGCATATTAATAATATTGTGTGGGGAGGTAGATTAAAATTTGTAACGCTACACATGTGCATAAGTATACTTATGAGATTTTCATTTTATAATTTATGGGATGAATTCCCAGGGCATTGAATATTTGAAAACTATAAATGGAAAACGACCTAAGTATCAAAAAACTAAAAAAGCTTTTTTTTTTTTTTTTTTTTTTTTTTCTTTTACTGAAAAATGTCCTCAAGACCATGCTAAACAAAGTGGTGAGCATCCAAAGTGCGAACTCCAGTAGCAATAGTTCAAATTTAATCTGGATCTTAGTCATAGCCTTAAGTACCAATGCGAGTGTTTTTCATTTTTCGGCTCTCCTGAATTTTTTTTTTTTTTTTTTTTTTTTTTTTTTTTTTTTGGACTTAAGTCGTTTTTTTATTTCTAGTCCTCAATTTCTTATTATTTTAACGTTAATGCGATACCAGTGTAAGTTGATATATCATATGCAATATTTTGGATGACTAGAAGTATAGAGCGTTCAGTAGCAGGGAAAACATATTGAATTCTGGGAGATGTCGGGAATAAATACGTCAATTTTTGAAAAATTGCAATGAATCAAGAAAATGTTCAGTCGAAAGTCAGAAAACATCAAAAGGAAATTCCATAGTAGCAAGAAAATAACTTTTTCATTATCATACTATTTAGCTCCTTTCTTTTTTTTTTCTTTTTTTTTTTTTCCACTTCAGGATCCGGTATGTTAAGTTTTTATTTAATGACTAGGTGAAGTGTCTGGTCTTGCTCGAGCTCAAACAGTTATGACCTGGGGGTGCCTGGTACGCACCGGTTCAAAATGTTCAGTCGATTGCAAGTTGCCTTTGCTCGATTTTACTTCGTCAGTAACATAACCTTGAAATAAAATTAAGTTCCTGATTATCTCAAGATACCTATGAAAAAACGTAAAAAAGTGTTAATACTGGAACTTTCCATAAAAAAAAAATGCTTTCTTACATAATGACACCTTTCTATATATATATTTATTTTATCATAAACTAGAATTTTTTTACGAAATTAAAAAATATCATACAATAAAATTTCTTTGAATTTTATTTAGTTATGATCGTTGTACAGGTGAGAGAGAATTGCCAAGAAAATAGCAGAAATATTCAGATTGCTCTCCTCCCTTCGCCAACACCCTGAAGAAAAAGTACAGCACTCTCATTTAGTATTTAAACATCTATTCTTGTGCTAAGCACGCAACAATAAGCTTTCACCATTTATTGCAACGTGATAATCGAGGGACAGATTTTCATGTCGAGTTTTTAGTATGGTCGGCGTGACATTATTTTTCCTCTGCCTCGTGACAATGGAACACGATTCGATAAGAAATAGACAGTGTCGAACAATAAAATCTTCGCTGTATATCTTTTGTAAAACTATTAAATGTTATTTATATTATACTTGAAGCGACCAACAAATCTTTTCGAACTGTTGCTATTAATAGCTTAAAAACTTTTTTTTTTTGTACAGTGCAACGTGGATTGCTTTTGTTGTTTTCAAATTGTTTTTCGTATGAACGTAGGTAGTTAAGATCTTTTCAATTATTCATTCAATTCAGTAAGTTAAGATCAATTTTTTAAAAAAGGAATATGGATATAAACAACTATTTCTGAAAATTATCAGTAGATTTTTTTTTTTTTTTTTTTTTTTTTTTTTTTAAAGATTAAATCGAAACCTTATGAATTTAATTATTAAGTAACACAAATCGTTTTATCTAAGTACCATTTTAAAAACTTCGCAAGTCAAACAGTACATAAAGGAATTGGTGAGCAAAGCAATTTGAAGATACTTTTAAATATTTCAACTTAAGTATTGTGTGATATGTTCGTATCGTCAAAGTTGACGTTTTTTATTAATTCTTCAACACTTACTGTAAAACATACAACTAAACTGTACGATTCCTTACATTTTTTTTTTTTTTTTTTTTTTTTTTTTTTTTTTTTTGGTGTTCAGGAAATTGATATTTTAGTAAAAACATAACACATTAACATTTCTCGGTGAGCTGAAAGAACACACTTTATTCAACGCACTTTACATTCACATTTGAAAATTGTTCTTACGGTAGTTGTACCAAAATAAATTGAAAGAAAACAACTATGTCTAATGGTGAATGCAAAGTAAAAAGAAATATTGTGTAAAAATATACAGTAACAAAAATTATCTTTAACTTTATTTTTGTTTGTAATTTTGGGAAACGTATTCTCTGTTATGTCACACAGATACTTGTGCAATAGATATACGTTTTTTTGCATCGCTCTTCACTGCTGTATAAAGATAAATGCGATACCACAAGAACTTCCATCACTTGCCGAAATAAGCTTTTCAACTTCAAATTACTGCCGGAGGTTTTTTTTATTTAACTGTCACACTCATTTAAAGGTTCTTCCTTAAACTCCAACTTAAAAGATATAAGAAAGTATTCACTGCCGAAACTGAAAACTTTGCAACAACTGGAAAAAATGTAACTCCCGAGTCGGCAAAAAAAAAGAAACCTTAAAAATATCTTTCTCAAATGTCTGCACATTACTCCTTTCCTCACCGTAGTGCCATTTTAACTCGCACAAAATAAAAATAACTTAGCAGGCTTCATACAGACCTAAAAGTATATAAAAAAATCGTCAATTTACAGCTCAAGTGATCCATTACAGCCTCTCCCCGGGGTAAAATTATGATCACAGCTGCTCTCTGGAGCAATTGCAGTTCTCTGGTGCTGGGGCATCGTTTCCTGCAGTGTTCCATTGTGTAGTATCCTCCACCCCCAACACTGGAAGTTAAAGTACCCCTTCTCCAGAGCCCGACGTGAATGGGTTAATAATGAGTGTCATTATGTTACGTGCCGCCAGTGGAAGGGGGGCAACTTAATGAAACTGGGTGGGGACATTAGGGAAGCCGATGGCTTTTTTGTGTGAAGGTTCTACCCATTCTTGACTTTTGGCAGATTTATCGAGATAAGGTGAGAGATAGTTTAGTACAGCTCGTTGCTGCTTAATTTAGGTGCGAGTTTTTGTGATGGGTTGTAACTTGTTTGGATGGTACAGAAGCGTTTCACATGTGTCTAAAAACGAAAAGAGTGCAAGTGTGAAGTATTTACTCACCAAAAAATTTATGGGGTGTTTAAATAACATGAAGTGTTTAATTTACGTCTGGTGCTAATTGTAGGTTTTTCTGTTTGAATCAACCTACTATATTTTTTGAAGGTGTATTCAAAAGCAGCCCCTCTCTTTCTAAGGACCTCGTAGAAGTAATAGATGATGCCCATAAAAAGGAGTACATATTTAGAAGCTTAAGCTACACATTATGAATCAATAATTCAGTTGCGTGACTCGCGGCATAAGATTTATGGAAGTTTCTTAACGGAATTGGTGAAAAGAACGAGATTGACAAAACAACATTCATGCATGTGTGAATTTCTTTCTAAAATTTATTATATATTTTACAACTTGTTAACTACTTTTATTTTCTAATTTCAGAAAAGCACTTTGCCAAGCTATTATTTTATTTTCCTGATTCTATCTCTGAACAATTTGACATTCTGTATCACTTTTATAGATGCATCTTAATATATCCTAAATGGGTATCAATGAATAAGGAAAATCTCTTTTATAATGGTGGAAAGTTTGAGATTGAAATAGGTTGCACTTTTCCATAGAAAAAGAATGAAATAGTGTAAAATATGATTTCTTATATCGGAAAAATTATCTTCGTTCGTTTTGCAATATTAGAATATGCCTTTCAATAATCAATGAAAAAAAAGTAAATTTGTATTTTTTCCCCCTTACCTATCAGATATGTTACTCATGAACATTATCCAATGTCTCTTATTTTACTTGTTTCAGATTACTTAAGTTGAGCTATGACTGCTGAACAGGAAGAACAAGAGAAGAAAGGCGAGAAGGAGGTTGAGTTGGAGAAAACTCCATCCCCGAAAGAAGAAGACGCCCCTACGCCCCAAAATGGAAAAGGTGAAGTGAAGAAGCTGGATGATGATGAAGATGTCAAAGAAGAGAAAGAGAAGGATGTGAAGTCGGAGAAAGAGGCTGAAGAGGAAAAGAATAACGAGACGGATGGAGAAGGACAGCAACAGGATGATGAGATTATACCCAAGAAACGAGCACCTAACTTTTTTGAAAGGTAAAGTGTTGCTTTTCTAAGATGTACATTAGAATTTAATTGACTGGCACACACATATACAAAGTTCATATGTTTCTTTTGAGCTACGTGATTCCAAATAGGTTATGAAATTATTTTTTTACTATAGTTATTTGTAATTTTTCACCTGTACTCTATTGACAACGTTCGATGGCCTACGTTCTGTAAGAAAAGTGGGTATAAACAACACACATTAGAAAGCAGGTAGTGGAATTATTTGGTTTAACTTTGATTGAAAATTTGGAACTTTCTTTTAGGCTCTTCCGAAGGCGTCCTGCCGACAAACAGGACGTGGAAGCCGGTACAGAGCTACTCTCTAAAGAAGCAAAAGCCGAGATCAAACCCGAAGAGGATGGCAAAAAACCCGAGAAGAACGGTAGTGGTACCGACGTCACGGTGGCCGTAACGGACGAGAAAGACGGCGCTGAAGATGGCGGTAAGGATGCCAAGGCGAAAGAACAAGGTGACCAGAAACGCACCTACTGGAGAAGAGTCTCAATCAGTCTCGTCTGCATCATTTTAGTCTTGGTTGCCGTGACTGTGATATCAGTCATCACTAGTTCGGGTTACACCCTAAGAGGACCTCTTGGTGATCCACTGGCTATCACCGATTGTGGTCCAGTTAAAGGTTTCAAAGAAAACGACATGTACGTCTTTAAGGGTATTCCCTATGCGCTGCCACCCATTGGAGAGCTAAGATGGAAGCCTCCAATGCAAGCATCCAGCTTTAACGATTGCTGGACTGGAACCTTCGAAGCATTCAACTCCAGCGCCATGTGCTTCCAGAAACAGATCTCTGGACACAACTTAGAGATGAGCGAGGATTGTCTGTATCTGGACATCATCACACCGAGTTTGTCTCCTCCAATTCTCAGACCTGTGGTGGTTTATATTCCTGGTGACCATCCCCTGAAAGGACATACTGCCGATGACGTGAAATGGAGACCGACCGCGTCCATTGCTGATGCAAAAGATGTGACATTCGTCACGATAAACTACCGTACCAATGTGTTCGGGTTTCTGGTTCTAGATATGCTGACGAACAGGGTGAGACCACCGACTTCCGGCAATTATGGCGTTATGGATATGATAGCAGCTCTGAAATGGGTGCAAAGGAACATCAGGAGTTTTGGTGGTGATCCCAATAAGGTAGATAATTTTGCGAACGTTACTAATGGAATTGTGTTTTATTAATGTTTTATAAAAGGAAGCAATCATTAAAAGACAAGTAATATGTGTTAATTTGCTTGATAATATTACATTTTAGACATTTAGTTTTTATTAGTATTAAAATTCCCTCTAATCTCTCTGATGATAAACAAAGTAATTTATTTCTTTATATGTAGATTGTAAAATCATAAAAGATTTATTTAAAATGGAAGTGCCTTTTCTAATTTCAGGTAACCGTACTTGCCCACGGAGGTGCCGCGACGGCTGGACTAGCTCTATTATCCTCTAAAAAGACCGATAGCCTTTTCAGTCAAATGTGGTTGACTGCACCTTCAGCGCGATTCAGCAACAAATCTCTTGAAGAAGTAGGCGCAGACAACCTAGCCATAACCAGGTAGAAATTTTGTTAATTCTGTGTACAACAATTCAATATCTATATAATAAGAGGAAGCTAAACAGTATAGAATATTATTTAATCCAGTTGCGAATTATTTTCTCTGCACGAATTTTCGAGGGATCGTCCGTCCCCCCTGCCTCTTAAACCGAATGGAGCCGGATAGCACATTATTACTGTGGTTAAAGATTTCGACATTTTTAAATAAAAGATTTCAATTCTTGTAAAAAAAATATAACTTTCAGCAAATTTCACTACTAAACCGAAGATTTCAGAAAATTAATAATAAAACATTTTTATTTCTCTTCAAATTTCGTTACAACCGTTTATTACCTGGTAACAAAAAAATTATTGTTTTAAAAGAAAGCCTCTGCAGCTATTTTGGGGTGGGGAAAAAAGCATTAAATCTATCGCTCTGGAAGAAAATAACAATCCTACTAAATGCTTTTAAAAAAAATACTGGGACACTATCATTTGTCATTCAAAAAATTTCTAAATAATGAATTTCATATATTAGACAAAAACAAACTCTAAAATTCATTAAAAAAAGAAAAAAGACTCCTGATATTTTCAGTTTAGAAAAAAAAAAAAGTTTATTCAATTTGGTTATATTCAATTCTTTAGTTGCCCTTTCTTGCTCTCATTTTGACCTAGTATTTTATTTTTTCATGCAAATTTTATTAAAATGTATCAACATCATACCATATTTTGGTAAATATACTTAGTTGATGGTAAAACTCCAGTGATGTGATTTCTCTGACTAATAAAACAAGCAATAAATCATTTATAAATTTGCCCTGCAAAAAATGCTCAAATATCTTGCAAATTCATTACACTACTGAGAATATTTTATGTGAAATCAATTACTGCTAATTTATGAGTTTTATGTTGAGATAGACGGGTACATCGTAGATAAATTGCATAGTAACACTGGAGAAAGAAAAGAAAAAAAATTATCTTACTTGCTTTAATACGGTGGCGATATTTTGATTTTTAAAACACTTGCATTTGTAGTAAATCGCGTTATTCTCTTTGTAGGAAATTAAATTGCGATTCCCTCTCTTGCTTGTATAACAAAACGTCAGAAGAAATACTCGCAGCAGTTCCAGGATCTTGGGCATCTGATTGGTCGACGGATCTTCCAAGTTCCGATGACGAGCAATATCCAGTAATGACTGTCGTTGATGGTAAGTGCACCATTTTAAAAATAACACAATTAAAATAAACAATATTATGTCCCCCCAAGTATTAAAATTATTTCCAAGATTCTTGGTAACATGTATCTCATGTCAATAAACTCTTCTCTGTGATTTTGTTCGCCAAAAATTCCTGTTTATTTTATATAACTTTACTATTTTAAAGCAATGCGGGGTTTTGTTAATTTGAAAGACATAAGTATGAACTCCGAAATTCAACTTGTTGAAGCAATACATTTGTATAGTATTTTTATTTCTTTTTTAGGAAATATTCTGTATGACACTCCTTACAATATGTGGAAGGATGGTAACATTCAGCAAGTACCGGTAGTCATTGGTAAGAATTTTCTAAAAGATTTATTCGTATTTGATAAACTATAAATGTCCCCAACATACAACAATGAGTTGGTTTTGTTTGCAATTGCCTTGGTGATGTTAAGGTACCTTAAATGTTGCTTCAATGTGAGCAATTACCATTAAAAGTTCTTCCATTACATCAATTATCCCTTCAGAGACATCAAAGACATCGAATGAAATTATCAAAATTTTATTAAGAGGAAAGATCTTAACAATCGTAATATTAAATAGAACTTTTTACTTTTTAAATCTCTTAATGTACATTAGATTACCAAACGAATATATTGGTGGTAACTTCTATCTAATGCAAATGTTAAAGGTGTTTTTAACAAAGTCTGGGTGGTTTTTTTTTTTACATAAATACGTGTTTTGAAGGCTTTAAGCAAGTTGTCATTGAGATTTATCACTTTTTAAATTTGTAATCTGTAACACTATTTATTTCTCAATAAAAATAGTTTTCTGTATAAAAGCATTTTTATTGGTAAATTAAAATGCTACAGATTTTCAAGAATAGATTGCAAAGAATACTTTCCTATTATGTTAATATTCGTTAAAGCATGGCCTTTCGTAAATGTAAGTTACTGCTGTAAAATATGAAATCCATACTACATTTTAAAATATTATTTCTTAGTTTAAAAAGTATACAGTCATATGAATATTTACTATTGTTTATAGGTTCTGCTGCTCAAGAATCTGGTTCCTCTAAAGTCTTGCATGACTTGGACAAATGGAGCTGGACAGATTTCAGTGACTATGTCAGTGAAAAATTGCAGACCATCAGTGAAAATGTGACTGTGTCTGCTCTACAGTTCTACATACAGAATTCCTCTTCACCTATTCAACAGTTTCATTCAATGGTAGAATATAAATTTTTTAAATGATTATTTGGGGAATGTGCTAACAGTTAATCAGTTCTAACTATTAGTTATTTCAATTCATTCTTAAATGAGGAAACAGTTTTTCTCTTTGTTCCATTTTATAATTTATTTATTTTTTAATTATTTTACATTTATTTTAACTCTTTCAAAAGATTTAGCTTCTTTAAATATTATCGTGAATATCTCATGATGTAATTCTTTCGCATTCCAATACAAATTCAATGCAGAAAACAAAGCTATTTAACTGTATCCTCTAAGCTGTACTCAAAGTATCTATATTTAAAGACTAATGTGTCACCGTATTTTCAGGTATCAGACGTTCGAACCACTTGCCCAATCGAAAGACTAACCGAAGCTATCGGCCACGCTCTTCAAACCGACTCCTACTGGTATTTAGTAGACTACAAACCCAGCGAGCCTATCCAGTTCTCCAACGACAGTGCATCTGTCCAACTGTCTGTTCACGGGTTAGACATAGTGGCAATCTTTGGCCTCCTGGATAACTACATCAAGCCTATGTCACCATCTGATGTCACATTTCAGAAGAATCTGCAGGACTTGTTCTACAGTTTCGTCCACCATGGCAGACCACAGATTCGCGGCGAGATCTTAATGGGATCTAGTTTTATTAACCTCATTGGAGGAACCATCAGAAGTCGGATGACCCCATACGAAAATTGCCTCTTGTGGAACAACGATATCTTTTATCCGACGTACGCGAAGATGAACTAAGAAAAAGCTCCTGTTGGCTATTGTTTGAATTGTAAATTTGGTCGCGTAGTTTGATTCGGAATATTCGTTGCAACGTTGTCCAACTTGAAAGCTAGCCGCTTTTTTAGTCTATGTAAGCTACTGGCCTTTTTCAGACGGAAATGACCTTAGCTGTTGCCAGCAAGCTAAGCAAAATAATCTATTTTCAACGTTTTTTAAATATGCCTAAGTTTCAGTAATGCTATTATGATTGTGTTTTAACTGTTATTTTTCATCTCTAAACAGTTTTATTTGCTAAGAAAATGTGATACGCCTTTTAGTCATCGCTTGCTTAAAACTAACAACTTTGGAGGGCAAAAATAAACTTGTATAATAATCTATCGTAAACCCTGTTCTTTTGCTATTGATAAATTTTTAATGAAAGAAAATTAAGTTAATGTATTAAATTTTGTTTTAAATTAAAATCAACTTGTTAAAAAGCTATATACTTACCTAAAGTTAAAATGAAAATCAGTTATTTTGCTTAGTAAGGCAATTTCATTGTCCGTCTCAAAATTTATTCCATGAGTAGTATTTTGTGTTCTTGAATGTTGGATGACGTTGATATCCATTTTGTATTATACAAGATATAATTTTTTGCTGGATTGAAGTTCATTTATCATATATTCATTTTTATGTGTTTTATCACTTAATTTTGTTCGTACACATTTAAGAAGTTGCTGGCTTAAAAAGAAAGAAAAATGATCTCTCTCATAGTATATAAAAAGTATCATCCGAGTATGGAATAGCGTAATAATTACCCTAACTCTGCTATGACAGATATATCATGATAAGGCTGTGATACTGTGTAAGAAAATAGTTGCTTAAAACACTGCTCAGATTCTGCATCATTTGTTTGATGGTTTGATGCTCTATCATACAATACTTTTAGACTGAATGTATTAGCATTGTTATGTGTATTGTTGTTTTGTTAACATTGCCATAATGTGTGCTGTAATGTAAGGAAACAATAGAAAGAAGAAGCGGGACAATTTGTGGGATTTGCTATATCATTTTCGAATACTTAGTATGTTTCATTTCAAATAACTTCCCCATTAAAGATATCATAAAATTTCATTAGATAAACAATTTCATTCAATTTTGTAGCTTTTACATTTTTTAGCTTTTGTATAAATCGAAGACTAATTATTAACATTTTTTATAAAAGTATTATTTTGATTTTTAATGTGTTTATATGTGTATTACTTTATTTATATTGAATATTCCTAGCAGTATGACTGAACTTAACTGTTATTTATAAGCTAGTAAATCAGTGTTCAATATATTCATTTACCAAGTCTTTATGACAGATTGCTTATTTTCTTGTATATTTTACTTAAATACCTGTGTAATGCAAATGCATGCATTATTTTACTAGTTATTGATGAGTTTCCTACTAAAGACTGCTCTGTTTTGAGCTATTGTTAAATATCGTGTTTTCCCCCATTTATCTCACCAAATTTTTATCTGCACTTCATTTATATACAGTTTTTAAAAAAAATCAATCTTTTGATGAAAAAATTTACACTCTAGGTAATTTGTGAAATTCGTGTACAAAAACAATCAAAGTAATTTCATCACCCATCAATATAGTACTATCTACTTTCTAAATATTTTGCACATCTTTTTGAATGCGTCAAGTTGATATTTCTGAATTGTAAGTAACTGTGTTCTGTTACGCTATCTAAGGTACCTTTAAGCTAATTGCGATGTTTTAAATTTGTATCTATTTTGAGAATGGCTATTGCAGTGGTTAGAGGAAGTTATATCAATTGTAGTTTTCTTGATACTTTCCTTGAAATTGCCTTCCACCTAACCCTGTGAGTTTGTCGGGACCAACCCTTTACCATTAACTTTAATTTAAATAAAGTATGTTGCGATTAAGGTCACCACTGGCTATTTACCCAATAATTCAGATTATTGGAACAGTATTGAGAAAGCTTAGTTTTGTGTAAAAAATCTTTCCTGATCAAGTCAAAAATGCTCTGTATTTTTAAAAAATACACATTCCAAGACGCTGATTTGGAGGAATCTGGTTCCATACATGTTGAAAGAAAAGTATAGTGAACGCAAAAGCATAAAATTAGGAAACTTAGTTATATCTTTAGAATGTTTACTACCTTTTATGCTGTTCGTAATTCACCAGTCTTAAAACATTCACTTGCTAGTAATAAAAAGGTCCAATCAATTTATATTCATACTGTAAAATCTAAACAAAAAATTATTTGTGATCATAAATCATCATTTTTTTTTTATTAAAGTGAATATACAAAGTGTCCAAAAAGGGACTCCCTATTTTTAAAAATAAACATCTCGAAAGCTGATATTTATACAGAATTGAACTACTATTGGATTGTTCAGGTTGATTTTCTATATTTTATTGACTATCCATACAAGTTCTTTTGATCCCCTGTAAGTTAAAGTTTTCCAGATTTTTTATTTTTTTTTATTTAAAGGGAGTCACTTTTGTGTAGAAACGTAGAGGTCACCCTATAGAAATGTAGCGATGTTTATTTCTCTTTACCTAGCTGTGTCATACATGTGGCTTTGCAGCTGAGAGTAGCAAAATTTAAGCCGTTGGCCTACTCACTGACGAAAATACGACTACTGAAACTGTTATTGGAGCAATCAATAAAACGAAAAGACCAGAAAGTGGTTTTTAACCTACAATGGACAATTCCCGCATTTTATTTAAAACGAGTGAAATTAGTATATATTTATGAAGAATTTCTTTCTGATTCCAAATATTTAAACAAAGGTTCTTTAAAAAAATTAGTTATTTAAATATTAAGAAAAGAAAATAGCCCAAAACCAGTCCGATCAAAACAGTCAACAAATCCGTAACGTAAAGAAATCATATGGTTATCGTGAGGTTTCTGCCAAATAGTTGGCATTGGTAGACCATTGCCACATTTCGTACAGGTTTCGCGTAATTTGCGAGAATTTTGCAAATCTGGTTTCCGCTGCTGCATTTCAAGCCAAGATTTTTGCGAAGCCGTGACGTCACATTCAATGCCAGCGGAATTAATCTTTTTCTCGCCAACGTTTAATAAGGTAACTTTGATCGCAAATTAAGAAAAAAGAAAATGCACATTGAGCAGAAATGTATGCGTTTATGGCCTTTTCGAAACATTTAGAATTGAATAAAACCAAATAAAATTCGGGTCATGTCCATTGTATGCAAATTACAAAGGCAAACTACTTTTCTACCATATCTTACCTCTAGAATGGATGTTTGGATAACTTTTGCTTAGTGTTTGTGTATAGTGGAAGTCAGCGACTGTTTAAAATTGGACAGTTGAACTATGTAGCTTAGAATTCTTCACTGATAAAGCGATGGATTGTACCAGGGTAAAAGAAAAATGTCCATTTGGGACAGTTTTCATTGTACATCAATTTCAAATATAATTAAAAAAACTTATTGTAGTTTGAAGGGAACAAAAATGGTATATTGTTAAATTTCAAAATTTTGAAGTTTCTAGTGATTTGAGATAATGTCTGAATTAAAAGTCAAAGAAATTGACTTTCCTTCCTTAAGGGTACATATTTAAGAATGTTCAGCATTAATCAATAAATTACCGTCGACAGTCAAAATTGTTCATTAAATCTACTCATTGGCTGCTTGTAGATATTGTAAAATTTCATATTAATTTTTCATTATTCTTCTCGCGATATTTGCAAAACTCGGATGATATTGAATATCTTGTGCTTGTACAATCTAGAATATATAATTGCATTTTTTTTATTATTATTGTTTAGTTAAATGTGTAATTTTGAGTCACATTTTCGATTTTATACTAATTCCAACTTTTTTGGCAATTCATATACAATTACTTAAGACAAAATGTGTTTTTCACAATTTTGCTGCGAGCACTGGTGCTGTTTAAAATGAGTTTTTTTCAAGTGGGCTAATGGTCCAGGTGCTCATTTATATTTGGAGATATTTCTTTTTAATTATTCCATTTTTGTACAAGCTTTCATAATTAAAACAAATGCTCAATTTTATACAATTTTGGATATCATTTTCCAATATTGTAGACCAAAACATTGAATTTCTTGCGTTTAAATATAATTGTTGTAGAACAGAGAGGCAGTTTTTTTTCCAGATAGAATTTGCTACCATTTACAAAATCATATACAGCTGTCATTTGAAATATTGCATATCACTTATCGGAAACGGGAATCAAGCAGTGTGTGTTCTGCTCAATTTAAGAGCTTTCCAAAAAGCTTTCTTAACGTTTTGAAGTTATACATTTGTAAAGGTTTACCATTAAAATTGACAAAATAAACTTAAATACTTAAAAGTTTATGAGCGTTATATTTACTTCGCAACAAAATTTTTAACTTTATAGCTAAATTAAAATATTCATTTTATCATGATTCCATGGTTTAAAAATTAACATTTCATAATTTTCTAAATAAATGGAAACTTTTTTATGAACCATATTTTCATCCGAATTTTGTTTTTGTAAGTGTTTATTTCACTCTTGACTATATATTATATTTCTTAGGTCTTGAATCTTTGATGATAATGCCTGCACTTCACAAAAAAGCCACGTAAAAGGTATTAGTCTTTCAAAGACTGAATGGCTTTAATAATAAAAGAAAAACAGTTCGTTGTTGTAGCATTCACTTCCATATAAGTAACTACGTTTTCTTCCTGAAAAAAACAGTGTAAATTTTAGTTTTAGTGTCTAGTTTTACTAAAATGTCATTTATGAGATGAAATGTACTTACATTTTTGTATGTCTGATGTTTGTTTTAACCATCTGTTATTCGTCATGTGTTCTATTACACAAAAAACACAGTTTGTAGTTTTCCTGGGTGTTTTAAAGTTGTTTTTATGACTTGATTCGATGCATAAAAAGTTGTGAACAGTACTTAAAGTCTTCACTGTGTGCTCATTTTATTATGTAGTAGACTGAATACCAAGGATTTAATTCTGAAAAGAAATTTAAAATACTTTATGCTCTGTGTACATCTTGAAAATAAAAATTATGAAAACAATCTGTCTTAATTAATTGCTTAATTTCTATAGAGTAAATATTAGAGACCTACTTTCGAAAGAATAGCGAATTATGCAGATACATTTCTTCATTGAATGCTTATACATTATCCCACAAAAAAGGTGTTAATTACTTTACAAATAACGCGTTAAATTTGGCAGTTATGACATAACTTGCACAATTATAGAATAAATTGGTCCTTGAATAATCTACAATACATAAAAATGGCACTATTCTGGGGGGGGGGGCAAATATGGCCTTCATTTATTAAAAAATCGACTTTGAATTGAACTAAATCCGACTACCAAATATAATAATGACCATTCTTTTTAATTTGGTAATCCACCGCTCCTTAGTTTTCAATTAAGAAGGGTGCAGACGATTACACTTTCCTGACTCGGAAAACTTGCCTCTTTTAAAAGTGAGAAATAGGCGATAAATATTACGTCACTAATGACGCCAATTTGGCCTAAGTTGCAGTCGCCTCTCAAATCTAAGGAGAAGGTGTCTTCCCCATAATTGTGTCTCTACTTGGATCAAGTTTGAACAAAAAATAAAGGAGAAGCCTTTTCAATTTATTTATTAAAAATTCACTAAACTTGAAAAATTATTAAAATAAACATATCGACTGTTCATCTCTGCTAGAAGGAGAAAGTTATATACTGGTTGTACACAAATTAGTTGAGGCAATGGAGTTCAAATAGATCTGTATAACTCCTAATAACTTGGCATAAAAAACATTTTTTATTTTATTTCGTATAGAATGGCAGGGTGAACATAAATTAGTTTATGAAAAAAGAATGCTTGGGCCCCAACAGGAAGGGGCAATGGGGATCCCTGGCTTTTGAAAATTAAAAATATTATAGAGAAAAGTGTAAACCAAAGTATATGTCTTTCTCCTGAAATCCCCAGTGGAAAATGGGGTTAGTCTTGCTCCATGGCAACTGACAACGCTAGACAATGTGGTGGGAGCTATTCTTGTGATAGACAGATAGTAGTAGGACACTCTTTCTTATACCTATATAGATAGTAATCAGAACCATGAAATGTATAAAGCACTAGAATGAATGATATATTTGAAACAAATCAATTTAAAGGAATGTAAAATGCATGGTTTGATTTGGTCGAACAATCTTGCTATAAACCAATGTCACTTTTGGGAGGTAAAACAATAAAATACATTCATCAAGTTCGAAGCACTTCATCTTGGAACTTAGCGTGAAATGAAGAATTGTTTGAAACTCCAACAATTTTTAGCAGATGCATAACCTGTTCCCAAACAAATCCTTAAAATATTGTCAAAATTGTTTAACAATAAACTTAACGGTTACTGAGTTTTAGCACAGTATAGTTTAGAGGTCGGAAATATCGATCAAAATAAATATCGATTCTATATCGTTGCAAAAAAAAAATCGATACATTATCAATATATCGTTACATGGTGTTTTTTTTTTTTTTTTGTTTTTTTTTTTGCTATTTGATATTTAATTTTGCCTGAAACGAAGTTTTTTTGGAAAAATATCTACTTTTCATAAATTCATGCAACAATTATTTTAATAAATAAATTATAAAAATTATTTTTATAAATAAATTATATTATCAATCAGAATAAGTAAAATACATTTGGTTATCAATGCATAAATTCGCATTTATTTTTAAAGAAGAAATTTTGAAAAGTAGTTTACCGCATATTTTGCTAGTAGATGTTTTTAATATTTAAAATTGGATGCAAATTCCAGGCACATGTTGGCAACAGAAACGGCGCTATGTTAATGACTACTAATAAATGATCTTATATTTCCATTACATTATGCTATCTTTTTAGTTAGGGTACCATTTTAATTGTCTCTCAGTCAAGTCTAAACTTTAGTTTTGAAGTTTTTGAAAAGAGAATAAAGAAAATCAAAAACACATGGAAATAAAAAACGATCATCAAAAAACTAAAAATGTTCGAAAATATCGATATATCGGTAACTTGTATCGATATTTTTACTATCGATATATTTTTAAAAATATCGTCGTATTGATTTATCGCCGACTTCTAGTATAGTTCCCAAAATGCATGATACAAATATTCGCTTTCTTGACCGAATTCAATGAGAGCAAAACGGCAGCAAATCTGGAGTTCAGGGGCTACCAAAATATAAGGAAACAATTTAAGCATTTCTGTATGTTTCTTTTGTAATAAGATGTGCAATGTTGTGTCCTTCTAAATTTTGCATTGTATTCTTAATAAAATTGATTTTGCTTTTTTTTCTAAGAGGACTCATCGTATTTAGTTAATAAATTTCTCCAATAAATGACACGATAATGTTCAAGTTATTGTAATGTATATGGCAAAAATCTTAAAATATGGTACGTAATTATGGTTTCTTAGAAATGCGTTTAAAGCCCTCTTAGATATAGAATTATTTTAGATGTCGGTTTTCATGCTCGGATTATTTTGATCCATGGGCGTACTAGTTGCATGAAAACCTATTTATGCATTTCATCCAATGTTAGATCGTAATGTTCATTAAATAATTATCATGGTTGCATAAATCTGAACTATTATGTGGTATTATAGCATTTCAGGCACACACAAAAAATATCATAATGTGTAAGCACAATTTTGTTTCAATAATGAAAAGCATTTTTCAAACAACTTAATTAAAAGTATCAATTTTAACATATTAAATATCAACCATGCGGCTTTAAATGAAGTTGATACTTTAAATATGTTCTACTTTATTGCATTAAAAAAACATCACAGGTGTCAACAATGCGCACCTTTTATATGCTTCATTGTTTTCTCAGACATCCTGTTGACTTTCCAGCGATAGATTGAGTACGATATACATGAACTGGAATATTGGTGATTTTCTACTCTAGAAGTCATCTTGTGTATAAGAAGTAATTTTTCGTATTAACTTTTGTATAATTTTGATACGCTCAAATGCCGTCTTATACAAAATTAAGAGGAAACACTCTGGAGCCTACAAATTGACGAGGGTTCAGAATTACAAATATCAAACCTACCTAGAACTCGTATTCAGTTCATTTTACACAGAAGAGTTACATTTTTAAGTAAGAACTCAATATGAAATAAATATCCACCATATTTTTAGCGTAAAAAACACAAAATAGCAAAGTAAGACAATTTTGCAGGGTAAGTTTAGTAGACTCCCAGTGGCGTACTGGTCATATTATTGAAGTTAATAAATAAAGCTATTTGATTATTGAGATTAATTATTAAATATAAATATTCAAATAACTAAAAAAGTATTAATTATTGGATTATTAATATTATTAACGAAAATTGTTAAAAATTGTTAACGAAAATTGTTAATTAATGATTATATTGAAAATTTGGGCAGACATAAATATAAAATCGCCGATTTTATGTCCTAGTACGCCACTAGTAGAATCTCCCTCAGAATGTTCTTGGTAGTAAAATTATAAAACTACATCAAGTGAAACTTCGTTTGTCATTTTTGTTTCTATTCTGATTATTCAAAGTTAACCAGAACCATTTACATAATTTTAAAAAAAAATGGTAAAATGCTGCTATATGGAGTTTAGTGACCATCAAAGACGTTAAAAACTTATTATAAACTAGCTGCGTGGCCCCACGTTGCAGAGACCCGTCATTGGTGTACAGGACTCGGCTTTTGACGCTTCGCGATGGCTCGTTTCGCTCTCAGAAAAGTTCACTACTACACAAAACTAACCTCGTTAGTAGATAAGAAATGACAGTCCGGGGCCATGACGCAGCGCGCAGAAGGATGAGGGATGATGACATGACCGGAAGTTGAGTTGTTTCCCTCCTGCTACTGTTAGTTTCGGTTCCATTATAAGCTGTTTGTGTATGACGTCACAGTGGGAATGACGTCATAATTTGTTTTATATCAAAGTTTTGATAGGTGGCAACACTTTTTAATTTAGGTTTATCTTTAAGGCGGAGTTGAGTTGTTCTAGGGCTGCTTCTAAGTGAATAAGTTAGAGTTATAGGTATTTTTAACTAGTGACGTCACAGCGGGTATGACGTCATAACTTGCTTTATGTGAGAGATCGACAAAATGCTTGCTTACGATTAGTCGGTTTTAAACACGTGACTAAATGGACGCTTGTGATTGGCTACACAGTTTAGAAAGATAGTTTTCTACTAAGTTTAGGGTAGTGGCGCCATCTAGGAGTGAATTTAAGAGATATTTGCATTAAATTTCTAAGATCAGAGATATATGCAAATAAAAAAAAATCTTAACACGACTTTTAAGTTTAATAAAAGTGAAGGCCATTTGCTAAGGGTCTAAAGAACCCTAACCCCGAGCTACACGTGACATTTCAATATTTTACCAAACAATTGTTAAAATATCGACTATCGGACGTTGCCTACATGGGAACTCATCTACCCACCCCCCTTCCCTAACCAATTTTGAATAAGCTAATTTGAAAGACTTTAGAAAATGTTAATTATTTTCAGGCTAAATTTTAAAAGAGAGGACCCACCTCCGGTCCGATACCTCTTTTAGGAAGAATTGGTAAAGTCTCACTCCTCCCTATAAAAAGAAAAAAACTTATTCTAAAGAACGTATATTTCTTTGAAATATGAGGTCACTAACCAACCATCTAATACTGAATTTCATGAAAATTTTAGTCTGTCTAAACATTTTTTCATGAAAATTTTAGTTTTGAAAATAATTATTTAAACACTAATGTAAAAAAAAAAAAAATATTTTTAATAGAAATTTTTACTAATATCTACTTGTATGTAGCTTTTTTCTAAAAAAACTTAATGAATTTCACGAAAATTTTAACGTATCCTTAACAGTTTTCATGAAAATTGTAATTTTGATACAAACAAATTTAACTTTAGTGTTACAGTTTACTCTTCATACAAATGTGCAGAAATATCTTAATTTTTTTAACTAGCATATCTTTCTTTATGATATTATTACCAATGACTCCCAACGGCTCCCAATTGGCTCTCAATGGCTCCCAATACCTGTTAAATGCTTTCTAACTGCTCCCAATACCTGTTAAATGTTCTCAATACCTGTTAAATGTTCTCAATACCCACTAAATGCTCCCTAACTGCTCCCAATACCTGTTAAATGCTTCCTAACTGCTCCCAATACATGTTAAATGCTCTCAATACCTATTAAATGCTCCCTAAAGGTTCCCAATACCTGCTAAAGGCTCCCTAAATGCTCCCAATACCTGTTAAATGCTCCTTAACTGCTTCCAATACATGTTAAATGCTCCCTAACTGCTCCCAATACCCGCTAAATGCTCCCTAACTGCTCCCAATACCTGTTAAATGCTACCTAATTGCTCCCAATACATGTTAAATGCTCCCAAACTGCTCCCAATACCTGTTAAATGCTTGCTAATTGCTCCCAATGCATGTTAAATGCTCTCAATACCTGTTAGAAATTAATCTGTCTATGTTAGTTATATTAATCAAGATAGTTTTTATTGTACAATGGTACTTACTTAAGTTGAAGAATGACAACACAGAACTAGCAGCTAATGCTGAATAGAGATGTGATAACTGATTTTGGATACTCTAATGCCTAAATAACAGAGAAAAAGTAACATACTTGAACATCTTACAACTAAGAATTCAAAAGTGAACGTGAAAATTTACTTTACGAATAAAAATCATGTCTTTAAAATGTGTATGAATATCACTAAATAAGAGAAAAAAGTAACATACTTAAACTCTTTACGACAAATAACTCATTAACGTAAAAAATTTACTTTACACATAAAAATCACTTTAAAATGTGTAAAAATATCGCTAAATAAGAGAAAAAAAGTAACTTACTTAAAATTTCTAAAATAAATATTTAACCTTTACGCGAAAATTCAAATCATATATAAACATCACGACTTTAAAATATGACATGCAAGAGAAAAGTAACGTGCTTAAACTTTCTACGACAAATAACTTTAACATTAACGTAAAATTTTACTTTACACATAAAAATCCCGACTTTAAAATATGTAGAAATATCGCTAAATAAAAGAAAAAAGTAACATACTTAAACTTTCTACGACAAATAACTTTAACATTAACACAAAAATTTACTTTACACATAAAAATCACGACTTTAAATTTGAAATGTAAGAGGAAAGTATAACATACCTATAATTTCTACGACAAATAATTCAAACATTGCCGTTCATGTCTTTAAAATGTATAATGACAACTCTAACTTTTAGAAAAAAGAAACACTAAAAATTTACAAGACAAAGAATTTAAAATTGAACGTTAAAATTAACTTTACATGTACTATCATACTCTTATATCAACGATAAATAAGATAAAAAATAAACTCTAAAAATTTATAAGGCAAAGATTTTAAATAATACGCAAAAATTTACCTCACATATAAAAATTATGTCTTTCAAATGTGTAAGAATAACGCTAAATTAGAGAAAAAGAAATATTAAAAATTTATAAGGTAAGGAATTGAAACAATACGCGAAAATTTATTTCACACATAACATTTTTATCTTTAAAATGTGTAAGAATAATGCTAAATTAGAGAAAAAAAAAATAACATACTTAAACTTTCTTCGACAACAATTTAAACAATATGCGAAAATTTCATACACAATTATTTTCTTAGGTTAATGTTAAATAATGGGAAATTTAACAGAATAAAAATTTCAAAGATAAAGAATTTAAACCTTTACACGAAAATTTACTTCACATATAAATATCATGTCTTTAAACTTTAACGTGACAATTTACTTCTCATATACAATTAAACTCTTAGGTTAATGTTAAATAAAAGAAAAAGTAACATACTCAAAAATTTCTAAGATAAGCATAACGTAAAAATTTCATATCATGTGTTTAAAATGTAACATATAAGAGAAAAAAAAAATAACAAACTTGAACTTTCTATAGCAAAGAATTTAAGCGTTAGCGTAAAAATTTACTTTACATATAAAATTCACGTCTTTAAACGGGATGATAAGCATGTGACGAAAATTAGCCAATCAGATTAGCGGTAGATGATATGCCACTTGCCGGCATTTTTAGACCGGAGGATGAGTCAAGCTAAAACTTGTTCAAACAGGTCGAGAGACTTGTACAGCAAGAACAGCAGCATCGACGCGCAAGCAGCGGGTGATGCTGCGGTGTGTCAGCAGGTCTTCGAGATTATCGTTTTCCTACTTTGCCTTTTTCATAATGAAATGTTTATGAAAACTTGAAATGAATGAAGGGGGTATTCTAGTCTAGAATTTTGAAAAAAATGAAAAAAAATGTTTTTTTCATAATTCGATAGTTTAGATATTCAAAAATATCTCTCTGAAAGGATTTTTCAAAATTCAAATTATTTTCAAAGTTACAGCCGTTTTAGTGTCGTGGCAACTAGACCGGGTTGAGCGGACGACTGCAACAATAGACTACGGGCGGTCCGGGCTACCTGAGTATGAATAGCTTTCGTTCTTTCTTGTCATATACTTTTAGTTTACTATATCAATAGTCTGAAGGTCATTGTGACGTATTATACAAGTATCTATACTCAATTTGTTTTTAGTTTGAGTTAGTTCCATGTAAACCTCGAAGCTGTGAAGAAGTATAAGTAAGTGAGAAGTTACGCGTGCATTCTTGTGATATTCTTTTAAAATCAAGTGAATATTTGCTGATTCTTCTAATAGGGATAGAAAAGGTTCGAGGAAAAGTCCTCATCGTCCAGGCAAACCAAGAAAACGGAAGTTCAGCGGTAATCAACATACTTTGAAAGAAGATTT
Source organism: Linyphia triangularis (assembly GCA_963978545.1). Lineage (NCBI taxonomy): Eukaryota > Metazoa > Arthropoda > Arachnida > Araneae > Linyphiidae > Linyphia > Linyphia triangularis. Next base: position 56,951,578 of record OZ021726.1, read on the forward strand.
ATCTTTTACTAGTGCATCAGCTGCAAAGTTGAAGAGTACAAATGACTATGAAATTCTCATTGACTATAATTTTGGTTATTGTATATTGGAATTCTGTTCTGTTTTTCATCTCTTGCACTAATGATAATATGTGCTACATGTAAGCAAAAAATGTCATTTTCTCGGACAGCTGCACGAGGACTAGGATTTAAAATTGGAGTACAATGTGGCTGCAAAGATACACGTTATATTCAGTCGTGCCCATTTGTAAATAAAGCATTTGAAATAAATCGTAGGATCGTCACTGCTATGAGGCTCATCGGAGTTGGGAGAGAAGGTATCAATATATTCTGTAGTATTATGGATATTGGACACGGTTTGGCTATTGGTACATACTATAATTGTCTTGATAATTTACATTTGGCTGCGTCAACTATTTATAACTTGATAATTTCTAAAGCTGTGAAAGAAGAGAATGAATTAATTACAGTCTCAGATTCGAATGCGGACCCTACACATTTTACAGTTTCCGGTGATGGAACGTGGAAGAAGAGAGGGTTCAATTCACTTTTTGGAGTCACTACACTTGTAGGTAAATACAGTAAGAAAGTTATAGACACAGTCGTGAAGTCCAGTTTTTTCCAAGGGTGCAATTATTGGAAGAATAAAAAAAAAAAGACGACATCAGTGCTTATGAAGACTGGTATAACGAACACGAAGATTCTTGCGCAATAAATCATCAAGGAAGTGCTGGGAAGATGGAAGTTGACGCAGTGGTGGAAATGTTTAGTAGATCCGAAGAAAAGCATGGAGTAAAATATGTGAAGTATATCGGAGATGGAGACTCAAAGACTTTTAAAGGTATTCTTAATATAGATCCTTACAAAAGTAACCCTGTTGTTATTAAAAAAGAATGTGTTGGACACGTTCAAAAACGTATGGGATCGCGTCTCCGGAAGGCAAAAAAAAATAGTGGAATTGGTGGTAAGGGTGCTGGTAAATTGACTGATAAAGTAACCACTCAGTTGTCTGCGTACTACGGATTAGCTATCCGTCGTCATCCTGAATCCGTTGAAGATATGAAACGAGAAATATGGGCCACGTACTTGCATAAAATTTCAACTGATAAGAAGCCTCAGCACATGAATTGCCCTCCTGGACCAGACAGCTGGTGCAAGTGGCAGAAAGCAGCGGCCGAAGGAACTGAGGATGACTTTCACCATGAAAATCCACCTCTAACTGATAAGGTTTTAAAAGTTATCAAACCTATTTACGAATGCTTATCAGATGGTTCTTTATTAGAACGTTGCTTGGGCAGCGAAACTCAAAATAACAACGAGTCACTTAACTCTTTAATATGGACATTTGCACCCAAACATATCCATGCCGGGTCCCAGACAATTGAGATTGCTAATTGTTTAGCAGTTTGCATTTTCAATGAAGGCTTTTATCCTATTTTACAAATAATGAGTCTAATGGGAATAAAAATAGGTCTGGAATCCCATGGGTTTGCTGTTAGGCGCAACGCAGTAAGGATTGAACGGTCTAAGGTTCGAGCTTCAGATGCTTCAAAAGAGGAAAGAACTGCTCGTTATACAGAGAGAAATGCTGAAAACAGTCAATATGAAGTAGCGGAAGGCCCAATGTATGAAGCTGGGATGGCTGATTAAGAGAATGTAAGTTATACGTACTATTTTATCAGTTACGCTGCCTGAAACTGAACGTTAAACTTTAAACGCGTTTTTCTCGAAACTACTTTTTTCGATACGGTGATGCAGATATCTTAGGTTCTAATCAGCCGATTTACTTGAAATTTAGCATGAATATTCTTCAATTATCTCGCTTTCGCACTAACTAATAAAAATTGAAAATTTCAAATTTGTAATATTTTTAAAAAATTGGAGGAAGTTGAAAAATGAGTAAAAAAATCGACTTCTATTTTTAAACAGCCGCCATTTTGTGAATTTTTTTTTTTTTTTTCAAGTTTTGTTGGTTTGTGCGACAATAACATTTGTACTGATCAATAATTTGGCATTGTTTTTTTTTTTCAGATGGATACAAAGGGAGAAATCCTTTTCACGAGGACACGGCCTTTTTTTTTTTCTCTCTACTTCAAGGACTTATATCTTTTTGAATTTTTTTTTTTTTTAAATGTATTTTTTTTGTATTCTTGAAATATCAATAAACAAATGATAAAAAATTTTATAGTAAAAATATTAACTGCTTCTTTTATATTAATTGCCAAAAAACGCTCGAAATTCAGCCCCATAGACTAGAATACCCCCTGAAGTGGATTTCAAAGACACATTAGTAAGTGAAGGTAGAATTCGCATGGACTTTCTTCCAAAAAGTATGATTCACTTGGAGAATTTAAGATCATTTCTACTTGAAAACTTTTCTATTGTCTAAAACATTGAATATTGTTCAAACTCAGTGAGATTATATGCTACAATACGGGTAAAACTTAACAAAATTGTTACATAGAAGAAAAATAGTAAGAGATTTAAAATAAATACTAGTTACTTATTTTTCCACTGAGGCAATGATGGCACAGTTTTCACGGTTTAAAAGTATTTATTCTCTCTTCAGAAAACTCACAAAATTTATTCACATGCAACAGTTTAATTACTCTCAAGCTTCAACACAAGCTTCAACAAAAATAACTTCGAATTCAGCGATTATACAAGCTCACTCCAATAGGTAAAACAAAGCGATCAGCTTTCAACGAATTCCGAAGTCAATCTGAAAACTCTCCCGTTCTCCAGTCTTTTATATACAAGCGCGTGAGACATTCTCGAAATTTCCAGCCAATTCATCGGAAAAGAAATATCTCGAAACTTCTCGATTGCTTTAGGTGTCGCCACCTTTTTCTATCTTGTATAATCGCTATTAATTAATAAATAAAATAAGATAAAAATAAATTATAATAGAATTTTGAAATAATACGTCACTATTTACAATATATACAGACAATTTGTGCAACATTTCCCCCTTCTTAAAGACTGCACGTCCCGGGCAGTGAAGTCCTTAAGCCATTCAATGACTTCTACCATAATATGGGCCTAGCCTATTGTAGTGTACAACTCTAGGTTTACAGGAAGGTGTCCGTTGAATTATCACCACGACGTCGTCGATCTTCTTAAGGACCCCATACGGCCCTTCCCAGTTCCTCTGGAGCTTAGGGGAGAGTCCTTTCCGACGTTTAGGATTCCATAACCACACCTTGTCACCTTCCTGGAATGAACGGTCCATGGCCTTGGCATAGTACCGGATCTTCATGCGCTCCGTCATGATGTTGTTTCTCTCTCTGGAAAACCGATGTACGGCTTCCAAACGTGCCTGCAGATCATCTAGATACTGGACAGGCGAGGAAGGAGTGTCCGGTGGTAGTCCAAAGAGGAGGTTGCTGGGGAGCCTAAGGTCTCTTCCAAACATCGTTAGAGATGGAGAAAATCCGGTGGTCTCGTGAGTTGCACTCCCGTATGCCAACAGAAGCGGTGAAAGTTTCTGATCCCCATCTTGCTGGTTATATGATTTTGAGATTGCGTCCGAATCATCCGCGGGTGCAGCTGATAGATCCCGGGACCTCCGTTCGATGCTTGTAACAGGAGGACGGATGTCGATTCCCTCTTCTCTAACTTTGTCCATTTCCACATGAACCACTTCCTGGGAGGGTTTCATCAACGTCACTTTCTTCGGTTATCTTTCCGAGGCTGGTGAGGTACTTTTCATAGATGTGGACTCTTCAGCATTCTCTATGACATTGTCTTCATGAGTCATAATCCGATATACGCACAGGTCTTTCATGTCTAGATCGTGCAAAGGAACTTCGCCTCTCCATGTTTGCAGCTTACTGGTGACAAAGTCAGAAGAATCCTCGGTTAATGCACCGCACACATATCGTCGGTCTTTTCCAGAAGCTAGCTGCGCAGCTTCCACTCTCATGGCGTACACGAGGGCAGACTTCAGGTTTTTGTTTTGGGATAACATTACCGCCTGCTGCACAAAGGGATCTTGAATAGCGTCGATGAAATACTGCAGCGAAAGATCATCTCGTACATCCGGGGGACAGTCTGGGAAAGCGAGGAGCGACAGTCTTTCTATATCTGACGCCAACTCTTGAAGAGTTTCATTGGCCTTCTGTTGTCTCACTTTCAATTGCAGTCTGGTGTAATCCTTTAGATGCTGCTCCCCAAACCTTAACTCCAACGCACTTGCCAGCGCCACGAATTCTCCCCGCTTCTCTTTAGGTAGTGTCTGTAAAATGTCAGCAGCTTCACCTCGAAGAGATGCTGCGAGATGGAATGCCTTCGAAGTATCGTCCCAACCATTCGCAGAAGCAATAATTTCAAACTGCGTTTGATAAACGCGCCAAGACCACCTCCCATCAAAAGTGGCTACTTTGATGTTGAAACGTGGCGCAATGAAGGGAGTGGAAACATTATCCCATTTAGGCGTTGCAACGGTCATAGCTTCCCCCGTTTCAATTTTCCGTAGCCTTTCTTCAACAGCGTCATGAAACTTTTCCTGTTCCTCTTTCATGGTGGAAACCTTTTCTTCGATTTCATTCCTCACAGTCACAAGATCTCCTTTCATTGTAGAAACCTTTTCTCCCAAGCAGTCAACTTTCCCATTAACCGCCTCAAAACTCCCTCACTGATTTCTTTTCTTACTTCACTCAGAACATCTTCTTTTACCGATTGTAGAACACTTGTAGTAGTCTCTATTATCGTAGATTCCACCATTGTAGCCAGTTCGGATTGCATTTCTTCTTTAATCCCAATTATAGCTGCTGATGTGGATTCTCGGCAGGTGGCGATTGCAGCGGCGAGTTCGGAATTTGTCGTTTCTTGACGGGCTTGACCAGCGGCGAGTTCGGCATTTGTCGTTTCTTGACGCGCTTGACCAGCGGCGATTGTAGCAGCGGTTGATTCTTGTCCGGCTTTTATTTCAGCGGCGATGGTTTCCTGTTGGGCCTTCATTCCAACAATCATTTCCATCAACTGCTTCATTTGGTCTTCCATCATTCCTCTAGTTGTCGGCATTCAAAATTACGAGATCCCACTTCTGAATCCACTGTTATGAATTTTTCCACTGAGGCAATGATGGCACAGTTTTCACGGTTTAAAAGTATTTATTTTCGCTTCAGAAAACTCACAAAATTTATTCACAGGCAACAGTTTAATTACTCTCAAGCTTCAACACAAGCTTCAACAAAAATAACTTCGAATTCAGCGATTATACAAGCTCACTCCAATAGGTAAAACAAAGCGATCAGCTTTCAACGAAGTCCGAAGTCAATCTGAAAACTCTCGCGTTCTCCAGTCTTTTATATACAAGCGCGTGAGACATTCTCGAAATTTCCAGCCAATTCATCGGAAAAGAAATATCTCGAAACTTCTCGATTGCTTTAGGTGTTGCCACCTTTTTCTAACTTGTATAATCGCTATTAATTAATAAATAAAATAGGATAAAAATAAATTACAATAGAATTTTGATATTTACAATATATACAGACAATATGTGCAACACATAGAAGAAAAATAGTAAGAGATTTAAAATAAATAATAGTTATAGATACTCCAAAGAAAAAATTTCACCTATACTTTTCAATCGGAAAATCAATGCAAGTTGGAAATTTATGTTACTTCAAGAAAGACAATTTACTTTGTAATAATATACGTTAAGGTGTCGTATTAACTCGTGCAATACATGCTGACTAAGGTTTATTTTACTTATCTAAGAAAGGTGAATTGGGGGAAAATATTAAATAAATTGTAGATATTAAATACATTGTAGATATGCATTCAAGTTTTGAAAATCACCTGCAAGACTTTTAAAACATCTTAAGATAAATTGAAAGAAACTTGCGAATTATATGTAAACTATATAACTTTTTATACTCTGAAAGGAAATCACAAGTAATTTAGTTAACTTTTTTCATGGTAACACTCATATTCAACGACATGTTTTTAAAATTTAACCTTCTTTACATGATAATAGTTATAAATTTTTTCAATCTCAGATGCGATATACTATTATTTCTAACATATATGTTACGAATTGTGTAAAGTTTTTAAAAGAGTATATGCAAATCACCAATCAGAAACATAAAAATCTAACATCAATCAAACAAACTAAAATAATAAGATATTTTCCATAGTGGAAATAGTTAACTACTCATGTGATGGAATATACTTAGAAAATTTAAATACTGAAAAAAGTTTGCTAGGCAAACTTAAAGAATATATATATTTTTTTTCTTGTGAAAAACTAGCATAAATTTGAAAAATGTAGAGTTTGTTACTACGTAAAATTGAACATCATCTGGACAAACTAAATTATACATGATTTTTTTTTTTTTTATTTGAGAGGTGCTGACAATATATCATTAATATAGAGATTTTTAACTTCCACCCATAATTTCTAAATAACTTATACATAAATTTCAGAAAACTGAAACGCAATGTGTTTTACAAGACGCTTATTTTGTAAGATGAATATTCAATATTAATATAACTGAGCAAAGTTCATTCCGGAAAAAACTTGTAAAAGATACTTATATTTTGAAAATAGTTTGAAATATCCTTTTAAATTTATGAATGCTCGCTTTCGAAAGACACAAATAAAACTGATATTACACATGATAATTAACACATGCATAACATTAGTCAAACAAAGTGGAATTTTTATTGCTTGTGACCGATAACTTTTCAGTGAAGTAGAACTTACATAGGAAATTTGTGCAAACTTTTACAACTTTTAAACCAAGTATCATGTAAAATTATAAATTACGATAGGAAATAGCATACTTCAGAATCGGAACAAGTCTTCTAGTTAAGCTAAATTTATTTCTCAAGGAATTGAAAGCATACCAGAGAAGTCCTTATCATTTCGCATCTTTTCTCATGTTGCAAGAAGACATACTTTGTATAAGATCGTCGTTGCACTTAACAAAAATCAGTAAAAATAAATGTATTTTCTATGGCAAAGATAAAACTTCACAACTTAATTACTGAAATTTAGCTAAGTTGCATATGGTTTATTCACATAACTCGCATATGCTTCGAATGTTGAAATATATTTGTCAGTTGAAATCAAACTCATCGAAAATAAATGGTACCTACATTTTCAAGTCGGAAATTACTATTAAATAAACTTTATATGTAAAACATTGTCATGTTAAAAAGAAAAATCTACAAAAATGTAAATGATAATTTTACTGTTGGTACATAAATGATAAATAATTTATGATTTTATTCTAGGCAAACGTTTTATTGTCTAACAGAGAACTTAAACTTTAGCAGAAAAACGAAAAAATACAATTTTTATATCCTACCATGCTTGTCGAAAATTGAATTTATTAGCTGTTGTAATAGATTTTTATTGTCCTAATTTCTATAGTTTTTCTTCCCAGTGCAATAAAATTAAGTTCATGTGTAATGAGTAGGTTTTTTTTTTTTTTTTTTATGAATCTTATAAATTTAATGAAATTATTATGACCTAAGAGATTGAGTAAACTGAATAAATCAATGATGTAAATTTAAACAGTGACTTGAACTGATACATACTATAACTGTAAAGAAGTATGACAAAGTGATAGATGAAGTAAAAATAGAAGTTGAGTGAAATGTTTTGAAATAGTTGAAGACGACAAGAAATTCGTAATTGAGAATTATCATTGACTTATATTAACTTCGTTTTTCTTGCTTATGACAAGAAAATACACTCTTTCTTATTAAGAACCAACTTGATATCTTATCATAGAATGACAATGATGAAATATCTATACATTAAAAAAAAAAAAAAAAATACCAAACTTAGACATAGCAAATTTCTTGAAATTCATGTATAATGTGAGAAGTTTTATTTCTTCTTTCTTCTCTAATTTAGCATTATTCTTACACATTTTAAAGATAAAAATTTTATGTGTGAAATAAATTTTCGCGTATTGTTTCAATTCCTTACCTTATAAATTTTTAATATTTCTTTTTCTCTAATTTAGCGTTATTCTTACACATTTGAAAGACATAATTTTTATATGTGAGGTAAATTTTCGCGTATTATTTAAATTCTTTGCCTTATAAATTTTTAGAGTTTCTTTTTTATCTTATTTATCGTTGATATAAGAGTATGATAGTACATGTAAAGTTAATTTTAACGTTCAATTTTAAATACTTTGTCTTGTAAATTTTTAGTGTTTCTTTTTTCTAAAAATTAGAGTTGTCATTATACATTTTAAAGACATGAACGGCAATGTTTGAATTCTTTGTCGTAGAAATTATAGGTATATTATATTTTCCTCTTACATTTCAAATTTAAAGTCGTGATTTTTATGTGTAAAGTAAATTTTTGTGTTAATGTTAAAGTTATTTGTCGTAGAAAGTTTAAGTATGTTACTTTTTTCTTTTATTTAGCGATATTTCTACATATTTTAAAGTCGGGATTTTTATGTGTAAAGTAAAATTTTACGTTAATGTTAAAGTTATTTGTCGTAGAAAGTTTAAGCACGTTACTTTTCTCTTGCATGTCATATTTTAAAGTCGTGATGTTTATATATGATGGGAATTTTCGCGTAAAGGTTAAATATTTATTTTAGAAATTTTAAGTAAGTTACTTTTTTTCTCTTATTTAGCGATATTTTTACACATTTTAAAGTGATTTTTATGTGTAAAGTAAATTTTTTACGTTAATGAGTTATTTGTCGTAAAGAGTTTAAGTATGTTACTTTTTTCTCTTATTTAGTGATATTCATACACATTTTAAAGACATGATTTTTATTCGTAAAGTAAATTTTCACGTTCACTTTTGAATTCTTAGTTGTAAGATGTTCAAGTATGTTACTTTTTCTCTCTTATTTAGGCATTAGAGTATCCAAAATCAGTTATCACATCTCTATTCAGCATTAGCAGCTAGTTCTGTGTTGTCATTCGTCAACTTAAGTAAGTACCATTGTACAATAAAAACTATCTTGATTAATATAACTAACATAGACAGATTAATTTCTAACAGGTATTGAGAGCATTTAACATGCATTGGGAGCAATTAGCAAGCATTTAACAGGTATTGGGAGCAGTTAGGGAGCATTTAACATGTATTGGGAGCAGTTAGGAAGCATTTAACAGGTATTGGGAGCAGTTAGGGAGCATTTAGTGGGTATTGAGAACATTTAACAGGTATTGAGAACATTTAACAGGTATTGGGAGCAATTAGGTAGCATTTAACAGGTATTGGGAGTAGTTAGGGAGCATTTAGCGGGTATTGGGAGAAGTTAGGGAGCATTTAACATGTATTGGGAGCAGTTAGGAAGCATTTAACAGGTATTGGGAGCAGTTAGGGAGCATTTAGTGGGTATTGAGAACATTTAACAGGTATTGAGAACATTTAACAGGTATTGGGAGCAGTTAGGAAGCATTTAACAGGTATTGGGAGACATTGAGAGCCAATTGGGAGCCGTTGGGAGTCATTGGTAATAATATCATAAAGAAAGATATGCTAGTTAAAAAAAATTAAGATATTTCTGCACATTTGTATGAAGAGTAAACTGTAACACTAAAGTTAAATTTGTTTGTATCAAAATTACAATTTTCATGAAAACTGTTAAGGATACGTTAAAATTTTCGTGAAATTCATTAAGTTTTTTCAGAAAAAAGCTACATACAAGTAGATATTAGTAAAAATTTCTATTAAAAATATTTTTTTTCTTCTTACATTAGTAGTCTAAATAATTATTTTCAAAACTAAAATTTTCATGAAAAAATGTTTAGACAGACTAAAATTTTCATGAAATTCAGTATTGGATGGTTGGTTAGTGACCTCATATTTCAAAGAAATATACGTTCTTTAGAATAAGTTTTTTTCTTTTTATAGGGAGGAGTGAGACGGTACCAATTCTTCCTAAAAGAGGTATCGGGCCAGAGGTTGGTCCTCACTTTTAAAATTTAGCTTGAAAATAATTAACATTTTCTAAAGTCTTTCAAATTTGCTTATTCAAAATTGGTTAGGGAAGGGGGTGGGTAGATGATTTCCCATGAAGGCAACGTCCGATAGTCGATATTTTAACAATTGTTTGGTAAAATATTGAAATGTCACGTGTAGCTCGGGGTTAGGGTTCTTTAGACCCTTAGCAAATGGCCTTCACTTTTATTAAACTTAAAAGTCGTGTTAAGATTTTTTTTTATTTGCATATATCTCTGATCTTAGAAATTTAATGCAAATATCTCTTAAATTCACTCCTAGATGGCGCCACTACCCTAAACTTAGTAGAAAACTATCTTACTAAACTGTGTAGCCAATCACAAGCGTCCATTTAGTCACGAATTTAAAACCGACTAATCGTAAGCAAGCATTTTGTCGATCTCTCACATAAAGCAAGTCATGACGTCATACCCGCTGTGACGTCACTAGTCAAAAATACCTATAACTCTAACTTATTCACTTAGAAGCAGCCCTAGAACAACTCAACTCCGCCTTAAAGATAAACCTAAACTAAAAAGTGTTGCCACCTCTCAAAACTTTGATATAAAACAAATTATGACGTCATTCCCACTGTGACATCATACACAAACAGCTTATAATGAAACCGAAACTAACAGTAGCAGGAGGGAAACAACTCAACTTCCGGTCATGTCATCATCCCTCATCCTTCTGCGCGCTGCGTCATGGCCCCGGACTGTCATTTCTTATCTACTCTCGTTTCGCTAAAGGTTTCATTGCAATTTTCATTGCTCGCTTCGCTCGCTGAAAAGTTCATACATAAGCCCAGGCTCACTTCACTCGTTGAAAAGTTCGTTGCTGTGTAAGCATAAGCTCGCATCAATCACTAAAAATTAATTGCTACGTAAACCCTTAATGTTAGAATCCCCTCCTCTAAAAAAATTTCCCCCGTTAATACAATAATGCAACACTCTTTTGAGAAATACAGTTTGAGCAAGTAGTTAAAATAATTGTGGACTGTATTCATAGGTTAATTTTTTAATTACTAAATGACGAGCCATAGTTTGGCTAGTGTCAATACAAAGCGCTTCTAAAAATAGAAGACTGCAGTTTCAAAAACAACCATGCAGGGCTGCCAGAGAAAAAAAGTTCGCCAAGGCGCCAAGAGCTGTGGAGATTCAGCCAAGGGAAAAGAAAACTGCAGAACATCCCGGCGGGCGTTGAAATATAGAGATATTTCAAGGAAAATACAATTTTTTTTAAATAATATACACATACGGTATATGCAATGATACAAAGAGTAAATACAACCAATATAAAACTAGTAAGCAAAAATACAAAAAATTTATTTAAACAAAATAGAAAATAAGTTTAATAAAAGACAATTAAATGGCAGGTGCATCAGTATTATCACTTATAGGCAAAATGCAAATCTTTGTAATAGCTCTTCTAAATTTCCCAGTAGGCGTCTTTAGATCAACAACTCTAACATTGTTGTCAGCTCCTTGAATGACATTTATGATTCTGGCCAATGGCCATTTTCCAACAGGTATTTTTGAGTCCTTAAGAATCACCATCATTCCCTTTTTTTACATTTTGTTTTTTGAACAACCATTTACTGCGTTGTTGCAAGTGACTTAAATAGCTGTTTCTCCAAAATTTCCAAACTGACTGTACCATTTTTTGAAGCCTTTCCCATTTATTCAATAAATTTTCATTTTTATCAATCAAATTTGGCTCCGGAAGAGAATTGATTGGTCTACCTATTAAAAAATGTCCAGGAGTTAACACCTGAAAGTCGTCGGTATGAATGGATAAAGGAGTTAATGGGCGTGAGTTAAGGATGCCCTCGATTTGTATCATTATGGTATTAAACTCCTCCAAAGTTAATTTTGAATTACCGACTACTCTTTTAAGGTGGTACTTGAATGATTTAGCCCCAGCCTCCCAGAGCCCACCGTGATTCGGACCTCTGGGAGGAATAAACTTCCAATCAATTCTCTCTGAATTCAAAAAATGTGCAACTTCTTCACTATTAACAAACAATTTCTGTAACCTTTTTAATTCTGCACTAGCTCCTGTTAGGTTCGTCCCGTTATCACTAAATATTTTATAGCTTTTACCCCTACTAGAGAAGAACCTTTTTAAGGTTGCAATTGAGGATTGAGATGTTAAGTCAGAAATAAATTCTAAATGCACAGCAGTAGTTAGAAAATGCCGATCCTGGGCCAGGGCGCAATGCGCAAGGGTATGGTATGGGGGCGTGGCTATGACGTCACCGGAAGTGGGCGTGACCATATATGGTGTGACCGGATATGACGTCACCGGATGTCACGTGACCGGAAGTGGAGCTGAGTTGTTCCTCTCCTGTTGCTGTTTTAGTTTCGGTTTTGTTATAAGCTGTTTGTGTATGACGTCACAGTGGGAATGATGTAATAATGTGTTTTATATCAAAGTTTTGATCGGTGGCAACACTTTTTTTAGTTTCAGTTTATCTAGCAGACGGAGTTGAGTTGTTCTAGGACTGCTTCTAAGTGAATAAGTTAGAGTTATAGATATTTTTACTAGTGACGTCACTGTGGGTATGACGTCATAATTTGTTTCATATCGAAGTTTTGAGCGGTGGCAACACTTTTTAGTTTTTGTTTCCAGTTAAATGGGGTTGAGTTGTTCTAGGGCTGCTTCTAAGTGAATAAGTTAGAGTTAAAGATATTTTTACTAGTGACGTCACAGTGAGTATGACGTCATAACTTGCTTAACGTTAAAAGTTTTGAGCGGTGGCAAATTTCTTGAAATTCATGTATAATGTGAGAAGTTTTACTGGAAATATAGAAGATACAACATTGAAAGATGTGAATGTTTCGAAGTACTTTATCAGAAATAAAAAAAATAAAAATGCGCTGAGGTCCACTATAAATTTTTTTAGGAGAAAGTTTAAACAAAATTTAAAATCAAACATGCTATGTCTAAGTTTGGAATTATTTTTTAATGTATAGATATTTCATCATTGTCATTCTATGATAAGATATCAAGTTGGTTCTTAATAAGAAAGAGTGTATTTTCTTGTCATAAGCAAGAAAAACGAAGTTAATATAAGTCAATGATAATTCTCATTTATGAATTTCTTGTCGTCTTCAACTTTTTTCAACACATTTCACTCAACTTCTATTTTCACTTCATCTATCACTTTGTCATACTTCTTTACAGTTATAGTATGTATCAGTTCAAGTCACTGTTTAAATTTACATCATTGATTTATTCAGTTCACTCAATCTCTTAGGTCATAATAATTTCATTAAATTTATAAGATTCATAAAAAAAAAAAACTACTCATTACACATGAACTTAATTTTATTGCACTGGGAAGAAAAACTATAGAAATTAGGACAATAAAAATCTATTACAACAGCTAATAAATTCAATTTTCGACAAGCATGATAGGATATAAAAATTGTATTTTTTCGTTTTTCTGCTAAAGTTTAAGTTCTCTGTTAGACAATAAAACGTTTGCCTAGAATAAAATCATAAATTATTTATCATTTATGTACCAACAGTAAAATTATCATTTACATTTTTGTAGATTTTTCTTTTTAACATGACAATGTTTTACATGTAAAGTTTATTTAATAGTAATTTCCGACTTGAAAATGTAGGTAGCATTTATTTGCGATGAGTTTGATTTCAACTGACAAATATATTTCAACATTCGAAGCATATGCGAGTTATGTGAATAAACCATATGCAACTTAGCTAAATTTCAGTAATTAAGTTGTGAAGTTTTATCTTTGCCATAGAAAATATATTTATTTTTACTGATTTTTGTTAAGTGCTACGACGATCTTGTACAAAGTATGTCTTCTTGCAACATGAGAAAAGATGCGAAATGATAAGGACTTCTCTGGTATGCTTTCAATTCCTTGAGAAATAAATTTAGCTTAACTACAAGACTTGTTCCGATTCTGAAGTATACTATTTCTTATCGTAATTTATAATTTTACATGATACTTGGTTTAAAAGTTGAAAAAGTTTGCACAAATTTCCTATGTAAGTTCTATACTTCACTGAAAAGTTATCGGTCACAAGCAATAAAAATTTCACTTTGACGAATGTTATGCATGTGTTTTATCATGAGTAATATCAGTTTTATTTGTGTCTTTCGAAAGCGAGCCTTCATAAATTTAAAAGGATATTTCAAACTATTTTCAAAATATAAGTATATTTTACAAGTTTTTTCCGGAATGAACTTTGCTCCAGTTATATTAATATTGAATATTCATCTTACAAAATAAGCGTCTTGTAAAACAAAATTCTGTTTCAATTTTCTGAAATTTATGTATTTATGTATAAGTTATTTAGAAATTATGGGTGGAAGTTAAAAATCTCTATATTAATGATATATTATCAGCAACTCTCAAATAAAAAAAATAAAAAAATCACGTATAATTTAGTTTGTCCAGATGGCGTTCAATTTTACGTAGTAACAAACTCTACATTTTTCAAATTTATGCTAGTTTTTCACAAGAAAAAACAATATATATATATATATATATATATATATATATATATATTCTTTAAGTTTGCCTAGCAAACTTTTTTCAGTATTTAAATTTTCTAAGTATAATCCATCACATGAGTAGTTAACTATTTCCACTAAGGAAAATATCTTATTATTTTAGTTTGTTTGAATGCTGTTAGATTTTTATGTTTCTGATTGGTGATTTGCATATACTCTTTTAAAAACTTTACACAATTCGTAACATATATGTTAGAAATAATAGTATATCGCATCTGAGATTGAAAAAATTTATAACTATTATCATGTAAAGAAGGTTAAATTTTAAAAATATGTCATTGAATATGAGTGTTACCATGAAAAAAGTTATGTAGTTTACATATAATTTGCAAGTTTCTTTCAAATTATCTTAAGATGTTTTAAGTCTTGCAGGCGATTTTCAAAACTTGAATGCATATCTCCAATGTATTTAATATCTACAATTTATTTAATATTTTAACCCAATTCATCTTTCTTAGATTGATAAGTAAAATAAACCTTAGTCAGCATGTATTGCACGAGTTAATACGACACCTTAACCTATATTATTACAAAGTAAATTGTCTAAGTCTTTCTTGAAGTAACATAAATTTCCAACTTATATTGATTTTCCGATTGAAAAGTAGAGGTGAAATTTTTTCTTTGGAGTATCTATAACTAGTATTTATTTTAAATCTCTTACTATTTTTCTTCTATGTAACAATTTTGTTAAGTTTTACCCGTATTGTAGCATATAATCCCACTGAGTTTGAACAATATTCAATGTTTTAGATAATAGAAAAGTTTTCAAGTAGAAATGATCTTAAATTCTCCAAGTGAATCATACTTTTTGGAAGAAAATCCATGTGAATGTTACCTTCACTTACTAATGTGTCTTTGAAATCCACTTCATTCCTTCCAAGTTTTCACAAACATTTCATTATGAAAAAAAGGCAAAGTAGGAAAACGATAATCTCAAAGACCTGCTGACACACCACAGCATCACCCGCTGCTTGCGTGTCGATGCTGCTGTTCTTGCTGTACAAATCTCCCGACCTGTTTGAACAAGTTTTAGCGTGACTCATCCTCCGGTCTAAAAATGCCGGCAAGTGGCGTATCACCTACCTCTAACCTGATTGGCTAATTACCGTCACATGCTTATCATCCCGTTTAAAGACGTGAATTTTATATGTAAAGTAAATTTTTACGCTAACGCTGAAATTCTTTGCTATAGAAAGTTCAAGTATGTTATTTTTTTTCTCTTATATGTTACATTTTAAACACATGATGTGAAATTTTTACGTTATGCTTATCTTAGAAATTTTTGAGTATGTTACTTTTTCTTTTATTTAACATTAACCTAAGAGTTTAATTGTATATGAGAAGTAAATTGTCACGTTAAAGTTTAAAGACATGATATTTATATGTGAAGTTAATTTTCGTGTAAAAATTCTTTATCTTTGAAATTTTTATTCTGTTAAATTTCCCATTATTTAACTTTAACCTAAGAAAATAATTATGTATGAAAATTTCGCGTATTGTTTAAATTGTTGTCGAAGAAAGTTTAAGTATGTTATTTTTTTTCTTCTCTAATTTAGCTTTATTCTTATACATTTTAAAGATAAAAATGTTATGTGTGAAATAAATTTTCGCGTATTGTTTCAATTCCTTACCTTATAAATTTTTAATATTTCTTTTTCTCTAATTTAGCGTTATTCTTACACATTTGAAAGACATAATTTTTATATGTGAGGTACATTTTCGCGTATTATTTAAATTCTTTGCCTTATAAATTTTTAGAGCTTCTTTTTTATCTTATTTATCGTTGATATAAGAGTATGATTGTACATGTAAAGTTAATTTTCACGTTCAATTTTAAATTCTTTGCCTTGTAAATTTTTAGTGTTTCTTTTTTCTAAAAGTTAGAGTTGTCATTATACATTTTAAAGACATGAATGGCAATTTTTGAATTCTTTGTCGTAGAAATTATAGGTATGTTATACTTTCCTCCTACATGTCAAATTTAAAGTCGTGATTTTTATGTGTAAAGTAAATTTTTGCGTTAATGTTAAAGTTATTTGTCGTAGAAAGTGTAAGTATGTTACTTTTCTCTTTTATTTAGCGATATTTTAAAGACATGATTTTTATAATGTAGTAAATTTTCACGCAAATGTTAAAAATACTTATCGTAGAAATTTTAAGTATGCTAATTTTTCTTACATGTCACATTTTAATGTCGTGATTTTTATGTGTGATGTAAATTTTTACGTTAATGTTAAAGTTATTTGTCGTACAAAGTTTAAGTATGTTAGTTTTTTCTTTTATTTAGCAATATTTTTACATATTTTAACGACATGATTTTTATGTATGTAGTACATTTTCGCGTGAAGGTTAAAATTATTTGCCGTAGAAATTTTAAGTATGCTAATTCTTCTGACACGTCACATTTTAATGTCGTGATTTTTATATGTGAAAAAAAAAATTTTCGTTAATGTCAAAGTCATTTGTTGTACAAAGTTTAAGTATGTTACTTTTTTTCTTCTTTTATTTAGCGATATTTCTACATAGTTTAATGTCGGGATCTTTATGTGTAAAGTAAAATTTTACGATAATGTTAAAGTTATTTGTCGTAGAAAGTTTAAGTACGTTACTTTTCTCTTGCATGTCATATTTTAAAGTCGTGATTTTTATATATGAAGGAAATTTTCGTGTAAAGCTTAAATATTTATCTTAGAAATTTTAAGTAAGTTACTTTTTTTCTCTTATTTAGTGATATTTTTACACATTTTAAAGTGATTTTTATGTGTAAAGTAAATTTTTTACGTTAATGTTAAAGTTATTTGTCGTAAAGAGTTTAAGTATGTTACTTTTTCTCTTATTTAGTGATATTCGTACACATTTTAAAAACATTATTTTTATTCGCAATGTAAATTTTCACGTTCACTTTTGAATTCTTAGTTGTAAGATGTTCAAGTATGTTACGTTCTCTCCCTTATTTAGGCATTAGAGTATACAAAATCAGCTATCACATCTCTATTCAGCATTAGCAGCTAGTTCTGTGTTGCCATTCATCAACTTAAGTAAGTATCATTGTACAATAAAAACTACCTTGATTAATATAACTAACATAGCCATATTAATTTCTAACAAGTTTATTGGTAATATAAATTTTAACATAGACAGTAAGTAGCTAAGATATATAATATCGCTCGCATAGTACAGTATAGCTTTGAATTCTAACCGGTTGTAACAAATAGAATCAATTTCAAAGTATTTGAAGGTTGATATATAGAAAAGTTATGTATTTCCATCTCTTTGAAAACATTGTTCTGACTAAAATGAAATGTTTTTTCTAAACTATTCTGGAAGAAGAAGAAAAAAATTATAGATTCCTCAATAAAATATGGATAGTACATTTAAAATTTACAAAATTGAGAATAATACTTATATAAATAAAAAAAAAAATCGTCATTTTTCTATTCAAAGTGATAAATATTTCTTTTTGGAAATGTATATTACTAATATTGTATTGCAAAGTCACGTGTGAACACACTACAACTATTAATTCCCTTCAACAGGGTCAGACTAACTCAACCTAAAAATAATTGTAAAATCATTGCTTTAACTTCCATAATGGGTTTCAGTTGTTGAATATTAAAAATTAATTCTAGTCTAAGTTCTTTTGTTGTGTATTCAATCCCTCAAAAACTATGACAATAAAAGAAAAAAAACTTTTTAATGACATGTTAAGCTCTGTAAAAGAAATCTTCACGTTAAGGTTGCAAAGTTTAAATTTTTTTATCTCATAAATTTTAATTTATATTTACATTTCATACTGTTATTGAGAAAATAATGAGACTTTTTGTGTCTAACATTGATTAAACCTGATTCTTTAAAAGTGTCTTGCGATTATATCTCTCAACATTAGTTTAAATGTGTTAAGCACTTATAGAAAAAAAATCAACTCAATCCGAAACTCTACGCATTTGTGTTAATATATTATCTTTGCATGTATTTGAAGTTTTTAATGGTGAAGCATGAAAAGTTATAAACTGTGTAAATTAAATTCCTTCCTACCACTAGATGGCGCCGCAATTACATTAAACTTAGTAGCAAACTGTCTTACTAAACTGTATAGTCAATGAGAAGAGCATTTGAAATCACGTGACATATTCTAACCAATCAGAAGCGAGCTTTTATTTCAAGTAATCAAAGGAGACTTAGCTATATCAGGATACAAGATGTTGCCATTCCTTAAACTTTGATATAAAGCAAATCGTGACGTCATCCCCATTACATTAACACTGTGACGTCACTGGCAAAACAGCCTATCACTCTAAGTTATTCACTTAAAAGTAGCCATAGAACAACTCAACTCCATCCCGCCTAAAACTTAGCATATTCCTATTGCTGCCATCGTCTTAAAGGTAAATTTTGTAAAATCATGAATGACGTCATACCCACTGTGACGTCACTAGTCAAAAATACCTATAACTCTAACTTATTCACTTAAAAGCAGCCCTAGAACAACTCAACTCCACCTTAAAGGTAAACCGAAACTAAAAAGTGTTGCCACCGCTCAAAACTTTTAACGTTAAGCAAGTTATGACGTCATACTCACTGTGACGTCACTAGTAAAAATATCTATAACTCTAACTTATTCACTTAGAAGCAGCCCTAGAACAACTCAACCCCATTTAACTGGAAACAAAAAATAAAAAGTGTTGCCACCGCTCAAAACTTCGATATAAAACACATTATGACATCATTCCCACTGTGACGTCATACACAAACAGCTTATAACGAAACCGAAACTAAAACAGCAGCAGGAGATGAACAACTCAACTCCACTTCCGGTCACGTGACTTCCGGTGATGGCACTTCCTGTGCCGTCATATCCGGTCACGCCCACTTCCGGTGACGTCATAGCCACGCCCCCATACCATTGCGCATTGCGCCCTGGCCCAGGATCGACATTTTCTAACTACTCACAGCCTTAGTGGCCATACAAACAAATATTGCAACATAAATCTTTTGCAATGTGCCCTTTCTTTGGCCCTTATATTTAATTTGAAAGGGGCAGCACAAGTCGATTCCAACATTAGAAAACGTGGGGTTACCAACGACTCTTTCAGTGGGAAGATCTCCCATAAGCTGGTTTGCAGCAATTGGTTTCATCTTAAAACATGGTACACATTCATACACAACTTTCCTAGCTGTATTTCTACCACCAAGTGGCCAATATTTCTGACGAATTGTGTTTAATAAGGCCTGTGGTCCAACATGAAAGTCGCGCTTATGATAGTATTGGAAAATTAGTTTTACTAATTTAGAACGCGAGGGCAAAACTATGGGATATTTATGGTTAAAGCTTACATCTGAATCATCTAAACGTCCACCCACTCTGATTACTTCATGACTATCTAAATAGGGGTGCAAGAAACGTAATTTGCTTTTTACTGGAACTGAATTTCCCTTCTTTAGAGCAACAAACTCTGGTAGAAAATACTCCAACTGAACGTTCTTAATTAAGACCATTTCAGCATCTTCCAATTCCTCTCTTGTGAGAGGGCCAGTCTGGCGTTGAATATTATTTTTATGACAATTATTAAAAAATCTGAACACATATGCAAGTATTCTAATCAGTTTACAATAGTTATTAGATCTTTCAATTAAAGAATCAAAAAAGGATATACTGTAAGATGAGAGGGTCATCTTTAGGGGAACTTTTAGCTCCTCAAGGAATTGCTGCTCTGTAGGGCGATGGACAGCAGGTTCCGGACAGGGGGGCATCTCCGGTCAATTCCACCATAGCTCATTGGAGGACAGAGCTGGAGCATCCAGCCCTCTGGAAATGGAGTCTGCAGGATTTGATGAGGAGGTAATGTGCAACCATTGGAAGTCTGAGGTTAACTGCTGTATCTGAGCAACCCTGTTGCTAGGGAAGGTCTTCAGAAGATGTGGGGAGGTCCTAACCCATGCCAGGGCAATGGTGGAGTCGGAGAAGAGCTGCACACAATCAAATTTGTGCTTGAAGGCTTGTATAACCTTCTGCTCGAGCCTGGAGAGCAGAAGGCAAGCGGACAATTCTGCACGAGGGATTGTCAATGGGGTCCGAAGGGAAGATACACGATTTTTGCTGCACAGAAGGCGACTGGAGCGATTACCTGTATCTGTGATGGTGTGTATATACACGCAGCATCCATACGCTCTTGAAGACGCGTCCGCAAATCCTACCAAGGAAATTGATGTGAAATAAAGGGGCAGGACGCAGCGGGGCACCTTAATATGTTGTATTTGTGGTAAAGTCTCTACGAAATTCTGCCACTGTACTGCAAGTTCTGAAGGGAGTGATTGATCCCAGTCCAAGTTGTGAAGCCACAGCTGTTGCATAAAAATTTTTGCCCTTGTAATAACTGGGCCGAGGAGGCCAAGGGGATCAAAAATTCTGGAAATTTGGGACAGAACTTCCCTTTTCGTTATGGTAGAATTTGAATTAAAGGATACCTTATAGGTAAATAAGTCATTTGAACTGTTCCATAATAGTCCTAAAGTTTTAACGGTAATTTCATCCGAGTTCCTGTCGAAAGGAAAAATAGGGTCACTTGTGTGTCCTTTGTTGGATTGCCATTTGTGAAGGGTCATACCTCCTCTTTGAAGGAGATGTGTCAGTTCTGTTTTAAATGTTTCGAACTCGGGTGGGTCGGAAGACCCCGACAGACAGTCATCCATGTAAAAGTCCTGTAGGACAACACTTGAAGCGAGAGGAAAATCATCCTTCTCATCTAATGCAATTTTTTTAAGACTCTTGTGGCAAGAAAAGGTGCGCTGGCAGTGCCATATGTCACGGTTTTAAGCTGGTAAGTCTTAATAGGAGCGGACTTACTCTCTTTCCAAAGAATCTTTTGGAACTTAGTTTGGGAGGGAGCTACTTCAACTTGTCTGAACATTTGTTTCACATCTGAAGTGAAGGCGTAAGTGTGTTTTCTAAATCGTATGAGTATAGAAAACAAATCATCTTGTATAAAACTCCACCCTTGGAAAGTAGATCATTCAACGAATATTTACTTGTAGTTTTGGCACTTGCGTCAAATACTACCCTCAACTTTGAAGTTTGACTTGTTGGTTTTAAGATACCATGATGGGCAGGGACGGAACTAGGTCACTTTTTACCCGATGCAAGAATTCATTTTGACGCCCCCACACAATAATTTTTTAGATTTGAAGCTAACTATATATACATTGAAAATTAACAAAGGTTTTTTCTTTGTAAAATTCTGTTTTGAAACAAACACTAAAAGAATTAATTAATTGAAATTTTAAATAAATATATTTGACAAGCCCTTATTAATGACCAGGGTTCATTCTGCTTGCATAAAGATTTGCATAAAGATAAAAAAACAACTAATGAATCAATACAAATAATGTCAGTTACAATGAAATAAAAGAACATAGTTGAATGATATGTAACACTTTTTAACACAAAATCTGGTTAACCTGGTTTCAAAACGTCTTAGATCATAAACAATTCAGCTGTTTTACATTTCAAAAAATATTTTCTTCTGTAAAATACTAATACAAAAATTTAAAAAGCTTCCGAATATTACCAGAACTCATTGAACACAAAAGCAAATTAATTTAATGACTTGTCTACAAAAATCATTGAATAGTTGGTAAACACATAAATGTTAATTTTAGAACAATTAATTTAAACTTATTGAAACTCATTTTAATAATAGAATGAATAATATATTACTTACTGTGCTATGTGTGAGTTCTCCATTTTCTTGGAGAATTTAAAATTCTCACCAATGCAATGGACAAAATTTGACGAACATGACATCTGTTTGGTGAAAAATAATGTCGTCAAAATGACAATATAACTCTGTGCAAATGCAATGGCACACGCCTAGAAATCCTTACAATTTGGCGGGTTTTGTGGTCTCAACTTGGAAAATCCGCGTGATATCTTTACTTACGCTTTAACGAAGCTTGCCTTCTTATAGCCATAAGTTCTTTGACATTTCAAAAGTTAATCGGCAAACACGCTGAAAATTTAGCAATAAACACAAATACTCTACTCATTTGCTTATACTTTAGTGCTGCCAACAATTGCTTCACTATCCGTTCAGACATAATTCAATCATAGAACTATAGTAGTTAGAAAATAGGGCTCCTGGGCCATGGAGCGACCGAGCGACGGGACGAGGGACGATGACGTCACCGGAAGTGGGCGTGACCGGATATGACGTCACAGGAAGTGTCATCACCGGAAGTGGAGTTGAGTTGTTCCTCTCCTGCTGCTGTTTTAGTTTCGGTTTCGTTATAAGCTGTTTATGTATGACGTCACAGTGGGAATGACGTCATAATGTGTTTTATATCGAAGTTTTGATTGGTGGCAACATTTTTTTAGTTTTTGTTTCCAGTTAAGTGGAGTTGAGTTGTTCTAGGACTGCTTCTTAGTGAATAAGTTAGAGTGATAGGTTTTTATTGCGTGACGTCACAGTAGGTATGACGTCATAATTTGTTTTATATCAAAGTTTAGAGCGATGGCAACACTTTTTAGTTTTTGTTTCCAGTTAACTGGAGTTGAGTTGTTCTAGGGCTGCTTGTAAATGAATAAGTTAGAGTGATAGGTTTTTATTGCGTGACGTCACAGTGGGTATGACGTCATTCATGATTTTACAAAATTTACTTTTAAGACGATGGCAGCAGTAGGAATAT
This sequence comes from Linyphia triangularis, assembly GCA_963978545.1. Taxonomy (NCBI): domain Eukaryota; kingdom Metazoa; phylum Arthropoda; class Arachnida; order Araneae; family Linyphiidae; genus Linyphia; species Linyphia triangularis. The sequence goes on from OZ021726.1 coordinate 56,974,748, forward strand.
GCTAAGTTTTAGGCGGGATGGAGTTGAGTTGTTCTAGGGTTACTTTTAAGTGAATAACTTAGAGTGATAGGCTGTTTTACCAGTGACGTCACAGTGTTAATGTAGTAGGGATGACGTCACGATTTGCTTTATATCAAAGTTTAAGGAATGGCAACATCTTGTATCCTGATATATAGCTAAGTCTCCTTTGATTGGTTGAAATAAAAGCTCACTTCTGATTGGTTAGAATATGTCACGTGATTTCAAATGCTCTTCTCATTGACTATACAGTTTAGTAAGACAGTTTTCTACTAAGTTTAATGTAATTGCGGCGCCATCTAGTGGTAGGAAGGAATATAAATTACATAGTTTATAACTTTTCATGCTTAACCATTAAAAACTTCAAATACATGCAAAGATAATATACTAACACAAATGCGTAAAGTTTCGGATTGAGTGGATTTTTTTTTCTATAAGTGCTTAACACATTTAAACTAATGTTGAGAGATATAATCGCAAGACACTTTTAAGGAATCAGGTTTAATCAATGTTAGACACATAAAGTCTCATTATTTTCTCAATAACAGTATGAAATGTAAATATAAATTAAAATTTATGAGAAAAAAAAATTTAAACTTTGATACCTTAACGTGAAAATTTCTTTTACAGAGCTTAACATGTCATTAAAAAGTTTTTTTCTTTTATTGTCATAGTTTTTGAGGGATTGACTAGACAACAAAAGAACTTAGACTAGAATTAATTTTCAATATTCAGCAACTGAAACCCATTATGGAAGTTAAAGCAATGATTTTACAATTATTTTTAGGTTGAGTTAGTCTGACCCTGTTGAAGGAATTAGTAGTTGTAGTGTGTTCACACGTGAGTTTGCAATACAATATTAGTAATATACATTTCCAAAAAAACGAAATATTTATCACTTTGAATAGAAAAATGACGATTTTTTTTTTATTTATGTAAGTATTATTCTCATTTTTGTAAATTTTAAATGTATTATCCATATTTTATTGAAGAATTTATATTTTTTTTCTTCTTCTTTCAGAATGGTTTAGGAAAAACATTTCATTTTAGTCAGAACAATGTTTTCAAAGAGATGGAAATACGCAACTTTTCGATATATCAACCTTCAAATACTTTGAAATTGATTCTATTTGTTACAACCGATTGTAATTTAAAGCTATACTGTACTATGCGAGCGATATTATATATCTTAGCTACTTACTGTCTATGTTAAAATTTATATTACCATTAAACTTGTTAGAAATTAATATGTCTATGTTAGTTATATTAATCAAGATAGTTTTTACTGTACAATGATACTTACTTAAGTTGATGAATGGCAACACAGAAGTAGCTGCTAATGCTGAATAGATATGTGATAACTGATTTTGGATACTCTAATGTTTAAATAAGAGAGAAAAAGTAACATACTTGAACATCTTACAACTAAGAATTCAAAAGTGAACATGAAAATTTACTTTACGAATAAATATCATGTCTTTAAAATGTGTACGAATATCACTAAATAAGAGAAAAAAGTAACATACTTAAACTCTTTACGACAAATAACTTTAAAATTAACGAAAAAAAACTTACTTTACACATAAAAATCACTTTAAAATGTGTAAAAATATCGCTAAATAAGAGAAAAAAAGTAACTTACTTAAAATTTCTAAGATAAATATTTAACCTTTACGCGAAAATTCCCTTCATGTATAAAAATCACGACTTTAAAATATAACATGCAAGAGAAAAGTAACGTACTTAAACTTTCTACGACAAATAACTTTAACATTAACGTAAAATTTTACTTTACACATAAAAATCCCGATATTAAAATATGTAGAAATATCGCTAAATAAAAGAAAAAAAGTATCACACTTAAACTTTGTACGACAAATAACTTTGACATTAACGTAAAAAATGTTCTTCACATATAAAAATCACGACTTTAAATTTGAAATGTAGGATGAAAGTATAACATACCTATAATTTCTACGACAAAGAATTCAAACATTGCCTTTCATGTCTTTAAAATGTATAATGACAACTCTAACTTTTAGAAAAAAGAAACACTAAAAATTTACAAGGCAAAGAATTTAAAATTGAACGTTAAAATTAACTTTACATGTACTATCATACTCTTGTATCAACGATAAATAAGATAAAAAAAAGAAACTCTAAAAATTTATAAGGCAAAGAATTCAAATAATACGCGAAAATTTACCTCACATATAAAAATTATGTCTTTCAAATGTGTAAGAATAACGCTAAATTAGAGAAAAAGAAATATTAAAAATTTATAAGGTAAGGAATTGAAACAATACGCGAAAATTTATTTCACACATAACATTTTTATCTTTAAAATGTGTAAAAATAATGCTAAATTAGAGAAGAAAAAAAATAACATACTTAAACTTTCTTCGACAACAATTTAAACAATACGCGAAAATTTCATACACAATTATTTTCTTAGGTTAATGTTAAATAATGGGAAATTTAACAGAATAAAAATTACAAAGATAAAGAATTTTAACCTTTACACGAAAATTTACTTCACATATAAATATCATGTCTTTAAACTTTAACGTGGCAATTTACTTCTCATATACAATTAAACTCTTAGGTTAATGTTAAATAAAAGAAAAAGTAACATACTCAAAAATTTCTAAGATAAGCATAACGTAAAAATTTCATATCATGTGTTTAAAATGTAACATATAAGAGAAAAAAAATAACATACTTGAACTTTCTATAGCAAAGAATTTCAGCGTTAGCGTAAAAATTTACTTTACATATAAAATTCACGTCTTTAAACGGGATGATAAGCATGTGACGGTAATTAGCCAATCAGGTTAGCGGTAGGTGATACGCCACTTGCCGGCATTTTTAGACCGGAGGATGAGTCACGCTAAAACTTGTTCAAACATGTCGGGAGACTTGTACAGCAAGAACAACAGCATCGACGCGCAAGCAGCGGGTGATGCTGCGGTGTGTCAGCAGGTCTTCGAGATTATCATTTTCCTACTTTTCCTTTTTCATAATGAAATGTTTGTGAAAACTTGGAATGAATGAATGAAGTGGATTTCAAAGACACATTAGTAAGTGAAGGTAGAATTCGCATGGACTTTCTTCCAAAAAGTATGATTCACTTGGAGAATTTAAGATCATTTCTACTTGAAAACTTTTCTATTGTCTAAAACATTGAATATTGTTCAAACTCAGTGAGATTATATGCTACAATACGAGTAAAACTTAACAAAATTGTTACATAGAAGAAAAATAGTAAGAGATTTAAAATAAATACTAGTTATAGATACTCCAAGGAAAAAAATTCACCTCTACTTTTCAATCGGAAAATCAATGCAAGTTGGAAATTTATGTTACTTCAAGAAAGACTTAGACAATTTACTTTGTAATAATATACGTTAAGGTGTCGTATTAACTCGTGCAATACATGCTGACTAAGGTTTATTTTACTTATCTAAGAAAGGTGAATTGGGGGAAAATATTAAATAAATTGTAGATATTAAATACATTGTAGATATGCATTTAAGTTTTGAAAATCACCTGCAAGACTTTTAAAACATCTTAAGATAAATTGAAAGAAACTTGCTAATTATATGTAAACTATATAACTTTTTATACTCTGAAAGGAAATCACAAGTAATTTAGTTAACTTTTTTCATGGTAACACTCATATTCAACGACATGTTTTTAAAATTTAACCTTCTTTACATGATAATAGTTATAAATTTTTTCAATCTCAGATGCGATATACTATTATTTCTAACATATATGTTACGAATTGTGTAAAGTTTTTAAAACTGTATATGCAAATCACCAATCAGAAACATAAAAATCTAACATCAATCAAACAAACTAAAATAATAAGATATTTTCCTTAGTGGAAATAGTTAACTACTCATGTGATGGAATATACTTAGAAAATTTAAATACTGAAAAAAGTTTGCTAGGCAAACTTAAAGAATATTTTTTTTTCTTGTGAAAAACTAGCATAAATTTGGAAAATGTAGAGTTTGTTACTACGTAAAATTGAACATCATCTGGACAAACTAAATTATACACGAATTTTTTTTTTATTTGAGAGGTGTTGACAATATATCATTAATATAGAGATTTTTAACTTCCAACCATAATTTCTAAATAACTTATACATAAATTTCAGAAAAACTGAAACGGAATGTGTTTTACAAGAGGCTTATTTTGTAAGATGAATATTCAATATTAATATAACTGAGCAAAGTTCATTCCGGAAAAAACTTGTAAAAGATACTTATATTTTGAAAATAGTTTGAAATATCCTTTTAAATTTATGAATGCTCGCTTTCGAAAGACACAAATAAAACTGATATTACTCATGATAATTAACACATACATAACATTAGTCAAACAAAGTGAAATTTTTATTGCTTGTGACCGATAACTTGTCAGTGAAGCAGAACTTACATAGGAAATTTGTGCAAACTTTTTCAACTTTTAAACCAAGTATCATGTAAAATTATAAATTACGATAGGAAATAGCATACTTCAGAATCGGAACAAGTCTTGTAGTTAAGCTAAATGTATTTCTCAAGGAATTGAAAGCATACCAGAGAAGTCCTTATCATTTCGCATCTTTTCTCATGTTGCAAGAAGACATACTTTGTGAAAGATCGTCTTAGCACTTAACAAAAATCAGTAAGAATAAATATATTTTCTATGGCAAAGATAAAACTTCACAACTTAATTACTTAAATTTAGCTAAGTTGCATATGGTTTATTCACATAACTCGCATGTGCTTTGAATGTTGAAATATATTTGTCAGTTGAAATCAAACTCATCGAAAATAAATGCTATCTACATTTTCAAGTCGGAAATTACTATTAAATAAACTTTACATGTAAGACATTATCATGTTAAAAAGAAAAATCTACAAAAATGTAAATGATAATTTTACTGTTGGTGCATAAATGATGAATAATTTATGATTTTATTCTAGGCAAACGTTTTATTGTCTAACAGAGAACTTAAACTTTAGCAGAAAAACGAAAAAATACAATTTTTATATCCTATCATGCTTGCCGAAAATTGAATTTATTAGCTGTTGTAATATATTTTTATTGTCCAAATTTCTATAGTTCTTCCCAGTGCAATAATATTAAGTTCATGTGTAATGAGTAGGGTTTTTTTTTTTGTTGGTTGAATCTTATAAATTTAATGAAATTATTATGACCTAAGAGATTGAGTGAACTGAATAAATCAATGACGTAAATTTAAACAGTGACTTGAACTGATATACATACTATAACTGTAAAGAAGTATGACAAAGTGATAGATGAAGTGAAAATAGAAGTTGAGTGAAATGTGTTGAAAAAAGTTGAAGACTACAAGAAATTCATAAATGAGAATTATCATTGACTTATATTAACTTCGTTTTTCTTGCTTATGACAAGAAAATACACTCTTGTTTCTTAAGAACCAACTTGATATCTTATCATAGAATGACAATGATGAAATATCTATACATTAAAAAAAAATACCAAACTTAGACATAGCAAATTTCTTGAAATTCATGTATAATGTGAGAAGTTTTACTGGAAATATAGAAGATACAACATTGAAAGATGTGAATGTTTCGAAGTACTTTATCAGAAATAAAAAAAAAAATGCGCTGAGGTCCGCTATAAAATTTTTTAGGAGAAAGTTTAAACAAAATTTAAAATCAAACATGCTTTTAAGTGGGAACACATATATTAAAACTATAGCACATTTAACAATTTATATTATGTCATCTCAGTTGGTATCAAACTGAATAATATGAAAAACAACCACAAACTGAATAAACATGAAAATTATCAATATATGTGGAAAAGTTTCCTTTTTTCACATATAAAAAAAAAAAATAACACATTGACATACGTTAAGATCACGAAACATGCGTAATCATATACCGATAAGAGCAAGCAATGTTGCGGGGAGATATTCACGTGATGGACAATATCCCATGAATAAATTGAGTGATTTAATTTCTAATGCTAATTCCAATAGTATTCCATGTAACTTCAACTTTATATGTTACACTATAGATATATTTATTTTTCAAATATATTGACTTTCGAAAAATCATCCTTCAATATAAGAATGATCATAGTAAGAATAAAAGAAAAGATACTAAGCATTGATTCAAAGTGTATTTATTTCAACTTAGCAACAAATCATATGCGTGAAACGAAAATTGCCTCGAACCAAAGTATAACTATCCAATTTCATTGATTCCTACAAGGAAATTTTTCTCATCTAGTAATTGAATTTTTTTTTTCTCGTACACATTATAAGTGTTGTCCAATCAGGTGTAGAATAGCTGAAGATATCCGACCTTTTTCTAAATATTAATAAGTCACTGTTGAAAAACTTATAAAAATTTCAATTTACACTTAAAGTTTTTTTATATATATATATATTTCAAAGAATTTTTTCAAATCAATATGTATATTTAAATACTGAAACTTATTCACTTCAATAAATGTATGTTTAAGTTATAAAACTTGTCGTATGTATTGAAAAATTGTAACTTTTCGTCTTCGTGTAAATCGATAACTTATACACTAGTTCTTCATCAATTAATCTTCTAAGTAAATCTTTCAAAGGTAAAAACATACCTATAGCTTTACATTTGTAACAAGTTAAATTGAACATGTTTCATGTGAAAGTTACAAAATTTTATATGTTTTTCATGAAAATATATAAAATTTTAATTTCACGAGAAACATGTACAATTTAACTTGTTACAAATGTAAAGCTATAGGTATGTTTTTACCTTTGAAAGATTTACTTAGAAGATTAATTGATGAAGAACTAGTGTATAAGTTATCGATTTACACGAAGACGAAAAGTTACAATTTTTCAATACATACGACAAGTTTTATAACTTAAACATACATTTATTGAAGTGAATAAGTTTCAGTATTTAAATATACATATTGATTTGAAAAAATTCTTTGAAATATATATATATAAAAAAACTTTAAGTGTAAATTGAAATTTTTATAAGTTTTTCAACAGTGACTTATTAATATTTAGAAAAAGGTCGGATATCTTCAGCTATTCTACACCTGATTGGACAACACTTATAATGTGTACGAGAAAAAAAAAATTCAATTACTAGATGAGAAAAATTTCCTTGTAGGAATCAATGAAATTGGATAGTTATACTTTGGTTCGAGGCAATTTTCGTTTCACGCATATGATTTGTTGCTAAGTTGAAATAAATACACTTTGAATCAATGCTTAGTATCTTTTCTTTTATTCTTACTATGATCATTCTTATATTGAAGGATGATTTTTCGAAAGTCAATATATTTGAAAAATAAATATATCTATAGTGTAACATATAAAGTTGAAGTTACATGGAATACTATTGGAATTAGCATTAGAAATTAAATCACTCAATTTATTCATGGGATATTGTCCATCACGTGAATATCTCCCCGCAACATTGCTTGCTCTTATCGGTATATGATTACGCATGTTTCGTGATCTTAACGTATGTCAATGTGTTATTTATTTTTTTTATATGTGAAAAAAGGAAACTTTTCCACATATATTGATAATTTTCATGTTTATTCAGTTTGTGGTTGTTTTTCATATTATTCAGTTTGATACCAACTGAGATGACATAATATAAATTGTTAAATGTGCTATAGTTTTAATATATGTGTTCCCACTTAAAAGCATGTTTGATTTTAAATTTTGTTTAAACTTTCTCCTAAAAAATTTTATAGCGGACCTCAGCGCATTTTTTTTTTTATTTCTGATAAAGTACTTCGAAACATTCACATCTTTCAATGTTGTATCTTCTATATTTCCAGTAAAACTTCTCACATTATACATGAATTTCAAGAAATTTGCTATGTCTAAGTTTGGTATTTTTTTTTAATGTATAGATATTTCATCATTGTCATTCTATGATAAGATATCAAGTTGGTTCTTAAGAAACAAGAGTGTATTTTCTTGTCATAAGCAAGAAAAACGAAGTTAATATAAGTCAATGATAATTCTCATTTATGAATTTCTTGTAGTCTTCAACTTTTTTCAACACATTTCACTCAACTTCTATTTTCACTTCATCTATCACTTTGTCATACTTCTTTACAGTTATAGTATGTATATCAGTTCAAGTCACTGTTTAAATTTACGTCATTGATTTATTCAGTTCACTCAATCTCTTAGGTCATAATAATTTCATTAAATTTATAAGATTCAACAACAAAAAAAAAACCCTACTCATTACACATGAACTTAATATTATTGCACTGGGAAGAACTATAGAAATTTGGACAATAAAAATATATTACAACAGCTAATAAATTCAATTTTCGGCAAGCATGATAGGATATAAAAATTGTATTTTTTCGTTTTTCTGCTAAAGTTTAAGTTCTCTGTTAGACAATAAAACGTTTGCCTAGAATAAAATCATAAATTATTCATCATTTATGCACCAACAGTAAAATTATCATTTACATTTTTGTAGATTTTTCTTTTTAACATGATAATGTCTTACATGTAAAGTTTATTTAATAGTAATTTCCGACTTGAAAATGTAGATAGCATTTATTTTCGATGAGTTTGATTTCAACTGACAAATATATTTCAACATTCAAAGCACATGCGAGTTATGTGAATAAACCATATGCAACTTAGCTAAATTTAAGTAATTAAGTTGTGAAGTTTTATCTTTGCCATAGAAAATATATTTATTCTTACTGATTTTTGTTAAGTGCTAAGACGATCTTTCACAAAGTATGTCTTCTTGCAACATGAGAAAAGATGCGAAATGATAAGGACTTCTCTGGTATGCTTTCAATTCCTTGAGAAATACATTTAGCTTAACTACAAGACTTGTTCCGATTCTGAAGTATGCTATTTCCTATCGTAATTTATAATTTTGCATGATACTTGGTTTAAAAGTTGAAAAAGTTTGCACAAATTTCCTATGTAAGTTCTGCTTCACTGACAAGTTATCGGTCACAAGCAATAAAAATTTCACTTTGTTTGACTAATGTTATGTATGTGTTAATTATCATGAGTAATATCAGTTTTATTTGTGTCTTTCGAAAGCGAGCATTCATAAATTTAAAAGGATATTTCAAACTATTTTCAAAATATAAGTATCTTTTACAAGTTTTTTCCGGAATGAACTTTGCTCAGTTATATTAATATTGAATATTCATCTTACAAAATAAGCCTCTTGTAAAACACATTCCGTTTCAGTTTTTCTGAAATTTATGTATAAGTTATTTAGAAATTATGGTTGGAAGTTAAAAATCTCTATATTAATGATATATTGTCAGCACCTCTCAAATAAAAAAAAAATTCATGTATAATTTAGTTTGTCCAGATGATGTTCAATTTTACGTAGTAACAAACTCTACATTTTCCAAATTTATGCTAGTTTTTCACAAGAAAAAAAAATATTCTTTAAGTTTGCCTAGCAAACTTTTTTCAGTATTTAAATTTTCTAAGTATATTCCATCACATGAGTAGTTAACTATTTCCACTAAGGAAAATATCTTATTATTTTAGTTTGTTTGATTGATGTTAGATTTTTATGTTTCTGATTGGTGATTTGCATATACAGTTTTAAAAACTTTACACAATTCGTAACATATATGTTAGAAATAATAGTATATCGCATCTGAGATTGAAAAAATTTATAACTATTATCATGTAAAGAAGGTTAAATTTTAAAAACATGTCGTTGAATATGAGTGTTACCATGAAAAAAGTTAACTAAATTACTTGTGATTTCCTTTCAGAGTATAAAAAGTTATATAGTTTACATATAATTCGCAAGTTTCTTTCAATTTATCTTAAGATGTTTTAAAAGTCTTGCAGGTGATTTTCAAAACTTAAATGCATATCTAAAATGTATTTAATATCTACAATTTATTTAATATTTTCCCCCAATTCACCTTTCTTAGATAAGTAAAATAAACCTTAGTCAGCATGTATTGCACGAGTTAATACGACACCTTAACGTATATTATTACAAAGTAAATTGTCTAAGTAACATAAATTTCCAACTTGCATTGATTTTCCGATTGAAAAGTAGAGGTGAATTTTTTTCCTTGGAGTATCTATAACTAGTATTTATTTTAAATCTCTTACTATTTTTCTTCTATGTAACAATTTTGTTAAGTTTTACCCGTATTGTAGCATATAATCTCACTGAGTTTGAACAATATTCAATGTTTTAGACAATAGAAAAGTTTTCAAGTAGAAATGATCTTAAATTCTCCAAGTGAATCATACTTTTTGGAAGAAAGTCCATGCGAATTCTACCTTCACTTACTAATGTGTCTTTGAAATCCACTTCATTCATTCATTCCAAGTTTTCACAAACATTTCATTATGAAAAAGGAAAAGTAGGAAAACGATAATCTCGAAGACCTGCTGACACACCGCAGCATCACCCGCTGCTTGCGCGTCGATGCTGTTGTTCTTGCTGTACAAGTCTCCCGACATGTTTGAACAAGTTTTAGCGTGACTCATCCTCCGGTCTAAAAATGCCGGCAAGTGGCGTATCACCTACCGCTAACCTGATTGGCTAATTACCGTCACATGCTTATCATCCCGTTTAAAGACGTGAATTTTATATGTAAAGTAAATTTTTACGCTAACGCTGAAATTCTTTGCTATAGAAAGTTCAAGTATGTTATTTTTTTTCTCTTATATGTTACATTTTAAACACATGATATGAAATTTTTACGTTATGCTTATCTTAGAAATTTTTGAGTATGTTACTTTTTCTTTTATTTAACATTAACCTAAGAGTTTAATTGTATATGAGAAGTAAATTGTCACGTTAAAGTTTAAAGACATGATATTTATATGTGAAGTAAATTTTCGTGTAAAGGTTAAAATTCTTTATCTTTGTAATTTTTATTCTGTTAAATTTCCCATTATTTAACATTAACCTAAGAAAATAATTGTGTATGAAATTTTCGCGTATTGTTTAAATTGTTGTCGAAGAAAGTTTAAGTATGTTATTTTTTTTCTTCTCTAATTTAGCATTATTTTTACACATTTTAAAGATAAAAATGTTATGTGTGAAATAAATTTTCGCGTATTGTTTCAATTCCTTACCTTATAAATTTTTAATATTTCTTTTTCTCTAATTTAGCGTTATTCTTACACATTTGAAAGACATAATTTTTATATGTGAGGTAAATTTTCGCGTATTATTTGAATTCTTTGCCTTATAAATTTTTAGAGTTTCTTTTTTTTATCTTATTTATCGTTGATATAAGAGTATGATAGTACATGTAAAGTTAATTTTAACGTTCAATTTTAAATTCTTTGCCTTGTAAATTTTTAGTGTTTCTTTTTTCTAAAAGTTAGAGTTGTCATTATACATTTTAAAGACATGAAAGGCAATGTTTGAATTCTTTGTCGTAGAAATTATAGGTATGTTATACTTTCATCCTACATTTCAAATTTAAAGTCGTGATTTTTATATGTGAAGAACATTTTTTACGTTAATGTCAAAGTTATTTGTCGTACAAAGTTTAAGTGTGATACTTTTTTTCTTTTATTTAGCGATATTTCTACATATTTTAATATCGGGATTTTTATGTGTAAAGTAAAATTTTACGTTAATGTTAAAGTTATTTGTCGTAGAAAGTTTAAGTACGTTACTTTTCTCTTGCATGTTATATTTTAAAGTCGTGATTTTTATACATGAAGGGAATTTTCGCGTAAAGGTTAAATATTTATCTTAGAAATTTTAAGTAAGTTACTTTTTTTCTCTTATTTAGCGATATTTTTACACATTTTAAAGTGATTTTTATGTGTAAAGTAAGTTTTTTTTCGTTAATTTTAAAGTTATTTGTCGTAAAGAGTTTAAGTATGTTACTTTTTTCTCTTATTTAGTGATATTCGTACACATTTTAAAGACATGATATTTATTCGTAAAGTAAATTTTCATGTTCACTTTTGAATTCTTAGTTGTAAGATGTTCAAGTATGTTACTTTTTCTCTCTTATTTAAACATTAGAGTATCCAAAATCAGTTATCACATATCTATTCAGCATTAGCAGCTACTTCTGTGTTGCCATTCATCAACTTAAGTAAGTATCATTGTACAGTAAAAACTATCTTGATTAATATAACTAACATAGACATATTAATTTCTAACAAGTTTAATGGTAATATAAATTTTAACATAGACAGTAAGTAGCTAAGATATATAATATCGCTCGCATAGTACAGTATAGCTTTAAATTACAACCGGTTGTAACAAATAGAATCAATTTCAAAGTATTTGAAGGTTGATATATCGAAAAGTTGCGTATTTCCATCTCTTTGAAAACATTGTTCTGACTAAAATGAAATGTTTTTCCTAAACCATTCTGAAAGAAGAAGGAAAAAAATATAAATTCTTCAATAAAATATGGATAATACATTTAAAATTTACAAAAATGAGAATAATACTTACATAAATAAAAAAAAAATCGTCATTTTTCTATTCAAAGTGATAAATATTTCGTTTTTTTGGAAATGTATATTACTAATATTGTATTGCAAACTCACGTGTGAACACACTACAACTACTAATTCCTTCAACAGGGTCAGACTAACTCAACCTAAAAATAATTGTAAAATCATTGCTTTAACTTCCATAATGGGTTTCAGTTGCTGAATATTGAAAATTAATTCTAGTCTAAGTTCTTTTGTTGTCTAGTCAATCCCTCAAAAACTATGACAATAAAAGAAAAAAACTTTTTAATGACATGTTAAGCTCTGTAAAAGAAATTTTCACGTTAAGATATCAAAGTTTAAATTTTTTTTTTCTCATAAATTTTAATTTATATTTACATTTCATACTGTTATTGAGAAAATAATGAGACTTTATGTGTCTAACATTGATTAAACCTGATTCCTTAAAAGTGTCTTGCGATTATATCTCTCAACATTAGTTTAAATGTGTTAAGCACTTATAGAAAAAAAATCCACTCAATCCGAAACTTTACGCATTTGTGTTAGTATATTATCTTTGCATGTATTTGAAGTTTTTAATGGTTAAGCATGAAAAGTTATAAACTATGTAATTTATATTCCTTCCTACCACTAGATGGCGCCGCAATTACATTAAACTTAGTAGAAAACTGTCTTACTAAACTGTATAGTCAATGAGAAGAGCATTTGAAATCACGTGACATATTCTAACCAATCAGAAGTGAGCTTTTATTTCAACCAATCAAAGGAGACTTAGCTATATATCAGGATACAAGATGTTGCCATTCCTTAAACTTTGATATAAAGCAAATCGTGACGTCATCCCTACTACATTAACACTGTGACGTCACTGGTAAAACAGCCTATCACTCTAAGTTATTCACTTAAAAGTAACCCTAGAACAACTCAACTCCATCCCGCCTAAAACTTAGCATATTCCTACTGCTGCCATCGTCTTAAAAGTAAATTTTGTAAAATCATGAATGACGTCATACCCACTGTGACGTCACGCAATAAAAACCTATCACTCTAACTTATTCATTTACAAGCAGCCCTAGAACAACTCAACTCCAGTTAACTGGAAACAAAAACTAAAAAGTGTTGCCATCGCTCTAAACTTTGATATAAAACAAATTATGACGTCATACCTACTGTGACGTCACGCAATAAAAACCTATCACTCTAACTTATTCACTAAGAAGCAGTCCTAGAACAACTCAACTCCACTTAACTGGAAACAAAAACTAAAAAATGTTGCCACCAATCAAAACTTCGATATAAAACACATTATGACGTCATTCCCACTGTGACGTCATACATAAACAGCTTATAACGAAACCGAAACTAAAACAGCAGCAGGAGGGAAACAACTCAACTCCACTTCCGGTCACGTGACTTCCGGTGATGGCACTTCCTGTGACGTCATATCCGGTCATGTCCACTTCCGGTGACGTCATCGTCCCTCGTCCCGTCGCTCGGTCGCTCCATGGCCCAGGAGCCCTATTTTCTAACTACTAACTATTTTTTGTGCAATTAAAGTGCAGTAAAATGTGTCTATTATCTTCAGCAGTAAATAAACTACCAAGAGACACAAAATGCACTCCTTGTTTGTTTCATAGTTGCGTGGCGCCTTTTTCTCGTAGCATGGAGACTGGATTCTTTTTATTTTATTTATCACTTCCTGGAAAATACTTTCTTTTTCGTTATTTTTATGAAAAATAATGCCTTGAGATCTATTTTTAGAATTCATGCCTTGATGTTTTATTATTTTTTCATTATTTAGGAATAGATGAAATGTTACACTTAGGCACTTTTATGCTTCCGTTTTCTCTTTTTACGAAACATGTTTGAATGCTTATATATGATCAAAAAAGAAAAGTAGGAGTGTTAATAATTTAACCTATAAAAAACTATTTTTTTAATCAAATCCCTTATAAGAATTATCAATTTATTAACAATAAAAGTATTTTTTTTTTAAATGATTTATTAAAATGCTTTCGAAACGCCGCGTCGATTAAAAAAAAAAAAACTTAATATGGGATTTATGTCCGAAACAATTATTTATCTTAATTGAAAAAATACTGGCAACAAGACTTCATCCAGTAATCAAATTATAACTGATTTAATTTATTCTGGAACGTGCCGTAAATGCTGTCTCATCCACTTTATTTATGCCCAAAATTCAAGGAAATGAAATTAGAGGATCGTTTTGATTTCTGCAAACAGCATAAAGTGTGCATGAAATGTTTGTCCCAGAAATATGACAAAAATATATCTTGCCAGTCAAAAGGCACATGTAAAGGGCAGTCATTAGAATTTTTGTTAGATTTTACAAAAAATGTTTTAGTCCTTTCAAGCGTGTTTGGTTTGGAATTTCTGGCAATGCTACCAAGTATTGAAATTCTTTTTTCAATAAACAAAATAAAGTTGTGGTGTCACATGCCCACCAACTCTAAAGCAACAACTCAACTCGACTCAACCCGACAAAAAACATGAGATGACTCTGAACTCCCGGGCAACATGCTACGAACTTAACTAACGAACTGATCAGACAATCATGACTCAACAACTTTCTTAAGTTTAATTTGCACTGTTAAGAACAACTTTTATTTTCAACAAGTAATGTCCTTTATATTTTCAAGTTATTTATGTGCTTGTCAATGTTCATCGATGATCTCTACTTAAATAAAACCAACCGATAAGCACCTAACGTAGCAGTGGTGACCTGTGTATTAACGAACATTTTAAAAACTTATGAGCGAAATGGTGAGCATTACAACTGTGGTGATAAAGGATTATCACATTGCCTGACTTTTAAACTATTTGAAATGATGAAAACCAACTTCTCAAATGGATACACGTAGTTTGAATGAATACACGTGGTGAAACCCGAAATATCGCTGCATTGAAGTCCACGGCAAATAGAACAAGGTAGGGATTTGACATTAATTCATTAATTCTTTCTGAGTGGTGATTGCTTTATTTTATTTTGGTTTCGTTTTGATTTTTCCAATTACTTCTGTTTTTAAGTCGAAATGTCTGTTGCTGATAACACTCCTAAAAATGTGGAAATTAACCGCGTGCATATAAAATTACCAGTATTTCATAAGGGAAATATAAAGTTATTTTTAGAGCAACTCGATGCTGCATTTTCAATTAATCAAATTAGAAGCGAAACTTCTAAATACAACTATTTAATTAACGCGCTAGATAATGAAATTTTGACTTTAGTTAGTGATTTGGTTCTTGAATGTCCTGATGATAAACCGTTTACTACTTTAAAAACGGGGCTTTTGGATTTGTTTCAACACTTAGCTGCCAAAGAGGCAAAAATTCTGTTGGAGGATTTACAGCTTGGAGACCAAAAACCAAGCATCTTATTACGTCGAATGAAGAACTTTCACATGGCAAAGTTGGTGACGAATTTTTGAAAAATTTATGGTTGCAACGACTTCCGAAAAACATTCAAACAGTGCTAGCTATAAGTGGGGATGAGTTAGATAAGTTGGCAATTCTGGCCGATAAAGTTGCAGAATTGACTGAACCAAGCAATTCATACGTATCTGTAGTGTCAGAAAATACTAATACTTGAAAGGTCAAATCTCTGAAGTGAGTCAAAAACTTCAACGACTGAGTACGAATTTTGGATTAAATCGTGAACGCGACCATTCACGCTGGCGTAATAACTACCGTAGAAACGCAACTTCCCGTAATCGTTCCGCAACTCCCCATAGTACACAAAACAATTTAAATGATAGAAGTATGTGCTGGTATCATTGTAAGTTTGGAGCAAGGGCTCTTAAGTGCAACTCTCCATGTTCCTTTCAAAATGCGTCGGGAAACGCGCAGGGCCAGTTGCAGTAGCGGCTTGCGATGATGGCCCTAACACCAAACATATAAGCCGTTGTTTGTTTATTTTGGATCTTAACAGTGGCGTGAAATTTCTGGTTGATTCTGGTGCTGATATTTCTATTATACCACAATGCGGAAATAATAAACCTTCGCCCATATATCTCTTTGCCGCCAATGATTCTAAAATCGCTACGTATGGGACAAAAATGATGGAATTAAATTTAAACTTGCGACGTCCATTTAGGTGGGAATTTACTGTTGCCGACGTAACAAAGCCTATAATTGGATCTGATTTCTTAGAAAAATTTTGTCTGGTTATTGACATTATAAACAAAAAGCTCATTGATCCTTTAACTTCATTAACATCTTCAGGAAAATCTTATCATGGACCGCCTATATCAATTAAAACTATTGCAAGTGGTTCATGTGTACATGATATTTTAAAAGAATTCCCCAACCTTACTCGACCTCGCCCATTTGCGGGAGTATTTCCTCATAACACGAAGCATTTTATTGAAACAGAAGGTCCGCCTGTATTTTCTCGGCCACGTAGATTACATCCTGCCCAGCTTAAGAAAGCAAAGCAGGAATTTCAGTACATGCTGGATCAAGGTTTATGCCGCCCTTCAAAGTCAAATTGGGCATCTCCACTGCACCTCGTTCCAAAAGGGGATAATAACTGGAGACCTACCGGCGACTATAGAGCTCTTAACAAAATCACCGTTTCTGATAACTATCCAGTACCGCATATTCAATATTTTTCTCAGAATTTAGAGGGTTGCAAGGTTTTTTTAAAAATTGACCTCGTCCGCGCTTTTCACCAGATTCCAGTTAATCCGGATGACATACCTAAAACTGCAATCACCACACCGTTTGGTTTGTTTGAATTTTTGTGTCTTCCTTTTGGTCTTTCTAATGCGGCCCAGAGCTTTCAAAGATTCATCAACGAAGTTCTGCAAGGATTAGACTTCTGCTTTCCTTATATCGATGACATCCTGATTGCCAGTTCTGATATTGAGGAGCATCATCACCACCTCAGATTAGTCTTCAAGCGTCTGGACAAGTACGGTCTAACTATTAACACCTCTAAATGCGTCTTTGCAGCAAAAGAAGTTCCATTCCTGGGATACCTCGTCAACCAGTATGGATCTGAACCTTTGCCAGATCGAGTCCAAGCCATTCAAGATTTCCCTAAGCCTGAGACTAAGAAACAACTTCGGCAATTTCTTGGAACCATCAATTTCTACAGACGTTTCTTGCCTCACACTGCATCAACTCAAGCACCTCTTCATGAGCTTCTCAAGGATAGTCGTAGAAATGACAAAACTCCAATCCCATGGACAATACAGACAGTTCAGGCCTTCATCAAGTGTAAGACTGAGCTGGCACAAGCAACTCTTCTGCATCATCCTTCAGCGAATGCCCCCTTAGCATTGCATGTTGATGCCTCAGACTTTGCAATCGGAGCTGCTCTTCATCAAGTCTCTCCATCAGGCGATCTGCAACCACTAGCATTTTTCTCTAAAAAACTTACACCAACTGAGAGAAATTATTCAACATATGATCGGGAACTTTTAGCAGCATATTCAGCAGTTAAACATTTCAGGTACATGCTTGAAGCCAGAGAATTTCAACTGTACACTGACCATAAACCCCTGACATTCTCCTTTAAGCAGAAGCAAGATAAAGGTTCACCACGCCAGATGCGACATTTGGATTTTATAGGGCAATTCACCACCAACATCGTCCACATTAAAGGCTCTGAAAACATCCCAGCTGACACTCTGTCAAGAATTGCTACAGTCACTTTTCCTTCTCCTATTGACTACGAACAAGTTGCTAAGGACCAAACCATCGACGAAGATCTTAAAGAAATTCTCTTGTCCACATCATCAAGTCTTCAGTTGCAGAAACTTAAACTTCCTGGAACCGATGTTGAGTTACACTGCGACGTTTCTACAAAGAGAATCCGTCCCTTCTTACCAACTGCACATCGACGACTGGCATTCGACACCCTTCATAATCTCAATCACCCTGGAATACGATCTTCAGCGAAACTCGTAAGCGAAAGATTCATTTGGCCTTCCATGCAGAAAGACTGTCGAATGTGGGCTAAAGCCTGTACTTCTTGTCAACGCTCCAAGGTACAAAGACATGTATTTAGTCCCTTAGGAACATTTGCAGTCCCTGACACTAGATTTTCTCACATCCACATCGATTTAGTCGGCCCACTCACACCATCCCAAGGATTTCGATACTGTTTGACAGTGGTCGATCGCTTCACCCGTTGGCCAGAAGCTTTCCCCCTCGCAGATATCACAGCTGAAAGTGTTGCAGAGACCTTGTATTCTGGTTGGATTTCAAGATTCGGTGTTCCGGCCCACATCACCAGTGACCAGGGACGCCAATTTGAGTCGACACTTTTCAAGTCACTAGCCAAGCTTTTTGGAATAAACAAGCTGCGCACCACCGCTTATCATCCTATGTCCAATGGTTTGGTAGAATGTCTTCATCGTCCTCTGAAGAGCGCCATCATGTGTCACAACACAGAGAAATGGAATGCAGTTCTTCCTACTATCTTCCTCGGCATGCGATCTTCAATTAAGGAAGATATCAACGCCACTTCAGCTGAGCTGGTATACGGCACAGGTTTACGACTTCCAGGTGAATTTTTTGTCTCCAGATACGCAGATCCAAATCATACCATTTTCGTTGAAACGTTGAGGAACACTATGAACAGGATCAAACCAACTCCAACCTCCCATCACACGCGTCCGAAAATCTTCGTTCATAAAGAGCTGAACACCTGCTCCCATGTGTTCGTCCGAGTTGGACAAGTGAGAACATCGCTTCAGCCACCCTATGATGGTCCGTATCGAGTACTTTCTCGTGATGCCAAAACCTTCCGTCTGCTGGTCAATAGAAAGGAATCTACTGTCTCCATTGATAGACTCAAGCCAGCGTTCACCATTAGTGATTCGGCTTCGGAAGAGGAACAGACAAGCGAACCAAGATGTTGGATTCCTCAAGATGTTGTAATAGGACAACACCAGACAACCACAAGGTCTGGAAGACGTGTCAAATTTCCCCAACACCTCCTGACTTAAACTCTGGCAGAGGGGTACTGTGGTGTCACATGCCCACCAACTCTAAAGCAACAACTCAACTCGACTCAACCCGGCAAAAAACATGAGATGACTCTGAACTCCCGAGCAACGTGCTACGAACTTAACTAACGAACTGATCAGACAATCATGACTCAACAACTTTCTAAGGTTTAATTTGCACTGTTAAGAACAACTTTTATTTTCAACAAGTAATGTCCTTTATATTTTCAAGTTAGTTATGTGCTTGTCAATGTTCATCGATGATCTCTACTTAAATAAAACCAACCGATAAGCACCTAACGTAACAAAGTCATCAAAATTGGGGACATCGTTAGTGGTTAATGAAGCTTCGTAATTTTTTCTAGTGTCTCTATCCAATTTGCTTAAAAACACATTCAAAAGTAATGCATTCGACAGTTTATCCCTCTCAAATTTCAAAACTAAAAGTACTCTTAGATTTCGTTTGACGCAATCAACCAAGTTTCTGAGCTCCCTTTCTGACTCATGCTTCATCGGTTCAAGATTTAATATGCATCGAATATGCGTATCTATAACTATGCGTTTGTTGTCATATCTCTTATCCAGTGCTTCTAATAACGACCCATAAGAATCATCCATAGTTTCGATACATTTAGAGTCGCCACGTAGCGCACCGCGCAAATAATATAGCTTATCCATGTCCGAGAGGGACGGATTTTGGTCAATTAAATTGACAAACTGCGCTTTGAAAGACGTGTATTCTTCAATTTTCCAGCTAAAAATGGGAAGAGGAATTTCCGGTAATTTCAGTTTCGAAACCTCATTGGCTGACTGCGAATGGTCGTCAACCAAAGTTTTCGAACAGTCAGTTTTGTTTTGAGAAGTTTTATCAATATTCGCCTTTTTTAATTTATTTAAAGAGGTAGAGATTCTTACCTCCAAAGCCCGGATTTCATCGTCTATATCCGTCAAAGATTTCTCAGTAGTATCGAATTCACCTTCGGGTGTTGCTGTGTAGTAATCCATCTTCAAGTTTGTTGAGCTGGTCTTGATGAGCCAATAACATTTCATTGTCGATAGACTCGACATCCTCCATAGCCTTGGACAGCTTAGTCAGCTGACCATTGACATTGCCGCGCCGGCGATGTAGAACGACCAAATTCGTCATATTAAAAAAAAATAGTTTCGGTTGTTAAAGTTAAAAATAAATAAATTCAGAATTATTCGCGGGTGACTCCGGCTCGACGGATCAAAATGTTTGAGCAAATAGTTAAAATAATTGTGGACTGTATTCATAGGTTAATTTTTTAATAACTAAATGACGAGCCATAGTTTGGCTAGTGTCAATACAAAGCGCTTCTAAAAATAGAAGACTGCAATTTCAAAAACAACCATGCAGGGTTGCCAGAGAAAAAAAGTTCTCCAAGGCGCCAAGAGCTGTGGAGATTCAGCCAAGGGAAAAGAAAACTGCAGAACGAATACAACACCCCTTGTAGAAGATTTGAAAAGTCTGTTTTTCTTAAGTTCAATTAGAAGGCGAAAACTACTTATGTTGAAATTTTCAGAGCTGTAGACTAGACCTATTAGAAATCGTTTTGTAAAATATTTATTAAAAAAATAACTAATTAAAATTTTAACAGTATGTTTGTCAAAGGTATAATTAGAAGGCCAATCTTACTTATGTTGAAATTTCAGAGCTCTAAGCATAATTTAAGTAGCTATCTATATATACATAGCTTGGTTTATTATTATAGACTAAGTTCTATGGTGTATTTCCTAGAAAACAAACAATTTTCAAGTGCAGAGTATATTTATTTTAAACAAGGAACTATGAATTATTCTGTGCGAATGCATATTTTAACATCTCAATTTAACATCATTAAATTGAGATCCAAACAATAAGAAATAGGTAAATAATAAGTTGGATATATTTTGTAGTAAATTTCACAACATTTAAAAAATAATTACATCATGATGAAATACGAAAAATCTAGAGATAAAAAATAAATATTTATTGAGAAGTATATATACATTGTTTTCAATTTATTTACTATAACTTACAATCATGCCAAAATTATCTTATACATAACGTGATTAAAATATTAAATTATCTATTTCTCATTGCGGTTTTTTAATTTTGCATTGCATTTAATAAATTTTGGTAAAAAAAAAAAATTTTTTTTAGCGTGATATCAGGAAATCACGAAAGAAAGTTAAATTTCTAACTGCAAAAGGAAGGCAAAAAAAATTTCACTTTCCATTCGTATCACAAAGTCATTATAAATCGGGAATGACTAGACCTCAGATGATAAGAGCAATTTCAAAATGTTTTCATTAATTTCTCATTGCAGTTGGGTAATTCTACGTAGAAATGTTACTCAATATTTTCTTTCTTGAAGAAAAACAGCTAAGTAATGAAACGATAGGAAGTTTAATTTCTCATTGCAAAGAAAGAGGCAATAAGAAATTTTACTTTCAATTGTATCGCAAATATATTATACATAGGGAATGACTAGACATCAGATGGTAAGAGCAATTGCACAAATATTTTAAATTCAATTTCTCATTGCTGTTGCTTAAATCTTTGTTGCTTTTACAGATTTTATTTAATATTTCCTTTTCAGGTGAAGAACAGCTAAAGGAATAATACGAAAAGAAATTTCTCATTGTAAAGAGACGGGAAATAAAAAAAAAAATTATCTTTCACATGGACAAGAGTGCATTTGCAAAAAAGCCCTTTGCTTTTAAAAATCAAAAAAAGGTGCAAATTGACGTAATGAAACACATTTGTCATTTTGAAACTATGTTTCGTGCTATAATGAACAACTGTTTGTAGTTCTTCGTAAGTCTATTGTGCATTTATTTTTGGCTTTTAAAGGTGATTCTTGCTCCTGCGTGTAGTCTATAACAATTTATGACTTAACAGAAGGAGAGAAAATTTTTTTCTTTTACTGGACAATCCTTTCCTGGGTTGTTCTCTCAATTCCTGGAAAGTATTTGGCTTTTTATTTATTAAACATCGAATTCGAGACTTTGAAATCTATTTTTAAGATTCAATTGAGCATTTCTTATACTGACTTTGAGTTTCATGTTTAAATTTTTTCATAATTATTATTTTCTCTGGAACATGGAAGAAATAAAAAGCTACTCTTGTACTTTTGTATCTTCTATTTCCTTAGTACAAAACAATGTTTCTAGAATACCGCTAAAACAAGTTGGATGATCCCGATTAGGCTTACATTCGCCACAGAACTGCCCCTCAATCTTATAAGAAGTAGAACCTTAGACGTCATTGATATGACAAGGGAACCGGAAAGCAAAGTTTTCGTATGGACCCGGTGATAATTGAGGTGTTGAAGTTGCTGCAAGTGGTACTGTCGCACTACCGAATCAAAAGACAAACTTCAATCAGTTAATTCTGACCTAAGACAGTTTACCGTAAATAAAATCCATGTAAATAAAATTTTCACTGCAATAATGATCTTGTAAATCAACTGAAATAACAAATTGGGTATGTAATTTGAACTGTTGTTGCTTAAGAGCTGTTGTAATTTAATTTTTATTACAATAATTTTACTTTTTCCCTTCTTATCTGTCGGACTTCGATGCTCTTGGATATTGCCCCCCCCCCCCCCCGACATACTCACCCGCATTACAGCCCCTGTGGGCCCCGTCACTAACGCTTGAGTTTAATATTTTAAGTAAATAATAAATATCCCCAGTGATATATCGCAGTGAGATAGCTCTTTCTCCAATGATACTATTTTGCTTAATTTTTTAAGGATTGTTTCATTCCAAATACTATAATCCGTAATTAATAAAGCAAGTACAAAAAAATTTTTGAACATGTTTCCTAGAAGATTTAATTGTATATTTAAAACTGAATTACACAAAAAAAATATTTCTTTTGTAATAACAAGAAATTCAAATTAAAAATAACAATGTGTTGGAAACTATAGTTTTGATTCTAAGAATTCCTTTCGAAAATTCCCAGTATTTTCTAATTAAAAAAATATTCATATTCTTTAAAAGTTATAATTTTTTGAATGACACACGTATATAACGGTTGTTTTTAACCGTACATCCATTTGGGAAGTATTTTTGAAAAGAGCGCTTAAAGTGGTTTATTTGCCATTATGAAACATTTGGTGAGTATCTTCCTTAATCAAACTCTATGATCGGTTATTCCAGAAAGCAAGCTCTGGTTTTATAAAGGATGATTGTAAAAAAATAATTTAATACTAAGCCGACATTACACTATAAAGAGTTTCTTGACAAACATTCCGAAAAATGAGTTCCGGTTTTATAAATGATAATTGTTAAAAATAATTTCATGCTAAGCCGACATTACTATATGAGTTTCTGGACAAACATCTTTTATAAAATAAGTTTCAAGAGAAATGTTATCTAGAGATAAGAGAAATTAAAATCTAGAGATAATCACCAAAAAAATAATTTCTAAAATTTCTTGCGTTCAGAGAGTAATGAAATTTAAAAGAATAGAAACTAAAAATAAATTTTATGAATCAGTATTTTTACTTTCAATTACCCATCTGTTAAAATAGGATACTAAAAGTATTGCATTCGGTTAAAAAATTGTACATCCCCCCCCCCCCCCCTCTTCTTATTTCTACACGTTTTTGGAACGTGCTGAATTCAAAAAAGTGGTCTAGAAAAATTGTGTCTGTGTGGGCATAACTCCCGAACAGATTGACCTACGATGTTTAAATTCTGAATGCGCGGGTTAGCCACGAGACCTGTCATTCAGGATTTCGTCAAAATTACGCATACGCTATGTAGTTTTTCAATATAATCTTCATTAAAAAAATTGTCAAATATACTTTTATCATTTCATATATATATATCAGAAATAATTATAATTTTCATTTGCATAATATTAATAGAAAAATTTAATTTTTAATAAATACTTCGTGAATATTTAATTAAAATATTTGTTGCATTAACCATTTTTCAACGGGTGCCTTTAGGCATCTTACAACTTTGTAGTAATGTAATATTTATCGAAAAACATATTGCCGTTTTGGAGGTGTTTTTTTCTACCACTAATAATTATGGCCGAAATGACAATTTTTTTTTAATCCATTCGTTGTCGATGACAATGCATTCCAATAAGGGCACAGGAATCGATGATTTTCTTTGCAGTGGTCAAACATTATGAAAAGTTGTTATTAGCTCAAAATTACTTAAATAAGTTGCAATTGCACTTAAAAGTTGGCAATATATTCATATTCTTTAAAAGTTATATATGATATATACTAAAAATTTAGTTTTATGTGTTAATTTTTTCATATCTTTCAACATATTCTGTTATTTCCTTATGATAAGGGCGTGATAGTTCTCGTACTTACTAGTGTGAAGATTCTATTTTTCTCCGGCCCAACAGGCCATCTCAATTATTTTTTTTACCATCGGATTCAATACAGTGCCACAGCTCTCCAGTTTGTACTACCAAAATCTTATGGTGTTTCTTTTCTACTTTAATAGAAGATGCTTACTTACAAAATATTAAACGTAGTAATTTTACAACATTTGTTTTAAACACGTTTTTATTAGTTTCACCTGTATGCTTGTAACCGACTCTTTTGGGCTCGATTTTGCCCTACTTTGAGCGATCAGATTTGATTCAAACTTTGCACACTTGTCAAAGACCGATGACAATACAATAATTCAATAAGTTTGTCGCTTTATCACAAGGATTAGCTCGTGTTGCCCTTGCGCCGTTAAATTCCAACCAACCAACCTTCTCCGGAATCGAACCCTGGTGTGCCGTTACCCGTTACAATCCCAGTAATCACAAAACCTATCATCTACATTTGATAAGGCCGGCATTTGAAAAATTTGTCGTAGGCACGACGGTTATACAAAGCGTGTTTTTTTAGTCGCATTATTCTTACCAGGATCTTCAGGATTAGTGATTTTTCATATTCAGAGACACGGTAGTGTTTTGTGCCAAGTAATAAGGCGTGTACTAAGGCATACACATGACTTAAATTTGAGACAAGCATGTGACTATTGGCAGGAACAACTGGAGAGTTTTGTGCACTTAACTAAAAAAATTAACTAAAAAAAATGTATAGTTTACAGAAAAAATAATTAATAGTTTAAAAAACTAAAAAACATGCTTTAATAGAAAACCAAACTAAAAAGTAGAAAATAATTAATAGTTTAAAAAACTAAAAAACACGCTTTAATAGAAAAGTGAACCAAAAAGTAGAAAATAATTTTACTTTTTTTTACTTTAAAACATTTATCTTTTGAAAAACATCCCTCTTTCGTGATCGAAAAAGTTAGAACGAATGTTCCTGCATAATGCAATCAATTAACAATTTAACACACAAGACGATTTCCCTACTTTATTGTCCATCTGATGGCTGTGTGGTTTGCGCTCTGGCATCGCATGTCAAAGGTATTGGGTTCGAATCCCAGGTCAGGCATAGATGTTCGTTGTGGTTCGGAATCAACGCTAAGCTGTAGGTCCCGGCCTTATTAGCCATCATTGTGCATAAAATTAGGTCGTCAAGCGTGCTAACTAACCAACCCTAATTAAAACCCTTTATCTAACTCCAAAGTGAGGAGAAATGTACTAAATATGCAACTCGGCACTGCATTTTGCTCACATCACATATTTCATCTTGTCTTCACTTTTGTTGTATAATCTCAATAGAAAGGCACAGTCTACTGTATTTTTAGTCAATGATTCAAACCCGACACCTTTGGCATGCAAGGCCAGAACGCTATACCCACAAGTGAGACTTAAAGAGCAGGAAGTATTTTTCGCCAGAGTTGAAAGTTAAAGAGCAGTGGGTTACCACATAAAAGAGAATGCTCATTATTTGGCAAGTAATGACATATTATGCAATTGGATTTAGTTAAACTCATTCAAAGTTAATTTTTGAACAGATCGGCCATTTTTGACCCAGCAGACCAGTGGATTCATGACCTAACATTTCTCTACATTCTATAAAAAAAAAATCAAAATGATATTCGGTGAGGTACCCAAATCTCGGACCATTAGGCTTAATTGCAATGGCAGTCTCGCAGAAATATAACCATACATTTTCCATAACAATACTTTCTCATTTTTCGACAATTTAAAACTTTATATAAGCTATTTAACTTAATAAAATTCATTTCTCCAACCACCATGGTAAATCACTATACTTACTGAGTGAACTTAAGGCTAATAATAAAAATACACAAGCGATATGAGGCGAGTAAGCAACTATAACAAATATTTTTTATTCGATATCACTGCAATCCTATTAAATATAACAAATACCGGCTCTAGTAGATTTTTAAGTGGGATAACTTGAATTATTGACAAGCTTGTTTTTTTTCTTTATTCATTTAGATCCTTGCAGTCTTAGCCCTTTCACTCATACTGGCCATTGAATGTGAATGCCACCTTCCGGAATCACTACACTCATCACGAGTACTGATGGCAACTGAACAGAATAATACCACGGACAATTCGAATACAGAAATGAAGGAAACAGTGTATGAACCAAAATCATTCTTCCTGAGGATAAAAGACTGGTGGCATAATATGTGGACCCCATATAAAGGAGAAACCTGCTATGGAGGGAAGTTATGCAAAGGATGAAAATATCCTGGATCGTAAAACTTGTCTATATGTGTGATTACCAATAAGAAACTAATAGCTACATTATGAATTTATAGCTTATATTGGGGAAAATTACTTATTAAACAAATATGTACCCTGGAGTTCAACTAGTTTCAAAATTCATGTTAGTTTTTAAATTGTACTCCAAAGTAACGGATCTTGATTAGTACATGTTTTATTACTTTTTAAAAATTTGAGCAGAATCTGAATGTACTCCATAAAGGGTTATGAACGACTAATGTGTTGTAAATTTAAAAAAAAAAATCAGCTATGTAATGTATTTCATAGATACTTTAGTGAACCAATTACAATATAACAGCAGATGAGTTTAAATATTTAATATACTATGTGATGTATTCGAAGCATGAACAAACTAAACTAATAAAAATATAAATTTGAAGATAATCCTTATCACTACAAGGTACTTATAAAAAAAAATTTAAAACGTTCATTTTGTAAAAGTTATGTTTATTTTTCCCATGAACAACTATAATTGAATGAATGCAGAGACGGTGATACAACTTTAAAAATCAACAAGATTAACAATGTCGGTAACAATGTTTACTTGAATTTTCAATTGACGACAAAGATGAGATTCTCGGCCAACAAAGTTGAAATATTAAATGTATGCAAAAATGCAGACGTTATCACTCAAAAGCCACTTGACAATATTGGTAAATGTTCACATTCTAACACATTTCCATTCAATATCAATTAATAAAAAATTACAATCATTAAACAGATAGAGATTTCAAATTAAATGCAATTAATCTACCTTAAATAAATTCATGGGATATAAAATGCTGTTTCTACAAAGTTATAACTATAAAATAGCAAATACAAATAGGAAAATAAAATAATAAAATTATATAGCTCAATAATATGCTAATAAATAAACTTTTTATATATGATCATGAAATTCTGTGATAGCTAAACAAAAATTTTGATTAAAAGTTATGTAAATTAGATGGTGAGGTTAGAAAAACTGAAGACTTAATATATTTACAGGTCTTGTATATATTATCTTAACAATTTGAGAAAATGTTAGTGTTATCACTACTTCTGTAACACAGCTTGTAGTATGAATTAAATGCCAATGTTTTAATTAGTTTAATTATTGGTATCTTATCTATGAAGAGAACATAAAGGAAAAACAGTAGAAACTGATAATGTTACTTCATAGCCAGAGTAATATTTTTAACATAGGACCTAGAGGTTTAATAATTGACATCAAAATGGCCCCATACTATACCAATTTTAGTTATTACTCATTGTTATATTACTTATTTTAATACCGTTAGGGTAAATTTAAATATTTACTTTCACAATTCAATTTCACATACTACAATATTTAACACAAATTCAAGCCAAAATAACAGTTGAAATAAATTCTTTGCAAGTGTAAAATTAAATAGCGCATATCATTTGAAAAGTTTTTATATATTATACAACATTACCAGTACAAAATACATGTCTTGTGATCTTTGCTAATCCCCAATTTTAAAAATTCATTAAGCTAAGTTTAATAGAGCATAATAAAATTAATTTAACACCCATTTCATACATAACACATAAGAGCATGTTTTTAATATCATGAAAGTAATCAGCGGAGGCAACTGAGTGCTGTTGATGTGCAAACTGCACAATTAAGACATTATCAGGATCATTAATAATTAAAAAGTAGGGCTATCCAAACCACCAAATTGCTCTCACTGAATAAAATAACAATTTTAAAAATTATTTTTGTAATTCAAATGTCTTGTTACAGGCTACAGGAAACACATAATACAAAAAAGTACACATAACATAAAAATAAATATCTATAATAATCACTCAATGGTTTGACTTAACTTCTTTAACTATCTTTTAATTTGTTTAAATATGTTCTTCTCATTAACTAAGGCTAGATGTTATTTTGATTGTAAAATCACAAATTAACAATTGCCATTGCTGATACTCATATTAGTAGAACAATTCGATCTAATTCACAGCACAGATATAAATACAAAAATGAACACAACATAAAATGAATTGCTAAATCCCAATTAGCTTGGATTCATCTCTCAACTACCTTGAACAGCAAACTCTTCACTGGAGAGTTCTGGCATGGGCTGTAAATGGGGTTCCCCACCAGCAAAATAGTTCTCAATTTCTTCCAGTGTCTTTCCCTTCGTCTCTGGCAGAAAGAAAAGAGTGAAAAAACAAGCAATCAAGCAAAATCCAGAGTAAATCCAGTATGCCCCAAAGTCCCCAACAAGAGTTTCAATCTGGAGGAAAGTCTTTGTTATGATGAAGACAAACAACCACGAAAATGCTGTTCCCAATCCACATATCAAACCGCGTCCCCTCACTGGTGACATCTCGGACATCATGAGCCAGGGAATTGGTCCTAGGCCGATGGAAAAACCAGCAATGTAGACCAGCAAACATAAGAGTGGAACCCATCCATAGTCATTCTTTAAAGATGGATCTTGCGCACCTAGAAGCAAATAGACACCCATTGCGCATAACGATAAGCAAGTAATCAAGCCAGAAATATAAAGAGATTTCTTCCTCCCAATGATATCCATGGTGAGAGAAGTAAAGAGAGTAAACCAGAACATAACTAAGGCAACCCAGAAGTTACCCATGGTTGGGTCAATAGAACTGGATGCTTGTTTAAAGATGGAGACTGTGTAGTACAGTATGGCATTAGATCCAGAGAATTGCTGGAAAAACATGAGGCCCACAGAGAGAATAGCTGGTTTGTAGAAAGTGGGGAGGAATATCTCCCTGGCAGCTAATTTATTTTGGGATGAAGCCAGGCTAAAGCTCTCATTGACCAGCTCATTAACAGATGGATCATTGGTGTTGCCATACAGAAAATTGACTGCATGCACTGCATTGGCACGCTGGTTGTTCATGACAAGCCAACGAGGAGATTCTGGCATTATAAGCATGGATAAGAGGGCAATTAGACCAACCACAGCTCCAACCATGGCTACCCATTGCCAAGGTAGAAACTTTCCACTTACAGATGAAATTATGATGCCAAGGCAAATAAATAACTGGAATCTTGAACCCAAATTGCCTCTCATTTCAGGAGTGGAGACCTCCACTATGTACATGGGCGTGACGACACATATCAGTCCAGCACATATGCCAGTTATGAATCTGCCAGAATAAACAAAAAAGAGGGATTGGGCATATGCAATTGAAAGCCACCCTGCAACTAGGAGGAGGGAAAGATACATCATGACTCCTTTTCTTCCACTTCTATCAGAGAACCACCCTGGAAAGAAAAAAAAATTCTCCATGTATTAAAAATGTATTTTAAATGGAGGAATACATAAATCAGCATTTTCAAATGTGTATCTTTAAATTATACTTAAATACAAAGGAACGTAACATTTAGTTTACTATCACAAATTTGGTGTGGCTTTTAAAAAAAAGCTTCAAGGAAGTGGGCTAGTCATAATGATTTTTGCTAAGTTTACTTATGAAAAATGTTCCATCTAGCAAATGAAAAGATTAATATTTTTTGTATTGTTTATAAGCGTTTAATTATATCTGAATATTATATTTAAAATCAGCTTATTATCATTAATAGCCCAAAAGTTACTTGCACTATTCTTGATTGTTAGTTTTTTGGTAGAGTATAGAATAAAAAACTCTTAATTTTTCATACATTTACCTATCATTAATAAAATGCAATTATTTCTATGAATGAAACATTTGTTGTGAAGGGTGATTTTCAAGATCAATTTCATCAAGGTAGGATGATTTTTGTGCTCAGGGCATTTAAAATGCTGGTTTTTAAAAAGTTCATAAATTACAACACATGAATGCTTTCTATTTCTTAAAGTAGTTTTTATCAAAGGCAAAAAACAAATAAAACACATATAAAGTTTTAACTACATAGGGATAAATTTGACCATTATTTTTCTAAAATTTCAAAGAAGACATAACCTCAAGCCTGCTCCAAAAAATGCCTAAGAATGTTTTTTTCAATTTTGAACACAGGTTAACATTAACAGAACAGTCAGCTAGAAGTTTATGTGATAAAACTTATAACAAACAATGTATGAAAATGAAACTCAAGATTTATAGCCAATTATAGTCAAGGAAACCATTCGTTACTATAAATGAAAATCCCTCTTTCTCATTCCAATGCACATATCTAAATTTGTATTGGTACTCAAAATACTGCAATCATAAGTTAAAAAGTCCTAAATCCAAAAAACTTCAAATGCATATTTTAATGTTTTTTCAATCATCTTAATAAAATGAAAAATATATATATATATTTTCTAAAGGACTAATCCAAAAGTGTTAAAATAGGTATTTGAATTTTTTTGGATTTAGGGCCTTGTAAACTAATGAAGTTGAATAGACCGCCTGCTCATATACACTTTTAAAGTTTGATTCAAATTGTATAAGTGTTTTCTGACAAATAGAAGAACAATTTTATATGACATCAGAAGGACAAGGTTGTAGCAAACTTGGAATGAGTGTGCCATTTTAGGCCGATAAACAAGTTTCAGCACTATTCAACCTGTAATATTTAATGCGAGAACACAAACATTGAAGTGGTCCCCAAGTTCTGTTTTTACACTATGAGGAATAGAACACTAAAAACTATTTGCATGTAACTAAAACTTAATCAAACAACAAATGAAAATTAGGATAAAGTACTAGAATAGCAGTGGGGCTTCAACCAACATTGTTATGCCACTCCACTGTAAAAAGTTAAATAATATAAAATACTAATACAATAATTTCCCAAACATTACTACTTAGCATTTGATTCATTTTACTTTAAAAAACTTTAGAAATAAAATCTTGCATCTATAAATCTCAAATTAGGTTCGATAAAGATAATGAAATACGTATTTACCAGCAGCTAATCCCCCAACAATCGCTCCGAGTGGTAAAATACTTCCAATCCAAGACACTTCAGTATCATCAGGATTGAGTTTTCCAGTCTTCATACTTTCAATTGCTGTAGAAGAGTAAGTTGAAGCAATGCCAACTGTTATGGCATTAGTAAGAGCAGCTGATGTGGCCAAAAGCATTTTTTTATTCCCCATCCTGAAAGATAATAGATGACTTAAACATTTTAAATATTAAATTTCTCTAGCTAAACAGTTTGAAATCATAGGAAATCTGCCTTGTGGATGACATTATCTAAACATTACACTGTGTTTGTAATCTAAACTTAAAAATTCTAGAAAGAAGAAACTCGTAAATTCGCTTACAATAATTGAATTTTATTTATTAAAAAAAAATTCTCAAAAAAGTTACACTTATCCATCTAGGAAATAAACAGAAGTGAAAAATATCCATTTAATTTCAAAATTTTTTAATTGCCATTTATATTTCCAATGGTATTTGGAATATTAACTTATACTCAAACATATTGTTAAACTAATCCTTTACTTTTGATTGATTTGCCTTGGCGACAAGAAAAAAAAAAGGTGCTCTGAATAACCATGGGCTGAAACTTTAATGACACTTGCATATCATCCTGTCGACCATTGACAAAGCAAAAAGTTAGCCAAACGGATTCCCTTACGTTCAAAACGGTTCGTTCGAACGGATGCTCCATCACCCACACAGTTGAAGCTGGTCCGAGCCAAACCTCAGATGAGAAAAGGCATTTTGAATATTTTCTTGCCATCAAAAAGTTCGCCAATGGTAGATAGGATAATACACAAATACATTTTAACGTTACTCACAAATTAAGTTTTCAGGTACATATACATACTTTTTGTTGTAGCTGAAATCTAGCCAATTGTTGAATTTTTTATTTTTTTTACCAAAATGGCAAAAAGAAATTATAACTTATTGAGTGCTTGGCTATAAAAACATTCCAAATCAATCATGTATTCTTGAATGGATTTTATTTGAAGATTATGAAGAAAGCAAACAATTCTTTTTGTGTTTTATATTGATTGTGACGTCATTCACAATCGAACATGCATTCTTGCATAAAATTTGGTTACGACAATTGATCAACTATGTTTGACGAACTTTCTCTTCAGAATGTAGGTAAACGATTTAATATGTATGATCCCAAGGGTTCATACATACTAAACCATCTACCATTGACGAATTTAAATTATCTAGCTTTATTATAAATTAAATTAGTTAACTTAAAGAAAGTTAAAAAAAAAAAAAAACATTATCAACAAAGTTCAATTACTGCAATTTTCCTCACTAAGTTTAATTTACTGGATAACAGTCCATGAAGTATTTTTGTATTCAATGATAATGATATATTATTTTCAGTAAATGGTTTACTCCAACCTGCAAAAAAGTTAGCAATACGAAAGAAATTCAACAATTGGCAAGATTTGTAGCAACCGCCAACAGATGGTGTGAACTGGTGTGAACGTTCACACCAGTATATTAGTTTGAAACAAATCCAGTAGTATAAAAACCTGAGCAACCCATCCTTACCTGGATGATCCTTATAGTAGACATGGGTTACAAAGTGCTACAGATTTCCACTACGACAAAGAGGATGTAGATTTAGTATGCAAGTACCAGTTTTTGTAACAATGATATCATATTCTATCAAAACACACAAAGTTCAATAAATAATTCATACATTGCATTGGAAATTCTTACATTGATTTAAGTGTAAACTAATGCGTAACATTGAAATAAAATAACATTCTAAAAAAATTGGGAGCATTAAACTAAGAATATTAAGCAGAACATACAGTGTAAATTTTGTAGTGAAGGTTGGTTGGTTGGTTGGTTGTATTCAGATTATCTGGCGCCGTCAGCAACACGAGGGCTATAATGCGCCGAAACATTCGTCATTAGACAAGCCAACATACATTTACAAACACCCATGCCAACACGGGACTCGAACCCGCAACCTCGCGGTCTAGTTGGTTGTATTCAGATTATCTGGCGCCGTCAGCAACACGAGGGCTATAATGCGCCGAAACATTTCGTCATTTAACAAACCAACATACATTTACAAACACCCATGCCTACACGGGACTCGAACCCGCAACCTCGCGGTTTAGAAGCCAGCACGCTAACCACTATACCGTTTGGTACCTCGCGGTCTAGAAGCTAGCACGCTAACCACTATACCGTTTGGTCGGCTTGTAGTGAAGGAGCTGGAAATGTGGTAATAAATGGTGAACCTTTCAAAACCACACTTACAATTTAGATTTCTAGTTTAAACTTTACTTGACTTGGGATTTAGCTTGGAAAATGTGAAACCATAGAAACTAAAAGTCAAATTAATAAAATAACAGGGTTATGGTTATTATATTTAATAACAAATACATCTACTGAACTGAATATCAATACTACAATAATAAGCATACTTTAGTTATCACGTAGTTTTATCAACATATACCAGAGGAGATCAAACGTTGAAATTCATATTTAAGGATAAATATATGTGTATATTTTTTTTGTCAAAGTTGACACAAGTGAAAAGTCACTATCAGTCCTTTTGTAGTTGACAACAGGGCTGCCAACTCTCAGATAGCCTGAATCGCCAACAGCCTATTAAAAAATCGCCAAAAATCGCCAGATCTCAAAATCAAGAAAATCGCCAAAATATAGCCAAAAATCGCCAAATGAGAAAATAATTCGCCAAAAAAACTAATTATCTTAGAAATAAGATGTGTTTATCAATAGTATTGCCTTTCCAGCCAAGCCAATTAGCGGATAAATACCTGGTTTTTTCAACGTTGGAGGGTAATTTGAAAATGAGGATATCTGCGGGTTTTTTTTTTTTCCCCCCAAAAAAGAATGTATTTTTTTTACTACGGAGAGGTCATTTTTTCGAGTAATCTGATAAGTTCAAGGCATGGATTAAATAAACAAGGGTCATTACTATACGAGTAGGCGACAAAACACAAGATCAATTTATTTTATCCCCTACCCGGTAGTGTTCGTCACTGTGGTGTTCGTTTCAAATTTCAATTAGTTTGCAGCCGTTTTTAGGGTTTCCTATCCCTCCCTATTGACCCCCAGGAGTTCTCTTACAAAGAAACCTCGGCGCCTACTTGACAAATAATTAGATCGACTTGGCGGGCAAACTTAACGTAACCAAATGGTTGTGGAGAATCTCGTTTTAGGGCAGTTTAGCTTCTAGCCTCCAGCCTTCTTCTTTCCTTTTTTTTTTTTTTTTTGTCTCGCATGCAGAACCAAATCGCGGCGAACAGAACAAAGGACCAAGGGGTACCCTGTTGTGTTTGTTAAAATACTAGTCGCACTGTCGGCGTGGGGGGGGGGATGAAAAGTGCAGTGTCATTTCCTTTCCCTTGTTCCAATCTTGAGCCGAAACCGATTCTGGTTTGGCTTTTTTCCTTTCCATTTCTATCTATTAACTGTTAACTGGGCTGGGATTTAGGAAAGTTAAGCTGAAGACACACAGGAACAAATTCCACCCTCCTTAAGATTTCATTTCTCCCCTTTCGACATTTATCAAAAGGAGGCTTGTATCCGCGCCGTGCCCGGCCTTTTAGTGAGGCCTGTGTGTCACCAGTTTAGGCTGTCACGTATTATTCATTACGTAACAAAAAATTTCGTTGCTTTCGAAATAATATTGGAAATTTTTCTTGGATATTCATAGGTTATTTGCTTACGCTTGTCATTTAAAACTTAACAATAAGAATAATAAAAGATTGCAAATTATTATTTACTTTCAATTTGATTTTGTTCAAGGGAAGAAACAGTATAAATAGAAGAAAATACAACGAACCTGGAAATGATGAAGAAAATGGTAGATAAAAATGTAAATAGTACAGCTTTAACCACAATTATTTCTAAAAAGAGTTAATTAACTTTAGAGAGAAATGAAAAAAAAATATTGACATAGTTAACATGACTGATTACAATGCTTTAATTGGATATAAAAATAAGAATTTATGTTTTTGAATAAGAATTATTTGATTAGTTTTCTTAATAATCTTATGAGTTTGGAAATTTTAATTTGTTAAAAATTTTAAACTTGTTTTTTTAACAGTTCAGATTCTTACTACATCAATAATCGGACATCTGTCACAATCCCTGTCGGGTCTACTTATATTTTGAAAATTGAGATCCCCACAGAACTCCTTCACGCTATGGAAAATTTTGAAACAATATTTCCTATTTTCTTAGTTACACGAACAGTTTTGCATTTCAATAATTTTATGCTTTTACATGGAACTAGATAAATTTATTTTTATGAATTTCAATGATCCATTTGTTAAAACAGGGAATAAAAGTATTGGATTCGGTAAAAAAAAAAAAAAAAAAATCGATTTTTGCTTTTCTTCATGTTTTGGGATGTGCTCTGAGTTAAAAAAAGTGGTCTAGAACAATGTCGGTGTACGTCCGTAGACCTAGTAAGCATAACTCCCGAACAGATTGATCTACGATATTCTATTTTGGGTCGCACTCATCAAATAAGCATTTTACCTTGTTTGTAAAAGTATTACTTTCCCCACTAGTTGCATAAACAACTATTTCCTATGACATTTTTTTTTCAATTGGATCGGCTTAAATTAGAACTTCTCAATAGTCAAAAACTTCTCAAATCTATTGTATCTCTTTGTTAATGTATTAGATTTTGCTGTGAAAAATATGTGATACATTTTTGTAAATTATTTGAGAATTACCGATTAGTTTGGTATGTGAACGAAACAAGTAACTTAAAATGAATGACTGGTGTTTGATCTAACATTTTAATTTTTAGTCTTTATTTTTGATGTCGACATTTTCAATTTTTTTAATTTTTTTTTATTAAACTTTTATCATTTTAAATAAGATACTCATTTCATAATACATGCTAAAAAGTTTTTAAAGTTGTTTCATTGACTTTGACTTCTGGGCAAAAAATTAATTATTATAACTATTATAAGAAGTCAACGGATTTTCGGGGAATCGGTTGACTTCTTATAATAGTTACAATAATTAATCAATTTTTTTTTCTTTTTGTCGCGTTCCATGTGCCACCTACGTGGGAAGACTGCTTCTTCCTCTCGTTTTTTATTTCTGGGAACACCTTTAGATTATTAGATACGAATCAAGTTTCTTAATAAGTAAAAATCCTTTGCACGAAATAAGAAAACAATTTGTGATTAGTTGAAACGCACTTCGAATTCTTCCACCTCTTTTTATTTTACACTACAACACTTAGATTAAGTTCAATTGGATTACAGTAAATGAGTTAATTAGTTCCTCCAAGTCAAATAGAAACGTGTGTAAAAGAGGCCATTTAGTGACAGCCCTAAAACTTGATAGAATGCATTGCTATCGATATCGAAATCTATCTGCTAAGTTTCAGCTCGAATGGATAAAGCTAGGCAAGTGGATTAATTTGTCGTTATCATTTTCTCAGATTCGTACGCCACACACAAAAGCAAACAAAATCGAAGTTAGGATTTAGAAATACAACATACAAAATTCAAAGAAAATTGTTTCCCCAATGAAAATAAAATTAAAAAATAGGCCATATTCTAAATGAACAACCGAATTCTTAAAATAGATATCAATTAAGTACCATATTTAATGCCTAATAATCTACAAACAGCAAAGTATTTAAAAGTAAATGGTTGAGAACAAAACAGGAACAAAAAGTAAGCCAAAGTATTTTAATGATAGTGCAATAAATGTATCTTCTAACCAATCCTCAATAATTCAAGACAACAGGTGCCTGCATTCACCAGACAGTTACAAGGAAGGTTGACTAAGTCTGCTTTAAGCAAAACAAAAAATATATATATATATAAAAAAATAGCAAATATCCAGAAAATCACTGGAAAATCCGAAAATCGCCAAAAAAAGGTGGAAATTCGCCAGAATAATTTTTTTAAATCGCCAAAAAATCGCCAATCGCCAAACCCTCAAAACCTATCGCCAAACGCCTTCAAAAATCGCCAAATTGGCGAAAAATCGCCAAACCTGGCAGCGCTGGTTGACAAATGAGATCAGCTGATCTACAGAATTTGAAGCATTGAGTTGTTTGGATTTGAACTTGATGCATTGTGTTGTGAAGTCATAAAATCTGCATTTGGAGGATAGAGGAAATACGAGTTCATGATTGGCTAAATATTTAAATTTATGTTAGACGATTTATCTGGTAATTAGCTTAATTTGTTAGAAAAAATCGTCACTCAAGTAGAAATGTAAAAAAATTAAGTCTTCTGAAAACTTAATATCGATTTTATGCATGACATAAAGTTTATTTTGGACCCTAGCGGAATTATGAGTGGGGTTGCATCGATTCATCTTCCTAAACTATAACAGTTGATCTTAATTTGAAAATTTCGGAGGGGCGGTATTCCGCATTTTATGTTGGGATTTTAAGTGCCGATCTCGTACGTGCTTGTGTGAATTCGGATATTTCAAAAAAGCTTTTCTGAGTGAGCCTTTGAATTACTAAAATTATTTTAGTCACGGCTAAACTTGCCTTGGTTTTGTTTGGTAGTTACTGTACATGTGGCTGAATTTTCTCCATAAACGAGGAAAGTGACGTGGTGCAGTGGACATGACGTCATGATGAACAGACATTATGCGACGTCGTAATAACTACAACTTCTACTACGGTGCGGTTGGATTAATACTACTTCGGATTCGAACAATCCACCTTTTTTACTTGCTTCTTTTTATTAGCGTGCTAATGAATCCTCGCTGTGTTACTGCTTAACGTAAAATGCCTGTAAAGTTTTCCTTAAATAATAGACTTCATTAAGTAACGTGCAACATGTATTGCTTATTTAATATTTATAATTTCATACACTAACTAGCCTCACGACACTGGTGACCTGGAATGACTGATTAACGCAGCAGCAAATAATTACAGGTGAGACATGTTTCTTCTCTATCCCGCATGGCTAGGATGTATTTTGTTCCAAATGGGGTTCTTGTGTCCTGTAATTTGTTTTTAAAAGAATGTTTATTGTGAACGTTTTTCTAGTTTCGTTTTGGCAAGTGAAAGTTTAATGTGTTATCCTAATTTCGTTTTTGAAAATATTCTGAAAACTAACAACGATGAATAACGGTGATGCAGGATTGAATAATCAGAATAGCGATGAGGTTAGTCAGAACCAGCAGATTTCAAGGGTGGCAGCTAAACTCCCACCGTTATGGAAGGGTAAAATTAAAATATGGTTTATTCAAGTAGAAAGCAATTTTCAGTTGGCTGGAATCGTATGTGATTTAACAAAATACAATCATGTAGTCGCCGCAATAGATCCGGATACTTTATCCACAGTCAGTGACATATTACTATCACCTCCTAATGAAAACAAATATGAAACTTTGAAACAACGCTTAATACAGGAATTTTCGCAATCGGAAACGCAAAAAATCCGGCAGTTAGTATCGGAATTGCAATTAGGTGACGAAAAACCGTCACATCTGTTACGAAAAATGCGGGAGTTAGCAGGAACTGCTTTTTCTGATGATTTTCTAAAAACTCTTTTTCTAGAGACTTCCCTCAGAAATGCAGACTATTTTGTCAATCAGCACTGAAAGTGTAGATAACTTGGCCAAAATGGCCGAGGTGCGGATTGATAACCCAGGCAATGCAGTTATGGCTATGAACCAACACATAAATAGAAATTCCCCCGGTGGAGAAATCAGTGCCCTCCGACTAGAAATCGCGGAATTGGCCAAGCAAGTCGAACGTCTCTCTCGTCCAAGAGATAAGAATTATCGAGGACGATATTGTAATAGATCCCAAAGTCGTAATAGGAGACAAAACTCGCAATCGAGGGAAAGACAAAATTTCGAGGGTAAATGCTGCTATTATTTTAAATTTGGTGACAGGGCCTTTAAATGCAAACCGCCATGCAACTTCGATAGCTCTGATCAGCAAAATTCTGCGGTACAGGGAAACTAGATTCGGCTGCCGCTGAGCAAAGAATTCAAGCGACGGAATCGGTAGCCACAACATCTTGTCGCTTACACATTTTCGACAAACGCACGCATTTGAAATTTTTAATTGATTCTGGTTCAGACATTTCATGTATACCGGCACCAAACAATGCAAGTAAACTAAAGCCAGAGCCGTTACAACTATTTGCTGCTAATGACACCAAAATTTTTACTTATGGTTCAAAACGACTTAAAATAGACTTAGGGCTAAAACGTTGTTTTGAATGGACATTTTTAATTGCATCAGTTCCCACACCAATCCTCGGGGCTGATTTTTTGAAAAATTTTGGGCTTCTGGTAGATTTAAAAAACAAGAAACTGGTAGACACGACAACAAAGTTAACTCAATCTGGTATAAAAACAGAAAACAACAACGTGTCTTCTGTAAAGTTAGTATCAGGAATGTCAGATTGTCACTCTATTTTGTCCGAGTTTCCTGGTATTCTTGAGGTTTCACCAAAACTAAAACAAGTTAAGCATACTACAGTTCACTACATCGAGACCAAAGGTCCACCAATTCACAGTAGTCCGCGCAGACTAAATCCAAAGATGTACGAGGCGGTAAAGGAAGAATTTCAATACATGGTCAATCAGGGCATTTGCCGACCGTCGAAATCTCCATGGGCATCTCAACTTCATGTTGTGCCAAAGGGTGTTGGTGATTATCGTCGGCTGAATGCTTGTACAGTACCAGACAGGTACCCCATCCCTCATATTCAGGATTTTTCGAATGCTCTTAGTGGAAAAAAAATATTCTCTAAGATTGATTTAGTTCGTGCATACTTTAACATACCTGTTCATCCGGAACATATCCCTAAAACTGCAGTATGTACACCATTCGGTTTATTCGAATTTCCATTTTTAAATTTTGGATTGTGTGGTGCCGCCCAAACTTTTCAAAGGTTTATGAATGAGGTGCTAGGCAATTTCAATTTTTGTTTTGTGTACTTGGATTATATTTTGATTTTTAGCGACAATGTAATTGAACACAGGAAACATATCGGCATGGTCTGTAGAAAACTAAACGAGTACGGTTTAACCATCAATGCTTCAAAATGTGTTTTTGGAGTTAAAGAGATTTCTTTTTTGGGTCATTTAATTACAAAAGATGGCACTAAGCCGCTGCCAGACAAGGTGGAACCAATCTTAAAATACCCGTTGCCAAAAACAGTTAAGGAACTCAGACGATTTCTTGGCTTACTAAACTTTTTCCGCAGGTTTTTGCCTCGAGCAGCATATTTCCAAAATGAGTTAAATAACTTTCTTAAAGGTTCAAAAAAGAATGATAACTCACCCCTCAATTGGACTACGTCGGCTGAAGAACAATTTAAAAATTGCAAAAAACTTATGTCCGAAGCAACGCTTTTAGCTCATCCACAAACGGATGCAAAACTCATTGTGCAGGTAGACGCCTCGGATTTCGCGATAGGCGGGCACTTTTCCAAATTATTGAGGAAGAATCACAACCACTAGCATTCTTTTCACACAAACTCTCGCCTGCCGAATGTAAATACAGTGCGTACGATCGCGAGCTACTAGCAGCTTACGCCACAATTAAACATTTTCGATATATGTTAGAGGCAAGGGAATTCGCTGTTTATACGGATCATAAGCCATTGACTTTTGCGTTTCAACAACGGCCAGAGAAGGCATCACCTCGACAGTTTCGACAGCTGGATTTTATTTCCCAGTTTACAACTACCATTTTGCATATAAAAGGGACGGACAATATAATGGCAGACGCTCTGTCGCGAATAGCTACGATCAAAATGCCTTCACCAATCGATTATGGAGAAATCGCAAAAAGTCAGGAAAACGATATTGAGTTGCTTAAGCTTTTGAAGGATTTTAAAAACGGTTTGGAACTAAAAAAAAGTAACTTTACCTGGAAC
This sequence comes from Linyphia triangularis, assembly GCA_963978545.1. Classification (NCBI taxonomy): domain Eukaryota; kingdom Metazoa; phylum Arthropoda; class Arachnida; order Araneae; family Linyphiidae; genus Linyphia; species Linyphia triangularis. The sequence goes on from OZ021726.1 coordinate 57,016,622, forward strand.
TGATATCCCACTCTTTTGCGATATTTTCACCGGAAATGTGCGCCCTTATATACCAGAAAAATTCCGTAAGGTGATTTTCGATTCAATTCACAAATTATCACACCCAGGAATAAAAGCAACATCAAAATTGGTACGTTCTCGTTTCACTTGGCCTTCAATTAATTCCGATTGCAATCAATGGGCAAGAACATGCATAGCTTGCCAAAAATGTAAGGTCACGAAACACACCAGAACCCCGTTAGGCAAATTCCCTGGCCAGGCGGATAGATTTGGCCATGTCCACTTGGATTTGGTTGGGCCCTTGCCCCCATCAAATGGAAAATCTTATTGCTTGACCATGATCGACAGATTTACACGCTGGCCGGAAGCTGTCCCTGTAGCTGACATCACAGCAGAGACTGTCGCTATTGCTTTTTTCAGCACATGGATATCCAGATTCGGAGTACCTTCTCGCATAACCACTGATCAGGGCCGGCAGTTCGAAAGTCGACTTTTCCAGAGCCTCACTAACCTACTTGGTATCCAGCGAATCCGGTCTTCACCGTACCACCCCCAAACTAACGGACTCATCGAGCAGTTGCACCGACCCCTGAAGACAGCCATAAAAACCTACGATACTCCTAACTGGTCATCGGCATTGCCAACCATACTCCTGGGATTCCGGACAGCGCTGAAGGATGACTTACAAGCATCAACAGCAGAGCTGGTCTACGGAACGACGCTGCGCCTGCCGGGAGAGTTCTTCGACCCAACACCAACAGAAACTGACCCCAAACAGGTAATGGAGGATCTAAGGAACCATTTTGCACAGATCAGACCGGTGCCAACATCAAGCCATGGAAGGAGATCAGTCTTCGTCCATCCATACTTGAAAGACTGCACACACGTCTTCGTTCGCCAGGACTTTGTCCGAGGACCTCTGCAGGCCCCCTACAATGGACCGTACAAGGTCCTGCAGAGGTCGAATAAGAAGTTTGACATCAACATCAAGGGTAGCAGGCGAACCATATCCTTAGACAGGCTGAAACCAGCATTTTTTTCCACAAGAGTCTAACGCGGAAAACCCTGCAACACCCAGTGCTCCAGCCATGCTCAATGCGCCAGCAACACCCAGTGCTCCGGCCACGGTCAATGCGCCAGCAACTCCCAGTGCTCCAGCCACGGCCAATGCACCAGCAACGCACAATACTTCAGCCTCAAGTGATCTAGAAAGCTCCAGGGTCCTATTGAGCAAGCCTGTGACAACTCGATCAGGTAGACGAGTGCACTTCCCAAGGCATCTCGTGTCATACGTTTGACACTGGGGAAGGAGTGTGCAGTGGACATGACGTCATGATGAACAGACATTATGCGACGTCGTAATAACTACAACTTCTACTACGGTGCGGTTGGATTAATACTACTTCGGATTCGAACAATCCACCTTTTTTACTTGCTTCTTTTTATTAGCGTGCTAATGAATCCTCGCTGTGTTACTGCTTAACGTAAAATACCTGTAAAGTTTTCCTTAAATAATAGACTTCATTAAGTAACGTGCAACATGTATTGCTTATTTAATATTTATAATTTCATACACTAACTAGCCTCACGACAGTGGCTTCAGGTTAGCAGTATTCTGCTAAACCTTTGGTCGGCTGCTGTGCAGGTGCCTACACTTGTTTCTTTTGCTTAAGCTTACGCTTTATACATTCCCAAGTCTGGGTTTATTTATTTTTGCATTTTTATTTCTTGTTAAGCTTTGCTTAGTTAGTTTCTGGCAAGTTAAATGCGCCCGAGTTCGGGCGTCTGCTACCTTGTCCGTGTTGATCAGTTTCCTCTCTCTGTAAGAGTTTTTTTTTTTTTTTTTTTTTTCCCTTCTCGCTACCCTGGGTTCAGAAATTCTGCGCCCTGCTAAACTTCTTCTAAACAATGATGGAATATTACTAAACAACATGGAACACGTATTTACTAGAATTCTATCTACTGAGGAAACTATTTCTTTTGCAGCGGCAAACGGCTGTCAAAAGTTTGTATTATTCATATCAAGTACTAATGGTACCGGACTCCCGAAAAATAAACCAAAAATCCTAGGAGATGAACTGGGGAAGAAGGTTAAAGAGTGTAAGCTGATTGGTGATCTCAAGTTCACCCGCGACAACAGGATTGTTATTTCCACGACCAACGTTAACTGTGCCCTCCAAGTGAGCAAGCTTACCTCCCTTCTGGGCATTCCAATCATATCGGTGCTCCAGAAAGACGGTATTCAATCTCGTTTTTTACTTCGCGACCTCCCAGTGGATATTTCTGTTAATGAAATTGCAGAAGAAATTGAATCCTCTAACAAAGTGATTGTTGTAGAAGCCCGTCGCTTCACCAAAAAGTTAGGGGATATCATCACCCCCACAGAATCTGTGCTCATCTCCATACTTGGAAACAACCTTCCACATGACATAAAGACCTGGTACACATCTCATCGGATCACGCCCTTTATCGACAGACCTCGCCAGTGTGGCCGGTGCCACAAATTCGACCACGCCACCAAAGCGTGCAAACGAAATATTTTCTGCGTTCGCTGCGGGGCTGAAGAAGAACACCCTAGTTGTTCGGAACCCCCAAAATGTAGTAACTGTCAGGAGTGTCACGTCGCAACAGACCTCAACTGTAGTACACGACGTCAGGAGATACAATTCCTCGAATTCAAACAGAGGAACCACCTCTCTTACTCGGAAGCAAGAAGAACTTTCAGAAGCAATCAACCCAAAGTGGCCCACTCCACTGTTATAAACAAGTCCGAGAACACATCTTCCCTGGTGCCCATCATCTCTAAAATAATCCAAGAAACAGTTACCTCCTCTATCAAAGAGCTTTCTTCTGTTTTTTCCTCCCTATTGGAGCAACATGCCAAGCAAACAACAAATGTAATCACCTCCCTCTGGTCGCAAGTCAACAGTTTGCTCACAACTATTCCGCCTGTGCCAGCAGCCTCCCCCGCTTCCGCAAAGCGTAGCGCCACCCAAAGAAAATACCAACGGTCATCACGCAAACAAAACCTCCAAGCCGAGCCCTCTCCCCCTTCAGGTATCGAACCTCCTCTCCCGTGATGCGCGGGCGGGTCAAAACCTTGATGCGGTCGTTAGCATGGACTCCACTCCCAGCTCCGTCCAGGTGGCTATTTCTGCGGAGATTCCATGGGACGCACATTAACTCGTGGATCTGTGCAGTGACAGGTTTTCTTTTCATGATCAAAACTTTAAGTCTAAATTTTACTCGCACATTTGTGCAAAGGCCCACCAGGACCCCCTTTTTCTTTTTAGTATTTTCCATTTAAGCGTGTTGCAATGGAACTGCCGTAGCATCGCCAACAAGAAACACTGGCTTTTGCACCCATCATTATCAGATTTTGACATTATCGCATGTCAAGAAACTTTCCTTAAGCCACACTGTCCCTTCCATCTACCGCAGAAAATTGTATTTCGACAGGATAGACCAAGTCCGAGCATTGGTGGCGGTCTTGCCTTCGCTGTCAACCTTTTGTTGCAAGTTATCACGATTAATTTTACTGACCTTCCTGCCCAGGAAAATGAAATCATGGCCATCTGCATCAGTGTTCATAATAAGCCCATCACCATCATAAACATCTACTCCCCCAGAGGGAAATTCACGGAGGCATGGCTGTCGGGCATCTCTCATAAAATCTCCCCTCCTTTCCTAATCGTCGGAGACTTTAATGAGGGCCACTCCTTTTCGGGAGCGGGATCTAACTCGCAAGGTGCGAGACTTATTATTGACTGGATAGAGAAAAACAACCTTATCCTGCTTAATACACACTACCCAACCCACGTCTCTCCTAGGGGGAAAACTTCCCTGATCGATCTGTCTATTGCTTCCCCGGATCTGGTACAGATGACAACTTTAACTGTCTTACAAGACACTTTTGACAGCGATCACTTTCCCATCTCAATCGACTTAGGTAGTAGTCATCGCACCAGTGTTCCTAACACAATATCGACCCTCCGATGGGACAAAGTCGACGCGTCTCTGAGGTCCAACCATGATTTGGCCCTACCTTCTATTAATAAATTCGTTGACTTCTGTAAAGTTACCATAACCACCTGCTCAGTTGCACAAAAAGCTCTTCCCCCTCGAACTAACCCGTGGTGGTGCCAGAAATATTCTTACCTCCTTAGAAAGAAAAAGCGATTCCTTAAAATCTCGCGCATCAAGCTTTCCAGAGATCATTTCATCCGTTACAAGGAGATCGGGGCTGAACTAAGAAGACTCATCGCGGCTCGCAAACGGAATTACTGGGATCGCAATTGTCAGGAGGCCGCCAGGACCGGATCCATCTACCACATCCATAAGAGCATCACTAACCGCCCCACAACCAATCCCCAATCGCATAATGTATTGGAAATTGGCGGCATTGCCATCACTTCTCCTCTTGCGCAGGCAAACTGCCTCGCCATCTCACTCATCAAACCCAGCATCTCCGAAGGTATCCCACTCAATCTCTGTGAGCAAGATGGCTGTGCCCTCAACGGGCTTTTCTCCCTTTACGACTTAAAATCCGCTCTCAAGAAAACGCGCAATTCCTCACCTGGCCCCGACTCTATCCCTACTAAACTGATAAAACGCCTCCCGGACCATCTCCTCCTTAGCCTTCTGGCTATATTCAATAACAGCTGGGCGTCTGGTTGTGTTCCAACTTCCTGGAAGCAAACTACCGTGATACCGGAGAATCTGAAGAAAGGTAAATCTCCAACCTCACCGGCCTCTTATAGACCGATCGCGCTCACTTCTGTCCTATCAAAGATTCTGGAAAGAATGATCCTCAAACGTCTCCTCCCCATCGTTCTCCTATCGCCCCAAATCAACCCTCGACAAACTGGTTTCCTCCCTTACCGTGGCTGCGAGGTCAACCACGCCATCCTCTTGAATGACATTCAGATCGCAAGGAGGGAAAAACTTTTTGTGGCGGCTGTGTCCGTGGACATCAAAGGTGCATATGACCACGTCTGGATCGATGGTCTGCTCCTCAAACTCTCCCAATTAGGAATCAGTGGAAGACCTGCCCTATAGATTCAGAATTTCCTTATGGAAAGGGAGATCCAAGTTAAATGGCGGAGAGTACTTTCAACACCGATTACCTGTCTTCGGGGCATCCCACAAGGCAGCGTCTTGTCCCCTATACTCTTTCTCATCTATCTGTCTGATATCTTTGATGCTCTTCCTAATGGGGTCAAGTGCCTCATCTTTGAGGACGACATCCTTATTTATTGTCAACACAATTCTTGGGACCTCATCGAGCGGAAACTTCGTAGAGCCCTGGTGTGCCTGCAAGATTGGTGTCTACGGTGAAAAATGTCTATCACGCCGGAAAAGTGTGAGTGCATAAACTTCTCTCGTAGAACCACCCCACCAGGCTTATCCCTCAACTATAACGGACCAACTATCCCTTGGAGCAGCAGTATTAAATTTCTTGGCATTTCCCTTCATAATAACCTTTCTTTCAAGACCCACTTCCAAAACCTCAAAAGAAAAGCTTTCCAACGCACAAACCTGCTGAGAATCATCGCCAAAAATCGCTGGGGCGCTAGACCCTGGCATCTAATCCAAATCGCTAACAGCACCAGAAGCAGTCTTTTTGATTACAGCTGTCCATCTTGGATTTCGGCCTCGCAAACGGATAGGAAATCTTTGGAGGGCGCATATCACGCTGCTCTTAAAGTGGCTACTGGTTTGCCTCGTTGGACTCCGATCCCCATCCTCTTACTTGAAGCGGGAGTGTCATCCCTTTTCGCCCGACACAACCTCCTGACTGACCTCTTTTGCATCCGTAACTTCAGCTTGGACAATCTCTCTCCCACCAAACTCATTTTCTCTGATCTTTGCTCTCCCACTCGACTCCCTGCAAGAGTCCTTACCATCCTCCACAGCTTTGGCATTGACAAGGAAAACATCATCAAATCGATCTTCCCCGCTGCTCTTCCTCCCCATGTCCGAATTCACACAGAGGACTTGGATTTCCAGCAGCCGGGTCTGTCCCCTCTATCCATCCGCAATCTTTTTGAAATCCACAAATCTTCTTGCTGGAAAGATCACCTCATTCTGGCAACTGATGCATCAAAGAACAACTCTTCAACAAGTATCGCCGCTGTAATTCCTTCCAGCGGTTTGACTTTTTCAGGATCCATTATGAACCTCAACTCTGTCTTCACAGGGGAAGCTCTAGCTATCGACTTAGCCCTCAGCAGATTCCGGAACAAACCGAATCGCATTGTCATCCTCACTGACAGCAAGTCCAACCTCCTGGCCCTTCAAAACCTAAATTTCAAGTCCCCCACAATTACAAGTTTTTTGGCCAATACCATTCGCAGAGAGACATCCAGTGTTGTCTCGTGCTCCCTGGTCTGGGTGCCGAGTCACGTAGGCATCCAGGAAAATGAGTTTGCTGATGAAGCAGCACGCCAGGCTTTATCAAAACCCCTGATTTCGCGCCTCATTTCTCCCGATGACCTCATCCAGATCATCAAGCGTAACCACATTGCTCAGCGATCTCTCGACTGGGACCACTCCCCTTACTCTATCAGATACCCATGGATCTACCCACTGCAGAAAAACTGCTTGTCCTTCTAGCCCAACCGCCAAATGGACATCCTCTCCCAGATAGCATGCAAGGTTATGAAAACCTTGTCATATACTTGTCATTGACTTTCAGTGATAAGGTTACAGGGCAACCCAACGGCAAGCTTATGAAAACCTTGCCATATACTTGTCAGCGACAACGTTGACGGTAACCTAACATTGCAAGCTTACGAAAACCTTTTCATATACTTGTCAGCGACAACCTTGACGGTAACCTAACATTGCAAGCTTACGAAAACCTTTTCATATACTTGTCATTAGACTTGCGGTGAAAAGGTTGCAGTGCAACCGAACGACAAGCTTTTGTAAAGGTTTACGCGACAACGTTGACAGTTACTTAACATCGCAAGCTTACAAAAACCTAGCCATATATACTTGTCATTACACTTGCGGTGAAAAGGTTGCAGTGCAACCGAACGACAAGCTTTTGTAAAGGTTTACGCGACAACGTTGACACTAACCTAACATCGCAAGCTTACGAAAATCTTTTCTTATACTTGTCATTAGACTTGCTGTAAAAAGGTTGGAGGGCAACCTAAAAATAAGGTTTTGAAAAGGATAGCAGCGAAACGTTGACACTGACACTAACCTAATATCGCAAGGTTGTAAACACGTTTTCGCTTCAACCGTGTGGCAAGCTTTCTTCAAATAACCTGGCAACGCTGGTGGTAAATTATTCCAAGTTTTTGCTCGGATTATCTTTTTCTCTTGCTTTAGTTGTAAGTGTTCGTAAAATACATTTCTTCACCGGAAAGTCTCCAGGCAAAGTAAAATTTTTTTTTTCTGCTTTATTAAATATCTGCTGCACACTTTTTATTTTATTTTCTAAGTTAATTTATGTAGGAATCGTATTATGTTCGCAAGCATGGTCCGGTGTTTGCAGCCGGTATGAGGAATTTCTTTTCATTGTAAATTTCATTTAGTAATTGATTAAATCGTCAATGAACCGCTTGCTTTCTGCTCTATTGAATTGATGTATATGCTGTTTTATTTTTTTGCAAGTTAATTTATACACGAATCGTGTATTTGTATTTCGGAAGATATTATAATCGACTTCATTGAAATTTTAAAGAAGCGCTTATTTGATCGTTTTAATATTATCGACACATGTGATTTTCCGCGAATTTCGTTAATTATTCATCTGCTGAAAAACTCGTTATTCGCCAAAATTTTGAAAATGGATAAGTTTAATCGTTTAAAAAGTCCGCTGCCGTTCCTCATTCCCTAAAATGTTTGTTTTTTCAACTGACGTGTCAAGGCCATTCGATCCGTCTTTTTTAATACGCTTTTATTAGCTTCAGACGTATGTTAGTATGTAACGGAATCTTTGAACATGATTTTGACCCCCTTCAAAACGTCGGATTAACTCGAAATTTGGCATACTTATTAAGGACCGATGACAATTCAATAATTGAACAAGTTTGTCACTTTATCACAAGGATTAGCTCGTGTTGCCCTTGCGCCGTTAAATTCCAACCAACCTTCTCCTGAATCAAACCCTGGTGTGCCGTTTGAATTATTTGTCGTTTGAACAACGTTTATACAAAGCGTGTTTTTTTAGTCGCATTATCCTTACCAGAATCTTCAGGATTTGTGATTTTTCATATTCAGAGACACGGTAGTGTTTTGTGCCAGTAATACGGTGTGTACCAAGGCATACACATGACTTAAATTTGTGACAAGCATGTGACTATTGGCAGAAACAACTGGAGATTTTTGTACACTAACTAAACAAGAATTATAGTTTACAGAAAAAATAATTAATAGTTTAAAAACTAAAAAAACACGCTTTAATAGAAAAGTGAACTAAAAAGGAGAAAATAATTTTAAAATCCCTTAGTAAAAAAAATCAATTATTTTACTCTTTTGAAAGTTCACTATCCTCTTCCATCAAAGTTGTCAACTTTTAAAAAATAATTTAATAAAAAAAAAAAAAAAAGGAAACAAACATTTTAATTGAACTTCCCATGTATGTTTCATGAAAAATGAAAAAATTTAAAAGAGCACTGATTTTCATGAAATGTATATTTCAAAAAATCTACGAATTGAATAATTTATTAGAAACATTTAAATGGTCAGAATACATGGCATTTAAGTAGTCCACAGCTAAAATTAAATAGTTTATTATTTAATTTTAGAAGCAATATATTCACTTATAGCTTTGCTTACATAAAGATACCCAACCCATAATAAATTATTATTTTAAGACATTTTTGTTAATAAAGTATTGTTTAATGCTATTTCTCTATTGTAAACTTTATTTATTTTTCAGAGAAAAAAGAAAAAGTGAAGCAGCCGACTTGCCTCTGCAAAATTAACTTGTGTGCCTGCTTTGATTTTTTTATTATTAATTTATATATATGTTCAAAAATAAATTTTAACTGTTGATAGTCTGATTATTGTGTTTTCTGAAATAGGATGAGCAATAAAAATGTAAGGCCTGTTAATCTTTAACTGCTTTAAGCGGTCTGACAGACTTAGAGTCATTTTTTTTGTGGAATGCTTTCACCCCCTAAAATATCGCATCTTTGACTTTTATATTTATTTTTCTGATACTATGTTTCTTAAACTTTAAACTGATGTTCACAAATTTGTGTGGCGCAGTATGAACCATGTGTAGCTTTTGAGCCAAAAATCTCAAACCACCCAACCACAAGAAACCACGACTTTTTCAACAAACCAGCTTGAAAAAAAAATTCAATGCGATTTAAAGTGTATAATGCAAGTCAGGGAACCTGATATAATCTCGATGCATCTTCGGAATAATAAATTATTTTACTCAATTTTGAAGTATTTTTCAAAAGTTATGTTTGCAATTCTAATGAGTTCCATCTATAGCAAATAAAGTTGAATATCTTAATAAATTGAGTTACTTTTGGTGCCATCAAAACCTTTTATTGTAATTAAATTCCAATTGATTAAATATCTATTACAATAGCCACCAAATTTTGATAATGTTGAGTTCGTCCATTTTTCTGATAATATTGGAACTCTCAAAATAAAATGCTTCTTTTTGACCTTAAAAATTCGACGCATTTCCTTCATAAAGTAAGAACATTATTTCTTATATCTACCTAATAACAACCTTAAACTGCTGTAAGCGGTCTGACAGACCGCGAGTCATTTTTTGTGGAATGCTTTCACCCCCTAAAATATCGCATCTTTGACTTTTATATTTATTTTTCTGATACTTTGTTTCTTAAACTTTAAACTGATGTTCACAAATTTGTGTGGCGCAGTATGGACCATGTGTTGCTCTTGCGCCAAAAACCTCAAACCACCCAACCACAGCAGTTAAAGGTTAAAATGAAAAGGTTTACCCTCTCTTTTCAGTATAAACCTTGTAATGAAAAGGTTTACATACCCTTTTCAGTGTAAACCTTATAGCAACCTTATAATTAAAAGGTTTTCGTACCCTTTACAGTGAAAACCTTACGACAAGCTTGTTACGAAAAGGTTTTCGCTAAACCTTGTCACAAGCTTGTCGCGACAAGGTTATGAAAAGGTTTACGCTAAACCTTGTCACAAGCTTGTCGCGACAAGGTTATGAAAAGGTTTACGCTAAAACCTTATCACAAGCTTGTCGCGACAAGGTTATGAAAAGGTTTACGCTGAAAACCTTTTCGCAAGCTTCGTCGCGACAAGGTTACGACAAGCTTTTCAAGTGTAAACTATGACCCTTTTTTTAGGCTTGTCACAAGGTTATACCCTTGTCGTGACAAGCTTGCGACAAGGGTGAAACCTTTTCGTTTATAGGGTTTACACAAGGTTTTGAAAAGGTTAAAATGCTATCTGGGCTTGACCAGACTGAAGACTAAAACGGCCACCGTTAATGCCACCCTTCATCGTTTCAACATCATTCCCTCTCCCAAGTGCAATTTCTGTGCTGAAGTTGAAACTCCAGAACACTTCATTCTCGAATGCCCTGCGTTTGATATCCAAAGTGACTCCCTACGCAAAGATCTCGGCTGCATTCCACTGTCCTTCCCGTGGCTTTTTGACTGGTCACATCGACCCAAAGAAAAGATCAGAACCTTGTGCAAATTCATTTCGTACACGAAAAGATTTGATTAAACCTTGCTCACTGTTTTATTTATTACCTGCGTCCCGAATGATATAGACGCCAAACTTTTGAATGATTACTTTTGAAAGTTCTTCTCTTCGCAGAAGTCGCTAGCCTCGTACACATATCTCCTTGGATAATGTCTGGAAAAAGCTCTCTCTTCCGGGAAGCATAATCCAGCAAAACCACCACCAAATCAAATCAAATCAAAATAACAGTTGACTTTGACGTCTATTCTCCGAACCTTGGATGCCTTAATCTTCATTAAAATATATTCTATAAAGTATCTGGCATTGGCTTTTATTTAGTGGTTTTTGGTTCAAAAACATTCGTGTTAATTGTTAATTTGCGAATCATCGTTTGAATTTTTATAAGTGGCACAAATAGACAGTCGGTAGCTCCAAAAAACAAAACAAATCGTGTGAAATTTTTCTCTAAAAAATTCAAAATGGTGATAGTCACAAAGCAAGGACAAATTACTCTTAAGTAAGTGCTCATTAAGTTATCTTGTTTCAATTTTTATTTTGCGCTTGTTGAATGGGTAGGACCTGCCTGGATATTGTGACCCAGACGTCCCGATTTTGGCGGGTTCGAGTCCCGTGTTTGTAAATGTAGGGACAATTCCGGTAGTCGAGATCCTCGCCAATTGCTTTTCGCCAAGCAATCGCGCCAACGGAGATGGGGGAAGTAAACAAACTGGTTTGTACTAGGGTGGAGGAAATGACGTACCTAAAAAGAACTCGTAACTCGATTCTTGCGATTAAGAGGAGGACATGACGTACTTAAAAAGAACTCGTAACAGAGAACTGGATTCCTTCGGTGAGAGCTGAGATTATGCTGCCATCTATCGCGATTACAAATATCAAACAAATTTCCAACATAAGTTCATACTTACTTTACCTTATTCAATCCTTCTTTAGTTTCAAAACTACGGATCTATTGAGAATATTATACAGAAACAGTAAAGCTATTTTTCGGACAGAAAATACTACGATTATTTATAAATGAATAAGATGAAAAGGTGGTTCTATAATTTTATGCTAGTAATTTAAAAAATATTCTTCCACTTAATACTAAATTATTATTATTATAAAAATAGAATTAACGTAAATATTGACTAAATAAAATTTGATAAAATAATTTTCTCTGATCAAATAACTAAAAAAAAATTACAGGGGCATATTTAGTTCATGTTTTCGTATTTTTTTATTTTCTTTTTCTTGTCGAATTTAAGACGAATGCAAGTTATAAGAGAAGACAAGTTAGAAATGTTATTTAAGTAGTGTCAATACGAATCAAACAGCATAGATAAAACCTAAAAACTTTGGAATAGTGGAAAACTTTATATTTTTGGAAGGAATCGGTGATTTTTAGAAATTATTTACAAAAGTAAAATTTAAATACAAGAAAAGTTTATAAATATTACTCACAGAATTATTCCATCTGAAATCCGAGAAAATAAGCCGCAAATCTTTCCCGCCAAACTGCAAACTGTTGATATGAGGTTTTAGCGCGCAAGGTACCGGAAATGCCAGATTCTAATGTTACTTTACAAATTTTATAAATAGTTATTTTCAAGCATTTTTTTATTATTATTATTAGTATTATTGAGAATATTGTATCGAATTGCCCTTGTAAAAATGTTTTCTTTATTGAAATAATTTTTGAAGGAATTTCTGAATTAAAATTCGTGACTTTCGGTACTTAAATATATTTCGTCAGGCTCAGTGATGTTGATGAAACGTTGACAAAAGTTGTTCTGCAATTAACTGCAATTTATTTTAACTGAGTTAATTTTAAAAATACTGAGTACAATAAAATATGTTTGTTTTTTTTTCTTTTTTTTTTTAATTTTGAAATAGGATGGTAAAATTACTTAAATTAATATTGTAGAGTCGCATGTCGCAGCAACGTGACGTACTTGTGACAAAACGCCTTTACTCTCTGATTGGCTGATAGGATTAGCAAATGACGGGGGATTGGGGGCGGGAGGGTATTGGGGTTTTTTTCTTGTCGTGATTCAAATTGTCCAAACGATTGCCTGTGCTTTTCAAAGCAGGTTTGATCTTGGAATTTTTTTTTTTTTTCTTATTTTTTGGGAATAAAAGAAAATTATGTTGGTGTGAAAAAGTTTTTATTTTTTTATTTTTTCCCCTTGATATTTTTTAACTAAAGAGTAATTTAAATTTCAGAATCATTTAGAAATTAATCATAAAAAATATTTTCCTCACTCTTCTTTCTTTTCCTATTCATTTTTCTTTCTTTTGCATTTACTAGAAAAAAGAGTTGTTAGGTTGGTTGGTTGTTTTCAGATTATCTGGCGCCGTCAGCAACACGAGGGCTATAATGCGCCGAAACATTCGTCATTAGACAAGCCAACTTACATTTACAAACACCCATGCCTAACACGGGACTCAAACCCGCAACCTCCCGGTCTAGAAGCGAGCACACTAACCACTATACCGTTTAGGAGTTGTTAGGAAAAAAGTTTTTTAAGAAATAAAATTATCCGTATTTAAATGCTTAAAATTACTTAAATAATTAAATGTCCAAAATTATTTTTCTAGTTAGAAAATTGTATTTTCGAATCAGACTGAGCTCCATAAATTATTATCTAAATTTAGAATATATATATATATATAAATTATCGAAATGTTGGTTTGAAAGATTCTAATGTAGTTAGAACTTTGTAAAACTATAAATAATCACGTTTTAACATTTTACCCATTAAAATATAAGTACAGTCTTTATTCAGTTGATGAATTAAGAATGTTGGTATTGCGCACATAGTATATACAATTATTGTTTTAATAATGTTACAGAAGTTTTGTATTTATTAGTATGTTTTTAACATAATCTACTCAAATTATTTTCCAAATATGTAATTGCAATAAAAACTATGTAAAGTTAAGAATTTTAAAAGTTCGATTACATGAATGATTTTTCTTTTAAAAAGTTGATATTTCAATTTATCGTTTGACTTTAATACTGTATTATTAAATTTAATAATTAATTTCTCATTAATTGGTCTTATTGATTAATTTTTAACAATTGAATTGTTTTATCAATTAGTTTAATTAAATAAAATTTTGTCTGTTTCTACTAAGCATACCTTCTCTGATTAAAGGAAACTAAATAAATGGGTTCGCTCCAAATTTTCAAATGCGCGATATCTGCAAGAGGTTTATTTCTTAGTTGTTTTTTTTATATTATTATTATTGTTTTTTGTGGAAAAGAAAGGTTTGTATTCTTCAACTGACAGTTTTCAAGTTTTCCTTTCTGCTTATACCAGCAAAGAAATTTCGAAATCTCCCACTAATCTAGAAACTTTAAAGACACCAGACGGGATATTATTTGTTTCCAAATTGCACAATTCATCAAACTTGTAGTCTTGTATTTTTTCTGTTGTTGCTAGAGTGTACGGAAGGGGGAAAAAAAAATTCTATGGATAGTTTTTTATTAGATGTTCCGTCCTAATGCCACTGATTGTAGCGGCCTGTTGCATATCATTTCTTCAACATCCTAAGAGTATTTAACTTTTTTTTGTATTTAAATTATGTATGAGGCCGTTGATCCTCCCCAATTAGAACCCCCCCCCCCCCCCAAAATAATGTTTACGAATGTTTTTAATGAAATTACGTTCCATTTGACGTCTTCTTAAGTTATCCTTGCCAAACATAGCCTTAATGTAAAAATTTCCTGCCGAAAGGAAATTTTCTTTTTAATACGCTTTTATTAGCTTCAGACGTATGTATGTTAGTATGTAACGGAATCTTTGAACATGATTTTGACCCCCTTCAAAACGTCGGATTAACTCGAAATTTTCCATACTTATTAAGGACCGATGACAATACAATTATTCAATAAGTTTGTCGCTTTATCACAAGGATTAGCTCGTGTTGCCCTTGTCGCCTTTAAATTCCAACCAACCAACCTTCTCCGGAATCGAACCCTGGTGTGCCGTTTGAAAGATTTGTCGTTTGAACGACAGTTATACAAAGCGTGTTTTTTTAGTCGCATTATCCTTACCAGGATCTTCAGGATTAGTGATTTTTCATATTCAGAGACACGGTAGTGTTTTGTGCCAAGTAATACGGTGTGTACTAAGGCATACACATGACTTAAATTTGAGACTAGCATGTGACTATTGGCAGAATCAACTGGAGAATTTTGTATACTAACTAAAAAAAAATTATAGTTTACAGAAAAAATAATTAATAGTTTAAAAACTAAAAAAACACGCTTTAATAGAAAACCAAACTAAAAAGTAGAAAATAATTAATAGTTTAAAAAACTAAAACATACGCTTTAATAGAAAAGTGAACTAAAAAGTAGAAAATAATTTTAAATAAGTTTGAAATAAGAATAGAGTGATTAACAAGAAATATTTATTTTATCGTAAAAAAGCGTGGGGTGCTTGATGTCAATTGTTGAAAATAGTATTTAATGACAGATATTGGTAAAAGTAGAGCCATTATGAAAATATCTTAAAAAACACCCCACGCTTTTTTACGATAAAATAAATATTTCTTGTTAATCACTCTATTCTTGTTTCAAACTTATTTAAAATTATTTTCTACTTTTTAGTTCACTTTTCTATTAAAGCGTATTTTTTAGTTTTTTAAACTATTAATTTTCTCAATACTCATTCTCTTCTATAAAACTCCTGTAAAATCCAAATATCAAAACCCGTTGATTTTTCTAATGCTATTAAAGTTTCATATATATTTTTAATTATACAATAGTTTTTATTGACTTTATCGCTGATTAAATATGCTTTTCTCACCTCTCCGCAAGTAAGCATTAGAAACTATAACAATACAAAATTTAAATTGATGTAGCATCCAAGAGTATAACTTTAATTTTCTCTCAATTCGGAAGATGTAGCCTAATTAAACCTCTATTCAATGATAATATAATATTACTAGATCTAGATGAAACACTTTTTTTTTATTTAAACTAACATCATATTTGTCTTGTCACTAGCTGCCATATACATTGTTACCTAGGGGCGTACTAGCCATAAGATTGCCCGGTAGCCATAAGAATAACCGGGCCGGTCAGTGTCTGTAAGAATTGGGCTGATCCGGTAGAATAGTTATTATTATTATTATTATTATTATTTTTTTTTTTTTTTTTTTTTTAGTTTTTGATTTTTTTTCATATGATTAGTTGAACTATTAATTATATTCAACTTTAGTTCCAGCGATAAAATTTGCAGATTCAAAAATTGCTAGAAATTTCACATTACTTTATAATTTTTTATATTACTTTAATTTAAATTAATTTTATAGATTATGTTGTATTTAGAAAATAGATGAACAAAGTTTTATATATCATCGATTTAAGACTATTTATTTATTTTATAACTTTTACTGTTAAATACATCAATGTTTTATGGAAACCAAGTGCACTCAAAAGAAGCATAGGCAATAGACAGAAAATTTTATTGAATTATACTAATTATTTAATTATTGAAATAATTAAATCATTAAGACTTATTAAGGAATAAAATTATTAACTAACTAGTGACAATTATTAGTAAATATAAATCTATAAATAAAAATAGATTAATTACTAATACAATTAATTATTTAATTAATTTTTTGAATTATTTTATTATTAACTATAAATATCGCACAGTTTGGCACTTGTGTTGCCCTTGCAAATGAATTTTAAACACAACCTATAAATATCTTTGATTAGTGATAATATTTAAAATTTGGGCTGGAATAATAAATCTAAAATCACCAGGCCAATTTTATTTCTCAGTACGCCCTTGTTGTTACCCCATCTTAAAATATCTACTAGTCAACACCCCAAGATTAATGACAACGTTAGTATCAATTATTCTAATACCTTGTAAATTGTAAGAAGCATTTTGTGCTATCAAAGTTATGTTTGATTGCAAAATGAATCTTGGCACAATCTTTATAACTTCTTTAAAACTGACTTTCCACCAGCTCTTGATTTATAAGTTTTTTATTATTATTAAAAAATTAATTATTTAAAAATTGAAGAATGAATTTCATAGAAGTAAATGTCCCAATGGATCTCAAAGCGTTTAAATTAATACAGTACCATGGGAAATACTATACCATGACGGAATTTCTCTTCAGTAAATAAGCAATAAAGTCAACCTGATATTGACATAAAAATAGCTATTCAAATTTGTATATGAATTTACTACGTTGCTTTTACAATTGTAATTTTTTTTGTCTGTGTCCATAGTCTGTAGACGGACTGTAGTCGACTGTGCTTATTGTTGAAGTGATTAGTTTCTTTAATTTTTAAGAAAGATTATGAGAAGGTGTTCGTTACTAATGAAAAGAATAATTCCAAAAAAATAGTGTTCCAACTAATGCATTTACTAAAAATGATTGAAAATTACCATTTTAACAATTTTTAATGAATTTTAATGCTTTTTTGGAATTATACTTTTTAAATAGCATCCAGTGCAGGGCGCGAGGAGCCCCCTTCTCTACTGCACCAAAAAATTTCCCATCTCCGCCACATGGACCACAACACAATGCATGAAATATCAACAAAAGTCATATAATCAAAGAAAAACAAATGTATGCAGTGAAATACAAAATGCACATAATTAAGAAACAGTTTCAAAAAATGCTAAAGAAAAAAAAACTGTGTTAACAAACATGTAGATCCTAGGCTAAAATAAAATATATATATATTTTTTTTCTCTCTCTTGTTTTCTTCCAAGAGAACCTATGAATAAAAATCTAGGTTAAATGAACTTTTGATTCTGGGCTAAAATAAAATATATATATTATAAGTATTCTTTCTTCTTGTTTTCTTTCAAAAGAACCTATAAATAAAAATCTAGGTTAAATGAACTTTTGATTCTGTGCTAAAATAAAATATGTGAATTATAAGTATTCTTCCTTCTTGTTTTAGTCCAAGAGAACCTATCAATAAAGAAAGATCAATTAATAAAATGTAAAAAGGGAAGAGAAGTAGGGAAGACACTGCATATTGGAATTGATGATTTACTCCTCCTTCTTTCGTCGCTTACTGCCCTTCTTTTTTCCTTTTGATGTTTCTGAAAGAAAACATTTACTCATTCATATCATCCCCTAATAGAAATTTATAATTGTTTTTCAGATATTAATATTCTTAACGCTTATTTTATAAAACACTGATAATGAAACATATTTACTCTTTTTCCTTTTCGTTTTCTTGGGCATCAAATGCGAGATGCTTTCCGTTTCAGGAGTAAGCTCATCAATCCTCATTAAATTCAATCCTTGCTTTCCATATCCTGGATACACCAATGCAATGTCCTCCAAGATGTTTTGAATTTTTTGTGCCCAGGAAAGCTTTTTGTTTAGCCTTTTTTTTTTATACTGGTATAACGCCATATTTTGTAGAATGATTTCATCGGATTTCCTGCACGTCAAGGCATTTTTTAGGTGTTTGTTTTGATTTTCCAAACCATTAATGGTGTTAGTTTTGTCATTGGGGTCAACAAACTCCCCAATGCTGTGATTTGTAGTTTTGTGCGTCACATTACTAAATAATCTCGAAATGCTGTGGTACTGTTTCGCACTATCCGTGCAAATAATGGAAGTCGCTGGGTCCACGTACTTTTTTATGTAAGGCCACAAATTTTCCTTAGCTTTCCCATCCACCAAAAAAAACAAACCCTCCTTGTCTTCCCTGCAAAAATATAGAAACCATTTTTATTAATACACGGCATAGCATCATAATTTGTTTAACGTTTTAAATATTTCCATTGTATACCTGCAATATATCCCTAAAACTACTTGGGTCATTTGCGCTGTGATTCTTCCCCTGTGATATTTTCTCCGAGTGAGGAAGGTTTCGTCGATTTCTACGGTCTTTCCTAAAAAGAAAAAAGGAAAAAAAAATTATATATATATATATATATATATATATATATATATATATATAATAAAATAAGCTTCTAATATAAATAATCTTCTTCTTTAAATAAATAAAATAAGCTTCTAATTTTGTAAGATATAAAATAAAAAACATTTGAAATAAGTTTTCACCTTCTCCGCCTATGATTTGGAGGTTGTTTGAAACATATACTTCAGTAACCTCCCTCAAGTAACTGTAGAAATCGTTTATGGTTCCTGTGGACATAACTTTTTCATTCCTTGATTTGCGGAAGTAATTTAAATGCGATAGCGCATCAGTTATCCTAACTCCCCAAGAGAACATCACGATTATCACAAAGACATCCATGAGAGAAATCTTCACGTTCTCAAAGAACGTGTTTTCTAATGGATTGATCTGAAAATGATATAAGGTCTCAGTTGGAAATTAATTAAACAAGTTCGAAGTTTATAAAAAGCGCAAAAATAGATAATCCATATTTTTCAAATTTTTTGGAAAACAAAGGATACCAAGTCCCCTTAAAACTTGATTTTCAATATTAATATTCAAACATTCAATACTTACTGTTTTATTGCAACTCTTTGAGGCACATTTCCAACGCCAATCTACTTTTCTGGTTTTATCCTCACTTACCACCATTACTCCCTGGCAAAATTTGCAAGGTGGGGTTGGATATTTGTTCGGAAACAATCCGTATTGAATGAAAATTTTCATCACAATATCAGGTTCCAAAATGTCTCCAATATTCAACATGTTGATATTCTCAGGTATAGAAGTCTGAAATCAATAAAAAATTATTAAACGATACAAATATAAATGTGAAGACCAACAACAGGATCAAGACTCAACAAGGTTGCTCCAGTCAAAAATAAAATATCAAGTTTGCATGCGGTGTATTGACCATAAGATCACCCGGCCGGTCAGTGTCTATAAACAATAGGCCAGTCCGGTAGGAAGTGAGATAATATACATACCAATTATTTACATTAACATTATTTTACATTTTTTTCTTTTTTTTTTTTTTGCAATTTTGTTTAAGTTTTTAAACAAACTAACAATGGTATGGAAATCAAGTTCTCTCAAAGAACCGCGCATAAATCTAAAATCACCGGGCCAATACATAACCTAAAATACCGAATTTGCAGAATAACAATAGAAAAAGATAACATTTACAAATAAAAAATTTATTTAAAATTAATAACAATTTTATAAGTGCGAAGTATTTATTAACTTACCATAATCAGTACTAGTTTGGAATTAGGCTAAAAAGTCAAATAATTGCGACTGACCCGAACGTGAACTGATTAAGATTTGCGAATGAAAACATTACAAATGCAAAAGGAAAGAAAATGTGACTACACTCTTCCCCCCCCCCCCATTCTCCTTCTTCCCCCGACGGCGCGACCAGTATCGTATAAAACGCAACATGTGTCCATCTTTTTCCATACTTGTTGGTGAATTTTTTTTTTTTTTCTCGTCTCGCATGCAGACGAAAAGGGAAAGTTACGATAGCCCGCCAACCTAATTGTTTGTTTGAGTAGAATATTGGATGACGCCGATTTTTCTTTGAGAGAGTACTCCTTTCCTGTGTGTCTTCGCCTTAAGGGTAAATCTGGAGGGATCTTAGAGGGGAGGGATAGGCAACATTCAAACGAACACTGGCGGGGGGTAAATGGATTGATCTCTTGTTGCGGCGCCTGCTCTAGTAGTGATGATGCTTTCCCAGCCCTGGCCCGTCGACAAGAAAATCTTTTGGGGGAGGGTCAGACAGACATCTTTTTGCATCTGACTGCAATCAAAAAGTCTTTTTAATTCTTTCTAACTTTTACCGACAAAATCAATAAATATAGTGTAGCACTTAACTAATGCATTAATTTATGTTTGAGTGTATTTTTAAATCCTTTACATTAACTTCGATTTTGTGTGAGGGTGACTGAGTATTTCGATGGAGGGCAAATCTGCGTAGGCTTTATTAACTCCTTTGCCGACATCCAATCTGACTGAAACGTGACCAGGGCCCGTTCATGACAATTTGGGGCCCAAGGCTCGGACACATTCCGGGGCCCTTTTTTCAAACGGGTGATTTATTGGAAATGGACTCGATGCAAAGTCGAATGAATTAACATGAAATATAGAAACAGTTAATGAATTAATATTAATATTGTTTTCAAAAAGTTGTTTTTTTATCACAAATAAAGAAACAAATTTCAAACAATTTAAAAGGAAAAACTTTTTATGTATAACATTGCATTTCACTAAAACAATGTTGTATATCCGTGACGACAATATCTGCAGCATTATTCACAACTTCAGAGTCGACATTTGCTGATCTCACAATAAATTCGTCAAGACTTACTTTTAATTTTTTTTTTCTTCTCTATCTTTCAAAATAGCACGTGTTTCACGTTTTTAAACGGTTTATTTGAATAAATACACTCTAGGATATTAAAGACGGTTCAAGATTGATAACGAAATTATATTTACGTAAAAATTATTTTATATAGGTTTAAAAGATATTCACATAGCTTTTGTGAAGCAAAAATGGTTTACAGCCAATTTCGGAGCCCCCTAAAATCATGGGCTCAAGGCCCGGACCTTGTGGGCCTAGGCGATGATCAGGCCCTGAGAGTGACAGATAGATTTGATGTCGATTGCAATGCATTCTATCAAATTTTGAGGCTGTAACTGTCACTGAAGGTTCGCTTTTACGAAATAGTAATAAACCAACTTGCCGTCATCCAATCGGGGCTAAAATATTATGTATCCTACCATTGAAGAAACTCTTTCTCGTTGCCAAAATTTTTATATTAATAATAAAATTGTTTTAATCAGAATAAATAAAGGAGCTGCTCATGATCCTCTGCTGCAAACTGCTGCCAAGATTGTGAAGATTGTGAAATTGGCTTTTTGCTTGATAGTTTAATAAATGAATTGACAAAATAGTACATAATTTATTTGGCTATTCAGTTGTTTTTCTGGAATACTGTTTTCAAGTTCCATTTTAATGCTTATTTGAAGTTGGATGTAAATCAACTAATTAATGCAAGTAGGCATCAACTTACCACTTTATCAGCTATATAATTTTCTGAAAAAAGTGAAATTGTTAGTAGCTGATGGTTATTTATTTACTAACATTTGGTAAAAAGTAAAAAACTAAGGTTCTCTTGTATGCAAAATCCGATAAAATGAAAATGTTGGGAGTGAATTCAAGAAGTACCTAATTGTATTAGAAACACGTTCACAGAACTAAAAAAAATAAAATAATGTGCCAACCTGTAATGGTTGTAAAAAGCGTTTCAGTTGAGTTAGTGAAAAATCTATATGCACAAAAATAAATGGTAAAGGAATATGTATAGCAAGGACATGATGGGATTGTCCAAAGTCCTCTACCATCCTCTTGGGGGACAGCAAGAGTGAAAGTAGTAAACTAGATGACCCACCTAAAGGTTGTGTGGTTAGAGCTCTGGCCCCGCATGCCAAATGTTCCGGTTTCGAATCCCGGGTTAGTCATGGATGTTCGTTGTAATTCAGAATCCCCGTTAAGCTGTAGGTCCCGTACTGATTAGCCGTTACTGTGCATGAAAATAGGTCGTTGAGCGTACAAACCAACCAATCCAGCTAGAACACGAGAATAAGTTTTCCAGATTAATCATTCTTTCTTTGATGCAAAACTATTTATCTAAAGAATGCCAAAGTGAAATTTTATGAAGTTTGAACTTTGTTTTTATATTATCATACAATTTCTAACATTAAGAGTAGAATATTTTTATTTGTGCCACATTGTGACTTGCAAACATCATAGTACTTAACTAATAGCATAAGGGCGGCCTATCAGTTTTATTACTTTCTATGTATCTTTTCATTTTTTAATTGATAAAATGAGTTTATATTTAAGTGAATGAACTGAAGGGTTTTTTTTTTTTTTTTTTTTTTTTTGTTACATAATAGTGTGAACACTGTGAACCTACCAGTAATTGACCAGTTAGTGCAAGTTGCTACACATTTAATTTTTTTTTTTGAAAAATTATTAAAGGAATATTACGAAAACTTCCCAAAATATCAATTGATTATTGAAGCTTAATAATAAATTAACATGGTGTTCTAGTCCATTTTAAAATTTAAAATATCATCAAAATTTCTTACCAAAAGCAATTTTGCCAGTAATTGACCACAGCCATGCTAGTAATTGACCACTTCTTTTCCAGAATAAAACCAAAAGTTAATTGTTAAATTCCGTTATAAAATGCTCTAATATTCATAAATTAACTATTAAATGAATTAAAAAAAAAGGAAGTAAAAATAAATATAATCAATTTTAATTAATGAAAATACAGGAACATCAGTGTAAAATATAGTATGATGGTTTTATAAACTTAGGTTATCAAAGTTAGTTAGACTGGTAGGTAATTATGCATATCTTACTCAAAAAATTAAAACAAGAAAATCATAACAATACAGAAAAGACTATCTAATCCTATACTTTCAATTCTGAATAAATTTAGGCCGACCAAACGGTATAGTGGTTAGCGTGCTAGCTTCTGGACCGCGAGGTTGCGGATTCGAGTCACGTGTTGGCATGTGTGTTTGTAAATGTATGTTGGCTTGTCTAATGACGAATGTTTCGGCGCATTATAGCCCTGGTGTTGCTGACGGCGCCAGATAATCTGAATACAACCAACTGAATAAATTTAGATGAAAAGAATGGAATTTATAGGATATTATTTCTTGAACAGTTTCAAAAAGCATCCGTTTATCTAATGGAATTTTTTTTTTTGCATTAGCATTTATCCAATTACATAGAAGAGTTTCTTCTGATTGTGTAAGATTTGTTGGGGGGGGGGGGGGCATTTTTCTAAATTCTGGGGTTTTCCCTCTTAGCTTATTAATCAACGTACAATGAATAATGTTGTATTTTCTGGCAGTTTCTCTTATTTTCCCATTTTTTTCTCGTACTTGAAAAAGTGTAAATTTCAAGTCCTCTTCGGTGTATCTGAAAAAGGATTTCTTCCCTTCCACGAGTGTTTAATTTTAATGATTTCAGAATTCTTATAGCCTAGGTATATGCTTAAACCTAGAAAAAAATCTTCCTTTATGATTTTTTTAACTCAATTTCTTATCAATATTTAAGTTAGTTTTCTACTTTAATTTTTTCCTGTTCATATTAAAAAATATTACTAAACATATATTTTATTCAATTAAGGTGTGAAAAGTAATTTTGATATTTAGTGTTAGTGAGCTGGAAATTTTCCGGCTTAACTTTGACCAATGCTAAGTAATGTAAAGTGGAAGTATACTTAAAATTGACTTTTGACCATTTCTTGACTTTTTAAAAAAAATTATGTTAAGAAAGTAAGCCTAGTATATTTAAAAAAGATCTAATTTACACATGCAATAAGAAAATCCATCTTAGAGTTTAAAAATGACTTACTTTTATATTCTAAAGTTGAAAAACTAATACTTTACACCCTTATTGACACCAATTAACCACATTGGTCAATTACTGAAAAAATAAATTTTTCTGGACAAATAGTAAGTGAAGATTGCAATAAAAGCATAAACCTTTGTTATCACTTTGTTTCTTCCCAGAAAATATGCAAGTAAGTAAAAATTTAGTAGTTGACCATTTTGGTCATTTACTAAAAATATAACACTTTGCCTGATCAGTAATTAACCATCTGTTATTCATAATTTATTAATTAGTTTAAAGAAAAGTTACTTGTATATTAATATAAAACAAACATAAATGATCTACATACATTATTTGAATTAAACCATTTAGGAATTATTCATGTTGATGCTAAAAAATCACAGATAAGCTAAACCACCCTTCAATAATAGTGTCAGTCACTCATATGAGGCCCTGTGATATACCTTTGTGTTTGTTAATTTTTATCATCCTATTGGAAGCTTGGTTACCCCTATAACTTTTGGCAGTGGCTTTCATTAGTTATTGGATATATTTTAACCAATAAAAATTAGAATACCATCACAACAATCCTTGTTTACTTCCTTTTTGTGTAATTTTGGTCAACTACTAGCATGTGGTCAATTACTGGAGAATCACCCTATTCATGTGATTCGTCATCCACTGTTCCTACCTAATATATTCTTTGTGGTGTTATTTAAAATATCCAAACTTTATGGTATTGATAACTGCCAGCTGATGATGTTTCAAATACTTAGAAACTTAATTTTACTCATTTAAAATAGTCTAGACTCCAAGATTGAATAAAAAAAGTTATTTTATATGAAATTTCTTATAGTGGTTCAAAGTTACCCTGAATTACAGGGTAATTTTGCGCCGGGTTATTTTCCTATTATTTGGTGCTTTAATCATCAGCATTTACTAATTTGCTTAAATTAAAATATAATTTAGGGTTTATTCTCCCTTTTTATGCCATTAGGTAGGAAAATATTATTAAAACATAAGTGGGGAAGGAGAAAATACTGAAAATGTGGTTCAATGTTACCCTGATTGACTGTATATGATAAACTAGTTATGGTCACTATGTGTTTATGCAATTTATAAACAAATTTCTTTGCTACAAAAAAGATTCTTTTCATAAATGCTAGCATTTTAAAGTCAATAATAGGGTTAATATTCTAGATATTTATTTTGTTAGGAAAATTTCATCTGATACAGGTAGGCCTAAAGAATAAAAATTTAATCTTTGCAAGAAATTGTACATCCAGTTAAAAAATTATATTTATATATGCCAGACATTAAATAAAATTAATGACCGTAGATAGTGAAAGTTTATCCTTTATACTTATAGATATATAGGCCTATATAAATGTTTTTTAAGTGGAAGAGAATGGTAAAGAAATTTGGATATTTGTAGAGAAAGTAAGAGATTTTTTTTTAATATTGTTAACTTTTAAATAAATGTAGGCTCAGTAGTATAGTTGGCGAATTTTCTGGAGGGAGGAATTCGAGATTCAGTGTTTGAAAGAGAGTAAATTTGGAAAAACATGTTTTACTTGCATAGAAAATGACATTACAACCATAAACATGAGATTGTTGGTTACGTAAACCCACATTAATTGAAAAAGGACGTTGTTCTGAAGAACAAGTTTTCTGGAACTGTTAATGTTCTCAGGAAAAAAATAAAAATAATAATAATAGATAACTGTTGATATTGGCTAGGCCTAAGTAGCTTGTTTAAAAAAAAAAAAATATGAACAATGAATGCTAATAGTATGATAAGAATGTCTAAATTTGTATTCGTTTCACGTTAAAATTATTTATAGTAAAATAGTCTTCCTTTTATAAATTATTTTAAGTGGCCATATCTGGGGAACACAGGTGGCCATAAATTAAAAATCACCGGGCCGATTTTATGTCAGTACGGCCCTGCTAATTACAATTGTCTTTTTGCGCCTATACATTCACCACCATGAATTAATATTTATTTTAAAAAGAAAAAACTTGCTCACAAAAAGAATTGGATTTTAGGATTATGTAATAAATGTACAATTAGGGATACTTGACTCAAGATATGAGTACTATTCGAATGCATTTGGCAGCTCTATTGATTTTTTTTTTTTTTTTTTTTTTTTTCAATTCTTCTTAGACCATTTTGGCACCATATTTACATTATGTAGCTAATAAAAATAAAAAGTATTGACTTTACTGAACAAGTATAGTAAAGTATTAACATTGGATTTATTGATGGGAGCTATGTTATTATTATGTAAAAGTGTTGCATTTATAATTTTAAATATTATATTCCCAAATATATGACATAGGGAGGGATACTGGACCCAAGTTGAAGGTTTTTTATGTATAATATTTTACCATCTTCACAATTAATACTTCAGAAAGATATTCATAAATATTGGGTAATACTTAATGAAGTATAAATCGACATCAATTACACACTCATAAGTAATGTAAAATAAAAACTAAACATCCAAAACTAAAAATTGTGTCAAGTATAGTATCCCTAGTTTCCCCTAATGTTAAAACTTCAGTTGTAATTTTATTTCCTGTTTACCAAATATATTTTCCTTCTTTAATACTTATTTGTTGAATGAATTTTTTCTTTAGTTTCTATACTAATATCTTAATTTTTTTGTTGTAATTCACCGCTTTAAAAAATTTTCCTTTATTATTTGCTGATAAATCAAACTTAAGGTCTGAAAAAGTTCCATTGGATACTCTATGATCGATGAAGATGGATCAGATCGACCAGCTACACGAGCCATGCCGAATTATGCTTTCCAAATCGAGTTTCATTACATTATCTAGCTTTAATTAATTTCCAAAAATGTAATTACTTAAATCAATCTTAAATTCATTAAAGAAAAAATAATCTGCTCACGGGTCCACTGTTTTAATTTAACACAGTTTAATTTATGTTCCTTTTATTCCACCTCACACAAACTGGATAAATAATGGACATTAAAAATTCCTTTTTGGCTTAAACTCAAGTCAGAACTACTATTTTTAATGTTTAAAAAATTTATTCATGGTCATTAAAAGCCCTTTTCGATTTTTCAATTGTTGATAACAGCTGATCAAGACAACCGATTATTATACAGGATATTTATAAAAACCTAAGATAAACCTTATTTCGAAAAACCCAAATTTCATTAATCCTAACTTTCTTCCGAATGAAATTTCTACTACTTTACAAAAATCACAATAACCATTCACTTGTCATCTGCTTTTGAAAAAGATTTGTAGCAGTCGCAATGATTTTGCTTAAAGCCTTTTGAGGTTCGTTGGCAAGAAAGAACGACTGGTTTTACCACCCTTTAAAGCTTCTTGGAAGCCCTGTCCCTCAACGTTAATTGATGGCTCCCTTTCACACTGTAACAAGAACAAGCGGTTATTCTGCCCACTCTTATCTTCTGCTTTACATCTTGTTCAGTTCGTACCAAGCAGTCCCGTCTCGTTGTAAAGGACACCCTTTTTGTTGCAGGGAGAGATAATAAAAACTCCTCCAATGGGGTCTTCGCGACAATGAGATGAGAAATGCCATTCAATTGTGTTGATTTGTAAAACGTCCTAAATTATTGTTTGTATGGGAATCATTGAAAGTATGATAGAATCCACCACTCTTAATTACTAATTTGTAAAGTATGATGATTTTCATGCTCAACATTAAAATCACTGTACCAAAAATTAGAAAGTTAAATTCTACTTTTTGATTTTGGCACACACACACACAAAAAAAACTTTATAAATTTTGGAAGATCTGCGTAGTAGAGAGTTTAGAGTAGTTGTGCTAGAGAAAGCATTGTAGCATGTACTGAGGCCGCATTTCTCAATTTTTAAATTTTTTTTTGGAATTGGGAGTTTTTTAGACCTTGTCATATACTACTTATTTTACGAACTTAAACAAGTAGTACTCATCATTGCATCTCCCTGATGGCGTACATGGTGATAATTTAAAATTTTTTATTAAACAGTGAATTTCTCAGAAAATTAAAAAAAATTTTACTCTCTGATTTAATCGAATGTCATTTCGAAACAATGAATAAATTATCTTGCTATTAAAAAT
This sequence comes from Linyphia triangularis, assembly GCA_963978545.1. Taxonomy (NCBI): domain Eukaryota; kingdom Metazoa; phylum Arthropoda; class Arachnida; order Araneae; family Linyphiidae; genus Linyphia; species Linyphia triangularis. The sequence continues at coordinate 57,044,702 of OZ021726.1, forward strand.
ATGCAAAATACTTTTAGTTTAATAGTTGATTAAAAATTTAGAAAAGTTTATACCGAAAAATTGTCATGCTATGCTAATTTACGATTTTATTTTGAATGTCACATTAAAATACAAATTGTTATTGAAATAAAAAGTATTAAATAGGATTAGTCTTAAAGAAAAGTCCACTCTATATTCAATTGTCTCTCCTCAGACTGATGCATTTTTTTTTACTTTAGAATAGTTAGCACCATCTTCTTGTTAGATCAGGGCCTGATTTACCATTAGGCCCACTAGGCCTGGGCCTAGGGGCCCCGAAATTTGGGGGCCCCCAAATTTTTAAAGTTTTCTGAAAATTTTAAATATAATGGCCTTTTTATGGGAAGTACTGAACAAAAATAATAAAAATTTTTTAGTTACACATCCGCAAATTCCATATTTTTTATAGTCACAGAGAGTAAAATTAGATAGATTAACCTAATAAAACCTAATTAAGAAAATATTTCCGGTTCAGCCAATCATATACAACTTCTTCATATGTACACGGTGACAAGGGCTTTACGCCGCTGTTTTCCTTCTCTCGCCTCTTGTAAAGAGATGTTCACCAACCAACCATATACAACTTCTTATATTCTTATATTATGAAATTAAAGAGTCTTTGTGATTGGTTGGTTTGCAGGCTCTTCCGTGGACTTTTTTTACCCTCCTTTTTGGTGAGATCGTGAAAACAGTGGAAAGGTTACTTTGTATTATTTACAATTATTGTTATAAAATTAAGTAATCTTTATTATTTTATAATTTGTGGACCCTCTGTGGTAAAATGTAAGTTTAAAATACAGGAAAGTGTGCTTTAAAATCAGTGTTCAGGGGGGGTCTGGATTAATTCAAAAGTTTTGAGCAAATCAAGATCATACTAATTATAACAAAAAAAATCTTGTGAAAGTAAACTATGAGTTTTAATTGGAAAAAGTTAGTCTTAACGAATATGTAGCTTGATCTGGTAATATTGTGACGTAAAGAAATAAATATTTGCTATTTGGGCCTCTCTCTGAATGTCGGGCCTACAGTAAAAAAACTTCTAAATCAGGCCCTGTGTTAGATTTGCCTATCTTCGTTTAAAGAAAATCACAAAAAACATGCTTTTCCTCTATTTTTATTATCTCGTGTAGCAAATATATTTGAGGGAATTCTGAACCTCTGTTTCACACACTAGACATTTGATGCACGCAGCTTCGAATTGATGCGGACAAGAACAATAACCAAATAGCAACTTCACTTTAATGTTTCAGAATAGGATTTTTTAATGACGTCTTTAATTTCATCTTAATACAAACAAACTTTTAATGCAAAGTACTGCTTTTTTTTAGAAAAATCATCAACCTAAACTAAATGTTACACATAAAATCTTTCACAAAACTCTTCTGAGTCCTACTTTTTTTTATTACAATAAATACTAAAAAATATTTATTGTAATATTTTGGTAATAATTCCCAGGATATTTTTTTAGCATTCACAATAACTTTTAAGCGTCTAGACATAGATTTCAGCAATTTTTTTTTTTGTGTAAAATCTGCCTAAATCTTCCTCCATATTTCGATCATTTCTGTTTTTGGTTGTCTTTTCATTTTAATGTCGTGTCTTCGTACTTTGACATCCATTTTACTCCAAATGTGCTCTATTGGGTTCAAATCTGTTGAGTAGAAAAAATTTAATATATTAGCAATACATCAAATAGATTTAATACTATTATAATGAAATGTGATAAATTTTAGACTGTTGCTTGTTGTTACTTTACTGCAACCAGCTATTTTAAATTATTAATAGAGAAAGCAAATATTACAGGCAATGCATTTTTTGAATGTCGCCACCATGCAAAAATTATAAAACAAGCATCAGAAAATAATTTTATTACTGAATTTATAAAAATAAAACGATTAAATTCTTCCTTTAAAACTATTAGGTTTCATTCAGAATTAAATTGAGATTCAACAAAAAAATACTGAAGTTGATATTCATATTTAACTCTAAGGTGCAACACAATTTCTACAACCTTTTAAAATGTACGGAGACTTTTGGGAAACACTGTAGGGTAATAAAGTTCACTACTATTACCTTAAACTCAGCCCTTGTCACCAAACCATTATTATTATTATTATTTTTTAACTTGGCATCGCTTTTTATTATTTTTCCTTGTCAGTTTCCGATGTGGGATATATGAGGCAAAAAATCATTTATCCCCCTATTAAATCCACCAATGATAACATAGTGTAAAATAGTGTTCTTAAATTATAAATAAGCTATTAAATGTAAAAATAAAATCTTCGATAAATGGAACACATAAAAATATTTTATATTGAACAGTAGCCATTCGATATATGGCGCTTGTCGGAAGAAAAGCGTATACTTTTGTATTCATAAAGTAAAGATGCATCTACGTATTTTTTTATTTTATACGAATAATTTGAAAAATTAACTAATCAAATTTCTTGGCCAAAAAGCTTCCTAAAAAAACATCATTCATCATTGTTGTAGTCCCCGCTAACACATCAGTTTTGAGAAAGAAAAAGAATAAAAATGGAAATCAGAAAAAAATGGGAACGTTTTTTTTGTTTTTTATTATTATTTTTATTCATAATGTGATTTCTTCTTCACTTATGTAGAAAAACTGCTTCAATTCTAAATTTAAGCTTTAGAAATGCTTGCAATCATGTACCCTTTTTCGAGACAGTGCCATAATTTTAATTCTAATATCAGATGCAAATTAGCGGGATTTTAGGAGCAAAGTTGATGCAGTGGAACGACTTTTCTTGAATATTGAGGACTTTTGTATTGTGTCTTTATTTTTCCAAATGAAAAAAATAACGTGCGTATATAATATTTGTTTCAACCGGGTGCGAGTGACATAACCCATAGATTATTTGAAATAAGCCATTAATTAAAAATTTCATTAAAGGCTATTTATAAAAAATTCATTCATTAATAAAACAATTAATAGAATAATGAGAGTCGTAAATTTACATCTATAGCTGGCACTGATTCATTCAATATCAAAATTAGGTCCATATTCACCGGTTAGTGATACTTGATTGGACAGCATTGGCTGATTGACAGTGTCAGTCAAAGGGGAACCTAGTGAAGATATGGTCCCCATTTGACCCCAAAGGTCACACTGACAAGAAGTTAATTGCTTTCTTTTGCCCGGGAAGGGGAGCTGCGCTAGTTTTCGCAATTGCAATATTTCTTGGATGAAAAAAAGTAATCCTTCAAATTCCTACACTCTACAAGCACATGTTAGCACATTGTCCTCTTTAAAATCATAAAAAAATATATATATATATATATATATCTTAGACACACAATCATATTTACTATTTCATTCTATTCATATTGAAACAAAATTTCAATTTAATAGAGACCGAGGCAAGTTGTTACAATACTAATAATTCACATACACATTAATTCGTCAAAGTTTGTCCGAATGATAACAAGTAACAAACTATTTTTAGTACCTACATAAATTTTGTCAAATTATCGTCAATAAAACAGAATCCAATAGAACAAATCCTGTAGAAATATTCTCAAAACTTCTTTAGCAAAATTCAAGCATTTGTTGCAAATTTTCCTATTGCCTTAGCATTAGAGGGGAAATTCAAGATGGACGGTATCGAGGAGCCTTAAGTTCGACATTTGTGTGCACACGTTGCACAGCTGTGTAGAACAGTAATTATCGTGTAAGTTTATATAATTTTGTGAACGCTTATAGAATTTTGTGGCACGTTTATTCTTTCCTTTGGCCGATTGTTAGCGTGGCTTCGGCGGGTGAACAAACATTAGAATTTTTGTATGCATTTTTTTTTTCAATAACTTGCTAGTTATAAAATATTTATATGTAAGATACACAATTTTATAGATTTAAAACTGCTTTTGGTCTTATTGAAGATTGAACCCACTAGTAAATTGAAGGAGATTGTCTTTTTTTTTAATGAGGCAAGAGAGTTCGCAAACAGAAACAAAATGTAATTCATTTAAATTCATGACTCCTCTATTAGAACTAATGTATGAAACCATATTTTTATATTTGTTTTCAAAACTATGAACTTTTATGATAACTATCATGATTAAAAATGTATTTTTTAAACAATTGAACAAAAGTTTACAATTTTGAAGGGTAGCAAAACATTCATTTAAATTATCTTAAGTTCAAGTGTTCCGATGAAATTAATTAAGTACAGGAACTATTTCCTTAACTGCCTTCTGATAAAATATTTCACTTATTTAATTAGAATTTATCTTCTTCTATTTTAACATGCCGACCAAACGGTATAGTGGTTAGCATGCTAGCTTCTAGACCGCAAGGTTGCGGGTTCGAGTCCCGTGTTGGCATGGGTGTTTGTAAATGTATGTTGGCTTGTCTAGTGACGAATGCTTCGGCGCATTATAGCCCTCGTGTTGCTGACTGCGCCAGATAATCTGAATACAACCAACCAATCTATTTTAACATGAATTCTGTAAGAGATTGAGATTATCAAAATTAGTCAACAATTAAATGGCCATCATAATCTGTCGAAAATATTGGGTAAATGCAGGATTTTTAATATACTGATTTTTTAAAAAAAATTTTATTTGCTCCAATGTGCACTTCTGGTAAATGCACGGAGATTCCGCCTTTCTCTTGGCCGAGAGCTAGCGTGGCTTCTGCGGGTGAACAGTGGCTGCTCCCCTCGGCGAATTCTCCCGTCCTGCATAAATTCCGAATACCGAGTTGCGGAGAATCCGCCTTTTCTTTGGCCGAGAGTTTGCGTGGCTTCTGCGGTTGAGCAGTGGCTACTCCCTTCGGCGAATTCTCCCGTCCTGCTAAAGTTTCGGATACCGAGTTGCGGAGAATCCGCTGTTTGTTACACCGAGGTCTTACGTCGCTTTCCCCGCAAGTCGGTCGGTTGTTCATCCGTCCTTCCCATTCATCCAAGACCGGTTTTCACGTAAACAGGCGGCTAGAAATAGCAATTCGACAAAATATGATTCTCTGATTGGTTGATACCGCAGCCGTAGGAAAGAGACCAAAAGCCCGTTTCTTGTGCTGGTTAACGGACAACGCAGTACCTCGCGAAGAGCAGTTTTGCACTTATATTTGTGGAAGTCAATAGATTTTTTTGGGTGGACATTTCCGATTCTTTTAATGTGCTTTTTTTCTATGGAAATAACTTTTTGGTCAAACTTTATCAATATTCAAAATATCTCGTAGCGTCGGTGATCGACAGGATAAATCAAAAACATATTAAGCATGAAATTAATAAAGTACATACAAATATATATTATATTGTTTATAAAACATATATTATATTGTTTATAAAACATATTTAATACTAATTGAAGAGTGAATGAATGCAATATGTTGGTTTTAAATAAGAATTGGTTTTAAATAAGAACTGGATATTTTACTTCTCTCGTTGTTATAACTTTCAATCAATTAATAAATGTATCAGAAATATAAAGCATATGTATTGAGAAAATTATTTAATATTTAAAGAAATTAAATAGATTTTAAATAATACATTTATATTTTCGAATTTAATTGTAGAGAAAGTTATTTTCAATGATTTTCCCTTATGATGAGTGCATTAATTATAATTTATCCACAAATTTTTTAGAGAAGCACTTATAAATGTCTATTGATGCCCAATTCTTTTTATTATTGTTATTATTAAAGAACGGTTAAATAAGCATTGATATTCATACGCCGAGTATTCCTCTCGCCCATTAAGATATAAAGTTTATAATTATTGGATACCGATGCATAGTAGAGACAGAGTTATTTAATCAAACTAATTGATAAAACAATTCAATTAATAAAAAAATAATAAAAAAATACTATTTTATTAATTATTAAATTTGAATATTCAAATTACAAAATACATTAATCATTAAAACTATTTTAGCATTAATATTAATTATTTAGAGGAAATATTTTATTATTAACAAAGAAATTTATTAAGGAAATAATTTATTATTAACAAAGAAATTTATTAAAGAAATAATTTATTATTAAAAAAATAATTGTGGACATTTAATTATTTAAGTAATTTTGAGAATTTAATTATTTAAGTAATTTTGAGAATTTAATTATTTAAGTAATTTTGAGAATTTAAATGCAGAGATTAGGGAACGAAAGAAGAGAAAGGAAAAGAGTTATTGTGAATGATTCTGAAGTTTAAATTACTCTTTAAAAAAATAGAATGTACTAATCGTTCTGATAATTCACGACATAGCACAACAAATACTTAAAAGGAAAAAAAAAAAAACGAAAGAGAAATACGAAAACACCCCTCTCCATCTGGTAATTTTATCAGCCAATCAGGGAGCAAATCCATTTTGTTGGAATTGAGATTTCTAGTTGCCTGTAAAAGCAAGAGATGAATCGATCCCTTCAAAAGATCGCCGGTAGATCAGCCAATCATGCTCCGGCAAAACCAGTCACACTACTTCACTCGCAGGAAAGGCGAGCGGCTGCTGTAGTCAGGGAAGGAAGAAGTGAACTGGTTTGGCGACGTGACTTGGCGAGGATCTCGACTATCGGAATTGTCCCTAAATGTATGTTGGCTTGTCTAATGACGAATGTTTCGGCGCATTATAGCCCTCGTGATGCTGACGGGGTAAATTCCTAGTTCACGTTTATGGGTTGGCGCACTTTTGAAAAGTTGGCGACAAAGCCAGAATGTCGCCAATTCGGAATTCCAATATGAAAAATTGAGAAACGAACCAGCTCCATGATTTGTGGTATAGAAAGGTTGAAACCAAAGCACGTCAATAAAAAAAATGGAGTTGCCAAATTTAAAACTGTATCGCCCACAAAACAGCGCCAAATTGGCTTGGCAATATTTTAACCTCAACTAGGAATAGACCGCGGTTCAAATGTGTTACATGGTGGCAAAGATAATTCGCCAATCCTAGGAAACTGGCAAAATTTGTTGTTTCGTTGTCGTCAGCGGTATTCCGGAGTCGTGATTGGTTAGAATTACTGCTGCTTTGGATTAACGCCAAATACATCCTCTTTTCGCCAAAAAACGCTTACTTTTGTCTGGTGCCGATTGATTTAGTTACAAATATGGTAAACTGTGTGATTTATGTTTCTCTCTTCATTTCAGTGTTTTTTTTTTGTTGGAAGCTGACCTGTTGGAAATATATTGTCTTTATTCCGTTTACGTCATGAATTCGAGTTGTATTTGTGGGTATTATTACCCAAGCAACGCAACCATGTTGTTTCAATGTGGTGTCAACGTTAAATACCAACATGCACAATGTTGTTTCAACGTGGAACTGCAACGTTGTTTTCAAGTGGAAGTGTTCACTTAAAGGAGCGTGGATGCAATGTTGTGTGCCAACGTTGTTTCAACGTAGATATATCACGTGGTTTCAATGTTGAATGTCAATATTGTTTCAACGTGGATTTGTCACATTGTTTCCACGTGAGAGTGTTCATTTTTGCCCATGTGGTTTCCACGTTGAATGTCAATGTTGTTTCAACATGGATGCATCCCATTGTTAACACCATGATAGTGTTCACTTTTACCAATGTTGTTTAAACATGAATCTTCCACATGAGTATTCAATATTGAATCTTACCAATGTTGTTTCAAGACACACATCCCATAATGCTGTTTTTACAGCACTATAGTTCTTGAGCCCAAGAACTAGTGCTGTAGAAACAGTTTTTCTGGAAAGTATGTCTTGAAACAACATTGGCAAGAATCAAGATTGAACACTCGTGTGGAAGATTCATATTTAAACAACATTGGTAAAAGTGAACACTATCATGTGGTAACAATGTGGAACACCCATGTTAAAACAGTATTGCTCATATTTTTCATATTCACATAGGCTATATATATTCACATTGCTTTTTCATATTGCTCATATTTTTCGGAAGGGGTTATGAAATTCAAATTCAAAATACCATTTAAAGTTGCAATTTTAAGCAAAACAAATTATTGATTTTTGTATTTTAATAGATAACAGAAAAAATTTGGAAGCGAATGTATCCTGCCTACTTTTCTAAGCGCTTGTTTTGACACATATTTTTTTTTTCACATGAATGTGTTTAGTTTTATTAACACTGTAAAGTTTAAGAGTATATGCATTATAGAAACTCATTTAATGAAAAGAAAAAGTTAAAACTAGAATATTTTCCAAGTATTGGCTTTACGAGTTTCCAACTACTATTACACTATGTATCATCTTTTAGTAGGTAGAATATCATTTTGTGAAAAATTAAACTTTCCTTTTATATGCAGAGGATTATTCTGTACAAAAATTTAATTTTGCTCCAATGAACCACAATTAAAATTACTTATAATATCTGCTACTTAATTATCTCTGAACTAATCGAATTTGAATAAAAATTATATATATATATTTTAACTATAAAAATAAATCATTACATAATGTTCAAAATAATTTTATTTCAAAAATAGCACGCATAACATTAAAACAAATGTTAATAAAACAAATATTAATAATTACATGTAACAGTAACACACATGGTCCTAACACAATTACATAGGTACAAATACCTTTCAAATTGTTTTTAAGTTCACACTTTAAACCAGCAAATGAAAAATTATAAGATGATTAAATATATATGTGCTAATTTTTAATGACATATCCCATTCAGAGCAACAGTAGGATCTTAACTTCAAGACCCCATTTAATAACAGTAAAATAAGAAAGGAGATACAAAATAATTATTTAAGTTTATGAACCATATGTTATAAACCATGTTTACAATCCTCAATATCATTCCCAAAAATATTCCACATCTCTGTCACCATCAGCAGCCTTAATGTCACTCCACGAGCTTCTTTCGCCTCCTCATTGGTTGTTTTCATAATCTCTAAAATAAAATTACCTTTATTTAATACAAAAACCATTCAAACATATATTTATATAGATATAACTGTTTTCCAATTTTTAAAAGTAGACACCATGCCAAAAATAATAATAAAGAAATACGACGTGTAAAAATGCTCAAATCCAACTCTGCTACTTAAATCGCCAACCAAATTCAAAGATTGAATATATTAATCAAAATAATATCCCTTTTTTATGACTTAAAAAAATCCCTCTCTCGTGTTGAAAGCGATCCCCTTGTTTTGGATGGTTTTAAGTCAATGCCAGTATGCGGAAGCACCCTTCATATTATGGTGTGCACATTGGACTGACCAAAGATCACATGACCATTTAAGGCAATAACAGACTTATTTCAGAATATCATGCAATGACGATACACAATATAGTTTAATCAAAAGTAGATTATGTAAAAAAAATTCGAAGGCAGATGCAGAATACCAATGTTGCCTACTCCCACCCCAGTATTTGAAAACTAAAATGAAGAGTAGAAAAATTTACAGGAAAAACGTATAATATAGGTTTTTATTAATGTTATATTTCAATAGGAAACCAATTATAATTTTTGAAAATTCTAGATTCAAACAACTTAGTTGCCTTTTACTCTTCGGTATACTTTTAGAAAAATTTACTGTATCATACAAATTTTGCTTTAAATTCAAAAACACTCTTTACTACTTTGAGGATAAATTAAATGAGCTGCTGCAACCAAGTTGAAGCCATGCTCTCTATTGGTTTCCAGTTCAAAGTCAGGAACTCATTTTTCATTACATAGTCGCCTGGAGGTTAAAATAGTCAATTAGGAAATTTTGGTACCTACGTATTAACGCCACCACAGCTACAGATTTGGCGGTTTTTAATTACTTACAAGGAATTATAGTTTTATACTTACAAGGAATCCAAAAGATAACTGCGTGCGAACAACAAGATTGCTCTTTATTGGTGGCACTGAAAAACCGTCAAATCTGTAGCTGCAGTGGCGTTAATACGTAAGTACCGATATTTTTCTTACCAAAAAAAGTTTTCTGGAGGCTAAAATAGTCACTTTAGTAAACGCCACTAGCAGCCTTGTTATAATACTGCCATAATTCAGACATGTTCACAACAGCAAAACTAATTTAAAAAAAAAAAAATTATACTTAATATATAAATTATAGAGGATTATCAAAAGAACTATCAGTGTCATTTAACATGATGGCCACAAAATTTAGGTAAAAAGTTCCCTGACAGATTTTAAAAAAATTCCCTTCTTGCAAACTTTTTCCAAATTCCCCCAATTTTTCCAGATATGTTGACACATTTATCGAATAGAACTTGTATGCTAAAGAGATAATATGCCAATTTTTTAAAAATAGGTTTGGTGGTAGTTAAAATTATTCCATAACATTAAAACTTCTAATGATTATCACAGCAAATCATCAGGAAAATGGTACCAAAATAGGGATAATGGAAAAACATACCCTAAACAGTAACAGTAAATTTTCCTGAATATTAAAAAAATTCCCTGATTTTTTCCACAATCGAAAAGTTTCTTGATTTCCAGGTTCTGTAGCCACACTGTTTAAGTACAACAGCTGTATAAGCAAGTCCACTGAACACTGAAAAAAAAAAAGAAGAATGTTCAATTCTAATACAATAAGTAAATTTATTCTAAAAAGTATTCCCAAATCTAATTACAGTCAAACCCTGTTAATGCGAAATCCGTTAACCTGAACTCCAGTTTAACGCAAAGTAAAAGCAGTTCTCCGTACTTAAAACTTAGCGTTAATTTATTCAGTTAGCACAAACAATTTCAGCGGCCCCATCGACTTCGTGTTAATGAAGTTTAGCCGCAGAGTTGGACCCCCCCCCCCCCCCCCCCAAAAAAAAATGGGGTTTTTTTTTGTTTAAAAGTTGTTGTTTTTTTTAAATCCTTTTCTAATTTAAATGTATGCATATTTATAAATAAAATTTTACATTAACTAGAATAATAAATGTTTAAATAACAAATAATATTTCTTCTGAAAATCATTTACACTAAGTAAATAAACAATTGCTACTTATGTGAACAATTAAATCATTAAATTTTAATATTATATTTAGAGATATGTTTTTTTAAATCCAATGGAAACTATATAATACAATAGTAATTGTTTACTACTTCTACATGGAATGTTGCTCTTAGATTCATCAGTAATGGTGATAAGTTATACATAATTATATTTTTAAGGTTTAGAAATAAGTTATTTAAGCACAAAATCTCTATTTCACAAACAAGTTTAAAATGCAGCATATAATTTAATTTTAATTAATAATTTTGAATATTATTATAAAACAGTAATAAAACACTTAGATTAATATAAAAAGTTATTTTTGATACTTATAAAAAAAAAGTTCTATAGACTTTCACTATAAGATTTATTTAAAAAAGTTATTTACAACACTAATTATAAATAAACACACAAAAAAAGTGCAATTTTAAATTAATCTTTAAAAAGAGAAAAAACTATTTGGTTTAAACCATGTCAACCCTGTTCGACTGTATTACATAAAAGGGAGATTTAAAAAAATATATATATATATTTTTTGCAAAAGAACAGAATTCCACTTTCTAATTTTAGTTTTTTAGAAAGTTCTTTTTGTAAATTTTTAAATAGCGAAATATCCTATACTGTACTGCATCTTTTCAATTTACCACAGTACCTGAAAAGGATAGGTTTCAGTTGTTAGGAGCCAGCGATCAGATTCCAGGCACTATACCTGTTCCGCATTCCACAGTGTTGTACATGGTGGCAGTAAACTGAAAATATGATAACTATTATAAAATGTATCATCCTTATGCACATGTATATATTTACACTGATGACGTCTTTTTTAAACCTTACTTTGAAATATCGATTTGATTACCAAGTGGGATAGGGAGAAATTCTCAATTTGTTATCCATCACTGCTTGAAAAAGAAAATTAACGAAAGAAATTCATTTTTTGCACACAAAACATCAGTTCATTTTGCAGCTATGTTTTTAAATAAACACTTAATTTTACATTAATTAAAACAACACATTACACAGAGTGGCCACAAAATTCAGGAAATAAAGTTTTCTGATAATACCCTGATAGATTTTTAAAAATTCTCTGATTTTACAGCAAGTTTTCTTCAAATTTCCTGAACTTTTCCAGATGTGTGATCGAATTAAACATGTTAAAGAGACTACGGATGTGGAAAATCACATAACTTTCAATTATATTATATAACATTAAGAAATATTCTATACTACATCTGTATTCCACCTGAAATAAATTCCCGGCCCTGTTGACAATTTATAATATTACGGTGGAGGTTTTTTTTAACTGAATTAGTTCATTTAATTACCGCAAAAATTCTTTCAACAAGTATAGAAATAATATTTATACAGCATGTTTAATTCTCAGTGATCAATCGTTTTAGAAAAACATACTTCTACAAGATAGCCCATTCAGTTTTATAGTTCATAAAAATACGTGAAATATACAATAGGTTTTTTTATTTATGTCACACGTGTGTCCCAAAAATCAACAAACCTCACTGATAAGAACATCATTATCTAATTTCATTTATAAATAGAAATACATCTAATTTAGAAAACCGGCAAATAATAGAGTATAATTTAATAATGTAATGAAGAAAACTTACCAGAAAAGGCATAAATCCAATCGTCAAGACATCGTCAAGTTTCAAATCAACTTCAAAAGTGATGCCAACTACGTCATCACTGAAGGTAAAAGCGTATTGCGCATGCGTAGGATGATACAAATCGTGGATCAGTGGTGTAATGTTGAATTATCACATTGAAGCCATATTAAAAAACCACATTGAGTAAACGGATTTTTATTTTTTGCTTTTATAAATTGCTTTTACCAAAGTTTTCAATTAATATGATTCTTGGACAGGATTGGGGCTTTCCAAAAACCAAAGAAGACACTTGTTTCATGTCTGGTTGAAATATCACATTGAAACAACATTGTGATATCACATTAGAAAAGTAAAGAAAACGAAATTCTGACTTTATTCGTACTACATAATTAAAACCCCTAAAAATTATACGAAATAAATTGATTTCTTCTAATATCTGTTATAAAATATCAGCTTCCTTAAAAATGCATTGGAATTGCACATTGATACAATGTGGTTACAATGTGCCTTTCTCACTTTCAACGTATCCACCAAAAAACCACATAGAAACAACATGAGTGTGTTGCTTGGGTAGTTGTGGGAATGCAGAAACAATGTTTTTAGGTGTAGACTCTTAAGGATGGCGATTATTTTAAAATGTTTGAAATTATTGAGCGCGAAATATTTAAGAATTTTTGAAATATTTGAGATTTAAGCGCAAGTAAAGTAGAGGCGGGCTTACAATATTACCTGGCCGAGTACATCTGGCGAAAAAAGCAACAGGCAAGGAGGGTTAAAAATTTATTTAACGCGTTTTTGGATGACGTTATCAAGGTTTACCCTCCGGGAGAAGAGAAAGAGGATTGAGGTATTTATATTGCATTAAATATAACTCTTGATTTATAGCGATTTTTACCTTAGGAATAAAACTGGTATGCTATGACTATACTTTGGTGGCCGTTAGGCCACCAAAGTGTAGTTTATAAAATATAAGGCGTTAAAATGGATTTTGTTTGTTTTATAACAGCAAAGTGATTAAAAATGTCATTTTTGGAATGTTGAACTCTTTTCCTTTTAGAGAGCGAAGCGCGCGCACACTCACTTTTTAGACATTTTTACAGTACCGAGTAATTAAAAAAAAATTGATTTAGGGGGTGAAATGGAAAAAACGACTGCCCGAATTAGTTAGGGGTATTTTTTTTAGGTTTAATTGGCCGTAAGGCCAACGAAATAGGTTGAAATTTTTCCTTTTAGAGCGCGAAGCGCGCGCACACCTCACTTTTTAGACATTTTTACAGTACCGAGTAATTAAAAAAAAATTGATTTTGGGGGTGAAATGCCACAAACGACTGCCCGAATTAGGTAGGGGTATTTTTTTTAGGTTTAATTGGCCGTAAGGCCAACGAAATAGGGTGAAATTTTTCCTTTTAGAGCGCGAAGCGCGTGCACACTCGACTTTTTAGACATTTTTACAGTACCGAGTAATTAAAAAACAATTGATTTTGGGGGTGAAATGCCACAAACGACTGCCCGAATTAGGTAGGGGTATTTTTTTTAGGTTTAATTGGCCGTAAGGCCAACGAAATAGGGTGAAATTTTTCCTTTTAGAGTGCACACTTGACTTTTTAGACATTTTTACAGTACCGAGTAATTAAAAAACAATTGATTTTGGGGGTGAAATGCCACAAACGACTGCCCGAATTAGGTAGGGGTATTTTTTTTAGGTTTAATTGGCCGTAAGGCCAACGAAATAGGTTGCAATTTTTCCTTTTAGAGCGCGAAGCGCGCGCACACTTGACTTTTTAGACATTTTTACAGTACCGAGTAATTAAAAAAAATTGATTTTGGGGGTGAAATGCCACAAACGACTGCCCGAATTAGGTAGGGGTATTTTTTTTAGGTTTAATTGGCCGTAAGGCCAACGAAATAGGGTGAAATTTTTCCTTTTAGAGCGCGAAGCGCGTGCACACCTTTCTTTTAGTAAGCAATTAAAAATATAAATATTCTGGAAGGGATTAAATATTTGTCTTTGATGTAAAAATTTAATCCCTTATAAACTATTTGTAATTAAATTTTAAATGCTAAAACTATTTTTCAATTATCCTTTACATTTAAATTGTTTAACCATTTTTTTTTTTCTTTCAAATATCGTTTGCAATTTTATTACATTTGAATTTTCGCCGATTTCGAATATATTTACGCAATTCATTTGAATTTCTTCCCGGGATGTACGTTTTTAATATAAATGTAATCGATATGAATAGTGAAAACACTTAATTTTGCTACAACTTGCATCGCAACCATAGCCTAACGGCTTTGGCATTGGACTTCAACCTTCCTATACCATCCACAATTCATGGAGCAGGTTCGAATCTCAATTTTTCACTTTCCGCTATTGTTTTGGGTTTGCCAGTTCACTTGGAAACATCGTGTTTTTTGCCGTTTTGGGTTTGCTGTAGCGTCGGAGTTCGCCATTGTTTACGTTTTGCGGAGAAGTTCAAAACGCGCCAAGTGCCACCATATAGCACATTTTAACCTAGACCGCTGACGGCGCCAGATAATCTGAATACAACCAACCAACCCGATTTTGGCGGGACAGTCTGCTTTTCCGTAACAGCGTCCCGCCTAAGTCCTTCTAAACAAAACAAAAATGGGTACAGAGGCAAAATAGGAACCCATTGGCGACTTTTTGCTTGACTACTACTAGAAAGGGGATCCCCTAGAAAGCGCGGAACAGATGTAGTATAGGACATTTGACGAATTTTTCATTCCCTCAAAATGACGTGGTTTCCTTGTGCCGCTAATTCAATATAAGTTGACGGTTCATTCAAAATGGCCGTAAAAAGTAAACAACTGGAAACGTAACAAATATGCTAATAAACAATAAAATACGATTCTAATAATATGCTGATTAATCTCTATAAGGTTAAAGCGTTATACGACCCCCCCCCCCCCCTCTCCCCTTGGCAACTTTGCAAAATGCCACCAATTTGAACTGACACTCCTACTGAATTGAACTACAGGTTTGCCAAAATGGATGTCAAGTTGTTTAATGTAACCATATAAGCAGCGGGTTACCATACTTGCCGCAAAATCGTTAAAAAAAAGTGGGGCATATGACGCTTTCTAACCCTCAATAAAGAGGTTAAACTGTGTCATATGGTGGCACTTGGCATTTTTAAAACTTTTCCACAAAACGTAAACAATGGCGAACTCCGATACTAAGGTGAAAAACTGATTCCAAAGCAACAGCGGAAAGTGAAAATTTGAGTATCGAACCTGATTTATGATTTGATGTTTAGAAAGGTTGAAGTCCATTGCCAAAGCAGTTAAACTATGGTTGCGATGCAAGTTGTAGCAAGATTTAGTGTTTTCGCTTTTGATCTCAATAACATTTATATTAAAAACGTACCACTCAAGAAGAAATTAAAATATGTTGAGTAAATTTATTCGATATCGCCGAAAATTCAAAGGCAATAAAGTTGCAAACGATAATTGAAAAAAAAAAAGGTTAAGCAATTTAAATTTGATTTTAAATGATAATTGAAAAATAGTTTAAGCAATTAAAATTTAATTTCAAAGGGTAAAATTTCATTAACCTTTTACATTATAAATATTTAGCCCCTTCCACAATATTTATATTTTTAATCACTCGCTAAAAACTCTAAAAAGAAAAAAGGTACCCCTATCTATTCCGGGCATCTCACCCCCAAAATCTCTTGTTTTTTTAATTGCTTGGTACTGTAAAACTCTCTAAAATGTAAGGTGTGAGTGCGCTTCGCGTTCTAAGTGGAAAAAGTGCAACCTATTTCTTTGTCCTCACAGCCAATTGAACCTAAAAAATTCCCCCACCTATATTGGGCAATCGTTTGTGGCATCTCCTCGATTTCACTCATTGGTGCTGAAATATGCTTTTTAAATGCTTACTAAAAACGCATGATGGTTACTAGCAGACCCGGCCACGCGTTGCTGTGGCTAAGGTTTTTGTTATATTACATAGTAGTAAAGTATTCAAGGGAAACGTTAGGAGAACACCAGTCATGGGGACCACCATTCTTTTTCACACAGATGCCATTTGTAAAAAAACATGGCGACCTCCATGATTGATTTTCTACTACCGTTGATATTGAGCAAAAATCAATACAAAAGAAGTAAATTTAAATTTTTTTATTTTTTGTATTCAAGTTTGTAACAAATGAATACATTACAAAGTTGTTAGTAAATAACACGTGACACTTAAACTTATAACCAGGGCTCCAGAAAAATATTTTCTTCCTGCGTACACAAATACCATTACCAAAAATTTCCTGCGAGTCTGTGCGCTTTAAATTATACCGTAGCAGAAAATTAATTTTTACTTTGGATTTAAAGTTGTTTAATTCAAAACCTTCTTGGCATTTATTTTGGAAGCATCAGACTCTGCAAGATAAACATTGGTTTCCAATGGCAAATTTTCAGCTTCAATATTAGGGTCATTAGTACTGGGTTGGCTTCAAGGTTGAACTTGTGAAACGGAAGCAAACATTGATGCTTGTCCAACATGCCTCCTTTTCTAACTGTTTTCATTTTTGTGATTTCGATTTAAATGATGGGAATAGTTTTGCACCAACATTTCTTCATTGCAAATACAGCATTTCATTTTCCTTGTCTTGCTTGGATAGCTCCTTTTTATTTTAAAGAAAAATTTGTTTGTTTTTTTAAATTACAATGAAATATCCCAAGAATTCTTTCAAATTAAAAAGAAGATTGAAGGAAATAAACTCTCAAGTGCCTAAAACTCAAGATGCAAATGGATTGAAAAAGTTACAGTAAAAGAAAAACTTGTAATTGCATGTTTCAATAGGTTCAGGTTCCAAAATTAGGAAATGATTCCCTACGGCTGTCAACACTTCTCCCTTCCCCGCCCAACCTAACTGAAATTTCTCCTTCCTAGAAGGAAAAATGGAGATGGTGGGGAAGTATATGAGGAATAGCATCTCCCCCCAAACCTCTTCCCTCCCGGAATTACGGGAGTCAACACCTCTTCCCACCTACCTAACTGAAATTTCTCCTTCCTAGAAGTAACTGGTGGGAAACTATATGGGGAATAGCAATCCTGCGGAACGATGTCGCTTTTGCCGGAATGCGGATCGCTCGATCTGTTAAGCGCATTAAAAAAAAACACACAACTTTTGATTTTAATTTCCTGCAGGATATGCCAATTTCCTGCGTACATCGTACGCGCATACGTCCATTTTATGGGACTCTGCTTATAAATGAGGTAGGGCAGATAGTTTTAAATCTTTAACAATAATGTTTATTATTTGGAATTATAAATACTTTTAATTTCAATTTAATTTAGCACTAATCGGTGCACAATATTTTTGGTTAACCTGTCTTTAGCTAACACAAATAGATTCGATGGTTTTCCTACACGTGAACATGCAACATATAGTTGCCCATGAGAAAAACATGGATTTTCCAAATCTAAACCACAAATGGACATTGTTTGGCCTTGAGACTTATTTATAGACGTGGCAAAAGCTAAACGAATTGAAAACTGTAACCTTTTGAAGGGTATCGTATATTCTGATGGTATCATCGGAATACTTGGCAACAGGACCACTTCTCCTTTAAACTTTCCAGCTAAAATGGTAGCTTCAAGTATATTTCCGGTGATCTTTTTGATGACCAAACGCTTACCGTAGCATAATCGAGGTGGATTCAAATTACGCAGGAGAATAATAGGTGAACCAATCTTTAATCAAAGATTATGTGATGGCATTCCAGGTATTAACTATGTGATAATACTTATATGTTGTCGTGGATGTTTACCAGATGGCCAAACCACTTACAGAGCACTTCACTGCCTTGCCTTAGTGGAAGAGGGAGAAGGACTCGCCATCGGTTCCTTTGAGAGGAAAGACGCATGCTTTAGACTACTGGCTTGAGAAATGCTTAGGCAAAGGCCTAGCATTTTGTAAACGAAGGAATTGTAAATAAACGTTGTTTGTTGTTATAGCAACGTGTTTTAATTTAAGACAAAGTCAAAATCCTTCATATATGTATATATTTTAAATGAAGATTTTTGAACAATGAAGCACTATTAATTAAAAAGCAAGAAGAATTCCACTGTATTACTTTTACTATAATATGAATTCAATTTATACTTCAGTCTAAATAACACGTGGCCGGCTATGCTATTGCTCAATGAAAGGTTCATTGCTGCGTAAGCGTAAGGTCGCTTCACACACTAAAAACTAATTGTAAGAAAGCCTTAATATTAGAAGCTTCACCCTTGTCGAGAAACAATAAAAAAAAAGCCCCGTTAATAATTATAACACAACACTCCTTTAAGAATATTTTAACACGTGATGTTTGTAAAAAGCAAAATTAGAAGGTCAAAACTATTTATGTTGACACTTTCAGAGTTCTAGGCCTATTAGAAGTCACTTTTTATGAAAATATTAATTAAAAATTCATTAAAAAAACAATTAAGATTATAACGTTCTTTTTGTCAAAAGTCCAATCAGAAGGCCAAAACTATTTGTGTTGAACCTTTCAGAAATGTAGCCCAATTAGAAATCTTGTTGAAAATATTTGTTGATTAATTAATTAAATTAATTAAAAAACAAATAAAATTTAAAAATTCTGTTTTTCAAAAATCTAATTAGAAGTCCAAAACTACTTATGTTCAAAATGTCAGAACTGTAGCCCTATTAGAAATTGTTTTGTAAAATATTTATTAATTAAAAAATTAATCAAAAGAGATCTAAATAAAAATGTGAACGTTCTTTTTGTCAAAAGTCCAATTAGAAGGCCAAAACTATTTGTGTTGAAAATTTTAGAGCTGTAGCCTTATTAGAAATCATTTTGTAAAATATTAATTAATTTTAAAAAAAAATTAAAAAAGAACTAAAAAAAAAAATTAAATTCTGTTTTTCAAAAATCCAATTGGAAGGCTAAAACTACTTATGTTGAAAATTTCAGAGCTATAGCCCTATTATAAATCGTTTTGTAAAATATTTATTAATTAATTAAAAAAGAACTAAATAAAAATTTAAAATTCTGTTTTTCAAAAGACCAATTAGAAGGCCCAAAGTACTTATGTTGAAAATTTCAAAACTGTAGTCCTATTAGAAGTCGTTTTGTAAAAAAAAATTTGTTAATTAAGAAAATTAATTAAAAAATAACTAATTAAAATTTTAACATTCTGTTTTTCAAAAGTCTAAATAGATGGCTAAAACTATGTATGTTTAAAATTTCAGAGCTGTTTCTCTATTTGTCTTATGTTGAAAATTTCGGAGCTCAATTCCAATTTTAAGTAGGTTTCTATTGATCCACAGACAGACAGACAATTGAAATAAAGAACTAAACCCTTTCACAAATATAAATAAATCAGTTGCGGTAATAAATCACATGCCATTAAATGTACTCACTACCTTGGTGCAGCGTGTATTAATATTGAAATAAAGAACTAAACCCTTTCACAAAAATAAATGTTTCAGTACTGCGGTAATAAATCACATGCCATTAAATTGTAGCTTGCGTGAAATGTTGGTACTTTCAACACAGCGCCATCTGTTAGAATCATTTGGAGCTAACAGATAATTGTGACTGTCAAATAAGAAACAAATAATTTGCAATAAAATAATATTGCAGCTGAAGCGTTAAGCTTTCGCTGCGGGCGACAGGGGGTTTGAACCGAGGACCATGGTGTCTGGAGACTGATACTCTACCTCTGTGCAAAAGAGTACTCCGCTGCACAGAAGTATTATCTGATATATGAGGTCGCCACACAGCCTCCTCCCAGCGACGAAGGAGCGATGCTGTTGTTCTGATCGGAGTTGGAGGTTTGGAATGGGAATGCTAGTTGCATTGTTGTGCCCGCTTGTTGCGGTGATGCATGCGAGTTGCGTGTTTGATCGCTTGTTGCGATGTAGTTTCTCCTTTCAGAAGCGCCGATAGATGGCAGCATGATTCGTTTTAGTCCGGGTCATCAGTGAAGCGTTAAGCTTTCGCTGCGGGCGACAGGGGGTTTGAACCGAGGACCATGGTGTCTGGAGACTGATACTCTACCTCTGTGCAAAAGAGTACTCCGCTGCACAGAAGTATTATCTGATATATGAGGTCGCCACACAGCTATAAAAATTGAGATGTAAGCTATCCTATCAAACTGCACACGGTGTGAAAATTTGATTAAAATCGGTTAAGTATTTTTGGAGTCCATTGGGCTCAAACAACGTGAAACGTAATTTATATATATTAAGATAAACCTTAAACTAACTTTTAATCTTCATTATCCAATACCTTTCTTCTATATTTTGAGCAAAAAAAACCGGTGAAATGCATTTAATCAAGGAATGTATGGAATGGCCATCCGTGCTACTTAGCACTTGTAAGTTTTGGGCCGTAGCGACTCCTGCACTACTGCCAGTATAGCTTTAATACTAAAATAAATTTACTTAATACTAATGATTGTGCTGTAGGACTGTTTTAAAGATTTTTTTTTAAAAGGTTACAATACTTATTTTTATCAAAAAGTTCTGAAATTTTTAGGTTTTTTTTTAAGGGTCCTTTGAAAATACTTAAAACAAACATTTATTTTCCATCAAAAGCTTCAAGATAAAATAAAAATAATATACCATATAAATACCAAATTTTTAATATAAATCTTTTATATGCATTGCCAATTTTTATCTGCAATTGCAACTTATTAAGATCAGATCGAGTTCTTATAGTGTTTGACCAGTACAAAGAAAACATCCATTCAAAACAATTTATTTCAACTTTTTTGCCGACAAAACTTGATTGAATACATTGTCATCAACAACGAACATCTGCCAAGTTTCAGCTTAATTAGATGACAGCAAGTTGGTTAATTACAGGATTCGTACGCCTCAGGGAAAATAAATTGGTCTTAAAATCTCCGAGAACATCCCTCGTAAAACCCGATAAAAGTCGTTGTTATTCTAGAAAAAAATTCTACACTTCAGTCCTGTTTGTTTAACCCTAATAATACTTCTTTCTGGAAACATCCCGCCATGATAAAAAGAAATATAATAAAATACTCCTTTGTAACGCAACGTAGAAGACAACCTATCATAAATCTTAAAAATTAGTTAAACATGCCTTTCCTTGTTTTTATGGTTCATTCTTGTTGTTTGCCTCGCTCGTTTCAATCTGGGTTGCCAGCACTAGCCGGAAATATGTATGAGTTTGAAAACATCATTCAATATGGAATGACAGATAACAATTTAAATCCGCAATTTCAATAATCTTGTGAAAATTTTCGGTTAAAAAAATTTTCCTTGTAAAATATATATTTAATAATATAAACAGACCAATGGGAATAAATATCCATCAGTAATTAATCCAGCTTTCCTGCAAAAATTCAATGTCTTTCGCCCTTCATCCAAATCATACTAAAATTTGAAACTAACATTTTCAGCAAATTACATAACATGAAGCCGAAGGAGGGTAAAAATATCAACTCGAGGAATTGAAGTGACAAAATTATTTAAAAACATATACTTGCAAAAAGTTATTCTTTTCTCGAGTTGTTGGAGACATTTATGTAATGGAGGTATAACTATATTTCATAGCTTCAAATAATTCATTCCGTGATGGACAACACAACTCTGGAAAAGTCAGGGAAATCTCTGGGATTTTTTCTTTCTGAAAATGAGTATGAACCCTGAATTAATTCTCTGAAAATTTTGCTTCATCAACCTTAATAGGAGGTTTTAGTCATTAAATATCCACAAACTGTACATGTTTGAATGAAGCACGACATCTGTATAATAAAAACGCGAGTAAAAGCTGATAAGTTGGCCATAAGACAATAGAAACTTATGTAAAAGCTGTATTTGAGTTATAGCCCCAAAACTTAATGGAAAGCATATCTTAAAAAAAAGTATTGTGTTTGATAAACTACATATTTTTTAGCCCAATGAAATTAAAAGGAAATATGTAGTATTTTCCTTGCATAACTCTTGGGTGCATTTATTAGTTTTTTAAGTGTAAAAATTTTCATTCTCATTTGGCCTCCAGGAATTAATTTCTTGGGTATCATTTGCTTAAAGGATTTAATTTTTTGGAATATGGTTTGACTTTTACTCATGCACAATTTAGGGACCTTTTTTGCTATTTAAGTGTCACTCCAAAAACTAGAAGGACATTTTCTAAAAAAGAATCTAGATTGACGATGTGTTTTGTTTCTCTGGAATAATAGAAACATCTAAATACTAATTGAATTTATATATATTTTTAGACAGATATTCATTGGGAGTTTGTTTCACAATATAACCTTTTCTAACTAACAATATGAATATTTTTTGTAAGCTCATGATAGACCTTGTAAACTGATATAAGGGTGTTTGTTAAAGACCAGAAATAGCCATAAAACGTATATCATTAACTTTTTTATTCAACTACTACCCATATTATGAAGGGAAAGAAAGGTTAAATTGCTTGCAAAAAAAAAAATGTGATGGTGCAAGAACAAACATCTTTATGCCATTGTCCTCTAATTCATTATCAAAACTATTATCCTTTATTGAAGTGACTATCTATATTTTTTAATAACAATTAAAGTATGTCTTAGTAAACTAATTAAAATGTGTTTTGCAGGGATTTGGAGGATGGTGTTGAATTTGAAATAGACCCAGAACAACAAAGTATTAATTCATCTGATTCTGAGGACGAGTTTAATGATGAAGCATATGCCATGTTTAAAAAAGACATTGTTGATATTGATGGCAGAAATAAACCCAGATTCTTAGGAGGTAGTGATACTCCTTTTAACGTCCTAAAGGAAACCATGGAGCCGATTACTGAAGATGGTTTAGTCTTAAAAGAAGTAAGTATGGTGTGCAGCTGGATGGATAATATTTTTAATTATCGAAAAAACAATTTTGTTAAGAAAGGTTGATAAATTTATTTAAAAGATTGCTACCTGCAATAAGTAGCACAAAACCTAAAAAAAGAGATAAAAATTTAATTCAGGGTTCCTACGGTCATTAAAAATGCTTAATATTTTTTAACTTGTTTTCAAGGCCTTAGAAATGCTTGGAGGTCCTTAAAAGTCCTTAATTTTTGCTGATGTTGTCTGCAAAAGTTATAAAAATCCAACTCGGACTTGCTATTTCTGCGTGACTGCCACTTATCTGCACTGTTTCGGAATTATTTGTCATATTTGTATTACACATCCACCAACTTGTAACTTTTTTGGTAGAATATACTTAATTAAAAATTTATATATAGACATGATGCCTGAAACAAATTTCAAAGGTCCTTAAAAACTTTATTTAGGTCTTTAAAAGTCATTGATTTTCATTCTGTGATTTCAGTGGGAACCCTGTAATTCAAATCAAAGTGTTTTAAGTTGGCTAGTATAAAACTAAATCTTAAATATATGTTTCATTAAATTTTTAAAAGGGGTTTAAAAGGGTAAACTATTATTTTAATTGTTAAAGTTTCTGTGATCAAGTTCTATAGAATTCAATGAAAACTACTGGTAGTGGTAAGAGATAGATTTTTAAGTGAAATGTTTAAAATAAATGGGTATACTCTACTTTACGCCTGCATTTTTCTCAATACTCTCTAAAAATCCAGTATTTGGGAAATACTGGATTTTTGGAGTATTCCTGTATTCACTCCATTAGGAATATAAAGTTATATTACATTTTTATAATATAAAAGACTAATACAGAGTTCCCAAGGTCATTAAAAGTGCTTAATATTTTGTAACTTGTTTTCAAGGCCTTGAAAAGGCTTAGAGGTGCTTAAAAGTCCTTGAAAACTCTTAGTCATTGATTTTCCTTCTGTGATTTGAGTGAGAACCCTGTAATATCATTACATGAAGCCATGAAAACAGCATTGCTACATTAGAAAACTGTGGGTTCTCTAAAATACTAAAAGGGACAGTCTTCAAAGGAAGCTATCTTGTATTTGAGTTTAAAATATGAAACAGCCATAAAAACTCAAAACAGGCAACCAAGATAATGTGTTATATGTCCATTGTATCTACTTGTTCTGAAAGCAAAGTGAATGAAACTGTTTGAAATATAAACCAAATCAACTCCTGTATTGCACTGTACCTCTGAGCCTTCAGTTGGGTAGATGAGCTTTCAGCTTTGTTTGTTATATCATACCAGAGTTGCTTAACACATAGGTAAAATGTGCTGCCTGATGGAAATTCTGGGTGATAAAATTGTAGTATGTATTAGACTTGTTTAATAACAGATGTGAACAAATCTAAAAAGGAGCTGCTTCCAAAATGAAATGCTAGTAATATTTTTTTTAAAAATCATTACTAGTTTTTAAAAAAATGTTTTTTTAGTTTGTCGTACTAGTTCCTTAGTGTGGAAGACATTAATTTTGTAATTACATTTATTTGATTAAATAGTAAATAAATATATATTTCAATGGGAGAGTAGGACAGTAGTTTGCTAAAGATTGTTTTGCAAATTTCTAACAGTAAGTATCTAGTATGTCTCAATTTATTGCTATTGCTTAAATGATAATTTTTTAGGAATTCTAAGAGTAATAATAAAGAGCTGAAGAGACTAACTTTTGCCAATCTTATTAATGCTTTAAAAATTACCATTTAAAGGTGTGGTTGTATGTTTTTTATTCAGAACTTTAAATATTTGCAGGTTTTACGGAATGGTATTGGAACGCAGATTCCAGAAAAGTCTGTGGTCATGGTGCATTATGATGCCTACGTTGAAGGCAGAAAAGAACAATTTGATTCCACCCGGTTAAGGAACAGACCTTTCAAATTTTTGTAAGTATAAAATATGTGCCCTTTCAAATCGAAAGTTCTATGTAGTAGAGTGCAAACTTGGCAATTAATTACCATTTAATGTCTTTACCAGCACTGAGGGAAAATTTAAACTAAAAAAAGATAGATAAATTGTTTAAGTTTCAAGGGTTGCATTCGCATAGTTCCTTAAATTTTTTGTTTATCCCTAAAATTTCTAAAAGCAAACTTGCATTTTTCGCTAATACCTAAAAAAAGTTTTTAAAAAACCCGAAAATTCCCATAAAACCTGCAAAATAAAAAACCTGAACCCAAACCAAATATAAAATTTTTAGAACATTCTGGTGCAGGGAATTCATGGAAATGGTAAAGTTTGCAACGTCAAACCTGAGTTTAAAGTGGCCATTGAAAACAACTGGAAAGACATGTTAAGATACTTTTGAAAACTTCCAAATTTTATGACCTTGAAAATGGTTAAAATAATTGATAAAGATATATAGATTCAAGATGTGTATATTTCTTTTGGATTAGAATTTCAGATAAACCAGACTTTTTGGAAAAGTTATCTGTTGGAACATGTTTCGGAGGTTAGTAGAATGTGCTTTACTGTCCCTACTTTTTTTTGCAATTTTGCCGCCAAGATGAAGCGACACCAAACTACAGGTTTGCCCAAATGGATTCCAAGTTGGAATGGAACCACACTGATGGCGCCGGGTTACCCAAAATCGCCAAACAAAAAGTGGGGACCATATAAAGCACATTCTAACCGTTCCGGATTCCGTGGATAATAGAATTTTGATTACAAAATTTTCTTTCTTATACAATTAAACAAGCCAGATTTGTTTGGATTCGGCAAATAACCCTAACGAATTATATGTGAACGTTTTCCGGATATATGCCTACAAAAACTGAGCACGGAATTTCCTTGAAGAATATTAAAGTTTCTATGCAGAAAATTCACAGTAGATTGAATATAAACTTCAGCATTCCGGATAAATAGCAATTAAATTGTTTAAAGTAATATATGCATTCAGATTATGATTTACCGTGTATTGCCTCTTTTAAAAAAAAATGCCAAATTGAAAATGAAGTCAAAAAGTTGTGTCGCCCAATTCAAAATGACGTCAAAATGCTGTATTGCCAAATCCAAATGGTCGCTAGGGTTGCCAGAATACCAAGTTGCTGTGTTCCATTCAGCGATAAATCGCCAACTTTCAAAAAATTGCTAAGGTGCATTGTGCAGTAAATCTGAACCTATATTCATCTTTAATCAGTGCAATTCAGCTATTACGAATTGAAAACTATCAAAATAACGAATAAAACAACCCACTCAACTTCAAAATTTCATATGAAATTTTTTTTAAAAATGTGAAATAGGGCTAATTCTCGCCAAATTTGATTTTCAAAAATTTTTGGTTGATTGAATGCCGGATAATTGCCCTTTCACTGTTTTATTTTATTTTCTAAGTATCGCAAAAAGATTATGCAAGCATATGATTGCTTATATTGCTTCATTAAGAAATTTCGATGTGCAACTTTGTTTTGGCGCTTCATAAAAAACCAGCCCATAAATTTTAATTGTTCAATGAAATAACCGATCTTTTTAAATATATGTACGATACTGTTTATTTTTGTTGTTTTCCAAGAACTTTCTACTACGTTGCCACACTGTCCCAGATTAACGCGTCTTGACGGCAGTAGGATAATGCTGTGGCAAGTATTCTGGCTCTTAATAAATAGGGTGGCTACAGAACCTGGAATTCAGGGAAATGTCAGAGAATTTCACTCTTCTGGAAAAATCAGGGAATTTCGTAAAATTATACTATAATCAGGGAATTTTGTATTTTTGAGTTTCCCTTCTTGCATGCCCCGTGCGGATATCTATCTCGGCTCGTGTCACATGAAGTGGATGCTGTGATGTCATTGCGTTAAATTCATTTTTTTTTTTTTTTTTCCCATGTACTTTTTTAAGCCCATCTAAAAAGCCCTCAATATCTGGCTACTTGGCCAATTTGGGAGAATGCAGATTCCAAACTTTTTCTACTCTCAGCAACTAAGCCAAACCATCGATATCCCGCCCACAACCACCTGTTGATGTTCCGCTTTTTCTTTTCTTTCTTTTATTATCTGGGATCATTATTATTCCAGGAACAATGATTTCTGTTAGATTTCTGATGATCCTATAACTTAGCAGAGCGGCTATTATGCTATGAACAACAAACAGCATGTAACATATTAAAGAAAATAACATGTTTTATTTGTGTTATTTTTTAAATTAAAAAGAAAAGTTTTGTACTGGTTTTGCTTCACCTTGAAGTTAGCAAGTATGGCTGTAGTTAATAAATTTTGTATTTTTTAATTAATGTTTTCCATTCTTTTTCATGGTCTAGCTCTAAAGATGTTTGTTTTGATTTTTACCGTAAATTTATTGCGGCGCAATTATTCTCTGACTATTTAGAATTAAATTTACTTATTAAATTTAAATTTTTTTTAATATATTATTTGGTTTTATGAATTATAGCACACATCAGGAAATTTTTGAAGAAATCTTCTGGAAATCAGAGAAATGTCAGGGAATTTTATTTCACACTATTATGCAGCTGAAATAGATTTTTGCTAGGACATATTTTAAATGCTTCACTTTGAGCCAAGGGGATTGCATAGCAATCCAGGGGGTTGGTCAGCGAACAGGGGGCAGAGCCCCCTATTATCTTTATAAAAGACAATTAGTTCTGCTTCCATTATTTTTACTTGTATAAAAGCCAAAAAAAAGTTTAAATTAAATAAGTAATTAAAATTTTTATGGATATACTAAGAGTGTTTTTTTGACTTTTGGTGAGTGTACGAAAAAGATGACTTAATGAAATGACATAAATTGTTTTCATTTAATATTTATCTATCATAAATAAAAATTAAACTTCCAAAAGACAAAACCAGGTTGAGACATTACAAATGCATTGGCGTAAGGATTTAAATATAAAATAAATATATTGGACACTATTTTTGAGTTTTTAATTTGAATCATTTTATTAAGTGATCATTTTCATACCTGCTCATCAAATGTCAAGGTTTCATATGAAGTAGTTTCTAAATGCACTGGGCTAGAAGATTTTAACATAACGAGTATAGGGCTTCCTCTTAAGGGATGTTTTGTAATTAACCTTTCCCTTTACATGTGCTGTGTAAAAAGTAAAATTCTTAACTTTTAAAAATATTACATTAATGCATTTTACTATCATTGGTATACTTATTTATTAAACATTCTAAGAATGAAATGTCTATGTTTAGATCAGGTGATGGAAATATCCTTATAGGATTGGAACTTGGAATCAAAAGCATGAAAAAAGAGGAAGTTGCTAGATTTATTGTCAGTTCTGAATATGCCTATGGCCCCATGGGATGCCCACCTCGAATTCCACCAAATGCTGAGATCTTATACGAAGTCGAAGTAATCAACTTTCACCTGAGCAAAGACGTCGTTGAATTTGAAGAAATGACTTCGGAAGAACAAAAGAAAGCTCCTTTCAAAAAAATTGTTGATGTTTATCATTGCGAAAATCAAATGGCCAATGACCTCTTTCGACAGAAAAGTTACAAGCCAGCTATTGCTCGTTATAGGCGGGTGATGAACCTACTAGAGGATGTTTCAGTTAAGAATGAAGAAGAAGATGAAGAGCGAAAAAAACATCTGCTGAAGTTGTATTTGAATCTTGCTCAGTGCTATATTAATGCCCAAAACCCTGATAAAGGCATTATTTATTCAGACTTGGCTTTAAAGCTGGATCCTGAGAATCCTAAAGGTCTATTTAGAAAGGGATATTCACTGTATTTAAAAAACCAATCTGAACGTGCAGAGTATTACCTGAACCGAGCCAAAAAGTACAAGCCATACGAAAAAGCCATAAATGCCATGATTAATCAGCTGGAGAAGAAACGAAAAGAATACCAGGATTGGGAACGCATGTTTTGTAAGAGGATGCTGGGAACGAGCCTGAATGATGCTGAGAGCAAGCCGACCATTTTACAAGAGTCTCCTGAATTCACCGCTGTTATTAGAGATCAGTTGAATGCATTTGTGGATTCCGATGAAAAGGATCTTACCTTTTCCCCGGGTTACACTGACAGTCAGTCGGAGGTGGTCGAAGTGCTTGCGAAGGAGTCGAACTTGGAATTCGTTTCGAAAATCCACTGTGATACGAGAATCATCAAAGTGGCTAAAAAGAAGTCTAATCTTTGATATTGTTATTTGTGCAGTTAAGATATGTGCTCAGAACTTATTTGTTTTTCATTGATAAATTGTTTATTTAGAAGGAAACCTACTCAAGATTTTTTTTTCTCGTTAGTCAAGGTTTTGATTTATTTGTGACAGAAAGAGTATTTGTTAAATCAAAATGCAAAAATATCTAATGTCTACAGATGTGTCATTTCATTGTTGCTTATTTTTTTTAATTAGTTTTACAAAAAAATTCCATAGGTATAAATGTGTGTAACACTAAAAAAACTTAATTTATATACTTACATAGCCTGGATACAATGCCTCCACTTAAATGTAGTGTTGGAAATAATGTTTTAAAATTCATTTAAATTAGTTACATATCAAAGAGCTTAAAAACAAATTTCAAGTAAGCATAATCCCTTTAGAAAATGACCAATTTAATTGTCGTTTTTTTTTTTTTTTTTTTTTTTTTTTTACTTTACAAATCTATTGTAAAAAGTATATTTGCTAGTACTTTCTTTTTTAAGTTTAACCCAAGAAACTTGGTAGAAGCATTTTTTGTTATGCATAGTGTATAATATTTTCAATGTCATTTTTGTAAAAAAAACACTTGTAAATAAAATGTTTTGTTGATATATTTGTGTTTATTGTAGATTTATTTACAAACACTTTCTGAAACATACCTTAATTGCATAGAATCCAGCAGGGGATGCACTTCATCCCCTTGGCTTTTGAAAATTAAAAAAAAAATTGGCTAAAAAGATTTAAATTCACAGAAAAAAAAGTACATGGGCCGTTTTGAAACTATTTCTCAACCTATAGTGTGCAGTTGTTTTTGTTTCTTTTTAAGTTGCTTTGTATATTTTCTTTTAAAATGCGTGTTTGTCTAGGACTATTAACTACTGGATAGAAGAAGGATATTCCTGTTGAGCAATCATTTCCTGTGTTCTCACAATTCCTGGAGAATGTTTTGCTTTTTTCATTACTAGGCATTAAAACTATTTCTAGAATTCAACTGAGCATTTCGTGTATTGCCTCTGTTTTATTTTTTAAATTTCTTTTCATCATTTTTGGAAGAAATTAAATGTTACTCTTTTGTATTTTTTTTTTACCTAATTCTCTGTTGGAAACACTATTCAATACAGCGATAACTAATTAGTTGGTAAAAAACATAGAAAACTAAAATCATTAAAAATATTTCTTTGTATTTTTTCTTTTACATGATTGCACTTGATACTAAACAGAAGCTACAGAGGAGAGAATTTCAAAAATATACCCCAAGAATTTTTTTAAACTTCACAAAGAGAAAATTAATGCATAATTATTAACCTTTCGTTGGGAAATGCAATGAACATTTCTGAAAAATTAATTCTATAATTCAAAAAAGACTTAATATCTCACGGTTTTTTAGTTTATAATAATGATGATTATTTTTCTATACATAAGACTATTCTAAAAATACAAGTCAAAAGTGTTTATTGAAATTCTATTGCTACTCTCACTATTTATGTCTGTAGAATAATTAATAGTTTAAAAAACTAAAAAACAAGCTTTAATAGAAAAGTGAACTAAAAAGTAGAAAATAATTTTAAATAAGTTTGAAATAAGAATAGAGTGGTTAACAAGAAATATTTATTTTATCATAAAAAAGCGTGGGGTGCTTTTTAAGATATTTTCATAATGGCTCTACTTTTACCAATATATATATACTACAACAATTGACATCAAGCACCCCACGCTTTTTTACGATAAAATAAATATTTCTTTTTAATCACTATTCTTATTTCAAACTTATTTAAAATTATTTTCTACTTTTTAGTTCACTTTTCTATTATAGCGTGTTTTTTAAACTATTGATTATTTTCTACTTTTTAGTTTGGTTTTCTATTAAAGCATGTTTTTTAGTTTTTTAAACTATTAATTATTTTTTCGGTAAACTATACATTTTTTTTAGTTAAGTGTACAAAACTCTCCAGTTGTTCTTGCCAATAGTCACATGCTTGTCTCAAATTTAAGTCATGTGTATGCCTTAGTACACGCCGTATTACTAGGCACAAAACACTACCTTGTCTCTGAATATGAAAAAAGACTAATCCTGAAGATCCTGATAAGGATAATGCGACTAAAAAAAACACGCTTTGTATAATCGTCATTCCCACGACAAATCTTTCAAATGTCTGCCTTATCAATTGTCGATGATAGGTTCTGTGATTTCTGGGATTGTAACGACACACCAGGGTTCGATTCCGGAGAAGGTTGGTTGGTTGGAATTTAACGGCGCAAAGGCAACACGAGCTAATCCTTGTGATAAAGCGACAAACTTATTGAATTATTGTATTGTCATCGGTCCTTAATAAGTATGCCAAATAAAGAGTTAATCCAACGTTTTGAAGGGGGTCAAAATCATGTTCCAAGATTCCGTTACATACTAACATACGTCTGAAGCTAATAAAAGCGTGTTAAAAATGTTTCTTTGATTTTAAAAGGCATGTTCTATACGTGGCATCCCAGTACTAGCAAAAGTGTTCAAATGGCAATTAACTATAAGGCCGGTCCTCTTGTATAACTGCTTAGAAGGTTGAGTTCCAGTATCCACTTTTCCATGCCCACACATGCACTTGGTTATTAACTTAAAAAAACTGCAAAAAATATTTTTATCTCAAATTCGTTAGCAAATTTATAATTTAGTTTCAATAATTGAATGGAATTTTTTTTAAACAGCCAAACTTTAGAATCTTGCGGTATTCAGCAACAGGAAAATTAGCAATTCTAGAAATATTGGGGAATTGTTGAAGTGCAATTTAATTGGGAAATAGCACTTTTTACTTGTAAGCTAAAAAACGATAAAAAGAAATTTCACAATAACTATCTTCCATTTCTAATTAATACTTAAAAAAAAAATTTTTTTTTGCTATAATCTCCTTTAAATTTAGTTTTTAATAATCGACATTGTAAAAGTATGGACAACTGGGTAATTATAAATGTTTTCCTTCTGGACACTTAGATATAATGAAAGAATTGTGTAAATAAAATTAAAGCTCTATCGGCAGACATTATTATTTATCTTCATCTATCATATGAATTTCATTAAAAAAACTAACTTTTTGCACCTCACAGTTCACCTAAACTAAAAATTCGGGGACATAACAACCCTATGTGTTCTTGATTTGCTATGCCCAATCCAGCTTACTTGGCCACGGGTGCCATACAGCAATGTTCCAGTCAGTCTGACACGAAACCTCCAGTGTTTAGTTCTCAAGCGCATGATTGGTTCTCATTTAATCAACCCACTTAAAGGATGAAAGGTTGAGTCAACTTTTCCCAGTCCGGGGATCGTACAGCGGACCTGTGGTGTGGCAGCGCAATGTGCTATCACTGCGCTTATCACAGTTCGGAAAGTACTGTTAATCATCACTGTTATCAAAAATTAAGTCACAGGGTGAAATGAAACATTTCAATTTGTACATGAATTTTTAAATTTGAGAATTTCTAATAGAATTCAGCTTGTAGGAAATTATGTTTCAAGAACTAAAAAATTTAAATCTTTTATAAGGGGATATCTAACCATTTTCTAAAATGCAAGTCTTTATTTTTTTTAAAACTTATTTTGCCTTTTTATTTAACATGGAAACATAAGTGTATTTAATGTGGTGAATACAATAAATGCCATGTCATAGAAAAATTTATTTTGATTTATTAGATAATTTTTTACATAAAAAAGCTTTTTTTTTTTTTTTTTACAAAATACATTTAATAAGAACTGCATGAAAAATCCTTCCCTACTAAATATCAACACCCAAAAGTGCTACTATAATTAAACGTCTTCGTTTTGCACTGCAAAATTGTAATACAATACTTAGAAAATGTAAATAAATAAAAAAGTAGTTTGAATATAAAAATA
This sequence comes from Linyphia triangularis, assembly GCA_963978545.1. Taxonomy (NCBI): domain Eukaryota; kingdom Metazoa; phylum Arthropoda; class Arachnida; order Araneae; family Linyphiidae; genus Linyphia; species Linyphia triangularis. The sequence continues at coordinate 57,078,075 of OZ021726.1, forward strand.
AGAATATTAAAAGATAAACAATATATAAGATATGCAAGTAAAAATAAAACTAAATTGCATTCAGAAAAGTAAATATCTATATCAAAATGTCTAAAAACCATCCAAATTACCATTACTATATAACATTCAGAAAGTGGATGAAAAACAGTTTACTTTATACATGGAGCATTCCAATAGTATTGGCATGAAAATTTCTTAAGCACTTGTCTTTTAAATATCTTGAATAAATATGTTTGACTTTGTTTATAACTTTTTAAAGGTTTTCCAAATGTGTTACAGACAAAAAATTTTAATAAACCAATGTAAATAGCTTAAATGATTAAAAAAAATATTTATTTTAAAATATTTAGAAAAACAAGATACATTCAAACCCCGTTAACGCGAAATCGCTCAACATGAAATCCTGTTTAACGCAAAGTAACAGCAGTTCCCCGTTATTAAAGCTTAACATTAACATATTTGTTTAACACAAAATTCGGTTAACATGAACAATTTCAGCTACCAAACGATTTTGTGTAAACAGGGTTTGAGATTACAACAAAAGTGCTGAGAATAAATATATTTCTTATAATGCTTTTGAAAGTACACTGACAAGTAGGGTAGTCAAAAAATATAAATATGTGAAATTTTTATTTTTGAATTCCAATTATTGTGTTTTCAAACTTATGATGCAATTGTCATAGTTAAGCATTTATTTTAATAATCATTTATCAAAATACTTAAAAGAAATTCAAATAAAATATTAAAACAATTAAATTTATTCTGCAATGAATCATAGTTGGAGAATGTTTAAGATAAAAATAAAAAATAGAACAAGAAAAATAAGAATAACATATAATTAATTACCGTTGTTTGTATACTTTATTTATTTTAACAAAAAGAAGGAAGTTAAAATAAGTATTTTACATAATTATTTATGTCACTTAACTTGAGCCAATTTACACGTTTATGGGAATAAATTTTTTACATGAACAAATTTTACATCCAAGTTATAATATTTATTAATGTAGGTCAACCACATTAAAAAATAGAATTTCGTTTTATTAATACACCAATTCCACAATAAAAATGTCATCAATGACAAAGACGCATTTTTAACACACATTGAAAAAATTTTGCTAGTTTTATTCGAGGATCAAAATTATAAATATGAAGTAATATACAAGATAAAAACTTAATGAGGTAAACAACACACAACAATTGAATTGAAACATAGACTTAATAAAACTGTTTTAGTTCACTTACTTACGTTTAGAATTAATAATTTATGTTTAGTGTTGAAGATTGAATTTTTTATTTGAAGTACCCTAAAAGCAAAGTTCAAAGAAATTTTTTTCTCACTGTTTAAAATTGGAACTCACTGAATTGGATCACTTTGCACAGTGTGGAGGGTCTTGGAAGTTTGCATTTAGAAAATTCAACAGGATCTGTTTTTCTTAATTTCCCAAAACTGATTGCATGTAACATATTGCTGCTTCTCAAATAACCAAATCAATTAATCTGTAAATTACTGACTTAAGTATAAATACCAATTTTAAACGTTTGTGCAAGATAATTTAAGTATAATTCCTATAAGTTATTTTATGCAATTTTTCATAAAACTACTTTATGCATTTCAATGGACGGAGATTTAGCAAGTATAATATTAATCAAAATTTAGTTTCTCACAAAACAATTTTAAACTATAAACACAAATAGGACAAAGAAATGTAATGAATTAGACAAAAAGTGTTCAAATGATTTCAATAGCATATCTGATAAAAAATTCGATTTCAAAAGGAAGATTTTAAAACAAAAATCCCTGATACAATATATTAGTAGTTATACTGATTTTTAGCAAAAAAGAATATTATCCTTTAGTTTGTATAATGTATCTCTCTTTCAAGTTGTAACACCAAATTTTATTCATTGCCTTATGGGTTTGATAACACAGACTTTAAATCAAATTATATTTAATACAGAGTTAACACATATTAAAATAAAACATGTGTAGTTTGAAATACAAAATGTACATTTAAAAAAAATACTGTAAAATTTAAATTTCTCTAATGTATTGAAGAAAATTAAATATAAATCTTCAGTCATTCTATTGTTATTGTAATAAAATATAAAATTAAATTTGCCACACAATATGTTTGTATTTTTTAATATCCTCTTTTACCAGAATGCTCTTCAGATTTGTTCATATATTGTTTTTATATAAACAGGTGTATTCCTTAAGGTTATCACATTTTGGTAAATGTTATAATCTGCTAAGATTTTCCATTCTGAATTAGGAAAAAATAAGTTTTACTTCATGAGTGTGCAGTTTAATTTTTGAAAAGGTCTTTTTTTAATAAGATCCATTTAGTTACAGTTCTAAATATAAGAATAAACAGATATAAATTACAAATGACCAAAACATTTCACTACTAAATCTAGTAATAGTTTGGAAATTATCACATTAACCTAAGGATTTAATGTTTTACACAACAAAAATTATAATCAAACTTAATAAATAACATGAGCAAAGTAATTATGCTTACAATATGGATCCTGAGTTATTAAATCAGCCCTCGTTTTGGTTATTTTTTAAGTGGTTAACTAAGGGAAAAATACATTAATATGTTTATTATATAGATTGTATAATATATTTTTACTTACAACATAATTTTTTTTAAAAAAAAAGCTCATAATTTTGGAATTAAGTCTTAAAATTGCAATCAAATTCAAACTGTTTTGTTAAGATTAAAAAAGTGTTCTTCTATACTCAGATGCCCTATAACAAACCTTGATTCTAATATAATAATTTTTAGGTAAGTACCCAAGCTTATTAGTGAAATTTAGAGTAAAATAAAATTTAAATACATTTGAATTTTTAAAAAATACCATATTCATATCAATAACTTAAAGCACATAGTAGTGTTTTGATTTATAATATACTGAAGCTGACAAATTATTTGTTGTAAACATTCCATATGTTAAAGTATTCTGTATATAATAAAACATTAGCACCTGACTGAATTAGTACTTAAAAAAACAAAAAACTTCTTTAAGGCAACCTTTTTATTTATTTTTTTTTTATTAATTTTTATTACTATTATTATTATTATTTAGATTTCGGTTAACTGATGTTCCAGATAATTTCCCTTGACCATACTTTCAAAATATAATAAATATTTCTTTTAAACCAACACCATTTTCTTTATAATCGTTTCAAGTATACACATTAAAGTTGTTATTTTAAAGGTATTTTTAAAATCTATTAAACTAAACATCCATTGTAGTTTTAAAGTAAAAAAAAAAAATGTATCCTTGGAAATAGTTAAGGATAGGTGCACCACCTATTCAGGTATATCATGCCTAATCAATCAATGCATATAGGTATCTGCATTTTTTAATACTGAAAGACTGCAGTATAATTCTAACTGCAAAGGGTGTGAGAAAATTGTGTTGTCATTCTTATATTACATTTTATGTGCATCTGTATACAGTTACAATATTTTACAAAATCAGATAAAAAATATAGCATATCACAAATAACAAAAAAGTATAAATTAAGTAAATAAATAAGTATACAGCCAAATCTTTCTAAAAATCATACTATAAATAACAACAAATTTCTTGTATTTAAATAATAAACTAAAGGCTTATTTTCAAAATCAACAAAACAAGTATTTTTTGTACAATATTAACAAATATAAATAATAATATAAAATATAGCTTATAAGATAATGTACATCTAAACTATCAAATATGGTTAAAATAATTCTTGGGTTCCATGTCAACAAGTACCTGTAGAATAGCATTTAGCTTTTTATCTATTATTCAAACAAAACAATATATTAGTACAATAAGATCACATACATTTTTAGTCTTTTAAAAATAGTTTGACAAATATGTTATGACTAGAAATATGTAAATAAGATATATACAAATACATACATGGCATACAAAATTAATAAAAAAATCACAATTTTAAATGGAGAACTTTCCTAAGTTTCCTATAAACTTTAAATGCTAAAAAGTCAGCATGGGTGGTAAATGTTGTCTTGAATCTAAAATATCTGTGAAAAAAAAAGAGGAAAATCAGCCTAATAAAAATTGAAAACTATTTTTTCATAAGAAAAAATATTTTCAATAATAAAGAATTAAGCACTTGCAGTTAAAAAATATACTTATTCAAAACTGTACTTCAAAAAAGAAAAACAATTGTAAAAATAAAATTGTTTAATAAAAATATAATTTATCACACATTTTTAGGTATGAATGACAATGAAACTTTTTCAAATACAAGGTTATTTAATAAAATAACATATGGAGGATTATCTGGAGTTTTTTTCTTTTTGGTTAAACAACAATAAAAAAACTGCTGCTATCACTCCAAAATAAACCAGTATATGAATAGTGGGAAAATCCCCATCAATTAGAAAAAATTTGAAGACATAAATAAATTGATGAAATACATCCCAGGCAAAGAATTATTTTAAACATTCTACAAAGAGATAGTTCACCATTGTCCTACATTTGATTCTGAGTTGCCAACAGAGGCGTACTGGCATATAAAAACGATTCGTTGATTATTGATATATTAATAATTAAATCACTAATTTTAATACTTAAATAATTAATTTTAATAATTAAATAATTAATTTTAATTATTAAATAATTAATTAAATAATTAATTTTATTAATAAATATATAATTTTAATAATTAGATAATTAATTTTAATAATATATTTTATTATTTAAATATTCATATTCAATAATTAGTTTCAATAACTAAATAGTTTTATTTATTAATTTTAATAATTCAATTGTTTTAATAAATATTTTAATTCGATAAAAAAAATTTGTCTCTACTAATTATACCTCTTGACTTTTGGTTGATAAATAAACCATTGATAGGTTACGGTAAAAACTAAAACAAAGAAATCTAAATTGCAAAATCAAGAATGTCCACGTATGTAACAAGTATGTTTATTAGAAAATAACATCTGAAATTCTAACATATATTTAACGTTAAAAAGTTATCAAATAAATAAAAAGTCACAATACAATAATATCAATCTAAAAAAAATTTAAAAACTGACGGAAAAAAAGAACTTCCGTACTGGGCTGGCCCATTTTTTCCCTTACACTGACCAGCCCGGTCATTGCACCGGACAACCCTATGATCAGTATGCCACTGGTTGCCAGAGAACATCACTAATGATGAATAAATTTTATTTTGCCCTTTATACATCACAAATAATGAATTATTTTAATTTGCCAATTACTTTTTGTCAAAAATATATGCATTTAAGAAACCCCATAAGTCAACTGACTTTCAAGTCCATAATAATAAAATATTTATCTTTTGAGACCTCAATTGAGCACAATGATTGTACTTAGTTTCAAATAATACATTTTATTGGGATTAGTAATATAGAGTTTGCCAGTAAACGCAGAAACAGTTTCTTTTTTTTTTTTCGATTTCCCCAAAGTGGCTCTCACCTTATTTATGGAGTTGCTAACACAACCGATTCAATTACAACATGAAATATTAAAGTTTTTACATACTTTAGGAACAACTAAGTCTTTTACAGTTTTCTTATTATAAGCAAATGAAAAAAAAAAAATCATTTTAAACAACAGTTAAAAATTTTCTTATTGCAGCATCTCTTACGTTTAATTTTTTTATCAAATCAAATCATATAATGATTTTTGTTGATTAAAGTATACTTTTTTTATATAAATGGGGGAAAATATAAATCAAAACGTAAAGTTAATAAATTTATAGATATTGGCACTCAAAGATTAAATAGTTGCTGTTAGATTTAGATTAAAATAAAATTGAAGGATTTTCTGTAGTGATTGAAATAGAAATTTAGCTTTTTATAACAATCAACATTTTTATTCACAATTTACTATAAAAAGCTAATAACTACAACTTCATTCACAAATCAACAAAAACTGCTGATAAAAAAAAACATACCTGCTATAATGGAATGCCATGGTAAAGTAACGTAAGTCAGGTACGCATGTAGCGCAGGTGAACTAGCTCTTCGAGACTCTTTCCAAAAATGATAGGCTTGGCCAAAGCCTCTCATTGTCCAAAGTCTATTGTATGTGGTATCATCAAGCTCTAAACAATTACAGAATTTCATTAATTGATTATGTAAAGTAAAAGTTTTCACTTAAGAATATATGAGATCATAAGAATTAAAAGAAAGTAGATACAGGGTTTCTGCCAAAATAAAATGTCACAAATCCATGACTTTTCATGAGTTTCCAAGACTGAAGCAAATAATTTTCAATGACTCAAAAAAATCAAATCACAAAAAATAATAATAATAATCTATATGAATTTTACTAACACGAACACAGTACACCCTGTCCCAAAAATATAGACAAAAGCATAAAATACAATTCACAGTAAAAATAAGAATGGAACAAAATCTTTTTCATATGTGAATAGTTATAAACACTAAATGAAACACAAGTTAGGGAAACAAACAAAAAACAAAAAATAGTGTATCCCATAATAATAAACAATATTTGCTTTATGGGTTATATTTCAGGTTGAGGAACACAGTTACAAATGATAGAATTTAATCGTGTTTCCATTACCTTTAATCACTTCAAATACACGCTTCTCCATCAAAATTACTAAGTTTTGCATTACCTCTGGGAGCAGTTCATACCATGATCGCTGCTTTAAGGTCCTTGGTGGAAAAATATTGGCGTCCATTTTCATGTAATTTTTTAACTAGATGTTCCCACACACTCTATTGGATTTAAGTCCGGGCTAAGCGATGACCAGTCCATAACAATGATATAATTCATGTTAACCACATATTTATCGAGTTAGACACATGGATAGGTGCCCTATCTTGTTGAAAAACATAGTTTGGTCCTCCCACCAAATCCTGTAGTGGAATAAAATTGATCTCTAATATTTGCTGATAGTCCAGGGAGTTCATTTTCTTGGTACAAGTTGCCAAATATATTGGTTCATTGAATCCAAAACCACCCCAAGTCATTACTGATCCTCCACTTTGCTGTCTACAAAAAAAAACTTCTTAGTTCGCTTCTTAAATCGTGCCAGTAAAATTCATATACATCTGGTCCATCCAAGTTCAGCTTTTTCTCGTCACTAAATATTGTTGACAGCCATTCATCACCATAAGGCATCATTTTCTTTGCCCAGTATTCTTCTGTGAATGGTATTTTTGACACTCTAAAATTGGATGCAATTTGTAGTTTTTTCTAGCCATCCTTATAATGATTCTGTCATTAAGCATAGATGTTATTCTTTGTCTACCAGGTCTTTTCTTGCTAGACAACTTGTCCCCATTATGCAAAATTCTGTAATCACTTCTTAAAGATCTCTTTAAAATCTTGGATATATCTTTCGGATGATTACCTTTAAATTTTAAATCCAAAACTTTAATGATCTCCTCTTTCGAAGTTTCTTTACCCCTAGGCATTTTGTCGAATTTGGGAAAACATTGATTTGTTAGTCGAAAATAAGCGAAAAATTAATCCAAACCAATAAAAGTCAGAAAAGAAATGTAAATAAATAATCTTCTGTTGAAAAAAAAAAATATTTAACAAATAATATTTCTGAGGAAAGTCAGACAATGTCTATATTTATGGGACAGACACTTTCTAATTTTTTTTAAATTTTTACACAGTTTTTACTTATTTTCTAATATTTTTTTTACAAAACTTCTTTTTTTTCTCTTTTTTTAAACATAGTTTACTAAGTATCACAAAATGAGAAATATCCCCAGAATAATGTGTCTGATATTGTCAAACCTAGCTGTCAAAATTTTCTAAGATTGTGACCAATTTCACTTACAACTATAGTATAAAGTAACCAAAGTTTGTACTGAGACCTATTAGTACAAACTTTGGTTACTTTATCTACTTATTTGGTTATTTTTGGAACAATCTACACAGTAAAATTTTCATCAATTATTAATTTTTATGAAAATATCAATTTATAATACAGTAAAATTAAGAAAAGAATGTTTTGATATAATGAATGTTAAGATAAGAACTTTTCACAATTTATCCCATTGCAAAATTTTCTAAAATTTTAATGTATTAACCTTAGACTTCATTTTTAGATTAAAACCAAATAAATCAATTAAAAAATATATTTGAATCATTTCTAAAAATACATAAAAGGTAATTTAGCTTGGGAAGTGATTATTGATCTGTGTCTATATTTTTGGGACAGGCTGTAAGTAAATCAATGTACCATAAAATGATTTTTTATAAAGTTTTATTTTAAATTAAATAAAAAGTCCTTGTTTCAGTAACTTCCAAATCAGAAGAAAAAGGGAAAAATAATTTTTTATTCTTTGATATTTCAGTGTTAAAAAAGCTAATCAATCTTTAATAATAAAGAAATGTCTGAAGAAAGAATAAAAACATTAATAATAAATTATATCATCAAAAATCAAATATTTTTATATCAACAATCCAAAACCAAAGAAAGACAGGATTTTTTTTTTTTTTTTAATGTAAACACAAGCTTATAAAAACTGTTAATTACTTTTCTCATACTATGAAAAAATTTTTAACCTATGAGACCTTACTCATGTGATGTCACAAATTTGGAGTTCAGAAATGTTTTCATTGGCCGGGGTTTATAACTGTGACCGTTGTTTCCGTCAAGATGTAAATAAAAACATAGATGAATTTTCGATGAACTGAATACATCGATATAGATAAACAACTGGATAGACTGCTTAACGCTAGGAAATTGAAGTTGTTGCCAGATTGTTGGGTGGACAAAAAAAATATGAATTGCCGAGGATTGAAAATAAAGTCTTGGGTTGTACACAGCAGAACTGTCAATAGTAGACCATAATGAGTAATAGTGTGCAAATAATATCTACTCTAGGACTTTTCAAGGTTTCTCACCCATTATAAAAGTGAACTGTGATTGGTTAATCGTCCACCCGTCATCATCAACCAATGGCCCGTTCTTTCCCTTGCATTGCAATTAGAGCAGTCTATCCAGTCATTTATCTATATCGATGGCTGAATAGAGATCATGGCATTTATGATGTCACAGTTACATGATTTTACTTAAAACGTTTAGAAATCCATGAAATTCACTGTATTCCCATGATTTATGGGCATTTTTTCGCTCAAAATCATGACTTTCCATGACAAAATTTAACCCATGTCCAAATTCATGACTTTCCATGACATTTCCTGACTTTCCGTACGTGCTGAAACCCTCTAGATACTAGAAATTAAATCCTTTTTTAGAAATATTGAAGTTTCAGAAAACCTTTATACAGGGTGGCTACAGAATTTGAGAAATAAAATTCCCTGACATTTCCCTGATTTCCAGAATATTTCTTTAAAAATTCCCTAATGTGTGCTATAATTCAAAAAACCAAATAATGAAGAATAAAAAATAAAAAAAATAAGTAAATTTTATTCTAAATAATCAAAGCATAATTGCGCCATAATAAACTTATGGTAAAAATCAAAACAAACTTCTTAAAATGAAAAAGAATGGAAAACATTAATTAAAAGAAACAAAATTCACCAATTTCAGCAATACTTGCTTACTTCAAGGTAAAGCAAAACCAGTTCAATACTTTTCTTTTTAATTTAAAAAATAACATAAACCCCCCAAAACATGTTATTTTCTTTAATATATGTCTCATGCTGTTTCCTGTTCATAGCATAATAGCTGTGCTGCTAAGTTATAGGATCATCAGAAATTTAACAGAAATAATTGTTCCAGGTATAATAATGATCCCAGATAATAAAAAAAAAAAAATATTAAAAAAAAAAGCAGAACATCAACAGGCGCTTGTAGGCGGGATATCGATGGTTTGGATTAGTTGCTGAGAGTAGAAAAAGTTCGGAATTGTCATTCTCCCAAATCGACTAAGTAACCAGATATTATAAGCTTTTTAGACGGACTTAAAAAAGTACATGAAAAAAAACTGTATTCAACACAGTGATATCACAGCATCCACTTCACGTGAGCCGAGGTAGATATCCACACGGGGCATGCGACAACGGAAACTCAAAAATTACCGAATTCCCTGATTGAAGAATAATTTTACGAAATTCCCTGGCATTTCCCTGATTTTTCCAGAAGAGTGAAATTCCCTGACATTTCCCTGATTTCCATGAATTCCAGGTTCTGTAGCCACCCTGTTTATATTTTAAACAACATCTACCATAGACGACACAGCAGTACCAGCATTGAAATTGAAAATTGAGTTAAATAAAAGAAAAAAAAATTATAAACTGAAACACAATAGTTTTGTTATTTGAAAAATACACTGATATAAACATTATAGAGCATATAAGTCAAAAAATTTTATCCTTTATGTAATTTCTCAGACAAAAATAATCTTACCATTCAAAGAGACATCTGTATTTTTGTTATTTTCATTACAGCCTTTGCTTTGGCATGGTGATTCTTTGCTTTCTCGAGGAGAGTTATATCGTTCATTTTCGCTTACTATTTTATTTTGATCTGATCTTTTACGCAAATCAATAACTCTAAACTTGCGTTTTGTTCTCCTTTTAATGTATGATTGTTTTCTACTATCTAAGGAACCAAATTAAATTTAAGTAAAAAAGCAAATAATAAGAAAAAAATACAAAAAGCATAAACTTATGCTAAAAGAAAATAAACAAAATAAAACATACTCTAATCAGTATGAATTTAAAGCAAAACTATATGAACTGAAAATAAACAATAGCAGAGTTAAGGAATAACATGCATTTAAAAAAATTTAAAACTAACACATTCAAATAAAATTTATAGGGCTATTTAAAAACAAGCTTTGAAAAATTTCCAAGCAGTATAACCAAAGCATAAAACAAAAAAAAAGTATTTATAGTGTTAATTATATCTTACAATCAGGAGGAGACAAGTAAGAATTTTAAAAACATTTTCCCAGATTGTTACAATTAGACAGTTTGTAAACAGAATGATTTTGTCTAAAACGAGATAATCAAGAATAAAATATGTCCATTTTTTATCAGACAATTTGTTTTTATAATATCATTTTAGCTAGAGATCAAATAGTAGTTTAATCTCAATTTAAGAAACCTTAATATGAATAATTCTAGAATTTTCTCTCAACAAATGGAACTTCACAAATTTTAAAGCATGGCATAAAATAATAAATAAAAAGCTACATGACAATTTTTTACTTTAAAGTTTTAAAAATATTTGTATTTTGAAAAAAAAACCACTTTTTCCCCCCTTTTAATGTTGTGTTTGGCACCAAATGAATGACGAAAAGTTTTTTTTAATACATTTTGACTTAAGTAAACATTTTGTTAGCAAAGCAACTCTCTCTGTCAGAAAACACCTGTCAGGGTTTGAATACTGCATCATTAATTCAGCTATTTTGGGACTAGTGACATCTAAAATCTTAACTTTTTATTAATGTTTTATACAGTCATTTTTTCATCATTCAAATATGTTTTGATGTGTATGCTGGAAAACAAAGCATCACTTCCTATCACTAGAGACTGTAATCGATTATTTCTTTGTAAAATAATCACTAATAAACTAATCTGCATTCAAATAGCCACAAGATTGAAAGGGGTAAATGCTGAGAATAGCTTGTATTTAATACGCATGAAAATAGCACTACTTAAAAATGTCAAGTGTAAGTGCTTGCACACACTGACAAGGAGACCTTACGGTCTCGGAAATTCAGATCGGGATGAGACTCGGCAGATTAGTAGTATACCTTAAGGGTATAACACACAGTAAAGCAATAAAGCGCACTAGCCTGAAGATTCCGAGAAAACAGGCTCTAAAGTGTTAAGCGCAGCTTACATACTAGTAGAGATTTTTGCTCTGCAACTCCCGGTCGCTAAGTGGTCAGCGTACGGGAGTACGGGCGATCTGGGTTCGATACCTCGTGAGATTTTTTTTTTTCCAATTTATAAAGTAACTGTTACAGCTAACTGAAATTTGAATTAAAGATAATACTTTATTTTTAAATACGTAATGTGTTTTCATGAAGGTACATTAAAACTCTATTTACTATTTTCACAAACAAGTGATTATAAATTTTGAGATATTATAAGCTGTAGAGAAACAAATTTTTTTTTTGCAATAAACATGAAGAACCAGTTTCTATATGGAAGAGTAGGAATGTTGTACATAAGCAGGAACTCAGAAATTTTCAAAACCCTAACCGTACTTATCAAACAATGGTTCTATCCCTACCCAACCCACTTTATATTTAAAAAAAAAAATTACAATACGAGGTATCGAATCCGGATCGACCGTACAGGAACACATCACGCTGACCACTTAGCCACCGGGTAGCTGCAGAGCAAAAATCTCTACTAGTATATAAGCTGTGCACAACACTTTAGAACCTGTTTTCTCGGAATCTTCTGGTTAGTGCACTTTAATGCTTGACTGTGTGGATACCCTTAAGGTATACTATCAATCTGCAGAGTCTCATCCTAATCTGAATTTTCGAGACCGTAAGGTCCCCTTGTGAGATCACATGCAAGCAAGTGAATACTTGTACTCTACTATTTTATTTAAATATTTATTTTCTTCTATTCCTTCTTACCATCCCTAATATCACCTGCTTCAATTTCATTGATTCCATTTGAATAAAAATCCACTTCAGTTTCTGACTGTGATTTCTTTATATCTTGTCGGCTCTTCCAACTTCTTACATAGGTATTTAAATTTGAACTGGGATCAGACATTCTCCTTTGCAAATATGGACTATCCTGCAAAATATTACAAAGTTTAATATTATTCTAAGGAAAATGTACTTAATTAATAACTTTTAATCCCAATAAACAGGAGATGTTATAGCAAATTTGGTTCCATTTACTGCACTTAGCTCTCATATACATACACCAGCTACATACAAAGTGAAGCTTTATACTATACACTTCAAGCGAAATTAGATAGTAATAACATACAACATAAAGTAGTAAACATTTATTTAAAACATATTTCATATATTATAATTATTTATTAAATTTTCAAAAGTTAATCGCATATAAATTAATATTTTTAGAACTTTTTCCATGCACAATGGTAAATCAAAACAGATTCACTTTTTCAATTTAAAAAGACTTTTATTTTTGTACTATCTACATAGACCCGCGTTGCTGGGTGCCCATTCCGCCATATGCCTTTGAATTCCGCCAATTCAGTTTATAATACAAGGTGGCCAGCATAACAAAGGCATCAGATTTTTTTCAAAAATAAAGTTTAGAATGGATCATTTGAAATTGCGTTTAACAATCAGAAATGCGGTGCCTCTTAAAATTAAAGGTCTCTCTTATACTGGTCACCCTGAATAATTATTACAAAATAAACACTATAAAAGTAAAAGACAATACTTGTGATTGTTCTGTAAATTAACTCAGAGTCATTTCAGAGTAGCAAGTCCATCCGCAGTTTTTTTTAGTGTATTGTCCCACAAAGAGTTGTTTGCCAATAGCCATAGAGTTAATACTAATATCTTCAAATATCAGCAAGTTGTTTTTTTTTAAAGCGTTGGGTTGTTCATAAAGTTTAAAGAATCCATGTAGTATTGTGTGCCGCAAGGATTAACAATATTTGAAGTCAAGTACGTGTATCTTGGATTTCAGGAATTAGACGTTTGAAGATGACTCATTATCTTGCTGAACTGCATTTTCAGAAAAATGTTATTGCCTTTCAGAAGAACTTTCGTTGTTCCTCATTGCACGATGTCTTTTGGAATCGGCTGTATTCCGCCCTTATGAAGATTTTCTTTTAAGAGGCATTACAAACATGTTAAAAGTTTGAAGTAGGTATGATAACTACGTTTGAATTTCAAAACGCTCATCTACTTACATTTCACTGTTGCCAATAATATTCTGCTTTTGAAAAATCTATCTTGACATAAATAAAGCATAGACGGCAATAAGACAAAAAATCTTTTTCATGTGTAACTGCAGTGTTTTGTGTGTACAAAGTGTAGTAAAAGTGTGTTCTTTATAATCTGCAGCAAATAATCTACCAATAGACACATATTTTATCCAAACTGGTTCAATAGACCATGAGTTATAGCCGTAAATACATACAGACAGATTTTATAAATGCAAAGAGATTACATTGACAACTACACATCATAGTCACAATTTGTTTTTCAAAAACTTATCTTTGTATTGCAAGTATATTTAGCAAAACACACCCTCCAACCTTAAACAGTTTTTTTTCTATCACTAAAGAATGAACTTTTTGCCATGGCAATCACAAACTAAAAAACTACTAGTTTTGAAAATTAAAATGCACAAGAGCTCTAAGATTTTCATGTATAGGTAATTTTCGAAATTTGTACAGAAGAAAGTGAAACACAAGTCACAAACACGCCAGGTTTGCATTCCCCTTAATGTTCCGTGTAGATTTTAAATCTGGTGTACCCTCCTGAGTGTTTCCCTAGTACCCACACAGGACATTTTGGCTCTTCATTCTACTCGTAAACAGATTAGAATGGCAAAATTATGACGAATTTAGTAGTTGTGCTTTTGATTTATATAATATTAGTTAGAGGCACAGTTATACAGAAAAATAACTTTTTTAACTAAGTCAATTATGCATTTATAATCACTGATACATAGGTGTCCTGTGCGTCAGTAGGCTATAAAAACAAATTTAGAAAAGTTATAAATGCTTTACTAGATTATACATATATAGAATCAAAATAGGTCAATGTCCTGTGTATCAGCTCCAGAAAATTGCTCATAAAACAGATACTGCTCATGTAAGGAAAACTATATGAAAACTCTTGCGTCTGAGCCATGAGTTTGACAAGTGCATGTTGTAAATTGCACTTTCTTTAAAAACACAGGTCAGTAAATCTACCAATGTAATTAAATCTTTTAATTAAATCAAAACGCATTTAAAAAAAAAAACGCAATTGATCTTTAGATAAGCCCACTTACTTCCTCCACATCATCCCAGTCATAGTCAGTTATCGAGTATCCAGGCTCTGACGTTGGAGTCTCTACTCCAGAACCCTTTTGTTTTGTGACTGCCATCTCAGCGTGACCTTTTCCTTGCGGGCCTCTCATGCGTACAAACTCCAGTCGTTGCTGGCCCTGATACCATCCCAATGACACTTTTTGAGCAAACTTGGAAGAAAGGCTGGCCTGTAAAAGAAAGTGTTAATTGTGAATATAAAAAATAATTTTTAAATTTAATATATAATACAGTAAAAATGCAAGTAGAATACAAATCTAACAAAATACATTGATGTAGCTTTTGTCAAACTAACATTAATGAAATAGCTTTCAAATCTCCTAAGTGTATGAAGGTCATACTAATTCTTTAAAACTTACTTTTTATAATCTGCCATACATTAAATATAATCAGAAAAATAAATATATATGAATTACAAATTATTTAAATAAAACTTTTAAAATATATTAAATGTTACAAGCAGTAAATTATACATATGGGAGACCGGATCGAAAAGTAGGATTTAATTGTAACAAAGGGATTAACTTTCTTTGTTATCACCAAAATCATTCTCGGACGTACCTGTTGTAGTAACAAAGTCAACAAAAATTTTAAACACAAGTATTGAAAGCAATGAAGAATTTTGAACTCGATTGGTGTTTTGAAGAGGTTAGCATTTTTTAGATCCTTTAGAATTTGTGAAACAGCTTGAAGATTATTAAAATTAATAACACACCAACAAAACCATCTTGAAACATCATTTTTCATTAGAGTGTATATCTTATTAAATGAAAATTAGGTTTAAAAAAGCATTATTAATAGAGCATTTTTTAAATGGAGGGAGCATTTGAGTTCATTTATAACAAAATTATTGGGTCTTGTTGGGAAATATTACAACTTTAAAGACCTACATAAATATGGTTATTATGAAGTTAAGAAAATGTGCATCATAAGCTGTGACTTTTATTTGAAGAGCAAAGAAGAGTTAAGTTATCAAGAGAAGTAGATTAAGTTTAACAATTGTGAAGGATGGGCTTGCATTAGAGAAGAACTACAATTTGTGTGTCAGTACAGTAAGTCTAATTACCAGATAGGTAAGGACAGGTACAGGACAAAAATACTTTTGTTTTGGTTACTTACCTGTCTGGTAAGTAACCAAAACAAAAGTATTTTATGGAGCATGTCACAACATACTCATTTAAGTGTTACAACTTGCACTGTAGCAGGGTTAGTCATAACATCTTTCTTCTTTGATCTTTAACTGCAGTAGTTGGTTGGTTTAATATTTCAGACCCAAGGGCAGAATAGAGGTCATAATGCACCAAACAAATTGGTGAATATCAGTTTAAAATTTAAAAATATAGTATAGAAAAATTATTATAAAAGTCAAAGTTTAAATATTTTAGGGGGTGGAAACGCTTCATGAAAAATGACTTGCAATGTGGTCTGTCAGACTGCATACAACAGTTACTGGTTAAGAAAACCATTTCTAACAGTTAAAAATTTTACTTAAATACATAAATAAAAAAAGAAATAACTCTCCATTCTAGTTTTTGACCCATATCAAAATCAACTATACAAACGATTACAGTCAAATATATATAAAAATATACTTTTAGACCTAGTAACTCTCACCCACATTTAACAACATATCAACTAGTAATCCAGCAAAATTGTTTCAACTCATTATAAAAATATTAGGATCAATATATGTGTATTACAACCTCACATTTCCAAAAAAGATGCATAAATTATTTTACCCTAGCATCGTAAACCCTCTTTACAGCATCATAATGAATTGAACCTAAAAATATCACACGTTGCAAAGCACCTTCTTTATCTGCTGCAACAAGCTCCACACAAACCATTTCACCATCTCTTACAATAATATCTTCAAAAACCTGCAAAAAACCAGATCTTTAAATTTAAGTAGTACAACATATCATTCTTATAATTAATTTTTGCCTTGATTCGTTCTTTCTGAAATTAAATTAAGCCAATTTAGATTTGTTTGTTCTCTAATCTACAAATTACATCGAATTATTGGTTTATTCAAGAATGTATTTAGAGGTATTTTAAGGAGAGGAGGTGGAATGATATAATGTGTTATCTAAACTAAAGGGCTTTATAAAGGCTTTAATTATAGGAAAGAGATAAAAACAGTTTACACAACACAAAGTATGATAAAGTTTCATATATTTCAAACAACATTGTCCAGATTTATCAGGTTAGCTAATAAAATGCATTATTATGGACTTTTTCTCTCCATTATTTCATTTTATTTTGTAGTTGCTGCCCTTAATAATTTTTAGCAATTTTAGAATTTTTTAAGTGCTAAAATAACTTTTGTTTAGAAGTTAAAAGTATCTATATTGAAACATTTCTTGATTCAACAGAGATATTAAACACATAAATGTACCACTCAAAAGCTGTTTTGTTCTAATGCTTAGCTACTAGCATTATTACTCATCAATATGCCTGAACTCAAAAAAAAAAAAAAAAGATCTCATAATAACACCAAATTGTATTGATAACTTTAATATAATGAAAGCAAACAAACCTCAATAAATAAATTAGTTTAATACAACCAAAAATAATATCTGTTAATTATTGAATAAAAAACACCTCTTGTTTAAAACTTAAAAAAATTATATTTGAAAATGATGCTAGTGTTTCCTGCTTCTACTAATGATTTCAACAATCACAAATTCTCTCAAGAAAGAGATTCAAAACATCAAATTTTAAAAAAATTTTAAAGCAGTTATGATTATAATTTAACATGATTACTGCCAACGATGAGAATACTTCTAGTTGACACAAAGAGCAAAAATACTATTTCATAAGTCACAAGTATCTTGCGAATTTATTTATAGTTAAAATTATCTGTTGTATATATATTTAAAAAATTATACAAGAGAAAAAAAAAATTAAAAGCACAAAACTGCAGATAGGATGTTGGTATATGCGAATGGGCACACAACAAACAAATAACAATTAAGTCAGTCTAAAGTCAGACAGAAGAAACTGCTTTTCTTTTCAGTTAACATTAAAATGTCTTAGTGTTAAAAATGTTAATTTCTAAGTGTTACGCATATACTGTAAATGTATTTCGTAATATTGCATTTGGCATGAACTGGAACATAAAAATAAAAGAGAGCGAAGGAAATCAATAATCTCTCCTAATATTCTATAGATGTTTTAATGGATATGAAAAGTTAAAACAACAGAAGGTAAAGAAATATATTAATAATGACATACTTCGTCGTAATTGTCGACTGTGAAAAATATATTTGGGTAGCTGATCTCTTCCATTTCTCCCTTGCAGTCCATACTTCTCTTACTTGGAGATGCATAAACTCTCTAAAACATAAATTTAAAATCTCAAATCACTGCATACAGATCGGAAAGCGAATTTTCAAAAGTTTCCTATTTTGCTGACAGTTTCAAAGTAAAATATTAACGGTTACAGTTTAAATGTTTTCAAAGCTAAGCTTTATGAAAATAAATATTTTGTTTACAATATGAAAAAATTACAGTTTGCTTCAATAAGTAAACAAAAAGTGAAATATTTACATGAGAATTTCTTTTCAGTATTTGCAGTTCCTTAGGACTTGTTCTGGTACATACAGCACAAGTGAGAGTATATTCAAACTATAAAAGAAATTATAATCATAATTGATTTAAAAAATTGGCTAAAATTAAATCTGAATTAAAAAAAAAAACTTCTAGAACTCAATTGATGAGCTGCTATTTCACTAGAAAATTCCCCATCTATATAAATGCAATTTCGGTGTAAATTTGTAAAAAGATAACTTTTCAAGAAAATTGCTACTTGTAGGGAAATCAAAGAATTTTCAGTATTTCTTTTAAATATATCATAATGTGCAGGTTAAGTAATTGACATTTTTATAAAATATTTAAGCAAATTTTTTTTATCTGTATTTTGATTTTTTTTTTTTTTTTTTTTTTTTTTTTTTTTTTTTTTTTACAAAGACCAATTAAAAAGAGGGTTTTAAGGGAAACAATGGAAAAAAATTACATAAATTACATCTAAAGAGAATTTTAACTTAAAAACTAACAGTTTAAAATTGTTCTATATTTACTTAATGAGTAATAGATATAGTAGTTGTTTTGAGGGAAAAGGGATTTAGAAAATAATCAAGCAGACTTAAGTAATTTTGAGTAAAATCTTTTTACTAGAAAAAGGGTAAATGTTATGCCAAAGAAGCATTTTCCAATAAAAACATAAATTCAATACACTATACAAATGGCTATCAAGTAAAAGTTTCAAAGAACAAAATATTTTTTGAGTTACTTCTGAGCTTTGTGATTGGGTATGTTGATAATAATTTATAAGTACTAACTTCACATAAATTATCATGGTTTCACTACTTAAAAAGTACTTCAAGAAAATAAATAAGAAACATAAAAATGTGAAGGAAAAAAAAAAGCACCTATAAATAAGTAATATTGATCTGAATCATATGAATTAGTAAGAGATACATTTTGTTTCTTAATTACAGCTTAAATATAGCCTTAAAATAGTAACTCATACCTCTTGAAGAATTAAATTAAGATATACAGTCTCTTCCCAATCAATATCTGGGTCACGTATAGGGAGCTTTCTTGAATCTTTTCTGAACACCTCAATAGCAGTCTAAAAAATATAAAAATTACCATTATGGCATTACTAGAATTCAAGTGGATATAAGACACATTATATAACAAACATTAAACAAATTATTGACAATCTAATTAAAATTTCCATTAGAAAAAAAGAAAAAAAAAGTTGAAAATATTTTTTTTTTAAACTTTGTACAAGTAAGTACACAAGGGCAAAATGAAACATCTTTACAATGTCTGGACAACTAAGTAGTTCAAATTACAACATAGGACACCTTTAGTCTTTCAAGAGAAACTACCGAACCCTTGCATTTCAGAATGGGAGAAAACAAGGTTTTCTGGAGTTGACATTTGAAATGCGATCACAATCACCATCACATCTACTCATTTTTATAGCAGAGTTTGAAGAATGTGAACATGCAGGGTATCAAGTTTTGTTACATGTTAGACGAAAATTTTACTTCTCAGTCATGAGTTTGTCTTGGCAGCTATTGTGGTTGGGAAAATATATCATTAGCATAATATGGCAAGGAAATATTCAAGATAACTCAGAAAGTCGTTATACAAATTTTTTTAATACATACCTCAAACTTGGGAATATAACGGGCAGTTCCTCGTTTCTCATGTTTACGAACAAAAAATAGTAGATCATCTCGCACTTTATCATCACACTGCCTTAGAAATTGTTGAACAAAGAAATCTATCCAAAACCTTGTAGGATTTAAAAGTACAAACCCTGACTCTGAAAAAAATTATAAATAGTTACTCTACAACATTTAAATGATGCAGCTCTATTCAGTAAGTGGGAAAATTGACTCTAGCACATCTTGTGAGTGAAATTTAGTTTAAGTCAAGGCGTGAAAGCTTGGTTCAATATAGTAACCTTATCCATGTAACTGAAAGTTTATGAAACTTAATCTTAAATTTCAATCTCAAAACAAGATGAGATCTTTTAATTGCTTATTAATTTTTGCTTCCAGAATAAATTAATATTTAAAAATCTTTTCATCATTTGTTCACTGTATTTTTCCTACTTGTAAATGAGAACTCCTTTATTTTCAATAAATCAAATTTGAACCAAATAAACCAATATTTAAAGTTGAATGAATTTAATCCAACACATTTCAAAACAAGATCAAACAACCTTTAGAGATATTAATATTACCTACTACTGATTATTCCAAAAACAATTTTATGATTTGATATATCAGGATCATTTGTAATTATTAGGCAAAATATAACTCATATATTTATTTGGCACTTGTGTGTCACCATGATGACCGTCAACGAGCCAGCCAAAATATAAGCTAAACTCCCCTAGTTTGTTGAAATAGTCATTCAGATGAATGCCCAGTCCGTCACACAGATATGGCATTCTTCTTTCGGGCCGTGACCTCAATTCAAGCCAAACTTCCAAGAAGACAAGGTGGGTTGAACTTTTTGTCATTAACAAAAAGCTCCCCAATAGCCGACAGGATAATACTAAGTATCATGAATTCTAACTATTATTTTTTTTACTGAATATTAAGTGAAACACAATAACGCAATAATTATCATCAAAAATCCGTTATGAAAAACACACTTTTTATCCACCCAACAATTAAAATATAAAATTTTATGCAAAATATAAATTTGAATGATAGCATTAAATTATAGCATAAAAACAAAATGGATTCCATAAACTACTCCTTTAACAAATTCTTTAACCTCAAATTTTGTTCGACATGGTACAGGTCCTAAGCAAAAGAAGCAGAATTTAATTCAAAATCGATGAAATCAGCAAAAAAGCTTTACAAGCTTTTTTTTTTCTTGCACAAGTAAAACAATTTTAAACAATTATACCTTAATGATATATAGGTGAACCATATTAAACTTAATTAGTGAAGTTACATTCAAAGTTCTGAAACAAAAAATGCTTCAAGTTTAAAAAATTATTTATATTTTTAGCTGAAATACAAAATTGTTTACCAAGTTAAAATGAACAGCAATTTTAGATATGATCGAAGTTGAAATTATAATTTTAAGCAAGGATCATATATAGAAAACTTTAGACTCTTTTCTTGTACAAAATTATATTAGAATTTCAGTCCTTCAGCATCATATCAAACCGAATGGAAAAATCGATCCTCACATCTCGACTAATCATAGTAGAAGCAGAAGCCTAAGCAAATTCCACCAAAATGCCCTCACAAATCTCTGCAACAGTTATTACATCAGTGCAAATATAGGTGAAAATGAACATCACTTCAATGTAATATTGGTGATAGAACGAATAGGATAATAGAACTGTGTAATAGCATTCAGTGAAAATGACCATCATACCAATGTAAATATTATCGTTAGTGCTATTATACAGATGCAAATCTCTGGAATAGAGGCGATTATATCAGTGTAACACAGTGTTTCTTTAACCTTTGTCATCTACTGGAACCCTCTTTTGAGATAATTTTTTTATGGAACACTTTGTTCAATAGCACACCCAGATATGATTTTTTTAAGGGGGTGGTGGTTACATGTTGTGAACAAGGTGTGTATCTGCCTTTATTATAAAACCTTTTCTACAAATTTAAATTTATTCAAACAAAAAGATAAATATTACATATAAAATATTTGTATTATACTTACATATGCAATTGAAAACAAAGAAAAGAAGGAAAAAAAATATATTGGAAAGTGACTTTATTGTGCTTGTTTATTACAGCACAATTTATCAATATCTAGATTCATACGCCTAAATATCCAGCTACAAAAATACTTCTGACACTTGGCCATTACGTATTCTGGATCACTTGTTGGCTGTGTTGGTACTGTGACACGTAATGGACAAATCACACAAGTATTTTTGTAGCTGGATATTTAGGCCTATGAAGGGGAATTTAGATTTTGAGAAGAAAATCTTACTTATTTCCATTGCCCATAATTTACAACGTTAAACTTGGCTCTACTTTAGATCTCAATACTTTTCATGGCCATAATCATTGCATGAAGAACTTGGCGCCTTTTTACAGAGATGTTTTTGTTGGACTTCACTTCTTTTTTTAGGGTACTCATTGAAGATTTATTAATTATTTGCACACAAATAGCTAGTATAAAATTTTTTAGCATGAATGATTTTGAAAATAAATTTGTGTAATATTCCTATATGGAAAATGTATTCTACAAATTATGGCGAATATTTTTTTAAAAAATGCCACATGCTCTTGAAAAGGCTCTGGTGGATTACTATGAATTAGTAATATATCATACACTATCACGACAGGTTAATGTTCACCAGCCCCCATTAAGTACACACCGATGTTTGGCAGACCGATGACTGAACCTACAATCCTCCAATCAAGAGGTTGATAATTTAACCGTTAGGATATTGGAGCCTCTTAATTTACTTTTATAAATACAGATATATAATTTTTTACTGAAAAACAGAACTTGTCAACTGAGCCTTAATAAAATTACTTCTCAATTAAATAAATAACTATAGTTGCCAGATATAATAAATTCACACAGTAGAACTCTTGACTTGCGAGTGGAGAATTATACAAGATTTTTTTAAGAAAGTTCAATTTACCGTACCACAGTCCATAAAGTATTTATGCATTCAATGTGAATGATATTATAAATTATTTTTAAATAAATAGTTTATTCAGGTATGCAAAAAAAGTTGGAAAATGGGGAAAAAATTAACGATTGGCAATCATTTTGTAGGCGATAAAATATCACCAATGATCGATTTTATAATGCCAAGTACCCTTTTTTTATTATTTCTTGAATTTAGAAGCTTCGCGGCATGTGGCGAGTTTGTGCTCTATTTAAATATTCTAATAGCTACTAGTATTCTAAGTTTTATAATTCTAGTCCTAATAGAAATGTACTAGAATTGAGATTCAAATTTTTCACACATTGCCCCCCTTAGGGGATTTGGAGGGGGAAATTTAGATTTTTCCCTTTGTATATAGACAATAAACCTTACAAGCATACCAAATTTCATAGTTCTAGGCATACTGAGTAATTTAATGATCAGTGAGCGAGTTTTGGATGGATCACAAAATATGTCGTTTTCTGCTGTTTTTGAATTTTATTATCTTGACAACCAATATAATTGGAGACCTGAAACTTGGGGGTCTTACTAAAGTGGCTAACAGCTATTTGTAAAAATAAATTCAGCTCTCAAACATACTGTAATGCCCAGATATGAGAGGTCGAAATACTGCTGAGTGGCTTCTGGTAAAAGATGTCTGGCAGTGAGCTTGATAGGTGCACTGCCGTGCACCTAAATTTGAATGTGGTGTTAGTACATTTATCTATAAATTGATGTCTTTCCTTAATTGGAAAGGTATCCACATCATTGCTCTCAATAAAAGGAATTTCGACCCAACTTAACTTATTGTAGGTTGGGGAAAAATATTCCAAAAATGTCTTTTGTAATCCAGTAAAATGTTCCACAATATTACTTTTTAAATTCTGGGGTCGAATGCGATATTATTGGTTACCAAGAAATCGTAGAAATTAGCAAAACATTCTGCATTATTTTTGGTGATGCATTCCACCCAAAACTTCAGTTTAGACTTTTTCGTGTTAACGTTCGAATTCTAGCAATGACTTGCGGAACCCCTAAACTGTTTGAATGGAACACTAGGGTTCCACAGAGCAAAGGTTGAAGAACATTGGTGTAACATATGACTAAACTGACAATCAACAATATAAATCTCAGCAATAGCAACTACCACAGTGATGAAAATCTTGGAAGTAGTGGCTATCATATTTGTGTAACACTCAACTAAATTGACCATTAAAACTACATAAAGCTTGGCAATAGTGCTTGCTTAAGTGATACAAATCTCTGTAATACTGAAAATGACCATCACACCAACCATATAATGGAGGATATCAGCAACATAAGCAATCATTACGTAGGAGGTTTGTGAAGTCTGAATGTATGCAGATTCTGTGGTTGTCAGACTTTAAGCCACTGCATGGCCACCCCTCGCTCCTTATAAAGTTTTAATGTGGATTTGAATCAATCAGGTATCATCAAAATTTTTATCAAAAAACCTAAAATCAGTGAGTGCTTCAACTGGACTGTTCCATGTCAATTAAATTGACTTGGTTTTATATTAATTTTACTCCAGGCAGCACTTCAAGAAATGGCCAGTTATAGCTAAAATACTAATAGTTAAAGTGTGTTATTATACTTGCTTTTTCCTAAGTCAACATATTCACATATTGATTAGTCATTTAACAAAATGACTGAACTACAAGCTTTTGCCATAAAATACATGGGCAGTACATAGTTTTATAAAAAGAAAATACAACAATGCTTAAAAATCAAACTTTGGACATTATTTTGTTTACTTTACCTCGCTACAAAACAAAAAGTTTCATTTTTATTTGTTAGGTTCTTCAGTTTTCCATTTTAAAATGAAAAAACAAATTTAAATGTGTTGGTGAAATATGTGCAAGAAGTGTACAAAAAAGTTCTCTAATAATATTGAGAGGGTAACAAATACAATAATAAATTCAAAGTTGGAAACAACATTTTTTTGGCTTGTAATTGTGCTTACCCTTGATGCTAACAAGAAAGTTTTTAAAAAATAATACTTACTACAAAAAGGTTTTGAAGTTTGATTACTTTTAATAACGAATGACTCATGCGTGAATGCGTGATTCATTTTTTATATCCAAAAGAAAGGAATCAATTTAAAATGGAGAGTAGGTGTGAGAAAAAGGAAAAATATATATTCACCTTCCCTAGCGTATTGAGCAATTTCTCGTGTTCTGTGAAAAGATATTTCAGTTAGCATTTGTTCTAAAACACTAGGAATATTATCAGTCGAAAAACCACTTGCATACGCCATGTTAACAAAATTGAAAGTGTAAACACAAACAGTAATCAACCAAGACCAATAACAAAACAAAACGATAATAACAGATTTCCTCTTTTCATATCATATCATTTTAGTCGAAGCAAAACAGACAATCAGAATGAGGCTTGGAATGATGACGTCACAATCAACCAACTAAAGTGTGTTTTGCGCTTTTTTTCCCCGCTCTTTTGAAAGATCGACTTTGAGCTAGATATGAAATACTGCAAGACAAAACACTTTTTAAAAATAAATGGAGGAATGCGTGTTTTATTTTAAAATAAACTTAGAATATTGAAATAGGAACTAGGATTCAAATTTAAGCGTGTTAATTGATCATTTAGAAATGTGCAGTGTACAGATTTTAAAAAGTAAACTACGGGTGCAGGAACTTCGTCTCAATTGCACTAAAATATAGATTATTGCATTTAAATTTGATATGGATTGTTGTATTTATCATTTTCCTTAATTTACAAGAAATGGTCAGTTTGGAGGTAATCATTTTACTGGCCTAGAAAGAAAAAAAACACTTGCCCAAGTGGCGTATGATCCGTTTCATTTTTCAACTTTTTACCGCCTTTCTACAGAAATTTTTGAGCTGGGGATATTTATAGCACTTGTTTTTTGTTAATTTCTGAAAAACCAATTTTTTAATGGAAGTTCTCTTGTGCATAAGCATGATTTTAACAAAAACCTTTATGACAGATCCTATGGCCACCCGAATACTAAAACGAACATCGTAGGTAAATCCATTCAGAGTTATGCTGACTACACATTTTTTTCTACATTTTACTTGGCATGTTTCATACCATGTGGAAATAGGATTTTTTTTTTACCGAATGCAATTCTCTCATTACCCATATCACGTATAGGGCAATTAAAAGTAGAAAATTTAAAAGCCAACTAAAAACTACTCAAGGATCTCTTATAAATTTGCAGGGACAAACACATTGTTTTTCTTACACATCAATTTATTCCATTACAAGAATCAAAACTGACAAATTAACAATTCAATATAATTTTATTTATAACTAGCGCAACTTTTTTTTTTATATATCTAACGGAAGTCCAACCACACTTGCACACAGTATAAGAAGTTCCAGGAAATCAGCGATTTCAGCAACTTGGAAGGTAAAACTGCACTACCAAAAAAAAAGGGTCGAACAGGCAAGTAAAAAATTCAAATTTAGGTTGGTTTTTTTTTTTTTTTTTGGTAGGTGTGAGGACCTACTTTTAGGAATGCGCAAACCTTAAGTTGAAAAAAATATTAGTTGAAAATTTTCCAAATTTGACAATAGCTTAGGCAACCAACTCCAACTTTCCTGTTAATTTTATCATAACCTAAATTAAAAGCAACAGTAATTTCTAGTAGCTCAATAAGGGCTTTCTATTAGTAGAAATTTGATTGTAACTTTAATTGAAGTAAAAGAAATTGCAAGATGTATTACAAGAAAAGCCAAAACAAAATAATTTAAGTTGAAACATTTATTCACATAAAACCAAAAAAACAAAGCATGAATACTATTCATAGTACCATTGATAGTGAGATAATACAGTAAAAGTTCAGGAAGTTAAATTGATAAATTTGTTCATCCAGGACAAAACATAGCCATGAAATTAAAAAATTATTTTAACGCTGGTTCCAATTACAAAAAGCAGTTTTACAATAACAAATGTTGTGATAAAGTACAGACAACAAAAAAACATCTTCCCACAAATTAAAGCACATTCAACATAACCTTAACAAATCACCAAAAAACACAAAAATATTAAAAAAAAAAGTAAATATATTAGTGAAATAGTACCCCAGAGAAAAAAAATTAGAGGAAAAAAACAGATGCACACTTCAATGGTCCCACAAATGAACATTTATTGGAAATTCACAAGAGTATTGCACACCATATCACAAACATTTCATAAGCCAGCTCCATACATAGGATGGCTATTCAATTTAAAAGCCTAGTATCTGCTATGAAAGTGAATGGTAAATACTAGGTATGCAAATTGAACACCCGAGAATTCTCATTCCAATAGTTTCTTAAAATATGACAAATAACATTGTTTCTTGTGTCTAATATAGATGTAAAACATATTTTCTTAGTTTGTTTTGGCTGTGGTATCAGAGCAAGAACAAATTGGTCCTGATAAGCAAATAGGTTATAAAAAATTTAATTTTTCTACTTCACAGCCTAAAAGTTAAATTGTGCTTCAAGCACCAACTTTTATAACTGAAGTAAACAAAACATGTTAAGGACAAGCCTTAAATGCTTTCAGCATTACAAGATAATAAAGTTTGAGGATGAACCATGGTTTCTCAAACAAAACTGTGCGCCGAATAGAAAAAAACTTAAATTGGTTTAAAAAATTAAACATAAGCCTAAAGCTTTGGCACATCATCTCCAATAGAGATAATTAGATTCTGAATCTCTTAAATATCAGACAAATCATTCCGCCAACCTTTTTCAAAATATCACTGATCAGCAAAGATGAATTATGACTATCACAGCCTTGAACGTAAATAAACTGTGCTGCACTAATTTCTTCATGTGAATCTACCAGTCCATATAAGTTGCCACAAAGATTTCTGCCACTAACTTGTAATTGAATATGCAGTTTGAAAAAGGGCAAACCTATGATTTATAAAAATTAATACTTTGTCAGAAAGATGTTTTATATCTTATTACCACATGATATGAAATAGAAAAGCCTGCTACATTATTATATTTCCACCTGAGTTTATCTTTGTAAATCAGTTTTATGTAATTAGATTAAGATGAATTTTGTTGCCTCAGATAAGTTTCTTTCCCATAGATGTGCCCTATTTCAAATTGCTTGTACAATAGAATTATAAAGCATAATGGGGATTATTTCATAATTACTCAACAGCAAACAAATTCTTTCATGATGGTTCTACTGAGCTGTATTCTACAAAAGTATGCATTATGCATAATATGTCAGGGTTCGAGAGAAGCGAAAATTGAAAATTAAGAAGTATTTTACTAATTAAATACATACAATAAAGAGAAACTTATTACATACAAAACTAAAAATTGGCATAGTTCAGACTAGTTAAAGGATCTAAATAAAAAAAAATTAAATTTATAATCAATTTTAAATGATAAAAACATTTTGATACTTATTACAACCAATTTTATAAGTTCCTTGTACAAAGGAACTTCAGATAAAAAAAAATTAGCTCAAGTCAAGATAATAAGGAGTTTGTACAAACAATTTGTGTAAAAACTACCATTGGTTTCTAAATTTTAAATTGTGATTTTCTTTATTACACTTCATGAAAACAAAAAATAGCCTTTGCTCTATTCAAAAGATAACTCAAATTTATCTCTACACTGTAATCTTACAATATTTCAGTATATAAAAATTCTTGACAAATTGGATTACAGAACATTAAAATTTAAAGGGAAAAATTGATCTTGCTGCAGAATGTTTATCCCTCGAAGGGGGAAAAAAAACATATTTACATAAATAGTTTATTCAGTGATTTTAAATCAAACGCAACTTTTAAGTAACAAACCTTACACCATAAATCTGAATAAATTTATTTCAAGCACTCAAAAGAAAGCTACCAAAATTCAATGAAAATTGATCCTCTAGATTTGAAATGTCTTTTCAAAACAAAGTTCTTCCACCTAAACAATTGCACCAGATAAAGAATTATAATCCTATTAAATAGATGCATGATAAAAGCCTAAACATACAGGGAAAATTAAGTACCACCTGTGCGTTGTAATAGAGATTTTGAAACCTTAAATCAACAATATACACATTTTTCAAAAGTCAGTGAAGCAATGAGACAACATACAATTGTAATAGATGTTTTTCATGCAGTTAATGGAGAATAAAATTGCTTTGAGCTGTTCACCTCCTGTGCGGATGCCATATAAAATTAGTAGTGACCTTTGCTGATTACATGTGAATTGAAATCATACTTGTCTTTAAGAACTTTACCGCACAAATTGCATTTCCAAGGGCTTGCTTCAGAGTGCAAGCTACGATGCAATAAGTACAATGTCTGATCGGGAAAGATTATCCCACAATACACACAAGTGAGTGTGCAGCTCTCAATATCACGAATCACAATGGTGTTCTTACGATTATAATAGTTGGGGTCTGCATGGTGAGATTCTGGAGAATTATCATTGCTGATAGCAGCAGCTCTCTGATTATGTCCTTCACCTGGACCCAGCAGATTTGTAGATGTTGCACGGCTATAGAAGACTTTACGCTCTTCGTCTGAATTATCATTTAGTGTACTTCTGTCATCACTATCAGAAAATCTTTGCCTTTTCTCTGAGCTGTGACGATGAGTTGCACATGTATGTCTTGAGTACTCTCTGCAACGTTGAACGCTGCTCTCGTCATATGGCCTAAATCTACAACAAGTATGTATTGTTCTTGTGCTACCATTCTGTACAGTTTGTGAATCTGTACAATGGCGATTAGACGGCGAGCATCCACTTTCAGATCCTGTGTCATCAGTCACAGAATGCTTATGGAATTTTCTTCTACAAGGAGTATCAGAGGTTCCTGCATCATTGGAGGTTCCACAAGTCGTTTCTACTACATCTGTTGTGGATAGATCCATTGTACTAGTGGGTTGTACACTGTTTTGGCTGTCTTCGACTGCAAGCTCAGGTGGTTCAGGTTTCACATTTACTCTCAAAGTCCGTGGCAGCATTTGCAATTGGGAAATGTCTGGCCGGGCATAAGATCTCTCTTGGCATGGAGAACCAACCACTGTGGTCGAACCAGCCAAAGAGGTAACACATGTATGTCTATTCTCCTCTTCTTGCACAGGAACCATGGCATTATGCTCCATGGCTTGAGCTAATAGGCTGCGATGATTAACAATGGAAGGAACACTTATAAACTTTGACGTACGACTGAGATCAGATGGTTCTGCTACACTAGCCCCACGTGTCAGATAAGGTTGGTAATGTCCTGCCATGAAGGAAAAGTTCTGGGAAACTGTAGCCAAATCAATGGCACCATTCTCGGACTGATTCACTGGAACTCGGCGAATCAAATCCTGGGGCCTTTCATTGTCAGACACTTCTAAATTTTGCTTCAGGTGAAATGTGGCGTAATGGAGCTGAACAGCATTTGGAGACGTTGCCTTAAAGTCACATAAGTGACAAGTTTTATCAACAGTATTAGGATGTTCGCTGGAAAGATGCAGCTTCAATTGGCCCCGAAAGCTAAAGGTTCCACCACATATAGAACACTGGAAAGGACGAGGCTTCGTATGCACTACCAGATGCTCCATAAATTGTTCCTTACGTAGGAAGCGCTTTGTGCAAAACTGGCACTCAAATGTCCGGATGCCTTGATGCATATAGAGATGATGACGTCTCATATTTGCATAGGTTGGGAACCTAATATTACAAATGTCACAAAGAGCTGATCCACCATCAACATGTGTATCTTCATGCTTCAGGTATGCTTCTGCATCTACAGATGTGAATTGGCACCCTGGATACTTGCAACTGAATGAAGATGCACTGTCTAAAACAATGGCTGCTGAAGCTAGTTGGGGGTGCTGATGACCTAGTGATTCTGAATCTCCAGTGTCTCCATTCGCATCACTTCTGTCCGATGGCCTTTCATCTAGTTCAGAGTTTTCATCGGAAGAATTAACCTGCCCGCTGTCTAAACTCGCTTCTTGAAGGGTTGGAGGGGAAGTAACTTCACTTTCAGCAGACTCTCTCTGGGGTGACATAGAGTGCTCTCTGGCATCTGAATCATTCTCAGTTTGATCTGGCAGACCTACATCTAGATTAGCCAAATCTTCTGGAGGGTGAGCGTCATCCATTCCTTAAAGTAGATTTAAAACATAAAAAAATTAGTGGATCAGAACAGAATAAGACATCAACATAAGACAATCTAAAAAAAAAAAAAAATTATTCAAATATAATAACCTTAACCCTAAGATAAAGATTGAATCAACTACCAATTAGTTCACTAAATTGTAGAACAACTTAAGAATCAAATAAAATATCTCGGCACTTGATGCTAATTCAAGGTAAGATTATTTTAAAGTATGAAGATGACATTAATTAATAAAAAGTGTTGAGGTATTTTACTTCATTTGAGTGTTAGGATGTTTAATGGAAAAAGAATTAGCCTAGTAATTTAAAATGCAAACATAAACAATTAAAATATCAATTCAAAGAAATTTATTGCACACAAATACACAATACAAATATATTTTTCAACAATGTCTAAAAAACGGTTTCAACAATTTTAATCAAATCACTGTGGTAATACCTCTTAACAAGTTCCAAATCACCCCACCTTCGAAATTCCCATTGAAATGCGAAAAAGGCATAAGAAATTCAACAACGAATGTCTTTAATAGAGTTACCTTTCTTTGAACATCGCCCATCAACGATTGTTTATCCTCGGATTCTCTTACAAAAAAGGATAACGTAAAAATTATCGAAAAGTATATCGCCAAATTTGCAATTTTGGAGGGGGGGGGAGGGGCAGTGTAAGAACTACTGATGATAGATATTTGAATGACCCACTGAAGTGATATCCGATTACTACAGTTCATCTTAAAATTGCAACTTGAACCCTTCTCACTGCATAACATTGCCATTACTGAATTTAGCTACTATTTTTTAATATGTTCTAATTGCAAACTTAATTGAATAAGAATATTTTTTAAAACACTTGTTATTGCTAAACCACGGCTACACTCGATCACATTCTCACAACTTCACTTATATGGCTCGCTTAAAATCCCGGAATCAGCAGGTGGTGCTGAATGCTCACTCCACTTTTTGAAACAGTGGCCGATCAATATAAAAAAATATAATTTTAGTAGTTTCAAGAATGAAACAGATTTTCTAAAAATTAAAATGTTTAGGCTTTTTTATTATTTCTTTAGAAAAAGACTTTAGATTTAATCTATGATTCATGCAATCGATAAATTTACATTGACACAAAACGTTAGATTAGGTTAAAGTTTGCTTACTTACAAGACTTTTTAGAAAAAAATCTGTGAAATTATTCAATAATAAACTTATTTTAACAAATAAACTAGGTAATTGAAAAAAAAAAAAAAATGCTTTTAATTTAAAAATAAACCATTACCTAATAAATTAGCACATTAATTCGCTTAAATAAACAATCGAGTTTACAAATGTCAATAAACACAAAATACCACGCATAGTACCATCAGCATAGAATGAGTGGAGACTCGCCTCTGCCCTTTTCAGTCACAATGCCAACTCCACAGACGATTCCATCCAGATTGTGTTAAAAAATATGATTGAGGAAGCAGTATAAATGAACTTGTAAGAACGTGATCGAGTGTAGCCGCGGCTAAACATATACTTATAAAATGACAGAAACAAAGAAAAAGGTTAAGGTACAACATTGGCTTTCTCTATCCAATTTAGATGCGTTTACTGTTGATATTGAGTGTCAACAAGTTTGCTTTATTTGAAGTGACAGTCAGAGCATCTAATTCAAACTAGCGTCATCAATATCTGTTATCACTTTCCATTACATACAACAGTATCTATTTTAAAACTATGGGAACAATGTTGACTGTTTGCAGAGCATGCTTAGTTTCAATGGAAAATTCCTGTATTTTTTAAAAACAAGTGAAATTAGTATATATTTATGAAGAATTTCCTTCCGATTTCAAATATTTAAACAAAAGTTCTTTAAAAAAATTAGTTATTTAAATATTAAGAAAAGAAAATGCCTCAAAACCAGTTCGATCAAAAGAGTCAACAAAGTCTGTGATGTTAAGACCCTATCGTTTCTATGGTTATCGTGAGGTTTCTGCCAAATAGTTGGCGTTGAAAGAGACCCTTGCCACATTCAGTACAGGTTGGCATGATTTGCGAGAAACTTGCAAATTTGGTTTCCGCTGCTGCATTTTAAGCCAAGATGATTGCAAGGCCGTGACGTCACATTCAATGTCAGCGAAATGAGTCGTTTTCTTGCAAACGTTTAACAAAGTAATTTTGATCGCAAATTAAAAGAGCATTGAACAGAAATTGTTGTGTTAATGGCCGTTTTGAAACATTTAGAATTGAATAGAATTTTTTTATTAAAAGCGGGAATTGTCCATTATCTGCTTTAAGGGATCAGAACGAGTTTACCATTCTAAATATGGAATATTCTAATGTCCGATTTCCCATGAAGCCAGGCCGCGAGGTTGCGGGTTCGAGTCCCGTGTTTGGCATGGGTGTTTGTAAATGTATGTTGGCTTGTCTAATGACGAATGTTTCGGCGCATTATAGCCCTCGTGTTACTGACGGCGCCAGATAATCTGAATACAACCAACCAACCCATGAAGCCAGGACATGGAAAATGAGTAAACATGAACTCAAAGCTACACATAATAAAACTAAGATCTACCATTCAACCTAACCTTCCTTAAAAGGTCGAAAAGGGGTATAATACAAATATAGAACATTCTTACTGTTAGAATTTCTGCAAGAACTGGTCAAAATAAGAAAATATATCATTTCATGGTAATCTGTTCTTTCTCAGATGTTATATGTGTAGAGAAATATACATACTTAATTGTATATTAATGTGGTTTCTAAAATTTTAAATGTGAGATGGAATAATTAGTTCAGATATCAAGTATTTGTGCATACAAAACACAACCTATAAAGCAATCCTACCAATGAAAAAAGTAAATGTGCGAATATTATTTTTTAGGGATAGCGTTTTCCTTTTTTTAACACTAAATGCAATTACTTACCGAAAAAAATAATGGTTTTAAAAAATTATTTTAAAACATTGCAAGGAAAAGGAGCATTACGCCTTTAAAAAAATTATCAATTAACAAATCAATCAAGATCAAACACTTCAACGTAATACGATTAAATACTTTTTATGAATGGGAATAATAGTAATTCCATACATCATTTAGATATTCACTTCTGGAATTGAAACTTGAAAAGTTCAACAAATTTAAACATGCATAAACATTGGGAGAAAAAACTTGAGTCAACAGATAATTTATCAAACACAATAATGAATACAATAAACTGTCCTAGTGACTTTAAAAATTTATAAAACAAATCGATACACAAACGAGCGGTCATAAAAGTAACCATACGTAGTGATGAGTCAACATTTAAATTAAAAGACAAAAGAATTCTACAAAAGATCAACGTACTGTTGACAAACAAAACTGCCTTACTTTGAGAAAACTTCAAAATAAGTAATTTGTGTACTTATTTCCGGTACGTAAGAGAAGAAAGGGTTGAAAAATAATACTTTAGCTAAATACCAAAGTCATTAATCTTACAGATCATAATTATCAAGAGCCATTTTGAGGGACAAAATCAATTCCCCCAGGGGGCGCTATTCAGGGAATATACAAAGACAATCGATAATTATCCAAAAAACTGGAACAAAAAACATAACGTAGTCTTCTTCTTTAGTAATATTTTAATTATTATTTGTAAAAATATGTGGAAATCAAGAAATAAATTAATAATTAATAAATTAATGATAATATTGTGAGTGAGAAAAAATTACAACATTTCCCAACATTCTGGATTGTAAAATAAAGAAAAACCCAATTATTTTTTAAAGTAATTTTTTAATACAATGAAAAAATATAACAAAAATTTGATTCAAAATTTTAAATGATAACATTTATAATTTTTCCCTCAAAGTTTTTCTAAATTATTTCATCCAAGAGTCTGCTTTTTACCACTAATCTTTCAGTTTCGGTTGTCAAGCAGGGTTGCCATATTGGCCTTCTTAAGGCCAAATTTGGGAAATTTGGCCTTTTTTAGAACTGCCTGGCCTTAAGAATTTATGTTTGGCCTTTTCTTCAATTTGGCCTTATTTTTGGCCTTTTTTCTCCACAACTTCCGAAGTCAGAAAAAAAATCCCAATTAAAATAAATTTTCCCCATTTTTTCAAACTTTTTGAGTGAGAAGATACGCTTTTCGCCTGAAGTTAAGTGCGATACTTTCTTTAATCTTGTTTTTTGGCATCAGGAGCTGACCAGTGACGACCGCAGTTGGCAAGAAGCGGGGTAGGGGGTCGAATGATTGTCCGAATACAGGATGTAAGGTGGCTCTAGGCAGAATAACCGCAGGTTCTTTTTAAAAGGGTAAAGGGCGACATCAATTAAGATAAGTGATAGAGGGACTGGGTTTCCAAGAATCTTGCCCCAAAAGGGATGGTGAAATTAGTCGTTCTGTCTTGCCAACGAACCTCAAAATGCTAAGCATTGCGAATGCCATCTACCGCCCATCTAAATCCAAGCATGGTGGTCCGTCCTAAAGTGGATGGTTATTGTGATGGCTGTAGAGTAGTAAGTTTAATTCGGTTAGATTAGTGAAATTTAGGTTTTTCTAAATAACTTTTAAGAATGGATTCATCATGCATCTTTATGAACAAATAATTCAGAGAGAAAATTTACATTTAAAAAGGAAACTTCGATCAATCGTACTACGTATAACATATGCGCCTTGTAAAATAGTGAAAATTCAGATAAATGTCCAGTTTCAATGTTTATAGTATCTAGGAATCCAGTCGAGCAGTAAAACGGGAATTTTGTAAAGCTCCATCATTCACGTTTTCTAAATATTCATTAGTATAAAAACCAAACACATGTAACAATTTAAGTTTTTATTTGGATTTGATGTGATTTGCACACTTATCAGATGTCTCTTCTACCTAAATAGAGACAAAAAGAAACAACTGAGAAACTGAAAAAAAAAGAAGAATGAAACGGAAGAAGAAAGAATGTAAAAGATATGATAAATTTTCAAGTATTTTTTTAAGTTACACTTTAAATATTTAAAAAAAAATTCCAATTTTTTTTTTTTTTTAAACTGTTTGATAACTAAATAATCTAATAAACATATACATTTTGATACTAATAGCTATCTAGAAAATTATGCTCATCTTAATGATGATAGAGATATTGCAAAATTTTTGGTCCCCCCTCTTCCTATCCGTTTCCCTTTAATTTATGCATTCATGTATTTCAAATTTTTAACAAGGAGTTCAAATTGCACACACACAAATTCCGTGGGTATGATTTTATATCAATCCATTATCCATTGTACCTTGTATGGAAAGTATTCATAGTTTTCTATGTTTAACGAATTATGTGTCCAAAGGTAGGTATATTTTTAGAAATAATTTTTTTTTTTTAGCATTTATGTGATACCAAACACAAATATTTTAGACAAAAATATTTCTTGAACGATTTTGAAAATTAAAAAAATTAATCAATTTTTAATTAAAAAATTAAAATTTTAAAATGTTTGTTGTTAAGGACGACCGAAAAGACATCCTAGTGAATCTAGAGTACTATTTTTAAACATTTGTCATACAGAACACTAAAATCATGCATTTTTTCCCATTTGACATCAATTTATCGATGACGTCACAGTTTGGCCTTTTTTTGGCCTTATTTTAACAGCAATTTGGCATTATTTTACTTTTTCCATCTGGCAACCCTGTTGTCAAGTCAATCTCAATCATTAAAAAAAATCTGCCGCAACGCAAAGTTGCGTTTGGTGTTTATTTTTTCCTGATCATGTCTATTAAAAGCTCAAATTCACACAATAACGTCAAGACCAGTCCTTTGGGTATGCTTATTTTTTAAAAAATTCTGTTAAATCAAACTAGTTCAAATTTAAAAGTCGTTAAAAATCCTTAGATTTTTTATACTTGAAAAAATACACTCTATTGCACAGCTCTTTTGGATTACGAAAAGCACAATAAAGAATAATTATGCACTGAATAACCGTTAAAATAACAAATTTAAGTTCTTGCATAATCTGAAAGTTTATATTTTCACCTAATTTCAATAAATTTAGAAGCAGAATTTTTGTAAATCACAAATTTCAAGGCTGACTTCTATTATTGTTGATAAAAAAGAGCATGCGTCGCAACTTGCTTCCAAATTTGGTAATCTCTTATAATTTTGAAAGAGATGTTCTAGCTTTAGAAATAAAGTGTTGTCTTTAGCATCTGTAAAAATGTGATCATACATTATCACACATGATCTAGATGGTTTGATTGACCCCGTTTTTTGTTTCTTGATTACGGTTTTTGTTGCTTCTTATTTTATCCCTTATTGTTATCTATTTGAAACAGAATGTCATTTACTTTTTCCCCTTTCGTTTTCATTCCCCCCCCCCTCTTATTTAGCTGTGATTTTTTTTTTTCTTATTTTTTTTTTCTTCCCACAGTGAGGCAATTCTCAACTGTATGAGCAGGACATTTTGGCTCATTTTCCTACTTGGAAACAGATTACAATTGTTCAATTATTATAAATCTAGTAGTTATATCCTATATACTATAAATAAGGATAATCTTTGATTAATATTGGTATACTAGCTGCGTGGACAGTCTTTGCTGGGTATCTTTTGCTGTATATAGGTGTTTGAATTTGACAATTTAGGTTATAATACAGGGTGGCCAGTATAATATGTATGAGCGGGACATTTTGGCTCTTCTTCCTACTTATAAACAGATTGCAGTTGTCTAGATTATTTCAAAAACATAAGTAAATAGTCTACCTATAGTCACAAACTTTATCCAAATTGGTTCAATAGATCATGAGTTATAGCCCTACATACAGAGATATTGGGTTTTATATGTAGAGAGAAAAATAGCCTGTAGAGGATTTAAATAAAGAAACAACATATAATTATTAAAATTGCATTGCTACTGTATTTTCAAATTATATGTGAAAGCTTGAATGGACTGATGAAAAAAAGTATTCAAGATATTAACCTAAGATTTTAGATGAGTTAATTTTTCACATAAGAGAAGTTTTCTAGAAAATTTCAGGAAAAGCTGCTTTGGTAGGCTACATTTTCAGTATCGTTGTTGTTTAACTGACGTGGAATGACTTAATGGAGCAAAATATGACTTTCCTTACTACATAATCAATGATGATCTAAAATTAATCAACACATTTAAAAGATATTAATTTTGTTTCTAAACTAATTGTTAAAAGCTCTTAATTTTAATACAGAGCGGCCACAGAACCTGGAAATCAGGGAGATGTCAGGGATTTTTTTTTAAATTTAATAAAATCAGGGAAATTTTCAATTGTTTTGAAGGTACGTTTTCCCTCTCATCCATATTTTGGCGCAATTTACCCGAAGAATTGTGTTGGAAATCATGAGAAGTTGAATGTTGCAGAATAATTTAAACTTTTCATTTCCGCCAAAACTGTTTTAAAAAAAAATAGCATATTATCTCTTTAGCATACATTTTCTATTTGATCAGGGTGTCTGGAAATGTTGGAAAAATTTGAAAAATAGTTTGTAATACTTCACTTGTTGCATTTCTTTTGATAAATTAGAGCCTTCCCATTACTCTTCTGAGAAAAGAGCTTGTAGCCAAGATTAATGTTTTGAGACAGAAAAGAAACTGAGATATTTTTATATTGTTCCATAAGAGGCAGTGTAAAAAACTAAGCATCAAGTTTCGTTGAAAAGAAAATTTAATTTACTTAATAATAGAGGATTGTTTAGTTCTAAATTACTTGTTAGCTATAAAAGGCAAATAAATTTTTAAAAAATTTCACACAAGTTCATCATTTTTAAAACTACTAACTTTTGATATTTTTTTCTGTTTTAGAATCTAAAAATGAGAAGAAATCTCCAAGTACTAGTAAAGCAATAATATTACTGGTTGCCATTTTCTGCTTATCAGTTGCTGGATTATTTTATTTATATAAATGTTTCCCTGAATTGGAAGAGTAAGTTTGTTTGAAGTAATAGTATTTTTGTGAAATTTATACATACATTACATACAAACATCAAAATTGTTCCTTGAGCAAACTAATCGATGCATTGTGCCTCTTTTTGCAATCATGAGTGATTTTTGTGACGAACCTAACATATACATTT
This sequence comes from Linyphia triangularis, assembly GCA_963978545.1. Lineage (NCBI taxonomy): Eukaryota > Metazoa > Arthropoda > Arachnida > Araneae > Linyphiidae > Linyphia > Linyphia triangularis. The sequence goes on from OZ021726.1 coordinate 57,117,389, forward strand.
CATTAAATTAATTATGGCCCTCAAAATTAATGAAGTAACAAAAGCATAATGTACAATTTACTGACAATTACAATGGGTTATAGTATCAGTAAGTTCCCAAAATGGTAGTAAACTTAACTTAATTATTTGTTTAACTTTAGTCTTTATAAAATATAACAATACAGTAATGATATATATTTTGGTAGTGTTATATTTAGTAAGAACTTAGAATCAAATCTTAAGAAAGCAATTGTAGTCTACAAATATTTGCTTAAATGCTAGTTAATTGATATTGAACAGAATTGTTTGATATAAAAATTTTAATAAAAGATACATTCCTAAGTTATATTTTCATATGAAAAGGAACAAAGTCCTTTCTTTTGGTTATAAATAGTCGATTTGTTTTCTCAATCTTGCATAAACTTAAAATTAAAACTAAACAGAATTTAGAATTTTTTTTTAATGAATTTTAATGAAATAAATGGTTAAAAAAGATGCTGAAACTAAATTCTGTATGTGGTACCATCTAATCCTTTATTTTTCAGAGATGAAGCAAAATACATCAAATTACCAATGGACATTGAAGATGCCAAAAATTTGGGTCGAGTTCTTGCTCACTACCAAGAACGTTACTACTTTACAGTTCTCCTGACATTTTTCTTAACTTATGTATTGTATCCTTTTCTTAAGAAACCACATAATTAATAGTTAAGTACTGAAAAAAATAGTACATGAAATCTATTATTGGAATGTGACCCTTATCGAAGAATATTTTGGAGTTTACCATAGCAACTTTTCCCGTTATTTTCAACGAATTCTTTCATCAATATTATTTTATCTCAATAATGCTAAACAGATCAATCAGAATATTTTATAATTGAAAACTTTGTTAGTTTGTTATGATATCTAGTTGTTTATTTCTTACTTAAAAATAAGATTTTATTTTTGCAGGAAACTTTTAAACATCTGTGTTTTTATAGTAAAAGTATCATATAAGGGGAAAATGTTTGTTTTGCAATACTGTTGCACCAGCTGGACCCAAGTATACCAATTTAACCTGAAAAAACTTGGTCATCATTACTTAAAGTTAATTTTAGAATAAAGTCATTACATTAAATTTATCTGATTTAAGAGATAATTTATGGGTGTTTCATAATTTGTAATAATAATCAACATAACTGAAATAGAATTTTGGATTGAAACTCAAAATTTGGCAAGAATGAACTTAATAGATTGAATGACGGCATGTAGCAAAGTGGTTTAAAAATAAAAAATATATAATTTATGTACTACTGTGAAAAAGGATTTATTCAGATGTCTGAAAAGGGTTTATGCAGTTGTAAAGTAAATATTGTTGCGTGGCTGGGTTCGAAAGACTTGAAGCCAAAGCAGATTAAACTTGAAGAAATGTATTCTGATTCGCAGATTCTTTTACAACTTCAGAACTTCCCATTCTAATAGATTCAATACAGCTCTTTACACAACAATGGAGCACAAACAGCAGTTAAAACTAGATACACAACTGCTAAAATCGACGCAAAAGACAATGCAATACAGTTCACTTTCGGAACTGCTCTGAATGCTCGCTGAGAGACAACCAAGTAACTTACTCAACTCGCTCTCTTGGCCGACCTTAAAGCTAATCCTTCGCAAATCTTCTAGAGATAGAAATTTGAAGAATTTTCCAGATCACAGTTAAAAAGCCTTATTCGGGTACATGAAGACCGAAAGTGTTGCCAAATGGTCGCCAAGTTTGACAACATTTTATGATTTCTCGCCATATTTGGGGACCAAAATTAGTCGCCAACTTGGCGAAATTGCCATTAACCATAATGTTAAATGGACTTTTCCTTGTAAAACTCGCTTTCCAACATTATCCCTGTAAAACTCGTTTTCAAGCATTAAGAGACGCATTGCAGGAAAGCGCTCTGAAAAATGATTTGAGATGATAACAAAAATTCTATCTACTAAAACACTGAGTCTTCTGTTGACTTAAAAAAAATTGTTAACGGGTCGATTTTATTTACTGCAACATCTTTTTATTTGCTACAACAATTAATTTTTAACTGGATTTTTGACAGTTGACAACTTTTCCATTTAGTGATTTCAATTTCTAGGACAGCGTAAAACAATCCAATATGACGTCTTTGTATTTTTTTCTTTTTGACAAGCCCTGAGTAGCATATAAATATTTTTTTATCGACAATAATGTATTCAAGTTTGCAGTTTATACTTATAACAAATGTTCCATTTTTATCCTTAACCTAAAATGCAGTTTACAATCATTTGCCATTCCAGGATCCATATTTTTAAGTATACTCTCTGGATTTTTATATCCTTTTCCGTTAGCTTTATGTTTAGTGTGTACGGTAAGTTACAATCTTTTTTTTTTTTTTTTTTTTTTTTCTTCTTTCTTTTTCAAACTTTGAGTTAATTCTGAAGAGATTAAATGTGTGAAAAGAGAGGCATTGTATACATTATATTTTAAACTAGCAAACTTTTATAACAGCATGAAATCAATCCCAGTACATAGTAGTAGTTGAAAAATAAATTTAAAATTATGTTATATGTTTTAGACTTTCAAACTGCCTATTTTTATATGTCAATTCTTGTTTTCTTTCTGTTTAGTACTGTTATTGAATCGACTTCATTTTTAATGTAAACTCATAGTAATTTACTTTCAAAAATCATTCTAATGAGTACTCAATGAAATATGGTTTAAAACTCATAAATGATTTTTAATTCAGTGGATAGGGATACTTTCCACCGAATTCAGCATAACAAATTACTATGTGATCATATAGTTTATTTTTACCAATATGTCCCTTACAAGATTTTATTAATAGAATTGTTTGATTTTGGGAGAAATTACCTGAGTCTTTTACAGCAAACACTGTTTATTCCTGATTAAATTATTCATAGAGTTACCTTTTAAAACATCTATAGTTACATACTTTCTGTTCCATGCATGTTTATACTTATATAATAAAATCCCAGTACATTATAATTATTCATTCACTATATTTTTTCTCAACACTATGTAATTTCTAATTATAAGCTGCAGTAGTTAGAATATGAGTTCTTATGACTTTAATTTAGTGCATAGGAAGATTGTGAGAAGTGTTTATCATTCTTGAATCATCATCAGTTCAAAGTTCTGTAATGTTACAGAACATCATTGTGTCAGGAGAAAGAACTTGTAATAATCACATCACCACAAAACAACCATCTTATAAGTTTTTAAATTCATTTTTACCTATTTGTTAGTCTATGCAGGTGATGCACAAAATGAATTGTTTGTATTTCTTACAAACTTCAGTGTTTATAACTTAATTGAACTCTTGTTATCTTGTGATTATATGTGACATTACACCAACAATACCCAAAAGCACTGGATCCCGTCATTAAATTTGTATGGTCATTCCTATGATATGTGTTTCATTAAATCCATTAATTTACAATGCAAAATTTTTATAAATTGTCTTGCCTTTTGAAACTTTATAAATATGAAATCTGACATTAAAAAATTCACCCAATTTTTGTTATGAATTATTTACTTTTTTAGTGTTCAGCTCTTGGAGCTTCGTGTTGTTACCTTCTTTCATCTCAACTTGGTAGAAAAGTTGTGCAGAGATTTTTTCCTGAAAGGGCAGCCAAATGGGGTGAGCAGGTAAGTATTTAAAAGCTATTCAACTTGCATATTTTTCATTTACATGTTAAGTTACTAGTTATAGAAAATGGCAGTTGCAGTTTTGATGATATTATCCCAATTGTTTCCTCTATTTTAATAACATTCCTGTTTTTAGGAATGAGATAATTTTTTTGGAAAATTTTCTCTGAACAGCTATTAGATTGCAAATATCCCTTAAACCAATCTTTATTGCCTCTAAATAGAAAATTTCTATTTTTCTAAGAATCTTATTCTGTATTGCCTTTATATCACTTCCTGTCGTAAGTAGAGAAGCATGGGCACAATTAAACAAAAAATTATAAATCTTTGGTTTTTATTGCATTAGAAATTTTTAATCATTGTCTTCTGTGTCATTAATCTGTGTCTTCTGAATGTGTCTTCCTGTTGTTTTGGGAGCAAAAAGAAAATGATCTGACACAAGCTTGCAATTTTTAATCTCATGGGGGATTTCGACAATCTTTTTCCAAAGGTCCATACGTCAATCAAAGGTCAATATTTAAGGCGTTCAAGTTTCCAAAATTCGTATGTAAAATTTTACAGGCTTTTATTTTTTTAAACTGGTATTGTTATTTCTTATTGCATTCAAAAGAGCATGTTGTATCACTTGTGTGATTTATTTGTTTTCTATGAGTAGAAATAGAAGTACATAGTTCCAGCTGTAATTAAAAAATTTACAATATATAACTTTTAGCAATAATGTCATATAATAATCATAATAAATAAATATATCACTAAAAGTTGTTTCCCTTATAGGTTAGGGAGCATAATGACAACTTACTGAATTACATCATTTTCCTGAGAATCACACCTCTATTACCAAACTGGTTTATTAACATAACATCTCCAGTTATTGGGGTTCCAGCAAAACCTTTCATTCTGGGCACATTTATTGGTATGCTTTTATTCAATATCTTTTGACTTTCTTTTAAATTACTTTAATGCTATATGTTACACTAAATTTAACTACAGTAACCTTGGTACAGTTCAGCAGAAACACTGATTTCAGCTTTTTTTATTCTAACTTCAGTACTTAATGTAGCTTAAAAAAAATAGAAAATTATATTTAATTAGATAGGCTTGTTTATCAATATAAAATAATAGTTGTAAGTTTTTTACTTGTGAAAGTTTTTGAAAAATTTATGTTTTCTGCTGGTTTTCATTGCTCTCTCAAAAAAATTCAGCTTTTTTCCCTTGGGGAACTGTACTATGTCTGTATATGTTAAAATTTACTATATTACTGCATTAGTTTCTTATAGCATAACTGTTATCTTAATTTTTAGTTTAGATTTTTACTTGCAATGTAACCTTTAAAGCTTGATGTAACATTAAATATATAATCTGCAATTGCATTTTTTCTTTTTAACCTTGTTACTTAATCTTTTTAAAACCAGGGGCTCCGTCCCCTGATTTAACATTCACCAGTCCCTGGAGTTGTCTTACGATAAACATGAATGTAGACAGTGGTGCCCCCTTTCTCCTTCACACACTTTTAGTTCTTGCCTACTGCAATTTCGTCTTAGTTTTGCAGTAATTATCTCAATTTTGATGTAACAAAAAAATTACATAAACAGTAGGTTTAATTATCTATTTTTTTTAGACATGTCTTATACTAGACTATTACATAGTTTCTGGATAGAAAGAAAAATATCATCTGGCATTTGGACCTGTTTTAACTACAATGTATTAAACTCAGTTTTTAGTGGCACGTTTATCTGTTCAACATTATTGCAATATAATTTTGATTAAAGAATTTCTACAATCACACACTATTGTACAAGCAGGTTTTTGTGTTTAAATGCTTGTCGTAGTAGGCCCCAAAATATGTGCTACAAAGTTTCTGCTCTATATTTTATAAACGTGTTTTGTTTTCACACTCCTCATGAGAAGCTTTCATTCAAATGCACCAGATATGTAGAATAACTGCTTATTATTTGCAATATTTTGTATTCATAGTCTGGTAATATTTATTCAAAAATATGATTGGTACTGAGAAGTATAATATATTCAGACAGGACTCAATATTTACCAGGTTTTAAATGTATGTTAAACAAATTGTTAATTTAAGTAGCTTGCCTGAACTGGATCTGATCCATTTTGAATGCTAGTTTTTTTTCTAAGAGATGAAGAAAAGACAACCTAAAAGATTGTGATATAAACAGTGGAAAGTAATTTAGGGAAGAGCAATTTACTATGAAACAAATGCAAAACCCAATGCATGCAAATTATGATTAATATTTTTAAAATATACTGTAGTTTCTTAAGTAAAAACTAGTCCTGTAACGGAACATAAATTATTAAAATATTTTTTATGAACTGTAAAAAGTAATTTTCCACTCAACAGTAAGCTGAATATAACTTCCATATTTGTTTCGAGTTCATTTGTTTGAAAAATATCTAAACAGATAATTTGGAAATTTTTTATTTCCAAAATAAAATATATATATGTAATGTACTAACACATTATAATTAGAATTTTTGCTGTGTGGTCGTGAAACAGTGGAGAGTCAATTTGAAACAATAGAATACATTTATTAAAATAACCCGGAGAGAGAGTGTGAAAATCACGTCTTAACTACATGATGATAGGATATAGAATGTAATGCGTATTATTGTCGAACAGAGAGCACAGTCAAGCAGCGTCGTGTTAAAACCATGAGAATCACTGAGTTAACAAGGATATTTTATAAACATCAAAGTGAGAAGGCAAGCAAGAAATTGGCGCCAAAACGGAATACTAATTATGGGATATGAATAACAAGAATGCTGAATCTGTAAAAATCTCACACATTAATTTGGTGTGGGCAGTTATCAAAATAAGTTGTTGAATTAATTGGTTCAAGAGGATTTCGAGCTTTGAAAAGAGGAATTAATTTAATGTTGGTTGTAAAAAAGGATTTATATTACATTTATTTTTTATTTCCATCTTGAAATATTTAGTTCTTATTATAATATATATGTTCTTATCATATTCAGAAAATAAATTTATATGTAGTTTGGGAAGATGAACACTTATTATATTATTCTGTATATTATTATGAAATATATTGCAGTCAAACCCTGTTATCATTAAGTCTATGAATAAAAATAGAAAGGCTAAAATTTCTTTTCGAACTTTAACCGAATTTCGTGTCTAAACTTTTTCATCCAAGTAATGCAGATCTAAATTACTCCAAATAATGCTATTAAACTACTAGCTGTTTTTGATGCTGTTTCTGAAGATGTTACAAGCTGTTTACATCTTCATTTTTGCTAGTTTACATCCTTCAAGTTCAAATTGATTTACAGCAAAAGCTGTTTCAATCTCATCCCAATTTTTTTAATTATTGGCTAAGTGCTATTGGTGATTGCATGTTAACAGGGTTTGACTGTACCAATTTAATGTGTTGATATTTCTAACACATTTTCCCTAAATATGCATTTTTCAAAATTATGATCAAATTAGCATTCCTTATCAAGATGACACTAATTATGTTAAATGTGGTTATTGCTCTAGGTGTAGCTCCCCCTTCATTCGTAATGATCCAAGCCGGAACCACTTTACACCAGTTAACCTCATCTAGTGATGCCATGTCACTCCATTCTTTTGTGATCTTGGGCATTTTAGGTATCATATCTATCTTGCCTGTATACTTTAAGAAAAGACTATAAAGAAGACATAAACTAAGTGTATAAAATGCAAAGAATGTTACAAGTTTGTAATCCAATCACTTGCTTGTTACCTGGGATCAATTTTCGTGCACACTGTAAAACTTAATTTTCTTTCTCTTGTACCAGCACAGTCTTTTGTATTGTAATTTTTTAAATGGGGAAAGTTGAAGAACAGTTTTATTTAATTTAAGCTTATGGTTTGTTGGATGGATTGTTTGTTGTTGTAAAGTTTCCATTTTTACAAGAAAGAAAGGTAATAGGATTTTCCTGATCAAGTATGTTTTCAGAAAATGTAAGGGAGCAATGAGTGAATTATCTTTGATGTTAAGAATTGTCTAGCTGTTTAATAATTTATTACATATTAATGAATTGTTTATGGGTTTTTTTTTACCTAAACTGTTAATTCTCTACTTATATAGTGAGTTTATTGATTACGCTAAGTATAATTAAAAAATTCTTACCTTAGAAAGCTAGTTTACCATTTCTGCAACAATATTTCATCTCATTGATTTTTGTTCCAAGTTTTAGTCGTTGCGAATTTGTGCAAAATTTTCATTCCTGTTTTTCATTGCATACATTTCCAATTTATGTACAATTTTATCTTATAATTTGTAATTAATCAAGATTTACTTGTTTTTCAATTATTTAACAACTATTTTGTGTTTTATCATAATTTGTCTTTTCAAAAGTGGATAAGAAACAAGTAGTAAAAAAAAAAAGTAAAAAAAAAATTCTATGTAATATAAAGTAATATTTATTGTTAGATTTAGTAAATGTGAACAGAATATGTGTGAAAATTTTGTTAATGAGGGACCACAGCTTTCACTATTGAGCATTTAATTGATATAACTTAATTAGTATTTACTCACTTATATCAATAAAGTGTTTTAATAGTTGATGTAAATGCAAAACCTGTATAAGTTTACAGTTTATTTGTATAGGTGTTTTGTTAAGTTTCTTCACATATTTAATAAATTAATAAAAAAAATCATGCTTATTTTATAATAAAATAGTATTCACACTAACACAATCTATTAATATTATTGAAAAGTACAAAACTTTTATTTTCCAATTATACTAGCACATAAAACATATTTACAGTATAAAAACATTGTAAGTATCATAAGCACACATTAATAGTATTTCATACCAAAGCTTAAAATGATTTGTCTACCTTCAAGGCTTTTTTAAAAAATATCATTTTAGAAATGTTAATTTAAACAGTTGCATATAAGTATACATGTTTTGGCCATTCAATCTTGGAACAATTTTAAATTGATATTTAACTTTGAAAGAAAATTATATAATTAGTTAATAGGTGTTCAACAACTATTATTAATCGATATAATAATCAAAAATAAAAATCAACCAGCCCTTTCATTTCAACTGTTTGTAAATAAAACATGAACATCATCTTGCCTAAATGACAATCCATTTTGAAAATCCAAAGTGTGTTATCATTCAAATAAATAATTTCAACCATCAGTCAAGTCTATTTTTTCATATTCTCAATAAAAAAATTCGTCTAAATCACAGTAAGAAATAAAAACAAATTTTCACCATCATTCATTCATCCAGAGAGCTTTATCAGTAAATGCAGCAATTTACACCAGAAGGTTTCCTCAGAGTAAATGCACTCATAAAACTCTATTCATTTAATGAATTCATTTGTCCATTAACCAACAGTTTATCTTCATTGTCGTTCTTGCATTTGTAACAAGCATTTTCTGTGGTCTAACTCTTCATAGTCATGATTGCCTCGAAAGTTTCTGGGTAATCCAGAAATATCAACGAACACTTCATCCGAGTAAATGTTTTCGTTTAGTAGTTGGGGCTCAAAGATCGCTCTTTTCCTCTTTTCGAGAATTTCATCAATGGCCAAACGACGGTCTAGAGTTGCCAAGTTGTTCATGTACTCTGTTGTGTTCAGTCTGTCTCTGGAGAACAGTCGAGCTCGTGCTACTGTTTTGCTGTTTTCTGAAGAAAAAAAAGATAAAATTGATTATTTCAAATAGTATAGAATAAATTGCATTGGCTATTAAAACAATGCCTTTGGCTGGTTGTAAAATTTGAAATTAGCAAAGAAAACTGTAATATTAAACGGATACAGTACCAAAATTTCATTCAAAATTAAAAAATAGTTCATACATTTCTGAAGAGAATGATGTTTTTATCTTATTCCTTGTGAATAGAACACCCAAAATTACCTGTTATTTAAACATCACTAATGGGTGTGACACATTGAAATATCTGCTTAAAGTGCATTTTTCAAGCACTAGTATTTTTTCAGAGACGTTGCAAATTCTAATCGATATATCTCCAGAAAAATTTAAATTGATATTCAAATTTACGGAGCATTTAATTTATATAGTTCTAAAATTTTCTCTGCACAGAATTTTTTTTTATATCTGTTTTAAAATATAACATTTAGCGTAAATGATAACACAAAAAAAGCTCTAATTTCAATATTTTAACCATGAAATTTTTCTAATTCACCCATTAAAATTCTGTGAAGACAATATTTTCTTTATGTACTGTGTATAACAGAAAACTTTCACTTTGAAAAAACTTTTGTTTTCTTGACTTGTATCAAAACGTGCAAACATCAATTATTATGGATGTTTATTTATTTAAAAAAAAGTGCAAACACAATATTTTAAAAAAATTATTAAAATCATATAAATAGTATCTTAGGCATAAAATAAATTTTTGGAATAAAAATATTTATAAATCAAGTTATTAATTTTGGTACTGTATCCCCTTAAGACATGCAAGCCAAGTGAAATCTCAGTTTTATTTGTACATTATTATTGCATTTAAAAATGTTATCACAGGTCTAAAATAAATGGAACCATTAAAATCCATCTGTTAAGGCTTTCTTTTACTGTATACGAGTTAGACAAGGTGGCATTAAAAGATCCAAGTGATTTTTGTAAGCAGTTTCCCCTCTAAGAAATATATATTATTCATTTAAAATTTTGCTAGTATTCTTCCCAGGGAATTTACAAAAGTTGAAAATAATTACCAATACTAATGATGTAACTCAATCTTAAATAACAATGCATATATAAACCAAAATCAGTATAAATTGATGCACTTAACAAGCACAAATATTTCAGATGATATTTTCTGCAATTACAACAGCACTTTCAAAGACAAAATGGACAGGCTATTATTAAAATCTCATTCAAGTGATGGACAATAACTTCTGGAAGGCAGTCTTTGCCCACCAATTTCTTTTTCAGTCACTTTTCAAATCTAGCCAGTCCATTGTGAAACCATACAAAGCCACTTCTCATTCCCATCCATTACGAAATAAATCCTTATCTATTACGCAACAGTCACCCCCGAAGGGCTAGAAGAAACAACTCAGGCTTGTCAGCCGGAAATGCCTAAGTGCTTGGAATTGTCTTTGTCTTTCCATAAGGTGGTTCAGTCATCAGAAGGGGTGTAGAGGCGGTAGAACAGGCGTTTCACTCACCCGCTTTATAGAAGATTTAAAATTCAATAGCTTCCTATAGAAATTTCTTATTTGAAGTTTGAAATTCTTGTTTTAGCATTCCTTTACACTAGTACCTTAATACAGCTGTAATGGTATACTTTTCCGATCTACGTATATGTTACAACATCGCTTCAATTCAACACATTTTTACCAGACAGTAAAGCATTTAGTTTTTATATTAATACTTTTATACTATACTATACTTGGACTAAATAGGCGTCTTTAAGAATACCGTTAAAAATATGTTTGTTTCGGTCAATTCCACTAACGAATATCATTAAATTACAAGTATACAATTTATTAGCAGAATATGGGGATATTTGTCAGAATTGTTAATTTCGTACCCTTTTTGCTTATTTCCCCAACTGTGAAGTAAAAGGGAAAGAAAGTTCCCATTATCTCTGGAAGTTTCCTAACGATAGATCAGCATCTTTGTTTTGATAAGATCGAACTCCCCAAGTAGTAAATTATCCTGAAATTGATACTTCACCTACTCACTCTAAGCACAGATAAGAGTATAAATCCAAATATCCAATGTACACAATCTATTGACATAACCGATAACTCAACCCACTTTGTAATCACGTCGAGAAAAGAGGGTTTTTATGATCTGTCACTGGTCCCACCGAAGATGTATTGACCGTAATTTTGCTCCCTTCTAAGGAATTTTCACGGTCAATTTTAAAAATATATAATCTTCCAATACATGTTATCATTTGCATAAATTATCAGGCCTTTTATTACATTTATAGCAAGACACGACACTTGAAACAAGCCTTGACGAAGTAAACGTTAAATTAAGTGGATGTCAAAGAGCATTCCCAAGAAAACTATGTGTTGACACAAATCTTAGATAGCTTTTATTACTTTATATTCTTATTAAACGCAATAAGTCTTTACTTCCACTCCAGGATCACATTTTTGTAACAAAACGACCTCGATTTCGTAAAAGCTAGTCTTAAATGGCATTTTGCATGAGGGTCTAACTAAAATATGTTTTCTCTAATTTACGGAAGAAATGTCATCCTTGCAATGATCTATCGTAAACACTTTTTATTCGAAACACATACTTGGTGAAGATGTTGCTTCACAAATAGCATACCACAATGCACACAAGAACAATACAATTTAAATAAATGGTTAATTTTCAGATGCAGACCAGTCAACGCTTTTCAATAGAATAAACAAAACAACAAGATGAATTCATCCCAGTACTGATTGCGATGGCAAACGTCAATCAAAACGTCTCCACATTCATACTTCCCATTTTCTAAGACGATGCCCCCCCCCCCCTTCTCCTATTTTTTTCGGATAAATCGCCTTCTACTTATGCTGTAATTTTTTCTCATTCTTCAGCAACATAGTAACTGTCTTTAAAGCATAAGCTTTTCAGGGTTAATAGGGTCAATTTTGCGAAACAAACCCACGAAGTGGGGAATATAAATACGCATCCATCAACACAACCCTCCAATATCCACGAACACAATATACCATGAAAATAAACACAAGCCACGACCGGACGTGCCTGACAAACTTAACGGAAGAGAGAAGCTCCAAGAGAATCCCCCCTCCCCTAAAAAAAAATTATGAAAAATTATTTTTTTCCTCCTTTCTTTTTCTTTTTTTCAAAAAGCATATGATCAACTATAAACAAACCTCATCAAGGCAAGCCCCCACCATGCAATGATCGTTCAACGTGGCCTATTAGCCAGACACACAGACGAGGGGTATCCCATTACTAATGCTCAAACTAGGGAATCTGTCAAGCTCTTCGTTTTTTATTTCAATCAGTGGCTGTTTATGAGGGGAGACCACTGGTGTTGTATTCCTTGTCGTATTCACGTCAAGAGAGAGAAGAAAAAAAGGTCAAGCATGCGAGCTTGGCAGGGGATCGGGTCATTGAGCTGGTTTGTTGTGTTGTTGAAGTGGCAGCGGCATTCTATTGATGCACAAGTGGCATGCGGGCTTGCTTTTTTTTCTTTATTTTCACCCTTTCAGGGCATTCAACGGTAATTGTGCATTGACAGCCTCAAGGGTAACTTTGAAGTGAATGAGGTTACTCAGTTACCAGGTTTGACTGGAGGATATTTTTTCCCATAAAATGGACTGGCCGAGAAAGGTTTTTGCTACTTGTTGGTCAGTGTTCATTTGAAATCAAATACAGCAGTACCCATTAAAGGCAAATGTTATAAACATAGTCAAACATTCATGAGATACCACACAAATAAGATTTCTTGTAAATGATTTATAAAAATTTTACAAGTAGAAATACTTCATGTTTTTACTCTAACTTTATTAAATTATAAGTTTTAGCGCACGGTACATTTATAAGCGAATTAATTATAAAAACCAATGTGCTATAATGCTATTCGACTCATCGCTTATTACAAGTTTTTTAAAGCTTTTGTTGTGCGTAAAACAAATTTCAATTTTCAAATTATAACAGTAATAATCTATTACAAACGTTTGCTTTTCTGCATTCCTTTACTAATACGGTCATATTTATGTATAAAAATAAAAAATATTTTTAATATATTGAATTTATTAAAAAAAAAAAAAATGCAGAAAATAAACAACGCCTAAAAAAAGCTAACATTTTCCTCGACGGCATTTAACGTGTAAAAGTTGATAAATCGGTGCTCCAGTATTTAGTTAAAGATGACAGCAGCACTTTCTAGAATGAGGTTAAAAACAAAAAACGTAATACTCTAGTCTTCCCTTTCAAGATGATACGTTTAGTAGAAGGAAAGAAAATATTTTAGAAAGTGCTTTTGTATCTTTTTTTTTTTTTTTTTTTTTTTAATCTTCTTTGAAAATGACATTTTTAGAATTACATTTAAACTAATTGCACTTAGCAGCAATGGTCAAGAGATAAACCTAAAGAAAAGTGTTTTAAAATGTATCCATTCATTGCAAAAAGATTAATCGATTGCCTCGCTAAAAATAACCCATTTCCTTCACATGACTGTCAGAAATAATGCGTTCCATTTTTTTCTGTATGTTTCGATAAAAGATTAATAATGAATAATGGAAAATATTTCTAGCCTATAAATTGTTAATATAACTCAATTTTTGTTCGTCCTTAATCAATACTTCCTCCCTATCACATTGGGTAATTAAGGACACATTACATTGGGGGTTCCTCCCGGATGCAAATCTTAGTGTCCCGCCCTTTCTTGTTTCTCCACATTATTCAACTATAGTTTTGTATTTCAGAATTCACGGTCAAAATTGAAAGCATTAAGTTGATGCAAATTTTCTTTCCATTGACTAACATTCATTTTTTAAAGAAATTAAGACATATTATAAGTTTTAAAATGTACATGTTGAATAATTCTTTTTTTTTTATTAATTTCTCGTATCAATTAAACAAGTTCTTTTAAATATAATTAGTATTGGAACACGTTTTAAATCGATTTTATACAATAAAATGTGCTCGCCGTAATTCGGAAAAAAAACCTCAGTTCCGATTTCTGAACACTAAATAAATACATGAAATTAATAACTTCCAAAATTTCCCAATGAATACAATTTTTTTATGAGAAAAAATTCAAAATAGCAACTGAACTATTTAAACACCCATTAAAATAAAAAATAGCAAAGGAAAGCAAATTTTAAAAATCCATAAGATTTTTCACGCACAAAACAATCCCATTGGAAATTTATGGGGAAAAAATATTCTGGTGATTAGGCGATAATTAGCTGGAGAGTTATCCTAATATTAATAAATAAAATTTAACAAAAGCTACAGATGAGCGAAAACTTATAAGTGGATTGTATAGGATCATTTTACATTTTTATGTCTACAATTATCCGTTTCTAGGGAAATGTAAAATTCGTACAATTTACTTAGCTATTTATAAAACGGACGAATTGGCTGTACATTTTAAGTCTAATCCATACACGTTGGAAGGTATGGAAATGTTCCCTAAACAATATCTCCTACGCATCCTTCATCGTCAAAAAACGAGAATTCTCCAAATAACAATCATAAAAGAGACAAAAACAGAAGACCCCACAGCAAGAACAACCGCGTAGATCCCTTCCAACCATACATCAACAGCTGCAGATCAGCAATTAACACCCCCTACTTACAGAAAGAACAATTTTGAGTAAGCACTTGGAATGAACGAGGAGATTTGATGGCATCTATTTAAGGAAAAGGAGTCTTATTCAGAATAAAAGAAGAAGCTCTGCGCTTCCGGTGGTGCTGTGACAAGTGATGAAAAACACCCGGACAGACTGATAAGTGTGTCGTCTCTGACAGCAGATACCGAGGTTATTTTCTTTTCAATGTTCTCTTTTGTATCGGGCCTCTTGAAGATGGGTTGAACCAACTTTCCAGGAAACCTAGCAACTGGACTTCGGGGTGGTCCAACTCTCTTGGGTGTCATAGGCTAGATACAAAGCACGTGTGACTAGGACATGCCTGGAAATCAGAAACGTCATCTGAACTTAAAATATATTGTTTGACGCATGCCGACTATTAATACTGTAATACTTAACTTCTTCAGATGAATCCTGATAAGATATTATGACCTTCTACACAAGTCAAATGAAAAGGGCTTTTTGCTTTATTCCCAACGGAGTGGTACAGTCGCAGCAAAATTTAGTTATCAATCTTTCTATATAATAACAGAACATTTGATGAAATTTCTGACTTTTCAACAAAAATACCACTCAAACGCACAAGAGACACTGAATGATGCCACGTGGTTCTTAATTTAATCCAAAAGAAACCTACAATTCAAGCTGGTGAAGATGGAAATTTTTGGTAATAACATTTGTGTACACAGGGAAGAAATATATTTATAAAGACCTGTCGATGCCTCTAATAATTACCCCGTCTTCCAGTGAAGCATAACAAACTTCCGCTTACGGTATTCAATTAATACGAAAGTAACGAGACTATATCTGGCCTAAGACCTGTCTACAGTTATCTACATAAGTTTGGAAGGTGGGAAGCCAAGTGAGAATGCAAATATTGAAAAATTATCTTTAAGAATAATTAAAAAGGCGGTGCAGTCAATCCATTGAGTTGATTGCCCGAACTCAACTTTAAATAGGACTGTTTTCAGTCATTGACCTAACGGAACATTTGTGAAGCAATAAATACCCTCATTAAGGTATTTTTACATTCTTTTGATATTGCCTGGCGATGTGAAACGCGAGTTTTCTCCACGGTTCGAATGCCAGTCTAAAAGAAAGTAAATCACTAATCAGAGAGCTAGTTACTGGAAATATTAAATAAAAAATCAATGCTAACAACTACTGGTTCGTGTAACGCTGAACAACATCAACTTAACTGACTTCATTAAAGAAATAAATTAGAAGTTAAAAATCACGTAATTTTTTTTTTAATATATATAAACACAAAGGAATCTTTCGCCATGAAGGGTGAACAAAAAAAAATTAATAAATCTAATGGGGGAAAAAAGACATTACAAAATGATAAAAAAAAAAATTCACATTCTTTTTCATAAAATCATGTTATTGGGTTACTTAAAATTATGCAAATAACTATATAATTTTTTTCATGTAATTATCACTAAAATACTCAGAGCAATCGCTTCGCGTGAGAAAGGTCCCGGGATCGAATACGGATTGGGATAAAATTTCCTTAGCACAAGTCACAATTTTCTTTTAAGCAAAATGTTAAAATAGTTACGAGTTTCATGAACCTTGATTTTTAATCTAAAATAATTAAGAAAGATTATTATGCAAATTTAACACATTCTATAAATATCAAATATCAATAATATTCTCCTACCTTAAGCTCGTTTGTTCTTTTAGGTTGATGACTAATTTTCGCATAACAAATGATGACTTTTTCTAATTTTGTAGGTAAATGTTTTAGCAAAAGAGTTAAATCGAATATCCTAATTTTAGCATTTAAGAAAGTTCTTTAGCATTTTGTCAAAAAAAAAAAAAAAAACCCATAGCTTAATTCGTCCCCCCCCCCCCCTTCCCCCTTTAAAAAGCAAAACAACACGTCGATAAATACCATGTCGTCGAATACATCTACTAAATGGGAATTTTCCGTGTTTTCTCTCATTTGAGACGCAAATGTGTGGAAAATTTCTGCTCTTGGGAAAAGGCCCACTGTGGTATTCAATAGATTTAACTGTGTTTCGGAGCAACTTAGTCTTAAAGCAGTTCGTGAGCCAGATAATATCTGAATCAATCAACCATACTGAATTCTATTAAAATATTAGTATAAAACACGAAATGTTAGGGGGAAAAATAGCATCAAAATACAATAAACATTAAATGCAAAGTCAAAGCAATATTGAACGAAAAGTACAAAACAAAAAATATTGTTTCATATCGTGTTTGAAAACGTGAGTATTCACTGAGGCATGAAAGTACGTTAGAATCAGTGTTCTAATTGAATTTTTATGGCTTGGTAATCTTGTTTGCAAAGCAAATAGGTTTTGGTGGAAATGGACACAGTACAAATCGTATTAGCTTTAGTATATTCAGGAGGACTAAACCTATAAGATTTCTCAGCCCACACTATTTGCACCAACTTACAAACTTTACCGAAAGTTATTGACTCATCGATGTTTTGGTTGAATCGTAACAAGAAACTGAACTTCAATATATTTAATTGCGAGTACATAAAAGTTAGCAAAACTAATTCAGTGATCAACATTAAAACTACTTTAATTATGAGATGATTTTTTTTTTCCAATTTTAAACCTAAATGATTAGGTTGAAAATTAAACTTTTGGAAAAGATTATACGTAAAGGTAGGGTTTCCCCCCCCCCCCCTTTTTAAAGTAATAAAATTCCTTAACAATCCACAAATATAACGCTAACACTTTTCATAAAATGTTTGACTAAAGATGTCTTGTTCAAACCAACTTAAAAACTGTCCTAACTCATTAATTCTGTAAAGGGGCCCCCCTCCTCAAACTTTCCTACTTTACACTCCTCCTAAAAGGAGAAAAGGAAAAGAAAAAAAAAAAAAGATTGTCAGTTCTTTAAATGAGAATTTTACAATATAGCTGTTTAGTTAAACAGAGGCGCAGCCAGAAATTGTTTTCGGGATGGAATATGAAATTATAAGTCAGCAAATTTTGATTACCATTTTTATTATTAATGTCGCATGTATTTAGCAATCCAGATAGCAGATATTTTTTCTACGCATGATTCAAAATTTTAAAACATTTTAAATAAATTTACTATTTTAATAAATAAAATCCTTTAATTTTAGAGCTCTAATAGCGAAAAGAAAAATTTCGGGAGGGGATATGTCGCCATATTCCTCCCCCTGGCTACGCGCCTGTAGTTAACAATGCATTTAAACTAAAAAGCCACAAGTGTTTCGAGTTTGAACACTAGCAAAATTCTCCACACTCGAGAAACCTGAGCCCGACATAGATATCACCAACCCATCACATGACACATCTGTCCCACGCAACAACATTGTTATCCTCCCATCTAAACAATGAACAATTTCGGTAATCCAAAATACATCGCGACAGATGTCTGGGGTTCACATGACACGAACGAACAGACGTGCCACAAAAGCAGAAAAAGAAGACAGCATACACTGGGGACTGCTGATCCTTCCAAATCGGATACCCTTGGGTATTCACACATCAGAACCCGAAACGGCGATTTATAACATCCAGTATAACAACAGCAACCCCAAGTCATAGAATTGATATATTTGTCATTGTTCTCCGTCTTTTCACCCCATAAGCCATTTGTGCCTCCTACCCCAACCTACCACAAAAGGGTGCATAACCGATGTAGATTCGTGTTATTTTCTCATTGATACCCTCCCTCGCTCTCTCCCTCACTACATTTTATTGAATATGGATAACAACTGAAAATGTAGATTATTTTCAAATAAAAAAATACTTCCCAATGAAAATTGTTGCTGCTTGGGATATTAATAAATCGTATGTTACTCTACTTCTATACCACAGAGCCAAACGAGCTTAAGTCTAGAGCAATTTTTAGTGTATATTATTTAAAAGTTCGTTATGTATCGTGTCGAAACACTACTAAAAATATCTAAAGCATTTAGCAAAAGTTACCACAAATGAAAAGTACAATGGGAATATGACAAGTTTTAAGTATATTTCACCATAAGTTCAATCTAAAAATTGTGTTCGTTAAAATACAATTAAAGAAGAGTTCAATTTGAAAAAAAAAAAGTTCAATTAGAGAAGAAAATAATATTTTTAAGAGAATGGACAAACACCCATACCATATCACGCTGATTTTTATTAGACATATATTTATTGCGCTTTTGTAATACAAAACACGTATTTTTGAAGCACTAAAACGAAAAAAATCTGTATTTTTAATGGAAGGTTATATTAGCATTAATGAATCAAAATTAATGTATAACGATTTTTTGTTTCAATGTTCTTGGGACTTAATAGCTATTTTAGTGTGATACAATACGGTTACTTTATCTAAATAATGGTAAATTAAAAATTATTCACGATTACTAAGTGGTTACTATTCATTCATGGAAAAAAACAAAAAAACTTGGCATTTTAAGAGTCCCATTAGAATTTCTGACACTAAAAACCCTTCCCCCAGTAACGAGCCTGTCCCATTGTGATATTGTGATGTGAATATGTTCTATTAGTTGATGAGCAATCTTCTAAAAACAATCTGCAAAGCTTATGCTCAAAAGTCTAACCGTAAACACTTGCATGAAACTATTATGTCACACAAAAGCCTTTCAAAATTACACTTCCATCATATTGAAAACTATTTAGACAAAATAGAATGAAAAAGACAATGAAAGGATAACAGATGAACGCAAAACAATGCCAATGATTCTTTAAATCAGAAACGTGTTAAGACATAACTGAGCTTTTCACAAGTCAGGGTAACTTGAACTTTCGAATGAAAAATTCAGCTTCTAAAATATCATTTTATTGTTTTCTCTGAACAATGGAAAATGGAAACGGGCCAGAATTTTATAATATAAAGTAAATTTTAGTGTCCAATCATGCGGGTTCAAAATATAGGACAAGGTCACCACCCAAGAGAATAAAATGACTGCTTCCCACTGAAAGTCCTATCTAGCCTCGCCCACGCTATCTTTGCTTTTACAATCGAAATTGTAAACCAGGCTACTATCAAGTTAAAGCAAGTTTTAAAAAATAGAAGTTGCAGAATCAAGCTGCCTTCACTTATCATACTGTCAGGGTTCAAGATTATTTGCAGACGGATTGTGCAAGAACTGCGATTTTAGAGGCATACTTATAGCTATTACAGTAAAATAATAAAATACAAATTTTTAAATAGGTTAAAACACGAACTAATTATACGGAGAAACATGGCACCGCCAAGTCTCTCTATCATCATTGATTAAGAAAAAGCAAAAATAGCAAAGTTTGCCTTTACTTGACTACAAAATCTCCAAGAGATTTATGTTTATAACTGAATGCATGTAGTGCCAGGGTCTTGTAAACATCATATGATGCGTATTCTTTCATTACAGGAAATATAAATAAAAACGAACACTAAATAATTTTGAGCAGACAATGCAATCATCACGGGAAATCCATACAAACAGCACAGAATAGAGAACCCAAACTGTATAGTTTTGTGGACATCAGATGTCGCGCATGCTTTCATCAAAGAAAATATAAACACGACCATTAAATACATTGTATTATGTTCTCAGACAATGCAATCATCACAGGAGATCCATACAAGCAGCACAGAATGGAAAACCCAAACTGTGTAGTTTTGTGGACATCAGATGACGCGCATGCTTTCATCACAGAAAATATATATATGTAAAAACGGACACTACATAATTTTAATGCTGGTCTCAGATAATGCAATCACCACTTACAATTCATACGAACAGCACAGAATTAAGAAACCAAACTGTATAGTTTTGTGGACACCAGGATAACGCGCGTGCTTTTATCACAGGATAAATATACAGAAAAGAAATTAATTTGATGCTGGTCTCAGACAATGCAATCATCACGGGAAATCCATACAAACAGCACAAAATAGAGAACCCAAAACTGTGTAGTTTTGTGGTCATCAGATGACTCGCATGCTTTCATCACAGGAAATTAAGGGGAAAAAAGAAAAAGAAAAAAAGAAGAAAAAAACACTAAATAACTTTAATGCTAGTCTCAGAAAATGCAATCATCAACAAGAATCCATGCAAACAGCACAGAATGGAGAACCCAAACTGTGTAGTTTTGTGGATATCAGATGACGCGCATGCTTTCATCACAGAAAAAATATATACAAAAAAAACGGACACAACATAATTTTAATGCTGGTCGCAGATAATGTAATCCATACAAACAGATCCCAATGAAGAATTCCAACTACATAGTTTTGTGGACATTAGATGACGCGCATACTTTCCCCATAGAAAATATAAATAGAAAGAAATGTATTTTGATGCTGGTCTCAGACAATGCAATCATCAACAAGAATCCATACAAACAGCACAGAATGGAGAACCCAAACTGTGTAGTTTTGTGGTCATCAGATGACGCGCATGCTTTCATCACAGGAAAGGAATAATAAAATAAAAAAAACACTAAATAACTTTGATGCTGGTCTCAGACAATGCAATCATCAATAAGAATCCGTATAAACCAGCACATAATGGAGAACCCAAACTGTGTAGTTTGTTAGATATCAGATGACGCGCATGTTTTCATCACAAGAAATATAAAAACCATCAGTAAATGGTTTGTAATCTGTTCACAGACAATGCAATTACCACAGGAAATCCATACAAGCAGCACATAATGAGAAAACCCAAACTGTGTAGTTTTGTGGACATCAGATGACGCGCATGCTTTCATCACAGAAAATATATGGTTAGAGCTCTGGCTTCGCAAGCCAAACGTGACGGGTTCGAATCCTGAGTTAGGCATGGATGTTCATTGTGGTTCGGAATTTACATTAATCTGTAGGTCCCGACCTGATTAGCCGTTATTATGCAAAAAGTATAGGTCGTTGAGCGCAGAAACAAACCAAACTGTGTAGTTTTGTGGACATCAGATGACGCGCATGCTTTCATCACAGAAAATAAATATATAAAAAACGGACACTACATAATTTTCATGCTGGTTGGTTGTTTTCAAATTATCTGGCGCCGTCAGCAACACGAGGGCTATAATGCGCCGAAACATTCGTCATTAGACAAGCTAACATACATTTACAAACACCCATGCCAACACGGGACTCGAACCCGCAACCTCGTGGTCTAGAAGCCAGCACGCTAACCACTATACCGTTTGGTCGGCATAATTTTCATGCTAATCTCAGATAATGCAATCCATACAAACAGAACAGAATGAAGAATCCAAACTGCATAGTTTTGTGGACAATAGATGACGCGCATGCTTTCACCATAGGAAATATATACAGAAAGAAATTTATTTTGATGCTGGTCTCAGACAATGCAATAATCAACAAGAATCCATACAAACAGCACAGAATGGAGAACCCAAACTGTGTAGTTTTGTGGTCATCAGATGACGCGCATGCTTTCATCACAGGAAAGGAATAATAAAATAAAAATAAAAAAAAACACTAAATAACTTTGATGCTGGTCTCAGACAATGCAATCATCAATAAGAATCCATACAAACCAGCACAGAATGGAGAACCCAAACTGTGTAGTTTGTTAGATATCAGATGACGCGCATGTTTTCATCACAGAAAATATATGGATAGCGCTCTGGCTTCGGAAGCCAAACGTGCCGGGTTCGAATCCCGGGTTAGGCATGGATGTTCATTGTGGTTCGGAATCCACGTTAATCTGTAGGTCCCGACCTGATAGGCCGTTATTATGCAAAAAGTATAGATCGTTGAGCTCAGAAACAATCCAAACTGTGTAATTTTGTGGACATCAGATGACGCGCATGATTTCCTCACAGAAAGTATATGAAAAAAAAAAAAAAAAAAAAAAAAAAACGGACACTATATAATTTCAATGCTGGACTCAGATAATGGCACGTTCCATGTACATGGGGACCAAAATTTCAAATCTATTCTAAACATGAGTGCGATATCAAAATTTTGATACAAATCTATAGATTAAGAATTTATAAGTTAATCTTAATTTGATAGAATAAAACTAAATTAAATGTATTTTGAAATAACAGATTTTTTTCTTTGCATATAAACATAGGGATACTTACACCTGACAACACAATTTTTGTTGACATATAAGAAAGAATATTCGTGATTTTTGTGTGCATTCTAAGAGCTGATATCTTCAATTTTAATACATACATAGCTTAAACTTTTCAAGGTAATTTAATAATTTATATTTTTTTAATAAACAACAATCACACCCGTAACACAAAAGATAAAAAAAGTTTGATTTTCTAATTGAAACACAAGAGTTACTGAAAATTACTTTTGTATTCTCTTAGTTAGATTTATATATAGCAATGTACTATTGGCAAAAATTAATTAATTTGTCCTGTATTTTTTTTATTTATTATTTTTTTTATTTTATTCTTGTTACGGGTGTGACATTGCGGGCTTCTCTGTGTGAGAGTTCATTCAAGTTCTGCTTTTGTAATCAATTTCTAAATAGATCTGCAATTAAACAGGCAGACAATAATACACTGTAATGAAAAAGGATGTAAAAGTTTTAGGTATAATGCACTTTTGGCATAACCTGGATCATTAATTACAATACTTTTAGAATATCCGATGTATGTGCATAGGAAAAAAATGCATATAATCCCAATGCTTCATGATAAAATGTGTCTCTAATTTTATTACAGAGCATAATTATTAAATAATTTAAATAAATTATTGCGGGAAATAGTACCTTCGCGTGCAAGAGTAGCCAAATTTCGGGAGAAGTTAAAAGACTGACTCATGCAAGTTAGGAGAGCATCTTGCAAAAGGATTACGATAAAAAAAAAATGAAGGGAAGATAAGAAAAAGATTATATCACAGCCAACATAAGAGGGAATGAAGGTATTAAAACTTAAAAGACTAAGTGATAGAGAGGCAAAGAAAATAGACAGAAAAACAAACTCTCAATTAACAAATGCTCAGATGAGAATTATACTGAAGAGCAGGTCAATTCAATAGGATGATCTTACTAATCCAAGCGAAGTTTCGGAAAAACAGTTTGCAATACCAGGAAAACTTTGCCCACTAGTCTTCGAAAAAGAGCTGCTGTTGTTAAGAAACTTGTTGCATAGGAGTTGCTGATGGCGCCAAACATGTTTAAAAGTGTGCCAGTATGTTTACAGAGATAAATCAAACAACAAATAATTGAAAGCAGTAAAGTGCAACCTGGAATGAAAGATGTCATGTCTGTCAAAAACAGAATCATGGGAGAATCAAATTTGTAGCAGTATACATAGGCTCGCCAGATTTCTGAAATGTTCAACCGGGACATTGGTCCAGGTTTTGCCCTTGCGCCAATAAAACCCAAACAACCAACCATTATTTAACCCTTTGCACTCCAGTGGCGCCTCTCAGGCGCCACACGATTGGATGCCAAACCACGAGATGACCATTAGGTGTGATGCGGAAATTCGATGCAAGGCCAATTACTGTGTTTAGTTTCTATGAAGCAAATCCATAAACACCAGCCGAACCTAAAATGTCTCGAGTTGCTGATTCCTCCGCGCGAAAAAGGCCTGGAGTGCAAAGGGTTAATAGCAGACCATCACTCTTCTATAGTTTTCACTTTTCATACAGTACAGAAATAAATGACGAAATAATTATCTGAAATAATCCTTCACAGTTACTTATTTTTAGGCTTTTTTGGTCATCTATAAAATCAAATTTAATTTTTACCGGGACGTGAAGTAAACCGGCCGAGACACGGGGATTTTGTCTGAAAAGCGGGACGTCTGGCAAGCGTAAGAATACATATGTAAAAAAAACTCAATTTGATGCTTATCTCCGACAATGTAACTTGCATTATGTTTGAAACATTATACACATGAAAGTTCCTAAAATTTAGAACAATTAACACTTATCGTTAAAGGACATCCAATATATGCAAGGGACATATATTTTGTCTGTACAAATTAAAAAGGCACTGCTGCAACAGTCAGTGGGAGTAGGGCCGTGAAAGTAAGAATTCCACTAACTTTAAAAACTCTCTCAACAAAATCTAATATCTACTTCAAATGTTATTAAATACACAGAACGAAAACAGAGAGCTAACAAGTTAACACCTTAACTTTTAAAGCTAATGAATCAACAATTTATGTAACTCAGCCTATTTTAAATGCATCAAGAGCCTAGAGCACAATATCAAAGATAATGGAGAATAAATCGAAGTGGAACGGAAAAAGAAGCAATTTGGAATGTGTTCATGGCATTGCGTTTAAAGGAATTTCGATTTCATTACAGACATTCCCTAAACGCATCTTCCATAGAGTAGCCACGCCTTGGGACTTCCCCAATTCTTAATTACTATTATTATTTCCGTTATCTTAAAGCGATAGATAGATAAATAAGAAGCTGGAAGGGGCACGACTTTACGCCAGATTACGTGCTGTCTATCTGGGTCAGGGTTGTACATTTGTAGATGCAAACTGGTTGGGACAACTTCAAGCGATATTTGGTAGTGGGTCGTGTCGGATTGGGAACAGCAAGCACCTCAAGAAACCCCTTCACATTGAAGACAATGAATAACACATTCATCAAATAGTTTTATTGATGAAACGAACATTTAAAAAATAAGTGTCTGGATATTTATCCGAATAGAGAATTAATCTCTCCAATTAGAGAGATACTAGGAATATTAGCAGTGGTGGCAACAGGGACAAAAAGCGCCAAAATTGGGGGCAACTTACAAACATTGATATTATTTTCAAATAGACTATTCCCTCCCCCCTCCATAGCCGTCATTGGGCATTACAATTTTGAGATAAATTTCAACTCAATGAAATGGAATTACTATAACTTTCCAAAGAAATTGACATGGTCATAGTAAATCTAAGATACTAGATTATAATCATTAATACAGAACACAAAGAAATTTGGATAAAAACTTTTCAATTCGAAAATCCAAATATGACTACTCATAGGCAACACATATTTGGTTAAATTTGTCGGTGATGCAATGTTCGAAATAAAATATAAACGCGCTTTATTTTCAGAAATAATTCAAATAAAATACGTGGTATTATTTGTAAATATTGTAGTTTTTAAGGCGAACATTTATTTGAAAGCAGAGAATTAATAATACTATGTGATGTTCGAATTTGTTGTGCAAATCAAATCCCACATTCAACAAGTTCCAAGAAAAGGCTTGATGAAGAACCGATTTTGTGAAACAATTAGTCAATTAATATTTAGGTAATTGATTATGTAATAGAACACTTATGAAGGTAGTTGTTTTTAGTAAATAGAATGTTCCACACATGGTGACCCAAAAACGTTGTTATGGGGTATGGGCGCCGTCAGGATTATTTTCAGGGGAGTGCATGAGTATCAAAAGTCTGGGTTTAAAAATTAATTTTCCATAAGTGATCATTAGATTTCCTATTAAAATATTAATTCAGTTTTTACATTAATTTTATGTTCGTATGAATCTATCAAAATCCCCTCCCCATACAGTGAATTACACCATTTTCCTATACATCATTTTCAATTTTCAAAAACCGGGTTGGGATGCAAGTGCACCTCTTTGAACCTTCCTGCTACGCGGGGTGTATTTTTTACGATTTTAGAGATTCAGTGTAAATTACAAAAATTCTCAACTTAAAACTATGATATAAAATAAAAGATAACGATTACAATTTCTTTTTAAAATTTGAAGAATTTTTTTTATCAAAATTACAGAAAATCTTTAAGATTACTGTAATTTTCAGTAGTAGTCAGGCAAATTAAATACAAAGTGTCCACAAATTAGTTGGACAATGGAGTTCAAATAGATCTGTATAACTCTTAATAACAAGGCATAAAAATAAAATCTTTTTTTTTTCATGGTGAAGATAAATTTATTGGGGGAAAAGAATGGTTTATAAGGCCTAGCTATTTAGAGTTATTCAGATGTATTTGAACTCCATTACTCGACTAATTTGTGGACACCTTGTATATGCCAAGCAATAAATTAAATGCCTTGCCTCCTGTTCCGATCATCATTAAAAAGTATAAAATATACTTTATTATCAGGTTTGTATACATATAATTCAATCTTTCAACAAAATTTTCCTGGTGATCGTTTGTGATTTTATGATAGTAGAACCCAAAATAACAGCAGACAGGATTGATTATTCTGTAGGAGACAAAGTTATGGAACGGAACACAGGTAGAAGTAGAATAAGTTGCTAAAGGCTTCACATTCTATGCTAGTGTTTCATTATTGCGCTTGCTGAGTATAGACACGCAAACATAAGTGCGTGAAGGGAAACGTTTATGCGTTTATGCCTATTTTTATTCCTTTTAATGACGATTGGAACAGGAGAAAGGGAAAGAATTATAATGTTTTCAAAAGTAATTTCTTCTCGACATAAAAATACCGAATGGGCTGAAAGGAAAAGAAAATGGCGACCAAGGACATCAATATGCCTTTTTAAGAATATATTTTAAAAGTAGAGTACGAGGCACATATTTAAATAGCGCACTAAAACCCCATAAAATATCGCAATTTGAACTGATAAAATTTATAGCAATGTCAGATATAGCCAATTTAGGTGATATCTAAATAATTTATTTCTTAAAAATTATAATGAAAAACTCAAACAATTTTATCTGATGTTGCCAACATTCTAAAACAGATCTTGCTGCACAATGACAAAACAGCATAAGGAACACAACAGCTGAAGCCAGAATCACCTAAGCCCCCCCCCCCCCCCAAAAAAAAATGGAAGAGTAGAGTAGAGAAATATTCCAATTAAAAAAGTGAACGATAAATTATTAAAGGAAAAAAAAAATCTATCGGCAAAGGTAAAATAACCCCAGATGCCCCTCCCAGCAAAAGGTGCAAGAGTCCTCAAACTAGCCAAACTGGTTTCTCGATCCTACCTGTGCACCTGGCGTAGAAGAATGAATAGGTGGGGGACCCAGGTGGTCAAGTAGTCGCCAGCACAACATCTGCTGGAGACAAAATTCCAAGCGTCTTTTCATGTGTGAAGTCTCGGACAAGAGGGGAGGAGGGGAATCGGTTTGAAAAGGCACAAGGGAAAAGAAACTGGAGGGAGAGGCTTTAGTAAAAGTTCAATTGCCGGCACTCAGATTTCAAAAGAACATAATAAGCTGCTCGAACGCACTTTATATAAATTCAAGCATCTGCAAATTTACGTGACAGGAACATTTCACGATGAATGCACATTACATTTAGAAATCTTTAAAAATGAAGTATTTAAATTATACATTTGTACAAATTCGAGAAAATATCGAAAAACACAGATTGGCTTATTAATAATGGAATAAGTAAGTTTAATAAATAACAAGAACTTATAATCCTGTGTACAAGTTGAAAACAAATAAAAAAAGTTTAGGAAGCTTATTGCAAGTTCAGGTCTTCAATTATTGTAAAAATAAGCTTTTCATTACTTCAAAGGTAAACTAATCAAATAGACTGAAAATCAAACGTTGAACACGATAGTTTACCTAGGGATAGTGGAAAGGTGCAAAGACCTTCGTTTCTCTTATCGGTCAGTTCTTAGTTCAACCTTTGTGATGTTACCATGGAATCACTGCGTAAGAATGAATATTTATTGTTATACCATACCCAAGTAATAACATAGGATACATTCCACTTTTTTAAGTCGTGGAATATGCATTCACGTTATTGAATACCAAGAATTCATTTTTCAGAAAAGAGACGTTTTATTTCGCTAATAGGTTAAACACTTCATTATTTATAGATCACAATATTGTATGCTAAATTTTCAAAGAAAAATAGAGTTCTGAACTCCACTTTAGTGCACTTATCAACTTTTTCAATTGGATGAATGATCTGTCATCAATCTTGATATGTGACCATTTACTGAAAAGACCAAATCGATAACCAATGAAAGAATCAATAACCAATGAAGAACTTTCTTCGTCAGATTAAAAATACATATAATTTAAATGTATTCAAATAAAAATAATCTGAAGCTTCAAGTATCAACCACTTCCGTGACTTAGTGATATTCGAAACAACACATGTAGTTCGCTAGATATAAATATTACAATGCGTTAAAAAAAAAGAGAGATAACCAACGATATATTTGCATGAGATATTAACGACGACGACAACATTCATTTGTCCAAATATATTTAAATTCAGTATTATATACTTCTTTGCTAAATTATCAATTTTAGATACTAAATTCTCAAAAAGTTCATAAATAGACACAAATATGAATTAAGGTTCACGTTCTTGGAATTGGTCTAATTGTGGAGAGTAGAACGCTTGAACAGATTATAAAGAGATTGTCACTAATATGCCAAATTAGACTCTTGTGATTTCACGATCTAAATGACATATCCGAATTTTCAGATTACACGCTCTTGACTTTTAAATTTGATTGTATTACTAGCATTTATGATACATGAACCGTATAACACCATTTGTTCTGAGCATGATAAATTCAAATATTTATTTTTAATTATGTATTTAAAAATAACATATTCCATTCACTTTAAGAAAGAGTTATGTTAATCTTATGTCGTATTATTCCTGTTTGGTTTTAATTTGGTATCGATAAATTTGAATGAGGCTTTTTGTTAAGTTATGCATTTCTCCAACAAAGCAAAAAAAAAAAAAAATCTGGACTAAAAATTACATAGATAAAAAATATTTTGAAACAGGATATTCTAAGTTGAATATACGTATTTAATTTCATTGTTCGAGAATAATATATATTATGCAACGTAAATAAGAATACAACATTTTCTTCAAAAAATAGTGTTAATTATCAACACCAAGCCGATGTTAAATTATAAATATTACATACAAAAGTGCATCTGTTTCTTTTTATTGGGCGTTGTGTTTCCAGAAAGAAACATTGAATATAACAGCTCATAGTTGCAGTTTTCGTCTTTCAATAGCAGTGGGGAATGAGGTTATTTTTAAGCTTTGAACACAGGGACGAGGTACTTTGTCAACGTGGTTTAGCACTGAAGATCCTCTATAATTAGTAAAATACGCTATTGCACATGAACAGGGACATTTCATTTTATTCATGGAGAACTGCGTTCAAAGAGATATAAATATACCCGAGATTGGAGGATTTCCACTAACAGTGGAAAGATCTTTGACATATAGGTGAGAGAAGCAAAATAAAAAGTTTGAAAAGGAAGAGAATTATTATTCAAAGTAAAATAAATTGGGAATTCATACTCAAGTCCTAGTTGACAAAGTTTCCAGTAAACGTGTGTCAGCATATTCAGCTTGTTGCATTTAAGAAGGGTCCGTTAGTTTCTCCTATTCTATTCTTCCTCTTCATTTTCGGATTATTACAGGTAAGCTCGTAGCCAGGGTATTTTTCGGGGGTAATATAACAAGTTACACAAAAAAAGGAGAAGTATTGAAATAAGACTTCACACAATTTCGAGGGGGGGTCCCCCCTTGTCTACGGCTCTGATACAGGGTGTTCACAAACCATCGCATCTATATATTTTCATATATGTGCAATAAAGAATAATATTTGCAATTTGAAGTAGGGTCCACCAATCAATATTTATTGAGATATTCGCAATCAAAGTTAAACAATTTTAACCAATTAAAGCCTTAGGATTCATTTCTGAAAACTCTCTTCATGTCCATATCACTTTGGAGTTCACCAGAATTTTAATCGTTCCCTGATTGGAAAAAAATATTTAAGTGGGCGTGGTGGGCCAAATAGCAAGAAAAATAAAAGTTGGAAGTTTACTTATTTTATTTTTATTTATCACATTTTGGTTAACAATTGATTTGAAAATATTTACAACTGATAATGTTTGCATTTGATGTGAACATACATATATCTCTGTCAGTATAGATTCTTTAAAACACGAGAGTTATTTTACCACGTACAAGAGTAAATAATAACTCATGAATATGAATTTAATTTGTCTTTTAATATATAGTTAAAAATAACTATTTAGATAACAGCTTACTATAGTTACTAAGTTAATCACAGCCTATCTTATATTATCGTTACTTATTATGACATAAATGATATTGTACCACATTAATTTCTTTTTGCATAAAATTGACGGTCCACGTTGTCTAGGTCCAATACAAGGACGAAAAAGAAAGAGATTTTAACAAAAGAGGAACCATTTTCTGATCCAGGAACAAGATCTGATCCTTGGACAATAAGGAAGAAACTGAAAAGAGATCACAACCCAATGGAAAGTGATGTATTCCGAGACCTCGTTACCACAAGGTAAAGTATATTCAAGGAATGCATTCATCGGTAATGTGTTAGGTCAACCTTCAAAGATTCACTCCAACAACAGCAGGATACGGAGATAAGCGGGACACTTATTTGTACTGCCTTTTTCCACAGAAGCATAGATCCTTCCTGCCTGAAGGAATGACCCCGAAACAGAAACCAAATCCGAAATGGAATAGGTTCATTTACATAACATATTTATTTTCAGACATGCTTGAGTAAACTTACACACAGCCGCATATGACAGGGAAGGGGAGACACCTGCAATCACCTGTTCAATATAATTGAAATCTATTAGGTCACATCGTTGAGTTTTACGTATAAGTTAGATAATGGACAATTCCCTCATTTTTTAAAACCGAGTGAAATTAGTACATATTTATGAAAAATTTCTTTCCGATTCCAAATATTTAAACAAAAGTTCTTTAAAAAAAAATTAGTTATTTAAATATTAAGAAAAGAAAATGACCAAAATCCCATCCAAAAACAGTCCGATCGAAACAGTCAACAAAATTCGTGACGAAAAGAGGCCCTACTGTTTCTATGGTTATCGTGAGGTTTCTGCCAAATAATTGGCGTTAAAAAAGTTTGCGTTGGTAGACTATTGCCACATTTCATACAGGTTGGCGTGATTTGCGAGAAACTTGTAAATCTGGTTTCTGCTGCTGCATTTCAAGCCAAGATGTTTGCGAAGCCGTGACGTGAAATTCAATGCCAATGGAATGAGTCGTAGGTAATTTTGATAGTAAATTAAGAAAAAGCACATTGAGCAGAAATTTGTATGTTTATAACCTTTTTGAAACATTTAGAATTGAATGAAAAAAATATAAAAAAATGAGGGAATTGTCCATTGAGTTAGATATTGTCAACTATTTTAAAGTTATGATATAGAATTGAAACATGACCATTCAAAAATTACAAAAAAAAGGGGGAAGAACTGCCGCAGTACACATTTCACTCGAAAATGAGAAGTAGTAAAATGTTTAACTTTGTGACACACTCAGAGGACGCTGTAAGTTTTGGTACCGCTCTGAACATCATTCTGATTTTTTGTATAAAATGTAGATAAATACTATTACCTTAAGAAATGCTCTGATCTGCTGGAGAAAGAGGGGTGCGGGACTTCAAAAATAGCCTTTGAATGAGTTAATTTAAAAGCGCCTAATGTACTATAACTTGCCAAATAGTAAGCATTTTCTTTGATAATCCAACGTTCTAAAACGTTTGCTAAGACAAGGAACATACACGATTGTACTTATCTGGTGGCATATACTATAAATTCCCGTTGAGGGAAAGCCTTTAAAATAAAACTTTTTAAGACATTTATTCTGAATTCTGTATTAAAAAAAAGGACACGAAATTCAATAAGTTAAGCAAAAAAATAAACTGGAATAACGACTGACATTTACATGTTTCAGATTTCTTCTCGTTTGACGCCCAGTGACTTTTACCTTCTGAAGTCTTCGGTTGTAAATTGCGTAACTTTTCGGGAATGTTGTGCTGACATGTTTACAATTGACGCTAATGATGCGTATCACTTGGAGAAAGAGAAGTTTAAAAAAATAACTAATGGTAAGGAGTTCTGATGAAAAATTTGATGGAAACTTATATAAAAATAAGATTGTGCTGAACTATTGTGCGAGGTCTCCTGTTTTCACGGCATAAACTTTGTGACGAGAGCTATTGTGATAGAAAGTAGCAGCGTTAGATTAGTTCTGATAATTTTAACATGAACGGTAGAACGGTATTCTGATCGAGACAGGCTGATCAGGATAGCCTTCTGGGGAATCACACCACGATCGTTAAGGAATGTGTTCAAAACACCTATTATATTAAGAACAACAAAATTAAAGTTTTACGAAATGCAATTTGAAATTAATCAATTTGCCTTTTACATTTGTGATCATTGGTCACTAAGACACAAGATTGCAGTTTTGAAACGGCTTTGAAATAGAAAGTTCTGAATAATACGTATACAGTTTAAAAGCAATAATACCTGTTTTCGACTGATAAGAACAAAACGTATAAAAAATTTCTCAAGAAAGATTTTAGAACAAGATCTCAGAAAATGCTATCATCAGGAAAACCCAAGTAAACAAACACACGACGGAGAACCCATCATGAACAGTTTCAAGGGTGTCAGATGACGCGCATGTTTTCATCATAGAAATCAAAGCACCGATTGTTTGAAATGACATCTTTCGTTTCTTTCTCGTTGAAACGAATGCTGGTGTATCAAGTCTATGTGTGGCGTTGTTAGATGAGGTACTATTTATATTGAAAATAAAGGTAGTTGAAAGCTATTAATTTTTATTAACAAGAAAGTCGAACAAAATAATTTTCTTTTAAGTTTTGATAACAGTAAACTTCCATAATAATGTAAATAATATATCTTTTCAAGCGATCGAGAAAAGTAGCAAGTTTTTTTTATTTTCAAGTATTTGCAGTCATTAACGATGATTATGCAACAAAATTATTATAATTAAAAATAGTGTAATAGACAAAGCCGATATCAATTTTTAGCCGTCAAATAACTTAAATTTTCTTTTAAATTATTTAATTTAACTTATGGCCAACATTTGTTAAATAACGAAAGTTGTCCTGACTAATTTTGTTAAAAAAATGTTTTATTTTGTGAAATTAAGAAGAAAAAATACAGTAAGGAGTTCAAGTGACATTTTTATAAAAAGCACATCTAAGTCAAAAACCACTTATTACATTTTTTATTCATTTTGACGTGAGCAGGTCAAGCAATTCATCTTTAAAGAATATCGTGATGACAAGACTGCATTTTATGACATAAAAATATTATCAATGACGCCCCCATCCTTTCACATAAATAGGGCGGCATTATTTCTTTACATTCGTTACTCATTTTGGAATAATAGACCTCAAACGAACTATTTTAGCCATCATTATCGGGTTAACAACATTTAAAAAATTCGTTGTTTTTTTTCTCTTTCAAAACTCAGACCAGACCAGACACAACAAAAAACCTCCTTCCACAATCTTGAAAAGTTTAGTGACCCAGAAGTTGGAAGCACGCGACGTGATCACCAAAGTAAGTTCGCAATTAAAGCACAAATCGGAGCGGCACGAATATTAATCAAGAACTTTCACCATCCAAAACCGACTATTATTCCTGCCAAAGTGCAAAGACGGGGTCAAAAACTAATTTCAGACTTCACGGGCGGGCAGTGGTGCATTCTCCCACGTTGCAACTCTTGGACGATTTTGTGAGATGCGACCAGATGACATGGAAGGTCGCGAATGAGCGGGATTGTTTTTGATTTGTTATTTTATCGCATCACCCTTCATTCTGAAAGAACAAAGGATTCGGCATCTGGAATAAAATAACAAATTCCGTTGAGCAAAGATGAGTTTGTGCGGCTTTGAAAGACTTCTTCACTAAATATAGGATTTTGCGCTAAAACTAGGTCGACCGAAATAATGGAATTGGAATATGGCAAGTTTTGAAGGTAGTTACACTTTTTTTGTGGGGAATATTCATCGCCAGAAATTACGAATAAAGTGGTATCAGCAAAAAAATTAGCGGCTAGATCTTTTCTCATTTAGCATGGTAAAATATTTACGTCACTATTTTTTTTTTTTTTTAATCTTAACTTTAGGTTGGTTGGTTAATAAGCTCAACGACCTATTTTTGTGCACAATAACGGCTAATCAGGGCGGGACCTACAGCTTACCGTGGATTCCGAAACACAACAATCATGTCTAACCCGAAGATTCGAACCCGGTAACTTTTTGCACGCAAGGCCAGAGCGTTAACCACACAGCCGTCAGGTAGATCTTGACTTTAGATCAAGTGTTTTAAGGAAAATCCCCCACATTTTTCTTATTGTAATTGCATGTTTTTTTTTTTATTATTATTATTCCAGATAGTAGTAAAATTGCTAAGGTAAGATTTGTAAATATTTTGCGCAAATTGATAAAGAATACACCGTTACCAATAGGGACAACATTAGAGAGTGTGTCCAATATTGAATACAAATCATTTCAATTGTCAGTTTAAAGTTAAGCATAGTAATTTCTATAGACCTTCTCCTAAACCATTTGTTTAGTAACCAAGAACTGTGCAGTTGATCAAACTCATTCTTAGCTAGAGAATGATCATCAAGTTGGATTGTTTTCTCATTTTACCTCTGGTAATCTTTTTGAGTTTAAAGGAGTGTATTTCAACGTAGTCGGAATAAGTACCCAATATTCAATAGTTGTCATTCGAATAGCATAACCATAAGATTTGTTAAGTTTTTCTTGTTGTTGTTGTTTCTTATCCCAGTTGGCCAAGTCAGACCTCTACCTTCGGATGCTCCAGGTTTCCAACCAACAGAAGCTGTCCCCTAACCCCCTAAGTTTTTCTTACGTTACGCAACTAAAAGGTAATTTACTTTTATAGGATCAATACTAGCAAAATAACAAAACAAAACAAAAAAAATCAATAAAATAAGTTTAAAGAATTATATAAATACCATAAGCAAATTTCAACCGTAAAAATAATAAATAAATATCATGAATAAGTGGTTTGCTATCTTCTCAAAAATAATAGTTGATGTTTTGAAACGATTGACAACCCACTCCTTCAAAACTCCATTACGATGTCAATTTGTCAAAAATCAAATTTTGATGCATGCTTATATGATGCCATAAAGTGATTCCCAGTCATTAAAAACCTGATTCGTCACTCACATAGGTTCGAAACTACTTGTATATTTATTGGATAGTAAATAAGATTAAAATTGATTTTTTGAATGTTATTGACTATCAATAAATAAACAAGTAGTTCCAATAAGTTTTTCCGATGTTCATTTTTGGTTGGTTGTTTTCAGATTATCTGGCGCCGTCACTAACACGAGGGCTATAATGCGCCGAAACATTCGTCATTAGACAAGCCAACATACATTTACAAACCACCCATGCCAAACACGGGACTCGAACCCGCCGATGTTCATTTTTAAAAATAGTCACTGTTAAGATACGTGCAATGTAATCCACATTTCATTTTGCATTGCTACTTTTCAATAATAATCTGTAAGCATAAAAAAAAAAAAAAAAAAAGCATTAACTTTAAATTAACCAATCCTAATGTTTTGTAAATTGAACTTAATTGTGATTTTTTTTATTCAAGCCATCCCTCTTCAAACTTGCGTCTGCATTTTCATACAATAAAATTCTTTCATTTAAGATTGGCAACAGAAAAAAAAAGGATACAGATTTTTTTCATGGCTTCAAAGAAATGTGGTTGATAGAATAGTGTAGTTAGAAAATCAAAATGACCGACATCCGGTTGACTAAAGAATAGATAGGGTTGTAAAAGACTTTCAAGATAACTACCGGAAATGCTTGTCTCCCTTCAGCCTCCTTTATCAGAATTTGTAGAAACTGGACAAGGGGGAAGAGGGGCGACTTATCTAAACAGAGGAAGTGGTGACGGTGGTCAACGTACGGCCCTGGGGGGGTCGAGTGCGTCATTTTGCCTCCACTTGTCAGGGCTTGTCAAAACGGGAAAGTAGCCTGAAGCTCACTTCCTGTCTAGGTCTAGACAGCAAATGAATACTGAGGAAGGATAGGGGACGCGCCAAACCAGGAGTCAAAATAAGCTCTTTTTTCTTCTTTTTTTTTCGTGGAATATTGTCAGTGAGCTTAAGGGGACTATATCATTTAAATAGTATCATTATATAATTTACTATAAAACTGGTAAACTCAAATCAAGCAATTTACTTTAAAAGGAACATACAAATATAGGTTAAGTATGCGTTAAAAAAAAAAAAAAAAAAAAAAACAGTTACTGGGTCCCCCAAAAAATAATTGACTGCATAATTTTTACATTTCAAATTTACTAAGCCTTTTCTAGATATGAAATCAATGAATCGAATATTGTGTTTCAGAAGGCCGGTGAATGACACTTCTTTATCGTTAAAAGAAGAGCAAATCCATTGTTCAACATAATGCACTTCATTTTTTATCATAATCCTCCTAAAATGAAAGTGCAACTAATGAGATAAAATAAATACCCTTATCCTTACAAAACCAATTAAAAAATATAATTAACAAGCTTGTATTCTTTGTGCAATCTTTACTTTTAACGATTTCTGTTCTCAAAAACCCAATTTAATAAAAGGACTATTGAACCTCGTACACACAATAGACGTGCTTTGTAAACTTAACGATGCTTAATCTTCCAAACCAATGTGAATAAAAGGTTCATTGTCAACCAATAGAAAAGAATTAAAGAACGAAAAACAGCTATCAGTCTCTATGAGCACAATAACAAAGAATCAAAAAGCTATCGTATCTACTATCTTTACTGTCGCATATTTATTCACTCGTTCTAATCGACTTGCGTTCTATTCCCATTTTTTTTCAGAAGCAACGAAGTACTTGCAGATGGTTGGAAGAAGTGCAAAGATTAGGAAATGTAAACCAGCGCGATTTTTTCCGGCGTAAATCAAGGTCCAAATGTCAACAGTTCGGAGCAGTATCAAAATAAACGCCGTGAACATGCTAAAGATCTCGGCGCGTTCCCACGCTTCTAGACAAGACAGGGCCAGCGCTAGACCAGACTGTTTAGGTAGGGAGGATAAAAAAAGGGTTCTTGCTTCGATAT
Organism: Linyphia triangularis; assembly: GCA_963978545.1. Taxonomy (NCBI): domain Eukaryota; kingdom Metazoa; phylum Arthropoda; class Arachnida; order Araneae; family Linyphiidae; genus Linyphia; species Linyphia triangularis. The sequence continues at coordinate 57,155,161 of OZ021726.1, forward strand.
CTGTCAACGATACCATAAAATTGGGCGTTGGCAGAATATTAAAAGATACTAACTCAAAAATTATACGAGTCGCTTTGAATACAACGATATTGGTTCGATTGAAAACCTAGTGGGGATGAGAACTCCACAAAACCTAACAGCCTCAGATTAGGTGAAAACTACTATTGAGACAATTTTTAAACTGTGGAAGCGATTATGAGCAAAATAATTAGCAATAAACTTCTTTAAATTTTTCAACTCTAAAACTTAACGTTTATTTTTAATGTTGATGATAGCATTTGCCTCCTTTCATCCAAAAATTAAAGCTAGGGTTATTAATTCAGATTATAAATTTTCAGTCTAAGACTGAAGATAGCTGCTCAAATTGAAAGAACTTAGAATCATATAAAACTAGATTGAAGTATCTCTTTGAAACCTCTTTTGAAATGACATGGTTGATAAAAGTGAAAAGGTTTGTTTAGTTCAGAGTTTTTTATAAATTCAAAATTCATCCCAGTAGAAGTTCGGAAAAAAAACCTTCTGATAATAATTTGAAATTTTACTACAACATATTTACATAAAATTAACCTCGACTTTGTGTTAATCTAACATTTAATACAAACAAACCTTTACATTATATTGTCCATATGCACTGCGTGGAAAAGGTTTATTTACAAATTTAAAAAAGCAAAACTAACACTAAGTCGAGGTTAATTTTATTCAACATCTGTTCTAATCTGTTAATATTTAAAGACGAAATTTACTGTTATAGAAACTTTTATTTCAAGTAAATTCTTTTCAATTTTAAATAGGGATAATATCGTATAAAAAAATGCTAAAATACCTACTTTTAAGAAAACTACAATTAAGATTTTACCAAAAATAACTTTGGAACATGATAGCTTTATTATTTCTGCGGTTTAATACAGAAAACGCCATAAAATAATTAGACAAAAGCACTTTACTTCAAAAGTTATTTAAAATCATGAGGTACCAAATAAAAATCCTAATTTACTTAAATTTCTCACAGCAATACCTATAAATGAACCCTGAGAAATACTTTAAAAAAATTATCAAGACGATAAAAAAAAATTCAACTACTGTCAAAATAACACATAAAAATTTAATTCTTAAGAAAGTTTTAAGAAAATAATTTTTGATGGCCAGAAAAAAAATTGGAAATTAGATATGACAAAAAACGTTACTTGTCGTACTACTTTCAACTGTAACGACCTTATCAACCTACAACAAATTTGAATTAAATCGTTACAAGGATGAAAACAACACTTACCACGTCCAGAAAATCGTCCACTGCATTTCATGGCCATCATAATGACAAAAACCGCAAGAGATATGAAGGACAGGCACAACACCACCAAAATCACTTGGCTCCACATTCCATCCATATCATCCAATTTAGCCTTGGTCTGATGAATTTTCTCTTTGATTGTGAAAACCTCTCCAGGAGAATCCGAAGAATCGTCCATTCCTTCCATTTCATGCCACCTCCTCCAACCTTCAATTCCATTGTTGGTCTGTGGATGCTTAATGGACCTCGCTATCTCCAACAAGTCCACGCACATGGCATCCTGGAACTCCACACATGGGGCCATCAACCAAGATTTCTCTGGACATACTTTGCATTGCTGGCACTTGTCCGTCAAGTGGTTAAACCATTCGTTTTCTTTGCACAGCGATGTCCCGTGTGCCACTTGGAATATCAAAGGGGTGGCGATCAGGACTAAAGCCGCGAACACGAACATGACGGCAATAGTGGAGATTCGAATAGTCTTAATTATTGATTGATATGTGGAGACGGAATTGTAGAAGAATCGATGTCTCGGGGTGGGCGCATCACCACATGTTTCAAACGGGAAGAGAAATCAGCTGTTGATAGAGAGCGAGATGAGAACACGACAGCAAAACTACCCGAACTGCACGTCCTGAATCTTGAATGAATTGTGAAAACCTGAAAACCACATATTTCGCCTCCGCCGCATGCTGTTACTCATCGGGCATGACGTAGGAGAGGAGCGGAGGAACTTGCGGACCAATGGGAAGCTAGTAGGGTTGCTGGATGAAAAACAAGCTTGGTGGTTTGGCGAAAAATTGTGGTTGTGAGGCCCGATAAAGGGGGCTAAGCGATTGTTTGACATTATTAACATTAATGAGACTACATAAAACACATTAATGAGACCATATTTACTCTTTTATGTCTTTTATGATATTAATTATATAATGTAAGAAATGATTACTTTCAGTTGCACTACATGTAATATTGGTACTACATGTAATATACCGTAAGGTGTACCGTCAGGTGTCTGTAATTTTTTTTTTTTTAATATTATTACAGAATTTTAATTACTTTTTCAATATGTTTTCCTAAGTTTATGCCTGTCCTTACAATTTTTTAAAAAGCCCAGTAATTTTATATTTATGGGGTCAGATTTTCAATATAATCATTAATTTGTTGAATAATTCTGTATAATAATAAAATAATTCATTTTGATAATTAAATAATTTGAATGATATATTTCAATGATTAACTCCTGGTGGGGGGTGATTGGGATGCATTGGGCTTTTTAAAAAATTGTAAGGACAGGCATAAACTTAGGAAAACATATTGAAAAAGTAATTAAAATTCTGTAATAATATTAAAAAAAAAAAAAATTTACAGACACCTGACGGTACACCTTACGGTATATTACATGTAGTACCAATATTACATGTAGTGCAACTGAAAGTAATTTTTCATTTTATGTCCCAGAATTGCTAATGAAAGTATTTCATCCGGTAAAATATTTTTTTTTTTTTCCTACACGTTTTAGAACGTGCTGACTTCAAAAGAGTGATTTAGGGGGGAAAAAATCCGTGTGTGTCGATCTGTGGCGCATATAACTCTCGAACTCATTGACCTACGATGTTTAACTTTTGCATGTTGTGACCATGGGACCTATCATTAAGGTTTTCGTTAAAATTGCGTATGTGCATAAGGTAGCTGCCATTGAAAAATATATGTTTTTCAGTGATTGCCAAAAAATGGCTCGAACCATTTTGATCAGAATCAATGCAGGGATTTTGATCAAAATCGCTGTGGTAATCAGGTATGTCTTTTAAGGTGTTTTAAATATCATCATCCCGAAAATCCAGAAGAAATGCGATTAAGGCATAAAAAGTTGAAAAACGAATGTTTTTAAAGCATTTTTTTTTCTTGAGCACCTCCTATCATCAATTGTTTATCCTCTGTTTCACTTATAGTAAAGAATAATGTAATATTCATTGTAAAGAATATCGCCATTTTAGCGCTATTTTTTTTTTTTTTTTTTTTTTTTTTTTTTTTTTTTTTGCCAATGAAATAATTATCGCCAAATGACCTTTTTCTTTTTTTAAATGAAAATATGAAAACGGGGTAAATTACACCATTACCATAATTACACCATAAATTACAATCCAAGGGAAATTTAAATGTTGTGACCAGTATTAGGTGCAATTTAAAGTTGTACGATATTCCACACCCCTAGTTATGGCCCTATTCATTGGACTTAATCTAGTTTGAGAGCGACCAACATAAAAATTATACTGCACCGGAATATCGGTATTGAATTGTCGTTATTGAGTAGTATATGTGCGATCGTCATTCAAGGAAACTTTTCAATATCTTCTCGTATGATGAGTTTTAAATTAATAATAGCAATAAGCACTCGACTAGTAAATTGCATTGAATCCTCATCACTCTTCCACTGTTGCATTTAAACTGCTTCAAGGGTTATTTAACAGCCTAATTACGGGGGGAAAGTTTAAAAATAACAACAACAAAAACCCTCCGAATTGACACGCAGTTGTAAACACACTAATTTATACAAACTAAGTCGATATGGTTCACTAAAGCACATCCAAGCAAAAAATGTTTGGTCTGAGTTGAAGATGTCTCTCTTTCTAGCTACAAGCTCAAATATTGGATTTTTTTTTTTTTAATTCTTAATTTGAATGTCATTTAGTTTCATTTGAGTGTAATGAATTAAGACTTTAGGGATATGGAACGTCTCACAACTTTACATTTTAATACTGGTCACTGCATTTAAATTTAACATGGATTGGTGTAATTTACAGTGGTCATTTTCATATTTCCATTAGTTTTAAAAAATGGTCAGTTTGGAGATATTTTTGACGATAATTATTACATAGGCCAAAAATAAATAAATAAACAAATAAATCGCCGAAATTGCGATAAATTTTTCGATGATTATTACATTACCATTTCTTGTAAGTGAAACAGCAGAAACAATCCTTGATGTTCAGTAGTGATGATCAACAATAGTCGATGCCATTCGTTTTTCAATTTTTACGCCTTTTTTGGCGATTTTGATCAAAATAGTTAGAGCCGTCTTTTGGCAATTTGTGAATTTTTTTTTTTTTTTTTTTTTTTTTTTTTTATAGTAGCATCTATCTTATGCGCATGCACAATTTTGACGAAAACTTTAATGACAGGTCCCATGGATACCACTAAACTTTATACCAAAGTTGAACTTCGTAGATCAAACCATTCAGGAGTTGTACTGACCACAGACACACATATTTTCTTTGATGAGCATGGATATTTTTTATAAATATTCGAATTTTTCAACATATTTGAACATTCAAAATGGGTCAAATCAAATATTCCAACATTTTAGAATTTCTGATTGGTCAGAACGAATTAAGAATAAAGTGCACAGCTGCACATATAAGATGGTTGAGAGGAATTACTTTTTTGAAATTTACTCATAGTTAGATGACATGAGAGATAATGAAACTTGATTTGGAGAGCAGAACTCTGCATGGCTTGGCTCGTGTAGCTGGTCGGTTTGGTGATAAATCTTATCTGTATATCCATTATAGAGTATCCAATCGAACTTTTTAAAAATCGATTTAACAACAAATAATGAAGATAACTATTTAAAGTGGAGAAATACACCTTTAAAATAGTAATATCGAGTTCAACGCGTCTCAGATATAGAGCCCTCTCTCATCGGACTCTATATCGGGGATCTCTATGATCCCTTCTCACAGAGGATCGAAAAATAATCTTAGCCTTTAAATTGATGGATCATTTATCATAAATAGTATAGTTTTCTGTATTAAGGGGAAAAAAACGGATCGTCAAAAAGAAAGAAGAAAAAAGGGGGAGAAGGGGGGGGGGGGGGGAACACCGTCCAAGAATAATTTATAAATAACCATAGAAAATTTAAAGTATTTTCAATTTTTAAGCTTAGTAACTAATTCTAACATATTAAGTAAATTTCAAAAGCAGATTAAATTGATTTTACTAGAAAAAATTGCAAATACTCAGTAATCAGAGAGAGAGATATTCAAATCTCTCATAAGCTGTTGATTTGTTGCCATCAATTTTCAAATTTCCGCAAATACCGCTTGATTTGTTTGATCAATTCCTAGTCCTACTAAACTAGTTTGAAAGGTGTTGGTTTGACCTCATTGGAATTACTAAAAGCATTCTCCATATTTTCATTAGTTTTTCTCCAATTTTTTTAAAGCTTAATATATGACATAAAAACTAAAAAATGGTTTACACAGCGAATATATGATGGATCCCGAAAAGTACTTAAGAAAAAAATAAAGTGTCGGTTTTTATAACTATAAATAGACATTATTTGATGATTTATTTACAAAACTGGGAGTTTGGAACATTGCTTAACTTTCAATTACACTATAATACTGCTCAATGCATTTTATTAACCGTTTTCATATTTTCCTCCATTTAAAAAAAAATTACCAGTTTGACAGTATTTTTTGCTTTTTGGTATTAATTCTTACCTTACAAAAAAAAAAAAAAAAAAAACTTGTTCAAATGACGAATTTGGATATATACTTTTCGACAATTCTTACATTATCTTTTCTTGTAAAAATAACAAAGGAAAAACATTCGTTGATGGGCAACGCTCAAGGGTAGTGAACTCTTTGTTGAGGATATTGGTTTTTCAACTTTTTACGCCTTATCGGGAGTTATGCCGACCACAGATAGACAGACAGATACACTCATTTTTTTCTATGCATTTTTTTTAACTAAATTGCTTTCCAAAACATGTAGAAATGCTAAAAAAAAGCAACAAAAAAAATATTTATATATTTTAATATTTTTTTTTATATTTTTGACCGAATGCAATACTTTCATTTTAACATATGGGCTATTGCAAGTAATAATCACTGATAAACGAAACCATATTCAAATGGCTTCAAATTTTAAAAGTTTTACGTTGAAAATATTCATGAACTCTGCTAATATCATATTACGTCCAAACAAACGTGTCAATGCGAGTGCTCACTCGCACAACATTTGGTACGGAGCACTCGGCATGTGAATATTTAAACTTGACCTTTTTTAATTTGTCATGCTATTGAGCCTTTAGGTTTTGAAATCAGAATATTTTCGGGGCGTATCAAAATAAGATAATGTACTAAAAATGTGCATTTTAAAAAACTTAAGATTTTTATGCAATTAAATATCGTTTTATCTATCAAAAATAAAAGTACACCACAACAGACTTCAGCAAAACTTGTGCCTCTGTAGGGAAAAAGTCAAATAATAATAAAAAAAAAAAATTAAAGAAACAATCGAGGGAAGGGGAAGTGTGTGTGGGGGGGGGGGGGTAGCAAGAATTTCCGGAGAACCCCACCACAACATTGGTACCCTTTCCCCTTCCAAAGCCTTTCGGCACCGGAAATGGATTGATTTACAACCAGGACAAGCCACTGCTTGCTTCCGATTGCTCGATTGCAACGAGTTCATGTTTCAGTTCAGTCTAAAACCCTATTTTGTTTAAGATAAACTATTAGTCGCCTTCAGAGTGATAACTCGCCAAATATCGGATGTTGGAGGAGAAAGTGTGACTGCGGAAAAAAGATCCCAATGTTATGTGGGAAGTTTTAATTTTTTTATGCGCCGGAAACTTTTCTTAGTTTTGATATTACAGTGGTTCTACTTTCGATTGCGGTTTTTCGGTATTTCTTTCCCGCGATGAAGTTTTCCGTAGTGATGCGAATTTTGAGTCATTATGCTCATTTGCATTTGATATTAATATTTAGTTCCAGTAACTCTTTGCTTGACTAAAGTTATGAAAACTAGTCGGGTTGGTCTTAAAAAGATGATTTTGTGTAATTATGATTAATGTTCTCACCTAAATTGAGCTTAAATTTTATACTTTTATACTAGTATAATTAATTGGCTCCATCACACTTTGACCTGACATTCTAATATAGATATAACAACTGAAAGTGATTGGGTTAGTTAAATAAGCTTTTCTTTAAAATGAATTATTTTTTTATTTTTCAAAAAAGATATAAAATTATTTTTTGGATCTTTTTTTATTAAAATAACAGTCCTGATTATTTAAAAAAAAATTACTCTACACTTGAGATTTTGCAGGATTTTGATTAATGTCGAGAATTAACCAATTACAAGAAGAATTGAGCTTGACAAAAATGGATGTTAAATTATTTTGAGCCATTTGACAAAATATTAAATATTCCTCTCCAATCACAAACTTGTGAAAATTTGCTCGTTGTAAAATTTAAATATACTTAAAATATTTTTCTGATATTGTTTATTAACTTTTCTTGAAGAAAAATGAATTGTGTGAGATTTGGGATCGAAATTGTTTTATTTCAGCGATGTTAATTAATAACTCGATTTTAATTTACGGACTCTTAAAGAGAATTATGCCATAAGTTTAGGGACTGCAAAACCTATAAAATCACTTTTTTGCAGCAAAAATTGTCTTTCAACTCTTTGGACTCTTGCAACCATTTTTTTTTTCTTCTTTCTTTCCCCCCCCCCCCTTTTTTCCCCCCTTTTTTTTCCTTCTTTTTTTTCTAAATATAAGTGATTTTTTGTTGTGCAGTAGGTTTTGTTGCAGTTAACGCGTAATAGTGTAGGTACTTGAAATGTTTTATAAGAGATTGCAATCGTTTTTGATGAATTACTATTTTTCCAACTTTACGCTTTGCGAATGAATTGTGTATTCCCTTATTTCTATGAAAGGTATCGTTCTGTCAATGTCCAACTTCAACAACTTATCACATTTAGACGTTTTCTTGCTATAAACACGGAAATGAATTTTCCATTATCTAAACTATATCAATTTACGACGATTAAATCAAAAAGCAAAGGAAAGCTTCTTTTTGCAAAACACACATTGTTTAAGTTTATGTATTGGAGAAAAAGAACCCATTACACATCAGGAAATGCCCTTCTTCCAATACATCATTACGTTGATGTTAACCTTTTCCTAATCTATTTCTCAATCATTTTAATCTGTTTTTTACTTCCTATTTATCAGAAATGAAATCTGGAGAGTCAACGCATTCACTCATACTGAGAATATTTAATACAAACTTGCGAAGTGCAGTGTCGGCTCGCGCAATACAGCCAGGCTGCATTTAAATTTAATAGTTCAAAACTAAAATAAATTATATATTTTACAATTTTCTAAAATGAAGATCCAATTTTTACGGGAAGTGTAAAAAAATCCGATAAATAGCAAACTTGTTGTCTCAATATTCAATATCAACCCAAACTGGTGACGTTCCTCCGAATAGCAGCCGAGTGTTCCTGAAACGCGCTTCGGCTGCGACGTTGCCATGGTAACTGATATAACTCAACAGATCCTTTCCCTCCATGTAATTTGTAGCAGGACTGCCAGTGAGCACTTTTTCAACTTCAACAGACCTTGAGAATTCGATGAACTGATTGGTCGAAAATTAGCGCAGGTAGGAAAATGAGAGCAAACGTTCTTTTTTTTTTTTTTTTTTCGAAACTTAGAAGAAATAAAATTTTACTCTTCTATAATTTTGCATCTTCGTGTTCCTCTGTTCTAAACACTGTTTCTTGAATTCCATGAGATCTTAGTTGGATGATAAAAAAATCGTTAAAATATATTTCTCTATATTTTTACTATTTTTTATTTTTCTCTTTAATAGGGTCACGCCTTCAAAAATATATACTATGAATTTTTTTTTAACTATTCTCAAGGAATAGTTATAATGCATAATTACTAATTAACATTTCTAAAATATTAATGATTTTGATAAAAAATCTAGTCTTGCACTCCCTTGCAAATATTCCTGGCGACGTCCATGAAGACTAAAAACTTTGCGTTCATGAATGATTGTGAAAAGTGTGTGGTAGAGTGGGAGGGGGGGGGGGGGGGGTGGGGGTGTTTATCGCATGTTTTCGGCTGCACTAGTATTTTCGATCACGGGCCGCTACTGGAGAAGTGGTTATTTTTATCACGAAAAAAGGGATACATTTGTTTAGTGGTTTTCCTAATTTAAGTAACAATATCTATGTATGAAAAGCCAGCATTCCATAAAATACCTATAATTTCAAAATTATTATATACTTTACCTAGGCATTGTATATAATACTTAGGAACTCTATAGAAAGACAAATGAATGAGACGGGGGTGGGGGTGTTTATCGCATATTTTCGGCTGCACTAGTATTTTCGATCACGGGCCGCTACTGGAGAAGTGGTTATTTTTATCACGAAAAAAGGGATACATTTGTTTAGTGGTTTTCCTAATTTAAGTAACAATATCTATGTATGAAAAGCCAGCATTCCATAAAATACCTATAATTTCAAAATTATTATATACTTTACCTAGGCATTGTATATAATACTTAGGAACTCTATAGAAAGACAAATGTTCTTTATGCATACTATTAAAAAAAAAAGGTCATGAACACGAAGCTCAGACAGTTCATCTTCGAATCGTCGTTGCATGTCTAATGACTGTGATTTCTTCTCCAACACTATATCGTACTCTTCTATTTCCATTCAGCACAGTTTAAACTAATTTATTGTTGAATAAATTCAAGTTAAATTGCTTTATTTTGTCCCTTCCGAACAAATCTCAAAAAGCAAAAGGTCAATTCTGAATTTGAGCTGAAGAATAAAAATCGTCTCATTTCGTTTCGAATATCTCTTGCTTTGTCACGAGATAGTCGAAACGAAATGAGATGTATTTCATACTTAGCCGATTTGTCATTCAATAGAATGCCTAGGTAATGTGTGAAATGTTTCATTTTTTCATACTTTGCCGCTCAGTTTTCAGAATTATATAAAATGTCAAAGTATTCTATAGAATGACGGATTTAATACGTTGTTGGTATCATCAGCAAAACTCGTAACTCGATTTAGAAAAAATAATAATAATAATAATAACTTTTATCTGACACATACGTAATTGTATTAGCCAATATCTGTCGTTAAACATATGAATTTTTAAATGAAGTGTCACAGAAGCAGTGAAAGATCATTAACTAAATTTTAAAGGAAAGTTTCGAATATTTTTTTTATCACTAATTTAAAAAAATATATATAATTTTAAGGTAGTTTATAAAAACTTTTTAATGAGTAATAAAGAAGCACCCAGTTATTTACCTTCAAATTTTGTTAATCACCTTTTATTAATGTTGTACATAGTACAAAAATTCATATATTTTAAAATCAATGCTTTGGCAGATAATGTGGGGAAACAAATTAAAGCATTAGATCTATACTGACGTGCTAAGCACAAAGGTCGCATCTGCTTTTTTTTCCTTCTCAAGTTGATTGAGTTGTTGTTTGGTGGTTTGTAATTTGTTCTATGTAATAGTGAAGTTTAATGGTTGAATCTGTAGAGAAATATGAAAAAATTATTCAATAAAGCTTTAATTACACGACGTTATTAAACTTGAAACCGCATGTTTAATTTTGAAGTTAGTTGCTGATACGACTTTTGGGCTTAGCACTGCAATATATCGCAGACACAAGCGGACGATCCCCGTAAATACCAAAAAATTACAAGTTTTATTAAATTAACACTTTTGGAATAAACTGAATATTCTTTCAAATTTTATGAAACTTTTTTAATTCTTCCAACCTAGATCCTCAATTATTGTGTTAAGTAAAGTATTTAATTCTAAAAGAGAAACGCAATTAACTTTATGAAATTACTAATAGTACATAACTTTCGGCCACCCTTATGTGGTATTAAGAATTAATACATAAACAAGCTCATTAGACGGTGAAATTGCATTCCTTTGTTAAAAAACCTGTAATGTAAAAAAAAAGTTCAAATTAATTCAGTAAATCTTAAAATTATGAGTGTACCTTCCTTTCAGCTCCTTAATAAAAAAATATCGGAATGAAATTGTCTTTCCAATATATGTATCAACTATCAACTGTACAACAAAACTGGAGCCATCTTTGTTCATCAGCTTTTTTAATATTTTTAAATTTAATTTAATTTTCTGTTTTCTTAAACATCTGTTTTCTTAAACATCTGTTCTTCAATGTAAATATTTCTTCAATGCCTTTGTCTCTTTGTCGCAAAGCGTGGAAGTCATCATCTCCTCCCCCCCCCCCCCAACCCTCTAAATCTGCGTCTGATCCCCTACTTTTAAACCAAACGTTTATTTGGAATATTATTTCCGAAATAAGTAAAGAGGGAAGTAAAAAATTTAAAAAAAAAACCGAAACTACGTTGGTCAATATAACTATCAATGAATAACAGTTTAAATTGTTTAAGTAGATATTAATTTATCTTTTTTAGCTCTTTCACCAATTTCATTCAATGAAACACAGAATGTCGGAATGAAACATCTTTACTTATCAAATTAGCTTATCTAGGACGCTTAATTTCAGTCGGGAAAGTGTGAGAATTTTAGTGATGAGTGAGTTAGACTAGTCATGGATTTCTCTTTTATGTGAATGGATCCACGAAATAACCCTATAGTTTGGCCTTTTGATGACCATTGGCAATAGAAATCTTTGTCTTTACTACGAATATTTATTACAATTGTTAGAGTTGCCATTACAGAATGAACATATCACAAAAAGGTAAACAATACGCGGCTTATATCAACTGTACAACAAAACTGGCGCCATCTTTGTTCATCAGCCTTTTTAATATTTTTAAATCTAATTTAATTTTCTGTTTTCTTGTTAAACATCTGTTCTTCAATGTAAATATTTCTTCAATGCCTTTGTCTCTTTGTCGCAAAGCGTGGAAGCCATCATCTCCTCCCCCCCCCCCCCAACCCTCTAAATCTGCCTCTGATCCCCTTCTTTTAAACCAAACGTTTATTTGGAATATTATTTCCGAAGTAAGTAAAGAGGGAAGTAAAAAATTACCCGAAACTACGTTTATCGTCATAATTTATCGTTTTTCATAGAATAACGGATAATAAATCTAACCAGGAGGCAGCCAAACTATCCATTAAGTTTCACATATTACGTCACGAACGATTATTGAGCCAGAAAACCTGCGTAACTCACTCCAATTATATATCTGCATTCAATTATTTAAATAGTTATTTATCTTCTGAATAGCGACTGGAACGATTATTCATAACAAGAACAAAACAAACTCGAATGGAACCAGCAAGTGATGACGTTTTGCTGTCCGTATTTATTCTGGTTCTTGGACACATTATTCCAGTTTCTGATGCAAATGTCCTCGGTAGCTGGACCAAGGTCAGGTTTTTTGTTCCGAACACGTTCTTTGAGAATACTGATATCTGAAAAACGTACGAAGGACATTGGTAGACCTTTGAAAACGGGATAGAATGAGAGCTTTGTCTCGGTTTTGGCGTTATGAGAGAATGGTTTTATTGTGGTGAAGATGAAAAAAGAGAAAGACAAAGATTGTCTGAAAGCAAAAGGAGATGATTTTAATTGGTTTTTAACGAGCTTTTTAAAAGACGAACTCAGCTTATTGTTTGACTTTTTTTTTTTTTTATAAAGAATCATCGCTGAAAAATTAGTCTTATCATAAATATCCGGCCGTTTTAAAAAGAAGTTTAGAAATCTTGCCTTGATTAGGTCTATTTTTTTTTTTTTTTTTTTTTTTTTAGAAACTACATCTTGCTCCTACAAACTTATTCTCAAAGCAGTGTAAATGACATCTTCCTACTGAAATATGTAGATCCAGGTTAATTGGAATCAAATTAGTCCCTAAAATAAAGATTATTTTTCTTCGAAATCAGCTATGGATTATCAATAAAATGGAATAATTCCGGACAATTTGATTGTAGGAGTTTTTATTCTAGACGTGTGTTTTTCAACATTACAATGATTGCAGAACTTAGTTATAGAACATCATTCTGAATTTTTTTTTTTATATAATGTAAAAAAAAAAAAGTTGTACTTTTTGGAGTCTTTTTGTTTATCCAAAAGAATTCTGTCGGAAGAACAAAAACGAAATAAAAACCGCCCGAATTCTATTAAGTTAGTCACAAACCTCAATCCAAATCTAATCATGACTTGTCAAATGAGGAACAAATTTGTTTGACAACCTCCTCTTTAATTTTAAACGACAAAAAATAAAATTATTAATATATTATAATGATATTTATCATCTTTACTTTAATACTATTAAGTCAGTGGTAATAAGTAAGTATTCCTCAAATGTCCCTTGTAGAAAGATCCAATAATATTATCAATCAAATACGTTTAAATCAATTTTTGATTGTCAAACATTTACTAATCCTTTTTTTTTTTCTGAAAATGTACCATGTTTGATATTTGTACCTTTCCTTCTCCCAAACCGATTTTTTTATATAGTTAATATCCATAGAATGAGAAGACGGAGAAGGGGTGGGGGGGGGGGGGAGGAGAGAGATCATCCCATATCAGGGGAGTTCTTATTTCAATCAAAAATGATTAAGCGTTTCGTAGGTCTCCATTCTGTTAGGTACAAATTATTGCAAATTATAAAACAATTTGGAGGAGTTTTAGTCTTTTCGATACCTAGATTACACAATATAATAAATACTTTTAATTTCTCATTTACTATTGAAAGATCGAGGTGTGTTTGTGTTTATCACACATTTGGAAAAACTAAACTTAAAACTAGTTGGACGATCGCCCCGGTACGGTTCTCAAAAGAAGGTCAGAGAGGTGAAATGAAAAACTGTAAAATGTATGTGAGGGGTATTTGTTTTAAAGCTGGCTGGACCGAGGCCGTGCGCGAAAAACCAAGTATCTTGCTTGATTCTCAGTTTCACGAGCGGAGTGTTATAGTTGTATCAGGCCCGAAACAACCAGATCGTGACGTCACGATCTGAGCATCTAGCAAGACACTTGGTTTTTCGAGCACGGCCTCTGCTGAACCCATATTTAAAAAAAAAAAAAAAAAAAAAAGTTTGCTTTTATTTTTTCCAAGTTCTTAATGCACTATATCACATATTCAATCTACAGTATCTAATTTAAGTCTAACAAATACATTCAATCTAATGGTCTCTGGTCTGAGCTAAAGGATAGAACGTTTTTGGAGAGTCTTGTAAAAATTTTGATTAACGGATTAATTGGTTTCAAACAATCATTTCGGATAAAATGAACATTATTCAAATTCAGAGAATTGTGTAAATTAAAAATACCTGGCTAAAAATTTCAATTAAATATATTTTTCCTAATAATTTATTAAAATATTTCTTAAATCTTCTTATAAATTTATGAAGCAGGGATTTAAAATTCGCTAGATTTGAGGTTAGTCTGTTCAAAAAGTTTTCTAACAAATTTTTAGAAAATTTAGACTTTGTACTATATCGTCAAATTTAGTTCTATAAATGTAAATTAAATATTAAAAGTGGGAAGTGCATTTCTTAATCGAGTATTCGTCTTTTATTTTATCAATTTTTATGAAAAAAATTAAAAAATTTTAAAAAAGTTCATCACTTATAATTTTTTAAGTATCACTTTATAAATTAAGAAATTAAACGATTTGCATTCTCTATCGAATACCCTTCACATATAACACAGCTATATCAGGACTATTATATAAAATAACAATAACTGTAACCATTAAGCAGTGTTTGTAATTGATAAACAAACTGAAATAGTTTAATAGAATTTATGGCAAATTTCAAAGTAAAATTTTTTGCATAAAGGGTTTCATCACCTTATTTAGAATTGAATTACACTCACTTATCTTCATTGGCGCATCATTGGAACTGTATTTATAACACAATATTACAAAAGTACCAAAGTGACCAATTAATCGACAACTATCTGAACTAATCTAATAATAATAAATTAGTTCTAATCCACTGATCAATGAAAAGTACAGTTGTTTACGCCATTCGAAATGAATGAACATGCATACGTGGTACTTACTACATGCACATTTGTAAATAGTGATAAGGGCTTATCTCTAACTTTGGAGGTAAAGTACAGAGATATAAGTAACTTAGTTCTTAGTGGTGATAAACATGCAAGGTTTTTACAAACAAATATTTGCTGTATCCAAACTCATGACAAAGGATTTTGGTTCCACACAAAGGTCTACAGTTTAAAAGTTGGATTTAATATATTAAGTTCTAATGTTAATATAAATAATGTTAACTAGAATAAATTTTCAAGATAATAATGTTGGTAAAGCACTTATGAAAGATGTAAACGAATTGTTATTGACAAATCTACAATTCTTGGATGGACATGTAGAATTGGTCAATAATTTATTCGAAGAAAAAAGAACAAAGAAGAAGAAGGAAAAAAAAAAAAAAAAAAAAAAGCGTAAACACTTGTAAAAAATAACCGGACATTTTAAGAAAAGTGATACGAAGATTTTTTTAATCTTCATATTTCGTATCGAATATAAAATCCCACTTTTTATTATTAACTATCTAACTACCCGTGCAATTTTAACATGTGCAATATTTTAGCTAGCTGTGAGGCCTCGCGTTGCGGAAATCTGTCATTCGTGTATAGGACCCAGTTTTTGGCGCTTTGCTCGCAGGAAGGTTCATCGCTACGCAAAATCGAGTTCGCTTTTTTCTCTGAAAAGTTCATGGACACATAAACACAGGCTTACTTCACTCGTTAAAAGGTTCACTGCTATGCAAGCATAGGCTCGCTTCGCTCGCTGAAAAGTTCATTGCTGCTTAAGCATAAGCTGGCTTCACTCGCTAAAATTTAATTGCTATTTAAAGCTTTACTATGGGAAGCCTCTCCATTGTCAAGAAGAAAAAAGAAAAAAATTCCTCGTTAATACAATAATACAACACCCCTTTAAGTTTAATTTAACATGTGTTTGTGGAAAGAAAAATTAGAGGCTAAAAATACTTGTGTTGAAACTTTCAGAGCTCTAGGCCTATTCGAAGTCATTTTTTGTGAAAAAATTAATTAAAAAACAAATTAAAATTTTAAAATTTTTTGGTCAGTCCAATTAGAAAGCCAAAACTACTTGTGCTGAAAATTTCAGAAATGTAACCCAATTACAAATCGTTTTGTAAAATATTTGCTAATTAATTAAAAAAAAAATTTTAAATAAAATTTTAAAATTCTGTTTTTCAAAAATCCAATAGAAGGCCACAACTATTTATGTTGAAAATTTCAAAGCTGTAGCCCTATTTGAAATCGTTTTATAATATGTATATTAATTGTTCATTAAAAAAATTAATTAAAAAGAAACTAAATAAAAATTAAAAATTCTGTTTTTCAAAAGTCCAATTAGAAGGCCAAAACTACGTATGTTGAAAATTTCCGAGTTGTAGCCCTATTAGTAGTCATTTTGTAAAATGTTTATTAATTAATTATAGAAATTAATTAAAAAAGAACAAATAAAAATTTTAAATTCTTTTTGTTAAAAGTCCAATTAAAAGGCCAAAACTTCTTCGGTTGAAAATTTCAGAGCTGTAGCCCTATTAGTTATCGTTTTGTAACATATTTATTAATTAATTAAAAAAAAAGGGAATTAAAAAGGAGCTAAATAAAATTTTAACATTCTGTTTGTGAAAGTTTGTGTGTGTGTCAATTAGAAGGCCAAAACTACTTGTATTGAAAATTTCAGAGCTGTAGCCCTTTTAGTAGTTGTTTTGTAAAATGTTTATTAATTAATTAAAAAAATTAATTAAAAAAGAAAAAAAAGAAAAATTTAATTTTTTTTTTTTTTTTTTTTTTTTTTTTTTTAAAGTCCGATTAAAAGACCAAAACTACTTATGTTGAAAATTTCAGAGCTGTAGCCCTATTAGATATCGTTTTGTAATATATTTATTAATTAATTAAAAAAAAAAATTAAATAAGAGCTAAATAAAATTTTAACATTCTGTTTGTGATGTATACATTTAGAAGACCAAAACTACTTATGTTGAAAATTTCAGATCTCTACTCCAGTTTTAAGTAGGTTTCTATAGACCCATAGAGCCACAAGCAGACAGACACACAGCTTGTTTTATTATTATAGAAGAGTCATCTGAGCAAAAACACTATTCTCAACAATAATAAACTTTTTGTAACTCAACGGAATGCCACTTCTTGATGAGCTATCGTCGAATATCAGCCCTCATATTTCACTCTTTAAATTAAAGTAAATAATGAAATTAATGTAAAGTAAATAATGTAAAGTAATAATGTGTACCCATAAAAACAGAGTTTTTAAAAAATCCTTTACATGCATTTTCAATTTTTATATTCATTAACACAGCGTCAATATCAAAAATATTTCTATCAGCAAATTGTGCGGCAAACTATGTTTCAAAATTTATTTATTAAAAAGAACGTGAAATCTCACATCCAAATATCATTTATTTATTCTGATTAAAGTAATTTTATTATTTATTTATTAAAAAAAAAAAAGAATTGACAACAGGAAAGAGTTTCAACAATGGTTGGTTCAATGCTTTTTTTAAAGCGATTGGATGACGGTAAGTTGGTTTATTGGTATTCCGTAAGAGGGACGTTTTCGTGACAATAACAGCCCCAAAATTTGATAAAATGCATTGTCATCGACATCGTTTCTATCTGCCAAATTTCAGGCCGATTGGTTGACGGCAAGGGGGTTTTTCATTATACTCCTCTCCAGATTCCACAGCCATTGTCACACAAAATCGAAGTTAATATAAAGGATTTAAAAATAGTATTTAATTCTAAAAGGATCAAGGGACAACTTTTAAAAGTTACAAAAGTTTATATTAGAGGTACTTGGTAATAAGAACCCATAACGAGTTTTTATGAAAACGAATAATCTTTGTTCGAATAATCTGGATGAGTAAAGATAAGATTACCTATAAAAAGAATCCGAATCAAATATCTTACGTTATTTGTTGAAATAATGAAAATTTGAAAATTATAACTCTAAATTATACGGAAAATTTTGCCATGTTCACATATCTCTGATATTTGTTGAGCTTCAAGCAAAGTGAATTAATCAGAATAAACAATTCAAATGGGATCTTTTCAATAATATAAAGATTTTTGAAATAAATCAAATTCCGTAAACAATTTCGAAGAAGTATGACATCATCAAAATAATTTTAGAGTTTTAATTCAAATGGTTTTAAATTACTGTCTTTGACAAAAATTATTTAAATAATCAGATGTAAAATTTTAAAAGAATAGATCTTATGTAATTAGGAGTAGGTTGTATGGAATCGCAACACTCGTGACTAATCACTACACACGTTTATGAACAAATTTGAAATTTTCACATTTTTTTCAATATTTATAACGCATGTTTCATTTATGTCAGCGTAAAGAAATTGATTATGATGTCACAAAGCATAAACTTTATTACATTTAAAATAATTATGAAATGAAATACAGAAATACTTTGTATGATTTGATTAACATTTAATTTATGTTAACAATGATTTTATTAACAATTAATTTTCTTTACATATGCAATTCTCAAATTTTTGATGACGTCTTATTAAAAAACTTATAGCCATTTGAAAAACGAAAGTACCAAATTTTGATGAACTGAAGCGAGTGGAGTATTTATTATTGTTTGTTATTTCTAAAAAATGTGCCTTTTATGAATTTGTGATGTACGTTTGAATGTTGCACGATGAACAGTCTTATAACTTCGATTCTAAAACATAATACAACTTTTAGTGCATGTAAAAAATTATTTTCAAGAAGTAAGTTTCATGCTTCTCGCTTTAAGCCTGTCAGAAATCTACCTGACAATGTTCCTAAGAAGGTTACAAAATCCCGCAAATTTCCTCTTTTTGATGCTCAGCCAGTAAAATTAGCTCCAAAGGTAAAAGACAGACCCAGACAAAACTTTGATTACTTTTTAGTTTTAGACTTTGAAGCGACTTGTGATTCTCCTGCGAATTTAGACCCCCAGGTAAAGTAAAGCATAAATAGCGCATGTTTTAAACTTTTAAATTGCAAATTTAAAATTTTGTAATTTCAAAGGTGACAAAGACTAATAACGTAACTAATTCTGTGTGAAAAATCTATTTCAGGAAATAATTGAATTCCCAGTTTTGAAAGTGAATGGAGAAACACTACAAATTGAATCAAGATTTCATTCTTATGTTAGACCAGTTTTATATCCTCAACTGACAGATTTTTGCACTGAGGTAATTTTATAATTCTGACAGTGACTCTCAAAATGTCTGGCAAACTCAATACAATAGTGAAAAGTGACAAAGTGATCTCTGCTGCATCAGGATTGAAACCTATGGTTTAGGAAGGTTTAATTAACTACTAAAGCTATGATTACAATGCAAGTTATTGAAAAATTATTGTTTTCGTTTTTAATCTGAGTTCATTTAACTTGTATCCTACAACAAAAATTTAAAGGAACTTGCAAATAACAGTTGATAAAAATTCAACAAATGAGAATTTTTTTTAAAGAATTTGAAAGGGTTTAGTTTCATTAAACTTTTACTACCTATATATTAAGAAAACTAATGTATTCCTCCCCCCCCACTAATACTTATTTTTTAATTACTTGCTGTCATAAAACTCATTATAAAGTAAGGTGTGCATATGGATTACTCCCTAAAACCCAAAAGTACAACTTATTTTTTTGGTCCTGCGTCCATTAAAACCTCCTTCTGAAACATTGATTAACTGGGATAAGGCAAAGGCCTTGAAACACAAAACCTAGAATACCTTCACTTCCTAAGTCAAGATAAGTATTTTTTAAAAAGAGAGATTTGGAATTTATCATTGTTTTTCTAATACTTGAGAATATTCTATTTTAGTGTTTGCATCTTTATACCATTAATAGGACATAAATTTCCTGATTTTGAAATTGGTTAATAATTTATATCCTGTGCAAAGTCATTTAGTAATTCTATTTAATTATAAAATTAAATTTTTTTTCTTCAAATTTGTTCACCTTTATTTTTATTGGTCTTGCAATTTATTTTAATACTCTAACATCAGTGTTTATCATTGTAAAATTATTACACAGTTCATTATCTTTTAAAAAGCTTTTATATTTTGTTTAGTTGACTGGCATCATTCAAAGTATGGTTGATATTAGCCCTGATTTCAAAGAAGTATATAAGGTATATTTCAAGAAGATAATTTTAAACTTTTGAGAGAAATATTTTCTTTTAATTTTCAAAAATATTGATTTAAATTCTATGTATATATTTTAAACTATTCATTATTAAGTGTGCTAGTTTCTGGTACTTGCATATTAACGCCACCGCAGCTATAGATTTGGCGGTTTTTAAGTGCTGCCAATCTACACCTAAAATTTTTGCGACAAATCATAAAATAAAACACTTTATTTAACTGCGTGCGCCTGCAAACAACAAGATTGCTCTTTATTGGCGGCACTTAAAAACCGCCAAATCTGTAGCTGCGGTGGCGTTAATACTTAAGTACCAAAAATCTATGTACATGTTTTTTTGAAATTTTTTTTTATTGACTGAATTGATTTGTGTTTACTCATTTATATGAATTTGTATTCACATTTAAATTTAGTTTTCATTCCTTTGTACTAATTTTGTTTAATGGTCAGTTTTTTTTCTAATTTGATTCCTTTCCAAGTTGATATTTTTTACAGTATTAATCCTTTTAAAGTTAGAGTAAGAAAATGGATATGAAGTTGATAGTTTAAATAAAATAATTTTTTCTCTTATAAGTCAATTCCATTGAACCAATGCTGTATGTTTAATTTTTCATATTTTTTTTTTTTACTTCTAAGTGTGAGTAGATTTAAATGCTGATATCATTTAAACATCCCAATTGTATTCTATTTAAATTATCTTTGAATATTTATTTTAGTTTTAGGCTTGGTCTGAACATCATATAAATAGAATAATTTGTTTTTCTCTAGAATTTTTTAACTTGGTTGGAAAAAGAGCAACTTCTCAAAGCAGAAGTCAAATTTGCCTTTGTTACTTGTGGTGATCCTGATTTAGATTATCTGTGAGTTTATTCATTTGTTAATTTTAGTAAGTTGTAGTTTCTTTAAAATTAAAAAATTGTTTTTGTTTAAAAATCCATTTTTTGAATCCATCGAAATTAAATTTTCCCTGTTTAGAGCCTCATCGAACATTTCTTAATCATCATAAAGTTTTAATAAAGTACTACCGAGATTGTCAGTGTAAGTTCTCCAGTACGTAATGTTTTAAAAAAAAGTGCTAAAAATTAAAATTAAGGTTCAAATGTGTTACATGGTGGCAAAGATAATTCGCCAATCCTAGGAAACTGGCAAAATTTGTTGTTTCGTTGTCGTCAGCGGTATTCCGGAGTCGTGATTGGTTAGAATTACTGCTGCTTTGGATTAACGCCAAATACATCCTCTTTTCGCCAAAAAACGCTTAATTTTGTCTGGTGCCGATTGATTTAGTTACAAATATGGTAAACTGTGTGATTTATGTTTCTCTCTTCATTTCAGTGTTTTTTTTTTGTTGGAAGCTGACCTGTTGGAAATATATTGTCTTTATTCCGTTTACGTCATGAATTCGAGTTGTATTTGTGGGTATTATTAGTTGGTGGGAATGCAGAAACAATGTTTTTAGGTGTAGACTCTTAAGGATGGCGATTATTTTAAAATGTTTGAAATTATTGAGCGCGAAATATTTAAGAATTTTTGAAATATTTGAGATTTAAGCGTAAGTAAAGTAGAGGCGGGCTTACAATATTACCTGGCCGAGTACATCTGGCGAAAAAAGCAACAGGCAAGGAGGGTTAAAAATTTATTTAACGCGTTTTTGGATGACGTTATCAAGGTTTACCCTCCGGGAGAAGAGAAAGAGGATTGAGGTATTTATATTGCATTAAATATAACTCTTGATTTATAGCGATATTTACCTTAGGAATAAAACTGGTATGCTATGACTATACTTTGGTGGCCGTTAGGCCACCAAAGTGTAGTTTATAAAATATACGGCGTTAAAATGGATTTTGTTTGTTTTATAACAGCAAAGTGATTAAAAATGTCATTTTTGGAATGTTGAACTCTTTTCCTTTTAGAGAGCGAAGCGCGCGCACACCTCACTTTTTAGACATTTTTACAGTACCGAGTAATTAAAAAAAAATTGATTTAGGGGGTGAAATGGAAAAAACGACTGCCCGAATTAGGTAGGGGAATTTTTTTTAGGTTTAATTGGCCGTAAGGCCAACGAAATAGGTTGAAATTTTTCCTTTTAGAGCGCGAAGCGCGCGCACACCTCACTTTTTAGACATTTTTACAGTACCGAGTAATTAAAAAAAAATTGATTTTGGGGGTGAAATGCCACAAACGACTGCCCGAATTAGGTAGGGGTATTTTTTTTAGGTTTAATTGGCTGTAAGGCCAACGAAATAGGTTGAAATTTTTCCTTTTAGAGCGCGAAGCGCGCGCACACCTCACTTTTTAGACATTTTTACAGTACCGAGTAATTAAAAAAAATTGATTTTGGGGGTGAAATGCCACAAACGACTGCCCGAATTAGGTAGGGGTATTTTTTTTAGGTTTAATTGGCCGTAAGGCCAACGAAATAGGTTGAAATTTTTCCTTTTAGAGCGCGAAGCGCGTGCACACTTGACTTTTTAGACATTTTTACAGTACCAAGTAATTAAAAAACAATTGATTTTGGGGGTGAAATGCCACAAACGACTGCCCGAATTAGGTAGGGGTATTTTTTTTAGGTTTAATTGGCCGTAAGGCCAACGAAATAGGTTGAAATTTTTCCTTTTAGAGCGCGAAGCGCGTGCACACTTGACTTTTTAGACATTTTTACAGTACCGAGTAATTAAAAAACAATTGATTTTGGGGGTGAAATGCCACAAACGACTGCCCGAATCAGGTAGGGGTATTTTTTTTAGGTTTAATTGGCCGTAAGGCCAACGAAATAGGTTGAAATGTTTCCTTTTAGAGCGCGAAGCGCGCGCACACCTCACTTTTTAGACATTTTTACAGTACCGAGTAATTAAAAAACAATTGATTTTGGGGGTGAAATGCCACAAACGACTGCCCGAATTAGGTAGGGGTATTTTTTTTAGGTTTAATTGGCCGTAAGGCCAACGAAATAGGGTGAAATTTTTCCTTTTAGAGCGCGAAGCGCGTGCACACTTGACTTTTTAGACATTTTTACAGTACCGAGTAATTAAAAAACAATTGATTTTGGGGGTGAAATGCCACAAACGACTGCCCGAATCAGGTAGGGGTATTTTTTTTAGGTTTAATTGGCCGTAAGGCCAACGAAATAGGTTGAAATGTTTCCTTTTAGAGCGCGAAGCGCGCGCACACCTCACTTTTTAGACATTTTTACAGTACCGAGTAATTAAAAAACAATTGATTTTGGGGGTGAAATGCCACAAACGACTGCCCGAATTAGGTAGGGGTATTTTTTTTAGGTTTAATTGGCCGTAAGGCCAACGAAATAGGTTGAAATTTTTCCTTTTAGAGCGCGAAGCGCGTGCACACTTGACTTTTTAGACATTTTTACAGTACCGAGTAATTAAAAAACAATTGATTTTGGGGGTGAAATGCCACAAACGACTGCCCGAATCAGGTAGGGGTATTTTTTTTAGGTTTAATTGGCCGTAAGGCCAACGAAATAGGTTGAAATGTTTCCTTTTAGAGCGCGCGCACACCTCACTTTTTAGACATTTTTACAGTACCGAGTAATTAAAAAACAATTGATTTTGGGGGTGAAATGCCACAAACGACTGCCCGAATCAGGTAGGGGTATTTTTTTTAGGTTTAATTGGCCGTAAGGCCAACGAAATAGGGTGAAATTTTTCCTTTTAGAGCGCGAAGCGCGCGCACACCTTTCTTTTAGTAAGCAATTAAAAATATAAATATTCTGGAAGGGATTAAATATTTGTCATTGATGTAAAAATTTAATCCCTTATAAACTATTTGTAATTAAATTTTAAATGCTAAAACTATTTTTCAATTATCCTTTACATTTAAATTGTTTAACCATTTTTTTTTTTTTTTCTTTTAAATATCGTTTGCAATTTTATTACATTTGAATTTTCGCCGATTTCGAATATATTTACGCAATTCATTTGAATTTCTTCCCGGGATGTACGTTTTTAATATAAATGTAATCGATATGAATAGTGAAAACACTTAATTTTGCTACAACTTGCATCGCAACCATAGCCTAACGGCTTTGGCATTGGACTTCAACCTTCCTATACCATCCACAATTCATGGAGCAGGTTCGATTCTCAATTTTTCACTTTCCGCTAATGTTTTGGGTTTGCCAGTTCACTTGGAAACATCGTGTTTTTCGCCGTTTTGGGTTTGCTGTAGCGTCGGAGTTCGCCATTGTTTACGTTTTGCGGAGAAGTTCAAAAAACGCCAAGTGCCACCATATAGCACATTTTAACCGTTAACTTCCTTATAACTTCCATTACCATCTGGTGGTGAAATTTTGAACTTTTTTTAAAAATTTAAAATATGATTTCCCCATGACCTAGGTGTATATTCAAAATTTTATAAAGATGAGTTTGATTACTATAGAGTCCAGACTGCTCTTGCCAGGAAAAGTTTTATTTGGACAAACATAGACATTAGATTTAAATACTTTTAGACACTTTGCATTAACAAGAATAAAAACATGGAAAAAAAATATTTCTTTGCTGTTATCCTTTTTGATAATAAAGATTGTCTACTTTATGACTGTGGGATCCTTTAATTGAAAAGAAGCTTGGTTCTTGTTCCAGGTAAGGGTCATTCCATGTTAAATCAGCCAATGATCTGAAACTTGGCATCTCATAAATTATTAATTTTTGCATCAATGATAGTGTTTCTAAAGTTAACAAAAACTGTAAAATTTCGGAATTTTGGGGGTTATAGTTTTGGAGATTTGGATTTTTAAAAAAAGTAAAAATGAACAAATTTAGCAATGTTTTTATGTTATCAAACTGCTGTAAATTTAAAACTATTACAGTTAGATACCTCAAATTGGTGCCATTCTCTTTTAGATTAAAGAAGTTATAATATGATAACCGACAAGACTAGAATTGTCAAAAAAAAAATAAAAACCCATTTTTTTCTGAAACATCAAAAACTATTTTTTTGATAAAACATCTCAAAAATATTTTTTTTTTTAAAATCACAAAAGGCATACTTTGATTTATTTGAAAAAAATATGTGTTTTAAAGACATAAATTAACAACTTGCGTACCAAATTTCAGAATGGGACACAAATGGGTTCCTATAGAAATATATTTTTATACATATGATGGTCATTGAAACTGGAGTCTGACATATGACAGGGATGGTACGCCTGCGCAAACTACGCCAATTTAAAATTCCGATACAAGCTGATATGAAATGGCTTTTTTTACGATTTTTGCGCTAAATGCTGCACCAATTTTTTTTTTCTTTTTGAAATTTTGTTATATGTGTCTGTTGGCGGAAAATCACCAACATTTCTGTGACGATTCATTGGCAGTTCTTTCGTCATCGTCTCCATACGTGACTCCATACTACATATCAGCTATTTCAGGGCGATTTTTTTTATATTTCTACTTCCCCCCCCCCCTCCCTAAATTTCAAAGAAAATCACTGTTTTTCTGCAATTTTTCTTCGAATAGAGTATTTTTCTCTTTCTCAATAAAGTTTTCTCTCATATTTCATATATGATTTAATTCCACAAATTTCAGCTTTCTTGACAGAAATTTCGATCAGAAATGAGCCAATCAAGCTGATTCTTGCTAATTTTAATGTTTTATCCCTATTACTTATGTTGGTATGATGGGCATTTTCCCGAGAGTTATGCTTATTTAATGACCATTATTTGCGAGATTTGCGCCTCTATAGTGATTGCTATTGCCTAGATTTACGTTATTGTGTCATGATAATTTTCGTCTAGTTTTGACCCGATATAGTTGGAGATTTGCATTTAGAGAGGAGATTACTTTCGCTATTATTTACTCTGGTGTGAAGATCGATTTTGGCAGATGTTACACTGTTGTTAATATCCGATTTTACTTTGCTTTCAAGTTTAACCTTGAACTCCTCCATATATAATCCCCCAAACCTCCAATACAATAACTACTTTTTTGCCACATTTGCCTATAGCCGTTAGATGCGTTATTGCAGTGTTGTCGAACGTTACGCTAATCTTATGGCAGTTATTTCCGAGGTTTGTGCCGATATGGCGAACGCTATCGCCGAGATTTACATTGTGTGATTATCATTTTCATCGTTTGATATGCCGATGTAATGGCTGCTATTGTGGAAATTTGGCCCTGTATATTGGGCTTTTACACTGATTTTAGCATTGGTTTGAAGATATTTTGTTGAGCTCTGTCATAATATCCGACATTACCAGGAGTTGCACGGATAATAGTACTGAAATTTGCGCCAATTGTACCGAGATTGCACGAGATATTACTGGTATTTAAGTGGCTTTGATTGTCATTTTCGCTGAGATTTATGCTGAAGTAATACCAGTGTGCAATGCCGTTTTGGTGATATTCGCCTAGGATTTCGCTGATGTGATTGTCTTTTATTAGTGCTTATGTATGAGGTCTATTTAGTTTATATCGATTCAGAATTGCTGAAATTTTAATGTAATACTGCTAAAAAAAAATTCGTACCAGTTTTAAAATTGTCCTGTATAGTCGATGTTTAAAATTGTAATTTTTGCTACAATTGCATGTAAAATTGTTTGCTTTTATTAGATAGAATTTTTTTTTTTTTACATTTTAACTATAACTATAAATAATATTTTAAAAGTTGAAGTAATTTTATTTTATTGTTTAACTTGAACATCAGTGAATTGTCCATTAACTATTTATACTTACCAATGTGTAATATTAATTTTTTATTTTATTCATGTATTTCTTAATTTTTTTTATGGTCTTATCCTTTTCATTTGTTAACGGTTCAAGTAGAAGTAAATGATATGAACATTATTCTAGCAAAAGATCCATGTATTAGTTGTGCAGTGGTAAATAATTGCAATAAATATAATATCCTTCCAACAAAGCAATCCTTTTTAAAATAATATAAATCTTGATTTAAATTTATTATAAAAATTTATTTCAATCGATTCAAATTTTGATTTTAACTTATACAAGACAGAAACAAAACATGATTATTTCTGTCACGAAGTTGATAAAAATCCGATTTCAACTGATACCAAATTGATACACACAAAATTGGATTTTGGCTGATACAAAGTTGATACCAAATTAGATTTTGGCTGATACGAATCTGATACCAAATTAGATTTTGACTGATACTAATCTGATACAAAATCTGATTTCAACTGATACAAGTGGGACGTGAAGCTGTGCCATCCCTGATATGAATATGTAGACTGAAATGCGTTGAAAGTATATCTGTTTGTCTATTTTGCAATTTTAGTCCCAAACTTATGGGTCCATCTGATGGCTGTGTGGTTAGAGTTCTGACCTCATAAGCCAAAGGTGATGGGTTTGAATCTTGCGATTGGTATGGATGTTAGTTGTGGTTCGGAATCTACGATAAGCTGAAGGTCCTACCCTGCGTAGCAGTCATTGTACATAAAAATAGGTCGTTGAGCAAACCAAGCAACCAAATCTAAACTTATGATGAAACCTGATATTTATCAAATTTAACATGCATTAATAACACATTAAAATTGCTTGCTAGAATTGTATTGGCTTATATTGTTGGCCAAAATATTAAACCATTTATAAATAGTGTCAGAGAAAATTATAAATAATCCACCATCAAAAAATTTCTTTATGAATTAATGTAATGAGTACCCTGATGGGCTCAAGATACTAAAAGGAGCATTACGTAAGTATTTAAAGAAAAATTAATTGATGAAGTAACTTATTGACAATGTATTTCGATGGACAGAAGTACCTTAGTCAAATAAATAAAAGTAGCGAAGTAAGTAAGAAACTTAAAAGTTTTAAGTTTTATTAGATGGAAATTCTAATGACATTTAAAACTTACACTTATATAGGCAAGTCAAAAGTGGTATTAAATGGATTTCAAAGAAAATTGAGCTGAAGACAAATTAGTAATTGTGATTTTGCAGAAAACTATTTGTGCTTCAAGAGGAAATTTAATGATAGTCAAAAGTGGTATTAAATGGATTTCAAAGAAAATTGAGCTGAAGACAAATTAGTAATTGTGATTTTGCAGAAAACTATTTGTGCTTCAAGAGGAAATTTAATGATAGTCAAAAGTGGTATTAAATGGATTTCAAAGAAAATTGAGCTGAAGACAAATTAGTAATTGTGATTTTGCAGAAAACTATTTGTGCTTCAAGAGGAAATTTAATGATAGTCAAAAGTGGTATTAAATGGATTTCAAAGAAAATTGAGCTGAAGACAAATTAGTAATTGTGATTTTGCAGAAAACTATTTGTGCTTCAAGAGGAAATTTAATGATAGTCAAAAGTGGTATTAAATGGATTTCAAAGAAAATTGAGCTGAAGACAAATTAGTAATTGTGATTTTGCAGAAAACTATTTGTGCTTCAAGAGAAAATTTAATGATATTACTGTGCCAATAACCACATCACATTGCACCTGTTCCATTGAGTCCCATTAGTTATGAATTTCTTCATCAATTAATTTTTCTTCAAATAGTTACATAATGCTTCTTTCAGTATCTTGAGCCCATCGGGCACTCATTACATTAATTCAAAAAGAAATTTTGTGTTGGTGGATTATTTATAATTTTCTCCAACATAATTTATAAATGTTTAATATTTTGGCCAACAATATAAGCCAATACAATTCTAGCAAGGAATTTTAATGTGTTATTAATTCATGTTAAATTTGATAAATATCAAGCTTTATCCTAAGTTTAGATTTGGTTGCTTGGTTTGCTCAATGACCTATTTTTATGTACAATGACTGCTATGCAGGGTAGGACCTACAGCTTATTATAGATTCCGATCCACAACTAACATCCATACTTATCCAGGGATTCAAACCCGTCACCTTTGGCATATGAGGTCAGAACTCTAAAACCACATCCATCAGATGGACACATAAGTTAAGAACTAAGATTGCAAAATAGACAATTAGATATACTTTCAATGCATTCCAGCCTACATATTCATACCTCAGACTCCGTTTTCAATGACCATCATATGTATAAAAATATATTTCTATAGGAACTCATTTGTGTCCCTTTCTGAAATTTGGCTCACAAGTAGTCGATTGTCTTTAAAACTTAAATTTTTTCAAAAACATTTTTTGCGAATTCTAGTCATGTTTGGCATCATATTAAAGCTTATTTCATCCAGGAGAGATCAACACAAATTCAGTCTCTAACTGTAATAGTTTTAAATCTACAGGCGCATATTTACATATTTTATGTTATGCATATGCATTTTATGTGAACATATTTATATTTGGAAATTCTTACTTTTCATAAGAAATTATATTTGAAAATGTGAGTTTCAATAAATAGAAGATAATTTTAAAGTTTAATGATTATGTTAAATTACTAATCTTTGTTAGTATTTAAAAATTAAATTTAATATTCAATTAACAAATGTACATAAATTTCAATCTCTTATTTGTAACGGTTTTTGAGATATTAATTTTTAAAGATTGGGTGTCATTTTTAGGACATCCTTTTAATCGAATTTATTAAGTATGAGTTGCATATTAGTGCATTTGTAAATGGAATTTAAGAACATTAAAAAATAGTAAAATTCCAAAAATTCTTAACATATTATTATTTGACACGCTTGGCTAAGCCTGAAAAGAATAAAAAAATTTACTGAGACAATGTGAATAAAATGAAATATGAAATATTACAATTGGCATCAAATCATATCGCCAATAAGGATATAGGTAGGGATTTCGTCTTTTTCATTGAAAAGGTTTGGGCAACATGTGTTGTGTTCACTGTCATTGGTGTATTTGGTGTGGGTAGTACATTTTTTATCCTTGCACTGCCTAAAAAGAATGCCTACTTAAAAATTTTTTTGGCTCATAGATTTTCATTTGTGACCCTGACAATACACTGCAAGTATACTTTATTTTTGTTCTATAATACGTGGATAATAAGGAAGTGCAGTCATTCCTGAACCCCATGTATTCTTAGCTTTCAACAGCATTAACTTTTTTATAGAACATGTTAAATTTATGCACTTTTTTCAATTTTGGCTTTATTTTTAGGTTTCCCCTGCAATGTCAACTGTCTGAAATTCAAGTTCCAGATTATATGAAGCAGTGGATAAACATTAAAAGAGTAAGTTCATGTATATTATATTTGACTGACTGTTTATTTTCACAGAATAGCTTAGGTACTGTTTAAGTATAAAATTTTTATTGTGAGGAAAAGGTCCTCGTAAGCAGTAAAATCCTTCTGAATAAAATAAAAACATAATAAATTTTTTATGTGATGATGACATTATATCTAAAACATTACACTGCTGTGGAACACTTTTTAATTATTGAAAATAAATATTTCTTTAGATGGAACACTGGATTTCTCATTAAAATTTTAAATTTCAGAATATGTTTCACAATTTGTATTTACCAATAGATACTAGATACCAATAAATTTATGTAAAAAAAATAAAATATATCAACTTATTTAACATACTACATGTCAACTTAGATTATAAGTAGTTAAGGTATCAGTATACATTGGAATAAATTGTTGTTAATTTTCTAAAATTAAACTCATAATTTTCCTCTCACACTTAACAAGTCTTAGAAAACTAACATATCTGCACAAATAAATAAATCAACCATCAATTAATTAAGTGATATTTAACTAAATGATATTTAATTACCTAATTGGGATCTAATAGCACCAGTCATAACTTAGTTTGAAATTTATTTAGAATTTTAATTGCAAATGATACACAATAATTTGCACAGGGAATGTACTAGAATTGTAATTATAAATTAATTATTTTTTTTATTTTTTTTCATTTTGTTTTGTAAGTATTTAAAAATACACATTTTTTTTTATAAAAACAAGAAGATTCAGAATTAAGTTGATTATCCTGTAGATGTATTTGATTCTAGTAGGTTTCTTTCCCTGCATTGTACACTTTAAATTGCGTTAATTTTTTTTAATTATTTGTTTCAAACTGAAATTATCTTGGATGAAAAACTGTCTTACACCGACAAAAGCTGGTTCCTCATAAACATATTGCTGGTAAAGACTGAGTTAATTTAATTGCTTTAATTTATAATACTGGGACTATTCAAAAACTGAAGCAATCATACTTAAAACAAAAACATCAAAGGAATATAAAGGAAAATAAAACTATTAAAGTGAAATGTTCAAAAGTTGTAAAAATTTAAATAAATAATTTTTTTATGCAATTTAATTAAACTTTTTGATGCGTAAGTTTACTGTCGTAAGTTTACTAATTTCATTGACTCTAAATTATGTGGAAGAATGGCAAATAGGCTCTTTTTAAAGGAACAAATTCAGGTTAAACAAGCATTTAATGATGTAGCTATAATCAGTGGATATTATCAGTACACCTTACATTAAGTGTTTCTTCTTAATGCTAAGAGCTAAGTACTCCAAGCAAAACATAATTGTTATTTCTAATATACTAACTCATTTCCAATGAAACCCAAGAAATCTCTGTGCAATCAAAGAAGTCATATAGAAATCTCGTAAGTAGTTGGCAAGAGGAGTGATTAGTCTGAATGTCCCATCTTCAAGGTATTAATATGAGTTATAAATTCTTCTGTTAAAATTCTGAAGAGTCATTTCTTTAGATGAAGAAAATAATTCACTCACTCAAGATTGTAAAATATTTTTCAGCTGACTGTAAATTACTAGAAATAAAAACAAATGCTGCAAAAATTACAGATGTTATTATATTGTGACAGCAATATTGTGACATCCCCAATTCTTTCTTTAAGTTTAACATACTCTTGAAGTTTAACTGTAATATAAATCTTAATGAGTAATACCTTTTTAAAATCTTATATTTTAGTTATTATATTAAAAGTTCACTATTTTAGCATTTAGTTAATGTTGGCAAATTAGGTTGTTTGGTGAAATGCAAGTATCACTCTATTAAATTCTATAGCAAGTAAAAAATTAAACGTATAAATTGGTTTTAAGAGGTCCTGGAAAATTTGTCTTACCAAAGAATTTTTTTTCTGAAAATATAATTTATTAGGCTACCCAAAGGATTTACTGTTATGCCAAAATTCTGCAAGAATAATACAACATATATTTACAGACTTATCTATCAAAATATTCTTAAGTTGTAGTCCCATAAAAAATTTAAATTTTTGTCTAGAATGTTTGGATTTTTTCTAAGTCCTATACATCAGTTAGTTACAAATGTATACTTAATTTAGCATAACTTTGTCACCAACGCCTGCCGCATAACTTTGTCACAAACTAATATTATGGAAAAAAAATATTTCTAGTAGGTTGATCATGAGTTCACAATTCCTGTTTATTAAAAGAAAAAGAGTGCAAAATGTTTTGTGTCAGCCAGATAAAAACTCATTTTATTTTTTAAAAAATATTGCCAATTTTTGCTCTATACTAAAAGTTTTTTTTAATTGAAAAAAATTCTTTTTTAGAGTTTTTGTGATATTAGCCCTTATACCTGGCCAGATAATTTATCTGTTATGCTGAAGTATTGTGAGCTAGAGCATCAAGGGGATCTGCATTCAGGTGTTGGTGAGTAAATTTTAATCAAATTAAAAAGAAAAATATTTCAAAAATGCATTTTATTAGTCTAATATTAACAGTATTAGTTGAAACATTGCTTAATTCTTTACCTATTAGAGAAAAGTGGGCAATGTAAATTGCAAAAGTGATCAAAATAAGGTATAAAATAAAACCTGGTTAAAAAAATATCTTTCAATTACTTTATACAAAGTTACACTTTTTAATTTGTTTATAAGATCCCTGTTGACAAATTTGGTCTGTTAGAAAGTTTTTATTTTTTAAAACATCGATGTCATTGCAAAAAAATGCATACCTGTATCTTTAAAATTGACAGGGGTGGGAATTCTGCGCCAATTGCGCCAGCGCACGCCAAAAATGGTATCCTGCGCTAACCTGCTACAAAACCACATTTAAGTGCAATTCTGCTCCAATTTTTTTTAAATCTTCTTTTAAACGCACATGCTAAAGCACCAAACCAGCTCCCGCACGTCAAATCTTTGCAAAGACGAAATTACGGCAACCTCAAGGGCCGTTTTCGCACGAATTTGCAAAACATTCGATTACCCTCCCCCAACGGAATGCAATGTGTGGATGTGTGGATTATCCCTCTGAAATCGACATTCACGCATGCGCATTCATGTTCAAACACGCTTTGCATCGGTACAAATTAAAATTGCCGAGTACTGATAGCTGATATCACGTGCGACATAGCGAGATAGAATTTAGGGGGCAGCCTCAAAATTTCCAATTTCTAGTTAGCACGGATGGCCATTTCGTACATACGTACCTTGATTAAGTGTGTTTCGCCGGATTTTTACCACGCCCTCTTGTTCTAGATAAAGAAGAAAGGAATTGTTAAAAAGTTAAAGGTGTTTAACCATCAAATGTTTTTACTAAGCATTTAAAAAGAATATTTCCGCTCGGACACGCGTAGTGACGATGCCTTTTATTAAATTTAGGGATGTTTTTTATAATTTACTTGTTGACTGTTGATCATTAACTTTTAAACGTCCGTTTTACATTTGAAATTAAGTATCACAAAAATGTAATCAAAATCCCGGAAGGATTCCGATTAAAAAAAAAAAAAAAGTAATATTTTTTTTTATAAGTTTATAGAACGGCATGTAGGGTAAGATCGTCGTTTTGACGCAGAATTTGACCCGATTCGGAAAATAAAAAAAATTCTCAAAATTTTAGAACATTCACAAAAATTTAGAAACAGTCTTATTTTAATTTTACTGCATTGCTATTTTTGCTATAAGAATTGCTATTTTTACACAAATGAGTTTTATAATAATACAATTTTTTACATAAGTAGTTTTGGCCTTCTGATTGTACCTTTGGCAAACGGAATGTTAAAATTTTAATTAGTTCATTTTTAATTTAATTTTTTTTAACAAACTGACTTCAAAGGGAGGTACAGCACTGAAATTTTAAACATAAGTGGTTTTAGCCTTCGAATTGTACATTTGTGACAAACAGAATGTTAAAATTTAATTAGTTTTTTTTTAACAAATTTGTTTAATTAAAAAAAATTACAAAACGACTTCTAATAAGGCTGCAGCTCAAAATGTTTCAACATAAGTAGTTTTGACCTTCAAATTGTACATTTGTGACAAACAGAACGTCAAATTTTATTTTTTTTATATTGTATAAACCGACTTCAAATAGAGGTACAGCTCTGAAATTTTCAGCATAAGTAGTTTTGGCCTTTTTTTTGTTAATTTTTTAAAAACAGAATTTTAAAATTTTAATTTGTTTTTTATTTAATATTTTTACAAAGCGATTTCTAATAGATCTAGAGCTATGAAATTTTCAACATAAGTAGTTTAGGCCTGCTAATTTTCCTTTTCATAATTACATGTTGAAATAATTCAGAAGGGTGAGGGGGGGGGGGGGGGGTTGTGTTATTGTACTAACGGGCAAATTTTTTTGTTCTCAATAGGAAGGGGGTTCTAATATTAAGGGTTTACGTTACAATTAATTTTTAGCGAGTCAAGCGAACTTGTGTTTGCACTGCAATGAACCTTCTAGTGAGTGAAGCGAGCCTGTCCTTGCATAGCAATAAATTTTCAGCGAGTTTGTGCTTGTGTAGCAATTAAGCTTTTCAGAGAGTTAAGCGAGCTGTGTTTGTGTTACAATGAAACTCTTAGCGAGCAAAAAGAGCTTGGTTTTGCATAGCAAACCCATTCGCGAAATGTCAAAAACTAATAAGTATTTTTTTTTTTTTTTTTTTTTTTTTAAATTTACAAATTATATCTTTTAAATTTGCAAATTATATTTTATTTTGTAATTTTATGTACATCTTATAATTTTATATTTAATAACATGTTTTTTATGTAGAAAAATAAAATTATACAAGTTCAAATTTTAATTATTGTAATTGTTGTTAAATCAGCTACAATTTATTATATTTCTGGTACTAACCTTCGAATTTTGCTGCTACATTTTCTCTTATTCTGCTCCAAAAATTAAATTTTGCTGCTCCAATTTTTTTGCAAATCTGCTCCAAATGTTAAATTTTGCTGCTCCAAAATTGCTCCAAACTGGGCTTTCGCACTTCCCACCCCTGAATTGAGTTAGTAATTGAAAATTGATTGCTGTGCCTAGGGGCTATATGCCTAAATAAAAATGTAAATTCATAACATATTATAAAAAGTTAAAATGTATGATAATATTTACATTAAAACCATTTTTACGTATTTACAAGCATATAAAACTAAAAATGTGACATACTGGCTCAGCAAAAAATTTAATTAATGGTAGTTTGGTTTGCAACAAAACGTCCTCCCCCCAAATCCCCTGATCTGACACCACTGGACTTTTATTTAAGGACATGCTTCCAACTCTTGTTTATAATACTTGTCCCCTAAATGCAACTGACCTTAAGCAATAGATAATCGATATTTGCAACAATGTTACTGGAGAAGAACTCCAAAATATTTACAGAAGCATTATTTGAAGAGCTTGATTATGTATTGGAGTTGATTGAAAACATTTTAAGAACTACGTTTTTTGGGGGTTTTATTTCTAGCATTTAAAAAAAGATCAAATTTTGAAGATTTTCATTTGTCTTGTGAGATTTGTATTTTCTTTTTTATTTAAATCAGTTTCAGATAAAATTATTGAACTGAAAAGTTTCAAAGTCTTTTTTTTTACATAAGATGCAAATTTTGAAATGCATTCTAAGTTCTATATGTATGTTATGTGTAATTGTGTATTTAAATTTTTATTGTATCAGATTTTAAAAGCAAATTCAAGTTCTTTATAAAATATTTATCTGTGTGCATAATTTTTTTTATTATGTGCCCCAAATGGAGACCACTTTTAATGAAATTGAGGGCTGCCTATTTCTTAAGGTTCACACAGGCAGTATCACTGTTTATTTCTATATGCAAGGCTTTAAATGCATTTTGAATTGTTTTGACACTTGTTATTGTATTTTTGATCTAAAAATTTCCAGTATCAATTTGAATACAATCCCTATTTTCAAGGAAGAAATAGCTTTCTAAGGGTGACCAACAGTCAAGCCTTGCCCTATACGGCTTTTGCTATAATTTAAAAATCATTCTGTAAATTTGCTATTGCTTAGATCTTTTCCACATCGTTCTGTGATAGATATGAAATATTTTTTTTGACGCTATAAATTTTTTAAACAATATTTATTTACTATTTATATTAATTTAATTTTAAAATTTAGAATTTTTTTATTTAGTTCCCTAGTCATAACTAGATGGGGCCACTAGCACCATGATCTCCTGAATCATTTCAGAAGTGAATTTGTTTTCATCTTTATTCATTAGTTTTTGATTAATTATTCTCAATGTTAATAAATTCATCGATAACTATTTAAAAATATTTTAACAACATTTCTTTAATCAAACCTCTTTTTAGTTAGATTCTACTTTTCTTTAATGGCAGAACAGAGATCAATATATAATAAAATATAGTAACCCTATACTTGCATACATCAACAAACATCGCTGGATCACAATGTTAGGCTGTTGTACATTGTTGTTTTTCTCAGGGTATTTATTGTAGTTTTTGACTTTGTTTTCTGAAAAACATTGGATAAAACATAGGATAACCAAAAAATACTAATATAGTCCTCATAAAAGGACAAAACGAAGCAAGACTAATGAAGCATTAGTTTTGCGAAGACAAAGTGGAAAGTCGGATGCAGAAGATAGGAATGAATTATTAGTAAGGTAAGGAAATTTTTTATGATGTATTGAATCTTAAGTTTTCATTAAGTAGAAATATTTTTGGCAAATTATTTGAACTAATTTTGTTTATAATAATCACGTAAATATTTATTTAAATAAGTAGTGAATTATAACTATTATTTTATGTTTTCTGGTTAAAATTGGACACAAAACCAGATTTATGTAAATTTTAAAATATTCATTAAATATTTGTTCATTTTACATTGCTTTTGTTTGTTATAAAATCTCAATTCAAAATATTATACTAATAACCTAAAAGGCATTGCATTGTCTTATAAAATGCATAATATCTGTAAAATAAGCAACGGGGATGAAATAAATTTTTTAAAGTTGTGCATGATTAGCTGGTGCATTATATATTGTTCACATACATCTAAAGAATTAATATAGATTTTAAGAAAAATTATTGAAATTTTTCTAAAAAATTCCAAGGGAGATGCCATTAAATATTAATTATTCATAATATTTTTCGTTTGTTTTAATGAATTAATATCTGAAACATTGAAATTATTTTCTAGATACGAAAAACAAATATAATATTTTAAACAAAATTTTTAATGTGGTGGTATATTATTTTAAACTTACTTTATGCAAGGTACCTATTCTCCATTTTTTATTTGAAGGAAGTAGAAAATAAATCACACTATAGTGTCGAAGTTCATGCACAGCATGCAAAATCATGCACAGTTGCATTTAGGTTGGAGGACTCTTTACGTAGTCAAGACTGTATAGGTCTATGGGGAGGAATGCTTTCAGTGGGGTTCTTTGTGAATGGGGGTTTTATTATCAAAAGAGCTCATAAATTAAATTTTAAAATTTATTTTTTGTTTTTTCTCTTTTAGTGGTATTACTGGAAACGAATGCCACAGATCAACTACTGATGTGTTCTAGCATGAAAGTTCCATACTATCAGAATTCCTTCCTACTGAAGAAGTTGTTGAAACACCATGTTGGTCAACTGTAATGGCTTCGACATCTTTTCTTGATGAGAAAGTGTCTTATAATATACTAGTTTCATCAACCCATAATGTGTCTCAGGACCCTTCAATAACTGATTACTAATTGCATAGTAGTTTTTTGACTTTCCATTCAAATGAGCCCTCTATTGTTTGGTGTCATGAAACTAGATAGTCCTTTTCTACCAGAATCGGTTATTGAACTCAAGAACTCCTTGCAGTCGCCACCCTTTCTATCAGGCAGAGTAGTTTGTGACATAGGACATGAGATAACTCAAGCACGAAGACTGGAAGAGCACAATCACACATGTCATTTCAATAGAAAGTTAATTTTCAGAAATGTTTTAATTCAGGGTTTTATTCATACGTACACTTTTGTGTGCAACAAAAAATTATATGTCTACAACGAAAGTTTGATGACTGATAGGAAACAAGGCTTGTCTAAATCAACTCAAGTCTTGGGAGCCATGCCCATTGGAAATGGTTTCTCTCTAGAGGAACTGAAGTTTAGTGTAACGGACATGGCTCATATGTCACAACACACTTATGCTTTTTCTGAAAAAGTTACAGGTGATGTTGTTGAAGCATATTTTACAGAGACTATGGATGCTGTAATAGAATGAAAAGACATAGATAATAATGGCTATTGCAGCATATATGCAATTGTAGATAGACGCTGGTGTAAGCAGACCCATGATCAGGGTTTAAATGCATCAAGTGATGTTGCAGTAATAATAGATGCTGTAACTTAGAAAATAATGTATATAAGTGCCAGAAACAAAGTTTGCTTAATCTGCCAAATAATTCAAGATGGAAGAATTTCTCCAAAAGACCTCACATGCTCAAAAAATTGAACAAGTCCCTCAACTGCCATGGAGAGTGATATTATTGCAGACGGTATTTGGAAGAAGTTCACTGCATTCGCTGTACAGTGGCTGATTGGGATGACGACACAAATATGACATCAGTGCAGGAAAATGTTAGCTTTGGTGGTAAGGTGATAAAGTAGGTATTATAGAGCTCTGTAGAGATTACAAAAAAATACTTCAAAATTCAAGGGTGTCAGTGCTCAGAAAATACTTTGCAGCATATATCAAGGCTTATAAGGGGTGGCAGAAAAGCTATGAAGTGAAATGCTGTGTCTAATCTTCATGAACCAGATCAAGATAAGGTTTCAAAGCTGGCTTCTGAGATCCTGAATGGACCTGTACATGTTTTTGAAAAACATGATTTCTGTAAAAATTTCTGTACTCGGAGGGAATCTGATCCAGATCCATTTGTGTATCAAATTATGACTGATACAGGAAAGTATTCTGCAATAATGGATGAGATCCATCGAATACTTGTGTCATGCTGCAATACACTAATTTATAACTGTACAAACAATCCAGCAGAACACTACATGAGCCAGTTCTGTAAGGCGATAGGTGGAAAGAGAATTGACTTTTCCAAATGAAGTTCAATCAAACGTCGAGCAAACATTGCAACAGTGGCTTGTCAGAATCCAGTGCAAAAATGGCAGCATAATGCTCTAAAAGCATTGACAGGATGACTGGAAGGGCCTTGGAAGGAACACCACAAAACAAATTTCTTGCCAGCCGAATGAAATGTCACGCAACAGAAGAAAGCTATTTGTTCCAGTTAGAAGGAAACATGAGCATGTAGTTAGAAAAGGTAACCAAAAATATGGTGATCAGTCTGATGTGCCTGATTTAGATGTAAACAGTCAAGTACTCAAAACACTTGTTCACATGTCCTCCATTGCAGTAAAGTCAATGGAGTGCAGTGGGGGAATTAGAAGAATTAACTCGTGGCCAAGCTTCTTGCAAAAAATGGCGTTATGAACGATGCAATCTTCGATCTTCAAAGATGTTGTGGGTAGGAAGCTTACTGCTCTTTGTGCCAACTCGTTGAAAAGGATAATTTACAGAGTCAGTATTGAACCTGTTGTTGTGAAACAGTATGAAAAGGAAAAAGGCGTCGAAGTAAAGCATTGTGGTTTGTTTGTTGACCCCCAATTATTCGTTCTTGTACTCAAGCCCAGATGCCTTATTGGAGAAGATGGATTACTGAAAGTGAAATGCTCATTTTCTGCTAATAGCTCAAATAGTCTTATGAAGATTGTGGAATCAAAATGCAACATTGGTCTTAAAGTTAAAGAATAAAAGTTATATCTTCCCAGCACACACAAATACTATTACCAGAGATAAGGACAATTAGCTATAACAAACAAGAAGTGGTGTGATTTATTTGTATGAAGCCTCAAGGGCACCACAACAATCCACATCCAACAAAATGATAATTTCTGGGGAAAAATAATTCCCAAGCTTCAACAGTTTTACACTAAATCCTGTGTTCCTGAAATTATTGATCCCAGACTCCTAAAAAAGAAACCTATCAGAGAACCACATTACATGCTTGAAATCAAAGGGCTAAAAGAACAACAGTGATTAAAAGCAAAATCATCAAATATAACAAAGGGAAATGGCAACCAAACATTTGTTTCTTATGTAGTTTATAATGTAGAATCTTTAAATGAAATTGAATGAAAATTGTTATCTGATACAAAGGCAATTAACTATAACAAACAGGAAATGGTATGTGATTTGCAGCCAGTGTATGCAGCCACAAGGGCATCAAAGATTCAGATATATTGCGCTTTTGTTAAGTCTCCTAATTATTTCTTATCATTTTTCAATTTTATTCTTTTACTTTCCCAAAATGTAAAAAAAATGTGTTTGCATTTGGACATAATATTAAAAGGTAAATGAAACTTCTCTGTCTTTATTATTTAAGTGATTATTTTCTATTGTTGTGCATACTTTTGCTCCTAAGTTTTTTTTATAATGTGCATATGTTCATAAATTATATGTATATATATATTTTTACATTTAATCATACCACTCGATATATAGTGTAATCGGATATATTGTGTATTTTTCCTGTCTCCTGACAAGTGCAATATATCGAGGGGTTACTCTACCAAAAAAGAAACTTATCAGAAAAACACGTTACTACCTTGAAACCATAAGGTAAAAAGAAGATGAATAGTGATTAAAAGCTTGTATGTAAAAAGTGTAACTTTTTGAAAATTAAGAGGAGGATTTTTTTCTTACTTTAATTGTCTTTTCTACTTTATTTTACATTTTTTTTCAATTTACACTGTCCACTTTTCTCCAATGGGTAAAGTATGAAAATGCATTTTGATCTTTTTTGGGCAACCTGTATAGGTATACATAAAATCGGTAGCTGATTTGCTCTCATAAAATAAAGTTAAAGATATGTAAAGCAAACAATAGTCCTCTACAAAGCTAAGGAATGAGTGTCCATTAGATAACTTTACTTACTTCCATAACTATTAACTTACTTCCATTAGATACTTTGTTTCCTTACTTTTTAACTTTCATATATATATTTAACGTATACATTATTTAGAGAACTTTCTCTTTAAAAATAAAACATTCTATATATTACATGCAAAAAATTAAATTTATACTAAAACTAATTTCAGATGATGCATTGAACATTGCAAGAGTATTA
This sequence comes from Linyphia triangularis, assembly GCA_963978545.1. Lineage (NCBI taxonomy): Eukaryota > Metazoa > Arthropoda > Arachnida > Araneae > Linyphiidae > Linyphia > Linyphia triangularis. The sequence continues at coordinate 57,196,668 of OZ021726.1, forward strand.
AAAGATCTGGCTGAACGTGGTCTTGTCTTCAACTACAATGGATGGAAAAACACTTGAACGAATTGTAATTTAATTAGAAGTTCTGATGAGGAATAAATTTTTAGTTTAAGTTTTTATATCTAGTTTGTGTAAGTCATTGAAATCATACTCATATCAACAATGCTTATGAAAGTATCACCTTTCTCACATATTTGTTATAGATTATGAGCTAACATTTTTTTACTACTAGGACAAATATTTGATAAATTATGTCCTATGTTCAAATTAAATATTCATTTGGTTAGTTTACTTTACTTTTTAAAAATATGGTATTCTTTAGTTTATTATATTTTCAACAAAATATTGTGTCTATTTAAGAGTAATTGTCTGTATAATTTCCTAATAGACCTAATGCAGCTTTTTTTTTTCAAAGTATAGCATAAAGCATGTGAAATTTTTTCTTCTTTAAAAAGCAGAGTGTACTTATTTTGAAACAAATTTAATGACAATTTATTATATTTTGAATTCTAAAAAAAAAAAAATTGAAGTAACTTTTTTTTTTTGGTCGATAGTTCTACAGAAACGGAGAAAAAATGCAAACTGCAATTTAGATATGTTGATATTAAAATAAAGTACAATTTACTATCCATTTAAATTTTTTTACTATCTTTTATTGTTGTTAGCTATGGTAAAAAATTTCCATAAGTTTTGAAGCAATGTTTTGACTGGCATTGTGTTTGGTTCTAGGTTTATTTGGTAGAAAAAGACCATGGATAATTTTTAATGTTTTTTTTAATTTTTTTCAGTTATTTAGGATAATAATATTGAGTTTATTATCTTACAGATAAAATTGATGTTCTTGAAAAATATATTTTTTTTGCAAAGCGACTTCTAAAATGGCTACAGCTCTGAAATTTTCAACGTGAGTTGTTTTAGCCTTTTATTGAACTTTTAAAAAATAGAACATTAAAATTTTGATTAGTTTTTTTTTTTTTTTTTAAATTAACAAATATTTTACAAAACGATTTCTAATTAGACTACAGCTCCGAAATTTTCAATATAAGTAGTTATAGCCTTCTTATTTGACTTTTGGAAAAACAGAATTTTAAAATTTTGATTAGGTTTTTTAATTATTTTGTTTAATTAACAAATATTTTTCAAAATGATTTCTAACAGGGCTACAGTAAATTTTCAACATAAGTAGCTTTGGCTTTCTGATTGGACTTGACAAACAAAACGTTAATATTTTAAATTTATTTTATAATTAATTTTTTCAATTAATATTTTCGCACAAGTAGTTTTGGACTTAACATTTTGCTTATCACAAAAACGTGTTAAAATATTCTCAAAGGGGTATTGTATTAACAACGAGCAAAGCTACCCTATGCTTCCATAGCAATCTCAACAAATAAAGTAAACCTGTGCTTATGTGTCAATGAGCTTTTCAGCAAATGAAGTAAGCTGTGTTTGTTACAATTAAACTTTTAGCGAGTGAAGCGAGCTTAGTTTTGCGTAGCAATGAACCTTTTGTGAGCAAAGCACCGAAAGCTGAGACCTATTCACCAACGACGGGTCTCAGCAACACGAAGCCATTGAGCTAGTTGTTACATAAAATAAAAATTTCATATTTTTGTAGCGATACTTTTGGAGATAATATGATCAGAAAAATACACCATATGATTTATAGACAGTAAGACTTTATCTCTCCTGTTCTGATACATCCAAGTAGTATTAACTTAGGAAGTAAAGTCTTTATTTATCTTATAAAATAAACTAAGTTACTGTAATCTTTTTCTAAACATATTTTTTTCATATGAAAGTAAATTTTTATTTATTTAGTGCTCAAAAATTTTCAAAATATTCTATTCGTTGAAACATTCTGAGAATTATTTGAATAAAATCCAATGTATTGCTTATATAATTTTGTTGTATGCATTACATAAACAGCAGATTGTAGTTTTATATTCAGTAATTTTCCCAAAAATTGAAAAAAAACACCTTAATATGTAATGTAAAAGCATGAAAATGCCATGAATGAATTTTATAAAGATAAATTAAAGCATGCAACTATACCATGTGCCTATTACTAGTTCTATCAAAAAGTTAATTTTTAATAAATTTCGAATGAAAATCAATTTAGGACTTCTATTCGTACAAAATATTCTATTAGAAATGCAATAACAAAACAACTAAGAATGCCGAAATTTATGGTAAAATTATAAATTAAAGAACATATTTAGTGTTTACTCCTACTAAATATAGATGGCAGCACCACCACCTTAAATAATCTTATTTCAAAGGATGGTTTCCGAAGTGAAGAATTTAGTAAACGTTTCATTTCCTTAACATAGATGGCAGCAGTGTGTTTGAATTAGCAAAGCTCATATCAAGGACACTTTGGAATTAGATTTACTACTCCCCTCTTGAAAGTTTCACATATGCCTATTTTTATCAGGACCGATTTTTCATAACAGTAATTTTTTTCCCACATGTATTTGGCATTTTTGGTTGAAATTTAATACATAATTAAATTTTTAAGTACGACTGAACTCTCTGTTAAAATAATTTTGTAGTGATGGAATATTCAAATAATTAAAAAACAAACAAAATATTTAGATTTTAAAAAAGAGTAATAAAATCGATTGATCATCTGAAAACGAAATTAATTTAATTTTTGAATGCCAAATTAGTACAATAACTAACGTTGATGAAAGTTTCGAAACTATTTTTGAATTCTAAGTAATAAAACTATAAATAGCATTGAATGTAATGTAAAATATCAGTTTTGAGAAATAGTGTCCGATATCAATGACTGCAATTCGATTAACTATATTTCGGAATACCTGGAAACTAGGCTTGGGCGATGTTAACATTTCTGCATCGCGATATATCGGGAAGCAAACATCGCGATGTCACGATACATCGCGATGTCACGATACATCGCGATGTGAACTATATATATTTTTTACAAAATACCATAACGCGCTATATAACCGAAAGTTATGCTTAAATACCAAATTTGTTATCATCCATGAAAGGAGAAGTGGGGGGGGGGGGGGAAGAAGGACAAGTGCCCTTCATGGCAGTGCACATGTTACTTTAGTTATTGGATATTCTTAATTATTAAATCAAAAACATACTTTATAATGAATATTGTATTACTTACTAGTACAATATAACTATAAAACAATAAAAATAAAATTAATGCATAACATTTAAAATTCTAATAATCTTTATTTTGAGCAAAAAAAATCTGGACTTCCGCATTATTAAGAAGCAAGTTGAATTGAGTAATTAATCTTATGGAAATAAACTTTATTCAAATCATACAAACTGAAAAAAATATATATAAAACATTTATTTACTTACGAGTCAGAAGAGAAAATCCTTCAACGTAAATGGGAAAAAAATCGTTTATAAGTATTTAAGCAGTCAAAGAGAAACAACTGTGATCAGTCCATGCGCTAGTTCATATTGACTTTGGCAGATATAACAAACCATCATAGTAATAAATAACCTGATTATCTTAACTAGATAAGAACTAGACAGAAATTACCAAGCTGGAATACTGCAATCCCCTTGAGTTAATAAATAAAACAAAGCTCTCAAAGGGTAAAAATGTTGGATAAAAAAAATCCTGAAGTAATAAAAGATTTAAAAATACAAAAATGTTATATTTTATTTCTTCCAAGTTAGAGAGGAAAAAAAAAAAGTTTAGGAAACTCTCAATTGAATTGCAATAATAGAATATCAAGGTCTTACATCTGATGACAAATTACATAAAAATCAAAACGAGTTGAGGGAACAAAAAAAAAAAAAAAGAAAAAAAAAAAAAAAAAAAAAGTTCAAACAATAAAAGGAATACTTCTTTCATCGAATCTCCAATATTAATAGACTAATGGCGCCTGAAAACCACCATTACTCAGCTGTAAAAACGAAATAGGAAATAAACGCGAGACCTAAAATGGAAACATCGCACATACCGAAGGTGGATACGATTATCACGATGCGGATGAAGTATCACCCCAGCAAAAACAAATGGAAATCGTCTCAAACGGCGCGGTGTAGCTGTTACACTACGTTTCTATACAGTCTTGGATACACCGCACATATGCAGGAAGGATTATCTGCGATGTGGTGAAGTATCGTATCACAAATGGCGCGGTGTCGACGGTTTCAATACGTTTCTATAGTATTTTAGAAATACCGCGCATGAATCGTGTTATCAACGGTTCTTCGTCCTTGAAGTGCTAGACAAGTATCGCTTGTCAGAAATGATCGTGATGTATCGGTTTGGGGAATATAGTGAAACCGGTTTGACGATGTTGATTTCACACCGGTTTTGGACGATGTATCGATACATCTCCCAAGCCTACTGGAAACTGAATTTTTAAATTTTAAGGTGGTTGGTACATCCCTGTATGCCCATGTAAAATTTAATAAGTTTAGACACACTTTTCATACGAATCAAATATCTCATGCGATTCTTACATTTTATATATTTAATTACTTTATGATAGTTTTTGAATGACATAAATATGATTTTTAAAATATTAAAACAAAATTTAAAAAATTCCAACTTAAACTATTGTTAAGAAATAATGAGGTTGTAGAAAATTCAATTCTTCCTGTAAAATTCTTCAATGCCTCGTACTTATAAATACAAAAAAATTTAAATTATAAAAAAACATTAAAAAAAAAAAAAAAAAATTAAAAAAAAATGGGTAACTGCATAATCTTGAACTGTTTTTTGGAGAAAAATGTATTAAAAGATATAAAGATCGGTTTGGAGATAATGAATTTCAAAGTTAACAATGGTTTTCAAATAAAATCAAAGTGATTCAACCCTTTTAAAAAAATAGGTTCCACCGAGATTTGAACTCGGATCGCTGGATTCAAAGTCCAGAGTGCTAACCATTACACCATGGAACCCGTATCAAAGTGGAGATTTATACACAAGTAGATAGTAAAACGAAATAGATGTGTAATCTTTCGTGAGGCTAGAGTTGATTCAGCTTAATCTCAATGCGGATGGAAAAATGACCGGATTGCTTGTAATTTTTATTGTTATTTGGGTCTCTTTTTCCATCCGCAGTTAAATATGATTATAAAGAACAGAAATCGTTACAGGTCGCACGTTACATGAACGTGAGAGATTCCTGGATGTAGAAAAGATTCTGTTGAGATGGGGGGATGGGGGGGGGGGGGGAAGTCTCGAAAAACATCCACGTTCTTTGTGTAATTCGTTCAAAGTTTGCTTAAATTAATAAGTGGATTTGTTTTTTTATTGTTTTTTCTTTTATCAGTCAAAGTCTGGGAATTGAACGGAATCAATATTTTAATTCTACCTGTAAAATAACTTTTGATATTCAGATTGCAATTAGTTAATTTTCTTGTTGATTATATAAGTATGAATTTTTTTATCTTTTGAACTTTTCATAGATTTTGCCTTTGGTAATATTCCTTAAATGTGTGTTAAAGTGTATGATTTTTTTAAAGCATTTTACTTTAATATTTATGAGTTACTGATGTACAATACAACGTTTGGTTTTTGAGTTATTATAAGTCGAAGTGAAAGATTTTTTTTCCGCATTTTTTTTCCAGAGAAAACAAACCATTGGAGAAATCTAATATTTTGCAGACGTAGAGGTGTCTGACTTACAAAAACACTAATTTCTCCCTTTTTTAATTTTCATTACAGTTTTGTGTTATTAAATATCTAAATTTTGAAAAAATCAATTTTTAGCTTTCGCTATTGATATTTCAAAGAAATTGTTCAACTCTTGTACAATTTTATCCATTCCACTGAAATAGTTTTAAAATTACTTATAAAAGTTTTGCAACTTCATGTAACAAATTTTAAGACGCACAATTTCAGTTGTTGCTCAACAAAACCCAGTATACAACATTAAGAACATTTCTCATAAAAAATACTCAAATTTGTTGTTACATTAAACATTGTTATAGAAATTTTTTAAATAAGTAAATTTAAATTTGATGTACAACAGAGTTACACTAAACGTCATAACCATTACTTAATATTTTAAATTTTGTTTCATAGTGGAAAAGCAGCGTTAGATCCTTACTAAGCAAACGATATAAAAATAAAAATGACAACAGTAGTAATAGAGGGGGGCTAGAGACCCCCCATCCCACTTCCCACAAAATCCCATTTGGTATCGTGAAGTATATCCATAACCACACTTCTAAATATTTTGCTAACCACTCCTATCAGTCTAAATAGCTCCTTTCCCACAAGGCAAAAGAAAACATTCTCGGTCTTGTACAAACTCCCCACCACAAAGATGGTTTTGCCTATTAATATAATCCACAGTATATGCAACAAATTATTCTTTTACCAGCACACACGGTTCCATTATATCGTTTCTATAAGGGGCATTGTGCTTGTAAGGGTACAAAACAAGTTAAATAAACATCGGAGTAGGGCATTTCGGGTGAGAGAAGCAGTTGGACGTTTAAGCTCACTTTAAGGCTCGGTTAAATCCTCTGAATTTGTTTTTGTTGAGCTGGGGTGATTTCCCCTTCACCACTATTCCAGAGGATGAGGAGGGAGGGAGAAATGATTTAGGTTTGTGTAACGTAGATTATTTTCCCTTTTTAGGGATATTTTCTTCTTTAAAATTCCCTTCAATGTCCTTTCATCGAGGAATTTTTTTGTGTGTATCTTGCCGGAAAAACTAGGGGTGTGGAACATCGCACAACTTTCAATTACATTATAATACTGATCACTACATTTAAATTTGAAGTGGAATAGTGTTAATAGCGTTTTCATATTTTCATTTATTTAAAAAAATGGCCAGTTAGGCGATATTTTTGGGAGTTAAATTCAATATAGGGGAAAAAATACCCCTCTAAAATTGCGAATTTGGCGATATACTTGTCGATGATTCTTACATTATCCTTTCTTGTAAGTGAAACAAAAGAGAGGGGAAAAACGGTTGTTGATGAGCGATGCTTAAGGGAAGCGAACTCAGTGTTAAAGAAACTCGTTTTTCAACTTTTTACTCATTTATAGCGGGTATATATATTTTACGGAAATTTCGAAGATGGGTATGTTTTAAACACCTTAAGAGGCTTTGCTATAGTGATTTTGATTAAAATCATTAGAGCCGTTTTTCTGAAAAACATGATTTTTTCATCTTTTGCGTACGCGCAATATTGATGAAAACTTTTATTTTAGGTCCCATGGCCATCACTAACCTGTGCATCAAATTTGAACATTGTAGGACAATTTGTTATTTCGGGATTTATGCCAGCCGACCACGTACACATCGACACACAGACAGACATTTTTTCTGGAACACTTTTTTGAAATCAGGATGCTCCAAAATTTGTTAAAAATGAAAAAAAAAAAAAAAAAAAAAAAAAAAGAATATTTTTTTGACCGAAATAACACATTTATTACTATGTATTAACGTATGGATAATTGAAAGTAAAAAAGACTTTTCTCCAAAAGGACGATTGCTTCGTTTGAGTATAACCAGCTGAAGTTCAAAATTTATTAGAAATAATAATTTTGAATAATTCTCAACAATTATAATGACCAAGAAACACTCTTGACCAAGAAGCAGGAATGCTAGAGCAGATTTTCTCATTTGCTCTATTTTTGGTCTTTGCATATTTATTTTTTATATGGATATGCAAAGACAGACAGTCTTTCTCCCATCCGTTCTTATGCGTTTTCCTACAGTCGTTAAACTAGGTATAGGAACCAAGTCTTTTGAACTCACTGAAATGAAGTTCCTGTTACCTCACATCTATTTGGCTGCTCGGAATGGGCTGCCTGCCCATGTGTATCTGGCTGCATATGTTGACCTGGTTAAGAAGGTGTAGCTTAAGGTTCGACATCTAAAGGGAAGGACCGTCCTGGTAACAACTCGACTTTTGAAAACGTCTGCATCGAGTGACTCTTTGGCAAATTTTTTAAAATTATTCAGGCATTTTTTGATTTTGAACTTTTCACAAAGTCGTTTCCAAAAAAAAAAAAAAAAAAAAAAAAAAAAAAAATATATATATATATATATATATATATATATATATATATATATATATATATATATATATATATATATATATATATATATATATATATATATATATATATATATATATATATATATATATATATATCCCCTTTAAAAAAAATCTAACAACTTGAACTTGACGTTGTGAAATATAAATAATTGATTTTATTTTTTATAATTAACATGATCTCTTAATTGATGAATGATAATAAAAACTCTGTTAAAAGTTATATACCAGGTATTATAGTAATAGTGGTCGTTGGATAAAAATGGCCAACCGCCATTACTAACTTTGGCAATGCTCAAACACTTTGGATTTTTACCTTCAATATTATACGTATATTTTGGTTTCATCTAGTACAAACGGGTCACTTTTGAAATGACTGGCTATAGACCACAATATTTACATTTATATTGCATAATTTCCCTTTGGACAATTCTATCTGGTGGTGCATTTCATCTCATTTTGTTACTCAATTTTGACCTGCTTCCTAACCACTTGAATTCAAGCACAGTAAAAATATAATACTCCATCATAGTACTTAATGTAAATAACAGTTACAAAATAATGAATATGTGTTGGCTGTGCGATTGATGGTACTTCTAGAAACATTTTTTTCACGTAAGATATGCACTTTTTGACTAGACTGTAATATAGTTAATGAAGATATAATTGATGAAATATAATAGCATTCTATTTATGTATGACAACAACACAGTCAATTTCTATGCGTGGAAATCAATTTGTTATTATGCTCCATTATTGACTTAAAAAAAGTAGAAGAAAAAAAAAACTGGGGGTGTGGAACATTGCACAACTTTCAATTACACTATAACACTGGCGTGGATCTATGTCACTTACCGTTTGTATATTTTCATCCTTCATTTAGAATAAATGGCCAGTTTGGCAATATTTTTTGCAGTAATTCTTGTGTGTGTCTAAAAAAAAAAAAAATCCACTAAAATTATGATTTTGGCGATATAAATTTCAATAATCCTTATATTATCCTTTATTATAAATGAAACTGAGGGGAGAAGTATGCTCAACACACACACACACATACACACACACAGAGAGAGAGAGAGAGAGAGAGAGAGAGAGAGAGAGATTTTTTCTAGATCACTTTTTTGAAATCAGGATGTTCCAAAACGTGTAGAAATGCAAAAAAAAAAAAAAAAAAAACATCGTTTTTTTTAAATTTTTTTTTTGACCGCACGCTATACTTTCATAACCCTATGCATTACATATGGGTAATTGAAAGTAAAAAATCATGCTGTTAATAAATGCGCTAAACAGGAAAACCAATTTTTAATAAATTTGTCAAATGATAAAAGTTAGTGTTTCCTCTTTTACAATTAACAGACTAAAACTGAAAGTAGTTAATAATAAAAAAAAATATTTTTCACATTTTAGTGTATTTATTTAATCTTGTTGTTTTAATAAAGTTATTTTCGATAATAACTCTTAAAATCTCAGTGTACCTTTGAAATAAATAACTTGAAATCTTTACATATATTAACCGCAAGTCGTTTTTCACTTCCTATGCATATACAATCAGCATCCACATTCAAAACAATGCACTGCGTAGGGACAAATACTTCCCTATCAAGTAACCCATGGGGGAAAATGTCCCTCTACTTCTCAATCCTCAACAGCTATACAAACATTCGGGGCCTCTTTTTGTTGAATGCGCATGCGCCTAAGTTCAATGCACATGAATTGAAAACTATAAAAGGACAATTGCCTACAAATCCCTATTTAACGGACGTTTAGACTCGAATTAAAGTCCGGCAAAATATTTATTTTGTATGGTAATGGGTTCCCTTATTACTGGGAAGGGAAAGGAGGAGATTTACATAACTTCCCATTGCCCCCATCACGCTGCTAGATAGAGCAGGTAATTTTCTGCTGCGAATTTAGGCTGTATTTTTTTTTTTTTTACTCTGGGAAATTGAATAACAGTGTGTATATCAAAAGGTTCATGTAAAAGAAATGTGTTTTGTGGCAATCTTTATTCAACAGATTTTGAAAATCGGATCAATATTTAACCTAAAATATATTTTTTAGTGATAATAAAATAACAATCGAAAAGGAGTTCGCATTAATAGATGTCTATGAGAAGACGATAATTTTCAATATATTCACAAGTGGTTACCAAAAACCAAACAAAAAGTATAGATGTGGAACATAGCAAAACTTTCAATTACACTATATAATATTGGTCATTCCATTAAAATTTAACATGGTGTTACTTACCATTTTCTTTTTATTATTCATTAAAAAAAAAAAAAAGTGCCCAGTTTGGAGATATTTTTAGAAATAATTTTTACAAATTATAAGTAGGTGATTATAAACTTAAAAAATAATTTAAAAAAAAATTAATTGAATTATAAAATTTTAAATTAAATGCAGCGGAACGGGCGTCTTGACAGACGTCATCTTGAACATCCGTCTTGACAGACCGTATTGATGGATTAAGGTGATCCGTTTGATGGACTTTTTTTTATTTTTTATCTCGCCCACGATCGACTGTTTAATACGTAAGTACCCTTAATAGAAACACGTGTTGAAGCAACATTTTAGTTACAGTGACTGCCCCAATCTAACTTATTTTTCTTTACTTGTGTATTTTTTATGACTATATTTTCATTTAAATAAAAACATTTTCGAGAACTAATTTGGTTAAAAGCACCATTAATTTTTTTTTTTTATGAACGACTTTATAAATTTCGGCATTGAAAAATTGCAGCGGGGTAATTATTTAAAATTTTGTGACAACTCTTAATAAAATTGTCGTCCTTCCAAATCCACTGAGTTCTCGTTCTGTTTACTAAAAGAGATAAAATGTTCGTTCCAACGTACGCTCAGGTGATTCAATACAGCAGTGTCTTCTACGTCATATTTTTCCTCGTTGAACAAGTTGAGGAATACTATTTTTCTCAGCATTTGTACATCGGTTCCATGGTGTAATGGTTAGCACTCTGGACTTTGAATCCAGCGATCCGAGTTCAAATCTCGGTGGAACCTATTAGTTTTTTTTAAATTGATGTTCAATCAATTTTTGTTTTGTTTTTGCTATTAGTGTCGTAATTAAATTTCTCTATTTTATTGGAAAATGAATTTTATTTTTTGAAATTTAATGGTTTTTTTTCGGTAAATAAAACATAATGTATTGTAAAATTATTGAAATCTCATGGAATTACTCATGAAGATAACTTTTGGTTAGATCTCTGATATCTCACACCAAAAGTTGATAGGTTTCTTAACAGAATATCTCCAAATACTATTTTTTTTTAGTTATTGGGTTAAAAAAAAATCGAATATTTCTTTCTTCAATAAGTTCCAAAATTTTTTAGTGGTTGCTTTGTAATTTACTACTTAAAACTTGAATAAAATGTGTGGAATTTTCAACTTTGTTTATAAATGTTATTTATTTGAAACATTCTATACTCAAATGACGGAACTTTAGTTTTTAGAAAAGTATTTCTGATTGCTTTCAAAGAGTTGAAGACCACGAATCAAAAATAATCATTAACTTAATTATTGTTTATTATGTCTCATAATTAATCTAAGATAGTTTGGAAAAAAAAAATTGGCACAAAAACTGGTAAGAACAAGTTTATTTCTGCTCAATAATTAAATTCAGATATCAAATCTGATACAATTATTATGTTTGGGAAAAATAAACATTCTCTCTAATGAAAGCCTGAATGGTTCTAAATTGAATATCACAAAATTAAAAGTTTCCTTACAAAAAGCGAAGCCAACCATTAGAACCAACGTTTTTGTTTAAAAGTTATAAAAGTGAATATATACAAGGATGAAACAAGAAAGAGGTTTATCAACAATCTCAAGGCTTGCTCGGACTTCTCTGTGATTCGGGCTGAATTTACAGTATTGTGACTCAGCCATTTCCTTTTTTATTTGTATGCCTTTACTTCGTATTTCGACCTCCCGCCCAACAGAAAAGACCGTTCCCTCGAAACCCTAGTGTACATCGGCAAAACCCTAATTCCTGAACGCAGACTGCGTCAGGGGCGCATTGCAGGTCAGAAATACATGATGCCATCAACTTCGAGATATTATCTTCCTCCCTTGCCAAGGCACTCTCTGGTCGCCTGTCCACCTCTAATATGATATTTTCGATCTTGTTGTTTCTGTTGGTCTCTTCCATACCACCGTAATTTACAAGAAATGACTGGGTACTTGCTACAACTCTTCTACTATTTCCTAGATTAATATTTGAAGGATTATTGTTCATAAAGTTATTGTTTACAAGATTGCTGCTCAGAAGATTTCTGTTACCAGGTTTGTTTTGAAAATTACCGTTTCCAAGATTACTACTTTTAAGTTCACTGCTTCCAATATTGTTAATTTTATTATTACTGTTACCAAAATTATTGTTTCTAAGTTTATTGATTGCAAGATTACTGTTTTCAGTATTACTTATAAAATTACCTTGTCGTAGATTACTGTTTTCAAGATTGCTAATATCAATATTATTGTTTCTGTTAATATTGCTTCTAGGAGCACTATTTCCAAGATTAATATTTTCAAAATCACTATTCCCACGGTTATTATTCTCCAAATTATTATTCCCAAGATTAATAGTTCTCAGATTACTGTTTTTTAGATTACTAAATCGCAGATTACTCCTCCCACGATTATTATTTTCATGATTCCTGTTTACAAAATTATTGTTTTCACTTTTGGTTTTTCCAAGATTATCGTTAACAATATTACTCTCTCTATCGCCAGAATTAGCTATTTCAGTTTCACGACTAAAATGACTAACATGGGGAGCAGTATCAAGTTTACTATTATTAGTCCTAAGGCTGAATTTACCAGAAGGCATTTGACCGTTACCAGATTCAGAACTAAATTGACTATAGTCGGGCAGCCCTTGATTGTTATACATTTTAGTTTTAAATTGCGTATTATCAGCTGTAAAATCACCTTCAGCTCTAATACCTTCGCCTTCAGTCTCTAATGCTCCATGTGGGTATTCGAATCCCTCCTCATTCAGAGTGTTATCAGTATCCTGTGATGGTTCGTCTACAGTAACCGGGAGTTCAGTGTCTTCACCTGCAGGACCAAGATTAGCTATAAACTGGTTGTTACTGTCACCATGACCATACATAGGTTGATCACCCTCGAGGTTTACCCTGAAATCACCGCCATCGTTCTTGAATACATTAACACCAGGTGGGTTTAGGTTTTTAAACGAGTGCTGGCCGTTACTAATTTCTTGTTGAATGTTATCTGTATCCTGTGATGGTTCCTCTACAGTAACCGGGAGCTCAATGTCTTCATCTGCAGGACCAAGGTCAGCTATAGGCTGGTTGTTACTGTCACTATGACCATATATAGATTGATCACCCCCGAGGTTTACTCTGAATTCATTGTTCTCAAATCTATCAACAGCAGGTGGGTTTAGGTTTCTAAAAGAGTGCTGATCGTATTCGATTTGACTGCTATCCATTTCATTTTCCAACTGATTGTCATAATCTCTTTCACTGTTGTCCATTTCTTGTTCAGTGTCGTATTCTGCATCTAAGGACCTTCTCTTTCTGCTACTATGCAGGTGAGGTGTGAAGAGTAACAAGTTGTTTACTGTAACAAATATCATAATGTTATGTTCTCTTAATAAAAATCGTTGACACTAATCCTGCTCGTAGGGCTAAGAATACAAATAGACTAAATTTAATCTTTTGTTTTTGCATCATCAATATAGAAGGGTGAAGTTAAAATAGTTGTATCACAATATACATAAACAATAAGATTAATGCTTTCACTTAATTACAAGAGCAAAAATATGATATGGTGCCAACTTTGTGGATGCATGGGAAGCAAATAATCTAGGTATATTTATGATCTAGGGTGTGGAACTTCGCCCAACTTTCAGTTACACTTAATTTTGGTCATTGCATGGTGTAATTTACTGTTTCCATGTTTTCATTAATTAATGCATATTTTCATTAATTAATTAAAAAAAATGACCAATTTTGCAATCTCAAAAATCGTGGTTTTAGGTGGCTGTTAATGCGGTTATCACAACTTCTGTAAAAAAAAAAAAAAAAAAAAAAAAAAGAAAAAAAAAAAAAAAACTTTACCGATTTTGATCGAAATTACTGTTTTAATGCCTTTTAACGAGTTATAAACATCCTACCACCGAAATTCCCAGAAAAATGCAATGAAGCTGTAAAAAGCTAAAAACCAAATGTCTTTAACAAAGAGTTCTCTTCCCTTGATCATCGTTCAATAATGACTGTTTCCCTTAAGAATATATCGTCAATTTCGCCATTTTTTTGGCAATTGTAATAATTATTGCCAAAAAAAAAAAAAAAAAATCGCCAATGAAATATGAACAATGAAAATAGAAAAACGATAAATTATACCAAGCTAATGCAAATTTAAATGGTGTGACCAGTAGCAGGGTAATTGAAAGTTGTGCAATGTTTTACCACCCTTAGTTTCCCCTCTGGACATTCCAATTAAAGTTCTATAACCGCATTTCTTTGTTTAAAAGGAATGATCTCACAGTTCAGTCGCTAAATGCTGACCTAACATGTCAGGTGTTGGGGGCTCGATTCTCCGTTTAGACTTTCAGCAAAACCTGATTTTGAAAACCACTATATATGACGACAATAATCACAGATTGTCTCTTGTCAAATGTTAGGATGGCTGATTTTTGTTTTCCTGGGACTTACTTCATTCGAGATGCAAATGCAGATTAACTCCCCATCAAAAGTAAGTATTTGAGACACTTAAATTCAGTGCAGTATCAACTGAACATCAAATTACAGACTTGGCCAATAGTTATTCAGGCTGAAACTGAATGGAAAGGGTTGTAATGCATGCCATACTCACCTTGCCTAATCTCTCTCAGCATGTACCTCTGCTTGGTGGCAAAGAATCCCTTGTTGGTGAAAACCGAGCAGGTGATGTTTCCTTCTTGTTCCTGTCTGAGTTCGGAGATAGACAGCACTTCACCCCCGGGACTGAGACGCATGTTGCTGGGGAGGGTACTTGTTTCACCCTCACCCTCCATGAACCACTTGAAGCTGAGACCCTCCTTTGGAAGTGTGGTGCGACGCATGTTCAGAACGAGAGTTTCGCCTGGATAGATGAACCCTTGGTCTGGAAAGAGACGATATTAGTAGAGATTTCAACTGTGTAGGATGTAATTGAATTTTGATGACAACTAAGATAGGAAACCAGGACCGCAATGCTTTAATTTATGATCGGGAGATAGTGGTAGCCAAAACAACAATCCACCACTCGTAATGCACCGTTGTGGCAAAGCAACTATTTAATCGGCCGCAACTTCTTGAGCATTTTTTTGGTAAGTTTTTTTCTACGTTGGAGGTATACCTTGGTCATTTTATCAAAATGTGCGATCTGGGAACCTACAAAATAATATTTAATCTTAAATACGAACTATATAGAAACATATTTAATATTTTACTCAAATATCAATTCGTACATTTTTGTCGCCTAATTATTATTTCATTTAAAGTGGTATTTTTTCATAGGACAATCAATGACTATATTTAAGGCTTGACAAAGAAAATTAACCAAATTACATTTTTTGGTTCTTACGTATTGTTACGAATTTTTGTAAATTTGTAAATATTTCGTAGTGCTAATTTTGTAAATAGATAAATTTCTGTACATTTCGCATAAGACAGTGCAATAGTTCGACGTTAAATTGGTTTCCCTGCAGTGAGCATCTCAATGTTTGATAGCGAGTTTTACAGAGGTAACTCTGGGAAGCGAGTTTCAAGGGGCAGGGCATTTAACATTATGGTAATGGGAATCTCGCCAATTTGGCGAGATAGAGCCAAGTTGGCGATGGTTTTGGCGACTAATTTTTGTCGCCAAATTTGGCGAGAAATCATCAGATGTCGCCAAACTTGGCGACAATTTGGCGACATTTTCGGTACATGTATCCCATGTATGTACATGTATAGGTATTTTCGACTACTATCTGGAAGGTTCTCCAGACATCCATCTCTAGAAGGTTCGTGAAGATTCGCAGCCTCCCCTATATAAACCCGGCTGTGAGTGAGTCAGTCAGTTAGTTGTTGACTGTTTTTGAGTCACGGAGCTAGTTGTTAGCTGAGTCCGTTAGTTGACTGAAGTTAGTTGATTTTGAATCACTGAGTTAGTTGTCTCTCAACGTTCATTGTGAGAACTGTTTTCTTGACTTGAGTTAGTTCTTGGATTTTGAGTCACTGAATTAGTTGACTGGAGATACTGAGCGAACTGTATTGCATTGTCTTTTGCGGTGATTTAGCAGTTGTTATCAAGTTTTTAACTGCTGTTTTGTGCTTTATTGAGGTAAAAAGAGCTGTATTGTGTCTACTAGAACGAGAAGTTCTGGAGCTGTAAGAGAACTGTGAAGAGCTATTTTGGAATAAATTTCTGCAAGTTTTGATCTGCTTTGGCGTCAAATCTTTCGAACCCGTACAACGCAACAGTATTATTCCATCGACGTTAGCGAGATAAAAAAAGTTCGCCAAATGGATTCTCTTAGTCCGTCAAAACAGTCGATCTGGACGGATGCCCGGTCCGCAACGCAGATGAGGCATTCAGGCCCTGACGCTGGTCCAAACCGAACCGCGGACATACGAGGAAGCCAGATAATTTAAACTCTTATGCTACCAACAAAAAGTTCACTAACTTTCGATGGGATAGTATGCAAATTTCCTAGATATGGTTAATGAAAACTTCACTATAATCATTTAATCAGTCTCACAGTTACCAAAAAACAGATGAGTGATTTGACATTTTTGAGATTTCTAAAATTGTTATTAGTACATTAAAATTTCGCCGAATCTTAAGTTTCAGAAAATCGTCAAAAATGTGGTTTTGAATGGGCTGTAAATGTTCGCCTAGGGGAGGAGTAACTGACATACTTCTTTGTCTTCTGGTATTCGTTGCTCGATGTGTCTGAGCCTGTTTTGTACAAAAAATTATAATCAGAAAAATTATAAATAGCCAACTATTAACTAATATATCTAATAACTAATATATATGTATACTATATTAACTAATAAATAATATATATATATACTAAAAAGAAGAAAAAAAAAAGAGGGGGGTGGGGTGGAAAGAAAAATGAAATATTCGTCAAAAAACCTCTATCGCCAAATCTTATCACCAGACGACCTCAAAAATCTCCAACGACTACTTCTAATTGTTTTAATTTCGATTTTCAAACAAATAATATAATATGTAGATTTGTAAATAAACTGTTTGCCAGAAACGGTGGCCAGAACGATTTGCCAGAAACTTTAAATTCCCCAGTAAAACAACTTTGGCCAATATCGCTTGACATTGACCAATCCCGATGTGGAATGTTAAAAGTATGTCATTGGCTGTCAATGTTATCGGCCAATTGAGCACAATGCTGGATAAAATGTACTGGAAGTTTTGAAATGCTGATACACATTTTTAAAATTGAAATAATCGGTTCATAAGGAGGGCAAAAATATGATTTGTGCTGATTTGAGATATTTATTTAAAAAAAAAAAAATCGTGAATTTTGGAACGATGTTCGAGTTTCTGTCGAAATTGGCCAATCTTCCAGATTGGCCAATCTTCCACTTTTTCTGACATTGGACAATGCTGTAGGTATATCATTTACCTATATGGTTTTGTATAAATGGATCAAAAGGGAACATTACAAAAAACACCGCCTAGAAATAAGATGGCAACAACAGGGCCAGTTCTTCAAGTCCTGGACGTTACCCACTTGATCTTCGAAAAAAAAAATGGAAATTAATTGGCTATATGAGATTTTAATGGAGTATGATAATAACTGAAGATATACTGAACCAAATGCTTTTTTCTAAAGGCGTATCTTGAATAATCGATTGATCGGAAATAGACAATTCCCCCATTTTTTATTATTTTTTTTATTCAATTCTAAATGTTTCGAAAAGGCCCTAAACACAAAAAATTCTGCTCATTGTGCTTTTTCTTTTTTTTTTTTAATTTTCAACCAAAGTTCGTTTGTTGGTTTGGTGGAAAAAACGACACATTCAGCTCGAAACGAATGTGATGCCACTACATCTGAAACAACTTGTCTTGAAACGCAGCGACGGAAACCAGTTTTGCAAGTTTCTCGCAAATTGCGACAACTGGTTCGGGATATAACAACTGTCTACCAAACACACACCAATTATTTGGCAGAAACCTCACGATAACAATAGAGAACAGAAGGATGTCATGACGGTTCGTTGTAATCGGACTGCGATCGGACGGGGTTTCGGATCATTTTCTATTCTTAATATTTAAATAACTAATTTTTTTAAGGAACTATTATTTGAATATTTGGAATTGGAAAGAAATTCATAAATATAAACTAATTTCACTCGTTTTTAAAAAATGCGGGAATTGTCCATTGGCCAGATTATCGGGAGAACAATTTCATTCCGATATTTTGTTGCTAAAAGAGGGTGCAATCGAGGATAAGTAGTTAAAAAAAGGCATGCTCGTAATTTGTAATCGACTGACCCGATTTCAACCGAACGCCAGTCCCAAATGTTTAGACTTGGTATCGTCAAAAGTTAAGTTTGTAACGTCTCAAGATGGAAAATTTCTCTTCGTTGCTCTGTAGATGTTGTTGGAATGCTGTTCGTTGGGTTATTCCTATGGTAACAGAGATGTTATTTTGGCTAGTTTTCAAAACGTACACTCACCTATGGGTATAAGCCTGATCCTAAAGTTGACTTTGTGTCTTTTGTGCCCACTTGGCTGATGTGGAGTGGCAAGGATGGCAGAAAAGGAATTCGAGTCGATGTCTATCTCAGAGATAGGACTGAGTCGAAGTTCATGGCCACGACTGCCGATAACCACGTTCCACATTGGCTTATCTGGAAACAGGAAATAGCTTATTAATGTTATAGGAATTATCAGCGCTTAAAAACCTATAAGATTCTTTGAAATTGCAAAGAAAATTTGCAAAATTTTTTCTCCTATTGGGAAGTAATTGATGTCTTCAGTAATACTGCAGTGATTTGAGTTCTCAATGAAATTCAACAGAAAAGCAATAACCTCTTTTCTATTGAAAAACTCACTCAAGGAGAATAGGCACTTGAAGTTTACACGCTTTCTCAATGCTTTGGAATAGAATCTCCAACAATGGTCTCTTGTATTGTCGTGGTTATACATCGGCGAACGGCAACAAGAAATATCGTGATACGCTGTTAAGCGGTTGGTGACGGGAGATGAGGGAAGCAAGTGGGTAATAGCGATCTACAAAAGAAGTTACATATCCAGATATTGGGTCACTTTTCGTTAGGGTCCTTCTATACAGACAGTTATAAAAGAGGTTTGACGGCTTGCCTTCTGCGTATTTCCACCGTCAAAAATCCGACGCTTAACTTTTTGGGTAGAAGGATTCTTATAGTACTGATTTTATTTAAGTGACCCTTATAATAATTTTAATTAAAGTTGTTATATGTTTGAAAAACTGGAATTTTCAGAGAAATTGTCGAAATTTTGTAAATATCAAGAAATTTTTACGCCCTTCATTATCAAACCCACTTGAGAAAACAGCATTTGGCATTGTCATAATCTTGCATACGTGTACAGGTTAGTATTTTCGTGCTAGCTTTTACCCTACCCTAATTAGGGGCAGATTTAGAGGTCAATAAAGGGGGATGCGATTGTTTACAGTGGTGGTGAGAGTTTGCCAACTTGAGGGTAGAAGGTCACCAGATAGTACGGTATTACCAGGGCTCGATTAAAGATGAAAAATAGATGGTTCGAACACCTTCATTTGCCTCTCATGTAACTAATCACCCCTAAATATGTCATGAAAATTTAAATTATAAATATTTAATATTTTTTACTAGATAAAGAATACTTAAGAACACATTAAAATGGCCTCGTGTAGATCTGGGGAAGTGTAAAATTTCCACTACTTTTTTTAATATAAGTTAAATCACCAATATTTAATCAAATGCCAATGTTAATTGTTACATCATAAATTATTTATTGTACAATGAATGTGGCAGATATTTAAAGAACTTTAGCCAACATTGCAGAAACGTGAAACTACCTATTCATAAGGTCTTAATAATTTTTAAAATTAAAAATGCTTTTCAAATCTTTGACATCATATTAGTAAATTAAAATATAAATTACATAAAATACGTGAAGTTATAAAAACTGATGTTACTCAATTACAATTCTGTGGGGGCGTTCAAGTATTACTACGTAAGCACCTAGGGGGGGGGGGGAGGGGGTATGAGTGATGCTTACGTAAGCATTTAATAATCCCTTTATTTCTAAAAAAACACCTGTGATATGAACTGGTTTTCGAAGCACGTGCAAGAGAGTCAATACTTTCTACAAATTGTAAAATGCGAAGAAAAGCAGTGTTGCTCTCCTGCTCGTAGTGGATTATTTCGCATTTTAAAAGAACGCTTTATACCTCCACCTATCAAAATGGCCCAAACACCACACGATTTAATAACAAGTGAGGAAGGGGAATTCCTGGAATTAAGTCTCCGGCTAAGCTTGAACCTGCATGTCCCCCTGGGGAGATTTTTAAAAATGCCATATGACTATTTTTGTCCGTCCATCAAATCACAATTGTCTGCAAGGACTTGTGGGAAATGTGGTTTGTACCACGCTTCACTAAAATCGACAATTCGTCATAAGAAAATTGTTCATGGCGAAAATAGCCAGAGAGCCTGCCTAGTTCGGCCTATGAGAATTGCTGCTCGTCGAGCAAATGAACTGATGTGCGTCATCAATTATGTAGAAGACATGGAAGATACCGAGTGGATAAGCGAAGAGGAAGTTTGCCCTGATTCCTTGTGCGAAACAAGTGATGAAGCAATAACATCAGATGTCAGAAACCCTATAATTTCAGACATTAAAAACTGGCTAGAGCAACCCTGGATAACATCTGACTAGATAGACTTAATTGATTATGAAAATTACATTTATGTGCCATTAAAATTGTGATAAACTTAAGATTTAAAAATATTTTTTTTTCCTTTTAAGGCGAGTTAAAGTTCATTATTTGCATTGAATCCTAACTTTTTTTTTAGATTATTAACGTTACAAAAAAATAAATAAAAATAATCAGGAGCAGGGGGGGGGGAGGGGTTACCGTATGCTTACGTAATTATAGAGGGGGGTATGCGATTTGCTTATTTTTGCTGACTTGCTGACAAGGGGGGGGGGGAGGGGGTCAAAAATTACCAAAAACATGCTTACATAATATTTGAACGACCCCTGTGTAGAAGAAAAAGAAAGCAAAGAGTTACGATGTGCAAACTAAATAAATTTAATAACTTGACGAAAAATTCTGCAGCATACGCAGGGAAAAAATTACATACCGTTAAAGATTACATAAATTTAGAAACTAAATTACAAATCACACGTACATGAAACACAAAAATCATATGAAAAAAATGCTTACAACAGTAATTTCAACTTTTGTGAAATTAGTGTTCCACTGAACCAGAACATTGTTAGATCAAGATGAACAACTGATATTGGTTCGTTCATCAAGCAGGGAACATCTTCCAGAAAGTATTTCAAGGGGAAAATACACTTTACATGTATCTAAAATGGAATAAACTTGGAAAACTCTCACAAAGCAGCTCAACAATCGACACTAGAATACCAGTCCCAATTGCTCAAGTGTCTACTCATTTTGAAAACAGACTACATAGCTTCAGATGTAGCTCAATCATCGATATAAATAAACAACTGGATAAACTGCTTAACGCTGGGAAAATGAAGCCGTTGCCAGATGTAATTGGTGGGATAAAAAATACGGATTGCCGAGGATTGAAAATAAAATTTTGGGTTGTACACAGCAGAAATGTCAATAATAGACCTTAATTAGTAATAACGTGCAAAAAAATATATACTTTAACACTTTACAAGGTTTTTCGCATTCCCATCCAACTTTAAAAGTGAACTGTGATTGGTTAATCTTCCCACCAGCTTCGCAATCTCCGGCGCGTTTTTCTCTTTGAATTGACAATGGAGCAGTCTATCCAGTTGTTTATCTATATCGATGAGCTCAATTCGGTGACGTTTCGTATGGTAGGCAAATATATTATCTCTGGTCAATGAGTTTGGAGCATAACAATACTTTAAAACAAGTATTTTTTTGCGATTCTTAATATTTCGAAAAGAAGTTAAAATAGGGAACTCCCTTTACACTGTTAAGAGAAAATGTAATTTTTGTAATTTATTGCATCTTAAAGAGTGCAGATTCACAATTTAGATTATATTCTAAATGTTCGTGAGGATTTGTTCCAGTAACAATAACTAGGTTCGCCTTATTTACTTTTTACCTGACTATTTATAATAACAAAAATATTTCTGTAGTTGTGACGGATATCTTTAATAGAGCATTATACAATGATTTATTCCGATAAAACCAAATTATTTTTTATAAGAATTACATTTTTTACTGTAATCTGTTTATCCATTGATGGTATTGGATTGAGAATTACGCTAATAATTGCATACAGTTCCAAATATCAGTGTGCATGACAGATCACTGCTTCTTACCATTCTGACGAAAGAAAAATAGTCAAACATTTCTTGAGGGGAAAAAAAAATGTTAAAGAAATATTACATTTTGAAAACTAACGTATGAATAAAAAAAAATATTACCATAGCTATGTATTGTTGTCAATTATCTTGTTCTGTCACGCCAATTGAAGACATAAACAATCTAACACTAGCTAAACATCTCAGACTCCAACACAAGAATTGACCATTCCATTTGATTCCACCCCAGAGTAGTGGTATGCCAGTATTTTGATAGTCACATGTGGTAAGGCGAAATGTCGTGTGAAAGGGAGGGAATGGTATAAACCCTCAATTTTTATGGCTTTGCCTGTGTCCTTCAGTTTCAAATTCAAGGTTACCCAAACAAAAGGTCAATATGATCCGTTCCCCGAAATGTCTAGAAAAAACTAAGATCTTTTGGAGAGGAGAGGATAAACTTCTTGATCATTCTAATTTACCGATAGCGTCTTGATCGGAATCGTGGGATCTTACAATATTCTGTAGAATTACAATAATGTTATTATATGCTGATTTGTGTAACTTTTTTTCTTCTTTTTTTCCCCCAATTATGAATTAGACGTTTATTTTCCAATTTAATTAAGGTTTTTTCAAAGTTATTTTAGTATGTGATTTTTCGTACATAGAATGAAGTTTAGGGGGTGCAATAGTACCTTCATATTAATCCTTTATATCTAATTAGCCACTGAATTGGAAAAAGTGATCCGCAGAATGCAAACTACAAGCTAAAACTTGTCTCACTTTTTCGTCCCATCTTGTACTCACAGATGAGAAAATCGTGCCAAAATTGAAAGATTTTGTAATTTGAGAGCCAAATAAGGGATAAAGATTCGTAGGCCAGTACATTGCAGGTAGCCAAAATCATGGTTTTCCCGTTCCCTCTCCGTCCTGTTCCTTCTACGGGCAAAGAAAAGAAGTTTGGTTAGGTGACTTAAATATCTATATTAATGAGGTGTGGAAATTAGCCAGGAAAAGATTAATTTTTTTTGCTGATTAAAATCGATCTTAATATTAAATAAAAATTACACTTTAAAAAATGAATAAAATTTAATTTATTTACATTAAAACGCTGTGGAAACTATCATTTAAAAATAATTTAGATAACATACTCTTTGGGGGGGGGGGGGTTGAACCCCTCACGCCTGCCTAAATCCGCCCCTGACTCTAATATTGAGAGAGGCTTTGCTCGTCTGTCTCCTGTCTGTAACATTCCTAACTACATATTCTATAGAAGTGTGTGATATATAAAATGAATGGTAAAGAAGAGTTTCCATTCCAAATTTTAATAGAAAGTACTGAAAAGAGCAATCGGAAGTCAATTTAAAATTAGTTAAGTCTAAAATATTCAGATAAACTTTCTTCGGAGGCTGACGATGATAAAAATCACAAAAAATCTATTAGAAAATCTGTATCCTCTATGTAAGCTGTATTGTAACTAAAAGTCATAATTTTGAAGAAGAAGGAGTCGCACCTGCATCGATGTTATAGATCCTTCTTTTATTAGAGTTTATGAGGTGAAATTCCTGTCGCCACTGTACATTGGAGTGTTTCTTGGGTCCGTCAGTCAATCTGAGCACGAAAGTCACCGTGTCCCCGATATTTCTGTCCAGCCAACAGGTCCGATTGATTGAGAACCACTGGTTACATGCATATGCTGGCAGCAGATCACCCCTGGGGACAGAAAAGTCGCCAGAGTTATTAATTGAAAAAGATGGTTATTCCTTGGTGTCGAACTAAACTTGTATTTAAAGACAGTTTTTTTCGCGAACAGATGAAACTTATTTAAATACTCGCAAGATACCCTAACATGTTCCCTTTTTTAAATCCGTTTTATTAACTTCGATTTTGTTTGTGTGTTGGCGAACAAATCTGTGAAGGGCTAATTAACCACTTGCCCAATCGAACTGAAATTCGGTAGAAAGATTCGTTGTCTATGAGAATGCAATCTATCAAGTTTTGAGGGCTGTCACTAAAATGCGACTTTTACACACGCTACTGAATTACCTTCGAATGATTAATTAATCCACTTGCGGCCATCCAATCGAGCTAAAACTTGTAAGATACACTAATTGTTGATGATAATTCTTTCTCTATAGGACTTAAAATATTTTATTCGCCAATGCGACGAATGGTCGGTATCGTATTTTTAAGTAGACAAATATTGTTTGGGGAAATATCTTAACTGGACTTTGCGGAACAAAAATTGTTTTTGATGTGTTTCCCAAAATTTTATATCTTATTTTATTTTGTATATTGTTTACCATCTTAATGAAAAAACACTGTGAAACTCTTAACCGTCAATCGCATTTGAAACCATGAATGTCTTAAGGTGTATTGTAATAAAGAGTGTAATTTTAGATATACTAGTCTTACTTATAAAGGTGAAACATACTTATAAGTCTCTTTTTCTAATTCTGCCTTCAATTGTTCGTTCTCAATTTTGATTTGGGCGCAATCCGAGCAGGTGATGTTGTCTTCTATGATTTTGTCAAGCTCTACCTTCATATGCTTCTCCAGTTGTTGTGCCAATAGCGGTGAAAGTTCAGCTTCGCGTTTTGCCTCTGGTGGTTTTACGCGGACATCATCCTCTGACGGAAGTTTTCCCGGAGCATCATCGTCCTGAGAAAGTTCGTACATGCTGTCATCAGTGGTAATGTATTCAAGCATCTGTTCCTGGTTTGGGTTGTCATAGGTGTAACCTGTGTTGTAATCGGATTCACCATCAGCATTTGGAGTGTTTTGCCGACTCGGTTCTGTATCATAGTTATAGGCGTCAGAATCGTCTTCGTTATTAGGACTTGGAAAAGTTTGGCGATCAATGTATTTTCTGAAGAAATTTATTTTAGGGCCCTCACCGATATTCAGCGGTGTTTGAAGTCTCGTATATTTCTTGAAGATGTTTGACTGATCTTCAGTATTTGGAAGGATTTGGCGTATTGAATTTCTTACTACTAAGTTTCTGTCATTTTTGCCGTCTTTGCTATAATGAATTTGTGGTTTTATTTGCCTTAACTGAGTATTTCTAGCAGAAGGAAGTTCTTCATGGGCGTTTTTTCTTGTTGGAGAGTTATTTAAATTCATTTGTGATGGATACCAGAAAAAGGGATGAGTCTTCCGACCTTGATCCATGCGTGAGTTTTGCATTCCAAAAACTCCGATAATGGCAAGGAACAATATCTTACATTTGAAGACGAGAAAAAGACAATTGAAGATAAGTGTAACGTGTGTTACCATTTATATAAAGACACAAGTCCCACAGGGACATTTTTAAAAAGCTTTTTCCTAAACAAAAACCTGCCTCAAAACAACTTATTTTTATTAACATTTTTTAAACGTGCGTTTTATGTTGGAATTTATGCATGTTTTTATTTGGAGTGAAGTGTTATCGTTTGGCAACACTTGTGACTGATCACAATATACATTAAAAAATAAATTCGAATTTCCAGCCTATCGTAAAAGTTATTTAATTTTATCTTATCAGATATTACGGAGAGCAGTTACTTCGGCGTCATCATGCATAGTAAATCATGTGCTTCAATGTTATTGCATGGACGTTATGCAGATAACGTCACAACACTTGGAAAATATTCGATATCAAGATTATGATGAGTTGTTACTTGCAATTTTCAGATATGTTATATACTGTAATTATGGAAATCATTCATGGCTGCGTCATTGCAGCTTTTGCCGGAAAATGAAATATGCATTGTGGAAAATTCAAATTTGTATTTAAAGGTGTATTCTGATTTTTCACAAGCATGTCCGAAGTGTTGTCAATTAATGGAACTCTACTTAAAGTAACATTTTACGTAAGGTCCATTGCATATTTGGCTAAATAATCGATTTCCATTTTTTTATGATCCCTTGTTTTGGAAAGTTCTTATTGTCTAGTTCTTGACTTTTGTTTGAGGAGCTCTGACTGTCTTAAAAAGCGTTTATTGGTAAATGGTTAGTATGGCTGTTTTTCAGTCTATTTCTTTCTGAACAGCATAAATTCATGTCATTCCGTGTTACGATGTTCTCTTCATCAATGCAAAGACTTTGGATAATTTATTCAAAAAGTGTGGAATCATACACCCGAAAATATTTTTCCTAGAATCATTGACTCCATGCTATATCAACTTTATGATATTGTACAAAACCACGAAATATAAACTACAGATGTACTTATTTGTGCATTTTAATAAATTTAAATTTTTGTCTGAATTCTGTTTGATAGGAAAAAGTCTAATGGTCCCTACTTTAAGCTTTGTAGGCTATGGTGAAGGTCAAGACTCCGTCTTCTACTTTTGTGATTCCATTGTTACCACTGGTTGTAGGATGTAAACATGTCTTTGGAAAGAAGTCGTGTAATGTTATATTTGTATTTATAGTATCTTTCTTCCGAGACTGAATGGTTCCAAAAAAAAAAAAAAAAAGAAGAGGGATGGGGGGGGGGGGGGGGGTGAAGGGGAAAAATAAAGGAAAAAAAAAAAAAGCGTTTATGCATTCAATGGTAGTCAGAGTAATTTTCAGGTAGTCAGGTAATTAGTGTTAATTTTTGATTCTCATATTCACTTGCAACTTTATATGTGTCTGCTGCTTAATTATAACGATTGCAACGTTTTTATACGCAAATATTAATTTCAGTTGTCCCTTTCAAGCAGAAATGTGTATCACTTAACGCAATTACGCATTCCATTAATACATCAACTAAACCAACCAACGCTGGGCTTGCAGTAACCCTTGACAAAAATTAATTGGCGAGCATCTTGGCTGGCCTTTCACGCCATCTTCTACAAAAGCCAATTAACCCCGGCGAGCTTTGGGATCAGCACCAAGGGTACCTGAGAAAAGGGAAGCTTTATGTTGTTATATTTCTTCCCACGGAGATTACGTCATAAGATGGACTTAACGTCAATACTGTTAGTAAACACAAGGAAACTATGACGTTCAGAAATTTAGTAAGGTCATGATAAAATTAAAATTAAGGAAATTTTTATTATGAAATTTATTTTAGTTATTTTTTGGAATGTCTTGTCTTTTTCATTCCGCCGACCAAACGGTATAGTGGTTAGCGTGCTAGCTTCTAGACCGCGAGGTTGCGGGTTCGAGTCCCGTGTTAGGCATGGGTGTTTGTAAATGTATGTTGGCTTGTCTAATAACGAATGTTTCGGCGCATTATAGCCCTCGTGTTGCTGACGGCGCCAGATAATCTGAATACAACCAACCAACCAACCAACCAACCAACCTTTTCATTCCCATTTCAAGAAAGTAATATAATCATCTTAAGAAAATGTAAATCTTGTTAGATACTTTCTTGATATTGTAAACTCTTAACTTTTTAAGCTCAATATGTATCAACTTCAGATTCTAAAAATTACCGTTTCTGTTATTCGTCTACATATCAACGATGAGAACGTTTTTATATTCAACCAAGAAACCAGTGTTATTTAAATCTTTGAAATAAGGGTTTCATTTCTTTTTATTCAATGCAATTTGTCTATCTGCTTTGTTATGCTCATTTTTTAAAAATTATATTACAGTAGAATATAAAGTATACAGGGAAGATAAAAATTAGTTTGGAAATGTAGCTGTATAGCTATGTATAATAAGCTTTATTTTTTGAGTTCATAATGCCATTATTATGTGCATTACAGAAATGGCATATTTCACGATTTTGTTTTGTAGTGTAACTTTAGTCCTTAATTCTTCAAGCAGTCGAGATTTACTTTGCTAACTGGCGAAAAGTCTAGATAATTTAAAAAACAATTTTTAGTATTACTAACAATTTGTAGTAATTTTAAGTATATTAATATCCTTCAATTCCAATTGTTGCCAATGTGTAGTTCTATAAAGTTAACAGCTCCATTGTCCAACTAATTTAAGTACATCTTGTTAAAAATAAATAGAAGATTTTTTTAGATTAGTTTGTGAGAGAACATCAACTCTCCTTTTTAGAAAAGTAAGGTATCCACTCTAACGTACCATCGTGTGACGCTATCAACAAAGGGGCGTGGTTGAAAAGCGTTACGAGTCAACAATCATTTCTTCCAGCTAACCTTCAGTCTCAACATTTACAGGGCATTCTCCCGCGAATTTCAACCCCTCGTCTTCAAAACACCCCTCCCCCCCACGTGATTAATGGCAGTGGTCATTCCTTACTGGAAAGCCGGTGCACGCAGTGGCGTGGAAAATTTCATTAAAGGTCAGGTGCCGAGAAGCCTGGTATGAATGGATGAATGTAATGCCCGTGGAAAATTTCGCTGTTTTGATGCAATTTTGGAGCTCTTTACGAAACGCTGAAGATGGTCCGAGAGTTTGTGTAGAGAAGGGGGGGGGGGGGGTTGAGTTGCTGGGGTTGTCTGATGCAGGCATGACCATATAGTTTTGATGATAAATGGATTGGCTCATGTGATGGACACCGAAAAATACTGAATGGGGCGTTGTTTGGCCATAATTGTTGGGATTTGCATTCTCAGACCGAAGTTTATGAGAGATTTTATGAAATGTTTATTCAGGGCTCAGAATTAGAGTGACTTGACAAGGAATGATAATTTTACAAGTTAAGTGAAGAAAGTATTTTCAATTTATCAAATACGGTTATCATTAACTTTAACTAATGACGTTGCTATTTTCACTGGGTAAATATTTAGAACAATTTATGTTGTTTTGTCACAAAATGTGACGAACTTTGCCGAATAAACACGACCAGTCGTTACTGTAATGTTACTTTAGTTCTTATGAATCATTATTCATAGCCAAATATGTACCTTGGTGGAATATTTAAAGATCAAAACGAGTGAATAAAGTATTTTTCTCCACTTAATAAAAAAAACCATGAAATCAAAATAAACTGATTTTATTAGCAACATTGAGCTAAGAATTGTGATAAACATATTACTTTGAACTAAGTGGTTAGTGTTCGACGGAGCAGCACCTTCGATCACGAGTCAGGCCATTGGAGCCAAAAAATTTTATTTTATTTTTTGACCATTTCATTTTGAAATAAAGAAAACAATAAGAACATGTTTAAAGTATTGATCTAAATTTTAACCATAAACGTCCATAAACGTTTAACGTTAACCATAAACGTTTAACCATGTTCGTCACCTAAATTCAGAATATTTTAGTGATATTTCAATTAATTTTACTGCACAACAAATGCGCTGGTTCAAAGTAACAAGGAGAGAGTAAAATATTACGCAAAAATATTTCATCCATATCCATTCATTTATAGGACTCTACAATAGGCAAATTCTTACAAGAATCTTAACTTTTGATTTTACCGAATCTTCTAGATGGGAAATATACAATTAAGTTGTTAAACACAAAATAAACTCACTGCAACAACAATTGTGATGTCACGATGCGAACTCTATTTCATTATTAATTGAATTATATAACTTTTCTAGGTGTGGCATCACGAAAATATGTTTGTGTTTCAGTTTCAGTTCGTGTTTATGTTTTTTTTGTGTGAAATAAAGTAGAGCCGTTAAGTTTACGTCTGAGTTAGCTCTATTATTTATATAAATATTTCAGAACTAGGTGAGCCTTGGGTTCTAGTTGAAAAGATAAATTAATCCGGGTCAATATAGATGTGTTTCTGCAGTGTAGAAAGTTCGTAGCTATTTTATAGAAGAGCAATTCTTCACATCTGGCGTCCGCGACAGGACTGGTAAGCGTCAATATGTTTAAATCTGTTAAAGGCTTTAAAAAGGAAGACTTAATTTACTTGTGCCAAGAGATTAACGAGGACTTACCGTTGAAAGTTACCATATCTACACTGAAAGATGTTATTCTAAACAGTAAATGCTATACAGAAGATCCGGACTTTGTTTCAGCCGTGTTAGCCACAACTGTTTCTGAAAGGCAGGAAAAAGAAGAGGAGGCTAAAATTCAAAAACTTCAAGAAGAGTAAGAAAGAAAACTTGAAGAAGAGAGAAAGCGTCAAGATGAAGAGAAAAATCGCCAAGACGAAGAGCGAAAGCGCCAAGACGAGGAGAGAAAGCGCCAAGTCAAAGAGAGAGAACGACAAAGACAACAGGAAGCCATTTAGTGGCCATCGAAACTTTGCTTGGATGGACTTTGTTAGGGAAAGTTCCTGAAAGTGAAGTAACATCAAGCAATGCCATGTTGGTGACATCACTTTTCGTTAAAGAATTTGACATTTCAGATTTCTGGAAGCTGGATTCTATTGGGATCAAGGATCCTATTGAGAAGCTCTCTAAGAAAGAGCAAGAAGATTTGACTCCTGAAAATTTTCTTCAAACTGTTAGGTACAACAAAGATAATCGCTATGATGTCCACTTGCCGTGGTTGGATGACTCTGTACCTTTACCGAACAATTTTGAACAAGCTAAAAGAAGATTAGATACCACAATCAAGAAATTATTTCAGGAAAATTTGTACGACAACTATGAAGGCATATTTTTAGAATGTCTACGTGAAGGAATTATCGAAGAAGTACCAGCTGAAGATAAAGATTTGCCTGCAAATTACCTACCTCATAGGCCTGTTATCAAAGTTAGTAAGACAACTCCAATTCGCCCGGTTTTTGATGCATCTGCTCGAATAAAGGGACATCCGTCACTAAATGACTCCCTACATAGCGGGCCAAACTTGATTGAGTTGATTCCTGATATTTTGCTGCGGTTTCGAGAAAAGAAGATTTGCGTAATCGCAGACATAAAGAAAGCCTTTTTGCAAATTGGCCTTTGTAGAGAAGACCGTGACTTTGTGAGATTTCTGTGGTGGACAAATAAAGCTTGTGAAGACTACAGATTTTTTCGTCATGCCAGAGTAGTTTTCGGCGTTCGCAGCAGTCCATTTCTATTAGGAGCTGTGTTGAAGTACCATCTTGAACAGAATGCTGATATTGATCCTTTTGTAACTGGCTGCCTTTTGAAGAGCTTTTATGTGGATAATATTGTAACCAGTGTTCACAATGAATTAGATTTGCAGCGATTAATGAGTACTTCTAATGAGTTAATGAAGAAAGGTGGTTTTATTCTGCGGGATTGGGAGTCTTCATCTTCACTAACAGAAGATGGAGGATCTAATACAGAGGATCTTCTAGGCCTTCAATGGAATAAAACTAAAGACTGTTTTTCGTTAAATATCAACTGGCTGAAAGAAGTAAATATCGAAAACATCACCAAACGTACTATATTATCTGTTACTCACAAAGTTTTTGACCCTTTTGGTTTTGCCTCACCTGTAATGCTTTGTCCCAAGATTATGCTACAAAAAACCTGGAAATTATCTTTGGGATGGGACGAAGAAATCACTGGACCCCTTCGACAAGAATTTTTACAATGGTTTAGGGAACTAAAAGAATTGGAGAACATTAACATTCCTCGCTGGATCAAAGTTACTTCAGAAAATAAGAAGGCCTTCTCCATTCATACATTTTGCAACGTAAGTAGAGATGCATATGCCGCCATTATGTATCTTGTACAAAAGGGAGAATGTGAAATGGTGCATTTTTTAGCCTCGAGATTCCGAATATCTCCTCTAAAAGTTGCGACAATTCCAAGGTTGGAGCTGCTTGCTGCATTGGTGGGAGCAAGATTAACGAAATCAGTGTTAGATGCTCTTGGATGGACGGATATTGGATGTTTTTATTGGAATGATTCTAATACCGTTCTTACTTGGATCACTCAAAATGAAAATTGGTCTATTTTCGTGATTAACAGAGTTCAAGAAATACGGAATTTTCAAATTTAAAAGCTAACAATAATCGGCCATTTCATCTCAATGGAAAATTTATTCCTATTGTAAATAATATTAAAATACTTGGTTTATTTTTCTCAAGCAATCTAACTTTTAAATATCATTTTGAATACCTCAAGAAGAAAATCTTAAAGAAACTTAACTCTGTTAAAGTTATTGCCTCTAATTCTTGGGGAGCTCGATCCCATCATCTGATTCAAATTGTAAATTCATCAATCCGCAGCACGCTTGATTATGGCTGCCAAATTTTTTCTTCCTCATGTAAATCAGGCTTACAAAAGTTAGAAATACTCTATCACCAAGCTCTCAGAATAGCGATGGGTCTGCCTAGATGGACACCTATACCAGTTTTATTGGCTGAAGCAAATGAATCATCTCTTGCGCTTCGTCATCAATATCTCTCCAAAAAATTCTATATAAAGCAATATGCTTTGACTGTTTCTCATCTACCAAATGTCTCCCTCTCTGCATCCTTCAAACCCAGACTTAAAAGACCTATTTCTTTAGGCAGAAGATTTAGAAATCTTGCAGTTGATCTCAATTTCGACAAAAATCTCATTATCCCACAAGCCTTTCCTAACATGGTCTGTAATAATATCAAGATTCATCTTAAAGACTTTCCTTTTCAAACCAAGCATTTTTCAGATAGTGTCATACAAAATCTTTTCTTGGAGTTTAAAAACCAAATTGATCCAAACACAATTGTTATTGCAACAGATGCGTCAAGAATAAATGGTTTAAATAAAATTGCTGCAATTAACTGTAATACTAATATTGCCTTATCTGGTAGTATTTCTTCTATCAACAGCATATTTACCGGTGAAGCCCTTGCTATTTTTTTGGCCATTAAAAACTTTGTCATCTCAGATCATCACTACATTATTTTATCCGACAGCCTATCAACTTTAACGGCTCTCAAACAAGTGAATAATAAATCATCTAGTGTCATCAATCTAATTGCTAACCAAATTCAATCAGCTTCAAACAAAATAAAAAGTATTTCTCTAATATGGACTCCAGGACATAAAGGTATAACCGAAAATGAAAAAGCAGATTTTTCAGCCAAGAATGCACCTGAAAATGTTATCACAAATTTTGTTTCATTAGAAGATATTAATAGATTACTCAAATATAAATTCTTAGAAGAAAAAGCCTCCGCATGGTCTGCAAGTAAATACGCCGGGCCTTTTGACCACCTCAGAACTATTAAACCAGGCCATCGTCTTCTTCCACCCAATAGAAGAATTGATGTTTTGCTCTCTAGACTACGCACGAAATCTTATCCCTCAAATTCCATACTTTTCAAATTCAATCTCGTATCTTCTCCAGATTGCCCTTTTTGCAGTAGTGAACAATCTATCGAACATATCGTTTTAACGTGCCATCGCTTCGAAGATGCAAGAGAAAAACTCAGAAACTCTCTTGGTCCAGTTCCCATTTCATTCTCTTGGATTTTCAATCTCTCAGAAGATGCTTTAATTAAAACTAGAGCTCTAGTGAAATTCATAAGTTCTATAATGAAAGATTTGTGATCCTCTTTGTTATCTAATATAGAAGTTGTTTGAACTAAGGAATAATGAGATAAAGCAGCCAGTAGGCGAGCAAAAATCTCACACCACCCAATCAATCAATCAATCAATCAATCAATCAATCAATCAATCAATCAATCAATCAATCAATCAATCAATCAATCAATCAATCAATCAATCAATCAATCAATCAATCAATCAATCAATCAATCAATCAATCAATCAATCAATCAATCAATCAATCAATCAATCAATTAATCAATCAATCAATCAATCAATCAATCAATCAATCAAGTAGAGACGTTAAGTTTACGTCTGAGTTAGCTCTATTATTTATATAAATATTTCAGAACTAGGTGAGCCTTGGGTTCTAGTTGAAAAGATAAATTAATCCGGGTCAATATAGATGTGTTTCTGCAGTGTAGAAAGTTCGTAGCTATTTTATAGAAGAGCAATTCTTCACAACAATGTTTGTAAAGTTTTTGAATTTTTTCCAAGCATCGTACAATAAGTTTGGTTGCCTGGAGTAAAAGTTTAATTCAGATAATTCTCTGACAAATAGATTAAAAAACAAATTCCGTTCAGAGATACAAAATTGGATATATACAACATAGTAGTCTTATCTTTACAGTTTTTGGAAATTCTTCCAAGCATCGTACAAGAGGTTTGGTTGCTTGGTGTAAGATCTACATTAAGATGTTTCTTAGTCAAATTGATAAGAGTTATTTTTCTACTCAAACATCAAATACTAATGTTCATACATGGAAACCATCTTTATGTCATGGTCCATAGCTGACTATTCAAGATTAAGTAATGGATAAGTGATTTCTCGTGACTGTTCTGAACATTTATTATCCTTATCGTGGATTAACTAAATCATAAAAACTGGCGGTTATTGCAAGATATGATTTCGCAGTTATCTACTTACTTTTGACTGGGTTAGCATATCTTATCGCCTGTAATATGACTTAATTCGTGAAGACGTTTTAAGAATCTACTTATAAAAAAGCATGCTATCTTTTTATTTCATTCTGTGTGAATTTGATAATCTTGTTTCATTAGTTAAGGAATAATTTTATAATACTATTTTATTACTTTTATAACTTCTTCACGACATTAACGAAGCAAATACAAAAGGTTCCATTCTTCAATCTGTCCTTCAGTCCTTCTGACTGATATTAATATTTCCTGAAAAAACTACAATTGCTAGAGATGCGTAAGATATGTTAAACTGATGATCTCATCAAGAAAAATTTCAATGACCAAATTCAGTTGGAAGGGCTAAAAAAGTGCCTGGAACATTTGCATTGCCTAAACTATAAGTCGAACAGACATGTATAATCACTCACTTTGGAGGTCTTGATAAGATTAGTATTATTACATGAAATTTAACCTGAAGTTCCGAATGCTAGTGCTTTAATATAAATCCAGAAGAGGTGGTTTTATAGAAACTTTACGGGAACTTTCATCTTGACTGTTAACAGATTGCAATTAGACTTGAATCTTGTCTGCAATTAGACTTGAATCTTGTCTACAATCAGATTGGAACTTGGGTATTAGACATTTTCTCGACAAGTTCGTCTCTAAACTCGCCAACTAAGCGAATTTTTTAAAGTTATGACTCATCGATATTTTGTCACCATATTGGCTGGATTTTTGTTATGATTTAACAGAGAGAGATTTTAGTTATTAAATTTCGTCAAATTTTACACATCTGGTCACCAATTGCTTACACTTGGTACCGCAACAGTAATACACAGAAGTTAGGCTTCCAGATGAACGGGAAATCAGTGTTTCTGTACGATACCCTTCACTAAGAGGAGAGACTACAACTACGAATTGTAGAAGTGATGTTTTTTTTTAAAATCCGCATTCTGAGTTAGCCAATGGATTTCCAGAACCATCACCTCACAACGATAGTGCCTCTCCGTCCTTTCGCATTTCATCCCTTCCAGCGAGTCTCGAAGAGTCTACAACAGAAGAGACTTTGCAGGACGAAGCATCATCACGACCTAAACGACTGAAGCGCAAACCCACTTATTTTCTGGATTATGTAGCTGACTAAAACGAACACTACACACTACAGGGAGGTGTGAATGTGATATATTTATGTGAATGGCAACACTACAATTATACTTTGGAAAGTGGCAACACTCTTTCATTTCTGGAAATTCTTCTAGCTTATATG
Organism: Linyphia triangularis; assembly: GCA_963978545.1. Classification (NCBI taxonomy): domain Eukaryota; kingdom Metazoa; phylum Arthropoda; class Arachnida; order Araneae; family Linyphiidae; genus Linyphia; species Linyphia triangularis. Next base: position 57,232,701 of record OZ021726.1, read on the forward strand.
TTATCGTTCTACCGTTACGATACTACCATTTCAAATGTTACTATTAAAACATTAGTTAATAAAAGCTTCGTTTTAAGCTTCATTCTTGTGTAAGGTCGTTTACATTTCATGTGCCGAAGTAATAATTGGCAGAAAAAGTTTTAGTAAAAAAAAATTAGTGTCTGTAATACTGATCTCTAACTACTAGTACTAGTTTTCGATAAGTGGTTAATAACTAACAATTTTTACTTTTAATTACCCATATGTTTACATAGGGTAATAAAAGTATAGCATTCGGTAAAAAAACAACAACAATTATTTAAGATTTTTTTGCATTTCTCAGCGTGCTGGAACATCCGGATTTCAGAAAAGTGGTCCAGGAAAAATGTCTGTCTGTAAGTACTGGTTAGCATGGCTCACGAGCAAATTGACATACGATGTTCAAATTTGGTGTGCCATGAGACCTACCTTTAAGGTTTTCGCCTAAATCGTGCATGCGCATAAGATTGAAATTATGAAAAATCAAGTTTTTTAGCAATTGCTAAAAAGGGCTCTAACGATTTTGATTAAAATTTTTGTGGTAATGACTCTTAAGGTGTACTAATCATCCTCACCGTTGAAATTCCAGAAGAAATGTTGTAAAAAAGTCAAAAGTAGAAAAACGAGTGCCTTTAATATTAAACTCTCTGCCCTTGAGCATCGCCCATCAACGATTAATTTTGTTCTGTTTCACGCACAAGAAAGGACAACGTAATGTCTATCGAATAACATCGCCAATTTTGCTATCTTGTTTTTTTTTTTTTTTTTTTTTTTACCCATGTAAAAATTATTGCCAAAAATATCGCAAACTGGCCATTTTTATTTAAATGAGTGAAAATATGAAAGTGGTAAATAACACGATAAATTTTATTGCGATGACCGATATTATAGTGTAATTGAAAGTTGTGCGATGTTCCACACCCCTAGTTTTTGCCCTTTTGGAAACATTTCAATTTAGAGTTTCAATACTTGATTTAATTTCCACAATCTAATTTTCGCAAAGAAATATTTCAGTTTACAATAGTTCAGACTTGACAACACAATATTGGATTAAATGTCCCAAGCAATAGCTTTTAGCTGACTGAACAAAAACTAAAAAACTCACCCAAATCCATATTTTATTAATAAAAAAACCCTCACACATATTATTTTTAATTCACCTATAAACCACTCTCGACCCTAAATCAACCATTAAACTATCATAACCATAAAAACACCCACACTTCACACGCAAAGCAAACAAAATGATTTCGATAATTTGTGCATCTTCTAAACACTTCTGCTCCTACCCTCTCTCTAACCTATAAAATTTATATCCAGAACGTGACTTAAGTTTCGACACCTGCATTCAATGTGAGTCCGGGCTGTTCAACATATAAATCAAGGGGCAACCCGCTCTCCTCTTTTTAGCCCTTTTTGGGTAAACACCGTAAATCTGGACCCTTTATTAACCTCAATACAAACACCCATTTGGGGATTAAGGGGGCAGTTATAAAGGGCTAATGGGCCGATAAAAGAGTGCGGGCCTTGTTTGAATTTTAAAAAGGGGAAGGGGGGAGTCGAGGCTTGAGGTATGATTTGGTTGACATCCATGGCGTAGCCGTGCTGTGAGGGTAGCGGTATTGTTGTAGTGTAATTTTTCTAAAAATATAGATTTTAAGGTATTGCATACTTCTTATTTTCCTAGCCTTTTTAGCAGTGGCTGACATAAGGTAAGATAAGAGTCCCGGACTATCAAATCAGTCGTATTTTCATTCAACTTCAAAGTGCTCTAAATTATTTAAAATGCAACATTTAAATTTTTTTTTTTGAAACAGTCAATATTAACATATTGTTATAATTATTACTATGATAATTTTAATTTATTTTTTATGTTTTTTATGTAATAAACCTATATTCGGACTTAGAATTTTAAAATTATTTTATGCCAACCTTTGGGTAGGTGCACTTTTCAGAATAAATATACAATAAATTCACATAATTTTTTTTCCAAATGCAAATAAACTCTCTATTTCAAACAGTGAACCAATTTTGTTACCTAATATATCTTTAAAATTATATTTAAAGCAATCATCTAGTTGGCGTATACAAAAATAGTCATTTTTCACAACATAAAATATCACAAAAAATATTTATTTTTCCTAATTTAAGAAAAATTTTAGGTTCACTACATAGATCTTGTGTATTGTCATTACCATGGAAAAAATTAGATTAAAATATTCGATAGAATTTGAGAAAAGTGTACCTAACCAAAAATTGCCATTAAAATTCTAAGTCTCAAATGTAGGCTTATTACATAAAGTATACATAAAATAAAATAAAAATTGGAAGTGTAACATCCATAACAAATATGTTATTATTACCTACGTTAAAAAATAATTTAAAAATATTGCATTTGAAATAATAAAGAGAACATTTTAAATTGAATGAGAATACGACTGATTCGGTTTTCCGGGAGTCTTGTCTCCCCATAAGCAATAAGCTACATAGAGACAGATATATAGTGAAAAAGATGGTACAAATTTCAATAATAAAAGTTGTTTAATAATTCCATTTTATTACTAAAAATAGGTACCTAGGTAGTACAGAAGTATTGGATAATGTCAGAAACAGGAGTTTTGGAAAATTGGCTAATCCTGACCGAAACACGAGCATCGTTCCAAAATACACGATATTTTTTAAATTAAACTTGTCAAAAACTTCACAAAACACATTATTTAGCTCTGCGTTCTTTCTTATAAAAACATTTTTTAATTTTAAAACTGTGCATCAACATTTCAAAACTTCCAGTATATTTTGTCTGGGATCAATCTGGCCAAGATCCGTAACAACGGCCAGTCTAAAACGGTCAACATTGAGGTTGGCCAATATTGAGTGATATTGGCCAGCGTATGTGTGGAGTGTATACCCAGATGAATTTTAAAATCAATCTGGATCAGAAATGTTTCACAGCCGTATTTACCCCAGACACTTTCATTCTAGATAACCACTTTAAATTATTTATGATGTAACGTCATAGTTAACAATTGCAGAAAAAAAAAATTCCTTTTAATTCAAGCTGTTCGAAAAAAATCAGCTTTTTGGTGTCTTCCGTAAAATATAAAACATTTGGGAGGAGTATTATTCGAAATTTGCGATTCAATTAGAAGCATTAAATGGATTATAAAATCGTTGTTTAGAAGTGGAAAATTGGATGAGTGTAAAAGTTTTTGATTCAAATTATAGTTTTCGTTGCAACCTGCCTTGAATTTACTATAGATAGATACCTAAAATCTATTATCAATGAACAAAAATGGACAATCGGGCTTTGCCAATACTGTATTTTATAACATTGTACGTTGTTAAAAAATTGTGTTTAAAAAGTCCTCATTTGCATTGCAAATGTGTCCATTATTGGAAAATTTATGAAAAAATACATGTAAGGCTTTTATTTAAAAATTCATTGGTAATGAAATACTACATATTAATCCTGTAAGGATATATAATGATTTGTGAGTAAAAATTATAATTAATTTGGTAGATTCAAAATAATACATCAGAACATGATACATTTATAAAAGAAAGTAAATTTTCTGTGTCAAATTTATACATGTGCGTTTGTGAGTTTGAAAATTTATTCAGCTAGAGGAATGTGTGTATAATTATATATATATATTTGGGAAGTTTGGCACTGTAATTATCGTTTATAGTAAATAGGTCTAATATTCCTTAAATAAAGTGGTTCTTTTATAAATTGGGCATATTAAAAAGGAGAGTTTACACTTTTTACGTGGCGTATAAGTCAGAGCTAGAGAAACCTACAAATTAGAGAGATCTTTACATATGATTCATACATATGATGGTATTTCAAAAATGATGCAATTGAACTCAAGTATAATATTTAAAAGGTAGTAGACATATTTTTTTAATCCCATTTAGTGAAATAGAAACAAAACGGTTTTGATTTTTAAAAAAGATGGAAGAAAATAAGTTGTATATAAAATTCAAACTTTTCATAAAAGTGTTCTTAACGTACTCATCAGGCAAAAAAAGGCAATCTTTTATAAACTTTTAAAAATTAAATTATTCACATTTTTGTTCAACTTTCACTTTATTGTTATCTACAGAAATGTACTCGAAGTTTAATACTCTACCTTACATTGACATCCCCTGGAGATAATTGAAAATAAAATCCACTCTCTCTCTACCATTTGTATTCTCTCACGACAGCAATAATTGAAAAATCAGCATATACTTTATGACCACAGCATGTTGTATTGTCATCGAAGTGGAATTTCTCTAAAACCCTTTTTGATGAGGATGACTTTTTATGGAAGACAGTTACAAATGATCATCAACAGTATCATGTCTGCATGAAATAACACTCTCTCAAACTTAAAAGTACCGTTAAATTGGTATCATCCGTCTAATGCACACAAAATGTTCTTGAACTCTTTTTCGAGACGATGAAAAAATAAGAGACTAAGATTATTGTAAAAGTAAATACCTTTTTATTACGTCGTACTTTGTTGAATATTTTGATGGAACTAACAGATTAGTTATTTTGAATTTTTTAGTGCGCCAAGAGCTAAACGTTACCTAAATTGCACCGGAACATCAAAACACCTGGACTACTATAGTAGTAGACTGAGAGGCGACTGCAATTTTTGGACCCCATCGAACATCATTCTGAATTTTTTTATAGAAATTAAAGAAAAGTGAGTAGATTACGAATATACTGGTCTGCCGTGGCAAAAATGGAAGAAACTGGTCAAAAATTGACTTTCAATAAGTTGAACTAAATCCAATTGCCAAATGCGCCATAACTTGCCAAATAATGAGCATTTTTTTTATTTGGTAACCCTCACTTTTTAATTTTCAATTAAGAAGGTTGCAGACGATTCAGAAAACTGACGATGGTCTACTTGCATCTGTTAAAAGGGAGCCAAATTGGCAATAAACATTACGTCACTGACGACGTAACTAACGTCGCCAATTTGGCTTACTTTTAAAAGATGCAAGTTTTCCAAGCTAGAGATCAGAAATCGTTGGCTCTTTTTCTCATTGAAAATCAAAATGCAATGGGTTGCCAGACGAAAAAGATTGTTCTCTTTTTGGCAAGTTATGATACATTTGGCAATCGGATTTTAGTTCAACTCATTCCAAGTCGATTTTTGATCAGTTTCGACCATTTTTGCCACGGCAGACCAGTGGATTCATAATCTACTAACTTTTCTTCAATTTCTATAAAAAACTCAGAATGATGTTCGATGGGGTCCAAAAATTGCAATCGCCTCTCGGACTATAGTGTTAATATGAAGAGAGGAATTTCACTTGGCATGTTTATCTGATTGAAAGAGGTCAAAAATGCGTCCCTTATGGGTTATAACCTGGTACACTCATCAGTCAGCTCGACGATTAAGACAAAGCTATTTGCCACAGTTTACTGTCTATCTATTCAGTTTTTGAATCAGGAATATAGGGCAATATATATTTTTAACATAGTTTCCCACTTCTTCCAGGTGCTATATTAGTTTAGTGTTACCTTGAAAATATGAAATGGTTGAGTGGTTAGAGCTCTGATATCTCAAATCTGCATCATATATGCTTAAATGTTCCTTTTTGATGCAAACGGTAGTTTCATGGTGTCTTGAGCATATCTGATGACTGATTAGTTGTTACTATATCAAAGATACTGGGTTCTTTCTTCTCTTGGGAATGCATTAACTTTCGGTTTTCTTTTAATGTCTTAGCTGCTTAGTTTTATACTATCTTGAACTTAATCGATGGGTTAAAGGTATATAAATTGGGCTATTAGAGAATACCATTTACGTTTGGACAGCTTTAATCAAAATGCAGGTAACAAAATGCTCAGAATAGAGTAGATTTATTTACAGAGCAGTCAGGAAATTTTTCATAAGAGGTTGCATGTACACTCAATTCCGTAAAAACTCTTGACGCATTTTCAGGCAAATTTGACGATTGTTGCTTATTTTTTTTTCTTTCCATAAAGCTTTGTAAGTAAAATTCCCCTTTTAAATTGTTAAAAACTCCGAAATAATAACAATAAAAAAAAACTGTGACTATTTGTTATGTTTCATCAAAATGAGGTTACAGAATTTCATCCCACTACAAACGTTAATTTTTTTTAAAAGTGACAATTGGAGAGTAATATGAAATAGTCATTAAATGGAATCGAAAATTGAAACTGTAGAAAATGAGCTAAATTTGATAATAAATATTTAATATCTTTTTTAATATTGTTTATTTTAAGAAATATTACTTATGAAACACAATTAAGGTGAACCAACAAAGAATAAGTGGTACAGTATATTAACATTCCACATCCCGACACGTCTTTTTGAAAAATATTCCTTCCTATAACGGGTTACAGTTGAAAAAATATTATTGCACTAAAAACTATCAATTGTTTGTACATCATCCTTAGTTTCAAAGTAGAGAAAAAATTTCTAATAATTAGTGCACATTTTTTAAAACTCACTTGCAAGAAATTTCATTAAAATCGAAAACAAATTTTGCTGCTCCACAGCGAAAATAGTGATGTAGCCAGATTAAAGACAGTGACCGAAAAGCATCATGACCGAATTTAACCTTTTCCGCTCGAGCGGCGCCTCTCGTGAGTCACATATTTGGATGCCGCAACTCGAGAAGACTACTAGGTTTGATGCGGAAATTCAATGCAAGGCCAATGACTGTGCTTAGTTTCTATGAAGCGAATCCATAACCGCGGATCGAACCAAAAATTCCGCGAAACGTCTCAAGTTGCTGGTACCTCCGCGCGAAAAAGGCCTCGAGTGTAAAGGGTTAAACGTAGCTCATTATAATCTCCAATCGGCAGATGCATTTACTGGAGCGATATTACCCGACTATTCCATTATATCGAGGACTATTCCATTACATCGAGGAATCGAGGACTATTCCATTATATCGAGGACTATTCCATTACATCGTGGAAACGAGGACTATTCCATTCGGACGATATAACTGAAGTTCCTTTATATTCCCCATGGTAGGGTGTAATTGTCAATATAATCGAGCTATAATAGTCAGATTATATTTTCCAGAAAGTACGTTTAATATACAATTTGATATCAAAATCTAAGGCACGAGAAGATATTTTTTTAAGCCTTGCAACATATCTGAATGGATTAGTTAAAATATCAGACATATCTCTGTATGTCGAAGGAAACAAGTTATATTATGACCACACCATTCTGCTGCATCTACACACTTACCTATATTGGTAAAAATCGGTCAAGAAAACGAGCATGCGCAATTTAGTGTCAATTGCATTAATTGATGACAATGATAACTAAACCATACCAATTTGTGTGTCTTTTTATGAAGAAAATTGCCGCTAATTTGGCGAGTCTTGTTAGAAACTTGACGTGAAAACTTTTCACCAAATATCCAAGTTCTAATTCATTATCTCTACATGAGAAGACAAGACGCGAGATTCTCTTACAGTTAAGTCTGATTCTTCCGATCAAATTTTAAAGCACTTACAGTTAGAACTTACCGGATTAATTATATGCAATCTTGCCATGTATATTTATCGAGAACAAATTGATGTATGAGAAGTATCTGTAGTGTTTATTATTTATTTTTAACGAATTGCAAAGTTTTGCTAGTCATAATTCTGGGTTTTCTCTATAGTAATTTTCATTTATTTTTTGGATTGAGAACGCGTCTTGACGAGACCTTTCATTTTACATATCGTACATATTTATTGCTGGTTGGTTGAATTTGATTTCCTGGTTCAAGGGCAACACTTGGGCCAAATTGCGCCAAGACATACCTGTTGCATTTGTAGTTTTGTATAGATGGAAATGTTGATAGACAGATGGACAGCGACTTTGCACAATATTTTCACGACGTTAACCTTTAACTGCTGTGGTTGGGTGGTTTGAGGTTTTTGGCGCAAGAGCAACACATGGTTCATACTGCACCAAACAAATTTGTGAACACCAGTTTAAAGTTTAAGAAACATAGTATCAGAAAAATTAATGTAAAAGTCAAAGATGAGATAATTTAGGGGGTGGAAGCATTCCACAAAAAATGACTCGCGGTCTGTCAGACCGCTTACAGCAGTTAAAGGTTAATGTCCACGAAGCTAAAACTGTCATTTTTTACTTTATAGTATATATCTGCTAAAGAAAGTAAAGCAATCGTTTGAAATATCGATCTAGTTTTTTTTTTTACATGTTTTGGCATAATATGACACACGGGTTTCAAAAATGTAAAAATATTGATGATATATGTTCGTTCGTCACGTTAAAAAACACTTTCCAAAAAATTGAAAATACCGATTCAAAGATGTATGTGGTTAAGAACCAAGGGCTTGTAAGCTTAGAAATCGAGATTTTTCTACTTCTTAACATTGTAACAGCGAAATTAGTTTACCATACTAAATAAATAAAAAACTAAATTTTTAGTTTCATTGGTATTTTCTGTAGTCAAAATTATATTACTGACAAACTTTTTAATTCATGTAAAAGCTTTTTATTTTAGTTTTATTTTCTACGCTAATGCAATGATTAGCGATAAGATTAGTTACAAGCTATGTTAGTCTGTCATATAAGTCTAGCTTTCTGTACTAAACTACAATTTGACAACTGCTTTTGTAGCTAAAACCGATTCCAATCCCTCCAAGTTTGCGATAATTAAAATAACTTCGCCATTTTTAAATCCTTTATATTAACTTCAATTCTGTTTGTTTTAGGTATCTAAATCTGCGGATGGCCGTCATTCGATCAGGTTGAAACTTTGCAGAGAGATTCTATGTTGCTGACAATACAATCTATCAAGTTTTGGGGGCTGTCACTGTAAATAAAAGTTTGATTTTACACACGCTTCTATAAACGCTTTGAAATACTAATGAAACCAACTTGTCGTCACGCTGAAATTTGGCAGATAGTTTCGTTGTCGATAAGGATGCATTATATCAAGTTTTGAGGGCTATCACTGTCATTTAAAGACCGTTTTTACACACGTTACTATTGCCGTTTCGAGGATGACTAATTATCACACTTGTCTTCCTCCAATCGAGCTAAAACTTGGTATATGGATTCGATGTCAATAACAATGCATTCTATGAAGTTTTTGAGGCTGTCACTGTCTCTAAAAGGCAGGTTTTCACTATGCTTCTATTGGCATTTCGGATAATTTATAAACCTACCTCTCATCATCTAATGGAGCTAAAAAACTTTGAAACTTGACCGGTATACTCGTTGTTGATACAATGCTTTTTATCAAGTTTTGAGACAGTCATGCAAAAGACCGCTATAACACTCGTTTCTATTATCTTAGGTTTGACATATTAACTTTTACTAACGTTCCATCACTCAGATACCAAGTTTAATTCAAACATGTTTAATTTGACAATATTTAATGACTGAAATCTTCCCCAATTAAAGTTGACGAGGAAAAATCTTCAGAGGCCTAATTATCCCATTTGTTGTTATCCAATCAAGCTGAATATTTTCAGATAGACTCGTTGTGGATAACAATTCCAAACTTGATTTCAATTGGTTTTTGGTAAATTCCAATTTTCGTCAATCAAGATTAGTAAATAGTTCGGAATGGATGTTTTCTTCGCAGCGATTAAACACTCGCAAAAATCGATCTGCTTTCAATAAGTAAGTTTGAATGTATTCCAAATATTGAAACAAAAGTTCTTTAAAAAATTAGTTATTTAAATATTAGGAAAAGAAAATGCCCCCCAAACCGAACCAAAACAGTCCGATCAAAACTCTTAACTATAGCTGTGACGTCAAAACTTCCTTCCGTTTCTATGGTTATCGTGAGGTTTATGTCAAATAGTTGGCGTTGGTAGGCCATTGCCACATTCCGTACAGGTTGGCGTGATTTGCGAGAAACTTGCAAATCTGGTTTCCGCTGCAGCATTTCAAGCCAAGATGTTTGCGAAGCTGTGACGTCATATTCAATACCAGCAAAATAAGTCGTTTTCTCGCCAACGTCGAACAAGGTAATTTTGATCGCAAATTTAAAAAAAAAAAGAAGCGCATTCAGCAGAAATTTTTGTGTTTATGGACTTTTCGTTTTAATGGGTTATATTATTTTCACTATTAAATAATTTTTTTTCGAACTAATCTAAAAAGGATATAAAACTTAGATCATACAAGATTCAAAGTAAAAGTTTTTTTTTTATTATTATTTTCAAATAAGATCTTAGGTTAAAAAATAAAATAAAACCAAATTGGATGGTGACTGTGAGCAGAGATTATTTTGCACAAAAAAATTGGTGCCTACCTGTGTATTTCTGAATATTAATTAAATTTGTAATTTGAAAGTTTTGATACACTCACAATATCTGAACAAAATAAGCAAAGTCAACCATCAATAACTTGTTTTATGATTCAAAATGGATCAACACGTACAAAACATCTCCTACAACTCCCCACCATTGGCACCAACCTACTTGTTTAGAAGTTATAAATGTGAAAATCTACAAGAATGAAACAGGACGGTGTTCGTCATGACTTCAAAACGCGTCGGCAATTTTTTGTGATTCTTGTTGCATTTGCATATTTTGCTGCTCAGGCGTTTCCCACTTTACTGGTATACCATTACTTCGCAACTGGACTTCTGCCCAACAGAACAGTCCGTTTCCTTGAAACCCCAGTGTACATCGACAGAACCCTGATCCCTGAACGCAGACGGCGTCAGGGGCGCATTCAAGATCCGAGGTACATGATGCCATCAACTTTGCGATACTGTCTTCCGCCCTTGCCAAGGCAGTCTCCGGTCTCCTGTCCACTTCCATTATAATATTTTCGATCTTATTGTTATTTCTGTTTGTCTCTTCCATTTCGTCATCTTCCGCCACACCATAGTTTCCTATTCCAGGAGGATACTGATTACTGCTTAGAAGATTTCTGTTTAGAAAATTACTTTTTTCAAGTTTACTATTTCTAAGATTGCTGTTTCCAAGATTACTTTTTTTAATACCATTACTTCTAAGATTATTGATTCTTAAATCACTATTTATAAAATTACGACTACCGAGATAGCTGCTTCCAAGATTACTACGTTGAAGATTGTTTCTTCCAAGATCATTGATTTCAATATTACTAATTTTATGATTAATTCCTCCAAGATTACTGCTTCCAAGATTATTATCTTCAATATTACTGCTTCTATGATTACTGTTCTCGAGATTAATTTGTTTCATATCTCTGTTTTCAAGATTAAGATTCCTGTTCTGAAGATTATTTCTTTCAAGATTAAGATTTCTGTTCTCAAGATTATTTCTTTCAAGATTAAGATTTCTGTTCTCAAGATTATTTCTTTCAAGATTAAGATTTCTATTCTCAAGGTTACTACTTCTAGGATGAGTGTTTCCAATTTCGGTTACACGATTTCGGTTTCTAAGAATATCGTTTACAATATTACTCTCTGTGTTTTCAGAATTAGCGATTCCAGTCACATGACCAATATGACTGACATCAGCTGCAGTATCGTGTTGACTGTAACTAGCCCCATAGATAATTTGATCAGAAGCTGATTGACTGTTGACTGGCAAATGTTCGATTTGACCGTTAAACATTTTAGTTTGTGACTGAGTATTACCAGCCCCATGACCAATTTCACCTCTATTATTCTCAACGATTTCCACATTCCTGTACTCAAATCCATCCTCTTCAGGTGGGTTTTGGTTTCTGGACAAATCTTCATCTGAACCGTTGTCGAATTGAGGTTGATTGTTATCTGTATCCTGAGGTTGATCGATTGGATCGTCGATATATTGTACAACAAGCGGGAGTTCAAATCCGTGCTCTTCGCGGAACTTGTCTGGATCATATGCTTCAAGGGTCTCCAAGGCTTGTTCAACGTTTTCCTCTGGATCGACGGATCTTTTCTGTCGTGTATGGTCGGGGGACGGAGGGAAGAGCAACACGCTGTTTACTGAAATGAAATGTCATTACGTTATGTTATGTTAATAAAGTATCCATGCTTTTTACTCACTTATCTCTGACTGTAACTTCTTAACCTGGTTATAGCCGAAGAAGGCTTAACAATCACCATATAGATCAGCGTCCGCCACTAACTTTTAGAGGCGTGCCGTATGACTTATGTTGGAATTTTTCGCGGGCCGGATACACCAACGTACGTATCTTGAATTATTATTAAACTGAAAAAAATGTGGATTTTTTTCTTATCTTAATAAAGTTACAATTAATATTTGATTCTTTTTTCAAACAATTAAAAAATAATATTTTTCATTATTAGTAAATCCAAGTCTAAAAAAGAAGTGAATCTTTCGTTTCGACGTGACAATGTGACTTGACTAACTTTTGATAAAAGTATTTAAACTGTACTTCCAGATTCCACCGTTTTAGTCGATATCAATTGTGAGACGATGGTGGTCGAAATCGTTCAGTTTATTTTATAATAGAGTCGATGGTCTTTCGCAGTATTTATTGCAGCTTAATAAATTGTTTAAATGAGATCCAGTTAAGTTATTCCTGTACTTATTCTTGATGAAAACCACCTTGCTGAAAGCTACTTCGTATAGTTTCTTCGGCCATGTAGTGGAGAACTTTGTTTTACATAGTCAACCCATACTATTTCGGATAAATTACAGTTATCTAAAAAAACGTCCACACCGTGAATTTTTTTTTTTTAAATCTTCTGTGGAGCTGGCGGACAGCAGAAAAATCTGTCGCTGGCCAAATTTGGCTCGCGGGCCGTGTAGTGGCTAACGCTGATATAGATCTATTTTAGCAAATCTCTCCTAAACTAGCTGTCGTTAAGCAAGGACAATCTATTACGAAGTATTAGATGGGGACAACAGTATGATGGAAATTCAATGAGCTTCATCTGCAATGCAGAGCAGAAATCTCTTATGAGCTATTTGGAAGTTAGAGATCAGTGCTTTTAATCCTATCTGGTGGACTGAGAATAACAAACAGACGACTAAGTTTACTTTTTTGGTCATGATGTTGTAGGATGCAGTCATAGGAGTCTTATCAAAATACCCCTAGTCATTAAGTTTTTACCTAATTAACAGAGGACAAAAATACTGTTGTAACCTTATATGAGTATGAGAAACTCAAACTTTCTAAGTTCTTTTGTAAAAAACGAAAGAAGTGGCAGTTGGTTTGTTGTATTCTTAGCCCTTCATTTGTTGTTAGCGTTACGTAACTTTTCTCATTCATCATTGACTATTATCCTACAGATAATATTTTTCAAAACGCCACATTTTAAATATTAATTTCGATAAAAATGTATTCCTTTTTTTTCCCTTTTACTTTGAAACCATCATTTATAAATTTGAGGTAATCTTTTCTCTATGTTCATTAAAAGTTATTATCATTTAGATAAATTGCCACTGTGAAGAGACATGCAAATTAACAGGTATATAGCAACAGGGAATATATGTGTCCCTTTTCCCTAAACGTCCACTTTGCTACCACATTTAATATGCTGTTAGTATTTTTTAATTGACAAGTGAAAGGAATTTTAGTTTTTTTTTCTCATAAATTTTTTGATAACCACCCAATTAATACTGGTAATTATTAGTCACAGTCCCTTCTCACATATTCGGTCTCACATGCTCGATATAGGATGGTCATAAAGAAACTTCCCCGATATATGAAAGTCTAATGGCCTATTCGCTTAAACCAATCGAAAGGAAATTTCCGTATTGTTATTTGAATGTATGCGCTCACGATTGTATAATGACTTCAAACAATAGAATTCTCACAATTATGGTTAAGGTCTCAAAATTTAGAAATTTGCCAATGGCAACACCCACTTTTTTTCTTGCGCAAATTTATCAGCGCATTGAAAAACCACAAAAGGTGTTGGGATGATATGCGTATGACAAAAGTCGGCGCCATAAAATATTTGCAAAAAAGAGCATTGCAAAGCGCCAATGACAACACAGAGAGGAGGGCCATTGACGCTTTGGTCTTGTACAATGCTATTCGTAGAAAATATTTTATGCTCTCAATTTTCGTCATATGAGTATTGTTTCAACTCCATTTGTGTTTTTTTATGCGCTGATCAATTTGCGCAAGAAACAAAAGTAGTATTAGGTTGGTTGGTTGAACTCTCAGCTGGGAGTGGAAAGGAAGGACTTTGTGAACTAGCACCTGCCTCCGCGTACATATGTGAGAAAACCACCTCTCTGGAACAGGTTGAAGTAAAAAAAAAAAGTTAAAAAAAAAAAAAAAAAAAAAAAAAAAGTGAGGTGGTAATGAGGGGGTTATAAAATCATTTCGGTGCAGAAGGAATTTTGTGAAGTTGCCATTTCAATGCTTTCTCCGGGTGAGGACGTGGACACACACGTCGAACTCTCTTAGTCACGCCTTCAAAGTGATATTAATATTTGAAAATGTCTAAATTTTGTCACTGTAAACCGCAACCGTAAGAACTCTATTGTTTGAGATCATCACAATCTCGAGTGCATAGCTTCAAGTAACAATATCAGACATTTCCTTTCAATTGGTTGAACTAATAGGCCACTACCGGTCCATATATCGGGAAAGTTTCTTTCTAAACCGACTTCGACAAGAATCTCGAACAAGACCTTGTTTTCCACTGAAATTGAAATGAATCCTCCTCTATACTCTTAGGACTTATCGCCCGTAGAATTTTACTTGTTTCCGATACTGAAAAATTTGCTGAAGGCAACAAGGTTTGAGGACGTCGAAGTCATCAAGAAAACAGATGTCAGAATTGAAGAGCATTCCGAAAAAGAACTTTGAAAGTTGTTTCTGAAACTTTTACAGCCGATAACAGGCATTATGGCAGATTGCTATATTTTGTGTTCTTTATAGAGGTATACATCTGATTAAAGAATTTATTACGGGAATATGCATTTAAAAAGAGAAACACTAATAATAGTAATAATAATAATAATAATAATTAAAAGAAAGAAAGAAAACGAATAGTTTTTTAAGCATTGATGGGCTCTACTGTAAAATTAGGAAAGTTGAAGATTTTTTGGAGATTTCGGAGATTCATTTGTTCGGACATAGTTCTTTTTCTTTTTGAGCTCAACTTCATATATATTTATCCATGGTTCACAATAAACGTTCTGAATCTTTTAGAAACATAGACATACTCACACAGTCGTATCTCTTTCAGCATGTATCTCTGCTTGGTGGCGAAAAATCCCTTGTTGGTGAAGACCGAGCAGGAGACGTTAGTAGTTAGAAAAGGAGAGTCCTGGGCCATGGCGGTATGCGGTATGGTATGGTATGGTATGGGGGCGTGACCGAAAGGGGGCGTGACCGGATATGACGTCACAGGAAGTGACGTCATCGGAAGTGGGCGTGACCGGATATGACGTCACAGAAAGTGACATCACAGGATATGCCGTCACCGGAAGTGGAGTTGAGTTGTTCCCCTTCTGCTGCTGCTTTAGTTTCATTATAAGCTGTTTGTGTATGACGTCACAGATGATGTCATAATGTGTTTTATATCAAAGTTTAGAGCGATGGCAACACTTTTTAGTGTCGATTTACCATTAAGATGGAGCTGAATTGTTCTAGGGCTGCTTCTAAACGAATAAGTTAGAGTGATAGGTATTTTTACTAATGACGTCACAGTGGGTATGACGTCATTCTATGTTAAGATTTGCGTTTTAAGTGGTGATAACATTGGATATATACCAAATTTAGTTTTCAGGTATTGGCAACGAGTTCTGATCGGTCAGCTAAATGCTCGCTTGTGACTGATAAGTTTTAAACATGTGACCAAAAGTTAACTCCTGATTGACTGTTTGGTTTTCTAGCGAGTTACTTACATATCCTTTAGCCAAGTTAAAATACCTGCAACAAAGTTACACAAAAAAAAAATGTTAAATTTGAAAAGTTAATAAAAGGAAGGCCATTTGCTAAGGGTCTAAAGAACCCTAACCCCGAGCTACACGTGACATTTCAATATTTTACCAAACAATTGTTAAAATATCGACTATCGGACGTTGCCTTCATGGTAACTCATCTACCCCCCCCCCCCCCCCTTCCCTAACTAATTTTGAATAAGTTAAGACTTTAGAATTACAATTAATAAATTTAGAAAAATTATTTATTAAAGGTGAGGACCCACCTCCAGCCCGATACCTCTTTTAGGAAGAATTGGTACCGCCTCACTCCACCCTAACAAAACAAAAAATCTTATTCCACAGAACGTATATTTCTTTGAAACTTGAGGTCACTAATCAGCCATCCGATGATATCTTTTAAGAAGATATCTTCACCTCTTAACAATTTTAAAGTTTTAGTCTAAAAGATTAATGTTGGACATAAACTATTTCTAGAATAGAGTTACATTAAAAATTAAATTTAAGAGTGTCCAGTTTTTTTTGAAGAAGACTTGGGGGAACGTATATTTCCCAAAATTAAATTTAATGGTCACTAACAAAATCCTGAAAATATACTAATTTTAGTTTTTATAAAAATTAAGTTAAAGTAATATTTTAGTAAAAATAATGACTATAGTTAATGAATTGCGAAAAATTAAGTTAGAAGAATTAAATTTAAGGAATTTTGTAGTGACCATACGCATAACTAGTTATACCATCCTCCAGCAGATACCGCTTGTCGTCATAGGCCGACAAGGCTCTCTTGGTTTGTTGGAGTGAGAAGATGTTTAAAAATTCACTTACCGAATAATCGAAACGAAATCTGCGAAGCTAAAATAACTGTGAATAACTACACAAGTACGAACAAAATCGCGATGAGAAAAAAAACACGAAGTATTAAACACGTCTTTCACACTCAGGTATCTACGTAGAAATGGCGAGACGGCAACCGGTAGCGTCTATATATGAAGGGTGATCACGTGACTTCACCGACCAATCAGGTTTCACGGTAGAGGGCGCTGCTTGGTTCTAACCGATCAGAGCGGGTGGGGAGCGAGACTAGGCATGTTTCAACACGCTTCAACGCGTTTGCGAGTTGAGTTGTTGTGTAACGATCTTGCTTGAAACAGTTAAAGTGATAGATAATTTGTTCGTGACGTCATAGTGTAGCGAATGGGTTTTTAGCGTAGACAGTTGTTGCAATTGGAGTAATTATGAAATTTATTAAATATAAAGATAATATTTAGTAATAATTATCAGATTTTATTATTATTATTATAAAAAAATAAACTTATAAAAAAAGTGAACGTGAAAATTTACTTTACGAATAAAAATCATGTCTTTAAAATGTGTACGAATATCACTAAATAAGAGAAAAAAGTAACATACTTAAACTCTTTAAAATAAATAACTTTAACATTAACGTAAAAAATTTACTTTTCACATAAAAATCACTTTAAAATGAGTAAAAATATCGCTAAATAAGAGAAAAAAAGTAACTTACTTAAAATTTCTAAGATAAATATTTAACCTTTACTCGAAAATTCCCTTCATATATAAAAATCACGACTTTAAAATATGACATGCAAGAGAAAAGTAACGTACTTAAACTTTCTACGACAAATAACTTTAACATTAACGTAACATTTTACTTTACACATAAAAATCCCGACTTTAAAATATGTAGAAATATCGCTAAATAAAAGAAAAAAAGTAACACACTTAAACTTTGTACGACAAATAACTTTGACATTAACGTAAAAAATGTTCTTCACATATAAAAATCACGACTTTAAATTTGAAATGTAGGATGAAAGTATAACATACCTATAATTTCTACGACAAAGAATTCAAACATTGCCGTTCATGTCTTTAAAATGTATAATGACAACTCTAACTTTTAGAAAAAAGAAACACTAAAAATTTACAAGGCAAAGAATTTAAAATTGAACGTTAAAATTAACTTTACATGTACTATCATACTCTTATATCAACGATAAATAAGATAAAAAAAAGAAACTCTAAATATTTATAAGGCAAAGAATTCAAATAATACGCGAAAATTTACCTCACATATAAAAATTATGTCTTTCAAATGTGTAAGAATAACGCTAAATTAGAGAAAAAGAAATATTAAAAATTTATAAGGTAAGGAATTGAAACAATACGCGAAAATTTATTTCACACATAACATTTTTATCTTTAAAATGTGTAAGAATAATGCTAAATTAGAGAAGAAAAAAAAAATAACATACTTAAACTTTCTTCGACAACAATTTAAACAATACGCGAAAATTTCATACACAATTATTTTCTTAGGTTAATGTTAAATAATGGGAAATTTAACAGAATAAAAATTTCAAAGATAAAGAATTTTAACCTTTACACGAAAATTTATTTCATATATAAATATCATGTCTTTAAACTTTAACGTGACAATTTACTTCTCATATACAATTAAACTCTTAGGTTAATGTTAAATAAAAGAAAAAGTAACATACTCAAAAATTTCTAAGATAAGCATAACGTAAAAATTTCATATCATGTGTTTAAAATGAAACATATAAGAGAAAAAAAATAACATACTTGAACTTTCTATAGCAAAGAATTTAAGCGTTAGCGTAAAAATTTACTTTACATATAAAATTCACGTCTTTAAACGGGGTGATAAGCATGTGACGGTAATTAGCCAATCAGGTTAGCGGTAGGTGATACGCCACTTGCCGGCATTTTTTAGACCGGAGGATGAGTCACGCTAAAACTTGTTCAAACAGGTCGGGAGACTTGTACAGCAAGAACAACAGCATCGACGCGCAAGCAGCGGGTGATGCTGCGGTGTGTCAGCAGGTCTTCGAGATTATCGTTTTCCTACTTTTCCTTTTTCATAATGAAATGTTTGTGAAAACTTGGAATGAATGAAGTGGATTTCAAAGACACATTAGTAAGTGAAGGTAGAATTCGCATGGACTTTCTTCCAAAAAGCATGATTCACTTGGAGAATTTAAGATCATTTCTACTTGAAAACTTTTCTATTGTCTAAAACATTGAATATTGTTCAAACTCAGTGAGATTATATGCTACAATACAGGTAAAACTTAACAAAATTGTTACATAGAAGAAAAATAGTAAGAGATTTAAAATAAATACTAGTTATAGATACTCCAAGGAAAAAAATTCACCTCTACTTTTCAATCGGAAAATCAATGCAAGTTGGAAATTTCTGTTACTTCAAGAAAGACTTAGACAATTTACTTTGTAATAATATACGTTAAGGTGTCGTATTAACTCGTGCAATACATGCTGACTAAGGTTTATTTTACTTATCTAAGAAAGGTGAATTGGGGGAAAATATTAAATAAATTGTAGATATTAAATACATTGTAGATATGCATTTAAGTTTTGAAAATCACCTGCAAGACTTTTAAAACATCTTAAGAAAAATTGAAAGAAACTTGCGAATTATATGTAAACTATATAACTTTTTATACTCTGAAAGGAAATCACAAGTAATTTAGTTAACTTTTTTCATGGTAACACTCATATTCAACGACATGTTTTTAAAATTTAACCTTCTTTACATGATAATAGTTATAAATTTTTTCAATCTCAGATGCGATATACTATTATTTCTAACATATATGTTACGAATTGTGTAAAGTTTTTAAAACTGTATATGCAAATCACCAATCAGAAACATAAAAATCTAACATCAATCAAACAAACTAAAATAATAAGATATTTTCCTTAGTGGAAATAGTTAACTACTCATGTGATGGAATATACTTAGAAAATTTAAATACTGAAAAAAGTTTGCTAGGCAAACTTAAAGAATATTTTTTTTTTCTTGTGAAAAACTAGCATAAATTTGGAAAATGTAGAGTTTGTTACTACGTAAAATTGAACATCATCTGGACAAACTAAATTATACATGAATTTTTTTTTTATTTGAGAGGTGCTGACAATATATCATTAATATAGAGATTTTTAACTTCCACCCATAATTTCTAAATAACTTATACATAAATTTCAGAAAAACTGAAACGGAATGTGTTTTACAAGAGGCTTATTTTGTAAGATGAATATTCAATATTAATATAACTGAGCAAAGTTCATTCCGGAAAAAACTTGTAAAAGATACTTATATTTTGAAAATAGTTTGAAATATCCTTTTAAATTTATGAATGTTCGCTTTCGAAAGACACAAATAAAACTGATATTACTCATGATAATTAACACATACATAACATTAGTCAAACAAAGTGAAATTTTTATTGCTAGTGACCGATAACTTTTCAGTGAAGCAGAACTTACATAGGAAATTTGTGCAAACTTTTTCAACTTTTAAACCAAGTATCATGTAAAATTATAAATTACGATAGGAAATAGCATACTTCAGAATCGGAACAAGTCTTGTAGTTAAGCTAAATGTATTTCTCAAGGAATTGAAAGCATACCAGAGAAGTCCTTATCATTTCGCATCTTTTCTCATGTTGCAAGAAGACATACTTTGTAAAAGATCGTCTTAGCACTTAACAAAAATCAGTAAAAATAAATATATTTTCTATGGCAAAGATAAAACTTCACAACTTAATTACTTAAATTTAGCTAAGTTGCATATGGTTTATTCACATAACTCGCATGTGCTTTGAATGTTGAAATATATTTCTTAGTTGAAATCAAACTCATCGAAAATAAATGCTATCTACATTTTCAAGTCGGAAATTACTATTAAATAAACTTTACATGTAAGATATTATCATGTTAAAAAGAAAAATCTACAAAAATGTAAATGATAATTTTACTGTTGATACATAAAAGATGAATAATTTATGATTTTATTCTAGGCAAACGTTTTATTGTCTAACAGAGAATTTAAACTTTAACAGAAAAACGAAAAAATACAATTTTTATATCCTATCATGCTTGTCGAAAATTGAATTTATTAGCTGTTGTAATAGATTTTTATTGTCCAAATTTCTATAGTTCTTCTCAGTGCAATAATATTAAGTTCATGTGTAATGAGTAGGATTTTTTTTTTTGTTGAATCTTATAAATTTAATGAAATTATTATGACCTAAGAGATTGAGTGAACTGAATAAATCAATGACGTAAATTTAAACAGTGACTTGAACTGATACATACTATAACTGTAAAGAAGTATGACAAAGTGATAGATGAAGTGAAAATAGAAGTTGAGTGAAATGTGTTGAAAAAAGTTGAAGACGACAAAAAATTCATAAATGAGAATTATCATTGACTTATATTAACTTCGTTTTTCTTGCTTATGACAAGAAAATACACTCTTGTTTATTAAGAACCAACTTGATATCTTATCATAGAATGACAATGATGAAATATCTATACATTAAAAAAAAAATACCAAACTTAGACATAGCAAATTTCTTGAAATTCATGTATAATGTGAGAAGTTTTACTGGAAATATAGAAGATACAACATTGAAAGATGTGAATGTTTCGAAGTACTTTATCAGAAATAAAAAAATAAAAAAATGCGCTGAGGTCCGCTATAAAATTTTTTAGGAGAAAGTTTAAACAAAATTTAAAATCAAACATGCTTTTAAGTGGGAACACATATATTAAAACTATAGCACATTTAACAATTTATATTATGTCATCTCAGTTGGTATCAAACTGAATAATATGAAAAACAACCACAAACTGAATAAACATGAAAATTATCAATATATGTGGAAAAGTTTCCTTTTTTCACATATAAAAAAAAAATAACACATTGACATACGTTAAGATCACGAAACATGCGTAATCATATGCCGATAAGAGCAACCAATGTTGCGGGGAGATATTCACGTGATGGACAATATCCCATGAATAAATTGAGTG
Source organism: Linyphia triangularis (assembly GCA_963978545.1). Taxonomy (NCBI): domain Eukaryota; kingdom Metazoa; phylum Arthropoda; class Arachnida; order Araneae; family Linyphiidae; genus Linyphia; species Linyphia triangularis. Next base: position 57,254,416 of record OZ021726.1, read on the forward strand.
ATTTAATTTCTAATGCTAATTCCAATAGTATTCCACGTAACTTCAACTTTATATGTTACACTATAGATATATTTATTTTTCAAATATATTGACTTTCGAAAAATCATCCTTCAATATAAGAATGATCATAGTAAGAATAAAAGAAAAGATACTAAGCATTGATTTAAAGTGTATTTATTTCAACTTAGCAACAAATCATATGCGTGAAACGAAAATTGCCTCGAACCAAAGTATAACTATCCAATTTCATTGATTCCTACAGGGAAATTTTTCTCATCTAGTAATTGAATTTTTTTTTCTCATACACATTATAAGTGTTGTCCAATCAGGTGTAGAATAGCTGAAGATATCCGACCTCTTTCTAAATATTAATAAGTCACTGTTGAAAAACTTATAAAAATTTCAATTTACACTTAAAGTTTTTTTATATATATATATTTCAAAGAATTTTTTCAAATCAATATGTATATTTAAATACTGAAACTTATTCACTTCAATAAATGTATGTTTAAGTTATAAAACTTGTCGTATGTATTGAAAAATTGTAACTTTTCGTCTTCGTATAAATCGATAACTTATACACTAGTTCTTCATCAATTAATCTTCTAAGTAAATCTTTTAAAGTTATGTAACTTTTAATAATTTCAATTAATAAATAGACAGAATGGAAAACTTTAAAAGATTTACTTAGAAGATTAATTGATGAAGAACTAGTGTATAAGTTATCGATTTATACGAAGACGAAAAGTTACAATTTTTCAATACATACGACAAGTTTTATAACTTAAACATACATTTATTGAAGTGAATAAGTTTCAGTATTTAAATATACATATTGATTTGAAAAAATTCTTTGAAATATATATATATAAAAAAACTTTAAGTGTAAATTGAAATTTTTATAAGTTTTTCAACAGTGACTTATTAATATTTAGAAAGAGGTCGGATATCTTCAGCTATTCTACACCTGATTGGACAACACTTATAATGTGTATGAGAAAAAAAAATTCAATTACTAGATGAGAAAAATTTCCCTGTAGGAATCAATGAAATTGGATAGTTATACTTTGGTTCGAGGCAATTTTCGTTTCACGCATATGATTTGTTGCTAAGTTGAAATAAATACACTTTAAATCAATGCTTAGTATCTTTTCTTTTATTCTTACTATGATCATTCTTATATTGAAGGATGATTTTTCGAAAGTCAATATATTTGAAAAATAAATATATCTATAGTGTAACATATAAAGTTGAAGTTACGTGGAATACTATTGGAATTAGCATTAGAAATTAAATCACTCAATTTATTCATGGGATATTGTCCATCACGTGAATATCTCCCCGCAACATTGGTTGCTCTTATCGGCATATGATTACGCATGTTTCGTGATCTTAACGTATGTCAATGTGTTATTTTTTTTTTATATGTGAAAAAAGGAAACTTTTCCACATATATTGATAATTTTCATGTTTATTCAGTTTGTGGTTGTTTTTCATATTATTCAGTTTGATACCAACTGAGATGACATAATATAAATTGTTAAATGTGCTATAGTTTTAATATATGTGTTCCCACTTAAAAGCATGTTTGATTTTAAATTTTGTTTAAACTTTCTCCTAAAAAATTTTATAGCGGACCTCAGCGCATTTTTTTATTTTTTTATTTCTGATAAAGTACTTCGAAACATTCACATCTTTCAATGTTGTATCTTCTATATTTCCAGTAAAACTTCTCACATTATACATGAATTTCAAGAAATTTGCTATGTCTAAGTTTGGTATTTTTTTTTTAATGTATAGATATTTCATCATTGTCATTCTATGATAAGATATCAAGTTGGTTCTTAATAAACAAGAGTGTATTTTCTTGTCATAAGCAAGAAAAACGAAGTTAATATAAGTCAATGATAATTCTCATTTATGAATTTTTTGTCGTCTTCAACTTTTTTCAACACATTTCACTCAACTTCTATTTTCACTTCATCTATCACTTTGTCATACTTCTTTACAGTTATAGTATGTATCAGTTCAAGTCACTGTTTAAATTTACGTCATTGATTTATTCAGTTCACTCAATCTCTTAGGTCATAATAATTTCATTAAATTTATAAGATTCAACAAAAAAAAAAATCCTACTCATTACACATGAACTTAATATTATTGCACTGAGAAGAACTATAGAAATTTGGACAATAAAAATCTATTACAACAGCTAATAAATTCAATTTTCGACAAGCATGATAGGATATAAAAATTGTATTTTTTCGTTTTTCTGTTAAAGTTTAAATTCTCTGTTAGACAATAAAACGTTTGCCTAGAATAAAATCATAAATTATTCATCTTTTATGTATCAACAGTAAAATTATCATTTACATTTTTGTAGATTTTTCTTTTTAACATGATAATATCTTACATGTAAAGTTTATTTAATAGTAATTTCCGACTTGAAAATGTAGATAGCATTTATTTTCGATGAGTTTGATTTCAACTAAGAAATATATTTCAACATTCAAAGCACATGCGAGTTATGTGAATAAACCATATGCAACTTAGCTAAATTTAAGTAATTAAGTTGTGAAGTTTTATCTTTGCCATAGAAAATATATTTATTTTTACTGATTTTTGTTAAGTGCTAAGACGATCTTTTACAAAGTATGTCTTCTTGCAACATGAGAAAAGATGCGAAATGATAAGGACTTCTCTGGTATGCTTTCAATTCCTTGAGAAATACATTTAGCTTAACTACAAGACTTGTTCCGATTCTGAAGTATGCTATTTCCTATCGTAATTTATAATTTTACATGATACTTGGTTTAAAAGTTGAAAAAGTTTGCACAAATTTCCTATGTAAGTTCTGCTTCACTGAAAAGTTATCGGTCACTAGCAATAAAAATTTCACTTTGTTTGACTAATGTTATGTATGTGTTAATTATCATGAGTAATATCAGTTTTATTTGTGTCTTTCGAAAGCGAACATTCATAAATTTAAAAGGATATTTCAAACTATTTTCAAAATATAAGTATCTTTTACAAGTTTTTTCCGGAATGAACTTTGCTCAGTTATATTAATATTGAATATTCATCTTACAAAATAAGCCTCTTGTAAAACACATTCCGTTTCAGTTTTTCTGAAATTTATGTATAAGTTATTTAGAAATTATGGGTGGAAGTTAAAAATCTCTATATTAATGATATATTGTCAGCACCTCTCAAATAAAAAAAAAATTCATGTATAATTTAGTTTGTCCAGATGATGTTCAATTTTACGTAGTAACAAACTCTACATTTTCCAAATTTATGCTAGTTTTTCACAAGAAAAAAAAAATATTCTTTAAGTTTGCCTAGCAAACTTTTTTCAGTATTTAAATTTTCTAAGTATATTCCATCACATGAGTAGTTAACTATTTCCACTAAGGAAAATATCTTATTATTTTAGTTTGTTTGATTGATGTTAGATTTTTATGTTTCTGATTGGTGATTTGCATATACAGTTTTAAAAACTTTACACAATTCGTAACATATATGTTAGAAATAATAGTATATCGCATCTGAGATTGAAAAAATTTATAACTATTATCATGTAAAGAAGGTTAAATTTTAAAAACATGTCGTTGAATATGAGTGTTACCATGAAAAAAGTTAACTAAATTACTTGTGATTTCCTTTCAGAGTATAAAAAGTTATATAGTTTACATATAATTCGCAAGTTTCTTTCAATTTTTCTTAAGATGTTTTAAAAGTCTTGCAGGTGATTTTCAAAACTTAAATGCATATCTACAATGTATTTAATATCTACAATTTATTTAATATTTTCCCCCAATTCACCTTTCTTAGATAAGTAAAATAAACCTTAGTCAGCATGTATTGCACGAGTTAATACGACACCTTAACGTATATTATTACAAAGTAAATTGTCTAAGTCTTTCTTGAAGTAACAGAAATTTCCAACTTGCATTGATTTTCCGATTGAAAAGTAGAGGTGAATTTTTTTCCTTGGAGTATCTATAACTAGTATTTATTTTAAATCTCTTACTATTTTTCTTCTATGTAACAATTTTGTTAAGTTTTACCTGTATTGTAGCATATAATCTCACTGAGTTTGAACAATATTCAATGTTTTAGACAATAGAAAAGTTTTCAAGTAGAAATGATCTTAAATTCTCCAAGTGAATCATGCTTTTTGGAAGAAAGTCCATGCGAATTCTACCTTCACTTACTAATGTGTCTTTGAAATCCACTTCATTCATTCCAAGTTTTCACAAACATTTCATTATGAAAAAGGAAAAGTAGGAAAACGATAATCTCGAAGACCTGCTGACACACCGCAGCATCACCCGCTGCTTGCGCGTCGATGCTGTTGTTCTTGCTGTACAAGTCTCCCGACCTGTTTGAACAAGTTTTAGCGTGACTCATCCTCCGGTCTAAAAAATGCCGGCAAGTGGCGTATCACCTACCGCTAACCTGATTGGCTAATTACCGTCACATGCTTATCACCCCGTTTAAAGACGTGAATTTTATATGTAAAGTAAATTTTTACGCTAACGCTTAAATTCTTTGCTATAGAAAGTTCAAGTATGTTATTTTTTTTCTCTTATATGTTTCATTTTAAACACATGATATGAAATTTTTACGTTATGCTTATCTTAGAAATTTTTGAGTATGTTACTTTTTCTTTTATTTAACATTAACCTAAGAGTTTAATTGTATATGAGAAGTAAATTGTCACGTTAAAGTTTAAAGACATGATATTTATATATGAAATAAATTTTCGTGTAAAGGTTAAAATTCTTTATCTTTGAAATTTTTATTCTGTTAAATTTCCCATTATTTAACATTAACCTAAGAAAATAATTGTGTATGAAATTTTCGCGTATTGTTTAAATTGTTGTCGAAGAAAGTTTAAGTATGTTATTTTTTTTTTCTTCTCTAATTTAGCATTATTCTTACACATTTTAAAGATAAAAATGTTATGTGTGAAATAAATTTTCGCGTATTGTTTCAATTCCTTACCTTATAAATTTTTAATATTTCTTTTTCTCTAATTTAGCGTTATTCTTACACATTTGAAAGACATAATTTTTATATGTGAGGTAAATTTTCGCGTATTATTTGAATTCTTTGCCTTATAAATATTTAGAGTTTCTTTTTTTTATCTTATTTATCGTTGATATAAGAGTATGATAGTACATGTAAAGTTAATTTTAACGTTCAATTTTAAATTCTTTGCCTTGTAAATTTTTAGTGTTTCTTTTTTCTAAAAGTTAGAGTTGTCATTATACATTTTAAAGACATGAACGGCAATGTTTGAATTCTTTGTCGTAGAAATTATAGGTATGTTATACTTTCATCCTACATTTCAAATTTAAAGTCGTGATTTTTATATGTGAAGAACATTTTTTACGTTAATGTCAAAGTTATTTGTCGTACAAAGTTTAAGTGTGTTACTTTTTTTCTTTTATTTAGCGATATTTCTACATATTTTAAAGTCGGGATTTTTATGTGTAAAGTAAAATGTTACGTTAATGTTAAAGTTATTTGTCGTAGAAAGTTTAAGTACGTTACTTTTCTCTTGCATGTCATATTTTAAAGTCGTGATTTTTATATATGAAGGGAATTTTCGAGTAAAGGTTAAATATTTATCTTAGAAATTTTAAGTAAGTTACTTTTTTTCTCTTATTTAGCGATATTTTTACTCATTTTAAAGTGATTTTTATGTGAAAAGTAAATTTTTTACGTTAATGTTAAAGTTATTTATTTTAAAGAGTTTAAGTATGTTACTTTTTTCTCTTATTTAGTGATATTCGTACACATTTTAAAGACATGATTTTTATTCGTAAAGTAAATTTTCACGTTCACTTTTTTTATAAGTTTATTTTTTTATAATAATAATAATAAAATCTGATAATTATTACTAAATATTATCTTTATATTTAATAAATTTCATAATTACTCCAATTGCAACAACTGTCTACGCTAAAAACCCATTCGCTACACTATGACGTCACGAACAAATTATCTATCACTTTAACTGTTTCAAGCAAGATCGTTACACAACAACTCAACTCGCAAACGCGTTGAAGCGTGTTGAAACATGCCTAGTCTCGCTCCCCACCCGCTCTGATCGGTTAGAACCAAGCAGCGCCCTCTACCGTGAAACCTGATTGGTCGGTGAAGTCACGTGATCACCCTTCATATATAGACGCTACCGGTTGCCGTCTCGCCATTTCTACGTAGATACCTGAGTGTGAAAGACGTGTTTAATACTTCGTGTTTTTTTTCTCATCGCGATTTTGTTCGTACTTGTGTAGTTATTCACAGTTATTTTAGCTTCGCAGATTTCGTTTCGATTATTCGGTAAGTGAATTTTTAAACATCTTCTCACTCCAACAAACCAAGAGAGCCTTGTCGGCCTATGACGACAAGCGGTATCTGCTGGAGGATGGTATAACTAGTTATGCGTATGGTCACTACAAAATTCCTTAAATTTAATTCTTCTAACTTAATTTTTCGCAATTCATTAACTATAGTCATTATTTTTACTAAAATATTACTTTAACTTAATTTTTATAAAAACTAAAATTAGTATATTTTCAGGATTTTGTTAGTGACCATTAAATTTAATTTTGGGAAATATACGTTCCCCCAAGTCTTCTTCAAAAAAAACTGGACACTCTTAAATTTAATTTTTAATGTAACTCTATTCTAGAAATAGTTTATGTCCAACATTAATCTTTTAGACTAAAACTTTAAAATTGTTAAGAGGTGAAGATATCTTCTTAAAAGATATCATCGGATGGCTGATTAGTGACCTCAAGTTTCAAAGAAATATACGTTCTGTGGAATAAGATTTTTTGTTTTGTTAGGGTGGAGTGAGGCGGTACCAATTCTTCCTAAAAGAGGTATCGGGCTGGAGGTGGGTCCTCACCTTTAATAAATAATTTTTCTAAATTTATTAATTGTAATTCTAAAGTCTTAACTTATTCAAAATTAGTTAGGGAAGGGGGGGGGGGGGGGTAGATGAGTTACCATGAAGGCAACGTCCGATAGTCGATATTTTAACAATTGTTTGGTAAAATATTGAAATGTCACGTGTAGCTCGGGGTTAGGGTTCTTTAGACCCTTAGCAAATGGCCTTCCTTTTATTAACTTTTCAAATTTAACATTTTTTTTTTGTGTAACTTTGTTGCAGGTATTTTAACTTGGCTAAAGGATATGTAAGTAACTCGCTAGAAAACCAAACAGTCAATCAGGAGTTAACTTTTGGTCACATGTTTAAAACTTATCAGTCACAAGCGAGCATTTAGCTGACCGATCAGAACTCGTTGCCAATACCTGAAAACTAAATTTGGTATATATCCAATGTTATCACCACTTAAAACGCAAATCTTAACATAGAATGACGTCATACCCACTGTGACGTCATTAGTAAAAATACCTATCACTCTAACTTATTCGTTTAGAAGCAGCCCTAGAACAATTCAGCTCCATCTTAATGGTAAATCGACACTAAAAAGTGTTGCCATCGCTCTAAACTTTGATATAAAACACATTATGACATCATCTGTGACGTCATACACAAACAGCTTATAATGAAACTAAAGCAGCAGCAGAAGGGGAACAACTCAACTCCACTTCCGGTGACGGCATATCCTGTGATGTCACTTTCTGTGACGTCATATCCGGTCACGCCCACTTCCGATGACGTCACTTCCTGTGACGTCATATCCGGTCACGCCCCCTTTCGGTCACGCCCCCCATACCATACCATACCATACCGCATACCGCCATGGCCCAGGACTCTCCTTTTCTAACTACTGACGTTCCCTTCTTGTTCTTGTCTGAGCTCGGATATGAACAGTACGTCACCACCGGGACTGAGACGCATGTTGCTGGGGAGGGTACTTCCTTCACCATCTCCTTCCATGAACCACCTGAAGCGGAGACCCGCTTGAGGAAGGGTGGTGTGACGCATGTTCAAAATTATGGTTTCCCCCGGGTAGACGAGTCCTTGGTCTGGAAGGAGACGATATTAGTACGGCTTTCAATACATATAGTGTTCTACCGACAAAATAAAAGGATTGAGAATAAATAATTTATGTATAGGGGAAACCAGGGCCTATATATTGAAAAAATTCAAGTTAATGGTTTATTGTATAAGAAATACAAATGTAAAAAATTATTGTCTTACTTAGAGGTATCAAAATATCGGATCAAAGTGTTATCCTAGGAAGTTGTTGCGCAATTGACACTAGAGAATGAAGAAAATTTGCATCCTTTCAAAGATACTTAGAGTAGAATTTATGGTGCCTGAACAACAAGGATTTTGTGGTAATGTGATCCTCTAGCGATTGTATGTCGCATTCAAATGCTTTGAGGTGGACTCAAAAGAAGAAATTTAGTGGATTAAGATTCGGATTCCGGGGAAGTCAAGCAAAAGGTCTACAACTTTCATACACTAATTTTTTTTTGACGCGTCACCATTTGTATTGGAGATCAGTAATAACCCTGCATACTTAAGAACTTCATCCCCAGGGACGGAACTAGGTCACTTTTAACGCGGGGCAAGATTTCTTTTAATCGCCCCCACACAATAATTTTTTAGATTTGAAGCTAACTATATATATATTGAAAATTAACAAAGGTTTTTCCTTTGTAAAATTCTGTTTTGAAACAAACAATAAAAGAATTAATTAATTGAAATTTTAAATAAATATATTTGACAAGCCCTTATTAATGACCAGGGTTCATTCTGCTTGTATAAAGATTTGCATGAAAACAAAAAAACAACTAATGAATCAATACAAATAATGTCAGTTACAATGAAATAAAAGAACATAGTTGAATTATATGTAACACTTTTTAACACAAAATCTGGTTAACCTGGTTTCAAAACGTCTTAGATCATAAACAATTAAGCTGTTTTACATTTCAAAAAATATTTTCTTCTGTAAAATACTAATACAAAAATTTAAAAAGCTTACGAATATTACCAGAACTCATTGAACACAAAAGCAAATTAATTTAATGACTTGTCTACAAAAATCATTGAATAGTTGGTAAACATATAAATGTTAATTTTAGAACAATTAATTTAAACTTATTGCAACTCATTTTAATAATAGAATGTGTGGCGGCGCGAGCTTGTTGGTATGACATTTTGAACTCCATCGGCGTGAGATGAGATGATGTCTCGTGCGTTGCATAGCAACGGAAAAAATAACTTTCCTGGCGAGCAGTTTTATTTTTATTATTTGTGTTCCATGAATTTTTTCTTAGCATGTTGTATCGTTGGTGTTTATTTAGTTAATTAAAGTATAATAAATTTATGTTAAACTAAAATGGAGTCAGATTACTAATCCAAGGATCACAACATCGCCAAAGTGGTGACTTTTTACTGACTCTGAACTTTCATGAGTAACCTTATTGCGAATACCGGCTGGACTGGAAAGTTTCACGGAATGTAATAAGAAGTACAAGCACCAATGTGAAAATAAAGTGGCCTGAATAGTTTATTTTTGAAGATTGTGGCAATTCGATCGTTTTGAATTTGGATGTTGCTAGTCAATACACCACCTCCGAAGGAGTAATAAAGAACTTCACAACTTGGTGAGTGATGAATTAAATCCTGCTCGGTGGCCATTTTCGTACGTTATTTTGTAAGAATTTTCTTGGGCTTTCGTATATAAATATGTCACACGAGGGTGATCAGGATATGTTTTCACTACCTACCACAATGGAGGTGGCTAGAGTTGCATTTCGTCCGCCCCCATTTTGGGCCAACTCGAGTCACAGTTTCACATTTCTGGTATCACAGCAGATACCACAAAATTTCATTCTGTGGTTACAGCCTTGAATGCAAGTGTTCTTTCTTGTGCAACCGATTTAGTTCGCACACCCCCCCACTGAAAATATGTACATAACTTTAAAATCGCGAATTTTAAGCAATTTTGTGCAATCTGATTCTTTTCGCCTCAAGCAACTTTTGCAAGATTTAACCCTTGGCGATAAAAGGCCTTCGCAGCTACTTCTCGAGATGCGGAATTTGGCCGATGGGAAAATTACTGACGAAGTCTTGAAATCTTTGTGGCTTCAACGCCTCCCTGTTTCTATGCAACAGATTTTATCTGTAAGCAGTGAAACTTTAGATGGGCTGTCAAAAATAGCCGACAAGGTCAATGAGGTATCAGGTTGCACACTTGCGGTTTCTAGTGTATCATCAGGACATGAAAAGACAGAGATTCAAATTCTACGGGATGAAGTAGCAGCACTTCGCGCTGATATGAAAAGTTTGTTAAATGGCTCTAAACAGCGCTTTCGAAGTCGTAATAGAAATAGAACAACCACCCGTAGTAGAGAGGGGTCATGCAATGTTTTATGCTGGTACCACAAACGTTTCGGAGATAAAGCCCGTGATTGCATTAAACCATGTGAGTTTACGGAAAACAATTAAGCGCGTCTGTTTTAACGGCGACAGATTGCAGCTTACTTTCCAGTCGTCTGTTTGTTATTGACAAAAATTCCGGCTTTCGTTTTTTAGTCGATTGTGGTGCTGCAATAAGCTGCATTCCCGAAGGACTTGTGAAAGAAAGTACACCTTCGGAACTTTTTCTTTACGCGGCTAACGACAGTAAAATTCGTACTTACGGTACTAAAAAGTATAACTTAGATATCGGGTTGCGTCGAGTATTTACATGGGTTTTTTGGATAGTTGATGTTTCGCATCCGATTTTAGGCGCAGAATTTTTGGAGTATTTTGGTCTTGTGGTAGACGTTAAAAACAGACAGCTTGTTGATGGCCTAACTAAGCTTAATGCCAAAGCCACAATTTGTCCTGGTCCCACATTAGGATTAACTCTAATTTCAGAGGCATCCCCGTACCATAAAATTCTGGCCAAATATCCCCAACTTGTTAACTTGAATTTAAGTAATGAGAGAATGACTCATTCTGTCACTCATTGTATAGAGACAAAAGGTCCACCTGTATATTCTAAAGCTAGGCGCTTATCGCCAGAAAAACTTAAAATCGTCAAAAAAGAATTTGAAGAACTACTACAAAAAGGAATAATTCGACCTTCTAGTAGTCCTTACGCAAGCCCAATACATCTTGTACCAAAGAAAAATAATACTTGGCGAATTGTAGGTGATTTTCGGCGGTTAAATTTTCAAACTATCCCGGATAGATACCCCCTTCCTCACATTCAAGATTTTTCACATGGACTTGCAGGGAAAAATATTTTTTCAAAGGTAGACCTCGTAAAGACCTATCATCAGATTTCCATAGAGCCTAAAGACATTCCAAAAACCGCAGTCATTTCCCCGGTGGGGCTTTTTGAATACGTAAAAATGTGCTTTGGATTACGTAACTCTGGGCAAACTTTTCAGAGGTTTATGGATGAAGTCTTACGCGGTCTTGTGTGTTGTTATGTTTACCTTGATGATATTCTTATTGCCTCAAGTGATCCCAAAGCTCACGAGTCTGACCTTAATAGAGTCTTTGAAAGGTTAAGTGAGTATGGTATAGTTATAAACTTGGAGAAATGCGAGTTTGGTAAAAGTGAAATTGAATTTCTGGGTTTTCATGTCTCTGGTAAAGGAATTTCTCCTCTTCCAGCCAAAGTTCAGGCACTCAAAGAGTACAATCTTCCTAAAACGGTTGATGAACTTCGTCGTTTTTTGGCAATGCTAAATTTTTATCACAGGTTCCTTAAGAACGCTGCTGGTGTTCAAGCGTGTTTGTATGAGCTTACAAAAGGCAAAGCCAAAAAAGACAAGACCCCAATTGTTTGGAACGAGGCTAACGAGAAAGCATTTAATGAGTGTAAAGAAATGCTAACTAATGCTATACTTTTAGTGCACCCTCTTCCGAATGCAGAGTTGACTCTTGTTACTGATGCTTCTGAAATTGCAATTGGTGCCGCATTACATCAATCTGTAGGTGACAATTTGGAACCTTTAGGTTTTTTTTCGCGTAAATTAACACCAGCTGAGTGCAAATATAGCACTTACGATCGAGAATTGTTAGCGATATATTCTGCGATTCGTCATTTTAGACATATGGTAGAGGGACGCGAATTTAAAGTTCTGACTGATCATAAGCCTTTAATATATGCATTTCAGCAAAAAACAGATAGATGTTCTCCGAGACAACAGAGACATCTTGAATTTATAAGTCAATTTACCACGGATTTCCATCACATTTCTGGCGACAAGAATCCAGTTGCCGACGCGTTTTCTCGTATTTCTGCAATTCAGGTCCCAAGACCTTTAGACTACGACGAAATGGCCATCGCGCAGGATTCTGATGAGGAGATGCAAGCTTTGATCGGCGCCGATTCGGGTCTTGAGTTGAAGCCTTTGACATTCCCCTCATCAAGCAGAAGTATTTTTTGTGATGTATCCAATGGCACTGTGAGGCCCTATGTTCCAGTTTCATTTCGTCGCAGGGCGTTTGATATTTGTCATGGACTTTCTCACCCTGGCATTAAGGCTACGACTGATTTAGTTCGTAAGCGTTTTGTTTGGCGAGGTTTGACAAAAGACTGCAAAAATTGGTGTAGGAATTGCATACCTTGCCAAAAGTCAAAAGTGCAACGCCACAATAAATCAGTGCTCCAGTCGTTTCCTTCACCTAACGCCAGATTTTCACATGTCCATATCGACATAGTGGGACCCTTGCCTCCATCGAAAGACTGTCGTTACATTTTGACCTGCGTAGATAGGTACAGTAGATGGCCTGAAGCCATTCCAATAAAGGATCAGACAGCTGAGACGGTAGCACAGGCTTTTTACGCTAATTGCTTTTATTTTTACGCTATCGAATTTTTACGCTATCGTTTTGGTGTACCCGATATTGTAACTACTGTCCGAGGAACTATATTTGAAAGCAACCTTTTTGCTTCTCTTACTAAGTTGTTAGGGGTACATAGAATCAGAACCACTGCTTATCACCCAATGAGTAATGGCGCTGTAGAGCGTATGCACCGCCAGCTTAAGACAGCCATCAAGTGCCACAGCACAGAAAGGTGGTGTGACATCCTCCCGGCCGTTCTCTTGGGGATGCGTTGCAGTCTCAAAGACGACATACAGGCAACTGCTGCGGAAATGGTGTATGGAACTACTTTGCGACTTCCTGGTGAATTTTTTAGGAATTCTTCAGGGTCAGAAGACATCTTGCAAGCTGAGTTTGTGAGAAGGTTACGTGCAGAGATGAGAGAGGTACGTCCTGTCCCATTCTCAAATCACTCTAAGCAAAGTGCCTTCATTCACGGAGACCTCCACCGAACGTCCCATGTGTTTGTGAGAACTGACGCGGTAAGAAGACCTCTGGAACAGCCCTATAAAGGACCATGGAGAGTCGTATCTCGAGCTGACAAGTTCTTCGTGTTAGAGGTTAACGGGCATCATAACACGGTGTCGATTGATCGCTTGAAGCCTGCTTTTATGGATAACGACGGGCTCCAGAAAGATCCAGTTCCTTCAACGACTCCAGTTCCTTCACCGACTCCAGTACCTTCACCGACTTCAGTTCCCTCAACAACAGCAGCTCCCTCAACGATTCCGGACAATTCCTTGTGAAGTTCCTCAACGAGTGCTCCGACGGAAGTAACAGTTACCAAGTCCGGTAGACGGGTGCGTTTCGTCGATCGCTACGGATATTAACTTGAATCGTCCCTTGGACTGGTGGGGGACCCCTGGGGCGGCGCGAGCTTGTTGGTATGACATTTTGAACTCCATCGGCGTGAGATGAGATGATGTCTCGTGCGTTGCATAGCAACGGAAAAAATAACTTTCCTGGCGAGCAGTTTTATTTTTATTATTTGTGTTCCATGAATTTTTTCTTAGCATGTTGTATCGTTGGTGTTTATTTAGTTAATTAAAGTATAATAAATTTATGTTAAACAAAAATGGAGTCAGATTACTAATCCAAGGATCACAACATCGCTAAAAATGAATAATATATTACTTACTGTGCTATGTGTGAGTTCTCCATTTTCTTGGAGAATTTAAAATTCTCACCAATGCAATGGACAAAATTTGAAGAACATGACATCTGTTTGGTGAAAAATAATGTCGTCAAAATGACAATATAACTCTGTGCAAATGCAATGGCACACGCCTAGAAATCCTTACAATTTGGCGGGTTTTGTGGTCTCAACTTGGAAAATCCGCGTGATATCTTTACTTACGCTTTGGCGAAGCTTGCCTTCTTATAGCCATAAGTTCTTTGACATTTCAAAAGTTAATCGGCAAACACGCTGAAAATTTAGCAATAAATACAAATACTCTACTCATTTGCTTATACTTTAGTACTGCCAACAATTGCTTCACTATCCATTCAGATATAATTAAATCATAGAACTATTTTTTGTGCAATTAAAGTGCAGTAAAATGTATCTATTATCTTCAGCAGTAAATAAACTACCAAGAGACATCAATTTTATCCAAATTGGTTCAGTAGATTTCGAGTTTTTAGGTAACATCTCAGACAGATTTTAATTTTATATATATAAGTAGATGTACTCAAAACTAAAAAATATGTTTCTCAAAACTTAACTTTTCGGTCCTTTTGTGCCGCAAAAGTTTTGATGATTTCTTCGTAGGACAAAGAAGATGCTAATTTATACTCTATGGGAAATAATGCTTAAATTTGTTAGTCTTTGCTGTTTTGTAGAATGTCTTGTGTAGTTTTTAATAAGTTTTAACTTGCTGAAGCTTCTTTCATTTGAAGCAACAGTTACAGGAATCGTCAATAAAATCTGAAGGGCCGTTGATATGTTTGGATAGGCTTCTTGATAACCTTTTTGGTGTATTAGGTTGAAAAGAATCGCTGGCGTAGCAGTTTTTAAATCTGACGTAATGTCAAGTATATGGCTTTTAAAGCTCTCTATTTCGATGGATATTTCATGGATATCTATATCTTCTTTGTAGATACTTGCTAAATTTTCAGCGTGTTTTTTCAACTCTAAAATTGAAAGAGTTTCGATTTGAGAACCATGTAGGAAGCCAAATAAATTGTTGATGTTTTGCATAGCTTGGAAACGGATTCTCAGTTCATTCAAAACTCTATCGATTATTTGCAGTGACAAAATTTTAAACGACTCTTCTTCATTGCATTTATGAGATTCATCTTCAAATTTTTCATCAAACATTTTTTTCTTTTTTCTTCCCCTTTTTTCTTTAAAATGTGGCCATACGTCGAGATTTGTTGCGATTTCTTTTGCTTCCTTAATGGCATCATTGGCACTTGTTGACCGGGAGGATTCAAACTCTGATATCAAACGATTAATGTGTTTTGTAGATCTGTCGATTGTAATATCTTCTTTCTGTAGAAGTTTATTGACAATGTCTATTGTTACAAGCTGCTTATACCCAAAGCAGCACATAACAATAAATTCAAAATCTTTCATATTTTTCATTAAGGAAGAAGCCTCTGCTTTTGTTTCTGGGTTTGAGCTGTTGCTGTTAATCAGCTCATCTAGTGCTGCGTTTATTTTCCCCAGGTGCTTGTATACGACGAAGACTGCTTCTCGCTTTGTAGACCATCTTGTATCGCTTTGTAATTTAAGTGAATGTGGGACATGTTTCGTCAAAATCTCCCATCTATTGGTAGATGCAGAAAAAACCGAAAATAGACAATTTAAAGTTCCAAAGGAAGTCTCTGCTGTTGGAGACACGCTAGCAGCATTTGTTCCTACTAAGTTGAGCGAGTGAGCTGCACAAGGAACAAAAAAAGCCAACTCGTTTTCCTCTAACACTCGGGATTGTACTCCTTTGTATTTGCCGGACATGTTGGAACCGTTATCGTAGGACTGCCCTCTACAATTTTTCATTTCCAAACCATCGTATTTCATTTTGTTTGAAATCGTCTCGTAAATCGACAGTCCAGTTTTATCACCAACTGTAATGAAATCTACAAATGACTCGGTTACCTGAGGTCCATTTTCTGTATATTTAATATACCTTATTATTTGGGACATTTGTTCAAGATGGCTCACGTCAGGTGTACAATCAAACATAATTGAGAAATATTTCGCTTCTTTTATATCTTTAAGTATTTGATTTCGCAATTGCGTTGCAATTATATAAAAAAATTCATCTTGAATGCTATGAGAAAAGTAACTTACTTGTCCCTTTTTGTGCCGAAGAATATGCTCTCTTAGTGGAGCATGATAGTGAGATACAAGGTCAACAGCTTTCAAAAACTTTCCACTTTTAGGATCAGCAAAATCGACATATTCATCTGATCCTCGCAGAGCACAGCCTTGCTTTGCGAAATAAACTATTATGTCAACAATGGCTAACAACACAGACTTCCAATGATTTTCCTCTTGAATTATTTGATCCTGCAACTCTCTATCAATCCCACCCTTCTTTAATGATGATTCAATATTTTTCCAGGTGCAAAAACATTTTTTGTGGTTAAGTGAATTTTCGTGTTCGGGAATTCTCTCATTCAACTTTTTCCATTGTTTTAAACCTTCACATTTCACTAAAGAAGATTGTTTTTGTTTACAAAAAAGTTTACAAGGGATGCAATATAGAGCATTTTTCGATGAACTGTAACTCAACCATGATCGAAATACAACAAGTCCATTCGGTAGTTTTTTATAAAACCAATCTTTGGTCAACTTTCTACCATCTCTTAAGCTATCAGATATATCAGGTACACCTCTTGTATCGTTAGCTAAATTTGATACAATAAAGCATCGTTGTGCGTCAGAAAAATGTTCTGGCCACGTCCCAGGATCTCCTACGATAAATTGAAAATCACACTCACCACGTTGTACTTCGGCAGTGATGTTGGCTTGCGACGTTCCTACATTAAAAGTTTGATGATGTTTCGGATCCATATTAGTGTTCAAATCTACATCAGCTACATCTTCAATTATGCGCTTGTCTTGCTTTACTGAACATTCCTGGTTCAGATTATGTATGGTATCCGAACCCGTTTCATGAACATTGTCCTCTGCGTCCTCATTTATCTCTCTGATGTTTATGACTTGATGAGAAAATTTTAAATATCATAAATTAGAATCAACATTAAAAATTGTATTTCTTTTAGTTACATTTTTATTAACAAGTATATTATATATATGTACATATATTATCTAACTAATAACTTCAATCAATATAACTTGTTTCGCTAATAGACAATGACTTAAAAATAATAAATTTATAAATGCATTATTCGTTTCTTCAAAGATAATAATGAAGAATATTTTGAGCTTTTTTAATAATTGGTTGACAGTTGGTTGCTGTTAGTATATAGAAAAATTATTATTTACATATTTTTACTAAAAGCTATATTTTAAGAATAGTACGTTTATATTTAAGATTTATTTACAGCGATAAACAAAATCGTATTGAAAAAATATATTTTATATTTTCAAAATATTTATAATTTTTATTTATTTCATTAAAAAATTGGTTTTTTTTTTTCAGGATTCTGGTATAGTTATGTAATTATGATTTTCCAAATAATAAAATACGAAGTTTGACTTAAACTTTGACTGATACTTTTTGATTAATCACGAGAATGTTTTTAAAAAGCATTTTTGGACTAAAAATTGTTAGGTATTGCAAGCTTTTGTAAGCAAAAAAAAATAAAAAATAAAGCTTTTGCGCCAGCAAATCATAAAAAACTAACCAACCTGTACAAGTGTAAGGATGAATACCTAATACCAATAATTAAATATTAAAGATAAAATAAGGAATAATTTAGTGTGTCCATAAATTTTTATATATTTCCTGTCAAATGTATCCCACAAAAAACAACTTAACGTTGTAAAAAAACCGCCAAGTAAAAAATGACGGCTGTAAAAAGGTATGATTTGCTAAATACTTGGCTCCAAGCGGTCCTGTGTGTTATAATATGTATAATCTGTATCTGTTTCTCAAAAATACAAACGGTTGTAACTAATTATTTCTTGGCAATGCAGTTTTTCTTTTAATTCATTTATTTGGAATAGTAAAAAAAACAGTAAAGATTAGGAAAAACACTGCCAACAGCCTGCCAAGAAATAATTAGTTATAACACCAGGTGTTATACAATTCCGTTTTATTTTTGAGAAACAGATTATTCATATTATAAAATACGGGTCCGCTTGGCGCCAAGTATTTTGGATATCGGACCTTTTTACAGCCGTCATTTTTTACTTGGCGGTTTTTTTTTACAACGTTTTTTTTTTTTTTTTTTTTTTTTTGTGGGATTTCATTTTTTGTTGTTGCCTTGTTTCATTTCTATTTATCTTACTATTTCTAGTTATCCGGCAACCAGATCATAAGGAAAGTTACAAAAGGCAGATCCGATCATCATACTAAACAACATTTCAAAATATTATAAGAAATGGCGCAGTAGTTTGAGTTATAGAATTTAGCTAAATATTTATATTTATCCGGCAATTTCTAGTTATCCGGCTACCGGATCATGAAGAAAGTAACAAAAGGCACTTTTTCTCATCATACTAAACAACATATCAAAGTATTATAATAAACAGTCCAGTAGTTTGGGTTGTAAAGCTTGCTAAAGAATTCTATTTATCCGGCAATTTCTAGTTATCCAGCCACCGGATCATAACAAAAGTTACAAAAGGCACTTCCTCTCATCAAGCTGAACAAAATGAAAACAGTTTTTTTTTTAATTGGGGGTCTGCCGCTTTGACCTCGGACTTGGCGGCGGAAAACTACCGAGTTAAAAATATGAAAACACAATTACTACTTAAAAATAAATATAAAAACAATATATTTCCTAATCTAGAGACATAGGCGCCCACAGGAGGGTGCACTTGCATGCCCCTGGATTTTTAAACTTTCAAAAAATTGCAAAAAGGAAATTACATTCCAGAAGCAAAAAAAAAAAAAAAAAAAAAAAAAAAAAAAAAAAAAAAAAAAAACATTATTTTGGAAACTATGGTTCAAAAAAATAAATAAATAAATAAATAAAAAATATGCACTCCTTATTTGTTTCATAGTTGCGTGGCGCCTTTTTCTCGTAGCATGGAGACTGGATTCTTTTTATTTTATTTATCACTTCCTGGAAAATACTTTCTTTTTCGTTATTTTTTATGAAAAATAAGGCCTTGAGATCTATTTTTAGAATTCATGCCTTGATGTTTTATTATTTTTTCATTATTTAGGAATAGAAAAAATGTTACACTTAGGGTGCTTACACAGTGGAGCCGGGATGCATTTAAGCACACCTCACTTTGATTCAAACCACAGATGGGAATGAGAGCGCGCCATTGGCTGATACGTTGCTTTCATGGAAGCCGCTAAACACCTGACAATGTTTACTGCGTTGACAGAGAGAATTAAACGCATGTTTTAAATATTGAGTTTAGGAACTGATTTTTAAATGGCTAATATTTTATAAATGATAATTTTATTCCTGATTAATGTTTTACTCCAATTGAATCTAATTAACTGCTTTTAACAACAAAGTATAAATTTTGGATATTTATCAAGGAAAATTATGCAGCTAGAATATATTTTTGAAACTAAGTTTTTTTTTTTTTTTTTTTTTTTTTAAATATTTAGACGTAAAAGAAAAATTCGGGTGACTCAGAAACTCGAATGCTACTTTTGAAATTATCAATTCTTATTCTTATTATTTTATTAATAGTCATTTGTTTGCTGCCATTATAAGGAAGAAACTAAAATATTTCTGAATAAATGACAGCATCAATGCGACGCATAAATTTTGTAGAGCCTTTTTGTTATAATAATTTTTATGGCACAGATGCAGAATATGACATTTCTTCGACATGGTTTTATATAGATGTTTTTTTCCGGATAAATGCTGTTTCTGGAAACAGATTTAAGTTTTATTTTAAAATTGATACTTTATATTATTTACATTTTAACTTAATTTTAGTGTTATTTTAATTTTATTACTATTAGTATTTTAATTTAATTATTATTAATATTTTAACCTTATTCCATTATTATTTGTATTTTGATTTTGACCCTTTTTGCTATTACCAAATAAAAAATATCTCCCAATCTCCTATGTACTATATCTGTTCCATTTTTATAATAATAATAAATGTTAATAAATATTGAACTTTTTTAATATTGTCTTGTATTTAATAAGAAATATTTTACTGTGAACATAAGTTATGACGATTAATTTATATTTATCTATTTTATGATAGATGAAGTTATAGAAATTATAAACATGTATATTCTATAATTTAACTATAAGTAAAAAATAAAATATAAATATAATTTAGTTCGACAATATTAATTATACTAATATTTTTCACATAAAACGTCTTTACTGAATATTAATTATCACGACTCTTAGATGGTAAAAATATTTCCTGGGATTTGCTAAATTTTGATATAGATGGCACCACCATTCAAATTTTCAATTTATTATTAAAAATCAGTTTTACGATTATTTATAAGTATATTACAGTTTTGAAGTCACAAATTAACATAGCGCGACTATAAAATCATCAAACTTCATTAAAAAAGCTACGTCAATAAGAAATACCAGCAAACATAACCTTTCCCATTTAATAAGAATATGGCTTTGTCGAATTCAGCACTTCGTAATGCTGTAAAAATCATCCACTAAGGATTTTTTTTCATACAATGATTTGACGTTGCTTGTAAAGAAAACAATATCTTCCTTTTTTTTTTCGAATCATATTTTCAAAAACAAACGAAGAAAATACGAATTCTCTGTTAGAACAATCAACTTTCCATTCAGCATGCAGCCACCATTTTGTGTGGGCGTTAACTTTTTCCCAGACTGACAGGAAGATTGACCAATGACGCACTCTCATTCCCTTCTGTGGTTTGAATCCAAGTGAGGAATGCCTAAATGCCGGCTGCATAGGTGCTTACTCGCATACTCGCACAGTGCGAGGTAAAATTAAACCATGCTTCTCTATGGGGACGTTCACAGTGGAGACTGGTCGGTTTACCTGGGATACTCGCATGAATCCAGGTAGGTTTTTATCGGATGGATGCTTACTGGCATAGTGCGGGGGTACTCAGTGCGCATGTGCAACTTTGATCCATTGCTGCTTTATATCGAAGATTTTTCTAAAATTGAGGTTATTAGTGTTAATAATTATGTGTATTGCATATAGTTACTGCATATAGTAATTACATATGTGTACTGCAAATAGGTACTGTACGTGTATATTGCAAATGCTTATTGCAATTAGGTATTGCACATGAGTATTGCGAATAGGTATTGCCCATATATATTGCGAATAGTTATTGCACATGTGTATGCTATAAATTAGGGATTGCATATGAGTATTACCCATAAGAATTGCAAGTAGATATTGCACATGAGTATAGCAAATAGGGATTGCACATGGGTATTGCAAGTAGATATTGCACATGGTTATTGCAAGTAGATATTGCACATGAGTATTGCAAATAGGTATTACATATTAGTATTGTGTATGTGTATTGCACATGAGTATTCGAAATGGGTATTGCACATGTGTATTGCATATGTGTATTTCAAATAGGTATTGCACATGAGTATTGCAAATAGGTATTGCACATGGGTATTGCAAATAGATATTACAATTCCTATCCGGACATTTCTTCGAATATTTGTCATTCCATTTGTCACTTCTTAAAGAAAAACAACAATTCCATGCATTGACTAACTTTTTTTTTACCTAAAAAACTTGACAGAATGCATTGTCATCGACAACTAGTCTATCTGCCAAGTTTTAATTCGATTGGATGACCGCAAGTGGGTTAATTTGTCCCCCACAGCAGTAATATAGTATCGCGTGTTAAAGTGGTCTTTTAGTGACAGCCACAAAACCTCGATGAAATGCGATCATATCGACAACGAATCTACATGCCAAGTTTCAATTCTATTGGATGAGCGTTTGTAAATTATGTATTCCTCATATACTGAATTGGAAGCGCCCACCTGATATCTTTGTGGTTAGTGCTCTAGTCTCGCATGCCAAAAGTGACGGGTTCGAATCCTGGGTTTGGCATAGATGCTTGTTGTAGTTCGGAATCCACGTTAAGCTATAAGTCCCTGTTTGATTAGCCGTCATTTTGCACAAATAAGTCGTTGAGCGTACAAACCAACCGAAATGGAAGCTTGTGTAAAAGAGACCCTTTAGTGACGGCCCAAAAACTTGATAGGCTGCATTTCATCGACAACTAATCTATCTGTCAAATTTCAATTCGATTGAATGACGGCAAGTGGGTTATTTAGTAATCAGAAGCCGAAATGGAAGCCTGTGTAAAAGCAGCCTTTTAGTGACAGACCCCAAACCTCGATAGAATGCGTACTCATCGAAACCGAATATACATGCCAAGTTTCAGCCCGATTGGATGACGGCAAGTTGGTTAATTAGGTCTCAGCAGATTTGACTGGCATCAGGCATACACACACACACAAAATCGAAGTTAATATAAAATATTTAAAAATAACCCCTAAAAAACTAAAATTTTAATATCAACCTTTTATATGCATTTCTAATTTTCATGCACCAATTGCAACTTATTGAACTGAGATAATTTTGATAGAGTTTGACAACTACTAAAAAACATCCACTCCGAAATATTTACTAATTTTTTTTTTTTTACACCAAAACTTTATTGAATGCATCATCATATAGAACAAGTCTATTTTCCAAGATTTTTGCTGTGCGAAGATCTTGCTCTTCAAATTTAATAGGGGAAGGTTTCCTTCATTAAAAATCGCCAAATTGAACATGTTTGAATACAGCTTAGTATCTGGATAATAGAACGTGAGTAAAAGCTTACAGGTCTGAAGAAATGCAATAAAAAGTGTAAAATTCTGTAATAAAAGTTTCACGACCTAAAATTTGTGAATATACACTTTTCAATGTATCTAAAAACCAATTTCATAGCAATTTTTTTTATTTAATTTCCGATTCTATTCTTTTTTCGAAACTTGGCGCTTTTGTTTTCTTCAGAGATCGTTGCAACGCTTGGTTGCTAAGAAAATCACGTGGTTTACATAGGAGTGATCCAGGGTCTATGCGAGTATAACATGCCTGGTAACCTTCTAGGTAAACCGTCCTGTATGCGAGTAAGCGAGTAAGCACCCATCCCGGCTCCACTGTGTAAGTACCCTTAGGCATTTTTATGCTTCCGTTTTCTCTTTTTGCGAAACATGTTTGAATGCTTGTATATGATCAAAAAAGAAAAGTAGGAGTGTTAATAATTTAACCTATAAAAAACAAATTTTTTTATCAAATCCCTTATAAGAATTATCAATTTATCTCTATATATATAAGGCAAAGCCCTCACTCACTCACTCACTCACTCATCACTAATTCTCCCCCTTCCCACATAGTCACAACTCTGAAAATCGGCACAAATATCAACAATGGTAAAAATAGAAAAAGTAAACTATTCCGATCTCGATTAACCCACTTTAAGGGGTCGAAAAGGGGTTAAACGTTCCAAACGGGGGACATTCGAAAATCCTACTTCCCACATAGTCACAACTCAACCGCCAGGACGCATTGGTAAAAAGTTTCCCGCTTGCCTCCCCCTAGTTCCGGCACTGTCATCCCCATACGAAAATAATCAGCTGAAAAGACATTGAAGTTGGCATGGTATTCATTCTCAACCTTTTAACCCTAGCTCTTATTTCGCTTTTGTTATTGGAAATGTTTTTAAGAACCGTAATGTTTTGTAAAAAAGTCCAAATGATTTGACAAGTTTCTTAAGGATGGCTGCTGTTATAGCCCTAATACTACACCACAATGGAACCAACCAACATATAAAAGGCAAATGATTGAAATAGTGAATTATCAGAAACTTCCTACACAAAAACAACACAATTTTGTGGATGCATCTTGGTGGGTCTGTCAACTTCTATAGGTACAGCCAGGAGTGGTTTTAAAGTTGGTTTACGAAGAGGGCAAACTGTAGTATTTATTTTACTATTGTTGGGAGGTAAGACGTGAAGTTTTTTCTTTTTTCTTTTTTAAAGTTAATTTTGTGATTGGCATTGTTATTTAATTTGTTGAGAGTAAAAGTAAGTATATTTCACTTAAATTTCTAAACTTACATGTAAATTAGTTTTCGTATCAATAGAGAAAATGTGCCGAAATTTTGAATACATTTTTAAAACCAACATAATAAAAAGTATATTTAATGGTGAGAATTTTCCATGTATTTTTGCCAGATTTTTACCATAATTCCACTGTTGAAATAGTTAAAGTTAATGGTTGTTATGGGAAGGTGCGTATTATAGCGTCTCTGGAGGACGGGAAATTATAGATCTTTTATAAGGTTAAATAGATTCTTTACAAGAAAAAATAGATATTTTACAAGGTTATTCCTTTGTTGATAAAGATGCCGTATCGGGTTGTTTCCAGAGCGGGTACTCACCAATGGGTATGAGCCTAATTCTAAAGTTGACTTTGTGTTTTTTGTGCACACTCGGCTGACGTGAGTTGACAAGGACGGCTGAGAAAGAATTCGAGTCAATGTCAATCTCAGTGATTGGACTGATTCGAAGTTCGTGTCCACGACTGCCTATTACTACGTTCCACATGGGTCTGCCTGGGAAAAGAAAACAGCATATTAATGTCAGAGAACTTGTCAGCATATAAAAGCTCAGAGTTTGATATGGGTTAAAGTCACCTTATTATGGGGATGTGTACTAATATGGAATCGTGACATCTAGCGTTTTGAGTTCTGCAATGTTTTGGATTTCCAATGAATTACAAGCAAAGAAGCAATACTACACTAACTGAAAGAGAAGATTACACAAAGGCTACATCGATCTGTCAGAGATTAATATTTACAGGCAAGAAGTACAAAGGCTGCAGAAACGAGCGATGTAAAATAAAAAGTTACGCAGTGACTAGTTATTTCACTAAAATTCAACCAAAAGTTATGAGTTACCCAAAAGTTATGAAAACTACAAACGCTTCTGTCATTTATCTCATTGAAGGTGAAGATAAGTTTAATAAGATTGCATTAAATTTCACTGGAAGCTCCAAAAGAATTGCTTTATATTTGACCGGAAAAATTCTACCATAAATGGTAAGTTCATGTGGCTGAAATTAGATATTATATTAGAACTTGGGTATTCATCCGATTTTTTCACCATTTGGCGTTAAACTCGTCCTTTTTGTTTATCAAAAATTTAAATGTGGCAAGATGTTTGTTATATGTGACATCAACCTTAATAAAGAAACATTTCAGACATTAAATGTAGCCAAATTGCACTGGCTTTGTTTTGTGTACTCCGATACACGTGTGTAAAAAATGTCTCTTTAGTGACAGTGACATTCCAACTTATTTTTAGATAGAAAATGTTTTTAAGTTCGAAATTTAGATTTTAATTATTATTGAGATATAGTGCTTCCAGAGCTGTTTACGTGGTTCTATTGTTTCCTAATTGAAAGAAAATTTCTTATTTAAACCTTTTAGATTCTTGCTTTCGTCAAACAGAAACTTTGTTCCGTCAAGAGTTGTCTGGCACTCAATCTGGGGTGTAGAGAAAATACGATAAAACTTTCAAACTATTGGTTTCAGCTTTATTTTCATCATTGATAACCGTAGTGGTAGTAATGATTCTATATTACAAAAGTACAAACCAGTAAAGGAAACATGGGAACTTTTATTTTGCAATGCATCTCACTTAGTTAATGCACCCTGCTCACGCCAATGTAAATGAATTAATTTATTATTCAATTACAATACAAACGCAGTGATAAACCCATATAAACTAGAAAATATGCTATTCAGATAATACACTGTCTGGCCAAAATTATCCGGACACCCCCCGGAGTTGCTCACTTACGGTCTGCTCATTTACGGGCAAAGGGGGAGATATAAGATAAACTACAGTTAGCTGCGGGACCAGCAGGGGACGATAACAAAATATCTTACGTACTTTTAGACCCAAACTTTTACTATTTCCTGGTACATGTATTTTTCTTTTTCTTTTTGTAAATTTTTTACAAAAACTTCCGAAATTTATCAAATTACCAAATTGTGGTTATATGGCACATATTAAAACTTCTGTGATCTCACTTAACGAGGTTTAGAGAAATTCAGTAAATACATATTTTTATCACGAATTTTAATATTATTATCGTAGAAACTTTGTATGTTCTCGCCAATTGGGGACGTAAAAAGGTGCGCAACAAGGGATATAAAGACAAGTAACTATGTAGAGATAATATATAATATTTACATAACCTCTTAAATTATTAGAAAGTCCAATTAAACATTATATTTAGAAATAAATTACATTACATTGACATACTTCAACCACCACACTTTTGCATGGAAGATATTAAACTTTTATGTACTTCGCACATGTTTTTAAGAAATATATTAAAAAAAATTGTAGTTTTCGTGAACTTTTGAAATTTGTTTGTAAAAACTAGTATAAAATATAAGTTTAATACTTTTAGTATTTAAATAATATTTAAGTAAAGAATATTTAAGTATATATTTCTTCATAATATGTGTCTGTTTATGTAAAATATGTTATAAATACGCCTAAAAAGTTTCAAAGTAAAATACTTGATATCTTTAAGAAAATAATCCATTTGCAAGAAAAATCGGCTTTTTGTGATAATGGCGGTTTTATTATACAGAGTTGATGTAATTTTCCAAAAATATTTATTGAGTGCATGGTTAACAGAACCATTCTATTATGTGTCATACAATTTTTCATAATATCATATAGAATATTTTATCAACCGCATGCTTCATTATTAAATGCCATTAATCAGTATTTTTTACCATACAATTTTAATCAGAATGTTTTGTCGTATTATTAATTATAAAATAAAAATACTGTTTGAATTGATTGAAAATATCTGAACGTCAATTCATACAATATGCTTATTAGCTACATATTTTTGAATTAATACTTAATACCTTTACACATTTATGATATATATACTATAGAAAATATTGTCTTTGCAAACTCAGTGTCATTTTTTAAATCCAATTTCCAAAATAAAATCCAATTTACAAAGTTAAAATGCTCCAAGTACAATTTATTTGTTCCCTATAAAGAGTAGTAGAGACAAGAGTTCTGAAATAGGCATTGAATCAATTATAAAATTTAGAACCAAACAATGCAATACGTAGACATAGTTATTAATAAAACTTCTGTGATAATCAGTCTTTAAAATTTGAATTTGAGTAATTTGTCGGAGTGGGGATAATTTTTGTCTTTTTAGGGCATTTTAAAAAACATTTAATTTTTTAAAAAGCATTTCTTCATTATTAATATGCAGTGAAAAACCTTACATTCAAACTCTTTAACTTAGAAATTAATTCAGTATTCTACTAGAAAGAAATATGATGAATGAATAGTTCAAGTTATTCGTCACTTAATAGGAGTTATCGAGAATTCGATATCAATTTACTGTTGAATTCTTCTAATATCCATTGTATTTATCCAAATCCTAAACAATTAAGTTTTCTCAGCCCGCATTTCTAAATTTAAAGTAGCTAAACAGCTATCAAACATTTGATTAAAAAAATGTATCTTATCTGAAACCAGTTTTAGTTGTAATTAAGGGGATTATTTATATCCTAAAATTTCAAATACAATGATACTGCTTTGTTTTTCTGACTTAATGTTTTATAACCAAATCACTATAGTTAATAAATTATAATGCACTTGCTTAAATATTTTGTTTTTGTTCTTGGACTGGTGTATTTGAAATAGTTGTGAACATTCCAAATGGATGGATTTGTAGATAACATGGCGTAGCAGGATTTACGTTATGTCCAAAAATTACTTTCTCAGTCATTAAAAGTCTGTAAATAGTTTTAACTTGTACTAGGCATATTTCCCACAGTAAAATTTTTCACAATTTTAGTAATTTTAATCTAATAAAAGATGCTGAATTAGTGCAAAATAGGATTGAATGTGTCATGATATTTGCACTTTTCCTTACAATATTAATAGGCATAGATAAAACATTTTTATGGTTAAACGCCGTGTTAAATAATTTAAAGAACACATTCTTACTGTGAAATTTCCCCACCTCCTTACAATCAGTTTTTTCGAAAATATTTCTTAGTTTCTGATAAAATAAAAACCTTTAAATATTTCTGAATAATTCATTAGTTTTACAATTAAATATTAACTTTAAGACATACTGTTCTTAAAAATTGCAGCTAGAATACAAAATGGCTCGTGAACTTTTTGTGATATTTATGTTTTATTACCAGTTATGATTCTGTTTAATTTTCGAATCAAAATGTCTAATTCATTAGAAAAATAATAACCAACTTCAGACGATTTCATGTGATCACCCAATACAGCACCCCCCCCCCTCTCCCCATTCTCCTAAGAAAGGCTGATCACAACTCTTCGCGCAATTTTTCTTGGCCCCAGAACACTGAACACCTGCTACTGGCCATAAAAACTCAGTGATGCCCGTACTGACCGGAACTGTTCTCGACCGGATCGGGGGTACATTCTTAAAAAAGTGGTTCTGGCGAGTGACGCAATTTGATACGTAATTGAAAGCTATAAAAGTGTTGGTAGTGGTTTAACAGATTGTATTTATGCGTTTGTGTGGCAATGAGTAAGTCAAAGGAGCTTAGTGAGTTTGATCGTGGCAGAATAGTGGGATGCCACCTTTGTGGGAAATCAGTTCGTGAGATTGCGGACATTCTACAGAAGCCTATATCCACTGTGAGTGATGTAATTGTGAAGTGGAAACGTCGCGGCAGTGAAACAGCAAAAAAACGAACCGGTAAGCAGAAAAAAATTGGTGAACGCAGCCGCAGAACTCTGAAAAGGGTAGTGATACAAAATCGTAAGTCCTTGTTGGTGGAAATTTCTCAGAAGTTCCAAAGTTCATCAGGCGTTAGTTTTAGCAGTAGGACTGTCCGTCGAGAGTTAAAAAACTTGGGATTCCATGGTCGTGCAGCCGCTCACAAGCCGAACATCACTCCACAGAATGCGAAGCATCGATTGCAATGGTGTAGAGCTCACCGTCATTGGACTGTGGACATGTGGAAAACTGTTCTTTGGAGTGATGAATGTCGCTTTACAGTCTGGCAGTCGGATGGACGCGTCTGGGTTTGGCGTGTAGGATAAGAAATTATGGGGAAAAAGAGTACTGCCTCATTTTACGTTTAATAACAAAAGTGGGTGCATGGGCAAACTCCTCCCCTTCTCCAAATAGTTTTCTTGTTGCCCTTCATATCGGGTCATATAATTTACATAGTGATCTTTTTACTTTCAATTACCCAAATGTATACATCTGTAATAATAAAACAGGCTGTGTGTTTGTCTGTATGTCGCTCTGTGGATCTACAGAAACCAACTTAAAATTGGAGTAAAGCTTTGAAATTTTCAGCATAAGTAGTTTTGACCTTCTAATTGTATACATCATAAACAGAATGTTAAAATTTTAATTAGTTTTTTTTAATTAATTTTTTTAATTAATTAATGAAAATGTTACAAAATGATATCTAATAGGGCTACAGCTCTGAAATTTTCAACATAAGTATTTTGGACTTTTAATTGGACTTTTAAAAAACAGAATTTTAAATTTTTATTTTGTTCTTTTTTAATTATATTTTTAATTAATTAATAAACATTTTACAAAACGACTACTAATAGGGCTACCGCTCTGAAATTTTCAACATAAGTAGTTTTGGCCTTCTAAATGGACTTTTGAAAAACAGAATTTTAAATTTTTGTTTAGTTTCTTTTTAATTAGTTTTTTTAATTAATTAATATATAAATTACAAAACGATTTCAAATAGGGCTACAGCTCTAAAATTTTTAAAGTAAGTAGTTTTGGCCTTCTAATTGGACTTTAGAGAAATAGAATTTTAAATTTTTGTTTAGTTCGTTATTAATTGATTTTTTTAATTAATTAATATATAAATAAAATGATTTCAAATAGGGCTACAGCTTTGAAATTTTCAACATAAATAGTTGTAGCCTTCTAATTGGATTTTTAAAAAACAGAATTTAATTTTTTTTTTTTTAAATTAACAAATATTTTACAAACGATTTGTAATTGGGCTACATTTCTGAAATTTTCAACACAAGTAGTTTTGGCCTTCTAATTGGACTACAAAAAGAATATCAAAATTTTAATTGGTTTTTCAATTAATTTTTTCACAAAAAGCGACTTCGAATAGGCCTAGATCTCTGAAAGTTTCAAGACCCATATAAGAATTACCTCAAAAAATATCGCCAATCTACCAATTTTTTCAATGAATGATGAAAATATAAAAATAGTAAATGTCACGAATCCATGTCAGTATTATAATGTAATTGAAAGTTGTGCGATGTTCCACACCCCTAGTTATTTAACAGTTTCTCTAACATTGTATTGTTGCTTCAACAAATTTGTAACGAGATATAAAATTTTTATGGGATGGAACGAACGAACGAACGAACGAACGAACGAACTGACGGACGGACGGACGGACGGACGGACGGACGGACGGACGGACGGACGGACGGACGGACGGACATTTAGCATTAGCCTTTGTAAAAGTTAATTTTTAATACGTTTAATATTTATTTTGAATTACTTATTTGCTTACATAGTGTAGTGAAAGTATAGCATTCGGTCAAAAAACAATTTAGATTTTTTTGCTTTTCTCTACGTTTGGGAACATCCTGATTTCAAAAAATTGGCCGAGAAAAACTGTCTGTCTGTGCATGCGCGATTAGCATAACTCCCGAAAAAATTGACTTACGATGTTCAAATTTGGTGTGCGGGTTGGTGGTGGCCATTGGACATTAAGGTTTTTGTCAAAATCGCACTTGCGTATAAGGTTGAAAAATGAAAAAAAAATCATGGTTTTTAGCAATGGACAATTCCCACATTTTTTAAAAACGAGTAAAATTAGTACATATTTATGAAGAATTTCTTTCTGATTCCAAATATATACATAAAAGTTCTTTTAAAAAAATTAGTTATTTAAATATTAAGAAAAGAAAATGCCCCAAAACTAGTCCGATCAAAACAGTCAACAAAATTCGTGACGTAAACAGATCCCTGCGTTTCTATGCTTATCGTGAGGTTTGTACCAAATACTTATCGTTAAAAAAGTTGGCGTTGGTAGACCATTGCCACATTCCGTACAGGTTGGCGTGAATTGCGAGAAACTTGCAAATCTGTTTTCCGCTGCAGCATTTCAAGCGAAGATGTTTGAGATCTCTTTACGTCACGTTCAACGCCAACGAAATGGGTAGTTTTCCCGCCAACCTCTAACAAGGTAATTTTGATCGCAAATTAAAAAAAAGAAAAAGTGCATTGAGCAGAAATTTTTATGTTTATGGCCTGTTCGGAACATTTAGAATTGAGAAAAAAAAATGGAAAAAAAAAATAATAAATTAAAAAAAATGCGGGAATTGTCCATTGCTAAAAAACAGCTCTAACGGTTTTGATTAATATGTGCTAATGGCTCTTAAGATGTTCTAATCGTTCCCGCCTTCGAAATTCCGGTAGAAATGCGGTAAAAGTGCAAAAAGTTGAAAACCAATTGCCTTTTACACAGAGCTCTCCTACCTTTGAGCATCGCCCATCAACGAATAATTTTTATTATTTATGCACAGGAAAGGACAATGTATCACAATGTATATCGATTAATATCACCAATTTTATCATCTTGGCGTTTTTTTCCTCCATGTAAAAATTATTGCCAAAAATATCGCCAAACTGACCTTTTTTATTTAAACGAATGAAAATATGAAAACGGTAAATAACACCATAATTTTTAATGCAATTTTCAATATTATAGTGTAATGAAATTCTTTTCGCTAGA
Source organism: Linyphia triangularis (assembly GCA_963978545.1). Lineage (NCBI taxonomy): Eukaryota > Metazoa > Arthropoda > Arachnida > Araneae > Linyphiidae > Linyphia > Linyphia triangularis. The sequence continues at coordinate 57,286,180 of OZ021726.1, forward strand.
TTTCTTACCACCCTTTCTGTAAACTGTAGTACAATTTTCCGCTTAGAAGAAAAAAAGAGACGTACCTGAATCGATGTTGTAGACTCTCCGCTTGTTGGAGTTCATGAGGTGAAATTCCTGTCGCCACTGCACTAAGGAGTTCCTCTTCGGCCCATCTGAAAACCTAAGCACGAAAGTCACTGTATCCCCGATGTTTCGATCAAGCCAGCAGGTCTGGTTGACCGAGAACCACTGGTCGCACGCATACGCTGGAAGAAGATCTCCACTATGAAAAGACATGAGATTTTTATTGAATTTTATTGATTTCTACAGTTGAAGATCAGTGAGGATGTTTGATGCTTAAATACGAGGTATTGCGAGTTATTGTTCTCCAATTACATAACTTTTGTTCGGAGCATCAGTATATTTAGTTTCGGTATATTTATGTGTTGTTGGGGGTGACCTATTTAAAGTAGGACGAGGCTTGTAAGACACAGTAAAGCTGAGATAACCTTTGCTCTGCTGTTAATTTAGTTCATGCCATTAGAGTAACTGTGGAGGAAAGAGATCCAGACCTTAGATATACCACAGAGATAAAGGAATCGAGCATCGTCCGAGTTCACTTACTACAGGGGTCAGTACCTATTTGTAATAATGGATATTTCAGAGAGTAAACTATCTATACCAGATTTATTTCGATTGAATACATTATTAAAGTGTATCATTTGGTTATTAAGTTGCATTTCAACGTATGCCCCGCATTTTACTCTTAAAGTTCACTCTCTATGCAGCACCGCCAGGGAAGTTGTGATCAGGCAGATAGATTGGCCACCGGGGATCGACAGAATGACCTGCCAGCTGCCCCGATCCAACCTCATGCGACTTCTTTCTTTGGGATGTAAAATGTTCCGGTGATTTTCAAATGTTCCAGTTGAGTTGCTAAGAAGAGCTGTAGATTCTGTTCCTAAAAGATTTCAGAAATGTGTGTAAAATGCGGGTGCATACGTTGAAATGTAATTTAATAACCAAATGGTACACCTTAATAATGTAATCAATGAAAATAAAACTGTGATAAGTTGTTTACTCTTTGAAATATCTATTGTTGCAAATAGGTACTGATTTTACAACCACCCTGTAGATGATGCATTGAGCGTTATTTAATCCAATAAATCATCCTAAGTGATGGATTATGGAACTCATTATCAGCTGTCTTTAGATAATATAACTATAATAATTGATGTGAATGTCGAACACAGACGGATACAGGGCCTTATTTAGATATAAATGGACCCTGGACAGATCAGATGAGAAAAAAATTATGCTCCTCCTGCTAAATGTTTTTCATTTGTATTGTCAAAAAACTGTATCTAGATTTAGGCTAATATAGTAATGAAATAAAATTTCTTATTGAAATCAATATATTTTCAAGTTTTTTGGAAGGAAAGACCAAGTAGTTGCAAGTACTTCGACACCAAGTTTACTTGTTACAATTTTTAGTAATGTAGGCTGCTACCATATGTTGTCATTAGTCGCCCTTGTGCAGAATCCGTAACGAAGTTCGAAGTCCAGGTAGTTATTTCAGCTTAACCCTTTGTACTCCAGTGGCGCCTCTCAGGCGCCACACGATTGGATGCCAAACCACGAGAGGACCATTAGGTGTGATGCGGAAATTCGATGCAAGGCCAATGACTGTGTTTAGTTTCTATGAAGCAAATCCATAACACCAGCCGAACCTAAAATGTCTCGAGTTGCTGATTCCTCCGCGCGAAAAAGGCCTGGAGTGCAAAGGGTTAAATAATTGTGATACAAATAACATTAAGAAGTTCCTGGACCGAACTTAGCTATTGTAAATAAGCCCTTTACCAAAGTACAAAATCGAAACTTAAAACTCAAGTCAAGATAGTAATATCTGTATAGTATGGAAAGAATAAAATACATTGAATGGCTTCTTCTTCTGAAAAACAACTTCACTTAAAACTGCAATTCAAAAAATGTAGTTCTCCAATTACGTAACTTTTTTTAAAAACATTTTTAAACGTTTACTAATAACCATTGTAAATTGCCTAAATGCTATTTTGTAAGATTGTTTTTTGAGTGCAAATACCACTACAGGCTGGACCAAAAAAGCGTCCGTGTGCAAAGGAAACATTTTATTATTATGTTGTCAATAACGTTTGGTATCGACTGATATACATCGTGAGGCAAGATTTTAGGACTCGCTACCATTTCCACTTGGCTATATTTTTGGAAGTTTTTAAAATTTTGCAAAAGAATTGAAAGTAAATTCTACCCGAATATTTTATTCAAATATTTTGTTTTTAAGTATATTTCAGGGTAGTAAATGAGAATAAATTGAGTTTATAATTGTTGAATACTTTGTCGTACCATAATTTTAAGTCTCGCCGTGCTTTGTTTTAGATAGTGCTACAATTGCATTTGGAACATGGATAGTGGTATAATACAATGCAGAGTGTATAATGTGAGGTGTAAGATAATCAAGGGAATAGCATACTTGTAAGTATCATTCTCCAATTCTGCTTTTAAGTGTTCGTTCTCAACTTTCACTTCGGCACATTCCGCACAGGTGCTGTTGTCTTTTATAATTTTGTCAAGCTTTGCTTTCATATTCTGCTCCAGTTGGTGTGCCACTTGCGGACGCGGTTCTGCCGTCATATTCTGCTCCAGTTGGTGTGCCACTTGCGGACGCGGTTCTGCTGTCATATTCTGTTCCAGTCGGTGTGCCACTTGGGGACGCGGTTCGACTTTCATATTCTGCTCCAGTTGGTGTGCCACTTGCGGACGCGGTTCTACTTTCATATTCTGTTCCAGTCGGTGTGCCACTTGAGGACGCGGTTCTGCTGTCATATTCTGCTCCAGTCGGTGTGCCACTTGCGGACGCGGTTCTACTTTCATATTAAGCCTCAGTCGGTGTGCCACTTGCGGACGTGGTTCTGCTTTCGTATTCTGCTCCAGTCGGTGTGCCACTTGCGGACGCTGCCTTGCGATATGAAACCTTTTAGCTTTGCGTTTAGCTTCAAGTGATTTTATGCGCGTATTACTTTCTGACGGAATTTTTCTGGAAACATCATCGTCTTGCGCCAATTCGTACATCCTGTCATCAGTGGAAGTAGTTTGACGTTTTTGCTCTTGTTTTGGGTGATCGTAGGAGTATTCTGTATCGTAATCAGATTCACCGTTAGAGTTTGGCGAGTTTTGACGACTGGAGGCAGGGTGTTCCTTATAAGAATCTGGTGAAATTTGGTGAACTAGGTCTTTTCTGAGAAAATTCATATCAGGGTTCGCATGAATATTCAGCAAAGTTTGATGTCTCATATTTTTCTTGGACAGACTTGGCTCGTTTACAAAATTTGGGATGGTTTGGCGTATTGAATTTCTTATGGCTAACCTCATGTCAGGATCCTCATTATATTCAGATATCGAATCTCGACCTTTTTTCCCTTTCCTGAGGAGGTTCGAGAGAAATTTGTCGTCGTCTATGTTAAAACTACTTGGTGAGTTTCTTCGTCTTAACTGAATATTTCTATCAGTATGAAGTTCCTCGTTGACATTGTTTCTGGTTGGCGAATCGTCTGAATTCATTTGTGATGCTTTTGGATATGGATAATAAAAAAATGGATGAGTTTCGCGATTTCGATCTATCTGGGAGTTTTGAGCTTCGATTATTCCGATGACGGCAAGGAATAATAACTTAAATTTGAAAGAGAGAAAAAGCCATTTGGTGAGAAGTGTAACGTGTTTTATCATTTATAAAAAGAGCCAAATCCCACAGGGACATTTTTCAAAAACCTTTTGCCGAACCAATGTTTTTCCCCCAAACAAGCTTATAAACTCCTTTTTTTATTCAAACGAGCTTTTTGTAAAATGGAGATTATGCACGACGCTATTTGAAGTAGGCGTTTATCATTTAACAACACACCACATGATAATCAATTAAAATTAATGCTTCAAATTACTACTAGTTTTCGGCCAATCACAGACCCGTTTTTCATTTTGTCGTTTGAAGTTATGGGAAACAGTTTATGAGGTAAAATATAGTGTAGAACTTGCTATAAAAACCTCACAATAATAATTTATGAGTATTAACTTTGAAATATCTACCGACTGTCTATTTCTGCCACTTATAAAGTGCTTTACACAGCCAAATACGTCTCGTAATTTTGAGCAGCTAGAAGAATACGAGGTGGAAATCTTCTAGTGTAGTCCCCTCTTTTCAACACCACTACACCAACGAGAGGACAATGAGGCCACGACAGATTTAATGTGCACCAGCCCCCATTAGGTGCACACCGATATTTGGCGGTCGGAGGCCCGAACCCACATCCCTCCAGTTATGAGCTCGATACTATATCGCAGGGTTATCGGAGCCCTGATACTGACGTGGATTTGTGTTATTTACGGTTTGTATATTTTCATCCTTCATTTAGAATAAATGGCTAGTTTGGTGATAATTCTTGTATGGGTGTCTTAAAAAAAAAAAAAAAAAAAAAAAAAAAAAACATCCGCCACATTGGTGATTTTGGCGTTATACTTTTCGATAATCCTTATATTATCCTTTATTATAAGCGAAACTGAGAGGAGGAGAAAAAACGATCGTTGACGAGGCATGCTCAAGGAAAGAAAACTCTGTGTTGAAGGCATTCATTTTTCAACTTTTTACACCATTAAAACATTTTTACCGGAATTTCGGAGGTGGGGATGTTTAGAACACCTTAAGAGGCATTACCACACCGATTTTTATCAAAATCGTTAGAGCCGTTTTTTTGCAATCATTGAAAAACATTATTTTTTCAATGGCAGCTACCTTATGGGCATGCGCGATTTTGACGAAAACTTTAATGGTAGGTCCCATGGCCGCTTATCCCACGCCACTTACCCTTATACCAAATTTGAACATCGTAGGTCAATTTGTCCGGGAGGTATGCTGAACAGACACACAAACACACATACACACAGACAGATATTTTTTCTAGATAACTTTTTTGAAACCAAGATGTTCCAAAACGTGAAGAAATGAAAAAAAAAAAAAAAAAAAAAAAAAAAAAAATCGATTTTTTTTTATACTAAATGCTATACTTTTATTACCCTATGCATATGGGTAATTAAAAGTAAAGATATAGTATTAAAACTTTTCCACTATTGGAAATTATAAATGAAGATTTGGCACGTGACATCATCGTCTTAGACAATGACGTTATGAAGTTGGGATATGGCGTCAAATGGCAAAATTTTTTCGAAGTTTCAATCTTTATGCATAATGGATAATCAGTTTTGGTTTACTAATAGATACTGTTCGAATGTTTTTATAATATTTCAACGATAAATTAAATTCCAGAGATTTTGTTTTTGTTTGGCGCGCATAACCACGTCGCCCAAAAATTAATCAGCGACAGGAATATCGGCTCATTAAAAGAAAATGTCTTAGAGACGAGGGATAATGAAGTTTTGGGAAAAATTTCCCCGCTGTTAAATAGGAGACAAAAAAGTGTCCAAAAAACCCTCCCCCTATATTTCCCCCCCTTCGATCCCTCGTATCAGTTTAATGGTTTATGTCCCATTTTTCAAATTTTGTTTATCATACGCGGTAGCTTCCCGAGATGGCTTTGTTATTTATCCGAGATTAATTGTGTTTCCAGCTCGAAAACTATTAAGTAAAATCTTAAGAGAAATAATTTTGGCACTATTAGTCAAGGAAGTCGAAGACCCTTGTGACGGTGCATCGCACGTCACTCTTCCCAATGTGCATGTTTTCAACGCATCCACCTGTAGTTGGTCTTTTGACCGGTAGGAGAGACACGGCACGGCGCATGTGCGGACCTGCGACCGGCGCTATAAAACCGGCAACTTGAGGTGTGATCCTCAGTTTCGTATAGTTTCGAAGAGTTTCGCAATGTTATAGTTTCGCGCTAGTTATTTTACCTTAGTGTTCGTCTCGTCTATTTTGAGTGCAGTTATGTTTACCACGCGGCAGTAGCGTAGACCGCATCCATCTTCTGGTGCCCTGCTGAAACGCTGCCCATGTGACACTTTAAGATGTTCTCGTCTACCGACGTCTTAATCCAGCTGCCACGGTGAGCGGTATTATTTTTATTTAATTGTGCTCGTGTATTTCCCCATCCTCCCCAGGTACCAGTCTGTGTGTTTTGTTGCCGTAACTATAAATGTGTTGAAGGTAAAAATAAAAGATATTCTAGCGCTACTAAAAGTCTTCTCATTTAGTGGACATATTTTGGAGTGTCATAAACTGGCGTCCGCGACAAATGGGCATAACTGTTCGCGATGTCATAACCTGACCGCGACTTTAGTATACCTAAATTTAAGGTCTTTTTTTTCAACACAACGGCATGGACACGTCTGGTTAGGGTGGAGGGGAGATATACTGCACATTGAAAAGTCTGTGTTTTCTTCGTACCTCGCCACAACTGCCGCTGTGCTAGTATTTTTGCTGTTGTTATTTTTGGGAGATATTATTGATGTTTCGGTGTTGTGTTCATTAATGGTTACTGTGTATAGTATTAAATTTATAAATTGAATGCAAGTTGTAAGATGGATACCTTTGATCAATATTTGGTATTTTGCGTTATTGCCGTCGGTGTTTACTTGGTCTGCTGGTATAGGTTCAGGCAGGGGAATGGTACACGGCATATTAGGAGTACTGAAAGGCCAGAGGTGGTATTTTCTGGTATGCCTGGTGAAAATGTATTTAATTTCATTTCAAATATTGAGGATATTACTGGATGGGCTACTGAGGAGGACCGAATAGCGTTTGCGGTTTCTCGTCTTCGCGGAAATGCAGGTCAGTGGTTCGGGTTCCGTGAATTTGACGTTAGCACATTAACTTGGGATGTCTTAAGGGCACAGCTGTTAAAGCAGTATGGGCGCATTTATACTAAGGTAGATTTGGCGGACGAGTTGTTTTCTAAACGGTTTCATATGGGAGAGGATTTTGAAAAGTTTGTTTGGGATTTTAGGGGCATGTACTTATTATGGAATGCACGGGCTCATGAAAGTGAGATTATTTGTGCCTTAGTAAAGAGGTTGCCTAATCCGTTATCATTTATACTGATGCACTCCTCGACCATTGAAGAACTCATTCGGAATTTCGACCGATGTCAAAATGCGTCAGCACATACGTTTAGCGTGACACCCGCCGTAAATGCGTCCAGCGCTTCAGCGAATGAGCGATATAGGCAAATACCGTTTCGGGAGTTGCGAACTGAGCCGCAACCCGTGGGATACCCACGGACTTGTTTCCGGTGCGGAAGAGAGGGTCATGTAGCCCGGACTTCTCCGGACCTGGCCTCGACCTCTAATCCGACCTTTGTGGATCCGAGAAACGTGTCTCGTGGTGCTGTGAATGAGACTCCTGTTCGGGATTCGAGAAACGTCCGTTGCTTTAGATGCAATGACATGGGACATGTGGCCCGGCGTTGCCCGGTTAACCTTCCGGTACGTGGTGCTTCGCCCTCGGACGGGTCTTTAAACTAATGAGTGGCCTGGTTCAAGAAGGTACTAGACCACCAGATGTAAGAAAACCTTCTTTCCTGTGCCCGAAGATTCAAGTGGGTGCATTTTATGTAAATAGCCGAGTTGACACAAGGGCCGATACCTCGTTTATTTCTGGTAGATTGGCTGGGAAATTGCAGGGTCAAGGGGCAATTATTGAAGAACTAAGAATACCGATTAGATCTGTGGATGGTCGACATGTAAAAGCTGACGGAAGAAATAGATTTTTTTGGACATCGTCTAAAGTCTTCTTTTGTCATAATAGCAGAACTACCGGTAGATGTTTTAATAGGACTTGACTTGCTGCAACACTGTGATACAGTCATTGACTTTGCCAAACAAGGGTTATCCGTGGGATCGCTCCCCTTTAGAGGAGAAATAACGGAGGGTACTCTAGAGAATATTGCGGGGTTAGCACCGGATTCCCAACACCAGGTTTTTGAGATGCTGTTACGAGTACGGGACGTTTTCCGAAATAAACCGGGATTGACGACTGTTTTTGAGCATCAGATACCAACTGGAGATGCCCGACCGGTATTCCAGAATCCCTACCCTTTACCACAAGACAAGATGAAGGAGGTCAGAGAGATGGTAAGTGAAATGTTAGAAGCTGGGTACATTGAGCCATCTGACTCGCCCTGGGCTTCACCAATTGTTTTGGTAAAGAAGAAAAACGGGAAAACTCGTTTCTGCGTGGACTACCGGAAAGTCAATAATTTAACCGTTGCGGATAGATACCCATTACCGTTGATTTCGTCAATTATCCAGAGGGTTGGACAAGCAAAGATCTGGAGCACCTTGGACCTCGCCTCTGGTTATTGGCAGATGCGTGTGGCTGTAGAAGACAGACCTAAGACGTCTTTTGTGACTCCCTTCGGGACGTATTTATATCGAGTAATGCCTTTTGGTTTAAAAAACGCGCCTGCGTCGTTCCAGAGGCTTATGAATAAGATTTTGGTGGATTTTCTAGGGGAGTTTTGCGAGGTCTATCTGGACGATATTGTAGTATACTCTGAAAACCTGCCTGACCATGTAAGTCATTTGGAACCAGTTTTACGGGTTTTACAGCAAGCGGGATTAACTTTGAACGTCGAGAAATGCGAGTTTTTTAGGGATGAACTGGAGTTTCTGGGTCATCATTTCACTAAAGATGGTTTGGTTCCTCAGAGGTCAAAAATCGAAGCAATTGAGCACTTTCCATTTCCGAGAAACGTGAAGACATTGAGAAGATTCCTGGGCATGTGCAGTTGGCACAAGGGTTTTATACCGAATTTTGCGGTGATAGCTCGTCCCCTGTATGACATGACAAAGCCACCAAGGCCATGGAAATGGACTGATCAGGCTCAGCACGCTTTCGAGGGATTACGGAACGCTTTAATATCCGCTCCGTCATTACAGTTTTTCGCACCTGATGCACCGCTCAGGCTATATACGGATGCTTCAGAAATAGGGCTCTTTGCCTTTCTAACCCAAGTAATAGATGGAAAAGAACAACCATTGGCTTATGCAAGTCGGGTTTTGAGACCTCCAGAAGTCAACTATACTGTGTCTGAGAGGGAATGCCTTGCCATAGTTTGGGCGTGTGAAAGGTTTAAGACGTACTTCTCTGTTCCAGTAACAGTTATAACTGATCATTCTGCGTTAACCTGCTTACAGGTCAAGAAAACGCTGAAGGGAAGGTTAGCTAGGTGGGCTATTCAATTGCAAGAATACCCTATTACAATTGAGCATCGGAAAGGTTCCCATTTGGTAGTTCCAGATGCGCTATCTCGAGGTCCGGTATCGCAGGGAGAAACACCGACGTTACCTAGCAGGTTCTGTTTCTTGGTTCAGGATATTGAGTAGCTGGTCCATGAGCAAAGACATGATCCATTATTCTCAGGGATATACAATTTCTTAAAAAGTAAAGTATTACCAGGAAAAGGTGCTGAAGAAATCAAGGGTAGAAGTAAATACTATAAACTCGAAAAGGACGTATTATACTTTCGGAAGGAAGATAAACCGCATGGGTGGAAGACTGTGATTCCCAGTTCTTTGAAGCCGTTGGTGTTACAAGAATTTCATGACAGTGTAGCGTCCGGTCATTTGGGTTTTCTTAAAACTTTCCGGAAATGTGCAGCAAGAGTTTTCTGGCCGGGACTTAGAAAGGATGTTAAGGAATATGTCCGCTCATGTGAAATATGCCAAAAATTTAAGTTTACCTAAGTGCCAAAGTCAGGGTTGCTGCAACCAGTAACAGTAAATGCACCAAGTGAAATCTGGGGAATTGATTTGATTGTGCCGCTTCCAAGGTCGACGAAGGGAAACACCCAATGTTTAGTCATAGTAGACTACTTTTCAAGGTGGGTGGAATTGTTCCCAATACGACGTGCAACTGCTCGAGTAATTTCTTCGATTCTTACTAAGGAGGTGTTCACCCGCTATGGATTTCCCCGGTGTATATTATCTGACAATGGGACTCAATTTTTGTAGAATATTTACAAAGAAACTTGTGCGCAATTCGGCATTAAACGTAAACTAACTTCGCCTTACCAGCCTCAAGCCAATCGTACTGAGCGAGTGAATCGAACATTAGGACCGATGATCGTAAGTTATGTACAAGGAAAGCACTGGAAATGGGATGAAAACCTTTCTGTTTTTGCTTTTGCGATACGAACTGCTGTTTCGGAAGTAACTGGATTTACACCCGCCAAATTGTTTATGGGGCGTGATATAGCTTGTCCCTGGGATACCATAGTAGGAAATGATGCTTGGGAGAAAGCTCAGAAATTTGAGGAAGTCTTGGACCGGGTAAATCAAGCTGTTGAAAAGTCACAGAAACTGCCAAAGAAGCACTACTATAGGAAACGAGTAGATAAGACCTTTGCAGTGAATGACCTTGTGTGGTTGAGAACTCACCCGCTGTTTTCAAAGGATCACCACCGTATCTCCAAGTTCATGCCTAAATGGGAAGGTCCTTGTCTTATTACAGAGGTTATCTCAGAGTTGGTATATAGACTGGTGGATTTTGAAACGAATCGATCACTGGGTACACATAACATTGCTGATTTGAAACCGTATATTTCACGGGAAGATAAGTTTGAAATTACGGCCAAACAGTTCGAGTCTTCTAGATTGTTGGAAAATTCAGGGAATTCTTTGAATATTTTTGATTTGGAAGACGAATTTGACCCTCTTTCTAGTGACGATAAAATTGCGGCTGGGCCTAGTGTTGATATTAGATTTTCCCCTAGGAATGGTCTTGATTCAGGTAGCATGGCCCCACAAATAGGTAGTATTGCGAATCTGGATCTGAATCTATCCTGTTTCTGAAATTGATCAGTCTGGTGTTCCGAAAAAGGTTCGGCCAACAAGGGTCCCGAGGGTTGACTATCGTAAGCTGGCTGGTCTTCGATGCGTTAAAAAGAAATAATTGGGGTTTTGAGTTTTGTTGTTGTTGGGATTAGAAGCTTTGTGGGATAGGGAGTCGTTTCGGCCTTTGTGGATTTCAATTTTTGTATAAATAAGGTGTTTTTTGGGATAATAAAGGTTGAAAGGTTTTAATTGGGGTTTGGGACTACGTTTCGGGAAAATGGTTGTAAAATTTTGCTGAGTTCATTGTGTATAGCAATACTGGAATATGGTACAGTGTTGTGTTAGGTTATTAGTTATTTTTGTGTCAGATTTAATTGTTGTTGAAAGTGTTGTGTAATTGTGTTTGTTTTGCATGGATTGTTTGTTTAAGTGTGTGTGATTGGAATTTACAGTATTCGGTGTAGTTAGGTTCGAGTCGGATAGTGTTTGTCTCTTGTACTGCGCAGAAGATTTTAGGGACTTGTACTCGACGTGGTCTGAGAGAGTTACTGGGTGTTCATCTTTTAAGTATTTGTGTTTGTTTGATGGAAATTTTTCCTGTATATGTTGGTAGTAGTAAAAATTGTTAATTGGTAGGGGTTCATGTTTTCTGGGCAGGTTATTTTGGCACAGTGGCAGGTTTTGTGTGTGATGGGGGGAGAGGGGGCTCAGTTAAGCTCGCTCACCAAGGTGTATCTCATCTGCGCCTCATCGTCTGTGTGTTTTGTTGCCGTAACTATAAATGTGTTGAAGGTAAAAATAAAGGTATTCTAGTGCTACTAAAAGTCTTCTCATTTAGTGGATATATTTTGGAGTGTCATACCCTTCTTTGGGTAATGGGGGATGCTTAATTGAATGGACTATTATAGGCTCTTGGAAATTCCGGGACATTGGGCTCTCAAGTTTGAGCTGTGTGAAAGCATTGCCTTGAGGGCTATATCTTGGTTATTTGATTTATGAGCATTTAAGATAGCTCCTCATTAAGGCTAGATTAACACATTCCATTAGGCAACGAGTGATTTATATTCCCTTTGTCAAAAATTAACTCTCAGGGAGTAATGACACGCACTGAATGGATGATAGTTTTAACTATTATACGATATCACGTGGATCACTTTAATATTTGCTGTAATTTACATTAAAGAACTACTTCGAGCCACCACAGATTGAGGTTTTACTTCCAAACTACATTTTGAAAGATCATATATATGTTTTTTTCGAAATACATGATTATAACTATTCGTCCTTTTGGTAAAAACAATATACTATATGAAACCCAGATGTAAAGGACACTCTTTTCCGAAGACTATAAAATTTAGATCTGCCATAAAAACTTCAAAATTAGATCGGTTATAAAGACTCAAAACTTACAACTATTACAAAAACTCCAAACTTAAAACCATTATAAAAACTCTCAACTTATATTCGTTACAAAGACTTCAAACCTTTATCCGCCATAAAACTCCAAAACTTAGATCCGTCATATAAAGTCCAAATTTAGAAATACTCACCTGATGGTTGTGTGGTTAGCGCTCTGGTCTCGAATGCCGGAGGCGCTGGGTTCGAATGTCAGGTTAGGCATGGATGTTCTTTTGGGTTCGGAAAACACGTTGTAGGTCCCAGCCTGATTTAGCCGTCATTGAGCATAAAATAGGCTGTCGAGCGTACAAATCAACCAACCAAACTTATAATCGTTATAAAACCCTCAAATTAGATCTGTTTAAAAAGATTTCAGACTTAGGTCAGTTACAAAGACTTCAAACTTTGATTCGTTACAAATACTTCATACTTAGATCTGTTACAAAGATTTACATACTACATTTATTATAATGATTCCACTTAGAGATGTATACCTTAAGAAATAACATGAAAATCTGACACAAATCAAAATGTAATGGTGTTTTTTTTTCTTTTTTAACTATGGGAGAAAATATCTTGAAAATCACGCACATTTCACTGGTGGAATGCCCATTGGTAGAAATTCAATTTCCACTTCGCTCATACAGAATAAATTGAACTTATCCTTCTTTTTTTTTTACAATTACTTGAAATGTGTACTTATATTAACTCAAAAATGCATTGAAATTTGCAGATATTTTTAGTAACCAATGATAACCATGATTAGATTGAATTTTAGAAACAACTCATAAAAGCCAAGTATTTTGAATTAGTCCTCAAATGACCACATATTGTATTTGTTATATCCATCGTACTTTTGGCTACTATAGTTAAAAATAAGCATCTAAGAAACAATAACAGATTCAACTTCATATTAAATTGAAGATTGTGTACTAAGTGATTATGATTGATTAATCAAATGATCACATACTGAACATATTATCTGTCACTCATAGAGATAAAATATTCGTAACAATTACTCCCAGGTTGAATTTATTTATCTATTTGATAGAGATAGAATATAATGCATTTTATTTGAGAAAATTATGAGCAACGTCTGCTTGATTTCAGGCTTAATTTATTCAGTAACTTTTTCGAGATGGCATATCTTGCAGGATGGTTCTATGCATGACCGGATTGGAATTATTCTTCCATACTATAATTTTATTTTTTCAAATAAAAGTTTGTCCAATAGAAATAGATTTGGCCAGTAAGTCTGTTAAATAACTACTCTAAAAAGATAGATTGAATGTTGTAGACTGTCAACTTTTCAATTGGTCACTTGTATGTTCTTACTATCGAATTAGTGAAAATTACGTATACTTTCACAACCACAAAACATTAAATAGGTTAATTCATTAGTAAATAATCTCATTAAGTCCATTCAACCTTATTCATTCACTATCCGAGCAAAATTACCATTTCTTATGTTGTTCATTGTCTCTTACATGATACATACGTACGCTTCATCTACATTTTTTAAATACAATTTGGATAAACTAAATCATGTATTGTTTGAAAAAGTTAAGGGGAAAAAAAAAATTGGATAGATTTTTAGTTTTAAGACTCCAAATAAAGACTATTCTTCTTACGATTTTCTACACTTTAACATTTTTTTTCTCGTGGAGCTGTCTACAAGAATAAGCAATGAATTGTATTAAATTTATAATATGATTATACATTTTGTATTTCTATACATTTCTTTGAATTTTAAAATTGATTCACAATCGACAAAAAAAATTAACTATAGTACCTTTTTTTGATTTAAAAAAACCAAAAAAAAAACCCAAACATTCTAACAATAGGTATTCGTTTTTCGTCAATAGATTTCAAAACCTTTTAGAATTTGATAAAAAAAATATCGAAGAAAATTTCACACGTTATTAATTCGCTGTAATTACATAAATGCAAGTGTGGTGCTCAGTAAATAAGACTTCCAAACAAATATTCAATTGAAAATATATTGTGATTAATTAAATCGTAAAGGATTTCATATAATCAGATACTTAATCAAATTTGAAATATTGGACGTAGGAATATAATGAAATATTTTGGTGTTTATGAATAAAAAATATGAGATACATTAGAAAATTAAAGAGATTTTATTGAATTTAGAGGTTCAAGAGATAATTACTTACACAAAAGTACAGAATTTAATACGTAAAGAAAGTTAAATTTGATTAAAAAGTTACGTAATTACTTCTTCGACAACAGAATCCTTAACATCCAAATTGTATTTCATAAGACACATTATTTAATTTCTTACTGATGATATTTTTTGCCGCTGTAAATTAAAACGCATCTGTGATACCTCCCCTTATTAAGTTTATTGATAATCGCTAATTGTTTCTTTGAATTAAATGTTGCACGCCGAGTTTATCGGAAGACGCTTTGGACAAATAATTAGAAAGCCCCGATAAGAAGACAATTAGAAATTTCCCTGAATAATTACCCATTATTCTTTAGTGATTCGCGTTTAAAATCTTTGGCCATTCTCCTGCTTTCTCCTAAATTGAACATTCACGAATATAATTGATATTAAAAGAACTTTTAATGAAAGAATCATTTTCGTTTTTTCCCCTGTAATTATACAAGTTTTCTGCCTTGCGGTTAGTTGAAATTAAATAGAAAATATATATATATATATATATATATATATATATATATATATATATATATATATATATATATATAAATGTTTTCTTAGTGTAATAGGTATGAGGGGTTGATTTATGTTGTATTATTTTCACCAAAAAAAAAGTTTTGTTTGTTAACTTTTACGCAACAAGTATTATTTTATTATCACGACTATTATAAAACTAGACATTAATATAAATTATAATTTGTTGAGAAATTAGCAACTTAATTTTTCTAAATTGAAATACACGATGTTCATAATTTAAATTCTCCTTTTGATTGCTTTCTCTGAAATTTATAATAATTATATTATACAAATTTCTATTACTACTACCGAGGTCTTAAGAAAATTATATTCGAAGAAAAAAAATGTGAGCATTAAATAAAATTAGAGGCCCGTAAGCAGTCCGTGCTTTTTGGATTGCTAAAGGAATTACTTTTTACTTTCAATTACTCGTATGTATGCATAGGGTAATGAAAGTATAGTATATGGTCAAGGAAAAAAAAAAAAAGAAAAAAAAAAAAAAAAAAAGATCGATTTTTTTTTTTGCATTTCTCCAGGTTTAATTACATATATATATTTGGGAAGTTTGGCACTGTAATTATCGTTTATAGTAAATAGGTCTAATATTCCTTAAATAAAGTGGTTCTTTTATAAATGACATATTAAAAAGGAGAGTTTGCACATTTTACGTGGCGTAAAAGTCAGAGCTATAGGAAACTTCAAATTAGAGAGATTTTTATATATGATTCATACATATGATGGTATTTCAAAAATGGTGCAATTGCACTCAAGTATAATATTTAAAAGGTAGTAGACATATATTTTTAATCCCATTTAGAAAAATAGAAACAAAACGGTTTTAATTTTTAAAAAAGATGGAAGAAAATGAGTTGTATTTAAAATTCAAACTTTTCATAAAAGTGTTCTTAACGTACTCATCAGGCAAAAAGGCAATCTTTTATAAACTTTTAAAAATTAAATTATTCACATTTTTGTTCAACTTTCACTTTATTGTTATTTACAGAAATGTACTCGAAGTTTAATACTCTACCTTACATTGACATTCCCTGGAGATAATTGAAAATAAAATCCACTCTCTCTCTACCATTTGTCTTCTCTCGCGACAGCAATAATTGAAAAATCAGTATATACTTTATGACCACAGCATGTTGTATTGCCATCGAAGTGGAATTTCTCTAAAACCCTTTTTGATGAGGGTGACTTTTTATGGAAGACAGTTACAAATGATCATCAACAGTATCATGTCTGCATGAAATAACACTCTCTCAAACTCAAAAGTACCGTTAAATTGGTATCATCCGTCTACGGCATCCAAAATGTTCTTGAACTCTTTTTTAGAGACGATGAAAAATTAAAAGACTAAGATTATTGTAAAAGTAAACACCTTTTTATTACGTCGTACTTTGTTGAATATTTTGATGGAACTAACAGATTAGTTATTTTGAATTTTTTAGTGCGCCAAGAGCTAAACGTTACCTAAATTGCACCGAAACATCAAAACACCTGGACTACTATAGTAGTAGACTGAGACGCGACTGCAATTTTTGGACCCCATCGAACATCATTCTGAATTTTTTATAGAAATTAAAGAAAAGTGAGTAGATTACGAATATATTGGTCTGCCGTGGCAAAAATGGAAGAAACTGGTCAAAAATTGACTTTCAATAAGTTGAACTAAATCCAACTGCCAAATGCGCCATAACTTGCCAAATAATGAGCATTTTTTTTTTATTTGATAACCCTCACTTTTTAATTTTCAATTAAGAAGGTTGCAGATGATTCAGAAAACTGACGACGGTCTACTTGCTGTTAAAAGGGAGCCAAATTGGCAATAAACATTACGTCACTGATGACGTAACTAATGTCGCCAATTTGGCTTACTTTTAAAAGATGCAAGTTTTCCAAGCTAGAGATCAGAAATCGTTTGCTCTTTTTCTCACTGAAAATCAAAATGCAATGGGTTGCCAGACGAAAAAGATTGTTATCTTTTTGGCAAGTTATGATACATTTGGCAATCGGATTTTAGTTCAACTCATTCCAAGTCGATTTTTGATCAGTTTCGACCATTTTTGCCACGGCAGACCAGTGGATTCATAATCTACTCACTTTTCTTCAATTTCTATAAAAAACTCAGAATGATGTTCGATGGGGTCCAAAAATTGCAGTCGCCTCTCGGACTATAGTGTTAATATGAAGAGAGGAATTTCACTTGGCATGTTTATAAGTTTGAAAGAGGTCAACAATGAGTCCCTTATGGATTATAACCTGGTACACTCATCAGTCAGCTTGACGATTAAGGCAAAGCTATTTGCCACAGTTTATTGTCCATCTATTCAGTTTTTAAATCAGGGATATAGGGCAATATATATATTTAACACAGTTTCCCACTTCTTCCAGGTGCTATATTAGTTTAGTGTTATCTTGAAAATATGAAATGGTTGAGTGGTTAGAGCTCTGATATCTCATATCTGCATCATATATGCTTAAATGTTCTTTTTTGATGCAAACGATAGTTTCATGGTGTCTTGAGCATATCTGATGACTGATTCGTTGTTACTACTATATCAAAGATACTGGGTACTTTCTTCTCTTGGGAATGCATTAACTTTCGGTTTTCTTTTAATGTCTTAGCTGCTTAGTTTTGTGCTATCTTGAACTTAATCGATGGGTTAAAAGTATATAAATTGGGCTATTAGAGAATACCATTTACTTTTGGACAGCTTTAATCAAAATGCAGGTAACAAAATGCTCAAAATAGAGTAGAATTATTTACAAAGCAGTCAGGAAATTTTTCATAAGAGGTTGCATGTACACTCAACTCCGAAAAAACACTTGACGCATTTTCAGGCAAATTTGACGATTGTTGCTTATTATTATTTTTTCCATAAAGCTTTCCATTTATAAGTAAAATTCCCCTTTTAAATTGTTTAAAACTCCGAAATAATAATAATAAAAAAAACCTGTAACTATTTGTTATGTGTCATCAAAAATAAGGTTACAGAATTTCCTCCCACTACAAACGTTAATTTTTTTTTAAAAGTGACAATTGGAGAGTAATATGAAATAGTCATATTAAATGGAATCGAAAATTGAAACTGTAGAAAATGAGCTAAATTTGATAATAAACATTTAATATCTTTTTTAATATTGTTTATTTTAAGAAATATTACTTATGAAACACAATTAAGGTGAACCAACAAAGAATAAGTGGTACAGTATATTAACATTCCACATCCCGACACGTCTTTTTGAAAAATATTCCTTCCTATAACGGGTTACAGTTGAAAAAATATTATTGCACTAAAAACTATCAATTGTTTGTACATCATCCTTAGTTTCAAAGTAGAGAAAAAATTTCTAATAATTAGTGCACATTTTTTAAAACTCACTTGCAAGAAATTTCATTAAAATCGAAAACAAATTTTGCTGCTCCACAGCGAAAATAGTGATGTAGCCAGATTAAAGACAGTGACCGAAAAGCATCATGACCGAATTTAACCTTTTCCGCTCGAGCGGCGCCTCTCGTGCGTCACATATTTGGATGCCGCAACTCGAGAAGACTATTAGGTTTGATGCGGAAATTCGATGCAAGGCCAATGACTGTGTTTAGTTTCTATGAAGCGAATCCATAACCGCGGATCGAAACAAAAATTCCGCGAAAAGTCTCAAGTTGCTGGTACCTCCGCGCGAAAAAGGCATCGAGTGCAAAGGGTTAAACGTAGTTCATTATAATCTCCAATTGGCAGATGCATTTACTGGAGCGATATTACCCGACTATTCCATTATATCGAGGACTATTCCATTATATCGAGGATTATTCCATTCGGACGATATAACTGAAGTTCCTTTATATTCCCCATGGTAGGGTGTAATTGTCAATATAATCGAGTTATAATAGTCAGCTTATATTTTCCAGAAAGTACGTTTAATATACAATTTGATATCAAAATCTAAGGCACGAGAAGATCTTTTTTTAAGCCTTGCAACATATCTGAATGGATTGAGTTAAAATATCAGACATATCTCTGTATGTCGAAGGAAACAAGTTATATTATGACCACACCATTCTGCTGCATCTACACACTTACCTATATTGGTAAAACTCGATCAAGAAAACGAGCATGCGCAATTTAGTGTCAATTGCATTAATTGATGACAATGATAACTAAACCATACCAATTTGTGTGTCTTTTTATGAAGAAAATTGCCGCTAATTTGGCGAGTCTTGTTAGAAACTTGACGAGAAAACTTTTCACCAAATATCCAAGTTCTAATTCTCTACATGAGAAGACAAGACGCGAGATTCTCTTACAGTTAAGTCTGATTCTTCCGATCAAATTTTAAAGCACTTACAGTTAGAACTTACCGGATTAATTATACGCAATCTTACCATGTATATTTATCGAGAACAAATTGATGTATGAGAAGTATCTGTAGTGTTTATTATTTATTTTTAACGAATTGCAAAGTTTTGCTAGTCATAATTCTGGGTTTTCTCTATAGTAATTTTCATTTATTTTTTGGATTGAGAACGCGTCTTGACGAGACCTTTCATTTTACATATCGTACATATTTATTGCTGGTTGGTTGAATTTGATTTCCTGGTTCAAGGGCAACACTTGGGCCAAATTGCGCCAAGACATACCTGTTGCATTTGTAGTTTTGTATGGATGGAAATGTTGATAGACAGATGGACAGAGACTTTGTACAATCTTTTCACCACGTTAATGTCCACGAAGCTAAAACTGTCATTTTTTTACTTTATAGTATATATTTGCTAAAGAAAGTAAAGCAATCGTTTGAAATATCGATCTAGTTTTTTTTTTTTTTTACATATTTTGGCATAATATGACACACGGGTTTCAAAAATGTAAAAATATTGATAATATATGTTCTTTCGTCACGTTAAAAAACACTTTCCAAAAAATTGAAAATACTGATTCAAAGATGTATGTGGTTAAGAACCAAGGGCTTGTAAGCTCAGAAATCGAGATTTTTCTACTTCTTAACATTGTAACAGTGAAGCATGACAGATGAAATTAGTTTACCATACTAAATAAATAAAAAACTAAATTTTTAGTTTCATTGGTATTTTCTGTAGTCAAAATTATATTACCGACAAACTTTTTAATTGATATAAAGCTTTTTATTTTAGTTTTATTTTCTACGATAATGCAATGATTAGCGATAAGATTAGTTACAAGCTATGTTAGTCTGTCATATAAGTAGCTTTCTGTACTAAACTACAATTTGACAACTGCTTTTGTAGCTAAAACCGATTCCAATCCCTCCAAGTTTGCGATAATTAAAATAACTTCGCCATTTTTAAATCCTTTATATTAACTTCAATTCTGTTTGTTTTAGGTATCTAAATCTGCGGATGGCCGTCATTCGATCAGGTTGAAACTTTGCAGAGAGATTCTATGTTGCTGACAATACAATCTATCAAGGTTTGGGGGCTGTCACTGTAAATAAAAGGTTGATTTTACACACGCTTCTATAAACGCTTCGAAATACTAATGAAACCAACTTGTCGTCACGCTGAAATTTGGCAGATAGTTTCGTTGTCGATAAGGATGCATTATATCAAGTTTTGAGGGCTATCACTGTCATTTAAAGACCATTTTTACACACGTTACTATTGCCGTCTCGGGGATGACTAATTATCTCACTTGTCTTCCTCCAATCGAGCTAAAACTTGGTATATGGATTCGATGCCAATAACAATGCATTCTATCAAGTTTTTGAGGCTGTCACTGTCTCTAAAAGGCAGGTTTTCACTATGCTTCTATTGGCATTTCGGATAATTTATAAACCTACTTTTCATCATCTAATGGAACTAAAAAACTTTGAAACTTGACCGGTATACTCGTTGTTGATGCAATGCTTTTAATCAAGTTTTGAGGCAGTCATGCAAAAGACCGCTATAACACTCGTTTCTATTATCTTATGTTTGACATATTAACTTTTATTAACGTTCCATCACTCAGATACCAAGTTTAATTCAAACATGTTTAATTTGACAATATTTAATGACTGAAATCTTCCCCAATTAAAGTTGACGAGGGAAAATCTTCAGAGGCCTAATTATCCCATTTGTTGTTATCCAATCAAGCTGAATATTTTCAGATAGACTCGTTGTGGATAACAATTCCAAACTTGATTTCAATTGGTCTTTGGTAAATTCCAATTTTCGTCAATCAAGATTAGTAAATAGTTCGGAATGGATGTTTTCTTCGTAGCGATTAAACACTCGAAAAAATCGATCTGAGTTCAATAAGTAAGTTTGAATGTATTCCAAATATTGAAACAAAAGTTCTTTAAAAAATTAGTTATTTAAATATTAGGAACAGAAAATGCCTCAAAACCGAACCAAAACAGTCCAATCAAAACTCTTAACTATAGCTGTGACGTCAAAACTTCCTTCCGTTTCCATGGTTATCGTGAAGTTTATGCCAAATAGTTGGCGTTGGTAGGCCATTGCCACATTCCGTACAGGTTGGCGTGATTTGAGAGAAACTTGCAAATCTGGTTTCCGCTGCAGCATTTCAAGCCTAGATGTTTGTGAAGCCGTGACGTCACATTCAATACCAGCGAAATGAGTCATTTTCTCGCCAACGTCGAACAAGGTAATTTTGATCGCAAATTTAAAAAAAAAAAGAAGCGCATTGAGCAGAAATTTTTGTGTTTATGGACTTTTCGTTTTAATGGGTTATATTATTTTCACTATTAAATAATTTTTTTTCGAACTAATCTAAAAAGGATATAAAACTTAGATCATACAAGATTCAAAATAAAAGTTTTTTTTTTTTATTATTTTCAAATAAGATCTTAGGTCAAAAATAAAATAAAATTAAATGGGATGGTGACTGTGAGCAGAGATTATTTTGCACAAAAAAAATTGGTGCCTACCTGTGTATTTTTGAATATTAATTAAATTTGTAATATGAAAGTTTTGATACACTCACAATACCTGAACAAAATAAGCAAAGTCAACCATCAATAACTTGTTTTATGATTCAAAATGGATCAACACGTACAAAACATCTCATACAACTTCCCACCATTGGCACCAACCTACTTGTTTTGAAGTTATAAATGTGAAAAAAGGATGAAACAGGACGGAGTTCGTCATGACTTCAAAACGCGTCGGCAATTTTTTGTGATTCTTGTTGCATTTGCATATTTTGCTGCTCAGGCGTTTCCCACTTTACTGGTATACCATTACTTCGCAACTGGACTTCTGCCCAACAGAACAGTCCGTTTCCTTGAAACCCCAGTGTACATCGACAGAACCCTGATCCCTGAACGCAGACGGCGTCAGGGGCGCATTCAAGATCCGAGGTACATGACGACATCAACTTTGCGATACTGTCTTCCGCCCTTGCCAAGGCAGTCTCCGGTCTCCTGTCCACTTCCATTATAATATTTTCGATCTTATTGTTATTTCTGTTTGTCTCTTCCATTTCGTCATCTTCCGCCACACCATAGTTTCCTATTCCAGGAGGATACTGATTACTGCTTAGAAGATTTCTGTTTAGAAAATTACTTTTTTCAAGTTTACTATTTCTAATATTGCTGTTTACAAGATTACCTTTTTTAATACCATTACTTCTAAGATTATTGATTCTTAAATCATTATTATTTATAAAATTATGACTACCGAGATAGCTGCTTCCAAGATTACTATGTTGAAGATTGTTTCTTCCAAGATCATTGATTTCAATATTACTAATTTTATGATTAATTCCTCCAAGATTACTGCTTCCAAGATTATTATCTTCAATATTACTGCTTCTATGATTCCTGTTCTCAAGATTATTTCTTTCAAGATTAAGATTTCTGTTCTGAAGATTATTTCTTTCAAGATTAAGATTTCTGTTCTCAAGATTATTTCTTTCAAGATTAAGATTTCTGTTCTGAAGATTATTTCTTTCAAGATTAAGATTTCTGTTCTCAAGATTATTTCTTTCAAGATTAAGATTTCTGTTCTCAAGGTTACTACTTCTAGGATGAGTGTTTCCAATTTCGGTTACACGATTTCGGTTTCTAAGAATATCGTTTACAATATTACTCTCTCTGTTTTCAGAATTAGCGATTCCAGTCACATGACCAATATGACTGACATCAGCTGCAGTATCGTGTTGGCTGTAACTAGCCCCATAGATAATTTGATCAGAAGCTGATTGACTGTTGACTGGCAAATGTTCGATTTGACCGTTAAACATTTTAGTTTGTGACTGAGTATTACCAGCCCCATGACCAATTTCACCTCTATTATTCTCAACGATTTCCCCATTCCTGTACTCAAAACCATCCTCTTCAGGTGGTTTTTTGTTTCTGAACAAATCCTCATCTGGACCGTTGTCGAATTGAGGTTGATTGTTATCTGTATCTTGAGGTTGATCGATTGGATCGTCGATATATTGTACAACAAGCGGGAGTTCAAATCCGTGCTCTTCGCGGAACTTGTCTGGATCATATGCTTCAAGGGTCTCCAAGGCTTGTTCAACGTTTTCCTCTGGATCCACGGATCTTTTCTTTCGTGTATGGTCGGGGGACGGAGGGAAGAGCAACACGCTGTTTACTGAAATGAAATGTCATTACGTTATGTTATGTTAATAAAGTATCCATGCTTTTTACTTACTTATCTCTGACTGTAACTTCTTAACCTGGTTATAGCTGAAGAAGGCTTACCAATAACCATATAGATCAGCGTCCGCCACTAACTTTTAGAGGCGGGCCGTATGACTTATGTTGGAGCGGGCCGGATACACCAAAGTACGTATCTTGAATTATTATTAAACTGAAAATTATGGATTTTTTTTTATCTTAATAAAGTTACAATTAATATTTGATTCTTTTTTTCAAACAATTAAAAAATAATTATTTTCATTATTAGTAAATCCAAGTCTAAAAAAGAAGTGAATCTTTCGTTTCGACATGACAATGTGACTTGACTAACTTTTGATAAAAGTATTTAAACTGTACTTCCAGATTCCACCGTTTTAGTCGATATCAATTGTGAGACGATGGCGGTCGAAATCGTTCAGTTTATTTTATAATAGAGTCGATGTCTTTCGCAGTATTTATTGCAGCTCAATAAATTGTTTAAATGAGATCCAGTCAAGTTATTCCTGTATTTATTCTTGATGAAAACCACCTTGCTGAAAGGTACTTCGTATAGTTTCTTCGGCCATGTAATGGAGAACTTTGTTTTACATAGTTAACCCATACTATTTCAGATAAATTAGTTATCTAAGAAAACGTCCATACCGTAAATTTTTTTTTTTTTTTTTTTTTAAAATCTTCTGTGGAACCGGCGGACCGCAGAAAAATCTGTCGCTGGCCAAATTTGGCCCGCGGGCCGCGTAGTGGCTAACGCTGATATATATCTATTTTAGCAACTCTCTCCTAAACTAGCTGTCGTTAAGCAAGGACAATCTATTACAAAGCATTAGATGGGGACAACAGTATGATGGAAATTCAATGAGCTTCATCTGCAATGCAGAGCAGAAATCTCTTATGAGCTATTTGAAAGTTGAAGTTAGAGATCAGTGCTTTTAATCCTATCTGGCGAACTGAGAATAACAAACAGACGACTAAGTTTACTTTTTTGATCATCGATGTTGTAGGATGCAGTTATAGGAGCCTTATCAAAATACTCCTAGTCATTAAGTTTTTACCTAATTACCAGAGGACAAAAATACTGTTGTAACCTTATATGACTATGAGAAACTCAAACTTTCTAAGTTCTTTTGTAAAAAATGAAAGAAGTGGCAGTTAGTTTGTTGTATTCTTAGCCCTTCATTTGTTGTTAGCGTTACGTATCTTTTCTCATTCATCATTGACTATTATCCTACAGATAATATTTTTCAAAACGCCACATTTTAAATATTAATTTCGATAAAAATGTATTCCTTTTTATTTCTTTTACTTTGAAACCATCATTTATAAATTTGAGGTAATATTTTCTCTATGTTCATTAAAAGTTATTATCATTTAGATAAATTGCCACTGTGAAGAGACATGCAAATTAACAGGTATATAGCAACTGGGAATATATGTGTCCCTTTTCCCTAAACGTCCACTTTGCTACCACATTTAATATGCTGTTAGTATTTTTTAATTGACAAGTGAAAGAAATTTTAGTTTTTTTTTCTCATACATATTTTGATAATCACCCAATTAATATTGGTAATTATTAGTCACAGTCCCTTCTCACATATTCGGTCTCTCATGCTCGATATAGGATGGTCATAAAGAAACTTCCCTGATATATGAACCTCTAATGGCCTATTCGCTTAAACTAATCGAAAGGAAATTTCCGTATTGTTATTTGAATGTATGAGCTCATGATTGTATAATAAACAATCGAATTCTCACAATTATGGTTAAGGTCTCAAAATTTAGAAATTTGCGAATGGCAGCACCCACTTTTTTTCTTGCGCAAATTTATCAGAGTATTGAAAAACCACAAAAGGTGTTGGGATGATATGCATATGACAAAAGTCGGCGGCATAAAATATTTGCAAAAAAGAGCATTGCAAAGGGCCAATGACAACACAGAGAGGAGGGGCATTGACGCTTTGGTCTTGTACAATGCTATTCGTAGCAAATATTTTATACTCTCAATTTTCGTCATATGAGTATTGTTTCAACACCATTTGTGTTTTTTTATGCGCTGATCAATTTGCGCAAGAAACAAAAGTAGTATTAGATTGGTTGGTTGAACTCCCGGCTGGGAGTGGAAAGGAAGGACTTTGTGAACTAGCACCTGCCTCCGCGTGCACCTGCCTCCGCGTACATATGTGAGAAAACCACCTCTCTGGAACAGGTTAAAGTTAAAAAAAAAAAAAAAAAAAAAAAAAAAGGTGTCGTCGGGATGAGGGGGTTATAAAATCATTTCGGTGCAGAAGGAATTTTGTGAAGTTGCCATTTCAATGCTTTCTCCGGGTGAGGACGTGGACACACACGTCGAGCTCTCTTAGTCACGCCTTCAAAGTGATATTAATATTTGAAAATGTCTAAATTTTGTCACTGTAACCGCAACCGTAAGAACTCTATTGTTTGAGATCATCACAATCTCGAGTGCATAGCTTCAAGTAACAATATCAGACATTTCCTTTCAATTTGTTGAACTAATAGGCCACTACGGGTTCATATATCGGGAACGTTTTTTCTAACCCTACTTCGACAAGAATCTCGAACAAGACCTTGTTTTCCACTGAAATTGAAATGAATCCTCCTCCATACTCTTAGGACTTATCACCCGTAGAATTTTACTTGTTTCCGATACTGAAAAATTTGCTGAAGGCAACAAGGTTTGAGGACGTCGAAGTCATCAAGAAAACAGTGATGTCAGAATTGAAGCGCATTCCGAAAAAGAACTTTGAAAGTTGTTTCTGAAACTTTTACAGCCGATAACAGAAGGGCATTATGGCAGATTGCTATATTTTGTGCTCGTTATAGAGGTATACATCTGATTAAAGAATTTATTACGGGAATATGCATTTAAAAAGAGAAACAGTAATAATAATAATAACAATAATAATTAAAAAAAAAAAAAAAAGTTTTTTAAACATTGATGGGCTCTACTTTAAAATTAGGAAAGTTGAAGATTTTTTGGAGATTTCGGAGATTCATTTGTTCGGACATAGTTCTTTTTCTTTTTGAGCCCAACTTCATATATATTTATCCATGGTTCATAATAAACGTTCTGAATCTTTTGGAAACATAGCATACTCACACAGTCGTATCTCTTTCAGCATGTATCTCTGCTTGGTGGCGAAAAATCCCTTGTTGGTGAAGACCGAGCAGGAGACGTTCCCTTCTTGTTCTTGTCTGAGCTCGGATATGAACAGTACGTCACCACCGGGACTGAGACGCATGTTGCTGGGGAGGGTACTTCCTTCACCATCTCCTTCCATGAACCACCTGAAGCGGAGACCCGCTTGAGGAAGGGTGGTGTGACGCATGTTCAAAATTATGGTTTCCCCCGGGTAGACGAGTCCTTGGTCTGGAAGGAAACGATATTAGTACGGCTTTCAATACATATAGTGTTCTACCGACAAAATAAAAGGGTTGAGAATAAATAATTTATGTATAGGGGAAACCAGGGCCTATACATTGAAAAAATTCAAGTTAATGGTTTATTGTATAAGAAATACAAATGTAAAAAATTATTGTCTTACTTAGAGGTATCAAAATATCGGATCAAAGTGTTATCCTAGGAAGTTGTTGCGCAATTGACACTAGAGAATGAAGAAAATTTGCATCCTTTCAAAGATACTTAGAGTAGAATTTATGGTGCCTGAACAACAAGGATTTTGTGGTAATGTGATCCTCTAGCGATTGTATGTCGCATTCAAATGCTTTGAGGTGGACTCAAAAGAAGAAATTTAGTGGATTAAGATTCGGATTCCGGGGAAGTCAAGCAAAAGGTCTACAACTTTCATACACTAATTTTTTTTTGACGCGTCACCATTTGTATTGGAGATCAGTAATAACCCTGCATATTTAAGAACTTCATCCCCATACAAAAATAATCAGCTGAAAAGACATTGAAGTTGGCATGGCATTCATTCTCAACCTTTTAACCCTAGCTCTTATTTCGCTTTTTTTATTGGAAATGTTTTTAAGAAACGTAATGTTTTGTAAAAAAGTCCAAATGATTTCACAAGTTTCTAAAGGATGGCTGCTGTTATAGCTTTAATACTACACCACAATGGAGCCGACCAACAAATAAAAGGCAAATAATTGAAATAGTGAATTGTCAGAAACTTCCTACACAAAAACAACACAATTTTGTGGATGCATCTTGGTTTGTCTGTCAACTTCTATAGGTACAGCCAGGAGTGGTTTTAAAGTTGGTTTACGAAGAGGGCAAACTGCAGTATTTATTTTACTATTGTTGGGAGGTAAGACGTGAAGTTTTTTTCTTTTTCTTTTTTAAAGTTAATTTTGTGATTGGCATTGTTATTTAATTTGTTGAGAGTAAAAGTAAGTATATTTCACTTAAATTTCTAGACTTACATGTAAATTAGTTTTCGTATCAATAGTGAAAATGTGCCGAAATTTTGAATAGATTTTTAAAACCAACATAAAAAAAAAGTATATTTAATAGTGAGAATTTTCCATGTATTTTTGCCAGATTTTTACCATAATTCCACTGTTGAAATAGTTAAAGTTAATGGTTGTTATGGGAAGGTGCGTATTATAGCGTCTCTGAGGACGGGAAATTATCTATCTTTTATAAAGTTAAATAGATTCTTTACAAGAAAAAATAGATATTTTACAAGGTTATTCCTTTGTTGATAAAGATGCCGTATCGGGTTGTTTCCAGAGCGGGTACTCACCAATGGGTATGAGCCTAATTCTAAAGTTGACTTTGTGTTTTTTGTGCACACTCGGCTGACGTGAGTTGACAAGGACGGCTGAGAAAGAATTCGAGTCAATGTCAATCTCAGTGATTGGACTGATTCGAAGTTCGTGTCCACGACTGCCTATTACTACGTTCCACATGGGTCTGCCTGGGAAAAGAAAACAGCATATTAATGTCAGAGAACTTGTCAGCATATAAAAGCTCAGAGTTTGATATGGGTTAAAGTCACCTTATTATGGGGATGTGTACTAATATGGAATCGTGACATCTAGCGTTTTGAGTTCTGCAATGTTTTGGATTTCCAATGAATTACAAGCAAAGAAGCAATACTACACTAACTGAAAGAGAAGATTACACAAAGGCTACATCGATCTGTCAGAGATTAATATTTACAGGCAAGAAGTACAAAGGCTGCAGAAACGAGCGATGTAAAATAAAAAGTTACTCAGTGACTAGTTCTTTCACTAAAATTCAACCAAAAGTTATGAGATACACAAAAGTTATGAAAACTACAAACGCTTCTGTCATTTATCTCATTGAAGGTGAAGATAAGTTTAATAAGATTGCATTAAATTTCACTGGAAGCTCCAAAAGAATTGCTTTATATTTGACCGGAAAAATTCTACCATAAATGGTAAGTTCATGTGGCTGAAATTAGATATTATATTAGAACTTGGGTATTCATCCGATTTTTTCACCATTTGGCGTTAAACTCGTCCTTTTTGTTTATCAAAAATTTAAATGTGGCAAGATGTTTGTTATATGTGACATCAACCTTAATAAAGAAACATTTCAGACATTAAATGTAGCCAAATTGCACTGGCTTTGTTTTGTGTACTCCGATACACGTGTGTAAAAAATGTCTCTTTAGTGACAGTGACATTCCAATTTATTTTTAGATAGAAAATGTTTTTAAGTTCGAAATTTAGATTGTAATTATTATTGAGATATAGTGCTTCCAGAGCTGTTTACGTGGTTCTATTGTTTCCTAATTGAAAGAAAATTTCTTATTTAAACCTTTTAGATTCTTGCTTTCGTCAAACAGAAACTTTGTTCCGTCAAGAGTTGTTTGGCACTCAATCTGGGGTGTAGAGAAAAGACGATAAAACTTTTAAACTATTGGTTTCAGCTTTATTTTAATCATTGATAACCGTAGTGGTAGTAATGATTCTATATTACAAAAGTACAAACCAGTAATAGAAATTTTTTGGTAGATGCGTAAAACATTTTAGATTACTTGGGAACTTTTATTTTTCAATGCATCTCACTTAGTTAATGCACCCTGCTTACGTCAATGTAAATGAATTAGTTTATTATTCAATTACAATACAAACGCAGTGATAAACCCATATAAATGTTGTATGACGAAGGGGTAAAAGTGAAAGAGGCCAATTAAATGGACAGCAGGTTTATTCGTGCATAAGATAGAAATAGGTTCTTAAACCTAAACTAGGAGAGGCTACTTCCACGTCCGTTCACCTTCACTCCTTCAATCATACTCTCTCTCTCTCTGGCGACGAAGTCGCCGCTAGGGGATTATATTAGTAGCGCCCTCTACATCAAAGGGGATAATATACTCTGCCATCCTGATTGAGGAGGACCACCGACTCATTGATATATACTAAACCTGTAAATAAAGTTATTGAAAAATACAGCACAATAATAAAATTTAAACAACATTAATGTCTTGAAGATCACAACGTGTAGTTCTTAAAAATTTAAAGTCTGTGCAAAAAGTTCTTGCACCATGAAAAGTTTGTAGAAAGGGAAGAGAAAAAAAAGTATCTTCATTCAAAAGTTCATAAAAAGAAAAAAAGTCTCTTCATTCAAAAGTTCATAAAAAGAAAAAAAAAGTCTCTTCTGTAAAAAGTTCTTGTAGAAGAAAATTGAAGAAACTTAAGTATCTTCCCAGCACTTCATCATAAAGATTAATATTTTAGCTACTAAAAGTTCACGAAAAACAATCTGCATAAATCTTTGAATAGCAGACGGTGAGTTGCATAAGTCATAAGTACTTTCGGAAATTATTCCATCGATGTATTTTGGCTTGAAGATTGGAGTTTCAACTGGTAGGAAAAGCTTCATTTGAAAATTTGTACTTTCCATTTTCTTTGGTTTGTAAATCTTGACCTTATTCATAACAGTATTCCGTAAATTATCTTCGTTAATGTGCAAGAAATCCGCTTCGCTTAAACTCACGCTATCCCCAATTGTAAACAGAAAAAAATTCTCTTCTGTTTGTTTACATGCTCCACGTGTTTCAATTTGTTTACATTCTGGACCATGTGCTTCTGCTGGTTGGCCTTTCTCTAAGTCTTCTGTTACTACACACACTTCATCGGGATCTTCCAATGATCGTTCATCTTTTCTCATGGGGACATTAAGCCCCGCCTCCATCAACGAAGAACTTATTTTTCCCGTTGAGTTATCCTTTGTATGACCTTGACACGTGTCATCTTGAGTTTCCGGAATCGGAAGGATTTGAAGAGCATTTAAAATGTTGTTATTTCTTTCAGCTGGAAAAGTGATATATTCCTCCTTTTTTAAAGCAACATAGCATTTTTTCCCCGTGCGGATTTCGAATTGGTTTTCTACCGGAAGTGGGTCTCGTGTTTTTATGCTTTCGTTTACATTAGTTGGTGTTATTGAGTTAGCACAAATAATATCAGAGGGTTCTGCAGTTACTGGAATTTGGATTTTGTTCTTTAAATGAGCTAGTTTTATTTTAGCATCTAACTGTGCAAGTTTAATTTTTTCGATTTCTTTTTGCTTTTCAAACTTAATTTTTTCGATTTCTTTTTGCTTTTCATTCTTATCATCTTCGATTTGCTTTAGTTTTTCATTAGCCTCTTGGGTTTTTCTATCCTCCTCTTGGGTTTTTCTATCAGCCTCTTGGGCTTTTCTATCCTCTACAACTGTTGTTATTAAATCTTTAACGAAATCTGGATCTTCAACGAAAATTTCACTTTTTTCAATTAAGTCTCTTAATTTTAGAATTGTGGCACCATCCGGTACAACGATATCTAACTCAGCGGCGACAAATACGAGATCTTGCTTTCTGATATTTTTAAACATAATTAATAATAAGATGGATCCTACCTGCGTTTCTTGATTTTACTTCGCTTTTGGAGCTGTATCCGTTTTATGTTGTTGCTCTTTCGAAGAGTACTCGTTGCTTCTGGTTTCTGGTTCGTAGTAGTTGGTCGACGTGGAATAACTTTGCTGACTTCGTAGAACTTCTGCTTGACGGCTGAAGTGGGACTTGTTCGGCGAAGCGACAGTGTTGTGGTTGCAGGTTCGAGTTGGCTCAGGATTCTGTATTCTTGCTGGCTATGTGGAATAACGATGCTAGCTTTGTTGAACTTCTGCTTGACGGCTGAAGTGGGACTTGTTCGGCGAAGCGAGTGTTATGCAGTTGTATAATGACGACGCTGGTTGATGAGTTTTCCTTTTATTTGTAGATTCCACTGGTGGTCGCTGACTGCTGCGGTAATTCGTGAAGAGGATTTTGGTTTGACCTCTGGATGCGTAGAAGTGCAGTTTTTCATTTCGTGAAGAGGATTTTGGTTTGACCTCTGGATGCGTGGAAGTGCAGTTTTTAAATATTTTTTTCATCGTATTCTCGCGGGTAAAAAGCACGGCGAGCCCCCATGTTGTATGATGAAGGGGTAAAAGTGAAAGAGGCCAATTAAATAGACAGCAGGTTTATTCGTGCATAAGATAGAAATAGGTTCTTAAACCTAAACTAGGAGAGGCTACTTCCACGTCCGTTCACCTTCACTCCTTCAATCATACTCTCTCTCTGGCGACGAAGTCGCCGCTAGGAGATTACATTAGTAGCGCCCTCTACATCAAAGGGGATAATATATAAACTAGAAAACATGTTATTCAGATAATACACTATCTGGCCAAAAGTATCCGGACACCCTTTAAAAAAGTGGTTCTGGCGAGTAACGCAATTTGATACGTAATTGAAAGCTATAAAAGTGTTGGTAGTGGTTTGTTAGATTGTATTTATGTGTTTGTGAGGCAATGAGTAAGTTAAAGGAGCTTAGTGAGTTTGATCGTGGCAGAATAGTGGGATGCCACCTTTGTGGGAAATCAGTTCGTGAGATTGCGGACATTCTACAGAAGCCTAAATCCACTGTGAGTGATGTAATTATGAAGTGGAAACGTCGAGGCAGTGAAACGGCAGAAAAACGAACCGGTAGGCCGAAAACACTTGGTGAACGCAGCCGCAGAACTCTGAAAAGGGTAGTGAAACAAAATCGCAAGTCCTCGTTGGTGGAAATTTCTCAGTAGTTCCAAAGCTTATCAGGCGTTAGTGTTAGCAGCAGGACTGTCCGTCGAGAGTTAAAAGACTTGGGATTCCATGGTCGTGCAGCCGCTCACAAGCCGAACATCACTCCACAGAATGCGAAGCATCGATTGCAATGGTGTAGAGCTCATCGTCATTGGACTGTGGACATGTGGAAAACTGTTCTTTGGAGTGATGAATCTCGCTTTACAGTCTGGCAGTCGGATGGACGCGTCTGGGTTTGGCGGATGCCCGACGAACTTTTCTATAGTGACTGCATTGTGCCGACTGTTAAGTTTGGTGGTGGAAGCATAATGGTGTGGGGGTGTTTCTCGTGGTTTGGCCTGGGTCCGTTAGTTCCTGTGGTTGGAAACATGAGCTCTGAGATGTATGTGGACATTCTGGACAATGCTGCACTCCCAACTCTATGGCAATATTTCGGTTAAGGCCCATTTTTCTTCCAGCAGGATAACTGCTCCATTACACATCGAGGCTTGCACAGTCGTGGTTTGACGAAATGGGTGTTCAAAAACTGGACTGGCCTTCTCAGAGCCCCGATCTAAATCCCATAGAACACCTTTGGGATGAATTAGAGCGCAGATTACGTAGCCAGCCAAATCGACCATCTTCACTGCAAGCACTCACTTCAGCTGTGATGGACGCCTGGAAGGCAATTCCTATGGTCACCTATCAAAAATTGGTGGAAAGTCTTCCCAAACGTGTGCAGGCTGTCATCGATGCAAAAGGGGGACCAACATCATATTAATATGTGCCTCAGGACGTTCTAAGTCCATACCACTGGGTATCCGGATACTTTTGACCAGATAGTGTATAGTGTAGGATAAGAAATTATAGGGAAAAAGAGTACTGCTTCATTTTACCTTTAATAACAAAAGTGGGTGCATGAGCAAACTCCTCCCCTTCTCCAAAGAGTTTTCTTGTTGCCCTTCATATCGGGTCATATAATTTACATAGTGATCTTTTTACTTTCAATTACCCAAATGTACATCTATAATAATAAAACAGGCTGTGTGTCTGTCTGTATGTCGCTCTGTGGATCTATAGAAACCAACTTAAAATTAGAGTTGAGCTTTGAAATTTTCAGCATAAGTAGTTTTGACCTTCTAATTGTATACATCACAAACAGAATGTTAAAATTTTAATTAGTTTTTTTAATTAATTTTTTTAATTAATTAATAAATATGTCACAAAATGATATCTAATAGGGCTACAGCTCTGAAATTTTCAACATAAGTATTTTGGCCTTTTAATTGGACTTTTAAAACACAGAAATTTAAATTTTTATTTTGTTCTTTTTTAATTATTTTTTTAATTAATTAATAAACATTTTACAAAACGACTACTAATAGGGCTACCGCTCTGAAATTTACAACATAAGTAGTTTTGGCCTTCTAAATGGACTTTTGAAAAACAGAATTTTAAATTTTTGTTTAGTTTCTTTTAAATTAGTTTTTTTAATTAATTAATATATAAATTACAAAACGATTTCAAATAGGACAACAGCTCTAAAATTTTCAAAGTAAGTAGTTTTGGCCTTCTAATTGGACTTTAGAGAAATAGAATTTTAAATTTTTGTTTAGTTCGTTATTAATTGATTTTTTTAATTAATTAATATATAAATAAAATGATTTCAAATAGGGCTACAGCTTTGAAATTTTCAACATAAATAGTTGTAGCCTTCTAATTGGATTTTTAAAAAACAGAATTTAATTATTTTTTTTTAAATTAACAAATATTTTACAAACGATTTGTAATTGGGCTACATTTCTGAAATTTTCAACACAAGTAGTGTTGGCCTTCTAATTGGACTGACAAAAAGAATATCAAAATTTTAATTTGTTTTTCAATTAATTTTTTCACAAAAAGCGACTTCGAATAGGCCTGGATCTCTGAAAGTTTCAAGACCCATATAAGAATTACCGCAAACAATATCGCCAATCTAGCAATTTTTTTCAATGAATGATGAAAATATAAAAATAGTAAATGCCACGAATCCATGTTAGTATTATAATGTAATTGAAAGTTGTGCGATGTTCCACACCCCTAGTTATTTAACAGTTTCTCTAACATTGTAGTGTTGCTTCAACAAATTTGTAACGAGATATAAAAATTTTATGGGATGGAACGAACGAACGAACATTTAGCATTAGCCTTTGTAAAAGTTAATTTTTAATACGTTTAATATTTATTTTTAATTACTTATTTGCTTACATAGTGTAGTGAAAGTATAGCATTCGGACAAAAAACAATTTAGATTTTTTTGCTCTTCTCTACGTTTGGGAACATCCTGATTTCAAAAAATTGGCCGAGAAAAATGTCTGTCTGTGCATGCGCGATCAGCATAACTCCCGAAAATATTGACCTACGATGTTCAAATTTGGTGTGCGGGTTGGTGGTGGCCATTGGACCTACCATTAAGGTTTTTGTCAAAATCGCACTTGCGTATAAGGTTGAAAAATGAAAAAAAATTATGGTTTTTAGCAATGGACAATTCCCGCATTTTTTAAAAACGAGTGAAATTAGTACATATTTATGAAGAATTTCTTTCTGATTCCAAATATATAAATAAAAGTTCTTTAAAAAAAATTAGTTATTTAAATATTAAGAAAAGAAAATGCCCCAAAACTAGTCCGATCAAAACAGTCAACAAAATTCGTGACGTAAACAGATCCCTGCGTTTCTATACTTATCGTGAGGTTTGTGCCAAATACTTATCGTTAAAAAAGTTGGCGTTGGTAGACCATTGCCACATTCCGTACAGGTTGGCGTGATTTGCGAGAAACTTGCAAATCTGTTTTCCGCTTTCAAGCCAAGATGTTTGAGATCTCTTTACGTCACGTTCAACGCCAACGAAATGGGTAGTTTTCCCGCCAACCTCTAACAAGGTAATTTTGATAGCAAATTAAAAAAAAAGAAAAAGTGCATTGAGCAGAAATTTTTATGTTTATGGCCTGTTCGGAACATTTAAAATTGAATAAAAAAATGGGGAAGAAAAAAAAAATAAAAAAAAAAATGCGGAATTGTTCATTGCTAAAAAACTGCTCTAACGGTTTTGATTAATATGTGCTAATGCCTCTTAAGATGTTCTAATCGTTCCCACTTTCGAAATTCCCCTAGAAATGCGGTAAAAGTGCAAAAAGTTGAAAACCAAGTGCCTTTAACACAGAGCTCTCCTACCTTTGAGCATCGCCCATCAACGAATAATTTTAATTATTTATGCACAGGAAAGGACAATGTATTGTCTATCGATTAATATCACAAATTTTATCATCTTGGCGTTTTTTTCCTCCATGTAAAAATTACTGCCAAAAATATCGCCAAACTGACCATTTTTATTTAAACGAATGAAAATATGAAAACGGTAAATAACACCATAATTTTTAATGCAATTTTCAATATTATAGTGTAATGAAATTCTTTTCGCTAGATTTCTTACCACCCTTTTGGTAAACTGTAGTACAATTTTCCGCTTAGAAGAAAAAAAGAGACGTACCTGAATCGATGTTGTAGACTCTCCGCTTGTTGGAGTTCATGAGGTGAAATTCCTGTCGCCACTGCACAAAGGAGTTCCTCTTCGGCCCATCTGAAAACCTAAGCACGAAAGTCACTGTATCCCCGATGTTTCGATCAAGCCAGCAGGTCTGGTTGACCGAGAACCACTGGTCGCACGCATACGCTGGAAGAAGATCTCCACTATGAAAAGACATGAGATTTTTATTGAATTTTATTGATTTCTACAGTTGAAGATCAGTGAGGATGTTTGATGCTTAAATACGAGGTATTGCGAGTTATTGTTCTCCAATTACATAACTTTTGTTCGGAGCATCAGTATATTTAGTTTCGGTATATTTATGTGTTGTTGGGGGTGACCTATTTAAAGTAGGACGAGGCTTGTAAGACACAGTAAAGCTGAGATAACCTTTGCTCTGCTGTTAATTTAGTTCATGCCATTAGAGTAACTGTGGAGGAAAGAGATACAGACCTTAGATATACCACAGAGATAAAGGAATCGAGCATCGTCCGAGTTCACTAACTACAGGGGTCAGTACCTATTTGTAATAATGGATATTTCAGAGAGTAAACTATCTATACCAGATTTATTTCGATTGAATACATTATTAAAGTGTATCATTTGGTTATTAAGTTGCATTTCAACGTATGCCCCGCATTTTACTCTTAAAGTTCACCCTCTATGCAGCACCGCCAGGGAAGTTGTGATCAGGCAGATAGATTGGCCACCGGGGATCGACAGAAGGACCTGCCAGCAGCCCCGATCCAACCTCATGCGACTTCTTTCTTTGGGATGTAAAATGTTCCGGGGATTTTCAAATGTTCCAGTTGAGTTGCTAAGAAGAGCTGTAGATTCTGTACCTAAAAGATTTCAGAAATGTGTGTAAAATGCGGGTGCATACGTTGAAATGTAATTTAATAACCAAATGGTACACCTTAATAATGTAATCAATGAAAATAAAACTGTGATAAGTTGTTTACTCTTTGAAATATCTATTGTTGCAAATAGGTACTGATTTTACAACCACCCTGTAGATGATGCATTGAGCGTTATTTAATCCAATAAATCATCCTAAGTGATGGATTATGGAACTCATTATCAGCTGTCTTTAGATAATATAACTATAATAATTGATGTGAATGTCGAACACAGACGGATACAGGGCCTTATTTAGATATAAATGGACCCTGGACAGATCAGATGAGAAAAAAAATTATGCTCCTCCTGCTAAATGTTTTTCATTTGTATTGTCATAAAACTGTATCTAGATTTAGGCTAATATAGTAATGAAATAAAATTTCTTATTGAAATCAATATATTTTCAAGTTTTTTGGAAGGAAAGACGAAGTAGTTGCAAGTACTTCGACACCAAGTTTACTTGTTACAATTTTTAGTAATGTAGGCTGCTACCATATGTTGTCATTAGTCGCCCTTGTGCAGAATCCGTAACAAAGTTCGAAGTCCAGGTAGTTATTTCAGCTTAACCCTTTGTACTCCAGTGACGCCTCTCAGGCGCCACACGATTGGATGCCAAACCACGAGAGGACCATTAGGTGTGATGCGGAAATTCGATGCAAGGCCAATGACTGTGTTTAGTTTCTATGAAGCAAATCCATAAACACCAGCCGAACCTAAAATGTCTCGAGTTGCTGATTCCTCCGCGCGAAAAAGGCCTGGAGTGCAAAGGGTTAAATAATTGTGATACAAATAACATTAAGACGTTCCTGGACCGAACTTAGCTATTGTAAATAAGCCCTTTATCAAAGTACAAAATCGAAACTTAAAACTCAAGTCAAGATAGTAATATCTGTATAGTATGGAAAGAATAAAATACATTAAATGGCTTCTTCTTCTGAAAAACAACTTCACTTAAAACTGCAATTCAAAAAATGTCGTTCTCCAATTACGTAACTTTTTTTAAAAACATTTTTAAACGTTTACTAATAACCATTGTAAATTACCTAAATGCTATTTTGTAAGATTTTTTTTGAGTGCAAATACACTACAAGCTGGACCAAAAAAAGCGTCGGTGTGCAAAGGAAACATTTTATTATTATGTTGTCAATAACGTTTGTATCGACTGATATACGTCGTGAGGCAAGATTTTAGGACTCGCTACCATTTCCACTTGGCTATATTTTTGGAACTTTTTAAAATTTAGCAAAAGAATTGAAAGTAAATTCTACCCGAATATTTTATTCAAATATTTTGTTTTTAAGTATATTTCAGGGTAGTAAATGAGAATAAATTGAGTTTATAATTGTTGAATACTTTTTCGTACCATAATTTTACGTCTCGCCGTGCTTTGTTTTAGATAGTGCTACAATTGCATTTGGAACATGGATAGTGGTATAATACAATGCAGAGTGTATAATGTGAGGTGTAAGATAATCAAGGGAATAGCATACTTGTAAGTATCATTCTCCAATTCTGCTTTTAAGTGTTCGTTCTCAACTTTCACTTCGGCACAGTCCGCACAGGTGCTGTTGTCTTTTATAATTTTGTCAAGCTCTGCTTTCAAATTCTGCTCCAGTTGATGTGTCACTTGCGGACGCGGTGCTCTTGTGTAATATAACTGAAAAGCGTCGCGTTTAGCTTCAAGTGATTTAATGCGCTTATTACTTTCTGACGGAATTTTTAAGGAAACATCATCGTCTTGCGCCAATTCGTACATGCTGTCATCAGTGGAAGTAGTTTGACGTTTTTGCTCTTGTTTTGGGTGATCGTACGAGTATTCTGTATCGTAATCAGATTCATCTTTAGAGTTTGGCGAGTTTTGACGACTGGAGGTAGAGTCTTCCTTATTAGAATCTGGTGAAATTTGGCGAACTATGCCTTTTCTGAGAAAATTCATATCAGGGTTCGCATGGATATTCAGCGAAGTTTGATGTCTCGTATCTTTCTTGGACAGACTTGGATCGTTTTCAAAATTTGGGATGGTTTGGCGTATTGAATTTCTTATGGCTAACCTCATGTCAGGATCCTCATTATATTCAGATATCGAATCTCGACCTTTTTTCCCTTTCCTGAGGAGGTTCGAGAGAAAATTGTCGTCGTCTATGTTATAGCTACTTCGTGAGTTTCTTCGTCTTAACTGAATATTTCTATCAGTATGAATTTCCTTGTTGACATTGCTTCTGGTTGGCGAATCGTCTGAATTCATTTGTGATGCTTTTGGATATGGATAACGAAAAATTGGATGAGTTTCCCGATTTTGATCTATCTGGGAGTTTTGAGCTTCGATTACTCCGATGACGGCAAGGAATAATAACTTAAATTTGAAAGAGAGAAAAAGCCATTTGGTGAGAAGTGTAACGTGTTTTATCATTTATAAAAAGCCCCAAATCCCACAGGGACATTTTTTAAAAACTTTTTGCCGAAACAATGTTTTGTCCCCAAACTCCTTTTTTTTTTTTTCAAACGAGCTTTTTATAAAATGGAGATTATGCACGACGCTATTTGAAGTAAGGCTTTTATCATTTAACAACACACCACATGATAATCAATTAAAATTAATGCTTCAAATTACTACTAGTTTTTAGCCAATCACAGACCCGTTTTTCATTTTGTCGTTAGAAGTTATGGAAAATAGTTTATGAAGTAAAATATAGTGTAGAACTTGCTATGAAAACCTCACATTCATAATTTATGAGTATTAATTTTGAAATATCTACCGACTGTCTATTTCTGCCACTTATAATGTGCTTAACCGTGACCATCGATATGTAGGTCATACAACTCCGCCATGTTTTTCTTTCTACGTCATCAGCCGTGGATACAAGTTTAAGTTATCTCGAGCTAAAATTTATTTAGATCTTCAAATTCTGCTTTTATTAGTCGTTCGATGATTATTATGGATGATAATATTCGTGTAAATTTTACAAAATGCCGAGTCCTTGTTCCGTTCTAAAGTACAACGGGAACTCTAGAACTATTGCTAAGATTTCTATGTTCAAATTCCCTTCCGATGACAGTGTTGAAAAAAACGTGCGATACATCGAAAAAATTTTGTCCCAACGAAATACAGCAAGGTGAGTGTTAACTTTTTAATAAAATCTTTATGTTTTGAAATATAAATGTACAATTTTTGAGAAGTTTTTATTAAAGTGCAAAAAAGAAATGCTAATTATTTACAATAGTGATAGCTTTTCATCGGTTTCAACTTTTTTTGTCTTATTTTTCAAATGAAAGTTTAGAAAACAATCGTTGGTTAAAATTCCCAGTACGGTACGAATTCTATGTGAAAGTGATTTTCGCCAACAATGGCAGCCGCCGTCATTTTTTTTTTAAATGACAAGTAAACAACCTATGGTTGACATTAGGCCTGGGCGATGTTAACATTTTTGCATCGTGATGTATCGGGAAGCAAACATTACGATGTCACTATACATCGCGAGGTGAATTTTTTTTTTTACAAAATACTATAAAACAACGTTTTCATAACACGCTATATAGCAGAAAGTTACGCTTACTTAGCTTTGTAATATTTTATTGAATTCATGTAGAGAAGTTTATTTTAAATAACATGAGCAGCGACCGAATTATTTTCAGGGGGGTACACAAAGCACCCAAAGTGGTATAAGCCGGTATTTTTTTTTTTAATCTAGATTTTTCAATTTCTCTATCTTAATGAAATTTGATTTTGTTATTATCAGGAAAGGAGAAGGGGGGGGGGGGGGGGGAAGGACAAGTACACTTCATGGCAGTGCACATGTTACTTTAGTTATTGGACATTCTTAATTATTAAAACAAAAACATACTTTATAATGAATATTGTATTACTTACTATATACAATATAACTATTAAACAAAAAAATTAAAATTAATGCATAACATTTAAAATTCTAATAATCTTTATTTTGTGCCGAAAAAATCTGCATTTCCACATTTTTAAGAAGCAAATTAAATTGAGTAATTAATCTTATGGAAATAGACTTTATTCAAATTGTACAAATTGAAAAAAAAAATTAAAAAACATTTATTTACTTACTAGTCAAAAGAGAAAATCCTTCAACGTAAATGGGAAAAAATTGTTTATAAGTATTTAAGCAATCAAACTAGAGAAACATAACTGTGATCCGTTCATGCGCTAGTTCATACTGACTTTGGCAGATATAACAAACCATCATAGTAATAAACAACCTGATTATCTTAACTGGGTAAGAATCAGACAGAAATTACTGCGCTAGAATACCGCAATCTCCTTGAGTTAATAAATAAAGCAAAGCTCTCAAAGGGTAAAAATGTTAGATATAAAAAATCCTGAAGTTAATGTAAAAGATTTAAAAATACAAAAATGTAATATTTTATTTCTTCCAAGTTACAGAAAAAATGAAAAAAAAAAAAAAAAAAAAAAAAAAAAAAAAAGTTTAGGAAATACTCAAATGAATTCCAAAAATAGAATATCAAGGTCTTATATCTGATGACAAATTAAATAAATATCAAGACATTTTCCAAGAGTCGAGAGAACAACATAAATAATGTTCAAACAATAAAAGGAATACTTCTTTCATGGAATTTCCAATATTACTAGACTACTGGAGCCTGAAAACGACCTCAAAATTTCAATACTCAGCTGTAAAAACGAAATAGGAAATAAACGCGAGACCTAAAAAAAACACATTGTAAAATTGAATTATAATTTCAAAATGTCATACGTGCTTTTTTTCCCTTTAAATGTGCACTTTTTTCAAACTTTATTTGAAATTTCCAAAGCCAGGGATTGCAAAAGCGAATGCAACATGTATGAGTGATTAAGTGCGAGATGCCGTAAGTGGCGCTTTATTTCTATATAATCTTGTAAACATCGCTCATACCGAAGGTGGATACGGTTACCACGATGCCGATGATTCGAAGTATCGCCCCCAGCAAAAGCAAATGGAAATCGTCACAAATGGCGTGTTGTTAGCTGTTACAGTACGTTTTTATAAAGTCTTGGAGACACCGCGCATACGTAGGGTGGATTACTGCGATGTGGATCGTGTTTAAAACGGCTAGGTGTCGACGGTTTCAATACGTTTGTATAGTATCTTAGAAACCCCGCGCATGAATCGTGGTATCACGTTTCTTCGTCCTTGAAGTGCTAAGCAAGAATCGAGATCACGTCAAAAAAGATCGTGATGTATCGGTTATGCGAAAATATTGACACCGGTTTGACGATGTTGATTTCACACCGGTTTTGGACGATGTATCGATACATCTCCCAAGCCTAGTTGACATCATTTGACCCTGTTTTATAAAAACAATTCCTGGCGCAGAATTCGTACTGCATTTGGAAGTTTTACCCAATCTTTACTAGCCTCTAAAAATGACCAACATAAAATAAAAATTGAATGTGGAAACTTTTTCTTATTTCATTATAAAGTTTTGTTAAAAATTCAATAGACTTATTTAGAAATTTGTGTCTTCTATTTAAGGTATGCGAGCTGCATTTTTATCCAAATGATTTTGTACTGTTATGAATTTTTCCACAGAGGCATTGATAGCGTAGTTTTTACTAGCTAAAAATGTTTATTTTCTCTTCAAGATACCACAAAAGTTATTTAAAGACGACCGTGTAATCACTTTCAAGCTTCAACACAAGCTTCAACAAAAACAACTTCGAATACAGCGATTATACAAGCTCACTCCAATAGGTAAACAAAGCGATCAACTTTCATCGAAGTCCGAAATCAATCTGAAAACTTTCTCAATCCAGTGGGAACATTCTCGAAACATCCAGCCAACTCGACAAATAAAAGAAACATCTCGAAATTTCTCGATTGCTTTAAGGGTTGCCACCTTTTCTAACCTGTATTATCGCTGTTAATAAATTAAATAAGATAAAATAAATTACAATAGAATTTTAAAATAATACGTCACTATTTACACTATATACAGACAATTTGTGCAACAGTACATTCAAAAGAGGCATTTGATAAGAAGACTGGATAAGATTAGTTTTTGTAAGGTAATAGTACATGCTTGTCTTGGAAAACATAATTGGGGGGGGGGGGAGGAAAGTCTATTTATATTTCCTCCAAATGTAGGTTTTCTCTGAAAATATGAGCCTTGAATGTAGTTGTGATATTTAAGCTGTTATATTATCTGTGTTTTGTTTATTGTGTATATTTGTTATGTTTTATCAATTGTATTTATCAATGTTTTGAATTGATATTTTTCTTGTTTCCTTTTCTCATTTCAAACATTTAGAAATATTTTAAAATTACTTTTGAAAAAAAAAAAAAAAAAAAAAAAAAAAAAACCAACAACAACTTATAAAGGAACAGAAATTATACTTTATCATACTTATACGGGATTGGACGAAGTTTAAAACCACAAATTGTACAAAATTAGTTTTTTAAAATGTAGGGATAATCTTATTTTTTACATTCTCAAAGAAATAAAATAATCCAATTACTTGAAATATCTTTAAAACGTAAAATAAGGAAGATAAAATATTTCGTCACACAAAAATAATGTCTTCCCTCACTAACTGAATGGAAAAGTGTATCCACCACAGGTGACGTCATCATATAGTTGGATGGCCTTCTTAATATCGGCTTAACACAGCCAAATAAGTCTCGTAATTTTGAGCAGCTAGAAGAATACGAGATCGAAATCTTCTAGTGTAGACCCCTCTCTTCAACACCACTACACC
The DNA here is from genome assembly GCA_963978545.1 of Linyphia triangularis. Classification (NCBI taxonomy): domain Eukaryota; kingdom Metazoa; phylum Arthropoda; class Arachnida; order Araneae; family Linyphiidae; genus Linyphia; species Linyphia triangularis. The sequence continues at coordinate 57,329,928 of OZ021726.1, forward strand.
AACGAGAGGACACTGAGGCCACGACAGATTTAATGTGCACCACCCCCCATTAGGTACACACCAAAATTTGGCGGTTGGAGGCCCGAACCCACAACCCTCCGGTTATGAGCTCGATACTCTACTGCAAGGGTATCGGAGCCCTGATACTGACGTGGATTTGTGTTATTTACCGTTTGTATATTTTCATCCTTCATTTAGAATAAATGGCCAGTTTGGCGATAATTTTGTAAGGGTCTTAAGAAAAAAAAAAAAAAAAAGAAGAAGACGAAGAAAAAAATCACCACAATGGTGATTTTGGCGATATACTTTTCGATAATCCTTATATTATCCTTTATTATAAGCGAAACTGAGAGGAGGAGAAAAAACGATCGTTGATGAGGTATGCTCAAGGAAAGAAAACTCTGTTTTGAACTCATTCATTTTTCAACTTTTTACACCATTAAAACATTTTTACTGGAATTTCGGAGGTGGGGATGTTTAGAACACCTTGAGAGGCATTACCACACCGATTTTTATCAAAATAGTTAGAGCCGTTTTTTTTTTACAATCATTGAAAAGCTTTATTTTTTCAATGGCAGCTACCTTATGCGCCTGAGCGATTTTGACGAAAACCTTAATGGTAGGTCCCATGACCACCACTAACCCTCATACCAAAATTGAACATCGTAGGTCAATTTGTTCGGAAGCTATGCTGACCACAGACACACAGACATTTTTTCTAGATCATTTTTTTGAAACCAGGATGTTCCAAAACGCGGAGAAATGCAAAAAAAAAAAAAAAAAAAAAAAAAAAAAAAAATCATTACCCTATGCATATATACATATGGGTAATTGAAAGTAAAAATATAGTGTTAAAACTTTTTTTTTCACTATTGGAAATTATAAATGATGATTTGGCACGTGACATCATCGTCTTAGACAATGACGTTATGAAGTTGGGATATGGTGTCAAATGGCAAAATTTCTTCGAAGTTTCAATCTTTATGCATAATGGATAATCAGTTTTGGTTTACTAATAGATACTGTTCGAATGTTTTTATAATATTTCAACGATTAACAACTATATTCACCAATAGCACACGTAAAAAGAACGGAAAAAAAAGCTTGTATATTTTTCAATAATTTCATTGCCACGCCCACCTCTACGAAATAGAACTCTGTTTTAGTGAAGAATGTAGTATATATAAGTAAAGTGTTTGAAAAAAGAAACCAATATAGCATAGAAATGAAATTTTCCCGTAGTATAGTATAACAAGCACATAAGAGGATCAGACCGAAATTTTATTCAAATTCAAAAAAAAAAAAAAAAAAAAAAAAAATGGTGATATCGAGGTTAAAGAACGCAGTGCTTAAAATTAACATACTGAACCATCTAATAGATACATCTCAAAATGCTACAAAATGATCTTGTAGCATTTGAGTTGTTTTATATTGAAGTGGTTTTAATCACTAATTTGATAACGTAATAAAAATTGAAAAAATTAAAATGATTTTAAATAGTAAAAATAAAGTAAATGGAATTGTAAAACAAGTAAATTTAAATTGAGCGATAAGTGGTGGGACATTAAGTTAAAATGTTGTAATAGAAAATTGTTAATTAAAAGTATGTTAAAATGTTTCCCTTTCAAAAGATCTTTAAAGTAATTCATGTGCTAGCTAGGTTGTACCTCAAATTCCATATATCTAAATCGAGTTCTTTGCTAAGGGAATATAAATTCAAAAAAAGATGTTAAAAAAATTCCTATTGCAATCGAAATCACATAAAAAGCAGGTAATAGCCGAATAAAATGCAATAAAAAATATTCGAATTCTATATATCTATAGAATAAAAAAAATCGCGAAATAGTTGCCAAATCCGGCCCTGCTGCCACACGGGGAAAGTGAAGAACCACAGGGAAGCAGAAAAGGGAATTAATGCCGTTCATCAGGCGACTAATCGCTTGCCAGAGACACCTGGTGGTCTGAAGGAGAATTAATTGTCGCCTAATCTACAAGACGGACCCCAGACCACGCCTAGGAAGCTCTCTGATTGGCCGACACCGCCGATTCATCTCGGCTACCCATTGTTCCCTTCAAAGTGCAGAATAATCGCTATTGGCCATTAAAGACGCAATTATTGAGTAAAATCGTTTTCATACATGGTAATGACGGAAGCCGAGATTTTTTATACCCCTTACCCCCACTCCCTTACCCACCCCTTTTATCTTTATCATTTTCCCAACTTTTTTTTCCCACTTCACCGTTTCACGTATGTTTTGATACCCAGCGAAGTTAAAAACGTAGCGTATAAAACACAAAAGGATCTACTGTTTTCATTGTTGGGTTTTTCGATTTTTTTTTAACGTGTGGTTTTCCCCTCTTCTCGCCCCATGCCTTATACTCTATTACACGAGGTTTCGATACAGAAAAGTAACGACTTCTATTCATCAACAAAAGGTAGATGAGGACAAAGCTTTTCATCGGATTTTTACGCGCTATTTTTTTTACTCGCCAATACCTCTTTTTTTTTTGTACCTCGGAGCTTTTAATTAGAGCTTAAGTATTTTTTTTTTGTACTGGGCTCTCATTTTTTGTACGCCCTGGTCGCGTCTGCATGATTAACTAATATCCAGCCCTCTGGATAAGACTTTTTTTTCCTATCCTCCCTAATTTCTTCTTACACGGTTTTTGCGGAACTGTTTTCTTTCGAGAGATTTTTTTTTTGTTTTTGTTTGGCGCGCATAACCACGTCGCCCAAAAATTAATCAGCGACAGGAATATCGGCTCATTAAAAGAAAATGTCTTAGAGACGAGGGATAATGAAGTTTTGGGAAAATATTCCCCGCTGTTAAATAGGAGACAAAAAAGTGTCCAAAAAACCCTCCCCCTATATTTTTTTCCCTTCGATCCCTCGTATCAGTTTAATGGTTTATGTCCCATTTTTCAAAATCTGTTTATTATACGCGGTAGCTTCCCGAGATGGCTTTGTTATTTATCCGAGATTAATTGTGTTTCCAGCTCGAAAACTATTAAGTAAAGTCTTAAGAGAAATAATTTTGGCACTATTAGTCAAGGAAGTCGAAGACCCTTCTTTGGGTAATGGGGGATGCTTAATTGAAGGGACTATTATAGGCTCTTGGAAATTCCGGGACATTGGGCTCTCAAGTTTGAGCTGTGTGAAAGCATTGCCTTGCGTGCTATATCTTGGTTATTTGATTTATGAGCATTTAAGATAGCTCCTCATTAAGGCTAGATTAACACATTCCATTAGGCAACGAGTGATTTATATTCCCTTTGTCAAAAATTAACTCTCAGGGAGTAATGACACGCACTGAATGGATGATAGTTTTAACTATTATACGATATCACGTGGATCACTTTAATATTTGCTGTAATTTACATTAAAGAACTACTTCGAGCCACCACAGATTGAGGTTTTACTTCCAAACTACATTTTGAAAGATCATATATTTTTTTTCCAAATACATGATTATAACTATTCGTCTTTTGGTAAAAACAATACACTATATAAAACCCAGACGTAAAGGACACTCTTTTCCGAAGACTATAAAATTTAGATCTGCCATAAAAACTTCAAAATTAGATCCGTTATAAAGACTCAAAACTTACAACCATTACAAGAACTCCAAACTTAAAACCATTATAAAAACTTTCAACTTATATTCGTTACAAAAACTTCAAACATTTATCCGCCATAAAATTCCAAAACTTAGATCCGTCATATAAAGTCCAAATTTAGAAGAACTCACCTGATGGTTGTGTGGTTAGCGCTCTGGTCTCGCATGCCGGAGGCACTGAGTTCGAATGTCAGGTTAGGCATGGATTTTCTTTTGGGTTCGGAATCCACTTTAATCTGAAGGCCCCAGCCTAATTTAACCGTCATTGAGCATAAAATAGGCTGTCGAGCGTACAAATCAACCAACCAAACTTACAATCGTTATAAAACCCTCAAATTAGATCTGTTTAAAAAGATTTCAGACTTAGGTCAGTTACAAAGACTTCAAACTTTGATTCGTTACAAATACTTCCTACTTAGATCTGTTACAAAGATTTACATATTACATTTATTCTAATGATTTCACTTAGAGATGTATACCTTAAGAAATAACACTAAAATCTGACACAAATCAAAATGCGATGGTGTTTTTTTTTTTTTCTTTTTTAACTCTGGGAGAAAATATCTTGAAGATCACGCACATTTCACTGGTGGAATGACCATTGGTAGAAATTCAACTTCCACTTCACTCGTACAGAATAAATTGAACTTATCCTTCTTTTTTTACAATTACTTGAAATGTGTACTATATTAACTCAAAAATGCATTGAAATTTGCAGATATTTTTAGTAACCAATGATAACCATGATTAGATTGAATTTTAGAAACAACTCATAAAAGTCAAGTATTTTGAATTAGTCCCTCAAATGACCACATGTTGAATTTGTTATATCCATCGTACTTTTGGCTACTATAGTTAAAAATAAGCATCTAAGAAACAATAACAGATTCAGCTTTATATTAAACTAGCTGAATACCCGTGCTGCGCTACGAAATTTTACCATTAGCATTTTAGCGATCAAAAGACATTCATGTATTCTACACTTCACACGTTTGCCCCCATTTCGATCCCGACAAATTGACTTATCAAAATAGGAACTTTCCTTTGTTGACATTTTAAACGAAATTTATAATTGTGAATAGTAAACTGGAATAGTTTATTGTGTTTATGTTTGCTCTTAGTTCTAAATTTCAAAGTAGTAGCTATATTGGAATTAAGTTAATTAGACATTAAGTTAATCCTCGTATAGTTTCAATGTTGCGTCGTCTTTTCATCCCTCAAAAATTCGTTAATCGATATTGGAATGACTTATTTTTTTAACATTTGCAAAAAATATCAGAAAAATGACTTCATTGGAAGAGGAACATTCGGATATCCCACGTTTGGAACATTTAACCCCTTTTCGACCCCTTAAAGTTGGTTAATCGAGAACAGAATAGCTTAAATTTTCTATGTTTAATCTTTTTTGACATTTGTACCAAATTTCCGAGTTGTGACCATATGGGAAGTGGTACATTCGAATATTCCTCGTTTGGAACGTTTAACCCCTTTTCCACCCCTTGATCCACCCGAGATCGGAATAGTTTACTTTTTCTGCGTTTGTCTTTATTGATATTCATACCAGTTTTCAGAATTGTGAAAATATGAGAAGTAGGACATTCGAATATATCGCTCGTTTGGAACGTTTGACCCCTTTTTGACCTCTTAAAGTGGGTTAATCGAGATCGGAATAGCTTACTTTTTCTATGTTTACCATTGTTGACATTTGTACCAATTTTTAGAATTGTGACCATATGGGAAGTGGTACATTCGAATATCCCTCGTTTGGAACGTTTAACCCCTTTTTGACCTCTTAGAGTGGGTAAATAGAGATCGGAATAGCTTACTTTTTATACGTTTGTTTTTGTTGATACTTGCACCAGATTTCAGAGTTGTGACGAAAGGGGAAGTAGGACATTTGAATATCCGTCGTTTGGAACGTTTAACCCCTGTTCCACCCCTTAAAGTGGGTTAATCGAGATCGGAATAACTTACTTTTTCTTCGTTTGTCTTTATTGATATTCTCACCAATTTTTAGAGTTGTGACGAAATGAGAAGTAGGACATTTGAATATTCCTCGTTTGGAACGTTTAACCCCTTTTCGAGCCCTTAAAGTGGGTTAATCGAGATCGGAATAGCTTACTTTTTCTATGTTTACTATTGTTAATATTTGTACCAATTTTTAGAGTTGTGACCAAATGGGAAGTAGGATATTCGAATGTCCCTCGTTTGGAACGTTTAACCCCTTTTCGACCCCTTAAAGTGGGTTAATCGAGATCGGAATAGTTTACTTTTTCTATTTTTACCATTGTTGATATTTGTGCCGATTTTCAGAGTTGTGACTATGTGGGAAGTAGGATATTCGAATGTCCCTCGTTTGGAACGTTTAACCCCTTTTCGACCCCTTAAAGTGGGTTAATCGAGATCGGAATAGTTTACTTTTTCTATTTTTACCATTGTTGATATTTGTGCCGATTTTCAGAGTTGTGACTATGTGGGAAGTAGGATTTTCGAATGTTCCCCGTTTGGAACGTTTAACCCCTTTTCGACTCCTTAAAGTGGGTTAATCGACATCGGAATAGCTTACTTTTTCTATTTTTACCATTGTTGATATTTGTGCCGATTTTCAGAGTTGTGACTATGTGGGAAGTGGGAGAATTAGTGATGAGTGAGTCAGTGAGTGAGTGAGGGCTTTGCCTTATATACATAGAGATTGAAGATTGTGTACTAAGTGATTATGATTGATTAATCAAATGATCACATACTGAACATATTATCTGTCACTCATAGAGATAAAATATTCGTAACAATTACTCCCAGGTTGAATTTATTTATCTATTTGATAGAGATAGAATATAATGCATTTTATTTGAGAAAATTATGAGCAACGTCTGCCTGATTTCAGACTTAATTTATTCAGTAACTTTTTCGAGATGGCATATCTCGAAGGATGGTTCTATGTTCTATGCATGACCGGATATGAATTATTCTTCCATACTATAATTTTATTTTTTCAACTAAAAGTTTGTCCAATAGAAATAGATTTGGCCAGTAAGTCTGTTAAATAACTACTCTAAAAAGATAGATTGAATGTTGTAAACTGTCAATTTTTCAACTGGTCACTTGTATGTTCTTACTATCGATTTAGTGAAAATTACGTATTCTTTCACAACCACAAAACATTAAATAGGTTAATTCATCAGTAAATAATCTCATTAAGTCCATTCAACCTTATTCATTCACTATCCGAGCAAAATTACGATTTCTTATGTTGTTCATTGTCTCTTACATGATAACATACACAAACGTAAGCTTCATCTACATTTTTTAAATACAATTTGGATAAACTAAAATATGTATTGTTCGAAAAAGTTAAGGGAAAAAAAAAAATTGGATAGATTTTTAGTTTTAAGACTCCAAATAAAGACTTTTCTTCTTACTATTTTCTACACTTTAAAATTTTTTTTTTCTCGTGGAGTTGTCTAAAAGAATAAGCAATGAATTGTATTAAATTTATAATATGATTATACATTTTGTATTTCTATACATTTCTTTGAATTTTAAAATTGATTCACAATCGGCAAAAAAAAATTAACTATAGTACCTTTTTTCGATTAAAAAAAAAAAAAAACCCTCTAACAATAGGTATTCGTTTTTCGTCAATAGATTTCACAACCTTTTAATATTTCATAAAAAAGATATCGAAGAAAATTTCACACGTTTTTAATTCGCTGTAATTACATAAATGCAAGTGTGGTGCTCAGTAAATAAGACTTCCAAACAAATATTCAATTGAAAATATATTGTGATTAATTAAATCGTAAAGGATTTCATATAATCAGATACTTAATCAAATTTGAAATATTGGACGTAGGAATATAATGAAATGTTTTGGTGTTTATGAATAAAAAATATGAGATACATTAGAAAACTAAAGCGATTTCATTGAATTTAGAGGTTCAAGAGATAATTACTTACACAAAAGTACAGAATTTAATACGTAAAGAAAGTTAAATTTGATTAAAAAGTTACGTAATTACTTCTTCGACAACAGAATCCTTAACATCCAAATTGTATTTCATAAGACACATTATTTAATTTCTTACTGATGATATTTTTTGCCGCTGTAAATTAAAACGCATCTGTGATACCTCCCCTTATTAAGTTTATTGATAATCGCTAATTGTTTCTTTGAATTAAATGTTGCACGCCGAGTTTATCGGAAGACGCTTTGGACAAATAATTAGAAAGCCCCGATAAGAAGACAATTAGAAATTTCCCTGAATAATTACCCATTATTCTTTAGTGATTCGCGTTTAAAATCTTTGGCCATTCTCCTGCTTTCTCCTAAATTGAACATTCACGAATATAATTGATATTAAAAGAACTTTTAATGAAAGAATCATTTTCGTTTTTTCCCCTGTAATTATACAAGTTTTCTGCCTTGCGGTTAGTTGAAATTAAATAGAAAAAAAAAATATATATATATAAATGTTTTCTTAGTGTAATAGGTATGAGGGGTTGATTTATGTTGTATTATTTTCATCAAAAAAAAGTTTTGTTTGTTAACTTTTACGCAACAAGTATTATTTTATTATCACGACCATTATAAAACTAGACATTAATATAAATTATAATTTGTTGAGAAATTTGCAACCTAATTTTTCTAAATTGAAATACACGATGTTCATAATTGAAATTCTCCTTTTGTTTGCTTTCTCTGAAATTTATAATAATTATATTATACAAATTTCTATACCTACTACCGAGGTCTTAAGAAAATTATATTCGAAGAAAAGAAAATGTAAGCATTAAATAAAATTAGAGGCCCGTAAGCAGTCCGTGCTTTTTGGATTGCTAAAGGAATTACTTTTTACTTTCAATTACCCATATGTATGCATAGGGTAATGAAAGTATAGTATTCGGTTAAGAAAAAAAAAAGAAAAAAAAAGATCGATTTCCCCCCCCCCCTTCCCCCCCCCCCCCCGCATTTCTCCATGTTTTGGAACATCTTGATTTCAAAAAAGTAATCTAAAAAAATGTGTGTCTGTGGTCAGCATAACTCCCGAACAAATTGACCTACGATGTTCAAATTTGGTGTGCGGGTTGGTAATGGCACAGGATATACCTATTAAGGTTTTCGTCAAAATTAGCTGCCATTGAAAAATCATGTTTTTCAGTAATTGCTAAAAAACGGCTTTAACGATTTTTTATGTGCTAATGCCTCTTAAGGTGTTCTAAACATCCCCACATCCGAAATTCCCGTAAAAATGCTCTAATGCCGTAAAAAGATGAAAAACGAATGCCTTCAACACAGAGTTCTCTTTACCTGAGCATACCTCATCAACGATCGTTTTTTCTTCTCTGCCTAGTTTCAGTTACAAGAAAGAGTTATATAAGACTTATTGAAAAGTATATCGCCCAAATCATTATTTTGGCTTTTTTTTTTTAAAGCCCACACAAGAATTATCGCAAAAAATACCGACAAACTGGCCACTTTTGCACAATGAATGATGAAAATATAAAAATGGTAAATTATACAAATCCAAGTCAGTATCATAGAGTAATTGAAAGTTGTGCAATGTTCCACATCCCTAGTTTGGAAGTTAACCAGAGTTAGATATTGCATTCTATTGCTAAGAGATTTAAGATCCTCAGGTTTTCTCAACGTACTTAAATTGTGTTTTTTTCTTTTTCTGTGCTCTATTTACTGTATACTGTTTCAATTTCCCAAAATGTTTTAATTGTTCCGGATTTTTTTTTTTTTTTTTTTTTTTTTTTTTTTTTTTTTTTAGCGAAGGAGCTTTTAAACTGGTCATTGTACTTTACTTTAAATTACTAAACTTTACTTTATTTACATTGTAACATTGATCAATTTTGGTGTCATAAAAAGGGAGAAAAAATATCGTTTCAAAATAAACACTGTTCGGAAATTGTTTTTACAACCAGACGGAAATATGGCACTTTAAAAGCTTATTCGGAAATTTCGTTATAAGGTTATCTTGGCACGTATAATCCTATCAGGAAATATCTAAATAAAGTTTTAGAACAAAAAGAATCTGCTAAAGTTTTAAGTACCTGTACTTTAATTTTCGTCTTTGATGAGTCGTTCATGAAGAGAACTTTTTAACATATATATTTTTTTATTGTGTAAAGATTTTTTTTCTGTGATCTCAGCAGAGAGCACACAAAATTTGACGAAGATCTATTGAATAATACAGGCCCTAGATGCTCTAAATATGGAAACTTTAACTAAGGACACCTTGTACATTAATTTAAAGTAGAAATCTTGTACTTCAAAGTTGGATATATTGTTTTCCAAGCAACCTATGAAACTATAATTCATGTGAGTTTATAGGAAAGTGAAATAAAATTTTGTTTGTAGTCATCGTACTTTACCGAAAAGCAAAGGCGATACATTTAAATGAGCAATTAGAACCACTAAACGAATCGCTTTTGCGATCATTCAGCAATTCGTGTTTTAAAATCGCAATCATTGTAAACATTTCCGCTTCCACGATCACAAACCTTTTCCCTCTTCGAAACATTGTGACTGAAAACCATTTGAAAGTATAATCAGAATGATGATAAATTCTGAAAGTATTATAGTTCCAACGCTGGCTTAATGAGCGTTGCGATTGCAAGTGACACATCAATTAAACTCATGGACATTGGAAATGCTATGTCAATATTAGTGTTGGTTGTAACCAGTCCAGAGCTAACATAACAAATTAAGTAGATCATCCCGTGAAACTTCAGAATTCAAAGACACATTAAACAGAATTTGTTCAGTCGGGTTACTAGCTTTTGAATGGAGCACGAATCGAAATCTTTTCTGGAAAACTCGCCAAATATCGCCAATCACTAAAGTGCAACATTATTTCGTTTCTATTGTACCGAGTAGCTTTTATTAAATTGGCACTGTATATAACAATTCGAGCCTGTGTAAACAAACAAACAAACAAACAAACAAACAAACAAACAAACAAACAAACAAACAAACAAACAAACAAACAAACAAACAAACAAACAAACAAACAAATAAATATTTTTAAATCTTGGTGTACGTAATATTGAAACAATGAGAAAATGACGCCTAATTTTATATGGTTTCTTTTCTTCAGATATTTTCCCGATGTCTAAATAGTAAGTATGTACGCAATTTTAAGATAATACCACATAATATCTGGACATGCTAGAACTTTAAACGTAGCACTTTATATTGCCTGTAATATACTTGTACTGATTAATCTCCATGGATTGAGTTACCTTCTAAAATACATAGCAAATTGTTTGAAAATGATCAATGCACATATTACGTCCAAGTATTGTTTTAAAGGCGTATTAAAAAGTATTTTTAAATTGTTAAATTTGCGATAATTTTACTTTTCCGACAAAAAAAGTTGCTAACTTTAGCAAACTTTTTCAAGTTTTAAGAAAGTGCAGGAAAATTGCCATTGGATACTCTAAAACCAGTATATAACAGATACTTTTTCTGACTTACAGTGAAAACAATCAGCATTTGAAGAAGTTACTATTCATACAACACCTTCGTAGATAGATTTCGATGTTTTTATACTTCTGAATTAAATTTTAACAGCATAGACTCTACAATAAAAGAGAATAGAATTTAAATATACAAAAATCATTTTACTAAATACAATTTATAGCTATTTAGAGATTTTAATTAAACTTTAGAAAGATAATCGTTTTATGAATTGACCGTGTTGAATACTTATATACCATGAGTGATGTAAATTTTCTATGTGATTTTTCTATAATATTTCTATAATATTTTTCTATAAGAGCAACATAACAATGCTGACCCAATATAGCTCAATTTTCTCCAATCTCGACGTGTAAACGCCGTTGTTACAGATATTATGCAATCTCTCCCAATGCCGTATAAAATATACTGAAAGTTTTGAAATGTTGATTTGCAGTTTTAAAATTGAAATATTTTATTTATAAGAAAGGGCAAAGAGTAAAATATTTTTTAAAAAAAATTAAAAAAAAAAAAATGCGCATTTTGGAATGATGCTTGATTTTCATCCAGAATTAGTCAATCTTTCATAACCCTTGTTTCCTACATTGACTAACATTACTGTTCTACCTGGAACATAAGAATATTTCCAGTGAAATCACCCAGTTTTCAGAAAGTTGTCATTGACACATGACCTAACACACATCGTAAATTTTAATAAAACCTCGCCAAAATGTCGACTTTCCGCCAAATCCTTCCACCCCTATCGACTTACTCCTCTTTTCTCCTCCGGCAACCACAATTCATTTGCATTAAAATACACTTTTCGACCCAAAGTGTGGATACGTTCGATAAAACTTACTCATTTACAACCCAGCCTCTATTTAATTGAATTAAAACGACTTTTAAACGAAATGGGAATTAAAAAAACAAAAAAACGTTTGAAGTGCATATACATCTTGCATAGCGAGACAGACATCTGTACGGCAGGGGGGAAATGAGAGAAGTTCGTTTTCTCTTAATGAAAATTCATTTATGTAATAAAAGGCCCCTCATCAGAAACGTCAGCGGCAGCCATTGCACTTGATTCCATTAAACGTCCATAAAAGTAAATTGAGTGGAAATTAGAATGCGATTTATCCGCATATTATTGGGTTTATGCAAATAAGAAAACTTTTAAATGTCGGAGGGGAGATTCCTTGTGTGCCTGTCGCGGTGTTTTTAAAATGACGCCGTTCCGAGTTTTCAATTAATTAACGTCATGTTATTGGATGTGTATTCGAAGTTGGAAAAAATGGTAATGGGCCTATGTTTATGTTAAAAATTTATTGATGGAATGGAAGATATTGCATTGAAAATCGTAGTAAGCATTGATAACGCAATTATTCTATAGCAGAATGTTTGAAAACTTATTTTTAATTTCTCATCCTTCAGATTTAAAATGTATCAAAACGTCAATTTTGTTTTTGTTTTGTTTAGATCAAATAGGATGTACAATTTCCAACAGATGTGCATATAAAGACAACATCAGTTTTTCCTTAATGTTGAAGATACTATAAAGCAGGGTTGGCATGGTTTAAACCAGATGGTTGTTTCTAAAAAAACCACTTTGTTTTTTTAAAGAATAATTTAAAATTGTATTTTTATTTATTTATAATTGAATTTTTTAAATTATTTAATGTTGTAAATGATTTCTATTTTTAACTGAACAACTCAACTTTTTTATTACTTTTTAAGAAAATAATTCACTAAATGAAAAACTATCTGAATACTATAGATGGAATAAGTTCTAATGTATTTAAAAAAAAATCTTGCAATTAAAGACTATTGAAGTTTTTATAAGTATTAACAATAAGTTTTTATATTAAACTAATAGATATATTAACGTTTTATAATAATTAATAATTATTAATTAAGCTTAAATTATAGGCTGCATTATAAATTTGTTTCTGAAATAGAGGTTGTATGTTTTAACAACTTATTTCTAAACATTAAAATATCATTTTAAAAAACTTATCACGATTACCGATAAATCTAAGAACAATATTCCATGTATTATATAGTAAAAATAATTACTATTGTATTATATTGTATACATTAAATTTAAAAATATTATCTCTGAATAAAATATTTAAATTTAATATGATTTGAATGTTCACATAAGTAGCTACAATTGTTTATTTACTTAGTTTAAATTATTTTTAAATAGTAATTGTTATTTGAACATAAATTATTCTAGTTTATGTCAAATTTTATTTATAAATATGTATACTTGTAATTAGAAAAGGATTTTTTAAAAAACCCGGTTTAAAAAAAAAATATATATATATATATATATATATATTAAAAAAATATATATATATAAATATATATATTAGGGCGTATCGAAAAAAATCGAAGTTTATCAAATCTCTTAGCGGTAGTGCGGAAAATTTGTGGACACTCATCAGAAATAAGTGTGTGAAATTTTAAAACTCTGTGTTAATATCTTCTGTCGCCTCAATGGCCCCAAAGTTCCGAAAATTGGGCTAAAAGTGTTTAAAATTCAAAAATTCCTAAAAATTCCTATATTTCATTTAACGGTTGGGGATAGTGGTTAAATGTTAGTATTGTTTAACAACAACAACTGTAATTTTTAAAAAAAATTATAGGTTAATAGCTTCTGTCGCCTCAGTGAACCGGAAATTCCGAAAGTTTGAATAAAAAGGAATACAATTCAATATTTAATCAGCAGTCGCAGATTTCGTTGATCGTTTTGAGGTAGCGCGTAATCAAAATTACTTTTTTCAACAACAAAAAGTATGCAAGAATTATTGGTTAATATCTTCTACAACACTGGGTTTGGCGTACTACCAGAAAAGTAAAGTGGAACACCCCTATTTTCACCCCGAGAAACAAATCGGAACGACCAATAAATCACGTGATCATTTTCATTTGTTTAGTATTTAGTCTAACTCTAGAATATTTTCTTTCAATTAGTTTCGATCTTCATATCAAACATATTTGCAGCAATGTAGTCGTTTCTTTTTAAGGAATTTTTTTTACTCGTAGCTTAGTGTCGTAGTCATTTGTTAGTAAAAGATATTGGTAAATATTAGAAATGCAAGAATCCTCGCATTAAAAGTTTTCAAGTCGACAAATGCTGCAATGCCCTAATTTTGGAACACCGAAGGATTTTTCACGCATGCTGCCAACACATGAAGACGTCATAAGATGTTGCGCTCATGAGAGATGGTGTATTGGTAATGAAACTGATGGAAATAAAGAACCATGCTTATCTGTTATTGCAGAAACTGTTGCTTTGAAAATTGAAAGTTTATACGTCGATTAATCCATTCCTTCTATTTCACATAAGCGTGTTTGTGATATGATACACGCTTACCATAAAAAATATCGTTCAATCATGAAAAATATAAAACGTGTGGGAAGAAGCAAGACTACTCTTGAAAATGTTGAGAACTTTGAAACGGAAGCAAAGAAACTATTTGACATATCTTCCTGTAAATGCGCTATTTTTAAGGAGTGCATCTGTCCAAAAGAGAGCAAAGTTCCGCCAAATGAGCAGGCGTTCCTCAAAGATCAAAGAACAGAAAGAAAAATGTTCATTGGAAGTGTTGATGTACCCGAAACAAAACGACTTCAGAAACGTCAAATGCGAGTACAACAAAATGCTGTGCAAAGTAAAAAAAAAAGGCGTCTCCTGCTTCTGTTTCAAGCTTTATTCTGGAAAATGAAGATATGATGGAGGTGGAGGTGGATACCAAATACACGTCCTACACACCGTTTCTTCAGGAGGAGTCTTCAGATGCGTGTAAAATTGGACAACACAATTATTGTCAGTCAAAGATATGGTGTTTCTAACAGACCCACGGCTGCTATTGCATCGAGTGTTATGAAAGATTTGGGTTTAATATCGGAATCGAATTCCAGTCTCGTCACAAACAAAAACAAAGTATGGAGGCAAAAATCAAGAGTTTACAAGCAAATGGTATCAAAATTAAATGAAAATCGTTCCAATATATCAGGCCTTTATTTTGATGGCCGGCATGACAAAACTTTAACGTCAGAAACACTCGAGGGAAAGCAGTTCCAAAGAACAATTGTAGAAGCGCATTACTGTATTGTATCGGAGCCTGGTTCTACGTACGTGGGGCATGTTACACCTGAAAGTGGATGTAGTCTTCATGTATCGAACAGCATTTACGAATACGTAACAAGTACTTTTTAGCTCATAGTTGTCGGGTGTGACGGCACTGTGGTGAACACAGGGATGTTTACTGGTATAATTCGCAGGCTTGAAATGAAACTTTGGAAGGTTCAACTAAATTGGGATCAACCCGTCCCCGTATCTGTACGAGAAAGATGGAGAAATATGTATGCGGATCTTAAGCATTTGCAATAATTATGTATTCCTAGGTACATGCTATAAGTAAATTCCGAAATCGTAGAAATTCATGGATTTAGGGATGCCTCTGAAAAGGCGTACTCTGCCACAGTATATGCTTGCACAGTGACCAGTGCTGGTAAGGCCAAGGTGCGGCTAATTGCAGGAAAGACGAGAGTCGCAACAATTAAATTAGTTACACTACCTCGCTTGGAGCTCTGCGGTGCTGCGTTACTTGCAAGTTTAATAAGTTTCATTCAAAGGATTTTAAGTTGTGATTCTTTTCGGGTGCATTGCTGGACTGACTCAATAATTGTATTGGCATGGTTGTCATATCACCCTAGTTGCTGGAAGACGTTTGTTGCTCATAGGGTAGATACCATTCATAGTCTCCTTCCAGGCATTCAGTGTAGACACGTTGCCAGTGATGAAAATCCAGCTAACTGTTCAAGCAGATGAATGACTACGTCTACTTTAAAGGACTTTGAGTTATGGTAGAATGGTCCTTCCTTCTTATATGCATCTGGAAATATTCCGGAACAGCTCGTGTGCGATGAGAACGATGGTGATTTAATAGAAGAAAAAAAGGGTAAGATCAGATATTTCTTATATAAGTAGCGGTCGTTTTGCAAGGACATTCTAGATATTCTCGACCCTCACTAGACTAAAACATGTCACAGCATACACCTTCAGATTTGTCCAAAATTGCCGCCAATCACCCAAGAAGCGCAAGGTTGGCTTTCTTACCTCGGAAGAGTTGAAAGAAGCGCTTGATTTCTGAACAAAACAAATACAATTGGAAAGTTTTTCTGATGAAATTAACTCTTTAAAAAGGTCAAATCGCGTGTATACAAAAAGCAGAATTCTTTCCTTGCACCCTTTTTTAGACTTTGATGGATTTCCTCATGGTGGGCGGTAGATTAAAGCATTCAAGCCTACTTGAGGCCCATAAACACCCAGCTCTATTGCTTACGGATTTAATTGTGAAGCATTTTCACGTTTCTCTGCACCATGCGGGCCCGCAACTGTTTCAAACCAGCCTCCAGCAGCAGTTTTGAGTAATATCAGCAAGGGCTGCTTTTAGACTTCTTTTAGGAAAATGTATAACTTGCATCCGACATCGGGCGCAACCTCTTAAATGGAGAATGGGTGATTTACCTCCAGCGAGGGTAAACATTTCTCGTCCTTTTTCTAAAAGCGGAGTAGATTTTGCTGGCCCTTTTAATATAAGCATCTCGCGCAAAGACCTGTAAAGCATATCTAGCATTGTTTGTTTGTTTTGCAGCTAAAGCCATTCACTGTGAAATTGCTAGTGATCTATCGGCGGTTACATTTATTGCTGTTCTTAAGCGCTTTATTGCTCGCAGAAGTAAACCAAATTCCATCAGAAGTGATTGCGGGACGAATTTCGTTGGTGCAAGAAACATGTTAGAAAGTGAACAAATTGCAAATTTTCTATCAAATGAAGGTATTACTTGGTTTTTCAACTCAACTGAAGCTCCATACATGGGCGGGCTTCACGAATCATTAATAAAATCTGTCAAATTTCACCTAAAACGAATAATTGCAGGTATTGTACTAACTTTCGAAGAGTTATACACAGTTGTTGTTCAGGTTGAAGCATGCCTCAATTCACGACCTATATGTTCATTGTCCAATGATCTCAATGACCTTTCAGTGCTCACTCCTGGACATTTCCTCGTCACAGCTCCTCTAACAGCCCTACCAGAACCAGATCTCACCACCACACCTCTAAGCCGTCTCTCTAGGTGGCAACTGACGCAACTCCTCGTACAGGATTTTTGGAAACGCTGGAGAACGGAATACCTGACGAGCCTACAGCAGCTATCTAAATGGCAACACAAATGTCCAAACATTCAGTAAGGAGACTTGGTTCTCATAAAAGATAAGCTCT
The DNA here is from genome assembly GCA_963978545.1 of Linyphia triangularis. Lineage (NCBI taxonomy): Eukaryota > Metazoa > Arthropoda > Arachnida > Araneae > Linyphiidae > Linyphia > Linyphia triangularis. Next base: position 57,347,306 of record OZ021726.1, read on the forward strand.
CTCCTTTAAAATGGAATATGGGACGAGTTGTCGAGTCATTTCCAAGAGCTGATGGACTTGTTCGAGGCGCTTCGATAAAGACTATCGACGGGAGTTTCAAACGACACGCGGGAAAACCTTATCATCTTCCCGTTAGTGAATGAAGGACTAGTATTTTCTTTTTCACCAAGCTGATGAACTGAAAATTAATTACTACTAAGACTTGATTGAAGAGTTATTGTTTCTTTTGAAATCTAGCTATCTCAAGGTGGGCAGTGTGTTGGATTTCACTGGACGGTTTTTAGTTGCATTGGAATGGCTTAACATATAACCTCCTTTTCGCCAACTTGAATATGCTCGAACCCTTTGGTTAAAGTTTTAGTTTGTGCCGTCTGGGGGAATCCAGCGTCGCGTTCACCAATCCAGCGTCGCGTTGGATTGATTCAATTTAATGATTTATGTACATTTTCTAAAAGAGGAGTTTTCATTGTCCCTTTCAAGTAAGAACGGGCTTGTAGAAAATATTTGTCTACGCAGTTAATCTTTAGAGAAAATAAATTGTTGCTACGTTTTAACTTTTGTCCTGCTACTTTTAAATTCATAAGGCGTTATTTTAGGTATTTACTCTCCACAGGAATTATGACCCGATGTACCTATCAAGTTTTACTAAAATAGGTAAAGCAGTTTATTTCTTTAAATGTACGAAATCAATTATTGACTCCATGTTAATAATTGATATCTTGATTTATCAGCTTCGGCAGGCTACGTTCAAGCTGCATTGATTTTAAAAGATACTGTACTCACATACAGTATGCATGCTGTTAAAATACATTCGATACTTAAAGGAATGTTGAAATTGAAGTTTACTTAGTGAAGGGAAGAATAAATTGAGACTTTTGTATTTTTGAAACTTGGAATCGCAATATAAAAATGCATTAAAAGTAAGTTTGGGAATTATTACGGTTATCTTTTAGTATATGTATACTTTGTAAATTAACAGGCATATTACACAAATTTTCTGTTATGTTGGGAAGTGCGCGGGAAAAATAAATTTGGCATTATAATTGGCTAATTGAAAGGGAAATTTCGAATTTTTTTTTATAAAGACGTTTTGTGATTGGTCACAGGCATTTCACACGCGATGTCAAATGATCAAACCCGACACAAAATAGCACCTTGTATAAGGTTCATTCTTATTAATTTAAAGTAATTTGTTATACAAACGTTTGGCGCGCTAGCTTTGTTTTAGTATGGAATAAATGAATACGTTTGATGATTCTTTGTGTCAATAAAGGTGTAGAATTGTTTTGGGTTTATTTAATAATAAAACTTGCACCATATGGTAAAAAAGTATCGCCTAAATATTTCTTGTGTGTCAACTGGTAATAGCAATAGACGTATTAAGACATGAAACCAAATTAAGAATACATTCGTAATTCTGAAATGGACATCCCTTCGCTTCTAAAACCTCAACTGTAAAACCTTATCCCCATTTTATTCTACTGAAAATATAAATTGAAAACTTGAAACCTTATTCCGGAAAAGAAAATTTTTATTAAAAGAAACAATACTGTCTTCTCTCTATGGATGGGATGGGTATATGACAGAATTTGCTGGACAAACTGTCAGAGCTGGAACATACCATTTTCCCGAAACAATATCACAGGCCGCCGTTTCTGGTTCTCAATGTAAAACTGGACAGGAGGGGACATTTGGTATAAAGTGTATGAATAGATGTTGCCGTATTTCCAGGAGCCTGATAGACATTCATGTCTTCTCAGCTGCCTCGGATTGTTTTGCTCGCTGTTGCCATGGTTACGTAGAAAGATGGTGTCCGAATGTGAGATGGAATATTATCGGGATGTTCACTTCGATATTCAGTGTGGTATTTTTTTTTTTTTTTTTTAGTTTCTGTCAGATGTATGGATTTTTGTTATCGGAAATTTCTGGAAATAATCGAGAATATATTTGAAAGGAAGGAGGTCTTGTCTGTAAAATACCAGTTGATTACTGATGAGGACATGTATTGAATAAATTTGGTTATGAATTTGTTCTGTATGAAAATGTCAATATTAAAATTTACAGCATTATTATACATAATATTTAATTTCATATTTTTAAGCAATGAACCGGTTTTGTTTGGAAATTTTATAGCAAATTTTCTACGTATTTTACGTATAGGTTTTCGCAGTTTTTACTTATTTCCCGTAGTCTTTACGGGTTTTTACAGTTTTGTGCAAATTATTTGAAACCTACGCAAACGACGACAAGCGAAATATATATTTTTTTCAATTTTTTGACACTACTCTGGAAATTCCCCAATGCTTTCGCTATACCGAGATTTACGTTTGTGTAATGGTCGCTATTAGATCCACTGTAAATTATTATTTCATCGAAAAGTAAGAGTATTTATTGGCTATGGATAAACCGTAAAATAATGTGTTTTTTCCATATTAAATGCGTTGTTACTCTCTTGAGTACAAAACACTGTTGAACATTCATAATTAAAAGAGCTTCAATATTTTGTAGGATAATGTTGGAATTAAGTGTGCAAAACATTTTAGAATATTTTTCGTTATATTTTTTCTCATTGGTTGGTCTAAGGGAAGAGAAGAAAACTAAAGTCAAACTGGTGTAAATTAATTAGTTACAAACTGAAGTTAATAAAATTATTGAGGCTTAACTTATCTATTGATTAATTGTTGCATTTAGAAATAATTTGCTGCTCACATTTTAAAAACGTTTAAGTCTATTTAATTTATGTTTTCATTTAATCTTTAATACGAAATATTGTTGGTCGGTTCTAGGTAATGCTTTTTTTTTTATTTCTATCAGATGTAATTTTAATTATCTTTTATAATTTGGAGAAATAAAACTTCTATTTTGCTGAAATAATGACATTAAAATTTTGATTTGTATACTCCAAGTTAGAATTATTTTACTGTTTCACTTGAACGTGTTTATTTTTTCAAAATTTTTCTAAAAAAGAAAAATATTTTTAGCAAAATGAAAATTTAATTAAAATTATTAATTATTTATTTAGGTTTAGCCAAAAGATTAACTTTCTATAAAAAAAATTCTCCAAAATCACCGCGGTAATGCCTTTTAATGGGGTCTAAACAACCCCACCTCCAAAATTTCCGTAAAAATGAGGTAAAGGTGAAAAAAAGAATGCCTACAACACACAGTTCTCTTCTCTAGAGCTACGCCTATCAATGACTGTTTCTCCTCTGTTTCACTTACAAGAAATAATAAAGTAGTATTTATTGAGAACAATCGATAATTTTACCATTTTTATGGTGTTTTTATTTGTCAATGAAATAACTATCGACAAAAATATCCCCAAACTGGAATTTTTTTTAAAGTTAATGAAAATATGATAACTAACACGGTAAATTACACCAATCTATGGTAAACTTAAATGCAGAGTCCAATATTAAGGGTAAACGAAAACAGTGATTTTCCAAACCCCTAGTGATGTGCCCTTAATGATGTGCTCTTTTTTCTTAAAGACTTCATTTAACTGAAAAGAATTTAAATTCATGAATTTTTAATTTATCAAATTACTGTAAGTTGTGATATGTGGATAAATATATGGACTAAAACATTAAATTCCTTAAAATTAAAATGCTCATGAAATATTAACTCTAAGAATTTCTGGTGTAGTTCTAACTGTATTCAAACTTATAAGTTCAGCACTTATTGAATTCATAAACCCTCTTAAAGATATAAATATTAACGAACACATTTTTTCGGAGAGCATTAGTTGGTTTAAGAAGAAATAAAGTAAAAACTTCTTTCAAAGCAAACGAGGGGGGAGGGGGGGGGGAGAGTGGAAGTGCGAATGTGAGCCACACCTCATTTCCGATATCAGATAGGAAAATAGAATTTGACAGGCTAAGTTGGTATAGATGAGTGAGACGTTCTTACACGAAAAAATAAAAAAATAAAACCAAACGATTTTGCTCCTGCGTTAAACGCCTAATCCCCTTTTACGAAAATGGAAATGGGGAAGAGAACGGGATATATAAAATACTGGAGGGAAAAATCTCCCCGATTCAAGAAAAGGAAAATTTTGAGGTTCTTTTTTTTTGGTGAAAGAACGAACTCGAGAATAAATGACCTCTAAATGGAAAAGGAAAGAGAGCAAAATTTGTGGGGGAGATATCTTGTTTCCCTCGGCTTTATACTCGTCTTTCCAAATACAATTTCGTTTTTTTTTTTTTGTTGTTGCTTAGAACGTAGACTGGGAAAGCTGGAATTTGTCTCTCTTGTAGAGATAAAAGTGAGAAGCGGATAAATATATGGACTGTCGGGTTGAGATGTAGATTTGCTTCTGGGGAGAAATGGTGTTGTGGGTGTGTCGTTTTTGTATTGTTCTTTTTTTTAAATGATTGCTACGCATAAGCATGGTTTTGAATTAAATTTGTCAATTTCAGTGAAATAATATATTTGTCATTGTTGTGTGGAGTTTGTCATTTTATTTTAAAATTTTGTGAAAAAGGTTAAAAAAAGGTGTAAATGACATGAAATTTTAAATAGAATTTAATAAAAAAAAGTTTAGTTTTTATAACCACGAAATGAATAATTTTTTTTCCTTCTCAGTTCCTCATAAAAGTTATTCATTTTATGTATAGAATGACGTATGAAATTTGCAGACGATGTATAAGAAACTCTTTAAATGAAACTTTGAGTGAATGTACGGTACATTTGTATTAAAAATTATTTTAAAATCTTGTGAATTATTTATACACTTCTACATGTGGCCCTACATTGTTTAAGTTGTTTCTACACTAAGATAGTGACCATGACCAATTGATTGCAAGAATCGTTGCCTTTTATGAATTGATTAAAATAAGCACCAGTTCACAAGGCCAAACAATATTGTAACGTGGAATCTATTATCTTCAGCAAAAGAAATTAATATCTTCGCTTAAGAACGCATTTAAACAAATTTATCCTAATCAGAAGCATCCTAAACACAAAGCATAGACATACCTTGTTTCCACTCAAGAATCAAGGCCAGTAGGCTTTATTAGAAATATAATTCTTTTTTATACAACTCTTATAATTCTATTTAATTAATTTATTTATCGAGATGAAATTTGCACAACTGAGTAAGTCATGTAACCTGCAAACGTGTATCTAACTATCACAGAAATATCGAACTCTTAAGATTGCCAATTCTCGTCAATTACAAACTTTGAAATGTGTCCTCACTACGCGCCTAAATTCAACGCTGTATAAGATCATAATTATTAAAGGAGATAATAACTATTACCCACATGGTTTTCTTTCGCTTTATAAATTTTGTCATTGAGAATTTATTCAAACCGTCCCCAATTCATCCCAAAAAATCAGCCGCGACTCAGACACTAGCCCTCGCGAATCTGTCGCTGAATGACATCTCCGAAAAATCCTCCAACGTTTAGCAACAAATCAATGCACAGCAGAAGCACCAAATGGATTAAACACATCCCCAAACGATAGACCATGTTTCCGCTGAGAAGGGGGGCCAGGGCCGGTTGAAAATGAGGCGCCGTGGGCCCCTTAGGGCGGCATGTGTCTCTGACAGCTACACCCCTTGCTCTCCCACCCGCTTAAAATGCGCAAATTGCTAAAGCGCCTATTTGAGGGGTGGGATATATTTATGTATCTCTTTTCCCTGCGTGGATTAGATGTTAGTCTATAAATATTAATTCTCGCCCCGGGAGAATGTTTGCCTGCATGGGATGGGATTGTGAGATGCCATTGAAGTGTTGGTTTCGCGTTTGAGGTAACAGTGGTTGAAGAGGGATGCATCTAAATTGTTTGTGATCTTTTAGGTTATAGGATATATTAAATTTTTAAGCACCCCTGAATTATTATTTAATGTCTAAAATGGTATGCAACTAAGAAAATAAATTTAAAGGCAAAAAAACTGGGTGATTTTTTTTTTTTAAATTAGTGATGTGATATTGGTTTTATGTTTATGTTGATAACTTACTTGGAATAGATTGTCATATACTTCGTGTATAGTGTTCGTAAAAATTATTACGTCGCTGTTGTATTACTTTAGAAAGTCAGATTACAAAACCTGCAATCAATTACGAAACGTTAAGTTATTTTCTCTTGATAACTAGTATTTTTTTTCTCATCATTTTATCAAGATGAGAATTTGCATAACTCTTTTTAGAACTTTTTTTTATGGACATTTAGAAGCTTGTAGTGAAATAAATTAGAGTTCCAATTTTTTTATTAATTTTTTTTGTGACTTTTGAATCCATTATCACTATGTTAAAGGCTATATATTAGGGTGGATCGTTCTTCTATGTCAGCGTCAGCCACTAGGCGGCCCGCGGGCCGGATGCGGCCCGCGAAAGCTTTTTCTCCGGCCCGCCGGCAGTACAGAAGAGCAAAAATCAAATTTATTAATTTGTCTACTATAGTATGTTTTTACTACCAAAAATCGCATTTCCATTAAATGGCCCGCGTCAGTAAGTCTAAAAAATCCCTTTTTTTCCCCTCTGAGACTGCCAACGAGAAAAAATTTAAAAAAAAAGCAATAGTTTGAATAATTACCAATGACACATTGCTTAGTTTTGTACTTATGATACCCTACCCCCTCGAATCGTGAATGGCACAATTCGATTTCTGTTTTTCTGAATGTGATGGGCAGGAGTTGGGTGTTTTAATGCATACTGGCCTCTTTTGTTTCGACCTGAAAAGAAGTATTGAGATCTCTGTGACTCCAGTGCAATAATGGCGTCGAAGACTAGTTTTAAACGCATAGTAGATAGTGAAAAGCGAACCGGCCGTCATCGTCTAGCAATTAACATTGACTAAAATGGAAGATTTAGGAGGTACGGTTTAAATATCTTTATTAATTATGAGTTTATGTCAAGTCACATTGTAATATTGTCACAAAAGATTAACTTCTTTTATAACTTTGATTTACGATGTAAAGAAAATTATTTTTTTATTTATTTGAAACAAGAATCAAGTATCAATTGTTATTTTATTAATATAAAAAAGTTAAATTATTGTTTCAGTTTTCAAAATTGTTTTATATTGCTGAATCTTTAGTAATTATCACATTTCTAACATTGAACATATTTAGTAAAGCAATATATTTATTGGCGTATTCGGTATAAATCTGCGGCCCGCGGAAAGTTCCAACATAAGTCATGCGGCCCGTTTCTAAAAGTTAGTGGCGAACGCTGGCTATGTAGAAAAAAAAATTATTATTAATCAAAACCTACCTATGGGGAAAAGATGTTCTATGATATAGAAATTAGGGAAAAAATAATTAAAAAAAATTATTTAAAAATTTTGCACTGCCACAAAGGGGTTGAATTTTCGAAAAAAATACAAAAAGTCCTAATTTTCGTTAAATGATTTTACACTAAAAATAATTGTTTTTTACAATACAAATCCTAAAAAAGTGATGAGTACTGAATAATTAGTAGTACAATGTACATTTCAACCTTTTTTTACCCAACTCCCTCCCCCCATATCACCGTTGAATCAGCCCTACAACCTTATAGTGCAGTTGTCAGCGGCTTACGGAATTCGACGCCTAATCGATGAGAGCTGTTCTTGTAAAGTAAATTAAATTACAATTTTATTATGTGACATTTGTTTTTTTGTGTACTTGCACTAATACTGTACTGTGGCGTTGTTAAGAAAATATATGATTTGTCCTATATTTGGGTTAGGCTGTAATATGCCCACGATTATGCTTTCTACGTACGAAAAACGTAATAAGGTGCGTATATTGGCATTCAAAAAGAGAATCAAAGTACAGTGTATTTAAATACACTTTTCTCCGCATGTCAATAAGTTGCAAGTAAGTTAGGAGAGACCTGGAAACGAGCTTTATTACCAATAAATGACCACTATTTGAAAAAAATAAGTTCATACTACGACAAATATCGCGCTTTCAAAGCTAGAAAATTAACGGAAAGCTATCTCAAGGAAAGCACATCGTAAGTTTTGTTCATGCGTCGACTTGGTTGTTTTCAGATTATCTAGCGCCGTCAGCAACACGTGGGCTATAATGCGCCGAAACATTCGTCATTTGACAAGCTAACATACATTTACAAACACCCATGCCTTATACGGGACTCGTACCCGCAACTTCGCGGTCTAGAAGCTAGCACACTAACCACTATACAGTTTGGTCGGCTAGGTCATGCGTCGACAATGACATAGATACAACAATGTTATTGCGATAATAGGTAGTCTGTCAACACAGGTATCAAAGAAGGTGTTATACGAAATATGGAACTGATTCTGAAGCGTTCACTTCAATGGTTTGTGTGCCAGTTACAAGCCAAAGAGTGACCGTAAGCGAGATACTACCGGTAGTTTCATTCACGTAAACCCAACCTATGCGAACTGACTAACAAGAAAGACTTAAATACTAATCAACTGTGCTTAATGGAAATTTGCGAAGTCATCACTGCGGACAAAGCAGCGAAGGGCTGTTGAAGAGAAACCCTGGAAAGATTCGTCACTCAAGGTGGTTTACAACCCACAGCAGAATTCTCATGTTCTAATTGGCTTAGAAGAAGTCCAACCAAAGCTTTATTGGCATTAATTACGTTCATCGTAAAAATCTAGGCACCTATGTGATTCAAGATCAAAACCAAACAATCGGTAATCTATGGTGCAGAGCATTTGCATTAATTAATCTTTCTATCACGTTATTTACCAATTGATTTGAAAAAAGTCATTGATCCAGTAATTTTTGAAATGGGGGTTTGGGCTTTCCTGAAAATATCCTGATATCAATGCTAGCTGACGACAAAAATAACACACAGGAATCGGTCCTCCAAAGAATTTTGAATTTGCGCAAAGTCAAACGGTCTGCTGCAACCCAAACCCTTTTAGCAATTAATATCCGCATCTTAAACATACCAACTTTTGACCCTTGTGTGACAGATTATGAACTTTATTACGTGGGAGAATGTGACAGAACGATTTAGAGATGACATGATTTCAGGAGCAATAGTAAACCCAGCAATCGTTTCTACGGCAATACTATAGTATTACCTACTATCAAGGGGTATCCCTGTCGTACTCAAGCTACAGAACGAATAGTCACAGAAGCATTTTCTGCTGTAAGCGGATCATACAGAAGAGATGGGATAAAAAGAACTAGCCTGGAATCACGAAACCTCAAGCCAGTTTTCAACACCAAACGTGCCGACCAAAAGGTATAGTGGTTAGCGTGCTAGCCTTTAGACCGCGAAGTTGCGGGTTCGAGTCCCGTGTTAGGCATGGGTGTTTGTAAATGTATGTTGGCTTGTCTAATGACGAATGTTTCGGCGCATTATAGCCCTCGTGTTGCTGACGGTGCCAGATAATCTGAAAACAACCAACCAACCAACACCAAACGGATTACCGTTCACTGTAATTCCGAAGATTTTTTGATTTTTCTTGATTTAATTCTTAAGAAGTTGTAATATGTTCCTAAAGCTTTTTTTTTCTGTAACCATTTAATATATATCCTCTCATTCCAATAAACATTTAAAAATACTAAAGGCCTGTTTCACTTAAACAAAAATCACTTTGACATTTTACCATTAAAAAGCTTAAATACCAAAACTTCATCCCCCTTGCAAAGAGCTTAACATAAAATTTATTATTTTTATTTTTTTTCCCTTAATTAATGTACCTCAGAACATCTTTTCCGTACAGGTAGGTTTTGAAGTTCTTCAGAAAAAAAAAAATTCAATTGAATTTGACTTTTTGCTATAAAAAAGCTCAAATACCTAAACTTCATCCTCCTTGTGGCAGTACTGAACTTAAAATTTAATTTTTTTAATTATTTTTCCATGTATCTATATACCATAGAACATCTTTTCCCCATAGGTCGGATTTGAAATTCTGAATTTTTTTTTTTCGATCCACCCTACTATATATAGTATAGACCACTACATTTTCATTTCCCTCCCAACTCTACTCATTAAATAACTTAAGAAAATATTTGTTTGCATGTATTGTCTAAATAAAATTAATTCATTTTTAGAAAATCAAAAACCAAAGCACTAAAATAACCAAAGTAGGATTGCAAATGTTAATCTATTTGTATTAACTAATCGAAATTTGTGGGTACATTGAGAAAGATATTCAAACTTATTTTCCCTATATCCGCTAACGTAAAATGAAAATCATTCAAGAACACTTAAATCATATATACACACAATCTGAACCCAAATTGTCTATCGTTGGACATAAATAATAAAGAACTCTTTCTTCAACATTTTGAACTCTTTCATCAGAGTATTTAATACTCGAATACTTGCTGTTCTTCGAACCACTTTTGACATTTGCGCTGATTGGAAATCACTGAAAATAGTCAGTAGCTATGTTAATTTTAACTATTCAATAAGTAATTAATTAAAGGAAGGAAGGTCTTTAATAAATCTGCACTATAAAAAATGGGTAACGAATCTAAAGTGTGTAGCCATCTAATATTGCTTTTAATTAATACATATTTTAATGCAAATAATATAATTTCATATACTTTTGTAAATCTTTTATATTCAATTTTGTGCGTTCTTTTGTGTGTTTTTGGAGGGCAATATTCGGATATTTAAACTTACTTTATGTCATCTAATCCACTAAAACTTTACAGATACACTCGCTCCTGATGATAATGCATTCTTTTAAATTTTTGAAGGCAAAAAGAATTATTGGCCCGGAATAAATGGTTTCTTCGTTTTGGCTAAACACCAGGAAAATTCAAAATTGTTTTCCACCCATAAAATAAATAAACATAATAAATAATTAAAATTATTCATTTGAAGGATAATTCATTGCTGACCAATATTATAATATCAGTGGTTAGTTAGTTCTATTGATAAGTTGTATAGGAGTTGAGGACTGTAAAACGTGTTCTCTTAAAACGTGAATCTGTAAAACGCGTTTCACCTCTGTATTAGTTAGTGCACAGAGAAGCGTAAAACTCGTTTATCTTCGTCGTTTTGTTGATTTATTTCTTGGACATCAAATAATTGGTGATAAGTTATTAAGGTGAAGTGTTTTTTAACTTATTGCTGTCAATAGTGGCTGACATGGGGGTTTATAATAAATATTTTAATCATAGCTAATTTTACTAGTTTTACAATTGGATATTAATAAATTATCTAATTTCTTGAATTATTCTTTACTTAGGTCTCGAATTGCCGGATTAATTTGTATTTAATAATATACAGTAAATTCAAATTGGTTTAGGTTGCACAAACCAAAAATATAAAACTTTGGTAGTTATTCTATAAAAATTTTTTTTAATAAATACTTGTATATTTATATTTCGAAATGGTTCACAGTAATAAAAATCCAATAATCGCATAAAGTACTTATATTTTATTTTACTTTTCTCTGTGTAAAATTATACTAAGAAATTAGCATTTTTAAGAGAAATTTCAATAATATTTCATTTATAAAACATCTCTCTTACGTTACTTCTTAATAAATAACATATAACTTATAATATTTTTCGATGTTTTTATTGTAATTCACATTTTAGAAAAAGTAGCTAAATAACTTAATAGTTTTGAGTATACATGGATTGAGAGAATCTTTGAATTGCAGTTTTGAAGTTTTATTTTATTAAAATAATTTTTAAATATTGGTGGAAGTTTTGTGGCTGGGTAGGATTTTTAATATTTATTTTGTTCTTTTTTCTATTAGTGGGAAAATTGACCAATTTTAATTATTTTTTTTATGTATACTGTGTTTTTTCCTTGCAATTATTTTATTTTGAGAAACAAATGGAAGCAGTTGATGAGAGGTCAGAATTATATAAAAAACCATAAGTATGTTTTCCGCGCAAAGTTTTACCTTTTATCTTAACGTATGAAGTTCGAAGAAATAAAGTACATTAATAGTGATAAAAAGTATGTAAAAGGTCAGGAATAGTGGCTAAGATAACTATATATGATCTTTATAAGTTAGAATTGAATCTGATGACAAAGGACATTTTCCTGGTGTGACAACCCTTTATATGCTTGAGTTCATGTTTTTTCATTTTATAAATTACTGAAATTAGTGATTAATATTGATGAGTTTCTCGATGAAATTGATTGATAGAATATTGAGAAAAAAATTTATTATACAAAAGTCTTTTATTTTCAATTTCATTGAGACATATACACAAATAAGATTCCAGAAACTTATCAAATTTTACTTGTCACTAAAGACTACAGATCTCCTGCAAATGAGCATCTAACAAAATAATCGCTCCACCCTCCACAGTTAATTGCTTGACCGGAAGTACCTCTAAATATCCTTTCCTACCTCTTCTCGCTCACCCCAAACCAACTCATCCATACACAACCCTGACATACGCCACTTCCGACCTCCAACCCTCGTCCTATCCCCTCATACCCACACACATGTATGCATTCCCCAACGTAAATGCCGGGATTTGAATTTCGCCCCGAGGGTCCTATGCAAAGCTCCACTTCTGATTGGACAGGAGAGCTTATGCATTTAGAGGGAACGCAAAGCAAGGAGGCACGACCTTATTAAACCAAGCCTCCGGGTCTTTTTCAGAATGTACTATCTACAAGTTGAGTTGAGCATAGATACCTGCATGGAAATGTACCTTTTTTTTTTCTTAAACTCCTCCCCCCCCCCCCTTTTTGCGTTCCATTTTTTGAGATATCAAACGATTTCGTTTTGGGATCTTTTTTTTTTTAAAGAGTGCATGCCAATAGTTCGGTGTTTGGATGGAAGTGTGGTGGTTGTATAGATATATATTTTAATATCTCGTGATTTTTTTTGTTGGCGTTGTGTTATTTTTTTACGTAGGTTTAAACGCATCTTCTCGTTTTTCTTCTCTTGTAAAGAAGTTCCAGTGGTACTAATTTTGCTCGGAGGGGGAAGTTTTTTTTTTATGGAGATATGGGGTCGTCTGTATATTTAAAAATTTTTCACCGTTGTGTGAATTGTACTTGAAAATACAGGTTTTAAAATTTTTAAACAGAATAGTGACTTTGATATGTTTTATGCTGTTTATTTTGGTTGCATCTTAGTTTACTAAACTAGAAATTAAATTTTAAAAGTGAGTTATGTTCTAAAGTTAGAATAAGGTTCTACTTTTAAAACCGTTTAACCTCTTGTTGTCTACAATGAAATCAAAATTATAATATTTCTAATTATAGTAATCCTTTAGAAATTAATTTCGGTCTAGTTGGGTCATTTTAAAATTGAGCAACAATCTTACTGTATAGAAACATTCTTGATCAGAATCTCAATTCGAATAAAAAAAAAAAAATGCTTTCTGTAAATGTGTTTTACACCTAAATTTTTTCTTATATACTAACAAAAACAAGAGTATTATTCACTTCTTCTCATAATTTATTACAACCCGTAACTCCTATCGGAAATTTAAAATGTACGTGTTTCGAAACCTTTAAATAGAAAATTAATCTTTTAGAATAATTAAGATATATTTAGATTATAGATATTCAATTTAAAGTTTGAATAAGTAAAGTATGAAACTATTTTAGCATTTTTAATTTTTTGAATTATGTAGTTTAGCATCTTATCTCAGTACTGACTATATGGTCAGTTGTAAAAATTGTAAGAACTCACATTAACGAATTTTTTTTGTATTACTATTAGTATCAATCCATTCAGTTTTTCGTTGTCAATTAAAATTCAGTTGAGTATTGATATTGCTGCAATTAGAAATTATAAATTGTTATAATAACTTAAATATTTCAAGTATCATCATATTATTCAATTAATAAGTATTAATTTATGAATTCGTACTTTAAGTTGTTACTTTAATTTGAAAGTGAATATAACCCAACTTTAACAAATAAAAGTTCAAAAGATAACGGATCTATGAAAAAAAAAATCTTTTGTTGAAGAATAAACTATAATAATGCTCTCAGAATTTTAAAAAATAAGTAGCGTTTTCTATTATAAATCGGGAGCGTATTAAATTGGTTTTAAATACCCTAAATCAATTGACTGAAATTATGAAATAAGCTAGTTATTTTAAAAAAAATATATCTATTGCTCTTATACCCATAATATATTTGTTATCAATCTAAATATTAAATAGGATCAAGTTACTATCAGTATTAAATATAAACAGAATTTTGTAACGAAGATCTGTAGAAATAACAGATTATCCTCATTAGTTTAGTTAAGTACAAAAAAAAAAAAAAAAAAAAAAAAAAAAAATATTTTACCTAATTTTCCTAAATCATGGAATCAACCATTCTTAAACATCCAATCTCGCTTACCTACCCTTTTATTACGTCATCCCTTAAATCTTCTCACACTCGCCCGCTAAATTACAAGCAATTTTCCGAACCTAATCCCCCAAAACCAATTCCCTTCCAAAGAATCTCATTGAATTTTAAGAAATAAGTCTTTTATTGTCAAACTTTTCATCGAGGGATCGAGACGGGGACCTTAAATAGAGAAATCATTATTCAATTATTTATTTATCATTTTTTCCCTCCTATTCAATCTTCATCTTATCTCTGCGGAGTGTTATCTTTACACTTCCTCATTCTTCATTTTCCCTTCTGCTACCCTCGGGAAATTCATATTATCATTATTTGGAGATATAATTGACCGAGGAAGGCTGAATATAAATTGGAAGATGAAGATTCTCTTTACTCATCTTTGGAAGTTTTCGAGGAGAGCTTTTTACTCATCTATTCATTTGCTATTTCATTTCTTCTTTAAGAGGTGGTAATTTCTTCCATTTTCTTTGGAATTATTCTGGAGATTATTATTTTTTTGTGTGTGTTTTTCATCATTTCTCTTTCATTCTTTGCTCTTTTTTTTAAATTGAGCTTCTTTCGATCTTTTTTTTTTTCCTGCTTTGTTTGTTGCCGTCTCAAAGGTTTTTCGTAGATAGGATGTTATTGTTTAGTAGCAAACAAAGACTTTTATTGCATGATGCTCAAGTAGAGGAATCTGATGGGGGCTTAGAAGATTTGTTTTGAATAGGTAGAAAAGGAGGAAAAAAGGTGTTTAGAAATTGAAATGATGCAAGCTTTAGTCGATTTGGATTTAAGTGTGATAGCTTTAATTAATAGTTTAAAGCACGGGAATTATAAATATTTATTGTAACGATGAAATAATTTATAGAATAATTTTTTACTACGTTTAACTATTGATGACAATTAAAAAAGAATAATCACTGGAAGGAATAAACTTTATTAAAACAAATACTAAAACCTAAAAGGTATTTGACAAAATATTGATCTTAGTCATTCTTTTAATATCTTAATCAACTCAATTAAATACTAAATTTAGATTTAAATCTGAATTTAGTGTTTAAATCTGAATTTAGTACTTTAAGTAAGCAAGCATAATGAAATTTAGCAAATAACAAAAATGTGTAACGTAAGAATTCGCTTCGATGTCTATATCTATTACAAACATGGCTTTAAGATAAAAATTTATTTTTAGTGTTGCGTTAAGTTTCGTTTCCCTAAAAGTAAAAATGGAAATACTTATAGAATCATTTCGATGCATGTTTGTCCAATCGAAGAATTGGAAGCTAATAACATAGGGATTGGTTTAAAAAGAATTTAATTCAAAGCTATACACAATGTACCTGCATATAGATAAATAAGAAAATATCCTTTTTTTAGGCATTTAATGTTCTTAAAATTCAATGTGTTGTATTTAAACATTGTGCAGCATTTTTATCTTGTCATAAAATTAAGCTACATTTAATTAACTATTAGAAAATATCTTTCCTCAATTCCAAAATCTACAAACAAATAAATTTAAAAAAATCAGTTACAAAGGATTGTCACTAATTGAAAGATTCATCGCTGCATTTGGAAGTAGCTTTTGTATATTATAAAATTTATCTATTATTAATTAACTATCAGAAAATATCTTTCTTCAATTTCAAAATCTAGAGGCAGAAAATAAATAATAAAAAAAAAAGTTACAAAGCAGGCTTTAGTAGCTTTTGTATGTTATTGTGTAGGCTTTTTATGTTATACAATTTATCTACTATTTAATAACTGTCGGAAAATGCCTATACTGAATTATAGACAGAAAAATTAAGAAAAGTTTTTTTTTTTTTTTTTTTTTTTTTTTAATTTTAAATTTACGATTTCATAATAGGACAACTTTTTTTTTAATATCTTAGATTCAAATAAAAAAGTTTAACCGCTTTATTTAAGTTCATAATAAATGTTTACGGTCTAAGAGGTGAGACATTTGTGTTCCTGGTAATACTCGCTTAGTTGGTGCAGTCTTGTAAACCCTTTGAGCGGAGTGGGTTCGAATCACAGCACAGCCCTTTAGTAATGATAAAAACTTGATCACAAAACACATTTGTTGGTATTGCACAATAAAGGTCGTGTACCAGAATCAAATGCATAGCATTCAGGTTATTAATATTTGGCTTGAATGTATACGTTTATCACAGTGTTTTTTTTTTTTTTTTTTTTGTAAATTCTTATGATTTGAATTCCATTCTATCGTGAGTTTATCTAAAAATCCCCTTTCATCTAAGTGAATATAATTATTTCCATATTCAAAATTTATTTTGCACAATGTATTTATCGAAAATCTATATCGAATAAATATTTGAGATGAATTTTAAATACGTTCTTCGCCTAATATATGAGGATGAAAATAAGAAAGGAAGGGTCGGTGGATGTAACGATATGGGAATGTAAAATTGTAAGTGCTGTTCCATTCGTTGATTTTTAAATTGAAAATTTGCTGTTTCAATATGATTGATATGTGTGTTGCCAGTATCAATCGAAAAACTAACAAATACTATGAAATTATAGATGCAATTAATTATTTTTAATTGAATAAATAATCTTTTTGATAAAATTTACAAATATATGCAGCAGATAAAAAAAAGTATTGAATTGCAGATCATTCATAAAGTATTTCGTTAACTCTATTTGACTTAATACCATAAAGTTCTTCATACTCTTAAAAGAAGGCTACATTTACGTCTGCGTAGGAGCGAAGTAATTTAGTCTAACAATACCTTCCGCTATCGCTATATAAGGGTATATAGCTTAAAGCACAAATTTAAATTTCTCTTCAGAAAACAATGAAGTTAATATCTCTTATTAATTCATTGATAATCAAATTAAATTAAGGTAAAAATAAATAAGATGAAAGGAAAATGCACATTATTCACCCATTGCTTATTTCTCCATTTGAGAACATTGGAAGTCATAAATATTTCTATTACTTTTTTCCTTTAGTAAGCCAAATACAAATTCTATAACACTAATAATAATATACAGCAACTTAAAGCACGCATCAATAAGCAAGCTCTGCTAAACATAAAAAGTGCTAATACCTTTAAAGCAATTAATTATCCATCAACCTTAAGTAAGACACGAGGTATTAATAAAACTCCTTCAGGGTTACTTATGCTTTGCTGAGATTACAATTATTATTATTATTAAAATAAATGAACTTGTGAGGGGAGACGTTAAAAAAAAACACGTCCAGAAAACGTCTTCATACACTGCATTTACATTCTCATTACCGTTAATTAGCGACTTTACGCCGTGTTAATTCTTTGCCGACTGCTAATAAGACGTCTGGAGTTGTTTGAACGGTAATTTTTTCCCCTTTTATTTTTTCACTCGCGCTTGGTTTAAAAGCGGCGGGAAATGGTCCCACGTGATTAAAATGTTTTCTCCTTTTGTAGGGACTTTAAGGAAATTTTTAGGGGAAAATAGGGTTTTTCTGATAGGCCAAAGTTGAAACACATTCGGTCTCGTGAGATTGGTAATATATAAAGGGAAGAAAATACCTGGTAAATTTTTAAGGTGAGCACAATGAAACCTGACATACGTCAGATTATGTGTTTATTTGTTTGTGTGTTTGTTTTGAGATACTATGTGTTTTGTTTCAGATATTTAACCAATGCTTCCATGGGCACCACCAGGAATATTTGCAAGGGGTGCAGGACTAGATGTTTATCAAAATCGTTAATTTTTTTGAAACGTTAATTAATAATTAGGCATTATAAATGGTACTCTTTGAGAATAGCTGAAAAAAATTCATGGTACATATTTTTGAATTTGTTACAGAGAAATAAAATAAAAAAATATAGTAAAAATATTAACAAATATTTGTAATGATTTTTTTTATCATCCAACTAGGTCTCACGGTATTTAAGAGACAGTGTTTAGAACAGAGAAACACGAAGATGCAAAAATACAGAAGAGTAACATTTTATTTCTTCCAAGTTTCGGAGATAACGAGGGAAAAAAATCAAAATGACATGCAAAGGCAGTATTAGATATGTTCAATTGAATTTTAAAAATAGATTTCAAAATAGCACATCTGATGACGTAAAAAACAAAACATTTTACTAGAATTTTGAGAACTACACAAGAAATGATTATACAATAAAAAGAATAAATACTTCTACTCAGCCTCCAATAATCCTAGACAACAGACACCAGAAAATCGTCATGCAAGTATCCATAAAAAAAAAAAAAAAAAATAGAAAAGAAACAAAAGACTAAAATAATAGAAAAATAGATGCTCATAGTAATATAAAAACTAAAAAGGCATATGTTTGTTTTTTTTATCTTGGAATTTATACCTTTTCTCCCATTTTTTTTATATATATTTTTTTTAAATTTTCAAGAGCCAGGGGGCTGCAAGTGCAGCGCCTTGCACCCTCCTGGCGGCGTCCATTAATGCTTCGTACATATCTTTAGAGGTTATGCCGACCAAATGGTATAGTGGTTAACATACTAGCTTCTAGACCGCGAGGTTACGGGTTCGAGTCCCGTGTAAATCATGAGTGTTTGTAACTGTATGTTGGCTTGTCAAATGACGAATGTTTCGGCGCATTATAGCCCACGTGTTGCTGACGGCGCCAGATAATCTGAAAACAACCAACTTTAGAAGTTACATAATAAAATAACCTTCAATGAGTTCCGTATATTAACGTGAGGTACTAGATATTTATTTTGAAATTTATGCACTATCGCTGAAATATCATAATTACAATGATGAAACTCGCTAATTCTAGCTTTTGTTATTAGTGTCCAGAGCAAGAATCGTGTATAATAGTCAAAACAAAAAGAAACATTGATAAAACAGTCTTTAAGATAGAGAAAGGACATATTAAGCTATAGGGGCCTTTACATGGAGACAGTAAAATGGACAGTACAGGAGCAATTACGCATTTACACGGGGACAGGAAAATTGTCAGTACGCCCCGACAGAGAATAGGACAGTTTACTACCCTGAAAAATGCGCTTCTACACGAGGAAAGTAAAAAGAGTAAGAATTGTGAGTTGAAGATAGATATCTGCGTTTTGATGAGGAGGATATGTCAGATCATCCAATAGAATCGCCTATGAACTGTACTGTATAGCCTGTTTAGACATATAATTTTGTGTATTGAAGTCATTAAGAATGTCTTTCTGAAGAATCTGAAGGTGGAACATTCCAAGTTCAATCCTTATAGTCTTATACTAAATGAGATAAGCTAGAAGAAAAAATAATAATAGTTCTGGTACTCTGAAGACATTTGAGGACTAGAAATGGAAAACGACCTAATATTTTTTTCAGAAGAGTCGAAAAATGATTGCATCTGGTACTTAAGGCAATGGTTAAGTACATACTTCAGATTGAATTTGAACTATTGCTACTGGAGTTTGCTCTCTGGGAAGTTCTCCACTTTGTTTAGCTTGGTGTTAGGGACATTTTTCCGTTAAAAAAAAAACTTTTTGGTACTTAGGTTATTTTTAATTTTAGTCCTCATTTGTCTATTTTCATCAATTTAACAGTTCTGAAAACATTTCAATATTATAACTCTCACCTGGTACGAAGAGTTAGTGCTAATCGCTACTTACGTGCGTAACCTAATGAACTAAAACAACTAAAAGTCTGAATAAATCACTAAATACTCAAGTTTTGAAAGACAGTGAACAGTTTAAAACCAGCACAAAAATAGATATAAAACTATTAATCTATTGAAGAAAGTTGATAAATTCATGACAAATCGATGCAATGGTGTATTTGTACCATATTTTACAGAAATTTGAATCTTTTTTCTGAAAAAAGTAATCGATTTGTATTACAAGTTAATAGAAAAAAATCTACAATTTATTACTTGACATCATAATAGGCTTAATAAGGATACAATTATCTTAATTTAAATAATTTAATAGTAATTTTTGCTTAAGCACTGTAACTTTTACATAATTTTTCGTATACAAATACATGCAACACTTTATATTTTATACCTAATAAATTACAATCGTTATTGTTTAGTTTATCGAGGTTTAGATATCAAATTATTATAAAGAATATTACTTCATCTCTTTGTCATCTGAATTTATAGTTATTTTTTAAGTAATATAGTAGCTAAAACTTCTTTGAGTAGTTTTAAGTATGTTAGTTGAGTATTTTAAAAATGGTAATTAATTTTGCATTGTGTGTCTTAACAAGCAGCAAAATTTAAAATAGCGATTTAAATTATACTTCAAATTTACAGGCAAGTCTAGAGAAATAATTTTTCAACAACCCGCGATTATAGAAATCTATATATATTAATCGCAAGACGTTTTTAAGTGATAGTCATTCCTAAATTACTCAAAAAAATTTTAAGATTAAGGAGTCATTCTAAATTGATTGAACTGTAGATTTTCCAAAACTATAAAAAATAACGTATTAATTAATTTAAATTCAATACTTTTTATCATTTTACTTTTTAACATGCCTTTACTACTGCAATGATTTACAACATTCTGAGTGGTAACAGTGTGTTGTGTATATTTGTGGTATTTTGGTAAATCGCATTTTTTGGATAAGATTAATAAATCACTTATTTAAAATTGAATGGTTTCAAGTTTTGCTTCGAAATATAATTGTTGTTCATATCGGGGTATTGATTATTTTTTGGATTTTACATTCGAATGCAGTAATTATATTCTTGCCAATATCATCTCAATCGACTCATTGAAATGCAGTTTCTGCAACATTACTCCTCCTCGTGTTATTGGTGCATTTTATTTGGATTTTAAATGCTTGTTAAACAAACGATTTTGGACTTTGTAAATGTTCATTAAATACAATAGTAAATTTTAGTAATTTTATTTGGAGCTGAAATAGATTATATTTACACTTACTGTCACAATCGTCATTGATTGAGAATTGTAAAGGTAGTAAATGATATCCTAATACTTGCATATTTTCAGTCGACCACACAGCAAATGGAAATGTCTTAAAATAAGACACAAATTGTCTTAAACAAGTGGCACTGTTTTAAGATCTAAAATGGTGTCTTAATCTTTAAGACACTTGAAGTGTCTTAAAATGGGGTATTTTCAGACGTTTAGACTGTCTGAATTGGGGATATTTTCAGACAGTTGATGTGTCTGAAAGGGTTGTTTATGTTACCTTTCAGATGTTAGTAAGCTAAAAATACGTATATTTAAATTAAAATGCAATAAATGAGCTTGTGTTAAATAAAAAAAAATTATTAAAAGAAAAGTCAAAATTACTGTTTTATTACCATGTTGAACATAACTTTTTGTTGACTATGTTTCACTTTCCCGGAAAATTTAAGCATGGGATTGCAAAACTGCAACACAACTGTTAATAATAGGCACACAACTATTAATATATCCAAGCAAGGGATTTGGGACTTAATGTAAATATATGTATTGAGATAATGGACATTGTATTGTGGCTGAATCTTAAATAGAAAAGGTTTGACTTCCAAGATTGTATCACAGTTTTAAGTTGCTTTTTGCAAGTCAACTTTAACATCAAATAACAAGCTTGATGTAAACACTTATATAGTAGTTGCATTGGCAAGTCTAAGATACATTATGTGGCAACATAAACTTATTTGAATGATGAATCAATCAGTAATAATCTAATTATTCCCCATCTGTGAATTTAACTTGTTTATAACATTTCCCTATAATAACACTACATAATAAACACTACAATGCTTCAATTATTGTCGAATAGTTGAAGCAGATATAGGACTTTTTAAAAAAAAAAACATTAAAAGGTGCATAAAAGATAAACAATTAAAACAGAAGGCATTAGAAGTGTCTGTAAGGAAACGCTTCAGAATATGGAGGTAGAGTATATTAAATTTGAAAAATATGCAAGTTGCGCAAAAAATTTTGCGTTTCTGAAAACATCAGTTTCCCAAATTTTTGTATGCTTGTAAAAAAAATATGCCAGATATACAGTTGAAATTTGTTATTATGATTAAATAACATATTAAGTGCATACTAAAACTAAAATAATATTAAAATTCCAGTAATTTGGGGATGGGACCTTTTTACAACAATTTTCCCTATCGCTGCGACTTTTCGTTAATCGTTGAGAAGATAAAGAAGAGAGGGCATTTAAAAAAACTAAAAAAATGTAAGAAAAGGGGGAGGGGAATTAAAAAAGTAATTTGAAATATCTGTAAAGATGGCTTCTTCAAAAGACAGAGTTGAAGCACATTAAACTAGGAAAACGTGCAAGTTATTAAAACTTTTATATTTTTTTCACATTTTCTCAAAACGTTGATTTTCCAACTTTTGGTATGCTCATATAAAAGACTATGCAAGATATAGAATTGAAATTTTTTATGGCAATTATATAACATCTGAAGTACATATTAAACAAAAATATTATTCAAATCTATACAATTTAGATTTTAATTATTATTACTTAAAAAAATTGCAAATTTTCATACGCTCAACAAATTACCACATAAAAAAACTTTTTATTATTATTTTGAGAAAGCTGATATTTAATGTAGTATATAGACATTTCTAAGAAATAGAAAGCAAAAAAACTTTTTATTAGTTTTAAGAAGATTCCTCTACGAACGTAACCAAATTCAACTCATTGCACATTTTTTTTTTTAATCGAGTTTTAAATAAGTGATTATTAATAAATTATTAGCCTATTATTATAAACTTTTTTCTAAAGTATAATTTTAAAAAGGTTTGAACAACATATGTAAAAAAAATTTCTTCATTTTGACCAATATTCAATTTATTTCAAATGCGTTGATTTTTCTGATTTTAATGCTGTCATCGAGTACCCAGTCCTCATAATATGCAGGTCATATCATAAATATCCTCAGATGTAATAATATGGAACATATAAGATCATTCATGAAATAAAATTCAAGGATACAATAAATTTTATCCAAATTACATCAAATCATGCTAAATATATTTTCAAAATCATTAGTACTTGTAATATGCAACAAAACCAATAAAAATGTAATTGAATGTTAAAAACAGAAAATTTAGAATTCTGTGAGGGTCATTTAGAAATCTATCAATTAAAATTTACTGTAATAAAATCACTGAAAATAAGATAAATAATATTACATAAACCAACTTTTTCACTAGGAATGAAGCCGTTGTGGGGACCGTTGTGCATATCAAAATAAACATTTCTGAGTTTGAGCAATTGATTGTCAAGTCACTTAAATACTATTCTACTTGTACATGTATATATTATTGTGAACAAATGCTTTTTAATGCTGATCAAAACATGTGACTACTTCAAGCACATAATTATTTCAAGTTTGAATACTGTTGTCATTAATATCCCTCGGCGTTCAATTTATGTTTTTTGTGACATAGTACTTACTTTCATATCATGCAATCAAAGAGTACTGCTCCAACAGCTTGGCAACGATGCTCAGTTTGGATATGTTGCTAAGTGCTATTGAGTATGAAGTAATAGTATTAAAGGGCAATTAGAACATAGTGTATACCGTTTGTCCATGATTCAGCAGTGGTAGCAGTTCTAGAAGAGGCAAGCGATACCAACACTTCTGATCACACTTTTATTGCATCAGATTAATGAGGAATATTTTTCCTATAACCCCCAATTGAATATTGAAAAAAACAAAAAAAAAAAACACTCAAGACACATTTGGGTATGTGAGAAAACTCTGGCAACAATATTTGATACTTTTCCGTTAGACGGGTACCAAAAACCGTTAAGTCGGAAAGTTGGCGTAGTTATCGCCAAGCTGAAATGTTTACGCGAAAATAATATTTTGATCTAGTGAACTTTTATTTTTATTCATTAGTTTGGGAGACTGACAAACCAAACCTTATCATAGATTGGAAGTTATTAGTTTGAATAAGTTATCGCTGCAAATTGGCTATTTTTATCTGGTACCCGTCAAATGGAAGAATTCAAATGATGCTGTAATCATCGATCAAGAATAGGTTAATATTGGCCTATAACTCATGATCTACAGAACCAATTTGGACAAAGTTTGCTTTAATAGATAGACTTTTTGCTGAGAATACACTTTAAATTAAAAAAAAAACCCGCAATTACATATGAAAATGAATGTCGTATTGCTGTCTATGCTGGAGCAAATGTGCGCCAATGGGATTCGAACCCAGGACTCCTAGGTCAGTAGATAGGCATGCTTACCGCTAGGCAAAAAGAACCACTAGTGCCTAGATGTTGTATCTGTCATTTGTACACGAGACCACCACATAGACACTTCGCAGTGAGTCACAAAGGGGTCGAACGATTGAGTTGCTTGTGTGCGAGTTGAGTTCGTTACATGAGAGTTGAGTGGTTGTGTGAGAGAAAAAGTTGCTTGCTGAGTTGGTAGCGTGGAAATCGTGCAGTAAATTTTTCAGAAGGCGCCGATAGATGACAGCATGATTCAGTTGTTTGGTAGCCACTTCTTTAGAGCGAATGTGAGCTAACTGGATTCAAAATGTCACTCCTAGGTCAGTAGACAGGCATGCTAACCACTAGGGAAAGTGACCACTAGTGCCTAGGTGTTGCATCTACACCACCACATGCTTCTTAAAGGCTTCATGCAATAAGAAACAACACAAATTTGTGTGAAAGATCATTGTATTTTCTGAAAATACGGTTTAGCGTGTTATTCTTACTGATGTAACACAGTTCTAAATTTGGCAACCCCATTTTTTTTCTTGACGCGCTTTGGCTTCAACCTTCCTAAACCACAAATCATGGAGCTGGTTCGTTTCTCAATTTTTCATATTGGAATTCCGAATTGGCGACATTCTGGCTTTGTCGCCAACTTTTCAAAAGTGCGCCAACCCATAAACGTTCACTAGGAATTTACCCAATGCTTTTAAAAAAACTTGCTGACGGTTGAAGGTATTGGTATTCTCAATTGGTACTCTAGAGCTATTGGAGAATGGCGTGAAACAGAGCAGCGCATCAAAACAATTTTTCAGACTGCAGCTCAGCTTCATGAGGTTTGAAATTACACAGCTACTTTTGTGTAAAACATCGCAATACAACATCATTTTTTTTTTTTTGCCACCATATCTTTCGACAAAGTGAAAATAAAAGTTATGGAGAGTTTTCGTATTCCTGTCCGCTTGACGCGATTTCAAACGATCATAACGAGTTTCAAAGGTAAACAAACAACATTACGGCGGAAGGATACAAGAAAAATTTATTGTTTTGTTTTATTTTTTATTTATAATATTCTAGTGACTGTTTTTGCCGGGTTTTGGCATTTTATACTGATAAATAAAATAAAAAATAAAACATTTTTATAACTCTAAATTATTGATTTTCTTATTGGCGTGAAAACAGGTCTGGGAAAGTAGATCTACTTTTAATAGTTAAATATTAAAAACTATGCTCGTTTACATAAGACAACTTTGGATTTCTGTGAAAAACAACACTTTTTTTGGGGGATCCTTCAAAATTTAAAGGTATTCCTTTTACTTGGTAAATGAACTTGAATGATATAATTGCTACGGCCCATGATGGTCTGTATTGTCTGAATAGAGAAGCGTCTGAATTTCGAAATGTCTTAATTTGGTAAGAAGTGTCTTATTTTAAGTCACTTGTTGTGACTGAAAGCAATTTAAGACCCGTGTGATGTCTGAAATTCGAAGAAGTAAACCACCTTTGTGCAAAATAAGTCGCCTAATGTGTCTGAAATGAATTTTTCAGACATTTTGTGTCTAAATTTAAGACACCAGCATTTACAGTGCATACAGAGTAAATCTTCAGTCAATTAATTTGTAATAAATGGAAAGTTTGATTCATATATTTTCCCTGTACTGTTTTGTTAGCTGTGTACCCTATAAAAACTGCAAATTGTAGACCTAACTCATCCTAACTAACAACTTTGAAATCATTTACAATTCTGATAACAAACCGTAAACATTTAGGCTTGGTGATAACTGTTACCCGGCTAACGGAAGAGAGCCCTTTTTCATTTCATGTTTTTATGGTAAATCATTGTTTTGGTACGTTGTAGAAGAGAATGTGATTTATCATGAAATGCTTTTGGGCAAACACTTAATAAGAGGGCGAAGCCCCAACATTGGAGAGTTGGCGAGCGTTAGCGAGCAGAAAACGAAGCCCCCTAGCTATTATTATTTTATATATTTTTCGAAAATTTATAGTATATTCATACAAATTACATAAATAATACATAACGTTTTTATTAGAAACTGGTATAGATGTAAGTTGATCAGAATTTAGTATTTTTTGTTGTTTTGTTGTACAAAAGATCCAACTAAAATTTTCTTTTATTATACGATACAGTTTCTTTTCTCTTTTACAAGCTTAAACAATCATACAAAATGGGATATATTAGAAAAAATGCTATTAAGAAATATAAAGTTTGCCAAGTTTAATTTATACCAGAACGAAGTCTAGATGGTGACCACATTCAATCAGCATATTCGAGTTTTTATTGAAATGTATATAGTTTTTATTAAATATTCGATTAAAGCAAATGCACATAATGATAATATTTGTTTACATTACAGAAACAGGTATATTCCAAGGTAAGGATTTTAAATGGATATTTAGAGAAAATGTCCGGAAATTTCTCTCGTTACAAACACTGCTAGATATAAATATTCCATGAACATTGCGCATTTTGTATCGCCCCAGAGCCACGCTAGAAAACGAAATATATATAATAAGATATAAACAAATTTTCTCCTCGAAAATGCATATTACATAATGTCCTCGTCTCCAGTTTTAATATGGTCCAGAAGCGAGACGGAAACGAGCAAGGAGCCCCAAGAAAGAAGAAAAAAAGCAACACAATAATAAATGAACAATTTAATTTAATACATGTCACCGTATATGTTAAGACGGTAGAATAAAAGGAGAAAAATTTCCTCATGCCCCGTTGCCGATCTCATTTTAAAACAGCGCCGGCAAAACCTTTATTGCTCACTGCTCGTATTATTATTATAAAGAAAACTGTGAGATGTAATTTCACACTCCCGCCTTCTCTCTACCTGGAAAGGGGGTGACCGAGAGAGAGAGAAGGAACAAACGCAAACGACTTTTCTCCCAACAGGTGCGGGTGGCTCGGCTACTAAAAGCAAGCATCCCCTTTTAGCGCGTGGCCGCAAAATTATTTCAACAAATTATCAACTCTGCCAGGCGTGTATACCACCGGAGAAAGTTTAGGGGGAGGGTGGGGAAGCTCCATTTTGCAGCTTTTGCCGGTAAAATTTTAATAATTTTTCGTCGGATAAGCCAGCCCTGGTTTCACAGCGCACTCTGGTAAAAGGTAAAAATAAAACCCTCGTTTTGAATGGTATATGTCAGCATTTAAATAACCTTTTCGAGTCGGGATATACGGGGAAGGGGATGGGGGGTTAACGCTCCGGAAAGTCAGGGGCGGGTGCGAAATGGATTTGAGCTTTTAGACTTTCCCGGTTTGGGTGGCATGTATATCTATATCTTAATATAGATATATACGGTGGTGACACACTGTTATTAAAGATCTGCAAAACTCATTTGACGTCCTGGGATATGTATACTTTTTCTAATGTTATTTATTTCAATTCTCCACCCCCTTTTGATACCTATCAGTTTTATAGGATGGAGTTTTTACTGCCCCCGCCCCCTTTTATGGTAATATTCCGAGTGAAAGAGAAAGCCGAGGAAGAAATAACGGTAAGAACTTAATATTTTTACATGTGCGGGAGTTTTTTTTTGTATAAATTTATTATTACTGAGTATTTTTTTTATTTTCAATCTCTCCGTTTCGTTTGGCTTTTTTTTAGGGTGGCGTTTCTATAAATGCAAAGGGGGATGAGGGGGGGGGGGGGGGAGGGGATCGAGTTGAGTGGGAATTGGATGAGAAAAAGCAATTTGTTTAATAATTTAGAGGGGGATCACCTTTTCTATTTTCCTCACCCCTCGCCTTGAGAGAATGACAGCTAATAGGATGTTAGAGAGAAAATGTTATTATTTCTTTGGCAGTCCTCCTCACCAATTTTTTTTTTTTTTTTAAATTTAATAAAGCAAATTGCGTTCATGCTTTACAAGTCATTACAATCAAGTGCTTTCTTTAAATAGCATTAGAGTTAAAAGAAATGCCGCCGCGTATAAATAATACCGAGAAGGGGGGAAAAAAGCCATTTTCATATCTTTCTCATTTAATAACTTAAAAACTTTTTTGGGTGAATTGAATTTCTCGAAACTGTTATGAAGAAGGAGAAAAAGCAACATGCATATTTTTTTCTTTTGCCTCATCACGGGCTACTTGGTAGGAAATAACTCACTTTAAAATGAAATATTCAAACTTGACAGGTTTATTACAAAAATTTCCTCAGCAAAGCATGACCCCTTTTGAAATATCAAATATATACTGGAACTCATCTACGGTATGCAAATGCAATACGAATCAAATAACGTTACCATTTCCTGGTAACATATGCGAGCCATAGCAAAGTGTATATAACTATCCCAGAAAAGCGTTTTATATATATAATCTATTTTATCCCAAAAACTTCAAGTTTTAATTCAGATACGAGTATATTAAATTCGTGTCATATTATTCACGATAATTCTTCAATATAAGCTACTGTATTATAATATGGAGGTATTTTTTTTTTCTTTACAGGGAGTTAATTTAAATTGAGGATATTTGTGCGGATAGTTCTGAAATGTTTCGTAAATGTAGTTTATTATATTAATATCGAGGCTCTGTCCCATGCTGTTGCAACGTTTTAAAATATTTGATAAAATAAAATTCATTTAAATACCGTAGTTTCTCTTTTTTGCTTTCATTTAATTTGTGTGTTAAGAATAACACTAAGTTGAGAGGTAGTTTCTATAAACAGTATTACAGTAAAAAAATATTACACAGTATTTAATCGTCTAAAAATGTTAAACTTCAACCGAAAAATTTACAGAATTATAGCAAATTTTATAATCAGACATATATTTTTTAAATGAAGGCTCGTTAAAACAATTGATTAAGGTGATGGATTGTGCGAACTACTAATGTCTCTGTTAGCAGCTTTATTAACAATCTACTATTCACTAACGGCCTTGATTATAAAAAATGGTGATTAGAAGTATAAAAGAAATATAGAAATATTTCAAACTGATGCATTACAAGAGCATAATTTGTTCGGTGATCTTTCGAAATTTATTTGGTTTGTGCTACACCTTACATTGAAAAAAATTATTTATATTCATTAAATCATAAAGTATGCTTGATTGGTTGTATTCAGATTATCTGGCGCCGTCAGCAACACAAGGGCTATAATGCGCCGAAACAGTCGTCATTAGACAAGCCAACATACATTTACAAACACCCATGCCTAACACGGGACTTGAGCCCGTAACCTTGCGGTCTAGAAGCTAGCACGCTAACCACTATACCGTTTGGTCTGCTAAAGTATGCTTGAAAAATAGGGAAAATAATAGTCCCTTTTTAGATAAAAATTCATTTTGAGAAAAAACGTGTTGGACAAAAGCAATTTTTCTGTACGCCAAGATTTCTATTTCAAACGTGACATGGAAAGGCTCATTGCACTCAAGTTACCCTTACAAGCAAATTGTGGTTTATTTCTTTTGCTATTGTAGATAAAGGCTTGGTAAAAATTGCAAAATTGCTCAAAATAAGGTAAAAAAATGATTAAAAAATTTAGTGGGATTTTTATCTAATTTTTTTAAATTACAAAATTTTACTTCTTACAGTCCTTGTAAGAGACGAGGCCAATCACAAAAGTGTTTTTGAATTTATATCATGTTAAATAAAAATTAAAATTATCTTTAAAACTAACAGAATTCTAATTTTAAAATTGATTGGGTAATATATTTAGAAAAGTAAATTCAGTTGTAAAAATCTGTTGTGATGTAATCTATTTAAATGTTTAGTAATTACTTTCTGTTTAATAAGAGACTTTATCTTTAAACGTTTAAATGTAAGCAAATAATTCATATTTTTTTAGAATACTTATGATTTATAAGTGAAAGTAATCAGTTAGTTTAGTATTCTTTATTTCCTTCATTATAAAGATCTTCTAAAAGTGGTGTATATCATGTTTTGAATACGTTGCATTTTGTTTAGTTTCAAACATAACGTTATTTTTTAAATAACTTTATTTGTAATCTAACACGCCTCTCCCTACAAGTACTAATTATTAGAATTGTGTCATTTTTAAAAAATAAATCACCTAAAAAGTCTTACCTTTTTGTGATTATTTATCCTATTTTAAGAATTTTTTAAATGTACACTGATTACCCATCTGTAACATAAAAAAAAAAAAAAAAAAAAAAAAAAAATTGGGCACCTTGCATAGATGCCGAGATTGAATTTTTAATTTTTTCTTTGATTAGACATAACTGGGTGTGTAATAATTTTAAGTAATAATTGTTATAATAATATAAACTTTTACTCAATTTTATTTTTAAATCTTTATAAAACTTTTTAAGTAAATGGTGTCTCTAAATTCTCAAAGGAAATTACATAATTATCAATTACTCTAAGAAAATAAACTTCCCAACCTCAAATTAACAACTAGAATATTCCAAATTTTACTAAGACGAATCTTTACCCATTTTACTCTTCCTCACATTAAATTATTGAAAGAAAAAAACTATGAATGTCAAAATCTTCTATATCATTTGAATTAAAGTCTAACCTATTTTTAAGATAGATCGTTATCCTGTTTCTTCCCTATAGATTTAATATTTTAGTTCTTTGCCCATAGCACCTGCCAAAGTACATTTTTACACCAGACGTAACAAAAAAAATCTTGAATAAATTTTTGATAGAAAAATAACTTTTTTTTTATTATACTTAAAAAAATGTATTAGTTAATAATTTTATTAATTAATAATTTTATTAATTAATAATAAAAATGTATTTTCCTTTCATATTGTGTAAATGATCTTTTATTATTAATATTGCACATAGTGAACAAATTAATCTTTTTTGCCGCCATACTTTGGGAGAGTATTATACACAAAACAATAAAACATAGTCTATAGGAAAGGGACTAGGTGACAATCTCTCATAAGCAGAAATACGATAACTATTTGTATAGGATACAATAACTTTTAACGTATAGTGGACGTTTGTGTAAATGTTATAGTTAATACGACTAGTTTGGATTTTATACACAATAGATGGTTTCTATATTCTATATATAATTACTGATTATTATATATATAACTGATTATTATACATAATATATTACCCAAAATAACACGGTTATTTTTCATAATCATTTTCTTATATCCAAAATAATCATATTAGCTATAACATATAATTATAAAATTTAATAGAGCCAAACAATAACTTTTTGGTTTCCCACATGCTCTCTAAAACTTTTTTTGCTATTGGTAATTATTGACAAAGAATAATGTAAATATATGAAAAAAAATAATAAACCACAAACTAATTTGTGATAATTTAAATTTAAAATAAAAATTACTACTCATACGAGTATTACTCTAAAAGTATTTTACCTTACATTCCAATATTCGTTATGCATTTGTTTTTTAACCATTTATAATTTTAGAAACAGACTTTTAAGTTAGTGATTTGACTAATACATTTGAAATGGTAAACTCTTAGCATCTCTTGCGTCGTATAGTAATTTAAAAATGCACTGAAAGTAATTCAAGTACAGCTTACCTGCTTGTAGTAATTTTAAGAGTATGAGTTAACATGATTTACAGTAAATTAATTTTTTTAGTGCTTGTAAACATTCATGAATTTATTCAGAATCATTAAACGATGAAAAAGAAATAAAAAATGCAATAAGTTAAAAATTATTAGTTCATTTTGAAATCGAATAATATGAATTGAAGATTTAATTCGTACATTAGGACTGTAATTTATCGATTATTTAAAATATGTTTTTTATTTTATCTACGCATATGCATTTACATATCTATATACATTTTCAGACTTGCAACGTAATTGAAATTTTAGTAAAGCTGAAAAATATGCAAAGATATATTAAATATTTTAATTTGTTTCTAAACATTTTATTTCTCTGAATTCCACTGATTACATGACAATTTATATTTGCCTTTTAAATGCACAGCGATAAAGCTCAAGTAGTTAAGTAAGCAAATCTTGAAATAGCTCTTTCCTTTTCATAAATGAAAATATGATTATGAAATAAAACACAGAAAACTCAGTTTTATCAGCATAAGGTTATTTATTAGACATTTTTAAACACAATGAAATAAAATTTCTGTTCAAATGCTTCGATACAATTATGTACTTAATTTTTGGTATGCGCACTGCAGCTTGGGAAAAGCGCAATTGCATATCATAGGAACGTCAGTGTGTACAATATTTACATTTTATTTATAAACATCAGTGTCATTGCACGCAGATAAACAAAATATTCATTAAAAAATCAAAGTATATTTAAGTAAATGAATTTAAAACAAGTTCAATTCAAAGTAAGTAAAATATTTCTTATCAAAAGCTCGGTGGAATCAATATTTATATTATTAAACCATGATTTTTATTCCTACCTAATAATTTTACTTATTTTTTGCTTTAATTAAAGATTAAAATTTGTTATTCTGTTACCAATAAATAATTATTAATGTTTGATTTAAATTGATTGAACATGTTTTTGATCTATAAAACCAACAATGATTTTATAATGGAACAATTATCGTAGGAATTGAATGCATAAAAATAATCAAGTATTGAAGTTAGAGAAGTTTGTATTTCTTTAGCTGCGTGCAATACATCTTTGGAGAGAAAACGTCAAGAAATGTAAGTAAAATATAAATTATTATTTTTGCTTCCAGTTTTACATTAATTGCAAATTTACAACGGAGAACAGCATAATACTACATTTATTTTCCGGAGCAGTATTTTTATTTACTTTTACCTTCTTGGAGTTCTAACATTTCTTGAGTTTTCATCGACATGTGCGTCCAGCTCAAATTCGAATAATTACACCGAGAGAATATCACTTCACACCAGCTTTCGGTTGTCTTAACCAAGTTCGATTATTCACTAAATTGTTCTTAAGTTTCTAAACTTCTATATCAGAAGTTCAATTGTTTTCAGTAGTTTGTGCAAACATCTGAAATAATATACACATCTCGAGTCTTTGGTTCAGGTTTCAATATTAAATCTTTTGACTCTTCTTAAGAAATGACATAATGACAAGGAAACGCTGGAAGTTTCTTGGGATCAATAGGAACCCTCGTGTTCCATTCCAAGAATAAACTAAGTTTAATTCGAAGACATGCTACTACAGATACTTATGAATAATTTTGAAACTTTTTCATTTTTAAAATATTTATGGCTATTGCACGATACAAATTGTTCCGATTATAATGCAAGCTATACAATGATATAAGTAATGAAACGTTTACATAACTCTTTTTTTAACAACACCAATTGAAGCTCACTTATTGTAATTGAAGCAGGAAAATTGTATTTGTTTTAGGGCAAAAGGTTATCAAGTTCATTATATCAACCTTAAAAAAAAAATCTTTCATAAATAATACATATTTTGCTTATGAAAACCTATGATGTTTCTTTATTGTAATTTTCTTTGAACGCCGAAGAAACCTCATAAGTT
Organism: Linyphia triangularis; assembly: GCA_963978545.1. Classification (NCBI taxonomy): domain Eukaryota; kingdom Metazoa; phylum Arthropoda; class Arachnida; order Araneae; family Linyphiidae; genus Linyphia; species Linyphia triangularis. The sequence goes on from OZ021726.1 coordinate 57,381,106, forward strand.
TACCGCAAAACTTTTTCTAATGATATTCTTAACTTGGAATGTACACTTAAGAGCCATATCCCAAACGAAACGTCTTACGTCTTCACACTCAGACCTTACGTCATCATCACACAACGCAATTTACAACCGTTACCACATTCAAGTATTTGGACAATGTTCAGCTGCATGACCGTATCTTTCACATCTATAACACTTTGATGTCCATCTCGTCTGAGCTGCGGTCCACGCCACTGCAGTGCCGCATATGGCCGTTGCTGCTGTCTTCGTCCAGCGGACTGTCCGGCGTATGGCAGGGTGACAGAGGCTTCATGTCCTTGAACCCGTTCTCGTCCCGGATGGGACCACAATCCGAGGAGTCCTTGTAAGAGCCCACGTCACTCAGGTCTGGGTTTGGGTTGTGCTTGGTGGGGAGGGTCTGCTCGCGAGATCCGCCACTAGATAGGAGCTCCCGCTCTTTGGAGTTGCGCCACTTCATTCGACGGTTCTGGAACCATATTTTCACCTGATAAAGGAGAGGCATTTTAGTAGGGAGCAGAAATAATGTAAAATAGATATGGGCGATGAAAAAGAATGTGCATACTAAAACAGTAAGCTGTATGCACAATGAATATTCAAAGGGAAAATTTTTATAATATCAAGCATTTTAAATCAGGGTAATGTGTGGCTTTGCTAATTATAAAACTGAGCATATCCAGGTAGCACAGTGGTATCGAAAAAAGTCTGAAACGGGAATTCTGGGGAAATTGAACAGTCCACGCCGAAACTTGAGCATCGTTCCAATATATACGATTTTTGTAAAAATAAACATGTCAAAACATATTTTTACATCTCCGTCCTTTCTTGTAACAATATATTTCAAATTTCAAATTCTGCATCAACATTTTAAAACTTTCAGTATGTTTTATCCAGCATTGGGCGAGATTGGCGAAGATCCGTAATAACGGCTAGTCTACAATGGTTCACATCGGGATTGGCCATTGTCGAGTCGATATTGACCGGCGTATTTATGCTACTGAGATAGGAATATGATACCAAGTTCTATGGATACGTATGTAAAAAGGACAGACTGATGAACACAAATCAAATTAGGTTGATTTTATACAAAATTTATTTGGCTATTAACAATCCAATCCTATAAAAAGAAAAGGCATGCCTTACATTTCAGAATAAATTATTTGGTAGACAGTAGAAATTGGTAAAGAACTCGGGAGGGGGGGGGGGGAGAATGCACGCACAATTTGTATCAAATTCAATAAAATTGTGATATTATTTTTCAATTAAAAACACTGTTAATGTATGTGTATTGAAATTGAAGGTTTATGCAGCATATAAATATACTGTGCAGTTTTCAAAGTTAAGTTTTAATATCTTTTATGAAAATCAAATACTAATTACAGATGATTGGTATCTACAAATGCGAATTTCGTTCCTTTAATGTCAAAGTATCTTGTCTATATAGATATATCTGTGTAAATGTTGTTAGTTCGACATTAGAGCGACGATTTGACAAAATATCCGAGCAAGTGTTTCAAATTTCTCCTGTAAATACAGTGACTCGAATCTTCCAGATGAGCTTGCCACTCCCAATTTCCCCCTTTACTGTCCTCTTCCCTCACCATAAGAGGGGGTGTACCAGCCCTTTCTTTACTCCCTCCTACGAATTGCAAGTATGCAAGTGCGGTCTCGAACATCGGTTGTGTAATATATAAATCGTTCGTTTCCAGAAAACCATCTTTAAGGGTGCCCCAGTGAATATCGATTCAGTGACTTGTGATAAAAATATATTTATGTGAATGTTTATATACGTGAAGGAAGGATGTTTTTTTATTTTTTTTTATTGAGGAATATATAGATATTCTGTGAGTTGTAGCATCATGAGCTTTGTTTTGCACAATGTGTAGTTATATGTTTGGTTATTTTTTATCTTTTCATAATCAATTTTGTAGTTATTGAGGTTGTTAAATAAAGTTTTTTGTTTTTGTTATTAGAGGACAGGGGCGCACGTGTCATAAAATAGGGTTAATAGAAAATGTGCGACAGAATTTAATTTTTTTTAAATAAAACAGTTATGCTAAAAAAGTAAAACTTAATTTCCTAACTTATTATCAAGTGAACTGAAAAAAATTAAAGTTCTTCAATTTTTTTATTTTTCTATTTCCTATTTTCTTAAGTTTCTTTTCTTTTCAATGTTCTTATTCACCCCATTTTACTATACTTGCTGATTTTCTTGCAATACATCTAATGTAAAAGGTATAATTAGTATATCGCACATAATAATAAAAATTAACACTTGTTTTTGGTAGACCTTCTCACCAGTTCACCTACTTATTACAACATAGAAGTGGCAATGGTCTTAATGAGCTTCAAGAGCAACATTGAATCTTAACCTATATGTTAACCTATAAACAATATCAAAATCCAATATTTTTTTTTACTAAACAAAAGTTTTTTTGTGAACAACTTTTTGTAATCGTGGCTATGTGTGCCTATGATATAGAATTTAAATACAATGACTGCAATGAATGTTAAAATAGCGATAAGCATCTCTAAAATCAAATTATAAGTTTCTAACTTTATTTCCTACATATCGCCTCTCCATGGTATGTACTCCCCCCCCCCCCTTTGATACCTTAAAAAAAAATCTGGAAATCACCCTCACTAACTTATCTGTGGTTGGGTGTCTTTTCTTATCACGGCGCATGCCCGAATCAATGAGACGTGGAAATTCGTATGACAAGCGGCTCTTCCCATTGGTTGCAGCTGTGACGTCATTGCTATTCACGATATTCAGTCGTAGATTGAGGCTGGGGGAGTAAAGGACCGTTAATGCAAAAAGCCTCAACGCCTTTGCATGTATGACGGCATCACCTGACGTCCCTTTTTTTTCATCAAGTTATTTTTTTGGATGTTTTGCGGCTACGTGTGATCTGTATGTATAAGTGATACAAATATATATCTATATGTATATAGATTTATATGGGTGTTACTCCACGTGTGTATATAGGAGGTGTATATTCATGCATATGTTATACGCTGAGGCATCGAAAACTGTCAATATTTTCTGCTTTTTTTTTTTTTTTTTAAGTACGTGGAATGGGGATCAAGTAGAAGAGGGGATGGGGGTCAGTAAGAGAATTATGCTACAAAATGCTTTCCAAATATAGTCTGAAGTGGTAATGTACCAAATACATTTTCTTCGATCTATAGACTATCTCTACATTTACGTTTGAGTTAGTCAATGTCTGGAATCTCAGCTTAGCGTGAATTCTAAAGCAATAAGAATTTTAATTGTTTCTGGTATTTGTTTGAATTAAATAAATTTGCTGGTGTAAAATTCTGTTTAAAACTTTTATTGATGTAAACATAATAAATGCGTTGATGTATTTAAATCACTAATTAATAAAACTTAAATTATCATCATATATACTCATAAAATAATTTATAATAATTTAAATGGAAAACTAGGGACTCGCGTCTCAGTGTTTTTAAACTCTGAATTAACTTTCTATTCGATAATTAGCCGCAATACTTTTATAATTAATTTAAGAAAGCATTCATAATCGTAGGCGTTTAAATAATCTGTCTTGTTTTCATAGTAAGTAAATGATAGAAAAAAAATTTGTAAACTCAAAAGATTTGAGACATAAGAAAAGTAAAGATAGAGAGAGAGAAAAAAAAAAAAAAAAGATTTTCTCACCCATAGGGTGAAGGCCTGATTTTTTACGTTAATTAAAATTTGCGAAGGTGCAGGGATACAAAAAAAAAAAATGTGACAAAAGATGATATTTTGGAAGATATAAGTTTTTAGCGTGTCAACCATAAGTAACACCTGTTCATTACAAGCAAATTACTTGTCTGGATGTGAAGGAGGGAGGAGTGAAAAAACAGTTGCCTCAAGGGAAGGAAGGTTTTTTTTAAAAAATGTTTTCTGTAAAAAATGACCTGGCATTTAAGCATAGCTCTACATATTTGGTGTTTGAAGTGTATAGTTATGACTATTTATTAAGTTATTGTAATTAAATTATGTTAATTTAAGGAAATTGAAAGGAGTTCTGGTTAAAGAATTTAGTTTGTAGTAATTTTACCGTAATGCTATTTATATACTCTTTTTCAGAAAAGACACTAAAAGATCGAACATTAAATTTTGACTAACAATAAAATCTATAAATTAAATATTATCGTTTCAAATAAAAAGTCCTTAAGTAGTTATTAAATTAAACTACTGAAATTAATTGTTTGAGCTCAATAAATTATTTGTGTTATATATATGTGTTAAATTAGACTTTTATAATATACAAAGCGCATGGTAAGTTAAGTGTGGACTTTACAGGAGATTACTATTAACAGAAAATGAAAAATGTTCGCTAAGTTTATCAGTGATTTAAATTAGGTTTTAAGTATTGTAACACTATTAATGCAAATTAAAAGGTAAACTCTAGAATATCCTACTATTCTATAGGAGAACGTTTTATTATATCTTTAATGCTATCAATTATTACAACTGTTACCTCTATTGTTCAATCATGCATATTTATTAGAGAACTTATTTTGTAATTTCTACATGTTATTTTATTTTGTAATTAAAAATTACAATCAATTATAAATACAGTATTTAAAACAATGCTTTTTTCATTTCACTATCTCCAACTCAAACAAAGAGGGTTTACCCTATACTTCACAAGATCCCACTCCCCTTAAAAACCTTCCGACCCCCAAAAGCGAATTCGAAACGCAGCAAAAATTCTCTTGTACCCTAAAATACAGAAAACTAAAACCATACGCTTCAAAAAACCAACACACCCCCGCATATAACACCATCCTCACATTTCAATAACACCCCCTCCAAGAAATCATGCGCATGGGAGGGGGGAGTCAAAAAATCGTCTGCGTGACCCCCCAAGGGCCGCCATCTTGTTCGAATGATGCCAGGGGTGGTGTGCACACAATGGGCCAGATCTGGCCACATGACAAGTGCACGTGGTGCCGGTAAGAGAGGGTGATTTCGTCGCAATAGAGCCGTCAGCTGGCAACACCCCCTCTTTTTGAATTTTGCGTTCGAAAATGATACCCCCTCCCTCTCCTCTTGCTTTATAGAAGGGATTTGCACTCGCGAGTATGAATTGTCATCGATAGGGTGGTATGAATGTCGGAGCGGGTTGCTGGAGTGGAAGATGCCAGCGGCTGCGTTGATTAAAAGTTATTATTTTTTTTAAAGTTTGCTGCTGTGGTAATGACATTTGAATATGGGATGTGTAAGGTCATTGATATATGGTATAGGTCGGGATGTATTCGTTATGGATTTTTACTACATGATGTATCGAATGATTAAAAAGTAACTGGGCATTTGAAAAAATAAAATTTTCAGTGAATAATTGAGCATAAGAAATTCTCAAAAAGAGTAATCATTTTTTTTTTCTATGTAAAGTTTAAAATAGTTCATTTCCTTATCAATAGATGGCACTTTACAACAAAATGTCAATAATTACCAGTGTTTGTATAGTTATATAACACTGGTCAGTCGTTTCCAAATACTTACAGCACTATCTGTTTTACCATTTTTATTTCTTTGTGTGTATGGGGGAGATCCTATTTTTTATTAGCTTTTGTATCAAAACAGAAGTGCCTTAATATTGATATTTCAAGAATTGTTGATTTTTCATATGTGTTTTTATTTTGGCTCATCCGTTATAAATTTTAATTCGATACTGGATTTTGGTTTCGATACTGGATTTTAATGGTACATTCCATACGTTTTAAATATAATAAAGGATCTTCACTGGAAAATGTACAAAGTCTGAATTCGATACTGGATATGCTCTGAGTTTGATACTGTAGTTTTTCAACAAGCTGTATAAATTTAGATTTTGATATAGTTTACGTTTTGAATGCAAAAAGGTTGAATTTAATAATATTTAAATATGAAAATTTGAAACTCAAATTAAATTCATAGTATCTACCAACTTGTCAAAACTGTTTAATTAAAAAATTCACAAGACACTAATAAATTATCTACGTAAAAACAATTTACTAGAACCAATTTCTGCACAATTAAACTGATAAGTTACACAAATCTGAAAAATTATTTTGAAACGCATATATTCTATTATTCAGTTTAATAAGTTATTTCCTTATTGCCCTGATAATTTATTATTCATAAATATGCAAACATACTACAAGCTGTTCCAACACTGTTAATTCTTTTTCAATGTTCTTGATTTTAAAAGAAAAAGAAAACTACTGTATTAAAATCCCCGCGGAGCGCATTTTAAGATCCCGATAATAACCTAGATTATTGGATACGAAAACCACCTCATTTCTAAAGAATAAATAAATAAAAAAAAGGCACCAAACAAACAAAAAATAAATAAATATGAGACTTGAGTGGCGGAAAAATGAATAAAGGCAGCTCATGCCTTTGCATGCGTCAAAAATCTTTAATTCCATTTTATGACGTGCAATAAAGGCGCTTCGGGTTTAGCCAACTGTAAACGAATAACTTCCAAATAAAGAGAGAGGGAAATATCGAATAAAAAACTCGATTTTTTTTTTCTCTCTCTGGCCGAGTTTATAAGATCGAAGACTTGAATAACTTTTCACTGGATTCTTTTATTTATATATTTTTAAGGGAAACTCATACAGCTATCGTTAAGTAAACGATACAAAAAGGCGAGGAATTTCAGTGAAAAACTGGCATGAGATTTAGTGGTTTTGATTTGTCTTTGAATGGAAAAGTAGTCGACTACAATTGAGTCGATTAATAATTAGATAATTCATTTTAATCGACTAACAATTAGTCGCCTCACCTAAGCTCATATAAACACTATTTGGAATAATTTAAATGGATATTAGTGTTTTCAAAAGCAATGAATTTAATTTAATGTATACTTTTTAATTATTAATTTTTTTTTAAAGTTGGATTTTAAAAATAAAAGGAACAAATGCATATAAAAAAAATCAATCGGAAAAGTATGTTAATAATAATGGTATTCTTAAAAAGTTTATTTTGGAGAATGTAGGGAATTTCATGGTAAATTAAACTGAAATGAATTAAACATTCTGATTATTCCTGTTTGATATCAGGTACAAGGGAATGAAACTCGAAAATCACACTTGTCTTTTTAAAGTTTATGAATGTATTTTGGTACGCTAAATCTTCAGAAATGCAGAAAAAATAATGATTTCGAATATTATCATATACTTAAAAAATAATATGAAATGTTTCAGAACGTAAAATAGTTCAAAATTGTTTGGGTTGATCAGTTGTAGCACTAATTTTTGTAAGGAACTTGGTAGAAGTTAAAAGTTAATTCACTTCGTTGACAATGTTTTTGTCGTTTTTTAACAAGTTTTAAGTTAATCGGCAATTATTTATTAATTTGACAGATTACGTTTGTGTAGAGGTTACAATTACAGTATTTTTCAAATAAACATTATACAAAAAGTCAAATAATTTTAATAAGAGCTGTCAAAATAAATAACATTTCTAACAATAAGAAATAACTTATTTAGATATTTATTTGTATTGATATTATGGCAGTAAAGTTATTATTATTAATTACATTGATCAGTTGGACTGCGTTTGCAATTGATTACGGTGGGTTAATGTAGTACTACTGCAAATTGACTATCCCATATTATATATAGACAATGATATTAATATGCTTATAGGATTTCGGCCAATATAGGGAATTCAGAACAGTTGACTTGAATTAATTATCTTGATTACAAATTATATGAAACAATCTCTGTTTATAATAAAGCGTTATAAACAAATAATTTTGCTCAAGTCATATGGGAATCTAACAATTTTTCTTATAATTTAAATTCTTACATTCATAACTCTAATTTGAAGTTAATCAAATAATTTTAAAAACATTTAATTGTAATTCTGTTAAATTTTAATGGATTTTTCGTTCTTTTTGCATGGAAACATCATTCATACGTTTCTTGTTATAAAATTTTAGCACCAACTTTGATAGCACTTACACATCTTTTAGTGCGTTGGAATTTTTTTTTTACTCTACTCCATTCTAATTTTGACTGTATAACATAACTCAAATTAATATTTATATCTTGAATAGACTCAAATAATTTATCTTCTGTTTAACACATATCATAGAGCCCCATGAAAATTAAATGACCATATACAGCAAGTTTCCTTAACCATAATTGAAATGTTTTCATTTCAGAAATACAAAAATCACGAATGATATTTTAAAGAACCGAACTTAGTACTTGTACCACTTTGTCTTCGACAATTGTTCTTATATGAAGTGGTCCGCCTTTATTATTTGCTTTTATTAAATAAAAATATATCCATATATATTCAGAGCTAAGTGAGATTTTTGAAAGGAAAGATGGATTTTGTTTTGAAGAGAAGAATAAATAAAAATAATAAGAAATAAAAAAAAAAAAAAAAAAAACTCTTTGGCTTTTCACATATATATAGTATTTGAGATTTTCCCCTCATACTTCAATGGTTGTGGACTATTTGGGCGTCATATTTCTCCATTGAATTTCGATCTAGTTTTTTTCACGGTTTATTGGCAATGTGCGAATAAGAGACTAAGGCTTCATAAGAAAGTGGAAAGCCCCTGGATATTTAGAAGAATATATATTTCTCTATTTTATTGCTTTTTACTTTTCAGTTAGATTTTTGAGGCGTTTCTTTTCTCTGAGTCGTTGGTCTTTGAAACCTATGAGTTTTATAGGCCAGTGCTGAATTTCATTTCAACGGAGGCAGATGAATCTCTTTCGAAATATGTATATTTTAATAAAATTTTATTTGGAAATACTTAACAAGTTATTTTTCTTAATTAAATTTTGTATTTGAAAAAGTTAGGTACTGTTCACAGTATAATTTTTTATGAAAATTATATTATTATATTAAATAACTTTAAAATATGTTGATAGGTTTATTATAATTGTGTAGATAAATCAATGTTTCGTTTACAATTATTTTTAAATAGTGCCTGTTGGTGTATATTTATGTATAATATTATCAAGATATTTGAAGTTTAAAGCAGTTTTCAAGATGGATGATCAAAAATAATTACTTCTATAACGCAACAGAACATTTTATTTTGAGGGTAAAATGTAATTCTTTATAAATATATTGAATCAAAACGAACTATAAGTTAATCAGCATTGGATACTGTTATTTTTAAATCGATATTCGTTATTTAAATGCTAAAAAGTTAAGTAACTTATCGCAATATAGTTTTTTTTTTTTAATCAAGATAATAATTTAGTTTTTTGTTATTTAATATGATTATGATTAAATTAATAATTATAAAATGAATTTAAATCATAATTTATATTAATTATTATAAAAATGATATCTAGATGGTTGTCTAGATGTACCCGACAAAATTCTAGACGGCTGTCATCATTTATTAATTTATGTATAAATATGATAAATAAGGACCTGAAATTGACAGGATTTGTTCCCTTTTCACATTTCGAAATTATGTAAGAAGCTAGTATTTTTCCTCAATCTTGTGTGTATACTTTCCATCGTTTTCAATAATCTTGTAATGATTAGTAATTAACACTTTATGATGAAAACGTGGAACAAATGCTTGTATCATTTTCGTATCTGTTAAAATAATAACTTTAAAGGTTGAATACTTTAGAAACTCATTAGAGATCCATAGTAAAGCTAATGCGTGAATAATATAATACTTAATTGTTCAGTGTTCACATCTGTTTTTTGTTTTTTTCAGATTTAAGAAGAAAAAATATCTTTAGGAAAAATAAAATTGATAGAATATTGTTATATTAAATGCGTAAATAGTAAAATAAAAATAAAAAATAAAAAAAGCAATATAATTTGACTAGTTTTTTTTTTTTTTTTTCAAATTTAAGGAGAAAATCTTTAGCTTGATTTTATCGAGAATCAAAAGAAAGTTATTAGAATATAGAAATTTATTACATAATCAATGAGTAAATAATTAAAAAGCAGAACAAATAATAAATATTTTTTTTCTTCCAAATTTGAGGGGAAATATATTTGTCTCGCATTTATATAAATTAATTCATGCATTGTAAGACTCTAAACGGATGATATGTAGCATTACTGTCTAAAAAGAAAATATTATTATATGTAGGGTATTCAAAGAAAAAAAGCATTCAATTTCCCTAACTATTCTTTGTCCCCTGTCCTGTATAATAATGCAAATATAGACGATTACAAACTGAAATTAAAGACGTTTATCACAAAAATTAATTATTTGGTAGATTTCATAAAAAAAAATATTAATGTCATTGATGAAACATCAGATGAAAACTCAAAATGAATTATTTTGAAGAAATTCATTGTATAAAAACGAAAATGTAGTAAAGTCAATTATAAGACGAAAATACATGCTTCATAAACAGTGATTTCTTGCTTTAGTGATTTTTTTTATTGCTTTTAACTTTTAAATAAAAAATTTACTTTGTTATAATTTTTTTAAATATCCCTGACTTTTTTTTCCCCTCCAGAATCTCTAATTTTCCAGATACTTTCCGCTTTCCATACTTTCCCTGTTATTTATCACCTTGAAAAAAACTTATCAAGCGAGTTTCCACTTGCGGAATCTTCCAGTATTACACGACTCTCCAATCAATCCTTTAGCATTCCCCAATAGTATCTCAAATACAATGTTCATCCCACATCCCATACAGAGGATCTCCATCCCATTCTCCTGACACCATCAATGCACCGCCATGATGATGGTCCAGGGCATAATTATCTGCTCCCAACAGGGCCAATGGAATTAATCCCCCCCCCCTCCTGAATCGATAGTGAACAGGAGGTTGGAAGGGGGGGGGGTCAATGTAATGACCCTGATATTTACCCCGATTGGGCCGCTCTATATAGAGGCTGATGGAGTTAGGATTCGAGAGGTGTGTGTTCATCGTATAAATAGGGCCCTGTTTGAAGAGGTCTATTGGATTGGAGGTTTTAAGGCTTAATTGATTTGGAGAGGTGGTGGCGGTTCACCGAGCCCTAAAAACATTGAGGGATTATAGGGACATAGAGAGTCAAGGATTCTGGGAACTAATTTGAGGGGATGGTTTGCTATGTCGAATGTTTTGAGCTATTCAAATGGACTTCTTTTGAAATTTTTTGCTACCTGTTTATTTTTTTAAAAATAAGTTTTGGTATTGTAGATTAGGTTTATGCTCTCCTGCATTTGTTCAAGAACAAAATAGGTATTGAAACCGGCCGTTTAACCCTTTGAAGCATGAATTTCGGTTTAATTTCAGGTTTTAATGACATTTAGTATGCGCCGTCTTTATGTGTAGAAAAATGATGGAGTATAATTCCTTTTTGCAAAAAAAATATTTATTTTAATTCTTGTAGGTGGATATGTTATGAAATCACAATGCAAATAATAGTGAACACACATGACGTACCTATTCAATTTTTTTATGCCTACAAAATTGCACTTTGTTTCATGTCGTATAAAATCGAAAAATTACATAGATTATTTAGGTTATGTGGTTTCGCTGTAAAACCAGTCTGCGTATAGAAGTAAAAAGTTAAGTAGTTTCTGTGAGGAACCACTATACTTCAGAAAGATTTAAGTTTCGAATATCAACAGCTAGGTCCAAATTATTGAATTATTTTTGTAAGTCTATATGCTTAACTAAAGGTTTACCTCTGTATGCGAGCAAACTGTTGATATATATATATATATATATATATATATATATATATATATATATATATATATATATATAATTTTAATTGATGCGATAAAAAATGTCATTTCAGTGGTATGCAATTAGGCAATCATTAACTACCTATGAATCAAAGGCGAAAAAACATTAAACATACATTATATGGTAAATTTTTTAATTTAAATGTTACTTCCTTTTAAGTAAAACCTTAGCTCACAATATGTTGTTCGAACCACCAAAAGTATTTTAAACAGTTATCAAAAACATTATTATTCAGTAAACTCTATTTCTGTTTTAAAAAAATTTCAGCTTAAGTTACAATTTCTTATGTTATCCTAATGCATTTAAAACACGCTCTTTTTTATTGGGCTAGGCTCACAAAAAAAAAGGCTTCTATATGACTTTATTATGCATAAAATGTGCTGTAATTTAAGAATAGTTAGTAATTTAAGAATAGTTATTATTATTTAATAAAAGCATTGTCTTTTTATACAAATCTTTTTGAACTACAAGAATAAGATAAATCTACATGAAAGTATTGATAAAAAATGCATAAAAACAAACAAAAAAACCTGCAAATGAAAATATAATTATAAAATAAGAATAATTAAAATGACTGATTTTTTTGTGCTAAATTAACACAATATCCGATAACACTCCACGTTCCAAACAATTCTCCATCAATTCAAGATCCTCACCTGCGAGTCCTTGAGTCCCAGTTTCTCCGCCAGTTTCTTTCTGTCGGGCTTCGAAATGTACTTCTGTATCTGGAACCTCTTCTCCAAGCCCTGTCTCTGCGCGTCGCTGAACACCGCCCTCCGCATCATGCCTCGGCGGGGCTTTCCTCTTGCCGCCGCGGCCCACGGGAAAGTGGCGGGAAGGGGGAAGGTCACCCCTCCGCCCAGAGATCCCTGGGGATGGAACCCAAGGCCGGACACGGTCACGCCGGGGAGGCCGGAGGTGGGACCTAAGAGAAACAATTTGAAGACATTTATTTAGTTTTATAAGGTGCTAATAGTTTTCTTGAAAGAACTACAATAACATAGAGGTCCTGACTCCACTCAATCCATCTTGATAAACATGAATTAATATTAATATACACTGAATATACGTGTTTTTTTTTAACCCACTGGCGGTCATACACGTGCATATGCGTCATTTGATCCTCAAGTTTTCGAACAATACACAACATTTTTAAATTTTCAAATAAAATTTAAAATAAAATATTTTTTAAATATTTTTATTAGGATGATAGGTTTGTATGCGACCTCAATGTAAAATTACCCATACGTAAAAAAAAAAAAAAAAAAAAAAAAAAAAATATTTGAATTAGAAATATAATTTACAAATTTTTGCAGGGAAAACAACTGTAGAAATTAGCCCATATCCTGGACAGTCAGTGGATAAAGTACAGGATGGGATGGTACCTTAAAACGCTTCTTTAAAAGGAGATCACTAACTTGCATTGTTTTAAACGTATGAACTTTTACAACAGTATAATAAAAATATTATATCAGTAAAAATGTTTAAATGTAAAATAATGAGTTTTTTTAAAAATTATTATATAAAAAAAAAAAAAAAAAAAAAAAAATGACGAGTTAATTTCCAAAAACTTTAAAATTGTAATGATTAAAAATTTACTCACTTATTTCCCCTTCAGATTACTTTGTTAATGAACTAATATTAATGTTAAAATTACTTTAAAATTACTGCTAGTGTTACTATTAACAGTCTAAGGATTGGGGTATTATAAAGCAATTCCTCGGCAGATATTGAGGCCGAAAAAATAAAGAATTAGTTATTTAAGATAGGGACTGGTTGATGTTGTCTCAAAACTATTACATAATTTGATAGAGCTCATCCAGATGATCATTTTTGCATAAGGGTGGGAGATGTAAAAAAGTACATTTTAAGGTCATGATTTTGCCCTCGAACAACCTCTCATGTTGCATGTCAAAATACCCGTTTTAACAAGCTCGTATCTGAAGAAAGTATAGATGTTCAAAATAGTAACTTCTTAAGAACCTTGGAGCTTGAAATCGTTGAAATAGTATATATTGAAGCGTATGTCATGTAAGGAAAATCTAAAAACTTTACTAATGGTCCATACACGTATCATAAAGATAAGTTACCCACGTGTCAGTAGCTTCACTATAAGTTCTGTTTAGTTGGATGCTGCAATTTTATAGGAGTTACGACCATTTTCATTAATTTTTTTAGCAATTGTTTTTATTTAAATATAAAATAACGATTAGCACGTAAAAAGATATACGTTGTTAAACCCCTTTTAAAAAGAAAGATTTTAGTCAATATTAGGCGCCAAAATTCATGCGCAGAATAATCCATTTGGTTCTTTAAAACGTATGGGTATATTTGGTTTATGTTCTTCCCTGGCCATATTGTTTGTCGTAACTGATATTATGCCAAACTAATTAATCAATGACAATTGGTCTATAAAGTATGGTAAAAACAGTTGCACTTAGATACCTTATTCTTCATAGCTATTTTTTAAATAATTATTTGATTTTGCTTATTTTATAAGCTGGATTTGTTATTAATGATTTTATTATAATGGGTATAGTTCAGTCTCATTTAAGTTTTCAAAATATTGTACAAAATTAAATATTTAAAAAATTCTGAAAATAAAAACTTTAAAGTACATTTAAATTTTATTACGATGCAGTTTAATAATAAAATCTTTTCAACAATCTATTGCTAAAAAGCATAAAAAATCCACAAGAAAAATAATTCTATTAAATTATTATTATTGAACTTCTAATACGATCCACATAATAGCGGAAAGTAATTTAAAATAAAAACATCTAATTAATATCCAGAAAATAATCAGAATTATTATTTGAAAACAGAAAGCAATGGAACAAAAACACAAACAAAAAATGTAATTATGTGTAACGACGTTTTAAAAACAACTCTAATTATTGTCCAGAACATAATTGGAGTTTCCTAGTTTCATTTGTTTTTAAATATTTTGCGTCACAAGTGTTGAAAAACGCAAAGAATGGAACAATGAAGAAAAACCGGTAATTATTTCGGTAATTAACTTGTAAATGAGAACTGGAAAACCTTCTATTTCTTTCGAAAGCTACTGTTTTATAAAAAGGATTTTACACAGATTTCTTTCAACAAGGAATTCATCACTTTGAACAGTATTTTTTAAGTTGATTATGTTCTCAATTTTTCTAAGTACAAAATAAAAACGCCTAGTTTCGGTTTTGAAAAATTGTTTAAGAAAACCCTAATAATAATAAAAGCCCTTCAAGTGTTTTTAACAAACATAACTTAAAGCAGGAAATCGTTGTAGCCAAGGTGATCGTTGCATTGAAAGAGTTTTTTGTTTCCATGTTTTTCCAAAGCAGTCAACATGTTTCAAAATGTTCACATTTTTATGTTTTCAAGAAATTTGAAGCTTTTAGATAATTAAAAAGTTCTTGTGCTTGTTTTTAGGTAGAATTAACTTTCACTACAGTAATTGTAAGTTAGTTTTATTACTTTGATTCTGAATTCATTTTAGCATTAAATTACTTTAGATAAAGCAAAATAATTTTAATTTTGACGTAGCATATATTTTATTAAATTCATTTTATCATTGATTCTGCTAAACATAAAAGGTGTAATTTGTTTTGCATTTTACATGTTAAAAATAAAGTAGGGTGTTTTTGGTTATGTGTAAAGAACATAGTTAAATTCTCATTTATTCTATTATTTAGAGGATGCTTTACAGAAAGTTAATTGAAAGAATTAGCAGGAAAATATGTTTAAATCACAAGTGAGATGAAACTAATTTAATATTTAAATAGTTTACGAAATCAACCTTTTATAATATTCTGCATAATCTATAAAATGAAAAGGTTTATGTATGTATAATTACCAATCTACTCTTACATTTTTAATATTTACACAACCATTTATCTTTTTTATACACTCAAGATTTATATTTTAAGAATTTGATTTTTATTGTTTACCGGTTATAATTCATAAATATTTTTTTATAACACCACAGGTACTTCAATTTTTTTTTTTTTAAATAAAAATGCTGAAGTACTTTAACCATTTTAAGGCCTAAGTATTCTACACCTACATTTTTAAGTGTATATTAATTTTCTACACCACTGTCAAACAATCGTACATTTATTTCTCATTTAATTTCTAATGAGAGAATGTGGCTGAATTTTAATTTCTCTATATTAAAAAAAAGGAAGGATTAAAAGGAGGGGAATAATATAATGATCCGATTTGCAGGTGCGTATTTTTTAAAAAAAAATGTCTTGTTCCAAATCATTATTGTTTTAAGTTTAAAAATTGTCTTAAACATTCAACTGCCAAAATATGAGACTCGTAGCTTAAAAATTTTAAATACGCAAATGCTTAGCATATGGAAAATTGTAACATTATATTCCAAATATGAACACGACCAGCATGGTCACCGTGACGTCGGATAGCAATTGATCTGTGACGTTACCATGCATACTCCTCTTTTAACCAGTTAACTGAAGAAAATACTTTTAATGAACTTGTTTCAAAATTGGAACTTTTTCTTTGTATTAATAAGTAATATCATCACATGTCAAGTAAAGAAAATCGTTTTTATTTATTGACTTTATTTATTTCAATAAAAATGTTTATGGTATTTCATATATGAATATAATACTTTCAATGCGTTCAACATATTCCATGACGAAAAATCTCGTCATGTCCATAGAAGTAGTCTTCCGAGTATGAAGATGTATTTTATTGTACCCATTTAACAGGTTAATGTACAAAGTAGGTTTTTTTTTTTTGTCAGATAGTAACAAAAAATATTATGGTTTTGAGAGTTGAATCACATTTGATGTCAATTTGAATCCTATTGTTTTCAAAGATCATACTTTATTGATTTCCAGAATCACGTCACAAAGCTTTCACTGACCGACGGGCAGTTATTATGTATTTTTAATAACAATCCACAAGCATAGAGAGGTCGGAGCTTGGCAAGCGTTGCCAAGCAAGTGATTTGATTGTAAAGTAATCCGTGGAGATAGCGAGTGTTAACGATCAAGGTATGGAGCCCCCTAGTAATTTTAATAAATATACATACAGTCAAACTCCGTTAACGCGAAGTCTATGGGGCCACCGAAATTGTTAGCGTTAACCAAAAAATGCTTTTACTTCGCGTTAAACGGGATTCCATGTTAAGTGATTACGCGTTAATGGGGTTTGACTGAATTTGAAATTGAAAAAACAGCAAAAAATAATATTTGTAACTTCTTTCACTTGCACACTATGTTAGCTATCCCTTTGAAAGAGTATACTAACGGCGAAGCAGTATTCACAGCATACGTTCGAGTGCGAATTTTGACTTCGATGTACAGTAAAAACTACACTAGGAGTATGAAAAAGAAAAGCAGCATAGACAATATGTTTTTGCAACAATTAAAACTTTCATTGAATATGTAGCAATACAAATTACTACTTTCAATCTTTACAGTTAGTAAGCTGTATTTTAAGAGAAATATACTGACAAGAAAGTTACTACTTATCTACTTTTACAGTTAGTAAGCTAATCCTCATGATGAGTATACTAACAGTAAAGCAACTTTTACATAACACGTTCTTATACCAATTATTACTTTTATTAAATAGCCTCTGTCGCTATATATATATATATATATATATATATATATATATATATATATATATATATATATATATATATATATATATATATATATATATATATATATTACAAAATGTGTGTGTATCGAAAAATGACAACTTTAGAACTAATTATGTTAAAATGAGACCAGAATATTTACTATGCATTTTTATTATAATTTCCATTCACGCCATGGAAATTGCTCCCATTAAATTCATTCCCACAAAATGCATTCAGGAGACAAAACCGTTAGATAACATAAAGTATGCGCTGTCATTAAGTATTCCGAAAAGCATTAAAATGTAAATCCGCTGAAACTTGTTCCACTCGTCGTCTCAATTCTGGTCATTTTCCGAAAGCCCTCATTTAAAATTCGCCAAATCTAATAAAACAAATAAACACACGCTAAGTGGTGACGTTGGATGAGCGAAAAGGGGTCTTTTGATTATTTAAATGAAGCATTTAAAATATAATGTGACTGTAACAGCTTTCGCGGAATATAAATATTTTTGAAAAATGGACTCAGACTCCAATCGTGGGTCTTAAGTATCTATTTAATGACGGTTACGGTTACAAAAGAACAGGATAAATGACAAAAAAATCCCGCTTCAAATTAAGATTTTTATTTTATGTGAGGGGAGGGGGGTTGAAATAAAGAGGATTCGAGGGGCTGTATTCACAATGCATTATTAATGGTTCTTTTGGAGTTAATGGTGTTTAAATGTGCGATCTTATTTTCATTTGTTAGAAATATTGGAGAGATAGAAGTTTATGAATTCAATTTTTGGATTAGTATTATTAAAAATTTGTTGCAACGCTTTAACAGGGGGAAAAAAAAAAAGGGATTATTTGATTGGAATTGATATGGGTTATTTTTTCGATTGGAAATGGTAATTTGTTTTATTTTCTTTATGTGATTTTCTCATTTTAATTTCTACATATCAATAAGTTATATGAAAATGAAAATCGGGAATCAGAATATCTTATTTACGCGAAATAATAAATGAAATGTTACAAAATTAAATGTTGTTAGGAATTGGAACAGTGTTTTTTTAAATGGACATTTTTTCATGTAATTTTTGTCACGTAAACCAAAGAAGTTTTGTTTTTAAATTAATAAACAAGTAAAAATTATCGTTAATGCCATTGAAATTTGTCTTTCAAAATAATGTTAACTTTTCTAAATTAAAAATATCTATTAATTACATTACGTGAACTAGTTCTGAATTACTTGACCTAGATAATTTGTTCAGTATAGAGAAATGTTAGTTAGAAAGCTTTTGGACACAGGATAAATAGGAAATGCAAAATATAAAGTTTTTCAGAAAACATTTGCATTAGAATTTATAAAATGCTAATACTAAACCATTTAATGGTTAATTATAGGCTAATTTAGATATATAGTTTATAATATTTTTTTTATCTTAATATATAATTTTTTTTTTAAATAAAGTAATCTTGGCTGTTATTCTATAATGTTTTGGTTACTAAAAGGTATTTCACCCATCATAGTGCTTTTAAAAAAATTTCGCAACGTAACATTTTGTTCTTCTAAGTTTGAAATTCCAATCACATAGAAAACTTAAAGAACTTTCTTATAGTATTTTGTATTGAACTATTTTGTAACGAACTTTTTATTAATATCCCAAACAGATATTTCAAAGTACTCTATGTGATATTCCGAAGTAATTAGGTGATGATAATGTGCGAGTTACAACTGTACCTGCGCAATTCCAACTTTGATCCATTGCAGGAAAAAACGCATTTGCTCTAGGGAATAACATTTGAAATTGAATTTGATATTTTTAACTTCCGATTTGAGAAAAAAAAAAACTAGACTATGAAAATTAATGGAACAAATAATCACAATGGACTTGCAAAAGTTCAAAATAAAATGCATAGAAAGCTAAAAGGATAGAACATTTTAGCATCTTTTCTTGCTTCAGACATTTCGAAAGCTTGCAATGACTCAATCAATGGATTTAAATTTGCAACATGTTCATATATTAATACCTATTTTCAAGCCATATTTTATACGAAAATGGATTTTATTCTCTACTTGTGACAAGACTTTAACCTAGATTATAACACCTATAGCAAAGTACAATGCGATCAAAAAGTACGAAATAAGCTCCCTCTATGTTAAACAGTGTATCTCAATTAGGATAATACCACAGTACATCTCAAGAGAATACTTCTTGAAAGGCCATTACAATTTCTTAACAGTACTTTCCCGTAAGTTGCTTTATCTATGGCTGTCCTATCAATTTTTTCTTACGCTCAACGAGATTTATCGGTTGAATGCCAATGATAATGTTTGCGAATGATGGATATAGAGAATATATTTCCACATTATACCTAACACGATTTTTCTTTCTTGTCTTCTACTTGTAAGAAAAGTTTATATAACTTATAACTCCCATTGCATTAAAGTAAAAACAGATAAAAAAATAAGAAATAGGCCCGCTCTATGTTAAAAAGTGTACGGCAATTAGAAAAATACCACAGTACATTTCAAGATCCTTGATAGGCTGCCGTTCCAATTTTTTCGACAGTACCTGGCCATAAGCTTCTTTATCTATGATCGTCCACTCAATTTTTATTCTATATCCAATGATAGTCATCACTCGAAGGAACTCGAACTACTGGATATGGAGTATATACTTCCACATCATACCTTATATAAAATTGATTTTATGTTCTACTTATAATAAGATTTTTATATATTTTATAACTCTCATTGTATTTAAGAACAAAAAGATTAAAAAAAAAAAGTAATAAATAGGCCTCTTCTTCAATAGAGTGCATCAATTAGGAAAATACCACAGAACGTTTCAGAAGAACCATCCTTGATAGGCCATTCCAAATTTTTTGACAATACCTGTCCACAAACTGCTTTATCTATGATCGCCCCCTCAAATTTTTTCTTTATCCAAAGATATTCATCAGTGAAATGGCAATGTCTGCAACTACTGGATATAGAGTATATACATCCAGATCATGCTTTATATGAAATGAATTTTATCTTCTACTTGTAACAAGAATTTTATATAGGTTATAACTCTCATGGCATTAAAGCACAAACAGATCAAAAGGTAAGAAATCGCCATGTCAAATAGTGCGCAGCAATTAGGAATATACCACAGTACATTTCAAGAGAACCATCCTTGATAGGCCATTCCAATTTTTTCGACAGTACCTGCCCACAAGCTGCTTTATCTATGGCCGTCCCCTCAATTTTTTCCCATATACAAAGAGATTCATCGGTGGAATGACAGTGGTAATGTCTGCAAATGCTGGATATAGAGGAGGGGGGTGGCAGCTTTTTTGCCTTTTGACTGTATTACACCCGCAGTTGCGCTTAATGGCCTGATGGCTAATGCGTCGTTTCAGCTTCGAGCACATTCTACAGCAGATGGCAGAGCATAAGAATGGGCGAGGAGAAAAAAAGAGATGGAATTATATGTGTGTGGAAGGGTCCTTGTGGAAAAGTGGCGTAATGGGTTTGTTTCTATTGTTTTACCTGTGATGGGCTCGCCACTGCTGTATTAGTAAAGTATTGTAAAGCTTCATCGATGCGTATACGTCAAACGTATCAATTAGCTACTGGATTTGTTAGATTTTTTTTGTTTTTAAATCTGTAAAATGGTAGAAAGGTGTATGTTCACTAACTTAGATTTTTTATTTTTTTTTTATTTTTTTATTTCCAAGGTTGAGTATGAGAACCTGGTATTCACATAAAATACTTGGAGCTTTGTACTTATTTTTATTTACTAAGTTTTACTTTGTATTTTTTTCACACTTAACAGCAAGGCCAAACGTTACGAATTTTCTAGAAATAATTATGAAAAAAATGTAAGATCATTTACAATGCTCTAAATTTTCAGTTTCTAAAATTTTATCGTAATAAAAGCGTTGGTATATGATGTACATTTGAAATAGAATGCAAAATACACAGACAAGAAAATTAAAATCTAAAACTTTAAATTAATGCAACGGATTTTCATAGCTTTGTCATATGTATTAAACACTAAACCTTCTTACACACCAAATTTTTTAAAGACAATAAATCCTGTTTTCGTAAATTAAATAATTTTAAAATGCTTCTTATACCACAAAATGCATTTAAAGGGAAATTAAGCTTTGTCTAGATTAGAAGCTATTTTTTTCTGAAATAAAGCTCACTAATTTTTAAAAATATTTTTTTATATTTCTTAAAAGTTTATGTTTGCAATATGCTTTATGTGTTTTCTATCTATAACATGATAATAAAAATCTTTATAATTGTATTTCGAATAGAGTATTTTTTTATGAACAGTAACATTTTACTACATACAGAGATAATTTAATATGATGTTTAACGGGGTTTTTAATAACATATTTGTGTGGTTTATAATTATACTACAAACAACTCAAGATCGAAGTATATTTTATTCTAGATTTAAATTAATAAATTAAAGAAAAAAAGCTCTTTTTTTTAAGTACACCGAAAAAATTCGGGTAGTTTACACCATTTTAACTCGAAATATTTTCGGCAATATGAGATAAAAAGTCCTTCCTGAAGTTGGAATGCAAAAGGCAGATAAAAAGATGGGTTTACATATAACAAATGGGCTGCTTTCTTCAAAAGGGGAAAAAAATAAAACGAGAAGAAATAATGAAATGTGAATTGTGGTCGGGATCAATTCAGGAATCAAAGTACTTAAGCAGCATGTGGCGCCGGAGATTTAAGGCCGGATTTTAAGCGATTGCATTTAGACTTATGTATTCCATTCGCAGAAACTAGAATGTATATCTTAAGTCACGTAAACATGTTTACCATTAATGAGAATACATTTTTAACATCATATCCGCATTTGCACGTACTGTTATTACGGATTTATTTTTGTTAGGTACATGTTTTACTTTAGTATAAGATATCTTGCATGATATTCTTTTTTCCTACGAAAGTTCAATAAATGTTTAAATGGAGTAATAGTTCATTTCAATGGAAATAATTAATGATTAAAAACGTTCAAGAAAACTCATTAAATGTAAAACACAATTAAAAGTCATATAATTATATAATTTTCAGTTTATGGTGAAATATAGTATCGAATGAACTGTAAAAGTTTGTTTTGAATTCTAAAATGTACATCTATACCACTTTGGTGTTAATGTTCAAGATCATCCAAAGCTATGTTGTTTTTTGAGTTTACAAAGAGATGCATTTCAACTTAAATATACTGTAAATGTATTGATATTCAAATAAACGCAAATTATGGAAAACATGAAAGCTAATATAAACCAAACGTCAATTTAATTTACAATTGCCGAAGAAGCTTCAGGAAATTGTGAGGCCAAATTTGTATGTCTTAAGCATAAGTAATTTTTGTAAATATTATTTATTACATTACTAAAGCAAATAACTTTGCTTAGAGAGTCGTGTTTTGTTCTATAGTGGTCATCAAAATAATCACTTTTGCCATGTTGGTCCTTGTCTTTCAGAGTTGAGTTCTTTTTGCAAACGTGGGTTTAATTTGTTTATAGTCCGTATAAATTTTAAGAAATATTCTACATTCCATAATATTATTCTAATAATGTGTGCGGTTCCCCCCCCCCCCCAAATTGTTCAGTGCAATTTATACATATCTAATTAGTAGATATAATTTAGGAAAATATTTTATATGATATTATCAAAAACTTGACTGCAATTGTTTTCTATTAAGATAATTTTATAATAATACAAAAGGTATTAGTTTTAATTTTAAAATAAATATTTTAGTACATAATTATTTGCAGTTAAGTTAAAAACTTGAAGTAAATTTCCTTACAAAATATTTTTGACTAACTTTTGTTGTGTAAAGTAGAGAGGCAAATAATTATAATCTTATTGCATTTATATTTGACCAATTATAGAAATGTTTTATAAAAAAACATTTCTTTTAGTTTCTATTAAAAAAAAAAAAAAAAAAAAAAAAAAAAAAACCTGAGACTTTCTTTATTTACATTTATTACAAACTCCAATTGAAAGAAATCATTTTGAATAAGCCCCTAATTTTCTCTTTCCAAAAGGAATGTTTTCGCAAGGGGAGGCCTATTTGTAAACTCATTTTCCTTCCACAAAGCCGCCTCATTTCTTTTGATCGCGAAGAACGCACGTGCAGCTGTTACCAGAGATACCCCACAGCCAATCAGAACAACGATCCAGGTCGATATTTAAAAACTCAGCAAAAAGAACAAACTCTTGTCAGCCCAAAAGTCGCATTCGAATTTAACGAAGCATTTGATGTTTAGGCTTAGCTCCCTTCCCCCCATTCGGTTTTTACAGGGATTTCCCGCAACTTCAACATAGCAGGAAACCCTACCAGAAAAGGCGATCTCTAAATGCCGAAGCTTTTCTACTTATTTTCTATGAATAGACCAAAAAGTTTATAAAAAAGAGTCTTTATTTTTCTTTTGACGACTGCTGCTCTCTTTTCTCCCTTTTTTATACATCTTTCGATAAGAGAAAATTTACTTTCTTGTGGCTGTTTGCGCGTCAAGCAGTGCCACTACGGGAGGTTCTTCAAACTAGACGGGGCATTCAATGCAAAGCTTCCGTTTTTGTAAAGACCGGTTACTTTTTGTAAGATAGACTTAAAGCTTTCTTTTTCTGCAAGTGTGGAGGGGGCTTTATATTAAATGGGGGACTTATCCAAAACTGTGACTGTGGGTAGTGAGGTAAAATTGCTTGCATAAACACGGTCACTTCATCTGTTTGTGTAAAACGTTTTTTCTTTTCCTTTTTACAGTCATTTTGGCTTTGTATTTTTTTGAATAAAGGGAAGCTACTGTTCCATTTGACTTCATTCTTTTCAAGGCGGTTGTTTTTATAAAATCAAACAAGAAAAAAGGGTGGGGCAAAGCATAGTATCATTAAGTCATACTCAATCTATGTCTGGTATTTTTTGTATGGATATAAAAGAGCTTATACTACTCATTTATAGTTCATATACATGTTTATCACTTGAAAGTTTTAAAAAAAAAGTTGGTCGATGTCATTAGAAATTTTTCCTTCAAGGTATATACTTCTATTAGAGCCTGCTCTTAAATTCTTAGTGATTATTGCATATGACGGTCAATTTAAATCAAGATTCAGATGAAGTGTTTTAATTTAAGAGTTCCAAATTTAAAACATTTTTAAATAAAAAGATAGTGCTAAATTAAAGTGTATGTGTTTTAGTTGAAGTAATAGTGTCTTTATGTCTATGTGATATTTCTAAAAAATTCGTTTCTTATTTAGTAAATTATAAAAGGATTATAAATGATAAATATTTCTAAGAATAGTTATTCTTTATTCACAACCAGAGTACTACAACTGCAAACTAGACTGCAAAATTACCATCTTAAGCAAACATTACTGATACTATATAGCACAGATGTAGTATATACCTTAAAGCTCAGTTGTGTATCTCGGAATTATAGAAACCTAAATAAAAAAATTGCTATGACATCGTAATTAAGGCGAAAAATATCTAAAACATTTACCTAGAGTTAGAACAGTGAGTTATTAATCGAAATCGTATTAGACTTTATATTTTTTTTCACTCTGTTGCCTATCTACAGTTATCATTGATGAATTGCGTCGTTAAGGTACCAATGCACATTCGAAAATGTTTTCTTTCATTTTTAAATTAGACTAAAAATTCTTATCACACTTAACAAGTGTTAAAAAACTAATATATCTGCACAATTTTTTTTTTTCATTCCATTATTTTTAATTAATTAAAATTTAATTACCTATTTAGGATCTAATTGCACCAGTCACTAAATCTGGAATTTGTTTAGAATATTATAATTCAATTACAAATGATTCGCTATATATATATTTCAAAAATTATTCTTTGGGTATATTAGATCTTAGTAGCTTTCTTGCTCCGCATTTTGCACTTTAAATTACAATAACTTTTTTAATTGGTTGATTCAAACTGAAGTTATATACACTGTAAATGCTGGTGTCTTAAATTTAGACACAAAATGTCTGAAAAATTCATTTCAGACACATTAGGTGACTTATTTTGCACAAAGGTGGTTTACTTCAAATTTCAGACATTACACGGGTTTTAAATTGCTTTCAGTCACAACAAGTAACTGAAAATAAGACACTTCTTACCAAATTAAGACATTTCAAAATTCAGACGCTTCTCGCTTTCAGACAGTACGACCATGGGCCGTAGCAATTATATCATTCAAGTTCATTTACCAAGTAAAAGGAATACCTTTAAATTTTGAAGGATCCCAAAAAAAGTGTTGTTGTTCACAGAAATCCAAAGTTGTTTTATGTAAACGAGCATAGTTTTTAATATTTAACTATTAAAAGTAGATCTACTTTCCCAGACCTGTTTTCAAGCCAATAAGAAATTTTCAAAACCAAAATATAAAATCAATAATTTAGAGTTATAAAAATGTTTTATTTTTTATTTTATTTATCAGTATAAAATGCCAAAACCAAGTCACTAGAATATTATATATAAAAAATAAAACAAAAAAAGAAATTTTTCTTGTATCTTTCCGCTGTAACGTTGTTTGTTTACCTTTGAAACTCGTTATGATCGTTTGAAATCGCGCCAAGCGGACAGGAATACGGAAACTCTCACTGTGTCGAAAAATATGGTGGCAAAAAAAATAAATGATGTTGTTACACAAAAGTAGCTGTGTAATTTCAAATCTCATGAAGCTGAGCTGCAGTCTGAAAAATTATTTTGATGCGCTGCTCTGTTTCACGCCATTCACCAATAGCTCTAGAGTACCAATTGAGAATACCAATACCTTCAACCGTCAGCAAGTTTTTTTTAAAAGCATTGTACTTTTCTGAGAATTTAAAGAATCCACATAGTATTGTGTGTCTTGGATTAGTAATATGTGAACTCAAGTGTATCTTGGTTACATCAGTAAGAATAACACGCTAAACCGTATTTTCAGAAAATACAATTATCTTTCACACAAATTTGTGTTGTTTCTTATTGCATGAAGCCTTTAAGAAGCATGTGGTGGTGTAGATGCAACACCTAGGCACTAGTGGTCACTTTCCCTAGTGGTTAGCATGCCTGTCTACTGACCTAGGAGTGACATTTTTAATCCAGTTAGCTCACATTCTCTCCAAAGTGGTGACTACCGAACAACTGAATCATGCTGTCATCTATCGGCGCCTTCTGAAAAATTTACTGCACGACTTCCACACTACCAACTCAGCAAGCAACTTTTTCTCTCACACAACCACTCAACTCTCATGTAACGAACTCAACTCGCACACAAGCAACTCAATCGTTCGACCCCTTTGTGACTCACTGCGAAGTGTCTATGTGGTGGTCTCGTGTACAAATGACAGATACAACATCTAGGCACTAGTGGTTCTTTTTGCCTAGCGGTAAGCATGCCTATCTACTGACCTAGGAGTCCTGGGTTCGAATCCCATTGGCGCACATTTGCTCCAGCATAGACAGCAATACGACATTCATTTTCATATGTAATTGCGGGTTTTTTTTTTAATTTAAAGTGTATTCTCAGCAAAAAGTCTATCTATTAAAGCAAACTTTGTCCAAATTGGTTCTGTAGATCATGAGTTATAGGCCAATATTAACCTATTCCTGATCAATGATTACAACATCATTTGAATTCTTCCATTTGACGGGTACCAGATAAAAATAGCCAATTTGCAGCGATAACTTATTCAAACTAATAACTTCCAATCTATGATAAGGTTTGGTTTGTCAGTCTCCCAAACTAATGAATAAAAATAAAAGTTCACTAGATCAAAATATTATTTTCGCGTAAACATTTCAGCTTGGCGATAACTACGCCAACTTTCCGACTTAACGGTTTTTGGTACCCGTCTAACGGAAAAGTATCAAATATTGTGGCCAGAGTTTTCTCACGTACCCAAATGCGTCTTGAGTGTTTTTTTTTTTTGTTTTTTTAATATTCAATTGGGGGTTATAGGAAAAATATTCCTCATTAATCTGAAGCAATAAAAGTGTGATCAGAAGTGTTGGTATCGCTTGCCTCTTCTAGAGCTGCTGCCACTGCTGAATCATGGACGAACGGTATACACTATGTTCTAATTGCCCTTTAATACTATTACTTCATACTCAATAGCACTTAGCAACATATCCAAACTGAGCATCGTTGCCAAGCTGTTGGAGCAGTACTCTTTGATTGCATGATATGAGAGTAAGTACTATGTCACAAAAAACATAAATTGAACGCCGATTGATATTAATGACAACAGTATTCAAACTTGAAATAATTATGTGCTTGAAGTAGTCAAATGTTTTGATCAGCATTAAAAAGCATTTGTTCACAATAATATATACATGTACAAGTAGAATAGTATTTAAGTGACTTGACAATCAATTGCTCAAACTCAGAAATGATTATTTTGATATGCACAACGGTCCCCCACAACGGCTTCATTCCTAGTGAAAAAGTTGGTTTATGTAATATTATTTATTTTATTTTCAGTGCTTTTATTACAGTAAATTTTAATTGATCGATTTCTAAATGACCCTCACAGAATTCTAAATTTTCTGTTTTTAACATTCAATTACATTTTTGTTGGTTTTGTTGCATATTACAAGTACTAATGATTTTGAAAATATATTTAGCATGATTTGATGTAATTTGGATAAAATTTATTGTGTCCTTGAATTTTATTTTATGAATGATCTTATATGTTCCATATTATTACATCTGAGGATATTTATGATATGACCTGCATATTATGAGGACTGGGTACTCGATGACAGCATTAAAATCAGAAAAATCAACGCATTTGAAATAAATTGAATATTGGTCAAAATGAAGAAAATTTTTTTACATATGTTGTTCAAACCTTTTTTAAATTATATTTTAGAAAAAAGTTTATAATAATAGGCTAATAATTTATTAATAATCACTTATTTAAAAACTCGATTAAAAAAAAATTTGCAATGAGTTGAATTTGGTTACGTTCGTAGAGGAATCTTCTTAAAACTAATAAAAAGTTTTTTTGCTTTCTATTTCTTAGAAATGTCTATATACTACATTAAATATCAGCTTTCTCAAAATAATAATAAAAAGTTTTTTTATGTGGTAATTTGTTGAGCGTATGAAAATTTGCAATTTTTTAAGTAATAATAATTAAAAACTATATTGTATAGATTCGAATAATATTTTTGTTTAATATGTACTTCAGATGTTATATAATTGCCATAAAAATTTTCAATTCTATATCTTGCATAGTCTTTTAATGAGCATACCAAAAGTTGGAAAATCAACGTTTTGAGAAAACGTGAAAGAACTATAAAAGTTTTAATAACTTGCTTGTTTTCCAAGTTTAATATGCTTCAACTCTGTATTTTGAAGCAGCCATCTTTACAGATATTTCAAATTCCTTTTTTAATTCCCCCCCCCCTCCCCCTTTTCTTACATTTTTTTAGGTTTTTTAAATGCCCTCTCTTTTTTAGCTTCTCAACGATTAACGAAAAGTCGCAGCGATAGGGAAAATTGTTGTAAAAAGGTAACATCCCCAAATTACTGGAATTTTAATATTATTTTAGTTTTTGTATGCACTTAATATGTTATTTAATCATAATAACAAATTTCAACTGTATATCTGGCATATTTTTTTTACAAGCATACAAAAATTTGGGAAACTGACGTTTTCAGAAACGCAAAATTTTTTGCACAACTTGCATACTTTTCAAATTTAATATACTCTACCTCCATATTCTGAAATGTCTCCTTACAGATACTTCTAATGCCTTCTGTTTTAATTGTTTATCTTTTATGCATCTTTTAATGTTTTTTTTTAAAGTCCTATATCTGCTTCAACTATTCGACAATAATTGAAGCATTGTAGTGTTTATTATGTAGTGTTATTATAGGGAAATGTTATAAACAAGTTAAATTCCCAGATGGAGATTAATTAGATTATTACTGCTTGATTCATCATGAAAATAAGTTTATGTTGCCACATAATGTATCTTAGACTTGCCAATGCAACTACTATAAGTGTTTACATCACGCTTGTTATTTGATGTTAAAATTGACTTGTAAAAAGCAACTTAAAACTGTGATACAATCTTGGAAGTCAAACCTTTTCTATTTAAGATTCAGCCACAATACAATGTCCATTTTATCCCAATACATATATTTACATTAAGTCCCAAATCCCTTGCTTGTATATATTAATAGTATATTAATTATATATTAATATATTAATAGTATATATTAATAGTTGTACACAAGCTCATTTATTGCATTTTAATTTAAATAAATGTATTTTTAGCTTCCCAACATCTGAAAGGTAACATAAACAACCCTTTCAGACACATCAACTGTCTGAAAATATCCCCAATTCAGACAGTCTAAACGTCTGAAAATACCCCATTTTAAGACACTTCAAGTGTCTTAAAGATTAAGACACCATTTTAGATCTTAAAACAGTGCCACTTGTTTAAGACAATTTTGTGTCTTATTTTAAGACATTTTCATTTGCTGTGTATGAGGAAAAAAGTCTGGAGTTTAAAGTTTACAGTAGGGATCTTTTAATACTGTGTATCTTCATAAATATTTATAAAAAATTAAAAAGTATTTTGAATCTCATAAATCTTAATATTAGAATTTATCTAATATTTGTATTAGAATCTCGTAAATTATATCTAACTCAATATTAGTATTGTATCATAAATAACTATTTTAAAGCTAAAGAACTCAAGAATATTTTAGAGAAGAAAAAATTATTAGTTTCCTCAAATTTCCCAATTTCAGGGAACAGTACTATGTCAAAATCAATTAAGGAGCACAACACCGAATCAAGTTACCACCCATCAAAACACCCAAAAATAGCCAACCACCCTTCCAAAACTAAATAGCAACGAGGAAACAGAGCCCATGAAAAAAAAGAGAAAAAACAAGAACCAATCATCCAGATGCAAGAGTCCCCAAATAAAGGGTTCTGTGACCAAAACATGCGATCAATTGCCCACTCCATCCTGAAGTGTTGGCAAATAAAAAGGGGTTTTCTCTCGCTGGAGCACATCGGGTTGTTGGAAGGACTTGGGTGCAGGTGATAAGACTAACGGACCTCGTTTTGGTTCTGCACTGAATACCGTATCGAATGATCATCGATTTCGGGCAGATGGTCGCTCGAGGTTTTTATTTTTTCACTCTCACTGGATTGGCTTCCATTAAGTGGTGTGTCTCAGATTTGGACTACGAGCTTTTTTGTTGTTGGGTAGTGAGATCTTTTTTTAGGGGGCTTTGGTCATCGAGGTGGTATCGTGAGCTAGATGATTTTCAGATAAAGACTATTTTTATACATTGTGAAGGTTTCTTGGTTGGAATGTGATTCTTATAAAAATGTGACTAAGAAGTGCAAATCAAAAGTATTCATAAACGTGATTTCAGAACTTTCTTTTTAACAAAAACTTTGAGAGATCTTTACTTTACAATAAGGGATAAGGTCAATTTGCGGTAAGAAGTTTTCTTTATTAGTTATTGGAGTGGAGACTTAGCGAACCCTTTAACAAGAAATCCTTAACACGGATTAGAAGGAAAAGTTACTAATTCCATTTTTAATCTAAAATCACTTTTAAATATCATTAGTAATTGGAAGAGATGATCTATCACTTTGTAAAAGCTGCGACAAAATCACAGAGATAAATTTGTAGAAAATGAGGGATACGTAAAACACTAAGTTGAGATAGCACTGTAGAGGATTTTCCTTCTCACTTAAAAATGTCAAATTGTAGTTAGAACCGTTTCAATCTAAGCAGACGATATGCCAAATTAAATTGACTGTATCATCCTAGTTTTTTTTTTTTTTTAATTTATATATATATTTAAATATTTTCATCCACTGAGACAAAATAGTGGCGTACTGTGTGAATAGGTAAAATAAAACTTGCTTATTTCAAGTTCTACAAATTTAAATGAAAAATAATATATATATTCCTCATTATATTTGAATTACCGAAATTCTATCACGAATACTAGGTTACCGTAATGTACACTTTGTATAATATGAATACTTGTGAGTTGAGATTGAGAGTGAAATTTACCTTTTTTAGAACACATAATAAACATGTACAATACAGGTTCAAAGAAAAAAAAAATATTTTCTCCATGATGAATCACTTAAGTTACATGCCTGAAATTTTTAAGATCCCAAAAGGAATTCTGTCAAAATCTTTGCTCCAAATTGGAATTCGTAAAATTACTCTAAAAAATCAACTCAATTAGAGAAATGAATTAAGGCAATTAAAACTAGGGGTGTGGAACATCGCACAACTTTCAATTACAGGCCAGTAAGGAGATATTTTTTTTTGTGGTAATTCTTGTATGTTTTTTTTTTTTATTTTTTTTTTATTTTTTTTTTTATCACTAAAATTGTGATTTTAGCTATGATGTACTTTTCGATAATCCTTATATTATCCTTTATTATAAGTGAAACTGAGGTGAGAAGAAAAAACAATCGTTGATGAGGTATGCTCAAGGAAAGAGAACTTTGTGTTGAAGGCATACTTTTTTCAACTTTTTACGCCATTAAAGCAATTTTACGGGAATTTCGGATGTGGGGATGTTTAGAACACCTTAAGAGGCATTAGCCCATAAGTTTTCATCAAAACCGCTAGAGCCATTTTTTAGCAATTGCTAAAAAACATTATTTTTTTCATAATTTCTCATGATTTCAACATTATGAGCATGCACGATTTTGACGAAAACCTTAATGGTAGGCCTCATGTTCACAACTAACCTGCATCTAAATTTGAAAGTCCTAGGTCAATTGTTTGGGAGTTATACTGACTACAGACACACATTTTTTCTAGACAACTTTTTTGAAATCAGAATGTTATAAAACGTGGGAAAATGAAAAGAGGGGGGGGGGGGAATCGGTTTTTTTTTTTTTTTTTTTTTTTTGAACGAATGCTATACTTTTCCTATGCATAATACATATGGGTAATTGAAAGATAAAAAGGCAAAAGATAACGTTTACTCATTTTCAAATTTCATATATTTCATCAGCACCTTTACTAAATAATATATTCACAGCATTCTTTCTGGAACTAGCAATAAGAATCGAAACCTTTTCAACCTCTTCCACCGCCGTTACCTCCTGTCATCCCCTTAACTGATAACAATCGCCATACAAGCGCATTTACGTTATTTTCTGAATAGCCAGGCAATATCTAGGCCCTCTCAACACATTCTACAAGGTAATTATATATCGTCTGCTTCTCCCCTTTTCTCTCAACCAATCAGAAGGCGTAACACGAGTGAAAAAAGGCACTCCAGTACCCCCCTACCAGCCATCGTTTTTTCCATTAAGCGACACCAAATCTGTTTATCCACTCTTCTGTCGTTGAAATCAATTGCCCTCCACTACGACTAAACCCTTAGATTATATGAAACACCCGTTGTGAGAGGTTGTATGCTATATACATATATATAGATAGTTCTAGATCTATATATACATGTAATAAATGGCGCAGGGAGAAAAACACATTTAAGTGGCGCCCCCACTTGGAGAAGTGCTTAAAAGCAGCTGTTTTTTTTAGAGCTTCTTGATTTCTTTGTTAGATTTTTTGCGTGTGTTAAAGCATTGTTTTATTATGCAGAGGGGGTGACACTTGTGATAATGAGTCGCTTTTCGACTCGTGACAGTTACAGTGATGGGCGAGTACTTGAGGAGTATAACAATTTTCTTTCTTATCTGAGGAGTTGGCGAGACGGCCACTTTGAGGGTTGATGTAGGCTTTGAATGCATTGAGGACTCTCTTCTGGATTGTTTTTGATTGCCAATTAGGCATATCGGATTAAGTATTTCTCTCAAATGTGTCACGTCTCCGTACCATTAATATTGTCTGAAGTAATTTTCTTTAGTGAAAAGCGGAGTTTATGTGTTTGTTTGACATTTATTTTATTGTTTTAGGTTTGCAAGATAAATTTTAATTAAGATTCCGTGTAAGGTAATCTTATAAATTATTTTAGCTGATTTCTTTTTTTTGTTTGGATTTCGTATTATTGTTTGTTTAGAAAATACCAATGTTAATCTTTTAAAGCTTGGTCAGTACTTTAGTTTCGAAATTTGAATTTCAATAAATCTTTTCAATGAGATGATAGTGTTTCGATGGTGAGGTTGTTCATTGCCAATTGAAATGTCTTAAAATAAGACACAAGAGTATGCTGGGTTCAGACGGCAAATTGAATCTTAATGTATAAGACATTTGTGATATTTAATATTGAGGTTATTTTCAGATAGTTGAAATGTCTGAATGGGTTGGGTACCCTTATTCACACTGGTAAAAATTTCAAACATTTAGGTTTGAAATCCTTACCAGTATGATTTTCAATATGATGATATTATTCTGTATTGATCATGTTTTATCTTCCTCTGAAATTTAAGCATGCACCACAAATAGTCGTGTCTTTAAATTGAGTTGAAATTAAGACTTCATTTCGCGCCTGAATGCAGTGTCCCTTTTTGTATCTTATTTTAAGATATTTCATTGTGCAGTGTTTTTATCACTTGATGTTACCCTTTATAAATTGGTTGAAAGTGTGGTAGTAATTTCTATTTCATGCTATGCAAGCTAATGTTCTAGTTTGAAACAAATTACATTTTAATTTTAAAAAGGAATTCAATTTCAATATCTAAAAGAAATGGTCTAGTACCTATAGTGCAGTTGCTTCCTTAACTAACCGTATTCCTTCTGAAACTGGTAAAACTATCATTGTTTATTAATTTTGTTAGAACTCATCCGTATGTTTTTGAAAATAAATTAAATTTTAAGTATCAATGTAAATTTATTTAACGTCTATATTTAGTGTCTTTAGCGTATGATGTCTTTTACGAAATGAATGACTATGAATTTAAATGGATTGAAAGTTACAATGAGTGCTTTCTACTAGGTGGCGAACCTAATTTTGTAGTCATTATGGAGAAGATCACTGACCATATCAAATGGATTTAACTATTAAATAAAATATGCTATTAAAAATATAAATGAATCAATGATATTTTATTTTCATAAATTTGCCTAAAGATATGCTTTAAGTCTTTTAGAAAATTGTTGGACTGTTGCACTATGCAAGCGAATGATTTTCCTAAAAGTTTAAATGGTGATATCTTCTTCATAACACACTTTGATTGATAATAGAAAAGAGACAATGTTAAAATATCAACCTACAACAGAATTGTAACTTAAAAGAAATTCAAGTCTCCAATTTTTTTTTCATGGAGCCTCCCCTACTACACAAGATTCGGAAAGTCGCAATATGTTCGATCAAATCGCCGACACTTTTAAACGAACAAAAGAAAATCTTTAAATAAAAGATAAAAGGATGTCAACTGATAAAAAAGAGCCATGCATTTAGGAGAACAAACTATTAGGGGAGTGAAGTTTGTAAAAAAAAAAAGTTCATAAAAAGTGGAACGGGGGAATAATGTGGTATTATTTTACAAGGTTGAGTGCTTTGAAATCTTAAATTTGATACCGCGATTTAGTATTCGTTCGTCCCCTCTTATTTGTACAGATTCTTTATACAGGGGTTCATTGTGAGCCTTAGTGCATTTCGGAGTGCATTGGCGCAGGTTGGTTTTCTTTGCGAATATGCAATATTTTAAAAGGTCTTGTTCTGTGCGATTAGAGAAAAATGAAAAACAAGAAACATATTTTTAAAATCCTTTGCTTTTTTCCAATACAATCGATTATTTTTCAATAGGGTGCTCAAAAAGGACATTTTTATTTCATAGCCGTTTTTGAATATTTGATTTCAAACCACACGAAGATCTTCAAAATTGAGCATTTGAGATAACAATGGTGCTTAATAGTTCAAATATCATTTAAATAGTCTTGAGAAATGTCGAAGTAATACAATTCTCAGTAGTTTGAAGACCATTAAGTTAAAAACAAAGCTAATGTAATAAAATGCTTAATAACTAAATGTTATTAAGAAAAAACAATGCTGAACAATGTTGCTGTCGTACGATGCTTAGTAGTCGGAATACTATTAGGCTACGAACAATTCTGCAATAATAGAATGCTTAATAGTTCAAATACTATTAAGTTAAGAAGAATTGTGAACAGCGTTGAAATTATGGGATGCCTAGTAGATATAATTATAAATGAACAAATAATTTCAAAAAGGAGAGGGGGGGGGGCGTAATTTACTAAATTCTCTACTGAATTTTAAACCAATGAGAAAATTTCTTATAAAATTAAATAACTGTTCTCTTTATCATTATCAATTTAAATTGTATAAAAATTTGAATACTCAAAGAACAAATTCGAATTTTTAGATAACTAGGAATTTATAATTTAATGGTTTACACAAAATGAAAAAAATTTCACATAAATATTTATTTTTTATAAATAACAATTTTAAACAATTAAAAAAATTTAGATTAGGATGCAGAAAGTGATTGAAATGCAGAAAGTATATTGGGTAGTCACCAAAGTCCTTTGCCGCCCTCTTTAACTTCACACTGACAAATAGTGTACTTTCAAAAAGAAGAGGGGGGGGGGGGGACGTCATTTACTAAATTCTCTACTGAATTTTAAACCAATGAGAAAATTTCTTATAACCAAAGGTACACAAGAACAACAAATTGTATCGTTAAATAAATTTGAGATTTTCAGAAGTTAGATGTACAGAAAATAGACAGCATCCACTATCCACTAATCGCCTCCATTTTCCTTTCCATATCACCCCCTTCTCAGACCAGGTAGTCTTCACATAAATAACCCTACTAAAAGAGTTGAGCACAGAAATATGCGGCTTTATTCGTCGCGATATTGGTATTCATGATTTCCAATATGTAGAGGCCCAAACACAGCGACACACGCTGCTTTTGCGTGAAATATGAGATGGGGCTTCATTCGGTCCACGGTGGGTCCCTATAAATGTCACTGCCAAAACCCCATATTTCATTCCGATACACACTTTGATATACCAAGCTGTTTTATTGAGGTGCTTAGCATTTTTATCCCTGGATATACAAAATATACAATATCTGTTTCCGTTTTATGATATAACTCATAGTGGAGATGAAATGCATGAATATAACTTGATAAGGTAAGCTTGGTTTTATTGAAAGGTTGTAAGTATACGCGAAACAGATGTAGCGTAGGACATTAGGCGATATTTTTTTTTTCAATTGGAGGTAAGAAAAATTGCAAAATCAAAAACATAACTAAAATAAAATTTAAAGGAAAACTAAAAAATATGTAAATAATAATTAGATTAAGTTGAAATATAAATAATAATAAAATACATAAAATTAAAATGCAACTTAAAACAAAACACGCTGCCAGAAACCACATTTATTCGTTAAATAAAATCATGCCAAAGAAATGTCTTATACAACATCTGCATCATTTACACATTTGTTATATATTTTTTAATGAAGTTTTGTAACCCTTCTCGGATTAAGCAAATTTTATGGATTTTCATTAAGTATTAAAAATGTTTCTAATCATAAGAAACGAAATTTATCTTTGTTTTTTAGACAACATAAAAAAAAAAATTAAGATAAAAAAAAAAAAAAATGAAAAGGAAAAAATTAAAATGAACTTAGAAATGCTGGCGATTCCATTTCGAAGCAATCCTTAAGTATTATATCCTCATAAGTATTATGATAACATTTACTGGGAATGCATTTATGGTTTGGATATAAATTTATAATATATCTGTCCTTGAATTTTATTGAGTAAAAATTACAAAAATGCACTGAATAATTTACGTTCACATTCAGCAGAAAATTTTGGAAATAAATCACATGTAAGAATTTGCACTTTTACGTTTATGCAATTGTTTTTGTGAGTATAAAAATGAAACTTTTTATTAAATTTCAAAATAAATCGGAGAGTAAGATTAGGTATTGAAACTTAATTCCTTGAATTCCTTATAATGATGAAATTATAATCAATTATTTTGTGTGGTAATATGCAAGTTAATAGCAATTGAAAAACATTTAAATAACAAATAATGTCGAAAGATTTTGTATGTATTAATGTGTAGTTTTTGTATATTATGCATCGTGATGTAATGGATTTATTTTAGTATACGTAAAAGAATTTTTGAGAAGGTTGAAAAAAATGTTTAAATAAGATTTGTAAAAAATATGTGTACGCTATGAAACATTTAAATAAAACCAATTTGATAAAAGTTCAAATGGGAGGATGTGTTTAAGAAGAAGTCCTAGTAAGGATCTTTCCCTATACTAGCTATGTTACAATCTTATAGCCCAGTGCATTTAGAAACTACTTGAAATTTCTGAGCGGGTACAAAAAATATCACTTATTCAAATAACATATTTTTTTTTCCATTTAATGTCTATCTATAATAAATGAAAATTAAAATAGAAAAATACAAAACCAGGTGGAGCCACTGCATATGCATTGACGTAAGGATTTCAAATATAAAATAAATGTATTTGACGCTATTTTCGAGTTTTTAATTTGTCATTTCATTAAGTGATCATTTTCGTGCATACTCACCAAATTTCAAGGTTTTATAAAAAGTAATTTCTAAACGCACTGGCTCAAAAGATTGTAACATAGCGAGTATCGGGAATAATCCGTACTAAGACTTTCTCCTAAAAGTAGAATTGAAATACTGATGGAATGAAATATTTCATGGAGGTAGTTATTGATGTGATAAAATACTAACCAACAAGGGCACATGTTATAGACATGAAAAGTATTAGCACAAATTGTGCATTAGTAGTAGCATGTGGGGTTTGCAGATAATGTATGGGTGGATGGTCTTACCTGTGAAGTAAGGGTTCCGACATGCCACCAGGGAATGAAGGGGCGAGTCCAAGAATGGCCTCGGGACGGGTTTCGCCACTGACGACGCGGCATACGTATAAGCTGGAGGACAAGGAATCCCAGCTCCTACACCAAACACATTAAACAACATTTTAACTTGTATTTAAGAAAAGTTTCATTTAATACATACAGATTTGTAAGAAATAAAAGTATATAAAAAAATGGGGAAAAATCTTTGGAGAAGATGCAATTTCAGTTGTAATGCTGGTTACATGTGTGCAAGAAACGCTGCATTTCAAAAGATTAAAGACATTATGGTTAGCGATATAAAAATTTTGCTACTAGAATGACAGGAAAGGTGTTTACATTTATTCAACTTTGAAATAGCTGTAAAAAATAGAAGCACTCGTCAGAATGATTTAAAGTTTAAGCTAAATATACGTGAATGAAGGAATTGGCAGGAATAAGAAAGAAAAAAAATCGAAATATATATATATATTTTTATTCCATACAGTTTTCACCGTCTTTGAGTCAAATTTCAGGTCATTCTCGCCAGTGTTTATTATAACTTTTTGAAAGTTTAATTATAAACACCCTGCACTCCACATTTCTTTTAAATACATTTAATACAATTGGCAATTTCAAAAACGAATGAGCAACCTATTAGTTTATATACTAAAAAATGGAATTTCCCACATCCGAAGAGGAATCCGACCTATAAATTAGCATATTTCTAATTAAAATACCGCCCCCTCCATATATCAGATTGATAACGCTAGAAACAGAAGTCAGCATCTCTTTTCAATCGATATTTGCACGCCTATCCCGCTTGCTGAGGAGGCAAGAGGGCCACGATCTTTGTTAACTAAATAATCACCATGTAATTAATCGGTCGGCATGCGTACGCTAATTAACAATTAGTCACCGAAAAAGGCCAAGCAGACTCATTTACATATCCCCCCTCC
Organism: Linyphia triangularis; assembly: GCA_963978545.1. Taxonomy (NCBI): domain Eukaryota; kingdom Metazoa; phylum Arthropoda; class Arachnida; order Araneae; family Linyphiidae; genus Linyphia; species Linyphia triangularis. The sequence goes on from OZ021726.1 coordinate 57,420,171, forward strand.
CTGCGACCTTAGGGGGAAACTACCAATTAGGAACCGCCACCAGTAATTAGACTCGAAATGCAAGGCCTCGTGCTGTAGCTTCTTTAAAAGTTGGCCCCTGCGGCACCATAAACCGCAGGAATTATTGACACCGGGCTAATAATTTTGGCGCAGTTTTGAAGGCGATAAATTAGCTCTGCTTGCTTTCCCACACTGCCCTCTCTGGGTTGTTTTAAAGTTTATAAATGCCCACCGGTGTTATTGGAAAATTCTCAAAGATGCAAGGCAGCGGGAGTTAAAAGTCCATTGGAAATTAAAAGATTGCTGGTACGCTTGCCACCAAATAAATGAGAATTCCGATTCTCGGTTTTAAAGAGTGCCCCGGAATTATAATTTGCGAGACGATATTTCACAGTCGATCGGAGGCCACTGCTTTCCAAGTTGTTCTTTATTCCGAAAAAGGTGTTGCCACCGGAGGCCTCGCAATCTTAATTAAATGCAGCAAAGTGTCGTCACTTGGAATCCAATTTAGTCCGCTCGTAAATTGACTTTAACTTTTGTCTCATTGGGTTCTTGAACTGTTTCTGGATGCTTCGACAAAGTTACTTTGGGAGATTGGGTTAAATATTTGCCGCATGTCAATGAGTTAGGAAAATATTGAATGAGGGGGAATGTTTTGAGAAAAAAGAGAAATGATTCGGCCGTTGAGTTTTGAGATACCTTCAGTATTCGATAAGTGAGGCAAGTAATTCATTTTTCAAATAGTTTCTGAACTAACTTAGAAAGTATCAAATTAACCACACAAAAAAACCGCATTAAATTTTAATCTATTAAACTATTTAACCCATTAACCGCCAAAACACCAAATCCTTAAAAAAACATGGTCAGTATTTATAACATTTGTGATTTTAGGGTCATGTATAACATATTTAAAGAAAAAGTTGGAATATTTTACTTATCTTTAGAGAAAATGACTGTTGCGTTGGCGCAACGTCAGCTTAAAACCGAGTTAAAATCGGCGGTCTTCAAGAATTTCATATTCCGTTAATGTTGAATATTTAACGACTGTAACCAACCGTTGGCGATATTTTAAGCTTCTTTTCAAAAATATGAACTTTTCGTACTATGTAAGTACATACATTTATTTAATATGACTTATTTTGTATGAAAATATTGACTACATTCTTGATATAAAGCCAATTCATAACCATCACAGCTATACATAATTTGACTGTGACAATGTTTACTGCGAAGTCTTTTTACTGTCCATCTTGTGATACAAGGGTCCAAGTTTTATAACCGAATCATACAGGTTTTCCTTTTAGGAACATTTTTGCAGAATGTTTTCCTCTATAAGGAATCATTTGTTCGTCTATACTTAGGACGTGTGCAAATATTTGAACTATTAACATTTCTTATTCAACAAATTTCACTCTTGTACTCTCACTTTGTACAATTTGTCATTTTTGTCAATATTGATGTTATCTGCCATATGCAAATTTTATTTTATATTCCTGTACTGAATACGTGACATTGACTCCTTAACAAACGGGACCGATACATCTTTATCTAATGACCAATACATTACTTCTTGTGGCAATGTATGGTACCCAGTAGAAGAAGCAAACCAATAAACCTTTTTAGGTAACTTTCAGAAGCAAAAAAGTCAGTCCGATTATTTTGCTGAGAATATATATTAGTTTGATTAATGAGCAATACATAAATTTCAGAGTCAAAAAACTTAACGAAAATTTCCTCACAACTTAAATTTTCTAATTCTCTTTTCTATTTTTCAACTTGACGATGTTTTTTTCATTTTTTGGTATAGATGTATAAATAGGATCTATTTTCTTCAATTTAAAAGGCTCAATTTATTTTCTTTGTCTTTGTATTATCCATATTATTTTGGTCCTTATCTTTCCTATTTGAATGTAATTCAACCTCACCAGAAATGTCATTTGGTAAAACGTTCGAGTCACTTATTACTGTATTGTCCCCTTCTTCCTAGTTAGTAACTTTGCCAAATTCTGGTGAAATAATAACAATGTCCGTTTCATTGTCATCTGAATCAATGGTGTAAAAAGTATCCAGAGCTTCAGTAAGCGTAAGATAGTGCTTTCGAGATATTTCAAATCAAAATGAAGCAGTTGTAATGACACGGGGTGAGAAAAAAGTTCAGAAAATTTTGACTCTCTTTTCCGCTGACGATGCGCAAGCACAACACTAGTATTTCCAACATAGTAGCTCGAAAATGAATTCATCAAAAGATTTTTTATTTGCGTGTGACCTTCAAGTGAACTATGGAGATATGAAATGTTATGTCTAATAAAAATTATTTCCCTTTCTTTTATTTTTCGGAATCGATTTAGCAATGTCAGTCTAACTTAGCAAATTTTGGAAAAGTTTAAATTATTACTACGAGAAAACAATAAGGTTTAGAATAATTTCTATTGTTCGAAATTAAAGTGTGTAACCTTACCAATGAACAAAAACCTCCAAATAAAAGTTTAAAATTGATTAAATATTTTTTTATAGTTATGTTTCCTAAGCGTTGCGTGAACGCAACGCCAGCGGTTAATGGGTTAATGAATTCACTCCTTGAAAAAAACCATCAGTATATAACATCATATTTAATAATATATTCAAGCTAAAAAAATCTGACTGTATGATATTTTTTTTCAAAATTGAAAGTTTTGCAAGTATTCTTTGATGCTGATAAGCCATTGCAAAAACTTTCCTAACCTTATCCAGTCTACTACATTTAAACATATATAGTAAAATGATCAGTGGATGAAGAGAGTATACGACATAATTTAAGAATCTAATTTTTTGCAATGGATGAAGAGTAAGTATTAAGCTGACTTCTAAGACTATCTAAAATTCTTAATATTTTGATGAAAAATAGAGGCACGTTTAATACAAGAGAATAAAGCAAAGACTTAAGGAACCAATGTATCAAAAGTTTCTCTTTGTTACTGATAGTCCCTTGATTTATTAGTCATTCAATTCATAAATAAAAGTTTTGTTCCTTATACAATTTCTGTAAGCTAAAAAAATTAAACCATTTAAGAGTTTCCTAAAATTAATAATAATATTTCGAAGAAACGTCTTTTCCTGTACGAATCAAAACTAAATGTTGAACTTCTTTTTAAAAGTGCCTTTTTTCTTCTAATTAACAAGAGATACACACATACCTTAAGCATGTTAAAAGCAATTTTTAATATATTATTAAATTATTACAGGAAAATATCTTTATCAGTTTTTCTATGGATTTTTCTTACAAAAAACTCTCTTCCGTTTATCTAACTTTGGTAAAATTCAAACTTAATAATATTTCCGAACCTATAATTAAAAATAATTTTTTTTTTTTTGTAAGTTTAGGTAAAAATACAAGAAAAAAATAATATATAATTTCGTTATAAATATTTTTTAAATTAAATTTTTAACAAAATAGTTTTTGTATGTGCAAATGATGGTGCAATAAACAAAATGTTTTGGAATTGCCGGTACAAAAAACATCTCTCCAAACTTATACATTTTTGCTTCTTAGCTTCAATTTAACAACAGGAAAAAAACAATTTAAAATGAAGTATAAAAAAGTATTACAAAAGTAAAAAGAAAAATAATTATTTACAGATTTTAAAGTAGAAATGGTAATTATATGTAAATTTTTTCATCACTGTAACGGAAGTCGAGTAAAATTTTTGAACATTTTAGTGTAATTGAAGTTGGATGAACATAAAAAATCCATAATCGTCTGCATGCATTCCTGCACTGGACTTCCTGGTTAAAGGTTAAGTTGAATTCTAACTTTTAAGTGGAAAATTACTGGTTAACCGATTGCGCTAGATGGGAAAGTCTAATAAGATTGTCTTTTTACAAAAATAGAAAAAAGCTCACTGGTAATTGCCATCCTTATTTTTGGGGAGTTATGTTTAAAGCATTCTTTGATTATCCTCACTTGTAAACAAATGTCTTAATAGTTCAACAAACTTCTCAACTTTGGTACTTACTGGTTAAGCTCAAAATTTTGTTTATATTTACTGGCATCACAAATCGCAGATAACCACACAGAAGTATAGTAAATTAAAAAGTAAACCTACATTTCGACAGCCATATTTAAATGCATTCGACCTTCCATCGCAGTCAACCAGACAGATTGAAAGTTTACTGAACTCTATCCTGTCTTGCTTTTAGACATAATTCAGATTTCCGTGTTTTTAAAAACACTTTTTAATCTCATAAGCAAGTAAATACTTAAATGCGCTTATATTTTACTGAAGATATATATCTATTAATGTTGTTGCGTGGTCAGTTTAGCTTTAAATTAAAGGATAGAAGTGTCCACAAAGTATGTATGACGTATTTGTAGGCGGAAGCTATTTTAAATGAGAACGAAGTATTCTTACCGGAAAAGGCATAACTGTAACTGTTCTTGTAATCTCCTTTCACTGAAAAGTACTGAAATTTTGGGTGTTCTGAAAAAAAAAAAATAATAATAATAATTGTTAATACATCAAACTATTGATTTTTTCATAAAGTGAAATGAGTATAATTTATCATTTAAGAAACACGATACAAAATAGTAAAAATATTTTTAAAGGTACTAAAAATTAACTTAATTATAGACTGGCAAAAAACCAAAATTAAATAACTGTTCTCTTTATCATCATAAATTTAAATTGTATAAAAATTTGAATACTCAAAGAACAAATTCGAACTTTTAGATAACTAGAAATTTATAATTTAATGGTTTACACAAAATGAAAAAATGTTCACATAAATATTTATTTTTTATAAATAACAATTCTAAACAATTAAAAAATTTTAGATTAGGATGCAGAAAGTAATTGAAATGTAGAAAATATATTGGGTAGTCACCAAAGTCTTTTGCCGTCCTCTTTAACTTCACACGGACAAATATTTGGGTCTAGGTATAGTAAAATGGCCACTTTAAAATTCATAAACACAACCTGTACAACAACAGATGACGTCAAAAAAAGTTAACGGATTGGTTAAGGACTGTAGTGAATATTCTATATATCCGTTTTAAACATCACAATTACCAAATTCAATCATGTGACATTTTTCTAATTCAAAGTTTATTCCTCATAAATAACAATTTTAAACCAAATAAAAAAAATCGTATGTTTTGAAATGAAGAAAGTGTACAGAGTGGCCACAAAAAAAATTCCTTTACTATCTTCTTTATCTTTTCTGTGACAGCTGTTTGGATCTAGGTACAGTAAAGTGGTCACTTAAATATACATAGACATAACTTGTATTACAAAAGATGATGGCATATAAAAGTTAACGGGTTGGCAAATGGCTTCAGTGGACACCCTATAAATTCATTCCAAACATCACAATTACCAAATTGGATAGTTGTATTAACACTAAATTGCCCAAGGAAGTCATTTTGACTGCTTTTTAATTTCAATTAGAAAAACAATTATGTATATAATGACACAATTTCTTAGAATTTTGTGACCTTTTGTACAACATATAAATGTGTTTATTAATAATTGTAGTTACCTCCCCCTCCATTTCCAATAGTCATTTTGACTGCTTTTGGGCAATATAGGTATATAGTAAGTTTCAGTCTTTCTAGTGTTAAATTCTATAAATCCTGTGATTTTCCACGTTTTTTTTTTTTTTTTTTTTTTAATTTACATCAATCAATAGCTTAGTTAACACTTGCACATTTAACGTTTTAAAAAAAAAAAAAAAATAGTAATAGGATTTCACGTAAAAATGATCAAGAAACAAATTCCAAAGAAGCCTATAAATTGAAAAGGAGAAAAAAAAATACGCATTTCATTCTTTAACGTCCAATAGCTATTTGAAAAGAACGCATGATTTTCTATTACTGATAAAGATAAATTACATGAATATTAATTTGTCGTCACCCTATTAAGATAACATCATGATCCTAGTGATTAAATACCAAAACTGTTACCCAATCTTGAAGCTATATTTAAGCAACTTCCCGTGATTGATCAAAAACCATGTCAAAACCCCATTTTCTTACCACGGCTGTTTCGCCACAAGTGGGCGTCATTTTTGGTCTTGGCCTCTTCATCAGAATCCATCGTATACGTCAGTCTACGCCGCCCAAGAACCCTCACCTGTTAACTACGTCTTTTCAACGTCTTCATCAGGTCAGATAATCACAAGGGGAAAAGTATGAATTTAGTGTATTAGGGTATTATCTTACAAAGTAACTTTTTTTCAGCGGAAAGTTTGGTGTGGGCATGTTTGGATAAGAAGTTTTGATTTATGTCGGGGTGTTTCTGAAATTCGGGATGTTCGGGGAATTTGATTAGGTTGTATGAAGAGGGTGGATTTTTTGTTAATTGGAGCGTGTTTGTATAAGCTATTTAATAGTTTCTGATTGAACTCTGATGTAATTAATTGAATGAAAAAATGTGAGGTATTCCAGAAGGCTAATGACGAAATGATTTTGAATAGGACTTTAAAAGTAACTTTCCTGGTAGAAGACACCATGTATCTTTGAAACGTATTTTTTGTGAAATTACGTTTTATTACTTTCTAATTACGTTTTATTACGTTCGAATTCCATTTAGTTTATGTTTGAATGGAAGTTTGTATTATTGGATCTTTGAAACGTACTTTCGCTGTAGAAAACTTGCCATTATAATTTTGAAGCTTACTTATGTGGTAGAACATTTATCATTGTAGGTTTAGAAATTACTTTCATGGTAGAAAATTTATCATTGTAACTTTGAAAATTACTTTCGTGGTAGAAAATTTATCATTATAACTTTAAAATGTATTTTCACAGTAGAAACTTTCCTATTGTAGCTGTGAAACGTACTTTCGTGGTGGAAAATATATCATTGCATCATTTTTGAAAATGTATCATTTTAAAGCGGAATAAAAAGAACCAATGTCTAAAATGACTGATATGACTGACTACCAGATTTTCAAATTAGTTGTTATTAAAACTATACTATAGTTCATTCTTTCAAGAAATACATGTCGTTTAATAATATTTCAAATGAAGTTATTCATTGACTTCTATTTCATTTAATAATTACCTTTATTTTTAAACAATTGGACATTGTGCCTTTTTCAATTAAGTTAGAGACTTCAAGTATATAAAATAATTTTTAATGCAATATAATAGGTAAAGTATCAAGTACAAATACTTTATATGTGCATTACTAAGAAGTTTTTGTGTAAATTGATGTGGAGCCTTCAAATAAAAATAATTATTCTCAGAAAGCATGCTCTACTTTTTATGTTATCGATATAGAAAGATACAAGAAGAGGGGGGATTTCACTGAAGTACAAAAGCAAAACGGATGCTGACAGAAAACCATTAACAAAAACTAATTAAAACACTTTGGTATTATTTTTGTACAGAACATTTCAAACTTTTATTTTAACATATTTTGGCGATACAACCCTTTAAAAATTATCTTTTATAGAAAAAACTCCTATTCAATTTTATTTAGACACATGAATATATTAAAATTGATATGAATTTATTATTTATATTATTATAAAATAAAGTTATTTCTAATGGTTTCTATTCAATTGCATTTTCTAGTAATATTTACACTCTTCATCCACTGAATACTAATCTGTTTGACCTATAAACTTAATTATACAATTTAACGCAATCTTCTAATTTTAATTCATTCGCGATGCACTTTGTTAAATGATATATCATGATTGTTTGTTATGAATATTCATCTGAGATTGAGCTTCATGTAATTATTAGTTATCTGTTATATCGTTTATAATATTCTATGAATAATGATGAGGTTGTAGGTAGTGCTTAAATAATTATATTCTAGAATATAAATTTGTATTGATAATGCGAGATACTTATTTTTCGGTCAATGAATAACTTAAATAACTTGCGCTCAACAAAACCAATTGAGTGGTAAATTTTCACAAGCTATATAATTTCCGTTGCGTTTGCGTAATGCAATTAAAGGTAAACCTATGTTAAACTTAAGAAAGTGAAGTATAACAGGCTTAATATAGTTCTATCAATCCATATGCGAAATACATGCTCGCCAGCTTAATACTACTTTTCATTGAGCTTAAACCAGATTTTATTGTTCTATACTGCTCTAAACAATTACTCATGGAAGTTTAGCATCAAATAATGATGGTCACATTGAGTTGCTTGTTTAATTGAGTTTTCTCTCAACCATTTCGTCTATGACGTCATCAAATGACATATTTACAGCTTTCTACTAATATTTTCATCTTAAAAAAATATCTTAAGCCATATGAAGACAAAAGTGTCGTTTATTATTACCAGTGAAATTGCTCTTTTTTTCTTCTTTTTTTTATTTGAGCAAAATATTTGTAATATAACGTACCTTCGTATCTAAATAATCTTGGCAGTGAAAGAGAGAAATGGTTTTAAAACTATAAACTTTATTACAGATATGTAATAATGATAAACATAAGGACTGTAGATGCATTTTTAAATTCAGATGTAGATGAAAAAATGTTTAATATTTCAGTTAAAATTTTATCTAAACTTTTTATAGCTTTGAATACAGCTTAAATCATGGATTTAACCTTTATTATTGGGCTTGTGCATGGCTACATGACAGTCGATAGTTTTGTGAACGAGAAAATGAAATGTGCTTAGTGATTGCATAGTAATGTAAAAAATTCAAGTTTGTTTTTAAAGGTTTATTGTAATTGGTCACAAGCATATTCTAAGTGTTGCCATACGATCGAACCCCACTCGAAATAATGCCTTGCATAATGTTTATTCTTAAAATAATCAGCACATTTTTAAACCAACAAATAAAATTTAAGATTCTTGCACTGTTTCCGTGAATAGGTTGTCATTCTGGAACAATTCTTAAATTTCTTTATTTTAATAATCCAACGAAACGAACATGAAGAGTAAAAAAAAACTCAAAAGGCTCATATAATTTGTTAAGTTTTCATTCCAAGATATTTTGCTTTCAAACGGAAATTTTTCCAAGGCGTAATTTTGAAAAGCAATAAGCGTTAAGTTTTTTCTGTATTTTAATTACTCGCTAGCTTAAGCAATTGACAAATTGCTTCGTGTCACCCTAATATAGTTGTTAAGGAAGGTATATTATTTTCTTGAGTGACGTATAATTTTTTCATTACGCCTGAGATGGGAAAATTCGAAATTCCACTACTTAGTGATTTTTTTTTAGCAATACGGATTTTCACCATTGAGTAATTAATCACAACCTGCGCAACTGAGAGGTCAAACTTAACCTTCACCTCACATATAGGTCCATTCAATCACGTGACCTAAAACGTCATTTGATTAACGAGCACGTCTTGTCGACCGTTATTTATCACTTTTCACAAGTTCTGCATCTCCACAAGATGAATCTCTTCTTCATAAAAACAGGACGTAAAAAAATCGTGTGTAAATTTCTTAGTACCGTATAATCTATTCTCGCGGAATTTGTTAGCAGATGAAGACATTTCGTTTAAGTTTTTTTCCCCTTCTGTATGTTGAATGATTAATTTTTATTGCGTCCGTGGGCTCGAGTTGTTGAATGTTTATGCGTTGTCATTTATTTAGGTAATAACAGTACAAACTGTCGCTTTTGCCGCTGGCTTGGGCGCAAATTAATCAAGTGGGTGTCCACACTGGGCTTATGAGAGTGGTATTGCGGGTTAATTTAACGCCGGGAAGTGATGTTGTGCTGACTCTCGCAGCTCGCGATGATTGTTTGGGATTTGAAACTTAAACTTGATTGTTTCGTCGGCGATTCACTCGACATTCTGAATTGAATAGGGTTTAGTTAAATTAGTATTATTCTATTTGGGTTACGAGTACAGTTGGGTTTGTACTATGGAGTTATGTGTTGAGTTAAAATCTGTTTCGAGTGTAATTCGAGAAATTATTTCTGGAAATACTTTTAAAGGTTTATTGTGCAAAGTAATCGTGAGGAAAAAGCTAAGAATTTATTTTAAAAAAAAGTACTATTCAAATTAAACTTGTTTTCCTAATTGCTTACAAATATCTAATGTTTTATTAGATGTCAAACATTTAGCTATTTTTAAAATTGGAGAGTGTTAGTGAGCAGTGTGAAAAGACCCCTAATTTTCATTAAATTGGGAAACACTAAGTTTTATTGCTGTGTTATATGCAAATTCCAGTCCTTAGAGGATATGCCAAAAAGCAAATGTAGTTTAAATTAAAAAAAAAATATTTTCACGAATAAACTAAATATTTCTCTTCAACATTGACATGAAGTTTTGACATGAACACCTACTTAAGCATTTGTACTTTTAATTGGGAATATTGACCTTAGACAGACGGGCAACCAACACCTTTATCAAAGCAATCTTCCGGTTTAATTTTAAAGCACTTCCGGTATAATTTTATATACCTTATCTAGACCTTTAAACTGTGACACATCTGCAGCATTTTTAGTTTAGGCTTAAAGAATTATAAGTCAACTTCTAGTCATCATTTCAGTACTTCCGATCATTTCCTTCTTGGTGAATTTTGGTAAGCAAACTTGTCTCCACGAGACCTTTCACTTGGCATATCACACGTGTTTGTGCAATCAGTAGTTTTTGTTTGAAATGTTGATCCCAGTATCCCTTGAATAAGCTTCTCCTTACGTTAATGTAGTGTAAAAGTTAGAAATTTAAGAAGAAAAATCAAATGCCAAGCACTATTTGGAAATGTTTCTTTAAATGCGTTTTTGGATATTTATGCACAAGCTATAATCTAACCTTTATTCAAATGATTCATTTTCTTTCCTGCAAACATCACATTTAATATTTAGAGCAAACTGACACACTATCGAATTGGTTTGTCTTTACACATCCACTCGTTTTACCCATGTGCGTCTTCTGCTGGCAGAAGTTATTCCTGTTAAGTTAATTTTTTTTATTTTTCACATTTTACATGAATACCCATGTGTTAATACCATTAGACTACGATATCTAGGATGAATAATCATGCATTATCATTGATTTTAGGTTCACCACCTAATCAAATTCTGTTTGCATTTCTACAAGAAATTGTTTTTTATTGTTGGATTTAGAATTTTTACCACTTTACACTTTCATTACCTCCATCGTTTTTAATATCATGTTTTGAAGAATTTTAATTTTCAGAAAACGTGCCACTGTTTTGCATAGCATGGGTTTTTTATTCAACCTATTAGTCTGGTACACTAAACACTAAAGATATTTACTTCAATACTAGTTTTTCTAAAAGATGCCAAGCAAATCTTTCTCTAAATGTGCATCCAAGAAGTAAAACACTCTACCTCCACTTATTTTAGATTTTCAGGTTACGATTACGACATTACAAATGTTTCTTGTTCTTTTTAATGGTTTATATTATTAAGTGGAGTCTTTATAAGGGACCTGAGTTTGAAATCTTTATAAAGGATTCGAATCTGGAATCTTTATCCTGGACTAGCGGACCTAAGCTTAGAGAACGGATCTAAGTTTTTAATCTTTTCAACGAATATATTCAGAGTGATTCAGCTGAGTATCAACATCATTAAGACAATAGCAGTTTCATAATTTTGATCAGTCCTCTTGTAAAATTAAGGAAAATGAGATAGTGTCCTATACTTCTGAGCTACAGGATTTATTCTCAAATTCCCCCCCCCCCTCCTTCCAATCAACACATCCCATTCAACTCCCCAAAATGCCCCAACAAATCCAACTGAATCAATGCCTTCCGTTCAAGTGAAGCCATGATTGTCACGACGGTGCCTCGTTATTAAATCCCGCTTTTCATCCTCCGCCCACTAAATAATCTGCTTGTGCACGCTCATTGGTGCCACAAATCAGGGCCCTGATGGTTGTTTAAAGGGGGACCAGCTGGCGACAGCCCTTTCCTCCCGGTGTTGTAGCCCAGCCAATTAATTCCCAGATTAACTTCGCCTTTCCTCTGCGGACCCTGATTGATAAATGGACACTTTCGGTAGGGGATGTGTAGTGGATGGTGGATGATTTAGGGGACGTGTTAGTGCTGGACCTTTTGATGTACTGAAGGCTTTCCTGGTTGCTCACAGGAAAAGGCTACGCAGCAGTGTCATAAATTCTCTACTGGCGATTCATAACACCTCTCGTATCTCAACATGCGTGACGTGGAATCAAAAATAAGAAGATTTATTCTGTAATGTTAGATAGTTATCCTTAACATGGAATGTAATAGAAATTTTATTATTTTTAAATCTCTCGTAATTTGAAACAGTTCAAGAGAATCTCTATGTAATGCACGTTACCCATACTGCTGTTCTAGCACATATCTACAGGTGAACTCAAAATGTGAATTGGTGGTCTTAAGTTTAACAACTTTATGCAGTTGATGTTAACATATTGACTAACTCGTTATCTTTTTTAAACTTTTCTTGCAGATACGACCATTAAACTTTACCATTATATTGAAGAAATTATAAAGAATCACCTGGTAACAATAACTTAGTTTGGCTTAAAAAAAAAAAAAAAAAAAAAAAAAAAAAATTCGATACCACATTTGTCCTTACCAAGGTGGCATGCGGAATAATATTAGTATCTATCGAGAATATGGTTTATATACAGGGTTTTTGTCAAAATAAAATGTCACAAATCTATGACTTTTCAAGGCTGAAGCAAATAATTTTCCATGACTCAAGAAATCACATAAAAAATAAAAAAAATATTAATAACTTATATGAATTTTACAAACACCAACATAGTAAGTAAATCAATGTACCAAAAAATGATTTTTATAGAGTTTTATTTTAAATTAAGTAAAAAAATCCTTGTTTCAGTAACTTCCAAATCAGAAAGAAAAAGGGAAAAATAATTTTCCATTCTTTGAAATTTTAGTGTTAAAAAAGCTAATCAATCTTTAAGAATAAAAAAATATTTGACGAAAGAATAAGTCAATAATAAATTATATTATCAAAAATCAAATGTTTTGATATCAACAATGCAAAACAGAAGGAAAAAAAATATCAAAATGTAAACACAAGCTTATCAAAACTGTTCATTTCAGTTCTCATATTATGAAAAAAAAAATTCACCTATGATACCTTACTCGTGTAATGTCACAAATTTGGAGAATGCACTTTTTAACTGTGACCGTTGTTTCCGTCCAAACGTGATAGATGAATTTTCGATGAGCTGAGTAGCGATCATGACGTTTATGACGTTACAGTTCCGTGATATTACTTAAAATGTTTAGAAATTCATGAAATTCACTGTATTTCCATGACTTATGACCATTTTTTTCCCATCAAAATCATAACTTTCCATGACAAAATTTACCCAAAGTCCAAATTTATCACTTTCCATTACATTTCCTGATTTTCCATATGCGCAGAAACCCTGTATATATCATTGCAATGTAGACATAGACGCCATTTATTGAGTCAGGTGTGTCAGGTTTTAGCCCGTTTACAATGATGGTAACATAATTAAAATAAAAAAAAGTTATAAGTTGCAAGCAGTTACAAATTGCAACTTTAACATTAAGTGAAGTAATGGTAAACAATCTGATAAAAAGCACAGATTTAAATTTTTTTTACAAGATCTTGGAAAATTAAGGTATTCAAAATTTTAATATGAAAGTAGTGATTTAGTGATTGAACGTTTAGATCTTTCTTTAAAAACGTTAAAGTTGTCTTTGTATTTGTCTGTAAAGTTTATTCGACAAGTAATCGTGTATTTATGCTTTGTCCGTGAAATATACGGTCATTCGTTAAATGCATAAAATATAGTCAATCCTATTCTTCCATTAATTGCATCAGTAGTTGTATTTACATATAAAGTTGAAATGTTGTGAATAACTTTGTTAACGCAGTGGACTTGTGACAATCCGGCTAGCGACTATCTGGCTTTGTTAAAATCTTTATTAATCTCAAATCTCTCCAAATTTCCGTTTTACATTAATGTGCTTAGTATTCATAATTTGCTTAGTGTTCATAATGTGCAAGGTTATAATTTTGTTGCCTGAAATTAAGTTAGAGATTATGAAATTTATCTAAAAATTAGAAAAAAATTATTTTTGAACTTCATTTCTTTGATAATTTTTAATCTTCCAGTACATAGTGTAACACATATACTGCACCATTTTGGGAGTAAAATTTGAGTAATAATTCATATATTGTAAAGCAATTTGAAATTGCAATTCATTATATCAGTCATACTTAAATTATTTATACTTAAAAAAAGTATTTTTATTATAGTATATTTTCTGTAATACACACCAGTTACATGAACGCTAGTTGCATAATACAGAAAAATGCACTAGAGTTAAGACGTATAAAGTATATACCAAGTATTTATTAAATATTGGCCTGCATTAAAATGTCAGAAAATATGAACAATATCGAGTTTTAGTGCATTTTTAGATAGTGCATTTTAGATCGAGATAAAAAGTGCATTTTTAGTAGGGAGTAGTATGTATGCACTTAATGGATTTTTTGTTATCCTATCAAATTTTCCAGCACAATGGGAGTTAATTGTAATTTGAAAAAACGTATTCAAACTGAAATATTTATAAAATAATGTGAGGTAAGCCTTTTTCTATAATTAAGTTATTACATCATTTTGTGAAAATAATAAATTAATCAAAATAATTTCAAATGTAATTAACAAATATCTTCTTTAATAAGAAGCACTTTTGTCAAACAACACCTCAAAGCACAAGACTGAAATCTACCTACCAAGCATTCTTAACCCTCCTCCCCCCACGGCTCCCTTCTCCTATTCACAAACCATTTTCTTACGACCCCACCTATAAATATTATTCAAGAGACTCTTATTTAACAAAAGACTTTGCGTCCCCCGCCATTCCTTATTAACTAAATAAAGCCAAATTCCGCCTCACAGAGCCACGCATTAACTTCAAGCAGACGATATTTGTAATAACTCCTTCTCCTTCAATGACTCCCTCTCAACTCCCCTCCGCACAAAAGACGTTCGAAAAGGAATCTCTGCCTTCTGAGACAAAAGAGCCTCCAATCCACGGGAATCGTCTTGTAATTGAGAATGTAATTAGAAGTTATTATAATGTTTAGCTCGCTCGGCTTTGTTTGGCTTTCGCGATTATCACAGCAGCTTTTAAGACGTTAAAAGGAACAGCAAGGGGTTGAGATTGGACCTTTTGTTGTAGGGGGTTGATGGGTAATGTGTTTTGTGGGAATTATTGTTAATGATTTAATTGGAGATCTGTTGAAATTGACGCCAGGGGGTGCTGTGGAGAATGCTGAAGTTGATTGTAAAGATTGGTTGTGTGTTAGATTCAGTTATGTAAGACGTTAAATTTAATTTAGGAATCGTTCATGTTGGCGACCAATGGGAATGTGTTTAATGAAACAAATTTCCTATCTCTTTATCTAGTTTGAGCTGTAACTGTAACCAAAATTTGGGCATTATTGCGATTGTGAATTCTATTTCTTGTGTGCAGACAATATTTTTATAGTAGAATGTTTTGTTTTGGGTTATTACACGACAAACGAAAAAAGTTGTTGAAAGTAAAATATGAAAATGTCCATTTTAACTAATTAAAGGTTTAATTACGTTTTATAAAACTCATCAGAGAACTTAAAAATAAATTAGTATTTTATCCTTTTAATATTGAAATTCAATTAATCAGATTATTTAAATAATAATTTTTTATATTAGGAATAAAAGTAATTGAAAAAAAAAAAGTACGCACATGCACGTCTATGCTTTCACTCAATACTTTAACTTGTAACGTAAATTTTATACAAAAAAAAATTGTGTCTATAATTTTATAAAAGATAAATACATTAATGTAAACAATTTCAAGTTTAGATTTGTATCAACTTGATATATAAGCTATTAGAAGTAATAATTGAAAAACCCCAGATGTATCTGTTTAGCGTAAAGTACCATTAATTATTTTTTATTTTCTCCTATTCGCATGTTAATGTAGAACTTGTTAATTTGATACTAAAATAATTTTTATAGTTACTATAACTCATCAAAATTTAGATAATTGTATTTCATGAAAAAAAATCATATATATATTAATACATTTTATTTTATATAGGAAATGAATATAAAACCTTTAACTTAATAACAAACAAAACCGTTTGAAAACACACTTGATAATTTTGTAAGGGGCGTATTTAAATTATATATTTGCAATTAAATTAGCAAACCTTATCCACGACCTTTATCTTTCTTATCCTTTAGTATTCCTTTAAGTTTATTAGAAGAAATCATTATGGAAATTAAATTCATAATTTTCTGACAACCATTCTTTAAATCCCATTATTTACAACATTATTTAAACTTTTGAAACGGAAGAAACACTCAGAAACAACCAAATGATAAAACTGTAGCAAAACAGATGCATATAATTCAATTATTTTCCCCTCAGGAAGAAAATAAAATATAAATTGCTACCCTAAACAAAGATAAAATAAACAATTGACACAAGTATTATTCTAAGATTGAGATAATAAATTCAGTCATATTATTCTAATGGAACTTTTAATGCCGTCTAATTTGGTTGCGCACTGTTGAGAATGATATTAAAATTCTCCGTTCCTTAATCTCCAATCATAATGACATCACAGCGGAATTCTCAATGAAACGAATAAAGTGAAGGAGAAAAGAAATAGAATAGCTGATGCCATTTTCTCTCACTTAATCATTCAATTTTCATGGACTTTATTTTTTTACGTCATGGAAAAATAAATATTCGAAATCCTTGTATGACGCCTATTGTTTTCCGCCCAATGACATCTGGCTTTAATAACATCAGACAGCTTAAGATCTTTTGGGATTGGAAGTGAGTAAAAGAGGGAGGGGAAATCGGAGAAAGAGAACAGTTTTGTTCTTTCTCTTTCCTTTTTAATGCTTCGAAAATCCCACGTAACTGGCAATCTGACAGAATCGCTTATTTTCAAAAGCATACGAAAATCTGAAGAAAAGTGAGTATAAAAAATCGTTTGCATTTCCTACTTCAGCATTAGTAGTAGTTTTTTTACTATGTATATTTTTTCATACATATTTTACGCCTTAAGCCTTAATACATAAAATTGAAGAAAAAAAAGAATAAAAGGAAGAAAATAGGATCTGACTTTTCACGTCTTTTCCTTAATCTGCTTTTGCTCTCCCAGTTTTCAATCAAATCGGCTCGATGATTTGGAAAAAGACTTCTACTAACACTTTTCCCCCTTTGTTTTGTCCCATTTGGCACTAACTGGCGCGAACCGGGTGGTTCGCTCCCATTGGTTAAATGGCGCGCACGCGCCGTGACGCTAGCCGTTACGGTTGCGATCGGCTTCCGGATCGTTTGGCGTCGGGAATAGATCTTTTAGAGCGTTTTAAGAGGTTCTAAGTTGAGTGCGAGCAGAGTCACTATTGCCACATATAGCTGTTCCTTTTCCTTTCATTCTTGCTTTTATTTATTGCTTATTATTGTTTATACCCCCTCTCTCCACATTCGTTATTGTACTTTTGTTATCACATCGGTGATAGGTGATTGTTTGTGCGCCCCCTTTCTTGTCTTACAAACAACAGGCTGTAAATGATAGCCCTTCAGAAGCGATATAAAAATAATGTTCGTCCAAACGGGGATTGTAATCACGTGTCGTTACACGTGATGCATGGGCCATTGTTTTTTCTCCAATAACGTATACAGCGTAGTATGATTAAACTTTGTTTCTCCCTCATTCTCTGATCCATATGCTGCAATAGGATTTTCTATCTTCAATGCACGCATTGTCAACAGAGCATTGCAAGTCTCGTTAGGTTTATCTCGCGTCTTATTTCTGTGTATTTGAAAATATAAGGTGATTGCTGTATGAGTATTGAAGAATGGGTATTAACTACTTATTGAATGGACCGAGGTTTTCAAACTGAATATATTTTTAGAATGGCAGATGTTATTTATTCATTTGTAAATAACTTTTGCATGGTATATTTATCAAACAGTTTAAATTGAAGGTATTCTTTTTTTGCTATACATTAGAAAGTTGTACCATTCTAGTTATTTAAATATATATACATATATTTGTAAGAGAGTAATAGGTATTATCAACTAACAATCAAAATATGTATTATAAGTATAAATATAACATAAAGTGTAACTATGCGAAAGTTTTTTTTTTTGCTTAAGTATTCATTTACAAACCATGCTATGCGATCTCTGATTTTTTTTTTTCTTTTTACTAGATTTTTATAAGACTAAAATATGCAATTAACCGACTTTTTGTAAAACACTTAACATACCATCAAAATCAAGTTACAATTAAAATTAGTATTGACTGCGTTAACAATTTGGAAAAGAATCATAGTGATTTTATAAACGAAAAGAGAATTGCCATGAATTCTCCATTATAAGGAATCCGAGTATTTAAATACGAGACCTTAATGATTTCCACTTTGTTGCTTTTATTTAAATAATGATGATAAAATATATATTTTATATATTTAACAAAGCTTTCATTTACAAATTATTTACATCTTTTTCCAAAATCAAATTTCATCATTTTATTCAGTATATATAACTTAAAATCCCCATTTCATGTACTACACTCATTTATTCAACGAACAGCTTTATTTACACTATAAACCTTAGGGCATTTTTATTGGAAAAATTAATCAAAGCAAAACGTTATTATGTTTACCAAAGCATAAAGCAAGATTAACGTAAAAGTATTATTATTAAAAAAGTTTTGGTCCTTCAGTTTGATAAATGTGAGCAAATTGTACCTCAATCAGAAGCATCCTAATGTATTTATTTTTATGTTCTAAACTTTCCTCACACGTCAGTTTATTTGTGAAATAATTGCATGTATATTTTAACACCTTAAGTGGCATTTGCAAAACGCGTCAGAGAATGCTTTAGCTTATTTTTGTCTTCCGATTCCCTGAACTTTAATTAACTAAAGCATATTTTATGACTTGTCACATAAGTTTGCGCTGTTGTTTCAACTCGCTCAACAACAAACAAAACCAAAAAGCGGGCACGAACCCAGCGCAAGCACACCTGGAAGCAAAAGCAACCGATTTCAATTAACGAAGGAAGAAAACGCAGAGCAGGACTCCTACAACTCAACCCAACTCTTCCATTTACTTGACAGACGCGAATTTTCCCAATGGCGCATATTCTAGTTTAAGGCTGGAAACTACTTAAACAACTTTAACAACATTAAAGCTCAAAATAAGACACAGCCACTTCCAAAAAAGCAAAAAAACGACCAGAAGCACATATAATAATTCCCCTTTCACGCTCGTTCGATGTCGGGGCAATCAAAACTACTTAAGAATAATGTCAGCAAACAACTCGGCTCTTTTAGCAGACGATTATTCTCGACACAAGAATTCTTTCATTTGAAACAAAAGACGTGTTGTTCCGGCCTTTTAGAAAATATTTGCGACAGTAAACGTGAAGCTTTTGCTCCCCCTCCCCTATCTGGGGGAAGGGAAGGGGTAACACCATTATTATTGCTCCATTTCATCTTAAATTAAAGAACGCAAAGAGGTACTTGTAAAGTAAGTTACACGCGTCTTTCTTATTTTTAATTAAAATGGCGAAGGGGACGGCAGCTGGCGAAAGGATTTAAGTGGGGTGGGGGGGGTGGAGGGGTACTTTTCTTTCCCCTCGTTCGTTTTGGGCGATATGTTAATTTGATGACATGGATGAAATTTAAATGCGGCGGTATATTGCCTTGTCTTCCTTCAGCCCTTGACGTAATAAAAATTAAAATACTTGTTTGCAACTCCATAATTTATCAATTTATGTAATAATGGTCATTGGCAGGATGATGAAAAAAGGATATTAGCTTGTGTCCAATCGTGGATAAAAAGTGTATTTATCAATTTCTTAGAGATTTACATTGATAATGGGATGTTTTTTTTTTTTTTTTTTTTTTTTGAATTCTTTCGCATCGAGTCTACTTTGCTGTCATATGAATGCCAGGAAATAGATATCGAGTCGAAAGAAATTGCTTCGTCATCGGTTAAAAATTAGACATCGTTACAAATTTTTAAACGATCGAAAATGTTAAACAGTTGAAATAAAGAATACATTTTGATTATGCACAAAAAATATTTAAAATTGATTGATTTTGTGGGTTATCCAGTGATAAAATATTTGAGTTTTGATTATGAAGAATACATGAATTTAGTAGAAAATTTTAACGGTAAGTTATTCTATTTTAAAGTAATACGTTATTTTAAAATTTTCAAAAATGGACAATTGCCGCATTTTTTTTTTTTTTTTTTTTTTTTTCTTCTTCTTTTTCAAATATTTTTATTCAATTCTAAATGTTTCGAAAAGGCCATAAACACAAAAATTTCTGCTCACTGCGCTTTTTCTTATTTTTAATTTGCAACTTAGTTCAGTTGTTAGATTTGGAGGGGAAAACGACACATTCGGCTAGAAACGCATGTGATGTCTTTTCATCTGAAACAATTTGGATGAAACGCAGCAGCGGAAACCAGTTTTGAAAGTTTCTTGCAAATCACGCCAACCGGTATGGGATATGGCAATTGTCTACCAAACGCAAGCCAACTATTTGGTAGAAACCTCACGTTAAACATAAAAACGGGAGGATGTCGTGACGTTACAGATATAGAGGATTGTTTTGATTGGACTTTGATCGCACGAGCTTTTCGGGCATTTTATTTTCTTAATACTTAAATAACTAATTTTTTAAAGATTTTTTATTTGAATATTTGAAATCGGAGAGAAATTCTTCATATATATAAACAAATTTCACTCGTTTTTAAAAATTGCCGGAAATGTCCATTCAAATGGTTGAATTAAAATACATTTTGAATTAAAATTTTACCATATACTTTCAACATGAAGTTATATAAGTTTTATAAAAAAATCAAGAGTTTAGTAAATTAAAATAAAAAGATTTAATTACATTTCTCAAGGTGGGAATATATTTTTAAGATTTTATGTTATATCTAATTAAATCTTTGTTATAGGTAATTAAAATATAATTATTTGCAATTTCTTAAATAAACTTATGGTAATGAACATTGGGAATTCTTTCAGACATAGACGTTTATTATCTGTATATGTTAAGGCTGAATGAGTTAATTTGTGAAGATAACAAAAATTTAGTAATACTACATTGTTCAAAATATTATAAAAGTATTTTTGAAGATATACGCAAAAAAAAGTTTTAATGGTAAAAATTTAGAGGCAAAAAATATTACTAACTTTTCAATGAAGGAGCAAGTCAAAGACAGCTTCAAGGAAACAATAAATTGAGTGACTACACATTGTTCATCAATGTTTCATGCCGTTGCTAAAATTAACACGCACGACTCTCTCTATTCGAGAACTTTTCTTAAATAATTTATTCATGACATTAACATCAAGGTCGTGGCAACAGTTCTGTCTGCGCACACCAGATTGCCCAGTGGATTACGTGATCAACGCCCATTGTTCCTGAGACAGGAGTGATTAATTAATTACTTAAAACTTGCAACTCATTTTAACAAACAGGGCCCGGGTTAATTGAGTTGAATGCCTTGATAAGGAGTCTTTTTCCGTGCAACACTGATGTAAGTGGCCAGATTAGATCGCTACTTATGAAGAAAAAGGTCAAGCGTAAAAAAAAATTGATCGCGAGAAAATGGAACTTGTGTTCTTGTGAAATGTTGGAGGTACTAAGCATGCTCCTTTTTTTTAAAAAAAAAGTAATTTATTTTATGAAAAGCGATGAAACAAGATGAAATAGAAAGACGCAAGTTGTCTTAGAGTCTCTTAAGTTAGATCAATGTGTTTTGGAATTTTTATTTAGATTTCTAAAAAGGTTTGAATTAATTGACCGACTTAGAAAATATGATTGGGATAAACAAAAGGTTAAGTGATATAAGAAGACCTAAGGTTTAACTTGTGAAAATAGATCTGTTGGCGAAAATAACCGATAATAAGTCGTCAATGAAGAACAGTGCAACTGGAGAGATATTTAAAAAAAAAAAAAAAAGACAAAACGTTTTAACGTGCTTCCATGCATTTTAAAACCTTTAAAATGTATTTTCTAAAATACTCCCAAGTGTCTCAAACTGTCTTTATCTTTAGGTCTCCATATGCTTCTATTAAGACGCCCCAATGTCCTTAGTTGAATACATTAAGTCAACTTGATAGGTGTGATAAAAACTAAAGATCTTGGTTTATGCACTTTTTTTTCGCCTTTTAAAGTTAATTATAAAAGCGTTGCATAGTCATATATTTAGACAGTTTCTTTAAATTTCTAAATTATTCTTATTTATTGATTGAAAAGACTTCCTTGGATTGCTTTTAATTCCATAGAATCGATTTTTCCCAATAAGAAAGGAGTTAAATTTCTGTAGAAAAGCTTTCTTTCCCCGCGTGTATGTCGCTGACAGTTGTTTTCTCTGTGTTCTTTTTATGGTATACTGAGAAATGCATGGAAATGTTACTTCGTAAAGCCAACTTTCAGCACGAATATATAGCTGAAAGATTGATTCTTTATTCAACATGGCAAATAATGAATTGAGACTAGACCTACTCCGTGTTATTGGCTCTATTATGTAAGTAGAAGGTGTAAAATTAACCAATTTCTTGTGTTCATTTATTTTGTTTAATTATTTTTAATGAAACTAAGAAACTTTAATTATTTCTATTTAGCTTATGGTTAAAGTAGCAGACAAAGTAATTTAGTCAAGTTTAAATAAAGACTAGTTTTTTTCCCGAACTTTTTTATAACATAGAACATTTATTTCTGTAAAGAATGGAAATTGTGGTCGTTCAGAACGGAGCGAAATTTTTTTAATATTATTGGCTTCACATATTATGTTTTTAAACGTAAATATATCTTTTGAAAATCAATAAGCAAATTCACTCTATTCAATTAAATATTATCAAGGTTAGAATATATAAAAACAATCATATGTACCGTATTAAATAAGCAACCTAATGAAAACGAATATATCTCGTGGACTTACACCCTTCTTCCACTCACTAGTTCGCATTATGTTAAATAACCTCATTGTCTTTAAAACTTAGCATCCGACATGCAGGGTGTTGTCTTAATCATGTTTTCGACATGTGATGAATTAAGGCCAGTCTGCCTCTTTCGTGCAATGCCAGCCCTTACTGATGCAAGCTACGGATTTTAGAAGGGAATGGATACTTCGAAGTTAGAGTGTTGACATGTATGAATTAGTTATTAACTTCAAATTAAACAAGGCTCTTTTACCATGATATGCATGGAATCAGGGTTGGGTTTCATGATTATGTAAGAAACTTAAGTGAAAGAACGGAATTTATCCACGCCTCGGCCATTAAGTTTTTATATGCGAGGATTTTTTTTTTTTGTCTGTTTTTATTTAGTATAAATAACTAGCGTAGTTTTATGGTTCAATTTATATCAAATGGCCAGTAGATTATTTGTGGAAGTTGAGCGGGGTGGGTTGGTTGATCTGATTTATTCCTTCACTGCATGGACTAGCTAAGTGCTCTGATCAATGATTCGTCTTTTTATTTTTCTCTTTTTTTTGTGTGTAAAGAACGTAATCGTAATGAATGCAATTAACTAAATATTAATTGATTGGCATAAATTTCATAAGTAATTAAACTCTGTCAATTTAAATTACATTCAGTGGTTTAATTATATCCTCTGAGCAAGATATTACTGATGTACTCTTAAAAGTATAATGAGACCAATTTTATAAGTAATATTGATTATTAACTACAAGCATAAAAACTTAACGAAAACAAAATAAACGGATGTTATTTTAAATTTTCAGATGGCTATATCTAAAGGCTATTGCATTTTCAAATCAGTAACTCAAATACTACCTGCAAATACCAAACACTCTCAATAAATTCGTTGTCAAGACTATGTTTTTTTTTTTTTTTTTTTTTTTTTTTTTGATGAAAATCGAAAAATTAAAATTTTATTTGCATTATAACAAACACTTCTATTTAACACCTAACTTTTTTTATACTGATGGGGCTTATAAATTCCGTCAGTAAATTATAAGATGGGACTTAAGAATCCCGCTAATTAATAGACCGTTAAAGACAAAAAATTCCAAATAGTTTTTTGTGCGTAAATAAACATATTTTGACCAGTACAACACAAACAATTGTTTTCGCTCTAATTTCTTAAATAAATTCCTATTTCAATAAAATAGTCTCTCTTTTAATTACTATTTTGTGCCCTCCTCTATTAATCACCCATGCGGCATGATATTTCCATGTCGGGGCTCCATATGTTATACATTACCAGTCATAATTCCTCTAGCAGAAGCTCATTAATTTCCCCTTATCCCCATATGTATTCGGATGTTGGCAGGGGGCTTGAGAAACCCTTTCATATTAGTGGACAGACCTATTTGCAATGTTGGGATGGAGCGCCATCTTTGGCCGACTGTTACTACTACGTAAGATTTTGATATCCATATGTAAATTCCAGATTCCAGATTGATATGGGAGTAGAATAACTTTTTCTCCAAAAAACATACATTCAACTTTGAAATCGTGTGATATGATGATAAATAATATTTTTAACTCTTTTGAATAAGAAACTGGGTATTTTATTCACTTGCAGTATACATAAAGTTAATGATTCATCTACCATTCTAAATAATACTTAAAAGCAAAATATGATAACAATTAAATACTTGTGATAAATTACTTTGACTTATTCATTTTACAAGTGTTTGCAATCGAATAGAATTTTTTTTTACCTTAAAGTGTGAAGTTAAAGTAAATATTAACAATCACATGTTGGTTCATAGTAAATGAAGTTAATGTGATTCACAGACAAACAGTGTAAAACTCTGTCTTATGTGATTATTAAATTACTCTCGCATAAAATAAAACCAAAAGGCAAGCATTCTACGATTATTTAACATTCCTTCCTTCAAATAAACATAATAGTATTAAATTACATAAAATCAAGTGTAATAACTATGAGAGACAAGCATTTGTAAACGATGTTCACTTATGTATTTAGTACAGTTACCTAAATTTATAATATAGTTTGCCTTTAGTTTAATCCATAGCATTTTTTAATTGAAAGTGAACGAATACAAAAATTACTTTACGCTACAAAATAGGACTAGTTATCATAGACTTAGTTAGGTTGTTCCATTCAAACACGATCCAAAATTTTATCAAATCACACTTTAAATTTATCCCCCTTAAAAAAATCAACTAAAGGATAGCCATCACTGATCTATAACTACAACTGGATAGTGCATGCTTGATTATTGACTTGAATCCGAAGAAGGTCTAACAATCAACATATAATTATCACCTTCCTCCAAATTTGTTAAAATCAGTTTATAACCATGAGCAACCTGTTACATAGCATTATGGGGATAGTATTTAATTGGCTTCATCTGCTTGCAGAGCAGAAACCATTTATGAGCTCTACGGAAGTTGTATTTAGATATCAGTGGTAGCCATAAATGATTATGCCATTTAAAGCAGTCTGAAGCCTATAGAAATCAATACATCTCAACAAAACTCTATTTTAATCTCATGCATAGCTACATCACAGTCAACTTTAAAGTCAACTTGGAAAATTATTTGTGCATTGTGACTGATAAGGGAGGGGGGAAAATGGAGTTTGTTTTTAAAGATGTATTGGGATTGGTTCAAACTTATTACAATTGAAACCATACAATGAAGTCCCTCTCAATATACATACTAGTGGGTTCATACATACACACTACTGAGACTAGAGAAATGATGTAAATTTAAAAAATAACAAAGCGCAAATAAGTTTTATTTAAAATGGGTCAACTCTTTGCAAATAACGCTCCAATGACAACAATTATGACAAATATCCAAATCTTTAGACATACACAAAGACTTAATTTTATTGATTCAGGTTTTGGTCCGTTTTATGGCACCAACATAATTTCATAAAAGCAAAATAATTGTAATAACAAGATATGATTTCAGAATAAAGTTAAAAATATACAAATAACACGATACAAGGTAAATTATTATTTACAAAAAATAATCGTATTGCGAAATTAAATGTCCTATTCGGTCTTACTCTCTTTGCGACTAAATTTTTTTCTAAATTCTTGAGTGGAAGGAATAAAATCAAAGATTAATATTTACAAAATATTAAGTTCAATATTTATAATATAATTATTTTACTATATAATTGTTTTGGTTTTCATCTATAATAGGTATATATTTTTCTCTTAAGATTTATGAAGTCGACTATGCACAATGATGTGCATCCAAGATTCTCAGTCATGCCTATTGCATAGATTGGAATTTAATTCAAGGAAGGTCTTAAGAGATTCACCTCTCTAAAAATAAATGCGATTGACTAAATCTTAGTTGAATTAACATTTTTTTTATTGGAATATTAATTATTTGAAAATTAGATAATTTTCTACTAGGTAAAATTTATTGATTAATTTATAATTTTTGAAACAATTAGTGATTTAAACAGAATCATGATCAGTCTAAGATATCCAAATCTTTTTTCGGATTGTTTTCTTTGTGGTAAGGCTTTATAATAACTTTCTTGTTAAGGTTTAGCTTAAAAAGTTAACATCCATACAAGATTCTAAAGTACTATTCTCATCTGGTGACGAACATTTAATTTTATGCTTATTTTTTCTTGAGATAATATTTCCCCATATTATGAAAAAATATTAAGTAATTACACCTATATTTCATCGATTTTGTTTCTCTTTGATTAGATAAAATATTCCACAAATGCGATCTCAGAAATGGCGCCCATGGAATCTTCCATGTTCCGCCATTTTATTAATCGAATCCCGAACGGAATGAAAAGCAATCACGTTGCCATCAGGCGCAAACAAATAACTTATATCAGGGCGTCGACTACCGCTCCTCCAATTTGTTATTTATTAACGTCTTATAGAAAACGATTACCACCTCTTCTTTCCAGCGCACATTATGTTTTATTCAAGGTAATAATATTGAGGTATTTTTAGTTTTCGGCCATTAGTGGCAACAGTAATAATCACATCAACCCGTCGTTACGCAAAGGGGTCTCTGAATAAATAAAAGTGTTTTCTTTAGAGCCGATACCAATAAAAGATTATTGAATCAGGGGTTCAAGGTAGTGTAATGCCTTTAAATGCAGTTTTTATTTGATCTCTTGCATTAAGGTTTTTCCTCGTAATACTCTTGCTTTAATCTATTATTAAGTAAAAGGATTTGTTTCACTTAGTTGGTGTTCTCAATGAAGTAAATAATGATTGATTCCATATTTTTTTCTTCGCTTTTTTATTCACTAGCTTTTTGTTTTCTTTTGCGATGGGTATAATTTTAATATCGAGTGAGTATTAAGGATGTTCTATAATTGTAAGCAATTCTAAAGATCTTTTATTAATCCTAAATGTGTTGCGCATATGCCGGTATTAATATATAATTAAAATTAACGGTTTTATGAAGGAAATAATTTTTTCTCCTTTGAAGAACAATGATTAAAAACGCTAAGTATAAAAAAAAAGAAGGAAGAAGAAGAAGAAAAAAAAAAAGGGGGGGGGGGGAAACCGCATTACAATGCCTAAGAACAAATTTTGTATTACTTACATCAAAATCTTACATTTTTTTTAAATCTCAAAATTCCATTTATTAAAAACGAAAATTAATTTTTTCACATGAAAAATGCAAAATACAAGCTACGAAAAGAGAAAAATTTAAAAGGATTCAACTATGCTTTAAAAAATAGAAATGTACAATAATTTTATTGAATTTTGATAATTAACATTATTTATCAATTTAAATCACATTAATACACAGGAATAAGATTCTTTATAACGTCAACTTAGTGTTAGTATTTGAATTCGTTTGCTCGAAGAATAATTAATGTTTTGATGTGTTGAAATTTTGTTGTCTCCTTGATCAAGATATTCAGACAGTTACTTGCATAAATAAGACAGGAATATGATTTTTATATGCATTCCAATACACCTTTAATAAGCAAATTCTTGACTGAAGCGGTCTGCATATTCTTAATACCCTACGAAAAAGTTCCGTTTAATAATACCCCTTGAAGACGAATTACATTTTATTTTCTTAAAACAACAATAATAATAATTTCAATTCAAAACTTATCAATCATCTTTAATAATGTTGTCAGTTAAAATCAAGAAAACTTTTTTTTTAAAATTTTAGTCTGTATTCCTCTCTTTAAATCACTTCTTATGTAATCAAGGCATTTGATTTTAGATCTTACAATTTGATCTGGGCAGAACACTAATAAAGTTCAATTAATCGTCCTCAGCACAGAAAATTCTTTTCTCTGTTAACTACCTTTTTTAATTCTTGGTTGAATTAGAACCTTTGGTTACTATACAGTTTTAAATAAGGTACAGAATTTTTTACAAATAAAGCATTTTAGTAAGCAACCCTTAAGAAGTTTGATTGCACAAAACAATATGTATAAAAAAAAATCAGGTACTTGCATTTGTGTTTTATTTGTTTTGTCTCAATATTTATTTCAATGAAACACGTAGTATGGTAACAAAAAATTACAACATGCATCATGGCTTCGTAAAACTCATATTTAATTAAAAATGAAACAACGGATTCAGCAATTACAAAACCGGAAAACGCACTATACCCTTCCTGATTAAAACATCAACTGCAGACGGTAAAGTGAGAGGGGGAGGGGGGGGGGTAGAGGAGAATATAACCCAAACCATTTTAAATTCGCCGCGAACGCAAGGGGATGTCACGGTCACAAAAGCATCGGTGTAACCGAACAAATTCGTTTTGGTCTAGTCCGAAAAATAGAGAGAGAGATAGCTGATTCCCTTTTCGGCTGCTGTGACCGCAGGCCAATCGTTCAATTAAGCCGTCACCATCCGGTAGAGGGGGGCTGATGAATGGGAGTCCCGTGTAGCCTCCCTTAGGGCTACTCAAGGGGCACCGCCCCAAAGTGTCAGCCCTGTTTGCTCATTCCCCCATTATCATTTAATTACTGGCTCTCGAAGGGTGGATGAAGATATCGTGATCTTAATCAGTTTTGTTTTGTGATGCTTTTTTGTGTGGATTTAGAAGATTGCATAATGATTTAGTTGATGCGGCTGAAGTGTGTGGATTGGGTTTCATTGAGAAGGAAATGGGAGTAACTGTTGTGTTTTTTTTTTAATTGGAACTTTGTAGTGGGGTGGTTGGGCGTAAGATTTGCTGCCTGAAGATTGGGAGTGGAGAAGGACCATTTATAGCATGTTAGGGTTAACCACAACCCCAATCTCTTTCATTGGATGGTTCAGAGGTGGTGTATATGCAATATGTATGAATATTAGACATTTACATGTAAGTTGCGATTCAAGAAGATACTTTTGAGTAAATATAAATAGGGATTTTTTTTTTTTTTTTTTTAATTTATACTTTTACACTTTAAAGTGTCCACATTCACGTTTGACATTTATTCCTTAACAATTCTTTAATTGAATTTTACTTTAAAATTATAGGAAATGTTAGAAATGTTATGTTACATGCTGTGCAAATATTCAGCATTTCATCCTTATATGTATAATTATTTTCCAGAGGCAAAAAAAGTAGATTTTAGTGATAAATATTTAACAAAAGGCCCAAAATTTCCTTAAAATGCATCCAGCTTTTTGTGTATTTAAACTAAAATAATACATTCTACCCTCAAAAAGGTATAATCTTTAAATTATTAATGTGATGTTATCTATAATAATAAAACAAGCTGTGTGTCTGTGGCACTGTGGATCTACAGAAACCTACTTAAAATTAGAATAGAGCTCTGAAATTTTCAACATAAGAAGTTTTGGCTTTCTAACTTTATGTATGTCAAACAGAATGTTAAAATTTTAATTAGTTCTTTTTTAATTAATTTATTTTTTACAAAGTGACTTCAAATAGAGATACAGCTCTGAAATTTTCAACATAAGTAGTTTTAGCCTTCAAATTGGACTTTTGAGAAACAGAATTTTGAAATTTTATTTGTTTTTTAATTAATTAATTAATTAACAAATATTTTACAAAATGATTTCTAACTGGGCTACATTTCTGAAATTTGCAACACAAATAGTTTTGGCCTGCTAATTGGACTTTTAACAAAAAGAACGTTAAAATTTTGATTTGTTTTTTTAATGAATATTTAATTAATATTTTCACAAAAAGCCACTTCTAATAGGCTTAGAGCTCTGAAAGTTTCAACATAAGTAGTTTTGACCTTCTAATTTTGCTTTTTACAAACATCACGTGTTAAAATATTCTTAAAGGGGTGTTGTATTATAGTTATTAACGGGGAATTTTTTTATTGTTTCTCGACAAGGGAGGGGCTTCTAATATTTAGGCTTTACGTAGCAATTAGTTTTTAGTGTGTAAAGCGACCTTATGCTTACGAAGCAATGAATCTTTCATTGAACAAAGCGAGCTCATGTTTGCATAACAATGAACCTTTCAACGATTTAAGTAAGCCTGTGCTTATGTGTCAATGACTGTTTCAGAGAGCGAAGCTAGTTCGATTTTGCATTGCGATGAACCTTCCTGCAAACGAAGCGCCAAAAATTGGGGCCTATACACCAATGACGGATTTCCGCAACGAGGGGCCTCACAGCTGGCTAAAATATTTCACATGGTAAAATTTCGTGGCGAAGCACCGGTATTCAGCTAGTTTTAAATATATGTGGATGAAATAATTCAATAAGAAAGCATAACTGACAAGAAATAATAGCACACAAGAAAGGCTTCAATTCAAACATTGATGTTCATTTAAAGTAAATGGAAGTATAAAACTTACGATTTTATTTGTAAACATACAAAAAAAAATTGGGAAAAAAGTGGGGGGGCGGGATTATAATTTTTGATGATTGAAAATATTTGTGAAAAGGGGCATGTTCGACTGAAATATTTACGTAAAATGGGTGTGTCGATCAAGAGGTATTTATTCGAATGATGTCCAGTGCATTAACACAACAAAGGGAGTGGCTGTTCTCAATTTCAAGAAGAACAATCAATCAAAAACTAATCTAAATTGATATAAAAAATTATTAAACTTTTTTTATTTTGTTAAAAGTTATATAGGTTTAGGAGGAAACAATTGCTTTAGTTATAAGGTGTTTCTAATGTAGTGTACATGATATTTTCGATAAAATTAATTGGTTCCAACATTAGATAGACGTCACAAATTTTATTTAAAATATTCACCTCGAAAATATGGATAGTCATTTTATCACTCAAGTATATGTAAAGCTATAATAAATTAGTTATGCAACATAATTATTTAAGTTATTAAAGTGGCTAGAGTGAGAGAGAGAGGACACTGTTACAGTAGTACAAGTTTGATACTATACGTTTAATGCATATTCAGTTGTTAAGTATTTATTAAATAGATTTGATATCAAGAGAAAGACAATCACTTACTCCTTTGACTTCTAAACAACATTTAAAATTTAAAACGCGTTGTTCAAGCACTAAAATATTGCCTAAATTTTCTAACAACCTTCGAAATATATATTTACTACTTACAATTAACTTCTAAATTATACAAGAAATTTCCAATAAACTAAACATGCCTTTTTTCAAAAAGAAACCTCCTATAAATAGAATTTACCACTATTTGCCCAACTTTTTTCGCCACACCATTCTGCCCCGAATCAAAAATTTTAATTACTATTCTTGGCAAATTGCCACTTACTTGAGACGCCAAGATTATCAAGTCGAAACAACCAAGAAAAGAAGAAGAAAAAACCTAATATTAAATTCTTTTGGTCCTCTAACACCCATCACTTGATACTCGATCAATCAAAACCCGGGGTTACTTGCTGAAGAACCCGAACTAGCCCCCCCCCCTCCCCTTCTTGTATTTTAGGTACATTTTTGCTTCCTTTCCTCGCCTTGATAGCTTATTACTTATTACGTTTCTATGGAACAAGCAAGTGTATGTCCGAAAGGTGTATTATAAGAACACTTTTTCGAGTTTGAATGATGAGTTGTTGCCAAACCGCCCGAACGGAAGTGTGGAGTTTATTTAATCTCGGCTGATGTATGGCCAATGAATGATGATGCATTGGGACTTGGAGGATTGCGTAGTGAATTTTATTGAGGTCGTGGTATTAGTGAATTGTGTTTTTAATTATGGTGGGTACCGCTAATAAACATGTTGGGTGATGTCAGAGATGATGTTGAACAAGAAGTTCTAACTGATTTTAATGAATATTTTTTTTAACAGATCTTGTTTAAAAAAATCGTGGAATGATGACATAACCTGATTGATGGGATTATAAAATAGATTTTTATTTAAATATTAATGAGCTATTAGAGCTTATTTTGATGAATTGATTAATATATTATTTACATTTGAAAGCTTTTAATCAAATTGAAGTTAATATAAAATGTATTACATGCGCTGCATTATAACTTGAATTGCAGTATAGTATATTGTATTTTGGCATTTAATTGCAATTCACTCCGATTATTATTTAATCTACAAGTGCAATTTACTCCAAATTATTATTTTATCTTTAGTTACAATTTATTCCAAATTATTATTTATTTAATGTAATCTATCACATTGAAAGTTATTCTAGAAGTGCCGCATCAACTCTTCCTTTTTTTTTTTTCGGCAAACTTATAACATAATTATAACAAATTGTCGTGGTTGAAGATGACAATTGTAAAATGCGACATGAAATCTAAAGAGGACAATAATAAAATTTATAAAATCTCTTTTTAAAGTGGGGGCATTTTATCCAACATATAAAAGGAAACCAACTGCCGAACACTGATAAACCAAAGCAACAACTTTATTACAAGTTTTACTTACAAGTTTTACAACAACTTTATTACAACTGTAAAGCCAAGTCTAAACCATGTTGGTTGTTCTTTTGCCACTGATTTTAAATAGTAACGAGAAAATTCTTATTTTAAGTCAAACGACAATTTTGCATAGAAACACATAGCATTATTAGTTTTTAAAGCTGCCAATCGACCGCTTGGTAAAGCACGAAGAAAGAAGCTCAGTTTTTTTTTTTTTATAACGCTGAAAACTTAACTTCATTCAAGAGAGTTTAAATACCAATCTAACTACTTTTCTAGAGTGAAAACGATAGATAAAGAAAGTAAAAAAAAATTTACAAGTCGATTGACATTTCAAAAAGTAATTTTAAAAATTGTTTCATAGAAAGTTATGTTATTAATTCTTTTGCAATATTTTAATCTTTCAACCATTTAGTACGTCGAAAAGGATTCACTATTTAAAAGATATTTTAGGATATAAGACCTTTGCATAAGATTTAAAAGCTCTTATTTTGAGTTATAATTCTGAACGTTATCTCATTTAAAAATAACCCTATTGCGTGCCTTATACTTTTACAATTTAATGAGATTTTTCCTAGTTTTTTTATAGTTCAATTTATGTATTAAAGAAGTTTAGATTTAGAGTAGAAAATGTGGCTTTAAAGTCACAACTAAATATTATAAAGCACATTTCTCAATCTAAATGATCTCCATAAGAAGGATTTAAAAAGAAATCCTCTCGTGGAATGTTATTTGCTTAAACCGTAAATTATAGCAAATAAAAATGTAAGTAATATATATAGTATATTTCAGATTCATAGTTTATTCTTAAACAAATGTTAAAAATAAACTAATGTATGTTGAAATCCATATATTTATGAATCGCATCCCCTTCTATGTGATCCTTCATGAATTTCCATTTAAGAAAATTGTCAGATTATAGTTTAGTAAGTGTAGTAGTCGCAATAAACGAAATTGCTAATTGAACGAATGGAAAAACAATAAGGGGCTTAAACACGAAGCGAGTAAAACGGTGAGTAGGACCTTGACAGTAAAATTCACCATAGAAATCCATGGCGAATATTACTGTCAAAGGTCCTACTCACCGTTTTACTCGCCTCTTGTATTACTCGCCTCGTGTATAAGCCCCTATAGTTGCAGGACTGTTTAAATTTCTACCCTAAGACGATATTACTAGAAACTAAATGTATTGACTTACTACTTAATTTAGAGGTTTTGTGGGGAAATTCCCTTTAAAATAAGTGAATTAAAATTGAACTTCATAATGTTGTTTGAAACCGAAATTCCTATGCTTTTATATCCGAAATGTTCTATATTATTCCATGAAATTTTGTTCTACTATATGTTATACTTAGTTTGATTCCCAATATCTTAGAATAAATTTCTATTAAGCTTTAATATACAAAAATTTTTATTGTGGCGTT
This sequence comes from Linyphia triangularis, assembly GCA_963978545.1. Taxonomy (NCBI): domain Eukaryota; kingdom Metazoa; phylum Arthropoda; class Arachnida; order Araneae; family Linyphiidae; genus Linyphia; species Linyphia triangularis. The sequence goes on from OZ021726.1 coordinate 57,454,302, forward strand.
TTCTGTTGTAGAAGAACGTTTTAAAACACAACATAGACATTATTCAATCGATATCTATTCTACAACGATTAATAAACGATTCACTTATTGAAAGAGTAATCAAAATGACTTTTTTAGTCAAATGAGTAAAAGTAAGGTATTATAAACAGGAAAGTTTATTCTATATATTAGAACTATTAAATGTAGCTTCATTTTTGCTTGCAAAATTATTTGAAGTGGAAATTTCTATCAAGTGGGAAATATTAACCTTTTGCACTCGAGGCTTTTTTCGCGCGGAGGGACCAGCAACTCGAGACATTTCGCGGCATTTTTTATTCGATTCTAGGTTACGGATTCGCTTCATAGAAACTAAACACAGTCATTGGCCATGCATCGAATTTCCGCATCAAACCTAGTAGTCATCTCGTGTTGGGGTATTCAATCATGGGGTGCCTGAGAGGCGCCATTCGAGCGCAAAGGGTTAAAAGTATCAACCTTCTTATAAATTATGTTCAAAATTTAACTAATCATCTTTTCTTAATAAAACTTCTTCAAAGCCTTATAAACCCACACGGATTCGCATTTTTGATTAAAAAATATGTTACATTTCTGAAAACAACATTATGATTAGAATATAACAATAAATTATGTAATCTACACAAGTGATTACTTAATATATATATTTTTTTTAATAATTTTTATTATACTCTGTAAGTGATAAATTCATAAAATAGTTCTTTCAAAGTCCTTACACGTATAAAGAAGGGTTAAAAGAGTTATTACTATAATAAATACTTTATTGGTACGATAAATACGTTAATAGCATAAAAACACATGAATTGAAAACCTTATTTTGTTTGAAATATAAAGAGTTGATAGTACAAAAACAAACTTCCGACTACTTTGATCGTTTTTCAGAAAATTACCAAGAAATTTTATGTTTCAATTGCACTGATATAGTATTGTTCCCCCCCCCCTCCTCCCCTCTTCTCTCCACTCTTTGATAATTATGATATTTTTTTCCCCTTTCGATAATTATTTGATTGATATAGATAACACTTACAAAATAGTTACTGTCACACCTAAAAGGCTGCTTTTACACAATTACTATTGCTGTATATCCAGTCCAAATTCTAAGCATGCGCAATTTGGTGTCACTTAAAAATGAAATATCCCTTCAAGATATGAACCCTCTATCAATTTACTATGAAAAAACTCTTCCGATAGAACTTTAAAGAGCTTCCGTTTGAATTAAATGAAACTGTTACATTATCGAAGGCTTCAAACTTATATAGAGCACATATCTATATAGCATTTATATAGTAAAAGCTTAACGAACTGAAAATTGAAAGCTTCTGTGACTCCTGATTGAATTTCGGATGTGAACTCTTCTCAAAGAGATCTTTTATTTGACATATACATATATGCTGTGTTTGTAGTTTTGTCTGGAAATGTTGAACTGAGCCTTGTAGAGCTTTTATATAAGCTTTCCACTACAGTGTAGTAGAAACTAATATTGCATTTGGTCTGCACATATTCCCAGCGCTGCATATTTAATATAAATATTTTTCAGACTGATTGAAATGAAATTGACATGTTTTGTTAATTTCAAATCATCAAATAATAATAATAAGAGTTGAATAATAGTATTGTATTTTTATTAGAGATCAGAGTTTGATAATAATATATTAACAAAATCAAACATAATTTATAGTATGGGTTATAGTAAATGGCCTTCTTTTATTTTCATAAAAAAACAAAAACATATACCACGAAAATAAATACCATGAGCTACAAAAAAAAATTATCAACTGATAAGTGAGAGAGAGTGTGAAATTTTATGAATTATAATTTATACACTACCACATACGTCGAGCATCAAGTTCAGTATTTTACTGATGAAAGTAATAAAAACCAACCGAATCTTATATCTTATTTGACAACGAAGTCTCATTTTTCTTCATCTTGTTTGAAACTAATTAAAAAAAAAATATTTTAAAACTTGGCACGAAGATATAGTAGGATAGGTTCTCTAGTTTTGACTTTTTTTTATTTGAAAGAAACTATCGCTAGAATTCAAACGAATTTGATGTTAAAAGAGATTGAAAGAAAATGTATGTAAAGAGGTGTTTTTTTTTTTTTTTTTTTTTTTTTTTTTAAATCATTTTTTGTAAAAAAAAAAAAATTAAAAACTTGTGTAACAGTTAATACTTTGAAGTGTAAGAGTTCACACAAAACAACTAATTGTCAAATAAAAGTGCTATTAAACCGGATTTTAACAAGTAATTTTTTCATAATTAAATAAAATTTAGCGATTGTATATAATTGTTAAGTGCAGTTTCTATCCTTAAGATCTTGAAACGTTTAATACCTTAAATTTTCCAAAATCAAGAAAAGATATTTTCTAAATATAACTTTGAATGTTAACCTTAAGAGCAGTTTTTTCTCGTTACGGTAAATGTATTCCAACCATTAAACTTTTACTTCTATTAGTAAATATGAAATTGTAAACTGAAAAAATACCAAAAATATACATTAAAAAAAAGTTCTGCTAAAATTTTAAAACATTAATCTGCTCTTTTCAAGTAAAATAACATTATTTCATGAAACGTGAGTATAATGATATACTCAAAATACAAGTGATCATCTTACTTGAACTAGACATCACATATGACTTCCAGTGAAGAGGTTCTATAACTCCAAATTATCAACGTTTTCAGGCGAGCAAAAATCTCCAAATATTAATTAAGAATAAACTTAACGTTTTTTCTTCTCACTCATTTACCACGCCTTTATTTAAGAGTTCATGTTGCAGTTTTAACTAATCAATGAATCTTCTTTTCCTACATCCAAATCAAAGTTATTTGAGCCAAAACTAGTTTTCACCTTTTCACTCTAAACCGAAGATATTATTAGCTAATAATATAAACATCAATAAAAGTGATACCATAAACCCGCAATTTTAGTTTTAAAATAAGTTGCACTCTCCAAGTATTACGTAGTGAGAAGTTCTTCCCTTCAAATTTATTTGTATTTTGTTTATGAAACTAAAATCTCTGAGAAGTGATTTTTTATTTAAATAAAAAAAAAAATTAAAAAAAAAAAAAAAAAAATAGTAATATTTCATACTATTTTGAAGGAGAGTAAAGAAAGCTCTGATGGTCGAGTGGATAAGATGACAAGCTGCAGAAAATAAAGTTCTTTGTTCAAATCCAGGCTATACGTAAAGTAATATTCTCAATTTAATTTTTTAAATATTAGTGTAAGTTGTTTTCAAAGTAAAATAAAATGTTTTTAAGAGCTATTAGTGCTCAATTTAATTGGAAAACGAGCACATTCTATCAAATTCTAACTTACCCTGTTTCAACAGTTTTAATTTTTCCCACGCAAACAACCTTGAAAAGATGTCGAACAATAACAATCTTGACATTGCGTTGACCTGGACATGGGTGGTTTTCACAGGCAAAGTCAGTCAATCGATAAATGAATGTTTTGACTTGTCGTACGGGATGTTATTTTTATTCAGGCAGCAATCATCGGAGGTGATGTTTTTTCTTTAAAAAAAATAGGCGGCCCATCATACTGTGAGAAAAACCGTTTTTTTTTTTTTTTTTTTTTTTTTTTTTTTTTTTTTTTAATGAGTTCATTTTAAATGAGACGGCTGAGTGAGAATTTCTCCGAATCTAAATTGTCAAGTCTTCAATGTCACAAGGAGGGTTGGGTATCGTTGTTGAAAGGGAGTTTTCCCTTGATTTTGGACCGGTGACTGCAGAAATTATCTGTGAATGTTCCCACCATAGTAAATTACGCGTGTGAGTGTGCTGTAGAAAGGAACAGAGGTCAGTTTTAGATTGCAATGATTGAATTTGGTGATTTGAGAAAGGTAAGGTTTTAACTTTTTGGAGTTGGTGGAAGTTGGTAGTTTTTGTTGATTGCTTGATGAAAAAGGTGTGGTTGAAGTAATTCAACGATCTAGAATTATTTTAACTTTCGATGCTAGATACTTAATAAATAGTGCAAGTACTTGTAACGATATTAAAATACAGAGAATATAAGCTAGACATAAACTGCCTTATAATATTTAAGTTATAAGTTCAACAGCTTAATTTTGTAACTTAATAAAAGGACTATTTAATAAAATAACGTCGTTGTAATTTTTGGTGAGTTTTAATTTAACAAACTAGTTTAAAATAAGGGCTATTTTCACTAGTAATTAATTTATAATTAAAAAAAAAAAAAACATAGCGAATGATAGATTTAGCAAAAAATTCTTAGAAAAACATAAATGAAACTAATAGTGTCAATACTACACTGTTAAAAATTTTTGTTCCACCTTGCACCAAAAATTGGTTCCCATTTAGCTGCCACCAACATGTGGTGCTTAGTTTCACGATTTAATGGCGCAACCTCTGACCGTAAGCACCATTAAATCGCGAAACTAAGCACCACATGTTGGTGGCAGCTAAATGGGAACCAAATTTTGGTGCATGGTGGACAAATTTTTTTAACAGTGTAGAATCCATGAAAATATTTACTTCATTCTTCTATAAAAGATGAATAACTATGATTTTTTTTTTTTGGGGGGGGGGATTATCTGAAAACATGAGCTAAATAATTAAAAAAAAATCTCTTGTAACTGATAATTGTTTTTAGATGACTAGTGATATAACCCTTCTGGTGATCTTATTTTTAAGCTGTTTAGATGTTTAGATTTAATGTTCAAAATTATTGAAATGAATTTTTTACAAAATTTGCAAGTTTCATTTCATACCTCAAATTAAAATTAAAAATATTTTAAGAAGATATTTATTAAAAACTTAAGTTTAATTATATATATTTAGTGTTTCAATCAGTGTGTAAGAATATTTCAATTTGCGAAACAATAATTTATGTTATGCTCCCTCACAATGCCTCAAATTCAGTTGTACAAACATGTTTATAAATTTTTTCAGATATAGTTGCCAAAAGCCAAATGCACGAGAGTTGTGTAACAATTTAAATGAGGCATTAAACAGTAATTGTTTTCTGAAATTTTATTTCATGTTCCCATCCAGAGATGGCAAGATAAAAAGTTTCATAAATTTATTCTAGATTATTCAATTGACAATTTTAATTGCTAAGCAAGAAAAATAGCTGTACATTTTTTAGCGATATCTTCTATGAAATACAGTTCAATTTGTTGTTAAATTAGTGCATTATATTTAACATTGGGGGAAAACTTTCAATTTTGTTAAATATGTAAAAAATATAAAGTGGCACAAAATATTTTTGTGTTTTAAATTAACCAGTTTGTTAATGATTTAATAATATGTCGTTTTTATTATAATTCACTTATAAATAAATTCGCATAACGTATAATTCCAATAATAGCTTCGGTGGTTAATTGAATTAAAATCAATTGAATTAAAAGTAGTAATTTACTTGAATTAAAATCAAAACGTATACGTTTTATTTCTATTTATTTAAAGAGTAAATTTAAAATAAAGTATTATTAATTATTGACTTCTGCCGTACCTTTTAAGGCATTCTTAAAATTTATTGGTATAGATTATTTAATTACAATTTTATATATTAAGGCTTTCATTTTCTATGCATTAGCTTATATGCATTTTATACATTCTCAATTTAATCACAGATTCATCCCAATATATTTTCAAGCTTAATATAAATACTTTTTATTTTGAATTTTAAAATCTGATGCAAATCTAGTCTCTTTTTCCCAATAAAAAAGAAATATTCGAAATGTAAATAAATATATATATATATATATATATATATATATATATATATATATATATATATATATATATATATATATATATATATATATATATATATATATATATATATATATATATATATATATATATATATATATATATATATATATATATATATATATATATATATATATATATATATATATATATATATATATATTGTACGTATAAATAAATATTTATCTCATTGGACTACACTGTTAAAAAAATGTGTCCACCTTGCACCAAAATTTGGTTCCCATTTAGCTGCCACCAACATTTGGTGCTTAGTTTCGCGATTTAGTGGTGCTTACGGTCCGAGGTTGCACCATTAAATCGTGAAACTAAGCACCAAATGTTGGTGGCAGCTAAATGGGAACCAATTTTTGGTGCAAGGTGGAACAAAATTTTTAACAATGTAGCCTTATTAAGACAAACAAGAGTCATTTAGAGTTGGTAATATTCTAATTAAGGTAAAAATATTGTATACACTTTAATTATTTTTGAAAAAATATATAAAAGGCTTTATCATAATTAAGGTTCAATTCAAGTTTTATATCTCTAAGGTATCAGTTCTAAAGGTCCATTAAAGTAAAGGATTGGTTGGTTGTATTCAGATTATCTGACGCCGTCAGCAACACGAGGGCTATAATACGCCGAAACATTCGTCATTAGACAAGCCAACATACATTTACAAACACCCATGCCTAACACGGGACTCGAACCCGCAACCTCGCGGTCTAGAAGCTAGCGCGCTAACCACTATACCGTTTGGTCGGCATTAAAGTAAAGGAAAAACAAGAATTGAATTATTAAAAATGATAATTTACTTAACAAATGTACTGGTTTTCTTAAGAAAAAACAAAATTTGAATATTAGTTGCACTGGTTTTGTTTTAGGAAAAAATTTGAATTTTGGTTTTACGGGCTTTTTTTAGGAATAAATTCCATTTTTTTTTTTTTTTTTTTTTTTTTTTTAAGGAAAAGACGGGTGGGAGAGGGGGATGAGGTTGTGTGTGGACTCGTATGTCATCAATTATCTTGAAAATTAGCAATAATGCCATAAAAAATGTTATGAATGCAAATTAAGTATTTTTCCAATCCATTAAGCACAACATTAAACGCTTTTCTAATACATATTTTCGGATTTAATTTTTTATTGTATTCTGGAACCCTTTCTTGTACGTTATCGAACATAAATGCGGTTTAAATAGAATGAATAATCTTAATTTTGCAAGCACTGATGTCAAAACACAATTAAAATATCGTCTTAACCATGTAAGCTTGATAGTATATCTCTACACATGCACTTAAGGCACTTAGCAATTTTTGATATTTTCTTTAGCTTTGTTTAATAATTTCACATTGTAATCCTTTAATTCTCACTCCCTAAATTGTTCAATATTGATATAAAGCATAATAATTTAAAGCTTAAATAATATTATAAAACCAAACAGTAAATTAGCGGTATAATTTGAGCTTTAAACAAATATATCGAAAAATGCTTCGTGTCTTAAAATAGTGTCGTACTTATTATGTCTACCTGTTAGCATTTTGTTTTAGACCAGTAGCTAAGAGCGGAATTTCATTATTTCGTTGGAGGAAATGATCATTCGTTTGCAATCTAATATTGATTTGGGATTTTTTCGGCTTTTGACTGTTTTGCTTAAATTGAATACGAGAAATAAATTTCAGACTTTGCATGATATAGTAAAATTTGTAAGTTAATTACAAAGTTAATTAAAATCATTGGTTTAATTATTTCAAATCAGCTTGATTGGTTAAGATTCAAAGTCATATAAATGGAATCCTTTTCAGAATTTTTTTTTTTTTTTAATAATATAAGAAGAAAAAAAACTAACGTGAAATTTACTTGATTCCTCCTAATATTATTAAAAGTGGAAACGGCCAGTTAACTTAATTAATCGCGTCCTTGTTATAAAGGGGACACAACTCAAAACTATTCATTTTTATAGTAAGTGTGTACAGAATCACGACTACGTGAACTTGAATAACATCATAAGTCAGTTTCGACTTGAATTCAATTTGTAAACAATCTCGTGCCATTCAACCAGTTTCAAGTACATGTAGTCTGTGAATCTGAACACATTTTTACACAAAATGAAGAATTTTAAGTTGTGTCACTTTCATGGCAAGGGTAATTGACAGAACTCCGAGAGAATTCATATAAACATTTTTATCTCTTTTTCATTGCACAGAAATGGTTATTTTGTATTGCTTATGCAAACAATTTTTTTACATGGAATAAAATACTAATCGAATCTAATCTAATTATTAAAATGATATATTAGTATTAGAAACAAAACACTCACCAGAGACCGCAAGCACACTTTTGCCAGCCATCTTTTCCTTCGTCTCCGCCGCCAGAATCGCACTTACGCCAAACTTTAAATAAGGTGTCCCCCCGCCAACGGGACTTGACGGCTGCCCGCCATTCTGACACCTCCCTTTGCCGGAACCCCCGCTGGGTGAGCACCCGGGGCACGAGGCACATCCAGCCTGGTCCGGGCTACACGCGCTTACGGCCACGGGCCGGGCCAAGAACGGGCCCATGGCGGCCGCAGCACGGTCTCGCAAAATGTTGTCCACTAGAAATGAGCTACTGACGGGTGGGCTAGCGGCTGGCGACAGTGGACTGGATACCATTGGCATGGTACAGCGGAGGAGGGGTGAGTATACCGATGTTTGGGTTAGGAGATTTGGGTACATGGTGGTTTGTAGTCTTTATGTTGCAGGATGGTAGCTGGTTTGTAGAGTCATTGTGTCTGTGGTTGAAGATGGTTACTAGTGGTGGGAAACTATTGAGGAGCTCTGGTTTGCTTGGTCTTGTTCAGTCCAGTTATTTCCCCCTCGCTTGGAGAGTTCATCAAATAAGATATCTTGGGTCTTTGTCAGCTATGACACATCTGTTAGTTAAGTTTCAAGAAGTTCTCCAGATATAAGAAAATCCTTTTCAAACAATATCTTTCTAAAATATATGAAAGCGAAGGCAATTCAAGGTGCACGCTTCACTTATAAAACTGTCATTTCAATTTGTAACCGTTAATTTTCGAAATTGATTGCAGACTTTTCATTGTTTTAAAAACAAATAATAATGTACGCAAGTGAAAAATAAAACCAGTCAAAGATGTCAATCACAAAGTCAATAAGCTATTGCGACATCACATGTCAAATTTAAACAAATCAAAATTCAGTTTCCATCAACATTTAAAAACGTCCGTCAGTCCAAAAAACACAATTTCGATAACTCACTGAAGCACCAAAGGAGGCATCACAGCAAGGGTTAAACCGGTAGAGATCTTGTCAAATCACTGTTGACGGCTGCGAAGCAAGTCCATGAATTATACACAAGGGTGGCGAAATGTTTTGGTAATGTGCTATCACGGCCTGCTCCAGCACTGAGAATAAAGTGGGAAGAGCCCAATACATACACCCTGCACCTCACAACACATGAATGTAGGGCCGGACCCAGCACCGATGTCTCTCATTGGACGGTGGGAATGTCTGTCAAAGTGTGACTCCGCCTATTTAAGGTCACGTGGTTTGCGTCACGTGATAGCGGTCTCTCGAATCACCTGTTGAGATCTTGTTTCGTTTTGATGTTTACAATGGGAAGAGTTTTTTTTTCTTGTGCGTGATACTCTTTTGTAGATTGCGTTAATCGTTTTTGTTTGTGACAAGATTTGTATGAGATTGGATACGAATGGGCGTTATGAATGAGAAATTTTGTTTCTGGTCTCATTGTAAGTTTGAGAATGTTTCTTGGAATGTTTTTTAAGAATTGAGTTTTCATGTGGATTAATAGGGTGCTTAAACGCAAGAATGATTTCAGTTGACTGGGTCATTTGGTAATTTGTATTTTAACTGTTCAAAATTATATATTAATTATGTCATTTTGAAAATGTTGCATGTAATATATTTCAATGACATTCAATTGGGAAACAATGGAATTTTTTTTTTTTTTTTTTTTTTTTTTTTTCTTGATGTGTCTTTCCATGACTTTTGAACATGATGCACAAATCGGTGTAGCTTTACTATCAAAATTCTTACCCCTTTCTTCACTAATTATTTTTAATGTTCTCTCTGCTGGGATATTTTTCATTGCTCATAGGAGGTTCCACTTTTTTTTCCCTTCTTTAGACAAACTAGACACTGAATATCTCTGTGTTAGTATTTACATCAAGGTTTTTTTTTTTTTTTTTTTTTTTTTTTTTTTTTTTTTTTTAATGGGATCATGTTTTTTGCATTTAGTGAGTGAACAATTGAATCGATTATCACACTAACATTTAATTTCACAAAATTATAAATAATTCATTTAAGCAAATGTATGCAAATCAATTACTCAAACATTAAAACGACGATAAATTCTTATAAGAAGGAAAGTAACTTGGGTATGTTATGAATTGTTACCTTTCCACTGTCATAGAAAGAAAAAAAATGTAGATTTTTTGGTGACACGATATTTTTTCTAAAATAAAATCCACGGACGCATTTCAATGGCTATAACATTTTCTATTTGAATGGTAACAATAGTGAGTATAAGAGGAGGCAGTTGTTCACTTCAACTTCAAGCGTTATCAGACTTCAATTTTGTTTAAATTGGAAATTTATACTTAACTACCTTTACCTTCCTAAATTTTAGTACTTTTCAGCTTTGAATGAAGCTTTTCTATAATAGAAACTGTGTTAAAAACTTGTATTGTAGAACAATTGTACTGTAACCTATTAGAAATTCAACAGGAAATTAATTTTGATATGATAATAGCAATACAAAATTTTAGTACACACAGGAAATTTTAGTTTAAAATTAAATTTTTAACTTATGAGGAGGTAATTTATTTCAATGTTACAATATTTTGTTCATTATTTCTAATGAATGAATATTTCTTTTCAGAATGTGTGTTTTTACCCCCATTAATGCTTTAATAGTAGTTTAAAAAATTATACTGTATTTTTTCCAGATAAAACGGAAGTTAACGTGCACTGAGAAATTTGGTGATTATTTAACGTAGAGTAAGTGATAAATCGGAAAAAATATGTTATTATTTGATGTTAAATGCAAATCCGGGAATGCTTTTTTCCTGGGAGAAAATTCATTATCAGGGAAATGTCCTTCCAAAAGCGGAGAGAGGAGGGGGGACGAAACAGTTTTTTTGTGTGTTTTCAGGACCCAAATTGAATGCCATTTGTCTTTGGCACACACAAATCTAAATGATTATGCCAATCTCCATGGAAAAAAGCATTTGATTTATTTTAGAAGTTTGGAATTATTATTATAATAATTATTATTTTGATTTTCAAAATAAATCTTGTATGTGCGTATAGGAGATTACTAAAATTATTGAAATATCAAACAAAATCGCGAAATATTGCATAGTGTATAAGCAATTTTCAATAAAATGAATTCTCATTGTATTTAATCTAAAATTAATTTAAATAGCATATCTTAAATTCAGTAATTATGAAATTGAAATAAATTTGTTGGTAATTGATAACCGCTCTAATTTTGTGAATATGTTTTTTTTTTTTTTTTTTTTTAAATATAGAGAAATTTATTAATTTCTGAGGTTTATCTATTGTAACCTTGTTCCTTCAACTGCGATAAAATTGAATTATGTAGTCTTATTTAACATTTTATTGGATCACCAAAGAACATTTATCAATCTAAATTAATCTTGTGTTTCAATTGTAATACAATAGTTGCTTTGTGTGTAAAATTAGATACTAATAAATAAATTCAGTACTATTATTTTTTAAATTAAACTCATAAAAAAAATTATAATTTTTTTTTTTTTTAAATTACACCTTTCGTAAACAAGTTCTAAAATAAATCGTTATTCATTCAGACGATACTGTTAACAACTCAATAAAACAAAAATCCAAATTTTTGTAAAAGAATTTAAAAAATACTTCCAGTAAAAGAAAATTAAAATTATCTAATGTTTATTTCATTAGGAAAACCTATTAAAGACTGCAAAGCAGAAAAAAATCTTTTAGGCAATTTGTTTTTGTTCCAAGACGACTTTACAAGTTATTAAAAATGTTATGCAATTGCAAATCCAGGAAAACCAATAAAACTAAGCTTCTTTCTGTTGGGATTATCTTCTTAGCGACTATTTTAAGTTGGATATAAACATGAAGTTTCTTTTAGTTATATTTCTACCAAAATATAACGTAACTAAGTGCAATAAGGCCACTCTTATTTTAAACTAAAATTGTTAGGGTTGTGACAGAATTGAAACAATGGAAATCTAAAGTGTTATCTATCCATTCAATTAAAAGCTTAAAAAAGAATATGTGTTTTCATTTTCAAATTTGAAATTTTATCAAACACTCGTTTGTAAGGTAATATCTCCAATCAAGGTAACTTGGTCCCTTTCCTACTTTTTTTTTTTTTTTTTTAATATAAATTGCTTCTTTTTTAATCAAATAAGCAAAAAGGTTGGGAAAGATGAAATTACCTTTTTATTAATTTAACTGTATTTTTCTTTGAAAGGAATCGAATGTAAATAAAATAATTAAAAAAAATATTAAAATGTAGTATTAAAAATTATTGATCTCAAAAGGTAAATTTTTTTTTTTTTAATTCACCTTTTAAATTCCCAATCTAAGTGGTATAAAAGTGTCTTGGTTGTTAAATATTCACGATCTGGACTGATAACGTTTTTTGTCTTGTTTAATAAGGTTAGTAGTTATTTTTCTTTATTGTTATGTTTTTGAAAAATCTTCTGTTAATTTTTTAGCTAAATGGACTTGGGGGGGGGGGGGGAGAACAAAGGGACTCAGTTCAAGACTTCAATTGTAATGAATTATCAGCCAATCAGGGCATAGTAAAACTAGATCACGCATCAGTATAGTTCATTCAATGAGGTCTATTTAACTTGACCACTAGTATGAAAGGTCTGATATATAAACATTGCATTATATTTCTCTAATTAAATAATTAATCGAAAAAGAAAGATAAACTTAACACATCGATGCATAACAACTGTCCTGGATACTAAGCAAGCATATACAGCCTTTTTCATAGGAAAAGTTCATCAACAAATAAAATTTTAATAGAATATTTCAATAGTCGTTTCATAGAATTCCTATTAACAAAACGTGCGTTATAAGGTAATTTAGTATTTGTGTATTTTTTGTCTTGTATTTGTAGTTGGAGGGTTATAAAAACAATGAAAAGAATTCTAGTTATATGTAACTTTGAAAGAAGAGGGTAATAAACTATTTGTTATTAATTTTTCGAAATCCCCTTATGCAACTATAAACTCAACTTAGTAGCTTTATTTGAAATGGATTATACGTTTATTTAAACTCCTTCATTCAATCAATGCGTTAGAAGTTTTAATTTGTGCGGGTGTGTTATGTATTTGTATAAATTTGTAAATTGCATGGAATTTTATATCATATTATCATTAATAAAATAAATATAAAGCTGCTTTTATAAAATTTACAGTTTTCACAAAAGTACCAAAATTTTCAAAAAACAACCTTCAACTACTTTTATTTATTCATGGAACGCACTGCTGTAATATGCTGTACACTGCAAAAAAAATCCCGTCAAATTTACGGTTTTAAACTGGCAGCTGGGTCGCCAGTTTAAAACCGTAAAAAATACGGAAACATTCCGTATTAAATACGGTTTTTGACTGATTGCAACGGTTTTTTCCCGTAAAATGAACGGAAACTTTCAGTAATAATTACGGTCATTCCGTACAAAATACAGTTTTCTCCCGTAAAATAAACGGAAACTTTTCGTATTAAAAACGGTTATTGACTGGTTACTAACATTGATCCCCCGTAAAATAAACATAAACTTTCCGTATTAAATACGGTAATTTCATACAAAATAATTTACTCCCGTAAAATAAATTAAAATTTCCTGTATTAAGTACGTTGATTCCATACAAAATGCAATTTCCACCTGTAAAATAAACAGAATTTCTGTGTTGAATAAGGTCAATTCCATATAAAATACAATTTCCCCCGTAAAGTACACGGAAACTTTCTGCAATAAATTTCATATAAAATACACAGAAATTTTTCTGTATAAGAAACAGTTTACCCCTATAAGCGAAGTTTTTCTCTATTTTACACAAAAACTTCCAGTGACAAAAAAGGTTTACAAATGTAAGTGAACGGTTTGCTTTTGCAAAATATTAAGAAACAATTGTAGATGGAAAAGCTTCTGCCACAAAATATATGATTAATTTTAGTATTAAACACAGTTTACAATATCAAGAAGGCATTTGTGTTCTGCTAAAGGTTTTGTTAGTAATAATGACCATATTCAATGGATGAAAATCATAAAAATTAAAGTACAATTCTGTATCACAGCAAAATATTCTATGTCCCATTATAAATTAAAACAAAAAAAAATTCCGAAGCAATAAGGTAATCCTTCAACATAAATAGAAAGGTAAAAAATATATCACAAAATGAGCATGTAACACAAAATAATTTATTAATAGCTATCAGTCTTTTCTTATATCAAACTATAATAATATATTTATTTGGTTATCTATACTATGATTACCTAGACTTTCAATTTGATTAAAACATTAAAAAAATGCAATAATTTACTAACTTTCAAAATATTTTTTAACGCGACAGGATTTAAATGTATTTTATGACACTGTGTATATATATAAGTATTAAGTAAAACAAATTAAATTTGATAAAAATATAATTTTATTTCAATACACATAATAAAAGTATACATAATTATAAAATTTCAATACACACGAATGAAAAGTGGTTCAGATTACTTTATTTAATAAACAAAATATTATTGAAACACATCTAATAATTATTAAACATATTTAATAAATTTTCAAAATTGACAGTATAAAAGTATACATAATTATAAAATTTCAATACACACGAATGAAAAGTGGTTCAGATTACTTTATTTAATAAACAAAATATTATTGAAACACATTTAATAATTATTAAACATATTTAATAAATTTTCAAAATTGACAGTATAAAAGTATACATAATTATAAAATTTCAATACACACGAATGAAAAGTGGTTCAGATTACTTTATTTAATAAACAAAATATTAAAAAATTTCTAGGAATAATTAATCATATCAATCAATACAAGCTGCAGCAACTTTTAAGGCCATATGAAAATCATTATTAATTTTTCAGTTTAGAAAAATATGCAAAATATACGAAAAGGAAAAATTTAGATTGCGGAATGTACAAATTATTGAACACATCTAATAAATTTTCAAAATTGACCAATGCAAGTTATATCTGAATAATTATGACTACAAAATCACCATCTTATAAAATGTCCAAATTACCACAGTAAACATACTTAAAAATTTTTTAAAGGCTAATAATTCAATGTATTCACATAAGAAAATTAAGTTAAAATTGAAAGATGACCACCCCTACATTTTGCAATGAACTCGCCTGGATGACGTGGAAGGCACGTGATCAGGTGGAAGTGATATTTAACTACTGCTGGAGAGTCTGAAGAATCATTCTTTCACTTACTTCTGTGTGTGGGAGCGAGTTGCCTGTAGTTGTTGTTGCTAATCCTCACTGTCTGACGGAGTCAGACAAGATCCACGAGTTCGTTGACTAAAAGGAAGTCGAAGACTAGGAGAGGATTGCTAAAGATGTGACGGTTCAACCTGACATGCGCACCTCTTCTGCACATCTTCACCTTGATTGGTCAGCCACAACATCGGCGAGAGCGCATGTCCAAGCGGCCTGGTAAATAAAAGCAGCTAGTTAAGGTCTTCGGGGCTGCTTGCTGGTTTTTTTTAGTTTTATGTTTAGGCTCAGTTAGCCTGTAGGATACACCGAGTTGGTGTTTAGGTTACCGCTGGTCGGTGGACCTGACGTAAAGTGTACCGGAAAAGCTGTCACCGCCTTGGAATCGCTGCCGCAACCAGCCCCGGTAAGCGTAAGAAGTTCACTACTTCCCCCTCGGTGTGGCGGCCCGTTGCTTATGCTTGCAGTGTAAACAATAAACCCAATGCAATCTTTGAACTCACCTCTGTTCTTTCTTGGTGACCAGAGTGCGTGACAAAGAGATCCTCCTTAGATAGTCCAATGCAATCCAAGAGGTGCTCAGGAGAGGTCTGATGATTTTGGCACTTGGTGCAGGTGGCAAAGGTTTTCGTGCCCTCGTTGAAAGTTAGGCACTTGATGTGACCGCTAGCAAGCCTTGATAGAACAGTCCGGGTATGTCTGTCACACGGGAGGTCAAGGGACAAACCCGGTTTTGAGCCCTTGTACCAATTATGGGTTGGGGTGTTTTCCACTCCTCCGAGATCTTTGATTTTTCCAGAGTACAATTCCAAAAAAGTAAGCGTGGAAGAGGGAGATGTTGAAATCCTGCAATTCTCCTTAGCAAGGATATCGGCCTGATCGAGTTGCCTGGTCAGATGGCCGAGTCCGGATACGCCGTCTTTCAGGCGAACAGTTGCTCCCTCAATGTACAGTAGGTCATGTACAGTGCTCCCTCAGGCCGGTGGTGGCGGTATTATGCTTTGGGGGACGTTCTCTTGGGCGTCTCTGGGACCCGTGGTTGTGGTAGAGCAGGTATCGAAACATCATTGCGGTGACTGAGCCTTTGTCTGGATTCATACCCAGAAGCACCTGTGATACAGATCAAAATAAAGTTTTTAATATAAATCCTTTATATGCATTGGTAACTTTTATGTGCAATTACAACCAGTGTTTAAGCTTTTTAAATGCCACTAACATAGCTCTGTAACAATACTAATGTCATAATTAGCATTCACAAAAGCAAAACTATTTTTAAAACAAACCTCAAATAGTAAATGAAATAAACACTTGTATGTAAATGATAGCAGATTATCAAAACTACTATTACCGGGTGGCCACAAAATTTACGAAAAAAAGTTCCCTGATTTCCATGATGGATTTCTGAAAATATTCCCCGATTTTATGGCAAACTTTTTATCCAATTTCCCCAACTTATCCAGAAGTGTAGACATCCTGATCAAATAGAACATGTTAGCTAAAGAGATAACGTGCCAATTTTTTAAAAATAGTTTTGGCGGTAATGAAAAGTTCAAATTATTCCGAAACATTACATTTTCAACGATTACCGCCACAATTCTCTGGGTAAATGGCGCCAAAATGTGGATGATCAGGAAAACGTGTCTTCAGAACAAAGAAAATTTCCCTGATTTCTGTGAAATTTAAAAAAATTCCCTGATTTTTTCCAGAATGAGAGTTCCCTGACATTTTCCCGATTTCCAAGTTTTCCTGGTTCTGTGGCCACTCTATATTAGTGTTATTTAAGTACAGCACCTCTAACAAAGGTGAAACAAGCAAGTTCTTATAAAACTTAGCTTACCACTGAACGTTGCAAGAAATAAAAATGTTTAATTCTAATTATAATACACTAAGTAAATTTATTCTAAAAGCACTAAAATTTATTCCAACAGTATTCTCACTTCAAATAAATAGAGTTGTATTTGTCCCTAAATCCTATCTAAAATAAAAGAATCTCGATAGTTTACCTGAAAAGTGCAGAGAACTTTTAAAGTCTAAGGAGTTGTTAGAAGCCAGCGATAAAACTGCTGTACAGCAAGGCATTCAGCACAACTGGTAGTTTCTTTTTGAAAAATTCCAATAAACTGTACAAAATATGAAAAATATTGTAAAATTTGTCATCCTTATGTACATATATTTACACTCGTGAAAAGAGTCAAATGAACTAGCTAGCATGAAATCATCTTTTAAAAACCTTATTTTGAAATATGGATCTGCACATCAATTGGGTAGTCTAGGGATGGGATAAATGGATTAATCTCCTTCAAAAATAAAATTTAAGTTTATCTCCTTAAAATAAAGACTCAATATTTCACACAACACTATTTCTTATTATATCATTAGGTTCATGGCGTTTAATGTTATAAGCGATAAAACGATAATTTGCGGAAGGAATGGATTAGAAATTCTCAATTACTACTATCCGTTAACGCTAAAAAAAATAAATTTATTGAAAGAAAATCTTTTTTCTTTGCTCACAAACGTAGGTTCATTTTTTAGCTACGTTTTTAAAGAATTTTACATTAATTCAACTAACACATTTCATAAAATGAAGAGGTCTTTTAACCCCTGCATTGAAAGGCTATATCATCACACCAATGCTATAGTACTTGAAAACAGCAACATTTTAAAAATCTGTTTTGCAATTAATTCAATCCCAAAGATCACCAGCCCTTCCCTTACTTTTGCCAGTGACCAAGTACGATAACATTTATGACAGATGATCTTGTCTTGACAAATAAGCTATCTAATCTTGAGGAACATGATTTTCTTCAGTCAAAGGCGGTAGGTGCCATGTAAGAGACTGAAAATGTTCCCAAGTGATTTCTAAGGCAATCCCAGCAGACTTTGATTTGAAACAATCGCAATGAAACTGCAGTGTCGTTTGACTGAAACTTCACACAATGGAACAGATGTAGTAGGGCATTTGGCGATAAAAAAAATCAAAAACATGGTAACTGAATAAGTTAAAACATAAACAATAATAAAATCAAATTAAAATATAAGTAATAAAATTAAAGTATGCTAACTTAAAATAAAAACCCATTGTTACAAACTGCATTTTTCCTGAAAAAAACAAAACAAATAAAGTATAAAATATAACTTAAAATAAAACTCTTTGACAAAAACTACAATTACCCAGAAGAAAAAAATAACAAATAAAATCGCCCCCAAAAAATGTCCTAAACTACATCTGTAGTAAGTAATTTTTAAATAAAATTTTAATTCTCAGATATCAAATCTGATCTTCCGAAGTTTCATTTGCAAAATTTGTGCCAAAACATTCAAAAGTTATTACAAAACTAAAGAGCACATTTCTAAATGATAGCTAATGCAGTTAATTAAACTTCATTTAGTTTTACAACTCTTACAAACTCGTGAAATATTACGTACAATATTCTATATCACACGCATATGTTTCAGAAAAACAATAGAACAACATCGCTGTTTTTGTTTACATTCAATAAAATAAACATTTTCTGATTCTGATGTAATTTTATGTACATACATTAATTTAGAATTTTATAGCAATGAACAAATTAATTGATAAATGATTATGATGAATGATTGATATGAATGCTTAATTGATCATTATAATGAAAAGAAACTTACCAAAGAAGCCACTTTCTTTCAAAACAAACATGCTCGGCGTCGTTTTCGAAGGAAGAAGTAATGCGCATGCGCAGAGAGCGATTCTTGGTGAATGACGGTTATTAACTGTAACCTTGCCTACGAAAACTGCTTTAAACCGTAAATTCAGATTTACGGATTTAAACCGTTGATAATACTGGGAATTTCCGTATAAGTGACGGTTTTTTTTTACAGTGTAGTAACACTAAATATAAAATCGTGATGCACTCTTGTTTTAAAGGCATTTCCGATCCACCCATGCAAAATGAATGAATGAATGAAGTAATTGTAGTTGTAAATTATATAAAAATTAACGCTATTCAAGAATTATTAAATTTTGATTAATGGATAAGGATGGGATGGAGCAATTGATAGATGATTAAGAAATAATTCTTTAATGTCTAAAAGTAGCTTGTTAATAAATATGCTTTTTTACAAATGGAAGGAATTAGAGGAACTAAACCCTGAAAGTTAGGGTAAAAGATAGATTTCTTTTTTTTAGTCTCAGAAGGGACTCATTGGAATATGAGTAAATATTTCATTGCCAAAGTAAAGGGCACTTTTCGACCTTAATATCAATAAAAGAACTTGTTACTTTTTTTTTATTAACAAAAGTATCAAATTTCATAGCTTTTAGTTCTTTTTTCTTATATGTTACGTAAAAAGAGTTGCACATGAATGAGTTTTGATAATTTTTTATCTTTTAATGCCGACGAACATTATAAATAAGGTATTTTATAAAACTATTTAGATGTCAATGTATATGATGTACTACACTGCGATGCAAAAGTTTAGACAATGAACAAATTCACACAGATTTCAAAATAAATGTGATAAATTTTCGTTATACAGCTTCAGTATAACGTGCAATGCATACTTTACAATATTTATAACTATAAAAGTTAATTGTGCGTATTGAAAGTTATTAATTGGTAACAATACAAATTAACATTGTCTCAAAAGTTTAGACAAAAATAAAATTAAAATAAACATGATTTAAAGCTTTATTGTGGATCCATTCTTATTGATGTAGTTCATAAGTATGAGTTTCCATAGATGAAATTAAATTTGGCATGGTTTGGGGCTCGATTTGGTACAGTACCCCCCCCCCCCCAAAAAAAAACAGAACGATGGCTATATCTTCGGTTCTAATTATCGTAGAATCTTACGGTTTGCACCAAAATGTTTTGCTTACGATTTTCTATATATCTGATGCAATTTTTTTTTCTTGAGGGACCTTTTACTAAGTAAAAGTAACGCTATCTTCGAAAATTTCAATACGAACCCTTATTTTTTATCATTTCATTCGATTCAGAATACATCATTTACCCTATATACCAAATTTCAATGCATTATGTTGAAAAACACGTCACTTATGAGCGAAAATATTTCGACCATTTTTTGACCGATCTTTAGGGAGAATTTTTATAAAACGAAAGGTATTTTTAAGGTTCTTCACAGTGGGAGAAATCGAACGGTCAATGTGGCGCGTTTCACGAAGATTAAAAAATACAAGTATTAGTCTAAAATTGCATAGAAACTACTTGGATTTATAGTGTCATGTTTAAGATTAATACAAAAATAGCAAGTAAACGCAAAAGTAACATAATTTATTTACAACGTTAAAGATGTGTATTCTTCACACGAAATAAATAAAATATCGAAAACTGTAATTGCAGAAATATAACGAATACTACTGATAATTAGAAAATTAATAAATATTAAATGTAGGCATTAGTAAACAGTATTTAGCAAAGCATGAATATTTTACAGAAATATTTCACTATAAACACAAATATAACTAGATCGTTGAAATTATTTATAAAATGAAAAAGTCACATGATTCTGTAAAATTTTTAAAGGATAACTTATTGAAATTGCTTAAAAAATGTTGTTTTAAATAAATGGAATTTAAGAAAGCAAATTAAAAATATATATATATATATATATATATATATATATATATATATATATATATATATATATATATATATATATAGTTTACAGAAAAAATAATTAATAATTTAAAAAAACTAAAAAACACGCTTTAATAGAAAATCAAACTAAAAAGTAGAAAATAATCAATAGATTAAAAAACTAAGAAACACGCTTTAATAGAAAACTGAACTAAAAAGTAGAAGATAATTTTAAATAAGTTTGAAATAAGAATAGAGTGATTAACAAGAAATATTTAATTTATCGTACAAAAGCGTGGGGTGCTTTTTAAGATATTTTCATAATGGCTCTACTTTTACCAATATCTGTCATTAAATATTTACAAAAATTGACATCAAGCACCCCACGCTTTTTTACGATAAAATAAATATTTCTTGTTAATCACTATTCTTATTTCAAACTTATTTAAAATTATCTTCTACTTTTTAGTTCACTTTCCTATTAAAGCGTGTTTCTTAGTTTTTAAACCATCGGTTATACGATAATTGAACGTTATGCGATTTTCCACACCTCTTGTTTACCTTTTGATAGTTTTCAAAAGTCGTCTACTATACGGTCCCTTAGAGCGTTTTTTACATTTTCTCTAAAAAATCGTAAACTAATAGTCAAAATGGAAAGAAAAAAATTATGGGGGGGTTTTAGACCATGGTAAATCTAATGAAAGCAAAAAAAATATATGTTTCTATTCAAAAATTTTTTTAATTGCTTTATTAATTAATAATTAATTATTAAAAAAGAAATTGATTCAAAAGCTGATTGCTATTTATGTTTGGTCATTTACAAACTACCTTTTGAAAAAAAAAATTACTGAAATATATTAATTATTTAAGTATTTATGGCCAAAAAACCAACTTTTTTATTTAACATTAATTTATCATTTTCTTTTTATCATTTAAATTACAAACCATTCATTAGAAAATTACGAATTTTTGTATTTCGCATTCTTTTTTAATGCTGAATCCAAATATGGAATAATATTATGAGGTTGCTATTGAACTTTTTAAAGTTTGGTTCTGTTTTAATCTGTAGATGACCCCTCATGATAAAAAAAACTACATACAATTATTAAAAACCTTTCACGATTTACAACGGTACCTTTTGTTTGTTATTTCAACAATTAGAACAAAAGATATAGCCATCGTTCTGTTTTTTTTTTGGGGGGGGGGGTACTGTACCATATATCCTCTAAAGATCTATTGGGTTCATTTATAGAAGATTATTGTCTAAAATTGCAGTAAACTTGGCGACACGTGATGCCCTAAAGATTCTCTACTGTGTTATTATCTGGGCTATACGCTGGCCAGTCGACAACTTTTAAATTCTGAGAATTAAGTCCGGCATTTATATTGTCTGCAGTGTGGATCGAAGCACTGTCTTGCTGAAATATCTACGAATGTTCACCTTGAAGCTCAGCAAAGGGCAGCAGGTTATCCTCCAATGTCTTAGTGTAATGCTGTGACGTTTGGTGACCACTAGTAGAGTGCAGAGACACTTGTCCATTGTAGCAAAAGACAGTGCAAACCATCACCGAGCTACCATCTTGTCTGGACTTTAAAAAAATGGCGAGGTTCCTTCCGCAAGTCATGCCAGTACGATGCACATCCATCTAGACTAACTAGATTCCATTTTTTTTTTATTA
The DNA here is from genome assembly GCA_963978545.1 of Linyphia triangularis. Lineage (NCBI taxonomy): Eukaryota > Metazoa > Arthropoda > Arachnida > Araneae > Linyphiidae > Linyphia > Linyphia triangularis. Next base: position 57,476,835 of record OZ021726.1, read on the forward strand.
TTATTATATATATATATATATATATATATATATATATATATATATATATATATATATATTATATATTCATCTCTAAATACCACTGATTGTCCTTTTGGTCCATATGACATATGATTCGAGACCACAATGTTCTCAGTGACTTTTGATGTGGCTTCAGAGGTGGTATCTTCTGCATTTTGCAATAAATAATTGTTCCTGTTTCCGAAATTCGTCTACAAATCGTATGCTATGACACTAAAAGACCTAATGACCTTTTAAATTCAAGAAAAGAAATTTCTTGTGCACTCAACGTTCTTTTGATATGATGATTATCGTGTTTATTCGGCAAACGTGGCCTGTCAGATTTGTGTTTTTCTTTGTATTTGCATCCATTAGGTAAAACTCGATAAATAGAAGTCTTAGGTCAATTAGTAATAGTCGAAATTTACGAAACGAGTTTACCTTCAACTTTCAACTGGTAAATTTTCATAAGCTCATCGTTTGAATTTCTATTGCGTCTCTATTGCGAAGTGTTATCGTTTGCAGAACTTAAATACTCGAAGTCTATGACGTTATCTCTTTTAAATTTGCATATGCAAACAAAAATTTGCAGAAACTCGTGATTGTGTCTATACTTTTGAAACAGCAAATTTCTATTTTTATCCAAAAAAATTATTAATAAAGCAAATCAAACCACTTTGTTTTTATTACAGTATTTAAAAATTGTTTTTGAATATATTTATGGACTTTTGTAATTCTACTATCAAAATTCAAAATTTGAAAGCCAAATGACGTCATTGTCTAAACTTTTGCATCGCAGTATATATTCAAATGTATGTTTTTAATGAAAGAACAATAACATTATAAAATGTCATTAAAAGTGAAACAGCCTCTCATTATATGTTGTACAAAAATATTCTTGGTGTGTTTATGTAAGTTGTGTGTTTATGTAAGCAATTTTTCTGTTTTCACCGTTTAAAATTATGTAAGCCTCAACGGCTTACGTAATTTAAAATGGTGAAAAACAGAAAAATTGCAATGTGCACACTAGAACACAAAACGTGAAGGAAATCATTATGGGACATATTCCTTCACTTGTATTATACTTTTTTATCAATAAAAATTTGAGTCAAATTTCATTTTCAACGAAAACTGCATACCGATGTAATTTTAAAATTTAATAAAAGTATTTTTATCAATCCAGATCCTTCAGTGTTTGCTATTTCCTAAAAGTATTTAGGAAACTTAGCTCAATTTCCGCTGACCTCGATAACGCTCATAGGTAAACACGCATCCAAAGAAGCTGAATATCGGAAAACACCATTTAGTAAACCACCACAAATTTCTCAATTCCAACACTTCGACGTCACCATCCGCAAATCCTCACTACAATGCGAAGATGTCCGAAATCCCTTCAGATCTAAACTGGGACACCCGCCAAATCCTCCAAAAAGCTACCCCAAATCCCCACGTGTAAACAAATTCCTCAACGAAATAAAACGAGAAAAATAGTGAGCCCGTAGAAGAATAAGGGAATCTCCCAAACCACCCGCACGTGCAGAAATCGTCTGCGAAAATGTCATTCGTTCCCCCGGGGGGAGGGTATCAACACTCTCACCGACGGACCCCCCACAAAACGTTTTGCCGCCTCACTAGGTAACGATGGAGTTAAGGATATATATAATCTATACGATATAGTTGGGGATGGGATTTTTTTTGTACTGGCTCCCTTCTGCTTTTGTTTTTTTGTCTTGCCATGGGTACAATGGCCATTGGTGCAAATAAAAGCTGTCGGGAGCCCTTCTTTATTATTGCACCCCCGTGTACGGTTTGTACGGTTGACGTATTCGCATATTGGTTTTCGATATATGGTGTATTTGACTTTTGCTGTGGACGGGGATTTTTTTCCAGCTTTTTAGCAGTTTTTAATCGGGTGTGTGAATATGTAGAATATCTGTGGGAATAATATACTCTTTAGGTACCATTTTGTAACTTGATTCCCAACGTATTCGTATAGTCTATCCGCTTGATGATTATATTTAATTTTTTATGACGCAAAAGCTTCACAAGGGATATATTGTAACAATATCTGGAATAGTGAAAGAACACTAAAGGAGGCCTTTCTATGAGGTCCTTAAGAGTGTAACAGTACAAATAGGTTTCATGTGTTATTTTATTTCTAAGGTTATGAAGATTAATAAAAGTAATATCATTAAATATTTATAAATGTAATTCATTGGAATTAATTACACCTTTTCTCAACACATACGAATAAAATAAGTAAAGCTATTCTATTCGAAAGGACTTAGTTTTAAAACAAGGAATTCACTCTTTATGTTTTAAGGTTTTAAGGTATTTTGTGGTTTAAGTTTTAAAAAATGAGTCATACTAAAAATTGAAACATGTATTCGAATTTTGTTTAAAATACCCAAAAATCTTGTTTTAACAGTACAGCCCGATAATCGAATCTAGGCTATATGTTGCAGCCATAATTTTGTCTACACCATTTTAACCAATCAGAATCACGAAGACTTGGATGAAAACCTGCTATCTAGGCGATTTAATTGGCTGCAAAGAATTCGCAGGCAATCAAAGCCTTCATCCAGGTATTTAATACTAAGTTAGGTTGACCCGAATTATAGTCCAGCATTTTAACTCCCAGCGATGTTTGTCACCAAGTTGATAAAATAACGCCCCAGGTAACACAGCAGTATTAGCCAATGCAGGAAACAGAGGCAATGGAAGATCGGCCAATTCTGGCCGAAACTCGAGCCGTAAACACGATTTCTTTTAAAAATAAACAAGTCGAAAACATCACAAAACATATTTTTAACGCACCGTGCTTTCTTATAAAAATATATTTAAATTTTTCAAAATTTTCAGTAAATTTTATCCGACATTGGGTGAGATTGGCCAATACCCGAAACAATGACAATTCTACAATAGTCCATATCGGGATTGGCCAATGTCGATGGAAAAATTGACCAGCGTATTTGTGCTACTGACGGTATTCTTAACAATAAATGAAAGCTGTTTATTTCTTGTAAATTTTCTTGCATTTCGTATTAATCATTAATTTTAAAACACAAAGAATACATTGGTTGTATGGGATTTTATGTGGTACAAGAGTTACACGAAAGTTATTTGCTGCCATAGTGTGTGGACTACAAAAATTGCGAGGTCTTTCGAAGTTAGATTACACTGCCTTTAAATTACATAAGAATCCCGAAAATCAAATTTATGACCCTCATTCAAAATCCTCATTACTTGTACTCACTTTTAAAAGAAGAGTTTGTAGAGCAAAGACCTGGAACCAAACCCAATAACTCTCTCATCCTAGGAGTGTTTTGCTTCAAATCGCGAGTTCAGCATGAACGCAGGAAAGTTTGACTAAATTTAAAATAATTAATAGTTTAAAAAAACTAAAAAATACGCTTTAATAGAAAAGTGAAATAAGAAGTAGAAAATAATTTTAAATAAGTTTGAAATAAGAATAGAGTGATTAACAAGAAATATTTATTTTATCGTAAAAAAGCGTGGGGTGCTTTTTAAGATATTTTCATAATGGCTCTACTCTTACCAATATCTGTCATTAAATATTTTCAACAATTGACATCAAGCACCCCACGCTTTATTACGATAAAATAAATATTTCTTGTTAATCACTCTATTCTTATTTCAAACTTATTTAAAATTATTTTCTACTTTTTAGTTCACTTTTCTATTAAAGCGTATTTTTTAGTTTTTTAAACTATTATTTTCTACTTTTTAGTTTGGTTTTCTATTAAAGGGTGTTTTTTAGTTTTTAAACTATTAATTATTTTTTCTGTAAACTCTAATTTTTTTTTTTCAGTTAGTGTACAAAACTCTCCAGTTATTTCTGCCAATAGTCACATGCTTGTCTCAAATTTAAGTCATGTGTATGCCTTAGTACACACCGTATTACTTGGCACAAAACACTACCATGTCTCTGAATATGAAAAATCACTAATCCTGAAGATCCTGGTAAGGATAATGCGACTAAAAAAAACACTCTTTGTATAACTGTCGTTCAAACGACAAATCTTTCAAACGGCACACCAGGGTTCGATTTCGGAGAAGGTTGGTTGGTAGGAATTTAACGGCGCAAGGGCAACACGAGTTCATCCTTGTGAGAAAGCTACAAACTTATTGAACTATTGAATTGTCATCGGTCCTTAATAAGTATGCCAAATTTCGAGTTAATCCGACTTTTTGAAGGGGGTCAAAATCATGTTCAAAGATTCCGTTACATACTAACATACATACATACGTCTGAAGCTAATAAAAGCGTATTAAAAAAAGGAAAATATTACAAATTGAGTAAAGTCACGAAGATTTCACCATTAATTACTTTACTATTCTTCATTGATACCTTCTACTTAATTATTTGATTTAATGGAGAAAAATGAATCAGCCGAAAACTGCTTCCATGTTTTCAATCGCTACCCTCCGATTATCTGCGGCCAGCTCGCAACACCCCTTAAAATAAACCTTTCTTTTCCCTCCCCTCCCCCCTTCTTCTCTCCCCCTCTCCCACCTCCGATCGCAATCAAAAATCTGACGGGACCCCTTCTATTTAAAATCCTCTTCAAACCCTTCTTCGATTCACCTGTACCATCAAAGCAAGAAGCAGCAGACGAGAAATTTCTCCCACTTCCTCCTTTCGAATTCTCATTTTATTCCATATATTCCACATCCACTCCCCACCCTTAGCCCCGATCCCGCATCCTCCCCCCCCCCCCTTTAACCCTTTTATTTATATAGCCAGATAAATTTTCCCTTCACCCATTTTGCCCAATCATCATATTTATCGATTTACTATGGAAAACAATTTTCCCGCTGTTTGTTGTTGATCTATTCGAAAGTTCTTTGCCGCGCCTCCATACCCCATCCCTTTATTTTTATTTTTCTTATTTATATATAGATATATCGTTTGGCACCTTCGTTTTTCGAAGAATGCAAGCGGTGAATAGCGGCGCTTTATCCCGGGACCCTATTTCGAGATGAGAGCTTTAGAAGAAGAGATGTTTAAGTCATGACAGATTATTTGGAGCTTCATACTCACAGTGTGCGGTATTGTACATTTCACAATTTTTTTTTTCCTTTTATCATGCGGAAGAGTACAAAATAACATTCTTTAATTCTAGACAATTAAAGTTAAATCAGTGTTACTCTGTAACTAATCATTCGACTCATAGACTCAAATATATTTTAATATTTCTTTTATTCCTTAAAAAAAAAAAAAAAAAAAAAAGCGGATCTTAAGAGAAGTGTTATAATATTTCAATTTAAAAATAGAGAAGTGGTAAAAATTATTAGGGAATTACATTCTTGGCTTATGATATTCAAAAGTGTAGCGGAAGCATCGCGAATTCACAACGAATGTGTAATTATCTGGGGTTTAGTCAATTATAAAAAGCCATAACTTGTTCTGCTTATAATATGGTTAAACAAAACACCTAAAATAGCATTCAAATTCAATTTTTATTAATTTAAATGCTCTTAATAATTGAGTAATCATAAATGAAATTTAAATTGCACAATTTAAAATTAATTAGTTGAATTTCAACCAAAAGTCACTCATCTCTACAGTAAAATTATTGCTATGTACTTCATTAAATTGGGGATATTATTCAGATTCATAAGATGTCAATTATATAAAAAAAAAAATATAAAAGTGGGCAAATACCTGTTTAATTCGCTTTTTTTATTTTCACTAAAATAACGATTTTTGAAAAAATACATGTCTTTTTTATAATTGACTAAATCATCGATGTCCTTCTCAAGAAGAATAAAAAACTATTAATATTACTCAATGTCCTGCATTTTTAGAACAGGCAAATTATAGGCAAAACAAATTGTAAGATTAAAAACTTTTTTTTTTCTTCTTTTTTTTTTTTAATTTAAAATCATGTATGAAAAAAAGGAGTCCTGGTCGTATGGCTTTCACTGAGACATCAGTTTTCCTTTCTACTTAACGATTCGTTTTTAATTCCTTTATTTTTATTTAGTTTGTATGTGGAGGGCACAATGATTGGAGGGCTAAGCCATCTGCGTACCAATCAAACTTACAGTCAACGACAATGCATTGTCAAGTTTTTATTATTATTATTGTTTTGGGAGAAGGGGGGGGGGGGGAGTTGAAGGGGAGAAGATAGTCAATCGACCCTAATGGGTGTTTTATTCGTAGTAGTCAAACCCTATGAAAAGAGTTAGATTTTTGCTGTCGAATTTTCCCTCTTATCTCTTTTTCAAAGCAGACTTGGAAAACTTTTCATCCCGTCTCAGATTTTATACAGGATTTCATTTCCATCTGGTCAGACTGAACAGCATCGGTCCACTAATACAAATCTTTATTTAAGTTAATGTTATAGTCATTTTAAACTGTAATAGTAGCGATTTAATACCATCAAAGGTGGTGTAGAGATAAATAAAAGTAATTGCAGAATTACTGATAAAATGTTATCAAATCCTACAATTTCGTCTCTTTCTTTTTATTTTTTGGAAGCAAAACTTAAATCCCATTCACTCGGGAACCATAAATTTAAAATAAGGCACTGTTTTCAAAGTAAGATACTTTTTTGATTGTGAATGGAGTTTTGTGAGATAAATTGACGTTTGTTTGTGCTTTTAGAAAGATTAAACTAATAAGATTTTAACTCTTCATTTATAAATTAAAGCTTTGGTGTGACCCAATCAACGTGGGAATACGAATCGCAATATTATCAGACTTGAGTGCAAACTTAAACATCGGTACAACATGTTCATAGTTAAATTTTTCTCTTTAAATTTGTATGTATTCTGTAGTAATTCGTAATAAAGTAAAAATAGATAAAATTTATGCAAAAGATGCTTCATATACAATCACAGGACATACACTTGAAACTAATTTTTTCCCCCTAAAACTTCATAAATTTTCCTTGATATTTCCCCCACTAACTATTGAAATCATAGAAAATTATTACCAAAAAAGCAATATTTTTTTTAAAAAGTAGAAATAGTTCAAATGTTTGCAAAAGCTGCTTCATATACAATGATAGGACATATACTTAAAACTAGATTGTTGTCCTTTTTTCATAAACAACTTTCCCAATAAGGTTCAGCTTGTAAAATCAACTTCCGGTTAAGTCCATAAAGTGCCACATGTAATTTAAACTAATGTTTTTTATTTCACTTGGGATATTATTTTGCATGATTTTAGTTGTTCGAGAACAATATTTTAAATGTATCAGTGGATTACTATACAAGACCCAGACGGTTTTAAACAAGATAATTTTTCTTTATAAATATCCTCTACTTGAAACTTTATACTTTAAAGATAATTGAATAATAGGTTTAACAAATAATTATACATATATGCAATCAACTGTTAATTAAAAAAAAGAAAATAACTTTCTTAATGTGCATTAATAACAACCAGTTGAATATGAAGAAACTACTAAGAAACAGCTTACTGTAACTCATAGAATCTAACTTTATTGATATCATTTCATATCTAGTTTAAAGATACCAAGCCTTAGTTTTTTTATATCTCTATTTTAATGTATATAAGATTATTCAATTATTTATGAAAATGTTACTACTACTACTTAGCCTGAATAAAATAAGTGTTATACCGCTTAATAAGTTTATTAATCCATATTTTTTTTTTTTTTTTTCATTTATAAATTGGTTGGCTGTTTTATTTTAAATAACGTGTTTGTTTTATATTGATAACAGAATTTTATATAAATGTATAAAGCTTAGAGAAATGGTCTCGACAACGTTCTTTTCACCTAAGTAGTAACAAAATCATTTTCGATAACTAGTATACTTTTTTTCGTAAGAATGGTTACGTAACTTTTTTTTTATATACATAGAATAAATAAATTTTTCTATAGATTAGCCATTGTATTATTTTATGGAGACTGTCATTTGCGACTATATTTGAGGTATAACAACCAATTTCAGTAAGTTTCTTGTCCTAATTTATTGTTGATGTGCAGCTATAGAAACAATGATAAATTGTAAAATGCAGTTTAGTTACTGTAAAATGCAGTTGCAATTTGTTTATGTTAATTGACAAAATATTTTATATTTAAGCTATTCTTTGAAGGATAGAGCTATGCTATAAGGAAAGTGATACTGATTTAAGAAGTGTGGCTAAAGATAAAAATTAAAATTGGTAACAAGTTCAAATGCTAAGACTTTTGAGATAAATATAGTCATTTAAACGCAATAAAATTATAATAAATCATGACATGTTACAACAAAATTTAATCTAATATAAAATTTGATGCTGAACTCTTTTTCAACAATTGTTTAAATACTTAAATAAACTAATTTTGGAATAATATTGATTCGATATTAAACAATGTAATTTCATACTTTTTTAAAAATGTTTTTCAAAGAAAATCCAACTCTTGTAAATTAATTATTTCTTTGTTGTTTTATTATTGTTTTTTGGGGGGGTTAAGGGTTACAAGAAGGCTATACTGCGACGTAACTTTTAACAGCATCTACAAAAACGTCTCGTAATTTTGAACTAGGTGAGATGGCAAGATGTCTACAACTTAAATGCTCCCTATGTCATACTCTCTACATTCACGCCACTCCAACGAAAAGACATCGAAGTCTCGATTGATTAAATGTGCAGCAGCCACCATTAATTTACATTCAAGTTATAGGGCAGCGCGCTGGTTCGATTCCATATATTCCCGTTCAGGTGATCGATGTCATAACTAACAAAACCACTGAGAGCTCAATTACTTCTTCAAAAATGAGCACTAAGAAAAAAAATATATACTTAGAAACTTATCAAAAGAAATTTCGATTGAAAAACGTTATAAGCAAATTATTTTTGAAGGGAAATATTATTTTTTATTAGACCCTCGTCAATTAATTTAAAATATTAGACTAGGCTAGGCTTAGGAAGACTCTATCTAATTCATGTTAAAATGGATTTTTTTATCTACCTTTTTATCATTAACTACTCTTAGTAATAACTGAAATTTTTTCCCTTCTAATACTCGAACACTTTTGTAGATGGTTTTGTAGTAGAAAATTCATTTACAATTTATGACGTTTTGAAAATTTTTAATTAAAAAATCACGCTTAAGAGATTTTTTTTTAAATAATCAAATTTATATTAAAATCATGTCTGTTTGTGTAGAAGTACAATATATAAAAGGACAAATGGTTTCAAAACTAAATTTTTAATATATTATAATAAAAAAAATTGTTTGAAAAAGTAGCATTTTGAGAAAACAACGTTTAAAAAATAATTTTTTTTTTTAATTTTTTTTTATTTTTTTTTAATTTTTTTTTTTTAATTTTTAATTTTTTTGTGATGGCTTTTTTTTTCCAAAAATTATTAAAAAATACTATACTTCTGGACTCATTTCCCGTCTGTACTACTTTACAGACAGTAATTCAAATATCGCAATACACTAAAATCTCAAAATGAATTCTGAGGTAAATTTTAGCCTTCCGTTTTCCACCATAACTGTAATATTAAGCCAACTACTGTTAATATATCATTATACTAATGCGTCATTACATTCCAAGAACCGTGAAAACTAATTCGTTATCGTTTATACTTCGATCAATACCAAGTCCGATTCCAATGGCTATTTAATTATTCAAAATCTCCGAAACTAATGTACCTCCTTTCTAGGTGCAACCTTCAATCTAATTACCTGTGTTTATTAAAACGGCCGCAATAAAACCCCTTCCCTCCACATATATTTATCGAATCGATTATGGACCACTCATTCGTGGCACACTACATAATGTTACCAGCATCGGAATATTAACAAGCAACACAGTCCAACTTACCGTAACGGTAATCTACAAATTATACCGGATAGAGTACTCACTCCACTTTTCCCAGACATAATCCGGCCTCTCAAACTGAGAATCAATGTCCGGGACGATCTAAATTTCAAATATTATAGGATCCGGGAAAACCGCCTTTAATTCGTTGGCGTCGGTCGCTTTTACATATTCATGTTATTTAACGGCATGCGAATTGAATAAAGGGGTGAATTCTGATGCTTCTGATATGGGAGCAGCTTCTATCCCAGCAAGTTACCTGAGATTGAAAGTGCGTGAATAAATTTTGGGTTTTTGCACCAGGCTGTTTCTATGATTCATGGAATAAGGGTGTTTATTTTTTTATTTTTTGTAAGAGGAATTATTTTCCTATTTCAGACGTCGGGATTTTGATCTGCATTGCAGACAGCAGGTTGGTGGTTTTAATTCCCTGTATATAACCGAGGGGGCAATGCTCTGGTGCCTCAGATCATGGAAGCTTAGTTTAAGGCAAGGTAGGCATTGGTTAATGTTGTTATGGAAGTTCTTAGTATTCAATCCCAAATCTGTTAGATTATCAAGACATAGATTTATTTGCACTTATAAACGTGCATACGTTATAAGAACAATCTTTATAGATAAAAGGCAAAGTATTCCCTCACTCACTCATCACTAATTCTACTACTACTCATATGGTCTCAATCCTGAAAATTGGTACAAATGTCAACAAAGACAAATATAGAACAAGTAAACTATTCCGATCTCGATTAATCAACTTTAAAGGGTCGAAAAAGGGCCAGAAGTTGCAAACGAGGAATATTCAAATATTTCCAATGTAGCAACAATTCTAATATTTGGCACAAATATCAACAAGAACAAAGATAGAAAAAAAATAAGCTATTCTGATGTCGATTAACCAACTTTAAGAGATCTAAAAGGAGGCAAACGTTCCAAACAAGAAATTTTCAAATCGGCCGCTTTCAATGAAATCCCATTTTTGATATTCGGTACAAGTGTCCACAAGGGCAAGCATATAGATAAAGTAAGCTATTGCGATCTCGGTTAACTAATTTTAAAGGGTCGAAAAAGGGTTGAAATAATCCAAACGAGTAATATTCCAATGTCTCACTTCCAATGTAATTACAACTCTGAAATTTAATACCAAGCGCAAGCATAGATAAAGTAGGTTAATTAAATCATGATTAACTCATTTTAAAGGGTCGGTAATGGGTCCAAACGTTCGATACAAGGAATAGCGCAATGTTTTACGTCCAAAGAAGTTACAACTTTGAAATTCGATACGTGTCAATAAGGTAAGCTATTCCAATGTTAATGAACTAATTTGAAAGAATCCAACTAAACGTTGCAAAGGAAGGATTTAAGTGACCCCCATTGAAACAAAGTTTGATTGACATATTAAAAGTTTATTTACTTTGAAACAAATTTGTAAATTTTTCGATTTTTGTATTTTGTAAATTTTAAAATAAAATATGAAATTGAGTCTTTTCCGTATTGAAACATTTAAATTTTTTTTCCCTCAGAGGTCTTTATGTAATGTTATTCTTTTTAACACTCCATAAATGCATTTTGAAAAAAAGATTATAATTTTTTTGGTTAAAAAGTATAGTGTAATTTGTAGTACAGTCATATTGCGGCCAAATATTTATTGAATACAAAACATACTTGATTCCACACTTTAGTCGAGTAAACTTTTGAAGTTTAAAGTTTAACAATTCTCTTTAATTCCCTATCTAAATTGATAATCCAAGCTGAATCTTTCTCCCAATTATTTCTAACGCAATACTGTTTTGAACCTTAAAACAAAATTTGCTTTCAAAGTTGACATTATGCTCTTATGATAGTCTTAATAAATAGTTGCATATGTTAATCAACATCATATCCATTCTAATAAAAGAGTTCATGAGGCGTTGATGAATAAGCATCATACTGTGATATTTTTCTCATGCTGTACGTAACCGTGGTAAGATATACGGAAGTGACGCAGAAGTAAAAGGAAACACAAGTGATTGGGGGCAAGTATTAATGACTTAACAAATCCTTACATTCTTTCATTCATTTCTAGTCTTATTTAAATTACAGTGTAATACATATTTGTTAAAAAAAAAAAATGATTATCCTCAGTCTCTCATTGTGTATATCTAAATCGCAATCAATTAGACATATCGCTAATATCTTTTAAATAATGGACGATGATCAATATAAAGACTGCTGAACGTAAATGCTAAAAGCAGATCCATCTATTAAAGCATTCAAATTAAACTCTAATTAACCAAAAATTTCCATTGAAAGAGAGTGTTTGATAGTCTCTATATTAATGAACGGATGAATTTAATTAAATCACTTACGAAGCCAGTCCCTCAATTCCCTTTTCTTCCCGAATTTCGTAATTTAAATCGCACATTCACAAATCACTTCCGCCACTATTCACCCCCCTCCCCCTTCTTCTAATAGAACTCATCGAATTGATTCTCCCAACCCTATCCACACGCACGATTCCTCAATGTATCCTTTGGTGTCATCAACACGCCCCGATTAACCCCCCTCCCCAACGAACCAAAAGCGGAGGGGGGGGGGATGGACAGAACAAAAGAGCGCAAACCCCCATAAGAATGGAACGAAGGAACGTTTCCATTCATCAGGGTCCACGCCCTGTCACTCGCAGCGGCTGCAGGATCCCCCCCCCCCTTTGCCGGACCCTAGAAGCCCCCCCTGCAGCAATTGATGATCTTTTATTGGTTTGTAGGTGACGGCGAATTTTCGCCCCCTCTGGCATCCCGAAGTTTTCGCGCGGGGGGTCAGTCTTCTACTAATTATGAGGAACAACAGACTTTGCTTCTATGGGGGGGGGGGGATCAGAACAAAGCTAAACGGCTGAAATCACCGCTCCTTATATGGGGGAGGGGGGCTTGACACCACGTGCTATTGACGGCCATGGAAAAGGGGGGGGGGGGTGATTGCGTATGATTCGTGAGACTGTAGCAGCAGCATTGATGAACAGCTTCCCACTTGGACATTATGTTTTCCTTCTAACATGAATTTTCGTTTCGGGGGCTGCTGTGGATGTCAGGGGGGTGGGGGACATCTTAGCCCCCTCCCCACCCTTCGGTCCATCTGATTGGAGGATGAAAGGGGATATGTTGTCAGGTGCCCCTCGATGCTTGTTTATTGTTGCCCATTGCGCGTTAATGATGAATGTTATAGTTTCATTTCATGGGCCTTCTCATTTCTGGAGTGATGATTCTGAGTAGGGGGAGTTCCTTTCGTATCGTATGCCAAGAGGGGCTTTGTGATGGACAAATCCGTACTCCCTATTCATTGTTTAATTTCAGTTTATGACGAACGGGATTTGATTGCTTTTGGGATCAGTTTGAATTTGAATGAAATATTTTAAATTAAAAGGGTATGTTGTGCTCATTGAGTTAGAATTAAGTAAGGATAAGACGGCTTAAATATCATGTGCTCATTAGGTTTTTTTTATGAATAATATAAACTATCCCTTTTCAGCTGTATAAATATCAATTAACGCAGTTTTAATGTATAGACTTATGCAGTAAAATATACCGTATAGTATTTGAAGAAAATGAAAAAAGATTTTTGAATTTCTATATGATTTGATAATTATAAGTTGATTATAGGTTGCATTTCTTATGGCATGGCCTACTACACCAAAACATTTTAACCAACTTTCAATCAAATGATATCCACCTTATGTTTTTGTGATTAGTTCTTTGACCTCGCATGCCAAAGGTGTTCGACTCTTGGGTTAAACGTGAGTGTTCGTTGTAGTTCGGGATCCACGTTAAACTGTAATTCTTGGCCTGATTAGCTGTTTCATTGCGCACAAAAATAGTTTATTGAGCTTACAAACCAACCACATTAAGATATTAGAAATTGTCAACCATTTGAATCTTGAATGCATGTAAACAAAGAAAAACCCCAACAGGCAACCCAACGCTTAATGAAAAAAATAAATGTAGAGCAACAAACGGAGAGGATCGAACGTTGATTGAACCGAAATCCTTTCGCATGCTATGTAGATATTTTCCTCTGAATCATAAACTCAGTAATTCTTAGCATGCAATATCATGTGTCTCAATTTAAGGCAGTGTCTTACATTAAAAAGCATTTCAAACAATTCACAATGTTGCTCCCTTGAAAACTTATATTAGATATTACAGAAAATGAAGTTTAAGTTGAGAACACATAAACCAATACTCTTTTTATCTTCTCCTCGGTAATTAATAACGGCCCTAATTGTTCTTTAATCACCTTCCGTGGTGAGTCTAATAAATCTATAAGTTTTCCTTAGTTTGTTTACGTTGAATTGTGTGAACGGTTAAGTTAATCTAGGCCAATTTTTCTAAATGAAAACACAACAAGCTTTCCTTTACAAAAGTATCTCATCATGAATGGTCATTGATAGATAAAAGATAATTCACTAATTTAGGGTCGCTATAAAATTTAAAAAGTGTGTATTTATTATTTTGATCTGTTGTTGATGTATGATTTACTCGAAACATATATAGACTTTGATGTTCACTGGGATTTATTATTTATTTACTAATGCATAGTTATGTTTTGATTTGTTTACTAAGTATGTAGTAATGTGTAGTGTGTTTCCTGTGTTCAGGAAATCCGCTATTTGGAACAAAAGTTTTATACATGGTTCGTACGTTTTTAAAAAACCTTGAAAAGTGCTTGAAAAAAAATCTTTGTAATCAGGCTTCCAGAGTAGATTGGAAGGCAGTTTAGTCAATAAGACTTTGTATTATTATTTGATATAATTAAATGGATGTTCACATACGATATTGGCGTAATTACCAAGTGAGTACTAGCTACTTTACTTCTGCTTTTATAGGACATGGTACTGTTTCTAATATATTGGAAGGTGTTTTTTCTATTGTAACCTTAAAATTTTCTTTTAGGGGAAATCTAAAAAACATTTTTTCCCCTATATACTTGATTTGAACATGTACCATTTACTAATAAAAAAACATTTGATTTTTTTTTTTAATGTATTTATATTGATAACGCCATCCTTGAAAACTGCTTAAAAAGTCTTTGAATTTTTTTCTCCTTCAAGTGTACGAACCATGTTATAAATTAAACTAAAATTTTTCGTTTCCCAACCTTTTTTTCTTGCGTATACCTTGACTTATCATCACTATTCCACTTATCCTAATTTTTCTCCCATTATGTTGAATTACTAACGCCCTTAGAACCAATTATCTTACTAAAAAGTATTTTGTTTTTTTCTTACAAGAGAAGTTTAATGGTATTTTGGTGTGTGTGTATCACAAATATTGGATAATAGGAGTTTGTACTTGATTTCCTATAATTAAATAGTACATATTTTTATTTTTTAATTACTAGTTATTCACAAATGGTATACATAGTTAATTATACACATTTAATAAAATTTTAAAAACATATATGATGGAATAGGATTATTTACTAATTCAGTACTTTTTCTTTTCTTAATAGTACCAAATTTTAACTATTGATCCCTGTTAAGGGGACTTGGTACCCCTTGTTTTGACAAAAAATTATAAAAATATAAATTTTCTATTTTTTGTGTGTTTATAATCTTTGAAACCTTCTCCTTATTCTGGAAAGTTTTTGAACTGATCCGATGGCTGCAATTGCAGAAAAACTGTATTTATATGTAGAATTTAGCATTGCTGCAATATCTCCTTCGATGTTTCAAACACATTTTTCTCAGTTCGTGATTTCTGAAATTCCAACTTTGCTCAAAATGCTTAAACTTCAGAAAATATGAATGAAATGATGTGAATTTTGCGTGTGTTATTCTATTTGACAAAAATAGGCATAGATTTTTAATGTTGAAAAATACCCGTTTTTTTATCTTTTTTTATACATAGGTACAGTAATTATCATTTTTCTCGAAAACTATTTTACTTTTTCTGAATCCGATGCCTAAAAAGTTAAAGTATATTTTTAGGAAAAATTTTTCAAAAAATATCTGGAAAAATATTAAAAATGAAAAAGAAGATAGAATTTGAAATTTGATGAATTTTTTAAAAAATTTAAAAACTTTGAAAATTTAGAGCACTATTTGAACTTTTTTTTTAATACAAAATTTAGTTTTTACTTAGCAATACTTCCAAATGCGTAAAAACTATAATTTCAAAGGCTTAAATTAAAAAAAAAAGTTTGAATGATACCAAGTCCCCTTACCAGTTACAATACTAATTATAAAATTAGGGTACTATTCACTTTGAGAGCAAACTAGAAACTGACTAAAAGTAATATTGTGATGATAAAAATAGAAAGACGATTCGGAAATCTCCTTACTTTTTATTACTCCTTACTTATTATATTACTCTCCTTACAGGTTATTATGCATAGCTATTGTTTATTAGAGGACTGTACGAATAGTTTTTAAATTATATTTTGAAGAAATATTTGGAGTAGGTTGTAGGTTATTATAAGTCACAATACTAATTTTCGAAGTTTTAATCACTCTATTCAAATTTTGGGTACTGAAAAGTTAAAATTATAGTACAATACTACTCTAAAATTGCATATTACATAAAGCTTTAATTGTCGTACAAATGCTATGTTTATAGTCCAACGGTTATCAACTCTAATCTAAAGGAATAGACATAACACAATCAAACCAACGATTAACAACAAGATCATCCCAAAAATTTCGCAGTTATTAAAATTTGCTATAATTATTTATCAAAGTTGAATAAGTTACGCTTTTTATTTTTTTATCTTATGTTTAATCCATCAATCAATGGCGCTATTACATCTGTTTTCCAGCTTACCCCTTGAGGCCATGTCGCGTTTCCTTATTGGTACGCTTACCATAGGTTGCGAAAAGCTAATTTAGGATATAATAGTTCTGAGTGGTGATAATATGTAATGAAAAGAGTGTTATTGCTTTGCGAGAGTTTTTAAATTGCATTACTTGTCGAAAAAACATTTTTAAAAATGTACTTCTACATCAAATACGACATTCCGAACGTTGATTCAAATTGGGTGACTGCAAAATTTTGTTTTAACTCACAAATTCGAAAAAATAATTGCTTAGCTACCGATTCATAAAAATATGTTATTAGTGGGTGCAAATAAGCTCAATTGACTGCTCCGCGGCAGTTCAGGGGAAAAAACATTATGAGTAGTAAACCGCAGAAAAACAATCCTCATGTTTTTGCGCCGAGTTTCATTCGTTGTTGGAAAGAGTGTTCTACAGATTTCTCAAATCACTTCGTTAACCTTTTCGGCCTACATACGTCCCGGAGATTAGACGTCATTCCCTATAGGGTAAATAAATCCCACTTTTACTTTTGCAGAGTTCTCAAAGAATTAAGAAATGAAATATGATTAAAGAAAGTTGCAAAACGCTTGTACCAACTTTCTTTTACAAATAGTGGACTTATGTTTGTAAGCATGCACTTACTCAAGTTTCAATTGGTTCTTTTTTATTATTATTATTATCATTATCGTTGTTGTTGTAAAACAGTAAGTGCAACTATATTTACTCCATACATAGTGCAAAAATAGTTCTTTTTATTCTTATTAATTAATAGTTTAGCCTTTTTAATATAATATTTAAGAAATTTTGAATAAAATATTTTTTTGGGAGGTAGTTGTCTCAGTAACATGTAACAGTGGGGCAGTCAATCAATCATAAAAGTTCTACGAGATTATGTTTTATGTGTATGTTTATGAAATATATATAAAAGTTTTCTTTGTTTATAAACTAGTACGCGGGACAAAAATATTTAATACTTGTAAATGTATCAAGTTGGACTTTGTAAAAACTGTTTACCCTTTATCATAAATAATTCGGATTTTTTCATTTAATTTTATTACCTATCCACTAATATGATATGTGATTATTACTACAATATCCTAATTAATTGGTACAAATAGTATTAGTCCACTATACCATTGAGATATATTGCCCAAGATTTCCGGGAAATGAGAAACGTTAAAAAAGTTAAACTCATAGTATACAACTTGTAGTATATCAACGTTAATCTAAACAACTTTTCATAGTTAAACTTTAACCTTTAAATTTAAACTTTTTTTTAAACTTAAGCTTTTTTGTAAAATAGTTGAGTCTCGTTACCACGAACTCGAATGAGAACGAAATATTCGTTGATGTTATCTGAAGAGACACTTTTGATACGCTTATTAAAAATGGACTAAAATATTATAAATTAAATTTTTAATACATGTAATTATCTTTTACACCTTTAAAAACAAAATTGCATCGTCTTTTGCTTCATTTCTATAGCTTAGTGCATTTAATATTAAGTTAAAGCATTTTCAGTCGATAATGCATCTTTGACTCGACTTGGGAGAATGAAGTTTAGCTACCCTGAAGTACGGGGTCTTTGTAATGCGTAATGCTTATTTCTTAAATATTTATAATATTCAAATGAAATTGAAAATACGTAATTGCATATTAAAATTGAAGAAATCTTGTAAGAGCTAATGAAAGACCTGAATTACTGCATAAAAGTTATATTTATTAAAATACAACTCAGTAAAAGTTATAATGCAATTGGAGAGATTAAAAATAAATGATAGGATGATCATTATGAGTTCGCCTTAAGGCGATTTATCTTATTTTGTTTGTTCATTTAAAATAATGAAAATAGGTTTAAGCAGTTCACGTTAAAAAGGATTTCTTGTTAAGCGAGCTCATGTTAACGAGGTTCGACTATAATCGAATTGGTACAAACAGCTGGATTATTATTATTTTTTTTAAATAACTTCAAAATAAATATTGTAACATTTAAACGTTAATAGCTACACATAAGATATTTTTAGACTCCTTTATATACAGCTATATTTAAATCGTGCCCTTTTTCTAAATGAATATATATTTTAAACTATAATATTTTTTTAATGTTTCAGGTTTCTTCAATAGACGCCTATACAACAACCTATTAATCACCAACTATTAAAATAAAGCATTTGATTTTCTGTTAAAACCATCTCACTTCTCACTACATTTGAACCCTGAGAGATGGTAATTAAATTATTAAAACCAGCCGATTTGTTTGGTGGTTTACTAACCAAATTTTTGCAAAGCTAAAATTTAGTACATGGTATTTAAACAATTAAAATCAGCCGATTTATTTAATGTTTCACTCCTTCGAGATTTTGTAAAACTAAAATTTACTGCATAGTATTTAAATAATTGAAACCAGCCGATTTGTTTGATGTTTTACTCATTCGATTTTTTGCAAAACTAAAATTTAATGCGGCATTGCCAAAATCAGTTTCAGTGATTAAATTCAGTCCATTTTAGTAAATTCCGAAAAAAATACTTTTAGATAGTGATTATTTCTCTTTTACTTTATTATAATGGCTTTTCCAAATTAAATATTATTCAATTTAGTTTTGTTTCAAGATAATATCCATTATAGAAGCGAAGATGCAAGAACTCAGCAAATTCGTCAGCAATTATTACAAGTCTCTACTCGCTTGTTGAGCTACCATACGGAAATTTCTCTCATTTGAGACACAACTACGGATTGAGACACAATAACTACTAAAATACGAAAAGTTTTGATGTCACTTTATCTCCCCAAACCGTTTCAGATTTTAAACCACCAGTTCTAGTTGGGTTGTTGTAGGCAACATACAATTTTAAATTAAATTTAATTTAAAAAAACTAGAGGGCACTTAGGCAGCCATCACATTTAAGATTACTTAGAAGCTAAAATTGTAACTTTCTCTTTTCGATAGTATACAGTAAATGTGCTGCAATTTACTGTGTACTATTAAAACCTCAAGAATTTTTTTATTTTATTACTTCGGAATTTTTTATACTTCTATTTTCAAACAAATAACACAATATGCAATTGTAAATAAGCGATTATTCAGGAGTGGAAGTCTTTGCCTTTAAATTGGTGTACCATTTATCAATATGGTTTTGTATGAAGGCAGAAAAAGGATCATTACAAAATGCACTGATCAGAAATAATATATAACATTATTATGGTAAATATATTAAGAGAAAATACATATTTACAGTTTCTTGCATAGAAATTTACAATAGTTGGTTTTTTAATCGTAGGTACGGAATTCATACGTTTGGGTGTATTTTAATTTTTGTGTACGCAAATCATTAAAAAAAAAAACGCATCTGGATAACTATGCTTCTTTTAATCTTTGTATAAATGTCCTTGGAGAGATTACCCCCTTTTTTTAAAGTAGAATATAATTTTCACTTATGTAAAAGACAAACTAAAATTTATCGTTGCCGAAATAACGTCCGGATAATGCTTTATCTCCTCATTTTTCAACTCACGCCGTTGCCATATTCCGTTTCACTTTTTTAAGCCTCCAAAATGGTCCAAAAAAATCTCCATCCATGAAAAAGGGACCTTTTTGAGGGAACATTTCAACGCAGAAAAGGGTATTGGTATTCTAACGATTAACTCTATGAAAAAATAAATAATAAAAGAGAGTCAGAGAGTGGTATAAAATAAGACAAATAATAAAATATATATCGACGTCTATATCTATATTTAGCCACCGCCAGCTTTTCAGAAATATTCCATACGTAATCCATTTTTATTGGCTAGAATTGAAGCCGGTTTTATTTCTTTTTAGCTGGATAGGTTTACTGGTGGAGAGGGGGTTTATTTTTATTTATTATTGATTTATTTTTATTTATATATATTTTTCAGTCCTTTTCATTTCACAAGCCGTTCCTTTTGAAGCTAGAGGAAAAAAAGGGGGAGAAGAGAAGGGGGGGGGGGGGGTTGGATATTAAAAAAAAATCGAAATAAAAAAGCGGACGAGTATGTAGTGGAAGGTTGCTTTGAAATAATATATTTTTAAAAATATATATTTATAAAGTTACGTTTTGAATGCACCGGAGAATTTGGTTTAAAGTTATAGGAGCGATAAAAAAAATTCCATGCATGAAACGTGGTGGTTGGGAAGATTTTTTTTTATATTTGTGATTTTACTGTGTTTTTTCGTACTTTATTTATACTGTTTTTATACCCGGTTTTATTTTTATGGCATTTATTTTATTTATGAGGGTGGTTTTTCAAAGAGCTTGCTGCTCGAAAGGTGCAACTGACTGAGACAGCATTGGTGTTAGCTGTTATTTTTTCTTTCCATACATAAAAACCATAAACCAGTTTATTATTAAACTAAATTAATGCTGATAAATGTAAAGCTGAGGTGTTTTAAGAATGCGGGGTAAGAGTAATAAAATATTTGACTTCAGGGATGAATTTGTTGTGCATATAATTGTAAAATATATAGGGAATTCATAAATAAATAAGAGGTTTTTAACCACAACCGTACATGTTCCATAACATTAAGTTGAATACATTTCAGAAAAGATAACTTCTTTTGAGCTACAGATCAATACTTCAATATTTTGCAAAGTATTGATTGTTAGACATTATCGTTGGATTAAACTACTAATTATGTCAAATATAAAATGTCCTTACGTTTAAGAATAAAAGAACAAAAGTCTGAATTTAAAAAGAACATTAATTGCAATTTAAGAATAAAATAACCGCACAAAAGGACAATAGTTTGATTATAAGTTGAAACAAGAGCAATTGGTCCAAACAAATGTGAAAAAAATTAAAATGCAACGCTTTTAAAAAGGACTTGATTCGAGTTTGAAGATGCACTTTTTTTCTCTTTTTTTTTAATTTTTTTTTTTTAAATAGCTCATAAATTTTACCCACATATACTTTAATACTTTTTTTACTACATCTTCAACCCCAATCTCGCATAAGACACCAATTCTCCCCAAAAATCAGAGACCATAGTATTATCAGAGACAATTGCTAATATCGCCCATATTTCGTTTCAGTATGAGCAGCCACCCTCTCATCCTCCCAAACTTCAACACGCGCCATTATAAGTTGCCTTTATAACGCCTTCAATATCACTCGCCCATTCTATCCGTCATCAGGTGGAAGTTCTCAAACCACACGTCACCAGGAGACTGCCCAACAAAGCCCCACCAGCGATGTATGCACCCACCAAAAAATCTTCTTTTTTGCAACATCATCCACTCCCTAACCTCTCCTACTCCCGCTTCCTAAACAACAATGCACAAGAAAAATAACACTGAAAAAAATTCTAGAATTTTTTTTTTATTATTATCATTTGCATACTATATTATTTTTTAAGGTATGGTCGAACGTCATCAGTATCTGGGTCCCATTGTGATCACGTCTTCTTGACGCGTCGTCGTATTCTGCCACTATCCGCTTTGGGGCAATCTTTCCTATATATTTTTTTTTTCATAAAGATCTTCTGTTTATTGTTATTTTTTTTTATTCTTTCACCTACCCTTCAAGACGTTTCTCTTCTTCTTCCTGATCCAGTATCATCCATTCATGTGCTGTGAAAAGGGAAAGCCGTTGTAATGTAGTAGATAAAAGGTAATTTTCCAGTAGTTTTTGGGTACATAATGATATTAAGACAGTTTGTAGGGGAAACTTTTTTTTTATATAGTGGGTACAAAAAAAGGTAAAAGATGGATAATAAAAGAGTGAGTTTACCTTTCACTTGACGTGTCGTCGAGATGGTAAAAAGTGGGCGGAACCGAATTTGATGTAAACTGATAAGGGTACTCTGTAGTCACTCAAATTGACACTTTTTTTGTCCATTTGTCTCGCACATTTTTTGGTACAGATAGGAAATTTCTTTGGCATGATTTTATTTGGCGGTTTTTTTCCGCATAAATGCAGATTTCGGCAATGTATTTTATTTTAAGTAATATTTTTATTTTATTTATTTTATTGATATTTATGTTTTACTATCATTTATATTTTTATTATCATTTATATTTTAGATTTAATTTTATTTTAGTTTCTGGGGTTTGGCCTTCGGTGATAATTTTGGTCTCCAAATGAAAAAAAAAAGTGCCAAAAATCCTAAGCTACATTTGTTAAAATTTTTCTTTTATAACATGATGAAAGGAAATAGAATTACGCATTACATTAAATACTATACTATACTTATACTACTATATTATACTACTACATGTATACTACTATATTTATGGACTATTACATTTATGGACTACTACATTTATCTGATGCTTTAAAATTAGAAATTAAAATGGAATTTGTGTTTAAAGTTTTATCACCTAGACTTGTTTTAGTGTAGACTACTTTTTATACTCTTTATTGTGATACAGAAAAATATAAATTTAAAATTCATATTATTAAACTATAACCAAGAGTTGTATTTTCTATAAAAGCATATCCTAAAAACTTCAAATATAACAACAAAAATATATAACTGAACGGTTAACATTTAAAAATAGTACTTGGTAAGTGCACTAAACAAGGATTGAGAATATTGAATTCATGAACCAATAACTCTAAATCTGACAAAACTTTACCTTGACTAATAAACTACACAAAAAACAACATTTTGTCATGTTTAATCGTTTTAAGATATTTAATATCTAATTTCAGAAGAGACACAAATTGGAGTCATTGTTGATAGGCCAACAATATAAATTCTAAATAGAAAAACAAATATTTTTTCAAATTAAAAGGCTCTTTAATTACATATTAAAAAAAAAAATTTAAAAAAAAAAAATATTGGCCTCACAATCAGTGCAAAGAAATAAAATAATCACCATTTCTCACTTTGTACAACTCTTTACAGAACTCATATGAACATAAATGCTCCAAGCGAGAAATTATTGCATGCAGACATCTGAAATTAGTCGACAAATATGAGGAAATTTATCAATTGCTAAAACTAAAGCGAATAAGTAAACTATAATCAGAATTCAAAGGCATGTCTAATGTCCAAAACAATGATTTCTAACTGCAACTCCTAGAGAGCTTATCATCGGTTTCTGCTCTGCAAGCAGATAAGCCAATTAAATACTTCTTACTGTGTAATCACTGTAATAGGTTGCTCATGGTTACAAACACATTCTAACTAGTTTCGGAAAGAAGTTGCTAATATAGATCTCTATTGCAATTGTCAAGCCTTTTTAGGCTTCAAATGCACAACCAATCATGCACCATCCAGAAATTGTAGTTAAAAATCAGTAGTCCAAAGCAAGTCCACTCAAATCCATATTGGATTATACGTAATACTTAAATAGCATTTGGGCACCGTTAGTGATCTTCAAGGCATAAAGTCATTTATAGGTTTTGAAACTTTATTAAAGTTACCTATTGGTTAACTTAAACTCATTAGTTTGACCATTAATATAATATTGTATCACAAGCAAGTTAATTATTCTGTAGAAGTTAAGCAGAATTCTGATTAAGGAAAGAACCCGTTTTCGTTAGATAGATATAGCCCCAATGCCAACTACTCAGATCTATTTATCTTTTATTTCAAGAATGCCTCTCTATTACACATTAATAATGTCAATTAGCTATTTTTCTACATAGAATTTCTTACAGATATCGATGGCCTTTTCTGAAGCTACGACCTTATTTGGTCTACCTAAGTTGTTACAGAATATCTATTTCCCAACGTAGTTTTTTTACTTGTAATATATGATTGGCTATTACATTTAAGACTGACATTATTACATTTAAGACTAAGATTGATTACAACGGATGATGTATAGATGTAATTAGTTTTGAAGAAAATATACATCGTTTTTTTTTTGTTTTTTTAAGTGAAACAGCAAATGAAATTTTTCAAAGGTAATGAAATCATATACGTTTGGGCTTCCATTGTTTAATAGATTGGTAAAGCAAAAATAAACCCAGTAATAAATAAAATGTTTAGTTTTTAAAGTTTTATCATTGAATCATTAGAAATTGAGGAAATTTCCTCTCTGCTAAATCCACTGTACATAATTCTCTAATCCTAATAATTTTATAAAATATAAACAAATGGATTATAAATTCAGGTACGTAAGGTTTTTTTTTCTTTGTAAATAAAGCAACGTGAAATGAGAGCATCGAAGATAACAAAAGACGAAACTCCAACACTTACTGAAATAATATTACACCAATTCTAAGTTGATAGGTATCATTTAGTTTGTAGAGAAATCAGTTTGGTTTTATAAGTTTCCAGTGAAATTCCATTTTTTGCAATCGCGTCATTGTAATATCATATTGGCGATGTATAACTACCAGATAATTCATTTTAAAACTTCATTCCATATTTTAAAGCCTTTACAAATGAAACGTGCATCGACCCATCTTGATCATCAAAATAGGTTACAATTCGCAGCTCCTTTCTTTTTATATCTGACTAAGCCGCAAAGATATATAAGCCATAACAGTTTTTAGAAATAGTCGGGGACCACAAGTAAAATCTAAATCCAATAACAAATTCCTATTGAAAGCGAGAAATAGCTCCTGTAAAACGAAAACGAGTCAAAAGGTTGTTTCAACAGGTTTTGTTTCCTTTTTTCATTTTCGAAGTGAAAATGTCAGGTAGAGAAGGACCTTCAGGGGTTGATCCTGCGTTTGACATCGGCACTTGACAACCCAATACTGTGATTCAGGGAACGATAGCAACTTGAGTCAAGTAGCTGGATTCGAAGATCAGGATGGAAATTCTAAGATTTCAGCATAAAGGTTGGGTATCATTTTATCCTTGTTATTACCTTTTAACTTCTGAATACCTGTACCTTCTAATAATACTTGAAGCATTAACTTTTAATTTCTGAAATTATAATCTGAAAAATAAATTATAATGTTTACGAATTGTAATACAATTTTTTTAATTAATAAAAGAATCTATTGCGCCAATAATACTTTTATAAAATCGCAAACAAAAAGCTTTCCCTCATAATTTACATTTAAAAAGCAAAAAAATAATTAACAAAATGAAAAACAAGCCAGGGCACTTCGAAACTGATTTATAAGACCTAGCACATCATCTGTGCCAAAAGTTACACGAATGTATGTCATAAAGTCGTTAATAACGTGTTATCAAAGTTGCCATGTTTTTTCAATTTAATTCAATTTTCTACTTTCAAATGCATATTTTCCCATATGCATTAATAATTTCCGTAGATTTTAATTTTATAGTTTGTAACAACAAAATAGTATAAATAAATTTAAAATTGAGTATTGTATTGCATTCAAGCACAATATTTAATTAACAAAACTAATTAAAGTTTGAACTAAATTTAGATAATTTCATTAGAGTGTATTAGTAGTATATTGTTTCAAACTACGTAAGAATTTTTTAAAATAGCCTTTGCGTCAGTTTATATTTGTTTTAGATAATATCATTAGAGTGTATTAGTAGTATATTGTTTCAAACTACGCAAGAATTTTTTATGCGTCAGTAATGCCTTTGCGTCAGTTTATATTTGTTTATTGTAATATTTTTTTTTTCTTCTCGCTTTTGTAAGCAGTAAATGCATAAATTATAGAAAACTAGAATTACTTTCCAATTTTCACAAAATTAAGAATATGTTTTGCTGGTATATGATAAAATTATAGTATATTCCAGTGAACTTCATTTTAAAAAACGTCACTTGGAGGTTCTTCTTTTTTTTCTTTTTTATTATTATTATTAGTAGTAGTATCATTGGAATACTGGTCTGTTTTGCTCGAGAAAATTCTCTCCACTGTCCATCGCAATCACTGAGCTAAAGAATACGAAACTGGAGTGCTGACTGAGCGAGCCGAAACCGAATCGCACCCTTTAGCGAGTGTGCGAATACAAAGGAGAAAAGTAGTTCCTCCCTATAGCTTCATGCATTGATAATTATGGGTGAAGTTTTGGCTCTTCACTTGCAATCAGCAACTTTTATACAGAAACAAATTATTTTTTATTGGAGTAGAATTCTTGCTTCCAAAGTCAGGATATTAAGGTGTTATTTTTATTGGAAATTATACTGTTTATATGAGGAAGGAAATGTGCCAAATCAAGCAAAATAGAGATTTAGGTTACGGGATCTAACTTATTTGCCATGTTTACAAGATAGAAATTCTTTTATGGATGTTCGGGAAATCGGGCCAAGTATGTTAATTTAATTCAAATGCATATTTTAGCTCTTTGAGGCACGGCGGGATTAAAAATATCCCACCTTTTTAAAGCACAGTACTGCATTTTGAGACTTTTTTAGAACCACACCAAAACAGTGCAATAGCTACATACACAATAAAATTTCTGTGCAACATGGATCTATTTTATTTTTTGAAATCTTATATCCAAATGTTCGTGCTGCCCTTGCACCAAATAAATTTAAATCCAATCAACCTATGCCCCTAAAGTGTTAAGGTTATTCAAGAGTTTTCAATCCTTTTTAGGACGTTTTAACTTTTGGAGATTATATATATATATATATATATATATATATATATATATATATATATATATATATATATATATATATATATATATATATATATATATATATATATATATATATATATATATATATTTTTTTTTTAAAAGCTAACTTTGACTTTTATTTTTAAATTAGAAAAAAATTGTGATAAATTTTTCTACTATATTACAGAATTGAAAACAATATTGGTTGTCAAAACATTAAAATAAATTATTGAATCATAAAATAACAATTGATGAAATTAATAGTCCTTCCATTTATTTTCAAGTATTGCATACAAAACAATATAATAGACCTTTAAACTAATGAGCTTAAAGGACAGACAATAAATAAAAAGTTTTGTTAATTTTGCACCTGCAAGATTTTTGTGCAGAACTTTCACATATTCTTTTTTCAGAACTTTTTGAGTAATGAGTATCCTTATGAATGATGAATGTCTTAGAAACCATTTATATGTCATCTTGTTCATTTTGAATATATGCATTTAGATTCCGAATTTAAAATTATTAAATGATTACATTACTATTAAAATTTATTATATACTTTTTAACAGAGTTCAGAATACGGCAAAAATTGCTATATCGTATGGTAATCGGATCATAACCAAATTATAGCAGACATTCGATATCGATATTGCAATTTATTTTACTAATACAATTTGTGTCAGAAGCAATATTCTAAATATTTTAATACAATTTGTGTCATAAGCAATATTCAGTTTCTATTTGAGCATATCATAATTGGAATTACAATTTCACTTTCAGTAGCTTATAAAATATACAATCTCTTAATATATTAAAAGATAAATTTATACTTCTTCAATAACAAAAGTATGAATAATGCAGGTGTACTTACTATGGCTTTAACAGAAGCTTCGCTGGATACACTTCGAATTGCGCGAAATTGAACACAAGTAAATAAACAAATCTTAAATCCTTTCAGGGCAAAGTAAAAAGCTCACCGACTAATTGAAGATTTCAAGCAGCAAAATTATTTATATTAACGTACGAGACATTTCTCAAAATATCCACTTTTGTTTTGATGATCACTATCTCAAAAGAACACTCAAACCTTGGCATTTCCCGATTTATATAAATGTAAACAAGCTTTTTCTTAGCTGTATTATCGCTGTTAATAAATAAAATAAGATAAAATAGAACTTTAAAAGAAATACGTCACTATTTTGCAGAAAATACTCAGAGTATTTGGTTTGCAACAAAGCCCGCCACGAATAATTTGAATAGACAAATCGCAGTGTTTTGCCCTAACAGTCTAGCACGTGCTAGTCTGTAAGGGCATACTGTATTAATGAGCGTGGAGCGCAAGCTCGCTTGTGAAAGAAGCCAAGGTCATCACTCCAGTGTTTTCTTTAGCTCAGTGATCGCAATGAATTAAAAAACGAGGCTTATGGTGAAAAACAAATAAATGGGGCTATTTTTTGTTTGATCTCTAAAGTATTTAACTGTTTGAGCATTGTTTTTAAAACTTGTAATTTTTTTTTTTCAATTTCGTAGAATAATTTATAATAGCCATTTTAGAACCCCTTATAATTGAACGTTAGGTATCTGCAACTAATCTTAAACATTTAAAAAAAAAATTAACAGTAGTTTAAAAAATTATGTCAAATTATTTTTTGAATTTCAAATTAATTTAACAATAGTATGCGACAGAAAAGTTTTCATAGTATTTCTCTCCCAAAACACGCAAATTAACTGAGCAACTGTCCACAGTGTGTTTATACATACATGTGCAGTTTTAAAAGTTCATACAGACATGAAAAAGATTTGGATACAGCAAAGAGATTAACACTGAGCCACTGTCCACAGTGTGTTTATACATACATGTGCAGTTTTAAAAGTTCATACAGACATGAAAAAGATTTGGATAGAGCAAAGAGATTAAACACTGTAGATTATAAAATTCATTCTGGTATTGATTGAATTCAGTCATAATTGACTCATAAGTATGGGACGAGATAGCGTATCGTTTTAAAAATTGGGGCCCAGAACCAGGAATTCCAAACAGAATTTCCTGTATTAATTTTAAAGTACCAGAACTTGAAATGCAGGAACATATAGAAAGCTCTTCATGCAAACCAACAAACATGTAGACAAACAGAACAACTCTTACTTTTATTGTTTAAACTATATTTGTAATAAAAGTAAGCTTATGTAGCTATAATACCGCCTTGTAGCCCATTATATGCGTCAAAACACATTTGTAATAATAGAATTTAGTAAATTTTAACTGTTCATGATTAGTCAAATGATGTAAGATAGATACACAAGTTGTAATTGAAATAGTTTTACTTATATTCTAAACAGATAGTTAGATATAGTATTTTATTTATTCTAGCTTATATTCAAAATTCAGTTTGATTTGTTGCTAGAAATAACAACAAAAATAGATGATAATGAGAAAATTTGGGGATATATAAAATTGGAGATTTTGATTATTGGAATTGAAGAATCAGTTTCGAGATTTTTTTTTTATTTTTTTATTATTATTATTATTATTAAATAATCCCTACTCTTATACAAAATCCTGTCGTATTTTCAAATTAAAATTTTTAACTGCCATTTCATTGATACATTTTTTTAAATGCATAATTGTTTTATGTTCAATAAAAATTGCATATGAATTATGTATTGTATTGATGCAATCTTTTGGCAGACGTTACGTGTCTAAAAATATTGCGTTTGGTGGATGAAGCAGAGAAAGATTTTCAATTATTTTTCATTGTAAAGCAAATTTCTTTTCGGCTGTATTCACTAGCTTCACAGACGTTGTTGTGTAAAAAAAGAATTAAGGATAAACAGGGTAAGGGGCGGGAGGAATTAAATTAACCATTTTTCTTTTAACCATCTTTATTTTAACGATCTTTATTTTGTCTTCTTTATTTTAATCATCTTTACTTTAACCATCTTTATTTTAACCATCTTTATTTAAATAATCTGTATCTGAACAATCTTTACTTAAATATTCTTTATCTGAACAATTTTTATCAGCACAATTTTTATTAAATGATCTTTATTTGAACAATATCTATTTAACTACATTTATTTGAACCAACTGTATTTAAATAATATTCGTTTTACTATCCTTATTTAACTATCTTCATCATTGTTTTATCAACACAATTTGTATCTAGACAACTTTTATTTCAACGACCTCTATTTGAGCAATCTTTATTTTAACAGTGTTTATTTAACTATATATTTATTTGAAAGATATTTGTTTCAACATCATTAACAATCTTTATTTAAATCATCCATATTTTTACTATTCATACTTTAAACATCCTTATTTTAACAATCTTCGAGCTTTTGTCTACCCGGAATAAATTAATCTAATACAATCGATCCATTTCACTCTTTACTCCACTCAATGAGCCATCAGATGTTAGTTCCTAATCCTCTTTGCACAAGGTTTCTCCTATATTGGAAATCTGTTAAGAGTTTCTTTGGCCTCTTAACAGAAAAGATAGAATTGGACATTTCTTTCAAAAGGCGGTGCCGTTCCATTCTCTATTATTTTCCAATTTCTTTTATTTTGTTGCTTAACATTGCTCAACCAATTGTTCCATTAGGAAAGGGACAAGTGTCACTACGGAATCGATACAGATTCTTTTTCTTCCTTATGAGACTTATTGAAGACTCGATGACAGAAATTGTATTTTTTTAGTGTTGTCTTATTTTTTTAATCATTGTTTATTAGTGTTTGTTTTCTTTATTGTGCCTCATGAAGCAGAAATCACACTACATTTATTTCTGCCGTTTATAATGGAAGATCATGTACTTTTGTCAACCGATATTGATACGCGTCAATGCTTTTATTGCACTATAATCCTTGTATTGACAGAATTTGTTTTTGGATGGATGTGCTGTATCTCTTCTTATTGTGGAAGATTAATCTGGATATTTTTATATCAGAAGAGTTATGAATTACATAAGTGATTGAAATTTAGAGAGGAAAACTCAATTTTTCCTTAGAATTTATATTTGAAAACATTTGTACTTCGATATTTTACATCTTAAAAAAAATATTAACACATCTTTTAATCTATAATACTTTATACTAGTATTCTTTATGGTATATTTAGTTAGTGATATGAGATAAGCTTTAGTTAAAAATAATTATTAAAAAAATCATAAAGTATGAATTTAATCATACATATTCATAAATTGATTAGAACATAAATATCTAGTTGAAAAACATTCATCTATGAATTGTACAGCATCTAAATGGTAATTTAAATACATTATTTTATTATAAGAATAATTTCTTACAAACTTTTGAATAAACTAAATTTAATTTTTAAATGAATACAGATAGTTATTTTTAATTTGTTTTCTTGAATTCCACAGATCACCTTTGCAAGAACTAAGTTCCTTATTGGGATTATCTTATTTTTATATAATTTGTTTCTCTCTTAAGTTCCTTATTGGGATTGTATTATTTTTATGTAATTTGTCTCCCTCTTTCACCAGAATATTTTAATATATTAATCTATAATTATTTTTGAGAAAACAATTTCAATTTTAGATAAACAATTTAAAGAAATTATATAAAATAACTAAATTCATTAAATCACAACATTGGCTAAAGTATTGTACGTTTCAAAATTGAACAGAAATACAAGACAATAAGCTCCAGATAATTCTTCAAAAGTTCATTTTATCCTGAGTATTGTGACTTAAAATTCTCATTGAAATTGAAAAAACTCTATTAAATGAGATGAAATTATTTTGTTGTATTTTAATTCAGTTTATGAATACTTTAATTCTTATATTATGTAAGATATTTTTACCTTATACAATTAACCCCTCGTTTTAACACCAAACCCAATCACTAACCACTCGAGGAAAATTATTGACACTTGATATTCAGATCATTCTTCTGATATTGAATTCAAATATGAAATTATATTTTAGCGTTGCTGTTGAACTTTTAAAAATTTGATTCAGTTTCAATATATAGATAACTCATTATGACTAATATAATATATATATATATATATATATATATATATATATATATATATATATATATATATATATATATATATATATATATATATATATATAGAGGCGTTGCAGATACTTTACTTCTCAAAATACGCAGAGAATAATACCAAGCATGGAAAAATCAATACATGGAAAACTTTTCAAATGCGTTTTTCTCACAACCACCTTTTGTTGAGTTCGCCTGTCGTATCCGTAACGCCTCATATTTACAAAACTCATTTCACTAACTAAAACCATAATTTTTTTTTCTTGCATCAATTATAACAAAATATATAACTGACCTTAAATGTTTTGGCCTGATTTACCTCAATGAAAATACAAATTACTGAAATTTTTATAATGTAAAGAAATATAATAATCATCGAAAACAGCAAACCGAAAGGGTTTCGCTCTCTTCTCTCAAATCTCAAAGAATGAAATAGAGGATTACTCAGGGTTCCCCAACTTTAAACAAATTCAGGGGATTTGCCCGACCCCAAGTGAGGTTAAACGTTCAATTGGTTCCTCCACCAAACAGATTCTGTTTATTTAACTTGTTTTGTATACTCACCAACATAAAGACCTTTATGAAAGACTTAATATACTTTTTGTTGTGTGCATTGTGCTGGTAAGATTATAATTTGTTACATATACTGGACTATATTTTAATACCACCTTTGTGTTCGAAAGTTTATACAAGATTCAGCGTGTTTTCTTTGGTATTGTGGGAAGGAGTTATTTAGACAGCTTGAACTGCTTTTTAAAATATTAGGAGGTAGGGTTGGGGATAGTTCATGATAGTAATGCTCCAGGTGGTTTAGAGAAGGTGGGAATTTGAAGGGTGACACATACAACTTTCCAACATTGGTTTGATTTCTTTGGATAACATCAACAAATTATCTTCATATCATAAATGTTTCTAATCTCAAATTGCAATTTAAAACGTGAACAAATTATGATTTTTTTTTAAATCATTGGACTTGTATGACGAGGGATAGTGTACAAGACTTTGGGTTATTTTTCAACAATCTTTCTTCAATGATAGGAAACCCTTTTGGATATCATATCAACACCAAAAGGAAAGAACTAAGTATATTTTGAAGTAAAATTGGTTTTAATTAAATAAGTATTAAAATAAAGTACTCTAGTGTACTAATTAATCAATTTAAATCAAACCTACAACATTTATCTTTACAGATATTTCAATAAAATTGCTTTAAGAAATACTTTAATTAACTATACCTTTAAAGCATTTATTTGACTAAAAGTTGAGACCTTATAAAAAATTTACCTCTGGAATGCCATGAAACCTCGATTTGATCTGATTAATATAAAGGGCATCAAAATTTTGAATTCTGTTAGATAATGTGCACAATATCTCCCCTTGCTTATTTTAAATATGGATGGACAAATGACAAACAATAGTGCATAAAACAATATCAAATTTACTCCTTTTTTGTAGGACACCATATCTCAATACAAGCAATTTTAAAAAATAAGAAAAAGTATCAATTATCAAAAACAACAAAAAAGTTGTGATGTTTGTGTTTCTACCATATCTCAATCTATCTTTTGTGTTAGTTTTCTTTCATCCTTAAAGTTTCCCATCCTGCAATCTTTTCTACTTCACTTTCCTTTCCAAATATAAAATGATCACTACCATTGAATCGCAACAACCAATCAATCCCCAAACCGGCAACACTGTTTAAAAACTCACACCCCTCAAAGCCTCTTTCACACTTGACTGAAAGACCGAAAAATAGCAGCCAACTCTCGCCAGCTAATCAAAAGACGATTGTTTCTTCCGCCAACATCCTCGCTGCTGCCATCCTTCAAAAGAGAAATTGCGGGGGTGAAATTCTACTGGAAAGGGGGGGTTGCAGACGATAGTCGTCTCATTAGTGCGCCAAAGGGTTGTTCTCTGCCTCATTAGTCGTTAGTTAATTAGAATGTTGTCTAGCAGGGGTGGCCGTATTAATTGGCTTGCCGCTTAAGCATTGTTTAAACAAGTTCCGGATGTCGCCATGTGTTACGTCTTTGGAAAGACGACACTTTAATTAGGGAATGGAGATGCCTACCCCCGTCTACTTCCTCCCTCGGCGCTGTGTATTTTGTGTTCGGATGTGGATCATCATGGGCTGTCTCTTTGTTGTAGATGGGAGAAGGGGGGAGGGGGGTATTTGTGTTTATGGGTTGGTCTGTGTTGTGTGTAGGCTCTGCCATTTTCGATTGAGCCGTCGTGGAGTAGACTGAAACGAATTAGGATCTATCCATTAATGAGATGAGCTTTTGCAAGTGAGTTATAAAGGTTTTAAAAAGAAGACGTAGAATAAATGGGTCATGAAAAACTCGGTATGAACTAATTTGATAATATATATTCCTTATTCTATGATAAAATTGCTAATATGAATATAATCTTTTAATGGTTTCGATTCGTATTCGAATATAGACTCTTTTTTGAAGAGTGGAATAAATTGTCTGTTTCTGAGTTTGAAAATATAGGGTATAAAAGGGCCTTTAATGAATCCATAATGTATTTTTTTCATACGTGTAGAAACGCATTTCGTAAGATAAGTCTTCAAAACCATCATATTTCATAGAAATGGTCACCTACTGTGGAAAGCAAACTCTGCAAACTATCACATGCCCAGATCATCCATACCTAACGATTTTTTTCAAACTAAGTTTTCTTTAAGAGCGTCCTTAACATTTTCAAATTGATGGGGGTGCTTATCCCTTTCACCAGAGAAAAAATATAACAGTAACTAAATCATGTCTGAGCATCAATCGGCTACAGATGAATTTAACTATACTGGAATTATAAACTAACTGCCTTATTAAACAATATATAGGTATCACATTTCAATACTTTGCAGTAAAATACTCAGAAATATACTTCTATAAAATATTTTGCCTGAAATTTAAATCCAGAATTGATCGCATATTAATCCAGAATTGATCGCATATTAATCCAGAATTGATCGCATATTAATCCAGAATTTATCGCATACTAATCCAGAATAAATCGTATATTCAGAAATGCCATTCTCTCGTTGGACGATTACAATCCACATGTTTCATTGAAACATCACACACCATAAGAAAACACACACACAAACATACTTCATCCATATTCACCACTGTACTCCAAAGCAATAAAAAGAATCTAATAATCTTCTTAAGCCATCCTTAGCCGCTACTTAGAAAGCTATATACCAAATTATGTCACCCTTATTGGAAACAATATTTGCCAACAAAACTAACATAACCAAGACTATGAATCAATCACCTTACGATGAATGTAACTATAAGGCATTTAAAAATTGGCCATTTTAATAAATCAATATATGGGTTCATCCAATTACTTCCTGTCCAGGTATATACTTTCAAAAAATGCGTTACCCAAAATAGAAGTGCCCTCAACACATTCGATTGATCTAATCCAGAAGTACAATATCAATCGGAATAGATTAATAGATTACAGTCCACACATGTTTCCTCACGCCCTGTAAAAAAAAAAAATAAGCCCACCGCCTCATCCATATCCAACGCCGTCCTCCAAAGCAAGCAGCAGCATGTGTTTGTCAAAAGGATGTCCCAAACCGTCAGTACTCTCCACTTGGAGTGTCATATCACCATGAATGGAGTGCGTCCTCCTCCCATTCACTTGCTAATCCACACAGCCCGGGGGAAGCAGATGGGACAAGATATTCTATGGGACTGGACTGCCAACAATGGGATGACGCCGGGAAGGGCCTTTGAATTAAGGCGAAATGGGTCATTGAGATGATCGACTTCAGGAGTGATGTTATTTTGATGCGTGGACGCGGTTACATATCTATGGATGGCTGTCTTTTGTGAAGGAAGGGAAGGACTGATTAGGTTTGGAAGATGGTTATCAAAGGGGAGTTTGGATTATCGACTTGTAAGTTGAGATGTTGGGGACATATTTATCTGGAGAGTAATTTAATAATGGAGGGTTATTACGTGGTTAAATGTTGATTATAAAGGGGTGCGATTCACTATTAATGGTGTTAATATTAGTACATATGTAAGGATTGTATGTTCATAAATGCTGGGGATAATATTGGTGGTGATAAAGATAAGATTGATATGTATGTGTTTAAACGGATTTATCTTCAATCGTATGTGCTTTAACAAAAGGTGTAAGGATTTATTTTCACAATTCGGAGATAAACAATGTTATGCAATACTTACAAAAGTTATGTATATATATATATATTATTTTAAATTGCAATAAATTAAAAGGGTATTTAAGTCCAGATATTATCTCATTACAGAAGTCACCTATGTTTATTCTTATTAAACATTAACCAACATTTACGAAACAATTATGAAAATTTTGGGATTAAATTTAGAAAGCAATTATTTTGTTCTAAAATTAAAAATCCTCTTTTTCAAAAACACAAACGTTTAAATTTTAACATTTGCAAAATTATTGTATGTTATAGCATTTTATGACAGATAATTCTCCCATTTTGTAAGTGTAAGTGATATAAATAATTAAATATATCATTTAAAACAGTAATAATGAACTCATATAAAAGCAGCAAAATTCCTAAGACTGCTACTACGTGAACTTTCATAAGAACTCCCAGATATTTCCCATCCAATACATCGCCCCGGTAATCACAAAAAATAACCAAAGGCTCTTAAAACTCCATTTTGACAACTAACAACCAATGAGCCAGCTCTTTAATAAAACATCACACTTCCAAATGGGCGGAGCTCACACTCCGCATGCGCACACGCAACGCCATAAAAAAGAAAGTCCGGAAAAAATATCCCAATTCCAAAATGGGAAAACACTATGATATCAATTGCTAAAGATTCTTCGAAAGATGTGAAAGGAAGAGTAAAAAAATTCCATAAATACATACCCAAAAAAATATCACCGACGACATCAGTTTAAAATTTTCACAAGCTTCAACAGTAGGGGCCTCTTTTCATAACAGCTAATGGTCATTTGATGGTGTTATTGACAGGAAGGGGGCTATGCAGATATAGAAGGGGGATGGCAGAAACTGAAGTGAAGACACGCGCGAGGGTGTGGGTGGGTTGAGTTGTTCCGCAGCTGTGGCCTCCATCTTTGACTCATCAGTGGCTCGACCTCCGATAGCAGCTAATGGAAATTTAATAGCGCCTCCATAGAGAAAACACGTGGTGTAGCATCACTTGCTCTTGGGCCTCCCGATCCCTGTGACGTCACAGCGTGACAGCCGGTTATGTGAGAGAGAAAGAAGACGAGGTGATCGGACTCGGGTCATTCGTATGGTACTGTTAGAAGCTTACCGAAGTGTTGTTTCAAAATTGAGTGCGGTAAAGTAAATGCGTGGTTTACTCTTATTGTGGGAAGGGGAAGTTTCGTTGAATTGATTTATTAAAGCCTCGGTTATAAATGAAAGAGGACTTAATAAACTAATAAAAAATGAATCTGGAATCGATGGCAATATCTTTGTTAAACATGTGATTTTTGGTATGAAGAAATTTTTATTGTCTAATTCTGTAAGATGTGTAGTAGACAAGGACATTTTAAAATTATTTTTATTCTCTGCATTGAACTTATTAATGTTGAAAACCTGTGAGATTTTCTTCTTTCTTACACAGTCTAGCGTATTTTCCAAAAGTACTAGACTATTTTTAAAAATGGATTAAAAATTTTTGTGTGAGAAATTAGAGGTCATTATTTGGAAATGCACTTTACTTCAAAATTTTGCAACATGACTACAATAGAAAGGAGTATGGCATTTACCAAATTCTTAAAATAAGAATTAAAATGCAGACAAATTTATTTTTAAATTAACCTTCGAATTTCTTGGTTGACAAAATTTTCTTATTTTTCACGAATAAGCAGTAATAATTAAAATAAATTCACAAAGCTAATTAAATTCCAATTCTATTTCTGTTTTCGCTAAACACGTTTATAATAATAAAATTAATGTTTTATCATTGTTAAATTTACTTTTAAAATGCTTTAGTTACAAATTAAATTGTTTAAATACAAATTATTGAATTATTATTATTTATTATTGTTATTTTAAAATATACAGCATCCAGCATATTCAGCATCCAGAAACTATCTCATACGGTAATAACCTTAAGAACAATACAATACTTAGACAATAACCAAGATCCAGTTATTTCATCTACTATGGTATAATCAGTAACAAAGAAATCTTAAATTCCTCTACAGATTAATCACTTCAAACACTTTACAATACCCCCAACGAAACCTATTCCTCCAGATAAAAAGGAAAAGACTGCTCCTCCCTCTTCCCAACCGCATCTTGAATCGTCTGCCACTTCCGGAGAGCATCCTCCCCAAGTGAGAGGGTGTCGAGTTGAATGGATGATGCTCTTGCTCCGCCATCCTTTCATCCCAAGCAGAAGCATCTTCTGGGATAACTCCATGCGCATATTATCGAGGAAAGAGAACAGATCAGTGGTTTTACAATAGCTGATTACAAAACAGCATCTAGAAACCAAACATGTAGTAGAGATGGTTGAGTACGTACGAAATAAGATATGGCAGTCTATTTTATTATATGTAATTCCCATTAAGTATACTAATGTATATTAAACATTTGTTGGATGACTGTGAGAAAATTATAATTCTTTGTTTTTGTCCACGTAAGGTGTTTATTTTGATCTAATCAATGTAAAAATATGTTTATAGTATTGCATAACTTGCAGATTTTGGCATTGATTAGAACAATATAAAACACAATATAAAATTTTGAATGCTCAATATGAGTTCATTATAAATTAAGCATCGTAGTTTTTTCTTTTTATCAAAGTGTGTTCCTTGTATCACTGTCCATCCGCGAAAAAATCATAGGGATCTCGTTAAAGCTAAAAAATTCAAATTCGTTTCATATTTGAAACTGCTTTTTGGAAGTAAACAAAAGAAGGATTCTCCTGAAGTTTACCAGGAAACGAAGCTCAGGGTTAGGTAGGAAAGGGAAAGTAGAAGAAAAGAAAACATAATGCGATTGTAGGGAACTGAAATTTTAAAAATATCAATTACGTTAAAAAAGTTGCTTCTAGAAAATTAAAAAGAGGATTAAACCTTTATACAAATTCACGAATTTAAAAATAATAAAAAATAATAAAGCCTTGAATAATGCGTTTGTATAATTAAATCAATATAGTCTGTTGTAAAAGAAGAATCTAGAAAATTTAAACATATTTGTTATCTATTGATGAACGCAAAACTTAAGATGTCTATTACGGATTTTTCCTATGACGTTCTTTGAAATTTACAGAAAAGACCGACACGAAATCTCTTAATTTTTTGACAACACTTTGGAATTTCACAATTTTTCTCGTTATTACCAAGATTTGCACAGGTATAGCCAGTATTTACTTTGTCATAATGGTCATTTTTGCGAAGAGTTACAGTGACATATTAGAGATTATTGTCGAAACTTGCACCGCCGTTTTGGTGGCATTTGCCAAGGTTTTTGCTGATGTGATAAGCACTACCACAGAGATTTGTACGGTATAATGATGGATTTCATCATTTGGTTTGAAGCAATGCAGAATGACTACAATTTTAATATAATTTTGTACAAGATATTCCTTATTTATCCAATTTTTCTGCATAATCCTTGTTTGTTTTAACTAAGCAAAAATTTTTATACTTATCTAAATTTATAAAATAATAATTTCAATATAAGAGTTGAATACTCTACAAAAATATCAAACGGTGTTTAATACGATTACCCCGTTCGTCCATCTAATATAATTGTTATATATAATATTTTCTTTCCTTGCTAAATGCTGTTTGACGTGTACATTTTTTAATGTGATGTTTTTTGTCAGTTTCCGTCGCTTTCGCATGAAGTTCAGCTTTCTTTGGCTTTGGAACTGTATCATGGGTATAATTGTTGCCAAATATACTAGATATTAATCTTCTAAGTGGAATATTTTTGTACACAGATAGTTTTTTTACCTAAAATTTTAATTTTACTGAAAACATAATTTTTCTTTATTGATGACACTTCTCAGAGGTTGGTATCTGAATGGCCTCGATTTATGTTCATGTTAAGTCATACTAGTATTGTCACATACATAATTATCACTACTTTCTGCATGTATGCAAGTATCATATATTCTTTATGTGGCTTCTGCTCTATCCCTTCCCCAACCCATCACAAATATTTTTAGAAACTATGCCCATATAGATGCGGTACTGGCATCTTTCGACCAAACTGAGTTATTATTACCAGGTGGTTGTTTGTAATTTGCTCTACATCAACGTTTCCCAAACTTTTTAGTAGTGCGGACCACCTATATTGTAAAAAAAGACTTTGAGGCCCACTAGCTAATAGAATATGTGCATGAGTGCTTCAGTGATTAGTAAAACATTCTGTACAAGAAGGATTAAACAATAGTTTTTATATATATATATAATGTGTGTGTGTGTGTATTCACTTTGCAGTAACCTATAAGAAAACTTTAAAAAAAAGCAAGTGCTCAAAGTAAAAAAAATTGTCAATGGGATTTTTGACATTGTTTGTCCCCAATGAACAATCGAATAATTCGATGGTTGCTAACAATCGAGTGATTCGATTGGTCACATCGCTACCTCTGAAGCTGCAATAATATTTATTTTGGTTCAGATTCTCTACCAACATCTATGACCCAGTACCACGATACTCGCGGCCCACTTGTGTGACAGGATTTTTGGAAAAAGAGGAGTACACAGTTAAGATACAATAGCTCTCAAAAGTCTTCGTACACTTAAAAACTTCAATCAAATGCTACATTATCCATAAATTTCGGGATAGGATTTTTTAAGAAAATATTTCTAATTTCATTTTAATAAAACTACACAAAATATTTTTAGTGCCTAGTAAAATTTTTTTTTTAGAAAAATCTTTAACCTTAGTGTAACACAAAAAATATCGTCCAAAACTCTTCGTACACTTAATTTTTTTTTTACATATTAGTATTAATCGTAATATATTTTGGTTAATTAGCCATATGGATATGTTTCAGCTCTCAGAACAACTTTTATGGGTCTGGGAATAAATTTTACTAATTTTTGTGCTTGGATAATTTTCTTGAAAAAAAAATTAAGTTATTTGTAAAAGCCAAATTTTGGGTTGACATTTTTAATTTATCATTCAAATATTCAAATAGAATTCATGATTCATTTTTTCATCTTTAAAAACCAATTTACCAAGTCCTAACGCTCACAAGAACCCATACAAAAGGACACTTCCACCTCCATGCCTTACTAAGTTCTTGGGATTAAGTTCATAATTTTTTCTTCTCCACGCAATAATGCGGCCATCGAAGCCCAAAATGTTAAATTTGTTTTTATCTTCAAATAAGAAATGATTACAATACATTTCTGGCTTATTTATCATTAACTTTGTAAAGAAAATGCGAAACTTTCTATTTTTAGCATTTACAA
Source organism: Linyphia triangularis (assembly GCA_963978545.1). Classification (NCBI taxonomy): domain Eukaryota; kingdom Metazoa; phylum Arthropoda; class Arachnida; order Araneae; family Linyphiidae; genus Linyphia; species Linyphia triangularis. The sequence continues at coordinate 57,518,374 of OZ021726.1, forward strand.
CATTTTTCTTCGGGCAGAACACCCATGTAGTCCAGCTGATCTGACTACTTTTCGAACAGTTTCAAGTAAAATTGAAGTCAAATTTTTTTCCTTATATTCTGAAGAAAGCTTTAAACCCCACCAATGTGGACTTTTCACAAATTTTCTTATATGAATGTGGAAAGGGATTTATTATAACTTTGTTGGACAATCTCTTCTTGGCTGGTTTTGAATTCTATTTTCTTGTTTAAAACGTTTATTACATACTAAACAGTTAAATGAAACAAATTTAATACATTAGCCACACATCGAATGGACTTGCTACTATTAAGAGGAAATATGTTTCATTTTAGACTGCTTTTTGTTGATTCTTTACGACTATAAAACATAAAGATTAAATTGATCATAATATATAGAGAGAAGGCAAATATTACAGACATTTGATTTTTTTAAATGTCACCACAATGCAAAAATTAACAAAAGCGTTAAAAAATAACTTTATGAATGAAATTATTAGAAAATGTGTTATGGTGTACGAACACTTTTGTATAATTTTTTTCCTTCGGTTCCATGAATTTATATTTTTATCAAAATAAAACGATTCAATACCCCTTTTAAAAATTTTATGTTACATTCAGAATTAAATTACCATTCTACAAAAACATATTGAAGTTAATATTTGAATTCAATTTCAAACTACAGCCCTTTTTCTACAAATATGTAAACTGTACTAAGACTTTTGGATCCCACTGTAGTTTGAGGAATACTGAAATGGAAAAGCAATATATATATAGAGATTTTTGTCAATGTTGCTTCTAAGTTTAGGTTAGTAGTACTAGGTTTTGAGTTGCAACATGATCTTTCATCAAGAGCAAAATTGGAGGAAAAATCACCTAGAGAATAGTGTTAAAAATATCTTTCATTCTGATCCTAAGTAAAATTTATTTTTCATTTACGATTGAAATATCCATAACTAATGCTGAACACATTTTAACCAATATTCACTCCATTAGTCCATCCTTGGCATTATCATCACTGTTCGAAGATAGTTGTTACTCTTAGTTGTCTGAAGGTTACTTGGTAGTCATTTCATATTCTTGTGTAATGCGATGGTATATTTTCTGATTTTTTAAATACTTTTTTTTTACCATAGGGGTGTTAAGATGTTATTTTATAAGTGATAAACAAAGGTTCAAAATTTGTATAGCGCTAAAATTGGGCTCGCATAGCTCCTGTAAATAGGATTAGGCAAACTAGTAATTTACGATTTCAATAACAGATGCTAACAGCTGATGTAAAGCTGAAATACTCATTTTCACCAAAACTGGACACAAGCCCTTTCAAATACAAACAATTCAACTTACCAAACCACAATTCAATAAATTAACATAGATTTAAAACTCTACATTCATAATAAAACAAACTACATAAAAAAATAAACCTCCTCATCCCAGTAAAATCCTTTTCTATCCATATTTCAAAACCTACACGCTCCTGATCCCCTTTCAATACCATCCATCCAGCCCCCAAGCATATGATTGGTACCTGATGTCCTCCACCCCCACCCACAGGTGGTATAGACATCACCCCATTGTCACATTTAAAGACACATAGGGTACGAGATTGAAGTCCCCGCGTATTGCCCCTGGCCACTCGTACTTACCACCAACTCTCGTTTTTAATCCTGAGGCAGCTTTGTCCGTAGCCGTGATTCTCTGCCACTCGTTGGCAGGGTTTTTGGGCCAAAGTGCTCGTAGGTGTCAGAATGGGATTCGGTCGGCTGGGGTTGTGTCATAAGCACAATAAGAGATGATTATTTTTAGATGATTTTTTATTTTTTTTTATTTTTTATTTAAAGGAAAGAAATGGATTAGTTTGAAAAGGAGTTGGCATAATGGCAGTTGACGACATTTCCGGATAGGAAGAACTTCTGTTATAGCTTTCTTTTCAATTATCGAAACTTCCCGTCTCATTCTTTCATTTTAGTACGTTAGAGATTTGTAAGGATTATTAAAAGGAGACTCGGTGCCCTAAGAAAAATCAATTTTGGGATTCTTATTTCATATTGATTTATGTTTTTTTGGCGTTCCATTGATGCATTACTGTAGTTTATGCTCAAATTAGGAGAATGTTTTAAAAAAAGCATACAAGCATACAAAAGCATACATGTACCAATTATTAACTATATAAGACTTGACCTTTAACTGCAATTTTCACTAAACTTCATATTTAAAATTGCCTTGTACCTTTCTCAAGTAACTAGTAGAGACAATTTAGTGAAGTTGTAGTACATAAGCTACAGATTAAACTGAGGTATAAGAAAAATGCTTATTTTCATAATTATTTTTTAATTTATTTTTGTAAAAAAATATTTTTTTTAAATTGAATGATTGATTAAATTTTTTTTAAGTACTTTTTTTTCTGTAACAAACTTTAACCTAATGTTTTTTTTTTTTTAAATATCCACTGTACATAGATGAAAAATTTCAAACTCATTTGTTGAAAACTTTTGAAGGAAAAGTACATCAAAAATAGGCAATTTCACATTGCGGGTATAGATGCAACATAGAACCTCCTGGCACAACCATTGAGTATCTAAAAGTGGGACCAGCAGCTAGTTCAAATCATGCTAACATAGAAAATAGTGTAATATCTTGTTAACTGAAAATTCTGGTAATACTATCCATTTACCTGGGAATTTTTTCAAAAATTAAATAAATTGAATAACTGGTTTTATTCAATAATAAAGAAACAAAAGATTCTACGAGAATGAGAAATGGCATTTTCCCAATTATTCTATTCCGTGTTTTTCTCCCTAAAAATTTACGTACCCTAAGTTTTATTTCTGTTTTAATGATTTGTTTGCAATTTTGATATTTCATTTCATATTTAATCGATAACTGTCATATCTTTGGGGAAATATACAAATGTTTCATTTTATTTTCGTACAACAAAATTTCCTTAAACATAATTTTTGGTCATTTGCATCATTGTAAAACTACGGGTGTGCGGAAATCATCAGAGAATTTCAAAATTGTTTTCCTACTGAATACTTGGAATTACCGTTTTTGAAATAAAATTGCTAGATTATAAAAGTGAAATATTTCAATTTCAAAACACATGTTAATAATACAGTCTTGATTTGGCTAACATTTGGAAAATTCTAAACAATTAACAATTTTGAAAACATAATTATTAGCTAACCAGTTACTAAATAATTCTGCATTTAAAACTCTTACTCAATATTTTTGCTCCTACTTCTAATAATCTTGTCATAGTTTTTGCGCCTTGTGTAAATAAGTTTAAACCAATATTGAAAACGAAAATTGTTTCGAATATCAGGGATATCCGCGTTTAGCCGGGTTTCCGCTTCTTTTTCTTGAGAAATTCTGCATTTTTCTACAATTATATTATTTTTAGAGACTTATACAGCTTTATCAGACTAAACTTGCCCACTCTCCCTCCCCCTCAAAAAAAATTCTGGATGCACAAACATTAGTGCACAATTTTATTCTTATTCAGCTATTTTTGTAGTTCAAATTATCGTTAGGTAAACTTTCCTTTTCTTTTATATTTTGACTGTTTACTACGAGAGCAAGAACTGACATTTCCCTGAAATATTCAAAACATCGAAAACTTAAATTATACTGTACTGTATAAATTTTTGGAGTTAAAAAACGTGACTTCACAGAATAAAAAAAAAAATACAAAACACATTCTCCAAAAATACACCACAGTACATTTGTAGATATAGTTGGCATTGTAGAAGAGTTTAAACAACGTTATAAAACTGGAAACACATCTAAGATATGACAAGAAACTGCTACAAAGACGCGTTTCTTTTTCTTAACAGTTACTTGTCCAGTGCATTGAACAAAAGGGACAGTTGGTATAGATATATATATACTCCCTCCCTCGATATATTTATCTCCATCGCTCCCACCTCCCATATTTATTTTATTTGTTGTTTTTGAGAGTAACGCGGAGAAGGTATACAAGTTGTCCGATGGTCATAACAGCGAAAAACACAGTTGATGATATGTGGGCTCCAAACATCACGGACTATAGAGCTCGTTACGGAAGGGTTGCCAAAATGGGGAATTCAGAGCCAAAATTGGCGCGATATTAGGAATTTTCGTTTCATAGTTTTAGTTAGGCATTGGGGGTTGAAGTAACAATAGTATTTGAGTTTTAAGAAACAATAGTATTCAAGCCTTTATATACCGACGTTCTCATATACGTTCAAATATATAGTTAGAAATGTTTTCTGATTTTAAATAAAAATCTAAATGAGGCTTCAGAAGAAATATTGGTGAAAAAACACAATGAATTCAGTGAATTACAAAACACTAAAAAAAATTTCAAAAAATAAAAATAGTGACAGTGGAAAATAGGTCCTCACACATCCAAGTATTCCCTACCCGAATTCTTAGTTTGTGTGAATGCTTAAGCATGATCGTTTTTTAGGACATAACCTTACTCATAGGCAGTTAATTAACAATCTCTTTAGGCAGTAACGACAGCTATTTAGGTATTTTAAATGCATACGTTAATTTCTCTTCTTTATGATGATTTGAATATATATAATAATTTCTTCTTGCAATAATTTCTTACCAAGAAGCATTGTCTGATTTTATTTTAAACAAAATTTCTGCGCGTATCTTTTTAAGTTTGGGAAGGAGCAGTTATTTTAAGGATAACTGATATGTATTCAAGTAATTCACAACAATAAGCTACATGCGTATCCCTCAGAAATAAACTTTCATTTGATCACACAATGTAAATCAAAGAAAATAACAAAAAGAAATTATTTAAAAGTCTTAATAAAAAAATAATAATTTATAAAAATTTAATTAAAAAATTGTAATTTATAAAATTTTGATTTAAACAAATTTTGAAAAAATGTATTTATGAAAAAGGGAAGTTTATGAAAAAGGGAAGTTTATAAAGTTATAAATTATATAGCTTTTTTTTTATATAGATTAACCGTGATCAATTCAAATTTATTCCCCAACGTGATAATTCAAATTTATTCCCCATTATTTCAGTTGTACATTAATTCATGAATGGACCGACAGGTGAAAAGCATTTTCCTGTCTTGTGAATGGAGTGATTAGTTTTGTTTTAATAAATTATTAATACATTTGTTGATATTAGTCTTATTTTTTTTTTTGACAGTCATTGACCTTAGTAACCCCTAACAATTGTTTATGACCTCTTACACAAAGTATTCTCTTCCTATTCTGACCTTACCAGATTCACGTCCAAGAGATAAAATGTTCGCCTAGTATGCAAGAAGTCTCGGCATAAAGCCTCGCCAAGAACCTTGCAGTCTCTTTCAAAATGTGTAGACACGACAGCGGTCCTGACAAACAGTCTCCTGTCGACTGTTGGGCATCAGTAATTTTGCCTGTTTTTTCCCATACGAGACCAAAATGTAAGAAATTTTACCCTTGAAAGACCTCTCCGAAGCATTTTCCATTCATAAACCGTTTACTTTCGGTTTTCCAGACCTTTATTTAACGTTGTTTCAGTCCCAAATAGTCCTTGCTTAGCTTACGTCAGAAAATCTCCCCTACAACCAAACAATTCTCGTCTTCAAGCGAAGTTGGCGACCGCCAAGGCGCTTCAACTTCCTCCCAGCAACCCATGAGAGCGACACTCGAATTTTTACGACCTCCTCAGCCGTTTCGGCCGTTCAACGGACCCTTGGTTTTACGGCTTGTTGACCGGCCATAGTGGACACCTTAACACGGCACACCCACACCCCCCACCCTCTTTAAAAACGACACCCTTCTATGTCCAGGCTGAGTACAGTGTTTTTAGGAATGCTTTGGACAACAAAGGTTTTAGTCAGGGCTAGGCACAAAGCACAACAATCGGGAACAGACTTTTATTTTGACATCTTAATATAAATGTTTAGGTTTGGCTATGTATGTATTGCTCTAAATTTTGGAAATGTACTTTCTACTCTACCAGATTTAGAGTACTTGTAACCTCTCATATTGGTATTTCATGTTAACTATTTCATTATTAGAATATTTTATAATTGTTTAAATATATAGTTCTGGTGTATGTGTTTTACATATGTGCAGTAATAATTCTAAAATGTCTGTGTAAAATTAATAAAAAAATTCAAATTAGAAGTTGCATTTGTTTTAATCATTTAATACATTTTTTTTTTTTTTAATATTGAAATTTTTGTACAGATATTTCGATATGGAAGCTTTTTTAAGTGGGTAAATTATTTATTTTAGAGTTATAACTTTCTTATTCAGTACCTAAAAATTGCAGAGTTTTTAATGTAAGTGACGAATTGGTTTTAGTCTTTTTAGCTCTAGTTAGGGTTTGTTTTAAACAGAAATAATAAAATGGCGTATCCAACTATAAAAATTGAAACTTTTCATTTTCCCTGTGCAGTAATAATTCTAAAATGTCTGTATAAAATTAATACAAAATTCAAATTAAAAGTTACATTTTTTTTAATCATTCAATACATTTTTTTTAATATTGAAATTTTTGTACAGATGGAAGCTTTTTTAAGTGGGTGAATTAATTATTTTAGAGGTATAACTTTCTTATTCAGTACCTAAAAATTGCAGAGTTTTTAATGTGAGTGACGAATTGGTTTTAATCCTTTTAGCTCTAGTTAGGGTTTGTTTCAAAGAGAAATAATAAAATGGCGTATCTAACTATTAAAACTGAAACTTTTCCTTTTACCAATATAGTGTCAAAATATATTTGCAGCTTTGAAAAAAAATCAATTCGGAAAATTCATTAGGATGTTTGTGATATTATTTCGCATCACTAGTTCGTAAAGAATAAAAACAGACGTAATAGAAAAAATATAGTATAAAGAATGCTTTGAATGCGTTTTATTCGTTTGATAAAACAGAAAATATGGTAAAAAATACATATCTATTTACACTTATTACTTTTGATGGAACACTACAAATAATGAAAAGTTTGGTAAAGTTAAATATTTTTTAAGAATTCTACAAAATTTTAAAAGTCCTGAATATATATATTTTATAAGACTTTTTTTGAAAGTCATATCTACTTTATATATCTATCTATTTATATTTTATTTACTTGTTATTTCTTATTTTTAGTTTTAGTTTATTTGAAGCTATCCTAAAACGGTTAACTCCAAAAACTGGTAAATGCATTAGTTTAGTTAACAAATTTGAAATTTTACTCTTAGAATTTTATTATCTATTTTTTTTTTTTTTTTTTTTTTTTTTACCTCCTTAAATTCCCTTTAATTTCAGAATCGCCGTATTATAAACAATGCTTATATTAGTGACCTTTATTAAGAAATTTGAACGGACAACCTTTTACAAGAGCTTACCAAAAGTTCTTATAGTCAATGTTAAGCATATAAAATAACATGTATTTAAAATCAGATCAAATATGATTCCTTTTAGGAGAAATATCCATACAAATAATAAGAAAATAACTGTATTTTACTGGTCAGTTTAAAAACCATCCGCAGTATACCTTTTGTATAAACGAAAAATATAATAGCTGTTATGTGAGTGATAGGTGTGTGTATAGTGATAGGATGCGATGTATTTATGTACAATCAGCTCTTCTATTCTTAAAAGTATTACTGTGTTACATCTAAAGTATTATATATAAAAATATTTAATTTTATTGTAATTTTTTTTTTTATTTAAAAGAATTCGATTATTAAATTTTCAGTGTTTACACACTTATAAGATTCATAAAGAAATAATTTCTATTATTGGTAACAAGTTTTTACTCAATTTCAAAATTGGTGTAAAATGTATTGATTTTTTATTAAAAAAACCTCATAAACCTTTATTGATGCTAATAAAGGTTTATGAGTGTTGAATTGTAGCTTTTACAGTTAGAATTGACCTCATGGATCACGCCCAAAGAGGAACGATTTCATTGTATACTATTCATACGTTAACATAAAATAAGCCAGAAAAAAATTGTTAGGGATTGATTATGCATGAATTGTGATCTCTTCACTAATCTTATGCTTCGATCCTTTTACATCTTTTCCATTTGAAAACAGCACACAATTTAGCTTAGTTTATAATGAGAGGCGATTGCAATTTTTGAACCCCATCGAACATCATTCTGAATTTTTTATAGAAATTGGAGAAAAGTGAGTAGATTACGAATCCACTGGTCTGCCGTGGCAAAAATGGCCTAAACTAGTCCAAAATCGACTTTTAATAAGTTGAACTAAATCCAATTGCCAAATGCGCCATAACTTGCCAAATAATGAGCATTTTTTTTTCTGGTAACCCTCACTCTTTAATTTTCAATTAAGAAGGTTGCAGACGATTCAGATATCTGGCGACGCCGGTCTACTTGCATCTATTAAAAGGGAGCCAAGTTGGCAATAAACATTACGTCACTGATGACGTAACTGATGTCGCCAATTTGGCTTACTTTTAAAAGATACAAGTTTTGCGAGCCAGAGATCAGAAATCGTTTGTTCTTTTTCTCATTGAAAATCAAAATGCAGTTGGTTGCCAGACGAAAAAGATTATTCTCTTTTTGGCAAGTTATGACATATTTGGCAATCGGATTTTAGTTCAACTCATTCCAAGTCGATTTTGGACCAGTTCCGGCCATTTTTGCCACGGCAGACCAGTGGATTCCTAATCTACTCACTTTTCACCAATTTCTATAAAAAATTCAGAATGATGTTCGATGGGATCCAAAAATTGCAGTCGCCTCTCGGACTATTAGTTTTAGCTTACTTTAGCTTTTAATTTAGCTAGTTTAGTTTATAGCTTAGTTTGTAGTTCCGTTTAGTTTACTCGGTTCCGACTGTGTATTTCTGCCAGCATGTAGCTTATCACAGCCAAATACCCATCGTAATTTTGAACTATGATCAGATTAAGAGGTCTGAACCTTATCGTACATACCTCTCTCCAACTTCAACACACCAACGAGAAGAAATTGAGGCCACGACCTATTTAATTTGCAGCAGCCCTCCATCATACTTTCATGCATATCATCCTTTTTCTAGAATTTAAAACTTATGTCTTACCAGTTAATTCTTTTCAAAATCCAACATAAATACTCGATATTCTTACGTTTACACCACTTTCCATGTCTTATCCTAGAAACTCTATATATCGTAGTGGCCATTTTTCTATGGAAAATTTAGCACTGAGAATGGGTCTAAAAAGGTTTGTTGGAGCGATATTTTTTGACAAAGTTTGTAAGCTATGTAGTATCTATACACAGAGCATTTCTTTTCGGCTACTGTAGAAATAAAAAAGTGATGCAAATGTTTTATATTTATAGTTGAATAACTATAGAAGAGGTTTTTGGAAAATGTCGATCGTTTTGAGATATTTATATATATGACCTGATGTTCTATATTTCAAAAACGAAAGAAAAAGAGCGAATTAATAAAAATTTCTCTTTTAAAAGCTTTTTGAAAAAAGAAATGTGCCTTATATTTTTTAAAAAATGCAACAGAAAAAAAAATTATGATTTTTGTACGAAATAAAGAATTAAAGTTAAATATTTACTAGGATTTTATGTCACGGTGAATTAATAAGTTAATTACCATAGTACAATTCTTTCCTGGTGCAACAACCTGGTGCAGAATTCTAGCTTATATTTTCGGTGCCAAATACAGAAATTTTTCAGTTAGTACTCATAGCAGTTGATGCATTAATTACCACTCAAAGTGCATTCTTTATCAGTACAACAATGCTTACTGTCGACAAGAATTTAAAAAAAAAAAAAAAAAAAAAGATAAAAACTTGTTTTCTTCAAGTCTATCAACATCAATGATTTTATTTAAAATTAAATATATAAGTTAAAATTCAAAATAAATATATTTTATAAATTCAAAACTATACTTTTCAAAATAGTATGTATCTATATATTTAATAGGCAATACGTTTTTTGGGGTTAGTCCGTCCGCCTAAACTACTCAACCAATTTCAATGATCAAGGTGTCATTTTAAAGGAAATAAGCTGTAGATTTGCCAAAACGTGCCAAAATAATTTATTAACACTTTATTAATTAGTTAAATTTCAATATTTTTCAACATTAAGCTACTACAAAGCCTCAATGATTTTGAATATATGATTGGCAACATCCTTACGTATGTAAACAACAAACCGGCTGCTCGGGGGTTCAACCAACCAACCGTTGCTAATTTTAAAGCTATCCTTATATGTAAACAACAAACCCATTGCTAATTTTAAAGCTCTTTTTAAACTCTTCGTTTCAAAGTTGATTTTTTCTGTTTTTCTGAAGCATTTTTGTATTAGAGTAATTATTATTTTGAAGTATTTCTATTCAGGAAATGCTTCGCGTTGGACGTCGTCCTCTAACGGGGCGACTTATCAGAATAAATAAAAGATATTGGGACTTCAATGTTAGGGCATAGCTAAGGAAGTTTTAAGTCAGAATGTTGGCGGATAGTATATTTAACTTTCTATTATGAAACTTGCAATTTGGGTGTTTTCTCTATTAGGCCTTACATTAAATTTATAAAAATTTGATTACATTTTTTTATGGCTGGCAAACTTATTCGAGCGCAGCAAGATGTTTTAACCACAAATTCGAGCGGCAAAGCCGCTCAATCCGAGCGCAGCGAGGCGTTTGGGGGTTGGCGAGCGTTTGGGGGTTGGCGAGCGTTAGCGAGCAGGGGGCGAAGCCCCCTAGTATTTTTTAATTTAACAAATAGGTTGTAATACGCTCGATGACTACACTCTGGGATTTTAACGTGCCCAAAATATCGGAATTCAATAATTCCCAAGTAAATATTCTGGCAAGTAATAGTTGAACTTTTTTAACGTCATATAAAAGCACTTCAAAGATATTATACTTAATCAATACACTTGTTCATTTATTAAAAATTTCACGTACAAATTATGTTTTAAATTTGATGAGTTTATAAATAATAGCTTCAGGTCCAATACCATAAAATTCTATTGATTAATTCTGGGACAATAAATATCTACTTCAATAAATTAGAGAATCAAAGATAACAGTAGTGTTACGTAAAATATTTGATTAAAATATTTTTATTTTCAATTACACATATGTATTATACCTAGGGTAATGAAAGTATAGAATTCAGTGGAAAGAAAAGGTTTTTTTTTTTTTTTTTTTCCTTTCTTCTTTTTTTTTTTTTTTTTTTTTTTTTTTTTTCTTTTCTTTTTTCTCCACGCTTTGGAACACTCTGATTTCAAAAAAGTGATCTAGAAAAATTTTCTGTCTGTATGTGTGTCTATGGTCAGAATAACTCCAGAACAAATTGACCTACGATGTTCAAATTTAGTATGCGGGTTTCTGGTGGCCATGGGACATACCATTAAGGTTTTCGTCAAAATCGTGCATTCGCATAAGGTAGCAGCCATTTTAAAAATCATGTTTTTCAATGATTGCTAAAGAAAGGCTCCAACGATTTAGATAAAAAGCGCTGTGCTAATGCCTCTTAAGGTGTTCTAAACATCTCCACCTCCGAAATTCCCCAAAAAATGATTTAATGGCGTAAAAAGTTCAAAAACGAATGCCTTCAACACAAAGTTCTCTTTCATTGAGAATACCTCATCAATAATCGTTTTTTCTTCTTCCCTCAGTATCACTTATAATAAAGGATAATGTAAGGATTATCGAAAAGTACAATCCCCAAAATCACAATGTTTTTGTTTTTTTCCAATTGAGCCATGAAACACATGATCACACGATCACCAAATACTTTTTAGATTACACGGGAAAGCTGAGTGAAAACAATATGAAAGTGGGGACAATGGAAAAAAAAACAATATGGTATTCACCACCAGATGGAAGTGTGGCACTCTAAATATTGTAAGATACCTTAATTGGTGAAGATAGTTAATAAACCACAAACAAATCAAATTAATATTAGTTTGAGCATATGTCACGTAACTAGGCATTTTTTTTTTTTTTTTTTTTCTCTAATCTCTTATATTATTTTTGATTTTGTTTGTGGTGGGGAAATTCTTCGGAGGGCTAATTAACCCACTTGCAGTCATTCAATCGAATTGAAACTTAGAAGATAGACTCTTTGTAGATAAAAATGCATTCTAGCAAGTTTATGGAACACAAAAAAGAAAAGTCAATGACATGGAATCGATGACTTTCGTCGCAGTGGTCAAACACCATGGAAACTTTCACATAAAAGTTGTCAATGCATAAAAAGAGTTTATAGTAAAAACCTTTTTTTATAGATTAATTTTTAGATATAGTTTTTGCACTTTCTGTGTATATAATGTTTGTATAATTTAATGAAAATGTGGTCAACAAAGGGCTTTAAGGTGGGATCAGAAGGCAAAATTTTTTCTCGGTATCCATTTTGAGGTTTTAAGCGCATTACAATATTTGAAATGTTATCTACAAAATGGTTTAACTTGGGGAGCAATGCAATCATCCGAAGTATTTTGAAATATTTTTCGAAAAAATAATATCACTGAAAAATACCCGTCTGCTTTGTACTTTAAACGCTATTTTCTCAAAATGTGCTGTTGTTTTATACAAACGTACCTTTTTCTCAAGATGTACTCAATATTTTGCTTTGAATTTTTTTCCCTGGAACATATTGTTTTTTTACACAAACAGACAAATGCTTTTACAGAAATATTGATTAGATTTTTAAAAAAAATTCCTAATCATGTTTGTTTGTTTTTTGAAAATTTTATAAAACATCTTCAAAACATCATAAAGCCTAAACAAAATTTCATTTCTACAAAGGCATATGTTAATCTATGTAAAAGTGTTTTAATATTGGCTTTACAAAATTTTAAATCATTGCTATGAATAGTTTCTGAGAAAAAGGTACATAAAAAAATACCTTTTTAACATGAACTAGATAGATCCTTCCAACCCCCCTTAAACACATACACTTTTCAATTTATTTATAACCGTAATACTCGTTATATTAATTATTAAAATACCCGTACAAGTACTTTTAGTTGAGGCAAAATAACCCCTAAGGTTGCCTTCCCCCAGGGAACTACCCATTTTAAATATCCCCTAAATAAAGTTTTTTCCGAACATATACCTCTTGGGATTTTTTGTTATACACCATGAAGAAAATGAAATTTTGTCCACCAAACTTTTTATTCAACCCAGTCTATCATTAAAGTCACAATATCGACAGTAGTTTGTAATATAAGTTGATCCAACCAGACGTCATTACTTTGAGAGCTGACTCTATGAGATGTCACTAACTTCAGAAATCCCCCTCTTTTCAAAGATTATTATTATATTTTTAGCTCCCTCGAACTTTCTATGAAATTTTCTAAGAACAACAACAAAGAATCAACCATCCGTTAAAAACTTCTCAAATATGAACCACGGAAGTGTGAAAGTGTGACAAAAAGCTTCTAATATTTTGACAGTAACTCGATACTTATACTCATAAAAGAGACACGCTTCTGTCATATCTTCTTTTCTAAAAGAAAACTAATAATAAGCGAAAAAATACTAGACTAGACTTTAAAAAAAAAATGGACAGTGAATTTGTGTTCCCACCTCTGGTTCCCTCTCCCTTTTTTTATATTTCAAATGGCAACAAATAGAGATTTTTTGTGTGTGTGTGTAAAAAATAAAGATTTGAAGAAAGATATAGATTTATAAAACTTTCACAAACCATCATGTTCAAAGTATAAAAGATTTGCTTTAACGGGGACGAGAATAAAAAACTTAAATAATAATAATAAAAAAAAGTTTCAATTCGACTTTATAGGTTGGGGAAAATTTATCGTTTATGCTGGCAGTATCTTTGACTCCATATAGACTTATATATTACATTTCTTGGTATACACACATCCCATCATAGACCTTATTTCAAAAAAAGAAATTCGTTGCCAGATCTAGTTTTTGAGCAATAACTTTTTATCTGTTGGCATTTTAAGAATCTCTCTCTTCTCTCCCCCCCCCCCCTCCCCCAACATAGAAATCCTCTTTTAAAAAATGATAATAATAAAAGACAGATGTTTCGAACTTTAAAAAAAAAAATCCGACATTTTTTTTTATTGTTATTATTATTATTATTTACGGACAAATGGCCCACTTGCTTTTACAGAGGGGGGTTCTAAGCACCGACGTTTTTTGGAAATGTATAAAAAGATAGATAGATAAAAAAAAAAGTGGAAACGGCCAAGATTGGAGATTTTTCAAAAGACGTGTGCTTTTGACATTGAAAAGTTTGAGGTTTTAAAAGCGAGGTTTCGTTATTTATTTCAATATGTCTCTTGCATTCGATTCCAGTGGTTATCTTGGTCATCGAGACCATACGGCCGAAGCAGGCCAGTGATGAGATTGTCCAACGACCTTTCATATTCTATCAATATATTATTATTTTCTGACCACTGTCCACTCCACGCGTGTCGGTCATTTTCTTGTTACAATTTATATAATGGATTTTGTAAGAAAGGATAATATTATTTTTGGGGTTATTACAGAGTAGGCTATATTGTATTCTTAATATTTCCCCATTTCTAGAAGTATTTTATCTCCTGATATTTTTTGATTACTCAATGGTTTTGTTGATTTGACCTTTTGATGTAAATTTTCGCATACCAAATGGCCTTGCCTGTTTGTTATTAATATAGTTCTCTATTAGTCTGCTAATACTATAAATGTACGTTTTATTTTTGTGTATGGTGTATAATAAGTAAATAAAATGCAACTGATCAATTCTTGGAAAAAATATACTTTCGATAACTATTTTCTGTAAGACTTAAAATTTCTTCTTATATATTTTGATTTTTCGTTTAATTTGTTGTATTACCAACATGTATCCTGGATTATTATTACAAATGTAAAAAATTTATTTATTTTGTCATAATCCATAAAAAAAAAATTGATTTATCCCTAAGGCAAATCTGTTATTTATTAGGGATTTCGAAACCTATTTATATAATTTTTAATTTTTTTATTTTTTTTTATTTAAACCTAAGAAAATTAAACTGAAAAAATCATTATAATCTTCACCTTTGCATTGACTTCAAGAAATCTTTTGAAAAATATAATTGTGTATCGTTTCAAGGATATGTAATAATATTGTTATTCTTTTGAAACTTACCAGGCTGTTAGACTTATAAATTATTTAAAACTGTTTCTAAATTATCTATCCATTTTATTTGTTTACTTGAATAAAGTTTTTAAAAATGTGTAATTTTTGCATTTTATTAGCTTTTGAAACGTAATGATAGAAAAAGAGAACATGCCTATCAAGCAATAGTTCGAGAATTGCTGATTGCAGGGCCCGACACAAATACGGTGGCCCCCTTCTCGTGATAAACGAATTTCGTACGAACATTGTACCAATACAAGAGGCCTTGTATACCAATTGTAATAAAATAAAGATTGTTTGAACAATAATTTAGATAAGCAAAAAATTACACCAAATGAATTGCATAGGAAATGACATTTATAACAGTTAAATGGATATTTTAAAAAAACAGAAAGCGCATACAATTTTCAAAGATGCCAATTTGTAAAAATTATCATATAAATTCAGTTAAATGGTAATCTCTCTCTACAATACTATAAACATACTTAAGTTCATAAAAAATAGTTAAATGCATTCAAATAAAACATATAGTAGTTGTATAAGATATATGTTGTTTATGCTTGTGGACGATTGGCAGTATGAGTCTCTCATTTACAGAAAAAAGAGAAGGGGAAAAAAAGCCTTAAATAAACTTCTTTTTTCAAATTTCCAAAAATTTCGTTTTCCGGACCTGAAGCATTTGGGCGCCCCCAAAATTCGGGGGCCCTGGGCACGTGTCCCAATTTCCCTGTGCAAAATCAGGTCCTGGCTGATTGTTGGTAATAAATATAGATATGAATAAACTTCTCATTTCATTAAGTAGATTTCCTCCTACATATTTTAAATCCTTGAAATAATAAATTACACATATATTAAGCGTTACACAATATAAAAAAACATGTATAAAATCAATAGACCTTTTACAGTTTTACCATTCACTTAAATTTGACACCCATACTATTTTATTCTTGTTCTAATAGCCTCTTGCTAAAAAGTAAATAAAGAAATTTTTTAGTTTTTTCTAGAAAAATAATGTTCATATCTCCAGTTTTAATTATTTTAAAAATACATTCGTTGAAAGCTCAAAGCTCTCCTATTCTTTAATTCACCAACTACAACAAAACAAAAACACCATTCTATCATTTTCCCTTTTCCGATAGGGAAAGTTTCGTTTTTCAGAAATCCAATCCCATCTTCCGATATCGTCTGATCACCCCCTCCCCTCACGGGACAGTCAGTTCTATTAGAAATAATACGTTCCATTCTGGATGATAACCCTCCCTCTTCAGCAGTCCCCATTGGCTAATCGAGGGTGTGTTTGCTCCGAATTAGAGGAGCACTTTTCTGGTGCTTGTTAAACAATTACATGCAGGCTAGAATGTTAACTGGAGTTTCTATCCCTCCCCTCCCATTCCACCCCTCTTTTCTATTTCCCCACTTAAACCATTAATACTCCCTTCAACACAATTTGGGAATTTGGAGATTGAAAGCGTTTGTTAGAGTTGTGAATTTAGAGAACCCAAGTTTTGTATTTAATTTAAGTATGTGTGGGTTTTGCAAAATGTGGAGTTAGGATTTGGTTTTTAGTGTTGCGTAACCTTATTACTTCAGTTTTTCATTTTGTCCGTGGGAATATTTCAGTAAGTGTAAGTTATTATTTTTTGTTAAAACATTTTTGCTCCCTTCAACTCAATTTGAAGTGAAGGAGTTTGTTAGAGTTGTGAATTTAGAAAAGTCAAGTTTTATTTTTGTTTTTAATTTGCATAGGTTTGTAGGGTTTTTTTACAATTTGGAGTTTGAATTTGGTTATTGGTGTGGCGTAACCTTATTGCTTCAATTTTTAGTATCGTCCATGGGAATACTTCAGTAAGTGTAAGTTGTTATTTTTTGTTAAAATATTCAGGTTTTCTTCAACATAATTTGGAGTTTGGAGGAGTTCGTTAGAGTTGGAAATTTCGATAAGTCAAGTTTTATAGATTTTTTAGTACAGTCTCAAGAATGTGTCTCTTTAATTTTCGGGGGGGGGGGGGATTTTGACTGTTAGAGTCGCGTAACCTCCATGCCTCATTGTTTTTTTTCAGTTCGTAGACATTTTTTTAATGTAAATTATTGTTTTGTTGTTGTCATTATTTGCTAATGACGGCCTTAAAATTTATTATACTTCTTTTTATAATTGCCATCATCGAGAATTTTAAACATAAAATAATTTTTAAAATAATTAAATAGTTTGACCTTGCTGACATAGACCAAAAGGGGAAAGAAAGCTTTGCTCATATTATCTGAATTTCATATCATCAGGACAGCCACAACTGATGCTTCTCCACATATAAAGACTAAAGCATTCAAAATGATGTTTTAAATAATATTTTCTCTATTGAATACAAAATTAGGTCTTTGTTTTTCATTTTTATGGTTTATCTTCTATTTGAATTATAAGTTAAAAACGTATTGATAATTTATCTTGGAATAAAAAGTTAATGTATTTCCAACTCCCACTTGAAAAGCTTTTTTTTTTCCCCTTTTTTTTTTTTTTCCTTCTTTTTTTCTCTCTTTTTTCTTTCCCCCCCCCCCCCACCTTAGTAAAAACAATAGCTACACTGAAATTCGTGGTCGCTGTATCGATTTTTTATGACTTTGCTAATTTTGAATATATTTTTCAGTCAGTTATATAGATATTTTTTTATTAATTTCCCACTTAAAAATATTGAGTCGATTAAGTTGCTTCCTAAACTTAACTCTTCGTTACTTTTTATCCTACAAATTATAATTTTGTAGATAGTTTTTATTTTAGAAATTGATCTTGCATTTTTTATTGTATAAATATCGTATCATCGTTATTTAATGATACTCGAAAATTCAGTCTTAAATCAAACAAATTCATATTTCGTACGAATTAAATTATCTGAGAAAGCAATATTTTTGTTCTTTTACCACTGACTAGTACATGGTAACGAAATGAATAATGAATGAATAGAAAGTGCCAAATCTTCATTAACTCTTGCCAGAGAATATTTTCACTCCAACAAAACTATTTTTGTTTAATTTAAAATAAGTATTTTGTTTTGTCTTCTATATTATACACTTTAGTGAGGTAGTGAGCTGTCTATAATATTATACAAAGACTAATTTAGTTTAGAGATTTTTTCACTTGAATGCTTGCACCCATTGCGTTAAATGTCAAATGTTTAAAAAAAAAATTGCTTGATCAAGTTTTCTCATAACTATATCGCCTAGAATTAAAAAGACTTGTCTCTCCAAGCATGGTAGTCTTTATACTGACAAGGAATGTAGTAGATACTATTATTTTATTGCTACTGAAACGACAATACAAAACCATCACCACCTCCCACTTAAAGAACCTTCCCCCTCCCCCCATCTCTCTTTTCCCCACCTTAGTAAAAACAATAGATACACTGAAATACGTGGTCCCTGTAACGATTTTTTATGACTTGGATAATTTTGCATAGATTTTTTTAATCTGTTGTGTAGACGTCCTATTTACTAAAGCTCAGATGAATTTATGACTATCGTTTAAAAGTCGTAGAACTACGAAATCATTATATGTGACACCTTGAACCGCTTTAAAGAAATCACGCAATTGTTATATATTTCAATACATTTTCATTGTGAGACGAATTGGTTGCCCTTGCATAACACTGCATTCTACTAAACTACATTTTTAGGCGCATTAAATATAGTGGACGCTAAAGCGCACAATTGTTATATTGCCCAACACATCGTTGTGTGACTTTGCAAGATAAAATTTACTACCTCGCATCATGTCGCAATCAAAACAACTTTGCACAGCTTTAACAGCTACCGAGTACCTCTCAACCAATATTGACAGTTACCACCGATTAAAGCATCGCTACACGATCGCACACAAATGAAATTTATAGCCACGTTCCCGCATTGTTGCTGCTCATCCGAAAACAACACAACACGAATGACGAAGTACTTCCCTCATCTCTTAGACACACATTAACAGATGGTATGGCCACAGCATCCATATCTAACAACCATACAATCGCTAACAGAAGCTCGACACATACTTAGTGTAAGGGTCTCTGACATCCAATACACGCACACCCACAAAAAAAAAAAGATCGTTACATGACAAATAGTCCAATAAAGCAACAAATAACTGATCATGATCATCATCATAAAAAAACATTATCTGTTCTTCCATGGCTGTTAACACTAACCACATAAGCTATCTTCCCCTCTTGTATTTGACTATTGCTTCCTTCAAAAGCCAACAGGATGCAAAAAGATATTTATCATTTCGACGGTTCACACAAGCTCATATGAAGCTGGGTGTGATAATAATACGGTTATACAATGTGTTCCCCCTGTTCACTTTTTGACTTCTTTTTGGCATGGGGGGGGGGGGGTATTAGACAGATGACGCGACGGTCTTCTTTGTAGGGCTTAAATTTGAGGATAGATTCTTAGGGGGCTGAGTAAGGCGTGTGTGGGTCCTCCCCTTTTTTGATCACCATCTGTTGAGTTTTTGCCAGAGTTTGTGGAAGAGGTCTGTGTGAAATGAAGGAATGGTCACTGCCCCTTATTGATGTGGGAAAATGCTTTAAAAGATTGTTTAGAACTTTGCAAAACGTTTGTGTGAACTTCGAACGACTGATTGAACGATAAATTGCGTAAAGTTCGTTTGTAAAATTTTGCAGGAGATAAAAAGAACGAATTCCTTTCAAACAGTTTAAATTGAAAAGGACCTGTAAATTGTATATATTAATCTACCACAGAAATATCTCACAAATCTCAGGTAAATTAAAAAATAAATTACAAAATTGTGGACTGGTGCCATTTCATTTTTATAGCTAAATATTCGAAGCAACTAGTACCTACGACGATGAGTTTTGTAGAGAAAACTGGCAATATGACTCTAGTGAATGGAGTACATTATTTAAACATAAGTTAACAACTTTTCCCGAATTATTTTAGGTGACTCATACGTGCATTGAAACATGTTAAATTTTTATCAAGTTTTAGAAAATATTCTTGCTCTCTTCAAATGGTTTAAGCTAATGGATATATTTAATTCCATTTATAAGAAAGAAAATGAATGTCATTCAAAACAATGTGTCGAACATATATTATGATTTCAACTAGTAATGTTTTGCTACAAAATTGCAATTATTTTTGAGCTGAAGACCTCATAGATTTACATTTATTTTGTGAATAAGGAGCATTAACTTGATGCCCTAATTTATTAATTATTTTGTACTAATTTTAAGAGCATTACGCACATTCAAAAGTAAGAGTTAAATAAATTATATATTTTTGGATAATATTACAGTATTTTTTATTAAGGTAATTTTTATATACATTATATATTTTAAATTTGGGAAAAACAAATTTAAATGGTCTGTAAAAGTTCATTTAAGGCCCAATTGCAGTATAACAACATTTTGGCATTAAAAAATAACTTATGCTTTTTTACTCCAGTTTTTGTGGTAGATTTTATTTTCATCAAAATCAAACCTTCTATACATACCTTTCCACTTCCTACCTCAAAATCAGCAATTTGACTCAACTTGTTTTAAATACTTACTTTGAAAACAATGGAGGATATGTTCCTTAATAATGTTGCAGATAAGCAGTCACTATTTTAAACGATCAGTAATGCTTAGGTATAATGTAATCATACTTGTGCCATATTGAATTCAATCAAGTTTTAAATATATATCCGATATTTGAAGCCCTATAAGTTGTGTTTTACGATATAATATAAGCAGTTTTGACATCCAATCCCGTTTAATTTGAATCTAAATAAAGTTTACTTAACATACTTTTCAACCCGCTATGAACTATTAATAAAACTGGCTATTCACAACAACTCACAGAGCCTCCGAAATTATTAATCAAGTTATAAATCAAGCGGTAGCCGCCCTAACTGTAAACCATCGCCCTTTCAGCGCTTCTAAAACGGATTCCCGAGCCATAATGGTCCGTTTTCTTCCGACAAACATGACATAATAAATATTCCCTAACGACTTGTTGATAATCAATTTCGACCCCAGAAAGTGGGCCCCTTGAATACGGTATCGAGGGGAACAGTGTCGTGAAAGGGGCCAAAAAACATTGAAATGAGCCCGTTTGACAATAGCTAACACTAAATCACGCCTTCTGACAAAATAAAAGCTAATAAATAAGGGGGTGCGTTCCCCTTATTGCATAAAGGGGGTGTAGGTTTGGATATGATGTTGCCGCTTTTGGAAGGCGCGTGGCGAGGTCTGCAGAGGGATGGAACACAAAGTGACAGATTTTGAAATTTAAGACTGAAACTACTGTGATTTTATGGGAAGACCAAAGTAAATGTTCGATGAACAAATAAGAGAATTGGTGAAAGGATTTGCATCTAATTTATTAACTTAATAATGAGAGGATCATGTTTGAGCTTTGTAACAAACAAAAACTGGGGGTGTGGAACATCGCACAACTTTCAGTTACACTGTTATACTGACGTGGATTTGCGTCGTTTACCTTTATTATATTTCCATCATTCATTTAGAAAAAATGGCCAGTATGGCGATATTTTTTGCGATAAATCTTGTAGGGATAATTAAAAAAAAAAATCACTGCCAAAATTGCGATTTTGGCAATCTACTTTTAGATAATCCTTATATTATCCTTTGTTATGAAATTTTTATGTGAAACTGAGGGAAGAAGAAAAAACGATCGTTGATGAAGTATGCTCAAGGAAAGAGAACTCTGTGTTGAAGGCATTCGTTTTTCAACTTTTTACGCCATTAAAACATTTTTAAAGGAATTTTGGAGGTGGGGAGGTAGAGATGTTTAGAATACCTTAAGAAACATTAGCACAGCGATTTTTATCAAAATCGTTGGAGCCGTTTTTTAGCAATCATTGAAAAACATAATTTTTTTCAATTGCAGCTACCTTATGCGCATGCGCGACTTTGACGAAAACCTTAATGGTAGGTCCCATGGCCACCAGCAAGCCGCATACCAAATTTGAACATCGTAGGTCGCTTTGTTCGGGAGTTATGCTGATCACAGACATACATACATACACACATACATACATACACACATACACACAGACAGAAATTTTTTCTATATCACTTTTTTGAAATCAAGGTGTTCCAAAACGTGGAGAAAAGCAAAAAAAAAATCAATTAATTTTTTTTTTTTTTTTTTTTTTTTTTTTTTACCGAATGCTATACTTTTATTATCCTATGTTTAATACATAATTGATAATTGTACATACATACTACAATGTACAATACATAATTGTAATTAAAAGTAAATATACTCATTTTAAATAGTGCTTTACTAATAATCTTTACTAATGAAAACCAAGACTAAGATGAATCTTCTTAATATTGTTCGTTAGTCTGTCACTTCCCTAAACACCTAATTTTTTTTTCCCTTTTTTTTCCCACGATATCTTTAGAAATACTGCTTTAAAGAATTTTCAAACCATGAAAAGTGTTATAACAGCTCATTAACAAAATTTGAAGGGAAATTAACCATTTTTGTTCTACACTTTTAAAAAAATATGAATAAAAAACACGGTTTCTTTTATATTTTGTTAATGAGCTTCTATTACATTTTTCTTGATTTGAAAATTCACAACTTATAAAACAATATTGCTGCAGACATTGCAACAAAAAATAAAGCATTAGACCTTTGTGATAGGGTGTTTCTATAAACTATTAAAAATAATGTCTAGTCCTTGATAAGATTTATTATTAAATTAATTAGCTAATATTATTGATGTACAAGGATGTAGCGGGGTCGATACGGCGTACCTATATTTTTAAAAGCCTTTTCGGAGGTGTTTTAAAATTTACTAAATCTTATTCTATTTATATAGACTACATAAAAAATATCAATTTCTGTTGTATTCTGCGGCGGCTTATATTGATTAGATATATCTATTTTAAACTGTGATTATGTGATGGCGATTTGATGGTAAAGTCCTGCAGGAATTGAGAATGGGGAGATTAGGACTCTTAAAAATTGTCACTTTATCGAGAGGAAACAATGCAATTTTTTATAATTACCTTCCAAATAGTTTCAATGGATTGATTTGTTTTAAACAATTTTTTATTAATAGAATAAATTAATAAGGAAACAATAATAACTTACTAATTTATTAATAATAACTCATGAATCTTTTTGCATGTATTGTAATATAAATTAGGGATAAAATAAATACGTAAATTACAAGTATTTAGCTTTATTTTATATGGTAAGTTATGTAAAATATTGTGAGTTGGAATTTTGTAACTAAAAAATTCCAGGCTATATTTGGGATTACCGCTACATTCGAGAAGCTTGCGTCGGGAAAAAAAAAATTTAGCTCAACAACCCTAGGGACCAAGAATATTTAAAAATAAACAAATTGTCTTTCAAAAATATTATGCTTATTGGAAGTTATAAACCTCATTTAATAAGATTTTTAAGAGAATTCTCACTAAATGAACTATTTCTAAGAAGTCCTATAATCATATAATAAGATGATTATTTTCATTAAATAAACACAACTTAAATAAAGTAATTCAACATGGTATGTTTAACTAAATGTTCAATAAGCCTGTAATATAACCGTTCTTACTAAATAAATTGGATTATAATGTCATAATTCTTAATAGGATAAATCTTCGCCAAGAGCTTTAAAAAAGGTCAATTCTTATAATGTGAAGTAACCTCTTGAAAGGGATCTATGCAAGGGAAATTGACACATTATCAGCCCATTATTCAATTAGCTAATATTTTCCTTCCAAAGGTTTAAACATTTTAAAAGTAGATTAAGGTTATTTTAATGATTTCTAATTTTGAGGGTAAAAAATAAACACCAATTTAGAGACACAATCATGCAACTTGAAAGACAGTTAACTAACATGAAACATCTTTTGGATGAATGGAAGCTGTTCACAATTGGAAGAATGCGACATAGCGGTGGCCCTATCAACTTAATTTAAGGTCCTAAAAGGTGTGACATTTAAAATTTGTAATAGCTATTTCGATCACAGATAGAATTTAATGAATATTGACAAATTAAAAGTTTTTGGCACATTCTATAAACCAAAAACTAAGATTAAAACTGATATTGCAATATTATTATAAACACCTGTAAGTGTATTTATAAAATAAACAAATTTTTTATTCACCGACTTTTTGTGAGACTGAAACCTCAAAATTACGTGAAATAAACTAAGATACATAACTTAATGAGATACATCTTTATTAAAGGAAAGTAATTTCCAATTTTACCTGCCAGAACTGATGTAGTTTGGCTGAATAACTTACAAAACAAAGAAAACTTAAACGAGCTCTCAAACAACAAAAAACTAGCACAGTTTTAAATTGTTTCTCTCCAAGCAAATAAAAATTGGAAAATTACAAAAAGAAAAAATGAAAAAAAAAAAAAATTGCTCACAAGATCTCTTCAATACTATAATTTCTATAATTCAAATTTATGATTCTGAATTGAATTTTTAAAAAAATGTTTCTTATAAAATGTTTTCTTTTATTTTACAGTCAATAGTTATGTATTATATTATAAATACATTTTACACCTTTTTGCTGTCTCAAAATAAAAATAAAATTTTTTCCCTCTTAGAAACTTATAAATTTCTGTTCACTCCTTTCCTTGATTTTCGCCTTGAATTAATCCAGGATATGATTAAATGCTTTTAACTACTTTGGTCATTGCATAATGCATATGTAGTAATCCCATTTTTCAAAGAATCATTTGGGTTCGGCGGTGTAATAGTGATGGAACTGGATTGAGTGAACTTCATATTTAAAGCTATGACGATTTTAGTTATGCAAACATCCGGAACTCTTTCGCAACTCAGGAACGACCTGACTTATCCTCTTCTTAGATCCTTAGCAATTGGTTGTTTTCAGATTATCTGGCGCCGTCAGCGACACGAGGGCTATAATGCGCCGAAGCAATCATTATTTGACAAGCCAACATACATTTACAAACACCCATGCCTTACACGGGACTCGAACCCGCAACCTCGCGGTCTAGAAGCCAGCACGCTAACCACTATACCGTTTGGTCGGCATGATCGATCCTTAGTAAAACTCAGTCATTTGTATTCTTGGTTTTTCCCACATCTCCCATTTAAGTATAAGCCATTCAACTGAGGAGGGGGAGTATTTATCAGTAAATGGAAACATCACAACAAGTACACTATCTGGCCAAAAGTATCCTAACACCCACTGGTATGGGCTTAGAGCGTCCTGAGACACATATTAATATGATGTTGATCCCCCTTTTGCAACAATGATAGCCTGCACACGTTTGGGAAGACTTTCCACCAATTTTTGATAGGTGACCATAGGAATTGCCTTCCAGGCGCCCATCACAGCTGAAGTGAGTGCTTGCAGTGAAGATGGTCGATTTGGCTGGCTACGTAATCTGAGCTCTAATTCATCCCAAAGGTGTTCTATGGGATTTAGATCGGGGCTCTGAGAAGGCCAATCCAGTTTTTGAACACCCATTTCCTCAAACCACGTCTGTGCAAGCCTCGATGTGTGAATGGAGCAGTTATCCTGCTGGAAGAGAAATGGGCCTTCCCCGAAATATTGCCATAGAGTTGGGAGTGCAGCATTGTCCAGAATGTCCACATACATCTCAGAGTTCATGTTTCCAACCACAGGAACTAACGAACTCAGGCCAAACGACGAGAAACACTCCCACACCATTATGCTTCCACCACCAAACTTAACAGTCGGCACAATGCAGTCACTATAGAAACGTTCGTCGGGCATCCGCCAAACCCAGACGCGTCCATCCGACTGCCAGACTGTAAAGCGAGATTCATCACTCCAAAGAACAGTTTTCTACATGTCCACAGTCCAATGACGGTGAGCTCTACACCATTGCAATCGATGCTTCGCATTCTGTGGAGTGATGTTCGGCTTGTGAGCAGCTGCACGACCATGGAATCCCAAGAGTGTTAACTCTCGACGGACAGTCCTGCTGCTAACACTAACACCTGATGAACTTTGGAACTCCTGAGAAATTTCCACCAACGAGGACTTGCGATTTTGTTTCACTACCCTTTTCAGAGTTCTGCGGCTGCGTTCACCAAGTGTTTTCGGCCTACCGGTTCGTTTTTCTGCCGTTTCACTGCCTCGACGTTTCCACTTCACAATTACATCACTCACAGTGGATTTAGGCTTCTGTAGAATGTCCGCAATCTCACGAACTGATTTCCCACAAAGGTGGCATCCCACTATTCTGCCACGATCAAACTCACTAAGCTCCTTTGACTTACTCATTGCCTCACAAACGCATAAATACAATCTGACAAACCACTACCAACACTTTTATAGCTTTCAATTACGTATCAAATTGCGTCACTCGCCAGAACCACTTTTTTAAGGGGTGTCCGGATACTTTTGGCCAGATAGTGTATTACTGATACGTTTACAATGTATTACGGATATCGATTTATGTATTATTGTTACTGATACATATATGAAACACTTCACGTTCGCTGCTTAAATAATGCTGTTGTCATTAACCCCAAAACATTTCTTAAAATTGATATTCTTTGAGTAATAAAAAATTGTTTAATTATCAAATATTTTTATTTTTATATAAAAATTAGCTAAAACTATGAATTTTATTCATTTTACTAAGTGCATATTTAAGGTTATATTAGTGCTAAAACTATTACTTTGCAAATTACAAGCCATATGTATAACTTAGAAAGCTGTATATTTGTATTCTCTAGGAATCTGAAATTGAATCCGTAAAATATTATCTCGAGTGAGTAAAGATAGTAAAGTGAGTAAAAACCTTACTGACGTTTGAAAAACTCATACGACTTTGCTAGACCAAATTGAGTGATATCGAATTCCTGCCCTCTTTCAGCAATACATACACTCCTAAACTATAATGGAACAGGTTAGCTCAGCGTACCTATAAACAAAATTGAACCATATAATTTCGTTTATTGTATTTAAACCGTATTCATTATATCAGTAAAATTCCATCATTTAGAGCAGCGTTAGCCACAACGCGGCCCGCGGGCTGGATTTGGCCCGCGACAGATTTTTCTTCGGCCCGCCAGCACCACAGAAGATTTAAAAAAATAAATTTTCACGGTATGAAATTTTTATTTACGTAATTGTAATTTACCAAAATAATATGTGTTAACTATGTAGAACAAAATTCTCCTCTAGGTGCCTAAAGAAAGTATATGAAGGAGCTTTCAGCATGGTGATTTTCATCAAGAATAAATACAGGAATAGCTTAACTGAATCTTATTTGGACAATTCATTAAGATTGGCTTGAACAAATACCCCGAAAGACATCGACTTTAACATAAAATAAGCCGAATGATTTCAACCGCCATCGTCTCACAATTGGTATCGAATAGAACCGAGTAATCTGGAAATATAGTTTAAATGGTATTAAAAGTGAAGTCAAGGCGCATTGTTACGTTCAAACAATAGACACTCCTTTTTTAGACTTTGATTTACTAATAATGAAAACTATTATTTCTAAATTATTTTAAAAAAAGAATCAGATATTAACTTAATTTTATTAAGATAATTTTTTTCCAGTTTTTAGAAATGCTATATATTGTTAAATAGACAATAATTCAAGTTACGTATTTTGGTGTATCCGGCCCGCGAAAAGTTCCAACATAAGTCTTTCGGCCCGCCTCTGAAAGCTAGTGGCGAACACTGATTTAGAGGGTTAATTTTGACATGATTCAGATCAGCGAAAAATAGAATAAATTTACCTCAAGAAACAAAATTATTAAATTTTGAACATAATGTTGTTGCCATACAAATCATTTCTCGGAAAAGATTTGCAACTACACACTTTTTCAATAATACTGACGAGGTCATTCCACCTTATCTATACAAACTTATACTAAGTTGGAGTTGAATCTCTTTTACTAGAGTTTAAGAGTGTGCATTATTCCAAAATTTAACCACTTCGTCGTGCCATCCTGAACTGACGTCGTTAAAGAGTATTTAATTAAACCAGTCTTCTAGAATCTTGGTTATAGGGTTTCACTGGAGTGACCTTTACTTCCCTGCGTAAAATAACATAGTATAATGATTCTTGGTCATGTATCAAGAAATAGAAAGAAGGTACATTTAAAATTTCTAAAGTAATAGAGGTGGGCGCGATGCATTTCAGATTTGTTCCTGAAATCTGATACACCAATAATAATATTCATATATTTAATTACTACAAACCCTTACTCAGACTCAAATATGTAAGTTTAGTCTTTAGTATAGACCGTTTAGGTCGACAATTTTCAACAAAGATATTTTCATATCACCCACACATGTTTGTTGTAAACTCTGAGCCTATTCAACCTGGAACAAATTAGTACGTTACCATTTTATTATGGTAGATCGGGATTAATAAATTAACTGCTCTCTTTGTTAAACTGTTTCATTTTTATAAAGGAGGGGGTGACAGTGTTATGATGTCTTTGTGTTTGCCCCCGGGACCATAATAGAGTTGTAATAGGGCAGCTGCTTGGCTTGGGGTACATTTAGCACGTAAAAATTAACGATTTATAGTGCATCGGGTACAATGCCAAGGGTAATGCTATAACTTTGGAAAGAATCTGGGCTGTAATTTTCAGGAGTAGGGTTGCGTTTGAATGTGTTGGCGATGGTTACATATTAAGAGGGAAATTTTCGGGGGAGGGGGGGTTAAGTTAGGGTTTGTGAACCCAATTTCTAGGTACCCGATTTGAAAATGAAATATTTTATTACTTTAATCATAATTTAATCATAAATTATGTAATTATGTTAAGAATAATTTTGGTTATTAAGCATAAATAATACATTGCACTTGTAAAGAAATGAAAATTGAGAAAATTTGTTTTATTTATCCTATGCAATTAAGATTCAACTCACTATAATTATCAACTTTTTCCATCCTACCAACTAATGAGTCAGTGTTATACTTTCTGTGTATACAAAAGATGAATTTGTAACTGTTTATATTCGTAAAATAACATTTTTCTAAATTTCATTTTATATATGTATGCAATTTATTTGTATGATATATTTTATGTAAGTATAAATTTTTACGAGAGAATAAGTTTCTGATACTATTGTAACTCCCCCTCCATCCATTATTGCTAATTTAACGTTTCGTATCTTGGTTTTTGAAAACATCTGTTGGAAAAGTATGTATGTTAGACAAATTGAAACCATCTATGGTTTTAATCTATTGTCAAAAATCAAATTACTCTTGCAAAATAGTAAATCCTCAGTAATCATCGCCATTTAAAATTATCAGTAATTTATTAATTCCACATGATAACATAGGCAACATTAAATTTCGAAGTTCATCCATAAATCTGATATCTACAATAAGTTGCAGAAAATTAAAAATTGATAATGCCTAGTTCAGACAAAAGTATTTCAGAATACTTATCAATTATATTCTTGATTAAAAAATCTTTAAATGTTCAGAATTCAATTTTAATTTCTTCACAAAATAAAATTAAAATTTTTTTTCAAAGAATGACAGAAACCTCCATCATTAGGAGAAAATAATCATTTATAATTTTCGCAAATTAAAATTTTATAAGTATCTGACATAAATCTATCTCACACAAAAATTTAAAAAAACATTCACCTAAAAAAGTTATTGATAGCATACATAAATTACAAATTCGTCAATTTTAAACTTTAGCACAAAACAAAACAAAAAAACTTAAAAAGCAATGAAGCAAAAAAAAAAAAAATTAACTTAAAAAGACAAGAAATCGCCAAACAAGGTAACCAAACCGATTCTTCCTCATAAAAACACACAAAGATTTCAATAGACCAGCCTCCGCCATAAGTTTCCGCAGCGGGGATATTTGCGCCAACAAACCAGACATTACCAACCCTAAAAAGGTGTTTAAATGGCGATTTCGAAAGTCAAGAGGGGTTTCATCCCCTCCCCTCCATGTTATCGGGATCATTTACTCCGGGAGAGTGATAGTGAACAGGATGCTAATTCTGATTTAAGGGCTCACTGTGGGGGGGGGGGGGGGTTTAGTACCCCCCCCCCCCCCGACAGGAGTCAACAATGGGTGCAGAGGGGGAGTGAGCGAACACACTAAAAAAACTGGACCTGGCTTTCACAATATTGGGTAATGTGTAATAAACAACTGGTTCTTTCCCATGCTGAGTTTAGGTGGGATGTTTAAGGAAAAAGGCTTCGCGATGTGTGAAATTGAAATTTTAATACTGATGTGGCATTAAGGTTTGTGAAATTAAAATTCATTAATTAAAATAATTACTCTGAACTTCAGAGCCAAACAAGCCGAAATTTCAATTTGAAATTTTTTGATTTATGCTGGGTTGTATACCTTAAAAGTTCGTTTTCTATCAAACCATTAAAATGTTACTAAGAAATCCGATAGATATAATAGAGCGCTCTAGAAGAGTTCAATACTGGGAGGAGAGAGGGGGGGGGGGATGTTCACTCTCCTATAGAATTGATCAATTCTGGCTTAGGCTAGTTGGGTTCCATGGACAGAATTTCCACTTAAAATTTGTAACAAAAATACTTCGGAAAGAAATTGTTGTGAGAAAAATCAGAATAAAATTCTCTAAACGTAATTATACAGTAACTTTCCTTTAAGGAATCTCACATTTAAAGAGTATAACAGAGTGCAAAATTCTTAGGTTCTGACGATACAAATTATCTGGAAATAATCAAAGTTAAAGTGAGTTTTTTTACAATATGTATTTTCAATATGTTTATCTAACGTACAGTTTAGTACCTAGATTTTAGAAAACTATATAAAAATCCCTTTTATTAAAGAAATTGTATTATTGGATTTATACATTTCATGATGTGCAATACCCCAGTATTTAGACCCCAGTATTGAAGGTCCATTTCACGTCTTACAGGATATTTCGTCCAATTTCAACAGATTTTTTTTTTTTTTTTTTTTTTTTTTTTTTTTAAGTTTGCATACAACAATTCGGAATCCTCTGTTTATTTTTGGAAAGCTAAATATTCCTAGTTTTGTAATTCCTTACAGAGTAAAAATGTACAAGCGCAGCAGTTTCGAGATAACTGATGGTTATGAACTCAACGTGTAATTCTGTATATTAGAATGCTGCTAACAGACACAAAGGGAATAAAGTTAATTGCAGCAATACTATGCAGATTTTGACACTTTTTGATTCACTCAATAAACTTTATTTTCTTGAGTAAAAATACGATATGAAGAAATAAAAAATTAGTCCGTTCATGAAACTTTGCAAAAACGCTTTATTAGTCATGAGAATAAAAAATCAAAAGATTCCATAAAAATATCTGGCATGGAAGGGTGTTTTTTTGGGAGGAGGGGGTAAGAGGGGTTTTGTGAACTGAAAATTAATTTTGGTATAATCCAAGCATGTGACACATGTCTATAGAGCATTTTTTGACGCTGAATCGAATGAAAAAAGTGCAAGGCTATACAACAATCCTATAAAAAGTTGTAGTCATTTTTATAAAAGAAACTACATGAAACAGTGTAACTTATTTCGTTACTTATTATTGATCCCTTACATTTTTGTTTACTTACTATTTCAATTATTCACTACTATTTGCTTATTTTATTACTAACTGGTAAATTTTCAATTAAATTTTGGTTGTTTATTAACTTTTCCCACTCAGTTTTGATTCATTACATGTACTTTTATATTACATGTATTTTCTTCGATAAAATAGACAAATAGACTATGACTTTTTATAGGATAGCTATATCGTCTTTTTTTTTTTTCTTTTTTTTATTTTCATTCAATTCAGCATAATTTTTTTTTTCTAAAAACATGTGTCACATGCCTAGATTATTCCAAAATTAATTTTTCATTTATAAAAACCCCGGACTCCTACCCCCCCCCCCCCTCCACACACACACACACAAAAGAGCACCCTTCTTTGCTGTAGATATATTTTTTGATGAACTTATTTAATTATTCATTTTCATGAAGTATGGATAATTTTTGCAGTTTCATCAACGGACCAAATATATTGTTTTTCTTATGGTTTTAGGTACAATTTATCCGTACTATAGAGGCACTTTCAGAAAGGATTCCTTAACTTTGAAATTACGTAACTGTAAGACAGTGAGAGACAGAAAGAAGAGACAAGTGATATATTTGATTGACAAGTATGGAATTTTAAATACATCGGTTTGCAAAATTAGGTACAATTATATCATATTTCAACACATTTTTGTAAAATCTGAATACAGGAGAATGAGTTCATCGTTTCCCACATGATAAAAGTCCTTATAATCCCTTAACTGGAGAGTGCAGACCAAACGTTTTTTTTTACAGAATGCAGTGATTTTGCAAAACACACAGACACGTTTTCAGTACCCCATAGTACTGCCAGTTTTGTTTAATAGCAAATCCATCCAAATGAAAATGGGATTCATTGTTAAACCATATGCTGACGTCATCAAATTTACTCCCATCAATCAATTTTGCAAACCAATGCATTTAAAACTGCATACCTGTATGCCTAAAATGCCAACATACTTGTCTTTTTCTGTCTCGAAAATCCTGTTATAACATTTCAGAGTTGAAGGATTCTTTCCTGTAAGACCATGTATATATTAATAAATATACTTAATTAAATGTACTTTTTGAGCTACCAAAAATATTACACATATTTTTAATTAAATTTAGGGGTGTGGAGCTTCGCACAACTTTCAATTACACTGTATTACTGATGTGGATTTGATTTGTGCCATTTACCGTTTTTATATTTTAATCAATCGTTTAGAAAAAAAGGCCAGTTCGACGATATTTTTTAAGATAATTCTTATATTATTATCTAAAATTTTATTCTTATATGAAAATAAGGGGAAAGTACAAACCCTTCCCTTCATGCAATCCATTCACTTGTAAGCGCATTGAAATGTGAAACGAATCTAATAATAATAATAAATAATAAAAAAAAAATTATTAAAAAAAAAACCTATTTACTGGACGAAAAATAACTCATAACACAATTTCTTTCATAAAGAGAATTGTTCCCTCCATTTAAACATTACAAATACTATTTCCTTTTACTCCACGATTTCTAGTTTTTCAATGCCTTAACCCTAAGAATTTTTTAAATAATCAAGATATATTTACATTATTTAAGGACGATTTAATTAAAAAAAAACTATTTTGCCTGTCAAAGTTTATACTCAATGGAAGTTAGTTTGAGATGATTCAATAGTTGATCCAATACATCCTCAACGGGCCCTTTTACAAAGATTGCATCACTTTAAATTCGAAACATGAACGTCGCTGCCCCAAAAAGTTCTTCTCGCGAGTAAAGACTGAATACAAAATGTATCCCATTTACGAGAATAAAACAACTCCGATCCTCTAAGCACACCATTAAAATAACGTACCACATCCGCAACTCTAAGCAGAAGGGTTAAGCATTCCGTTCCCAGACTAATGAATACTTTTCAACAGAAACAATATCCGCTGCACAACTCTGCCGCAATTGAAATCCCGGCCATAAAGCGACACCAGCAGGCATCGACACGTGCAATCGCGAATGGCATTATCACACTAGTCAAACGGAAAAGTCCCCTAATCTGATTGCCGCTACTGTTATTTACAGCCGGGCGTAAAACCATTTATAAAAGTCCCCCTTTGCACCGGTTGCCAGTTGGAACAAATAAATGAATTTAATTCTCTGCGACAACCACAAATTACACTCACAATACTCATAATAATTGTCTACGTCATGGGAAAAGTGAAAACCCCACTGGAATTATTTGCGATTAGGGAAGGGGCTGTTTTCATTACATTACACTCGCTAATTCTCCCCCCACCCCCTCCCCTTATTTTAGGGTTGTTGGACAGAGGTGGAGGCTCGTCGCCAAATTGTTTGCTCATCGTTTGTATTACAAAGAAATTGTTTCAGGGGGATTTCTAAGGTTTTAGCACATTTAAAAGAGAATTTGTGCTGCGTTTCCAGTGACCATACTATATTTTGTACCATCATATTGAAATTTTTTTTCTAAAAAGCAGTTAGGTAGCAGTTATTTTGTGCCATTGTTCTCAAATCTTAGATTGGCTTTGTTTAACAACTTACCTTAGAAAACATGAATGTTTGTTTTTCAAACAGATTCTGTTCCCTTAATTTTTTTAGAAATGTTTTCCAACGATAATTAGTAAGATCAAAACACAAAACATTTTTTAATAAAATATTTGTATTGGTCCATCGAACAATATAATAATACAACTATAAAATCTAAAAATGTATTTGCAGTATTTTACAACTTGTAACTTTAAACTGAAACACTTGTATAAACTGGAACTTCCTGTATAAAGAGGTTTAATCAAACATTATTTTAAAACTGCATTTAAAATTGCTCTAAAACATGTTATAAAAAGTTGCATAATGAAACCTCCTTATTTTGCATACACTAAAAATCATTTTCTATAGGAAAAATCTTCCAAATATGCTGACACGTTACAGTATTGTGAGTGTTTCTTATACTAATTTTATAAATTTAATTTCATTGAATTAATCTAAATACTTTTTGGCAGCTTAGAGGCAAAGCGAGATGCAATGATGAGAGATAATTCGTGGGAGAAGGATAGTAAAGTCTTGAGTCGAAGAAGTGGTCGTTATCAATTTTGCGAGGTATCATTGAAAGCCTAGTAATCAACTCAGCAACTAAAACAACTGAGAATAGTCATATTGAGAATAGCCATGGCGCCTCGTAAAAACTCATACAGAATTTCGGTTTCGTATTTGTATTTTCTATTCGTGTCAAATCGTCAAAAATAAGTGTAAAGTTTCTTCATTGCAATAATGCTAAGTTTAAAAGTAGAAATTATTCCTAACGACACTTAAAGTTCATCAACAGTAATACACTTCAGAGATTAGTATACCCTTCTCTCAAATAACACCATTATTTGTTAAATTAATGTAAAGGACTTGCCTCGTCTTACCACACATACTCTCTTATGATGCAAGTTGACGAGATTCAAATAGATCGAATAGACTTCAAAATATTGTTGTGATAATCATTATTTTTAGAAAAATTATTAGTAATCCGTCACTCGCTTTGAGTTGCTATTTTACAGTTACACTATATTATGTAAGTGAGAAAATCTTTTTCCACTCCCAAAATCTTAACATCAAACATAAGTGAAAATTAAAAAATATTGCTGCTTGATTTATCAGTTCCTGAATAAGGCCCCCAAAGAATTGTTTATCCTAATTATAATACTTAAACCAATATTTTCTTCATTATTTTTTGTTAGGTATTTCTTCGGACCAATATTTACTGAATTTCAATGCTAAGATCAATATTTTTGCTTAAAATTTTATTTCCCCAGGACAATAGAAATCTAAAGAAAGTACTGGTTTCTTTCCAGTATTGATCTTTCAATTGGGTGACACACATACAAATCCCTCAAACATTATTTTGGTTTCACCTGTGGTTCCCTAAAAAAAGGGGTAAATCCCTTCAAATCTCATTTCTCTCCACAAGCAACATTTCTCCCACTGTAAGAAGAAATAAATAACCCATTCCACCCCTCTCAACACCACAGGAATATCTACATTCTGCGCCAAGTGATTAATCGCCAAGAAGCGATGCACACAATCCAAGCCCCCCCCCCCCCATCCTTACCCAATGATATATGACCCATTGCGCCTACAGCTCAATCAATTGGGAGCCGTCACCAACAGTCCCTCTATGTCCTCCGTTTTCCCTTTTTAGAAAATCGCCGGCCGTCTCTAAATACCTAGTACTTTGTTATGGGCCGGGCGGCCCTTTCGCCCCAATTTGTCAGCCCGGCACGGGAGTTAAATAAATATGGGCGGCCCGACACAAAGGGACGTGCGAGGGGGATTTATTTCGTGGGGATGGGTGGCATCGGTTGTGTGGTGGGAGGGCGCCACGCTGCGGTGGACGAAGGAAACTGAGTGAAAGGTTGAAGGGTATGTAATAGAGGTCTTTATTGTCAATAAGCAGAAGTCAGTAACATTTTATTTCCGAGTTGTATTTTGGGGCTGAGATGCCAAGGAATCATTCTGAAATTATCAACCGAAACAACGAGGTACACTTTGATGATAATCCATGAGAGAGAGAATACTTACCAAAAGCCTAATTTCTATTTTTGCGATCTCTGGACAAATAAGGCGTTGTGTGCCAGAACGGGGAAATGATGCGTTGTTGCCCAACAAAATTGTCCATTAGATAAACCACGTTTGGTCCGTCCTGACATGAGTAGTTTTGAAAAAACAAGGTAGAAACAGGAAAAATCAAATTATGGAGTGGTCCGTTCTGGCTCTCAACGCCTCAAATGTAAATGAGTTCGGTCCTCCAAAAATTAAAAGTTTTATAGGGGGCATAACAAAAGTTCCATTTCTCAAATACTGGCTTGTTAATCAAAGTTCAACTTTCAAAAAACTGTAAAAAAAATTCACTTGTTAGAATGACCTGAATTTTGACTTAGATGTATACGAAAAAGGAGGAAATGGTTTGTCATCAGGAAAAAAAGCAAGTAGAAATAGTTTGTTTTTTTTTTCCTTTTTTTTTCCCCTTCTTTTTCCTTTTTTTTTTTTTTTTATACCATACTATTTCCCTCGTTAAAATCACCGTGATTAGCCAACTACTTATCTAATTATCCTACATAACTACGTCAGTATTTTTTACTTTTTTTTAAATAATACAAGGTAAGTGATTTTACAACAGTCTCTTCCATTCCTATCAAGTTGCAATTTCTGATATTAATTTTTTTTTTACAGCTTGAATTTATATTGTCATAACAACGATTAAAGTAAAGAAATTGGACCACAGAAAAAAAGTGGGAAGTATACTGGTGTCCCGTCTGTACATGCAGACTAAGACTGGAGTGCGGACTCCGCGAGCCGACCACATCACACCCTTTTCCGAAGTGTAAGTGCGCAAATAGGCAAAAGAGGGGGAAATTTTCTTCGCGTTTTATTACCGTGAAGGGAATCCAAAGATGAATTATTTTTCAATATTTAGGAAATTTCAAGTTCATACGTTTATATTTAGTTCTTCTATTTTAAATGAATTTTTTTTTTAATAAGAAACGAGGCGTTTTAAATTAAGAGTAGAGTTACTGATATCTTCCTAAGTACCTATTTAAGTAATGTTATTGAGTATAGTATGTATAAAAGCGTCTTGAAATAGTGAGGAATTTAAGGAATTTAAATAAGAGAAAAACATTATTGTATTACTACTGTAATATGTATGCTGTAAGACATTAAACGTCATCCCCCTGATTGTGCAAAATATTTTAAACTCTAAAACGGATAGCAATTCAATCATGGTGTTTTTATAATTCTTTTAGCTAGAGAAGTTTGAAAATAGATAATTTGGAAGACATGCTTTTGAAAATTGTATGTATTTAATTCTCGCACAATAATTAAATAAAACTAAAATGTCCAGAACTTCACTCAAGCATTTTATTAATATCCTGATTATCCCTTCAATGTGTCATATCTGAAATATTTATATTTCATGTGGTCTAATTGAAAAGCAACTATACCAGAGGGAATTTGTCAACTTCTATCTTTAAGTTAGATTATTTTCGTGTATTACCTTTCAAGTTAAATTTTCACCATAATGTTTTAAACGCAATCTTGATACCGATCTATAAATTGCTTCGTCATCTGTGACTCGTTAAAGTCTTCAAAACACACTTCGTTTTCAATTCGATGATAAAATTTAATCTTTTCAGTTAATAGAAATTCATTTATTATAATTTTTAATTTAAAATTGATATTTATAGTAGTTTGGCAGTTTTCCTTCAATATCATGAACTTGACTCGTAAAATCATAGTTTTATACACTCAATACATTCCTGTGTGGTTGCTCAATTATACATACAAGTGAAATTCAAAGTAAAGCTTAAGCACATAGTATTTCGGCGATTGATTTTCGGTTCCAATATTACAACATATTTTTTCGCGAAACAGATTTTTGTTGAAAATATTCACATCTAAAAAGCAGAATACGGTTTCCTAATTATGTCTAACATTCGATTTACCGAAAAAAGTAGTAAACGAATGCATAAAAGAAGCATTAATGTATTTGACCAGTCATTAAAAGTATCTGAACAATAAATCGGTTTCAAACATTGAATGAAAATTTCATCAAATCACTAAAAAAAAAAATTATCACTTACAAGTGAGTTTTAATATCCAGAATGTATATAAAAAAGACTAAAGCTCGCACTACGTGCTTAAACTTAAAGATTTGAAACTGAAGTTCCGATCCATCCTCAAACAATTTTCCCATCTGTTTCTGCAATTAAATGCTCAAAAAGAAATTACCATTCTAAAATATATATATATATATATATTTTTTTAAAGAAAAGGATAATAATGAATTTAGTTGCATAGTTTGAAAAGCGGAAAACCTCAGAATGTTTAACTATAACGTGCTAGGCAACTGGGAGAAAATACACATTTTGCCTATTTGGCTGTGCGTGCAGAAAGCAAACCTTGTCCACTCACTTAAGAAACAAATTATTGCTGCCACCCAGAGATGCTTGTTACGTGTCAAAAAAGATAAAAAATAGTCAAATAATGACATCATTCAAAATAAGTTTCTGTGTATACCAAAAAGTTTATATTTATAATCATGGACGAGGACAGAATTATTTGCAGTGGTACACAAGGAAACGTAATACTTCAAAAGTTTTTATTTAAACCTTGATTTTTTCAAAAATGTTAATGAGATTTCCTAATGAAATGAAAATTAATAGCGTTCTGTTCAAATAAATAGTTTAAAGTCTATATATTACATTTCTTTGTTAATATGAATTACGTTATTTTTAATCACACTATTTTTAATTTTCAAAAACCAGTGGTTGTGTCCTTTCGCTCCTCTCTGGCTATAAGCTCTGTATTGCTTTTTTGGAAAAAAGAAATTGTTATAAAACGTTTCAATAAAAGTTTCGACTATTATAAAGAATGTGATTTACCCACCGGGCCCACAAAATCTAAATAAGGATCGGACCGAAAACAAGATCATCTCCACTAACATCCAACTCATTTATGAATGATCCTCGACGCAGAAACCTACAGTAATATTTTCTCAAATATGTCAGTGGCCAACTATTGCTTCAAAAAAGTTGCAATTATACCTCAAAACAAACTCTGACAGAAACAAAGTGTGTATTTTTCACTATGGACACCTAAAACTGTATATCTTGATTATTTTTCTGAAAATTGAAGATGGTCATAATTAGAAGTAATAATGGAAAGCACTCGTCCGGTCGAATATTCTTATGATTTTTATGTAATCCACTAATGTTATCCATACCTTCGAGAGCCATTTCCAGTACTTCAAGTCGTAACCATTAATCTCTTACTACAACTTCTGGATAGCTATAAGCGGTTTCTGTTCTGCAAGTAGATGAAGCCAATTGAATATTTCCTTCCATCTATCCTTCTTAATAAGTTGCCCATGGTTACCAACAGGTTCTATCTAGTAGGGAGGGGGGGGAGTTGCTAATATAAATCTCTATGGTGATTATTATGCCTTCTTCAGTTTCAAGTCAATAACCAAACATGCACTATCCTATTCAGAAGTTGCCGACCAAACGGTATAGTGGTTAGCGTGCTAGCTTCTAGACCGCGAGGTTGCGGGTTCGAGTCCCATGTTAGGTCTGGATGTTTGTAAATGTATGTTGGCTTGTCTAATGACGAATGTTCGGTACATTATTGCCCACGTGTTGCTGACGGGGCCAGATAATCTGAAAACAACCAACCAACCTATTCAGAAGTTACAAGTTATCTTAACCAGAAGTTAGAGCCCAGCAGTCGTAGCTTTTTCTTGATATGGAACTATGTCTCGGCAAAACCAGTCATTTGACAAACGCACGTTTTTGTGGAATTTGTAGTTGTATCGAGAATCCTAACTTCAGACAGACGGACATAGCCTATGCTTAAGCTTCTAATAGAATAGTGTAGTGTAGACATAAAATTCACGTGTTTTAAAGCAATATTGAGCAGATATTGAGAGTGGCAATGATTGTATTAGGTGTAAGGGGGGTTTCGCCCCAACCCGAAAAGATCCGTGAGAACGCCATCGAGCCCCCCACCCCCCTTAAATAGAGTTTGAATAGATTCGACATGGCTGATTTCGGACTCATACGTATTAAGACCTCCATTTCCGACAACCCATGCCGTCTAACACCAAGAAAATCGCGCACAAAAAAGGGGGAGGAGGGGTCGTCATTCTGTGGCTTTTGATATAATGCCCGGGTGCCCAAATCGCCGGTTAACCACGCTTGTCAACTTAAAAATAAAAGAGACGTCTATATGGGATTAAGTAAACCACAATTTCGGCTGCGGAACATGAAAAGGAGGCGGGCGGTTTTACCATCTGGCCCAGCGTGTTAGATTCAGAAGTCAGTGGCATAATCGTCTTGACTCCATGGAGGCTTTTCAATATTTTTTTTTTTCTTTTTTTTTTTTCAATTTACTTTGTAAGTAGAGATTGGCAACTTTGGGAGTTATTGATGACGTGGATAATTTATGATGGGTAGGATGGATTTTTGTGAATTTGGGTTTATTTTATTTGAATGGTGTTTTTTTTGGTGGGAATTTAGTGTTATGAAGGAAGCGTAACAATTCGATGTGGGGTTTTCAGGGAGTGGGATAAAGGAAGTTCATGGTGGGGTTTTATTGAAATTGTCAAAGAGTCTATGATTGTGCAATTGAACGGCAATCATCGGTCACGTCATAATCCACCTACTCTGGCTTTAGAAAAGATGCTGTTTCTGTTTGAGCAGGATGAAAGATTCATTTTTTTAAGGAAGCTTACAATACTCAACCACGTTTCTTGAATAAAAATTTAGCAAATCAAAACA
Source organism: Linyphia triangularis (assembly GCA_963978545.1). Taxonomy (NCBI): domain Eukaryota; kingdom Metazoa; phylum Arthropoda; class Arachnida; order Araneae; family Linyphiidae; genus Linyphia; species Linyphia triangularis. The sequence goes on from OZ021726.1 coordinate 57,559,257, forward strand.
TCAGTCAATAAGCCTTCAATTCGAATTTGGTTCATATCGCCTTAATAAAGCAATTTTGCCACCTGAGGTTGTAAATAATCTCATTAAGCCTTGTATTGCCTGATAAATATTGATGTTAGGGCAGATGATTATATCAATTTCCTAAGACAACCTTTTTTTTATTATTTTAATTTGGCGAGATATATAAATACCATAAGAATTTTACTGGTTCTCGAACCTTTGAAATTTACCCCCTTTATCAGGAAAAGACTTGCGTTTATCGTGATAAATTTCCTGTACCTGTGTCAGAGTATAAAATTATCATTCCTACGTAATTGAAAATACCCCCAAAAAATGCTTGTTTCGATTATTATGCTTACTAGCATCACCTTATAATCTCTATGAAAAGGAGGTGATACTAGATGACCTATTTGTATAAACTCACAAACCATTCAAATTGGATCTATGTACCATTTTCTTTCTAGTACAAAAATTACTACAGAAGCGATTTCACTTCAAATTAGAATTGATCATTATGAAAGATATACATAAGAAAGTATAAAGATGACATAATTAGTACGCTTAACTTCAATCATTAAAACGTAGAATAATTTTACAGCCTACGTTTTAATTATGTCAAATAAATTAGTTTCGACTGTACACAACAATTAAAAATTTAGTCATGGAGAATATCATTAATTTAAGTTAACCATTCGCAAAAGAATTGCATGCTTTTAAACTGGCAAAGTTTTTTTTTTTTTTTTTTTTTTTTAATCTTTGAATGAACGTAAATATGAAATGTGCATTGTATTATAAAGATGACATCTATTTATATATTATTGTAAAAGTTAAAGTTTAATAAGATATGTGCAAACTTTAATCGTCCTCATTCTAACTGGAGAGAGTGTGACAATTTCATTTTGGTTGTAGTTACTTGAACAGTACTTGTATGAAATAGATCATTGGAAATTTTATCAACTAATACTTAAAGGTTTGTCAAGAAGTAAAGTAATCCTTGTCGAAATATATTCTAATTATCTTTTTATGATAAACAAGATTCTAAGACATAATTATCACATATCCAAATTTCTAACTCGTTATTTTTAGATAAGATAAGCAAGTATGAAACAAATGTTAAACATATAAAGAAAATTAGTCTTGGTGAATATTAACGAAGTCAGAGAGCAGGGGCGTACTGGTCAGATGGTTGTTCGGTGCAATCACCGGGCTGGCTAGTGTCTGTAAAAAATGGGCCGGTTCGGTATGGAAGTTATTTATTTTTTTAGTTTCTCAACTTTTTTTCAATATAAGTAGTTGCCTTCCTTAACTTTTTTTAAAAAGCCCAATGCATTCAAATTCAATGTTGTATTTAGATAACAAGCGTACTAAGTTTGATATATCATCATATATTACGATTTTTTACTTATTTATAACTTTTAAGGTTAAATATATATTACCATTTCGTATGTCATTTTCTATAAGAATATTAGTTATATACCTGGACAGTCCTTATTTTGGAAAATTGGATTTCTTTGTTTTAAATTTTTCAGCCAACTATAAAATGTTTATGGAAACCAAGTTCATTCAAAGGAAATATAAATAGTATACAGAGAAAAGTTGATTTAATTAAAATAATTATTAAAACAATTCAATTATTAAAAATTAATAACTTAAGCTATTTAATCAATAAAATTAATTATTAAATAATAACATATATTAATCATTAAGACCATTTAATTAGTCATAATTATTTAATTAATCATTAGAATTATTTTGTTTGTAACTATAATTATTAAAGTTTGATTAATAATTGCATTAACATGGCTTTGTACCTGATGAAACACATAAAAATATATAGATGGCTGAGAGTAAAATTATTTGTATGTCAGTGCAAAATTTTATAAATTGTTTTCTTATGAACCATTGTATTATTACCCTGTCGTGCAGGGACCTGTCGTTTAGAGAAAAATTATCAGTGGAAAGTAGTGGAAATGATAAAATGCATAACCGAGCGCTCAACCTATTCTGGTCATAAAAACTAGAAGTACGACTTCTCTGCTATTAAACTACGAATTTCCTGAAAAACTGAAATATTTAATTTTCACTCTCTCTTTCAGACGCAGTAGGGTCAGACTAAGGCTCCAAATGGCTCTTAATATCTACCAAAATATTGCTACAAATATATGAAACATTAACTACTTATAAAAAGAAAGTGATGCAATTTCAACAATATTTTTAAGATAAACAATCTTAAAATAAAAAATAATTAAATTAATTAGGTAGTTAATTTTTTCAACTAATAGTGCTACCGAACACACTCAATTAAAAAAAAAAAATTAAGAAATACTGTGAAATGGGATTGTAGTGATTGTGGAAACAAACTTTTTTGAGAGATACGCCTTCTTGTCCTTTTGTAGGCGAAACTATCGCATTAATAAAAACTTCTCTTTCTCATAGCAGTCAATGATCGTGTTCCGACATGGTTATTACTAAAGCTAAGTATAATGCAGCCTTCGCTTTGTTGGTGCTTATTATTATTATTATTATTATTTTTTTTTTTTTTTTTTTTTTTTTTTTTGAAAATTTATTTAAATCTTTTTCTGTGCCATCTATTCAATTATTTATGGATAAAAGGTAAAACATTTTCGATTATTTTATTAAAGAAGATGTTTAATTTCAATCCACATTTTCATACATAGTTCTTTTACGAGTTACTATTCAAACAATAAAAATTATATTTTAAGGAGGGAGAGTGCAAATGTTATTTTTCGTAATTTGTCTGATAACTGAAGATCTGTGACTACCCCAACCGATATTATAAGAATGAAACTCTGCAAAGAGCTCTTGGTATCAGAAACAGACTAATTCCGTTTCTAAAAAACGAAGAGTTACTCCACCCTCAAGAATTTTAAATACGCAACAAAATCGCTCTATTACTTTACATCTCGATTTTTAGATTGCGTAATACAAGAAAAAGATCATATTTTAGAATCTAGAAAATATTTTGTTCGAAAAATAAGATGCATTTTTTTCAGCAGAAATATATATATTTTTGTAAAATGTTAAATCCAAATTTGGAATAACGGGATTTGTTTTTCAAAATTATTTATTATCTTCATACTGTATCTTATGAGGGCTCCTGTTGAACATGCCACCATTTACGCTAGTAGTTTAAACAAAATTTATTAATTGCTTTCAAAACAAAAATGTTTAGCCGAGTTTTGGAAAACAAAAACCTTCGGCTGAATTCCCGACTACATTTTTGGTGCTGCCATCTGTTAGATATAAAATGTAAGTATAACTTACATCACTTCTCTCCTGGCAGGATCGTGACCAAAAAAATTCCTTTAGGCCAATTCCTCCCCCACCCCCCCCTCCCTCCACTCCAGGTTCATGTCGCACCACCCCAACTAATTTGGAAAATCCCCCCCCCCCATTTTAAATTTGGTGGATTTTAATATTTCTAAATTTGTGGTACTAAAAGATGTTATTAGATTATGTTGGTTATCAAATGAAAAATAATGATGAGATGAGAACTTTATTATATACGTTATTTAATTGGAATTCTTTAAACAAAATTTTGAAAGTCGAAAAAGTCACTATCCTAATTATCCTAAACAAAGACTTACAAATTAAAACAACATCTGGCATGTATTGAAATGTCTTGTTTGCGGTACAAAATTTCAATAAAGTAGAAAATATAAAGTGTAACATATATCGTCAAAAAAAAAAAAAAAAAAAAGATTTTCAACAATGTATTATATTAAAATTTATAACAAAAATAAATAAAAATATGGATAAGTGTTTTTTCGTACTTTTTATACCCCTTTTTTATTTTCCATCAAATTTATTTTAAAGTACTTTATTAATCTTTTCCAAACAAATAAAAATCAAAAATATTTCACTTTTATGTATAAAACAAAGTTATGAAAGTTATATACGAAATACACATGTAATGATAAAGAATTTTGGCTTATGATATGATAATGACAATTTACTTACTCTATGTTTCGTTAAATATAATTTTATAAAGCTTGTAGGGACCATTTCTGCATTTGAAATAGATACAATGAATGAAATATTTATCTGAGCATAGAACCATGAAATTCTAAAACCGTGTGTCCTAGCTGATGATTTTAGCAATACTTATTTTCTTTATAAAATGCATATAACCTATACGCTCTCTATCCCTATCTTTCTGTCTGTGGATCTATAAAAACTTACTTAAGATTGGAGTAGAGCTCTGAAATTTTCAACACAAGAAGTTTTGGCTTTTTAATTTTATGTATATCAAACATAATGTTAAAATTTTAATTAGTTCTTTTTTAATTTATTTATTTTTTACAAAGTGACTTCAAATAGAGATACAGCTCTGAAATTTTCAACATAAGTAGTTTTAGCCTTCTAATTGAACTTTTGAAAAACAGAATGTTAAAATTTCAATTAGTTATTTTTTAAATAATTTTCTTAATTAATTTTTTTTTTTTTACGAAACGACTTCTAATAGGGCTACAGTTCTGAAATTTTCAACATAAGTAATTTTGGCCTTCTAATTGGTCTTTTGAAAAATAGAATTTTAAATTTTTATTTAGTTCTTTTTTAATTAATTAATAAATATTTTACCTAACGATTTCTAATAGGGCTACTCAACATAAGTAGTTTTAGCCTTTTAATTGGACTTTTGAAAAACAGAATAGTAAATTTGTATTTAGTTCTTTTTTAATTAATTAATAAATATTTTACAAAATGATTTCTAATAAGGCTACAGCTCTAAATTTTTCAACATAAGTAGTTTTGGCCTTCAAATTAAACTTTTGAAAAACAGAATTTTGAAATTTTATTTGTTTTTTAATTAATTCAATACAAATATTAATTATAAATTATTAATTACAAATTACAATTATTAATTACAAATATTTTACAAAACGGTTTCTAAATGGGCTACATTTCTGAAATTTTCAACACAAATAGTTTTGGCCATCTAATTGGACTTTTGACAAAAAGAGCATTAAAATTTTATTTTGTTTTTTAATGAATTTTTAATTAATATTTTCACAAAAAGTGACTTCTAATAGGCCTAGAGAGCTGAAAGTTTCAACATAAATGGTTTTGACCTTCTAATTTTGCTTTTTACAAACATCACGTGTTAAAATACTCTTAAAGGGGTGTTGTATTATAGTTATTAACGGGGGATTTTTTTATTGTTTCTCAACAAGGGAGGGGCTTCTAATATTAAGGTTTTACGTAGCAATAAGGTTTTAGGGTATGAAGCGACCTTGTGCTTACGCAGCAATGAACCTTTTATCGAGCAAAGCGAGCTCATGTTTGCATAGCAATGAACCTTTCAACGAGTGAAGTAAGCCAGTGCTTATGTGTCAATGACTTTTTTAGCGAGCGAAGCGAGCTCAATTTTGCTTGTCGATGAATCTTCCTGCGAGCGGAGCACCAAAAATTGGGGCCTATACTCCAATGACGGATTTCCGCAACGCGGGGCCTCACAGCTGGCTAAAATATTACACATGGTAAAATTTCGTGGCGAAAAACGGGTATTTAGCTAGTCAGAATATAAAATTAATAAATAACTGTTGTTAATATTTCATTTGGAAATCTAATCAATATTTAAAAAGCTAAATTTGAAAAAAAAAAAAAAATCTTATATAGTTACATATCCCACTGAAAATAATCCAAAGGGGGTTTATACTCTAAACGACTTTCTTAAAAGAAGGAGTATCATATACTAGTGGGGTAGGCACATATAAGGCAGCAAGAGTCTTTCCTTTAATATTCCAAAATATTTTTCTGTTCACACAATGACCAATTTAAAATCCATTATATATAATAAGCACTAAGTATCCTATATCTAGTGAAATTTGCCGCATTTCTCCAGTTTCTCCCCCCCCCCCCCAACAGATGAGCAGCGAGGAGAGGTGGGAGGGAGATGCATGCTCACCTCTTTTACACGTCTTCGGCGGGCACCCGTGCTTATTATTTTTACTAATTGAGTTAAAAAAGCAAAGCTGCTTTGAATATATTGCAAAGTTCAATTAAGTGATGGTTTTTTTTTTTTTTGGGGGGGGGCAACATCTGGCACCTGGCAGGGTCTATATAAATGCAAAATTTAGTGATTTTTAAGCAACTTAAAAGAGCCATTTCAAAAATCAACGTTCTTACCCTAACACCTTGAGAGTCCCAGCACCAGTCAATTTTTTATCGGAATCGATTGCTTGTTTTCCTTTTTTTTTTTTTTATTGGTCGAAAAACGAAATTTCTATACTCATTAAGTTCTTAGTTAGGACAAATGTTCACAATGAAAAGCGAGAGGTTCACAATCAAGATCCTTTCAAATGGTGTTGTTAAAATTACAAGCAAAAGAGAAAAAACTGAAAGTACCAGATTACAATTTTTGTTCTTCAAAAATGTTATTTACGATGGTTTTGGTTCGCGTTTCGAGAAGAACCATTCAAGATGATTCAAATTTGACACCTGGAAATCAGCTATTACAAATAAACATCATTGGTTTAAGGTTTGGATGACTCATAATTAGCCACAAACTCGTATGAGTTCCAATTCTTAATTTTTATGTTTTTGTTTACTTTAGAAGGGTGGATGGATAGAGTTTGAGAGAAAGCGAAGCACAAATAAGGCTGATGTCCATCTTACTAAATTGTGATACTTAGAGAGGTATGCCATCTTTTGAGTCGATATACCTATCCCTCCCATGCAAGGGAAAACGTAACTCCCAATTCCTTGGTTACGTCTTTATTTGTACATGTCTAATACTCTAATACTTTGATACAAAACAGTTATATTCTGATTACACAAAAGCGCCATCTATTGGGCGTATATTGCAAAACAATTCTTAACAAGAGGTATCAACCTATTTACCTTTGCATTTACACCCCTCCCTCCCCATTCCATCACATACTTTTTATTGCAATAATCGACTCTGAGCATGGAGAGCAGGGCCTGATTTACCATTAGGCCTACTAGGCCCCCAAATTTTGAAAGTTTTCTGAAAATTTTAAATATAATGGTCTTTTTATGGGAAGTACTGAACAAAAATAATAAAAAATGTTTAGTTACACATCCGCAAATTCCATATTTTTTTTAGTTACACATCCGCAAATTCCATATTTTTTATAGTCACAGAGAGTTAAGTTAAATAGATTAACCTAATAAAACCTAATTAAGCAAATCTTTCCGGTTCAGCCAATCATTTACAACTTCTTCATATATACACGGAGAAAAGGGCTTTACGCCGCTGTTCTACTTCTCTCTCCTCTTGTAAAGAGATGTTCACCAACCATATGCTACTTCTTATATTATGAAATGAAATAGTCTTTGTGATTGGTTGGTTTGCAATCTCTTCCGTGGACTTTTTTGAACTTTTTTGGCCCTCCTTTTTGGTGAGATCATGAAAACAGTGGAAAGGTTTTTTAAAATTCAAGTTCTTATAAAACGCAGTAACTGACACAGAGCCATTGGAATTTTAGACAAACTTTATCAAGACATCACGAAACACACAAATACACGACTTCCTCAAAGGAAGTTAACCACGCATCCCCACATTCTTCAAACTGAAACTAAAACCAAAACTAGAAATGCGAACTAAAACTACAAAAACACTACAGTTACAATCAATTACATTTTCGATATGCTTTAAAAGCATGACGTAATAATTTCTTGTTCCGTGACCGAAAACTCTTGTTAATGCACAACATACGGCCCCATCGGTCACAAAACAAGATAAGTTTAAAACAAACAAAAATAAAGATTTACACAAATTAACACACTGTAAAAATCTTGTACACAATTTCTTCAAACTTATTTTTAAGCAAGGGTTTAGTTAAAAAATCTGCATCATTCTCCTTAGAACAAATATACTTAACATCAAACAAATTTTCATCTTTCAATTGTCTTATAAATTGATATTTTTTATCAATATGCTTTGTTTTGATGTTCTCTTGATTATTCTGTAAAAAATACAAAGCTGATTGGTTATCACAATATTGCAAAGGTTTAATACAACCACACAAACCCATCTCATTTAAAATTCTAGAATACCACAAAACTTCTTTAATACTTTCGGTTAAGGCAACAAATTCCGATTCCATGGAACTTAACGCGATACATTTTTGTTTTGATGATTTCCATGCAAATGGAATTCCTTCAAAAGAAATTACATAACCACTATTAGAAAGTCGGTTTGTGTAATTGCATCCCCAATTTGCATCAGAAAAAGAAATCAAATTTGAACTACGTACATTTGAAATGTTGATCTTATAGTTCTTAGTTAAGAATACATAATTCATAATATCAACAACATATTTCCAGTGTTGAAAAACATAACCATTACAAAATTGTGACATGATATTAACAGCTAAAGATATATCAGGTGTCTAAATCGACTTGCTAAGAAAGATAAACAACCAATCATTGATCTATAAGGAAATTTCTTCATTAACTCATTTTCTACAATCTCATCTTCCTTAATTTTACTAGGTAGAATTGAACCAACTTTAAATGGTAGCTTAACAAAACTTTTAGGAAGATCTTTAAATTTCAACATTAATCTTTCTATATAAGTACATTGATGTAAATGCACATAATTATTAATAGTTTCAAAATTTACTCCAAGTAAATATTTAATATTACCCAAAATAGTTATATCCAATTTCTTTGCAATTAAATTAATCACTTTATCTAGCACATTTTTGCATTTAGAAAATAAAACAATATCATCTACATAAACAACCAAAATTACATCAGAATTTAAACGATATACACAATTAGACCATTGTAAGTTTAAAAAACCAATTTCTTTCAAAATATGATCAAGTTCTATATTCCATTCTCTGGAACTTTCATGAAGACCATAAAGTGCTTTTAACAATAAACAAACTTTGTTTTCAGAACCTTTTTCAATATAACCTTTAGGTTGTTGCATATAAACAGGCTGTTTGAGAGAACCATACAAATATGCTGATTTCACATCTATTTGGCAATGATACCAACCTAGCATAGAAATCAACAAGATGTATAATAACTTTATAATTGAGAAATTAACAACAGGTGAAAAAACATCATTATAATCAATACCAGCTTTCTGTTTAAAACCTTGAGCAACAAGCCTTGCTTTATACCTTTTTGGAACATTGTTTTCATCCTTTTTAATATTATAAATCCACTTACTTCCAATAATATTTTTACCTTGTGGTTTATCTACCAATGTCCATACATTTCTTTGTTTTATAATTTCCAGTTCCTCATTCATTGCTTCATCCCATTTCGCTTTTTCATTACAGATTTGAGTGTCCTCATATGTTTTAGGTATTTCTACATTATAACACTCTAACAACATATTTTCTGGAAATTCAGTATACTCACATTCATCATCAACAATAGAATTAGAGGTACAAGTTTCACTTTCAACGGATTGTACAGGATCAGTTTTAGTAACATTAGCATGTACAATATTTGGTTTAAATTTAAACAATTCAGGATCAAAAACTAGTTTATTTTCTTTACAATATTTTTTGACATCTTGTATACTATACATTATTTTGTCATCAGGCGTGTGATACGAAACAAACAGTTTTTGAGATTTGGTTCTAGGTTTTTCAACTCTTCTCCAATCCGTAATATCAAGAGGAGCTAAATGCTTAGTATTTGTTTCTGGTGTGGTTTGTCTGTCCTCAAGTTCAGACATTTCATTTTGATTATCTGTATCAACACGTTCTGAATCAAAATGTGTATCAAGTTTAAAAGTCACATAGTCATACTTATTTTTCCCAAATAATGCTAACACCCCATTTTGTTCTTCATCTATTCTAACATGAACCGTTTCTATAACGCGTCTTTCCTTAGGCAAATATATTCTGTAACCCTTAGTATTTATACCATACCCAACTAAGATTCCAGGTTTTGCTCTAGGTTGCAATTTATTCCGGTGAACTTTTGGTACATGGGCAAATGCTAAGGAACCAAATACTTTAAAATGTTTAACCGATGGTTTAAAATTTGTCCATATTTCATTTGGTATGACCTTAGTTAAAGCATGTTCTGATCGATTTTTGACATGTACAAAAGCCAAAAGAGCTTCAGCCCAAAACTTGGGTTGTAAACCACTGTCCTGTAACATGGCTCTAACACCATTCATTGCAATTTTATTAAAAACCTCACATAAACCATTTTGCTCTGGAGTGTAAACTGAAGTTCTTTCAATTTTAACACCCAAACCATTTAAGAAATTTTCAAAATCTTGGTGGCAAAATTCGAGTCCATTATCCGTTCTAATACACTTAAGTTTACAATTTAGTTGCCTTTCAGATTTAACTAAATATTTCTTAAAGCATTCTAATACATCAGTTTTATTTTTCAATAAATAAACATTTACTTTCCTACTATAATCATCAATAATGCTTAAATAATAGCGGTTCCCACCCAAAGATGTTACCGGTGATGGTCCCCATAAATCCATATGTACGCGTTCTAAAACACTTTTAGTATTGCGTTCATATTTATAATTTCTCTTAAGAGATGTCCTAATTGATTTAGCAATTTGACATATATTACAAATTTTATCATGATCTTTGAAATTCAGATTTTCAATTCCTTTAACACTGTTATGTTTACACATACTGGCAATTGTATTTACATTTATATGACAAAATCTACGATGAATAATATCAATATCTAAATCACTAGTAAATGCAACACTTTCATTTTTAGGATAACCACTCACAACATACAATTTATCAACTCTAGGAGCACTAAAAAAAATACTTATTATTAACATCGTATATCACCATCTTATTATTTCTCCAATTAATTCAGTTGCCAGCTATATCTATATTTGCTCCACTTATCAAATTACGACGCATGTTTGGAGCATACAACACATCGTTTAAATTAATATCTACATTACCTTTTGGGTCAAGGACAGTAAATATGATATTCCCCACTCCTTTAATTTCAGATGTGCAGTTTTTATCACCAACCATCACTTTCTGGGGAGGAAGTTCTTTGAACGTAGAAAACATTTCTCGCTCTTTGCAGAAATGTGAAGTGGCTGCCGAATCAATCAAAAATTCCACTGGTTTAGTTTCTGTTGAAGCGACTAGTTCACTTTCAAGCTGTTCTGCTTCTATGTAGAATGATTCATTTCTCTGTGGATTTCTTGCTTTCTTCTTTTTAAAACATCTGGCCTCTGAATGTCCAAATTTCTTACAGTAATAACAGGTAAGTGGCGGCCCCATTCGACTATCTGGTGATGGTTTCATTTTGATGCCTTCTGTGCCCAGTACACGACCACTGCGTACATGATGATGGTTCTTTGCATTCTTTTGCTTCATTTTAGAAAACATGGCATTTTCGACGTTAGTTGGAATTTCCACTCCATCTTTATGTTTCAGCTCAATACGGCCGGACTCGGTTATGAGTTGCTTAGATATGTTTTCCATTTTAAATTCATCATCTTTTATTCTATACAGTATCTGCACTAGATTTTCATAATCGGGTGAGAGACGTCGTATCAACTGGAAACAGGCAAGTAGTTCAGGAATTTCAAATCCAGCATCTTTGATTTCGTGTTTTTTATCAGTGACACGCTGGCAGTATATTCCAATTGTCTCATTTACTGGATCAAATCGAAGCGAGAAAAATTCATCGATGAGGCTGGCTAAACGTGCTCTTGACTGGGGTTCAAAATTATCTTTAAGGAGATTCCAGGCTATTTTTCCATTTTCTGTTGACGTAAGCAATGTCTGATATTTTCTTTCAATACCTTGAAAAATAGTAGTATACGCCCTTTGTTTTCTCCAACGTAAATCTCTTTTATCGCGTTCTGTGGCATCTTCAGATAATTCTTCTTCAGTTCCATCGATGAATTGCCAGCAGTTTCGATCCATTAATAACACCTTCATGTCCAGCTTCCATGAACTATAATTGAAGTCTGATAGTTTCGGAAATGTAAAGTCATTGTCTCGTGCCATTTTTGATCGTTACTTTTCGATCGTTTAGAAAAATAATTTGAACTCTGTGTCAGAAATTAAAATCAAAGGTGGACAAGGCCCATAATCTTGTTAAAATTCAAGTTCTTATAAAACGCAGTAACTGACACAGAGCCATTGGAATTTTAGACAAACTTTATCAAGACATCACGAAACACACAAACACACGACTTCCTCAAAGGAAGTTAACCACGCATCCCCACATTCTTCAAACTGAAACTAAAACCAAAACTAGAAATGCGAACTAAAACTACAAAAACACTACAGTTACAGTCAATTACATTTTCGATATGCTTTAAGAGCATGACGTAATAATTTCTTGTTCCGTGACTGAAAACTCTTGTTAATGCACAACAAGGTTGCTTTGTATTATTTACAATTATTGTTATAAAATTAAGTAATCTTTATTATTATATAATTTGGGAACCCTGTGGTAAAATGTAAGTTTAAAATACAGGAAAGTGTGTTTTAAAATCAGTGTTCATGGGGGGTCTTGATTAATTCAAAAGTTTTGAGGAAATCAAGATCATATTAATTAAAACAAAAAAATCGTGTAAAAGTAAACTATGAGTTTGAATTGTAAAAAGTTAGTCTTAACGAATATAGCTTGATCTGGTAATATTGGGACGTAAAGAAATAAATATTTGCTATTGGGGGCCCCTCTCTGAATGTTGGGCCTAAAGTAAAATTTTTTCTAAATCGGGCCCTGATGGAGAGGGTACCCTGATTTAAGGATCAGACCTTAAATATATTGCAACATGATAAAATATAGGACCCCAACCCTTACTGACCCAAAAATGGACAGTTGAAACACAAAATTCGTTCAATCTTGAAACTTTGGTCATAACATCTTTTTGGTAGTAGAACACAAGATCCGACGAGTCCCCAAAATTTAAAGGGGTGGAACACTGTTTTTGAATGGGTGGGTCGGGGGGTGGTTTAAAATCCGCTGAAAATTGAACTTTTAAATATTAGTCGAGTGAGGTATTATTTTTTAAGTATTTTTTGTGCTGAATCGAATGAAATAACTTTCAGATAAATTGGAACACTTCTCTTTAAAATATAATAGGTTTTGTGGGTAAAATATTTGAAAATCATTAAATTGATCAAGCAAAATGCATTGAAGGAATTTTTATTGAGTAAAAATTAAAATTAGTTTCTCGATTGGTAATTTTTTAAAGGAAACTTTTCTGATCAATTAAGGCAAACAATGTTTGACACTTGTTCATTCAATTTTGGATTCCAGTGCTCGAATTAATTACCAACAGCTACAAACAATTTCAACACTGTCTGAAAATAAGGGAATCGTTCTCGTCAAACAATTTAAAATGCTGTCTGATGTCCACGAGTTCTCATTCATCGTCTTAAATGAGCTTTTCCTTATCAAAGTAAATGATAACGCTCCTTCCCCTTATATTGTAGCTTGGACAATCACAAAATGGTGTAAAATAGAAAATATTTCTGGTTTGCATTGGTTTTCTGAAACAATTATAGTCAATCAATACAGTGATAAATCTAGCATTATCACTCTACCTTTTTTTTTATGCACCTCCTTCAGCTTTTAAAACTGTATATACAGCTTTAGTGATTGCAATTGATGCTGAACAACTTCCTGGTTTGAAAACTATTTTTATAGCTTTTGACTTGCCTTTATATATGAAGGTATTGGATAGGCCTATTAATTGGCATTAACTCTATCAGTCCCACCGTTATCATTACTGCAGAAAGTTGTGATGAGAATAGAAGGATTTCATTTACTAATGCCCTTGCTTGGTTCAATCGGATACATAATGGTAGATTCTGAGCTACAAGAGTTGCTGTCTGTTGTGTACGCTGAAAATACTACAAAACATATACTTTCAGGGAGCGCTTGTTCTCAAGCTGTCAGAGCACACATTTTGTTTGCTATAGCTCAGTATAATTTACATCTGAAGGACATGTACATGGATGAAGAGGAGAGATGGGCAGTGAAAGGAGTAATAAAGGATTTCAAAAACTCTGTCATAACAAGAGAAACAATTCCATCTGATCCTAACATTGCAAACCTAACAAAAAAAGTGTGGGAGTTCTTGGAACGTATCAAGTAGAGAAGTTCCACAGTTCAGTTGAGGATCTAGTACCTTGAAATGATAACACTGATTAAAAAATTCATACATGCAGAAAGGACTGGTGATTGGGAGATGCATTTGATGACTGTCAAATATATGGTTCCATATTTTATTGCAAGGAGACACATTCACTATTCAAAAGCATGCCTTATTTATCTGTAGCAAATGTTTCCTCAATTGCAAAAACATGTTTCAGTCTGACTATCAAAAGTTTACAAAGGAATATTTCGCTATCAGGAGAACCAACAAATTTTCAATGGTATTTCACCGGATATGGTCATTGATCAAACTGTTAATCGAAAGTTCAAAGTTGTGGGAGTTATTGTTCAAAGACGGTTCACTGAGGATGTCTTGAGTTCACATATTTTAAGGAAACCGGCAATGTCACATATTACCTAAGCACTTGAAATTTTTTAGTCATTACATTTTTTATAACATGTAGATGCTTGGGAAACTTGTGTGAAACGAGACAACAATTACATTATAAAAATATAGAAACGGTCGAAATTAATTAATCCTTTTTCTAAATCAGCTACAGTTGTAGTATCTTTTGGGACAGTCATCACTAGTATAAACTTGATTAACTGTCACTTGTCAAAAGGTATTGGTCAGAAGATTATGTCACAATTCGTTAAAATAAATTTTGGAGAAGTAAAAATGAAAAGAAGCGATAATATGCGATCCCTTGCTACAGTAAATCCCTTAATTCGAATAAATGAAAAAGTAATCAACAATGTTCCTATGATACTGATGTTACTGTTTCTATCAAATTCACAGAATAAAAAACAGTTAATCAAGATGCTCACACTTGTTCTTCAAAGCAACAATATTGAGGTGATGCAGATATTCTTATTCTTCGAACAGCCTTAGAGAAATTTACCGAATTTCAGCCTGCTATAGTCAGCCAAGGTTTAATCTCAACGCACGTCTTAATCCAAATGATTGCTCTTGCCTCAGAGGAGAAACTTATATTACTATTGAAGCCGAAAATAGGACGTGTTACAGTATAAATTTATTACTCAAAAAACTTACAGCCGCAATATCCAAAAGTTGAAAACTACATTCTCCTTACCCATGGATGCGATATCAGTGGATGCAAAACTACAAATGCAATCCATAGAAAAGAGGAAAAACAGTTTTTAAGTTGTTTCAAACTAACAGTACATTAATGGACTATATCAGAATATTCTCCAAATCGAATGCCTACCACGAAAGGTGCTGGAGAGCGTTTTTTTATTCTTTCGTAAAAGGGGCAAAGGATCGTAACCTTGACCAATTTCGCCACAATTTTTTCCAGAGGTCACTTCAGAAGAAGACAGCCACATTGGAATCCTTGACGCCCCAGCTCCGCAAGTGCAGCTCAGCACTCATATAGAGTGTACTACAAAATATAGAAATGGCTCAGCTACCACCTACTTCCAGGAACTTGGGATTGGATTCATCGAGAGGGTGAATTACAGCCTGAAAAAAAACTTTATAACCTGCCACTGATGCAATACTCAAACTGATTTCTTGTACATCTAAAAGATATTGTTCAACCCAACAGTGCAGTTATATCAAAAGTGGTGTGCGTTGTTCTGCTTTCTGCAAAAACTGTGAAGGAATTACCAGCAGTAATTCTGAAACGAATGACTTTGACAATGATGATTCTGGACAGTTTTGCATCCATGATGAAATAAACTCAGCGACTCCGATGTTGATAGTTTATGTGAGTAAGATGATAAAAATTAATAATAATTTGTAAATTAAAACCTTTTTGTACAGTAAAATTTATGTTGGTGTTTTATATGGATTTGCGAATATTTTGCCCATAAAACCCATTATATCTTAAAAATCAGTGTTCCGATCTATCTGTTGTTGTTGTTTCTAATCTCCCTTTTGTCTGACGAAGTCAGACAATATCAGTGAAGCCATTGACAGTAATGAAGTCTGACACTAGTTGTGGACAGTTATAAATGTCCTCCCAGTCCAATCCAAGGCAGTCCAAAATGTGCTGAGGTGATGCCTGTTCTTTTTGGCATTTAGGGCAAAGAGGAAAATTTTTGCTTCCCCCAGAATATGTGAGGCCTTTAAGGTGACCACTAGCAAGTCGGGACAGACGGGTATTGGTGTGCCTATCACAAGGAAGATCTATCTGTAAGTTATTTCATTGGATTCAGCATAAAAAATGCATTAAAAAAACGTTTCCTCACTCGACCAATATCGAAAAGTTTAATTTCGGAGAGAATTTACCCGCCTCCACCCTCTCCCTCTCAAAAACAGTGCTCCACCCCTTTCAATTTTGGGGACTCATCAGATCTTGTATTCTACTGTCAAAAAGATGTTATGACCGAAGTTTCAAGAATGTACGAATTTTGTTTTTCAAATATCGTATTTTTCTTGTACTAAAGACACTGTTATATAGTATAGGAACTCCCACCCCAGATTTTAATGATGATATTGCACAATAAAGGGTACAATCCTTCCCCCCCTCCCCAATCTCCAAAAATAAACCTTAGAGAAACTGTTACATACTAAATTAACTCCCCACCACGATTTTTATAGGTACTATTACATAACAATGGTAGGATCACCCCCCCCCCCTCCCCTTCTCCTTCCAGGTTTTAAAGATTATGTCACATACTAAATGGTAGCCCCCTCTCCCCCTCATATACAAAATATTTATTGTTTTGTTTCATTTACGATAAACACTAAAATTTTCCATATTCTTATCACCCCCCCCCCTCAATTTTATTGACGCAGTTTGCATCCTGAAACCCCTCTGTAGGCACCCCTGCATTAGGAGGAGTCAGGGCAGTGTCGGCTCATCGCATAGGCGCCAACTACACGGGGGCAAAGGTGCGATCGGAGCCGTGCTCCATTAACAGGATGGGTGAAGGCATCCTTTCACCCCGCTCCAAAAATTTGTAAAAATGTGTTTTTCTAATCAGTGCTAGAAGTGTGGGTAGACGCGGGGTGACACGCGTCCCCCCACTTCTAAAAACACTTAAATCCACACCCCCCCCCCCACGTTTAAAAACTCTCAATCGGTCTAAAAACTACTAAAGAAAAATAACATTAATCTTTAAATGTAGTAATAATGAAAAGAGGTGATATAAAAGTTTTCAAGTATAAAAAAAAAAATATTTATGTTGTATATGTCTATCAAACTGTTATAAAAATGTATTATATTACTTTGTATAAAGATGTAAGTATTTTTATTTACAAATACTGCTCCAGTTAGTCAACTTTTAACTTCGAAGGAACTTTCTTTTCAGTTAAATTTCTATTCTTGTTTCATATAAAGACTATGTTTTTTTTTTTTTTTTTTTTTTTTTAAAGATTTTTTTTTTTTTTTTTTTTTTTTCTTTTAATTTTTTATTCTTTATTAATTTAATTTCATGAAAATATGCACATTTGGAAGCACTATTTAAATATAAAAAACCAGTTATGTATATAATGTTGAAGTATAACTTAACTTTATCTCTTACTTTCAAGTAAAAAACTAAGTCGTGGAATATTCATTAAAATAACAATAAATTTTGAATCCTAGTTCAAAATTAGTGTTAAAAAGTATAAATTATTTCTTTACTAGTTATAATTACGTATATTTTATTGTAAATATTAACATTTAGCATGGGGGGAGTGCACTTATCCCCACCAACTTTTGAGCATCCCCACACTTTTCTTTTCCCACTTTTACCACTGTTTGTAATATAAAATATAGCTTAAAAAAGACATTTTGTAATTTTCTAATGAAAGTAAATCCCATAAGAAATAGAAAGTAAACACAATACTTGTAAGCCCCACTGACACTATCCACCCCTCTCTCCCAAATGAGAATCAAATAAGTATGGCATCTCTTTTGTCCAATTTCATAAAATATATACGGTGAATTAACTAACTATAGTGCTCTTACTTTTTCCATCAACTGTTTTTGAACTAATTTTATACAAATAACTTCGTTACATAAAGCCCTTATCACATGGCAAGAATTTCGGCCAACCCAACTCTCAATCCAACCGTATGTCCAACTTGAAACCAGTTTTTGAGCTCCGCGAGTTGGCGTAGGGTTGCCATAGTTGGGTGAAGAGTTGATAGTAATTTCTATCTTCCGACCGCCATAAACATAACTTTATGCTCATGTTTGGCACAAATTTATGCCTACTAGAGTTGATTTATTTTCCAGGGCCGTACCAAGGATTTTTTTTTTTCGGGAGGGATACGCGCACCCATACTCCGAAACTATCTGTAATAATGTTTTATAAAATAATTGTTGATAATACTCTTAGATTAAATACCCTTATTTAATTAATTCAATAAATATTAACTTATTAATTATACAGTGCTATTGATCTACGTTTTTCTTAGTAGATAGAAAGAATCTAAATTTTATGAACTTTCATTTAAAGTATTGTAAAGATTTTTTTTCCCGAGGTATTTATAAGTATTTTTAAGGTTTCTTTTCTGAGGAATTTATAAGTATTTTAGAGGTATTCTATTAAGTGGAAGTCATAGTAAAGATCATTCTCTCTACTCGCTATGTTGCAATCCCCGGGCCGGTCAGAATTTGTGAAAAATGTGCCAGTCTTCTTCGGAAGATTTTTTTTAAGTATTTAAATTTGTTTTCAATATAACTAAGTGCTTTACTTAACATTTAAGGTTAAGTATATATTATTATTCCAGCTGTTATTTTTTAATAAACGTGATAGTTATATAAGGATGGATGGATATTCTATATTTTACAGTTTATTTTTTTATTATTATCATTAAATCAACTACCATTTGTTTATGGAAACCAAGTTCACTCAAAAAGGATATAATGAAAAGAGAATAATTGTTATAATTATTTATAATAATTATTAAAATTTGATCAATAATAATATTGAAAATTTGCGTCGGCATGAATCTAAAATCACAGGCCCGATTTTATGTCAAAGTACGCCCCTGCTTCTAACCCAGTGCATTTAGAAACTACTTAGTAATGAAACATTGAGATTTGGTGGGAAGGTACTAAAATGATTACTTAATGAAAGGTCATAAATTGTTTTCATTTAATGCCTATCTATTATAAACGAAAATTAAAATAGCAAAAGACAAAACCAGGTGGAGTTGCTATATATGCATTGCAGTAAGGATTTCAAATATAAGATAAAATATATTATACGCTATTTTCGAGTTTTTAATTTATGTCAATTCATTAAGTGATCATTTTCGTACCAACTCTCAAGGTTTTATAGAAAATAGTATCTAAATGCACCGAGCTAGAAGGTTGTAACATAGCGAGAATAGGGAATGATCCTTACTAGGAATTCCCTCTTAAGGTATATTTACCTACTAAATAGTGCAGAAAAAACCTCATATAGGTTTTCCATAATACATTTGTCCCAAGATTTTTTTTTATAGATACATGGATATGTTTAAAGTTTCTTTTCAGAGCTATTTATAGGTATTTTAGAGGTATACGATTAATTTCTACCTGCTTAATGCAGTATTAAACCTCATACAGTTTTCCGCAATACCTCAATCCCAAGGTGTTTTACATGTATTTTCGAAAATTACCTTTAAGCAGGGTTGACATGGTTTAAATCAAGTTTTTTTTAAAGAATAATTAAAATTGTATTTTTTTTTTTTATATAATTACTTTTTAAATTATTTGTAAATAACTTCTACTTTTAACCAAAAGTTTTCCATTCCAAAGATATGTTTTTCAAAAGGAATTTATGGAAAATGTAACAGTTATAGAATAAAGGTGAATGCAGAAAAAAAAATTATATTGTATTGAAGGAAGTTTAAGTAACTCTTACTGAAAAAGCAACTACAGCAAATTTTGAGAGATTTTTTTTCTTCTTTTGGAGCTGTACAATTGTTTCATAACAGACTGGGCTTAGAAAAAGCAGCTAACTGATTTTTTGGTTCAAAATGTTAAAATCCTAAATTTGGGGCATTTTTTAATGGGCATACAGAATCTAGTTTTCTATCATTTTTAAGAAAATCAGTAAATGAAATACCTACATTCTTGATGTTTTTGTGAATGAAAAATTATACGAATACTATATAGATAGAATGAGTTAAAATCTATTTTAAAATAAATCTTGTAATTAATGACTATTGAAAAGTAAGTTCTATACTAATCTAATTGATATGTTTTATAATTGTTCAAAATTATTAATTTAATTTAAATCATAGGCTGCATTTTAAATTTGTTTCTAACATAGAGGTTTTGTGTTTTAACAACTTATTTCTAAACATTAAAAATATATTTTTGAACAATTTATCACCATATACTGATGAATGTAAGAGCAATAGTCCATGTATTATGTAGTAAATAATTACCATTGTATTATACTGTATACATTGAATTTAAAAAATATTTTAAAATAAAATATATGATTTGAATGGCCACATAAGTAGCAACAATTGTTTATTTACTTAGTTTAAATTATTTTCAGAAAGAATATCAATTGTTATTTGAACATTTTTTATTCTAGTTAATATCAAATTTTATTTATAAATATGTATACATGTAATTAGAAAAGGATTAAAAAAAAAAAAATTCTACCAAAAAAAGTGACTTTTTCCCAACCCTGCATTTAAGTGAACATAAGTTTTTTTCCTGCGATTTTTTTTTTATAGAAACCTTAAAAGGTTTCTTTAAAAATCCAACAAGAGAACATTTTTACATTTTAAAACTGTTGAGCTAGTCATTTTTGAGCATTTACTGAAATTTTTAAATCATTGAAATATAAATTTAGAACCAAATAAATCATTTTGATTTATATATGTTATTTTTAAAAAAAAGATGTACAACGTACAAATTTTATGCTTCTTTCCCTTCGAAGTTTAAGTAAAAAAAGTGACAGAATTTTAAAAACTACATATTTACTATTCTCAATATCTGTTCTAAAATTCCTATTATAACTTTATTTGAGCAAAACAAAACTTTTAACAATTTATACAGAGTAACTGCATTTTCTGAACAAGAATTTCTGTTAGGAGATCATTTATGTAAAGTTCCCACAGCAAATGTCTGAACGTGTACAAGTTATGTCACTGGCACAAGTGTGGAGTACATTGCTTTTCATTGACTAAAAGCAAAACCACTCTTGGAAACGGGTTTATGTCCAAGCAAATAGCATGATCCTGAAATGAGAAATAAATATTACATTCTATGTACTGTGCTGTAACACATATAATATTAATTTATATACCGCAGAAATTACAGACTTACGCTAAGAACAGGAAATAAGCTGTGGTTGCCCCGCTGATGGTTGAAAATATTTTTCCAAATGATATTTGGTATAAAATAGCTTTATATTTACAATTTATAAAGTCTGTATGGTAAACAGTTTCTGGATTATTTTAAATTAAACATCAAGGAGCGGTGAACCTTGTTGGGTCAAACCACGTCAGATCAAACAAAATAATGGAAAAAGTTCACCCACAGTCTCAGATTTCCCCCAAATTTTGTATAATAGAATTATTGGCTAGGATAGCCACAAATCTCAATTTTGAAGGCTTCATGATTTTTAATTACTGAGAAATTAATTATTGTATCTTAAATTTTCCGCGAAATGCACCATTTTTTTCTGAATTTCTTAAATAACTCATTACCTGTACAAGTTACAGAAGTGAAAGTTTGTTTCTAGGTGTAACTTTTTAAGCTGATTTCAAAAATGCAATCAGAAATTGTGTGGCTTCTATAGTTTTTGCCTATAGTTTCTATAGTTTGTGAAAAGAAAAATATTCAGTTTATAGTTGTTCATTGTGAAAGTTCAATAATTTTCTTCTCAGCTCTGAGACAGAAAGCCAAGATGAATTTTTTTCTGGAAGTAGTGACATACCATCTTTACAACATATAAAAATTTAAAACATGTGCTCCTGATCAAACATGTGGAAAAAATTCTTGATTTTTTTTTGCAAAACAATGTCTAATGCAAAAACTATAGAAGATACACAATTTCTGATTGCATTTTTGAAATCAGCTTAAAAAGTTACCCCTAGAAACAAACTGTCACTTCAATAACTTGTACAGGTAAGGAGTTATTTATTTTTAATTTTTCTCTTACATATGAAGGCATTGTGTATCACTCATGGATATCAATATAGAATATATCCTTTATTTTTAAAGAATTTTACTTGCAGTAGTCCAAATGTCAACCCTACAATATTTTTAATATGTAGAGTAGACTTTCAATTTTATAGTACATTAAATCATGAAATATAAAATTACATCAACTTATATTGGTTTTTGAGGGATTTATTTAACGCTATGCATCTTAATGCAAATTAATTTATAGACATCTGGTATAAAGTAGATTTTGTTTTAATTTGGTATATTAAAAATATTACTAAAAGAAATATAACTGAATAAATTGTTAAAACATTAGCATTTGCTGTGTGCACAAAATTTAAAATATTTATATACTTTACACGTACTGCTAACTTTAAGAAAAGATTAGGAAAAACAACAAACTTGTATACAAACTATAAAATATTTTTGTCCGTTAACGCAGCGCAATCTTTTCTTTACAGTAGCAAAACCAAATGTTTTATACAATATTTATTACATAATTAAACTACTCTTTAAAAAATAATCGTTTTTACATCTAGCACAGATCTTTTATTGAATAATTAAAGAAAATAAAACATTAAAAAATACAAAATTTAAAAGAAAGTTGGTAAAGAAAATATCAAAACACATGGCGCATAATAAACTAGCCAGGCTTGGCTACTTGGCGCGATATTGTTCCCGATACGTATCGGAAGCTAGTTTATACAATTTCTGTAATTGAAAAAAATTTCAGTGCAGATGAGAGTTTAAAAATTTCAGTTGATATACTTTTTAATCAATTCACAAATATTACAATGAGAAAAGTTTTAAAATAAATAATTTCCACTTACCTACGGTGAAGAAAATGGAGTGCTTCGGAAACAAGTCGCCATCTTTGTTATGATGACTGTGCAATCGGGGCCGCAGCGGAGCTATGCGAAAGCAGTCATCTGATTGGTTCAGACGCAAAGTTGGGCTAAGGTTGGGCCAACGCTGTCGATTCGAAGCGACGACGTTGGGTGTAATTTCCCCAACGCCAACTTCCGTAGCACACAGCAGATTACACCCAATTTTCCAGGTTTAGGTTGGAGATACGGTTGGGTTGGAGGTTGGGTTGGCGAAGCGGTTATCGTGTGATATGGGCTTTCAAACAGATTGAGAAAAATTAAATTTGCTGCGTTGTACGGAGGTAAATTCACCGGATTCTGAGGAAGATCATTAAAAAGTGGTGCCCAGAAATCTTGCGCTAATCCGCCTCTTCCCACCGACATCCCATCCCTTCATCGAGTTTACTCACCGGTGTCTCGCCCCCGAGGAAAAGTGAAAAGTTGGTAAAAAGAGTTGGAAAAGTCGGTAAGCTTCAGTTATCTTGCTATTTGCTTTTCTCGTGGTTATATGGTAGTTTTACTTTAAAAAAAAATGTTTTGTTGACCATGTTTGATTGTTAGAATTAAAAAGGGCTTTTGGAATAGTGCTGGATATGGTGGATTAACCACAATCACAAGAATTTTTAAAACACACGAGGGCTCAATATATCGTTTAAAAAAACTTTCTAAAGTATTGTTGCGTGGATGGGTTCGAAAGATTTGAAGCCAAAGCAGATTAACACTTGCAGAAATTTATTCCGATAAACTCTTCACAGATTCTTTTACAAAACCTGAACTTCTCGTTCTAGAAGACTCAATACTGCTCTTTACACAATAATAGAGCTCAAACAGCAGTTAAAAAAAACTTCACAACTGTTACAAATCGCCGCAAAAGACAATGCAATACAGTTCGCTTTAGAACTACTCTGAATGCTCACTGAGACTCAGAATCTCAACTCAGTAATTCCAGTCAACTAACGGACTCAACTCACGGCCGGCCTTATATAGGAGTTAAACCTTCTTGAAACTTCTAGAGGTAGATATTTGGGGAACTTTCCAGATCGTAGTCGAAAAGTCCTATACATGTACATGGGGACCGAAAATGTCGCCAAATGGTTGCCAAGTTTGGAATGGAAAACTCCCAATTTCATATTGTTGAATTTAGTAAAAAGATAGCTCTCTGAATATACACTTCATGCACTATTGTTTTTAAGTAAATAAGGACTTTCATTTAGAAGTCATGACGAGAGAGAACGTTTTTTTATTTAAAACTGTACAAAATTATTCGTTTAATTGTTTGTATTTTATAATATTATCTTGACAAATTTTATTATTTTACACAAATTAAAAGAAAACTTCGTTTTGAGTATTAAAGATAAAAGAATTTGCGTTCATGAATGATGATGAAAAGTGTGTATGCGACGAGGTGGGGGATAAAGGAGTCGCATTTTCCAGGCGGCATTAACATTTTCGAACACTTGCCGCCACTGAAACGAGGAGAGTGTGATTTTCCAATACGCGATCAAGAGAGAATGCAACAAATAGTTATGATTTTTTAATATATCTCTAGAGATAAGTTTATTTAAAAAAACCAAAAAAAAAAACACAGTTTTGAAGTTACAGCGAAATCAAACGCTCAACCATAAAAAGCAGATACAGTAGAATCTCGATTAACCGACCTAATTCGGATCAAAGGTAGGTCGGTTAAGCGAAAATTACGGATAAAAGAGAGTTGTAAAATACATTAAAAAGTAAATGATTTTCGTTTATTGAATACAGGACTTTTAATGTTTTTTTATGACATAATTGTTGGAAATGAGTTTTAGTTGCAGTAATCTTGATAATCTTTGTTTCGCTGCTCTATCCCGGAGTCTTTTTGAAGGCAATAGTTCAGTTTGATCTGCATCCGAAGGTTGCTCTAACCATGTCAGTTCTTTAGAAAAACAGTCAAAAGCATCACCATTACTTAAGTAACTTTAGAGCAAGGAAAAAGATTACGGTTTAAAAAGGAACAAATGATTTATTACTCATTTGGGAGATTTTTGATGTCGACTAAATGATTGCGGTTAACAGAGAGTTCCAGATAAAGATGGGACGGTTAATCGAGGTTCTACTGTATATATTTTTACAAGCAGCCTGTATGGATTCATAGTAGAGATGTGATATTTACGTTCTTTTTGCTGAACAGGTGTTCTCTGCTCCTGTTCTTTTAAAATGAACTACTCATTAACCCGTTCTTTTGAAGAACCAGTTCTTTTTTTCCATTTACCGAAATCATTGCGAAGAAGTGCCGGTCGGTCTTTGGGGTAGGTCACAAGGGTCGAGGACGAATCTTCCTGCACTCCGCTGTTCTGATGACGTTACGTTTTAAAGAATGAGAGGGAAAGTTACTAAGTTTTTGTTTGGTTTTCCAATGATTGCGTCAGAATAATATAT
This sequence comes from Linyphia triangularis, assembly GCA_963978545.1. NCBI lineage: Eukaryota > Metazoa > Arthropoda > Arachnida > Araneae > Linyphiidae > Linyphia > Linyphia triangularis. The sequence continues at coordinate 57,584,689 of OZ021726.1, forward strand.
ACATATTAGAAGACTTTTTGATATTTTCGAAAATATGATTGTGACAGTCACACTCCTTAAATTATAAGCTCTACATATAATTTTCGGCTGAATATTTGCATTTATAATGTAGTAATTTTAAGAGAATGGAGTTTTTAATATATAAAGTTTCCAAAATACTGGGACTCAAAGAATGTTCAAAACCTCAATGGACAAAAAACAAATATTATTGCATTTTATTTAGTCTATAATTTATTAAAAGGGATGAATAAATAAATTAAAACTTTAAATTAGAAATTAATGGAGGTATACAAAATCACAAACGATGGTGAATATTGTATAATTTTTTTCCCGACACCCTAGAAATGATTTTTTTTTTACTTTCATTTACCCCAAGGGCGTAGCCAGAAGAAAAAAAATTCGGGAGGGGATATGAAATCATATCAATAAATCATACAATCCTCTTTATCAATGCCGCATGTATTTAGTAATCAAGATAATAGCTATTTTGTCTGTATCCTTAGACATTCAAAAACATCTATAATAGTAAAATAAGCTGTGTGTCTGTCTGTCTATTTGTCTGTGGATCTATAATAGAAACCAACTTAAAATTGGAGTAGTAGAGCTCTGAAATTTTCAGCATAAGTAGTTTTGGCCTTCTAATTGTATACATCACAAAACAGAAAGTTAAAATTTTAATTAGTTATTTTTTAATTAATTGTTTTAATTAATAAATATGTTACAAAACGATATCTAATAGGGCTACAGCTCTGAAATTTTCAACATAAGTAGTTTTGGCGTTTTAATTGGATTTCTAAAAAACAGAATTTTAAATTTTTATTTTGTTCTTTTTTGATTAATTTTTTTTAGCTAATAAATAAACATTTTACAAAACGATTACTAATGGGGCTACAGCTCTGAAATTTTCAACATAATTAGTTTTGGCTTTCTAATTGAACTTTTGAAAAACAGAATTTTAAATTTTTATTTAGTTTCTTTTTAATTAATTTATTTAATTAATTAATATTTTACAAAACGATTTCTAATAGGACTACAGCTCTAAATTTTTCAACATAAGTAGTTTTGACCTTCCAATTGGACTTTAGAAAAACAGAATTTTAAATTTTTATTCAGTTTCTTTTTAATTAATTTTTTTAATTAATTAATTAATATATATTTTACAAAACGCTTTCAAATAGGGCTACATTTCTGAAATTTTCAACACAAGTAGTTGTGGCTTTCTAATTGGACTAACAAAAGGAATGTTAAAATTTTAATTTGTTTTTTAATTAATTTTTTTCTAAGAAGCGACTTTGAATAGGCCTAGAGTTCTGAAAGTTTCAACATAAGTAGTTTTGGTCTCTAATTTTGCTTTCCACAAACACATGTTAAAATAATCTTAAAGGGGTGTTGTATTATTGTACTAAAGAGGAATTTTTTTTTCCTCGACAAGGGAGAGGCTTCCAATACTGATAAGGCTTTACGTAGCAATTAGATTTTAGTGAGTGAAGTGAGCTTATCTTACGCAGCAATGAAACTTTCAGCCAGCGAAGCGAGCCTATGCTTGCATAGCAATGAACCTTTCAACGAGTAAAGTAAGCCTGTGTTTATGTGTCAATGAACTTTTCAGCAAACGAAGCGAGCTCGATTTTGCGTAGTGATGAACCTTCCTACTAGCGAAGCGCCAAAAACTGGTTCCTATACACGAATGACAGTTTTCCGCAACGCGAGGCCTCACAAGTAGCTGAAATATTGCACATGATAAAATTTTGTAGTGAAGCACGGTTATTCAGCTAGTTTTAAATAAATTTAATATTTTAAACAAAATATAAATTGATTTTTGTGTTTTAATGACAAACCTAAAAATTTCGGGACCTGGAAAAACGCTTGAATTACCCATATGTATACATAGGGTAATGAAAGTATAGCATTCGGTCTAAAAAAAAAAAAAAAAAAACGATTTTGTATTTGCATTTCACCACGTTTTGAAACATCCGGCTTTCAAAAAAGTGATCTAGAAAAAATATACTTCTGTGGTCAGCATAACTCCCGAAAAAGTGGACCTACGATGTTCAAATTTAGTATGCGGGTATGTGGTGGCCATGGGTACCATTTAGGTTTTCGTCAAAATTGCGCATGCGCACAAGGTAACTGCCATTGAAAAAATCATGTTTTTCAATTATTGCTAAAAAACGACTCTAACGATTTTCATCAAAATCACTGTGGAGATGCTTCTTAAGGTGTTCTAGATATACCCACCTTCGAAATTCTTATAAAAATGCTTTAATGGAGTAAAAAGTTGAAAAATGAATGCCTTCTAAAAAAGTTCTCTTTCCTTGAGCATACCTCATCAACGATTGTTTTTTCTTCTCCCCTCAGATTCACTTATAATAAAGGATAATGTATAAAAACGGTAAATGACACAAGTCCACGTCAGTATGTAATTGAAAGTTGTGCGATGTTCCACACCCCTAGTTTTCATTTCAATGGTAAACTATGCTAAAAAAAAACACGCATTTAATCGGCGCCATTTGAACAACGTTTTAATTTATTTATTTTTTTAATTTCTAGAAAGTTATAATTTTATATAAGTAACTCAAAAATTTAAATTATTTTTGAACATACTCGTTTCTGAAAACAAAATTCTTATAATATTATAACTATCTTGCTATATAACACTTATTATACTGGAGAAAATTAAAAAAAAAACACCTTCACAACTAGTGAGAGATAATTTGTTACAATCACAGTCGTGTCTACTCGTTTCTGGATAGTAGAAATTGCATTGGCCCGATAGAGTATGAGTAATTTGTGAAAGATTCCCACAGTGATAATGTAGTGTAGAAAAAATTAACTTAAAACAAAAATGTTAGAGATAGCCCAGGTCCTTTTACCAAAATAATATTTCACAATAGATTTACAATATAATGGGACACACTAGTTTTATTACACATTATATAAAAAATACAACCTTCATTACAGTGGATTTCGAAACACAACGAACAACTCAGCCTGCTATAAGGATTCGAACCTAGCACCTTAAGAGTATGACAAGCAACCTTTGGAATTGCATTAAACAAAATACGACATTTCGTTTCTTTCTTAATTAATACAAATTAGAAGACCAAGAAGAGTCTTATGATCCAGGAGGGTTGGTCTAGACAAAATAAAATACTGAATTTATAAAATACACATTATAAAAAACCGAATATGCAGAATGCATAATAGAAAATACCGAAATTGCAGAATTCGACATTTTCAATTATGTATTCCTATTATGCATTGTGTATATTTCGTAAGTAAAGAAAGTCAAGCTGTTTGCATGTCCTCACATGCCGAGAATTCTGTGAAAGAACATGTTCTTGACAAATTTATTATAAACTCCGCAATTTTTTTTTTTTTAACTCTTTCAAAACTAACTTTTATTTGTTACATACAAATCTAGTGAAAAAAAATTATAATAATTTCAATTTAAAACCAGAGTAAAAAAAAAAAAAATGTTTTTTTGCCGGATGGGATTTACCGGACCAATGTAACATAGACCTAATACATTAAAAATTAAAAAAAAAATTAAAAATTCCAAAGATAAATATTCCACGACATTTTGTTATCATAAATTATGTTTTCTTTTTCCAAATTTACCAAAAATTAATTCAACTTAATTTAAAAACACACTTGTAACACATTACAATATAAGAAAAACGCGGTTTCATTCAATGCATTGATAGTTTGAATATAAACGAGAAATGAAATAATTACTTTACTATTATTAAAACAATAAAAAAAAAAAAACATATAAGCATTATACCTGCTGAAATTAATTGAAAAGATCTCCCACCCCTCCCGCGAGCATTTCAACACTGTTCTAATAATGATGAAAGCAACAGCATATTCGAGAAACACGGAACTAGTTCTCTCCTAGCTCCCGTTCCGACGACACAGAGTCACAGAGCGGGAATGAGCAGAGAGCGAGTGAACGGGATTAGCTCTAATGAACTACTCTTTACGGAACAGTTCAAACTGAGCCGTTCGGAAAGAGCAACTCACCTAAACTGTTCTGAACAGAGCTGGTTGAAAAGAACTAGCTCTTTGAAACAAACCTGCTCATCGATAGTACTCCAAATCGATGTTGTCCATCGTCCATCTACTCTGCGCCTGCGCAACGCAGCCCTGCTGTTAGGAGAGAGATCATGGATAAGGAATGTGTGTGTGGAGGGAGAGGAGGAAACGAAACCTTCTTCCTCAAGTGTGACGTCAGAGGTGTGACGCATAGGATCAAAGCTGAAGGGATATCATCGAAGAATGTTAAGGAACAGGGTTTTGGTGAGATCAAAGAACAGGATGTTCTTGCTCTTTTTAAGGAACAGGCTCAAAATAGCAGACTGTTCTTTTATTTCCCACAGATGGATCCCTAATTCATAGATGGAAGCACCTTTCAGTATAATTTACCTTGGAGCATGATTTTCCCGTAAAATAAAAAATTATATGGTAAACATACCTTATGATCTCAAATTCTTGGAAGGGTATTTTTAACAGGAAAACACAATATTACATTTAGCTTTTCTCCTTCTCGAAATACAAATGCTTGAGAATTTACCCTTGATTGATAAACTATTTTTTCCCCTTCAAAGTTTGTTCAATTATTAAACTAAAATTAACGATTCAATGAATTTCAATTTTAAAACTAGAATCCAACAGTCGATTTAGAATTTCTTCATAAAATAATAATTTATGCACCAAATCAAATAACCTCTAATTTAACATGGGGGTATCCGAATGTAGGCTTACTACTTGCTAAGGACTCTCCTTGTTTCTCAATTTTGTCCAGTTCGGTTTGTCATTTAGTCAGTGGCTGCGTAACAATCGTAAAAAGCGGGTATGAATGAGAGTAGGGGACAAATTGCAAAATTTATACGATATTTCCTACAAAGTTATTAAAAATACGAAGGGGAAAATACGAGGAGTTAAAAAAGAAATACGAGGACAACCTTTATTCGCTGTCACTGTATTTAATCCTGGTTTTCTGAAACTTGGAACAAGATTTTTTTTTAAGAACAGCTTTTTTATGCTAACTTTTGCAAACTGAGAAGAGATTTACCTTTGCATTTCAAAATACATCTGAATTGAGTTCTTACTATCTCACAGTCAGATTTCAATGTATTATACCCGTTTGCAAAATCGTTACTAATTTTAAATTAAGGAAATTGAAATATAATAACAGCAAAATATGAATGCATCCATTTTTTCAAATGCTATGTCTTTTCACTAATATTAGACGCCGACAGTTTTAGAAGATTGATGCAAGGTTAACAATTTTTTTTTTTTTTTTTTTTTTGTCCAACTTTGATATTTAAATGATTTTTTTTTCCCCTCAATGACCAATTCTAAATTTCTCATTAAACAGCTAACGTACCTTTTACTTTTAATTTCCCATATATTTACATAGAGTAATTAAAGTATTGCATTGGGCGGGAAACACATTTTTTTTTTTTAAAGCATTGCCAAGCGTTTGGTAAGTGCCCAGTTAAACTAGTGGTGTGGAACATAACACAACTTTCAATTACACTGTAATACTGGTCATTGCATACAAATTTGTAATGGGATGGTATTATTTACCGTTTTCTTATTTTCACTTACTTTATTTAAATAAATTTGCAAGTTTGGCGATATTTTTGGCAATAATTTTTGCATGGGGCAAAAATAAGACAAAAAGCCAAAACAGCAAAATTAGCGATGTTATTTTATAAACATTACATTTCAAAAATATCGTCACACTGGTTTGATGAAATCGATTGGTTCCCTTTGTAAGATAATCCAGAAAAAAAAATTCTTTATTGTTGTTTCTTCCTTTTGGGCGCATTTACTTCTTTGGTACGGCTGCTGAAGCTTGCAAGCAAATTATTTAGCCGGTGTTTTAACAATTTCAAAATTCTGTTCATAAATCATTTACTGTTTTCATATAATTGGAGAGGATATTCCAAAAGAAAAGAGAACCAAGTACCGAGTGTGTCAGATCACAGTCTTTGTGGTATAAAAATGTAGAGAGTTGACGTGAAGTATAGGAGTTTATAATTCACGAAGAAGCTTACAAATTTGACGTCTGGAATGCATCCACTAATACATCATTGGATGATTCATAGTTAGATGCAAACACGTGCCCTCTTAATAAATTTCAACAGCTCAGTAATTTCAACTTCATGTAGAAGAGAAAGAGGGTAGGGGTGTCTAATTCTGAGGCATGTGTTGGATTGCTGATCTGATAGATATCGGAGGCTGCTCGCGGTCAAAAATTTTAGTGCAGCCGAAACAGTGACCCCCTCCCCCACTTCCTACAATCATTCAGAATGGAAATTCTTTAATCTTTACTACTAAAACGCAAAGTTTCCTTTCAATATTTACAATGTAATAAGAGAAATAAAATAGAAAAAAAAAACTTATTTAAATTTTATTATAACTGGGCTCAATGTTTCAAAATGATTCAATTATAACTTAAGAAGTAACAAAGAAACACATGTGTAAATTTATCACGAAAAGTATTTCCGTTAGGTGGAGAAAATTCTAAAAGAAATGCTGTTCCATCGGTTATCATGGCAACGTTGCAGCCGAAACTCGTTTCAGGAACACTCGGCTGCTGTTCGGAGGAAGATCACCGGTTTGGGTTGATTGGAAGCGATTTTTTTCTCTCTTGAATTTAAACAAGTTTGCTTTTGTCAGATTTTTTTACACTTACCGTTGAAATTGGATATTCATTTTCTTAGAAAATTGCAAAGCATATCATTTTAGTTTTGAATTAATAAATTTAGTTTAATAATATTTTTGGCCCGACTGTAGTGCCCGAGTCGCCACTGTTAGGTATATGGCCACGCGCGGGTTACGTTGACCCTTTTAAGTGTAAGTGAGTTGCAAATACTTAAACTTGCCCGTTTAGTTTGGAAGTTGAAGTTGTGTGGATCGAGAATGAAGACTAAGTTCTCACGAATGAATTTTTTCTTTTTCTTGCGTGACTTTGGGTTTAGCGCCAAGTGTTGAAAAAAATATAAATTTAAAAACTTTATAGAAGAGAGGACACTGTTTCCGCTTCTAAAAAGGTATGGGAACGCCTTTCCCATACTTTCTCTCTCCACTACACTTCTGGTTTCATCTTCTTGTAGTGCAGTGCGCTTATAAACTACCAAGAAATTTTAGATAGAGATCCGTGTTTTTGTTTCATGTTTAAATGTCCCATTTGTAAGAACATCAAAAATTTCCTAAAATTCAGGGTAAAACGGAACACTGTTTTAGGTTGGTCTATAAATCAAAAGAAAAAAAATGAATAATAGAAAAAAGACAAATATAATGCAATGGACAGTTCCCGCGTTTTTTTAAAAACGAGTGAAATTAGTTTATATTTATGAAGAATTTCTTTCTGATTCCAAATATTTAAACAAAGTTCTTTTAAAAAATTAGGTATTTAAATATTAAGAAAAGAAATTGCCTCAAAACCGAGTGAAAACAAGTCGTATCAAAACACTCAGCAAAATCCGTGACATCAAGGGCTTCTACAGTTTCTATGGCTATTGTGAGGTTTCTGCCAAATAGTTGACGTTGGTAAACTATTGCCACATTCCGTACAGGTTGGCGTGATTTGCTAGAAACTTGCAAATCTGCTTTCCACTGCTGCATTTCAAGCCAAAATGTTCGCGAAGCTGTGACGTCACATTCAATGCCAACGGAATGAATCGCTTTCTTGCCAACGTCTAGCAAGGTAACTTTGATCGCAAATTAAAAAAAAAAAAAGCACATTGAGCAGAAATTTTTGTGTTTATGGGCCTTTTCGAATCATTTAGAATTGAATAAAAAAAAATTTTAAAAATGCGGGAATTGTCCATTGTAGGAAACAGAAATTCAGAAAAATAATTCCCACATTTCATAATTAATCACCCTATTAAAATACTTAAAATCTTTTCAAGAAAATTTTATAGCATAGTTTCCGATGAATGGAAGTACTTTTGGTTAATTTAAGAATGACGGTGAACAATTTTGTATTTTGTACGATTTTTTATTAATGTGGATGCCGATAGAAATTTAGTTTCTAGAAAGTTAAAAATGGATACAACCTATTCACTAATTTATTTAAACGGTAGTATTTTTAAAAAAAAATTAAAAGTCGTAGAGTCTATTGTAAAAGAAGAAGTACTCTTTTTTTTTTCATACTTTTAGAGAATATAGGACTTTTATAATTTTTATGGAATGGAAAGTTAAATTATAACCTTTTACTCAATCTGTATACGATTTGAAAAAAAGTTAGTAATTTTTAAAAATAATTCATCTTCATCAAACAAATACTGTTTAATCCTCTTGTATTGTTTTCATAATCGAATAGTTTTTGTTCGCATTTTAAAGCTATGCGACAGATGACCTTGACCGTTACTGATAGACTGATACGGTTCTTCTTTTCCCATCAAAACGAAATTCCTTTCTCACCACTGAATTCTGTTTAGAAGAGTGTGCGAGGGAAAATTGTTCCGCAGCCTTTGTAAGTTTGAATGCGAATAAATCTCCTAACCATCAAATCACATTTTAGTGCAGATTTTGTAAACGAGGGTAAGTGTTATTTATTCTTATAAGCAATAACTTTGCATGCCTACATTAAAAAAATTAATAATAAATAGAAAAGTACTGCTATAAAATCTATTCAGCAAATTGATTAGCATCCATGATTAGATAAGAATTCTGTCTAAAGTAATAAATCTTAATGATTAATTTTGTGTGCGGTGTAGTAATTGTGTCCTTAATTTACCATCATAATGGTATATACTGTAATTGAAAATTCTGCCAACTTTTGTAAAGTTATGTGTTTAATTAGCATAAGGTACTACATCTATTATTTCGAAACATAGTGTGAAAATTCCATTTCGATGCAAAGTATTGCGATTGAACTCGAAACTAATTCAGCAAATGCATTTTGGTAAATTATTAGTTCACGTTTATGGGTTGGCGCACTTTTGAAAAGTTGGCGACAAAGCCAGAATGTCGCCAATTCGGAATTCCAATATGAAAAATTGAGAAATGAACCTAGCTCCATGATTTGTGGTATAGAAAGGTTGAAGCCAAAGCACGTCAATAAAAAAAATGGGGTTGCCAAATTTAGAACTGTGTCGCCTACAAAACAGCGCCAAATCGGCTTGGCGATATTTTAACGTCAACTAGGAATAGACCGAAATTGGAGTTATATTCTGCAATCAAATCTTTGTTTGGAACCTGAAATTCGTGGCCTTAATCTTGTTATTACAAATGGATCCACTAGCTAAAGATGGTAAAAAAATTACTTGAGATCTATAATGGATTCCCGTACGAATTATTTTCTTATATTACAATTTGTAAAGGACATAGTTTATGAGATAAAATTTGACAAATTCTTTAAAAGATGGATAACTTTAAAAGAAAGACGTGTTAATTTTGTATATAAATAGATTTTGTAATTAAGAAATGATATTGTGCATTTATTCATAACAATTTAATAATTACGTGAACTAGGAATTTACCAACTATTCTTTAAAGGTGCGTATACTACATAAAAGGTATTTTTTATTATTTATTTCGTTTTATTTTGTTAAAAATGTTGTCTAAATTTTTCTGAGAGAATTTTCAATTAGTACAAGAAGAATAGTTCATTTAGTATAGGGTGATTCTCCAGTAATTTACTACATGCTAGTAGTTGACCAAAATGACAAAAAAAAGGAAGTAAACAAGGATTGTTGTGATGATATTCTAATTTTTATTGGTTAAAATATATCCAATAACTAATGAAAGCCACTGCCAAAAGTTATAGGGGTAACTAAGCTTCCAATTGGATGATAAATATTAACAAACACAAAGGTATCGCAGGGCCTCATATGAGTAACTGACACTATTAGTGAAGGGTGGTTTAGCTTATCTGTGATTTTTTAGCATCAACATGAATAATTCCTAAATGGTTTAATACAAATAATATATGCAGATCATTTATGTTTGTTTTATATTAATATAGAAGTAATTTTTCTTTAAACTAATTAACAAATTATGAATAACAGATGGTTAATTACTGATCAGGCAAAGTTTTATATTTTTAGTAAATGACCAAAATGGTCAACTACTAAATTTTTACTTACTTGCATATTTTCTGTGAAGAAACAAAGTGATAACAAAGGTTTATGCTTTTATTGCAATCTTCACTTACTATTTGTCCAGAAAAATTGATTTTTTCAGTAATTGACCAATGTGGTTAATTGGTGTCGATAAGGGTGTAAAGTATTAGTTTTCAACTTTAGAATGTAAAAGTAAGTCATTTTTAAACTCTAAGATGGATTTTCTTATTGCATGTGTAAATTAGATCTTTTTTAAATATAGTAGGCTTACTTTCTTAACATATTTTTTTTTAAAAGTCAAGAAATGTCATAAGTCAATTTTAAGTATACTTCCACTTTACCCCACACAAATATTATGTAGGTTAATTACAATGTTTATTTAAACTAACACTCTGGTACATAAAATGTTGTCTGTTAGAATTTTATAAATTATTTTATTTCCTGAAAAATTCAAAAAATCAGATCAAATGGTCTGTTCAAAGAGAAAAGCATTGGTCAAAGTTAAGCCGGAAAATTTCCAGATCACTAACACCCTTGTAAATATCAAAATTACTTTTCACACCTTAATTGAATAAAATATATGTTTAGTAATTTTTTTAATATGAACAGGAAAAAATTAAAGTAGAAAACTAACTTAAATATTGATAAGAAATTGAGTTAAATAAATCATTCAGGAAGATTGTTTTCTAGGTTTAAGCATATACCTAGGCTATAAGAATTCTGAAATCATTAAAATTAAAACCTCATGGAAGGGAAGAAATCCTTTTTCAAGTACACCGATGAGAACTTGAAATTTACACTTTTTCAAGTAAGAGAAAAAAATTGGAAAATAAGAGAAACTGCCAGAAAATACAACATTCCTCATTCTGCGTTGATTAATAAACTAAGAGGGAAAACCCCAGAATTTAGAAAAATGGGCCCCTCAACAATTCTTACACCCTCAGAAGAAACTCTTCTATGTAATTGGATAAGTGCCAATGCAAGAAAAGGATTTCCATTAGATAAACGGATGCTTTTTGAAACTGTTCAAGAAATAATATCATCTAAATTCGATTCTTTTCATCTAAATTTATTCAGAATTGAAAGTATAGGATTAGATAGTCTTTTCTATATTGTTTTGATTTTCTTGTTTTAATTTTTTGAGTAAGATATGCATAAAAACCTACCAGTCTAACTAACTTTGATAACCTAAGTTTATAAAACCATCATACTATATTTTACACTGATGTTCCTGTATTTTCATTAATTAAAATTGATTATATTTATTATTACTTCCTTTTTTTTTTTAATTCATTTAATAGTTAATTTATGAATATTAGAGCATTTTATAACAGAATTTAACAATTAACTTTTGGTTTTATTCTGGAAAAGGAAGTGGTCAATTACTAGAATAGCTGTGGTCAATTACTAATGTCTACTTGGTCAATTACTGGCAAAGTTGCTTTTGGTAAGGAATTTTGATGATATTTTAAATTGTAAAAAGGACTGGAACACCATGTTAATTTACATGGCCAGATTTAGACTTGATAAGGCACTAAGCTATTTCAGATATGGGGTCCTTTATAAGTACAGATATTATATGTCAGTGCCAAATATGGTTTTCGGATACCTAGAGTATTAAACTGATATACAATTAAGAAGATAGTGAAATCATAAATCTTTAACTTAAAATCATTTTGATTCATCACAAACTTAAAATGCAAACTCTGATAAAAAGAAACAAAAGTTCTTTTAAAAGGCACAATATACAAAGGCTTATTATATAATCTCTTGAAACATGTTATAAGGATTAAAGAATTATATTAAACTAAAATATTTTCTTTCTTGCCTTTGCCAGAGCAAACTCCCTGATGACATCATCAAATGATAAACTTCGTAGATTGTCACTTTCTATGCACATGAGACTGAGGGAACATAATTTATCGAGTCATTGTTGTTCTAAATTTATTTTTATCCTCTTCAGCTGAGAAAAAGATCTTTCACCAGAGCAATTTGCAACCATCATACTAAGAAACAATCTCAAAATTGCTTCTACATTAGGGAATGCTGATTGGACACGATCGTTAAATGTTACCGCATACAGTTCTTGTTGTGTCAAACTATCATGTTTCGCTTAACCATAGGCTTGACTATGTCTAACTTATTGATAAAAATGCTTGACTTCTCCTACAATATTTATGTCCACATCTTCAGTGAATGTTTGGCGTAACGCATTAACTCGTTCGTGAATATCTTCTTCTGTATCTTCTAATTTTGTTAAGAATGATAACTTTTTTGCAGAATCATTGTATACTAAGGCCTCTCTGTGCCAGACTTGACTCTAATGCATCCATCACAGGTATAAATGTTTTGATTCTGAACTTGTCTCTTGCCTCAAGGTTCTCTAAAGCATCATCTGCATCATCATTGATATGCCTTCTTCTATATTTGCTTTTCCTTTTCTTGTAATTAACATCAAGCAATTTTTCCTTTGCTTTTCTTCAAAATGATCGAACATATCCCTGGAACCTTTAACAAAATCCGAAAGTGAAGCATAAAATTTCCTTCATACATCTAGACAAATTTGGGGGTCTTGCAGTGATTGATTAATCTTGTGAAATTCATACAGCAAGTAACTCCACAAATATAACATTACCATAAATTTAAACTCCTCCATTTTATTCAAAATGTTTAAGGCTTGATTTCTTGTTTTGCCTTTCTCTGTGGTATCAATATGCAGCTGATGCAATGCAGAAATTATTCCATCATAACTGTCAAATATTGCACTTGTGGCCATTGAATGTGCTTCCCATCTAGTGTTTGATAAAGACTTTGTGACTTTTGAATCATCTTTGAAGAATGGTAAGAGTACTGCCCATCTATATGTAGATGATGAAAAGAATTTATATATTTCTTGAACAATTCCAAAAAAGTTTACTGCATCTAAACAACAGTCAACTGCTGCTCTACCAACAAGATTCAGGGAATGGCCAACACATGGAATTTGTTAATCTTCAATATTATTTCTTGTATACCCTTGTATTTGCCAGACATATTGGTAGAATTATCATATGACTGGCCTCGACACTTACTAAAATCTATTTTACACTCATTTGTAAGGTAGTTGTGCACCATCTTAGCCATACTTTCCCCTGTGTGGCTGCCCATCTCTTGAAAAGTTAGAAAACGTTCAATAGGGAGCCCATCATCTGGTGAAACATGCCTCGCAATAACAGTGAGTTGATAAATATGGAACCAGTCTGCAGTGGAATCTACAGATAAACTAAAGTACCCTGCAGTTCTTAAATCATCCAAGATTGAGTCTCTTAGCACAGGATTCTTCCATGTTGAGTGATTTTGAGATGAGTTTAGTTTTCCAAGGTTTGCTACCATAGGAAACCACAGGAAAAAGTTTCATAAAGGTATCTGTAAAATTGCTAATATATTCGTGTTGAAGTTATGGATTTTACGCGACTTGGAAAAAGGGCTCGTCCTGAAATAAGTTTTCCCCTTTGTTATCATGCAGCTGTATGATAACATTGATGAACACGTTTTTAAATTTCTTGACGGCCCCTATTTAAAGTTTTTATTTATTTTATTACACGTATGTTTATATAGTATAATGAAAGTATAACATTTGGTTAAAAAAGGGCGATTTTTTTTGCATTCCTCCCATGTTTTGGAACGCCCTGATTTAAGAAAAGTAGTATAGAAAAAATGTCTTATGTGTACCTACGATGTTCAAATTTGATGTGCTAGTTAGTGGGGGCCATGGGACCTACCATTATGGTTTTCGTCAAAATAGCCCATGCGCATAAGGTTGAAATCATGGAAAAAATTCATGTTTTTCAGCAGTTACTAAAAAACGGCTTTAAAGATTTTGATTAAAATCTCTTTCCCACCTCCGAAATTCTCATGGAGCTCTCTCTGCTTTTGAGCATCGCCGATGGATTTTCCCCCGTTCCACTCACAAGAAAGGACAATGTATTGTCTATTGAATAGCATCGCCAATTTCGTCGTATTAGCGTTTTTCTTTCTTTTTTCCCTTTATGTAAAAAAATATCGCTAAACTGACCATTTTTAAATAAGAGAAAATACGAAAATGGTAAGTAATACCATATCAAATTTTAATGCAATGATCAATGTTATAGTGTAATTAAAAGTTGTGCGATGTTCCACATCATTAGTTTACTGCCAATTACCCACATGCTAACATATAGGGTAGTGAAAGTTTTGTTTTCGGTCCAAAAAAAAATGTCGATTATTTTTCATTTCTCCACGTTTTTGAACATTCTGTGATTTCAAAAAAGTGGTCTAGAAAAAATGTGCTTGTACTTGGTCAGCAAAACTCTCGGAACAAATTCATTTGCGATATTCAACTATGGTGTGCGGGTTAGTGCTGGCCATGTGACATACCGTTAAGGTTTTCATCAAAATTGCGCATGCGTATAAGCTTGAAATAATGAAAAATCATGCTTTTTCAGCAATTGGTAAAAAGCGGTTCTAACGATTTTGATTAAAATTTCTGTGCTCATGCCTCTTAAGATGTTTTAACGTCTCGACTTCCGAAATTCCCGTAGGCAGAGATAGCTCATCAACGATTGATATTCTCCTGTTTCGCACACAATATAATGTTTATCAAATAACATAGCCAATTTTGGTCTCTTTTTTTTTTTTTACCCTTTATCTACGTAAAAATTAATGCCAAAAATGTAGCTAAACTGGATATTTTTATTTAAATTAGTGATAATAAGAAAGTGGTAAATAACATATGAAATATTTTAATGCAATGACCAATATTATAGTAAAATTGAAAGTTGTGCAATGTTCTACACCCTTGGTTTTCTTACGATATATATTTTTTTCTTTCGTAATTAAACACCACACAACAATGCGACATGCGTTTTGTTCAAATAATAAATGAGCAGAGATGTCTGTAACGAAAATAAAATCGATAAATTCAACAGTTTACAATCTATTAAATATATAAGTATTAAGTGTAAAAATCTATTTATTTAGGTCTACAAGAATTATGGAAGAGTTGAATTTTCGAATACTTCATGTTCCCATCGAAAACTTGACGAGTAGCAAAGAGTGGGAAGTTTACAACCAGCGATATGCGAGTAATTTGAAAGGACAGATACAACTATTTGGAACGATGAATGAAGTAACGGTAAATATTTTAAAGATTAAAAAATCCGAAGAAGAAGAAGATAATCCTGGAATTGAAGAATTGCTTTTTCAGGTTCGAGCTAAATGTCCAACTGATTGGAATCGCAGGAACCCTTGGAATAAATATAAATATTACCAAGAGTTTTTGCGTACGTGGAAGGATATCCAACCTTGGCCCTCACCGATTGTGATACTTCACGAAAAGAGCAGTTTTCTTCGCACTCGTCGAACATGTCATACAGACATTTTTTGTGCTGCTGTTGGATTTGGTGTATTGCCACATAATGGAAAGTTTCATGAGTACGCATCTTTAAACACACAAAGCTTAGACTTTTTTCACGACACTCGTTATATGAGAATAACATGTATAGACAAAGAATTACGCTTGTTATACAACAATATAAGAAATATTTTCGTTAACATTAATTCTTCACCTAGAGAAATTTTCTTTGACCTTAGCAATCCACCATTAGTTTACAAATTAATTAACAGAAGTAACAGGTATGAAAGTTACACTGTCAAAAACCTTACAATTGCATTGCCGTTTGAGGTTGATGTGTTTGGAAGATCTAATATTATACGCATTTCTGTATCAGATGAGACAGTAGCAGATGAAATAATTAGCATGATTCATTTTAAAAATTCTGAAAAACCTGTGCATTATTCAAACATCTTGACAACCCCAATGGTAAGACCCTATGACACGTTTTCGGTTCTGCCGAGTTTCGGATGTACTTACTTGCTCACTGCTATTTTTAAAAGAAACTTCACGATGCCGGCCCAAGTATCTAATATTAATCAAAGCGTTTCTGAATTGACAGCACTTTGTTTGGAAAGCGAATATTCTTTAGAGAAGGCCCTAACCATTGTCCTGGCAGCAGTGGATTCAGGAAAGGTGGTAAACTTTTGGCATGCTGTCAAAAGCCAATACCGTTATTACCTTGAGTACAAAGACGAAATCAACTACAGGCACTATGTGGTTCCCGAAAAGTGTCGGATGATACGTCGTGTGACGCTAACACCGTCTCGTCAGTTGCTGTGGGCACCCGAAATTATGTTTGGTAACCGTGTTCTTAGAAAGTACGATTCAGACTACGCTTTAAGAGTATCTTTTCGAGATGATAATATTTCAAGATTGAGCTTCCACGCCGCCTTTTCGGAAGAAGACATTTTCGATCTGTCCATACGTCAACCTATGTTCAAAGGCATTCGTATCGGTTTGAGGCATTACGAGTTCCTTGCATGGTCTAACTCACAGATTCGCGACCATGGTGTCTGGATGTACGCCGCCATGGACGGACAAGGGAACTCTGTTAGGCACATCCGATCCTGGATGGGGGATTTTTCGCACATTCATTCCGTGTCTAAATATATGGCGAGAATGGGTCAGTGTTTCTCGCAGACTGAAGACACCGTGTCTGTACCATTGGATGAAAGTCACGTGAAAACCGAAAAAGATATCGAAGGTGGGTTTGATTCAACTAATTTCAAGCCATATTGCTTCTCTGATGGAATTGGCAAGATTTCTGTGAAGTTAGCAAAAGAGGTATGTATTGATAAATTTCATTGAACAGTTAATTTATATTTATTACTGCACTTCTCCTATGTAAACTTCACTAATGTGTCCATTTGTTATTTACTGAATTGCAGGATGTGATTAAATAATAACTTCAAAAGATATTGGATAAAGAAATTCGGCCCCCCCCCCCTCCCCTCTCCACCCTTCTTCTCCACAAGATATAGGAGAAGTATGGAACACCATGAAACACTACTCAGAATTTTAAATGGAAGGGCTTCAGCTTAGTTTCATGTTTTTGTGAGATATAATTTTAGTTGACCACCCCGCATGTTGACGTGATTTGGTACCAACGTAACTTTTTATTGGAAAGACGGAAACTTTTTATTGGACGCGGTCATGGAAAGTCATTAAAAGTGCTTAATATTTTTGAACTTGTTTTCAAGTCCTTGAAAATGCCTAAAGATCCTTAATGCTTAAAATCCTTAATTTTTGCGGATGTTGTGTGTCCAACTGCAAAATTTATAAAAATACACCTCGGACTTGCTATTCCCGCGTGACAGCCACCTCTCTGCACCGTATCGGAATTCTCCGACATATTTGTATAACGCATCCACCAACTTGTAATTTTTTTGGTAGAATATACTTTATTAAAAATTCATTTATAGACATGATGCCTGAAAACAAATTTTCAACGGTCCTCAAAAACATTATTTAGGTGCTTAAAAGTCATTAATTTTCATTATGTGATTTGAGTGGGAACCCTGATAAACAAATCAAATCAAAACCCTGATCAAAATCAATTTCTTATAAATTTTAGGGTACCAACCCTTAATGTAAATAACTTAGGATCCCCTTAAGTAAACAAGAACTTATAATTAGAAACCATGAATCTTAAGTTTTCTTTTTAAACAGCCTTAAAATATTCCTTTCACTTGGAACATACTGAGCTCATACCTAGGTGAGAAGAGACAAACTACACTCCAGAGTGAGTGGGCTAAGAACTTTTGATCATAATTTTAAAACTACTCACTTAATATTGACTTATGAATATTTACTTACTCAAATTCAACATCATTATCTTTTAAAATACCTATCAAGTTAACTCGTATTTTTGAAAGTGCGTGGAATTCTGCGTGATTTAAACTGTAGAAAATAAGGGGTAGGGAGTTCTTCCACTCCCAATTTTCAATAATCTGTTGTACTTATTTTTCTTTCACAAAATAAAGTATTAACTAGGGGGCTTTGCCCCCTGCTCGCTAACGCTCGCCAACCCCCAAACGCCTCGCTGCGCTCAGATTTGTGGTTAAAACATCTTGCTGCGCTCGAATAGGTTTGCCAGCCATAAAAAATGTAACCAAATTTTTATAAATCTAATGTAAGGCCTAATAGAGAAAACACCCAAATTGCAAGTTTCATAATAGAAAGCTAAATATACTATCCGCCAACATTCTGACTTAAAACTTCATCAGCTATGCCCTTACATTGAAGTCCCAATATCTTTTATTTATTCTGATAAGTCGCCCCGTTAGAAACGACGTCCAACGCGAGGCATTTTCTGGATAGAAATACTTCAAAATAATAATTACTCTAATACAAAAATGCTTCAGAAAAAAAGAAAAAATCAACTTTAAAACGAAGAGTTTAAAAAGAGCTTTAAAATTACAGGGGTGGGAATTCTGCGCCAATTGCGCCAGCGCGCGCCAAAAGTTGTATCCTGCGCCAACCTGCTACAAAACCACATTTAAGTGCAATTCTGCGCCAATTTTGCTTTAAATCTTCATTTAAACGCGCACGCTAAAGCGCCAAACCAAATCTATGTGGAGATGAAATTACGGCAACTTCAAGGGCCGTTTTGCACGAATTTCCATAACATTCGATTTTCCCCCCAACATGCAATGTGTGGATTATCCCTCTGAAATCGGCATTCACGCATGCGCATTCATGTTCAAACGCGTCTTGCACCGGGACAAACTGAAATCGCCGTGTGCTGATATCATGTACGTCATTGCTAGATAAAATTTAGGGCTAAGCATTTAAAAAGAATATTTCCTCTCTGACACACATGATGACGATTATTAAATTTAGGGTTGTTTTTTGTAATTTACTTGTTGGCTGTTGGTAATTAACTTTTAAACGTTCGTTTACATTTTAAATTAAGTATCACAGAAATGTAATCAAAATCCAGAAATGTTTCCGATTTAACAAAAAAAAAAAAAAAAAAAAAAAAAAAGTTTATAGAATGGCATGAAGGGTAAAATCGGCGTTTTGACGTAGAATTTGACCCCATTTGGAAAATAAAAAAAAAATTCACAGAAATTTAGAAACATTCTTATTTTAATTTTATGTATTGCTATTTTTGCTATAAGAATTGCTTTTTTATACAAATGAGTCTTATAATAATAATAAAACAAAGAGTCAGTGGATCTGTAGAAAGCTACTTAAAATAGGTGTAGAACTTGACATACAATTTTTTACATAAGTAGTTTTGGCCATCTGATAGTACTTTTGACAAACGGAATGTTAAAATTTTTATTAGTTCATTTTTAATTAATTTTTTTTACCGACCGACTTCAAATAGAGGTACAGCTCTGAAATTTTCTACATAAGTAGTTTTGGCCTTTTTTTAATTAGACTTTTAAAAAACAGAATGTTAATATTTAATTAGTTTTTTAACTAATTTTTTAATTAAAAAAGTTTTTTAATTAGGCTATAGCTCAGAAATTTTCAACATAAGTAGTTTTTACCTTCAAATTGTACATTTGACAAACAGAATGTCACAATTTTATTATTTATTTATTTTTTGAATTAAATTTTTTTTTTACGTATCGACTTTAAATATAGAAACACCTGAAATTTTCAACCTAAGTAGGTTTGGACTTCTAATTAGACTTTTGAAACACAGAATTTTAAAACTTTAATTTGTTTTTTAATTAATATTTTTACAAAGCAACTTCTACTAGATCTAGAGCTCTGAAATTTTCAACATAAGTAGTTTTGGTCTTCTAATTTTGCTTTTCATAAACATTTGTTAAAATAATTCAGAGAGGTAAGGGGGGGGGGGGGTTGTGTTATTGTATTAACAGGCACATTTTTTGGTTCTCGATGGGGAGGGGGTTCTGATATTAAGGGTTTACGTTGCAATTAATACTTAGCGAATCAAACGAACTTGTGCTTGCACTGCAATGAACCTTCTAGAAAGTGAAGCGAGCTTGCGTATCAATTAAACTTTTCAGAGAGCTAAGCGAGCTGTGTTTGTGTTACAATAAAACTTTTAGCAAGCAAAGATAGCTTGATTTTGCATAGCAAACCCGTTCGCAAAGTGTCAAAAGCTAAAAAAATATTATTTTTTTTTACAATTTATATCTTCTAAATTTACAAATAAAAATAAAAATTATACAAGTTCAAATTTTAATTATTGTAATTGTAGTTAAATCAGCTACAATTTATTATATTTCTGCTACTAATTTTCTAATTTTGCTGCTACATTTTCTCTTATTCTGCTCCAAAAGTTAAATTTTGCTGCTCCAATTTTTCGCGAATCTGCTCCGAATGTTAAATTTTGCTGCTCCAAAATTGCTCCAAACTGGGCTTTCGCACTTCCCACCCCTGAAATTAGCAACGGGTTTGTTGTTTACATACGTAAGGATGTTGCCATTCATATATTCAAAATCATTGAGGCTTTGTAGTAGCTTAATGATGAAAAATATTGAAATTTAACTAATTAATAAAGTGTTAATAAATTATTTTGGCACGTTTTGGCAAATCTACAGCTTATTTCCTTTAAAATGACACCTTGATCATTGAAATTGGTTGAGCAGTTTAGGCGGACGGACTAACCCCAAAAAACGTATTGCCTATTAAATATATAGATAGATGTGCATACAAATTTATAATAAAAAAAAAAAAAAAAAAAAAAAAAAAAATTAAAAAAAAAAAAAAAAAAAATGGGCTAAGGATTTTATTAGCTTTTAGGGTGAATAAATTCCTGCGCACTTTGAATGTTAAATCCGTCACTGCGTGAAAGAATCCATTTAAATTTAAAATATAGTTTTTTTTTTTTTTTTTTAAAAGAAAGTTTGTAAAAAGCTAAAATTAGGCAAGTTAAAAGTGTATTCTCACTTAATTCCTTAAGGTAGACCCGTTCCCTAAGATTAAAAAAAAAAAATCTTTGAAATACCATTTTCTTTTTATCAAAAGTAAATCTGTAGACATTAAAGAACTTGTTTTCCAAATTTGGCGACCGTTAACATCATATTTATTCCTATTTAGTTGAACTCACTGGTATCACACTTTTCAATATACTAATTGCAATCTTAAAACGAGTTTTTCTCAGAATCGTGCTTTTGAAATGCTTAGTCATTTTAAATTGCTTGGGCATTTCTTTATTTTATTCTCCTTGAATTAGTAAACAAAAATATGTTGGATGTTTTTTAATTATGTGTAACTGTATTTTTTTAAATAACGGGGTTGCATTCGTCATAGGATTCCTATTATTCCTTAAAATTTTGTTCCTCGCTAAAATTTCTAAAATTGTACTTAAATTTTTCGATAATTGATAAAAAAATTAAAGACATCGAAAACTCTCCGATTTTCCTCAAAACCCGCAAAAAAAAACAAAAAAAACTCCAGAGTAGTAAATCTTTTCTGATATTTCATTTATTATTTTTTTTTTTTTGAAAAGTGACAGTTTTTTGCCGGTATTGAAACATGCTTTGTAAAGAATGTCTATGTTAAGATCCTACGTCAGTTTAAAAAAAAAATATCCCTAATTTTTTAATTTATCCCTAAAATTTTTAGGAATTATCCCTTAATTTCCTACCAAATTTTTTTTAGAAAACTCTGCGTCCCCTGAAATATTTAATTTAGAAAGTTGCTTTGGTTTTTATTTTTTTTATTTGTTCTATTTTTATAATTATTTTTCCAAAACAGAGTTTCTTCATGTTTTTAGAAAAGTCTCAATATACTTCTTTTCAAAATAGTTCAATAATGTTGTAGATAAAAAATCAGACCTGAGCTGCTAAGTACCAAATTTGAAGTATCTAAGTTGAATAATAAAAAAATGAAACCCCTTGATGTATATATCTATTCGTGGGCATCTCCTTCGTAGATTTACCTATAGATTAATACTTAATCTATCTCTTAAACAGGTACACGAAGCACTTGATCATGATAAACTATGCAGTGCATTCCAAATACGTTATGGTGGATACAAAGGAATGTTAGTGATTGATCCAACTTTGAAAACCACCGATATAGTTTTTCGTGACAGCATGAAAAAGTTTAACTCGCCTCAAAACACCAGACTGGAGATTGCGAAGACAAGTTCTCCAAGTAAGAAATAGGTCAAATGTTCCTTCATTCATTACTTATTGTCTTTCTAACATTTCGTATTTCAAAGTAATCCCCCAAGTTTCTTGTGTATAAGCATCAGTCCTTTTATACGAGGGGGAAAAAAAGATGTATAAAACATGAGATAAGTTGCATCATCTCTTTTCAGTCGGGTTGCAGCTTAACAGACCTTTCATCACGATACTGAATGATTTGGGAGTTCGTCACCGGACGTTTTTGAAGCTGCAGGAAGAAATGCTTAAAACGCTAACTGACATACTCTTTGATGAAAAGCAAGCGGTTGCCTTTTTGGAATCGAAGACTCCTAATCAACTGTTTAGTTATAAAGATTTGTCACATTCAGGGATATATTTAACAACCGAACCATTTTTTAAAGGATTACTTCTTGCTCTACATAGGCATCATGTTGGTAAGTAACTTTGCTCATTTTGCAGCATTGTTTGTTTTGAGAAGACATATTTACCTTCAAATATATTTCATTAAAAAAAATCCTCACTTTTGTTGAAAACTTGCTGGCAAGTATGCTTCCGTGAGCCGGGTACCAGTCGTCGCCAGGTCTAAAGCTTGGCGTCCACCAAGCATTGTAGCACGAGCCTCATGCTACAATGGACGCTGACAGTCTTGTAATTAGCTCTAATCTAATCCGCTCTGCTCAGCCATAGTGGTAAGCTCGAGACTCGTGCTATATTAGACATAGGCAACCTTGTAATTGGCTCTAATCCACTACGCTCTGATCTGCTCTGCTTAGCGATAGTGGACGCCAAGCTTTAATGTTACACGTTTAAATGACGCATAAATGTATTGCCATGCCTAAATGTATAGAGTTTATTAAAGGAATTATAAATGATTTGCAGGTGGATGAATTATCGCTGCAATTTGGCAGTTTGTATCTGGTACTCGGACTTTTACTGGTTAACGGAAGAGTCCCATACATATATGTGTTTCCAGTTGAAATGTAAAACACTTATAACGTGTGTGGATTAATTTAATAGTTTAAAGTTAATTCGCAAGTAAAACAACATTATAACGTTCATGGCCCAAAAATTCTCAAACCACCCTTAATTTTCACCCCTCTTATTTGATAGCAATGAGGAACTTGTGCAAATGTTCTTTTTGTCCGATATCAACGACATTTCCAGACAAAATTACAAATGCTACAGATATGTATAATTTCAGCGCCGTTTCTGTTGCTAGCATGTTTGATGTTGGCATCTAATTTTAAATATTAAAAACATCTATCAGCAAAATATCCGGTAAGATACTTTTCAAAGTTTATTAATTATAAATAGATGTGAATTTATGCACTTGCATCAAAATATCTTTTATTTATTTTGATTAAAACTATTTTATTATTTATTTATTAAAGCAATTTTTGGCTACAGGAAAGAGTTTCTTCAATGGTCGGTTAAATGCTATTTCAGTGCAATAGGATGACGGCAAGTTGGTTCATTCTATAAAAGTGGCATTCCATAAAAGTGAGCTTATAGTGACAGCCGCCAAAATTTGATAAAATGCATTGACATCGAATTTATGTAAAAAATGTCAGCCCTATTGGATGAACCCAAAGGGGTTATTAGGCCTCCGCAAATTTGCCTGTCATCGACATACCTATACACACAAAATCAAAGTTAATATAAAGGATTTATCGTTTGAGCTCCTGCAAGCTCGTTTAGGCAATCGATTTTGTGTGTGTTTGTAGCGGACAAATCTTCGAAAAGCTGCTATTTATCCCACTTGCCGTCATCCAATTGAGCTGAAGCTTAACAGATGGGCTCTTTGTCAATGTTATTCTGTCAAGCTTTGGGCGTGTCACTAAAAGGCCGCTTTTCAGGAATGAGATTCGACCGCTTTTTTGTAATTTTGGAGAAAATCCGCTTTTTTTTTCTTCTCTATAACTTCAGCCAAATAAAAGATATCTGTTTTCGAAAGAAAATTTTCGAAAAATATGCTCAACCCCGCAGCAATCATAACTCTTGGCGAGGAAACCAGATGATTCATCTTCATCAGTGAAAAACGCATAGAATTCTCAAATCGCCTGTACTGTTAGCATCCACTTAGGAAAGGAGAATATTTTTTCTATTATGTAGCAAAAAAATCTGTTTCTGTTTCTAGGAAACTTCGTGTCCAGATCTAGATGTTTTACAAATGTTCTGCATTATTTCCCTTTTCATTCTATTCGTATGATCATATGTCGTTTGCCCTTCAAAATTGTTAGGTTATTGTATGACGATTTCCTTTGAAGACTGGAAATTTTGATAAAGATTTATTTTTATTTTAAGGGTTCCATTAGAATTGGCCGCTATTCTCGTGATTATGGCGAACACTATCGCCAAGAATTACGTTGTAGCGTGATGATCATTTTCTTCAGATGTTACGCCGTTATAATAGTCACTGATGTTCAGACATGATACAGTTAAACTGCAACGTAGATTTCAGACTTTTTTTTTTCCTTCTAAAATTTTGATAATTCCCGAGATGGATACATATCTGATGCTTTACAATTTTATTGGGCTTCTTGCAAGTTTGACTACCACGGAATTTGCATACGTTCGGATTTCCCCAAACCTCCGATGTAATGACCACTTTTCCTGCAGATTGCCCGCCGCCTCTATCAGCATTATTTACAATGGTATGTGACGGCCATTTTACTGAGGTATACAGTGATGAAATGACCGCGATTATGGCAGCGCTGTCACAGAGAATTACATTGTAGTGTGTATAATTATATGATCTTTTTCGTCGAATGTTACGCTGATATAATAGCTACTGACGCCAAGCTGGTAGCCAGGATTTTTTTCGGGGGGGGGGGGGGGTTGTGGTCGAAGATTTGATCAAGTACCTATAACAAGTTACACAAAAAAAAAAAAAAAAAAAAAGAAGGGGGAAGTGGTAAAACAAGATTTCACCCTCCCCCCGTTTACGGCCCTGACTGACGCTGATGCAGGTATTTGCACCTGTTAGACATGGTACAGTTCAGCTGGAAAGTGGATTTCCGCTCTTTTCTTATTGAAATTTCGATCCTTTTTAAGATTGATACAAATTTGTATTACAATTTTATTGAGCTTGTTTGCAACTCTCGCAATAGCGGAACCTACGTACGTTTCAGACTTCCCCAAACTTCATGACCATTTACTGCAAATTGCCAACCTCTATTGGCACTATTTATGTTGGTACGTGGTGATTATTTTCGCCGAGCATTACGATGACATAAGGACTGCTAGTGTTGAGATTTGCGCTACTACTGCGAATGTTATCGCCAAGTTGTTGTGATGTTCATTTTCGGCGAGTATCACGCCGAAATAATAGCCATTATTCCGAAGGTTTACGTCTCTATTAATGTCACTATGGCGGAAATTTACGTGGTTGTGATAGTAAATTTCGTAGAATATTATGTCGGTATAATCACCTCTATTGCAGAGATTTCCAACTATATATTGGGTGCTAACGCTGATGTTTACATTGGAGTGATAGTCAGTTTACCGATTGCTGCTTTAATATGATTGCCAAGATTTGCGCCGGTATGGTGGCCACTATCGTCTATATTTAAGTTGTAGTAGTGGTAATTTTCACCTAGGTTTAAGCTGTTTTAAAGCAGCTATTGCCGAAATTTGCCTAGGCATCCTCTGATGTGATAGCCGCTATGTCCGTCATTAGTGTACAGGAGGGGATCTTAAAAAATTTTTGGGATGAGCCTTGAAATTCATGATACTTTTTAGCTACTAATTTTTATCAAAAGATTATTAAATATAATTCTCCTCATATTTCTTTTGGGTGAATGTTCAGGGATGGCACGCCTGCGCCAATTGCGCCAAACTGCGCCAATTTAAAATACTGATACAACCTGATACGAAACTGCCCTTTTTACGATTTTTGCGCCAAAAGTTGCTCCAAAACTTTTTTTTCGTTCTTTTTTTTTTTTTTTCTTTTCTAATTTGCGATTTGTGTTTGTTAGTGCAAGCCGTCAACATTTTTTTTTTTTTAATTTTGTTTCCGTTCCCGCGTATCAGTCATTTCCTGTTTTGGTTTGCGAGCGCCTTTCATGCACCAATGAGAGTACGAGAAAAAGAATCTGGACGAGTATATTTCTCGCTCACAGGTGGATGCGAATTTTTATGGTTAGTGCGGAAAAGAGCGCTATAGTATCGTTTTCGAATCTTTGATCCTTATTCTCGTTCGAGCTGCATCTCACCTGTGTTAAGAATTGCAATGTTCAAATCTTTTCGTTTCTTGCTTGTTTTTATTGTAGTGTTCAAAGCGAAGATTACCCATTCGGTCTATTCATAGTTGACGTGGAAATATCGCTTAGCGAATTTGGCGCCGATTGGTTGGCGATAAAGTTTCATATTTAGGAACTTTATTTATTGTGAATTTTTTTGCTATTTCTTAATTTTCACAATTGCTAATTGATTATTTTCATATACCTTATGTTTGCAGTCGATTAGTATTTTCTCCCACTTTGAATTCGTATGTCGCTATCTTATAGATTTCGAATCAGCCGCCATATCGATTTGGCGCTGTTTTGGCTTTGACGACAATTTTACAAAATCGTGCCAACCTATCCACTTAAACTAGGAATTTACCGCAATGTGTTAATTTGCTTTTTACATTTAGGTATGCGTTTATTGAAGGAATTTGATTTTCAGCCACTTGTTCCGTCTTGAATCGGGTATCGGCAAACGCAAACGATCTATCCCAGTACCGCACATGCTCGTGGACTCAAAATTTTTTATTGTCGCAATCGTCTATTTGCATCCGTGAAAAACTGTTTCGCCTTTTCTTTGGATAAGTGACGGATATATATTGGAGGGGAAGGGTATTGCACTCCTCCAAACATCCCAAATAACAGAAAAATCACTTATCTAGCAACGGCAATCAAGGGTGTCTGTGAGCACGTGCCGTAATGGAAGACGTCATTTGCGAACCTTTAACTGGGCTGAGGATTTTATTATTTGATATTTTAGGGGGAGGTGGTCTTAAAAAAATTGTATATCAAGAAAATGAATGAATGACCCCTTGGTGATTGCCACTTCGTGACTTTTAACTCGTTAATAGTATTTTATCACCCCCCCCCCCTTTTCCCCTCAGGTCAATTTTTTTTTTTGGGGGGGGGGGACTTTCTATTAAGGCTGTATTATTGCACATTTCATTATTTTTTAGTTAATTTCTTTCAATTACTTATTATAGGGCTTTACAGGAAAAGGGAATTTCCTTGTCTTACAGGAAATTTCCCTGTTTTTACACGAGAAATTTCCCCGTCTTTTCATGAAGTCTAAGTTTAGACTTTCTATATTATGCAAATATTAATTGTATGTATTTTCACCACTTCCCTCAAACTCAAAAGTAACAATTTTAGAGATTCAAAGAATAATTTTTGAACTTAAAGTTTTTTCACACACTAGAATTTATTCACAGTTTTCAATGCTTCCAGTTTTCTGAAACTTCTGTACTAATCTGTATACAGCTTTGAACTCCCTATTTGGATGTAAATGGTTAAAATAATCAACATTATGACAATGTGCCATATTCCATTAATTGAAAACTGATAGACAAATGAAGTTACAATTATAATTTTTTTTAAATACATCATATTTTAATAACTCAATGAACTATTAATTTAAAATAAATATTTTAACACAAAGAGGCAACTTTTCCGATGCTAGAATAATTAATTAAATCCTATGATGTACGACTATGATATTGTATTTTAATCATTTTTAGGTATAGGGAGATCTAGTCAATTTAGGCCTGAAGTCTTAAAACAAATTGATGCAAATGGTGACCATATAGGTGATTGGTGCATTGCCGGTCAGAAACCTAAAAAAGCTTTTTGTTTCATTTGTAATAGCATCATAAATTGCAGTCAGCGTGTATAAGTATTTTTAACCAATGGATATTTATATTACCAATTGTGCAATGTTAATATTTAATTTTATTCATATATTTCTTAATTTTTACTGACATCCTTTAATTTGTTTACTGTTTAAGTTGTAGTAATTGGCCTGTACATATTTATTGTACTGCTGTAAATAATTGCAATATGTGTAATATTCTTTCAAACAACATAAACAATAATTCTTAACATAGTACAAATCTTGATTTAAACTAGTGCACAGTTATTATAAAAACATTTTAATCGACTCAAATTTTGATTTTAACTTGTGCAACGCAGAAACAAAATGTGATTTTCCTGTCACAAAGTTGATAAAAATCTGATTTCACCTGATACAAAATTAGATTGTGGGTGATACGAAGCTGATACGAAATTGGATTTCAGCTGATACGAAGGTGATACAAATGAGAAGTCAATCTGTGCCATCCCTGAATGTTGCATCTCGATAATGTACAGGTCGTAAATATGTTTTAATGCCGAATTTTTATATTTCTGATGGCTCTGATGATGTGTTAAACTTGTTTGTTAATTAAACTTTTAATGTAAATGATTTAATATATTACTATTCGTTTTCTTTATTATTACTTTCTGAATAAAAAATAATCAAATTATTAATTATTATTGTGTAATTTTTTGATAATTTTCTTAAAACATGTTTCGCATATAAAGTATGGTTTGGTTTTTTTTGCTCACGTATGATTTCAGTCTTTTGGGTCTTTAGCCAATCTCATCCCTGATTAAATTACATACAGTAATTGAAGGTAAGAATTGCAAGAATAAATTATTATTTTGATTGATTTCTGGGTCGCCAAGGGTACACGAAGGTTGCTTAAAACAATATTATATACCACTTAAGCCGCAATTTTTTTTGTTGGACCAGTTTCTTTGTAAATTATTTCGACGCTGACTTTCTGGAAAAGAGGCGTTTGGTTTTCAAACTTCTTGAACCATCAACGAATATTTAAAATTTCACTAAGAAAGCCAAATGAAAAATTAAGGTCAAAATAAAAAATTAACTATCTTGCATTCCCTTGTGTACCATCTGCACCTCCCCCCATCACCCTTCTCCCCCTGAAAATTATTTTTCTAGCTCCCATATGAAAAGGGTTTACCAGAACAATTGTAATCAGACCCGATTGAAATACTTTCATTGTTCTGTACTTATTACATTTCATTAACCGAAAGCAAAAATTAATGTAACCCGTAAAAACCATATATGCATGGTCAATTTTTGCATTCATTAACACAGCACCATTATCAAAAACTTTTCTATCAGCAAAATGTGCGGCAAAACACGTTACAAAATTTATTTATTAAAAATTTTTTGGCAACGTGAAAGAATTTCAACAATGGTTTGTTCAATGATTTTTTAAAGCGACTGAATGACGACAAGTTGGTTTAATTAGTATTCCTCCGTAAAAGCGACCTCTTAATGACAGTAACAGCCCCGAAATTTGATAGAATGCATTGTCATCAACATCGAATATATCTGCCAAGTTTCAGCCTGATTGGATGACGGCAAAAAGGTTAATTAGGCCACCGCAGATTCCTCTCCTATCGACTAACATAATCGAAGTTAATATAAAGGATTTTAAAATACACATTTTAGTAGTTACGAAAAAAAAATTTAAAAAAAAAAAAAAATCCAACAATTTTTAGCAATTTTTTTTTTTTTTTTTTTTTGTTGTGGAAATTGAGAAATGCTAACCATATTTATACCACTTTAATTTCAGAAAAAATAAAAACTAAAGCAAACATAGCTATTGATCCTAGTCATGGAAGAAATATGCTTGGTGTTTTGGATGAGACTGGGTTATTACGTGAAGGAGAAGTGTTTGTGCAGTATTCGAAAGATCTTTCTTTTGGTGAAACAACAAGAGATACAGTTATTGTAGAAAGTATGTTGCATGTTATATATTTGTTTATTTTATTAATTTCTTCAAATTTACTTTTTCGGTTTTAAATGGATTAGAATGAAATATTTATAGCAATTCATTTATTCAATAAAATTTGAACTAAATTCGCTGAATTCAATTCCTAACTTTAATTCTAACTTCTTTTTTTTTATTTTTATGTAAGTTTCCTAGTAAACAACACAATATTAATCTTTTACTTTTTTTTCTATTAATATTTTTCTCTAAGGAATTGTACTAGTGACCAAGAACCCTTGCCTATTGCCAGGAGATGTTAGGAAGTTTCAGGCTGTAAATATACCACAGTTACATCATATTGTCGACTGCATTGTGTTTCCTCAAAAAGGCTCAAGACCTCATCCAAATGAAATGGCTGGTAAAAGTTTTGCAATTAAAATGCAAATATCTTCTATATTTATGTGATTGAATCTGTACTTGGTATCTGCATGTAAACTTCGTTTCCATTTATTTAGGATCTGATTTAGACGGTGATGAATATTCTGTTCTATGGCATGATGACTTAATTTTTCATGCAGAAAATAAAAAACCAGGCGATTTCCCTCATGCACCAGAAAGTTACAAGGAACATATAACTGTAAGTATATTTCATAGTGCAGCCGATGCAAGTTTTGCAAAATATTGTTTTTAAACACATCACTATACCCATTCAGAATTAGAAGCTAAGACAACATTTGTTAGTTAAGTTACCAATGAAAGCGCTACAGTTTAAAATTTAAAGCTTTCATTTTTTTAAAAGCCCTATGCATTCAAATCATTCCTACCAGTTAATTATTTAAATTATCCCTCTATATATAAGGCAAAGTCATCACTCACTCATCACTAATTCTCCCACTTCCCATATAGTCACAAATATCAAGAACAAACATAGAAAAAGTAAGCTATTCCGATCTCGATTAACTAACTTAAACAGGGTTCCCACTCTTTTTTCAAAAGGAAAATTAAAGAGTTTTTAAGGATCCACAAATATTTATTAAGGACCTTTATAAACACGACCAAAATTACTTTACACCTTCACAGTAAATCACGTAGGGAGAAAATTACTAAGCCATAAAATATAATAAATTACTTTATCTACTACTATCTTTTTTGGCTTAGGACATAAGCATGGTTGTCATACAGAGTGTCTACTAAATTTCTGTAAGTTCATTTAGACTTTTTCGGGACCTTTTAGGGACTTTCGAATTAAATTTATGATACGACTTTAAGCAATTATGTGAGAAAAGAAGACTAGTATCAAATTACAGCTTTAATAAACTGTTTTCTAAATAATTTTTTTAAAAATAAAGACAAATCATAAATCATGTCAAAGTAGATGAACATTAAACAAATACTCTATACTACATTCATTCTTTTCGTTTTCTGAATACTTGAATTTTGAATAAAAATTGAAGAAATCAGCAATTTACTTTAAAAACATTTCGTAATGTAATTTTTGTTTTTATGCATCAAATGAAATGGATAAAAAAATATAGATCAATTTATGTATTTAAAAAAAAACGTCTCCGAATGTGGTTGGATTGGAGAGGTTTCAGAATTTTCCATTTCTTTTCAGTTAGCATTATTTCTTTGTCTAATTGTTCAATTTACTGATTTGCAGTTTCCATTATTTGTAAATTTTTTTTCTTCTTTTTTTTTCTTTTTTTTTTTTCTTCTTTAAATTCAGCTGCAACCACCTTTCAGTTACAGTATTCAAGAAAAAACTTCAAATTTTCACAAAATTGCAATATCAATTAATTTTAAACAATTGTATGAAAAAAATTGCTCTCCATAAAAAAATTTTATATCAATACTGGATAAAAATTTACATATATAACTAAAATGTAACATTATTTTTCAAGCTAAAATAATCTATTTTACATACAATAGCAATTAAAATTACAATTTTAAATAGGGATATACTGTAAAGTTGTCCAATGGGGATTAATTTCTTGAATAAAATAAAATTAAAATTTTAATAATTCAGCATCGATTCAAACCAAACGGCAAAATCGATCCTCGTACTAATCACGGACATAACGGCTATCACATCAGCTGAAGCCCATGTGAATGACACCAAAACGGCATTACAAATCTCAGAAATAGCTGCTATTAAAGGCTTAAAATTACCAACACTCCAAAGTAAATATCGGCGTTAGCGGCCACCACATCGTCGAAAATCTTAGCAATTATATTAAAGTAACAATCTACAAAAATAACCATCACACTAACGTAAATACTATCGTTTCGGAGTTGGGGAACTCTAAATGTACGCAGGCAGTCCATGGTTGTCAGATTTGCAAGCAAGCCCAATAATACTGTATTGCAGATTTGTACATATAAAAAAAAAGAGCTGAAATCCACATTTCAGCTGAATTGTACCATTTCTGACAGGTGCAATCTCCGCAATAGAGTCAGTGACTGTTCTATCAGCGTAACAATCGACGAAAATAAATATCACGCAACAACATAATTCTTAGGCGATAGCGTCAGCCATAAGTACGACATCAACAATCATTTCAATAGCGAAACGCTCAGCAAAATGGCCATCACATACCAACGTAAATAATGCTGATAGAGGCTATAATATAAGAGAAAAATGCGAGAAAAAAAGTAGTCATTCCATCAGTAATTTAGGGAGATCTGAACGTATGCAGGTTCGGTGGTAGTTAGAAAATTTACATCGATCTCCCACACGATTGAAATTTCGATCAAAAAGTCTGAAAACTTCGAAATTGAACCATGTGTGAAGAGAGAAGGAGTAACTTCTCTCGATCTGCGAGATCAATGGGAAACTTGTAGAATAACTTTGATTTTCTATGAAATTTGTAAAAAAAAGCGGAAAGATATGAAAAATTAAAAAAAAAAGAAAAAAAAAGGGAGATTTTCCGATTGGCGAAAGGAATCGCATCCATGGAAGAGATATATTTTCGGGACAAAATTTACGATTTCGGTACTTTGTCGGAGCCAGTTTTCTCATTTCCGCGACTTTCGGAACCAGTAGACACTCTGTCATAAAACTTAAGTTTTTGCTCCTATCTATTGCTATTTGTCTAGGATTTAGACATAATGAATTATGAACAATTGTATCGTTTAATAGTAATTTAATCATTAGAGTTTGCAACATTTTTACAATAAAGCTACAACAATCTCTTTTTAAATTGAGGCCTTCCTCTGCACTTACATTATTTGCCTTCAATTTTTCTTTTAATAGTTTATTAGCAAAAACCCCATGCTGATTTTGTCGATAGACAAGTAACAAATATAATCCTCTAAGTCAAACTTACAAAGTTTTAATACTATTGTAGTAGTTTTATGATCTTGCTTTAGAACATGGAAATAGTTCGTGCACTATATGACGAGTTTTGACTATTTATCTTCATAAAACGGTAAGAGGAGATTATCATTTTGAAAGAATTTGAGGAAAGGGCGTAGTAATTTTGCAACAGCTAAAACAGGGCTGCCACAGGCGACTAAAAAGGCTACTAAAGCGACTATTTTTGTGGCCAGTCGACTACGGCAACTATTTCAATGAAAAAAGGGCCGAAAGCGACTATTTTGAGCAAAACCTTCAACTATTTTTGGGCTCAGGCGACTATTTTTTTAAAAATTGGATACTGTCCGATAGCAGGACGGAAAAAAAACGGCACTAAGGTACTAACAATTTTATCAAAACGGTGATTTTTTTTAAGGTTGTTACCACTCTACTAGCGAAACTGTTCATATTCGCTGGTAGAGTGGTCACTTTGTTAGTCCGACGATAGTAACTTCACGCAAGATTGTTATTTTTGGCGGCAACCGCGATCATTTTCGCCTACCTGTTAGGTTTCAATGTTTTACCTTTCGCCGTGCAAGGCAACAGCATACACAATTATATTCTCAAATATCAAATTATTTCGCTTTATTTACTCTAAACAAAAATGAATTTGTGGAATTTGCCCTAAATGCCGGAAGAAAGTGCCATAGTATGGACATTATTGATGTTATTAGACGTTATGTCCGAGATTTGTGCCGGTGTGATGAACGATTTCGCCGTGTAGGTCAATCAATGCAGAATGATTAGAATTTCAAGGTTGTAACTAAATTTATAAATAATTAAATAATTTCAATTTTTAAGCAATTTATTTAATTACTTTGAATGTAGCTTAAACAGGGTAGTGACAGAGCCGGGAATTCAGAGAAATGTCAAGGAATTTCGTAAAATTACTCTTTAATCAGGGAATTTTGAAATTTTCGAGTTTCTCTTCTCGCGTACCCCGTGTAGGTGCGGACATCTGTCCCGACTCGCGTCACACGATATATATATATATAATATATATATATATATATATATATATATATATATATATATATATATATATATATATATATATATATATATATATATATATATATATATATATATATATATATATATATATATATATATATATATATATATATATATATTAGTTTTTATAGTTGGCCAATCTATTTGGGTGTACGAAGTTTCCGAACTTTTTCTACTCTCGGCAGCTAAGCCAAATCAGCCAATCCCCCTCCTCGGCCTACAACCCCAAGTTCATGTTCCGCTTTTTTTTTCCCCCTTTTTTTTTTTTCTTACTTTCTGAAATCATTGTTATGTTTGAAACTTACACATTATTTCTGTTATTTTTGGTTATCCTATAATTTCGCGTCTGCCAGTGTCTTATTGTTAAAAAAATCTGCAAACTTCAATCTGCTTGCATCCTTTACAGACATGATTTTTTTTTTCTTCTTGCCTTGCGTTTTTTATCAACAGAATATATTAGAACCCTAATTATTTACGTATTATTTCTGTTAGATTTTTAGTAATCCTATTATTTAGAAGCGCGACCACCATTAGATTTATTGTTTAAAAAAATCATCCAACTTAAATCTGACTGCATCCTTTACAGACATCATTATTTTTCCTCTTATCTTGTGTGTTTTTTTTATTAGAATATATTGGAACCCTAAATTCCTTAATATTTCAAATTGATCCCATCATATTTTTTCGTTTTTTTTTAACCCTTTACAGCACTGTGTTATAGATGTGCAACAAATCTATAGGCATTCATAAGCAAAATGGGTTAGATTCTGTATTTTTTTGTTTTGTTTGTTCCTAAATTTTGACATTTTATTTAACGTAATTAATTGAAAGTGATATGTGTTTTTGATTTATATGTTTAACCCCTTGGGTACGGATTTATTTGGGAAAATTCTTGCGTTTTGAACGGTTGGAAGTATAGGTAAACCAACCGATGTTTGACTTAACCAATCATGGCTCTTTTGACATTAAAATCTATCCAATCAAACTAGTTTGAATGACGAATTAGGTTCATCATTATTAACAGGCAAAACAAGTGCATGACGAATCTCAGCCGTCAAATGTACCCAAAGGATTTTTGGTTTGACGTCTTAGACACGTCATCCACTTCTAGGGGAAAAAAGTGAATGACGTCTCAGACGTCAAATGTACCCAAGGGGTAATATATATCAAACAAAGAATGAAAGTATCCTCCTCCCCCTCCAAAAAATTAAAGAATCTGAATGCTCTACTGCATACATTCAGGCAAAGGGTCATGGAATTTAAAAAAAAGTCTTTACATTCCTCCTCCCCCCTGCCAAATACTGTGCTTGTCATGTTTTATGAAAACGATTTTTTGCCTCATTTAATATGTACTTTTGTGGTTAAGATGTGTTATAACTTCAAAATCCAAAACGCATAATTTTTCTTGAAATATATGTATCTAGTGAAATTTGTGACTGAATAGCAAAATGCTGATTATTTAAGTTTCATGCTCATGCATGCCCAAGTTTAGTAAATATTTAGGACACTGTTTAAAATTTATGTTATTAACAGGATACAGCCTATAACGTATATTAAAGAAAATAACATTTTTTTTTTAAATTAAAAAGAAAAATATTGTACTACTTTTGCTTTTCTTGAAGATAGCAAGTATGGGTGTAGTTTGTAAATTAGTTTAAGTGAATTTTGTATTTTTTTCTTGATGTTTTCCATTCTTTTTCGTGCTCTAAAGATGCTTGTTTTGATTTTTAACTTAAACTTAAATTTTGTTGCAATTATATTTTGATATGTAAATGTAATTTTATATATTCAAATGTATATATTTTTAAATTGCCCATTATTATTATTATTTTTTTTTAAATGATAACATCAACAGAGATGCACATCGGGGAATTTTCTAGAAATCAGGGAATTTTGTTTCGCAAATTTTGTAGCCATTCTGTTAAAAATTTAAAAACTGGCCCTAAAGAAATTCGATTGCCATTGCCAATATATAATATAATTGTTTAAACATACTTGTTTTTCTAAAAAAAAGTTGCTTGACTTTGGAAGTTAAAAAAAAAAGTTATCTTGTTTTTTCAATTGATTTTTACCTTCGTTTTTGTGTGAAGTTAAGTTTTTTTTTTATCTTAGGTGCTGTCTGGAAGTAAGGTTGAGTTGCCAACTTCCATCGCAATATATAAATATAACAGCGCCTCTCCCAAGACACATGCCTTTTACCGTATGGAATGTGATGTTTTAGACTATTTTTGAATAGAAAGACGAGTGTTTCTTTTTTTCGTGTTTCATGTAAATCGAACAGTTTTATTCCGATCTTATGAAAAGTGAGGCTACTATTTTCAACGTCTGAGACTACTATTTTCAATGTGTGAGGCTACTATTTTGGCTACTATTTTTAACATCTGAGGCTACTAAAGCAACTATTTTCAAAGCTTACAGTCAGTGGCAGCCCTGCTAAAACAAAATTAAATTTGGCAACTACTGTTTTGTCTCTAGTTGCTTCACATATAGTCTGATAAGACTTGCAACTTGGTTTGCTTAAATTTCCCTTTTCTGCCTCTTACATTTTCAAATGCAAATTTACATATTAAGTCGTATTTTCTTGATTATTTTCGTATTCATTTGGTTTTCAGTCATTTTTTAGCATTAATAGCCATTTTTCATAACTGGTAGATTTTGAATTACCCGCCATAATGAATTGGTGACGTTTTGATCTTGTTGCCAATTTTTCTTCAAAAACGAGTCAACCCATACACGTATAGACTAGGAATTTATTAGGGAAGCTCATTTCCGGAATATAGCCTAACATTTAAAAATCACTCAGTTGGCAAAAAAAAAACTGGTTTAGAAGCGGGGTTTAGTGTTCTGATCACTATATTTGGAGCTTTAGCGACAGATTGATACTACTTAAAATTTCGCTAATGCGGTTTCGAAAACCGGCCGAAAATTGCTATCTTGGACAATTTCAGGGGGAAATTAAGGAGTTTTTAAGGACCTGATTTATCAAAAATAAGGAGTTCATAAGGGCCCTTAAAAATGAAAACCAAAATTAAGGAGTTTTAAGGACCCGTGGGAACCCTGTTAAAGGGGTCAAAAGTTCGAAACAAGGAATATTCGTTCCACTTCCAATGTAGTCACAACTCTGATATTTGATATAAATGTCATGAAGGACAAACATAGAAAAGGTAAGCTATTCCTATCTCGATTAATCAACTTTAAGGGGCCGAAAAAGGGTCAAACGTGCCAAACAAGGAATTTTCAAATGGCCCACTTACTATGAGGTCTCAGCTCTGATATTCGATACAAATGACAACAAGGACAAGAATAGAAAAAGTAAGCTACTCCAATGTCAATTATCTAATTTTACAGGTTCTTAAAGAGGTCAAAACGTCCAAAAAAGGAATATTCCAACATTCTACTTCCAATACAGTCATTAACTCTGAAAATAGGTTCAAATATCAATTTGTCAACAAGGGCAAGCATTGAAAAAATAAACTATTCTGATGTCGAATAACCAACTTGATGAGGTCGAAACGTCCCATTTCAGGAATCTTCTAATGTTATGACAACTTCGAAAATTGTTACAAATGTCACCAAAGGCAAGCATAGAAAAAAAAATCAAGTATTCGATGTTTCTCAACCAATTTAAAGGGTCGAAACATTCCAAACGAAGTTTTTTCCAATGTAATCACAACTTTGATTTTTGGTACTAAGAGTAACAATAAAGTAAGCTAATTCAATCCCGATTTACACATTTTTAAAACGTCGAAATGTTCGATACGATGAATAACGCAAAGTCCCGCTTCCAATGACGACACTACTCTTAAATAGAATACAAGTGCCAATAAATTTAAATATTCCAACCTTGATTAATCATTTAAAGTGTCGAAAAGGGTCTAAGTGTTCCATATAGTCTCATGTCTGAAAATTTAAACCAAAATAAAGCACAGGTAAATAAGCTATTCTGACCTCTATTATTTATTTTAAAGCATTTAAAAGAAGTCGAACTGTTACATACGAGGAAATATCCCAATGCTTCACTTCCAATGTACTCACAATTATAAAATTTGGAACAAATGTCAACAAAAGCAAGCATAGATAAAGTAAGGTATTCTGATTTGGTAAACCAATTTACAGGAATCAGAACGTGATCAAATGTCCGAATTGTTAAATGCATGAATGTCACGATTGCTAAACTATACATGGTAAAATTTCGTAGCGAAGCACTGGTATTCAGCTAGTTCTATATAAATATTTTATAATAAAATATATTAATTATTAAAATTTAGTTAATGATTATATTGAATATATAGGCCTGCTCTGCACGTTAGTAAAGGAATTCCCTGAACTGCTTTTCTATTTTTATCATCATACTGTAATTAATTCCTAGCTTGCTCTCAAAGTGAATAGTCCTATTATACTTAATACTGTGACGTATTATTATTTTTTGAACAAGGCCCAAATGCCTTATCAAAAGTCTCCTTATTGTAGTTTTATTCTGTACCTTTAGGTGGATGTTAGTAATTGTAAAAACGAAGGTGATAGGTCAAGGGAAGGTGTACGAAAGTAAGAAAAGGTTTAGAAACGTTGTATCATACCATCATATTATCTTTGAATGAGTTAACTGTTTTTGCTTTTATCCTAATCCTCAATTAAAAATTCTTATTTTATTTTAGGAAGAGGATATGATTAATTTCCTGGTAACATATATAAAAAATGATCAACTTGGAAGTATAGCCAATGCTCACCTTGCCCATGCTGATGCATCTCATGTAACCTCTTATCAATGCATTAACATTGCAAAAAAGTTTTCATTTGCTGTCGATTATGCCAAAACTGGAGTGAGCAGGAAATTGGACAAAGAAGAAAGACCTCTCAAGTACCCCGATTTCATGGAGAAAAATTTTAAAAAAACATACAAATCTAAGAAGGCACTTGGTAAAATGTTTAGAGTAGTTTCTGATTATGAATCCGAAAACAAACATGCAAGCATAACTTACCATGATATTCAGGTAAGTTTAAAATAACTTTTATGCTGTAAAAATTGAAAAAAAGTTTGCTCTAAAATAAGGGAACTTTTTTTCCTGAATTTTGTGGCCACCCTGATATGTGTGTAGTGGGACCAAAGAACCATGCCCTTTTAACCAAACCGTGTAAAATTTAAGATATTTAAAAAAAAAAAGAAGAAAAAAAAAAGCACTAAGTAAAACGGAAGTACGAGATTAGAATTACAAAAAATTATACACTAGCCTAGAAATTCACTTTACAATTATGTTTGTACTTTTCTGAGAGGTTTGGTTTGGTTGTATGGATTTTAATGGCACAAGAGCCAGGATTGGCTAAGCTGCGCCAAACATATTGTCATTTACGATTCTATAAAGGCATTATCTATTCAAGAAGAAACAAGTCAAATTAGGTTAATAAAACCAATGTTATGCAGAAACGAAAACAAATTCGGATGTGGTTCGTCTGATAGTAAATCCTTTAATGTTAAATCAGTAGTACCAAAGTGGTTTAGTCTAGATATATTAAAATTTGGACAGACACATAAAATATGATTAACAGATAAAAGGCAACTACACTGTGAGCAAGTCGGTGCTGGTTCGTTACATAAAAGATACTTGTGTGTAAAGCGTGTATGACCAATTCTAAGTCTCGTTAAAATAACATCCTTGTGTCTGTTTAAAAATGTTGGTTTAAAAGTTTTAATGGATGGTTTGATTGAAAGCAGTTTATTATGTATCTGTTTCTTCCATTGCAGCTCCCACGCCTTTTCTTGAGTTTGTTTTATTGCGTGTTTCGCATCACTTAGTGGGACAAATTTGTCTGATACAAAGCGAATGTTTTTCGCTGCTAAGTCAGCGAGATCATTTCCATGTATGCCAACATGGCCCGGTATCCAACAAAAAGAAACCTCAACTGATCGCTGTTTGAGATTCGCCCACAACTCTACAGTATGTAATACCAAGGGATGGCTCTCAAAAGATATTTTTTGTAAGGCCTCAATGCAACTCCTAGAATCCGTATAAATAATGAATTTTTTACTTGTGAAATTAAAAATTGTCATCAATGCCATATTTATTGCATAAATTTCTGAGGTAAATACAGAGCAAAAGGCATGAAGTCTCTTTGTGATTGTTTGATTGATAAAAACAGCAGCTGCACCAACATAATCATTGGATTTGGATCCATCCGTAAAAACTGCGCAGTAGTCTTTGTAACATTGTCTATGAAAATAAAAAAGCTGAGTAAAGATGTAATGTGGGGTAGATGGTTTGTGCAAATGATCAAAATCATGAACAAAATTTAAATTGGTATCAGTCCAAGGTGGAGGTATATCTCCTCTCCAAAGAACAGGAAAGTCCTCAATATCATAAAAGCTTAAAATTTCCCCTATTCTAAAAGCAAAAGTTGGAATGCGAGATGGTTTGTTGGAAAATAAAGTGCTGTATACAGGATTGATAACTTTGTTAAGCATTGGATGAGATTGATTACTTTTAATCTTGTAGAAATAATTAAGAGAAAGTCTCTGTCGTCTAGACTCCAATGAGGGTTCAAATGCTAATGATAGTAAACTATCTACTGGGGACGTCCTAAAAGCTCCAGAACAAGTACGGACACCTTGGTGGTGCACTGCATCGAGAGGTTTTAAATACGTCTTGCAAGTGGAACCATAAATTTCGCAACCATAATCAAGCTTCGAACGCACCAATGCTCTATAAATTCGCATCATGGCCGTTCGATCAGCTCCCCAGGAAGTATGCGTTAACACTTTTAGTATATTTAAAGATTGGTGACATTTCCTTTTTAATAAGTCAATATGCGGTTTAAAATTCAGCTTCGAGTCGAGCACCAACCCCAAAAATTTAGTCTCTTTAACTATAGGTATGGTACGGGAGTCTAGTAAAATATTAGGATCTGGATGTAATCCTCGTCTGCGACAAAAATGGACACCAACAGTTTTCTCTGCGGAGATAACAAAGCCATTCCGCTTAGTCCAGTTAGTAATATAAGTTATTCCAAAACATGAAGCAGCCTAGCATTAACCATTCTTTCCATCAGTTTACAGAGACAACTTGTTAGAGCAATAGGGCGATAGTTAGTAGGCTGTTGAGGGTCCTTTCCTGGTTTAGGAATGGGGACAATAATAGCCTTTGTCCATGCAGTGGGAAATACCTTGTCATGCCAAATTCGATTAAATAAAAGCAAGATGGAATGCAATGAAGCCTCGCTCAAATGAGTCAACATATGGTAATGAATCTTATCCGCACCAGAAGAAGTGGGATGAGATTTTTTTAATGCGCAAATGAGTTCATGAAAATTAAAATTGCTGTTGTAATCTCCTGGTGTAGACTCCCGGAAATCCAATGTCTTTTGTTCTTCAAGAATTTTAAAGTTTATAAAATCTTGTGAATATGAATCCTCACTAGATACCTTGGCAAATGCTACTCCTAGTGTATTGGCTATGGTTCTAACATCCGTTATGAACTGTCCATTATTATTTAAAAATGAAATTGATTGCGAGTTTTGGTAACTACCACTTATTTTTTTTACTTTGTTCCATACAGTTTTCGAAGAAACGTGTCCTGTTATACTAGAAACATAATTTGTCCAAGACTGTTTTTGACTTTGGCGCCGTACACGTCGGGCAATAGCTTTGGCCTGCCTGAAAGATAACATATTGACCTGGGTTGGGTAACGACGGAACCTGCCCCAAGCCTTCCCTTGGGCTTTAATCGCTTCAGCACACTTATCATTCCACCATGGCTTCCACAGTTTAGGGAGCTTCCCAGATGTTTTTGGGATCGCCATGTCAGCAGCTTCCACAATACAATTGGTGACTGCTTCAACCGATGCATCAATATCTGGCAAGTCAACCATGTCCGAAGTTATTTGAGAATTAATCTCAAATAGTGGCCAATTGGCTTTGTCAAATATAAAATGTATTGGGCGTGTCGGAAAAGTAACATCATTACTAGAATAAGTCAAAACAATGGGAAAATGATCGCTATTGTGCAGATCCTTGTCAACTTTAAAATTAAATTTCGTAAAAAGTGACGGAGAGCAAATGGCAAGATCTAATGTATGAAAAGTACGAGATGGAGCATGAAAGTATGTATTGCTAGAGTCGTTAAAAAGGCAGAGGTCATGGTCATTTATAAGTTTTTCTATTTGTAGTCCTCTAGCGTTGTTATCACGACTGCCCCAAAGAATGTTATGGCCATTCCAATCACCCAAGATTATGTAGGGTGTTGGTAGCTGATCCACAAGCTCATCGAGGTCACACTGACGAATTGGTTCAGACGGAGGAAGGTATAGAGAACATATAGTAATTAAAAACTTTATCTGAACCTGAATGGAAACTGCTTGCAAAGGAGTGTTTAGTACTATGGGTCTAGAGGCATAAACGCTAGAGTGCATTAAAGCTACTCCACCCATAGCATGACTGTTGTTTATTTTGTCCTTCCTTGTAAAATTATACTGTTTAATTCTAGTATCTATTGCTGGTGACAAAAAAGTTTCTTGTAATCCAATGGACACGGGTTGATATGTATTTATTAGATTTTTTATATCATCAGTGTGACGTCGATAGCCATGACAATTCCAGGATATAAGATTAATGGCCATTATTTGGTTTTGTTTTTAAATTTGCGCCCTTTTTAAAAAAAGGCAGCCCGCATATCGAAATCCTCTGTTTCCATCCCACCAATCGAATCATCAGATGATGGATGGATATCTAGTTCAGTATCTATTGGTAAGGTTACTTTAGTTTGCAGTGATATTTGGGGTTGATTTTTTATTTCTTGATCTTGAGGGTTAGCTTTTTGTTTTTTCCCAGGAGGATTTAGTTTGAGGGTATGTTCAGTCTTTTTGTTAGGAGCTAGTCTCATTGCTTGATTATTGGAACTAGATTGAACTGTTTGCACTTTTGTTTGGTTACCTTGAGGAATTTTTGTTTGTTGAAATTTAGGGGGAATGATAACTTTCGAAATACTTGTTGCTCGGTTTTGTGTCGTCGGATGTTCGACTATTGCTGTAATTTCTTCGGTTTGAGTACTGATGGTTTTCATTTTGATGATTGGATTTACTGCAGATGCGAATGTCACACCTGCACGTGGAGTTCGGATTTCTACCAATTTCCGTGCTTCAGGATAGGATATGTTGTTATTAACTCGCACCGTTTGTATCTCTTTTTCTTTTTTGAATTCTGAACATGAACGTGAATAGGCAGGATGGGGTCCCTGGCAGTTCACGCATTTTGGATCTGTGGAGCAGTCATCACTATCATGTCCATCAATGCCGCAGCGAGCACACGTAGAAACTCTACGCCGACATGCATGTCTGGAGTGCCCGTATCGTTGGCATTGAAAGCATCTCAAGGGGTTTGGTTGGTTGGTTGTTTTCAGATTATCTGGCGCCGTCAGCAACACGAGGGCTATAATGCGCCGAAACATTCGTCATTAGACAAGCCAACATACATTTACAAACATCCATGCCTAACACGGGACTCGAACCCGCAACCTCGCGGTCTAGAAGCTAGCACGCTAACCACCATACCGTTTGGTCGGCCAAGGGGTTTGGTATATATGGTCTTACAGGACATCGGAGATAGCCAGCAGTGATGTGAGTCGGTATAGTCGGGGAATTAAAAGATAGAATCAAGTGCCTTGTTGGGAGAATTTCACTATCTTTTCGAAAAGTTATTCGAGATATAGAAACTACATTCTGATCACGCAGATTATCTAAAATTTCGTTTTCT
The DNA here is from genome assembly GCA_963978545.1 of Linyphia triangularis. Taxonomy (NCBI): domain Eukaryota; kingdom Metazoa; phylum Arthropoda; class Arachnida; order Araneae; family Linyphiidae; genus Linyphia; species Linyphia triangularis. The sequence continues at coordinate 57,628,662 of OZ021726.1, forward strand.
GAAATATATTGTAAGTCTGGCTCAGAAATTACTCCTCGAGAAATGTTCAGGGTCTTGTGGGCTGATACACTCACATCGAGGCTACCAAAAGATGTTATTTTCATGATGTTGTTCGCCTGCTGGGTGTTAGCAACTTCAACGAGAAGGTCACCAGATCTAACTTTTTTTACTGCTTTAACAGTTCCGACCAAAGCTTGTAATGTTTTTTGAATCAAAAAAGGAGAAACTGTTTGGAATGAGCCTTCTGTACGATGGATAACAAAGAAACGGTTATTATGATTGTCAACCTGATCTGCCCAGGAGACACTGCTTTTTGTAGGTGAATTATCAGACTGTTGAGTAGGTAAGAATGAATTGGATATAGGATTAACATCCATGGCTCTAGCAATATCGCTTTGAGAATTCTTGCCCTTGGGCAAACTCGGATTCTCAAATATATTAGCCATAACCATAAATAGAAACACGGATTCCTTCCAGTCAGATCGGGGCCCCCGCCAGACCCCGTCTTTCCACACTTTTCTAACGTGCCAAGTGGAACCTCCGGTGTTCTTCGTGCACTGGATAAAGGGGAGATCGCCATAACGTGCATCAGGTACACTGTCCCAGGTAAAACCTAGGAGGATTTCTCGTTATGGCCCATGTCCCCCTATATCCAGCCAAACACAACCAAGGGACACAAACCTCTGGAATCGCTTTAAGGCAAGAGCGCTTCTGAAAACCAATACTTGCGATCCACGCCGCTTCTTCCCGCCCCCTGACCGACCCACATGAGTCAGCTCCCGAGCCCAAACGGTATACCTTACGGCAGAGGCCGAAGAGTGGTACTATGACCCATAGAGCAGGAAGGCCAGGACACAGGATCGGCATTGATGGATCGCAAGTTTTTAGAACTAAAAAGAAAAAACGGCCACTGCCAAAAGAAGAATCTCCCAGCAAATCATAATTTTACAAGAAAGGTGTATTAGTAAAATTGAAGCCAAAATATAAAGATGCCCAATTTGTTAAACTTAAATATGGTTAATTCATTTTTTTTTTCCTTCCCTTTTTCCAATTTTTATATACATTTTTTTTAACATTTTGTATTTTTATAACTAAGTTGGGTTAGAAAAAAAGAAAAAGTGGGAGAGAAGGTGAAATAAAAAAGATCGCTGGGACCCCGGGATTGCGACACCCGTGAACATTTAAAGAAAATGTCCCCCTGGGGGGCTTTTCTGAGAGAGTTATTGAGCAATTATTTAAAATAAAGGTTAAAAGCATAAAAGTTTTGAAAATTCCATGTTTTGCAGAAGTGCACCACTTTAAAATATGGGGATTCGTGTAGGTAATAGAGTTCACTAAAGTTTGGAACATTTTCACTCTCCCGTTCGAATTAAGAAATCTACACGAGCAATAATAAAAAATTTAACATTTTTACTGAATACTGCTCAGAATGAGGAACTTGCACAAGTGAGGAAAATTAATATTTTTTGTATTTTCTAGTGTTATCCAACGAATATATTTGAGCAGTGCAATTATTTTTTATCTTTATGCTTTCAATTACTCAAAAATCGAGTTTGAAATTAGCCGAAATCAAAGCAAAAGTCAAGTGACCAAAAACGCATGAAAAAACCGTGACGTGGTTACGCAGAGATAAAGTCGCAAAATGAAGGAGAAACCATACTTATTCCTCGTATAAAACAGGTTTTAGACTGGTTCATTATCTGCGCATTGACGTTTCACGTAAAAGTGGCTTTTTCCGGCCAATTCGCAAAGTGAAAAACTAAATATTTTGTTATCTATCCGAGCTCAAATTTTTGAAAGAATGGTATTGTTTTTCAAGATTTTTTCTCTTTTATTTAAAAATAAAACCAAAAAATGTGAAAGTTCCTCATTGTTCACAGGTTTAGAATTAAATTTTAATTTTGTCTAACAAACGTCGGGGAAAAAAATAATAAACAGTCAAAAATATTGAAGGAGAAAAATTAGACAAAAAAATATTAATTTTTTCAATTTATATATTTCGGATAAGGTAAAAAAAAAAAATTAAGCTCACATACCCTAAATATTTGTTAGCTCATATCAAAACTCTTGGAATATTTTCAGATTTAAATGGTATATAACTAATTAATTCACTAGGCCTGTAACTTAGTAAAACAGTGGTGACCTAGGCAATAACCAGAATTTGATTTATGAAATATCCAATGACAGTCAAATTTCCATGCCTGATTAACAACAGTTTATGCATGATTCTATAAGAAAATTCCTAATTAACTTTCAAAACCAGTCACTTGATAAAAAATAATTGCAAAAATTTAAATCTTCACATGCCGAGTGTCATGCATGTGAACACTCTTACTACAAGGCCCATTTCTTGCATTAGCCAACATGCATTTCGTGATAAAGTTGTTTTCAGTGCTGACACAACACACATCAGGATTCAAATTAGCTCTGCTCGATTGTTAATACGACACTGTCAACTATACTTGAGTAAACAAGTTTAGGAGGTTAATATCTTATTTATCTTGCAAAACAATCTTGCTCAGGGTTCTTACTCAATTTTATAAAAAAAATTCCCTAGTTTTCAATCGCGGAGTTGATTATTTTTAGCCATATAAAGTCAAACCTCGATTACACTAATTCTTCCGATAACTCCCAAAAAGTATTTTTCTCATAAGAATAACTTTCTGCGAGTGTATGTTATCAAATATTCTGTAACTTCAATTCCTCGAGTTATGAGTTAAACAAATAACAAGGAAGAGAAGGATTTTTTTCCAGAGTAACGACGACCTTTTCTAAGTTTTTCCCTCCCTGATATTTTAAGGCTGATTTAATTTCCGAGGCGTACGAATCCTGTTGCTATACAATCAGCTCTAACTACTTACTCAATTACTTACAATCAGCAAACAAAAAAACATGTTTAAATTTATAACTTTAATAAACCATAGTAATTTTCCTGTAAATTATTATTCTTCCCCTTTCCATAGTAATTTTCCTGTAAATTATTATTCTTCCCCTTTCCTTAATATTTTTCAAAATGTTCGAACAGTAGGTTTTGGAATTAAAGTTGGTGGAGCAGCCAAACAGTAAATAAAAAAAAATTTACAAAACGGTATACTTGTTCAATAAGTACTTCTCTTGAGATCATGCATTTATTTTCTAGGTAGATGAAGGTTTGAAGTATCCTGGATGGGAAAAATACAAGGAGGATGCGATAAGATCGAAAAATAAATTCAACACTTTACTGAAAACTGTCCTTCGAACCTATGGAGTTGAGCATGAAGCAGAGATATTTTCTGGGGCATTTACTAAACTACACTGTCGTTTCCAGGAAAGAAAAGACCGAGAAGAAATAGAAAAAGTTGTCCTACGATGTATCAAACAACTAACTAAATGTCTTAATGAGGAGTTTCATGAGGAATTCAAAAACTTATTCAAAGTTAAAGATATTGATATTCGTTTGTTGCAAAAGGCATCAGCTTGGTATATTGTAACTTACAGCGATAAAAATGCAAAGTCCTTGAGTTTCCCCTGGACAATATCTAAATATTTGGCTCTGATCAAAGTTAAACAGGTTGGTATTTACCCACTGTATATTTCACCAATAGTGAAAAAGATGGATCAACAAATTAAAGTTTGTGAATCAAAGAATCTTCTTCCATATCCTACAGAGGGAGGAATTTGGGAAACATATGATTTCATTTGTGATCCTGACACAGTTAAACTTGCTCTTCGTGTTCTGATCCTGTGGGCCCAGGATGAAAATATCATTGAAAAGCCGGGACACAATGCAAAGCACCTTCTATATACCAAAACTTTCATTGATCTATTTCTTCATATTGCACAATCAGCAATGTATTTGGTCAAAAAGGGAGGGAGAATACCAGCTGTTAATAAAAAGCACTTTTCTGCTGCCTCACTGTGCTTAGAGTTTTTTAGATTTTGTTTAACTTTACGCTTTTACAACAAGTATGAAGTTAAAGATCTTGTCCCATTCCCTGTTTACAAATACAGTGCACTGTCCAAAAGAGCAGTTGTGTCGTACCACACGTTTGCTGTTACGGGTAGGTTTCGGAATATATATTTTGACTCGAAAGAAGTCGAAGACAAAATAGAAATGAATCCTCCTATACACATTGATAGCGATATTTTCTACAACACTCCAATTAGTTCTATTGAACTAAAAAAAGCTGGAGATGCTCTTATGAAATGCTTACAAGTTGAACATGTAATGCTCCGTGAAGTTCGTCAGACAAAGAAAGTGATTGTTAGTGCAGTGGGTTCTGAGCAGTCGTTGAAAGCTCTGAAACATATTTTGAGGAAGAAACATACATATTTAAGAGAACTGTTTAGTAGTGGAATACTTCCAGCTGATAAATGATTCACGCTTAGTGTGCAGTTACTAAGCTACAAAAATCATTTTAAGGAGGAAGTAACATGCATATTTGCATGAACCATTTACTAATGCAGTAACTACAACAAAAATTTAAAAATGCATCTCTTTCTTACATGCCAGATTTTTTTTAATTTATATTGAAAATTTTTGAATGAGTGATCTTTATCCTACTCTATTTTTAAATATTATTATATTGCCAATATATAATTAACAGAGTACTCGGATGATAATTCAGTGTTCAACTATGTTACCTTCAGAATGAACCATTACTTCACACTTTCAATTAAAGTGCATGTCATTGTATTTACATCATGTCATGTCTTAAATCACTTGTAGCATTTGCTGTTCAGGATTTAAAAAAAAAATACTTTGTATATTCTTATAAGCAAAATAAAGTATAAATAATTATTAAGTACAAATTATTATGCAGAAACGGTTGGACATATTGTTAAGGCTGACATGAATGAATTCTTTTTATACATATAAACAAAAGTAATAAGGTATATATTTCAGATAATTCATTATGTTATTAAAACTTTTCATAAAAAATTTATTCGTACAAGAAAAATATGACATTATGAATTATACAAAAAGTGAATATTGTGTAATATCACTGTTACAAGAACTGCAATAAATATTAGTTTTTTAAAGCCAGAAAATAACAATACGTAAACTTATTAAATCCAATGAACTTAACTACCCAGGCACTTGAAAAAAACTGCAAACTACACACATTAAACATTTTACTTAAGAGATTATTCAAATAATAAAATAAAGTTTCGTGGCTTTTAAAATAGTATGGAAAAGAAAAAAGCTTACATTCATTAATTTTAAAGTTTCACAAAGTTAAATTATGGTAAATATTTCATCACTTCAATTAGTAATAAAATATTAAAATAAAGATCATTTGATCAATTTAAACTAAAAAGATTATGCCATGAAACAAATATGAACTACCTCATTTACATAATTATCTTGCCAGAAATTATTGATCGATAAACAAGATTTTCAAACTAATAAACTAGTATTTTAGTTAATTCGATCTGAAAGTGTGTGTAAATTTTTTTTACAAATTCTACATTTTAGCTACCATGATGTTTCACTAAATTAAGAAATAAGCATTTCACATGCAGTATTTGTGATCATTAAATATTTACACATTTCTTCATATATTTTATTATATATCGACAAAACTTAATGTTTCTTTTCTAGGACTGCATGGATTTGGAATTTGAAAAATCATTTTGATTTCACTCTAAAAAATTTTTTATTTAGAATATCTTAAAATAAAACTTGCAATACATATTTATAACTCTTCCCAAATCTACAAATTAATAATTTTCTTTTAAAAAATTACCAAGTATCGAATTTAAGATTTCTTTGAGTATCGAGTTCTCTGAAAGCATTTTTTATTCATTAAGAAAACCAATATTTCTAATTATAAAGAAATTAAAACATAACTGCTATTTTTAAAATTAGTTTCAACTTGTTTTTTATCTTCTAAGATAAACTTATATTAATCATGTTTAATTTAATGAAATTGAAAGCTTATATAATTTAAAAACAGTAATTTCAAACAATGTATATAGAGTAAAGATTCATTTTTAACACTTACTTTATCGAAAAAGTATTCGTGAATACAGTTTAAATGCTTTTTAACACTTAAATTCTTAGCAACCCTGAAACTAGTAATTTTTTCTCAAAACTAACTTATGTGGCAAAACTAGACACAAAATTTGCTCTGCATCTACAAAGGAAAGAAAAACATAAATCGTAAAAATGTAAATGCATTGGGAATAATGAACATATCTAAATATGTTTCTCTTATAACATATTAAATGAAACCATCAGGTCCTTAAAAAGTTAAAGAAATGCAAGTATTTAATTACAATACTAGATGAAAATTAAATTTTTTAATGAAAAAACTACCTCGGTTTACAGATTAGAGCTTACAAGAGCAAAATTCTTGGATATTACATTCCAAATAATTGAATTGAATTTTTTAAAACTTCAATTGGCTTCAACGATTCACAAATGTCCCTCGTATAATTCCATGTAGAGCATACACGAAAAAGTCTTGGTTCGGCATTGAAGTTGTTCTAGAGCCCGAAATATACTTCTTGGATCTTGCGAAGCATTTTATGCATCCATGTCTTGCACAAAAAGCATTTCTGATTTCCCGAATCCAAAATCTGCAAATGTTGGAGGATCAGGGAAGCTCTCTGTTGGCTCACAGGGCACAATTCTTCTGGGAAAGTTAGTGACTACTTGGAATCTGTCTGGCGATTCAGAGTGACAAAATACAAAGTAGTACAAAAACTGAAAATGAAGGGGGAAAAAATAGCTTTGTGAAACAGACATATTAAACAAACAAGAAAAAAAAATTAACAAAAAAAAGTGATACTAACTAAAAAAATAAGACAACCAACTTTTTAGCAAAAAAAAAAAAACCTATCCAATTGACATACAAATGAGTCTAATTTAGAATGCTACATTTAATGTGCTTCAACTTTTTAAATTTAAACAATTATTTATAAATTTAGCTACAATTTAAAATTATTTATCAAGCCAAAATAAACAATTTTAAATGCAATTGTAGTCAAAATTACAATTTCAACACTGTCAACTTACAAGGATTCTTATAGATGGAACAAGAAACAAAAATATTCACTTGTGTGAATTTATTAATTGCTTAATGTAACTGGTATAAGATTTAAAATAAAATTTAAAAGCATAAAAATGCTGATCTTGTCGCATAATAATGGACGCACCACATCAACTTTGTCAACGAACATCAGTGGCGATCCAATACAATTCTTGTGTGGCAGTGAATATTAAAAAAAATTACTGTTAAAAATGTAAATTTGTCATTTAACTATTAATTTTTATTAACAAATCACTACCTACTCTTTAGCCTAGATTGATAATGGATTATTTCAAAGAATATATAGAAAATGTGAATTGATCCCCAATTTAACAAGTATTATATGCACTGTACAGGGTTAAAAAAAAAAATGTCACAAATTCATGACTTTCCAAGACTGAAGCAAATAATTTTCTATGACTCAAGAAATCAAATCACAAAAAAAAGAATTCCATTCTTTGTTATATCAGTGTTAAAATAGCTAAACAATCTAATATTAAAAGAAATATTTGAAGAAAGAATAAGTTGATAATAAATTATATTATCAAAAATCAAATGTTTTGATATCAACAATGCAAAACAGAAAGAAAAAAATTAAAAATGTAAACACAAACTTATCAAAATTGTTCATTTCAGTCCTCATATTATGAAATTTTTTTCATGTACGAGACCTTGTGTGATGTCACAAATTTAGAGTTCAGAAATGTTTTCATAGGCCGCTGTTCTTAACTGTGACGGTTCTTTCCATCAAAACATAAATAAAAACGGCTGAATTTTCGATGAGCTGAATAGCGATGATCATGGCGTTTGTGACGTCACAGTTATGTGATTTTACTTAATATGTTTAGATATCCATGGAATTCACTGTATTTCTATGACAAAATTTGCAAATAAGTGGCGGGGATAGCAAGTCCTAGTTTTATTTTCATAAATTTTGCAGTTGACCACACAACATAATTTACCTGAATGCTCTTTCTTAAAATGATTTTTTGTTTTTTAAGGCACTATGTCGTAGTTCACATTAAGCAATTTAGAAAATTAAATATATTTTCTAATTTTTTAGTTTACTAATAAAACAATTGCCAGAGTAATGAGGAAGGGTGCCTGTTATGCATTGCTTTGTGGTTGAGGGTTCCCTAACTGAACGCTGTGAGTTTGAGCACTCGTATAAGATCTTTTTCTACGACCTTTGCTGTGACGACTTTGCCTATGATGCCCGAACTTGGTTCGGGCAACGCAAATGCGGCAAGTTTGGAATGCCCGACCTGAGTTGGGGCAAGAGAAAAATCGGTGCTTTATTTCCGTGAAGCCTGACTCAGTTTGGCCGTATGGCCCTTGTGTTGTTAAACACCAACCAACCAACCTGAACTCAGTTTGTCAAATGCATAATATGTAATTTATTATTTTCCCAATAGATGGCGATAATTTCCCGCAAAAAGTTCGGCAGTTTCGCGCCAATTGTGGGATTTTTGTAATCTTGCAGTTCTTCCCAAATTTCAATCAAACCGCATTATGTTCGCTATGTCAGAATCGGACGATGATGAATACTTGTTACATGGTTCGTACGTTTTTAAAAAACCTTGAAAAGTGCTCGAAAAAAAATCTTTCATTTTCAAGTGCTTGAAAACCTTGAATTCTGTAAAAATACATTTAAGGTGCTTGAATTTCCCTTTTATTTAAAAAAAATATAGACTCGTAAAAAATTTTGGTCAACAAAGAGAGCAAAATATTTCGAATTTAGTTAAGCCAATCAGCATCAGGAAAACATTGCAGTTGAATATATAAAAATTTGGTCATTCCTCCCCTTTAATGAGTATGGTGCTGCGCAAGTGCAACATATCTGGAATATCCTATCAAGTCACGTAATCTCTTGTATCGTGTGTGCTAATTTTTGACGCACTGTTTAAAAATGGCTGGGAAGTGCATTTTCAGATTTGAAAAGCCAGAATATAATATTGAAGCCTATGTGTTGAATTTGCACGATGTACTTAAAGTGTGTCAAAAATATCATGATGGGAGAAAGTGCTTTAAAAAACTATCCGAAGAGTAAAAAGCACATGGATTGTTTCTATCAGAAGTTCGATGAGGATTGTTCGAACTATTTCACATGATAAAATAAATATACCTCAAAAGCCACACCTCATATTTCGAAACAATCAACGTCGTCAACGCGATGGAGGTGCATGTAATTGAAAACGAAGTTTTAGATACTGAAATACTATGGACATTGAAAATCATAGCTCATTAATTAAATGAAAACACTGATAAATTATGTAATTGCATGTTCACCGATAGCGTGATTGCATCTAAATTTTCATGTGAAGAAAAAAACTGCATATTGTACAGTATTTATAATCAAGCCTTCAAAGTAGATTGGAAGACTTTTGACTTTTTTTTGGATCAATGAGACTTTTGTATTATTATGTGACGAAAGTCTCAATATAATGAAACAAGACAATCAAATGGAATATAACATCCGATATTGGCGTAATTACCGCTACTTTACTTTTTTTTTATGGGACATGGTATTGCTTCTGATATATTGAAAAGTTTTTTTTTTCTATTGAAACCTTTAAATTTTCTTTCATTGAAACTTTAAAAAAAAACATTTTTTTTTTGTATTTTCTCAATTTGAACATGCACTGTTTGCCAATAAAAAAAATTGGAATTTTTTTTTAATGTATTTTTTTGTGTTGACAATGCATCCTTGAAAAGTTCTTGAATTTTTTTCTCCTTTAAGTGTACGAACCACGAGTTAGGTTCTTCATGCTCAGATATCAGTATTTCAACAGAAGAGACTATTCCGAAAGTGAAACTCATTCATGCCAAACATGCATGCCGCTATGTTTGAATAGCCTTCCTCCAATCCCACCAAGATTCCTATTCCAACAACCACAAGTGGGTGTAACAATTGACACTTGAACTTTTACTCAAGAAAAACAATATTTTGAGTTATTTTTCCATGACAATTTGATTCACATCATTACGGAAGAGACTTACAGATATGCACAACAATGCATTGAAAGGCAACATATGAAGTCAAAAAGGTGGGTGCCTACAAATGACAATGAAATGAAAACATTTTTGTTGCTCCATGTTTTAGAGGGTATTTATTCAGAAGCCTGATGTCGCTATGTTTTGGTAAAAAAAGATATGTCTTAAAACTCCATTCTTTCGCAATGTTATGTCCTACAGCAGATTTCAAATGACAAGAAAAAATTTACATTTTGTGAACAATGAAAAAGTCGACCTTGAAACACACCCTAATGCAAAACTGTACAAAATTCGTCCCATTTTCAGTTCCAAAATTTGTTTATTTTACATCCCTGATCGTGATGTCACTGTTTATGAAAGCTTGATGCTGTATAAGAGTAGATTGGGATGGATTCAATACATGCCTCTAAAAAGATCTCGGTTTGGCATAAAAACATTTATGCTATGTGAGAGTAAGACTGGCTTCATTTTTTCAAGTATCATCTACACGGCAAAGGGCACAAAGCTTGACAGTGAATATGCACATCTCAACATGTCTGGTCAAGTAGTTATGTGATTGACGAAACCTCTTTTAGGTGAAGGATACTTTGGCCACAGATAATTATTATACTTCTCCACAGTTAGCTTATGAGCTTGAGCAACAATATTCTACAGACATATATGGAACTGTATGGGCAATCAGAAAGGACTTGCCACTTGATTAAAAAAAAAAAAAGGTGACATTCTGGTTTTCCGGCGTGGGAAAGTCGCAGTCCTGAAATGGCACGACGCAAAAGAAATTTACCTGCTTTATTCGGTCCATACTGCAGAAATGATTGAAACGGAAGATTAGAAGAAGTGAAAGAAACTGAAATCTAAAGAAGTTGCTGACTATAACAACACTATGGGAGGCGTTGATAAAGTTGATCAACACCTTACAGACTATCTCATTGCCAGAAAACGTGGAAAAAAATACTACGTAAATATATTTTTCTATCTTCTGGATAAAGCACTTTGGAATTCTTTTATTATTTACCAGTCGTTTGGCAGTGGAAAATGTAATATGGACTACAGAATCTCAATTGTGGAAAAAATTATTGAAGATAATGAGTCATACATTCAGCCGATAGGACCAGGGCGTCCTAATATGAACTTGTTGCAACTTACGGGTCGACACTTTCTTGAACATATTCCACCAATGGAGAAAAAGACTACTCCAAAAAGACAATGTTTCCTTTGTTGTCGTAAAACTGATGAAAAGGGAAAGAGGATACGACGCGAGACTCAAGTTTATTGTAAAGACTGTGATGTAGGCTTGTGTGCCGTGCCATATTTTCGTTTATACCATTTTTTGTCGACCATAATGTAAAGGATTTGTGAGATTCAAAGGAATCTGAGGGACATGCATGGTTATGTCATTTGATTTATTTTGCTTTAATTTGAGCAAAAATTACTGTAATCCATTAAAATTTCCCATACATGTGAAAATAGTAGTTATTTCATTAATTTTTTTTTTTTTTTTTTAAAAGTAATCTATTTCGAACAAAATTAAAGGGGGAAAAAATTCATTTTTTTGCCATTTTTCTCAAATATATTCCACAGGCAAAAGGTTAAACAAGGGCTATACAGGAGAATTATGGCTTAATTTCTAATAAAATTATAATAAGTAAAATTTTAGTAATACTGCAAGAATTTGACTATGTTTAAAATCCCCCTTCTATGTGTAAAAAAAGGTGATGTTTTGTTAATTGGCACAGTCCCTCAGTTTCATTAAGATTCAATTACATTAATAGTATTGGAATAAATCCTTGAATATTTAGAATGACATTGAAAACCAATTCAAAAGAAATTTGCAACACTCAATTCGACAATTGTAAGCAGTTGAAATTGGATATTTTCAAGAGGTAAGACAAAATCATTCAATACAATAATCAAATATAGCATAATAAAAAAAAGTTGAGAGGTACGGCAGTGAACAAAATAAAAAATTGTACCTTTAACGACTCATCCCTCCTAAATCTTCTTTCTAGCCTAGTACCTGCTGGAAGCTTTATCATCAGTCGAATTGTGTTTGAATGTTCGATAGGTGGCTCATCAGGTATCTGGTCAGCAAGTTCAATTTTTTGTCGCCTAATTTCCTATAAAGGATAATGCTCAGTCAAAATAAACAACACAGTATTAAAGCAGGTGCGGACAATAAAACAATCCTGTATTGTTTATTAAGTGGGGTACTTTTTGCAACAAAATTTTGACCCACTTCCTAATATCCTATTGACTTGAAACTTGGCATAAGTGTATTAAAACAACGGAAATATAACATTGAACAATAATTATTTTAAATTGATAGAAATGTACTTGTTTGCTTATATTGATTGATAAATGGTTGTATTCTTTCTATAGCACATTAGGTTTTCCCCCCCCCATCAGAGCTGCCACAGGCGACTAAAGTGATTATTTTTTAAGCATGGCTACATGGAAACTTTTTTCGTCAAAATTGTCCTAAAAGTAACCTTTTCAGCACATTCTGTTACTTCTTTAAATATTAAGCGCTTATTTTGGAAAAAAATCGTATTTTTGTTTACAAGTAAAAACACATGTGGGACAGAAACGAAATCAATAGTCCAAGTTCAGTCACGATATCAAAAGCAGGCGGTCTCTGTTTTTCAGGTCTGTGGCTTCCATTAATCATGTCCCACTTATAGAGCTTGATTGGAACTGAACTGAAGAGAACAGAATGTTTTTGGGTTTTTTTCCCAAGAGAACTTCTTTTGTTTTTCAGCTTTTATTAGTTCTGTGATGAATCACAAACTTTTGCAACGCATAATCGGAAGTTGTATAAAGTCTGTCCAAAAAATATGCGAACTGTGTTAACTAGGTGGCCTTGAGTGGAAATTTGAGCAAGAGAACTGGCTACTTAGTTGCTGGGTATGCCATTGAATCGTTAGTAACATGTGCGTCGTAAACATGTGCAAAATAGATTAATGGTTATTCAATATTAATTTTTTATAAAGCGACTTCTAATAGGCCTAGGGTTCTGAAATTTTCAACATAAGTTTTAGCCTTTTAATTAGACTTTTGATAAACAGAATGTAAAAATTTTATATTTTTGTTAATTTTTTACAAAGCGACTTCTAATAGGCGTACAGCACTGAATCTTTCACATGAAATGTCAAAAGCTGAGACATATACACAGTTGGGTTTTCGTAATGCGGGGCCACACAACAAGTTTAAAATATATTTTTTCAGAATTGTGAAACTATTAATTTTAGTATTTGAGGATACTAGTTTGGCTACTATTTTTACACCTGAGGCTAGGCAACTATTTTCAATGCTATTAAGCTGTGGCAACCCTGCCCCATACCTTATGTCTTCTTAATTTGTGATAAAAATTTCATTTCAGTTTGGAGGATTTCTTGGAATTAAATAAGGGCAGGTGATTTAAGTTATGTTCATATCAATGGTTATATTCTGTTTCTTTATTCTTCTCCATACCAAGTGTTAGAGACAATTATATAGCAGAGACAATGCATCGCCAATCAGCATGTTTCAGAACTTTGTTTTTTAAACAGCACAATTAAAGAAAAATAATTGAGATGCAATATTGGAATACTAAAAAGTAGAGAAAAAAATAAAATAAGCTTTAAAAAAACATTTTAATAAATACAGGAAAAGTAAAAAATATTTTTTTCACTTCCAACTACTTTTGACTAAATCTTGAATATGATGTGTGGGGATACTAAGGTTTCAAAGCAATAAGAGTGCCCTCCATTTTTATTTTTAGTTCGTTATTGCGATACATTAAAAAGTAGAGATAGAAAAAATATTTACTTTTCAGTGAATTAATAAGTACAATATTAAGAGTGAAATTTAAAACATCTTTTTTTATATATATTTCCTAGTTTTTAGTCCATTGACTTGAAGTGGTTTTTTTAGTTAGAGTGTTTTGTACCAAATTACAACATTACTATTTAACAAAAGGAATATATGGTCATAAATATCGAAATTTACTATTTTTGTTATTCGGCCAGAAATCGAGAAAATCTTGCACATCAACTGGTGTTAGTAATTGAAAATTACTAATACAAACTGATACTGTTTTCTTGAAAGAAAGTATTAATTTAATAAAGAGCATAATTTTTTTTGGTTCAATACCTCTTTTTTCTTTTCTTCTTCAATGATCTTATTTCTCTCCTCCATTTCCACACGAGCTTTTGCCTCTTGTTCTTCCCGCCGCTTCCTTTCCTTCTCCTGATCTGCTTTCAGAGATTCCTTGTATGCTTCATCTTGTTGTTGGCGAATGGTCTGCGTCATGGAGCGCTCTTGCCTTCAATCGAAATTCACATCTTTTATTCATTATTAGAACATAAAAGTTTAGAGGTTAACTACTACTACAAAAAAAAAGAAAGAAAAAAAAAAAAAAAAAAAGTGCAAACTTATGTTTGGTCTTGTGCTCAGAATAACTTATCATCGAAGAAACCATAAAACCTCATTGTTAAAATAATAAATTATATTTGATTTTCATATAAAAGTGCAGCACAAGAATAAAGAAAATATCTTTAAAGAATACTTAAAAAAAAAAATCTTGCTACAGGTTGAATGCTATCTGAATTTCAAGTAGGGAATACAGGTTAACAGGGTGCCCACAAAATTAGGGAAAAAGAGTTTCCAGATAGATCTGTAAAAAATTCCCTGATTGTATGGTAAACTTTTTTTTTTAATTTCCTGGACTTTTCCAGATGTGTATACACCCTGATAAAATATAACACGTAATCTAAAGAGACAATATGCCAATTTTTAGTTTAGTATAACATTAAACTTTTAACGATTACTGCCACAATTCTCAGGGTAAGTGGCGCCAAAATATTGATAAACGGGGAAACATACCTTTAGAACAAAGAAAATTTCCCTGATTTTCGTGAAAGTTTTAAATATTCCCTGATTTCCAGGTTCTTGGGCCATTTGGGAGTAAGCCCTAAATAATGATGACTAAAGGTAAAATTCCAATAATTTTAACAAGATAAAACAATAATCCAGCTTCTACAGACAACCCATGCCTAAAATATTATATATTAGAAAGCAATATTTAAATTTCTTATGTATACTTTGAACTTTCATCTAAAAGCATTGTTTCATAAATTAAATATTTTTTAATCAAGCATAAATTCATTTCAGAAGTACAATTCGCAATGGACTATCGTTAAATACGACCATGCAAATATAAATTTTAATACCAACAACCAGTAAGATATATTCACCTTTCTAAACGTGCAGCTATTAAAGATGCTTCGTTGTCATTCATAATGAGTCCCAGACGTTGGGTTAGTATTTGTGGTTCAGTTGGGCCTTCCAATCGTGCCACAACGGTCATTCTATTATCTCTCAAAACAATAACAGCAAGGAATGGATAAGTATTTTCACGCAAAGCTTGGGAAACTGAAAAGAAGAGTTTCAAGAGAGATACAAATATAAACTTTTAAAATTATATTAATCTTATTTTATTATAGATTTCTCATATCGTGACATGTTTATAATCATTACATGTTTGTATGGGGACCAATTTATTGAAAACTTTTTAAGCTTGGGTTTTAAGATAAAAAATGGTTAAACAAAATGGGATTTTCAGCAATTTTAGTTAATACACTTTAGAAATTAAATTACTCAATTGTAAGTTGTGTACTTACAAGATGGCATACACATAATTGAAAAATGCTTAAATGAATGAAATAAAGTATACTACTATGAACAAATCATATATACTACAGTGGTTCAGAAATATCATGATTACAATAAATATACAAGAATATACATTTGGAAAAGTACATATTTTTGTATAATATATAATGCAATATACACACACAAAATATTTCATTCATTTTAATGCAAAAATGTTGAAATATTTTTATTTCTTAGCCAAAAAGAGTTAACTAAAAACTATTCCCCTTCAATAAAAATTATTTAAAAAAATATTGCTGTAGAAGCAGCTGCTTCTTAAGACGGAAATAATTAGGATGGGTAAGCAGACATAAAAAAGATGGAAATCAGATGGATCAGAAAAATAGACCGGTGGAATAATTAAGAAAGGCTAAAAACAGACGAACTTGTAATTTTTTATGGTTGCGCTTAAAGTGATCTTTGTTGTCCTCAAATAAACTTTGTTGCCCTTAAATTTTTCAATATTGCAAAATATGAGAACTCTAAATTCCTTTTACTGTTGTTAGAATGACTTGATAAACATTTAATGAAATAATTTAAATAGTTACTTGTGTAGTCAAGAGTAAGAAAAGATACATGATTGGCGGATACATTTTCTGTTTCTTACCTTGGGTAAGTTAAATTGGTCAAGATGCACATAAAGTAAGTGCTCAAAATGCAATCGATTAGTTTTATCCTAATTATAAAAATTTTTTTTTAAAAAAATGCATTTATGAAATGGTAATTAAATTTCTGGTAACCCAAAGGACAACTGAAATTTTTGTTCAAGCTGCCCTTTTAAAAAATCTGGTTTCTTCGGGCAACCAAAAACTTCAACCCCTGGCTAAAAATAATATGGATCATATTTAATTAGTTAATCTACACTATTAATAAAATGATCTGTCATTTGTGTAATAAAATACATTTAATTCAGTCAATACAAAACATATGGAGCATTTTCAACTTTGTGGTAGTAGCTGTGACGGAACAATTTCAAAAATTTATCAAATTTTTAACAATTTATATTGTTTTTTTTTCTCTTGCAAATAGTTTCCAACAAAGCGTGCTTTTAATCTTTTTGCACCACTTTAAGAAGGAATGAAAAATATAAAACTTTAAAGATACCAAATGAATGAAAAGATTATTTCGAGTGATCTTGAAAATATATATGTGGTATGTAGGGTTTAAAAAATTGCAATAGTCTGACAACTTTTCATATATTGAGAGTGTTATTGTTTAAGAAGCAAAAGGACCTATGTTTAAAATGTATGAATAATAAATAGCAGCCTCATTTTTCATTCAGTTGATGTACATGTATTAGAGATTGGCAGTGACAAGTAGTTATTTTTAAAAACATAACAGTCCTACCTCTATAGCCTTCTGGAGAATTAACAGAACAAGCCCAAAAAAGGAAAGATGAGTTCACAAAATTTACAACTTCTGGATTGCATAAAACATTTCTGAAAGTAAAAAATTACAAATTAAATTATGCTAAGTACTGCAATGATTAATAAAGTTAAAAATGACATAATTATGAATATTTAATAAGGTTTCAGGTGAGTAAAAAACCTTCTAGATTACTAACTTAGTTAGTAATCTAGAAGGTTTTTTTGCTCAACTGATTACAACTTTGGTGTATAACTTATTTACCGCCGATTTATTTTAGTGGTCAAGTTGCAGCTGATCCTATTTTGCGTTTTCACTTCCTGTTTCCAAGAATGCTAAAAAGTAATTTAAAATCAAGTTCTAATCCAATAACTCTTTTTGAAGCTAAGAGGTGAACTTCCAATGAGTTACTGTGTTCTTCAGTTCAAACTTTAAACCACTTCTGATTGAATTTTATGTAATTCTACTTATCAAGACCTTCAAACTAATATAGGATATATCTGTGTAACATTTAAAGTTTAGGCTAAACAAATTGCAAATTGAACTTTGATTATCGATTCTAGTTCTACTGATCGTAACTTATGATTGAAACTTGGAATGGTGTCCCAATGACACCTTTCTTTGGACAAATAATTCATGTTTATTGAAATTGTATTTGCAAAGATTTTGTAGAAGCTTCTTACTAAATTAGTGTAGTACAGAAGTTAATAAATATGCAGTAGGTATACAAAATCTAAGAATAACCTGAGCAGCAAATTGGTAGTTTAATACTTACCTACAAAATTCATCAGTATCTTGATGATCATCTCCGTGAAGATAAATTAATAAAAATTTTAGATCTTGCTTTGCATCATTCACAGCCTGTTGAGGAATAGAAACAAAACATTGTTTTGTATACAAATAAAATTGTAAAGAGGAATGCTAACTCCTCATAATTATATTTATAGTAAAAATTAGTTAACAAATCTTTGAGCTATCCATAATCCAGTCTAGATGTAATATTGGCAAATAAAAGAAAGTACTGAAAAAATATATACTATTCTACATATATTTATATATATAAAACTGAGTTGTCTGTACGTCTGAACCTTATACAAATCCACGGGTCTGCACCTAGAGGTACGAAATTCGGTACATAGAAGCTTTAGTACTTGGAGATTGTAGAGAACGACTTTTAAATTCGATTAAAAATTGCTTTTATTAAAATTTAATGACATGAAAAAAAATCTTGGAATGGCAACAATATTTTTTTATTACATCAGAATAAAATCAAAAATTATTTTAATATGTCCCCCTTATTTTTCTGATTATTTTTATATATTACAATCGTTTATCAGATAAGCATTTCGAATTTTATTGTAATATTTTAATCTATTTACAGTCAATTGATGCAGTACACATCTTCTACGCATGTGCAGTTTTAAAGCATTATTTTTTATGCATCGTTTTGCTTTCTACATTTTAAATTCATCCTGTTTTTGTTTACATTTTGTGTTATCGTCAAAGATGTATTGTGCTCAGCGAGTATTGACATTTAAACAAAATAAGTTCGCTAAATTCTTTTCTAGTTTATTAGCAAATATCTTCTGCATGGCAGTATCATATATATTTAACAACTACAATTTTGCTTACCAACATAATTTACCACTATACTTTGGCGCCGTTATGGGATGTTTTCAGTCGGATTTTGATCAACATAATAAATCTATTATAACTTTTTTCCAGGATATGTCCATTACAAGATCAAATGTAAAAAGGCCGTCTAAATGTGAAACACCTGCGTATAACATTATGTGTGTTGTTTGGCACCCCGTTGACTAATATTGGTACTATATCCATGCCATTTGGCAATAATTTTTCCTGTTGGCGAACAATTTGATAGATAACGCTATCGTTTCAATGCCTGCTAAATTTTCGAATTGTACACATTTTGTTTTATTTTAATACGAAAATTAAGAACTTGGCACAGTATATTTTCTTAATTATTTTTAAAACGGAGGCTACAGCTGCACTATAGACACTTGACATAATTTGTTAAGTATGTTTAACGGTGTTTAGTAAATATTACAAAAAAAATACACAAAATTTTAAATGGTCAAATTTTTCTGGCTGGATTAATTTAAATTATGTACCTAACTTCATTTGATGAGTGAGTCAAATATACATAGAATCTAGCATAGCAATAAATTATTTAGACTTAATTACTTGCAGCCTCAATTGTAGATTCACCAAAGATTATTGAAACTTATTGAAAACTTTCAAATAATTTCAACATTTGCTAATATGCCGCCAAAGAGAAAAACGAATATAAATGCTAAGTATAGAGCATCTGCCGCTAAGAGAGCTAGGGCATCACCGCTGCAAAAACAGCAAAGACTGAGCGTGCTATTACAAAATGAACGAAAACATGCATCTGTTATAGTACATTAGAAGCCGATCACCAACAACAATGGGTAATTCCCGCATTTATAAAAACGAATGAAATTAGTTTATATTTATGGAGAATTTCTTTCTGATTCCAATATTTAAACAAAAGTTCTTTAAAAAAATTAGTTATTTAAATATTAAGAAAAGAAAACGCCCCAAAACCAGTCCAAACAAAACACTCAACAAAATCTGTGACGTCAAGATATCCTTCCATTTCTATGGTTATCATGAGGTTTCTGCCATAGTTGGCATTGAGTTGGAAGACCATTGCCATATCCTGTACAGGTTGGCGCGATTTGCGAGAAACTTGCAAAACTGGTTTCTGCTGCTGCATTTCAAACCAAGATGTTTGGGGCCTCACATTCAATTCGAGAAGAATGAATCGTTTTCTCGGACAAAAGGGGAACTTTGATTTCAAATAATTAAAAAAAAAGGGCATTAAGCAAAAATTTTTGTGTTTATGGCCCTTTCGAAACATTTAGAATTAAATAAAAAAAATGCGGGAATTGTCCATTAATCCGAAGAAATTCCGAGCCTTGGTAACACAGAACTGATAGATGTCCTTCAACAGGTCCCCAGCAGCGCAGGTCCACACAAATGGTTATCTAATAATACTATGCTTAATATTCCTCAAGATTTGTATACATTGCAGGAATTTACAAATCATTAGTCTGTTCCCTCCCCCCCCCCCATCAGATTTGTTCAAAAAAAAAAAAAAAAAAAAAAAAAAGGGACATGACAGAAAGTTACCAAAAATTTAACAATGTATGGTCACTAAATAAAAGGATTGTAGATGAACTTGAAAAGACATTTCTAAAATAATAAATAAATCTGAAACAACTATAAATAGCTTTTGTCTACGAACAATGAAAAATATTTGTAATTGTCAAGTTAGGAAAACTTGTAAAAACCTGCCATCCGAAAAAAGTTTAAATGAACTTATTTCATCAAGTCCAAATTTTTACTATTATTAAAAAATCAAGTTTTATAACATATAATAACTGAAACTTTATATGCATAATAAAATATAGAGATTAGAATTAAAAAAAAAAAAGACAAGTGGTTTTAGGAACAAAATGGAAAATACAAAATCAAGTTTTTCAAAATCAATTAGGATGGTCTTGTTGATTTTACTATTACTACCAAAATATACATCTAGAAGAAACACTTTACAGAAGGTAGCATTGGAGGAAAGTTCATTCCCTTTAAAAAATGAAACTCAATTTGAAAAAAATACAATACAATAAATTTTTCAAACAGTATGCTTAACCAAGATAAACAAGAAGCTCAAATACTTAATTTGCCTATCGAATAAACCAAAACTGAACATAATCAAGAAATTATTAGCTATTTTGGTCCATGCTATTTATACAAGCTAAATATTATAAGCTTAAAAGAAAAGCATTAACGAAGACAATTTAATACAACTTTGAACTCAACCTGAAGAATGAAGCAAAGATATGAGGTGAATTTACAAGTGGACTTATTTTGCTGATCTTTGATTATGCCAAGAATATTTCATTTTTGTGTTGTTTTTGCTAGTGAGGTTTTTAGATAGTTTACATGGCTATTTTGCTTTCTTAGTAATTCAAATACAGTAGAGTACCTCAAATCCGGAATCGCAAGGACTTTGCCAATTCTAGATTTTAAAAAATTCCGAACTTTAGAACATATTGTTCGCACACAAAATCAATGAAATAAAATACAGAAATGGAATAAACTAAGAAAAATCTTTATATAACTTGATGGGGTTTTGAAAAACATTTGTTTTAAGGTTGTTATAATAGTTATGACCTTTGGCTAAACTTTTCCCCTTGAATCCACATTATTTCCGATTCTGAAATTGTGTCTTTGCTCCAATCCTTTAATTGCAATGCCTAATACTTCCAACTAATTGCTCCTAAGTAATTTTATTCTTAACCACTTCGTTTTCACTGTCATCACTTTCGGGTAGGGGAAAAATTTCCATATCTGTGCTGGAAAAGGTCCGGATCTTAGACATTTCCGGATTTTGGAAGTTCGGATTTCAGATATTTTACTGTATTATATTTTCATCCAAATCTTACTTATTTACTAACTTACAATCAGTTTTAACAATTTATGTTGACGGTATTGTTTGTTCCTAAAACTAATGCACCCGGATATTTATTTTATCATTTTAACAAATTGAGACAATTTTAGAAGGGAAGTTAAAAAAGATAAATTAGGTTACATTTGATATTAAACTGCCCAAATTCTATTTAAGTGATATAAATAATTGAAACTTTATAAGAAGAAAAAATGTTAAATAGTACAGTTAACCAATAAACTAGACAGAATTATACCAATATGACCATCTTGGAACACAACATAAGAGAATGTATATAACGACACAATTATATTTAATACAATTTCAAAAATGATTGGGGTATAGTTCTTAGCAAATTCTTGCTAAGAACTATTTTAACAAATTGATACATTATAAGTAGTTTCACGTTTAAAATAATCACCTCCTTTTTTCCTACGAAAAATGTAAATGTTACAAAATAGGAAACTATTTAAGGAATAATTGTAATACACTTAAATGCTAAAATACCTGATAGTAAGTGCCTCGATAAAAAACAGGATGTGCATTTCCATATTTCTCTTCGTAGGCTTGTATAAAATTCATTACATCTCTAGCAGGATCTGTTATATCTAAGAATAAAGCCATAAAATAACTAAAAAAAATTATGAATAGAACATGACATTATGAAAAGAACATGAAATTGAACTTGTTAATGACGATTGAATAAAAGATGCCCTTAGAAATCTTTAAAACATTTTACTTCTAAACAGAAGAGAAAAAAACCCTCTTTAAATTCTGTTTTTCTAATGTGACTTTAATAAAGAAAATTGGATTTTGGATCTTTCAGGTGTTTTTACTGCACTCAAATAACACTTATTAGAAAAAGTTTAACTGTATGTATTCTTATTATGCAGGGAAACTACATTTACATGATAATTACAAGATATACCTTTAATATTTTTTATTATTTTAGAGTTGGTTTTTGTAAATTTCCGTGCTCTACATTTCATTTAATTACTAGAAAGCTTGGCAGCTGAGTATATATAAGAATGTTAAGGGAAAAAAAGTTCATGTTTATAAGCAATTTCAATCATCTTTTTAATAAGTGTCTTTAAATACTAAATAATAATTTAGTTAAACGTTATGTACTTGATAATCAAAGCTTTGTTATGAACACTAAACATATTTTTATGTTTCATCTACTTAAATTTAAACTTAAAAAAGATTTGGAAAATGTGATTCTTCTTTGTTCAAAAATTTATAAAAGTAGATTTAAATTAATACTACACATAAGATCAGTCCCATTCTAAGATTTTCAATTCCAAAAAATACCTAGATCATCTTCTAATGACTCTCTACTATTATCATCTGTGTTCTGAGTAACTTCATCTTGGTCGACTGTAAACAGAACATGTTTTAACAATAATGACGTTAAGTTTTATTTGGTAATTAACTATCTCTTAAATTCGTTAAGTTCTCTATAAAACATTGTTAGATACTTAAATCATCCTATTCCCTGAAGCATAAACATTGCAACATCACACCAAATAGTAAGTTACAAGTTGCTGTAAAAAAAATCAAGCTTTTTTTTACAGCAAAAGATCTGTCTCCAAACCATGCACAGTAAAAATAATCTGCAACCGGTTTCAATAGATTAGATTTTTGTTTTTACCAAACCATTTTCTAAATCGCATTTTGTTACCAAAGCATGAATCCTTAAATTCATTGGGAATAAAGTAAATGTATTATATTCTTTAAAAATATCTTCTTATTGAGATAAATTTTTTAAAACAGTGATTTTATTTCATTCAGACAACGAGTTGTGAGGAACATAGATTGCAACACTTGGACCTGCTTTATCGGTTTTGTAGTTATTTCATCAGAAATTTTAGGAAGACCGCCAATTAATATCTTTACTTTATATCTAAATAAATTACAGGTGTTTTTTCAATTTTAAGTGAATATGCTGCCCTCAACCAATTATATTTCTTTCAATCAAATTTTTGAGCTTCAATCATATATATTTAATGTAGCTGTTTTGAATATTCTAAAAAGTAACAACAGCCAAGTTTTCTAATATTGATGGTTTTTTAATTTTTTTTCCACTAAAATTATTGGCAGTATTGTCAATTTGATGATATTTTCTTATTAAATATTGTCAAACCTGATATATGAGGTTTTTTTCTTATTCTTATATTATTGTTCTATCTTTAACTACTTTAAGAGAAAGTTCAGTGTCTCTTCATAAGCCCTTTTTTTATTAATTAATTTAGCTTGTGTATAGTCTAATTTGGGAAAAAGGAGCAGTACAAAAGGATAGTTTAACAGTTTGAGTAAAAAGTACAAAAGACATAAAAATTAAAACAAGCAATATAAATAGGTATCATATATTGATCATTTTTATATTCTTATGATGCAACCCAAGTTGAAGAAGTCTGGATTGATTCTAAAACATCTAAACATAATTTAATCATTGTAAAAAACATCAAGAAACTAATTTAATGTAACATCGTATACATACAGGGTTAGCAACAAATAAATGGCCCACTTTAGAAGGCTGTAGAATGTGTTCTATTGGTCTAAATTAGACAAAATTTGAACTACATATAATTCAAATAATGTGCTTCACATTTATCAGATAAAAAAAATTAGTACCAAAATTCACCAATAGTAATTCAAGCACTGTAACAAAAATAGTAATTTTTTTTTCATATATTGAAATTGTGAAACATAATTTGCATTACAGCGCATGCCTTTTAGTATAGTTCTTTGGATAAAAAGAAGGCAATTTCTGCACAAGCATTAGTTACTTCTCTGTACAACATGCTACGTTGCAAGAAAAAGAGCTACTGGTAAAAGTGTTCTATCAGAACAAGCAGAATTCCGTCGTATGAAGCAGATAGGAAGAGATCCAATGTCTCCATATGCCTTAAGCACGATGAGGCAAATATTTGAAACTGGGAAACTTGGCACTCTTTCAGATAGAGGACAAAAGCAAATCCAGTCTCCCAGAGTCAAAAATGTGGCTACCGCTGTCATTGAAGCCAGCAGTCAGCATTGGACAACATATGCATTGGATATGCCGTATTCCAAAGTACGTAAATCCTACGGCGGATTTTGCATTTTTATCCATACAAAATTAAGCCTGTGCCCCTATTGCAGAATGGGGACAAGGAAGTTTGTAAAACCTTTGCACTGCAGTTCCTTGCTGGAATGGCGATTGACGTCACTTGTTCATGGAACATTCTGTGGACTAACGAAGACCACTTTTACCTCAATGGGCAAGTTAACACTCACAATTGTTGAATTTGAGCTGCAGACTACCCTCCCGCTATATGGTTCTGCGATTAGAGCACACTGCTGAGCATGACGGGGGACTTATTGAGCAGTTTTAATGCAACTTTTTTTTATATATATTGTATAACATTTATAAAACATATTAAATGTTTTTATGTATATTACAGCTATTTTTTTATTTAATAAATGTGAAGCGCATCATTTGAATTACCTGCAGTTCAAATTTTATATCATTTGATCTAATAGAACGCATTCTAAAGCCCTCTAAAATGAGCAACTTATTTCTTGCTAACCCTGTATTATGAGGAAAAAAAGTTATAAGAATAAATATTTCAAAGACAAAAATAGGTTTAAGGTCAGTTACTTGTAATGAATGTTCTATTTAATTAAACAGACAAGTTATAAAAGAAGAATGGTTAAAATTCAAAGAGTTTTGGTTCTAGGCCTGAAGTTTTTGCTACAACCAGAAGAAACAACAAAATTCTAGCAACTTTGGTAACTCTCAAAGTAATTTTGTTTACTTCTTCTAATATTAACAATTTTGTTATTATTCGTCTACAATTATTTATCATTTTGCGTCTGTAGGGCAACGCAATGACAAAAAAAGGGGAGGGGAGGGAGTTCAGCCAGTGTCATATAAAATGAAGGTATGCAGGATCCCGCAGAGCATATTTTCAATTTATCGGCATCCTCTGCGATTTTGCACTTTGAGGGATTTTTTTTTAATTCTTCCTTTAGGTTTGAAAGGATCTTTGGATTTTTCATTGTAAAATAGAAAAACAACATCCTTATTTAAAATGAGAAAGATTCCAAACAAGAAAAAGAAAGTCAAATGCTGTAGATGCAAAAGTAAAATGTTAAAGCAAAATTATTTGGCCCATTTAAATCAAAAGGTTAAAGATACAAATAGTTTTGAAAGGAAACATACAAGATAAGATCATCAATATTTGCTTTCATTTCACAACCTCTATTAACTGTCTATTAGTTTTAACAAAATATCTTTAGTAACACCTAACATTATATTTAATCATTGTAATACATTATGAAAAAAAAAATAAACTGTCAAGAATATTTTGAAACAATTATAAATTTTCAAATAGAATCTTCTGTTTTCCATCCACAATATAAATTAAAGCACACAGACTAGCAGGACATTTTGAAAATGACATTTGTGTATGGAGTAAGGAAACATTTTTCTAGGAACCCTGGTTATAAGCTATTATGGAACGTGAGCTGTGAAGAAACAAAAACCAGTCTGAACCTGGTTGTTATATATATTTTGACAAGTTTTACCACTTTGACATTGGAACTTAGTAGCAAAACAGTGTAACATTGCTAGATATACATTTCAAACTCTAGCACCTTAGCAATTATATGATCTTATCATTTTAAAAAATTAATAAAACTATTAATAAAAAGCAAAAATTTATGTTACTTTAAAATCTGAATATTATACAGGGTGTCGATAAATTAGTTGGACAATGGAGCTCTAACAGATCTGTATAACTCATAATAACTAGGTCGATAAAAAAATTTACTATAGATTTTTTATTTAACTATATATATTTATATATATATATTTTTTTAACATACAGTATAGCATGGTGAACAAAATTAGTTGGGGGAAAATTATGATTAATAATACTTTTCCCCCAATATAATAAGAGTTATATTGGGGGAATATAACTCTTATAATCAGAGTTAGATTCTGATATAATTAAGAGTTGTACAAGATCTATTTAATTATCTGATATAATTATAATTAAGAGTTATACAGATCTATTTGAACTCCATTACCCAACTAATTTATAGACACTCTGCGGTATAAGAAAGTGGGGTCATTCCACACGAAATCAACCAATAAAAAAATAATTTTTCAACTCAAAGTGTAAGAATGTTTTAATATTTTGTGTGTGTGTTGAACTTACTTCTGAGATGAAAACAGTGAGATTAAAAAAAAATTTCGTCGATTCCTTCCATAGTTACGAATTTTTTAAATTTTGAAAAATTCACGAATGTTGCATAGTTTTACAATCTTTAAATGGCTGTAACTTTGGAACTATTTGACCTAAAGGGTTGGTATTTGTGTCATTTTGTTCAGTTTTTTTCTGTCTTTCAATGAATATATAACATGATCAACTTACTTGAAACAATATTTTTTTTGTAAATTTGTTTTATACATTTTTCAAAAACTTTCAAACGGAATTTTTAATTTTTTTGAAAAAAACATATTATATTTGGCCACCTCTTAAGAACATTTTCACCAAATTTCATGATGGTACTCTTATTTTATCATAAACAAAAAAAATTATATCTGTATGTAGGTTTGGCTATTTTTTTCTATAAAACCCTATTATCTGATGTTAAAAAGTAATTTGAGTATAAATTCATGTTTAAAATAATAATATTTTCCATTTATGCAAGTTTAGCTTACTTACCAAACAAAAATATGAGTGTTTATTTTGTTATATTTTATTTATTTGGTTAAATTAACCATTTTACAGCAACATTTTTTCCAAACATTTACAGTACTTTTATTACTATTCTATGGTAATAAAAATATGTGTTCTATATGTTTGTAAATTCTGTAAAACTCTTGCACATTTCCATTTAAACTTAAGGGTTGTAATAGGTAAACAATATAAGGTGGTGAACTTCAAAAATAAACCGTTTAATTACATTCTAATGCTAAAAGTTTGCTAAGTTAAACTCCCACATTGCTGCAATGAAGCAGCCATCTTAAAACGAGTATATTTATTTATGGAGCAACATTTTTGTAGCTCTTATCATCTCCTGTTTCGTAACTTAGCATGTTCAACGTGTTGTAGTAATAGGATTCCAATTTACACAAAATAAAGTTTTTTGGAAATGTCAAAATTTCTGCTTTTCTTGGATATGTGAATGATATTGATGGTCATTTTGGATGAAGGAAAGAAACTTTAACCTCTTCTTTAACTTGATCTTTTAAAAGAATCATTTTTTTCCAGTGACAATTCTTTTCAGAATTTTTTTTTTTATTGTTGTTTTAGATGTGTTATTTGGTTACCAAACTCTTGCATAAAATCTTTAAGTGGTTTAGCAATGGTCTCAAAGGTGCAACGATCAACAGTAAACCTTTGTTTATACGTGACATTTTTCATCATTCATATCTTCTGCAAGACATCCCATCAGAGCTTCTTTAAAATCATCAATTTTGGAACAGTTTTCATAGTTGTTTAAAACCCATGACTGTGCTGGAGGGGATTGCACATAATGTTAGCCATGCATTCATTATATGTTGTAAGAGGATTATCAGATTTAGGTAGTTTGATTTTACGTAAATTACCTCTAGCAATCATCAATTTAATATTATGGTGTGCTATGCAGACACACACAGAATGTGTACCACTGACACAAGCAATCTTATAGTTTTTCAGTCTCAACTCTGCAAACTTTGAAAAGCCAATTAACTTCTCGTAAGTTTCCCAAAATTAGTCTCTTTTGTATATGAACTGTCTTACCTAAAGCATCCTTCCCCACAGAAACATAGTCCTTTTTCCCAGGCATTTGTATGCTTACTTCATCATCGTCATAAAAATTCTTTACTGAAATAATTGTTTGAGGAGATAAACTTTTACCAAGTTTTGAGTCTGGAATCGACAAGACACCTTTTTCTTCAAATATTAGTGTAACAAATGGCAGACTATTATTTCATCTGAATATTGATATTTAATTACATGACTAGAAAACAGTATTTTATACTCAAATGGACCACATTCGATACTTAAATTAATTTTTACAAAATGTTTTTTTTTTTTTCATATAAAAATTGTGCATACAATCATACATGAGCAATTCTCTGCTTTAAGCACAAGACATTTTAGTTCTTTTTTCTACTCATAAATTAGAATTCTAAAATCATTATCAATCTAGCTATTTTGCTTTGTTTTATATAGCTCTACTTGGGGACAAAGTTATATGGAAAAATAATTATTTTAACTAGGTTACGTATGCATTTATATCGTCTGACGCATGGGACACGTCCGTATCCCGTGCGTCAGACAATATAAATGCATATTTGACCTAGTTAAAATAATTATTTTTCCATATAACTTTGTCACCAAGTAATATAATATAAAATGAAAACATAACTATTAGATTCACCTTAATTTTATAAATCTTATCAATTTACGAGTAGAAAAAAAGAGCCAAAATGTCCCGTGCGTCAGCCAGAGAGTTACCTACAGAATTTTTTCCCCCTATGATACCATGGGAGTACCATCTTGAAATTTTGCAAGAATGTTTGTAAAAGATGATTAAATATAATATATTTTTTTCAAAAAAAAATAAAATTCCGATTTTAAATTATAAAAAAAAACTTTTTTTAATTAAAAAAATAAATATTGTTTAAAAAACACTTAGTCATGTGTTATATATTTTATCAAAGACAATATAAAACTGAATAAACTGACATAAATTTCAGCTCTCTAGGTCGATTAGTTCTTGAGTTACAACCATTTAAAGATAGTTAAATGATGCAAAATTTGTGAATTTTTCAAATTTTCAAAAATACATAACTTTGAAACTAACTTTGAAAAAAATCTCAAAATATGATTTTTTTAATTCAATGTACGAATACTACATTTACACCAAAAATGAATAAATTTCATTGACCTGCCGATTTGACCATTGGTTGATTTGATGTGGAATTACCCAGTGTTGTAGTAAAAGGTACCTATATAGTTCATTAAAAATAATAAAATATTAAAAAAAAAAAAAAAAAAAAAAAAAAAACGAGAATTAAGAAAGGAAACGTTAGTAAAAAAATCCGAAGTTCAATTTAAATCATTGAATTACACAATTTGACTTAAATCATGCATTAAAGCATCGACATTCTGCATGGAGAATGTTCATATTAGTGCTTAATACAAAGAAATAATATTTTAGTAACTTAGCAACAATGGGTTCTAATTTTGAATTTCAAGAATATTAAATTCGAGGATAGCTAAATAAACTTACTTCTTCTTGGATCTGCTCTGATAAAGCTCACTAAGGGAAAAAAATCCATTTTAAAACTAAATTCATGCAAACAATCCATTAGTTAAAGGTTTTCATTAAAAAAAAATATAAAAAGAAGTTCAAGATAATTTGAGATATATTTATTTTAACTTTTCTTCAATGGTAAATTTTAAAAGTATAATTTAATTAAAATGTAGATTTTTTTAACTTATGGGACAGTAAAATAAGTTAAGGTAGTAAACATACTAAGAAGTGGGCGAATAGCAGGGATGAGATTGATCAGAGTATAAAGGAGAAAATCCAAACTTTTTTTTAAGCAAGAGGAACGGACAATACACAAAAGTTTGTCAAAAAAGCTCGCAGAAGGAATAATACACAAAAGTTTGTGCAAAAAGTACACAGGAAGGATGATTAACCAATTTTAAAGATACAATGAAATTTTTCATACTATATAATAATTACATTTCAAATGTTAGGGAAGAAATTAACATGTGCCACATATTGTTCTCAAAACATAATACTCGAATATTCTCCAAATTTCAGTTATAAAAAAGATCAAGAAAATGCCATCCATATAAACTACAAATAAAAAGTTGTCTAAATCAAAAGGTGTATAAAACTATAAAATCTGCTTATTCTACTACTTGTAAAAAAGTACTCGGATTCAACAGAAAAACCCTTTTATTTAACTTACTAATGTTAAACAATGTTTTCCTGCAAAAGTACAATTCAATCAGAATTATGATTTTTTTAAAATAAATATTAATCTGTATCACTTAAATGTGTATTTTTATTATTTGAAATATTCTTTGAAGATATTGTAGAAAATAATGGAGGTTTCAAATGAGTTTACAAGGAAGGTGATTCAGCACCAAGATATCAGTGATAGAGATGCATGTTGTATGATTGCATCTACAACACATACATTTATTACCGACATTTCCGGTAAATTCAAATCTCTGTAATTAAGAAAATAATGTAAAGGTATCATTAAACAAGTATTTTCCGATTATATACTTTATAAGAAAACATTAGAAAGTTTTTATGTCAAAGAGCGATATCGTAACGGATTGGACTCGATCAACATTTGTTTTGGTTGTCTGCACACCTGTGCAGAACCCTAAAAGGTGGTCACATGCTTCACTAACCTATCATACAAGGGCAGTGCCATTTGAAACTAATCACAATACGAAGTGTACTCCAGTCGCAAAGAGCTCAGGGTTCCCACTAAAATCACAGTGAAAATCAATGACTTTTTAAAGACCTAAATAATATTTTCAATGACCTTCAAAAATTTGTTTCCAGGCATATCTTTAATGTGTGATTTTACAGTTACTTTGCAACAAGTGCTAATAAGAAAATCTCTTGAGCACAATTTGCATTTTGCCTTCAGAACAGACTTTGATGATGTTGCAATCTATTTTTCATATGCACTGTACTTTGGCCATAGGACAATAAATGTCCACTTTCCGGGCATAGCACTCATAAAATGCTTCTATGAAGTATAATTTGACACATGCGAAATAGAAACATATCAAGCAATTCCAGAGCAGAACAGATAAGTGACAGTCTCGAAGCAAAAAACAAATAAGATTTGAATTTTTATAAATATTGCCATCGGGCATACAAAATCAGTATAAATTAAGGACCTTTAGGAAACTCCAAGTACTTTCAAGTACTTTTAAAGAGATCTAAGCATTTTCAAGCACTTTAAGGACCTCTAAGTATTTTCAAGGCCTTGATAACAAGTTTAAAAATATTAAACACTTTTAATGACTTTCAATGACAGTGTGAACCCTGGAGCTTGTGAAGTAATCAGCAAGCGAAGGGGAGCAAAGAAGGAAAATCTCTTGTTTAAACATGAGGAAAAGTATACTTTTTGCAGGAAAAACTGGTTCTGATCAGAAAAATGTGGATCCAGGAAAAGGGACAAAAAGGAGGAAAATGTTACTGGTGAGTCATGATTGTGTATAGTCCTGTACCGATAGATGGCGTTAGAGGTACCGCATGCTTGAATATTCAAATGTAACCATTTTCCTGTTATTAAAATTAGATGTTGGAAGATCACTCAACATGGCGTGTCGTTTTTATTGACTTCACGAACAAACATTGTTTGGCGCTACAACGTGGGGCCCGCGGCCTTCGAAATCGAAACTTGATTCTTCTTGAAAAATTCGCACGTATTTTGGAAGGTGAAATTATGTTTGAAATGGACCTGAAATTACTTGAAATAGGAATCTGCGCTATTTGAATGAGTGAAAGTGAAACTATAATCTTGGAAAATTTCAACTACAATTGGTTTTGTTCAACGGTCGAAACATGAACTCTTGAATAATGGTCTTGAATTAATGACTTGGAATTCTTGAATGACGCATCGTTGTTGCTGAACTGAAGGATATATCGTGAAAGGAATGACGGATACCTTTGCAAGTAAGATCTTTCCTTTATTGTTTTAATAAGTGGAAACCTTTTGTGAACTTTGAATTTGAAACTATTGAACCCAGTTAACGTAATTTAATATAAATATGGCCGGTGACGAACAAAATAAATCTGAGAAGGAAGAATTTGAGAGATCAAACAAAAAACGAAGCGTTGCTCGTCAGCTAACTACAAAACTCCTTTCGAAAATTGAATTGATTTATAATGATGAAAATTTTGACAAAATCGAGAAATGCGAAGAGTTGAGCTGTCTACTTGATCAATTACGTGAAAAAAGGTCAACACTTAAGGACTTGGACAACAAAATTGAAACATTTGTTTCCGCTGATGACTTTGAAAAGGAAATCATTTCCGCAGAGGAATATTCCGAAAAAATTGTGAGATGGGAAGGGAAAATAGGACGGTTTCTCAAACTTGAAAATGAAACCAGAACTTTTGATAGTTCGACTTTGAACGCAAACGGAAGTGTTTCGATGCAAAATGACAGACCTGATACTTTAAATTACGATGAAAATTCAAGTAATTTATCCATGCGAATGTCCTTGCCTAAGATCTCATTACCTAGATTTTTTGGCGATACATGTCAATGGTTGGAATATTGGGGCCAATTTGAAGACGCGATACATAAAAACAAGTCTTTAACAAATGTAGAACGATTTCACTATCTTAAGTGTTCGTTAGGCGGTTCGGCATTGAATGCTATAAAAGGTCTTGCGTTAACAGAACAAAATTATGAGAAGTGTATTCAGTTGTTAAAGTCGAGGTTTGGGCGACATGATATAATAATTAATAGTCATATGACCAAACTTTTGAATTTAGAACCAATTCGAAATTCTTCGAACATAAAGGCACTTCGAATGTTGTATGATCAGTTAGAGGTAAACATTAGGTCTTTAGAAAGTTTAAATGTGGTTGCGGGGAGTTATGGTCAACTCTTGTGTCCAATTGTCATGAAGTTGTTGCCTAATGATTTGAGTTTAGAATATAATAGGGTAAGGAAATCAAAATCTGAATTTAACATTCTTGAATTAATGGAGTTTTTCAAATCAGAATTGGAGACAAGGGAATGTCAAAATCTTTTGGAACATGCAAATGTGCGAAACGATAGTTACACAAGGGGTAGAGGGTATGATAATAATAGAGATAATAAAAGATTTGTAAAAAATGAAGTTTCCTTTGCTACTTGTGCTAAAAGAAATACTTGTTTGTTCTGTGATAAATTCCACCCTTCTTTAAATTGTAAAACACTTTCTGCTATCGAAAAAAGATCAAAATTAAAGAAGGAGGGAAGATGTTATCGATGTTTTGAAAAGGGTTCTCATTTAAGTTCTAGTTGCAAGGAACAAATTCCTCCTTGCAAAACGTGTAAAAGTGTGTTTCATAATGAATTGTTTTGTCTTGAAAAGAAAAATATTTCGGCTGAGGTCGAAACCCCTCAAAATTCTGAATCAATTATTTCAAGTGTAACACATTCAGGAAAAGAGGGAAGTGATTCCATTTTGCCCACGTGTGCAGTAAGAGTTCGTAATCCCGGTCAAGGTTCAAGGTCAAAAATTGTTTCTGTTCTATTTGATTCTGCTAGCT
Source organism: Linyphia triangularis (assembly GCA_963978545.1). Taxonomy (NCBI): domain Eukaryota; kingdom Metazoa; phylum Arthropoda; class Arachnida; order Araneae; family Linyphiidae; genus Linyphia; species Linyphia triangularis. The sequence continues at coordinate 57,662,520 of OZ021726.1, forward strand.
CATGCAATTTCGTGACTAAGGATATTGCAAGTGAATTAAATTTAGTGGTTATTCGTAAGGAAATTTTAGATATATGCACTTTTGGAAATGCTCCAACAAAAACTGCTTTTGACGTGGCAACTATTTTAATATGTCACATTAATGATCCTAGTCGTTTGGCAAAAATTGAGGTTTTCATTACGGACAAAATTTCTCATGCTAAAATAGGAATTCCAAAAAATGATATTCAGCAGATATTGGCGAATGCTTCAATTCCTGCAAATGAGATCGCTTTGGTAGAGGGGAAAAGAAAAATTGATATTTTGTTGGGATGTGACGTAATGTGGAGGTTTCAAACGGGGAATAGGATTGAATTAGAAAGAGGTCTTTACTGTATTGAGACGTTATTTGGATTCTTTGTAAGTGGAACCGCGAGATCGAGTAATAATTTGAAATCATTTGTTAATCTTTGTGTGTTGGGCAAAAATGAGATTGAAGGAGATTGTAAAGCACAAATCTTGAATGAAAGGGAATCATATGAGAATTTAAATCTTGAACTTAAGAAATTATGGGAATTAGATAACTTGTTTATTTCTAATGAAAGCGAAAGTAGCCTTTTGAATTGTGAAGTAGAAGTTCTAAGGGATTTTGAAAATAATTTGAAGTATGAAAATGGGCGCTACGAAGTAAATTTACCTTTTAAAAGGGAAGTGGATTTACCCGACAATCTTGAGGTTTCAAAAGGGAGATTGACTAGCTTGGTATCACGTTTTAAAAGGGATCCAGCTTTGTATGAAACTTACAAGTCAGTATTTGAAGAACAGTTGAGATCCGGTGTAATTGAAGAAGTCGATATAACCAAGGATGATTCAATGGGCCGTATCTATTACGCACCCCACCATCCGGTTATAAGAGAACAAAAGAAGAGCAATCGTACACGCTTAAGGATTGTGTTTGATATGTCTTCGAAAGAAAAAGGGTGTCTTTCATTAAATGACAATCTCCATTCTGGGCCAAATTTAAATCCTAATTTATTGACACTTTTACTGAAATTTAGGATGAATAGAATAGGCTTAATAGCGGACATAGAGAAGGCTTTCTTGCGTGTAGGTCTTAACGAAACGGATCGAAATTGTCAGCGTTTTATTTGGATTGATAAAATGCCGCCCACCGAAATTAAGGTCTACCGAAACACTACCGTTTCGTTCGGAGTTAAATCGTCTCCATTTCTTTTGGCTGCCACTATTAAGCATCACATTAAGAAATTTGAAATTTCCCATCCGTCAACCTACAAGGCGTTAAATGATTGTCTTTACGTCGACGATTTTATAATCAGCTTGAACGACATGAATGAAGCTATTGAAACATGTAAAAATGCTAAAACCATTCTTGCTTCTGCCAATATGAACTTACGTGAATGGAGAACTAATTCCACTGAACTCTCTGCTATTTGGCAAAACAATACCTTTGAAAAGAAACCCAAGGATAATTTAATTGCAATTAAGGTACTCGGCATCATATGGGACATGGTTACCGATGAACTCAAGTACGACTTGGATTCCGTTCTTCATGCCCTAGAAATTGATAAATGCACTAAAAGAAGCATTTTGCAGATGTCTTGCAAGTTGTTCGACCAAATGGGTTTGATAGCTGCATTCACCATCAGAGCAAAGATCCTGCTCCAAGAGACATGGCAAAGAGGTTTAACCTGGGATGAAGAACTGCCAAAGGATTTGAAAGAAAAATGGAAGAAATGGAATTTGGAAATTGCAAAACTTTCGAATTTGTCTATTTCACGGTCATATTTCTCCAAATTTACATACCTTGACTCTGGATACGAAATACACGTGTTTTGTGACGCGAGTGAAGCTGCCTACGGTTGCGTTGCATACATCCGCTATCCTGCTGCAGACAGTTTTATAGTAAGTTTCATCACTGCTAAAGCCCGAGTTGCACCTGTTAAGAAGGTAACATTACCGCGGCTTGAGCTTTCAGCAGCCGCCATTGGCGCAAGAGTTCTCAACTCTTTGAAGGAAATATTCAAGATTGGAACCAACTACACCCTGTGGAGCGACTCTACCGTTGCCTTACACTGGATAAAGGGTAATGCCAAGAATTGGAAACCTTACGTCAGCAATAGAGTGAATGAAATCCAAGGACTAACTGAACCAAGTAACTGGAGACATTGCAGAGGGAACGACAACCCAGCGGATCTACTTACAAGAGGTTGTTCGGCAGATGATCTTATAAGTGATACCACGAACTGGTGGAAGGCGAATTCCTGGTTAGGTCTACCCGAATCGCAATGGATCAAAGGGTGTTCGATGGAGATGAGCAACAGTTCCAGAGAGCCTGAAGTGATCGTTGAAAAAATATCTAAGGCAGTGAATGTGAGCCTCGTCTCAAGTGAACATCAGCAAGCAAATTCTATTGATGAAATCCTTAACAAGTATTCTTCTTGGAACAAGTTACAGAGAGTTGTCGCATGGTGTCTTCGATTCATAGAAAATTGCAAGGTTGCTCAGAAAAAGAAAACCTTTCTAACAACCGAAGAGATACAAAAGGCCTCAAGGGTGATTGTGAAGAGAATTCAGTTGGTAGCATTTAAGGAAGATATTGATCGCCTGCAGAAAGAGAAACCATTGAAACCTAGCAGCAACATTTTACCACTAGCTCCGTTCTTGGATTCGTCGGGGGTACTTCGAGTCGGTGGTCGACTGCGACACTCAAGTTTGTCCGACTCCAGAAAACATCCCATTCTTCTGCCCAAGAATCATCATGTGTGCACAATCATCGTGAAGCACTACCACGAAATGAACCTACATGGTGAAATACAACTGACATCTTCAGCCCTCATGCAGAGGTTCTGGATCATCAACGTCAAGAAACTAGTGCGGAACGTGATATTCAGGTGTATGAAGTGTTACAAACAAAGAGCCAGCACTGAGACACAGTTTATGTCTGATTTACCATCTTCAAGAATCACGCCATCAAGAGTATTTTCGAGTGTAGGTACAGACTTTGCTGGACCTTTTCTAGTGACACCAAGAAGAGTTAAGTCTAGTAAAAGCTATGTTTGCATCTTCGTCTGCTTCGTTACGAAGGCTGTGCATCTGGAAGTTGTTAGTGATTTTTGTTCTGAAGCATTCCTGGCATGCTTAAGAAGGTTTACAGCTCGCCGAGGCAAACCAGCACAGATTTGGAGCGACTGCGGCACGAACTACGTAGGCGCTGAAAGAGAATTGAGAAGGTTTGTTTCCTCTTTCTCATCCAACGAAGAACTCCAAAACCATCTTTTGAAAGAAAACATAGTGTGGCGATTCAACCCTCCTGGAGGACCTCACCACGGAGGACTGTGGGAAACTACATCTGAAGAAAACTGTAGGTGATCAGGTGCTAACTATCGAAGAATTCATGACTCTGATCACACAAGTGGAGGCGTGCCTCAACTCGCGCCCCCTCACTCCTATGTCTACAGACATTGAAGATTTGCAGCCTTTGACTCCAGGGCACTTTCTGATTGGTGCTCCACTAACTTCTTTACCTGAAAATGATTTGGTCGACGAGAAAATTCCCATTTTGCGACGCTGGAAACTCACTCAGCAACTAGTGCAACGATTTTGGAAGCGTTGGTCTAATGAATATTTTTTGCCATCTTTAAGAGTCGATGTACCTATCCCTCCCATGCAAGGGAAAACGCAACTCCCAATTTCTTAGTTACGTCTTTATTAGTACATATCTAACACTCTACTAAATGATACAAAACAGTTATATTCTGATTACACAAAAGCGCCATCTATCGGGCGTATATTGCAAAACAATTCTTAACACTCCCCACCTGATTTTAGCAAAAAAATCAAAATACAATTCAAACAATATTCAAAATTAAAGTTAAAGCAAAAATATGTAAATAATTAATATGCTGAAAATAAAAATAGATTGATTAAGCATGTTTAAAGGTAAACTAATAAGGGATATATAACTACAATAGAGAATTTAAAGTTCAAGAGGATATAATAGTTGTATAGGTCTCTTGTACTGTCCCTTAGCAGTTTGAACTATACATGAACGAACAAGTCCGTCGCGACCCATTATAATCTCTTCGACTCTCCCAGGAGTCCACAGAAACTTCGATTTGTTGGTTCCTGCTATTAAGACGACGTCACCCCTTTTTAAGTCTTTGTGAGGCGTAGGAGTTGAAAGTTTGTGGGCATTGTTCAGCTGAAGAAGATACTCTTCCTTCCACCTTCTCCAAAATTGACGTAGCAGAGTAGTCTGGTACAACTTCCTTCGAGCCAAACTTTCCTTGGTGGAACGTCCATTGCTCAGAATTTCAGCGAAATGTAACGGGTATTCGTTTAACTCCATTGATGGGAACAGGAAATGAGCTGGAGTCAATGGCTGTAGATCTGCTACATCATTTGACACATAAGTGAGTGGTCTGTTGTTTACCACTGTTTCGACTTCGGTTAACACTGTACACATTTCTTCAAAAGTCAACAGTGCTCGTCCGAGGATCTTTCTAAGAGGCTCCTTAATAGTTTTCATCAATCGTTCATAAAAGCCTCCCCACCATGGCGCTAGTTCTACAATGTATTTCCAAGTTATTCCTTCTGATGATATGAAGTTTTTCAACTCAGGATCAACAATGATTTCAGTCAAACTTTTTAGAATATCGTTTGTTCTTTTAAATGTTTTGGCATTGTCTGAATATACAACACGACAATTTGCTCTCCTGGCCAAGAATCTTCTGAAAGCCAAAATAAACTTCCTAGTGGACATGTCAGTTACCAACTCTAGATGAACAGCACGAGTAATGGCACATGTGAAAAGTGTTATATAGCTTTTTTGTTGGGTGTTGTTTTCAGATTTTATGTACACTGGTCCTGTGAAATCTACACCGATGACAGTGAAAGGTGGATTCTCGGTGACACGATCTTTCGGAAGTTGGGCAGTCAGTTGTTTAGCAGGTTTTGCTGCGTACTTTCGGCAAATAAGACAGGAACTCAGCACTCTTTTAACAGTCTGCCTACCCTTTGGAATCCAATATCTTTTACGTATTCTTGCTAGAGTAGCACTGACTCCTCCATGGAATATTTTCTGATGTTCACGTTGAACAACCAATTCAGTAAATCTCGATTTACATGGAAGAAGAATTGGATGTTTTTCTTCTATAGTACACGAACTCTCTTCTAAACGTCCTTTGATGTGAAGAATGTCCCTATCATCCAAATAAGGGACTAAACTGTATAGACTAGAGTCCTTTGGCAGCAGCTTACCCTTTTTGAGAATGTCAACTTCAAGAGCGTATGCACTGTTTTGACCAGTCTTTATCCAGAACTCTTCTGCCTTTTGGAGTTCATCTGCTGTAATGTGACCGATTTGAGTCGGACATTTTTTGATTTTAGAGATGAATCGCATCACCCAAACAGTCACTCGCAACAGTCGTTTAACATTGCTGAATGAACCAACATCAATTATAGGTTGTGCTATAGTTGAAACGCATGTGGCAACGATGGATCTCCGTTCCAGTTGATCTTCTTTTAATGTCGTTGAGTGTTGAGTAGGCCAAAGTTCAGGTGAACACCTCAGCCATGGTGGACCCGAAAACCAGATGTTGTCGATGAGAAGAGATGCTGCTGGTATTCCACGTGTCAGTTTGTCTGCCGGATTCTCCAGTCCTGGACAATGTCCCCAATTTTCAGGACTAGTTGTACCCTGAATTTCCAACATTCGGTTTGAGACAAATTGCTTCCAATCCCTAGCAGAACCCTTAATCCAATGCAAACAAATTTCCGAATCTGACCAAAAGAAAACATCTTCTAATAAATTCTCAAACAACCCTACTAAAAACTTCCACATTCTTGCTGCTACCACTGCTCCCATCAACTCAAGCCTTGGAAGTGATAATTTCTTTAACGGCGACACCCTACTTTTCGACATGATGAAGGACGTAATCAACTCACCTCTATCATTCCGAAACCTAAAATACGAAACTGCACCATATGCTATAGGAGACGCGTCACAAAATATATGCACCTGAACCTTCAATTTATCCGTATTTACACAATTCGAAAAATACATCCTTGGTATTCCCAGATTTCTCAGACATTGGACCTCCCTACACCAATCACTCCACTTCTTGTCAAGATCATCCGGTAATTGCTGATCCCATTCTAGACCCCTTTGCCAAATTTGTTGCAACAGACACTTAATCCTAATTACAAATGGAGCTATAAACCCGACAGGATCAAAAACCATTGCAGCAAAATGTAAGACAAGTCTTTTGGTTGGTCTTCCACAACTCAAACCCTCTATCAACGAACCCAACTCCAACGACAAAATATCCCTTTCCGGATTCCAATTCAAGCCCAAAACCTTTGATTGAAGTTTTGAGTTATCATCCGCTGAACCAATTCCCTTTTCTAACCATAATGAGTTTAACTCCTCCGAATTAGTTGTAAATTTTCTCAAATTAAAACCTCCATCTTTCAAAATAGAAACTGCATCCATGGACAACTGAAAGGCCTCTTCGACAGATTGTCCTCCAAAGTACAAATCATCAACATAAAGAGAAGAATTTAGCATTTCTACAGCTTTAGGTTTAATTTCCTCATATTGCTTAATGTGTTTCTTAATTGTCGCACTCAAAATAAAAGGCGATGTCGTACACCCGAATGGTAAACGAGTCATTTGCATAACTTTATAATTTTCATTTTCTTTATCGGAAACCCATAAAAATTTTAAGAATTTTCTGTCTTCCTCAGCGATACCTATCATTAAGAATGCCTTTTCTATATCACTACTAAAAGCAATATCAAATTTCCTAAACTTTAAAATAACATTCAATATGTTGGGATTTAAATTCGGACCCGTTTCTAAACAATCATTTAACGACAAATTATCCTTCGTTTTAGAACTACAATTAAAAACACAACGAACGCGTGTAGTAGTCTTATTTTCTCTTACGACAGGTTTATGGGGCATAAAATAACCTTCACTTCCGCTAGTAGCTTCTTCAATTATACCCGTATCAAACTGTTCTTTAATAATTTCCTTATATTCAGAAGCTACCCATTTATTATTTTTAAAACCTTCTATCAAATTATCAAACTGTCTTTTGGCCAATACAAAATTATTCATTAAATGAATTGGCGCAGATTTCCACAATAGTTTTGTTTGATATTTTCCATTTAAGAAATTTAGCCCATTTTCAAAATCGGTGATGAATTCTTTATCTGCGATACTTAAACCCTCGTCGTCTTTCAAACCCAAGGTTTCCAAATCCCACAAAACTTCCATACTTTTTCCAATACTTAAGTTTGTTGATACTATCCCAACGCTAGTCTCATTAAAACTGCGATCTTGCTTTCCTTGAAGTGTAAACCCAAATAAAGTTGGAATGCAACTCAAAGTATCAGTTAGAGAAACCACTCCGTCCGCACTTACGATTTTCCAAAACATATCTCCACCGATTAGACACTGCACATTCAAATCTGATGAATTGCAGGCGTCAGCCAACATCCATTCCTTTTCTTTAACGATGTTTTGACTTATTGCGTTTGGAATCGAGATTGGAGCAGCTGTTATAGTATCTGTAATTAATGCCTCTATTTCAATTGATTTCTCAGGGTTATGCCTATTCCTCAATTTCAGTTTCGCAACGCAATGTAGTTTTTCTGCGGGCTTTATGTTCCCAAAGGAGAAAATAGATAATCTTTCTTTACGAATTGGTTTAACTTTTAGAGCTTCTGCTAAACTTTGTGTTATCCACGTTCTTTCAGATCCATTGTCGAGAAGAATTCTAACTAATTTTGATCTTTCCCCCGAACAAGCAATTACACTACACGTTTGCAATAAAATACTATTTGACTTACCAGTTGAGGAATTGCATTGGGTTACTGCATTTGTTTCCTCTTCAACTGACTCTTTAGCAGCTACATCATTACTTTTATAACATAATGAATAATGATGAAACTTAGAATTACAATGTTTGCAAGGATCTATTTTAGCCTTGCAAAATCTAGCCATGTGAAACCCGAAACATATAAAACATTTCTTATCCATTTTAATTTTGTTTTTTCTTTCCGACACATTAAGACTTTCACAAAACTCATGGTCTGGACTATTACAAAAGACGCAATTGTTTTTTACGTTAGTAGCGAAACTTGCGGTAGACTGCGGTTCATTAAATTTATTTCCAAACCGTTTATTACCTTCGAACCTTCTAGGACTACCCTTATATTCGTAACTACTATGTTGAAAATTACCAGACTTATAACTATATATTTGTGTCCTTTCCCTTGACTGAATTTCCTTATCTAAAAATTCCATCAAATCCCTAAAATTCCACGTTTTATAGGAATATGTTCTATTAAATTCTAACACTAGTTCCCTGGGAATTCTCTCTAACAAAATAGGACTTAACAAGTTTCCAAATGTTTCTGTTTTCACCCCCAATGACTCCAAATTTCTAATTTGTACTTCTGCACGATCAAACAATTTTCTTAACCCAATCGTATCATTTATGTTACGAACAACTTGAATTTTTAACAGATGATTTAAGTGAGCTTGAATTAATGCATTTTTATTACCAAATCTATTTTTTAGCAAAGCCAAAGCAGCATCATAATTTTCTCCTGTCAGTGCAAATCCATTAATACAATGGGCTGCAGCTCCACCCAGATAAGACTTCAAATAATTAAATTTATCTATCTTAGATAAAGTTTCATTATGGTGTATAGCACTTTCAAATTGATTTATAAATTCTAAGTAATAAGCCGAATCTCCATAAAATGTTTTTAATACTAATTTCGGAAGTTTAACCGTTTTTCTTTCCCTACGGATATTACTAGCCAATTCAAAACCGCCTTCGGCATTCGCAATATTGTTATCAATCATTGTAACATTTAAACTATTACTTAACTTTTCTATAGCATTAATTATTCTTTGTTTCCAAATAATTATCTTTTCTGAATATTCTTCAGATGTAATAACTTCCGATTCTAACTTATCGAGTTCTACGAGTTGTTCAATTTCTAAATTTAATTGTTTAATATTATTTTCTTTTACAGTTAATTGTTCATGATATTCTTTTAAAGAATTTAATTTCGCCTCTACATCTAGTTCATTAGAAATAAATTCTTCTATTTTGTTGATTAGTTTGGTTGTACTAGATCTCAAAACAGTTCGTTTGGTGATTGCTCTCTGTAAAGTTGCCATTTTTATATAATTCAACAATGCCACAATAATTATATAACACTACAACTTAAACAAATCAAAACAAAAACCCCAACAAGTTAGTCACAAATACAACAATTGCCAACTATTACCACACAATTATTGAATGCATATACCAACAAGAAACCAAAACTAACTTTTAATACAACTTAAATCAACACTATCAATTAAATCAAATCCCATAATAATCATCAACATAAATCATACTACATATTCTCAAAATGAAACTTCTAATTTTCAAGCAAAACAAAATTCGAAAATTTACCACAACAAAACAAACAATAAACAACCTGCCTCACTAAATGCCAGACCTTAACACCCAGCACAACACATTCTCAACACGAAACTTTCAATTTTCTAATTCTCAAACAAAACTTAATTCGAAAGTTTACTACAACAAAACCAAAACAATAAACATCCTACCTCACTAAATGCCATACCTTAAATACATCACACGACGTCCGGAGACTTTCAACATTGTCTCAATCAAAGCTTGCGGTGGTTCCTTTTTCATTGGCCTTTACTTTTCGGCCGTTGCACCATATTTTGCCATCTTTAAGAGTCGATGTACCTATCCCTCCCATGCAAGGGAAAACGCAACTCCCAATTTCTTAGTTACGTCTTTATTAGTACATATCTAACACTCTACTAAATGATACAAAACAGTTATATTCTGATTACACAAAAGCGCCATCTATCGGGCGTATATTGCAAAACAATTCTTAACAATATTTAAGTAGTCTTCAACAGCGTAGGAAGTGGACCAAATCTAACCCTAATATCGAGATTGGTCAGTTGGTGCTCGTGAAGGAAGACAATCTTCCACCCCTGCGTTGGAAGTTAGGTAGAGTGACTGAACTGCTTCCAGGAAGGGACAACAGAATTAGAGTTGTAAAACTTAAAACTGCAACTGGTGAATTGATTCGACCAATTGTAAAAATTTCTAAATTGCCCATTTATGAGTGAATGTTTATAATACTGTGCTAATAATTAAGTTTAGTTCATTTTGGTACCTTTGTTATATGGTGTTCTTAAAGCAGTAATATCTCAAATTATTTCATGCAGAATTTAACTTGTTCAATCTACATTCTTCTTAAAAATTTCCTGTTCTGTATTAATTCTAAATTCATGAATGTGAAATGTTATTGCTAAAGTGCTTATTGATATTCTTGTATATTTAAGTAATCTTAGTGATTATTATTTTGAATTTTATAGTATATGTAATTTACATTGGTCTGTTAAAGTCTAGTTCTCTTCCTCATTAGCATTTTGAAATATTGTATTGTTATTTTAAAGTTAAGAACCCTAATGGGTTCATGGGGGGGAGGATGGTGAGTCATGATTGTGTATAGTCCTGTACCGATAGATGGCGTTAGAGGTACCGCATGCTTGAATATTCAAATGTAACCATTTTCCTGTTATCAAAATTAGATGTTGGAAGATCACTCAACATGGCGTGTCATTTTTATTGACTTCACGAACAAACAGTTACATAGAAAGTAAAAAAGGAGGAAAAATTTCATCCCTGGAATAGGGAACAATTTGGAAATTGTGGAGCAATCTTCTTATTTGGAGCAGCAAGCCCAATTAGGGGTTTGATACAAAAGTAAATAAGTTATAGAATTAATTTCACTACTGATTAAATCAAATCAAAACATATGAATATTAAAACTAATAAACTTATTCAAAATTCACAGAGGTTTGTTGATTAGTTGAGAAAAGGTGAGAGATAATGATTATATTATTCATTACTGTGATGTACATGAAAGCAAACATATATTTAATAAAATACTCACATGTGTATCTGGCTAGTCTCATAAATGTTGAATACATGATTTGAAAAGGAAAGGATATAAACAAGTAGCCCCATCCTAATATGCCTGTGGGTTGCCAAGGGCGAACTGCAAAATACACTCTAAAAACAAGGAAAGGCATATTAGAATGATCAAAATAACAAATTATTATTTTTTGTTTTGAATATAGCATAATTGTTTTAACTGAAAACTTATTATACCTTTTAAATATTAAAATTTATCTTGATTAATAAGAATTAAAAGGGACTATGAAGTATCAAATGCATATTTATATGACAATATTATGATATAAGATCATAGAAATATTATGCTTGCTTAAGATTTTAATTGCTGAGCTTAAACACAAGGAATTATTCTATATTAACGGGAATGGATACATTACAAAAATGTAACTCACACAGATGGAATAGATGAATTAAAAAATTTTAAAAGAAATTTATTAAATGTATGAAAAAAGGGAATATACTTTCTCTTGGACTACTTTTAAATAAAGATGAATATGTTGGTCGATTCCAAGTTGACGTTAAAATATCGCCAAGCTGATTTGGCGTTTTCTAAAGGCGATACAGTTCTAAATTTGGCAACCCTCCTTCTTTTTATGTGCATGCTTAACAGGGATTTTATGGTAACCCTAATTTTGAATGTGTGGAGGATGGTTGTGGTAATTTCAAATTTTGCTTTCGATTAACGGTGTTTTCCGTTCCGTTAAAAGTTACGAGTATCTAAACTCGTAATTTTTTTTCTTGTTGGAATTGAAAGGAATACACTAGGTTTTGCAATGGTGTATGGATGCCGGTTTAATATCGGAATCCTTTATTTGTCCGAAATGTGGTTTATCTGGGTGAAAAAGACCAGTTGATTGACGGTTTTCGAACAGCCATTTGTGTCTCTTGCAGGTATTGTGTTTCATTAATAATTTAGTTATTATGTCCATTTTTATTAATTACTTAAATATTCATGATGCTTTCAGACATCGTTTATTATTAACGGTCATTTTGACCACCATCTTGTTTATTTCGAATCACACGCCTTCTTGTGGATTTGAAATCAACCGCTGTGATGAATTAGCGCCTAAGTAATTAAAAAAAAAAGTGATTTTGAGGGTGAGATTCCACAGACGACTGCCCGAATTAGGTAGGAGTATTTTTTTTAGGTTCAATTGGCCGCAAGGTCAACAAAATAGGTCGCAATTTTTCTTTTTAAAGCATGAAGCGCGCGCACACCTTAGTTTTTAGCAAGTGATTAAAAATATAAATATTCTGGAAGGTGTTACATATTTGTCATAAAAGTTTAATGAAATTTTACCCCTTCTAAATTATTTGAAATTCAGTTTTAATTCTTTAAACTAGTTTTCAATTATCTTTTAAAATTAAATTTAAATTCCTTAACCTTTTTTTTTCCCTTCAATTATCGTTTGCAACTTCATTGCCTTTGAATTTTCGCCGATATCGAATAAACTTATGCAAATCATTTTAATTTCTTCCCGGGATATACGTTTTTATTATAAAAATAATTGAAATGTAAAGCAAAAACACTTGATATTACTACAACTTGCATCGCAACTGTAGCATAATGGCTTTGGCATTGGACTTCAACCTTTCTATACCACTAATCATGGAGCAGGTTCGAATCTCAATTTTCATATTGGAATTCAGAATTGGCGATATTTGGCCTTGTCGCCAACTTTTCCAAAGCGCGCCAACCTATAAACGTGAACTAGGAATTTACCAATATGTTATAAACTGTTTTGTTTATATGGCTGGCCTTATGCTTTTAGTTTAGGAAGTTGCAATTCACCATATAGTAGCATTTAAAAGTTTTAGGCAATTCACACAAATATTAGTTTTCTCAGGAAATAATACGAAAGAAAGTAATTGGATGTATAGAAACTTTATTATGATTTAAAAAAAAAAAGGTGATTACAAATGAATGTTCAGTTATTTTGAAAAATTGCATTTCTTTAGTTTACATGCTTAAATACAATTGCTGCACTCACAACATTTTAAATATTTTTAACGTTGAGTTTACTTTCTATTCTATTAGTTAACATGTATACCTAATTGGTTTTTAGTGCACTCAAGTCACAAGACATGAATGCACTTGTTAACCTGATCTAAAAAGTTAATTTCGATCCCCGCAGTAGATAATATATCACGATGGTAAACTGAAATTCAAAAGAAAATGTTGAAATGATATACACAAACCTTTGGTCAGGTGGACTAGCAACAACAGGTGGAGGCGTTCTAGGTAGTGGTCTGTAAACAGAAGGAGCACCTTCACGCATATTCAGAGTGACTTGTGTCGCGACCTAGAGAAGCAATATCACATACAATAAAACAAAACATTCTACATTTTTTACACATACACATAGTACATAATTAGGTTAATTTGCAAAAGTTAGTTTATATGACACTTAAGACCGAGTTTGTTCCAAGAGATATAATTAAGACATTACTCATCAGTTAGACGGGTACCAATAACTGCCAAGGCACGAAATCCTAAGGAGAAACGGCAACACAAAAATAATATTTTAACCTCATGGGCATTTATTATTTTTTTAAATTTAATTCATATAGCAGGCATGAAATTGTAAATATTGTTTACAATTGCAGAAAATAAATTTTTCTTTGCATGTAAATGTCGCCAAATGAATTCAATTAAATAAGACACTAAATGACAATTTCCAAATCGTATAATCCATCTTAAAAACATTTGTTTGTGCCTTTTCTCTTTAAAAACTCATTTTATTATTTTAAAAATACTTGTTCGGTGGTTGCAATAGCAAACCTTACCATGGATTGGGAGGTTATTAGTTTGAATGAGTAATAGCTGCAATTTGGTAATTTTTATTTAATTTTTGTCTAACGGAAGAGTACCAGTACTTAGTACTTTGCTAGAATTTAGTTTTCCAATAAATTTTAAATTATCGATACATTGCTCGTTTCCAGTTGCAATACAAACTGGTTTTGTATTTGAATTTTTATCACTTAAAAGCAGCAAGAATGCTAAACAGCACAGAAACATTTGTACTGTTGTTTGTTGCAATACAAAAAAAAAAAATTTGGATTATTTCTCTTTAATTCTCGAGAATTAAATAGATACTTATATAAAGTATTTCTTTAGCAAGTTTAATAACAATCAAGTAATAAGCGCAATTTCTTAGAAATCAACAGAGTCCGATGAAATGGACGTATGTGCGTACGATGTACACAGGAAATCGTCGGATCCCGCAGAAAATTAAAGTCAAATGCTGTTTTTTTTTTTTTAATGGAGAAATTCCAGTTAGGCAGGGCGGAAAAGGGGGAGTTGTTGACTCCCGTAACGCTGGAAGGGGAGAGGTTGGGGGGGGGGGGGGGATGCTATTCTCCATATAGTTCACCACCTGTAACTTCTATATAAGAAGGAGAAATTCCAGTTAGGTTGGACAGGGAAGGGAGAAGTGTTAGCATAAAGGGGGAAGGGGGTTTTATTTCCTGATTTTGGAATCTGAACGTATTGAAACATGTAATTACACTGAGAGTTTATTTCCTTCATTCTTCTTTTTAATTTGAAAGAATTCTTGGATATTTCATTGTAATTTAAAAGAAACCAAATTTTTCTTTAAAATGATAAGGAGCTATCCAAGCAAGACAACGAAGATGAAATGCTGTATTTGCAAGAAATGTTGGAGCAAAACTATTCACAGCATTTAAATCGAAAGCACAAAAATGAAAATAGTTATGAAAGGAGGCATGCTGGACAAGCATCAGTGTTTGCTATAGTTTCACAAGCTTAACCTTTAACCAATGACCTAATATTGCAACTGGAAATGTGCCATTGGAAACCGATGTTTATTCTGCAGAGTAGTGCTCCCAAAATCAATGCCAAGAAGATTTTGAATTAAACAACTTTTAATTCTCAATAGTACGTAACATTTAATTTTCTTCAGCAGTATAATTTAAAGCTCGCAGACTTGCAGGAAATTTTTGGATATGGCATTTGTGTATGCAAGAAGAAAATATTTTTCTGGAGCCCTGGAAATCAATACACAAAATCGCAGAAAGCTTAGAATGCAGTTATGTCAAGAAAAATTAACTTAAGAGATCACTACACAATGTATTTTTGAAAACTGAACAATATTTGAGAATAAAAATAAACTTACTTCCAAATCCCAATTATGAGTTTCAAGTATATTTCGACATCGCTCCATATCTTCAATTCCTGTTAAATCCTATAAGGTTATCATAAATTAAATTAATTTCATCAGGTATATCTAAAAGAGTTGATTTCCGTGTTTGTTTACATTACAAAATGGTGTAAAACAAAGTTTTCTAGCTCTCTTTAGAGCAACAGTTCAATAATTCACTTGTTAAAACACGATTATAGCATTTTACAGAAAAATCATTTAGTTCTCAGGGTTTTATTGCCGGCTGGTAACAAATTTAATGAAAAAGTTCACCTGAAATTGAACGGAGACCACCGCGATTAATTTGGATTATATATAAATTAGAAAATATTTTACTTCAATTAGTGTACTTACCTGAAATTGCAATAATATTTCCGTTTGATTGGGTGAAAGTTGTACATCTTCTGCCATGTTGAGAATTTTAAATTTTTGCCAAACTTAATAATAGTAAGAATTCCATGGATAGCAAATAGAAACAAAGAAACAACCTAGTTGGACTTGGAGTAGATTCACACTTCATTTCTCAAAGAAAAACATCACACACATCAAGCAGCGCTCTCAGTGGTGAGGTTTAACAAAAGCATATGTGGGGGATGAAACCATTTCTGGGTGGGCAAAAGACTGATTTCTAAAGCATAGGTATCAATCCGAATCTACGACTGTATAGCAATTAAATGCTAAATAAGCCAATTTATATCAACTACTTCATTACAAATACATTTTAAACATTCGGAAATATATGTTGATGTATTTAAAATTGTAAAAAGATTTATTTCGGCGTGATTTTGGCTGGCATCATACCGTAAAATTGATTTGCAGTGTGACATTTTCTTATCCAAAAACAGTTCTAAAGGGAACTCAAATTATTTTAAAATGTAACTTTTCGAAAGGCATTTACTGTCAAATTGTGGATGCTTTTTTGAGCAAACTATTCATACAACTTATATGGGCCAAAAACGGTTTACGAAGCGATGAAATTTGCTCCGAAATGAGATAATTTCACCACGATTTCCTAGAAATTTTATCATTGATTGATGCTAATAAATAAAGACTACGGTATTAACTTAGCCAATGTATAATTCAGAATTTCTTAAATCTATTTAGTTGGTCTTTTTAAAGAATTAGACGATGGAAACGTGATTATTTAACGTTTAGTTGAACTTCGTCGCAAATTCATCTTGGCACTCATACTTTTCAAGTTAGCACACTCACTTTCGGTTTCAACCTTTCCCAGCTTCAATGTATACATCTAAAAATTCCTCAATCTTGTACCATTATTCAATCATGCACTATAATCCATTTTATTTCTCAAAAGTGAGATGGTTGGTTGGTTGTTTTCAGATTACCTGGAGCCGGCAGCAACACGATGACTATATAATGAGCCGAAACATTCGTCATTTGACAAGCCAACATACATTTACAAACACCCATGCCTTACACGGGACTCGAGCCCGCATCCTCGTGGTCTAGGAGCTAGTATGCTAATCACTATAGCGTTTGGTCGGCCGAAAGTGAGATGGAGCAAGTACACATTCTGCCTCTCTCTGGAGAAAGTAAGTAATCAAGTTTTCCTAATTTGATCCAATACAAATACCAATTAAATACATATGAAAAGTTCGAAATATTTTATTAGCAAAGTGATAGGAAAAATTCGAATTTGCGTCATCAGTGCTTTTTATTATATTACTAGGTTAACTAGGTTCATGAAGTTTATAATGCGGCAAGTATGATACAATAACAACCCATTAGTTG
Organism: Linyphia triangularis; assembly: GCA_963978545.1. Lineage (NCBI taxonomy): Eukaryota > Metazoa > Arthropoda > Arachnida > Araneae > Linyphiidae > Linyphia > Linyphia triangularis. Next base: position 57,679,470 of record OZ021726.1, read on the forward strand.
TTTTCCCTCTGCTACTTGAAAAATCGATATTTAAGGATAGAAAATCGCTTATCAGCACTTTATATGTGTTTTGTAGGTAATTTAATTCAAACTTGGAACGGGATTTCTCTCATTCACACACGCAAAGCTTTGTGTGTGTGAATAATATTTTAATATTATTCATAATATTTTAGTGGCCTTAAGGGAAGAAAAATTTTAGGATCCCATCATTAATCCAGAGTTGTGTTACAGGCATATTGAATAGAAAATGTTAATAAACATTCATATACAGTTAAAAGAAGAAAAAAAGGCGCAATAGTAGATCGATTGGGAAATAGTATTTGATGCTCGTTGACACGATTTCCTATTCTATCAATGAATGAAAGTAATCCAAACATATAAAATCTTTACGCGCAAAAAAATAAATATTCAATTAGCTATCTATTGTGGTAATGAAATGGAAATGAGGTTCAATTTTTTAAATTTTTTTTTATTTGATGATGAAAAAGAATATTGCGTAAATTCCCAGATTGGACATTCTAGGTTTTTTTTTCTTTCATATTTGATACATTGCCTATCTGAACCTTTTTTAATTTAAAAGTTGAATTTTTAATCCTTAAAAATAAAGTAACTACATATAGCCTGTTAATGTAAACTAATTATCATCAGCTGTAATGTATTTTAAACTTTCGAGGCAACATTCATTGTGACTCAATCTTGCTCTAAACGTGTTTTCAGGATAATCTTATTTGTGACCATCATTTTTAATTGATATTGAATGGAGTCTCTAAGATGGTAAAACCAAACCTTTAAGATGGTTTGGTTTGCAGAGATCATTACCTAGACCTAAGAAAGGAACTTTCGGCAAGATCTTATTTTGCCTTTCTCCAGAATTAAAAGTAATAGCCTTTCCTTTTATAATTCGTTCATTAGATTGAATCTGTGTACAGCGTTAGGATAAGGAGATTTATTATTAAAGTTTAACTTTCAAAAAGCTGCAAAAAAACACATCAGTCAAAATGGCCTGAAATTTGACCTGTATATACTAAAAGAGGGAAACGGTATAGCACAAGAAAAAAATATATTTCGAAAGCCATGATTTGATATAAGACAAAAAGCCAAATGTAAAAATCATGCTTTTTGAAAGTGGATTGGTTGGTTGATGCGCTCGACTTATTTTTATGCACAGTTATGGCTACACAGGCCGGAACCCACAGCTTCGCATGGATTCCGAACCACAACGATATCCATGCCTAACCCGGGATTTGAACTCGGTACCTTTGGAATGCGAGTCCAGAGCTCTATCCACACAGCCATCAGGTAGGGTTTTGAAAGTGGAACTTTATTTACAACCACCTTGGGGATGGGATGATTATTAAAGTTCCATTTTCAAAAAACTTTAAAATCGCAACACTCGTCAGAATAACCTAAATATACATTAAGGGGGAAAAGTGGCAAGAATTTTTCCCCCCCTTATTCCATACCGTTTCCTCCTCCTTCGAGTATATACAGGTCAAATTTCAGATCATTCTGGCAGTGTTTTTATAGCCCAGGGGAAAAAAGTGTAAATCGAAAAATGCTCCAAATAATTTAAAGAATAATATAATGACAGACTTTCATGGGCAATTTCAAAATTTACAGAATTTGTATGCAAGCCCTGTATGGTAAATAAGTTAATAACAAGAGTTCAAGAAGTTGACTTCATCCAAAAAATCAACACAATCTTTAACAAATTAATGCTTTTAAAATTGATTGTGTTGTACTGTGCTAAGAAAATAGTAACTTCATATATTACCTATTGCATCTTTACAAAATACGTTCTGAAATAATCTGTTTTAAACATCCAATAAAAAATTTTGTTGAATAAAATTCCAAACTCTCTTCTTTAAATTACAAAAGATCTGAAAACAATACAATTAGTATTCCTATTTTCCCTCATCGATAAGCTTTTCTAAAATAGTTTGAATGTGTTATATTATGGTTAATTTTAAAGAGTTTATTTTTGAAAGTGTAGTTGACATGTATAAAATTATACAAATGTAAAATGGCTTCATAAAAATTGATTCTGTACCTTTTCGAATAAATTCCCTATAAAAATATTCGTTACCCTTTTATAATTTACCTTATTTTAATCATTTTTCCAATTTTCACTACTGCCATACCTCAAATAACAAATAAAATAAACCACCACATACCTTTTTAGGACAGCATGTAATAAGGTACAGTGTACAAGGTGCATTAGGTAGTCATGCTTTACAAGAAAAAAACTTTCTTAAGTAAACAAAACAGGAATTCATTCTGTTTGATTTTCCAACACTCGCGTACTTAGAATTTTATATACTATCTCACTTATAACAATTTTAGTGTTTGACAAATACCGATAAGAGTTTGTTTTCATCTAAAAAATATCTGTAAGAAATAAATATTCTAACAATAACAAAATACTAGGATAATTTGACAGCCTTGGCTTCCTTCCCTCTGAAAATGACACTGCTTCAAGTTAACTGATTGCAAACTTGTTTACATGCAAATGGAACCTTTTCTTTACAGGTGAACAAAACAAAAATATTAAATAAGAAACAAAATGTGTGAATGCTTTCCACAAGAATATAAGCATCCAGCAATTTGGGTTGCATCTGTCCGTGGCAACGTCCCACCCCATGCAGTCTGCGGTGGTGAAGCCTTTGGAAACGTAATCTACATCTGCCGTGTTAACCACTTTGGCGAAATAATCATTGGTAAGCTCTTGCCTAACAACGGTTGCTGTTACATAGGCTGGAAAGGATGTGAATACGCCTATTACGAATATGAAGTGTTATGCAACCCTCAAAATGCAATTCTCTCATGGGAGTGGTACTGTGGAACTGGTGAATTGCCAAAGGGAGCTCTGCAAGGCGGTTCTGCAGCAGACGGAGAATGTCTCTTCATAGGGCGGAGATGGCACCAAAGTAATGTTGGAATAGGTACCATTCAACCTAGTCACAGAAGGCTATTTGCATCTTCTTGGGGTAAAGTGTATGCTTTTTGTGAGTTTGAGGTTTTAACCTGTTCAACTATTAATTTTTAATTTTAAAAAATATGAAATAAAAAAATAAAATAAAAAATAAACATTTATGATACAAGAGTATAAGAAGTTCTTAGCTCAAAAGATAGCAAAAAACTTCCAACAATTAAAAAAAATTAAAATTGTGTAAACTATTCATGTATAACTATTCATGTGAAATTTATAAGCTGTATAAACTGAAGCCATTAAAATTGAGTATGTTGTATTACTATAATAAAATGATGTAGAAAAATTAATGGTCTTTTATTTTCTTGATTATAACAGGATGGTGTACATAACAAGCATACCTTGAGATATACAAGGTGGCTGATAATATCACAATGGATTTATGTATAGAATATAGATGATACATTCTATGTACATATTATACATTTAGGACAAAACATATGTTGAATCCCTAAAACTGAAAACATTTTGAAAAATTATTTAAACAGTATTTTTCTGTATAACTTTTGAACACTTATGGCATGAAATTCCAAAATATAAATGTAAAAATATTCTTGCACAATTTCATAAGATAATATATCACCTAATTGGCAAGATTAATATACTGTGACACAAACAATGTTTTTCTGTTCTAACATAATACAATTAATGTGTGTGTTATTAATCAATATGCAACAAATAGATGTGAAATATAGACAGTAAAAAAACATAGAAATGTACTTTTAATCTATTCACTAATATTATAGAGAAGAGAGTTTTCTTCGTTTAAATTAAAATTCGTAAATTACCAGAATAAGAATACTATATATATTGTAAAAAAAAAAAATTAAGTTTTAAATATGGAGAAAACAATGTTTTTATTGTCCAATAAAAAATTAGCATTTTCATATTTTTCAAAAACAATATCTGCCGAGATGTAGGCCTTTAGTTTTACATTCCTATATATTCTTAGATATGAAACCCGATTCTAAATAAAAAGCACTAGAAAAACTTATATAAATTTCATTTTATAACCATCTAATATTTAAGAGAAAAATGTTAAGACTTTAAATCCACTGATTTAATTATAAAGAAAGTGATATTTTAGTTTACAAAATACTATTTGAAAGCAAAATAAGGAACATAATTATGAAAAACACAAATAGACATTCGACTAGAAAATCCTTTAATAGAAAGAAATTAACTTAAATCCAAATTTCTTATTCAAACTAAAACTTGACACTGAGAAAACCAGAAGTTATATTAGATGGATAAAGTTTTATTCTGGTGCATGGTTTATTTACTGTGTCCCTTTCCAATTTATTTTATTAAAAGTAAGGATGAATATATTTGAAGTGTTTAATTAAGAACTGCAAAATCTTAACATCTTGCAGACCCATCTTGGTATCGTATCCCATTATCTAATAAAATATATATATATATATATATATATATTTTTTTTTGGTTTTCATATACAAGTATTCTAATTACTAAAACAATATCAGGAGGGGGAAATAACATATTCGAGATGTGCATAACTTATGACTGGTAATTTCACAGTCAGATTTCAAAATAACTTTAAAATATATTTATGTTTAGTTTGTAAGAAATCTAGAATGTAATAATGGATTTATTGTTGTAATAGCATGTTTTGTATATGAACAAACAATACACAGTTAAGAATTTTTAAACATTTCATTACCAAACACACACATTAAAATAACCTTTATATTAAATTTCATTTAGAGAAGACATTAAAAAAATTTTATTATAATTTTAGTTCAAGTACTTTTTAATTCTACAACTCTTAAGTACTTTTTATTCTTTTGAAGTTTTGTTAATAGAGGAAAAAATCTTTTCATTGCAATCAGCACATTTTCAACAGTGGGTATAGACTAAGCAAACAAAATCATTGTCAACAAAATATCAACCAAATCAACTTCATGTTTGGAAAATTCTAGAAGTTACCAATAATTTTGTCCAGACAAATGGGAGATTTCGAGTACATTAATAATAAGACAAATGTTCTAATTCTTAAAAAGCGATGAAATACATAGAAGAAATAAGCTATTCATAACAAGTGAAAAGTAGCATGTTCAATGAATTAGGTTTCAAGAGCACAATACTTGATTCAACAAAAAGTGGAACAATTAATAAAACAAAAAATGTAAGCACTCTTCATGAAACCAAAGATGATTTTTGCATAACTGAGTCTTAAAATAATTACTAAAGCCATTAAAATATTTGTTATGAAGCCAATTTTATAGAAATGTCCATTTATAAAACCACAATAGAAACTATCTTTGGATACATGTTTAAAACCCTTGAGATATCTAAAAAGAAAAGAATAATTATTAAAAGTATAAAAAGAAAAGAATAATTATTAAAAATATAAACATCTTTATTAAGTAATACAGGGTGGCCACAAAATTCAGGAAAAAAGGTTCTCCGATCTTCGTGACAGATTTCCAAACAATTCCCTAATTTCACAACAAACTTTTTTTTCGAATTTCCCCAATTTTTCCAGATGTGTAGACACCCTGATATAATAGAACACGTATGCTAAAGAGCTAACATGGCAATTTTTAAAAAAATAGTTTTGGTGGTAATTAAAAGTTTAAATTATATCGTATCGTTAAACAAATCCACAATATATCATTCCTTAAATTTCCAGGTAAATGTCGTCAGAATATGGAAGAACAGAAAAACATGCCAGAAAAATTCCCCGATTTTCGTGAAATTTTTAAAAATTACCCAATATTTCCCGGATTTTTTCCAGAATCAGAAAGCTCCCTGGCATTTCCCTGTTTCCAGGTTCTGTGGCCACTCTGTAATATTAACAATTTGATTTAAAACTAATTGCAGCAGTCTTTTTTTAATGTCAAGACCCAAAATAAACATCTATGAATTTAGCAAAACATTTATACTTAAATTTTCTTGCACTTGTATATTAATATTTAAGAAAAAAAGTAAAAGCAAATTGTCTTCACTCTCCAAAACTTGGGTGGTAGTTCAAACAGAGTGATGAATTAATTTGAATTTTCCCAGGATTCCCAGTCATTCTCAAAAGAACATTAGTGACAGAAATGAAATATGTTGAACAATTCTTTTTCAGTTAAAATTAGAAGCTACTCTATACAGTAATAGATAAACTACAATCTTAATTTTAGAAGAGTAAATAGAGGTACATATTTTTATTACAATACATTTTGTTTATCAGGAATACAATTTTGCTTCTAATCCTAAAATTTTTGAAATTCCCCCGACTTACATTTTCCAGTAAAATTTGTTTCTTACGATAATAATTGTATTCATTATAATCTCCCTGTTGCTGGATGCCTTAAGTAAAATTTAATTTTTCATACGAAAAAAAAAAAAATAAATACTTTGAGAAACATTTGCTATTTATTTGCAGCTTTTGGATTACATTGCAGTAAAAAGCTTGTATGCGTAAACTGCTTTCACGAAATAAAGACGGTATAATATTACTAATCAAGATAAACAATATTTATTATCTATAGAACCTAACGTCACACTTCATTCTGAGCATCAGAAAAGAATAGCTTGGTAACGAGTCCAATAAGCACGCATCTCTACGACCAGAACCTCAAGTATTCATCATATGTAATTGCCTGCTGGAGATGTGCTACTTCTTCAGCACCAAAGAAATAACATCAGTGGTGATTAGCCCATGTTGGACATGTTTCCAAGTTTCTTTTTTGACATTCTAAGTGGGATGCATAGGTTGTATATAATAAATAATACAAATATTGATGAATACTACAATTCCTTTTATTTTGACAAAACAGTTTAGAGGCATACTATATAAAGTATAATTTCAGTTCCGCAACTTTAACCTCTTTATGTAGTTTTTAATAAAACTACCCATGCTGCAGACAAATTTTTTACATGCAAGAAAAGTGACCCAACTCAAAATTCATTATTTTGAGTTTAAATGTGGAGAAAAGTGACAGACAGCAACATTTTGAAGTAACGAAAACAGAACAAAATTTGTTTTAATTGGAAACTGATGTATCATTCTTTCAGCTTCAAGTCAATGAGTTTGAGACTGCACATTTTAACTCAAAAACGAAATTTTATGGAACTTTTCAAATGCATGTGTTGTTAACAAATATCTAATTCTAGGTATTGGAAAGACAGATAAAAATGATACATTTTAGATAAAAAAATACTATACTGTAATATTTAATTCTAGGTATTGGAAAGACAGATAAAAATTATACACTTTAGATAAAAAAAAATACCATACTGTAATCACTAGTTAAGCATTCTTACACCCAACATTAATATTTCATTTGAAAATGTCATGTCATAGGTGGAGATACAATCAGAAAACAATCATCTAAAACAATTTTTCGCTTACGAAGTATAAACGAAAATACACTTTGTGCCAATGACATTTAATTACAAGAATATTACATTGTGGTTAGTAATAGGGGCAATCACAGATTTTCATGTTTTACTACTCAGCTATTTAAAAAAAAAAAAAAAAAAAACCATTAAAGAATTTTGAGGTTTACTTTGCTTCATTTAATCAAGGGGCAGTTAAAAGATAATCAATTTACATGGAACAACAAGCTTGAAAGCCTGGACATAGAACAATGTGGGAAATGCCAGTACTTAGCGAATAGTTCCTGCCTTTATTACTGTAATATGTGGCGGCTGATTGAGACCCATACTAAATAGCAGTTAGACACCACTTTACATTGATTATGTAACAGTTGATATCGGAACGGCAAATTGATATCTTAAAATTTATTATTAAAGTAATAGATACTTACATGGCACTCAAATCTGATTAATGTTTGTTTCCCATAACACCTAAGAAAAAAAGTTTATATAAGTGTCAACAGATTGAACAATCAAATACACTTTTTATGTGGAATTAAGATTAAATATGCAGTCTTTTGAGGATAAGATATTGAGTATTCTCCAATATTAGATTTAGGAACATAATTCAAACCACTTATTACCGTAAATGATTAGTATTAATTGTTTCATAAAATTGGAGAGTTGCATAATTATTAAATTCACATGTAAGTTAAGCTTATCACAATACAAATCAAATTATATAGCCAATTCTCATTATAAAAACTAATATTAAAATTAACAAATGTACAAAATATCACTTCTAGTAAAAATATTTTCAAAATTTCAGGCAGGATATGGGCATCTTATACAATATTGCATTTATTAATATTTTGTACATCAATTTTTGATTGCAGGACGATATTGTAGACATACAAAACAAATAGGTGAAGCTATTTTTAAATAAGTCTCATTCTTTCGAAAATACCCCCTCCAAATTAGCTAAGATTCCTTTAGTTATATAGGCTATAAACACTCAGTGAACAAAAACATTTAATTTTAAATATTTGGGTGAAAATTTGAATATTTTGATTGATTGTTTTCAGATTATTTGGCGCCATCAGCAACACGAGAGCTATAATGCGCCGTAACATTCGTCATTTGACAAGCCAAGACATACATTCACAAACACCCATGCCTTAGACGGGACTCGAACCCGCAACCTCACGGTCTAGAAGCTAGTATGCTAACCATTATACCGTTTGGTCGGCTTTGAATATTTTGATAAAACATACATGTGATTGGTCATAAAAAAAATTAGCTGAAATTTTCTTTGTAATTTTACAGCATAATACGCAAAAACTGATAGTGCACAAAATTCAATACAAACATTACCAAGTTAAATTTTGGATACAAGACTGCTTTTAATTATTAACTCTACATCACCCATATCTTGTTGTCATTAACAAGCACACAATAATTAAGTAAAAAATAACTGTTTATGTATTAATCATAATTGGAAAATTTAACTTGATTTAAAAAACTTTGTACGCAATCAAAAATTATAATAATTAATAGCTTAATTAAATTAACAGTAAAAGCCCGATTATCCGGCATTCAATTAACTGGAATTCTTGGAAAATCAAGTTTGGCGGGAAAATTTGGGCTATTCCCCCCCCCCCCCTCCCCGAATGGCAATTTTTTAAAATTTTATTTCATTTGAGATTTCGAAGTTGAGTTGGTTTTTTATTCTTTTTTTTTTATAGTTTTTAATTTGTAATAGCGAAATAGCTTAATTTGAACTTATTAGAAATTAATGTATTATTATAAAAAGTAATTTTTTTATAATTCTGGTTTATTCGAAACAATGAAGTTCTTATTCAATCTACATTGAATTTAAAGAAACTTTATAATTCTTAATGGAAATTCGGTGCTCGGTTTTTATGGCATATCCGGAAAACGTTCAAATATAAATATGTTATAATTTCTAAATCTAAACAAAGCTGGCTTGCAGTGGCGGCCCATGGTCGAAAATGTTAGTATAGCCGGAAACATGCAATATTTCTGCCTGCACTAATAGTTGCCGAAGACATAGGATGCAATTGACACCTGTTTGGATTGATTTGAAGGGTTTTTATTCCTGAATTGTATGTAAAAGCAACAGGTTTGCTATTTATTGAAGTTTTGTTCATTTACCGTAAAAACTCTACCTTTGTTTTCAATTTTACTTTTAAACTAATAAATTTAGATGCAGCTTGACGTGAATTCATATACTAATTCAAAGAAAAATCACATGTACAGTAAAATTAAGAGTTGTTTGTAATTTCAAATGAGATGTTTTCTTCTTGATTTTAAATTTCAGAAGAATCAAATTAAAAAAAAAATAAAAGCACTTTTAAAAGAATTTTGTTTTTACAAAACCTAAGAGGTTGGAAATAGCTAAGCAAAATAGAAACTTAGAATATTTACAAGGTTTAATACATTTTCAGGGACAAAGCATGAATTTTTCCAAGCATTTACATGAATCACATAAAACAAATTGGATTGTCACCATCACTAAAAAGATGTTAAATTGCACGCATACAAATTCAACGACTGAAATTTCTCCATTCAGGTTGACAATATCCAAGAGCAAAAACCCTGTTGATTTTTTTTTTGTTGAGAAAAACTAAAAAAAAAAAAAAAAATTATGCAAGAAAGCTTGTTATAAAATATTCAAGTTGCAACCTGATATTTAATTTGCTGCCATGATGTGAATTCTCAGAATTACTATGGAAGCAATCTTTCCTTTGAATTTTATAGCATTTTCCAATTGGAGTTTCAAGTTGAATTTTGTGTAATCCTAGTTATCTTATTAAGATCTTAAACTGATATATGACACATATCTTCAGCACTTATAGTTTAGGTTCAAGAAATTGAAAATAAACTTAGTCATCATTTTAGCTGCAATTAGGTTGAATGTTTGTATGGGATCTCGATTGAGACCTTTCATTTGAACATTTTATGGGCCCTTCCGAAAGCTTGTATAGAAACATAAACAGAGCCTTTGTTAAAGCTTACCAGGACATTAATGTAGTGTAGAAGTTAAAAGAAAGTAATTTCTAATTGCAAGAAACTTGAAACTTGACTACCAAAAAGCTTCTACAAGTCATCTTAAATACTATTCAAATCCCAAGTTTACAAAACCAAAGTCATAAACTTCGACTGAGCCAAAAATAAAGACAATTTTACTCGATGAATTTATATGTGATTGTCAACAAACAAAAGAGAAAGTCAACTTATTTAACATAGTGTAGTTAAGGCAACTTGGTAGAGTTTCTTGCAATACAACATTATCTTGTCTCAAATAGATTTTAATAACATGCTGTTTTTGCCATTTTCTATCATGTACAATTGTATTTAATCTATTGCTTTTTTAAACTTTTGAGTAAACATTCAGAAACTAACATTTTTGATGTAGGTGCATATTCCTATATATCCCCCTTTTGGCTCTAATTACATTATATTAGTTCTTGTTATTTTCTAATTCATATTTCAGAATGCAATAACTAATTTAGACTCATTGAAAATCAAACTATCCTAAAAATTACCTTTATAAGTAACGATAACAAAACTAGCAGATTTTAATTCGAAGTGTTACAGGAATGTTTACCAAAATAAGAAAATACTTGAAAAATCACAAAGCCAAATGATTTTTCCATATCATGTATGAAAATATTATTGTGTGATTAATCTTTTTTAAACATACAACTTTGTTCAAAAGTCAGTTTACCTGCATAGGAAATGTTATTTCTAGGAGCTCTATTAATTCCTCGTCCACAGCCAAGAGCCGGAAAATCGTCATCATCTTCAAAAATGTTATTTGGTTGAGCAACTACAAGACAAGGCACAAGTTGAAATTTTATTAAAAACTTAACTAGCTAATAAATATATATGAAAAAAAAAAGTTTCACTGCAGTAAATCTGGCAAAGTAGACCTTATACAACATACTAAGAACCAAAGTATAGGTCTGTTTTGTTGTGAAAAAAATCTTCTAAACTCTACTTCGAACATGGTAGAACTTGTAAAATTTTACTTTCATATATATAGTAACACATTCATGCTTCTAGAACTGGTGTTTTTTTAATTTTGCTCTATATGAATCTGGTGTCTTATGAACCATTTTGAGAGCTGAGTTGCCAAAGCATTTCATGCATTTATACAGTAGTGGTCAAATTATAAGGACAAGGGAAAAATCCCCAAATCTTGGCTACAGTTGGTCGGAAAATTATACAAATTTTATGGCTGAAAACCAATGATAAATGAAGCATTTTTTAAATGCATTTATAGAAATATATTGAAAATTCATATTCATAAAATGTATTTTAGATTTAGACAGCAATGTAAAATGGATAATATTCAAGGACAATTGTAATTGTATGTTCTAAAAAGAAAAATATGCACGTTCTTTGATTTGCACACAGCACTCCCAGACGATATAAATGCTTTGTGAGTGATTGGGAAAGACATATTCTATTTTTTTAGTCATGTCGCTAGGCACTAAACTTTCCGAGTTTGAGAAAGGGAAAGTGGTTGCTTTTAAAATTTCAAGAGTTACTGCACGTCAAGCTGCGACGAAGTTGAAGAGATTGAGAACTATCATTTATAATTTTCTTAAAAAGCTTGGAAAATATGGATGGCAAAGACATACAAATAGGCCATCTTCTATTTCTTTGCATAGGAAAACAATGATAATAAAGCCAGCTTGTTCCAAAAAACAAACATCAATGGAATTTAAATGGGAATTAAATTTACGATGCAGAACTCAAACTGCATTGCAAGTTTAATTTTACAAATGTGTTAAAAAAAAAAATTGTGATGGAAAACTTATGTCAAGGCTGCTTCTCTTATTTCATAAGAGAAGGAGAATGAAGTTTGCCCAAAAATGCATTCCTGTTGTCTTTTCCAATGAGAAAAAGTTTAATTTGAATGGACCAGTTCGTTTTCGATACTTCTGGTATGATTTCCGTTTAGAAAAAGAAATGTTCTAAAAGAGTACATTTGGAGTTGGCTCAGTAATGGTCTGTGGAGGTTTCTCAACTGAGGGAACTACTCCAATAGTTTTTGTTCCAGGTAGAACGAATTCAGAGAGTAATGCTGATATATTTATCGATAATCTTTTACCAGAAGCACTGTTAATTACAAGTGGAGACTATTTGTTTCAGCCGGACAATGACTCAGTACATGTTTCTCAAACTTTAAAAAGGGATGTGAATGACCAAAAGGCAAAAAAGAGGAAATCCAAAAATTTGACACGAAAGGACGTGCAACGGGAACTTATACAAAAAGCATGAATTAAATAGTCGATGTATAGAAAAAATTATTGAAATTTCACCCTAAATGGGTTGCATATTTATTTCAAAACATTTATATTAGTAAGAAATCAATAAATCATGGTTGGTTGTTTTCAGATTATCTGGCGCCGTCAGCAACATGAGGGCTATAATGCGCCGAAGCATTCGTCATTAGACAAGCCAACATACATTTACAAACACCCATGCCTAACACAGGACTTGAACCCGCAACCTCGCGGTCTAGAGGCTAGCACGCTAACCACTATACCGTTTGGTCGGCCAATAAATCATGATTTTTAAAAAAACTTTCAATGTATATAACATAGCAAATTGAGGTAGAAGTACTGTATTGTATTATACATCGCTAAAATTTTTTTTGTAAAAACATTTCATTAACTTTTAAAGCACCTTCACAGTATATCTCGGACACATTACTAGCCTTTTGTTTCTTACAGATCTTTTCTTAACATGACTCAAGTTTAATAATTTACTTTAAGAGCAAGATTCTGAGAGATTGAGCCACTTAACATTAGGGGGTGATTCACACCATCTCCGATTGTCCCAAAAAAATTACCAGTTGCTAATACCCTTATTAGATGATAAAATCTGAAATTATTTGTTCCGTAGTTGCACCGCTCAAATTCTATGACGTGTCAAAGATCACCTTTAAAAATGAAAAAATTGGTGTTTTTGTGACACATGAAAGCTATTTTTATCCTTCTAAAACTTCACAAGCAACTTCCCACCTGTATTTCTTCTGTTATGGAATATACTAGAATAGATCTTTATAAAACATATAAAAAGTTCATGGTAAGTCAATTGCGCAAGGTCATGAAATGTCCAGGTTTTCATGTTTTTTACCATTTTCAAGACTGAATTATATCTTGCGCGTTTGATTTGTCACTTTAAACTAGGTGTCATTGGATAGAGCTATATTAGTACTATTTATTAATACATAAAACATTGAGGCAAGTTGAACACGTTGGAAGTTATTTGGAGCTAAAATCGAAAAATCTCCGAATTTGACACAAATTTGAGGTCGTATATCTTGCTGCGGGAACAATATATTGACATAACGCTGAGACTATTTAAACATTCTTTTATTATACTTAGTGAGAAATAAAACTTTATTGAGGCAAGTTGAAGAGAAAAAAATAAATGATTTTTTTTGTTGCACCCCATCCTTACATATTGATGCATTACTATTTTCATTCATGTTTTTAAAAATTAGTCTATTTTCACTTCGCTCTTCCTCATGTTTATAACAATTGCTTGTTCTATGTCTTTTAAGCTAGGAACTGTGACTGGATTGGCTCTAGAAAGTTTCAAAAGACGGGGGGAAAAACCGAACTTCGATGCACTGTGTCGATAACATCAAGCAATGGCCACTTAAACTTAACAGCTCCTCTCTGGTGAAGAAATTCCATTTAAAACAAGTCATCTCCACAATTTTCTAGCAGTTTACAAATATAAAATCGTTTATCGTACAGGACTGCGTATAAAAAATGGGGCTGAATCTCATATTCACAGTCTTGATCAGCAATTAGCTTTATCTCTTTTATGATATTCTCCATTTGTTGGGGGACAGTAATTTCGATTTCAAATGTGAATTCAACATGCAATCAGTTCTAGGCACAAGTCAGACCAAACCCTAAAGACGAAGATAATATCATTTAGCCGAAAATTTATAACTCTGATGTTTTGCCCAGAAGGAAATTGCACATCAACGTTTGAAACTGCAGAGGATTTGTCCCTACATATTGCTAGAGGAGAACACCAAATTCCTAAAACAATCACAGGTCAAGACAAATCCAGAAGTGCATTTTCAAAAAGAATGGAAGCAAGGAGAAAAAAGACTAAGAAATTACTGCTGATTTTGAAGAACCCACTATAGAGAATAGAAATTGCATCTATTCATGCCATCTACATACCTGATTGTCTCTAATGATTCCAAGATAAAATTCGTCATCTTGTTCAATGACTTCATCTTCAATAACACTGCATATTTCAATCGTACCTTTAATTCTGTGGAAATGTAACATAACTTGTATATTCATTTGAACAAACACCAAAATTCAACCAAAAACACCAAATATTCATTTAAACAAAATTTCTTCTTTCCATCAACTGTGAGATTTCTCATCATACTTGCAACAGTTTTGGGTGTTAATTTATTTCCTGTTTTATTTCCTTTGCTGAAGTATTCTAAACTGTTTTTGATTTTGGTTCTTGAAGTTTCCTTTTGGGTTTCTGTGACTATCCTTCTTTGCGTACAAGACTTGATTATATGTAATTTTTATTATCTGTAGTGGGTTCTTCAAAAGCTGCAGTAATTTCATAATTGGTCTGTTTTGTCACTGCTTCCATTCCTTTTGCAAATGCACTTCTGGTTTTGTCTTGACTAGTTATTATTTTAGAAATTTGATGTTCTTCTCTGTAGCAATATGTAGGAGCAAATCCTCTGCAGTTTCAAATACTGATGAGCAATTTTTTTCTCGGCAAAACATCAGAGTTATAAATTTACGGCTGAGTGACATTGTCTTCGTCTATAATGTGTGGCCTGACTTGTGCCTGGAACTGATTGCATGGTGAATTTGCAGTTGAAATCCAAATTACTGTCCCCCAACAAATGGAGAATATCATAAAAGAGATAAAGCTAATTCCAGATAAGAACTGCGGATATGAAATTCGGCCCTATTCTTTTTACGCTGTCCTATATACAAAAAAAGGATTTACATTAGTAAACTACTAGAAGACTGTGGGGATGACGTATTTGAAATGAAATTTCTTCATCAGAGAGGAGATGATGAGTTTAAGTGGCCATTGCGTGATCCGAAGCTCAGTTTTCTTTGGTACTTTGCAACTTTCTGGAGTCGATCCAGTCAAAGTTCCTAGCTTAAAAGACATACCTTAAACAATTGTTATAAACATGAGGAAGAGTGAAGTGAAAATAGATTAATTTTTAAAAACATGAATGAAAACAGTAATGCATCAATATGTAAGGATGGGGTGCAACAAAAAAAAATCATTTATTTTTTTCTCTTCAACTTGCCTCAATAAAGTTTTATTTCTCATTAAGTATAATAAAAGAATGTTTAAATAGTCTCAGCGTTGTGTCAATATATTGTTCCCGCAGCAAGATATACAAGCTCAAACTTGTGTCAAATTCGGAGATTTTTCGATTTTGGCGCCAAATAACTTCCAATGTGTTTAACTTGCCTCAATGTTTTATGTATTAATAAATAGTACTAATATAGCTCTATCCAATGACACCTAGTTTGAAGTGACAAATCAAACGCGCAAGATATAATTCAGTCTTGAAAATGGTAAAAAACATGAAAACCTGGACATTTCATGACCTTGCGCAATTGACTTACCATGAACTTTTTATATGTTTTATAAAGATCTATTCTAGTATATTCCATAACAGAAGAAATACAGATGGCAAGTTGCTTGTGAAGTTTTAGAAGGATAAAAATAGCTTTCATGTGTCACAAAAACAACCAATTTTTTCATTTTTAAAGGTGATCTTTGACACGTCATAGAATTTGAGCGGTGCAACTACGGAACAAATAATTTCAGATTTTATCATCTAATAAGGGCAAAAGCAACTGGTAATTTTTTGGGGACAATCGGAGATGGTGTGAATCAGGGGTGGTTGAACTTCTCAGAATCTTGCTCTTAAGCATCATTCTAGAACAAGCAACTTGATTTTGTGAATAAGAATTAGATGTTGAAGGATTGTTTGAAAATCTAGGATGTCTCTCTTTCAGATGAATATTTTCTTGCAATTTGAATTTAGTAGCAACAATTTTTACAATTTTTTTTCCTGTTTCCTTTGGGATTAGCTTTTTTTTCCAACTTAACTACACTTGTCCCAATTTTTTGCTTTTCTTTGCTAAGTACTAAGGGAGGGAGTGCTGCAAGTTGAACAATTGGACAAGTAGACTAAATTTAAATAATTAAATTTTATTTCTTTTTTACTTTTAAGCTATCACTTATATCTCAGACAAAAATGTAAAAGTGTTTTTCAAGCTAAAATAAACAATTTTACTAGCAGTTAAAATTAAAATTTTAGTCTATAATAATAAAACAAGCTGTGTGTCTGTCTGCAGATCTATAAAAACCTACTTAAAACTAGAGTAGAGATCTGAAATTTTCAACACAAGAAGTTTTGGCCTTTTAATTGTATACATAACAAACAGAATGTTAAAATTTTAATAAGTTCTTTTTTAATTTTTTTTTTTACAAAGTGACTTTAAACATAGATACAGCTCGGAAACTTTCAACATAAGTAATTATAATCTTCTAATTGGACTTTAAAAAACAGAATGTAAAAATTTTAATTAGTTATTTTTTAATTCATGTTTTTAATTAATAAACAGATTTTTTTACAAAACAACTTCTAATAGGGCTACAGCTCTGAAATTTTCAATATAAGTAGTTTTGACCTTTTAAAAAACAGAATTTTAAATTTTTTATTTAATTAATAAATATTATACAAAACGGTTTCTAATAGGATTACAACTCTACAATTTTCAACATAAGCAGTTTTGACCTTCTAATTGGACTTTAGAAAAACAGAATTTGAAATTTTCATTTAGTTCTTTTTAATTAATATATATTTTACAAAACGATTTCAAATAGGCTTTTCAATATAACTTTGAAATTTTCAATATAAGCAGTTGTGGCCTTCTAATTGGATTTTTGAAAAACAGATTTTTTTTAATACAAAACGATTTGTATTTGGGCTACAGATCTGAAATTTTCAACACAAGTAGTTCTAGCTTTCTAATTGGACTGACAAAAAGAATGTTAAAATTTTAATTTGTTTTTTAATTAATTTTTTCACAAAAAGCGACTTCAAATGGGCGTAGAGAACTGAAAGTTTCAAGATAAGTAGTATTGGCCTCTAATTTTGCTTTCCACAAGCACGTGTTAAAATAATCTTAAAGGGTATTATTGTATTAACAGTGATTTTTTTTTCTCGACAAAGGAGAGGCTTCCAATATTAAAGCTTTACGTAGCAATTAGATTTTAGTGAGTGAAGCGAGCTTATGCTTACGCATCAATGGACCTTTCAGTGAGAGAAGCGAGCCTATGCTTGCATAGCAATGAGCCTTTCAACGAGTGAAGTAAGCCTGTGTTTATGTCTCAATGAACTTTTCAGCGAACGAAGCAAGCTCGATTTTGCGTAGAGATGAACCTTCCTGCGAGCGAAGCGCCAAAAACTGGGACTTATATGCGAATGACAGATTTCCGCAACAAGAGGCCTCACAGCTAGCTAAAATATTGCACATGTTAAAATTTTCGCAGTGAAGCACGGGTATTCAGCTAGTTAAGAATATATATTAAAATTAGGACTAATTTCTTGCACAAAATTGAATTAAAATTTCAATTATTCTACTCAATTCAATCGAAACGGTTAAACCAACCCAAATAACGGGCATAGCGTCTACTATTGGCAGCTGAAAAGGCTGTACAAATCTCAGCAATAGCTGCTATTGAAAAGGTTTAATCCTAGGTGAAAATTGCCATTACTCCAAAGTAAATATCGACGACAGAGGCCCCATACCGGCTCAATTCTCGGCAATTGTACTAAAGCAATAATTGGCAAAAGTGACCATCACACCAGCTCAAAGATCAGCGTTAGTACCCAATGTATAGGTGGAAATATCTGCAACAGAAGCGATTATATCGATGTACGAAATTGACTATCACAACTACGTAAATCTGGGCGATAGCGACAACATAGATGCCAAATCTTCAGAATAGTGGCTATTATAATGGGGTAACATTCGTAAAAAATGAACATCACAAAAACATTACTCTCGGCGATAGCTCCGGTCGTAGTGGATCAAATCTCGGCAAGAGCAGTCCTTGCATTAACAAAACTAATCACCACACACCAACGTAAATAAAGAACAATAGGGGCTGGAAATCTGCAAGAAACGTGGTCAGTACTGCAATGAAAAGTGATCAATGGGGAAGTCTGAACGTACCCAGGTTCCGTGGTTGTCGGACTTGCAAACAAGCCGAGCCTAATAAAATTGTAATGCAGATTTGTATCGATCTCTGGAACGATTGAAAATTTAGACAAAAAAAAGTGCTGAATTTGTGTTTTAGCCGAACTGTACTATGTTGCAACAAGTACAAATCTTTGCAATAGCGTCAGTGAGTGTTGAATGGGAATAACATCTGATGAAAACTAGCATCATGCAAAAATGTTATTCTCGGCAATAGCGCTCGCCATAATCACAGGAATAGCGGCTATTTCATCACCATAACGCTCATCAAAATGGCCATCACATATCAACATAATTAATGCCGATAGAGGCTATAGTAATAGACTAAAATACGTGGAAAATGTAGCCAATCTATCGGTCAGTTTGGGGAAGTTAGAACGTATGCAAGTACAGAGGTTGTTAATAAATTTCAATCCGAATTTGCATCGATCTTAAGCATGATCGAAATTTCGGTAAAAAAAATGAATTTTTCTGAATTCAACCATGCTTGAAGTAAGAAAGAAAATTTCCGGAGGCAGGAGAAAGTACTCTCATATCAATGAAAAATTGCAGAAAAATGTTGATTTTCTTTAAAGTTTGTAAATATATATATATATATATATGATAGATTACAAAAAGCGGAAATCCGCCGTTTGGCGGAAGGTATAGCATACCTGTTCAAAATCATGGTTTGATGCTAATTTTGTGAAAGTACTTGACTGGTCGGTCATAAGCCCCAGTCTAAATCCAATTCTGGCACATGAAGTATACAAAAATGGTATTCAATATCAAAAGAAGAAATAACTCATGACCTCCATAAAAAAATCCAGGATAAAAATTTCAAAGGACGTTCTGAAGGAACTGTCAAACTCCATCACCCGTCAAGACTCATAAAAATGATTGAGAAAAACAGGGAGATTATTATTGTATTGTTCGGGCCAAAGCATTCATTGTCTTTATAATTTTGTCCAGTTTTTACGAAATATTTTCTTAATCATAGCAAAACAGTCATATTTTGCATTTTACAATGATTCCTAGCATACAAAAGCATTTTTTGTATGCAATTCTCTTTATTTACTTTACAAATAATTTTTTTCTGTGCAATTTTCAGTTCTCCATATACTTCTGACCACCAATGTCCCAAGAAATGTTTGGGATAGGTTGGATTTTTTGTTTGTTTTTGGAAATGCTTGCTTGGATGATATACTTGGGAAAAAAAGATAGTGGGTAATTAAATTTTAGAAGAAAAATTTCCAGTTGTATTTAAAGTCTTTAAGAGGTATAGTTCTAGTTTTTTATACATAGGTAACTTTAACAAAAATAGTTAAACAGAACTTTTTCACAAACACTGGTAATTCTGTTATTTCCCTACATTTTATATTGTATTTGACTTATAACTTTATGTCAAGGGCATTTGATTGGACTAGCACAGGTGTTTTATTACCTCAAATCAACAACCAATTATATGTCAAATATATGGGTTTCCCCCCCCCCCCCCAGAAATTTTTGTATTTTTTCTTTTGACACACCTTATAGTGATGCTCATTGTTCGGAAATTGTATAAATAAACATTAATAAATTTAATGTTTTTTTTTTTAATATGATCTATTAATCACATTAAACCAGAATGTAGTGGTCAACATATTGCATACGACGGAAAGTAAAAAATCCAGAATTTAAAAGAGAAATTAATTTCTAGAAGTACAAATTTTCTAGTTTAGATTTTCCAGAAGTCAAAAGCTAATTCCAGAACGCTGGCTTTTTAATTCGTAAAATGCTAGAAATGTAGGATTACCCGATGATTGCCCTCTTCCGAGTCCCAAATTACTTAAACCAGAAGAGATAGCTGAAACATAGCTAGGTTCTTTAGGAGCTTGATTACTTGGTGCAACTTGTGGGGGGAAAATATTAGCTGCGATTCTTGAAGGAGGAGCAACTCCTCTACCTATAAATACAAAAAATATTTTAACGAAAGAAAATATAGCAAAAGATCTAGAATGTGTAATTTTTTTAAACTTTCACTTTCAGAAAATAAAAAATTAGTGAAAATTATGCTGTCATTAAAAATAAAAAAAATTATATCAGTCATTAATAAAAATTAATCTGAAACAAGGTTTTAACTTCATGCCACTCCTATTTATATACATCATAGCTTGGTTCTTAAAATAGTTTCTTATATATATAGCATTAAATTACTATCTAGAAGTGGTAATTGGTGGTAATTTTTCTTTTTCAAAGTTTAAAATTCAAAAATTCAATTAAAAAAAAAAACTAAAAAGAGCTTAATGTTGCAAAATACAAAGGAAAATTTTTACCCGTCCCAATCTATCTTACCAAATATTATCTTTAATACAATATTCAAAGAAAATTATATTTTCATATAAATATATTTTTGCAACAATGGAGCAAAAGGCAACTATTTCTTAGTTACAAATTTAACAATATAAGTTTATCAATATAGGGTAACAATTTACTTAACATCCTACCTCTTCCTAAACCCAGATTCTGGAAATTTTGCACCTGGCTTAGTAGTATGGAAGGCTATAATGGGGGGAAAAAATTATGATACACAAATGAATATCTTATTTCATATTTTAACCCATGGCTTGACATTTTAATACAATATAATAAAATAAAAATGTAAACAAGATTTCATAATAAAAAATAAAAAAAAGACATTGATACTTAAATTAGACAAGCACTTAAAAGTTATTTCTTGAATGCAAGAATATAAAATTATCTAAGCAATTTAAATAGATATCGCAGCATTCACAAATAAAATACTTTGCTACATAGAACAATTCAGATTAGCAGAACAAGAGGTTTATAACCAAAATTTTGTAACCGAGTAAACAAAAAAATATTAATGTAAAATAAAGTAAAACCGCCTACCTTACTAGGCTGCTTGGGCTGTTTTACAACAGTCGGGGATGAAGCAGACTGAAGAGGCCTGGAAAAAACATTCCATAAGAATAGTCAGTCAATATTCAGTAAGTAAAACAATTGTTGAGATATTGCTTTGATTGAAGATTGGAAAAAAAAAGACTAATTGCAAAAGTTAAAGCAATTAAATATTTCTCATCACATCAATTTTAAATTCAGTCTATGTT
The DNA here is from genome assembly GCA_963978545.1 of Linyphia triangularis. Classification (NCBI taxonomy): domain Eukaryota; kingdom Metazoa; phylum Arthropoda; class Arachnida; order Araneae; family Linyphiidae; genus Linyphia; species Linyphia triangularis. The sequence goes on from OZ021726.1 coordinate 57,701,216, forward strand.
CTAAACAATTTTTATTTCTCATTCATCAGATCTAGAAGGTGTGGCGATTATCAATAATAGTAATCAACTTTTTGACATACATGGACCTAACATGCTTTACTGAATCAACAAATCTTGATAGTGTCTGTCGCCATGCTAGAAATTGTACTTTTCATAAGAGTGAAGATAATGAACTGATTTTAAGAATACTGAAAAAGTGGACTTAGATTAGCGTTAATCAAGTTCTAATAAAAATTCAAGTATGTGCGAAGCTAATGAAGAATGTACATGAATGTTCTCCCTTTTCAACAGGGCAATCATGAAGAATGATTGCACTGACGATAGTTTGTGAAAACAATTTTTCACAATGGGTTTAAAATGTTTAAAACCTTTAAATCAGATTTTACTTTTTGTTGGCATAGAAATTTTTATTGCCAACAACCTTAATTTAAAATTATTATTTTTTAGTTTTAGGTTCTACATTATTTTTGGATCAAACCCAACTTCGATTTGCCGCTTTAAATAGAATTATCAAGATTTTTCTTATTGGATAAGACAGTGGTTTTTACTTTATTTACAAGAGCAATAACAATATAATACTTGAGTTTTCATAGGTTCAAGCTAAACTAAAGTATGTCAGATTAAAATTTAAAGTAATTAACATTCAGTGTATTCTACAAAGTGTGAAACTATAGACGTCACAAAAGGTATTGAGATCTCTTTAATAGTTTTTGCTTTTTATAACCATAATTTATGACTTCTGAAGAAAAAAAAGAGCCTCAGAATTCAAAATAGATGGTTTGCATTTTTAAAGGTTTATTATAGTAAAATGAAAATATGTACAAGGTGTTATTTCAAATCATGACAAGATACAACCAAAAAACATGCTGGAAATAATTGAATTCTAACATTTTGAAAATTAGCCAAGGTTTCTCTTATTTTAATCTGAACAGTTCAGTCAGTAATTGTTGTTCATTTTATTTTAACAGTTTATCCTTTTCTTCTCTCTCTCTCAAAAAAAGGGGGGAGGGACATATACAATGCTTCGTATATATGTTAGTAGCACTTAACATCTTGAATTTAATTTCCCTTTCGTAGACGTTGTGATCGAGTGGATAAATTGACTACATGCAAATGTCAAGATACAACCCTGGTCAACCTACAAGTATGTCGTTTCTTACATCTTTCAAATGGAGTTTATATTCTGTAAATTAAATTTAATAATAAAACTGACGATTGGCTTTGTATTCTATTTTTGCTGCACTTGTTTTATAATTTACTAATATAATGCTTGCATGTTATTAATTATATATACAAAAATATGCCTGTTTCTCAACGCATAAAAATAGTTGTAATTCTTAAATGGGCCTAAACTCAAAGCATAAAACTTTTGGGAAAAAAACTGTTTTAATATGCATTTAATAAAGCAATAAAATTATAAGAGCTTGTTATTTAACCATAATTGTATATTTTTTATTGAAGAATTTTTTTTTCAAAATTAATATTAGCTGTACATATATATTAATGCAATTTTCAAAAAGTAGCATTCGCTAACATCTAAACAATAATCGAACTGCACAAGGATACTATTGCCCTGCTGTTCTTTTAAAACATTAGGAATTAGTTGCTAACATATTGCATGCACTAACAATATCTTACAAAAATATCTTTTTGAAACTAAAACAAACACGAGAGAAAAAAAACAACATTTAACAGTAATAAAATAGTAACCCATGTTTTAAAAGTACAACTTAAATATAGTAAGGTATTAATAAAACATAAGTGAAACAAATTTAAGGAAAGGGTATTATTTGCCAAGATCAATTAATAACAGGAAAATAAATGGGGTCAGACTTTGGACTTCTGGCATCAAATGCCACTTACACAGCTTGTCAATTCAAGCTCTGAATACAGTTTGACTGTCCAAAGTAATTTTTTCCCAGCACAAACAAGAAATTGAAAATTATTTTGCTACCAAGCTTGGTATTTAATGAAAAGTTTTGTTATTTAATATTGCCAAAATCTTGCCGAATTCAAGAAATTCAAGAAATTTTTGTTTCAGTCTTAACCTTAACTAGTATCCACCTAACTTTATCTTTTTAGTTGAAAAAGTTCAGCCTTACTAGACAAACTTTTCAAAAAATTCCATTTGGATGGCGATAAGCAAAAAGAGACAAGCCCACAAAATGGAGGGGTATAGGGGCTTTGTCTTGTTACGTTTTATCAAAATTTGGGTAGTTTGAAGCCTCCTATTTAAAATTAGAGGAATTAATTGCAAACAAAAACAATATTCACTCCTAATTAATATTGAACACATTTTTGGCTTTCCGAAATATTGTATTAAGAATGGTCAATAGTTGTCCATATCTTAAAATGAAGAGTAAAATGTAAACATACATTCCTCTCTGCAATATTTTCTTCAAATTAGAAAAAGTTCAAAATAAAAGGTATTGCAACTCAAATTAAATTCAATAGTTGGTGTTAGATCAAATTTTGATTTTACTTGTCTGCTTCTTCACATTGAATCTGCTGCATTTATCTTGACAAGCCACACAACTAAGACAAACTTACTTAGTCTCGCCTGTTTCTTGCCTCTGATGAAGAACTTGATACATCCTTCTCCTTTCTGCAGGTTTAGAGTGAGGAGGGGGCTCAAATATAGCATTTACAGGAGGCTCAGATGGAGGCTGGTATCCTGGACCCACTCGACTAGAATCTAAACGAGTTAATTTCAAAATCATGTCTGGGTAGTTAAAATGCGAAAAAGATAAATTGCTTACTCAAATACCAATAGTGAATAAAGAACAAAATAAAAGAATTTTACTTCATACTGGAGAAATGAGTAACGAATACATATTCATCATAATTAAAAAATTAACCCATAAAACAAATCTTTTAATCAGTGTTCCAATCAATGACCTTCCAAGGAATTTTAAGGATCTAAAAACAATTTTTAAGGTATGGCTTTACAGCTGTTTTGCCCATGCCAGCACTGAACTCTATATGGTGATACAGAGTAACCTGGGAGGAACTCTTGTTTCTAGAATTCGAGTGGCGATGGTCGTATATCAGAGAGGCAAAACCAGATTATCAGTCCAAGGCGCCAGGATGGGGAAAAAGTCTCCTCAACAACTGTTGGCACAGTGAAAGTAGAGGGAATCCATCTCTCGTAGGGGAATGCCGTTGGGATGATCTCCTGGGATACTGGAAAGGCCTGCTGCAGGAACCAGACGTAGAGAGTAGATGACCAACACCACTCTGGGAAGGAATCTAGGCTACTGCAGAGGGATGCTGTACGTTGAAGCCCTTTGGAAGGAAGCCGTCGGGTTGAATTGGCAGAAAAAGGAGTCCTGGATCAGGGAGAACCTCCGGATGGATCAGTCGTATGGAGTAAATGACGGACTCCAGCATGGGTAGGAGTACACTCAGCGGAAAAAACAGATGTAGCGTCGGAGCAGGCAAGAAGCTGTATGGAGAAGTCGACTCTTCAGAATATCCGTCAGAAGATGGCGAGATGTTGCTCGAACAGTTCTTGAATTTTAATTAAACAGCAAAACGTGACATATCTTCCCGCTTCGCTTCATCATAATGGCGCTTTGCCATTTTTATCTGGCTTCTATGTTTTTCGCCCAGTGCGTCACAGGTTCAACTACCTCAGCTTCCAGTCGAAAAAGAGGCTCTTGAAAGCACGGAGACTCCTTTTAATAGGAAATCTCCCGTCCATTCAGAAAGGCGAAAAGTTGCTGACGCATCAAGCAAAGAGTGCTATTTTCAAAGTAATTTGGCACAACTTCCATCGAATCGCGGATGAATACATGGCTACAATTTCAAAATGGACGAAAAATGACCAAAACCGCAAAACATAAAAGTAGGTTTAGTCTTCCAAACAGAATCAAATTTGCAACTCGGACACCCATTACAATGAAGGAATCAAATGAAGGAAACATACAAAAATATTTATAAACAATGAAACATAAATTAGCACATCAAAAAGAATTAGTTATGGTGAAGTGAATGAGCAAAAACCAAACTAAGAATTTAGAAATTAAGTATTTAATGAATTTTAAAATCACAACAAATATTAGCGATAGCACTTACAATACAGATAAAAATCTAGACAGAGGATATTACGTAAGTTGAAGACTCAGCAGAAATGACCAACGCAAAAATGTACATATCGGCATAAATGTCGGTAATATCAACATTTTCTCGGTAATGTTTATGCAAGTTATATTGGATGTTACAAAAGCGTAGCATTCTTCGAAAATGACCATTACACCAACTAAAATATCAGCAATAGAGAAGAATAAACCGAAGAAATTCTCAACAAAAGCATTAATATATCTGTGAAAAACTCGCCGAAAATGACCATCGCAGCAACTTGCAATAATGTCTGCATTAGCGTCACAAATCATCGCAGTAACATTGACTTTTTCTAAGCAATATCGGTGCAAATCTCAGATATTGCAACACTGTAGCATTCGGCGAAAGTGACCATCACACCAGTGAAAATATCAGCAATAGCGCCGAATTAACCGGAGCAATTCTATACACAACAGCTCTATTATATCGATGAAAGACTATACGAAAATGACCATCACAACTGTTGGAAAACAAAGGATTTTAGTACCCATAGTGTTCAAGGATAGTTTTTCATCATTCAGTCTGATCAGACCAGTTCGTTTAAAGACGTAAACATTAAGTGGACTGGGTTGAGTTGCTTATAGTTACTTCTAGGAAAGTTAACTTATTTATTATATGCTTATTTCTGTATCTGTTTTAACTGCAACTGTTCATGTAGAGAATGATATATATAGACAAGTGTTTTGTGTACACTTTCTCTTTCGTGTCTTGCATATCACTGAGGTGATAAATCACTAAGCATGTAATTGTCATCTGTATATATTTTCATCTGGATTAAAATCAGTCTTTTATTCATAATGTTTTGTTCTCAACTTCTTAACTGTAATTTAAATGCACGTTTAGTTTAGTTTGGACATCAACAACAAAGTAAAACTTAACAATGTCAGCTTTAGCATAGCAAATCATCGTATCACTCGGAGAAAACGACCACCACACCAGTGTAAATATCAGCGTTAGAGCCGAATATACTGGAATATTTCTCAACAATAGCGCAAATTCCAGTGGTGTAACACTTGATGAAAATGACTACCACAAAAACATGCATTTCGGAGATAGCGCTCGAAAAAAATGCGCGTTTGGGCACAAATATGGCCAAAATAATGCACTTGAGCAAATTTTTGTATTTGGCGCAGGAATGCACCCCAGCAAGCTCGATCAAGCCAGCATCAATCTATATTACGAATTTCTGTATATTTGTAAATATTCCATAGTATTGATTATGTAAATAGGAAAATTTATGTACATTTTGCATGAGGCAGTGCAAGAGTTTGCTTTCCTGCAATGTGTCTCTTAATGCTTGAAAACAAGTTTTACAGAAATAATGCTGGGAAGCGAGGTTTACAAAGTGGAGGTCAGTTAACATTACGGTTAATGGCAATCTTGCCAAATTGGCGAGATGGAGCCAAGTTGGCGACGGTTTTGGCAACTAATTTTGGTCGCCAAGTTTGGCGACATTTTCGGTCCCCATGTACATGTATAGGGCTTTTCGACTACGATCTGGGAAGTTCTCCAAATTTCTATCTCTAGAAGATTCACGAAGGTTTAACTTTCCTATATAAGTCCAAGAGAGCGGCTGTGAGTTAGTTAGTTGACTGGAGTTACTGAGTTAGCTGTCTCTCAGTGAGCATTCAGAGTAGTTCTAAAAGCGAACTGTATTGCATTGTCTTTTGTGGCGATTTGTAGCAGTTGGGTATCAAGTTTTTAACTGCTTTTTTGTGCTCTATTGTTGTGTGAAGAGCTGTATTGAGTCTACTAGAACAAGAAGTTCTGGACTTATATCGGAATAAATTTCTGCAAGTTTTTATCTGCTTTGGCTTCAAGTCTTTCGAACCCATCCACGCAACAATATGCTAAGTTATAGTTTGATTGAATGACGGTGAAAATGTTAATAGTCATCTGAAGTGATAACAGAGTAAAAGTGGTCTTTTAGTGACAGAGAAATAGTATTAAGAAATTTAAAAAAAAACATAATTTTTAGCATAATACATTTTTATGAAACTTAAGCTGTCTCTACTGTAGTAATAGAACTTGTGTTCAATGTTCGTGTAAAGAAAATTTCATACACACATAAACATACCAAATACTCTCTTTGGCTGTTTAAGTGTTTCAGACTTATACCAGAGAAATTTAGTGTTTATTTGAATATTGTAGTACAGATTTTTCTTGATGAGATAAGTTAGAGAGAAGCAAACCTTAGGCAAGATCTTCCTGTTAAGCAAGACAAAAACCATGTCAAAAATCCATTAATTTAGAAAACTTGAGCAAAATCTGCTTAAAAGAATGTTTAATTTCAGAGTTAGAAAAGTGTGAATTAAACAAAACGTTAATAGAAAATATTGAAAACTTACCAATATCCCACACTTCATCAGAAACCACAGGAACCGATTCAGAGTAGCTCGGAACTGCTGTTCGTCCTTTAAACGGATTGTTCTTGTCAACGTTTTCTGCAGAAAAAATTGTATATTAATACTTACAAATTTATTCAAAATTAGTAAAGAAATAATAGCAAATAGTTTAAATTATTTTTTTTTGCGACAGAATGCTATCGAACAGCATTAATCGATATTTAATTGAAAAAAGAATCAATCATTAAGAATTTACATGAGACAATTCACTAAGCAAAATATATTTTTTAATTTATTAAACCACCAATAGTACACATATTTTGGGGATGAGTCAATTTGGTCATAAATCTTTAAGTTGTAGAATAATTATACCTTTATTTCATTAGATCTACCATTTAAATTTCTACATTGAAAATTTCCTGTTCATTTGAACTTCTTAATTAATAGGCACTAGTTTAATCACATAACAATTGGACTTAATCTGTTAAATCATTGTTTCTGCCATGGATAACTGTTGGTTGGTGAAAACCTATTTGCTTGATTGTTACTTCGTAAACATTAATTTACTAGCTGCAGAGCCCCACATTGCGGATATCAGTAAATGTGTACAGGTTCTTTACTGTTGATACTTCTCGAACAGAAACAGCATCTACGGCTATTGGGCAGGCCTGAATTTGTTTTCCTGAAAATTGAAATTTTCAAATAGTAGCCAGTAGACACTTTTAGTTTAGTAGCCACTTCATCAAAGACTTTTAAAAATTATTTTTTACCAGTGGCGTAGCCAGAGAAGGGAAGGTTGGGGTTTTACCTTTTACCTGAATGTATGCAGTAGGACATTCAAGTTTTTTTTTTTGTTTTTTTGGAGGAGGATGTTTCAATCCTTAATTTGATTTGTATTAAATATATAAATCAAAAGCATAAACCTAAGTTAATTGTGTTTAATAAAATGTCAATGAAAGTAAAAAAAATAATAATAATAAAAAAAAAGTACAAGCAAAAAAAACTTATGGAATTAATTTGAAATATTAAGAAATTTAAGGTTCTAATATATTCTGTTGACCAAAAACGCAAGATAAGAAGAAAAATAATCATGACTATAAAGGATGCAGTCAGATTGAAGTTTGAGAATTATTTTTAACAGTAAGCTACTGGTGGCCACGCTTTTTAGTTATAGGATAACTAAAATATAACAGAAATAATACGCAAATAAATAAGATTCTAATATATTTTGTTGACAAAAAAGCCAGGCAAGAAGAAAAATAATCATGCCTGATAAGGATACAGTCAGATTGAAGTTTTTTATGTAACAATAATGCTGCGGCCGCACCCGCACGGGTAATGCAAGAAGGGAAACTGAAAAATTTCAAAATTCCCTGACATTTCCAGAAGAGTGAAATTCCTTGACAATTCTCCGATTTTCCTGAATTCCCGGTTCGGTCACCACCCTGTTAATCCATGAATCCATATCGTGGGTAAATGGATTTTAATGGCGTATACGCACGTGATTACAAAATTTCAAGAAAGGGAAGGGAGATTGCGATTGATTTGGAAATTTCGGTATATTCGGTAACAATTAAAAAAAATTGTAGGAGAGGGGCGAAACGAAAGATGGACGGTTGATTAGTTTATTTAGTTGCCTCATCACACCATTTAATTGACCTGTGGTGAGTGGAGACTAGATATTTTCAGGTCTAGAGGAGAGCCTAGAAAGTTTCCAAAATTCACACTAGTAACTAACACAGGACTATCTGCCACAATCGCCTCAGTATTCGCTTACCCAAACAGTCAATGCTGGGCTGCCTATCATAATCACTTTGGTGTCTACTCAATTAACAGAACAACTATACACATAACCGCTGATTTTAACTTGTAGAATTTTTAAGTACGGTTTAATTGAATCTCCTTACAATGAACCTTTTAATGAGCAAAGCAAACCTGATTTGTAAAACGTCAAAAGCGAGGCTATATACGCATTAACAGATCTCCATAACACGTATAAATAGGAATAAATGATACCCTCTCGCGTGCAACTTAAATTGTTAATAACATTACATAGTCGCACAAGAGCATTGTAGTTAGGTTAAACAGAAATGAGGTAAGGATAACAAAATGTATATTTTCTGACATATGACTGTTTAGGTTAACTTATTAAGGTATAATTTTTTTAGTTGCAATAGTACAATATATTTACTTACGAGAAAGGATTCGATCAAGGGGAGCTTTATCTGCACAATGCAGTAAATGATAATCCTTTTCTTGACGTGGATATACATGTGTAGCATTGAAAGGGCAGATAAATTTGTCTTCACTGAGATGATTCTAAACAAAGAAAATAATTCTTAAAAAGCATTAAGGTTAAGTGTGAAAGGAAAAACTAGTTCATACTCTTAAGCCTAACCCCTTTTAAAATGCAAGCAAATGAAGTACAATTTTAAAATCGACCGATCTCCAGGAACATGATTGAGCAAATATGGAAATAACAGTTAAAACAATATCTCTCAGTTAAAGGAAGTTCAAAAGTCGGAAACTATTAGAAACTTGCAGATTTCCTCTAATTACCAGAAAAATCACTTGCGTGACCTCTACAAAAAAAGAATGACTATATAAATAAATGTAAAAATAAAATTGCAAAAACAGTTTAATGATTAGGAGTCAATTTAAAAGAAATTTAAATCCTGGCTAAAAAAAAAAAGGGGGGGGGGGAAGGGGGGAGGGAGGGCATCATTAATTTAATATTGATATACGTATATATAATTTCTTCAAATTTGATTGAATTGTGTTATTAAAAAAAAGTAATCTTTAACATATTTCATAAGTTTTTTTTCACAAAAACAATGGTTGTAACTAATTATCAAAAGTGAAAAGACAAATTTAAACAAATAACCAGCTAACCATTCTGCATTTTGTGATATGTAGCTGCAGTCTACTTTCCTTCACCTTATGAGCTTCATCATAAGGACACATCACCAACTTATTTGTAGACATGATTCCTAAAATATAAAAGGTTAATTGAATGTAAATAAAACAAATCCTGGTGTGAAAGGAGATTCAATTACAAAACTCAGCATTTTAGATTTAAAATAGCAGTGGTATCCAAAAATTACTTGCATCATCTCCGATAGGCATATCAATAGTATTACGCAATTTCTCTGTATACAATTATAAATAGTATTAACAATTATCAATTGTTAAGTTCTATTTTCTTAAATTTATTTGTTAACAGTAATAATAGTACAGGCTAGAAAAAATTGGTAATATGCGAGTTAATTAAGAAATTTTATGATTATTGTGTTCTGATCGCAAAATTGTTTGCTCTGGATTTTTCAGGAAAGTTTGAGCTCCAGGATAAAAGTATGGGCAAGGTGCAGAATCCAAGTTCAGTTGGATTTTGAGAATTGTGTTAAAAGAAAGCTCCGCTCTTATCTACTATACTATTACAAAGCCAGCACTGAAACTATTGTTAAAGATTGGTGAGTTCACTGCAACTAATTTAATAAGTTTCCTGAGCCTTTAAATAAAGAATAATTAATCAGTTTTATTTTGTAGAGCTGATTAAATCTATAACAGGGCTCCCACTCACTCAGAAAGATTTGGAGCAGGAAAAATATAGTTTTGGAGCAGGAAAAAAAATGTCTTTCGGAGCAGGTAAAATTAAGTTTAGTAGCAGGAAAAATGCCCCTTGTAGCATGTAAAAGAAACTTTTGTAGGAAAAAAAGAAAAGAACTAGAAAAAAAAATTGTAGCAGAAAAATGAGTTTAGCAGTAGAAAGAATAAAAGAAAAAAATTTGAAGCAGAATTACTCGAGAAGAATGTCACTAAATCGGCGTCGCAAATCTCAGCAATAGCTGCTATTACATTACCATAGGCTTTGGCGAAAACGAATATAACACCAATGTAAATATCGGGATAGCACCCACCATATCATCGTAATCTCGGTAATATCGGTGCAAAATCCCAGTAATATCGTAATATTTTTAAGTTACCAAACAGCGTCACAAATCTCGGCAATATCTGCTATTACAACAGTGTAAACTTCAGAGAAAAGGACTACCACACTTGCGTAAATATTAGCGAAAGCCTTTACAACATCGTCGAAAATCTAGGCAAAGGATATTACGTAAGTTGAAGACTCAGTAGAAATGACCATCTCTAAAACGTACATATCGGCCCAAATGTCAGTAATATTGACATTTTCTCGGTAATGTTTGTGCAAGATTCGGGAATACCAGATGTTAAAAAAAGCGCAGCACTCTTCGAAAATGATCGTCACACCAACGAATATATCAGAGATAGTGCCGAATAAACCGGAGAAATTGTCAACAGCGCCAATATATTGATGAAAGACTCGACGAAAATGACCATCATAATAATTTGCCATAATATCTGCATTAGCATCGCAAATTATCGAAGTAACCGACATTTTCTCAGTAATATCGGGGCGAATTTCGGATATTGCAATATTCCAGCACTCGGCAATAATTACCATCATACCAACGAAAATATCAGTAATAGAGTTGAATTAACTGGAGCAATTCTCGATACTACAGAGCTATTATATCGATGAAAGAATCAACGAAAATGACCGTCATAACAACGTAAAACTTGACAATAATGTCAGCATTAGCGTCGCAAATCATCATAGCACTCGGAGAAAATGAACACCGCACCATAGTAAATATCAGCGTTGGCGCCAAATATACAGGAATATTTCTCAACAATAGCGATATTACAGCGGTAAACAGTATCAAATTTCGGCGCACAAAAAAAAAATCGCGTTCTAGCTCAAATATGGCTAAAATAAAGCATTTGGTGCAGATTTTTGATTTTGGCGCAGGTCTGAGACCTCTGCTATAATAATAAAACAAGCTGTGTGTCTATCTGTGGCTCTATAGAAACCTACTTAAAATTGGAGTAGAGCTCTGAAATTTTTAATCCAAGAAGTTTTGGCCTTCTAATTATATACATGTTAAACAGAATGTTAAAATTTTAATTAGATCTTTTTTAATTAATTTTTTACAAAGCGACTTCAAATAGAGATATAGCTCTGAAATTTTCAACATAAGTAGTTTTAGCCTTCAAATTAGATTTTTGAAAAACAGAATGTTAAAATTTTAATTAGTTATTTTTTAATTAATTTTCTTAATTAACAACTTCTAATGGGGCTACAGTTTTGAAATTTTCAACATAAGTAGTTTCAGTCTTCTAATTGGTCTTTTGAAAAACAGAATTTAAAATTTTTATTTAGTTCTTTTTTAATTAATTAATAAATATTTTACAAAACGATTTCTAATAGGGCTACAGCTCTGAAATTTTTAACAAAAGTAGTTTTAGTCTTCTAATTGGACTTTTGAAAAACCGAATTATGAAGTTTTATTTGTTTTTAATTAATTTTTTTTAAATTTATAAACAAATATTTTACAAAACGATTTCTAATTGGGCTACAGTTCTGAAATTTTCAACATAAGTAGTTTGGGCCTTCTAAATAGTCTTTTGAAAAACAGAATTTTAAATTTGAATTTAGTTCTTTTTTTTATTAATTTTTTTAATTAATAAATATTTTACAAAACAATTTTTAATAGGCATACAGCTCTGAAATTTTCAACATAAGTAGTTTTAGCATTCCAATTGGACTTTTAAAAAACAGAATTTTAAATTTTTATTTAGTTCTTTTTTTATTTAATCAATATCTTACAAAATGATTTCTAATAGGGCTAAAGCTCTGAAATTTTTAACAAAAGTAGTTTTAGTCTTCTAATTGGACTTTTGAAAAACCGAATTATGAAGTTTTATTTGCTTTTAATTAATTTTTTTTTAATTTATAAACAAATATTTTACAAAACGATTTCTAATTGGGCTACAGTTCTGAAATTTTCAACACAAATAGTTTTGGACATGTGATAAAAAGAACGTTAAAATTTTAATTTGTTTTTTAATTAATACTTTCACTAAAAGCGACTTTTAATAGGCCTAAAGCTCTGAAAGATTCAACATAAGTAGTTTTGACCTTCTAATTTTGCTTCTTACAAACATCATGTGTTAAAATATTCTTAAAGGGGTGTTGTATTATAGTTATTTACGAGGAATTTTTTCTCGACAAAGGAGATGCTTCTAATATTAAGGCTTTACGTAGCAATTAGTTTTTAGTGTGTGAAGCGACCTCACACAGGAATGAACCTTTCACTGAGCAAAGCGAGCTCATGTTTACATAGCAATGAACTTTTCAATGAGTTAAGTAAGCCTGTGCTTATGTGTCAATGAATTTTTTAGCGAGCGAAGCGAGCTCGTTTTGGCGTTGCGATGAACCTGCTTGCAAGCGAAGCGGCGAAAATTGGGTCCTATACACCAATGACAGATTTCCGCAACGAGGGTCCTTACCTCAGCTGGCTAAAATATTGCGCATGGTAAAATTTCGTGATGAAGCACGGGTATTCAGCTAGTTCTTAATAATACATATAATAGTGTACTTGTTTAAAGAAATCTAGTTTTATTTCAATCTTGAACAAATTTTGCATACTTGATTATTGATGACAGAGGAAGACACAAGTTGGTTGGTTGGTACGCTCAAAGACTTATTTTTATGCACAATGATGGCTAATCAGGCCAGGACCTACAGCTTAACGTGGATTCCGAACCACAATGAACATCCATGCTAAACACGGGATTCGAACCCAGCACCCTTGGCATGCGAGGCCAGAGCGCTAACCCCACATTCATCAGATGGGCCAGGAAGACATGAGATATTGAAAATTCAACTTCATCCTCTTTCCAACTAGCTATCTCATTTATTTTTGATTTACTAAAATGATAAAAATTTCAATTTGTTACAATGTATAACAAACCATAAACATTTAGGCTTAACGATACATTTAAGTTTGGTGCCAAATGGTACTTGGCAAATAGAAGAGTACCCAAATTCTTTTACTTCATCTGTGCTGGTTTTGGATTGAAGAAGTCAAACAATTGTTCATTTCTGTCAAATGTTTAAATCTCTATTCAACCAGGTGAAAAAAAAATAAAAAGTTCGTTTTATTGTAAAACTTCTGTCGTATCTACTTGAAATAAGGCTTCTACTTGTAAACTTAATGCAGCTAATCATCAAAAGAGAGTTATTCCAATTTTTATTAACAAGTATACACATTTTCAATAAATCATCCTTTCATATTTTATTAAAGCTTAGTTCTCTGTTATCAACACCGAATTCACCAGTTTAAATTATTCAATTAGTCTTACTTTTAACTAGCCACAAAATCCTTAAGGTTTAAAACTTCAAATTAAATGTATTATTAACAACTTTCTAGTTATAATTGAACTCATTCTTTCTATTGAGTTCATTCGTTTCAATAATGAATTCCTAAAATTTAACGTCAATGAAATAATATGGTGGAATCCAATAAATGTACTCAATTAAATTGCCAGAGGAGTCCAAAAAAAATAAGTTCTCAACCTAATACTTCAATCAATTTTTTAAACAAACAATTTAAATATTAGACATAGAAGAAGTTAGTGATAATGATAGGTAGTTACCCAAGTAAATCGCTTACGACCTGTTATCAATATCAACTATGAAAACTTTGGAAACATGGCATTTATAAAAACAAATATGTATTATGTGGAAATATAAAATATACCAAAATAAAAAACCAAGGTAATAGCTTTCCTTAAAGGAACAATTAAAAACAAAATATTTTTCATCTATAGTACAATTATCATTACTAGGCATTGACGAATTGTAGTAGAGACAAGAAAATTTGAACAAATTATAGCTGTATCCAATTAGTAATTTTTGTTGTTGTTCTAATTGCATCTGCTTTTCAAACTAACTGTTTTTACAAGATAAATGCATATGCTGTAAAGTTAAAAAACTGAATAAGTTTAAATTCAAAGTAGGACATTAATAGTTTTTCTTAACATAACAAGTATGATCATAATTTGAGCTCTACAAAGCAATTTGAACAGGTGTTTTTTTTGCTATATGTATCTTGATCAATCCAGATTATCGGTAACTACAATTTCTTTTTGATTTTTTATGGTTGAAGGAATATAAAATCGAGGATAGGATGTGAAAAGAGTATCCTAACATGGGGAGATCTACTGAACCAATTTAAACCGGACAGCAATTTAAACCTAGCACTTCTGCTAGTATTTTATAGGAGAATGAATGAATCTTTGAACAAGCGAGTATGTTGGCGACAAAGAGGTAAATTCATTTACACATGGAAGAAATAATATAACCCATATATATTATATAGGACGAAAGCAAAACAAACACCATTTTAAAAAGTTAAAACTCTAAATTTAAGACTCAACTTACTTAACTTGTCTTAAGGAAATATTATCTAATACTACAGTATGTAATAGAATAGTCTAAGGATAAAATTAAAATATTATAAGCTATAATGGAAGTTGAACTAGTTTTGATGGTTTGGTTCGTGATTTTACTGCTTACGATCCTGCCTGGTTGGCTGCGATGTTGCCAATCTGAAATTTACTATTTGTGCTGTGATTACTAGGGATATGAGATTATGCTTCTAACGTCATAGTCGATTCCTTATAGCAATCACTCTCTATATATAAGGCAAAGCCCTCACTCACTCACTTGACTCATTCACTCACTCATCACTAATTCTCCCACTTCCCACATGTCCACAACTCTGAAAATTGGTACAAATATCAACAATGGTAAACATTGAAAAAGTAAGCTATTCCGATCTCGATTAACCCACTTTAAAGGATGGAAAAGGGGTTAAACGTTCCAAACGAGGGATATTCGAATGTCTCATTTCCCACATATGGTCACAATTCTGAAAATTGGTGCAATTGACAGCAAAGCCAAACATAGAAAAAATAAGCTATTTCCGATCTTGATTAACCCTCTTTAAGAGGTGTAAAAAGGGTTAAACGTTCCAAATAAAGAATATTCGAATGTCCCACTTCCCATATGATCACAACTCTGAAAATTGGTACAAACGTCAATGGTAAACATAAAAAAATAAGCTATTCCGATCTCGATTAACCCACTTTAAATGACGGAAAAGGGTTAAACGTTCCAAACGAGGGAAATTAGAATGCCCCATTTCGCACATGGTCACAACTCTGAAAATTGGTGCAATTGACAACAAAGCCAAACATAGAAAAAGTAAGCTATTCCGATCTAAACTAACCCGCATTAAGGGATGGAAAAGGGGTGAAACGTTCCAAACAATGGATATCCGAATGACCCATTTCCAAAGTTATCACGATCTTGATATTTGGTGCAAATGTTAAGAAGGACAAATATGGCAAAAATTATTTATTAAAAATTATTTATTAGTTAAAATTATTAAAAAGATCCAAAGGGTTCTAAACGAGGGATATTCAAATGTCTCAATTATTTATTAAAAATTAGTTATTAGTTAAAATTATTAAAAAGATCCAAAGGGTTCTAAACGAGGGATATTCAAATGTCTCATTTCCAATATATTCTCAATTATTAATTTTGGAAAAAATGTCATCAAAGGAAAGTTCCTAATTTGATGATTCAAATTGTCGGGAACGAAATGGAAGTATTAAGCGTCTGAAGTGTAGAATAAATGAATGTCTTTTGATTGCTAAAATGCACGTGGTAAAATTTCGTAGCGCAGCAGTAGGGTATTCAGCTAGTTCCTAAATAAACTAAAGTTGTGCAGTAGTAAAATATACAGCAAATGTTTGAAGTTGCCTTGCCAAAGGAATAGCGAGTGAAGCAAACTGAATTCCCAAAATCTTCATTTTCACCTGTAAATACGAAAGTCAGAATTACAAACAAGACAAAAAAAAAAAAAAAAAAAAAAAAAAAAATGACTGTAATATTAAAGAAAATTTTCAATCAAATTTCCAATCACTGCACTTTTTTTTTTATTTAACTTGCAAACTAAAATAGCTGGTTTATTTAGGCGGAAAAAACGACTCATTCGGCACGAAGGTAAAATATTAGCTCGAATTATCTTATCGTCATAGCCCTCATTTCCAGAGAGTTCCTTGCCGAAATCCTCTGGAGTAGAAACAAAGTTCAGAACATCATTATTTATAGCTTTTAAAGATTTTTTCTTTTCGTAAAGAAAGTCTAACAGTTCTAGAATTTCATCTTTGTTTTGAAGCGATTCGTCTATTTTAGAAATCAGTTTCGTGATGCTTGTCCTAAGCGATGCACGAATGTTTTTAAGTTTCTGCAATTCTTCCATAATTTAAATTCACAAATTTAAAATAAGAAGCCACTTGCCTACCTTAAAAGTCACTCCAAATTGCTTATAGTATCCAATTGTGGGCATTCCAATGCGTACAATCTAACTTGGTATAGTCCAACGTATTGTTTTCGTTGACTCATTCAAAGGTTAATGCGCAGTTCTCTCCGCACGACAAGGACCAAATGTACAGTCCGATAGCTCAGTGTGTGTATTTTAGCAGCAACAAATGGTCTGGCAAGTTCTTGTTGTTAACAAACAATCTTTATTGGTGGACTGTAGTTGTAGGGCGCTTTTTAAAGCTCTATTTCCATATCCACAGAGATACCTCTCTATTACATAACCGCTCAAGTGGCGGGATCCAATTAGAATGAATACATAACGAAGGGGAAAGGGTTAGAGGGATGGAGCTGCACAAAAGGATTGCGCAGTACAATTAATTACAGGCGGAACCACTACCCCTTCCCCTGACGAGAAATAAATTTTCACCGTTAATCAGTGGTGAAAACAGTCAAAATTTAAAAGAAGAGAAAAATATATGCAGCTTTATTGTGAACTACAAAAATAGTTGAATAAGAATACTAATGTGTACACAGAAATAGTAGTGCAGGCAGAAATTTTTTGCTGAGGGGAGTTTAAGGCAAGTTCAATCTGATAATATAATTGTATTAAAAGCAGAACTTTTCAGAAAAAAAGCGAAAATCTGAGAAAACGCCCCCCCCCCCCCTCCCCCTTCTGATAGTATTGTAACATTGGGTTTGTGAAAAGCAAAATTAGAAGGTCAGAAATTTCAGAAGAACACGCCTATTACAAGTTGGTTTGTGCAAATTTAATAAAAATTTATTTAAAAAAGCTAATTAAAATGTTAACATTTTGTTTGTCAAAAATCAAATTGGAAGGTCAAAGCTAGTTATGTGAAAAATTTCGGAGATAAATTTCAGAGACCTACGCCTATTAGAAATTGCTTTGTTAAAAATTTAAATAATAATGATTTAAATGATTAAACGAAAAAATAATGAAACTATAAATCCAGGTTTAAGCAGTTCCTTATAAGGTCACTCACTATTTTGTTTTAATCAAATTAAATTTATTATACTGCTAAAAAACAATTATTTAATGAAATTGGGAAAAATTAAAAATTCATCTAAAAAAAACTAAAAGGCATCTTGCAGGTACAAAATGAAACACTTATAATTAAAATGCAAATATTCTTAACTTTGCAAACTATTAGTAAACACAAATAAGCATGTAACTTGGTAAATTAAAGCAAAATGGGATTTACAGGAGTATTTCTTTTACAAAATACTGAATAACTTTTTAGTTTTATTATAATTTGGGAATTACTAAAAAAATTAAGTAAAAGTATGAAAAATTTCCTGTACACTTGAACAATATCCGAAGGTTTAATTTGCACCTGTGATTCGACAACTTTTTTTTTACATGTGTGTAAATTTTTAATATTATTTTGTGGTTCTCAATTAAGTTAGCATATATCATTTTTCAAATGTATTCCATGTTTAACTGATGTGACTGTCTTTAAACACTTTAAAAACAAAAGCAGACATACAAGGTCATGTAATACCATCGCCAAGTACAATGAATATCTTTCATGCAAATAACTCTCTAATTACTCCAAATGAAAGCTATAAAAAGCATATAACGATCTTACTTATGAAATATGTAATGTATTGAATAATATTTTGAGAAAAAATAAGTTTCCTGTGCCATAAATTTACTTTTAACAAATAAGATTGCACAATGATTCACTACAGCATGTAGCAAAAATCAATCAAAACTAAAATACATATTCATAAAAATTTCGATAAAATTGTTGCCTGTGATATACTATAAGTTCCTCCTTTCTTCAAAAGCTTCTTGTAATGACAGGGACAGCAATAACATTTTGACTATTTGTCCAGTCTTCTGAGAATGATGGTAATGGTTGCTAATGCAAAAAAATAAATAAAATATTGCAGAATAACTAAAAATTAAAGCAAGAAGAATTAGGAAACACAATTTTAATAACAAAATAAGTTTATTGTACTTAGGCAGTATGTAAAACTTCATATATCACAAGAGTTAAGGCTATAGAAACATCAGTCTCCAATTTCAATCAAAATTCATGGTGTATATTACAGATACAAAATAGACACAGTACAAAATTTGTTTTTAATGTCTATGTAAGGTCTATATAAGTAACTTTACTAATTTACAACTTTGTTAAATTCTATAAAATGAATATACATTTCACAACAAAACTATATTGTATAGTATAAATTATACAAAAAAAAATAATTCACTTATCACAACAAAATTACAAGCAAAAAGTAAATACAATGATATTTATATGAATATAATATAAAGAACATTTTAATCAATTAAAATTTTCATTTAATTTGAACGTCAATTACATAGCTAATTTCAAATATGTTTAAAACAATTTTCTATACTTGATATTGCAATTTACCAAATTGGTAGATTGACAATTAGATGACTAGATAGAATGGCAGAAATAAAAATTTATTTTAATAGCTATATTACAAAAGATGTAATTTTCCCATCAAATAATGTTATAGGACAGACAAATAATATGGCTCTATTATGCTAATTTTAATTGCAATGTTTTTCGATTTAGAACATTCATTTAATAATACTTGATGAATTTATCAATCACCCAAGAACATTTTCTAACATAATCTTAATAGAGACTAGATAATCCAGAAATTAAATTTCAAGATTGCAAGCATACAAATTATTTTAAATTGAAAATTAAATATATATCTTAATATATATATATATATTTTAAACTTAACAATCTAACTAAAACATTTAAATATATAAAACAGATAAGGGTATTTCACTACAGTTCATTTGGCTTTTAACAATCATAACAAATGCAAAATAGGAATGAAAAGAAAATTAAGAAAATAATACAATTGTTGTATATAACATTAAAATATTTAAAAAAGTTGAGCATTAATTTAACTTTAATTTTACATCAGGTCCATATTTAGGCTTATATTCTTCAAATAAAGATGTTAAGCCATTAATATATTTCTCATGTAAAATGTTGACATCTTCTTCAGTAGGTTCAGGTATCTTTTCAACATCAATAGGTTTTCCAACTGTATAACATTAAAAACATATAATAAATAAAATTAATTTAACTATAAAAAAGCTCATTTGTAATTAGTACTGCTTATAAATTAACTTTACATTTTTAATAGAAATATGTAAAAGTATACATGTAAAATGTTGGTACTACTTTATTCAGGCGATGCTCAAGGAAAGAGAACTCTGTGTTGAAGGAATTCATTTTTCAACTTTTTACGTCATTAAAGCATTTTTACGGGAATTTCGAATGTGGGGATGTTTAGAACATCATAAGAGGCATTATCACAGCGATTTTGATCAAAATTGTTAGAGCCGTTTTTTAGCAATTATTGAAAAACATGATTTTTTCAATGGCAGCTATCTTATGCGCGTGCACGATTTTGACGAAAACCTTAATGGAAGGTCACATGGTCACAACTAACCTGCATACCAAGTTCGAACATCCTAGGTCAATTTGTTTGGAAGTTATACTGACTACAGACACACATTTTTTCTTTCGAAATCGGGAAGTTACAAAACGTGGATAAATGTAATATATATATATATTGGCCTGAATGCTATTCTTTCATTACCCTATATAAACACATGGGCAATTATAAATAATAATAATCTAATAAAGTAGTCAAATTAATTTTGTGTAACTGGATAGCTTCAAAATAAACGAACTGAGTTGAAGACCTTTTGTGTTCCAGTAAACCTCTCAAATTGCAAATTTTTTTAAGATAAAAAAAAAAAAAAAAAACTCTTTGAAGATAAAAAAAAAAAAAAAAATAATAATAAAATAATAATAATAATTTTAATGAAAAATAATTTCAACTCTTACAAGTTTAAAAGATTTCAACAAATTAAACATAAAAATTAAAATTTTATTAGGGTGTGTATAGTTTCGAGTAGTTACAAATAAAAAAAAAAAAAAAAAAAAAATCCCTTAAAAATTCTATTTTTTGCTATATTAACCTTGATATTTTTAATAAGTTAGTATTAAAGGATACATAAATTTAAATCTGTATAAGATAAATTTGGAAATAATGCAGTGCATTTAAAAACTAAAATCACGATAGGAAACAGCTATGCTTAGAATTTAAAACAGTTAGCAAAATATTTCAATTAATTACACTTACTTATCACATTAATTGGTTTTCTAAAAGGAACAACACCATAACTGTATTGAAATACACCTCGACCATGAAAGAGGGGAAGAGAAAAACCTAAAAATGACTTCAGTTTATCTTGCATTCGACGTAAGAATGAGCCTTCAGGGTTATCAATTTGTTCAAATATATCATTTTCACCAAATGCAAAAACAGGAACCAAGGATGCACTAAAAGAAAGAAGAAAATTAAATCTTTAAATAGATTATATCTCTTGTAAAAAGTTATTAATATACAGCAGGTTATATTGAAAGAAAACTACTATTTATTTAATCAAAAAACAATGTACATATTCACACTAAAATTTTCATAGGAATATATTATTGGTAGGAGTTTGTAGGTTTTTAGTCATATAAAACATTTGAAAATATACTTTGCAAAAGCATGTTCCATTTATCCTTTGTTAATTTGTTTGAAAAATTATGGCATTAATTTAATGTAATTTCAAGAAGAATACAATAGATTCCACCATAAGACCCAAAGTAGATATGTGTCATTAATCATTTTATAGAGCTAAAGTTAATGTCAGAAGTTAGCCTGATGCACCGCCTAAATTTATTGTAAAAACTATTTAGTCAAACAATGTAAGTTGCAGAAAGAATTTGAGGTTAGGAAACATTAAAAAAAATATATATATATATACATATATATACAAAAACCACAAAAATAAATTACACAAATCTAAATTTTTTTAAAAAATCAGACGAATGAATAGAAATAGTAGAAATGAATAGAACTTTTTATCAAATACATATCATGTATTTGTAGCAGTGATTAAGCTGTGGGTGCTTTTTTAGCAAAATGCTTAAGAACTTTCTTAAATGCTAAAATTAGAAATATGTGTTTAGCTCTTTTGCTAAAACACTTTGACACAAAAGTTGTAAAATCAGTATTATTACCTGAAGATTATAGACCTAAAAGAATAAGTTAGTTGACAGGTGAAAAGTATTTTTTTGGTTAATCATTGTTCGTACACTTGAAGGAGAAAAAAAATTCAAGGACTTTTTAAGCACTTTTTAAGGATGCGTTATCAACATAAATACATTAAAAAAAAATCCAAATTTTTCTTATTGGCAAACGGTGCATGTTCAAATCGAGTAAACACAAAAAAAAAAAAAAATTTTTTTTTTAAAGTTTCAATGAAAGAAAATTTTAAAGTTACAGTTGAAATTTTTTCTCTCAATATATCAGAGGCAGTACTGTGTCCCATAAAAACAAAAGTAAAGTAGCTAGCACTCACTTAGTAATTACGCTAAGACTTTCGTCAAATAATAATACAAAAGTCTTATTGATTAAACTGTCTTCCAATCAACTCTAATGGCTTGATTACAAATACTGTATAATTTTCTCCATACGGAAATTTAGAATTTAGATGCAATCACGCTATCGGCGAACATGCAGTTACATAATTTATCAATGTTTTCATTTAATTTATAAGAGTCGTGATTTTTTATGATTTTTAATGTCCATGTATTTCAGTATCTAAAACATCGTTTTCAATTACATGCACCCTCCTTTGTCACTTTGATGACCAAAATTTTTTGAGATTCTATATTTTTAGAAAATAAAATTCAAGCACTTTAAACGTATTTTTACAGAATTCAAGGTTTTCAAGCACTTGAAAATGAAAGATTTTTTTTCAAGCACTTTTTGAGGTTTTTTAAAAACGTACGAACCATGTTAATATTTGGTACAAAATAGCTTTATATTTAAAGTTAATAATGATTTTATAATAAAAAAAGCTTAAGTATGTTAAATTAAATATCATTATTAATGGAACCCGTAACCATTTTAGCACTTTGCTCAAATGAAAATTGCGGTTTTAGCTTTTTTGCTAAAGAAATTTTATACCTCAGCTTAAATACTAATTTGAAGGGTCAAGTAGATGAAGTGGGTTTATAAAAAAATTTAAAACCCAAATGCATTGTAAAAATTTTGATTTTTTTTATTAATCCCCTTCATCTACTTGACCGTTGTCATGGATATCTCCCAGATAGTCCATCACTTGATGAGCACTTCACTACCTTGGTCAGAAGAAGCAGAAATCCTCTCGGTTGCAAACAGCAGTTAATTGGTCTGCAAAAATATATTAAATTTTGTCATGGAAATGTCTAGGCACAGGCCTGACATTTTGTAAAACCTTGTGAAGGAATTGTTGATAAAAAAGTTGTTTGTTACATCAACGTTTGATAATTTCGTCTTTTAGACATGATCTTGAGATATGTTAAGAGAATTACAGCCAAAACCTTTCTATTGCATGATAAGTATTTGATGAAAAGAAAGCAAACACTGGATTTATTAAACTGCTTGTTTGAGGTTTTGATTTTTGGGATTATGTGTAGGTTTATCTTATAACTTTACCTGGAAGATTGCATTATCTAATATGTTATTTTGTAGTTTAAACTTTATAAAGTCTTTAATAATCAATAAATAAACTAAACAGAAATTCACACATAAATGTTCAGATTACAAAAACAGCTCAGATCAACAGGTAAGCTACATTTTTCAAAAGCTGTCTGAAAAAGTTCAAAACTAGTTTATGTTGGTTAAAAAAATACCCATGTTTAAGAGCAAGTTTAACAAATCCTTTTCTTCTTTTCAAAACTAAAGAGGCACTCCCTGGATGGGCATCTAACGCCTCAGCTGCTCCACCGATAACAAGTACAAGTGCATTTCCTTTGCCTTCCTTAGTTAGTAGCCATTGAATGCTTTCTCGAGTAGCAGCACAAGCACCTGAGAAAATGGATTTAAAGGAAAACATCATTTTTAAATGCTCACTACAAAGGGCTACAATTTTATACTGTCAATAGTCAGAAAGTAAATGTTTCCAAGATTTCAAAACATTAAAACTAGAATATTAACAGTTTGAAATAAAAAATAATATAACCCATAAAAACAGAGTTTTTAAAAAATCCTTTATATACATTGTCAATTTTTATATTCATTAATACAGCGCTGATATCAAAAAAATTTCTATCAGCAAAATGTACGGTAAACTATGTTTCAAAATTTATTTATTAAAAATGAAGGTGAATTTATGCTCTCACATAGAAATATAATTTATTTATTCTGATTAAAGTTATTTCATTATTTATTTATTAAAATTTTTTGGCAACAGCGAAGAGTTTCAACAATGGTCGGTTAAATGCTAGCTAAAGGGCGATTGGATGAAGGCAAGTAGGTTAATTAATATTCCATAAAAGAAACCTTTTAGTGACAGCCCCAAAATTTGATAGAATGCATTGTCATCAATCCTATCTGCCAAGTTTCAGCGCGATTGGATGACAACAAGGGGGTAATTAGACATCTACATATTCCGCTTCCATCGACAAAATCCTAGTTAATATAAAGGATTAAAAAAACTATAAAAAATTAAATCTTAAAACAATAGATAATTTAAGTTGCACAAAATATTTTTTCACCAAAGTTAAAAGAATATTCTGAGCATTGTGTTACTACATTAATAGATTTAGTTACAGTACACCATTAAGTAAATGTATTAAACATCAAAAAATAATTTTGAAAATCCCACAAATTTTGCTTGGGAAGTATTGTTTGAAATTATATCTATATCTACTATCTACAATGTTAAAATATGATGGGCCTAAACGTGTCTGGATTATTGTACTTTGAAAATATTGAAATTAAAATTACTCAAAATTAGTGAATTTCAAATTATTTAATGAAGATTTACCTGAACTCATAACATAATCTCGATAAAGGGGAAACCAAAATTGTCCTTCAAGAGTCAATATACGAGGAGTTATCCCAGGAAACACTTGGCTGAAATTTGTTCCTTCTGTGCCAAAACAGCTAAAAGCTCCATAACACATGATTCCATGTGGATGATACCCAAGTATATAATTCTTATTCGGATCAAAATCAGCAGTCTTGATCATTTTGATTGGGAAATAATCAGCAAAGTATTTCCATATTCGCCAATGTCTTACAAATTCCCACCGTCTGCCGCCTTCGTTGCATTGATTGCGGTCAAAATAGAACCAAACAAAATACAACAAAGGAATAAAGTAGTATTTTGTAAAAAGAAGGTAAATAGAAAGTGCTATCATTGACATTCCTAAATAAACAAAAGTTGTGCAGTAGTAAAATACAGCAAACGTTTGAAGTCGCCTTGCCAAAGGAATGGCGAGTGGAGCAAACTGAATCCCCAAAATCTTCATTTTCACCTATAAATATGAAAGTCAGAATTATAAACCAGACAACCAAGAAAAATAATTGTAATATTAAAAAAAAATTTCAATCAAATTTCTCAGTTAAGCTGATATTAAAAAGTTGTGATTAATTTTTTTTATTTTTTCCATTATCAGAAAAGTTTGAAATGCGAATACTCAGGCAGAATGTTTTGTACCTAAATGTTGTGCATGCGAGAAATCATCCTTTACTTTTTTTCAGCATCTAATGTGCTGAAAAAAGATATACAGTAAGATTTGCAGCCAATTCATGAACCAGTAATTTTCAGTTTGAAACAATATTTCCAATACTAAACACTGTCTGAAAATAAATTTGAAAGCTTTTCTAGGTTGGAAATAGAAGTAGTGAATATGCTTTTGTACCATAAAAGAACTACCGAAGTTGTGACACCTAACACAATTGTCAAAGGTAAGTTAGTAAAATGCAATAATATTTTTAGGTGGAAGTGCACATGTCATACTTTTCCTGCTGAGTTGTAAAAATTTTTACAACCCAAACAAATGGATATTTTTAACGCAAAAAAAAAATAGAGTGCTTCCTCTTTGAGAGAAAAAAAAAATACATTTTGGTCAACTTCAACTATTTAAGCCCCAAAAATAACTAGAGCCTGATGACTTTTGATAATTAATTTGGAGCAAAAATAAAATTTAAATACAAATTTATAATGACTATAAAACTGCTAAAACTCTTTTAAGAGCGGGACGAAGGGTTTAAAGCTTTTAAATGAAACCAAGGCAAATTAACAACAATCGCATAGAGCCAATAATGTCTTTGATCTGCTCAAATGAATAGCCATTTAAAGTAGTCATTTTTGAGAAATAAAAAAAAAAAAATTACGATGATGAAAATGAGTGATAAAAACAAGACAACTCTTAATGTATACCAAATTTTTACCCGTTTTTTTCTAGTATAACATAAGGTAAAATTTTTTTTGCCGTTTCTGTAAAGTATTTGCTCTTCAGTAAACATGTTCAGGTTACAAAAGGCAATCAATGATTCTGAAACCAAGTTTTGTGTCCTTAAAGAAGAAACTCTCTTGTAGATAAACTGAGAGTAATGGAATATTTTAGTGTTTTAAAAATTAAACAATAAAAACTTGGTTGTACAAAATTTAAAACTTACAGCAGAAGGCGGAAAACAAATCAACTAGGCTTTCTCACATCTGATTACTTTTGTACTTTTTGATAAGTAAAAATATTTGATAACAAGAAGGAGGAAAACAAGATTATAACAGGCGCGCGCGTAATCTGACTTCCGTTTCGTGTTCCGTGTTGCTTTTCCACATCCGGCTTCTGATAGTTACAAACAATATGTCGTCAGAATCAACTGCTATATTTAAGATAGAATAAAATGCAAATTGTTATTAGTTAATGTCATGCAAATACCAACGAACCAATCGTATTTAAATGTATGACGTCACAAACTTACATTTTTTAAATTTTTTGGATTTTTCCATGTGGTACTGAGATTTTAGAGTTAAAGAGTGGCAACATTTACTACACGTGTTCCATTTGTTATTGTTTTAATTCATATACATTTAGTTCTTCTCATATATTAAACATTGTTTATAATTCAATCTAAATATGGTTGAAATGACGGACGATAATGATACTTTAATGTTTAATTTAACCTCAACAGAAAGCAGAAAGAAACCTAAAGTCCAAAAGGTACGCTAACTTTTAATCACCAGAACATGTTTAAAGTTTCATGCTTGCTAGTATAATTAAACCCAGTAAATAGATTAGTCAGTTTACACTTTTAAAAGCAAGCTTTTGAAGTCCAGTGAAGTATAACCATTCTGCAACAGTTTAAAAAATAAGCTATTTTTTTTTTAAAGACAGATAAATCTACATCTAGGAATTGTAAAGATTTAAACTGGACCCCAAACCTATTAGTTTTCATTATTTGCGTTCCTATAATAATAAAGCAAAGTCTGTATATCTCAGACACTATAGAAGGGGACATTTCCAATGGGCATAGAGCTATGAAATTATCAACATAAGTAATTTTAGTATAATTGGACTTTTGACAAATAGAATGTTAACATTTTAAATAGTTTTTATTTTTAAAAGTTTTTTTACAAAGTGATTTGTGGAGCAATATTCATGTGTTAAAAGACTCTTTAGTCAGACAAACACAGGGGTCGCAGACGTCCTATATGTCCTATAAATCCTATATTTTTAAAAAAATCTTCAAAAACGTCCTATATTGTCCTATATTTTACAATTGTCCTATATTTCTATATTGATTCGATCTATATTTTCTTCGAATTCGTAAAAACGGCGCCGTTCGTTGCCATTTTTTATATTTCGGAATCTTGGCGCGATCGTAGGCGAAAAAGACCTGATAAAAGCGATGTTTGTACGTCGGCGTTTTATCTCTCGTGAAGTCACGTGCTGCATAACCTACAACTCAACTCTACTGGACCGGCGGGAGTTGTAAAATGTAAACTTGTTAACTTTTCCATAGCACGCGGTCTTGAATTTCTGATTTGTTTTCTTCTCCACCGTAGTAAATTAATTGGTCATAATACAGAGAGAGAGAGAGATGCAGCAACAAAACTCTGCCTCAAGAAAAACGGATAAAAACGACTTGTGATTAACTTGCAGGGCTACTAAAGAACATTTTGAGTGCTCAATCAATAATTGATGAAGGAAACAAAAGGGTTAAGATTTACTGTATGATGTCGGATGAAATTTTTTTTATTCCAAATCCGATACGGATTCTGCGCCACGAATTGTTTACATCAAACGCCGCCTAATTAGGGCAACCATACAGTCAATCAGGGTAACATTGAACCACATTTTCAGTATTTTCTTCTTCCCCACTTATGTTTTTATAGTATTTTCAGACTTAATGGCCTAAAATGAAAGAATAAACCCTAAATTATATTTTAATTTACTCAAATTAGTAAATGTTGATGATGAAAGCACCAAATAATTGGAAAATAACCCGGTGCAAAGTTATCCTGGCATTTAGGGTAACTTTGAACCACTATCAGAAGTTTCATATAAAATACCTTTTTTTTTATTCAGTCTAGGACTATTCAATATTTGAACTAGTAAAATTAAGTTTCTAAATATTTGAAACATCATCAGCTGCAGTTTTCAACATCCTAAAGTTTGTATATTTTAAATAATACTACAAAGAATATATTAGGTCGGAACAATGGATGATGAATCACATGAATATATTGCAAAAAAACCTATTTATTGTTCAGTTTAAACATACAAATATAGTGAAAAAACAATCTTCAGTTCATTCACTTAAATATAAACTCATTTTATCAATTAAAAATTGAAAAGATGAATAGAAAATAATAAAACTGATAGGTACTATGGTGTTTGCAAGTCACAATGTGGCACAAATACGAATATTATATTCTTAATGTTAGAAATAGTATGACAATATAAAAATAAAGTTCAAACTTCATAAAATTCCACTTTGGCATTTTTCAGATTAATAGTTTTGCATCAAAGAAAAAATTATTGATCTAGAAAACTTCTCGTCTTCTAGCTGGAATAATAATTTCTGGAGACAATTTTTTTAAACACTCCTAATTTTTCATACTACAGATCCCCATTGATATTGGGCCATTTCCAATATGCACCAGATTTCTTCATGAACCACCAAATATCACGTTGTCTTTTAAGTCAATTTGATCTGGGTACATTTCTCCATCGTATTGAATAATTATGTGGTCGTAAACTTTGCATATGCCATAACCAAAATCTAAAACACTTGCATGCTTTGTGTATAAAATTCCTTTCTCATTGATGTGTTCAACAGCCACCACTTGAACAATCTCTGATTTTTCAGTAACATTCTCCACAACAATTTCAACAGTATAAACCTCTATCATGTCCTTATTGTCCAACTTTCACCTTCTCTGAAAATGATAGTGTTGCACATACACTGTCATCTGCACCATCTAGTTCAGGTTGGTTGGTTTATACGCTCAACCACCTACAGCTTAAAGTGGATTCCGAACTACAACGAACTTCCGTGACTAACCCGGGATTTGTACCCGGCACCTTTGGCATGCGGGGCCTGAGCTCTAGCCATACAGCCATCAGGTGGATCACCTGGTTTAGGACTTATACTCTTGCTGTCTACCAGGAGTTCATATAGTAGAGGATTTTGGACGATCCCCTCATGTCCTTGCTATACATATTCCTTTACGATTTATTTTTTTGCATAGAAATTTTTCACTTCCTCAAATGAAACGCTTTTAACAACCATCACAGGTAGGCAGATTTTTTTTTTAGGTCTGGTAAGGACTGCTAGATCATTATTTCTAATATTTTTAGGTACTTTTTGAATTCACTCTCAATATTTTCATTTTATCGGATTTTGCATACAAGGGAAGATTCCATAAATTAAATTGCATTTGTATGTATATAAATGTATTTAAAAGCAAAAACAAAAATAAATTGGAATAAAATATGAATTGTATGAGCAGTGTACTCATTATACACTGTTATCAGCCTAACTTTGAACCGGCTCAAAGTTACACTGAATACGTGGTAAAATGGTAGTGCCTTAGTTTTTTGCTTTTTACCAAATGTTAGTAAATAAATAACCATCAGCTACTAACAATTTCACTATTTCCAGAAAATTATATAACTTATAAAGTGGTAAGTTGATGCTTACTTGCATAAATTAGTTGATTTACATCAACTTCAAATAAGCATTTAAATGGAACTTGCAAACAGTACTTCAGAAAAGCAACTGAATGGCCAAATAAATTATGTACTATTTTGCCAATTCATATTCTAAACTATAGAGCAAAAATCCAATTTCATAATCTTGCCAGCATTTTGCAGCAGTGGATCATTAGAAGCTCTAAAAACAAAAATACTGAAAACTAGGAAGTGGCGCAAAGTTATACCCTATGGCTCAAAGTTACCCTGAATGACTGTAGATCTCTTGCTCTTAAAAAGGTGATGAAGCTGCCATTTTTTTGGCCAAAATCACCTTTGCGCAGAATCCGTACCAGATTCAGAATATTAGCCACGATTTTTTCATAAAAGTCGGCAAAATTGAAAATACGTTGTGATGTCAAATCCAAACAATCACTAGGGTTTCCGGAAAACCTAGTCCCCGGTTCGTCACATTTGGCGCTAAATCTCCCACTTTTCGCCGCCAATCCAAACGACACTGAACAGTAAATCTGAACCAACAAAAGACTGCAAACAGGGATAAAAAAAAATTCTTTAAGAAATTGGAGCATTCCAAGCAGTTATAGATGCTGGAAGCAAAAGACTCAAGATTGCATATAATGTAATTAATAAAACTTGATTTAAGAGGCAATAACTGATGACATATTCAGGATCAGGTGATTTCTTTTTTTTAAAGGTGTGTTTTCTATTCTCTTAAATACAATATAACGAGTATATAAATGTATAACGAGTTAATTTTAAAGTTCAGTAGCAACTGTGTGCAGTTATTTGATGTTTTAAATTGTCCTATATTTTTTTCAAAAAAATCATATAGTATATTCTTATTTTGTCACTTTGACCCCTGCAAACATGTATTTAAAATGAAATCACTATCACGTCGTCTCGACCACTATGCCACAGAAAGTCCAGATTGGAATTGCTATATAAAAAAAATTGCGGGATCGGTAAAATCCTAGATGGGGCCCACCTCTTGGCGACTTATTTGAAATCTCGCCAAGTTGACTACTAATTGAATATTTGTTATTATTATTATTTTTCAATTAAAAAACTATACTTGAAGGCCAGAAATAATAATAATATTTTTTAAAAAAATTAACACTTACCATAAATGTGTTTGCTAATCCTTTGCCAGCGGAGGGTACGTGTTAATGATTTGCCGAATAAAATCCATGTTGGCATCATCGGCCATCGAATTCTAGAAAGTTCTCCTCCATAATCCGTCTAGGTTACCACATTGGCGACGTTATCGGCACTCGTTTGGCGAGAATTCAAAAAGACGCCAAGAGGTGGGCTGTGCTAGGATCCACCGTGCAGGATCTTCCTTTTTTACTTTTGACACATTTGATATTACTTACACATTATCCTATTGCCAAAAGGTAACTTCCCTGCATCTTTACCAAAGCTTCAGTCGCCAAGATTTACCTATAATAATGAAACAGAGTTTATTGTAGTGTCACGGTTATCCATTATCAGCTATCAGCGTTAAAGCTGTCTTCTGCCGACAATCACAGTTTTGTCAAAATCGGTTGTATAATACACACTATGCTTTTTTTCAAAATTACAGCTCTTTTTATTAAAAATTGTTAATGTTAATTTCACCCTACTGAATAACAAAACCATAGTCTAATGGAAAAAACTATTGATTTATGGGAGCATGCATATAGTGTTCTAATTTTCAAATATGAGCTTGAAAATAGTTGTCACATTTGGCACAAAAGTAATTTTATCTTTATATATATTATTATTTTTATTCTCACAGCTTAAAAAACAACATTGTCACAGTGTGCCAATCATATTTTCATAAAACAGGGATGAGTATTTTCTGTCATGTGGTGGAATTCCGCTTTTTAAATTTTTTAGAAAAAAAAAGAAGAGATTTCTGCTTTTTGCAAAGAAAGTTCCGCTTTTCTATAATTCTGGGAAAAAAATCAGTCCCCCCCCCCTCACTTTTTCTATCCCACAAAAAAATCCGCTTTTTTTCTAAGGCCGAATTTCAAAGCAGCTTCACTTCCGCCAGCTTACTGCTCAGGGGTCGCATCGCATTCCTGTTCCAAATACAGAAATCTATTGAAATGCATTTTTTTTCTCTTCAGGTTGGCACTCAAATAATCTTGCATTTTGTACTTTTTTAATTGCGCCGAAATTTGATCCTTTTGTTCCATTTTTTTTTCTTCTGAAAATGTAATTTCCTTTATACTAATTCATGCAATTAACATATATTAATAATGCACTTGTTTTCAAGTCTGTCATCCAGGGAACTATCGTTTATTTATGTTGGTATGTGATGCTTGTTTTCGCTAAATGTTATGTTTATGTAATGTCCGCTAATGCCGAGATTTGTGTGGCTATAACTTGCGTTATCGCTTTGATTTAGTTTGTTGTAGTGGTCATTTTCGTGGAGTATTACGCAGATATAACAGCACTACTGCTTAGAATTGTTCTGGTGTATTCATCACTAACCCTGATATTTACGTTTATGTGATGGTAATTTTTGCTAAATGCTACCCTGTTATTAAATCTGAGATTTGCACTGATGTTACTGAAAGATTGTCGATATTACTGTGATGAATTTTGCTATCCCCGAGATTTACATTGTTGTGATGGTAATTTTCGTCAAGTGTTACACCAATTTAATAGTGTTATTGTGGAGAGCAGGGCATTTAGCGTTGGTCCCTTAGTCCCTTAAAGTACCTTTTTTTTATTTTGGTCCCTTTTGTCCCCTTTTTTTAACATTTGGTCCCTTTAGTCCCTTTTTTTTAAATATATTTGTACCACGTGATTTACGTTATTTTTTTTAATTTCGTCTAGTACTTGACCATGGGACCGATCAAGATCATTTGTTAATAAATGCAATTAGATTTTTTGTTCAAATTGAGTTCAATGTATCTAATAATTAAATATGTATTATGTGGACTGTTTTCGATCTGACGTTTTTTTTTTTTTTTTAAAGTTTCGTCTAGTACTTTACTACATGACCATCAATATCATATATTGATAAATGCGATCAAAAATTTTTTAAAATTGAAGTTTAATCTAGAATAATAAAACAAGCTGTGTGTCTGTCTGTGGATCTATAGAAGCCTACTTAAAATTGGAGTAAAGCTCAAAAATTTTCAACATAAGAAGTTTAGGCCTTCTAATTTTATGTTTATCAAACAGAATGTTAAAATTTTAATTATTTCTTTTTTAATTAATATTTTAATTAATTTTTTTTCTTACAAAAACACTTCAAACAGAGATACAGCTCTGAAATTTTCAACATAAGTAGTTTTAGCCTTTTAATTAAACTTTTGAAAAACAGAATGTTAAAATTTTAATTAGTTATTTTTAATTAAGTTTCTTAATTAAATTTTTTTTTTTTTTACAAAATGGTTTCTAATAGGTCTACAGCTATGAAATTTTCAACTTAAGTAGTTTTGGCCTCCTAATTGGACTTTTGAAACCCAGAATTTTAAACTTTTATTTAGTTCTTTTTTAATTAATAAATATTTTACAGAATGATTTCTAATAGGCTACAGCTCTGAAATTTTCAACTTAAATAGTTTTGGCCTTCTAATTGAACTTTTGAAAAACAGAATTTAAAATTTTTATTTAGTTCTTTTTTAATTAATTTTTTAATTAATTAACAAATATTTTACAAAACGATTTCTATTTGGGCTACAGTTCTGAAATTTTCAACACAAGTAGTTTTGGCATTCTAATTGGACTATTGACAAAAGAATGTTAAAATTTTAATTTGTTTTTTAATGAGTTTTTTTAATTAATATTTTCACAAAAAGTGATTTCTAATAGGCGTAGAGCTCTGAAAATTTTGAAAGGCAACTTTTGGCCTTCTAATTTTGCTTTCCACAAACACATGTTATAATAATATTAAAGGCGTGTTGTATTATTGTATTAACGGGGATTTTTGGTGTTAAGTATAGGTTTCCTGCAGATCCTAAGAATTCTAGTGATCAATCATGTGTTGAAATAATCCGATGCAAAGGTGAAATTTGCACTCCAAAATTGTTATTTGCGTTCTGTCTGTTTACAATTTTAAAAATGTGGTAATATAATTCTCAGAGTTTTTTTAGTAATATACAGTCAATAATGAATTCTTTTCTTTTTAATGTGCACCAGATGAATGTTTGGAGTGCAAAGTTTGCACTTAGACAAATAATTTTTAATTCAATCCCTTAAATTGTAGTACTGAATAATATGCATTTTTTTCTATGCTATAAAAACAAATTTTGTTTAAAAATCCCTTTTTTTTTTACAATTCCCTTTTATTTCAATTTTTTGTCCCCTAGTCCCTTTTTTTGAAGTTCCAAGCTGCTAAACACCCTGGGAGAGTAATTTTCGCCAAAAACCATACTGTAGTTAATCCGATATTACTGAAATTTGCTCTAGTATTACCAAGAAAATATCAGTATTACCGAGATTTGTGCCGATATTGTGGACGCTATCTCCGATATGAACGTTTTTGTTATGTTCATTTTGGTTGATACATAGACTTTCGCCGGCATTATAAGCAATTTTGCTTATTACTTTTGTTAGAGTGATTGTCATTTTAGCTGAGGTTTACTCTAATACAATACCAGCTAGTACCGAGATTTTCAACACCGTTTCGTTAGCCGTTCGTCTAGGCTTCCGTTAATACAATTGCCGTGATTTTATTGAATTTCTAAAAATCAAACATACATATTTTAATCATGTTGTGTTTTTATGGTTAACTATTTACTCAATGAATTAATTATTCTTAATGTACTAAGAAGGTTTTTTTTATTAATATTTTTAGGATAAACCTGATGCAACAAATGACAGTCTATCTCCAGGAACCCAGCAAAATTTGCTTATCAAGACGAAAGAAAAATTTAAGAAAAAGAAATTGTCATCCCCTAATAAAGGGTCTCGGGAATCACATAACACAAAAAATGCGCAAGACCATTTGCATTTTTCATCACTTTTTACTAGCAATCCTGTTTCTCAGCCACTGACTGTGTAAGTAACTTGTTTTTGTGGATTTATTTAAGTAATCCAAATTTAACTTGATTGACAAAATCAAGCAAAAATTCAGCAATAAAAAAAATATTGAATTATCAAGATGATTTTCAGTTTTGGAATTCATAATCTGATGTGTATTTTTAAAAAATTGCTATACATAATGAAGTTTATTTTATTATTGGAAAGTTGGAAAATGATAAAAAGAAACTCCTTTGCCAGCAAGGTATCACAACCTCCCTATCATGCTATTCTGCTTCTTCTCTTGTCACTAGCAATCTCATTCAATTGAATCACTTAAGTTTAATTTGTATTAAAAAAAAATAGTTAATTTGGAGATTTTGTTGAACATATTTAATCAATGACTTTGATATTTTTAGAAAATTTATTGACAAATCATGATCTGTGCTATAATAATAAATGTCTTTTAACATTACTTTAATGTTTATGTTTCCATTTTTTTTTTTTAAAGTACTGGTTTGGGAAGGGGCTCTAGTAACCTAGTGGTTAAGGCACAAAGCTCAAGATCAGGAGATTGTGGGTTCATTCCTGGCTTCTGCCAAATACTGGTGTATACAATAATGGAAACTTGTGCACATTAAATAGGTCATGGTTCCAATGTCCTTTTATTGGTGTGGTGGGGTTAGAGAGAGAAGTTTCCCACAAGAACATTTTGACCTCTCAGCCTTCCTGCTTGTTCTAAATTATAAGGCATAAATGTGACTGTGTAAAGCACTTAATAGTAGCAGTAATAGGCTGCTGTAACCTAGCTAGCTAACAAACAAACAAGCTTGGATATTGTCAGGGTTATTAAAAAAAAATTATTATTGAGAATAAACAGAAATCTTTTACTATTCATATTTATTTCAAAATGCCTGAATGCATGAAGTTAATTGTTTAAATTTAAGGCCAATTCATTTCTATTTGTTGAATGTTTTATTACTTTTTTTAGTTAGCAATTTCCGTACACTTACCTCTTCATAGTTCGTTATTTCTAAAAATTAACCTTTTCATTCAGGTGTGGTAAAAAAAGTAGTTAATAGATTATAGAAGTTTCTTTATAAAAGTTTTTTTAAAAATGCTTTTGAAAAATGTTTATTAATTTTGTGTTTAGCTTTTTTATAGAAGCATTTTGCTTTAGTCAAATATTTCTTCATATTTAAATTTCTCTTTGTTTGTTCTTGTTCTCTCTGTCTGTGTTTGCTCACTTTTAAGATTTACTATCTACTTTTAAAAACTTTCTTAATAGGATCCTTCTAATTACTAATTTCAACTAATTGTTTATTTTATAATTTCTGTGACAACTGCAGCGCTTGCTTTAACCCACTGACGGTCATGGAAATGGGCGAAATTCCTCCGTTGTTTTCCCTGCAATAATTTTTAAATTATATTTCTAATTCAAATACATAATTTTTTTAAATAATTTTTTATTTATTTTGCTTTAGATAGGTTATAGACTATCATCCTAACAAAAATATCTAAAAAATATTTTATTTATAAATTTAAAAATGTTGTGTATTGCTGGAAAAACTGGGGATCCTATGACGTATATATACGTGCATGACCATCAATGGGTTAAAATTCATGTTTTTATAATCCGATAGTGCTTTATTTTTTTGTTCTGTACTTGTACTTTTTATTTTGCAAAGATGCATAATTCTCTGACTTTGTTTGCAATTTAAAGTGTTAATAATAATTTATTTGACTAAGGGGATTTATAATCTTTTTTATGCAATAATTTTTAGTAGATGAGAATTTCTGTATATCTTCTTTAAAATTTTTATAGCCTACAACAAGAACCTATTTCTGAGCCTCTTTTCTCATCCAAAACCTTCAGTGAAATGGACATCCATCCACATTTGGTAAGTTATCATTCTACAATATTGCATGTTGCTCATTTAAAATTTACCATTCATTAAAAAAAATAGAGGAATTCATAATGTGTCCTGTTATCTTTAAAAATTATCATTTTGGATTTAGGTTTCCTGTCTAAAGAGTAGATTAGAAATTGAGAAAATGACTAATGTTCAAGAGCAAACAATTCCTGTATTGCTCAGAGGGCAAGATGCTTTGGTTAAGTCATGCACTGGTTCAGGTACTTTTCTTTTGTCTCTAACACAA
This sequence comes from Linyphia triangularis, assembly GCA_963978545.1. NCBI lineage: Eukaryota > Metazoa > Arthropoda > Arachnida > Araneae > Linyphiidae > Linyphia > Linyphia triangularis. Next base: position 57,738,142 of record OZ021726.1, read on the forward strand.
TCACCTATGAGTATAATTGTATAATTTGTTGGACAATGTGTGATTATCCAAAATGAAGATTTTAAATGTTATCCACCAGATACTTCAAAATCATTTTAAGACAATTTTAACCTACTTAGGCAGTGTTGGATCTATTATTTGGTTTATATTAAGTCACTTCTGGTTTAGAGAATAAATGATATGGCCTTTGTTACATAGCACATTTATGAAGAAAGCTCAGTGCATTGTACTGGCTTAAAGAATAAAAATCTGCAATTATATTAGTAAATAAATATTTTAAGAAGAATTTAATTCTAAATTATACAAAAAGCTTAATTGAATTGAAAAACTATGTATTTTCAATTATTAACTCAAAATTAAGTAATGTAAGAACAATAATTTGTTGTTTGTGAAGTTCTTTTGCTGGATTAGCTGGAAAATTGTATTGTTTCAGTAGGAATCTCCTTAACTACACTTTCACTTTTTGTGATATTAGTCAGTGACTCCCATTCAGCAGAATTCTTGTTTGAATTGTCAAGTTAATACAACAACAGTTCAGTGTATTCGCATGTGTTTGACTAAATGTCTGATAAGTAGTACTAGATGTCTGTTCAAAGGAGAAGTCTTTGACATCAAAGCATTTTTTAAATAATACATGTTAAACATACATTTGTATACCATGCTGACATATTGCTTATCATTTTGTATTAATTTTTTAAATTATGTAATTTTAAATTGGAAAAATATTTATAACATTACAGACTGTCCCTTGTGTAATTAAATAAATTGTATATCAAAATTTAAAAGTCTGAAAGCATATGACCTTTAATGACTGGTTAGATCTATTATGAATGATTAACATATTGAAGATATGTGAGTCATTTGATTCACAAATAGTGCAAGTTCAAAATTATAAATTTACAGAAAATTCATTTGAAATTAATTTTTAATTAGAATTTCATCCATTAATTTTCTGATATCTCTCTCGTATCATATATACAAACTGTTATTGGTGTGTTTTCTATTTTTTGGAATGCATCACTGGGGTACCAAATGATCCATATGAGATGTTTATGTGTGCACTAAAAAAAATCCTCAAAAATTATCTTATTCAATGTAAAAACATTAAAATTACTGTCAGTTTAGGGTTAAAATTAATTTTTCAATCATGAACTTTTTGTAGTCTTACATTATTTTTATAATCATGGAAGAATATTGTATTTTAAACACTTGGTTGACTTTGTGTTCTAAAATATTTTTACTTAAATGTATACTTTCAATTTCAGGTAAAACTTTATCATATGCTGTTCCAATGCTACAGAAACTTCAGCAGGCAGAACCCAAGATTAAGCGATCTGATGGGATATATGCCTTGGTTATTGTTCCAACAAGAGAGGTATTTTCTTTCATATATATTTTTTGTTTTCTCACCAGTCAGCTAAACAATAAGACATACTTGAATTAGTTGAATACCAATATTTATATAATTTTCACTTTGTTTATTTAGTTGGCTATTCAGTGCTATGAAACCTTTTCTGTTCTGACCAATGTAAGTAAAAATACATTCACTTACTATTTTTACAAGTGTTTTCAATCTAGCATTTATACAGTTGATTTGCAAATAACTATTTTGTCGAAGAGTTGAGATACCACCATAACTAATTTCAGTGTTCAAAACTTGTTTCACAGTCAATATTTCTTAACTTGTTTGGTAATTATTTAGCATTTATATAAATTTGCTGAAATATTATATTTCACAATGTATTATAATTGTCTCTAAGATTAATTAATTTAAACTCTTGTATTTCATTTTTAGAATGGTGATATTTTTTATTTTGTGTTAATAATTGCTTTCTGGATTCCTTAGGCTTTTACCTGGATTGTTCCTGGATGTTTAATGGGTGGTGAAAAGAAAAAGTCTGAGAAATCTCGGTAAAGAATAAATATTACATGCATTATATTTTTGGATTGAATAGTACTTGCCCTTATTGTACTTATTAAGATCTAAACACAAATAAAGAATATATAAACTACAAATTTTAGTTTGGAAAGAAAGCAACCAAAATTTCTTCCAATTTTATTTGGCCTTTTCATAACAAACTAAGAGTATTCTAAGGTTTAGGATGTTTATCATTAATTTTTTTTTTAAAGAAATTGTGTTTTAAAACTCACTTGCCAAATCAGCTATTTATCAATTTTGCATTGTTTTTAAAAATATTAATTGAGTGACAACAAAACCTGTAAGTGAAGCATACAAATTAATTTACTTTGCATCATTCAATTTCAGGCTTCGTAAAGGCATCAACGTTCTTGTCACTACTCCTGGTCGTCTTCTAGATCACTTAGACCATACAGCATGTTTATCTCTAGAACATATTTCATGGCTGGTTATAGATGAAGCTGATAAGTAAGAATTTTAATCTTTGAAAGTGAACATTTTATAAGGCAATTGCATTAACTGTGTCTTAGAGATTTCTATTTGATTTAAATAGTTTTACTGTGAACCTCACAAGATATTTTATGCCAACATTTCTTAAAATCATAATTTGTTTTTTTATAGTTTAGTTGTTTAAAATATGTATTATGTTGATAATAGTTGAAATTGAAAATGACTTTTTTTTTATGGCTGTATGTTATATTTTGTTAAAGATGGAAGAAACACAAATAGTTTTATTGTATAATTTTATGTTTGATAGTTCCTCATCAGAGATTGCTAAGTCTAATTTAACAACTTTAGCTGAAATTATAGAAACTTTGCAAAGTAAATTTGGTTGTGATTAATCCAATGACTCATTACACTTTATGGGTTTTCCACACTGATTACTTTCAAGAATTTAAAAAAAAAAAAAAAATCCCTGTTTTACTCTTTAGGTATTACATTACATTTTTTTTTTTATTATCAAAAAGTAGTATAATATCCAATAAAAATGCAGTCTTTTTTATATAATTAACAGAAAACATGTATTGTTCATTTAGTTTTCATTCTTTATAGTAAAAATTAGTTACTGCTGTTGTGAAAATTTTCACTTTTTTTTTTAAATTTAATAACAGATTATTTACTTTTGATAAATCAAAGTTTATTTTAATACAGGGTTCCCATGGTCAGTAAAAGTGCTTAATATTTCTTAACTAGATTTCCAGGCCTAAAAGTACTTAAAAATGTTTATAAATCTTTAAAAGTCCTTAAATTTTGTCACTTATCCACACTATACGAAAATTTTTGGATATATTTGTAGATGAACATTTGATTTTAGTGTTTATGTTTTATGAGCCAAAAAATCAAAGACCATCATCAAAGTCTGTTTATTAGGCAAAATACAAATTTTGCATGTAAGATTTTGATATTAACACTTTGAGCGAAGCAGCTGAAACCTGATGCATGAAAACAAATTTTCAAAAATCCTTAAAAAAGTCATTGATTTTCATCTTATGATTTCATTGAAAACCCTGTAATATGTGTAAAAAAAACTAAAATTGAATAATTTTAATTCTTGTCCGAAACATCTGATTACCAAAACAAATATTTTATAAAATGGATATATTTTCCTTTGAATCTTTTTGTATTTTACTATTTTAGATTGTTGGAACAAGGTTTTGAGGAAAATGTGGCTATGATTATTAAAAAATGCAACACCAACCGTCAATCAATTCTGTTATCTGCAACTTTGTCCAAAGGTATTTATTATTTTTATTTTTAAAAACATTTAGATGATATTAAAGCATAAAGTAGAGCTGATGTTATATATTTTGTGAGAATACCAAAATGCTTTTTAAAATAGTCTGTTGTAAAGAAGTATGCTTAAATATGCTTTTAAATTGTTAGTTGGCAGAAAATATTGCTAAAAAAATTAAGCTTTATGTCTATGGAGCAGGTTCAGATTGACATTCCCTCTTAAACAATTTATCCCATGTTAAAAAAAAATAAAAATTACTGAACATTATTCTATTCTTGTATATGAACTGAATATGACCAGTCTGTCTGAAATTAAAGGTGTTGGCAGTATTGAACAATATCAATTCAGTCCAATTTAAATAATTTAACTGTTTCAATGTACAAAAACTTTTTGTTTGATACTTTTTTCAGATAAGAAATTGTTAAATCCTTAATCTCTATTTTGCTTAAAATGACAAACAAAATTTTTGTATCTTTTTCTCCTTGCAACTTTTGCCAAAATAAATGTTCCCACAATAATGTCAATAATAATAACTATTAATTTCTCTTCTACTATGTTGCTAGATGGAAAAATACAAATTTTAGTGTTGGCATATTCTGGTATTACTTGTGACTATAATATTTACCTGGTTTTTGTAAATGCTATTGAGGCCAAAATAGAATTAATTCCATCGGCAAATTTTTTAGAAATCCTTCAAGGAATTATCAGAGTACTTTTTTTTCATGGATTTTGTGACCACCCTGTTCTTTTGCTAATGAAGTTTAAATTTTAATGCCTGATAGATATTTTTTTCACTCCTTATAAGTAAGTTTACATGCAGTTAAAGCAATTGATGCAGTATTGCTGGTTCAAATCTTTGAGAAGTAATGACCAGAGATAAAAACTTGCGGTGAAGCAGCTTTTTTTTTTTTTGACTAATTGTCAAAATCTAGCTTGTTTTAAATTTAATGTTAAGTTTAGCATCTTTATTATTATTATTTTAATTTAGTTTGGTAAAATATAGCAAGTTTTGCTTGTGTTTGTACATAAGCAAACCATTTGACTTTTTTTTAAGAAGGTATTTTTTTTATATTGGTATAGTTGAATTTTTTTAAGTAAAGTAAAAGTTATTTTAATGAATATTCTTCTTTTTATTGTATATTTTACTGGAATTTTAATTAAAAAAAAATGGGTTTATAAACTTGTTTAATGAAAGAAAGAATAATAAAATTTTAATTCTAGAAAGTTATCAGGTTTAGTATTCTTCTCTTATGGTTCAATTTTACTTTAGAGGTTATGCATTTAGCTGGAATGAGTCTCAAAAACCCTGTCCACATCGACATCTCATCCAGTGGTGGAGACGAGCCTTCAGATTTTCACGATCTAACGGTTCCAAATAACTTGAAGCAGTTTCTAGTTGTTGTTCCACCGAAATTGCGACTTGCTATCCTGTCTGGCTTCATCATTGACAACTGCCTCAAGGGAAGGTTCAAAGCATTGATCTTTTTCTGTTCCCAAAATTCTGTGGATTATCATCATGCTCTATTCACTGATGTCCTAGCCCCTTTCTTGCAGAGAAAGGATCATCAGTGCAAGTTTTTCAAACTTCATGGTAACATGAAGCAAGAGGTAGGAGACAAAATTCTTAGATTAAATTTTGTGTATGAAGTTTTTACTTAAAACTGACTGATAATCAATATTACAATTACAACTTAACAAAATTTACTTATACAGTCAAACCCCATTAACAATGAAGTCCCCATTAACGTGAAGGCCGCTGAAATTGTTGGCGTTAACCGAATTGTGAGTTAAACAAATAAATTAACGTTATGTTTTGAGTACGGAGAGCTGCTTTTACTTCGTGTTAAACAGGATTTCATGTTAAGCAGTTTCTCGTTAGCAGGGTTTGACTGAATGAAGTTTAACAGATGGGAACAATTTAACAAAATTTTATGCATAAGTTTGATTTTCAAAAATAATTGCACTTCCTTTATTTAAAGTATGAAATAAAACCAATTAAGTAATTTTTTTTTTAGAATCTTGTAATATGTGAATAGGATAATGTGTGCAGATAATTAAAATCAACTTTCAGAATTGTTTTTTTCTCTAGTATGCACTTACAAAAGGATATAAATGCTTTTAAAAAATAAAAAAATTACTTTCAAGAAAATAAAATAAAAATAATTCATTCCATTGGGTTAGTTTCAGGATGTATAAAAATATGAATATTTGTCTGTACAAGTATTTTTTTTTGGTTATATATATATATATATATATATATATATATATATATATATAAATACACTGAAAATGTGTGTTAAATTTCTTTTTGTACATTGTATTTATGTACTAGATTTTAAAATTCAATCATAAGTGAGTCCTTTAAAATTACACAAAGTGATTCTTTTTGTAAATAAATGAAATTTGTAGTTCATAAAGCCGTGAAGTAATTATTTAAGCAATGATATTTTACTTTGTAATAAAGGCATAGTTAAAAAAAAATTAATGCTAAAGGAAAGTGTGAAGTTAAAAATATTTTTTTTTAATGAAAAATACAATATATGTTTTAGCTAGGGGTGTCTAGAGGGATGAATTGGTAAATAATGAGGAGGCAGTTTGGCTTTTCATCGTTCTTTTAATGAACGAAAAAGAAGTACAAGGGCTGTTAAGCCTTGATTAAAGATTCGCCTGCATCCGAAGAGGTCCTCGCAGCCTCTAGAGTCCGAATCCGAATGAATTCTCGGCATCTGCGCTGCTCTTATAAAGCACGGTGGCGCCACTGTCGCTACGGGTGGCGCTGCTGTTTACTGATTGAGTATTATACGACACTCGGGCATCCTGGACATAGTTCGACCTCGAACTAATATTTGCAGTGGAATCTGAAAATAAATCAAAAAGAAAGAAAAGAGAAAAAAAAATAACACAGATTTTACAATGTCTTCTTAACTTTTCACAACACTGTGAAAGATGAAAAGTTGAAAATTTAAAAGTTCACAAATGTTCTGTTTGACATCAGGACATTTTTTTTAAAAAAATAAACTGTCAATGTTTAAATGTTCTTGACTATAACTAAAACTTGAAGGAAAAAATGTCAATAAAATGTTCTTGACTGATGAAAATTAAAGGAAAAATGTCAATAAAAAGTTCTTGATGATCACTAAAACTTGAAGAGGGAAAAAAAAAATCACAATCAACAGTTTGTTGATTTAAAAGTCACTAAAAAAAACCCCACAAAAAGTTTTTTATGTTCCTTCTCAACTCTTCATAAAATCAACAGCAGTTGAAGTAAAGTTCGGGCCGTCATGAATCCCTGTCTTCTTAACATCATACCTGTTGTTTGGCCTTACCTTCGTGACTTCATAAGGACCAAAAAATCTGGGTCTGTATACACCTACGTTGTATATTTTAGCATCTTTTCGGTGTTTATTATAATGTTGTTTACTATTTTCTTGAAGTTTTAAAATATTTGATTTAGCATATTCTCTTATTTACGATTTGTTTTGAATTAATGTTTGTATGTATTCCTGTTCAAGTGTTTCTTTAATGTGAAGATCATCTTTATTTTTCATTTTTATTCCCGTTAATAATTCGAATGGTGTGTATTTTGTCGATAGAGAAATAGTACTGTTGATGATTCGTTGAACTGAGGATACATGTTTATACCATTTAGTTGGATCTTCAATAGAAAGCTTCGTTAAGACAGGGATTAATGTCGCGTAAAATTTTTCTGCTTGACCATTTCCACGGGAAACACCTGTTGTAATGGTGATATGTTCGACATTTTCGTCTTGGCAATATTTTTGAAATTCTTTCAATGTGAATGCTGAAGCTTTATCAGAAATTATACGTCTTGGATTTCCAAATGTTGTTTGCTGGTGTTTTAATTTTTCAAGAGCGTCATTTGTTGAAGTCGATTTGACGGGGTAAATCCAAATAAATTTTGTGAATGCATCTACGACAGTAAAAATGTGTTTATAATTCTTATTAGTTGATGTAAGAGGACCCAAGAAATCATTATGAAACGTGTCAAGTGGCGCATCTCCTTTTGGAATAGGATGTAAAAAACCTTCTTGTTTGCCAGATTTTCGAGATGATAGTATGCATTGTACACAATTTGAAATTACGTTTTCTACTACTTTTCGTATGTTAGGAAAATAAAATTGTTGTTTAACGAGAGTTTCTGTTTTGTTTATGCCGAAATGACCTTTAGAATGTTCAAGTTGCACTATTTGATTTTGCATATCGAATGGTATTATCAACAGTTCTTGGTCATCGACCAATTTATAAAGAACGTTATTTTTTAATATGTAATCTGTTGTCGCTGACTGTTCAAGTAATTGTTTGATACTCGATGTGAATTCTTCTTTTGCTTGTGCTTCTCTGATTTTCTGTGTCATTGCGTTGTGCTGCAAAACCATGACAGGATAACGGCTGAGGGCATCTACATGACGCATTTGTGTACCTGGCCTGTGGAGTATTTCATAGTTAAATTCTTCTAAGAAAAGAGCATATCTTGCTATTTTAGGTGGCAAGTCTCGTTTTGACATTGTCTGTTGAAAAGCTTGGTAATCTGTATAGATTTGAAATTTAGTTCCTATTAAGTAATGTCTGAATTTTTTCAGAGCTTCAACAATAGCTAATATCTCTAACTCGTAACTAGAATATTTTTCTTCTTGGGGAGATGTTTTTCGACTCATAAAATGTATTGAATGTATGTTATTATCTGAATCGCTTTGAAAAAGTATAGCTCCAAACCCTTTAGAACTAGCATCACAATGTACTTGTAAAGGGAATCCCTGTTGATAAAGGTTTAATACAGGTTCTGATGATAGGGCTTGTTTTAAGGTAAGGAAAGCTTGTTTTTGATCCTGACCAAAATGAAATGGAACTTTATCTCTTAACAGGTCACTCAAGGGTCTAGCGATTAGTGCATAATCCTTGATGAATTTACGAAAATAGCCACTTAAACCTAAAAATGATTGAATGTGTTTTTGTATTTTAGGTTCTGGAAAATTTATAACAGCGCTTGTTTTAGCTGTAGAGGGACGAATCGTACCCTTCTCGAAGATATGACCAAGAAAATTAATCTTCCGTTTTAGGAAATTACACTTTTTAAAATTTAACTGAAGTCCATAACTCGATGCGACTTCAAAAACTTTTTTAAATTTAGAAATACCTTCTGCTTCAGTTATTGAATAAATTAAAATATCATCCATGAAAATAACAATAATTCCTTCGTTTAACAGTTCTCTAAACACTATTTGTATAAGTTTTTGGAAGATAGAGGGTCCGTTAGTAATTCCGAACGGGACCGAGTTAAAGACATACTGGTTATTATCTGTAACAAAACTGGTATATTTACGACTATCAGCATGCACTTTGATGTGAAAATATGTATTTTTCATATCTACGTTCGAGAAAAACATAGCTCCTTGTAATTTATTAAAAATATCTTCGATGAGCGGTAGTGGAAACCTTTCTTTAATTGTTTTTTTATTTAACTGACGATAATCGACGCAGATCCTGGTGCTGCCATCTGGTTTCTTAACAAGAACTAACAGTGCTGAATAATCGGATGTTTCTTCCGAAATAACACCATCTCGTAACTATTGATTTATTTGCTTCTCAACTTCTATCTTTTCAGAATCGGCCATTCTTCGTGAACGATGAGATATTGGTAGGTCATCGGAAAGAATTATCTTCATTTGTAAACTAGTATCCTTAATTTTATTTGGCTGATAAGATTTAATAATATCTTCGACTTCCTTACGATAAGTAATATTTGTTATGTGCGAAAGATCAATTTCAGAATAAATCGCATCGCCAACTGTAAATATATAAAGATTCGAAATTTTTTCCAACTCATCATTCATTTTTTCTTTATGAGTGCTTTTTATTTCGAAAGGATCGTGTTCCGATTCAGTAGTTTTTTTATTTTCTGTATTAGTCATAGACGAAACAGATTTCTTGTAGAAGCAATCCATTGGCGCCGGCAATTCGTCTTCGGAATTTGTTCCGCAGGAATTCAAAGTGGGGTCACAAAGGTCAACTGCTTGAGATTGGAAAAGAGTATTTTCCTGCAAAGATGGAATGTTAGTTGCAGACATGTGTGGGTGTCTATTTTTAGAATCGTTATAGTTTCCTTCTCCTGAAGATTTGGAATGTAGATTTTGTGCGTTTGTAATTTTATTTTCTATTGTTACGTAATCAGATTTTTTTGGCATGTGTGGAAGTTTATCTTCGTAAAAAGTTTGATTTGGATATTTTTTCTTTTTCTCTTCGATATTTCGAAACAACTTGGTTCCGGTTATTGGAAGGGGGTTTGTAGATTGTCCTTGACATAAATAAAGATTCTGATATATCTGAGGTGGGATTATTAAATTTTTACTTATATTTTCGCAGATGGCTGCTGTAACGATTATAGAATTTTGTGGGTGTTTTGGAAGAGATAATTTTATTTTAGCAAGTTTTGCTTCTTGTTCCATGAAAGCACCCTCTAAAATAATGTTACCGTCATACTTCGTATTTTCCGGTACGCATGAAGATTTGACACACACGATAACACTTCCTGAATCAATCAAAGCACTTACTTCAGTGTCATGAACAAGAATATTTTCGTATTGTAATTTATTTAAAAATCTTTCGGGAATAGTTTGTTTTTGCGTTTCGACTTTACAAACGGGATTTTCGTTTGAGTTGAATTGCCGTTGAAAATTATTATTTCCACCTCTAGAATTGAATCTCTGATTGTGGTAACCTCTGAAATTGTTATTATTCGGTCTTCGAAAATTTTCGCTTTGTGTTTCATTATTGTTCCGATATCCATTTTTGTTTTTATTTTCGAATGGACGGGGATTTATTTCACTTAGTGATTTGTGCTTGGAGGCAAAATAAATATCGCATTCTTTTGAAAGTTCTGCTGGTTTGAACCAGTTTTCTCCTTGGCGAATTGAAATATGTGATTGGGTGTCTCTATCTAGGGAACTAAATAATTTATCGGAAATCATTAACTCGCACACTGATTCGAAGTCTTTGACATTTCTTAATCTACAATAATATTCAAACGCTGTAGTTAATCTAGATGAAAATTGGACGTGTGATTCATTTGGCAATCGTTGAGCACGACGGAAATTTAAAAGACAGTCTGTTGCCGTTGGTTGAAATTCTCGCAAAATAATGTTCTTAACTTTTTCATAATCTTGTAGTTCGTTTTCTGGTATGTAAAGTAAAATGCGATTTGCACGCTCTCCTAAAATATTAATAACAATTTCCGATTTGAATTCCTGAGGTACATTTTTTGTTGTATAAGTACGTTCCAATGATTGAAAAAAAGATTAAAATTTTCTGGTTTAGTCGAAACCGGCATACTAAGAGTTTTAATGCTTCTTATCAGATTTTCAATGTTCGGGGGTGATGTTTCGAATGTTGTGTTCGTGTTTCTAAGTTCGGTTTGGTTTGTTTCTGAAGTATTTCTGATCGCTGCGAGTTCAAGTTGCTTTTCAATTTGTGCTAATTTAGTTTTTTCGATTTCCAATTTGTTCTCTTCGATTGTTTTTGATTGCAGGAGCTTAATTTTTTCGAGTTCTATTTTGTTTTCTTCGATTAATTTTGCCTTTCTTTCCTCGACAGTTGAATAAATGAGATCTTTAATGAAATCAGGTTCGCTTTTGAACAAATCATTTTTCTCAATTAGTTCTTTTAACTTAATTATTGTGGCACCTTCCGGTACTATCGCGCCTAGTTCCTGGGCGACTTGGACGAGATCCTCTTTTTTTGAATGCTTATACATTTTAAATAATAAATTTTAGATCCTACCTCCACTGTTGAGGGTTTGCTGTCGATGACTGTAGATGTGAAGTTGCACTTGTTTGGGCCCACAGTACTTCGCTTTTAGGCTATCCATTTGCTGAAACTTGATCACTGGAAATAGTAGCACCACACTTTTCGATGCACACGATGCGTTAACACTTATTTTTATTTATAGTAATGGGTAGCGAAGATGAACATTGTGAAGATTTCTGCTCTTTTTGGCGGCGTTGTTGCTTGTAGATTCACGAGGCGTTGAGTTGGCCTTTCGATGATTTTGTTGCTCATTTGATGAAGATTGCTGCACTTTGGAAGGGTTGCTCCTATATCGATGACTGCTACGCTTTTTGGAGGGATTGCTCCGATAGTGATGACTACTACGCTTTTTTGGAGGGGTTGCTCCGATATCGATGACTGCTACGCTTTTGGAGGGGTTGCTCCGATATCAATGACTGCTACGCTTTTTTGGAGGAGTTACTTCTCTTTGAACGATTGCTGCTTTTCTTCCCGCATTTTTGTTTTAGTAGCCGTTACTTCTGGTTGCAAAACGAACAGAGTTCAGGACCGGTTGAGCCCCCATGTTTTAGCTAGGGGTGTCTAGGAGGATGAATTGGTAAATAATGAGGAGGCAGTTTGGCTTTTCATCGTTCTTTTAATGAACGAAAATAAAGTACAAGGGCTGTTAAGCCTTGATTAAAGATTCGCCTGCATCCGAAGAGGTCCTCGCAGCCTCTAGAGTCCGAATCCGAATGAATTCTCGCCATCTGCGCTGCTCTTATAAAGCACGGTGGCGCCACTGTCGCTACAGGTGGCGCTGCTGCTTACTGATTGAGTATTATACGACATATATATATAAAATAAAGAAAATATATATATAAAATAAAGAAAATATATATATAAAATAAAGAAAATATATTACGTTAGCAAAGGTCTTATGTTTGTTCAAAAATTAAATCATAGGAACAGAGTTTTTTTTATATAAATCCTTTATATTCTTTGCCAACTTTTATGTGCAATTCAAACTTAAGTGATTTTGAGCTCAGATCGACTTATCATAGTGATTGACAGAGTGGCCAAAGAACCTGGAAATCAGGGAAATGTCAGGGAGCTTTCTGATTCTGGAGAAAATCAGGGAAATGTCAGGGAACTTTTTAAAATTTCAAGAAAATCTGGAACATTTCTTTGTTTCTGAAGGCATGTTTCCCTGATCATCTGTATTTTGGTGCCATTTACCCAGAGAATTGTGGCGCTAATTGTTAGAAGTTTAATGATATAGAATAATTTTAACTTTTCATTGCTGCTAAATCTGTTTTTTAAAAATTGGCATATTACCTTTTTAGCATACTTGTTCTATTTGATCACACATCTGGAAAAGTTAGCAAAATTCAATCGAAAATTTACTGTAAAATCAGGGAATTTTTTGGAAATCTATCAGGGAAGTATCAGGGAACTTTTTTTCCTTAATTTTGTGACCACCCTGGATTGACCACTACAAAGAAAACCATGGATTGCTTCTATGCAATAACTTTTTTTGCCTTCAAAACATATTAAAATGCATTATCTTATCATAAAAAATGAGTTTATCTGCCAAGTTTCAATTCAATTGAATGACTGTAGTCCTCTGAAATGGCAGAAGTGTGTATATAAGCGACTTTTTAGGAACAGCTCCAAAACTTGATAGAATGCATTTTCATTGACAACGAATCTATCTGTCAAATTTCAGCTGGATGGGATGATAACAATTGGTTAATTTATCCTCTGGAGCAGTAATAAAAGCATGTGTAAAAGTGTACTTTTAGTGACAGCCCCAAAACTAAATAACTGCCAAGTTTCTATTGATTAGAAGATGGCAAGTGGATTAATTAGTCTGCCACACACAGGCCCAAATTCAAAGTTAATATAAAGATTTCAAAAAATCTCGAATTTAAATCATTGATATTGTATTGTAACTGTATTTTTAGTCTTATTTTTAGTACTCCGAGTTTTCTCATAAATTTTTTAATCAAAGGAAATCTCTTTTTTTTGCATCCTTTGTTAATGTCACTTAAATTATAATTTTTATTAATGACTTTTATGTATGATGTTGGAGTTCATAATAACACCTTAACTTGTTTCAGTGCACATTTTTTGTTGTTGTAATGCTTATTATTAAATGTTGGCTATAAAAGTTGGATTTATGTTACAGGATAGGACGCAAATGTTTGGCAATTTTAAAAGTGCAAAGGAAGGCATTTTGCTATGTACAGTAAGTTGTGCCCTTCTGATGTTTACTGTACTTTTTGCTGCATAATATGTAAATTTGTGGATGAATTATTGTTGCTATATTTTCAGTTGTCTGAAGTACATTTTTTTCAGATTTGTGTATCAAGCATGTGTATTACAATATTGAAAATGAGAGACCCCCATTTTTTCAATAACCTACTGCTGAAATAAAATTAGAAGAAAAAAACCTTTATTTTATTTTTTTATTTTTATCAACAATCCTTTTCATTTGGTTTTCCTCCTTTTTAATGAATAAAAAATACTTTTTCAGGTCAAAATTCATGGTTGCTAAATATCATACATATTTAAAAAACATGTAGTTTCCTTCTTTTTCCTTATGACTATAATATTACATTTTAGTATTTTTTAGTCGAACTAAGAGTCATTTTATCATTATTAGTTTTTCTTGATATTTAGTTTGCTTAAAAACTATCAACACCTTGTAATATTGACATCAACAAGTTAGGCAAAAGTTCATATGTATGTGTTTAAATTATTTTAAAAATTCTTTCCCCCCCCTTTTCATTTAAAAAAAAAAAAATCTTGTCCGTAATTTTTATCTTTCGCTTTGGTAAAAACTGTATTTAGATTATATTTAATGTTATTATTAATTTATATTAACTATATTTTGTAAATTTATTGCTTTCTTAATGAAAAAGGGTTTTTAATTTAGTTAAGAGTTTTGACTAGTAAAGTGCTTTTAATGCACTATATGAAAAGTTTTAACAAAATGGTACATTATCTGTTGTTTGCATGTATGGTTATTGTAACAGAGGTTGCATTCATCAAATCTACTTATACTTTTTTTCTAACAAACTCTAATATTTTAAACTAGGGGGCTCCACCCCCTGCTCGCTGACGCTCGCCAACCCCTTGGATTGCTAAGCAATCCCCTTGGCTCGCTTTGCTCGCCTCAAAGTGAAGCATTTAAAATATGTCCTAGCAAAAAGCTATTTCAGCTACATAATGCCATGAAACTGAAAACGTTTTGTTATTTATGAAAAGCCAGAATACTTGCCACGTCATTATCCTACTGTTGTCGAGACGCGTTAAGCAGGGACAGTGTGGCAACGTAGTAGAAAGTTATTGGAAAACAACAAAAATAAACAGTATCGTACATATAATTAAAAAAAAACGGTTATTTCATTGAACAATTTGAACAATTAAAATTTACTGGCTGGTTTCGTATAAAGCGCCAAAATAATTAAAGTTGCACATCGAAATTTCTTAACAAAGCAATCATATGTTTGCGGAATCTTTATTGTGATACTTAGAAAATAAAATGAAACAGTGAAAGGCCAATTATCCGGCAATTCATCTTGGCGGCAAAATTGTCAAAAAAAGTGGGAACTGTAGTGCAAATTCTACTAAAACTTCCGCAACATGTTCCAGCAGATAACTTTTCTGTTTGTCTGTTTATCCGGAATTCTAATCCAAAAGAAATATATACATTTGGATCTACTTATTCATGCATCATCGTAACTATTAAATAGGCAATAATTTCTATCTGTAAAGTGGAAAAACAAAATATAGCGAATCCAAGTTGTTGCTGTTGCCAGTTAAATTAGCCAAATTTCAAAAATATATTGCGATTGGCTAGATTGCTGAATTTGGAAATTCGTGCATAAAGTACATTTAGAAGATTTGTGATTGAATGTTTGAAGTCGTTGCCATTCTGCTCCCAGAAATACAGCCGAATTTGGATGCTACGCAAGAGAATTATATATATAGATTTTTATGATATTGAAACTGAACTTGTGATTTGAAATTTAGATTTACTGATTGTTTTTTCTTGTAGGATGTAGCTGCTCGTGGATTAGACTTCCCTGTTGTAGATTGGATAGTTCAGTATTCAGTCCCATCTTCAGTTGAGATTTATGTGCATAGGGTGGGACGTACTGCAAGAATTGGAAAGAAAGGAAACTCCCTACAGTTTCTGCTTCCCTCTGAAAATCACTTCTGTAATTTACTTGCTGAACATAGAATCAAGTGAGTGTTCATATATTAAGCTCTATTTCTACATTAGATACTGTTTTGCAACAAGCGGGTTTGTACGCTTCCTGGAAATAAATTTTAGTTATTTATCTATTGTTCTGGAAAACTTCTAAAATTTATTTTACACTCCTAGGAAATTTAAATTAAGAACTTTACTCTAAAACTGGAAATTTCTATTTCAGTTACATTTATATGTAGTAAAAGAGTGAATTTTGTAATTCATTCTCTTTTTTCAACTTCCTGAAAAATCTATTATTATTTTTTAAGAAAAACAATATGCAAAAGGAAATATTTTTAAAGCTGTTGCCAGAATACTATTACATTAAAAGCCCGATTATCTGGAATTGACAGGAAATCATGCTTTCCGGATAACTGAATTTTCCGATTAATTGAAAGTTGATATTTTGTCACCAAATTTTCATTTTAGCAACATGTTTAACGGCAAATAATGCCAGTAGTAGTACATAACATTAAAATCGTCACAACTGGAATATTTAAAAAAGTTTCTACATAGCTTTATTAGTTACATTAATATTAGAATTTACCCTCACACAAATTTTACATCATATAAAGTGAAATATGTTACCAAATTAAATCTTTTTCATATCTAAAATTCTGTAAAAAACAGAACATTAAGCATTGTAAAATATGTGAAAAAAGTAAGAGAGAAGTTTCTTGGTAGTATTGATTCCAATCGAAACTATATTTTGGGGTTACCGATGAATAAAGTGGACGATCACTATTTCCAGTCCGTATGGGAAATCTTCCTATTTACGTTTTCACGGTTGAATTCTGGAAGAGTGGCTTTTGTATTTAGAAGCCCTGGAATTCTATTATCTGCCTCTCCCCACCTTATACACAATTTGCTTTGTACCCTAAAGTAAAATATGCTTGGGAAAATGACCTTAGAATAGTGCAGCTATTATATTGTATAGAAAAAAGGTTGATATAAGAATTATAATATGTAAATTGCCTCTGAATTCCGGGTAACTTATAAAATACTCAATTTTAAATTTGATTGTCTAGTTGTCGGCTAGTCTAAACAATAAATATTATGAAACTAAAAATAAAATTATAGCAAAACAGATTTATTTTTAAATTAATTGCAAAATTAGTAAGCACCAAAATATAACTCGTCCTTTTTGCACAAAAAAAAATAAAGGATGTATCATCTAAGCTAAACTGTGCATCAGTTAATCTTGGTATCTTCCCCGGATGCAGTTGTAGACGAAATTGTTCAATATACTTTTGATTTTTAATAGTTTTAAACTACAGAAATCATGGTGATCACTTAAACTACCAATTTCGAATCCTGGGGAGAACTTTGATGCTCGAGATCTTGTTAAGTAGAGTGTCACGTTTTCTAACTTTGTTAGGGATTATAGGGGAAAATAGATTCAATTCACAGTGTCCCTTTAAATACATGAAATTAGGCTTTATTCTTGTTCGTGAGAAATTGAAATTTTGTCATGAAAGGATAAAATGTTTATTTGAATTCAGCAGAGTTGCATAATTTCTAGATGCGGTTGAAAATTTACAAATTAAATAATAGCTTGGTTGGTTTGTATGCCCAACAACCTATTTTTTTGCATATTGATGGCTTATCAGGCTGGGAGCTACAGCTTAAAGCAGATTCCTAACCGCAACGAACATCCATGCCTAACCCAGGATTCGAACCCTGCACTTTTGGTATATAAAGCCAGAGTGCTAACCCCACAGTCATCAGATGGGTAGGTAGTTCGTTGCAGGAGATGTGCTTGAAAAAACCTTAAAATATGCCTGAATTTTTATCAGAAATTTTGCTGGACACCTTGAATTAGAGTTCTTAAATGTTAATGCATATTTAATGTTGGTTGTTTGAGAACTAATTTATTCATCAACAATCTTAAGATTTAAAAATTCCATCAATCAATAATTTATTATTAAATTCATATTTAAAAATTTTTTTAATTTATTTTTAAGTAATCAATAGTAAGTTGGTGTAACACTTACATTTTATAATTTTTAAACCTTTATAGCTTTGAAGAAATTCCTTCAAGCCAGTTCTTGCAAGCTACAATTCTCATTTCAGATTTACTAATGTTGAGAGGAAGGGTGAGTGCAATTATACTTATAAATCATATTATTTAAATATATTTATCACTTAAATAATTGAATTAATAACTCATAGTTAATGTGTAATTTAACAGGTTATTTTAAATTATAGGCCACTGCTGAAGAATGTGCCTCTGCTTTACAGACGAAGTATGAGAAAGTAGTCTACGAAGAAGAAATCCTACACAAAATGGCAAAAGATGGTAATCCTTGATGAATGTTGTATTATTAGAAATATAAGCAAATTTATTAGTCTTTTCGAAAATTTTACTCTATAATAATACTTTTGAGAAGTAT
This sequence comes from Linyphia triangularis, assembly GCA_963978545.1. NCBI lineage: Eukaryota > Metazoa > Arthropoda > Arachnida > Araneae > Linyphiidae > Linyphia > Linyphia triangularis. The sequence goes on from OZ021726.1 coordinate 57,756,228, forward strand.
TAAAAGGAGTCATTTTGAAGTATAAGGATAAAACAACATAAATCTTTTTTTGGAAAAGTAAAGGCTTCTTGAATTTTATGAAAGTTGAAGAATTTTTATAGATTAAAATTTCTTGTGATTATTATGTTCATTTGCTTGAAATGGTATCACAGTTTTGCTGAAGAATTTTAAAACTAGAGTATCATGATTCCTAATATTTAATGATAAAACTCATTGAATTTTTGGTTAACATTTTAATTAACTAACATTGATGCCAAAGCTGATATAGTATGTCCGTTTACGGAGACCAAGATCTTATCTGTATTTTTATGCTTTAAATTATTTTCTATTTTGTTTTAAATATAGATATTACACTTCAGATTACTTTTAGCAGTAAATAAATAGACATCTATGCTTACTGTTAGCATATGAAATAATCTTTTAATTCTTTATACAAACTACAAGATAACTTGTAACTAGATAAACAATTGTTTTGTTTTTGCAAGCTAATCTCTTGCATGTGCAATATTTTATCCTGCTTTAGTCTTACTTGAGAATTTGATCAGTACATTTATAACATGACCCAAGTGAATAAATATAAAAATTATGGCAACCCAAACTCAGTGAATTAGGTAAAGTGATAAAATTAAGTAAGGTAATGTATTAGATAACATGATGAAATTATGGTAACCAAGAAAATATTTTAGAGAATTTTTAAAATCGCAATTAAATCACTGATTGTGACCTATTTTACAATTTCATTGTCGGGTTTTTCTTCTTTAAATTCAAGACTTCTCCCTGTTTCGTCAGCAAAGACAACACTAAAACTAATGTTAAAAAAGGTCTTTCTGCGAATTGTCAATGCGATTCAAGTATGATTCATGTAAATTTTATGCAACTGAAACCTATCATAGTCAAGTAATATCAATGTAGACTTTTCATTTCCAAACACACTAAAATTATGAAGCACTTTTTTTTATATATTTTTAAATTATTTCCTTTTTTTTTTTTAACCCATTGATGGTCATGCACGTATATATACGTCTTAGGATCCCCAGTTTTTCTAGCAATACCCAACATTTTTAAGTTAATAAATAAAATTTAAAATAAGATATAGTTTAGATATTTGTATTAGGATCATAGTCTATAACCTATCTAAAACAAAATCAATAAAAAATAATTTAAACAAATTATGTATTTGAATTAGAAATATAATTTAAAAATTATTGCAGGGAAAACAACTGTTGAATTTTGCCCATTCCCATGACCGTCAGTGGGTTAAATATAAATAGTTCCAGATGAATGATTGATGTAAAAGAAGTTCAACATTAGTATATTAATTTATAGTGGTGAACATTTGGATAAACAGTGGATCTATTCTTTTGAAGCACACTGTACTATTAATTTCTAATTTTAATTTTTGAACATTAGTGCTAAATATTCTGATAACTTTAATCACTTGTGACATTTATAAATGTTTTTCTTGCATATGGTCTACTGAAATTATTGTTTTATCTATTCTAGCTTTTGCGAGTTATGTGAAGTCCTATGCCACTTATCCGAAGAACATGCATCATGTCTTACCTTTAAAAGCTCTCCATCTAGGACATATTGCCAAGAGCTTTTGTCTCCGAGAGGCACCATCTAATCTTGGATGTCCACTGCCATTTCGTAGAAAATTTGACAATAGGTAACTATTTCAACATATAACTTTCCTTCTTGAGTCTATCTTATGTTAATGCTATGACAATTTTTGCATTTTCTTACATTTTCGAAATCCTTTAAAAAAAACGTAAAGAAGTTGTTTAAAAAAAAAAGGAAATTGCATTCATCTCTGCATTCCTTTTAAAAAAAGTTCTTTATTTTTACGCAAAATAGTTTTTTTTTAAACCATATTTGGATTCGTTATAAAATATGTATGGAAATGCTCAGATTGTGAGTACCTCTAATAAACAATTTAATTTTGGATTTTCTGATAATCAATGTTTAACAGTATTGTATCAATACTTATTTTAATATTTGTCATTAAATTTTATTTCCTAGCAAAAAAAAATAAGTTAATTGGTTGGAGTTAAGCGGTGCAAGGGAAACATGTGGACCATACTGTGATAAAAAAATAAGGTGTACAACAACTAAAAGATGTGCCTTCCTCAAAAAAATTATTTATTTTGTAATTCAAAAGTTAAACAAATTATTAAAAAAATTGCATAAGAGCACAATGATGCACAATTTACACAATGATGTTCTGTGAATCTTTTTTGTCTTATAAATTTACTAAACTAAAGTTAAGATCAAATATAGTCAAACTCTGTTAACTCGAAATCACATGAAATTCCTCTTAACTTGAAATAAAAGCAGTTCTCTGTACTTAATAGTTAATTTATTTGTTTAACACGAAATTCAGTTAATGCGAACAACTTTAGCAGCCCCATCGACTTCGCATTAATAGGGTTTGACTGTATATGTAGAAAATATACAAATACATTTTTTTGTGATGAGTTTTGTTGAATTTAGCTTGTAATCATTTGTATTAGCAGAGTTATAAAATTATGAATGATTACGAATTGTCTAGGAAATATCAAAATAATTGAAATTTTGTTCACTAAACTTCCACTTTTTTCTAAAAAAGTTGTCAGTTGTATTTATCAATAAAAATTGTGTATATTTACTATAATAAATTAAAGTGATTGATTTTTTTATAGAAGACGTCCTGATTCAAATCCTTCAAACAGAAATTTCCAGTCAATGTACAACACTGACTCATCAGTTGGAAATTATCATTCTGAAAGAAAGTTTCCAAATGCACAGCCAATGAAAAGAAAGCTTCAGAATGTATCAGAGTTTGGTAGTGGCTTGTCAGAGTTGATATTCGATTCTGGAAGGAAAACAAAGCGGAAAAAACATTGATTAAACTATTGAACTTTGTACATATGAAATATATTATTTTATCAAATGTATATTAGTGAAAAATAAACTTAACAAGGTCATTTGTTTTTTTAAGTTTGAAGTGTAATTTTTTTTAATAAGAATTTAAAACAAATTTCCCTGGAAATAACTTTTTTCTTACCTTCTAACTGCATGTTTTATATGCATGATTATCATTAAGAATTTCACTGTACAAAAACACCTTGAATACTGTAGTTTTCTATACAAGCAGGATTCATATATTGGATACTTTGCCTTTGAAGATTTTGCTTACTCCTAGTATACCTTTACAATCTCGCTAAATATATTGCAAAATTTAATTTAATTTTTATGTTAATTTGTATTTACTTTTTCTTTTTATAAATTACAATTTTTAATAATAATTTCAACATTTATTTTATATACTGAACATGATTATATTTAAAATCCAAATATTAACAGATAATTTTGTTGCTCAAATCTGAAATTTGAGTATCATCCTTCCATGTAATAGGAACCTATGTCAAAGACCCCTCCTCCCCCCCCCTTCTTTTGTGCTTTCTTTCTAAGTTCCTTTACTTCTGTGATAAATTTTGATTTACAAAATCAGAGTTATAGACCAGACAATTGAAGTTGTGCCTGAAATGTCTAAACAACTTGAAGCTTTAAGTTGAGAATAGTGTGAAGTAAAATTTGTTGAAATTTATAGTAGGCATTAAAAAACTGTTGAAAATTAATTTTTAGTAATAGTGATATTTTTAGAATGGTGACCTCAATCCAAACCTTCTAATTACAAGGAATTAAAATTAAACTTCATATTTAATCAATGTTTCAATAAACTTTCATCTGTCCTTAATCTATAGTGCACTACTTTACAACATAAAAAGAAATTTAGAGTCTGTTTTCTTCCAACTTATGAATATTTCTGATATAGTTTCCCTGTTTATAAATAAGTTTTCATTAACTTTTAATGTTATATTGGATTTTCAGTGATTTCATTAAAGATCGTCATTTGTTTATTGTTGAACTTCCTGACGGTTTTACCAACTCCTCCTATATAAGAAAGCCTCCGCACTGACTGTGTGACGTCACATAGAGTAGTCAATCGTACTTTGCATTTTGTAGCATAGGAATTATCCTTTTCTTAATTTTGCTAGTTAATTTGAATAGGAGAGCATTTAGAAAACATTTCTTTTTTATTGACAGATAATTAAATTTTTTTTTTTAATATTTATTTTCAGCTATTATTTTGAATTTTATTCCGAAATAAAACACCAAATCTAAATAAACTATTTTTATTTTATTCATAAATCATAGTTAATATTAATCAATAAAGCATTTTAAAGCAAAATAATTTAGTGTTGCTATTCATTAACTTCAAAATCACTTTAATATTTCAAGTTTTCTTTTTTATTTTCAGCATTCTTTTGCTTCAACAATTTTTTTTTTCACTGACAGGTTGTCATTTTGCTGCCTACAATAACTATTTCGATGTATGTTTGCAGCATTCCTTAGAATACTTTCTACAATAAATTTAATATGTTCGTTACATTTACGTGGAATGTTATATATTTCTTTACCATTAATAATATCTAAAGTTAAACTTGTTGAAAGTTATCTCCGACCTTCAAAAATTCTAAAACAATTTATCATATATTACAGAAATGAACTTTTGAATTACAACATATAAATACAAAATAACATTCAAAACCTCAAGTTTTGGATAGCATAAACCATCTTTATCCAGATTCAAAATATAACTATTTTTATCATAGTCAAGAAAATCAAAAGCATCATTGATGTTTTCGAGTGTCAAAATATTTTTAGAGCCTGATTATTTGCTGAATTTCACAATGGATTGGTCACAATAACCAGCACTGTAAATTAGTAATGGCAATAAAATCTTCTTCGGAAAGTGTAATTTCTTTAAAACAAGATATGTCAACTTTTTTAAATTGACCACATTCTTTTAAATCGGTGAATGGCACATTTCAATCTTTTAGAGTCCGTTGGATAGCTTTGCTTTTTTCGGCAGGACTTGGGTCTTGATACTGTTGCTTTAGACATGTAGCTAGGATAGCTTTCAAAAATAGAAGGAACCACTCCATCTCTCAGCTTACCTTTGAACTAGAAGTAACCACGAACACTTTTCTCGAAACAGCAGTTTTCCATCTTCTTTTAAGTTAATGATCTGTGGGAAATCTAAATACCGGAACTCTTGGCTCATTTTTAAAAATTCCTTTGCAGTTTACCACAGAGCATTGAAATGACATTTAATATAATTTATAGCACTCTTAATACAGTAGTCTTTACGTTTTCGGAACAGAAAATACAGCAAACTATACTTGTTTGAAACAGAAAATGCAGCAGACTTAACGTATTCGGTAAACAAAATGGTGATGTTGATTTTTTCTATCGTCCGTCCTATGCCAGTTATGCGCCAAAATAGATCTTGACGAATCACAAGCACACAAGACATCGCCAAACTATATCTTCACAAGCACGTAAAACGTCGCCAAACCATTTATCGCCAAATCGAAAAGATATCTTTTTCTAAATGGCACCCCATATGAAAGAAGTTCGTAGTTTTCAAGTTTGACTATTTTAACGACGTCATATTTAAAAGTGGTAACCCGTGCAGAGGCTTTCTTATATAGGAGGTGTTGGTTTTACTCCCATTCAAAATATAAATGCTGGACATTTTCCCTTAAAAGGTCCTTTTGGAAAGTAATCACTTTAGTATTCAACAGTTTCAACACAGGATAATTCTATAGTTGCAGTAACCTTTACTTATTAAGATCCTATATGAGAACACTAATTCATCACTCCGATTGGTTGCAAAGAATTCAGAACCAATCAGAGTGCTTTGTAAATCTGTCTACTTACAGGTTCTTATTACTAAGTAAGTGTAACCACACCTATAGCATAGCTCTTTCAACAGAAAATGCAAAATCAATCACTAATTGATTATTTCTTTTAAACTTTTTAATTAACTGTCAAGCAATTTGCCATCATAAGTAGACTAATATCAGTCGCTAAAATAATTTCTTAAAATTTTTAAAACTATCAATCAAATTATGATAAAACATAGTTGCATCTATTTTATAATGTTAAATTTCAGTTTATTATCATTAAATTTATTTTCAAAGAGGAATTCTTCATTAAAAAAATATTTGCAACATGACAACTAGCACAGTTTGAAACTGTATTGTTCATTATAAAGGATGAAAATATGAATGCCGTTTTTGAACAAACCAAACAATAGCAACATTGTAATAGTTTATTGCATAGTAAGAAAATTCACATCGGGAACAACTTCTCAGTTCAGTTTCCAAAACTGGAAACCTACCTAAACCTTGTTTAGGTTAAACAATTTTATTTCTAAGTCCTGAAATGGTTATACATTGCTAATAGTAAAATACACTAAAAAACATAATTCTTCATTTCATGAAGTTTTTGCAATTTATCTTTATCTAACCTGTTGTATTTATAGACATTTAAGAAATTTCCTTGAGTATTTGGAATCTATTAAACAAAAGGCGGTTGCAAGTTCTGGTATCTATCAATCAGCATTCTGAAATTTTTAAATCCGATTATTTCTTTCGGTACTTAAGGATGAATTTTTTTGGCAGACCAGGATATTCTTAAGCATAAGCTTAAACTACTAGACAATTTTATAAAATGAAAAAAAGAAGGAAAAAAAAAAGGACTAAATTTTATAACAATCTTGGAATGTTTAATGGGTACCAAAACTTGTAGGCCTCTCAATTTATTAAGCATATTTCTGTGTTACAGCACACAGATTCATACTGAATGTAAATAATCCCAGTTGATCATTCACTATTATGCTGTACACAAAAAGTTTAAAACTAGTGACAGTGTCAAAAACTAATAAAATATTTAACTATTTCTGAGGCAAAAAAAAAAAAGAAAAAAAGTGAAACAATAAAAATGCAGAGTATATTACTTTATATAATAACAAAACATAGTAACAAATGTATAAATATATAATATAAAACTGAATATTTTAAAGGCGATAACACATATTGCAGAGAAAACATTTCAGCATAGAAAAAGAAGATATAAGTTACATAACATAGATATAAGTTACATAACATAAGTATATTTTGCAGAGTAAATAACACAGAATGGGGAGTTTATTTTGAAACTCAAAATATATATTAAGATATAATAGATAAATTCAATAGAATAGGAAAGAATATTGCTTTTAAAAGGATGGAGAAGAATTTTTTTTTTTATATAAAATACCAGATCAGCAGTTATTTAATAAATTGTTACAATGCTTAAATTGCTACATTTATATGAATTTTACCTAGTAATAAATTCAAGTTATGCAGAAGGTACATATACAGTTTCATTAGACAATGGAAAAGTCCTCAATCACAAAAGACAGCTTGCAAGAGCTCCGATAACTTAAAATAAAAAATTGTATAAATGTGTATAGATATGTACCCTATTCAATTAAAAAAAATCATGTAAAGAGAAAAAAAATTATCATTACAAATCTAACAGTATTACTTTTAATTTTCAAGAAGAATTTTAAGAGGATAAATTAACCAATTGATAACAGAGTGGCCACAGAACCTGGAAATCAGTGAAATGTCAGGGAGCTTTCTGATTCAGGAAAATATTAGGAAATCAGGGAGTTTTTTAAAATTTCATGAAAATCAGGGGAATTTTTTTGTTTTGAAGGCACGTTTCCCCGTTCATCCATATTTTGGTGCCATTTTTCTGGAAAATTGTGGGGGTAATCGTTAGAAGTGTAATGTTACGGAATAATTTAAACTTTTCATTACAGCGAAAACTATTTTTAAAAAAATTGCATTTTATCTACATGTTCCATTTGATCAGAAAAGTTTGGAAAATTTGAAAAAAAATTTGCTGTGAATTTTGAAGGGAACTTTTTTTCCTGAATTTTGTGGCCACACTGGATGAAGATCTAATCAAGTTTACAGACACGTGACTAGGAAAGCATTACCTATGAGTTAGAAATAATTTGTAATTTTCATAATCACTATTATTTCATAAATTTGGTCCTAAACTAAATCATGGAAGAATAGGAATGGGTGTCGTAGGAAGACTATTCTTAAAAAGGCATTTAAAATATAAATTTGTTTAACAGAAACATTTTCAAAAACAATAACTGTTTAACATCAAAGTGATTTAAGTGAATATATACTTTAGACAGTCACAAAAAGGTCATTTCCGCTTAGAAATGCAATGAACGAAAAAGTTAGGTAACATAACTTGTATGAATACATTTAAAATCCATAATTTTTTATTAATCCAAAAAAAAAAAAAAAAAATATATGGAAACATTTAATTGTAAATGGAACATTCAATAAATCATAATTGAAATTTGATCTTGAATCAACTTTTGTACAAACATACAAGATATTTTGCAAACAAAATTCCAAGAAAAGCTATATTTAAATACTTTTTTGGTATTGAAATTACAACAAAGTACATAATTCATTCGTTGTCTCAGCTATAAATATTGTAATTTTGAAATCTAATGTTAATATGCAAAGATTAATATAATGCAAGACACACATGTGGCTTTGGCTACTTAAATAGGCACAAGTTTGGTGATATTGTGTATAGGCACAGTTATGGATAGCTAAAGTAGAATAAGAGATTAATCAACTTTGAGTTTAGAGTCTAGGTCCATGATTTTCTACGCTATGTCTCAACGAATATCAAGAGAATTTTTTTGAAGTAAATTTTTTTTTATCATAACATATCATATCATATCAATAACACAAAATATCTGTTCAATATGCTTTTTTAAAAGGTTAAATATGTTGGTAGATAACATACTTTCACCTTTAAAAAAGAGTTTTCCCCTCAAGATTTTAATGGAAACATATGGTGAATTTTAAGAAGGAAGAACACAGCAGAACAAACTAATCTATGATGCATGTCACTGGGTAATGGTATTGAGCAATTCTTCTGTTGTTACATAGAAATAGAGGATCTATAATGCTTCTATAGCAAACATCTATTTGCAGGTTAAAGTAAAGTATATATTAGCACAGCTAATCAGCACCACAAGTGTTTCATTCAGATATACTTATTATAAATATGAATATCATGTTTTGACGACTTCAAAGTTCTATTTTAATAAGGTTTAAGGTTAGTAGCTATTTCTTATTGTGCAAAGCATGTATCATTTTCATTACTTTTACTCAAATTGATATTGAATCAAAACTTGGTCAAAAAACGAATGCCAATCATGTATTATAAAAATACTACTGAATATTGCCCCAAAATCATTCTCAAACTGTGCTTTCGTTTTCTATATATGTTTGGCTCATAGACTGAAAATATCATTCGGGCAAAAAAAAAAAAAAAAAAAAAAAAAAAAAAAAAAAACATAACTCGTTGTGGCTGTGCTTTTCATTCAATGTCTTTGGTCTAAGAGCCTAACATTATATATAACATAATTAACTGCTTAATAAAGTCCTAAAACATCAATTCGTCGTACAAAATACAATAAAATATAAAACAGTATAAAGTATTGTTCATCATGATAATAAGTTTCTATATGTTATTTATGGGTCTACACGATCTTCAACTGCTTCGTCTGAAGTAGATGATGAACTTGAAGAATCATTGATTCTTGATCGAAGTCTGGAAATTCTAGATTCCATCATTGCCGCATAGTGATGGTACATGACTTTAACTCCACTGGAAATGGACAATTGCATCCGTAAGTTGTACCTAACGGCGTAAGCGTTATTTTTCTCAGCTCTGCGGAATAGTTTTCTCAGGTAATTAATTTGGGTATCGAGATGGTCAAGCTGACGAGTTGCATGATACAATTTGTTTTGAGAATCTGTGAGTGCGATTCTCACATCTTCTTCATTCATAGAGGATACATCTTTTAATTGATTCATGACAGTTGAAAGATATGATACGAAAAAAATATTTTCCAAATAAAATAAAGCTAAATAAATATTACTTTCTATAAAGCGATAAAGTTGACAGAACAGAAACAAAGTATTGTTTACAGTCTGTGACTGGTCATAGTTAAAGTAACTCTGAAACTTCACAATTTAGAAGTTGATAAATAACATCACATATAGAAAGATTGCTATGACGTCATATTATATATTAAATAACTAATCATTTTTGGGAAATTAAAATGTACATTTATAATGTATGTGATCGATATACGCAGGATAAGCAAGGCCTATTCTAAGTAAAATTTACGACTACCCAAAAGTCCAATCTCTCTCTCTCCCTCCCTCCTTTCAACCCATACCGCAAATTAATTTGAAACAATAAAATCTTTGAATATAACTGTAACTCAAATTTAAAACGAGCCTTCTGTTAACCTACTTCATGAGGTTAATTGGTTAATATTTATATATCTCAATATATATAAGACAAAGCCCTCACTCATTCACTGACTCACTCACTCATCACTAATTCTCCCACTTCCCACATGTCCACAACTCTGAAAATTGGTACAAATATCAACAATGGTATACATAGAAAAAGTAAGCTATTCCGATCTCGATTAACCCACTTTAAGGGGTCAAAAAGAGGTTAAACGTTCCAAACGAGGGATATTCGAATGTCCTACTTCCCATTTCGTCACAACTCTAAAATTTGGTGCGAACCTCAATAAAGACAAGCGTAGAAAAAGTAAGCTATTCTGATCTCGATTAACCCACTTTAAGGAGTGGAAAAGGGGTAAAACGTTCCAAACGAGTGATATTCGAATGTCCCCTTTCCAACTTGGCCACAATTTTGAAAACTGGCATAAATGCCAACAATGGTAAACATAGAAAAAGTAAGCTATTCCGATCTCGATTAACCCACTTTAAGGGTCGAAAAGGGGTTAAACGTTCCAAAAGAGAGATATTCGAAAGTCCAACTTCCTATATGGTCACAACTCTAAAAATTGGTACAAATGTCAATAATGGTAAACAGAGAAAAAGTAAGCTATTCTGATCTCAATTAACCCACTTTAAGGGACGGAAAAGGGGTTAAACGTTCCAAACGAGGAATATTCGAATGTCCTACTTCCCATTTCGTCACAACTCTAAAATTTGGTGCGAACCTTAATAAAGACAAGCGTAGAAAAAGTAAGCTATTCTGATCTCGATTAACCCATTTTAAGGAGTGGAAAAGGGGTAAAACGTTCCAAACGAGTGATATTCGAATGTCCCCCTTCCAACTTGGCCACAATTTTGAAAACTGGCATAAATGGCAACAATGGTAAACATAGAAAAAGTAAGCTATTCCGATCTCGATTTACCCACTTTAAGGGGTCGAAAAGGGGTTAAACGTTCCAAAAGAGAGATATTCGAAAGTCCAACTTCCCATATGGTCACAACTCTAAAAATTGGTACAAATGTCAATAAAGACAAACGTAGAAAAGTTCAGCTATTCCGAGCTTTATTAACCCACATTAAGAGGGGGAAAAAGGGTTAAACGTTCCAAACTCGAATATCCACTTCCCATATGGTCACAACTCTGAAAATTGGTGCTAATGTCAACAAAGACAAACACAGAAAAAGTAAGCTATTCTGATCTCGATTAACCCACTTTAAGGTGTGGAAAAGGGGTTAAAAGTTCCAAACGAGGAATATTCGAATGTCCCACTTCCGACATGGTAAAAATTTTGGACAACACAACAACGGAAAATATAGAAAAGAATTATATTCTGATCTCGATTAACCCACTTTATGGGATCGAAAAGGGGTTAAACGTTCCAAACGAGGGATATTCGAATGTACCAATTCCCATATGGTCCCAACTCTAAAAATTGGTATAAATGTCAACAAAGACAAACATAGAAAAAGTAAGCTATTTCGATCTCGGTTAACCCATTTTTAGGGGTCGAAAAGGGGTTAAACGTTCCAAACGAGGGACATTCGAATGTCCTACTTCTCATTTCGTCATAACTCTGAAAATTGGTATGAACGTCAATAAAGATAAACATAGAGAAAATAACCCTAGTAGCAATCACTGCATGGCGTTTCGTCGGCCAATGATCGGAATTCATCAAAGTCATCGGCGATTCCCCAGACTGATATATAAACACACCCGTATTTCCTCGTCTTCCGATGACCCTAAACTCATCGGGAAAAGATATCTTCCCAACATCGGTGGCCGGTGAAATTTCTGATCAACGTTTTTTGATCGGCGAAAGATATCGGAATGACATCGACAGCCGATAAAAAACTTATGTTTCTTTTTCTTGCAATTCCACTGAATTAGAGGCGATCCTTGAATGTATTTCAAATTTAAATCAAGTATACAATTTGCTAAACATTTCGCTTTGGCAATAAGTGAAAAATATTTTAAAAATAAGTGTACGAAAAATTTTAAATGTAAAAATATATTTTGAAAAAATGCAAACCACATAATTATATATTGCTTATCTAATACGTCAATAAAATCCATAAATAAAAAAAAAATTATAGTGTAAAAAAATATAGGAACAATTTTCTAAAATTAAAAATAAATTCTCCATTTCAATTTCAATATAAAATAAAACTATAGTCCTTGTTTTTAAATAGTTTTCATTATAATTTGCTGAACTCATTTTGGTCCGTTTTTTAAACATCTTTTAAGTAAAATAAAAATATGTTTATATGTTTCAAAAAGTTAATCAAATTGGATATAGTTTTTTAAAAAATTTAAAAACTAAATATATTTTTTTAAATGTCAAAATTATTAAGTAAACTCTTAAATTGCATTTCAAAAAATATCATAAAATTTACTGGTCAGTTAGTTAAAATTTTACAAAATAGATGGCGACTCTATTTATTTGACACTATTATTTTTTTGCTATAATAAATAAATTAATATCATTTCCCCAAATTTATGGAAGATTTGCTATTTTCCGAAAATACCCCACATATAAAAAAAAAATGTCGGTCAATTTCCTTGCAAAGTCTGTATGATAGTAGAGTTTTGTACTACAATACAATTGCTATACCAAGAATCACAAGTAACTACAGTCCAGTGGCCATGTCAACGCACTCCGGAGATAACCGTCCTTGGTTCGATCCCAGGGTAAGTAATTTAGACAATTCTTGTGTGAGTAATTTGGTAGTGTTATAACTTCGATTTGTACTCTTAAAATGTCACTGGAAATACTACCATATAAGAAGTACGCGCTCTGGGTAAATATTTTAGTTTTGCATTTTTTTAACTTGTCGTTTTTAATATTCGATACTTATATCTTTATAATTATTTAATGTTTATTAATTGATATTTTCGACAAAATAACGACCATTGTTTCGATATTTCTTGAGAGCAAAATTTTCCTCGGATAGTGCTCGTATTTCCCCCTTTTCGCTCGGCCTTCGAACTAATTCTTGTCGGCTTCTGCTCGAATTCGATCAGTTTCCGGACATCGGCCAATGGCAGGCCACGGGGACAAAATGGATTAGTTGCCAAGGGAAAGATAAGTTTAGGGTGAGTTTCCGGTGAATCGCCGATCATCGGCGATTCACCTGGGGATGGAATTCCGATCATCGCCCGAAGTAAAATTGCTACTATGGAAGCCATTCCGATCTCGATTAACCCACTTAAGGGTTGGAAAAGGCGTTAAACGTTCCAAAAGAGGGATATTCGAATGTCCCACTTCCCAACTGGTAACAACTCTGAAAATTTGTATACATGTCAAAAAAGATAAACATAGAAAAGTAAGCTTTTCTGTTCTCGATTTACCAACTTTAAGGGGTTAAGTGTTCCTAACGAGGATTATCCGAATGTTCCTCTTCCAATGTAGTCATAATTCTGATATTTGGTGAAAATTTTAAAAGGGTGAATGTAAAAAAAAAATAAGTTATTCCAATATCGATTAACGAATTTTTAAGGAATGAAAAATCGACGCAACATTAAAACTATACGAGGATTATCTTAATGTCTCAATTCCAATACACCTACTACTTTGAAATTTAAAACTAAGAGCAAACATAAACACAATAAACTATTGCAATCTCGATTACGTAATTAAAAAGCGTCCGAAGGGAGTTAAGCGTTCTAAACGAGGGATTTTCAAATGTTTCTTTCCAATATATTATTCACAATTATACATTTTGTTAAAAATTTTAACAAAGTAAAGTTCCTATTTTGCTAAATCAATTTTCGGGATCAAAATGGGAGCAAACGTCTGAAGTGTAGAATACATGAATGTCTTTTGATTGCTAAAATGCTAATGATAAAATTTCGTAGCGCAGCACGGATATTCAGCTAGTCTATATATATTTCTACAATATTTTTCTTATGAAAGAATCTGAAATACCTTTCCTTGCGAAGGTCGAGAAAGGCAACTAAACAATCGAGAATACAAATTCAATATATTTCATACCAGTCATCTAAGGAATTGGAATCACACACTAGTTTCATCAAAACAACTGTTGTCACCCACCTCCTAAAAATACAGTGATCATCTCCCAAGAAAATTCCAGAGGACAGGACACACAGTGGGAGGGTTGCCCGCAAACAGTCGGACTAAAGATTTATTGACAAAAGGAAATAGGGTTGACTGATGAAATGGATGCAGCAAGATATCCCAAGGCTGACACTGGACACTAAAGTCAGATAACATTCTGCATCCACCCTCTATTACCAGGTCAGGGAGAAAAGAAGACATACAGTGTTTTCTCCAAATCTTTCTGCTGAATAAAGGTTTAAGCTTGGACATTACTCGTCCTGGTTTGGAAAGGATATTTCTACTCCATCTCTCAGCTTTGATTTTGGATATATGCCTTATTATTTGTCTTCCAAAAATAGGATGATTTCATTGTAAAATATTTGAAAGTACCACATGTACTATTGTTACAAAATAAGAGTGAACAATTATTTTTCTTTTCTTTATTTGGTTTTGTATTTTGTAATTTTTACGACTCCCCTTTTTTAAATTTACGACTGCCCAAATAAGCAATGACTACCCGTTAGAATAGGCCCTGAGTATAAGCATTCATAGGGAGTTCCTTTTAGATGTGTTGGAATTTAATATAGTGTTGAATATAGTATTAAAACCAGGGTTGTAGTAGTAAAAAAAGTGTACCGGTACGGAAGCTTCCCGATCGTTGCCGTAACACTATCTGTAGCTGGGATGTTTTAATTATAAATTGCAAATTTGCAATATTTTACATAATTTACCATTCGAAAAGAAGTTAAATACTCTTAATCTAATTTACGTATCTATTTTTATATTATATTATAAGATTTATGAGTTATTATTAATTAGTTAAAAAAAGTGGCACTTTATCTGTTTGATGGACTCGGGTAGAAGGGGGAAAAAAAGAAAGAAAAAAAAAAGAAAAAAAAAAGAGAAAGGAAAAAAAAAAGTATAAAACCGAACTCTGGCTATATTTTCGGGTTCAAAAATAAACAAAACCATGTTTATATTCATATACTTCGAGTAAAATTTTCGAAAAGAGATTCGTAGATTGAACAAATAACATGAAACAAGGGGAAACCCTTGATTCCGTTTTGATTTTCGTCGGACGTAATACAATGATTATAATTACATAAATTACTACAAAGGCTAGAATGAAATTTTATAAACAATATGTCTCTAATTTGTTGAGTTTTACCACAAACGGAGAGAAATTTAGTCAATGATACCCAAGTTTTAATCCGATATCTCTACTTACAGGGGTCGTTCAAATATTACGTAAGCATGTTTTTGGTAATTTTTGACCCCCTCCCCCCCCCCCTTGTCAGCAAAAATAAGCAAATCGCATCCCCCCCCCTTATAATTACGTAAGTACACGGTAACCCCCCCCCCTGCTCCTGATTTTTTTTTTTGTAACGTTAATAATCTTAAAAAAAGTTAGGATTCAATGCAAATAATGAACTTTAACTCGCCTTAAAAGGGGAAAAAATATATATTTTTAATTTTTTTTTAATCTTAAGTTTATCACAATTTTAATGGCACATAAATGTAATTTTCATAATCAATTTAGTCTATCTAGTCAGATGTTATCCAGGGTTGCTCTAGACAGTTTTTAATGTCTGAAATTATAGGGTTTCTGACATCTGATGTTATTGCTTCATCACTTGTTTCGCACAAGGAATCTGGGCAAACTTCCTCTTCGCTTATCCACTCGGTATCTTCCATGTCTTCTACATAATTGATGACTCACATCAGTTCATTTGCTCGACGAGCAGCAATTCTCATATGCCGAACTAGGCAGGCTCTCTGGCTATTTTCTCCATGAACAATTTTCTTATGACGAATTGTCGATTTTAGTGAAGTGTGGTACAAACCACATTTCCCACAAGTCCTTGCAGACAATTGTGATTTGATGGACGGACAAAAATAGTCATATGGCATTTTTAAAAATCCCCCCAGGGGGACATGCAGGTTCAAGCTTAGCCGGAGACTTAATTCCAGGAATTCCCCTTCCTCACTTGTTATTAAATCGTGTGGTGTTTGGGCCATTTTAATAGGTGGAGGTGTAAAGCGTTCTTTTAAAATGCGAAATAATCCACTACGAGCAGGAGAGCAACACTGCTTTTCTTCGCATTTTACAATTTGTAAAAAGTATTGACTCTCTTGCACGTACTTCGAATACCAGTTCATATAACATGTTTTTTTTAGAAATAAAGGGATTATTAAATGCTTACGTAAGCATCACTCATACCCCTCCCCCCCCTTGTCAGCAAAAATAAGCAAATCGCTAACCCCTTCCCCCCCCCCCCCCCTAGATGCTTACGTAATACTTGAACGGCCCCACAGCTAAGATTCAAATTTTTTCTTAGATTTACCATACAAGCGTCGTACTTCAACTGGAACTTTAAGGATGTTCCTATTTAATTTCATACAAAACCTACTTATCTTATCGAGCCTTTAAAATATATGTTTGATAAGTCTGCAGCAGTGGTGAGGAGTGACTTTTTATTGATAGTCATCGATGTTTCCCCTTTTTTTCACAAAACTAGTATAATTTCTTCATTGAAAATTATACTCTTTTATATGTACTACCCAAACTCAAATTAATAAAATACTAATCACTTTTCGGGAAAAAGTTTAATCTAACAAAAAATAAGTACAAAATATGAATTTAAATGAACGTGTTACCTTTCTTTGGCTTTAAAGTATACATAGCATTTGATATACACTTAATTCAAATTAATCATATCTGAATTATCAATTTGATAGTATACATAGAGTAAAAAAAATTAGATTATTAAAAAAAAAATACCATCAATTTGCCAACGTTTTACGCAGGGGAGGATTTAGGGGGGGGGGGGGTGCGCAACCCCATAATGAGTGTCTTCTAAATAACTTTTAAATAGTAGTTTTTAATAGTAGTTTTTAAATAGTTTCCACCGAGATACAATGTAAAAAATTGAAATTTCATTAATATTTTTAATATGTATTTTTTACTTAATATCAAGATCGATAGAAATCAGCAAACAAATGTAATCTTTTTCTGACATTTTTCACGCCTCCATTAATATTGATTTTTAAGTCGCTTAACCGAGCTTCCTTTTTCTTTACCCGTGGAAGGATCGGGTTTGAGAGACGACGAGTAGACTTTGATTGTGACGACCTGCAATGTACTGGTCAACGAATCGCTACACCTTGTGTGATTCTCAAATTAACAATTTCCCCAGTTTCAGCCCGATTTTAACAATTGTGAGTAGGAGATGGACGAAGAGTGAATTTTTTTTTATTCCAATTAGCATTCTGCAGGTCTACTTCTTGATCAGAGGCCAATTAATTATAAAGACTTAATATTGGGGTGCCACCGCACCCCCCCCCCCTAAACTTCTTTCTATGTACAAAAAAAATCATGCACTAAAATAACTTAAAAAAAAAAAAGCCTGAATTATAAATGGAAAATAAAATGCCTAATTCACAACTGAAAAAAAAAAGCTTTGATCATATCGATAGTATTCTATTATGGCAATTCTACAAAATATTGTAAGAACCCACAATTCCGATCAAGACGCTATCCCTAAATTAGAAGGACCAAGAAGTTTATCTTCTCGTTTTCTCCAAATGATTATCAGACAGCTTGAGGAAGGGAACGAAAAATCAAAAATTACCCATTCTTTGAGCGACCTTGAATTTGAAACTTAAGGGCACAAACAAAGTCATAAAACTTAAGGGGTCATACCATTTCCCTCCCTTTCACGTCACGATACCACATGTGGATATCAAATTATTGCAGTATCTCTACTCTGGGATGGAATCGAGTGGAATGATCAATTCTTGTGTTGGAGTTTGCGGTGTCTAGTCTTATATTGTTTGTGTGTACAATTGGTGTGACAGTGCAAGATAATTGGCAGTAATATGCAACCATGGTAAGATTTTTTTAATTTTACTCTTTATTTTACAAAATGTAATATCTTATTAAGCATTTATTTTTGTTTAGATACTTTTTTTTTTCTTTTTCGGAAAATGTTTGAATATTTCATTTTTGTCCGAATGATCAGAAGTAGTAATTTATCCTAGACACTGATATTTGATATTGTATGCAATTGTCAACGCAATTCACAATTCAATATCATCAAGATTTGAATAGATTATAATAAAATATTTAATTCTTATAAAAATAAATTGATTTTACTGGAATAAATCATTGTATATGCGAAATCATTAAAGCCCTACGACAATGTCAAACAAAATTACTTTTTTAAACTATAAAAATGTCATTTATTCTTAACAGTTCAAAGTGAGTTCCATGTTGTTTTTAACTTTCTTTCAAATTATTGAGAATCATGGTCAACACGTTTCTGCTTTCAATTTCCCATATGTTTACATAGGGTAATGAAAGTATAGCATTCGGTCAACAAAAAAAAAAAAAAAAAAAAAAAAAAAATCGATTTTTGTTGTTGTTGTTGCCTTTCTCTACTTTTTGGAACATCCTGATTCCAAAAAGGATTTCAAGATAAAATGTGTGTGTGTACATGGGGCATAACTCAGGGGCGTAGCCAGATATATTTTTCGTGAGAGGATACAAAATTATAATTCAAGAAATCATAACAATAATTTTTTTATTAATGCCAAAAAGATTTATTTAGGAGGGGGAGGGGGTTCCTGGGGTCCCTCCTGCCTACGGCCCTGACCATACGAAACTTCACCGGATAGAGCAACATCTCGCGCTCTGTAGTCTGTTTTCAAATTGAGTAAACACTTTAGCAATTGTGACTAATAACTGTGATGAAGCTATGCTCATCACACTGGAAATTCAAGGAGGGTTACATCAATAGAAATTACGACATCTCCCCCCCCCCCCCTTTGTGCCAGTCCAGCTGCGACCTGTAGACTCAGTGTCTGACCAACAAACATAAAACTCACTCCAAAGATGAAATTGTTAAGAGAACTGCCGCCTTTTTCTACATTAAATAATTTATAACGTTGAATATATTGGTAAATTTACTTATTTTAAGAAAGTTGAATTTTTCATTGTTGTTGAACTTTTTACACTTCACCTGATCTGCATGAGAGATTTTTATGTGCTCTTAAATTTTATTTATCTAATGAAAAATACCAAATATTTATAATTTAATTTTTCTTTACATTTTAAGGGGGATTTGTAATATGGGGGTAGAGGAGACGGTGGGGGGGGGGGGAGCGCAAAAAGGGGGGTCAAATGCTCCATTTTTTTAATGTTTCATTGAGCCCTGGTAGTATTATATTAATTGTTGACCCCCCTTCCCCAAATGGCAAACTATTACCGCTACTGTCGCACCCTCCATGATTGACCTCTAGATCCGCCCCTGGTTTCACGGGGAAACATTTCGAAGTAAAATTAAAAATCCCATTGAAGATTGAAATTATTGCAAAGAGTACTAGATGATCTTCATGATATTTGTCACAAACAGAAAAAAATCAAATTTAATTTCTCGCTCTTTACCTTTGTTGCGCAGATAAAAAATTTTAATACTATTTGTAACAATCTACTCAAAGTTTTATTTCAATGTCATGCAGTATACATAGCTAGGGATCTCCGTCCCCTGCTCGCTACCAACCCCCTGGATTGCTATGCAATCTCCTTGGTTCGCGACGTGAACAAGCTCGCTTCGCTCGCTTTAAAAGGAGGCATTTAAAATATGCCATAGCAGAATCCTTGAAATTGTGTCATGAAGCTGAAAACAATGGATTACTTATGATGAGATACAATACTTACGACGTCATTATCTTACTGCTGAAGCCGAGACGCGTTAAGCAGAGACAGTTTGCCAACGTTGCAAAAACGGTTTTGGAAAACAATAAAAATAAAGTCTCGTAGATATATGTTAAAAAGATCAGTTATTTCAATGAACAATCAAAATTTAAGGAATGGTTTTGTATGAAGCGAACTTGATGAACCTGATGACTTAAATGAATATATTATAATAAAAAGTTATTTTTAAATAAAAAAAAAAAATTCAGGTTATCGGAAATGCTGAAGTTATTTCTAATCCAAAAGAAATTTACACATCTTACATCTATTTATTCTTAGCCTGCCAAACGGTATAGTGGTTAGTGTGCTAGCTTCTAGACCGCGAGGTTGCGGGTTCGAGTCCCGTGTTAGGCATGGGTGTTTGTAAATGTATGTTGGCTTGTCTAATGACGAATGTTTAGGCGCATTATAGCCCTCGTGTTGCTGACGGCGCCAGATAATCTGAAAACAACCAACCAAATCGATTTATTCTTGCATCATCGTAAATATTAAACCAATATGTTTTAAATACGCAATAATTTGTATCTTTAGATTGAATCCAAGTTGTTGGCTGTTGCCAGATGTATTTGTCAAATTTCAAAAGTACTTTGTGATTGGTTGGATTGCTGAATTTGAAAATTCGAGCATAAAGTACATTTAGAAGATTTGTGATTAGATGTTCGAAGTCGTTGCCATTCTGCTCACAGAAATACAGCCGAATTTGCGCTGCACTCAAGAGAATTACATATATAGATAGATTACCTTGGCTCTTAATAATGTTAATATGGTCTCTGTTAGCAATGTAAATATCCAATTAATTTTTTTTTCTTTTAAATTTTTTTTTTGCCAAAGCATACAAATCTACTCCGATGTGCCGTATAACCCATGTTGACAGTACTATTAAAATTAAAGAAAATTGAAAACGAATATAATAAATCACTCTAAAAAATTCCCACAGTTAAAAGAAGTAATAAGAATTATAGTGAATTTTGAAAGTTGTGTGTTGTTCCATAACCCTTGTTTTATATAAAATTTACATGAATAAATCAAAATAGGAAATTAAAATTTGTATGTCAAAGTACACTAAGAAAGTTTCTTGGTATATCATTGTCCATATGCTTAGGGAGAAATCTACCAAAACATCTAAAACTATTTCAACAAACGACGGTCATATAAACTATATCCATAATTCATCCATATAAACTATAGATATGTAATATGTTTAAAAAGCATACCCAATTTCTTTGTAAATAAAATTTAGTTCAGTGTTATTGGAAAGAATCACTATTTCTTTTGATGATATCCTTGTCATTCTAAAAATTCTTGGTTGACCTTGTGTACCAATTTGAATTTTTCAGGTACCAAACCCATTTCCATTCATAAATATGAAATATTGAGACCCATGTTAAATTTTAATTTGTTAAATAATACTATACTAAATTCAATGTTCTTTTAATTAAAGACAATAAAGAAATTCGAAAAACAAAAGAGTCACATAAATTACTATGTTATTCTCCAATGCCTTACAAAAATGAATCAGGCAATTTGTTGACAATTCTGGAACAATAATTTACTGTAAAATTGTCAACATTTACAACACAAATATTTTCATCTGACACTTCATCTTATAATTACACTCGGAAAGTTAAAAGGTATAATATGCTCAGTTAATAACTACAAGAGGTGCTTTGAAATAAAATTTCTACAAAGTAATCAAGGTACAAGGTTCAAGTGAAACAGTTTTAATTAAAGAAGAGAGTTGTAATAAAGAACATCAAAATATGGTTCCTGTAAGGTGCTTTTACTGATCTTTTTTACTATACCAAGAGAGAGAGAGCAAGACCTTATTCTACTTATACCTTTAATGTTATCCATGAGCATTTTGATCACCTAATCATTGGTTTACACCCCATTGAACACACAGAAAAAAAGGAAAGAATTTTCCCACCATTTATTATTTTCAATGGGGGATATTTATAATGATGGAATTTACATTAAATCAATCTTTTATCAACCATTATTGTCCTTGTAAAAAGATATTTCAATTAGGACATAGAAGAGCGGCATTTCGATAATGTGCACATTTATTATATTATATTATATTATATTTCATTATATTATATTATATTATATTATATTATATTTTAATATATTTTATTGTATTAGGGTGCACATTTCGAAGGTCTTGTTTTTTAAACTCCATTCACCAAATCTTATGTCGTGTTTTGTATTTTGTTCAATTAATAGAAGTATTATACATTTGTAAAAACACCTCCATCATTTTTACTATGGTATACATTTACTATGGTATATGGTGTTTTGACACACACAATTATTTAGTATTTTATTTTGAGTGCAGAGTTTCAACAAAAATAAAATGTCTCAACTATATATTCAAACTGAGAGAAATTGAAAATCTTGAAATATTCTACACAATCCAATATTTTGACAATAATTGTTAGTATTGATTCTTAATTACTGCTGCACTAACTATTGATTTTATGTAGTATTATTAAAGTTAATTATAATGTTATTAGTCTTTGTTTATTTGGAACAGTAGGAAGCTGTACGTGAATATCATACCTCCAACTGTCAGTAAAAGTCCTTTATTGACGGTAAACATTTCACACCCCGTTACTCCCAGATT
The DNA here is from genome assembly GCA_963978545.1 of Linyphia triangularis. Classification (NCBI taxonomy): domain Eukaryota; kingdom Metazoa; phylum Arthropoda; class Arachnida; order Araneae; family Linyphiidae; genus Linyphia; species Linyphia triangularis. The sequence goes on from OZ021726.1 coordinate 57,778,917, forward strand.
CGAGTCTTTGATGTTGTCCGATAACAGAAAAAAGAGTCTCATCACTGAGGGGTCCGTAGAGTGCTTAGCCATTTTCTCAGAAGTTTCCACAATAGCTACTTTTAGGTTCTCACAGCCGGATACCACTTTGTTTCCGCTGATGGTCAACACAAGGAAAATAAAAAGTCCACCAATCCCGCTCATAACCACCCAACTTCTGACCATTGGTGTCTGGTAATTTGGAAAATCGGAGAACATGACGCTGATGGTAGTGAAAAAACCGCTGATGACCGTCCCGAAGATGAAAAAGGAGCAAGAATTCAAAGCTTCGTCCACATCCATCACACTAGACGAGATCTCTCTGAAAAGGATGAGGTTCTTGGTCATGGATTCAGAGTTGCAACTGGACAATCTTTGCCTTCGTATCATCTTGTTGAATGACTCTAGTAGACCACTGATAGCTAGGAAAGCGCTGTAGACTAATATAACAGACAATGAACAAGTGACGAAACTACAAGAATCGCTGGTAACAACACCTAACACAATAATCCAAGTATAAGTTGAGCTGTTTGAATAATATTCTAGAAAGGGAACGTGGAGCACTTTTAAGCAGTGATCCCACTCCTGGTATAAGAAATATACAATGATTATAACACAAATGGGAATGCTAGACAGAACCCATGTCATCAGTTCAATCTTTATAGTCTTGCTTCCCACAAATTTCTTAACAGACAATCGGCTTGACAGGTTGATAACGGTTTGAGTTGCAGAGTATATTTGTTGGCGCTTCATCACCAGAGTGATCATTGAAATATAACTGAATAAATTGAAGATGTAAAATGATATTTGGATGGCGTAACCTGGTAGCATTTTGTAAACATGAGTAAGGGTAAGTGTAATCGTAATTGTTTTGATCACAAAAAATGCAAGGCAATACCACTTTGCCATCATAACTTTAAGTTCAGACTTAAAAACTATCGGTTGTATCGGAATAGCCATAGCCAATGTTGCCTTGTAGATAAAATCAAACGCATTGTTGTTTCGCCTACACTTTATCAAGTGTTTAGAGCTTCTTATATGATGCGATAACTGTATTTCGGCATTTTTAACATCTTCGATAAAAGGTAATTTATTTATGTGGCATTCCTGAAACGACTTGTCTTTGATTTCAACGGAACGTTCATATACCATTTTGTATTTTAGGTTAATTTTAGAAACTGCTGTTAGTTTTAAATCCTCTCGTCATTTAAGATGTTCCAACCCTCTGGATACAGACTTACTTTGAAGTGAATAAGTCGCAACCCACATTACTGAAGAAGGCAAATACCATCTTTTTGATTCTCTCCGAGAATCAATATTTTGATTGAATATTCTTATGATATCCTTTTGAAAATGATGTAAGTAAGTATCATTCTATTATGGAAATCAAACTTACATTGATTTTTATGTATTGTAATATATTGAAGAAATTGTTTGTATTATCGATTCCACTTACCGAGGTGACTTATATTAAAAAAAAAAAAAAAAAAAAAAAAAAACCTTCTTTTTTTCCTTTTCAATATTTACTGTATAAAAAAAAAAGAGGACAAAATAAAAAGCTATCTAGCTCTTTAAGACCAATATAATTACTTTTCTTAATTTAATGTATTGATTATGTAGGAGGAAACGAAAAAGTTATGTTCCTATGACAATGTTTTGTGATCTGTTTCTCTAAGAGAAAGAATATCGAGAATATAAAAAACAAAACGCATATTGTCTTGCGTAATTTATTCATTAGAAAACTTATCAGGGAAGTTCCTTTTACGCTTATTCAAATACTTAACTTTTTATTTTCAGCTTTGAATATGAAACGTATTACCTCTATTTTACTATAGTCAAGGCCACCGACAAGTGGGGGAGGGAGAAGGTAAAGGGTGCTCTGAATTGGGGGAGCAGTCAAATGATCCAAATGGGGTCCATGATTTCTGGTCTGTATAATTTTTTTTTTTTGAAGGAAATCGTTACTAAAAATTATTTAAAAGATCCCAAGTCTCTTATTACCCAACATAAAAGCTGCAAATGTAGTTAACAACTCAATTTTCCCCCTCAAAACTGTGGATTTCGAAAAACGAGTAGCAGCGTGTGTAATTGCCATTTTTTTTTTATTTATTATTGTGCATTATTGAAAAGGGATTCTCTAAGGGTCCCTGCATGCAGTGGTGGCCCCAGGAAATGCCCGACAAGAGGGCTAGCCATCCCCGACAGGGGGACTGATAGGATTAGAACGGTCAGTGTCAATAATGTCACCAACTTTCAATTTAAAAAAAAATAATAATCTATACATTTTCCCTCTTAAAAATCCTCCCCCTCAAAAAAAAAAAAAAAAAAAAAAAAAAAAAAAAATATATATATATATATATATATATATATATATATATATATATATATATATATATATATATATATATATATATATATATATATATATATATATATATATATATATATATATATAAATAATAATAATAATAATAATAATAATAATAATAATTTAAAACATAACATTAGCTCAGTAAAATCTCTAGGTTGTTTTATCGGTAGTTTTTGCGTGTTGGTAATACTTGGAACGCACCTGCATGTGTTCCTTGATTCAACTATTTCATAATTCCTTTATTCTCCTTTGATACTTTGACAGTTTGACTTCATATTGAAATAAATAATTAACCATTCATATTTTGAGACCAAAGGAAGAAATCACCATTGATTAGGATAAACGCCATTTTGAAGGTATTGGTATTCTAATATATATTAATATATGAAGTATGATATGTTAACATAATTAGAGTTTTTGTAAAAAATCAGCATTTACCTCGGAAAATGTTTATGATGCTGGCGAAAATTCCTTGAAATTTAGAACATCGTCTTTGAGAAAAATACAGTTTTATGGTTTAAATGCTTGAAAATCTTATGAGGTCATCATCCATTTGTGATTGTCACCATGAAAACACAACCATAATCAGCCTTTACATTCCTGTAACTTTGAAATTTGCTTAAAAAATAAACATACAATTAACGTTTCTGTCACTCAAAACATAACTTACTTTCCAATCTAAACACAAAGTATTTTATCAATCCGCAACTCCTTGAAACGACATTTAAATATTAAATCCGACCATGAAGCAAACTCGGTAAATGCAATCTACCCTGATCCAAATATAATCTCATAAATCTTAGTTACAATGGAAAATGGTCTTTTATAAAATTAAAATTGATTAAGTTATTTTTAATAATTTTTTTTTTCAGTGGAGTGTTATTGCAGATTATTAACTACAACTGTTGAAAACAGCATTCTAAATTCGATTGATTTTCGTAGTTATTTTTTAAAAAACCCGTCGAAACTAATTAAAGCTAAAAAAATTTACATTAGTTTTTTTTACAGAATATGTGATATCCTTTTTACTTTCAATTACCCATGTGATTTCAAAAAAGTGATATAGAAAAAATGTCTGTCTCTGTGTGTCTGTGTTCAGCATAACTCCCAAACAAATTGACCTACGATGTTCAAATTTGGTGAGAGTGTTGGTGGTAGCCATGGAACCTACCATTAAAGTTTTCATCAAAATCGCGCATGCGCGTAAGGTAGCTGCCATTGAAAAAAATCATGTTTTTCAGTAATTGCTAAAAATTGGCTCTAACGATTTTGTTCAAAATCGCTGTGGTAATTAATGCTTCTTAAATTGTTCTAAACATCCCCACCTTCGAAATTCCCGTAAAAATGCTTTAATAGAGTAAAAAGTTGAAAAACAAAATGCTTTTAATGCTGAGTTTTCTTTAAAGGATAATATAAGGATAATATAAGAAGATTATATATATATATATATATATATATATATATATATATATATATATATATATATATATATATATATATATATATATATATATATATATATATATATATATATATATATATATATATATATATATATATATATATATATATATATATATATATATATATATATATATATATATATATATATATATATATATATATATATATATATATATATATATATATATATATATATATATATATATATATATATATATATATATATATATATATATATATATATATATATATATATATATAATGACCATTTCCTCTAAATGAATGATGAAAATATCAAACGGTAAATGACACAAATCCACATCAGTATTATAGTGTAATTGAAAGTTGTGTGATGTTCCACACCCCTAGTATATGTTCATCATTCGCTTAGAAAAATGGCCAGTTCTGCGATATATTTTCTGATAATTCTTATATGCATCTTTAAAAAAAAAAAAAAAAAAAAAAAAAAAAAAAATACTTTTTAACAATTCTTACAAGTGAAACTGAGGGGGAGGAGAAAAACGATTGTTGAATAGCTATGTTCAAGGAAAGAGAACTCTGTGTTGAAGGCATTCGTTTTTTTACTTTAACGTCGTTAAAGCATTTTTAACGAAATTTCCGAGTAGAGGATGTTTAGAACACCTTAAGAGACATTACCACAACAATTTTGATTAAAATCATTAGAGCCGTTTTTTAACAATTATTGAAAAACATGATTTCTTTTTTTAAGTCTGCTACCTTATGCGCATGCGCGATTTTGACGAAAACCTCAATCGTAGGTCCCATGTCCACCACCAACCCGCACACCAAATTTGACCATGATAGGTTAATTTGTTCTGGAGTTATGCTGACCAAAGACACAGAATTCATTAACAATTTTACAAGGATACTTTGAAGAGTATGGATTTTATTTTGATAACATAAAACGTCATGTCTAAGATGTTGAAATAAAATAATATTTTGTTGTATGGCAGGATTTTTTTAATAAGATAAATCTATACCATATTAATTCTATACCATGACTATATGAAATTTGAACAGGAATTATCGCACTAGTGCTATATAAAATAAAATAAAATAAAATAAAATAAAATAAAACAAAATAAAATAAAATAAAATAAAATAAAAATATTCTATATATCCAGTGGCAACACCACAAATCTATTTATCACGATGATTTGTGAAATTTTTTAGTTTTAATGTATGCATCAGTTAGAGGATGTACATAAATTACGTCACGCAAAATTTTGACTTTTTTGACACCGCCCTATCCTCATGTCACGTTCATCAACGTTTGATAGACCCCTCCCTAAAATGGCGCCATTTTGTCCGCTCCCTCATAAAAATAAATTTAATTGATTTTACCATAGACTTCTGTTTCTTTAGTTAAAAAAAAAAAAAAAAATGTATATTCAATGTAGGTGGTTCTTTTGAAATTAACTGCGATAAAATAAACTTCAACTTGTAGTAGATTAACTTCTGTTAAAGTGATTCGTGTTCAATTGATCTATTCAAAGGTTTGAAACTAAATTGTTTTTGAACTTCGAATTAAAAAGCAACTTTATTGAATTTTTTCCCGCAAAAGTGAATTTGATAGGCTATGAAAGCGATTGCTTCTCTCCTCCCCTCCCCCCCCATCTCCTTTCCTCGTCACGGGATGATCACGTTGGACATACACCCCTCCCACCCAACTCTGTGCTTGACGCAATTTATTACCCTTAATTTCGCACGTAACGTATGCTATTTTAAAATAAAAAAAAACATTGTATTCTCAGTGAAACTCAGAGTAATAAGACAAAATCTAATTGTATACATCCTATGATTATTTTTAACAAATTTCATATTTGGTGTATGCACAAGTCGGAGCCATTACTAAATTTTAAGTTTGGAACAAGCTCATACTTCCAGTTACATTCGAAAACAAATTTATTGATATCTGATTGGTCATTTTTTAAAAAAAAATTCACTTTGATTATATAAAAGTTGGTGATGTCAGTTTAAAAGTTTAATTTTCCAGTATCAGTCGAAGGAATAAGACGAATCTATTGAAAGACATAAGTTTTCCCCCGTGCATTTTCTGAGCATGCGTGTTTTTGAAGAAAACCCTATGGTCACGTTTAATGAATATTATTGACTTCTTCAAATTTGAAGGCTCACAATCCGTTTTGGTTTTTATGCTGACCTCAAACAGCTATACAGATATACCTTTTTTCACAATGGACTCTAGACCTTTTAAACCGTCGATATCACAAAAAAAAAAAAAAAAAAAAAAAAAAAAAAATGACGTATTTTTTTTTACTCCAAAGTAATATTTTCATTACCCTTTCACTACCCAAAGTAATATTTTCATTACCATTTCCCCTAATGGAATTTCAGAGATGAAATTTCCATTTAAAAAACTGTGTTACTTTCGAAAAATTCTATGTAGTTTAATATTTTCATATTATAAAAGAAAGTGTTTTACAATTTAAAAATAATTGAAGCAATTCCTTCTTTATGCGCATTAAATTATGTCTTTAGAATCCCAATGCTGATTTAAATCTACGTTACACATGTTTTACACATTAAACTGCCCAAATACTTTAAAGATGTAAATTTTGTTGCATTTTTAAAAATTTTATGTAAGTTTTACGAACCTCGACATAATCAAAACTTTTCGTTCTCATTACCATATGCTGAGGGAAAAGGTAGCACGTGTATTTAAAATTCCATTAAAACTGTCCCAGGAGTTTTGCAAAAGAAAAAATTACTTTCGTGCATTTTTGAATTTTCTGATTAATATTTTTATTGTAGGCTTATCCGAATCTAGTTGTTTGGGTTACAGCTGTTACCTTCTACTTTCTTGGAACCGTAAAAAATGTCCATAACCCTAACAAAACCTCTAAGAATTTATTATTTCTTGCTTCAACGTTTCGTTTTTAATTAAACTAAATTGGTTGTTTATTTAAAGTTTTTAATTTAGAGTTTTATATAAAGAAGACGCTTCCAAACCTGAAATGTTAAAATGCTATATATTTTGAGATAATATAACCTAAGATTTGAATTTTAAAAATAAAACTAAATGCTGCATAATCTTTAAAAAAATATATCATGGCATTGTTTTCTTTCGACTCTAAGGTATTAAAATACATCGCATGCAAAATATATTTGCTTAGTTTTATAATATTGTATTAATGGAATTGTGAGGAAACTTAAAAATCTTTATTTATACACTCTTTTAAATGACTGGGAGTTGCAGTATTATTAGATATCTTTCATAATCTCGAAAGTATATTTTTGGTGAAAGAATAATTTTAGGTATTTATAATTTTAAATAAAATACATAATGTTTTAAAATATTAACGTTAACCCTAAAATTTCAACCTTAAAATATCGGAATGTTTGGAGAAAGAAAGGGACGCATTTAAACACTACCAATATTCTACAAGATCTATATTGATTTATTTTCCATTAAAATTTAAAGTCATCCATGATTTTATTGGGATTCGAAATACCTTCTAATAAATTTAAATAAAATATTTAAGACACAGCAAAAAAAACAACACGACTACGCCTCTTTTACAAATTATATATCAATACAGAATTATAAGCAATACAGAAATGAAACAATTATTTTTTAAATAGTTAAGGATTTAAAAACACCAAAAGGCATTTTTTTTTATTTTTTAAAATTCCTAATACTTCTCATATAAAATATATTTTCCCATAAAATTTTCTATGTTAGTGTACTCTAATAAAAGCAGACCAAGTTGATAAAATTAAGCGAACCAAACCCTGAAAAGCTAATAACTCTAAGAGTCTACCCATCCTTTAAACTGAATATTTTATCACTGTTTGGCATCTCAGAGAAGTTTGGAGGAACTACTGGATATGTTTGAATTTTTTATTGAAATATCCTGTCTCGAAAATCGATAGCTTGAAAGATCCACCAGCGAACGATTTCGCTTCTAGCCAAACCGTTAAGTAAAGGTTGGGTGGTTTGCAAACGAAGTGAACAAACACAAAGAAAGAGCAGCTTCAGAATGGTTGGTCTGTGTTTCTATTTCTTCAGTTTGACCTTTCGCGCACAGTACACTAATCAATATAAACTGAAAATCCTTTCGGAATGTTTAGTATGTGCACTATTAAATTTATTTTTTATATTTCATATCATACTCTACTTATTTATTCTATCAATTTGATGTAAGCACAAAAACTTTTTTAATTGCACGACGATGGCTTGAATAAAATGGTTGTTTAAAAAACATCTGGTCTAATGGACAATTCTCACATTTAATTTTTTTTTATTCAGTTCTAAATGTTTCGAAAAGGCTATAAACACAAAAAATTTTGCTCACTGCTCTTTTTTTTCTTCTTTTTTTTTTCTTTTTCTAATTTGCAACCTAAGTTCGCTTGTTAGATTGTAGCAGAAAACGACACATTAGGCTCAAATCAAACTTCATTTCACTTCATCTGAAACAACTTGGATGGACAGAAACCTCACGATAACCATAGAAACGGAAGGATGTCGTGACGTCACAGCTATAGCGGGTCGTTTTGATCGGACGAGGTTTTAAGGCATTTTCTTTTCTTAATATTTCAATGACTAGTTTTTTTAAAAAGAATTTTTGTTTGAATATTTGGAATCAAAAAGAAAATTCTTCATAAATATAAACTAATTTCACTCGTTTTTAAAAAATGAAGTATTTAGTAAATTATGATTGTTGCTAAAAATTTCCAATTTTGTGATAAGTCAATCGAAGCAATTTCTTGGAAAACTTCAAAGAATTCTAATTTTCTCTTAGTCAACTCTTAGAACATTTTCTAAGAATTTATTGATCTCTGTAGTTTCTCATAAAATAAATGTATAGAAATACCACATTTATGTAGCAAAGTTTTCTTCATAAATCGATCAATAACCCAGATACCACGTAGCACAGCAGTAATGGACAATGTAGGAAACAGGGGTTATGAAAGATTGACCAATCCTGACCGAAATTCGAATATCTTTCCAAAATAGACTTTTTTTTTTAACAAATAAACAAGTCAAAAATGTTTCAAAACATATTTCTTGCCCCCCCCCCTCCCTCTCCTTCTTTTTTTATCAATAAAATATTTCAATTTTAAAACGGTGAATCAATATTTCAAAGCTTCGATTATATTTTATCCAGCACTGGGCGTGATTGGCCAAAATCGGTAACAACGGCCGGTTTATAATGGTCACCATCAGGATCGCCCGATGTCGAGCGATATTGACCAGCGTTGTTGTGCTATTGGAGATTGTTCTACTGCCGCAAATATTCGACAAATACCAAAATTTGATAATCCATTTCCTAATATTATATAATATAATATTTGTCGGTGGAACATTTGAGTTTCTATTGTAAAAAAACTATCTCATTTAACATTTAATGATTTAATTTGACTTTAGTTGGATTTTCTAAATGTTGCTTTAAGTTACAGCGGTTTAACGTAACATTTCTAAACGTATACATTAACACATAATTGCAAAAGCAACTTCAACATTTTCTTCTTTCATCTTTTTCAATTTGGATGTTTTTGAAATACCCTGTATAAAATAGAGAGAAACGATAGGAATATAAAATTTTCATAAAAGCATTTTCTGTACAACCTGCTTTACTTAGTTTTAGATTAAACTGTGAAATAATAATGTGAGTGCATTATTATAAAAGTTAGTAGCATTATAACATGGTTCAGAAACTTCAAAGGGTAATAGAAATAATGCTTTCTGTGAGGTATTACATAAAGGTTGCAATGTCTGGAAATACAAATAACTTTCGAAAGGATCAAATATATATAATAAAAGGAGTATTTGCAGAGTCAATTTTTGCTGATGGCATTTCATTAACAGTGAAAAAAAAAATCAATTACAAATGTGTAGAATGTCCTTGATTTAGTCTAAGCTTTTCTTACTTGTAATAAAAACTTTATTTGAAGTCTTAAGACGTAAGTTTGTTGATATCCGATATCCAGATCAAATGGGGACAATTCGCAAGAAAGAAGAGTAACATTCATACTTACTAACAAAACTAATACTGTAATGCAAAAAATTTAGACAATGACGTCATTCGTCTTTAAAATTTAAAATTGTTATAGTACAGTTGCAAAAGTCTTTAAACATAGACAAAAGCTCTTTTAAAATACTATAAATCAAAGCACAATTGTTTGATTTGCTACAATACTATTTTATGGTTAAAACTTAAAACTGCTTATTGCAAAAGTTTAAACGCGATCTCGAATTTCTACGATTTTTTTCTTCTTTCTGCCTAGGCAAATTTAAAAGAGATGACGTCATAGACTTCGACTATTCAAGTTGTGCAAACGATGACACTTCATAGTCTTATATACAGCAAGCTAAACAAATTAAAGCAGATGAAGTTATGAAAATTTGGCATTTGCAAGCTGAAGAGAAGATTATTTCGGAATTTTCGGCTACTACTAATCGACCAAAGAAATCTATTTAAAGAATTGTATGTAATGGATGAAAATACAAGGCTAAAACCTTGGCTGGATGGCCAATTGTGACGATTAAATACAATGAAAGTCAGATCTCTGGTGAAGACTGGTGAATCTCTCTCTCAGAAGACTGGTGAGTGCCAAACAAATGACTGTTTGCCATGTTCAAATGTCATCGGGACGTACAGTTTCAAAGGAAACAATTCTTAGAAAAATGTCAGAAACAGGAACAATGGTTCATTGCAAAATGAAAAAGAAACTAACTCTAAATCAACATCATAAGTCTCAAAGAATGTTGTTGGCCAAAATCATATGTTAAATGGACCGTAAGGGCAATCAATGATATTTAGCGATGAAAAAAATGGAATCTGGAACATCCAGATGTCTGGGTATCGTACTGGGATAACTTGCACAAGGGACCTCAATATTTTTTTAACGCAGTGGTGCCTCGATAATGATTGGGTAGCCATTTACTACACTGGATAGGTGTCTTTGCACTTTATCAGTAGTTGACAAACATCACAACATTTTAAAGCCAAAGATACACTTTATTTTAATAAAAACATAAAGTTAAATAACCTCAATGTGTGTACCATTGTTAGCAATACATTTAAGACTTCTTGTTTGGTCTAATTTTTCATTTCCTTTTTTTTTTTTTTTTTTTTTTTTATGGATTCTTATGGACATTTCAGAGTATTGAATTAAGTTTTTCTCACATTTAAGACGTCATTTAGTGCTAAATTGAAAATACTTTACACCTTTACTTTTGTGACTTTCGTTGGAAGAAATGATAAATTAAGCTCCAGTCTTGTGTGTGTGTGAAATAATAACGTTTATTTCTAGTCAAATAATAAGAGCAAAAAAGAACACGTCTCTAAGAATATCTATACACTAACCCACAAGTGGAAAAATTTGCATAAACATTGTTATAGTATCTGGAGTAAACAGTTAAATATTCCCAGACTGACAACCTATTTCACATTGCATATTTGTCATGCATATTTTTTAACAGTTTCTCTGTCCTATATAAGCCAAAGTATTAAAATGTTTTCTGTCTAGTTTTTGAGTTATACAAAACAACCCAACATGGGATAACATTTTATCTAGAACCTGTATCATCCATATTACCTTGATTATTAATTAATACCAAATTTTCCTAGTTCCTTTAAATTCTTTTAGAGAAGGAGTAATATGTTTACGTGAATGGATACACACCAATATCAGTCTGATTTTTTATACGTTAATGACGCTTGAAATTCAAAAGCCATTTAGCACTGAAACACTATAACATCACTTTCAAAACAAGAAATATTAAAATTTTTACGACTTTTTAAACGACTCAAAAATTATATATAACTTTTTTGATAGTATGATATTTAAACTGAAAACTAAACTCAGTGACGTAACTGTTCCGTGGGGGGGGGGGGGCTTGTTCTGCTATCCCCAATCCAGCTTACTTGACCACGTGTCCCAGGGGGCCATACAGCAATGTTCCAGTCAAATGGTCAGTTTAACGCGGAACCCCCCAGTGTGCAGTTCCCAAGCATGCTTGGTGCTCATTTAATCGACCCACTTAAGGAATGAAAGGCTGATTCAACATTGCCCAGACCGGGGATTGAACCGCGAACTTGTGGCTTGACAGTGCGATGCGCTACCACTGCGCCACTGGGCTTACGAGATTTACAAATATGTTATTTATTTAAAAGTTTTTGGACCTAATATCTACTTTAGTTCGATAGAGTAACTCTGTCTGAATGATGGTGGATTAAAAAGTATTCTTTTAAAATTATTTACGATCACTGTTTCTTATCACTCATAACGAGGTGTTAGAAACAATTCCCCTGTTTACGAGTCTGAGATACGGCAGTGCACCAAACAGTCTGTACGTCTGCATATATACGTATTTACACTCTAACTTATGATCTAAACTTCTCAATTGTTCAGTCATTATTGAATTTATCCTTTTGTTAGTTGTTCCTTCACGCCAACATTTCGCATTTGCATGTTATTGAAATTAGAATTCACGCCAATGTGCATCTTGCAATTAGATATGATCCATTAAACCATTTCAAATATATTTGTAACTTTCATGAATAAATTCATTTGAACTGAAAGAACTATTGAAACAAACACACTCCGCCCTATAAATGCTTAATTATAATCCACACATCTCATTCTCGTCTCATTTTTAATCACTTTATTACACATTTCTACTATTTTCCTTTATCCTTACACTATTGACGAATCCGGATTGTGACTCGGAGTTTGTTTCTATCCGGAACAAAGGACGGTCTCGGTGAAAGCTTTTCTACAAACCAACCTCAGTACCTTTGCATTCGGGAATCCATGCAATCGATTTATTGGCGAGGAAGGTCCTTAATTAAAATCCCAACTCAGAGATTATTTGAAATCAGGAAGGAAATTACTCCCACGGCTTCGAAGCCTTTAGAATTGTTTGGCATGTGTTTGAACGCAAAGTGGTAAGAAAATGCTCCATCTTCCTTAAGTTGCTATACATTTTAGATAATAGTCGAAACCAGTATTTTTTAGCATTTCTCTGCATCGAAGCCTTTAGAATTAATCGTAGTTCCAATTAGAAGACAATTGTCTTGATTCCTTTTATAAAAGCGATGGAATTTATTAGTGGTGGGACATTAACAGAATCATTGCAATCATTGGTCTTTGAAGTTAGACAGTAAGAAGTTGTAACTCTTTTGTTGTATGTTTTTTGATTTTACATATTGATCCAATTAGAATAGTTTTGACCGTTATAAATCCTAAATAGCACCTTTTACATAAAACTGTTTATCAGTTTTAATGTATGATAGCCGGTGTAGAATGTTAATGTTACAGAATAATTCTTGCTTCAATTTTTGTTTTAACGGGAATAAAAATCATAGATATGTAGGGGAAGGTAGGCATAGAGGAAAAAAAAAAGCCAGAGTCGTTTGCAGCTGTTACATGACATGGTAAAAACCATTTCCCTATTTATTTTAAATTCTATGTTGACTTCTATGAGTGGTGAACTTTGTCTTACGTCTGGTATTCTCCAAGAGTAAGTTTATTTATTAAAATAAATTTGATCAAAATTTAAATAAATTTCAACTTGAGTTTATTCATGCATTCTTTAATTTTTCAGTGGTGAAAGTATCTGATTTTTAATGGTCAACGTAAGGATAAACATAAGGGTGTCACATAATAATATAAATGAGTCCATAACAGGACTGTTTACAAACGAAGGTAAAATAACTCGTGTCTTGAATGTGGAGGCAGTTAATAGTAAGGTCGAATATACTGGAAGGAACATAGTGAGAAACTTTTATTTACAGTATACCCCAATATCCGTATATTATTCTGCATTATATCCTGTATTTTTTCTTAACTATTGAAATATCTTTTTTAGAGAAACTTTTTACCGAGAGTTGCTTATTAGAAAAGTATTGAAGATCAAAGTAAGCAACTACGTATAAAATTATATGGTTTCCCATATAATTTTATACGTAGTTGCCTATTTTCTAATTCAACATAATTTGTTGCTATACATTTCTAACTCCACATAATTGACGTATGAAGCAATATGGTGCCCCATAGAATTATTTAAATTTACGAAAAACATAAATGGACCATTGATTAGTATTTTTTAATAAATTGTTGATATTTTTTTCATTAATGTCCCAGTCAGCATAGTTTGTACACATGAAAGAAAATCGGACCTACGTTTATGGTTTTCGAAGGCTATGAAAAAGTTGCGTAATGATTTCATGAAATCAAAGAGTAAAAAAACGAAGGAAAAGAACATTTGCTATAAGTGTAAAGAAATAAAGAAAGACAAATTTAGCAAAAATACAAAGTGACAGTTATATTGATTATGAATTATCTCTAAAATAAAATACCAAATGCTTTTATTGTGGTTACTTATAGTCTTATTCAATAGAGTAGTTACGATGCATGGGTGAAAGTTAGAAAAAAAAAATTACGGAATTTTTTTTAGGAAGTTGGGTAATAAAAAGTAAATAGTAGTGAAGAAAACAAAGGCTCTATTTAATGATGTGTTAATAAGGAAAACAAGTTACACATCAAACATTTCAAAAACCAACCAATTCACTTCATCAATTAAACTTGCACTAATCAAATCAATTAAACCTTTGTTGGGAAAAAAAATTGTAATAACAAGGTGTCCAGCAATATTTCTGATAAAAATTCAAGCATGCTTCAAGGTTCATCCCAAAAATTTTCAAGGACCCCTTTTACAACCAATTACTTCCTCTATATTTTCAAAATTTATTCCACCATAATTTCAAAATTTATTTCACTATATTTTCAAAAGTATATAATAGTGTGTTGAGCTAATTTTAGAGCATAACCCTCTGCGCGTCCAGGGAATGAGTGAAATTGTTTTCCCTACAATAATTTTTAAATTATGTTTCTGATTCAAATATATAATTTTTTTTTAAAATTTTTTTTTTTATTTATTTTATTTTAAATGGGTTTTAAACTATTATCATAATAAAAATATTAAACAAATATTTTATTTTAAATTTTATATATCAATTTAAAAATATTGTGTTTTTGAATTAAGAAATAGCTAATAATCATATTATAATTAGATTGTTATTTTGAAAATGGATGAGAGGATTTTTTGCGGACGTCAACAGAAACCTAGGTGACACCTAAACGGCGTCTCAAGAGTAGCTGCTTTAAATCGGCTTAAATTACCACTAAACCAAAGTAAATATCGACAATAGTGGCCACAATGCCGACGCAAATTACGGCAATTACATTAAAGTAACAATCGGAAAAAATGACGATCATACCAACATAAATATCAGCATTAGAGCCCAAAATATATAGGTAGAAATTTCTGTAATAGAGGCGATTATATCGATGTAATACTCAACGAGATTGACTATCATAACCACTTAAATTTCGACGATAGATACAACTATAGAGGCACAAACCTTTGGAATATTGGCTATTATATCGACGTGACACTCGCCAAAAATGAGCATCACAATAGCGTATATAAGTGATATCGTCCCCCATAGTAGCGTAGTCTGCAAGAGCATCAGTGACTATTATATCTGTGTAACATCCGACGAAAATGATCATGGTACAACGTGATTTTATGTTCCGCTTGAATTCTGTGTTAACTGTTGAAATCGTGAACTCAAGTGGAAATCTTCTCACTAAGACACTTCCGTAATTGTTCGTAATTTGAAATAAAAAAATTTACTAAAATCCGTAAAAATATTGAAAACTTTCACCCACGATACGATGAAAGGAGTGCAACAAGCGGGCACACTGAAGATGAAAATTATGAAAACCCTCCATTGTGTGCAATATGCGCCGATGGTTATGTTTTAGTATAGCAGTTGAAATTTTTTACTATATTTCATTTCAATAACTTTATTGTTTTAATAAATTTATTTTTAAAATAAAATTTATTTTAATTAAAGAAATAACTTCCTTATTTGATTTTGAAAAGAGTTTTCGCATTCCCCCTCTTAATATACTGTTTTATTCTTTTTGGCTGGGTGTAGTAAGGTATATTGCTCTCACACTGTTTTTAACATATTACAAATCCGTTATTCTTATGATAAAACAATATTAAAAAAAATCTTGTATTGCAAATCAAACAAAAATAAATAATAATATAACAAGTTGTCTGTCGGTGTGTCTGTCTGTGGATCGATAGAAAGCTACTGGAAATTGGAGTAAAGCTCTGAAATTTTCAACATAAGTAGTTTTGAAATTTTAATTGTGCATATTACAAATTGTATTAGTTATTTTTATGTTAAAATTTTAATTAGTTCTTTTTTTATTAATTTTTTTCACAGAGTGACTTCAACTAGAGAAACAGTTCTGAAATTTTAAACATAAGTAGCTTTAGCCTTCTAATTCTAGTTTTGAAAAACAGAATTAAAATATTTTTTTTAGTTAATTTTTTTAAAATTAATTAACAAATAATTTACAAAAACGATTTCTAATAGAGCTACAGCCCTGAAATTTTCAACATAAGTAGTTTTGGCCTTCTAATTGGACTTTTGCAAAACAGAATTTTAAAATTTTATTTGAATTTTTTTAATTAATTTTTTTAGTTAACTAACAAATATTTTACAAAAGGATTTCTAATTGGGCTATAGTTCACAAACTTTCAACATAAGTAGTTTTGACTTTCTAATAGGACTTTTGACAAAATTAATGTTAAAATTTTAATTTGTTTTTAATTAATTTTTTTAATTATTATTTTCACAAAAAGCGACTTCTAAGAGGCCTAGAGCTCTGAAAGTTCAATTATAAGTAGTTTTGGCTTTCTAATTTTGCTTTCACACACACGGATTAAAAAATTCTAAAGGAGTGTAGTATTATTGTATTTACGGGGAATTTTTTTTTTTGCTTCTCGACAGAGGAGGGGCTATTAAAAATTTACGTAGCAATTAGATTTTAGTGAGTGAAGCGATCATACGCTTACGCAGCAATGAACCTTTCAGCGAGCTAAGCAAACCCATGCTTGCATAGCAATGAACCTTTTAACGAGTGAAGTAAGCTAGTGCTTATGCATCAATGAACTTTACAGCGAGCTCGATTTTGCGTAGCGATGAACCTTCTTGCGAGCGAAGCGCCAAAAACTGGGACCTATCCACCAGTGACGGAGTTCCGCAACGCGGGGCCTCACAGCTAGCTAAAATATTGCACATGGTAAATATTTGGTCACGAAGTACGGGTATTCAGCTAGTTTTTTTTCCTTCAAAATATGATCATTTACGCCAAGTAGAAAACAAAGTAAACTTTTAGATTTGCAATACATAAATGGTTCAGCAAAGATTGAAACCATTAGGAATAAATAGAGAACAAATTTAAACTCGCAGAAGTATTTTCCTTTTTTTGCTCGATTCCATTTAACTTATGCAATTGTTTTTATATAATTTTACGGCTAAAAACACATTTAAAAAAAATAATTCTTGTTGTGCATGGAAAATTTGAGACCCATCAATGGGTTGTCACAACACATAGTTTAAAAATTGCTTTTCTAAGCTATTAAATTTGTTTCTCTTATTTTCACAGAGTAAATTGGGTTTGTGTGGAAGCATCCTGAATTATATTGGAACATTCAACAAGGCAATCGATTTTTAAATTTATCAGTGTTAGTACAGATGTCGTTTTATACGAACGTGTCGAAATTTCATGTCAACCAAAAGTGAAAAACACATGTGTTGAGTGTAAAACTCTTAAAGGCGAGTAGAAAATTTGGTAGTTTCGTAATAGTACATTTTGTAACAATTTTCATTTCAATAACTTTATTGTCTTATTAAATTAAAAATTAATTTAAAAAATCTTTGGAATTTGTTATTAAAAAGATATTTCGCATTCTCCCATTTGATATCCTGTTTCATTCGGCTGGGGAAAAAAAGAAAAAGGAAAAAAAAAAAGAAAACACGTTTTAAGTGAAGTATCGTAATTTCTCAGAAATCCATCCGTAACAACGTTAACAATTTTATAGTTTGCATTTTCAAAGTGGTTCCCCCGAATTTGAATAATTTTACCATTACCCTCTGTGTTTTCTTTGCCTGATCTTTCGTATGCTCTTTCATAGTGCACGTGTTTCAGTACTGGCCGTAAAAAGCACTTCGGAGTTCAAATTCTTTTACTGTGCTCTCTCTCTCTCTCTTATCGAATTGGGTTTTTCTCTAAAACAACTCAGATAGCAAACAAAACTTTACGCCTTTTATTTTGAAACCAGAACCCCTATTTTTCCACAGAATGTTTTGTTCAGGTATTGTTTTAAAAAGTGTCGATTATAGAATCCCAAAATATGCGGGCTGGGTCCAAACTGTATTCAATGAAGTGTCAAAACCAGAAAAGTTGAAGATATATTTCTTTAGAACGTTTTATAAGTGTTAAAGAACAAAAGAACTGTTATGGCTAATTGCCATGAAGAAACTATTTTTTAGGTATAACCTTTCATAAATCAAGTACATTTTGAATTTGTTTTGTTGGGTAATTGATAATAGTTTGACCAAAATGCTCTTTTGTGCTTAATTTTGCAGGATTTACGGCTCTGTTTAGTAAGTTTGTTGAAGAATGAAACAGTTTGCTTTTAATCTAAGCACATTAAATGTTGTTTTAATTTTTAATAAAAATCATAAACTTTTCAAAAATTACTTGAAACGCGGTTATTAATCAATCCCTGATGATAGCAGCGTTCTACACAATATTTTATTTTTTATGCAATTTTAGAAATACTTGACCTTATCAAAATAGGCATAAATAAATATTATTTATAAATGATGTGAATAAAGGATTATTTATGGACTGCAAAGTTTTGAAAAGATTGATAACCAAGCACTTGGAGCACACACAAAAAGTATGCATCTTTTTATTCTCATAATGCCTACTAAAATATGTTCTCGTTTAATAAACGAGAATCTATAATATTGTTTCTTATTAAATATTTCTGTCAGAAATAATATATATTCTAACTTTAATTATTTCTTTTTGTTGTAGCATTAATTGGAGAAAAAGGTCGAAGAGAAGTTTCAATAACTTAAAAGTGACGTTGAGAAAATGCAATTAAAAGGTTAGGAAATACATAAAGGCGAATTCAAATGTTTTGTCTCGTCTGAGAATTTTGTTATCTATTCACTTGTTACTAACTTCTATCTAATTAATTGTTATCTATTTAAAAAAAGTGGGCTTAAAACCTTCCTTCAACTTGGTTTTTAATTATTACAGAATGCTTTTCAATGGAAATTCATTATGGCGCACTTTATAGTTAGCAACAAGCAAAACATAATTTTCCCTCATAATAATGCTTCATGAAATTTGTTAAAATATTTATATGAATTTAAATATTTAGCTCAAAATGTTAACGAATATTTTCAATTAAAAATTATTAAATAATACAATTTCACAAGTTCATTGTAAAACATTTTACTTACCAGTAATCATGGTATACCTCAGCAAAAAAATATCTAAAACACGTTATTGTTTTACTTGCAATTGAAAATATTTCTTCAAATTCTTATTATTGACAATACCATACAAAATAAAAATTATTTGAAATAAAGTTAAACTTTATAGGTCGAAAGAAAAGCGTTCTTATATGTGTGTGTATGTTTCTTTTTAATGAAAATTACAGTTTTGTTTCGATCTTAATGACATTTTTCACACTTGATCTTCGAAACAAGTGAAAAGTACTTAGCTACATGAGATTTTGAAAGCTCTCACCATTCACTCTTTTCAACCCCTAACGGGTTGTGATAATGAGATTTAATGAACCAATTAAAATTGGATATTTTTCTCCAAATGTCTTGACTAATCCAGATAATTGGGAATACAATTCCGTTGAGATGTTTTGTTGGTAAGGTGGTGAAATCGAGGTTCGGGTGTGAGACCTACTATTCAAATTTAAACAGGATTCTTTTCCTATAAGTATCTTGTCTAACCCTGATTATTAGGAACACAATTTCATCCAGTTGTTCTATTTCTAAGGTGCAGCAATCGAGTTTAGAGATTAAAAGTGGAGGGGAGGGGGGGGGGGGGGGAAGAATTGAACTTTCCTTTGCTATTTGGTTTATTCTAAAGAAAATCAGGAATTTGTTCTAATTAAAAAAACATAATTAAAAAATATTGATACTAACTATAAAGAATATATATATATATATATATATATATATATATATATATATATATATATATATACACATTCAATATATATATATATATACATGTATAAATCTTATAAAAAGTAGTGTCCATGGATGTCATATATAAAACGCTGCAGAGAATTATTTATTAATTTTAAATTTAAAATAAAAAGTTATAAAATATAAGTAACATTACTTTTACAACTGGTTGAGTATTATACAAATTAAAAAGAGAAAAAAAGGATTTTTGTAAGATTTTCGAATACAATAATCTAACTATGTTTATTTCTAAAAATAACCTAAATAAATGAGAATATAACTGAGTGGGGTGTCACCTGATGCAGAATAAATTGTCCTATTTTTTTCATTTCTAATATTATAAACAATTGATGATACGGATGTGACAAAACGATAGTTTTTTTGCATGTTGTGAATTCTACGTTAAATTTTATTTCTTGATATTTGCAAAACTAAGTTATTTCATCATACATCACAGATATTTCAACAATTATTTTATAAATTTTATTGATAATTTAAACTCTATTGAGTTCCATGGATTGATATCTCATTTCAACCGTTTCTCTGTCAAGTCCAATAGTTTGATAAAACTTTTTATAAATAACTTAGTCTGTAGCTTGTTCTTTGCATCTAGACAAAACACCGGATTTCTTTATCAAAACAGTATATTACTACCAAATGAAAGGATTTAAAGAAAAAATTTTTGGTGTCCAAGGATGTCCCCTATTGCCCTGGTTACAGACATAAACCTTAAACTAAAGTTAACAAAGCACTTAAGCTGGACTTGTAAGTGTTAGAAATATATTCTAGAAATATATTTCTTAACATAAAAATGTAGTCTAAAGAATTTTAAGCTCGTTTAATTTATAAAATGAAGGGGACATGGGACACTTTTGCCAAAATTCTTTAGTTTTGCCAAGAATTAAATAAAAGTTGGCATAAACATAGAAGATGTGAATTTAAACAAAACAACAAAATTTGAGCAGATAATATAAAATAGATAGTAAATTATTGAGAAAAATGCATTAAAATAATACGAAATTTTAATTTTTTTCAAAATGCTCCTCGCGACACAATATTTTGACGAACATGAAAGAAAAATTTGAAGTTGTTTATCAATATATTATAAACATTTTCACACATGCTTTTATCTTTAGGTGCAATAGTTGAACAGAAATAAAATTTCAAACTTAGCGCTTGTGATTTCTCATTAAAAAATGCACATAATTCAAATTCCCAACACGAAAAAAAAATATAAAAAATTATGTGACATAAAAAAGCATGTGTAAATTTCTTTATAGTACATAAAAAATTATTAATACAAAAAAATTAGGTGGATTTATCAAAAACTGAATCGCAAGGAGCTTTTCGAACATAAGTAAAATGGGAAAAAGCGAAGCTGAGAAAAACGCATTTTTAGCCTTTGCCAACAAGTGTGCGATGCGTTAAAATAGTAAGTTAAAATAAAGATTTTACCACTTAAAATCATCGGATTTCAAAAATTCAAACGCGAAATTAAAGCTAGTGGCATAAGCAATTTTTATAGAATGAAAACAAAAAACGTCATTTTTGGTGATTTCAGTGTCCCATGTCCCCTTCATGGTAAAAGTCAAAATAGTAAGTGGTGACGTTAAATGGACGTGATATTTCACTGTTTGGGAGTAAAATTTGATTAACAATTAAAATATTTTATTGCAATTTGAAACTGCAATTAATTATGTATGTTATGCTAAAGTTGTTTATACTCAAAAAAGTGTTTTTATTAGTATACTTTTTGTAATAAACACCACAGTTACAAAAATTCCTGATTTTCCATAAAATGACCCATTTATGAAATTTGGCTTTTGAACAGTTCAATACTGGAATACTTCTTAGCAAAATACTAAATAAAATTATAACTGTCATAGAGAAAGAATGTTCGAAAATTTCTATATACAAGAAATACAAAAAAGTTATTCCATGAAATTGTACATTTCAATAACTAGATATTTTCTAATAGTTCAATAAAAGAAAATAATAGTCTCAGAGAAAGAATATAACACAAAAATTATAATACTTTAAAAGAATTAAGTAACAGAAGGTAGGCATCAACTTGGTAAAGAAAAAAAAGTAGCCAATGAAGAATTATTTTTCATACCACCGGAATAATATTTTAAATAAATTGTGCGAGTAGCTTGGAAGAACATTTTGACACGAAACATATTCTTCCACTTTTTTCAGAATATAGAAACATACAATAAGAATTGATAAGAGAGAAAATCTTCTACATTGAAACATTGCTTGGTTTAAATTAAGATATTCTTCTGTCAACGAACCTATTCATATAATAGTCACTTTCTTGGCCACTCATTTTCATTCTGTACTTCCTTCCATTTCACTTAATTCGAATTCATTTGTTACGGTCGCAGAGGAAGGCGGCCATTACTCATTGTTGATTATGACACGGAACATATTTTGTGGTAGTTTCGATTGTCAAGGTGGACCATTAATAAGGAGTGAAATATTTGGTAATTGCGCTCCGCCATTGATTCATTACACTCACCGGTATTATAAATGGGGATATGTCCCAAGACTCTTGCTTTTCCATCGCGATTTCGATTATTTGTAATACAAGAAGTCAGATTGGGGGAATAATTATTTTGTTATAACAAGAAAAATGGCAACGATTACAAATCGTTTCACTTTGCAACAATTTTATCGTTTGCAAAAGTTTGTGATTATTTATAATAAATTCTAAATATCTTTTCGCATTTGATTTTTGCTTATTCTGCGAGTCAAAAAGAATTTAATCTCGAATAGATTTGCAATATTATACGATATGAATTTTTATTTTAAAGAACATTAATTCTATCTTAGAAATATATAATCCATTAAGATGAAACGAAATTATTTAGACAAGTAAGTACTTTAAATTATTTAACTTGGTATGATAAATATTTCGCAAGTTGACTCGCTTTCAAAAATTATTGATTTTGTGTTATTTTCTTATGTTTTAGATGTTAACATATATATAATTTTCTTGGAGTAATTTTTCAATAATTGCTAATTACTGAAAAGTTGTATAGACTTCTTCTAACAAAAAAAAAAAAAAAAAAAAAAAAGTGAATACAACAATACTGAATAGAACTTTGGACAAAGATTTGATGATTAGTATATAGTACATTTGTCAAAGTTTAGTATTTTTATAACTACATTGCATAATCAATTGTGACTTCAAAAGGGTAGGAGAGTAATTATACCTCTTTATATAAGAAAAGTCTCTGCCTAACATGGACTTCTTCTGAACTAACAATACCGTTTTTATAGTAAAAGCTATTCAAAATAAATTAATGATTATATTTTTTCTTTTTAATTTAAAATATATAGTTAATGCATATTTTTATTTATAATTATTATCTATTATTGAAGAACATCTAAATATAAACGGGTAAGGTATTGTACTTCTACCTGTGTCCAGAACTAAAACATAAAGATAGAAAAACTTTTAAGTAATATTTATTTAAAAAAAATAAATAATAATAACTATTATGATGTACCCACTTATAGTGGCAAAATACGTAGAATAAAATCGAATAGAATTGTCCGAAGAAGGTTACATGTACTTTTCAACTTAAATACTTTTGGTAATTACAAGCTGGAGTAAAGTCCCTCCTTTACCATGTTGCTTTAAAATATTATTAAGTATTATCATTTGATGGAAGAGATTTGATATCCCCTTCATTCTTTCCACATTAGATAAAATCGAATTGGGAAATAAATGATGATCGTGGACCATTTGAAGAATAGAACAAAGTTACTATTTCTAAAATAGATGGGAAACAAGAATTGTTGAAAATCATCCATAAAATTCAATCTCTTAACTGTATCGAAAATTCAATCAGATGGGAACTAAAACTGTCGATTATAATATTTTTTTCTTAACTAAAATAAAAATAAACAATAATTTTTATAACTTTTACGTATTTTGGTATTATCTTCCTTAATAAATGAAACACCTAAAAACAATTAGAATAAAATTTAACCAAATATTAATGAATGTACTCTGAAAAAAGCTGAAAAGAACATTAAGTACATTCGAAATTTTATCACTTCATTTTACTTCTAACAAAAATTAGAGTTATGTTGTATGAAGTTATCATATAAAGACTTTTGATAAATCATTAAAAAAAAACATTTTCGCATATTGATTTATCAAAGAGTGGCAATATTATTTTAATTAATTTTATTTTGTAATTAGACAAAACTACAAAAGGTTACTATTTTATTTCGATGCTTGGATATTCGTAGAATGATTGCTGAAAACTCATCGCATTATTTCCTGCTCAAATTTTCTTAGTTTAAAATATTCTATTCTTCTATTTTTTAAATAAAACTGGAACACTCATTTTTGAAATGCTCGTAATACCATTGCAATCGAAATGAAAGACCGTGAATTGAAGTGAAATCAGCTTTCAAAGGTTTTCTTTTGAATTTGAAACCTACTTCCCCGCCTGAATGTCGAAAAATATATTTGTTTGCTATTAATTGGGCTTTCAGTAAAATAGAAAGCTACAACAAGTAGTTTAATGACTACCCCTAAAGTCGTTGCAAAACAAAACAGCCCATGCAGTTTCCCATTAAGGCTCAATGATCATTTTTATTTTTCAGATTCTTTTGATCTTTCTCCAATTAGATTGGTCGTAAGGATTGCATTTATGTTCATTCCAAAACAGCTATTGATTCACGGTAATTGGGGCAACATTATCAAAGAAATATTCTTTCCGATATTTTTAACCAACAACGAAATGTCGCCAAATGCTGCCCAAAGGAGGGGGGTGGGGAAGGAATCTCGCCAACTGTGATACCTTAAATGTTATTACACTACAAATGTTGTTTCGTTACCGAGTAGCTAACATTTAGGGTTTGAATTCGTATTCTATCCACTCAAAAACGATGCTGTTGGGTTAAAATATAATTGCAGTTTTTGAGATACCTAAAAATGCATGTAATTTCTCCAACTTTATAAGATTAGGCATTACAAGTTGTTTTAAGATCTTCAGTTTATTTTACTTTTTTAGTCTTGAATAGTTAAAGGAGAGTTTGAGATGACTAAGATAAATTGTAGAATTTCATACCGATTTGAATTAGAGAGAATTTTGAGACCCTTTAAAGCATTAAAATTGCAACTGTATAATAAAGAATGTATATTCTTTATTATGTGAATATTATTATGAATGTAAAGAATTCTTTATTATACAGAATGTATAATAAAGAAATTTTATAAAAAATACTAACATTGGGAATTAAATTTGTTATAAAACATTACAAATATTTTATTTGTGAAATTTAATCATTTAAAAAAGTGATAATAAATCTTTACTGTATGAAGATACAGAAATATACAACGCCCAGATATTTTTTGACAGTTGAAGGATTTTTTTTTATTCGGAAGCATCTGGAAATTCCTGCACATACATTGTAAAGTACATAAGGGTGATTGTGTGCACTTAACGGAAAGGCAAATCAAAAATTAAACACAATTTGACCGTCAAAAAGTAATTAAAATTTAAAAACAAGTGAGAGGCAATTCTCATCTTTCTATTTCTAAACAATACCACCGGTGAAATAGATACTTATTTCTTAAACTAGTTTATTTTTTGAGTAAAATTTTTCGTTTAAAAGTTAAACATGTTTTAGATGAGACAGAATCGTGTTAAAAATGTTTTTCTGAAATGTACAAATTTTTTTTTCGATAATAAAATATGAAATACACAATGATTTCGTAAATCATCTAGTTAAATTAATGCACTTTTTTTAATTAATATTTTATATCGAACTTGGAATTGTGTACCACAATGCAATAACGTATTCAATTCATTTACCGAAGCAAGTCGGGAAGTTCGGCTAATATTGTTATTCATTTATCTCAAAAACAAATCACTGTCTTACGATATTTTTTTATTTTTTTTTTTTATTTTTTTTTTGAAATATAATGCTTTATGTAATTTAACAGGCTTTCTATCTTTAACAGAACATTCAGTAAACTATTCAATTCGAAATTATTTAGAAAGTCAATGAATCGATTAGATTGAAATGCTTTATTTTAAAATTAAAATTGTTAATGAAATGGATGGGATATTGTGAAATAAGCTTTAAAATACACTTCAAAGTGTCCAGGATGGTTGATTCCAAAAAATGTACTTCTGATTCAAGTATCATGATTAACCATTCCTTTTAATTAGTACATTAGTATAGAAATTTGCATTGGTGTATTATTATTGATGTAATTTTTTGCTTGTTTCTGAATCTTATATCTATAATTCATTTGTGAAGCCTACTTCAAAAGTTGAAACGCCCCAGGAAAATAATTTTCTTAAAAAAAATTAGTGCATTTAAAATTCGATTTAATTTCTTGAAAATTTTATTTCTTTTCACAATGAAAATGTTTTACATTTCTCATTACTTAGAAACGTCGAAGATCAGTTTAGAAAAAATTACTCTCTTACTGAGATATTTTAAAACTAATTGCTTTCCTGTAATCATGCACAAAAAATAAATGAATTAGATTAATTGATTGCTTCTCATGTGTTTGCGGTAAATGCATTTCTTTCAAAGCAAATATTTTTAATGGAATTATAAAAAACTCATGTTAGAAGGACAGCTCTTTTGATTAATTTATTATTGCTTTCAAATATAACATTACAGAACGTAACATTACACTACACAAATTCATTCAATCAATTAATTATATAAAAGCTCACTTACGAAGTAAATTTTTGCCTCAAATGCTTAGAATTTATTGATCAATTTCATTCATCTTTATTCTAGAAAAATATGAAGTATTTCTTGAAACGTGCCTTATTTATAAAGAATTTATTTATGTTGAATGTACTTTTAAAAACATGGTCATTGTTCAGTTTAGTTCCAAAAATATGAATTAGCTGTGAAATTGGCTTTAACAAAAAAGAGGTTTGTGATTTGTAGTTCTATTACAAATGTAAAATTACAGCATTTAACACAAATAAGTATCGAATAAATGCGTTGTAGATAGTCAACAATTGTAATTAATAGATTAAAAAAGGAACTATGTTCCATCGTATTTTAGTAATTAATTTATTATTTCTAATAGCAAAAAAATGAAACAAATGACATTGAAGTGTTTTTCTTCAAACTGTAGAAATTTTTTAAGAAACTAAACATATGTGAGTTAGAATAATTTTTTTATAAATACCTTTCCATTTCATTTCGATGACGATTTGTGTTGCACATTATGAAATGTCATTAATCATAACTGATAAAATTTTTAATTGAGAGTTCAAGTATAATATTTTTAAACAAATACTAAACAATTCTAGCAACACTTGAGAATATTTGCAACCAAATTAACAAAAAATAATGTAACAAAATTAACTCTCTTTTTGTCTACAACAATGCACTCTATCAAGCTTTAGAGACTGCCAATAAAAGGCCCCTTTCATACACGTTTCTATTATCGATCGACAGATCCAAATATCAAGCCATGTTATTTAAACTTATACATTTGGGAGAAATTTAAAAACTGAAATCTTCCCTTGTTGAGGTTGAAGATAAAACCCCGACAGTTTAATGTTTTTTGAATCCTTAATATTAACTCTGATTTTGTACATGGTGGGTAAAATCTATGATGGGCTAATTGATCCATTTGTCATCCAATCGAGCTGAAACTTGGCAGATAAACTTATTGTCTATGGCAATGCATTCTTTCAAGTTTTTGAAAAAAATGCATTTCATGAAATAGATGATTTTTTCCTAATGGTTAAATACTATGTAATCTCAATGAGCTCAAAAATGCTTAAGTAAGTTGCAATTGCCTATAAAAGTTGGCAATTTTCAGATTTACATCTTTCTCCTTTTATATTACATCTTTAATCATACATTCACTTCTTAAAAAAAAAAAAAAAAAAAAAAAAAGGAATTAAAAACAAAAACTAGATAATTAAAAAAACACTGACTTATGATTTCTAACAAGCCCATCTTTTATCCTACAAAATCCATCAATATTCTTTAAAACCAACCCGTTAATTTTATTACATTTTTTAGCTAGCCTCAATCTCAAATATACTTCAAGTATTGTACAAGCAAACCAATGTTTTTTTTTTATTCCTAATACCCCACGACATCGTCTTGAAAGCTATTCTCTAACTCGACTCAACAGCTCGGAAATATCTTTCTCATTTTATCCACCTCCTCCTGTGACAAAATACTCAAGTCTAAATTAGCATATATTTCTGCTGAACTCAGGATTTATACCCATTCATATCATCTCCCTTACACCGGAAAACACGGCCTACCCCTTTAAGAGATATACCGCACTTGGTAAATGTTTCGCAAAGTAGGTTTCCGCAAGGGTCCCTTATAACTCACTCCATATTTTACTGCTGTCTCATTCCTAAACCTCGAAAAAACACGCAAGTTTGCCTTCACTTTCTCTCTTTCTAGGAATTCTGAATAAATAAATTTGAAAAGTCAAAAAGAAATGGAACGATATGCTACCTGCCCCGCGTCATTTTGAATTCGGAATAAAAAGCATCTCTTATATTTCATCCCTGAATGTTGGGATTCGTATGTCAGAATTTTATGACTTTTATACACTTTATTTTCGAAGGTACTACTTCAAGCACAATCTGTCATATATTTTGAGACTTTATATCTTTTATCTACTTGGGATGGTGTAAATGATGGCTACTTTGGAATGTTGAAAGTTTTGGGTGCCGTAAAGAGTTTTCCTTGTTATTTTTGTTTTAGCTATTAACTAACTTTTTTTCAAATGTTGAACTTTAGAGCATCGAATTTCCATTTGTGTAACAGGAAACGGCTGCAGTAAAAATTTGTTATAATTAATTTCAAGTAAATCATATTATTTCATATTTCACACTTTTTCCAATATTCAATATTTTAATAAGCAATTTTTTTTTTAATAAATACTAAGGTAAGTGTACCAAATAAGGCCAGCCTAAGGTTTGATGAATTTTAAATTTAGAATAACTCATTTAATCTGCTTTTAACTTGGAATAAATTTTGGTTGACTAATAAACTAAACTTATTATATTTACTATAAAAAATTAATTAACAAATAATAATAAAGAAATAACTAGTTATATTTACTATAAATATTAACTTTAAAGAAATTTTATACTTTGTGTCAGTATGTCCATAAAAAGAAACTTATGGACTTGTCAAGCTTCACAATACTTTCTTATCTTAATGACATTTGGCCGCTCCTAATGATATATAAAATGTCCGCGCATATGGAAAGTCAGGGAAAATCATGGAAAGTCATGAATTTAGACATAGGGTAAATTTTGTCATGGAAAGTCATGGATTTTGAACAAAAAAAGCCTAAAAGTCATGGAAAAACAGTGAATTGCATGGATTTCAAAAAATCTTACGGAAAATCATGTGACTATGACGTCATAAACGCCATGATCGCGATTCGTTGTTACTTCAATGATTCATTTGAGTTTTTATTTACTTTATTGATAGAAATAACGGTTGCAGTTAAAAACTCCGGCCAATGAAAAGAATTTCTGAACTCCAAACTTGTGACATCACACAAGTAGGTCTCGATGAAAAAAAATTCATAATGTAAGACTGAAAAAAATTAATTTCATAATCTTTACTTTTGGTTTGACTCTGTATGCTACTGGTTTACATTGTTGATATCAAAACATTTGATTTTTGATTATTTAATTTACTTATATTTTCTTATTCCTTCTTCAAATATTTATTTATTATTAAAGATTGATTAGCTTTTTTAACACCTGAAATATCAAAGAATGGAAAATTATTTTTCGCCGTTTCTTCTGGTTTCGACGTATCTTCGTTACTGATTATATGGTGAGTACCTATTCCTCTGCATTTATTGGAAAAGTCTCTTGTAGATATCTAGGGTGGCGACAGAACAGGGAATTTCACTATTCTGGAAAAATAAAGGAATTGCGTAAAATTTGAACTAGCTAACGCGCTTCATTTTAAGTGATTATCATCTGCAAGATGATATATCTAATACCAAAATTCTCAAATTATACGTCCAAATAAAACATTTTTGAATTAATGTAAAATCAAAACAATATTTTTAAAATCATTATATTTGTCATTCCATAAGCATGGAATGTATTAAACTTCTGAAATCAAAGCCACGGAGATCTATGTTCTTCTCTGCCATCTGGACGGTGAACGAAAATTAATGTTTGGAGGTAGCGGTAAAATAAAGCGGCAAAATGTTTCACCCAGTCGCTCATGTTCATCATTGCCGGCCGGACCCATACTTCCGTTGTAATCAATGTTCACATTAACGCAAGCGGTGCCGCTCCATTGTTCTGCCGACAGTCGCTTACGCTTGCCGTTCATATAACTTCAATCTGACTGAATCCTTTACTAGCATGATTATTTTTAAACTTATTTTTTGTCAACAGTATGTATGAGAACCCTAATTATTTACGTATTATTTCTGCTAGATTTTTAGTTATTCTATAACTTAGTAGCGCGGCAGCTCGCATCCATAAACAGAAATTCTTCAACTTCAATCTAACTGCATCCATAACAAACATGAATATTTTTCTTCTTGCCTTGTGTTTTCTGTTAACAGAATATATTAGAAGCCTAAATTCCTTAATATTTCAAATTGATTCCATCAGATTTTTTTTCGGTTTTATTTACCCTTAATAGCTCTGTTACACACCTCGCTCTGTTTTATACACCTTTACTGTATTATTTTTCTATGCTTAGTTTACTTACATGAAATGAGGATTTTTTACTCAATATAAAACTTATAGTAATCATTTTACAATCATATACAATAATTTATTTTCTATGTTGCGTTAGTAAAATTTACTGCATTGCGTTAGTAAAATAATAAAATTCTTGAGCCAGGTTCAATGTTTTTAATGTGATTTCTTGAGTCATGGAAAATCATTTGCTTCAGTCATGGAAGGTCATGAAAAGTTAGCGATTTGGGACATTTAAGATTGGCAGAAAATATATATCCCATATTTCTACATTGATTCGATCGATATTTTCTTCGAATTCGTAATAACGGCGCCGTTTGTTGCCATTTTTTAATATTTGAATGTAAAACTTGACCCTGAATGTAAAAACTTTTATAGATTTGGAAACTAGTTGAAAAATGTTTCAAGAACTAATATTATTAAAATAGGCAATTATAATATTTTATCGCAGATTTACCTCTTCAATTTTAATAAGTTTGAATCTTGGTAAAACACTACTTTTCGTTTGTTAAATATCTTGCTATACTAACTGCATTTTTTATTCTATTTATCATTTATCTTTTATTATTAGATTTCCTTACTATAGCATTATAGCATGTAGGTATTGTCGATCAGCAGACTTTACAAGAAGTTTCTGCAATAAACCGAGTTTGTGTGTGTGTGTGTGCACCAAACTTATTTTCAATGAGATAAAAATTAAAAATTTGGTTGGAGAAATTCTTTATTTTTAAGATCTTGAAAACATGCTTGTTAATGCTCATCCAAAACAAGTAAATGCCATATGAACTCTTTAGTGAATTCATTAAAGGTACAAACATTATATTGTATATGAAAATAAGCAATATATCATGTTTTACATGAAAAGTCTATTCAAGAAAGACAATTAGATTGCTGCAATAAAAGGTACAACATTTCGATCTTAAATTGGGTTATAATTAATTCCAAGGAATTTAGAGTTAACAAACAATTAAGTATACTTCGATTCAGTTTTCATAATATATACTTTGCGTTCTTGATGGAATATTCCAGCATTTTTTTTATACAATTGTTTGTTTAGTGTTATTATATGTATTTTTAGAATGTCATAATATTTTTGATTAAATTATGCAATATACAGGGTGGTCATAAAGAAACTCTGCCGATATATCGACTTTTAGTTTCCTTTCTATTCAACATATCGATATGAGATTTCAGGTATAGTTATTCAGAGGAATGAGTTCGTGGTTCTGTGAATGGCAACAACATGGTATTTATGGTTACGGTTATAGTTAAAGAAACTCGAATTTTTTTAAAGCCAACACCTACTTTTTCCTGTCGCAAAATGCTCAGCGCATGCGAAAACCCTAAAGAGAGCTGGAACGGTACGTGTACAACAAAAAACGCTGCCAACATAAAAGTGATCACGGTGGAAATTTGCATAACACATTAGTGTTATCACTAGGAATTTTATCGGTTTTCCACGTGCAAATTTTTACCGTGTGCCCCGATCGCGTTTCTGTTGGCCGTTCATAGAGCTGTTTTTTGTGCGTGCATAAAGCGTCCGTTTATTGTTATACACGTACCGTCCTAACGCTCTTTAGAGTTTTCGCATGCGCTGAGCATTTTGCGACAGGAAAAAGTAGGGATTGCCATAAAAAAAAAATTCGAGTTTCTGCAACTATAACCATAACATTGAATACCATTTTATTGCCATTCGCAGAATCTCGAACTCATACCTCTGAATAACTATACCCAGGGGTCGCAGACGTCCTATATGTCCTATAAATCCTATATTTTTTAAAAAATCGGTAAAAACGTCCTATATTGTCCTATATTTTACAATTGTCCTATATATCCCATATTTCTACATTGATTCGATCGATATTTTCTTCGAATTCGTAATAACGGCGCCGTTTGTTGCCATTTTTTAATATTTCGGATTCTTTGGCGCGATCGTAGGTGAAAAAGACCTGACAAAAACGATGTTTGTAACGGCAGCGCGGCGTTTTATCTCTTGCGACGTCACGTGCTGCATAACCTACAACTCAACTCTACTGGACCGGTGGGAGTTGTAAACATGTGAACATTTCCATAACAATCGGTCTTGAATTTCTGATCTGATTTCTCCTCCAACGTAATAAATTAATTTTCCATAATGCAGAGAGAGATGCAACAACAAAATTCTGCTTCGGGAAAAACGGATAAAAACAACTTGGGATTAACTTGCAGGACTACTAAAGAACATTTTGAGTACTCAGTCAATAATTGATGAAGGAAACAAAAGGATTAAGATTTACTGTATGATGTCGGATGGCGATTTTTTTATTTCGAATCCTGTACGGATTCTGCGCCACGAATTGTTTACATCAAACCACTCCAAATTATGTCAACCATAGGCAGTTAGTTATCTTGTTCTTAAAAAATGGCAGGGCTGCCATTTTTTGGCGAAAATCGCCTTAGCGCAGAATTCGTACCGGATCCGGAATATTAGCCACGATATTTTCATAAAAGTCGCCAAAATTGAAAATTACGTCAATACGTTGTGTTGTCAAATCCAAACGATCACTAGGGTTGCTTCAAAACCAAGTGCCAGGTTCGCCACATTCGGCGATTCCCACGTTTCGCCGCCAATCCAGACGACACTGAACAGTAAATCTGAATCAACGAAAGACTGTAAACAGGGATAAAAAGAAAATACTTAAAGAAATTGGAACAGTTAAAAATGCTGGAAGCAAAAGACTCATGATTGCAAATAATGTAATTAATAAAACTTGATTTAGGGATGGAATATTGAGGCAATAACTGACCACGTATTCAGGATCAGGCGATTTCTTTTTTTTAAAGGTGTGTTTTCTATTCTCTTAAATTCAATATAACGAGTATATAAATGTATAACGAGTTAATTTTGAAGTTCAGTAGCAACTGTGTGCAGTTATTTGATGTTTTATATTGTCCTATATTTTTTTTGAAAAAATCCTATATATTCTTATTTTGTCACTTTGACCCCTGTATACCTGTAATCTCAACTCTATCTGTTGAACGTAACGGTCTCTAGAGGTCCATATATAGGCAAAGTTTCTTTATGACCACCCTGTATTTATGCAGATTATAAATTACCATCTTCTTAAAAATTTAAATTTAAATTTAACTTAAGATTAATTTTTTTTCAACCTATCATCTAAATTGGAATTTATATTAATTATTTTAAAGTGACAGTAGAATAAATCATTTGTATTTTAAAAATACATCTGAATCTAACTGTTGTGGCTGAAATATGGTGTCCAATGATTCTTGAGATTTTTATGAAAAGAAAAACATTAAGTTTTATCTATTTAAAAAACTTTTATACTTTCTGAAAGATAGGCTGTTGATTTTTTCGAAAAATATATTCATTGTATAGAATACATATTTACTTTGTGAAATACACTAGCTTAAAGTTAAGTGTTTGATAAATATAAACATAATTTTGCCTGCGAGTTTGTAATTTCTTGTTTGCCAAATTACAGAATTTTCTTACATAACTTTTTGTATTTAATGATATCATTATATAAAGAAACATTTTATCGTACGTGAATATTTTGGTTAAAAATAATACCTTAATTTAAAAATATTCAGATATTTTTTTATTTAACTGGTAGTCTTATTTTGTTTTTTAATACACAATATAAATTTAAGAATCAATCTCTCGCTACTCATGTATCGAAAATCAATTTGTATTTGTAAAAAATATTCGTTACATTAAATATACGATACAAATTAATTAATGAGTTATCTGCATTTTTAAAATAATATTCTTAAAACGAGGTCGCACAATGAAGATATTTAACAACAGACCGGGAATTTGAGTAATAGAAATTGAATAGGTATATGAGGAAAAAATGCGTTTCACCCTCCTTCAATTATTTTTAAATCTTCATCGAAAACACAATGAAAAATGTAAAATAAAGTTTTTTTTTTAATTATTTATTTCATAATAATAAAGGTATCGAGACCATTTTCAAACAACACAACAGGCCAATTAATTTATCGCAACGCTACATACAGTATCTTATCCCCTCCCCCTTCTCATCTATTGAAACATTCTATCAGGCCTCGTATTAATCCCGATTTCATTATTTTATCCAATTTGTTGTCATGGGGACGGTAGCGAATAAAATAGGAAGACAATTTTATTCCCTCAAATGAATTCATTCGTCGAGGTTTTTTTTCTAAACAAAGCTATCTTAAATACAGCATTTTATTCATCGCTATAGCTTTTTTCTAACTTCTCGTTAAAAATAGGTAATTAATCAATGTTTAAACTAAATGAATCTCTCCGGTTTAAATTTCTCCCTCTTTTTCGAAGAGTATTTGTACACCTACATGTATCACAATCTTCCAAAGGAGTACATGGATTGGAAAATATTCTGGAAACTGAATAAAACAGCAGTATTGTTTTATTCATTTCTAGGAAACTCGCTGCCGAAATGTAAGGCGTTATTTTGTAAAGTAACTCTTCGGTAAGCAGGAATAAATAATAGCAATAAGATGTTATAAAGTAACAGTAAATAGTACGAACAGCGATAAAAATCTCATCTGTGTTTTTATTTGAATTTACCTTATAGAAGCTACAAGAAAAATAACGCAATCGAATTTTGAATAAATATCACATTTTATACAGTATCTCCTAACAACATAAAATGACCTAAAACGTGTTTCATAATACTTTTTTTACGTATGAGCTATAGATAGCTGGAAAGACTGTGAGACAGATAGCCATAAATACGAAAATAAACACGCATATACATATAAGCATTTCTATAATGTATCATATGTACCTATAAAAAAGAAAAACTATATGATAAATTACAAAAACTAATAATAAAAGCACTTTACTGCGCAATCAACATTTGAGTATTTTGCAATTTCCAATAGAAACTACCAGTTTTTGAATTCTGCTTCCATTTACTTAAATTTCATCACAACATCGATATCTTGACTTTGATTAATGCTATCACACATTTTTATAGAATTAAAAATATAATAGTTAACTTAAATCAGTTAGGAAAGAGAGGGCTAGAGAAATAATTTTATTGTTATGAAAACATCACTGAAATATTTAAAATATAGATTTAATTATAATGTTTAGATATTTAAAATAATATAAATGTACAATTTTATTTCGTCAAACCCAGAACTTTTATAAAACCCTGCATGAGGTTCAATAACTTGCTGTAAATGTACGATGTAAAACTTCAACTTATTAATATTTACACAAAATTAAAAAGAAAATGGGATTCATTAAGAATTCAATAAGATAATCCTCTTACAAAAATCAAACCTGTGTTAAATTATTATGAAGCAGTCAATTTTAAACTATAGTTTATAGAAAAGGCTTATTTTAAAGGATTTTAATTATCCTATTAGCAGATTCCTGAAACTAGAATATCTTTTCTTTTAATTTTAATTTCCGAATAAAATGACGGTAAAAGAGTAATGCCTTTTCTTCATTTATATCTCATTACTGTTTTAAACTTAAATGGAACAAAATAATGCTTTCTTAAGAAAAAAAATTATATACACTTGATGTTCTGATTACGACAAGAGATGTAAAATTTGAAGCATTTGATATTTATTGCTGTCGTTAATATCATTCTAGAATTATAAATCCAGTTCATTACAAAATTTCAAATAATAATTCAGTTATAATTCCAGCCAATATAAATCCGATTGTACTATAATACGACTAATATTTAATTTGTTATTTTCATTTTATATGATCTAACAGTTGATAAATGGAATATAGGAATTGGTATTTATATTAGGTGTAAAAAGGCTATTCAATTTGATGTTAAAAAATTATCTTTAAGTGATAAAATAGCCTTTATATTGAATTTCAGAGCATGTGTAAATAAATACACAGCAGCTGTAAAAGCATGATTGATAGAATACTGGTCTTAGTAGAGACTACATTTATGAAGTTTACACTGAGGCTGCATCTCTAATATAAAAATAAACTAACCACCTAACAACATTTTTGGGACACCCAGGTAAAACAAATAGATAACCTGAGAGAAGTGCTTTATAATGATGCGATTCATCTGTAAAAACTCTAAAACTTTATAAAAAAAAAAAAAAAAAAAAAAAAATATATATATATAAAAAAAAAATCTTTAAAATCTGATCCACTAATGTTGCCTAACTTACTATCCAACGAACTATTTACTGCCAATTGATAGCGGGTTTACCAGACAGTGATAAAATAAAGAAAAAGTTATTTCTATTGAGGTAAATTTCTTTTGTGATTTTATACTTCCACGTCTCTTAACTTATTAAAAATTCTCTCTTTCTGCCAGTTTATAACCTATCTTTATAAATATAATATTCCTTATAAAAGAAGCATTTCTTAAACCTGTAATCTATAACATAATCTCTTTTCAAAGTAAGACATTTTTCACAAACTCTGAAACTTATTTTATTCAAATAGAAACATCCCGTTTAATTTTAAATCTTATCATTCAAGGAAAATAGCTATTAACTCTTAGAAATGTTAATTAAAATGCAAAAAAGCAAATTCCGAGATAACAAGATTAATCCTTCAATATCATTTTAAAATTATTTACTTACATCAAAATATCATCTTTACAAATAGCTTGTTATAATTATTCCGCACTGTGGGTAAAATTAACATCGACCACAAAGAGAGCCAATTAATTAGTGTAAGGGAGCGTTTTATTTGTTTCCATTGGCGCAAAAATGCAGTCACGCCTTTAAGTAATTATCTCGTCGCTAATTGGCTTTTTTGCTTCCGGGGCGCTCTGCGTGTCGTTGGAAGAAAGCAGGGAATCCTTAAAATGAAACAAGATATGCACCAACTTCAGGTGGAAAAGAAAAGAATCTTGACAAACGTTTACTTTTTTTTTTTTTTTTGCGATTTCTCAGATGCATATTTATAAAGTCGCTAGTAGATTTCTGACTACTATTTGAATAAATTTTATTATGTTACAACTTACTTGATTCAAATGTTTTAGTTGAGATAGTAAGGATTTTGTTAATAATTGTTGGAGTGGTGGTAAATGAGTTTCTGAAGGACAACACTTCAAAACCGTTTAAATTATCAAGTTAAGAGAGTATAGCAACTCTCAGAAAGAAAAAAAAAATGAGATATTTTGTAGTTAAAAAAAATCAAATTAATCCTTATATTTAAATAATCATTCCTAATAATTTTTTTTTTAAATACGTTTTGTCAATATTCTAATTTTCAATATTGCCAATATTGTTAAATTTCAAAAAATAATCATTGCAACGTGGGATTACTTTGAGTTAAAACTTTTATTTGGAAGCTTTTCAGACATGTCATTAATATTCTTTACTTGATATAATTATTTTTTACTGCAAAAATACATGGAAAAGTAAAAATTAATAAATTTTAAAATAAAGTATGGTGAACATTGTAATTGCGGCCCTGACTAGGACTTTATATATCGATTGGTTCACAAGATTTCTCAACGAATTTGGATACTTTGAGAGCCACAACTTTAAACCATTAAAAACGCAAACCCATTAAACACACAAAACCACTTATTCAAAACTCTGTAACTCACATACCTTTCCATCGAATAAAGAGTCCCTTTTACCACCTAATTCATTCATGGTATTCATACAATGGTACAAAGGGAATCCTTTTTCGAATTTCACACATGTCACGAAAAGGTTTGCCTGGAGTGCAAATATTGGCACATGTACCGCGATTATTTTCAGCAGGCAGAAGCATTTAGCGATTTGGTGGAGAGGGGGGGGGGGTAGAACACATTCCAAACATCGTTAAGAAGGGAAACCTACTAACCACCATGATTAATGGTGAGGTGTCGATAGTATCTGTCGCGTTTAACCGAAACCCAGACTAATCGGCTTTTTGATGCAGATAACGAGGAAGGCCACACATTCAATTTCCCGCTCCAACGATACCGGGATGGAAATTCGGAGAGAGTTCCCAGCTTCATAGTTTAAAGAATTAACTTTCGACATTTCTCCTGCACTTTCGTATTGAGAAAATGTGGAATCTTTATAGCGCATTTTGGGATCTCTTTTTATTAGGGATTTTAATCCCAGTTCTTTGCAGTGTATTATGTGGGTTTTTTTTCCGTAGTACACCATATAAAGTGGAACTTATCTTTTGGGTTTAAATTTTAATGATTAATTTTTTTTAAAGGATAATGAGCTTAGTGTGTTTTCTTTTGATTTATTTATCTAATTTAAATAGAATAAAATTTAATTTTGTTTTCTGGTTTATGAATCATAAATGAATGCAAATGTAACTTAATAAGGCTTTCTCGACTCAATTCATATTTGATGGTGAACGGTTTTTCCCATGTAGAATTTTAAAACACTTTTTAACAGTTGTATTTTATCTTAAAAAAAAAAATAGATAACACACTCACAAGATTAAAAAATAGTATAATTGAATCACAGCTAGAGACCATCAAAATCTTTTCTAGTTGTAATTTGTGAACCAAATGATACACAGTTTTTTATGTGATTATTTTTATAAATTATATTTTTATATATAAAAAAAAAATGATTTCTTACTTATTGTAAATATCCCAAAGCCGTTGCAAACTCTGTGAGTTTTATATCATGCATTAAGATAATTAAAAATGTATTAAAGATATTAATGTATAATTAAAAAAAAGGTACCAAATGCAAATAATACCATGCTGAATGTTCATCCCTTGACTTGCAAGTACTTATTTTAAACTACTTTAATAAAGTCATTAAGACATAAGTATAATCGAATAAATAATAATTTTAAACCAAGCTCAACCAATTTTATATATTTATTAATCAAACATGCAAAATTAATATATTTCTTTAAAAATATTGTTGATCAAATACTGCTTCGATGATTTCTAAAATTATCTAATTTATTATTGAGACTGCAAATGTCTATTTTGTGCCCAAAAGACATTTTGTGTATTTCTGGCCCAAAATGAGTATTTACTAATATAATTGGAAGTTCACACTTTTAACTGTAATCCTACTTCTAGTAATAAGCTTTACAATAACCATTTGTATACAGGTTGTATATATCCCATAGTTTTCTAGGATAAACCCTTTCCTTTTATTATGCTGCAAATTGAAATGTCTTAAATTAAGATAAAAACGGCACTGGATTCAGACGTCAAATGGAGTATTAATTTAAGTTACGAGTATTTGCAATGCATGCTTAAATTTTCGAATGAAGTAAGAGTAGTATCATCATAGTGTATATCATACTGGTTAAGATTTCAAACCTAACCCTTTGAAATCTTTTCCAGTATAAATAAGAATACCCAACCCATTCAGACATTTCAACTACCTGAAAATTCACTCGATACAAAACACCACAAATACCTTAAAAATCAAGACTTCAAAAATTGGCGTCTGAATCCAATGCAACCTTTGAATCTTATTTTAAAACATGTCAATTTTCAATGCAATGCTCAAACATTCAGTGAGTGCAATGAAAAAAACAAAACAAAAAAAAACTTCTTGGAGTATGGAACATTGTTCAAATTTTAATTTCCCAATAATACTGCTCAAGGATTTAAATTAGACAGGGGTTGGTGTAATTTACCGTTTTCGTTTTAATGAATTTTTAAGGAGGTATGGTACCGAAATTTCTTCAAAAATCCCAATTTTTTTTTTCTGATTTTAAAAAATAGTTCATACACTCCTGAAGAGAATGATGTTTTCATCTTATTCCTCAGGTGATTAGCACGCCACAAAATTACCTGTGATTTAAACATCACTAATGGGCGTAACACCTTGAAGCGTCTGCTTAAAGTGCGTTTTTCGAGCACTAGTGTTTTTCACAGATGTTGCATATTCAAATCGATATATCTCCAGAACCATTAACAATTGGCTATTCAAATTTTTGGAGCATTTAATTTATATAGTTTTAAATATTTTGTCTTTGCAGAATTTTATTTTTTTAATTCTGTTTTAAAATATAATTTTTAGCTTAAAAGATATATAAAAAAAAGCAAAAATTTCAATATTTTAACTTTGAGAATTTGTTTAATTTTTTTTTTGGTTCACCTATCAAAATTCTGTGAAGACAAAATTTTCTTTATATAATTATGTATTACAGAAAGCTTTCACTTTGAATTTTTTTTTATTTTTTCTTGACTTATATCAAAATACGCAAACATCAATTATTATGGATTTTTCTTGGTTTTTAAATTTTTTTTTAAATAACAAAACACAATATTTAAAAAAAACATTTTCTCAAAGATATATAAATAGTATCTCATACATAAAATAAATTTTTGACGTAAAAATGTACATAAATAAAGTTTTTTTTATTTTCGGTACCGCACCCCCTTAAAAAAAATGAGCCAGTTTGGTGACATTTTTGTCAATAATTTTTTCTTTTATTCCTTCCGGGTAAGATAATCAGAACAGGAGCAGTCATTGATGGAAAATGCACAAGTGAACTGAACTTCTATATTAAAGACTTTTTTAACGTTTTTCAACTCTTTACATTTTTAATTTTTACGGAAATGCCGAGGGTGTAGATGTTAAAAAGCATTACCACGGCGACGTAATCAAAATCGTTAGACTCCCCCTCCACCTCCCCTTTTTTTGTGGAAATGCTAAAAAACATAAATTTTCTAAAGACAGTTATCTTATGCGCATAAGCTATTATGACTAAAACCTGGCCATCACTAACCAATAATGCAAAAGTTGAACATCGTAGGTCGATTCGTTTGTGAGTTATGTTGACCACATGTACACGGACGGACATATAATTTTTCTATACTGCTTTTTTTTTTCTTTTTTTTTTTTCTTTCTTTTTTTTAAAACTAAGGACGTTTCAAAATGTGCATAGATGCAAAATAATATAAAAATTTTAACCGAATACAGTACTTTCATTACCTTATGTTAAAATGTGGATATTTGAAGTAAAAAAACGACAAAAAGAGACTTCTCAATCAACTTTCTCATGAGCATAAAAACATATTAAAAATCATCTGGTGACCGATAGTAACATCTGCTGTTATCATTTCTAAATAATGATATTTATTATGATATAACATATTTTAATTTTGGTTTCTAGGTTAAAAACAGTAGGTATAGGATATTTTTAGAACTCGAATATAATTTATAGAATTCTGTAGCTCAATTAGTTTTACTCAAATTAACTAAAAACAGCTTACATCTTTTTGCTCCTTAATACAGAGAACGCCTTAAGACATCTCTGAAGGTATTAAGAAAATTTTTTAGATATTTAAATGAAGACTTTGTTAAAATAAGATTCGATTAAAAATGTGAATTTTAATTGCGCAAAAACTTTCATTGAACTATTAATTTACAAATGCCTGTTTGTTTCTTTGTTTTCTTCGAAAATGCATTCAAACTGCTTGAAATAAATCAATTTGTTCAAATCAACACACGTTTAACAGGATTTAAAATGTTTCATGTGAAATAGGCTGAACATCATAAATGTTAATAATTTTTTACAAATATTTGATGAATACTTGATGAATAATTATTGAATAGTATGCGATTTTAGCACTTTTGTCTTAAAGAAAATTATCTAAAAGAAACAAATACATTCAATAGATTGATAATTCAATAGAAAGATGAATAGATTGATCATGCCGAAAAGTTTTTAGAACTCACTCGAAATTTTCTTCTGTTTATTTTGTGAAAAGGTGTAAACATGATTGTTAGTAGAGCTACAAAAAAAAAAAAAAAAAAAAAAAAAAAAAAAAAAAAAAAAAAACCTTCCTGCATTGTGCAATAAAATTCTTTCAAAGAAAGAAAGAAAAAAAAAAAGGTTTTAGGAAACCTTTTTATCAAAATGCAAGGGAAAAAAATTATAAACCTCACTCACATTTCAAAAGGGTTTATAAAACCTTTTATTACCCAATAAGAAAACCTTGCCGCCAAATGTTACTCCCTTAAAAAACCCTTTTAAACTATTTGGAAGAACTCCGAAAAAAAACTTCTTTGAGGGAAAAGACCCCGACAATCAAATTTGCCCTATCGCACAACTCTAACTTGCCCTTTTGGCTATAAAAAACCTCCAAAACGACAAATAACAATCACCTCCACCTTTTATATTTCCTTAAAAAAAGCTCAATTTCTAGATACATATTTTTTGAACTTTTCTACCAAACCCTAACGACGCAAAAGGGGTGTTTTTTTCTTCTTTTTACTCCGACTGCCCTTATCGAATTCTGAGAGTGCCCATTTCCCGCTTCCGAGATCCCGGGGACGTGGAGAAGGAGGCGCGCGCGTCGCTCTCCTTCCCGCGCTTCACTTCGATTCTTCTCCATCTTCCTCGAAGCGCCCCCTGCCGATACGACGTAACAGCAAACGACACGAGTGAATCCCATCATCTCTGTCAGCTCCAGCATCATAGGTGAGTGAACCCTTTCTTATTTTCCCCCCTCTCCACACCAATCCCGATCTCGAGTCCAGGTTCGAGACCAGGTCCCCAAACCTTACAACAACGATGTTTATTTATATTATAAAACAGAGCTTTTTTTACAAAAGAATCCGTAAACTTGAGTAGAGTACATAAAAACACGACCAAACGATTTTAAGGCATCGTGGAATAATTTGGGGAATGGAATTTTTTTTTAAGGGGAACTAGAGGAAGAAGCACGCGTGCTGAAAGAGGAAGTGAGGGGTGGGGGGGGGTATCCGTAAATTGAGGCGTATTGACCGATCTGTATGTACTCTCCAAATAAGTTTCCTGTCTTGTTCTTTTTTATTGTTATTATTATTATCGTTTGGCGGGGAGAGGGGAGGTGTGGAATGGAACGTAGATGCTCTGTTTCGCCGGAAATGGGATCACCGGAATTGCATTGACCGATCCCGGATAGAGAGTGGACGGAGATATCCGCAGTATCGACATGATGGAATTTTTGCATAATACATTGGATGGCTGCTGCTGCTTTAACTCAACTCGCTTCCGATTGATGCTCATGTAGTCCCGTTCCCCTCTCGTGGCACTTGATTTATTTTGGCTCCTGCGAATTCACGTAGCGAAAGACATAAAAAAATAGGACAATTTGTAAATGTTCGGAGAGTTTAAATAATCTATAACCGAGTTGCCGCTTGTGTCAATTGATTTGTTACAGACCGCAGCTAAAAGTATGGTTGCAGTAATATATTTCACAAAACTTAGCCAATTTCAAAATTGTTTGAATGCTTCAATTCTAAAGTATTCAGCCTTTATGCTTCAAATTTATTTTATGGAACGTACTTTGTGTTCTCTCTTCTTCTTTGCTTGTTGAATTTTCTTATAAAGCGAATGATAACTTGTACAGG
Organism: Linyphia triangularis; assembly: GCA_963978545.1. Lineage (NCBI taxonomy): Eukaryota > Metazoa > Arthropoda > Arachnida > Araneae > Linyphiidae > Linyphia > Linyphia triangularis. The sequence continues at coordinate 57,822,920 of OZ021726.1, forward strand.
AAATGCATAATCCTAATCTTTTGACATAAAACAAGTTATATTCTGAAGCACTTCTCTTGGTTCTGTAAGATTATGTATATTTTCTTTCTACTTAGCGTCCTATTGTGAATTTTGTTACGTGAAAAACACTTTAAGTTTATTTTGGTATTATGGAGACAAAGCAGAATTATTATTATAAAATTTAAAAGAGGAGAGGAAAAGCATACTAAGCCAAAAATTAAATTTATCTACACTAATTGAATTCATTATATTTATCGTTATGTATTGTGTTGCATTACGTTTAAACTTATCTTATTACGATGCTTTTTTTAAACGCAGCAATTCTCACTGTACTAAGTACAGTACTTCGAATTTTTATATTTTGTACGAAAAATTTTCTGCCTCAAAATCCCACTGGTCTCTCTTGAAAGATAGATTGTGAAAATTATGTTTTATAACTTAAATACAGTGAGCAACACAGTGTATTTTTATGATATAAAATATATAAAAGTTGCAAAAAAATTAAGACGTCTAATATAAACTTACTAGTAGATAACGAAATAAAGAAAAAAATAGTTTTTTTTAGTTACAAATAGATTTTTGTTGGGTATAAAAAATTAAATTCACTGTATGTGTGTTTTTAAATTTTAAACAAAACATTTGCAATTCATTCTATTTTGTCGTACCAATAAAAACGCAAATATAAAAGCGAATAAGGTTAAAAAAAAAAAAAAAAATGTCTCCTGTTTGTTTGTTCTGCATTTACGATTTTTAGTATTTTTATATTTTATGAGTTACTCTTTTTCTGTTTAAAGTCTAAATTTTTTTATTTTTTAAGTATTCATAATTTTACTTAATTGGGCCTTAAAATCACGAGGACATACGTCTGGTTTAAATTAAACTTTCATAAATAATGTTTTTTTATTATTACAGTTTCATCGATTGCAATAAAGTAACACGTTGTAATTGAATACATAACTATTTTACACAAAAACGAGAAATAGTTTTTAATTTTTAATACCCTAACGCGGTATACAATGTTGAAAGTATTGCATATCAGGCAAAACTACGGGTGTGGAACATTGCACAACTTTAAATTACAGTATAATACTGGTCATTACATTTAAATTTGACGTGGAATAGTATAAGTCTATTTTCATATTTTCATTAATTTGAAAAAATTGTTAGTATGGCGATAATTCCTGCATGGCAAAAAAAAATTAAAAAATATCGAATTTGGCTATATACTTTTTGGTAATTACCCTTTCATGTAAGTGATACAGAAGAGAGGAGTTAAACTGTCGTTGATGAGCGATGTTCGATGGAAGAGAACTCGGTGCTATAGACACTCGTTTTTACCAACTTTTTACACCTTTGTAGCATTTTAAAAGGGGAATTCGGAGGTGGGGATGTTTAGAACTGCTTGGGAGGAAATATCATAGAAATTTTGATCAAAAACGTTGGAGCAGTTTTTTAGAAATTGCTGAAAAACATTTTTTTTCCCTTCTTCATGTTTTTCTTGTACGCAATATTGACGAAAATGTTGATGACAGGTTTCATGGCCAGCACTAACATGTACACCAAATTTGAACATCGTAGGTCAATTCATTTGAGAGTTATGCTGACCTCGTACACACAGACAGACATTTTTTCTATACCACTGTTTACTTTCAAAAATCTAGATATAGATTTCGAATACATTTCCTCTGGTAACAATTTTAATTCTTTCCCTGTTTGATACCAATTGTCAAGGAAAATAGCATTGCTTTCTTATAACTTGATAGTGGTGCATTTGAATTCAACGAAGTCCACCCGAATTCCTATTAATGACAAAACTCTACACGTGCACAATAGGTGGTGAAGCCTAACATTTATTTCAATGCTTTCATTTAGTTTTGGGGTAATGTAATTAACTCTGATAAAATATGCCTTTTATCCAATCCGCAATAAAATCCGTCACTATTAAAAGTGCCGATGAAATGAATACCCGAATAATTCGTTAGCAGCAGACAGGATCTTCATTAGTCAACTCGCAAACGTCTCCGCCTGTGCTTTCAACTGTAGTGCACCGTATTCTGGCATTGTTATCCGATGCCAAATACTCGGAAGTGTTCCTCTTGGAAACAGTGGATATTTTTTTCCCTTCTCTGTGTATGGGTAGCGTCTCTGAGACCTCTTATTCTCTACACACTTCAAAAAAAAAAAAAAAACGTTGAAAAAATATATATCCGTACTTTTTTTATTTTTATTTCCTCGTTTACCCTTGAATATCTGCCAAAGATGGCACACACATCAAGTCAACGTTACGCAGAAAAAGAGCATTCAACTAAAATAATCAAAAGGATCTTACAGCTGCTTTTCTCCACAAACTCTTTGATAATATTAAGGAGCGGGTTCTTCACCACCCACTTCGTTCAGTCCTCTTTGATGTGATAAAAAGCTGTCTGCTTCACACACTCATGACTAAAAAAAACAAAAAACAAAAACGTAATCCTTACGAGAGTATCGAGAATAAAGTAAAAAAGACAGAGATCTAATACATTAATTTTTAAACAACAAAAACATTTGTTACCGTATCTCAAGTAGCACCGCGGTATTGGCCAAAGTCAGAAACAGGGGTTCTTCTAAGATTGGCCAATGGTTAGTCCATGCCGAATTTCGAGCATCGTTACAAAATACGCGAACAAAATACAAAATAATTAATATTTTTAAATCAATACTTCTTTAGTGTTTGAATTAAACAAATTTAACAGTTATATTTAGTGTGGAAATTGCACAAATGACATTTAATGACAAGTGAAATCAGTGACTAATAAGATTTTATTGCTTTGCCTCAGTATCACAAATCTGCTGGACAATAACGGCTCTACATTATCTAATCCCAATGTGGACCGTTGTAGACTGGTCGTTGCTACAGATCTTGGCCACTCTCACCCATTCAGGATAAAATAAACTGGAAGTTTTGAAATATTGATGCTTTTAATCATTTGCAGGTATTGGCCAATGTCGAAAACAAGTGTTCTGGGAAGATTGGCTTATCCATATCAAAACTGGAGCATTGTTCCATAATACAGGGTTTTTTAAAAGAATAAACAACCATCACAAAATACATTTTTTTTACCCCTCCGTCCTTTCTTATAACACTAAATTTCAATTTTAAAACTCTTCATCAATATTTAAAAACTTCCAGTACATTTACCCAGCACTGTGCAAAATTAGACAAGATCCGTTGCAACGACCAGTCTACAACGGTCCACATCGCGATTACCCAGTGTCTATCCTATATTGACCAGCGTATTTGTACTACTGAGGTCATAACATTACACGATAAAAATAAAGAAAATAAATGTAGCATTAAGTAAAATTCAATTTTTTAAATATTTATTTTCGTTCATTTGTAATGGGGAATAAAAAACGTATTTTTTTAAAGCGTAGCAAAACACACTGAAAATGTAACATGTATTTGCCCCCTGTGTCCTTTTTATTACCTTTTCCAGGAAAAAGTATACTATTTAGAAACGAAATCTGTAAGATTACAGTTAGCCATTGAAATTGAAGTAACATCTTTAGAAATGAGAATGTAGCAATTAGTTTAGCAACATTCGCTTCTTCAACGTTAGAAACTAACATATCGAGAAGAAAAATGACACGGCACATGTTTAAGCATTTGAAATTTTACATACCCTGTAAATATTGAATAACTAACTCATTCCTACGATCTCTGTGCTCAGGCCAATAACGGAGAAAACAAAGATAGAAAAATTTAACTTTTGAAATTAAACTAGAAGCAACCGTGTGCATAAATTTTATTTATTTTTTTTAAAGTATAGACAAATTAAGATGATTATTAATATTTAAATTATCAAGATGGATAAATGTAATTTGATCAGAACTGAACAGGCGAATTTATTTTAATGCTGTAAAAAAACGTAATGCCACGGCTACACTCGATCACATTCTCACAAGTTCACTTATAAGGCTACGTTAATCAAATGTTTTTAATACAGAGTGGACGGAATCGTCTATATAGTGGGCATTGCGCTCCGCTTAACGGCTGAAAAGTGCAGAGGAGATTCTCCACGTACGGTATTTTGTGTTTCAAATTTTTATTTCAACGAAATAATGTGCCAATTTTTTAGATAATGGTTTATTTTTTAATTAAAAATTTTCTTTCAATTGCCTAGCTTGTATGTTAAAACAAGCCAAAACATTTTCATTTCTAAAAAATCTATTTTATTCTTGAGCTTGAGCATACTAAAATTATATTTTTTTATACCGATCGGCCACAGTTTTGAAAAGTGGCATTGGTAAAGAGTGGGTATTCAGCACCACCTCCGATTCCGAGTTTTTAAGCTATTGTCGTAGCCGTATAAGTGAACTTGTGAGAACGTGATCGAGTGTAGCCGTGATCTAACTATACATAAAAATCTAATGTCAAGGCTAATGTCAACAACTAAGGAAATCGTTCGCTTTCATTTTGATCTTTAAATAAAATCTATGCAAGAATACACGATCAATTAGGAATGACTTCCTGGCCAAGCAATCAAAAAGTTTTTTAGAGTCATTTTGGCAACAGGAAATGCTTCCATAACTTGGCGCTTTAACCATTGGCTTGGTTTTATGTAAGCAATTCTTTGTACAGTATTCGCCAAATTGTATGCTAATTTGTTTAAAAGATCAACGACCAGATAATGCACAGGATTCCTTGGGATCTTACGAATAGCAAGATCCCTTGGATCTACTTAAGTCTTTGAATTTTAATTACGTTCTCAACAAAGTTCAATTGCCTGGGAATTACCGGGTTATGGTAACAAAGCTAAATTTACCGGATCACAGTCCATGATATATTTGCGCATTCAATGATAATGATATAAAAATATTTTAAATATTTTTTTTTTTCATACTTGCAAAAAAATTTAAAATCAGAAAAGAAATTCAACAATTAGTGAGCATTGTGTCGCCGATAAAAAGTTAGTCAATGGTAAAGTACTAATTTAGGTATTCATTCTCATCTGCAGTGCTTTTTTTGCAAGGATACATTATAAGGACGTTTTGCTTTTGATCAGCTCAAAAGAAGTTGTTTTCACTTTATGTACGCAATATAATATTCATTTGGTTGCGATAAAGTGACTGAAATCAAATTTCATGTCCAAATACATCTTTGTTACTTCTGATTATAAGGTATCGGGAATTTTGTGGAACAAAAGATACACTGTACTAAATTTAAATGTCATTAGACCAAGATCTGGACGACTAAAGAGTAATCTGTAGTCCGAAGGTACATTATCTACCAAGAGGTCTTCTTAGTGGAAACTACCTTACAATTGCATCTTGAATGGAAGAAAACCTCAACTACTTCCAACAAACAGCCCAATAACTAATAAGACTGTTAATCAGAATCGCGTTTCCGTATTGAATAGATTGAAAACAAAACAGATTGCAATGTGCTAGGAAGCCCGATCCTGAGACAACTCACATATAAGGCAAACATTCTGGTTCTAAGCAGTGATTTGGATTGAATTTTGATGTTTACATTTGGCTGCATTCCTCCTCTCTACTACTCACTTGATGATAGTATCCTTTTAACGAGTAAAGGTACAGACAAGTAACATTTCTACGAGAGAAGCAAGGACGGTTTGCGAAACGAATCAATAAGGAGCAATTCTCAGAGGTTGGTGAGTGTTAGGGAGCAGGGGACGGAGCTCCCCTTAGTTTGCAAAGCAAATTAAAGCAATCTCCGAGGGTTGGAGAGCGTTAAAGATTAAGGGAGGAGCCCCCGATTATAAGAATAACAATTAAATATGTTAATTATTATGTATTTTATTTAATCTGTATTATAGAACATGAATTAAAACAAGTTATTAAATATCTATTAAGTTCGCAAATCATCGCTTATTGGTTAATTCAAATGAAATTTTTAGTCAAAATAAGAAAAAAGTTTTTCCTATGGTATTGAAATAAGTTTCACTGTTATGCGAGTATTACTGGTATATCCAAATAAAACTTCAAATCCCGATTGCTTGAAATCAACTTCAGTGGTATAGAAATAAATTCTCTTCTAGATAAAAATGGCAGAAACAGAAAACAATAACTCTGTTTGTTCCCCATCAGAGTGTCTAGAAATTTCGTATTCAAAGAAAATCTGTTTCCCCATTTGGACTATTCCGAAAACAATGCCGAAAACGAGCCGGAATACCCTTATTATTTCAAATTTGAATACCTTAACGCCCAAAAGGGAAATGCGAGTCCATCAAATAATCCCCAGAAATCAGCGGACGAGAAAAGGGGAAAATGGAAGACGAAGCGTAACTCAATATCTGCGAAAATCATATTTGTCACGCCCTAAGGGATCAAAATGACGAGCAACATAACGATGTAGTCGGGAAAAGTTCTTTTTTTTTTTTATTCTTTCTGTTGTCGAAGTTGCTTGTTGCTTAGGACATCTCTCAGAGCCGCCTCATTTACGTAACGCGATGAGTTATCGTAAGGTATTTTTTATTTTTTTTTTATTTGGAATGGTTTAATCTGAATCTTTAAAAAGCACTTGGATAAGAAGTATGAAGCTAATTTAAGGACGGGGCGTTTTGAGAGTTAAATTCTTTCACGTTGGACAATTGTTTGAGATTGTTAGCGCAAAAAAGGAATTTTTAACACATGGACATTTTCTTATCATGACTGCCAATTAAAATACTTTATGTTGAATAAAATATTTTGTTTTTAAATAAATACTTTGTGCTTGGTCAATGTACAACAATTGCGGATAGTATGAATTTCAAAGAATTCCAAAATTCACATTCTTTACTTGTATTATTTTAAATACTTCACATTACACTTTAAATTTTTTTCAAATTTAACTACTTTAATTGCAAATCAATTATCTTTTTGAGTTATAATTTCCAATTATGTTGATTAAAAATCAAAATATGAAAACCTTTTTATTTCATAAGTTACTATGATTGTCAACTCAAATTCTTCAAATAACCAAATCAGTTTTGCAAAATATTTTTAATACTTTAAATGTTTAAACGACGAATTTAATTTCATGAATGTCAATTCTGATATTTTGAATATTATATTATCCTCACTAATAAGTTAATCATTAATACCTTGTTTCTATTTACAATCGGCATAATTTAGTAAAATTTCTAGAAAGTTAGATTATGGAAGCTATTAACTGCCATTTAAAATTGAAAAATTAATAAAAGCCTGCTTATATTTCAGGATATTTTTAATTAGTACAAACTGTTAAATTCTAAGTTTAACAAACATTTTTTTCTCATGTACAATAAGCACCACGCACTTATAACTATGGTAAATTCTCACAATTTTTTTTTTCTTTTTTTTTTTCCGAAGGACGAAATACACTAATCCCTAATTCTTTGACTTCCTCAGTAAAAGAGGGGAAAACTTGGGGAGAAACATAACTAAATGCCCTAATTAGTCCAACTTCTTGAACTAACAATTTACTTACGGTTAGTGAACTTCAAAAGTTGATTTGCTAATTAACGAAAAGGAATACTGATTAAATACTATTTTTTTTTCTTATTAAGTTCTTGAAATCTTGAGTATCTTAAACATTTTCTGCATTACACATTTATAACTAGGATTGTTTGTAGTGTTTCATCATTTACGATTGATTACTATTGAAAATTCTTAAATATTGTATAAATAAGTAGTGTAGTGTTGCTATATGATTATTTTATATTTCTAAAGTGGTGGGAATGTCTTATTTACAACTGATTGAATCAACCATACCGTTTAAATTTTATTTACAATCAAATGAATATTTATTCTGTTTTAATTTTATATAACTACTTAAATTTTTTTCTATATCTTCCAATATTTTTAGAATTTAAAAACAATTTCATCTTCAAATATTTATGTACAAAGATTTTTTTATTCAAAACCAAACTTTTATCAATAAGATTTATCTTAAAGCTCTTATAAAAACTTTTTTAATTTTTTTTTTTTTTTTTTTTTTTTTTTTTTTTTTTGAACTACACCAATTCAATTATAAAATAGTAATAGTTATTTCTTAAGACAACGACTGAAAAGCAAACTAAATATTTTTTTCATTTTTTAAATATCCTGAAATATTTTATCATTATTTGCATTTTAACATTGATGCATTTTAATTCTTCAATTTCTATTATACATTCAGACAATCATACATAAGAACATAATCCTTAAATAATGTATGCTTTATTGCCCAAAAATATTTCATTTACTAAATTATATTGAAAAGTGAAAAAGAGGAACTAAATTGTCCCGAAATATACTAAATGAACATAAACTGTACTTTTATACTCCATATTTTAAAAGAGAAATAAAATGGACACATTTCTTATACGTCGGCACCTCCCTTCTAAACATGAAGGTTGTATAGATTGTATACTGTGTGATCGATTGAGAGAAATAAAATAATCACTCTAAAACTCAAATGATGGAAATATCGTATTCCATTTATCTTAATAAGAATACAGTAATCGAAATATTAACCTAATATTTAAAGATTTGAACCAGCGATCGTTGACAAATATTTAATTGTTTATTTTGTATGTGTTTCAATAAATGCAACTAAATAAAACCAATAATAAAAAAGTAGACGTTCTTCTATCGAGGTACAAAACTTCAGAAACAACATTCGTTCAAGTTATTGTAGTATAATATATAGATGGAGATTTTTATAACAAAAATATTTCATCGCTTACTGGAATCGAGTCAATTCCCCCCCCCCCCCCCCTTTTACTATTACTAGGAAATATTGCAACTCAGTGCATACACGCATTACAATGAATTAAAATAATTTTTCAAAAGTAATGGATCACTTTAGCTTTACTCTGGTAACATCTTTACAGAGCGTAGAGGCCACATTTCTCAATACCCCTCCTTCTCTGCCGTTCCTTGTCAAAAAGCCTCTGCAACTAACTTCTGAGGCTGAATTCCCCAGCGTTTCATTCTCCTCGCCTAATCTTTAAAATGGATGCTATAGACTCCCCGGATATCCCATCGCAACTGCAGCTACTTTCCTGGGGAAAAAAAGAACAAGAAGTCTGACATATGACTAACTCCTTCGAATAGCTTCCCCTTTGTCATGTTCTTCTCTTCTTTTATATCGTAAAGGTACAAAGTCACTGGAGCAATTCCCTTTTAGACCAAAAAATATAATAAAACCAAGCAAACTGCCAACCTTTTGGTGAAGGTAAAAAAAAAAATGTAATAACCGTTGGGTCAAAAGAAGTTTTTCTATAAAAAAAAAGAATTGAGAATAAGTCTCTACTAGAAGTTAAGAGTATTAAATGGCCCCACATGGGAAAAGTTTTTGAACAGTGTCGGGAAGTTATGTTCTGGATAAGTCAATAGGAAATCAGCTTCAGCAATGAAATGATACTTTTATTTTAGACACAGAATCGGGGAAAATAACAATATTTCCGCAAGTGTAATTTATTAACAAACCTTCATTTCCCCAAGCTTTAATTCTGGATCAAAGAAAAATGTAAAAAAGGATTTACGGTCAAATTGGTTAATTTTGAGTTGGTGTTAACAAAAAGAACTATAGCCTTCTTAATTTTTATATTGTTAAGTCAACAGCATTATATGAGTTCATTTATCGTATGGCAACTTAGCATTTTAAATGATAGATACTGTTGGTAAATTGTAACCAAAGTCAATTGAATATAAAACTACATAATAAGCTTAAAAATATCAGGAAGGTTATATTTTGTGAGGAAAAGAAACTCTTTAACTACATTGAACTATGATTAGTACCGATTGATATTTGTAATTAAAAATTAAATGTGTACTGATTGCTTTTTGCAATTGAAATTTTTTTTCGTTGTATCTGGTTTTGTATATTTAGAGAACAACGGTAATAAAAAAATTATTTATTTGACCAATATGTATTTTTCATCAAGTTAGTCTACTTGTTACATTTCAAATATATATGATGAAGAAAAGCAGGCAAATATGGAGGTGAAAAATGAGTATTATTTTAGAGCATGATACATTGAACACAAATGCTTAATTCACAATTGGATAATTTAAATAGTATATTTACATAAGCTGAATATTGATTATTTGGATGCTTTAGATTACAAAAGAATGAAATTATCAAGACTAATCAGCATGAAATCGTTCTATATATTTTGTATGAAACAGTTCTAAAACTATTTGTATGAAATTATTTCTCTATCGATGAGCAAAAAAATAGACAACTACAGCACTAAAACGAAGCACATGCATATTTAAACAGTGTTTTGGCGATATTCCTCCAATGGCCATGTTTTAGAAATAGAAAGACCCCCAAAATGCACGCAATATTTGAAAAGTAATGGACAATGTAGCTAGACAGTTTTTAAGATTTCCTTCTCATGTAAAAATGAAAGATGGAGAGCTTCAGCACCAAAAACATGAAAAGGCAATTCATTGTCTACCGTGATGAAAACATATCCATCTTATTTGAATCAGGGAATGCTGTGATGAATGTAGTCATATGGAAAATTTAGAAAACTTCGAAACCAAAAAGCAAGTCTGGTTTAATTAAGGGTCAGTCTCCTACTGTTGGCGTGAGTCAGCAAAGAATGATGAAATATGTGCTATACAAGAACACAGTGGCACTGGTTTATGCTTTAAGGCAATTTTAACCAATGTGTTTAAAGCAATTTTAGCGAAATTATTACTCAGATGGAAAACAACTTGGTTGCCAACAGTTCAATTTTTTTATTTTTTTTTATTCTTTCAATAGACACATTTCAGTAAAGATCAAGGAGCTAAAACTCCATAAAACCTGAAATGGATGGTGATTGCACAAGACGAAAAAGAAGAGGCCAACCGAATTTTTCGGGAATCGTGCATCCATTCGGTGATGAAAAAGATGTCTCTGAATGCCTATCCTCGTAATGAACAACGCATTGCTCATAAAAAACACAATGAAAACTCAGATTCCTCTTCATCTGTAAAAAAGGGTTAAAGCGAATCAAACGAAAAAAGCATTGGGCAATGTAACTAACAAACAATTTTAGTGAAATCATTGCTCATATGTGCAAGCAATAGTAGACAACTTCGACGTCAAAAGCATATCCATGACTGAACCCCATCAAACTTTGGAATGTAGTGGGTTGCGTAAGGAGAAGAAGAATAAACAAAGCCGGATTCTTGGAGGATCGTCGCATTCCTGCGGTGGAGTAAAGGATGTCTCGGAATGAGCGTCTCTTTCGTCATGAAGGAGAAGGTACAACCCAAAGAGACAGGTGTGCGTCTATATTCGTCTTTCCTCATCCACAACTCATGTCTATTTCGAGGGATGCGCTCATTCACCCAGATCCACACGATAAACACCACGATGGCCACTGATGATGATGATGTTGATGTCGCTGAAGATCATCCCCGCTTGTTTCTGGATGGATATAAGCCAGAGCAGGGACTAATATGTTTTTAGTTTACTATTATTGTTATTGGGAGCTCTTTGGAGCTATCAAGATATTTGTGCTCTCCCAACCACTAAGCTGCTTCTTTCGTTAGCTTAAACTGGAATGTGAATTCGATGCATGCATGCGTTTAATTACAAGAGCACTTCTTGTCGTTTTTATAATAAAAAACGTTTCCTGATTAGATGAACTTTTTTGAAAATTAGGCTTTTAATGAACAGACGTATTTGGAGGGAAGAAAGGCATTTGTTTTGATAATCTGATGTATCTGATTGTATCCATGAACTAAGTAATTTTAATGTTATTTACTTTTAATAATATACTTTTGGAGTATTTTGCTCAGGAATAGACCTATGCTTTGATTAGAGACTATATTTTATTGAATTCAAGGCATAATTCTGAGACAATTCATAATAATATCGCTTTGATATGCTTTAATATTCATTCGAGATTTGATAATATATAGTAAATACGTATTTAGTTGGAGAGTGCCTTTTTTGTTAATTAATCTAGTCATCTAAAACTATCTTTTCAAATTAATATTTTGTATTTTCTTTTATGTTAATGAAGTATATTTCAATGTTAATGGAGCGCAAATTTGCAAAAAAGTACAAAACTGAAATAGAGCAATGTCCACTTGTATAATTGTATATTTCCATCTTGAATTTTAAAGCCGGCAAAGAATTATTAACTTTTATATAATTGCGGTTTCTCTTTACTTTGATATAAGAAAATACCTCCTTCTAAGATCTAAAAAATGTTTTTTTTATGTTAGAATTTCAATTTTTGAAACCTGTTTTCGAATTCAATCTCATACGTCATTTTAATAGGAAAATATTTGCGCTCATAAGATGAAAATGAGAAGGAATATAAAATGAACTGTCATTATGTTAAATCCACGTTAATTACTGAAAATATATTGATTATAATTTATTTTAACTTAGAAGATATGTATATATTAATCTTTTCCTTATCACTATATGGAGATATTTAAAAGATCTTTGTAAATACGTTACATGGTGCATGATATTTCTAAGATATTCATTTTAAATATTTTATTAAAACTCATAATTATAATTAAGTTTCGTAACTTAGTGGCAAATTTTCAGGCATTATGGAAAATTAAGCATTTTAGTACAAGTGGACAGAAATCATCATTGCTTAAGCAAGTACATGGCACTTTAAATTCATTGAAGTGAAAATGTCTAAAAAAATACCTTTGAAACATTTGTTAAATCATTTTGAAGATTATGCTTAAGTGTAAAAATATTTCATAATAAAAATATGCAGTCGTTAAACCATCCCAACAATCATCAGAAAAATTATTTCAAAAGTCGAACTTCCAGTAAAGTTTTCAATATAACTTTTTAAATCACTTAAATAGATTGGCAGGCAAAAATGGAAAAAAATAATGAGTAGTAAAAAATCTGCGTATATGCTTTTTAATATTTTTGATTTTAAGTTGTTTTAATTTAATTAATAATAGAATATTGATTCCTATATTTGTGAATTTGTTGGATGTTTCACTTGGAGTGATTTAAAATTAATCAATTTAAATAGCTTAAAAATATTGATCGCACACTTGTGAAGAATTTATAAATCATTGCACTTTTTGGCGCTGTGCCATATTGCTGCTTGAAGAATTTTATAGAGTTAAAAACAAGATACAATTGCTAGTGACTTAATTTATAGTTCTATTTTTTCATTAATTCATTGTAATATTTAGTTTAATATGGTTTTTTCTATATATCAACTAACACGTTAAATGGTTATTCAACAAAGTAAAAACTCAGCCATATTTACTTCGACTTAAGCCATCATTTTGCCACACATTTTTTTAGCTCCTTGGAGTTTTCTACTACAGTTTCATCTTGCTTAGTTTATTCAGTGCGTTCTATAAAACAATTAACTCAAACTTTTTAAAGACTTATTAATGTGTTTTTTTTGGGGGGTGGGGTGGGGGGGGGTAATGTAACAGTAGTATCCCCCTGGTATTGGCACGACTTTAAAATATTTTTAAATGCATTGTTGAAATGCACATATGATATTACTCTTTCATAAAAGATGAAGCAGGGATTTGGGAAACATTGCAACAGTTCCCGTCTTGATGTTGAATCTATTTTATTGTAAATAATTTAGTCGAAATATTAGGAATTTCAGTTGATTCAGAATTTCAATTTGAATAAATTAATAATTACAGAACTAATTTCTTCTTATATTATTAAATTTTTTCAAGTAATGTTGTTTAATATTTTTACGTTTTCAACATAACATTGTTACGTTTATTTACAATGATCTGGAAATACAAAATTTATATTTTTCACATTTATGTTTGTATAAACAGTTAATATATTTATTTTTCCATTAAATTTTTTAAATCTTACTTTGAAGTTATAATTCGAAACGATTCAGTTATGTAACATCAGATATATTCTCTAATAAATCTATAAAACAGTTAAAAGAATGTTTTAAATTTACATAACGTTATTTTGTTCGTTTTGATCTTTAGTTAAATTTATTTAACAAAATATTACTACTTTAGCAAAATATGAAATTAATCTCAGAAATATTTAAATACTAAAACTAAATATATTTCTAGGTAAAATAATGAAAAAATAAATAAAATAATAATTTTTATTTAATAAAATAAATTAAATTAAAATTAAACAAAACAAAATAAAAAGTTAACTAGTTAAAATAAAATAAAAGGTTATTCTCAAATGAAATATAAAAGAATTGATTCAGCATACAATTTTAAAAGAAAAAGTATTAGTATTTTACTCTTATAAATAATTTTTGTTACATGCGCTCCACCTTTTGTAAAATTATTCTAATACCAATGATAAAATCATTTAATTAAATATAATTACATTTTAGGTTTGATGTAAGCCTAATTCAAATTTTAAATAAACAAGTACAAAATTTAAACGAATTTATTTCAAAATTAAAGCGTATAATTAAAAGAAAATTATCTTCAAACACCGCAAATTAATTGACGCAATTACTAAACTACGAATATGAAGAAAGGCTATATTTTGTTTTTATTGTTAGCAAAGTACCCCAAGCAGGTTTTTTTTCTTTCTTTTTTTGCGTTTTAAATTGTTTCTTTTGTTTTGCTCCTCCTAAACATAGAAAACACAAAACGTAATACTAAAGACTTATCTTTATCAATGAATTTTTCGTATAAAAGTGTTTTGCTATGTGTTATTGTTTTTTAATATATGTTAGTTTTACAAATTTCTAAACAAATTTATCTCCTAATTTGATATATTTTTAAATCTTCCTATATAATAAAATTAATATTAAATTGAATGATTTTTATTATCTTAAAGCGTACACGTTAAACATTAAAATAATCTTTAGGGGAAACTAGGGATACTTGACCCAATTTTTAGTTTTGGGTGTTCAGTTTTTATTTTAAATTACTTATGGGTGTACAAATTATGTTTATTTATATTTCATTAAGTATTACCCAATATTTATGAATATTTTTCTGAAGTACTAATTGTAAAAGTAGCAAAATATTTAAGAGGAGTTGGTACCCAAAAATTTATAACAAATCAATTTTTAGTTTATTGTTGTTTATTAAAATGTGACTTTTTCCCTTTAAAATGATACCTCATTTGTAATAATACCTCATTTAAAAGTATTTTTAATAAATTTTGGAAGAAAAAATTTTGAACTATAAGTGTAAGTAATGTTTTCTTTAAAATACGTTTTTCTCGAAACTACATTTTTCATTACTCATGTACCTTTTTCTCAGAAACAGCTCAAGCAATCTACCTAAAATTTTTATCACATATTCATATTGTGTATCTGTATTTACTGAAGTAAGGTTTTGTTAGTATTTTAAAAACAGTTCTGGCTTATTTCGTCAAAAAAAACTTGTGATTTTTAATAAATTTGAGCGACTTACACGATAATTCATTAAAAAAAAAAAGTAAATGCATTATAATTAAAACCAAACTTCAGTAGAATTACAAGTATCTGATAAATGAGATGCAAAAAGAATTAGTCTTCTATATCAAGTATTTTCTGAGAAAAAGGTACATGAGTAATGAAAAATGTCGTTTTGAGATAAATGCATTTGAAAGAAAAGCTTACTTACACTAATAGTTCATAATTTTATCTTGAAAAAATTATTAAAAATACTTCTAAATGAGGTATTATTACAAATGAGGTATCATTTTAAAGGGAAGAATTTAATTTTTAATAAACTATAGTAAACTCAAAATAAATGTTTTATAAATTTTAGGGTACCAACTCACCTTAAAATAAAAAAAAAAACTTCAACTTGGGTCAAGTATCCCTATGTATAAGAATACTTGACCTACCCTTTAGGTATACTTGACCCAACTCATGTATTTGGGAGTATACAATTTAAAATTATAAATGCAACATTTTTACATAGCAATGACATAACTCCCATTAATAAGTTCAGTGTTAATATTTTCTATACTTGTTCAATGAGGTCTAGACTTTTTATTATTTTTATTAGCTACATATTGTTAATATGGTGTCCGCTTTTAATTTTTACTGTAGAGAGCTAAAAATATCAGCAATTTGAAAGCTATTTCTGTTCTATACAAGTTCAAAAATAAGAAACTAACTATTTATTTAACTGCAAATGTAAACTCACATTAAAACCCAAAATTTGAAATTCTATCATTTTTCATTGAAAACTCAGTGGATGAAGAAGAACCTGAATTTAATCGGGTTTGTGTATCTTCAGATGATTTGTGCATTGAACATTGTAAAATCTTTTGAAAGGTGTGTAAACAGATACACCTAATGGTTATAGTCTGTAAAAACAATGTAGAGGTAATTATAATACCGTTAACTCATGTAGCATAGGCAACGACTTACAACTTTCAAGAATATCCATCAGTAACAATGCCTTTTTATCAATTGAACATCTTACATACTTAACAAAATGGTGTAAGAAGAAAAGAAAAAAACACACAATAAAACCGGCCAAATGCATTCGAATAGTATTCCGATCTTGGGTCAAATATCCTTAATTGTACATTTATTACATAACCCTAAAATGCAATCATTTGCAAGTAAGTGGATAAACACTATTATATATGTAATTGTAGCTAAAAGTATGGTAAAAAATAAACAATCTAAAAAAAATTTACTTTTAAACAAAAACTCTTTTCACATCACTCACCGTTTACAACACAAAGATAATACCTTTGGAGCATGACAATTTAATTTGTCTTATAGTTTAAAAACGGATGCAAAGATTCTGTTGACATTTTCACCGTGTAGTTAGCTAACTGAAGGGTAAGAAGTGATACCACTTCCAACTTATAAAACCTTCTTAATTCCGAGAAAAAGCATTGGGTCAAGTATCCCTAGTTCCCCTATAATGTAACTTATTTTTACATGAATATTTATATGGCTATAATATATTATACTTTAACCTACGTTAACCATTATAAATCACAGTATTGCTCTAGTTTTCTTTATTTCCTTAATCATGCCCTTTTCTAAAAAAAAATACTTTATTTTATTCCGAATTATTAATTTGATGTTTTATAATAACTAATATGATTAATTTGATATTTTATAGTAAAATCTAAATTCAATGAATGCTGACTAATATTTTTTTATAGATAAGTATTCATATATTTTGTCTTTAAAGTATATTTTTATCTCAAAAATGTTATTCAACCGTACGTAATATTATTGATAAAATTTGGAAAATGGCTTATAATAAAAATATTTATTGAGAGCTCTAAAACCTTAAGTAATGTAGTAAAAAGGAAACCAGTACATCTTGTAATTTTACCAGTACATCTAGTAATTTTACCGGTACATCTTGTAATTTTAACAGCACATCCACAAAGTTTTCAGCTAAATGAAAAAATTATTTTCCCAATACATCCATTCCCCTACTATTTCATTTATCTATTAATAGTTGACTTATATGTTTGTAATATTTTACATAAATGTAGAATTTTTCAATAATAGGTATTTAAGAAGTTTCATGAAACTATAATACATTTCGAACTTAATCAGGCATCATATACTCGATTTTAATATATTGGATTTTAAAATTTATGATACATTAAGTTCAAATAATATCTTCCAAAATGTATGTTACAGCGTTTAATTATCTCCTTAGTGTACTGTTCTCTAATCGGCATTAATAGTCATTCGTGTCATGGGATTCACCTAATAATACTTTATATGTAACGAAAATTAGAAACGTCATTAATGAATTTAGTGCAAAGGCAAAATAAGTCAACTAAAAGGCCTGTTAGAGATTAAAAAAATAATAGATTTTTGACACTAGTCTTTGAATGCATCACAGTAACAGCAGTTGCAAAGCTAATGGAGATATCAGAGATACAATGACTTAAGTCAATACAAGATAAAATGTTCGTAAGAAAAAAAATCAACCACGAGAAAAAATTGTGTAAAGGAATGAATAATATCTGATAGACACAGAAGGGTGCAGAATAATAGTTTTACATTCAACATGGTATAAAAAGTAATAATATCTTTTACTGTATGCAATGCAATTATTTGGCAGAAGCAAACACTCTTTACATCACATGTGTTTCCATATTGTTATTTATCTTCCGTATAAGTAAAGAAATAATACATATTCCACATTGATATTTGATCACGCTTTTAAACATATCCTAGCTAAGAACTTTGCATTAATAAAATAATTCCTTCGTATACCATTCATTTTGAGGTAAAAATTTAATTAACATCTATTAAGCTACTGAATTGCAATACTGAACAAATACTGATGATTATTAAATTTCTAAGTAAGATATCGTATCAATTCCGTGCTTATTAATCAAATTTAAATCATACAACTATTTTATTATGAACCACTTTACTACGATTACAGTTAAACTTTGTGCCGAAAAGATTGGATTTGAAAAATATATATTTTAATAATAATTTACCTCAATCACATCGAGGAGTTGGAAACGTGGAACTCTTTCAAAACTTTTAGAAAAGAAGCATTTATAACCATGCAAGAAGAGGGTTTGTTTCTGTAAAAATCACACACTCGCATTATTTGCATATTCCCCCATTCGAAGTATATTTTTAATCTGGACGCAAAAGAAACTTTCTTTCAAAATCCATGTGGAATAAGATTCCAATTTCTTAAAAAGCCGGGCACGCATTCTTCCACCGTCCCAATCAACGATGCACGTCGCGTATTTGCGGTGGTATTATTATCAAAGCTCCCACAGAAAAAAAAAAGGGAAAAAAGTAAATTTCGGTAAAAACTGTTAGTTTGGAAAGAAAAGTTTGGATGTGTTCGGCAAGCTAAGCGAATCCCAAAGAAATTGAAAGATCCCGGGGATTGCTGTTCGCTCCCTGGTTCGATTTTCTTCCTACTGAATGTCAGAGTGGAACTGCCAAGCCTCGTCTAAATCTGTCTTTTGTTTTTATCTCCAACTCTTAGTGGCCAAGGGTTGGCATCGAGCCCAGAGTCGTCTGCTAGATTTTCGACAGCTTCACGCTTTCCTGGTTCTGTTGGGGTCCATCACTCCGGCAGAGGAGATCTTTCCTCGCAAAATCCTGTTTGTTTCGACCCCCTTTTGTGTGTAGTTTTCACAAAACTGGAAATCAATCTTCCGCCTCCGAACGCTTTACGCCTGGACAGCTTCATATCGGCATTGGATATGGCCGGAAGATAAGGTAATTTGGGCCTGTGAACCCTTTTATAAAACACTTAGTTATGTCACAATAACTACTTTGACAAACAACCATTAATCGCTGAACTTCTCTCTATACATTACCTATAACTGAAACTTGAGACTTGCTAAAATTATATTGTAAGCAAAATTTGTCTTATTTTGCTCTTAAAAGTTTGTTATTATGACATTTTAGCAGAGCCTAATTGTGATTGCTTAATCTCTTTGTGAATTTTTTTTTTTACCGTTAAATCTCGAAAGGTGTTAAATATTTATATATAATCTTATGGTTCTGATTGCTAAATCTTTTCACAAACATTTTCACTTGAAAACTACCTTGCCGTTGAATCTTGAAATGTGTTGACCTATATCTACAGTGTCAAAAAGCTTTAATGGTGTTGACTTATAAATATTAATAATCCTTCATTAACTCCTGAAGTAAATTTTAAGGCTTTCTGAAACTCTTTTTTTATGTATAAAGAATTTCTATGTCATGATTAATATTTTTGTTTGATCTCTTATGTGCGGCATTCTCCAGTACGTGAACAATTTATGTCCCAGGTGCCTTACAACTTTATTTTTATCAGTATGTAATAAAAATTGGGTTCTGTTAATTGTTTACAGTCAAAAGAATATTTTTAATCAAATAAACCCTATCATACGGAATCAAACAATATTTGATCAGTATTGAATGTCACCAAAATGTCAATTTCTTCTCTTGTCCCCATACACGATTTCAGTATACAACAGGTCATAAAAATCCAGCTTATTATTATTTCACTTAGATAATACCATTTTATAAAGTTTATAAGTTAATCAATCATTTCATACTTTATATATTTACTAACACTTTCATAGATTTCTGAGATACACTCTGAAATGTTTTACGTCCCTTCTTTCCCTTGGTAACGTCATTCACTTTTCACACAAATAGATAGCATCATTATCACCTAAAACAGCACTCAACTATATTTTATTAAGTCACATGCTTAATAAAACATAGTTGAATATGGAGATGGGGGGGGGGGGGGGTTCTGAAGTTCTAATAAATCAGAATTTGAATACTATCTTTTTTGTTTGTTCCTATCTTTCCTAATTTTTCAATAGAATCTAATAAGAGAGTTTTGAAAACAAAACTTGTAATAAGTAGTACAAAGGTGTTATATGATGAAAATTCGAATTTTAGTATAAAACGATGTTTGTATTGTTATACAGAGGAGAAAAAATGATCAATTGTCCCTTTCATTCCATGTCCCTTTCTTAATGATATTCTTGATATTTGTGGAGCTGCTCCTCAATTGCTATTTGCGACGTAAAAAAAAACAGTTAGCATTTCGGTATTGCTTGATTTATTCAATATTTGCTTCATAATTATTAATAATATTTGTAAATAAAAAAGATTGAAATGTCCCTTTCTTCTCAACCTTAATTATTCACTTACTCGACATATCTATCTTGAATATCTATCACCGTATATCTATCTTGAAAAAAAAAAACGAAGGAAAAAAGAAAACGTTTATAATATTTTCTGTTTAAAATATTAACCCATAAAAACAAAGTTTTTAATGTAAATCCTTTATATCTCTTACCAACTTTTATATGCAACCCAACTTAAATGATTTTGCGATCAGATTGAGATTTCATAGTGTTTGACTACTACAAAGAAAGCCATAGATTCCGTGCTATAGATTAACTCTTTTTTTTCCTCCCAAAACTTGGTAATATACATTGTCATTGACAATAAGTCTATCTACCAAGTTTCAAATCGATTAAAGAATGGTTAGTGGGTTAATAGTTCGCAATGGGATATCGTGGGTTTAATGGATGAGGGCAGCGGGTAATTAATTATTTTGGTCTGTTATGTAATATCTGTAATTTTGGGGGTCTCTATTTTGTGTCCTGTAAATTCTGTATCTTCTACTCTATTATTTATTAGATTATTTTCTCTCTCTCTTTTTCTTTCTCTCTCTCCCTGATGGTGGGTATATATGGTGGGTTATAAATATATATATTTACTGATAGGGTAAGTGGGTTTAGTTTTTCGAAGCGTCAATAAAAGAATAGCGTGTGTAAAGGTTGTCTTTTAGTGACAGCTTTCAAAGTATGATAAAATGCTTTTTCATCGACAACGAGTCTATCTTCTAAGTTTCAATTGATTGGATGAGTGAACAAGTGGGTTACTTAGCACCTTCATATATTTTTCTGCCACAAACTAACACACACACACGAGTAAAATCGAAGTTAATATAAAGGCTATCAAAAATATAATGTAAGTATCAAAAAATTAACCTATAAAAGCAAAGTTTTTCAATATATATCTTTTATATGCAATTGCATCTTATTCAAGTAATTTTGAGCACAGATCGACTTTTCATAATGTTTGACCCCTACGAAGAAAACCATTGATTTCATTCCACGGTTTAACTATTTCCCCCCAAAAAATTAGCTAGTTAAAATGCATTGTTGACAACTAGTCTATCTGCCAAATTTCAACTCTATTGGATGACCGCAAATGGATTTATTAGTCTTTCGAAGCAGCAATAGAAGCTTCTGTAAACACGGCCTCATATTCCGATTCCATGTACAATTTGACGACATTTAATGATTGAAATCTTTCTCTGGTAAAAGGTTGACGATGTTTGATAACACAAATCGTTCAAATTTAGAGTTTTTTATTATAAAATATAGCCAAGTTGAGGCGTTTGGAGACAGACTTTGCAAGAACACTTGTTAACTAATACTCTGGTTCTGATAAAATATCTCTATTTGTAGCCAATATGTGAACTTCCTATAGAGTTACTATAGGAGTACTCTTTAGATCAGTCTTTGAAGAACTACCAGTTGAATTTTATTAAATACCTTCAGGATATCTGACCCATGTCTATAACATTTACAGTTTATAGGCTTAAATAGTTTCAATTTGATTTCCGAACAGTATTTTTGGCGCTTGCAGTCATAATTTTGGCATGAGAACTCGTCTCTTCTTTTGATATATTGTTTATTTGTAGCCTTTCTAGTTTTGTCTGAGAACGTTGACCTCAAATAGACAGACAGAGTTCTTATATAAACTTCTCTCGATCTTAATATAGTGTAGAAAACTTTTGTATTTTTCATGGCATAGGGATAGCATAGAAATGACAAGGAAACAATTAAAATTGAAAGATGGGGTTCAGTTTTGACCATAACTGATTAAGATCTAAATTATTCAGTAAGATACAAATTAATGGTGTCATTTATGTTCACAAACTAATAAAAAGTATATTTTTATTCGGTTCATCGAAAAATAACGGCTTCGTACTCAAACAAATGTACTTTAAACTAAAATACAAAGACTAAGAGAAAAAAACTCAAACATAACGTTTATATGCACTGGTAAATAATTTCAAATACAGTCAACCCTTGAAGACGCCAAGTAAGCAACTATTTGAAATAGAAGCTCATAAAAAATATTAAAAAAAAAAAAAAAAAGTCGGAAAATAAACACAGTTATGTATTTAGTAGCACTCTAAATAGAAACCGTGTGAAAATAGCATCTGTGGTTTTCTCTCAAGAAATAATTGACTTTTAGAACAAGTGTATAATCGTGATCAATAGCCATTAGCAGGTTGAGAGAGAAATGGCGACCGCGCATTTCATTACTCCAGAGAAAATTTTCATTAGGCTTTGAAGAAAATTGATGAGTTTCATTAGTTTGTGAGAGCTTTCGGGGATTCCTAACTGCCACAAATGCATAATTTTACATTACACAATGCATTACCGTTATTCAGTTTCAAATTGTTAAGTGGATTGCGTGGAAAACGTTAATTGCCTACTTGTTGGATGGAAGGCTCATTATTTTTCATCAATTTTCTTCTTTTTAAGAGACATATTTAAAATTCAGAACACTATAGCCACTTAGAATAATAAGTATTCGAAAACATCACTTAAATCATTCGAAATGTAGTTTTAAAATACTTTTTCAGTTATAATAATGTTTGCTTCTTTACTCAAACAGCTATATTGATAGAATATTACTAATTAAAAAAAATTGGACGCTGTTTTATGTTGCCAATTAAAAATATTGTGAAATGTACTTTCGAAAAAATCGCTTAATAAAGGGATACACATAAAGTCAATTTGTGGTTAGAAATGTACTTAAATGGCATTATTGGTCCATTTTTCTTCGTAACAGAGCGCACTATTGAAGGACATGTTTATCTTGCGATTCATTAAATCCATTATGTATAAACAAAAAAACTTAAACTTTAGATGAGTTGAAGAATCAAGCAATCCGTCTAATAACACTGGATATGCTTAACTAACTGGAGATAACTGGATTACAGATTAGACGTTTATCCTGCAACAAAAAGTGCACACATTGAAAACTATTGATAACTTAGTAAAGTGTTTCTTTTATTATTTTTTTTTTCTTTCTAAAGGATAATTCCGTAAAAATAAGCACAACTTTTGGTTACTTTTAGCCCGGGCACCCAGTATTTTGAACACGTTAGGAACAAAAGTATTTTGTTTGATAGCAAAATTAATAATAAATGTTAGTTAAATAAAGTTAAAATGCAATGTTTATGCATGTGATAATAAAAAACAATGTCAATCAACTTTCTATCCCATTCACATTTTCAGAATTCCTATTATTTTTAGAATAACTGAGATACCTGTATATAAGTTGGATAAAAAAGCGGGAATATTGTTTCATTTCATTCAATATTGTTGCTACAAATATAAATAATTGCCACAGGCTTCCCAACAATTCAGAAAGTTATCTACAGTAAAACATTCACAAAGCTTTCTAATCAAATCACCAAAAATATGAGTTTCATCTTCTGGATCATTCCGCAGTAACTTACGTTACATTTGAATACTTTTAGTTAACTATTTCTATAAATATAATAACAAAAAGTAATTCAAAGCAAAATACTCATTTGATTTCTTAAATAAACTAACTAAAACCTAAATTTTAATGGAAATGAAAGTATTTTAATAATATTTTTAAAAACGTATAATAATATTTTTGGCGTAACGTAGTGTGGTAACTTACGTTCCGCCAAAAAGGGATAGAGTAAAAAAGTTATTTTAGTTTTGAATAAATTTCTGTTCTTTTTAACATTCAGGTGTTTTAAAGTTATACATTCCCTTCTTTAATCTTTTAGAATTGCAATTATGCAATTTAAAATTATTTTCATAAATTATTTATTTTTATTTAAATTTAATTAAAAGTAGCTTACATTACACATTTGTATGTTTCAGAAATGACACCAATTTCTTTATTTTTATTAAACTACCTTATGCTTTAAGTTACTAAGAGGTTACGAAAAATTCTATAATGTTGTGTGTATTATTTACATTATTTTACAATTATCAAAATTTAAAAATATTATAATTACAAAACATAAATTAAAAAAAAAAAAAAAAATATTCATTCTTCAAGTAGTAATTTTTATTCTTCTAATTTATAATGCTCACCAATGCAGATTGTTTGATTTTATGAATTAAATCTTTCTTTTTATAAAAAATTTCATCTAGATGATCAGGTTATTTCCAGTTTGAATTAAATCTTTTTTATTTCAGTTTTGAGATTTGTAATAAAATACTGAAACCACCACATGGCCTTTAAAGTCGTCATCTTTCGTGAGAATAATTACACTTGGATACAATGAATCGTCATATTGACCCATAATACCAATCATTCACTTTCAAGATTCTATGTTTTATTCATGCGAAGCTTTAGACAAAATTCAATGGCTTTTCCGTCAACAAATTTTTAAACAGTCTTTTTAATATTCTGCCGTAGAAAAGCTTTTCCGTCATAATACGTTTAAGTAGAAGTTTTAATATCATGCTTTGGTTAAGCTTTAAAAAATAGGTTTACCAGTTTTGACTTGGAATTTTTCCGCCAGCAGTGATCTATATTTTTTTAGTTGTGAATCTTAAAATCTGATTTTTAGCTGCCAGCACAAAATACTTAACTTTATTCACAATATGTTTTCTTATTAGCACTCTTACACTTCTTTTAAGATCTACACTCCAATAACATATTAATATCAAAATGTAGAAATCAATATTAGCATATTATAATATTAAAAATTTCTAAATCGATATTCTTAGGCTTGATTAAAAAGATTGTTTAGTCATTATAATATTGCAATTAAAACTAAACCTGAGGGAGTCCATAGGGGAAAAAAAATTCATTCAAATTATTTATACTTACTTTCGGCAGTTTTGAAACCATTAGTAAATAAATATTTTATTTTTTTAAGGTAAGTTTATTAGTATTCTATGTATTCTATGGAAAATTCTCCATCGATACCTCAAAGTTCTATACTTTTGGTAACTTACGTTATAAATTTTAATTATTGCATAATTAATTATAAAAAATATATACGAAATAAAAGTATAGATTCCTGTTAAGTTCATATCTAAAACCAAGAAACATTTATATTAACACATATCTGTTTTTTTTTTTTTTTTTAACATCATATGAAAATAAACACATTTCTGGTAAGATTCGTTACATGCAACAATCAATTTTAAAATCAATGAAATACAAGAATTTAATCATTAAAAAACTTGTTTAAACCATTTTTACTATTATTTAAAAGGTAATATAATTATTTAAAAACCCTTATTTTAAATATAGAAAATAAAATTATTTTACCCATTTTTAAAATCACACCGCCCATTTCCATCAAAACAAAACAAACTCAACGATGTTTTCATCTTTTTAAATTAATGTTTTTAAAAAACGAACTACTGAGAATGAACTTTTATTCTTTTTGTACCCAAAATTGTGTAAAAAAAAATATTTTATTAAAATTTAAATTTTTTCAAGTTTTTCCTTCTTTGGATGAAATGACCCTTCCCTATTTAATGGAGATCGTTAGGCTATCACTGCATCACAGACTTATTGCTTAATTATTTTGACCAGAATATCTACCAAAGTATTGCTTTAAATCACATGAGTTTTCAAACCAGGGGCAACAACTGTAATAAAAATTTACTATACTTCAAAAAGTTTTTAAAAACTAACTCATAAAAACTTTAAAATTAATAATAAGTCAAAGCATTTGTTATTTTTCTTCCAAATTTTTTTAATGATCGTGGGTTGCTATACCTCATAGAAATATTCATATATTTTAAAGCAATACTTTGAAATCTATTGTTGCCCAAAATATTACGCTACAGGTCTATCGAGCATGGATAGCCTGACGATCCTTCTAATACGAGTAGTATCCTCCCCCTAGTTTATATTTCTATTAAAAAAAAATGCAGTGTTGTATAAGTTTTTATTCATATTTTAAAAAATATAACCAGGACAAATAGAGCTTTGTCTTATACAGCCGTAATTTATTAAATAAGTCTCAATTAAAAATTTGCTTTATTCGAATTTTCCGTATACATTTAGTATTAATTTAAAATGCATTATAAGCAATATTTAGTTGCAGGGTCTTCCAAGCTTCATTTTTTATATGAAAACAATTCACAAAATTAAAAATACCAGAAAGTTAAAATAATCAATTTTGTTAGCTTCACTAATTTCCGCAATTCCAAAGCTCTTCTAAAGTGGTGTCAGTAAAGTTTTTGAATTCATTGTATTTCGGTAAATTTTAAAGTTATAATATTAATATATATCTGCATTAATGCTATCTGATTTTAGGAAAACTAACTCTTTAGTTGACTTTTCAACCTCATAGGGCGTGTTTAAAAATTAGAATTCTGTAACTTATACATAAAATCACGCTATCTATTATTAAATAAAATAAACACAGTAACAATCTCTTTAGGGCAACCTATAAAAGGTTGCATAACTAAGAAATGGATTCGAACTTGAACAAAAAACACTCAATTCTCACAAACGCGACGAGATTCCATCACCATCACAAAACATTCTACTCTAATATAATACTACCTCCTCAATTAGCTATCACAGAAATACTTTCCCGTGTCATCAATACCAATTACGTCACGTTCTTTCTTACGTAACATTGTTAAGTTCATTATTCTAATTACTCAAAGAAAGCAGTCTTCCCTTTGATCGAATACTTCGACTGATGTTCACGCGGAGCGATCATTCCAGATCTGTCTTCGCGTGAATTGCTTTTGTTTATTGTGATGTCCCTAAAGAGACTTTTTTTTTTACTTGAATGAAATTAAGTCAGTCGAAGTAATTCGGGTCAATAAGGGTAATTTGGCACACTTCTGTTTACGATCCCTGGACGATCTCTTAATTACCTCGCTCCCAGTTTTTATTTCTGCTCCCTCGATCATGGGATTTCAACATCGGTCAATCTAGGTTCAAGTAAGTAATCTTTGAACAAAAACTTGATTTTTATTACAGTTTACTACGAATATATGTTTTTATCATTTACCTTCTCACTTTCAATTACTCATATGTTAACATAGGATAAAGAAAGTAATGAATTCAGTAAAAAAATAGATTTTTTCCCAATTTCTACTCATTTTGGAAGGTGCTGAGTGGTATACACTACGGGAAAAAAGTAGGACAGTCATATTTTGTAATTTATGCTTTGTATTTCTATCCTCCTGATCTAAATTTCTTTTTTTATGTAGTTTGGCTATTTTTTCTTTTTTATAAATGAGTAAATTTTATCTACCACTAGTAAAAATTAAGGAAAACAGTACTTAACGATTTTTGGTGTGTGAAAAAAGTAGAATGACACGTGCTAAAATAATTTGTTTTGGAATATTGTAAACCTCAAAGGTAGGTGTTTCATTCTTTTTAACTGTTTTTGTTAAGAAAAACATACTATTTTATTGAAAATCCGTCGTTTTCATCTTTTTAGAATGCCTAGAGGAAAACCTTTAAGTGAGTTTGAAAAAGGCCAAATTTATGCCTACAAAAACGATGGCAAAGGTGTGAGAGAGATTGCACGCCAGCTACATATTAGTCCAAATACTGTTTCAAACTATATAAGAAATCCTAGTAGTCAGGGAACCAAAAAGAAGACTGGCAGACCTAAAAAACTGACACAACGCGATCAAAGAAAAATCATTCGGAAACTAAAAAAAGCGAATGGAAGTATTGCCAAACCTCAAAATATTGCAGGCATCACACATGTTTCAAGTAGAACTGTCTACAACTATATAAAAAGGCACGAAAATTTCGTATTCCGAAAAAGGAAGCACCATCCCAAATGGAATGAAAGGCACATTGAACACTGACTGGACTGGGCTAAAAACCACATGTTCTGAAAGTCAGAATGAACCTCCGTTATATTTTCTGATGAGAAAAGATTTAATTTAGACTGTCCAGATGGCTACAAATACTATTGGCACTGTCTCGGTACTGAAGAAAAGGCTTATTCTACCCGACAGATGGGAGGAGGGAGTTTAATGATTTGGTTGGCAGTCGGGTACGGAGGAAAAACAAGCCTAGTGTTCCTGAGTGGCAGGCAGAAACACACAGATTACATCCAAGTCTTGAATTCAGATCTCCTTCCCTACGGCGTTGAGCTAGGCGGAAATGACTGGATTTTTCAACAGGTCGGAGCATCAATTCACACAACTAATGGGGTTAAAAATTGGTTTGCAGCAAATAATGTTCAGGTTTTGCCATGGCCTGCTAATAGCCCGGACCTCAACATTACAGAGAACATATGGGCAATGATTGTTCGTCGCGTTTACGCGGAAGGCAAGCAGTTTGAATCTATAGTTGAGCTTCGGAGAACTTTGAATTATGTATGGGACAATTTCTGCCAAACAGAAATTCAAACTTTATATGATTCGATGCTAAATCGAATTTTTGAAGTAATCAAAGCCAATGGTGGAAGAATTCCCTATTAATAAGACTTTTATTTGCATTATTTAGAAGTGTCCTTCTACTTTTTTCACAGAGTATGATGAAGTCAAAACTGATTTATTGCTGTACTTGACCTGCATTTTTTTGTTTCAATTTTCAGATACAGTTATCTGTTTGTAATTAGTAATTTAAAGTGTTACTCATTAAATTACAATTGAAAAAAAATCAGTGTTTTTTATTTATAAAAAAAACTCATGTGTCCTTCTACTTTTTTCACGCAGTGTAGAAAAAATGTCTGTGCATATGTCTATCTGTGGTTAGCATAATTGCCGAACGAATTGACTTAAGATATTCAATTTTGGTTTTTATGGGTTAGTGGTGGCCAGGGGACTTGTCATTAAGGTTTTTGTCAAAGTTTTGCATGCGCACAGATGCCAATGAAAATAATATGTTTTTTTAACGATTTTGTTCAAAATCGCTGTGGTAATGCCTTATAAGCTGCTCTAAACAATTACACAACTGGAATTTCAACAGAAATGAGATAAAAGTGTACAAAATCGAAAAAACAATGTTTTGACACAGAGTTTTCTTTCTTTGAGCAAGAATTTTCTTTCTATGAGCAAATCTTGATTTTCCTATCAAGACTATATATCCAATTTCACTTGCAAGAAAGGATAATGTAATATTTATTGAAAAATATATCGCCATTTTGACGGTGTTTTTTTGTAGGCTTTTAGGTTATTGTTATCTCCAAACTGATAATTTTTTAAATAATGAAAATATGAAAACGAAATACTTTTTTAATAGTCTATAATAAAAAAACAAGCTGTGTGTCTGTCTGTCAGACAGTCTGTGGATCTGTGGTTCTATAGAAACCTACTTAAAATTGGAGTAGAGCTCTGATTGATTTTCAACACAAGAAGTTTTGGCATTCTAATTTTATGTATGTCAAACTGAATGTCAAAATTTTAATTTTTTTAATTAATTTATTTTTTACGAAGTGACTTCAAATAGAGATACAGCTCTGAAATTTTCAACATAAGTAGTTTTAGCCTTCTAATTGGATTTTTGAAAAACAGAATGTTAAAATTTTAGTTAATTATTTTTTAATTAATTTTCTTAATTAATTAAAAAAAATTACAAAACGACATCTAATGGGGTTACAGCTCTGAAATTTTCAACCTTAATAAGTTTGGCCTTCTTATTAAACTATTGAAAAACAGAATTTTAAATTCGTTGTTAGTCTTTTTTTTTAATTAATTAGTAAATATTTTGCAAAACGGTTTCTAATAGGGCTACAGCTCTGAAATTTTCAACATAAGTAGTTTTAGCCTTTTAATTGGGGTTTTGAAAACAGAATTTTATATTTTTATTTAGTTCTTTTTTAATTAATTAATATATATTTAACAAAACGATTACTCAGCTCTCAAATTTTCAACATAAGTAGTTTTGGCCTTTTAATGGATTTTTGAAAAACAGAATCTTAAATTTTAATTTAGTTCTTTTTTAATTTTTTTTTTTAATTAATTAACACATAATTTACAAAAGGATTTCTACTTGGACTACAGTTCTGAAATTTTCAACACAAGTAAATTTGGCATTCTAATTGGACTATTTACAAAAAGAATTAAAAAATTTGTATTTAAATTTTGATTAATTTTTTTAATTAATATTTTCACAAAAAGCTCTTCTAATAGGCCTAGAGCTCTGAAAGTTTCAACATAAGTAGTTTTGGCCTTCTAATTTTGCTTTCACAAACACGTGTTAAAATAATCTTAAAGGGGTGCTGTATTATTATATTTACGGGAGGATTTTTTTTTTTGTGTCTCGACACGGGAGAGGCTTCTAATATTAAACCTTTACGTAGCAATTATAGATTTTAGTAAGTGAAGCGAGCTTATGCTTACGCAATAATGAAACTTTTAGCGAGAGAAGCGAGCCTATTCTTGCATAGTAATGAACCTTTCAACAAGTGAAGTAAGCCTGTACTTATGTGTCAATGAACTTTTCAGCGAACGAAGCGAGCTCGATTTTGCGTAGCGATAAACCTTCCTGCAAGCGAAGTGCCAAAAACTGGGACCTATACACCAATGACGGATTTCCGCAACGCGAGACCTCACAGCTACCTAAAATATTGCGCATGTGAAAATTTCGTATCGGAGCACGGGTATTCAGCTATTTCATTAATAATAAGAGAATATTATAATTAATATTCTTGAAAGCTTTCATAATTCAATTGACGAAACAATAATTTAATCTTCGGTGAATTTTTTTTTTAAATACATTTAGTTAAAAGTTGTGAATTAAATTTAATTTAATATGCAGATTTTAGCGTACTGTACCAACACTACTTAGCATGAGAGAGGATTTCATTTGAATAGTTACCTTAAATGCGATTAATAAAATCACCATTTTTAGTATGGGTTTTAAAACATATATGTATAAGCTAGCATTCTTGACTTAATTACTTAAATTCAATATAAAAAAAAAAAAAAAAAAAAAAAAAAAAACATAACAGTGATAACTTTATAACTTAGCGTTTATTAACAAAAATGTAAATTTCCTCAGTAAGAGAAAGTGTTGGTTGTATTAGAATATGAACATATCACACATTTAAATGTAATGCCAAAGTATAAACAATGATAGAACATACTTGACTTTTTTAAACAAAGTAAAATTTGTCCTAGGGTAATTTTGCAAAACTTAAATTTAAACTGTTTTCTGGCTAAAAGCTTCATTCACGAATATATTTTATTTTATTCTTTTGAAACTCTTAAAAAGAAACTATCCAGAAATATTTAATATGTGTCACTATAAGTTTCCAAAATGCAGTCATTATGAACAATGCAACCGAAGCCCATTATCTGAAAGGCCTAATTTACATGTTAATTACGTTTCAGAGAGCGAAGTAATCTGTACAGATTGAATTATACGACAAAAATTGTAGAAACTATAAAAGTTAGTATAACTACATCAATTCTTTCTTTACTTACTCTGGATTGTAACGATAATAATAAGCAATTAAATTTAATTATCAATATGACATTCTATAAACAATCTATTTTATTTTTAATGAGATCACACTGGGTATTCAGGTTAATTATTGTAAGCAGAAATCATCTGCTTTAGTTCCCAGTCATAACTGTTGTATTTTGATATTTATGTAGTTATTTCATTATATATCATATATGTATTATATTCTGTAAATAGTTCAATTTACAGGAGATCCAGAATGGCCAACATATACCAACATTCCGAGTAGTTAAGTAGACGAGTAGCTGAGTTTAGGGTTAGGATGAAGTCCTGGGTCCATTTAGAAATTGGGCTGCTACTTTTAATATGTCTAAATGGTAAGTTATTTATTCAATTATATACATTTTTTGATGTTTAGCATTAAATTATTATCTCAATTAGTTTTTTTTTTATATTATAACAAGTTGTGAAATTTTGGAAAAACTTCTTAAGCTATTCACAAAATAACATTAAGTTATCAATTGCTATTGGCCCGGTTCCAGTGATCGAAGATCTAAAGGGGGTCAAATCCTTCCAAGACGTTATTTGCAAGAAAACTTGTGAAGTAAATTGGATTTTTCTCACCCTCAACTTGTTTTTAACATTTCTACTTACAAGTATTCTCGATATTTAATAATAAAACTTTGGGTTTATCATATATAATAATAAAACTGAGAGGTTTGATGACTGTTTATAAAAGTACTTGATTTACTTTCTGTTCAAAATATTTTTGAGGAATTCAATTTAAATAATACACAGGCAACGAAATATAATATTTAAATTATGTATCAATAAGTAGATAATGACTAATCATTAAATTCATTATATGGTTATACTCTTCTACTTATATTTTCTTAATTTTTAATTTCTTTAACCATAGATAGATGTTATGTCTGATAGGCTCAAAGCAAAGAAATATTGCTAGAATTCACTTTTATTTAGGAAATTTTTTCTTTGATTTAAAAATATATAATATAAAAATGTAGTTGTAAAAGATTTACAATAAATTTCACACCGTGAAATTAAATTAAACACATCGAAAATTTAAATAAGCATGAGTAGTTTGTAACCACCAAACATTTCTAAATTTTTCTTTATTGTCAACTGTAAACTGATGACTTTTTTGTACGTATGTAGTTTAAATAGTTGGAGTATGTAATTATTGTGCATATATTTTACCATACCAAATATTTACCGAATATTTTCTCCTTAAGCATACACGGTAATAGTTAACACTTTTTCAAAATATACATTGAAAATACCGACATTTTGAGACTTTCATTTCTAATATATTATGTTAAAAAAATTCAAAGTTCCATAAAATAGATACACTTACCAAAAGTATAGAATAATTTGTAAAACACTCAAATAAAGAGATTAAGATGGTTGCAATGGTTCAAAATTACTTGTGAAGAATCGTAAGAAAAAATGTATCTTGTACATACATGCAACTCACTTAAGACGACGCCGACGTATGTATAACAACGGAGTGCGTATAAGGCGGCCCCAGTGAGAAATGGATGCTATTGAAAAATTTGATTGAAATTTCCTAACTATTTGCTACGAACTACTGCGTTCAACGATAAGCAAAGACGAAAGATACCTAAAAATGTAACTTGGACATGTTTATGAGAAGAATAATCAGTGCCCTGGAATCTAGTCGATCACAAATCGTTTGTCACAAACACTGAAGGTGACTCAGTGTGACATATCAAAACTGTGGAAGAGATTCCAAACAACTACAAAAGTTTTACGATGGTCAGTACCATCTCGGTAATAACCACTCGACATGACTTTTATTTGACGATTTCTGCACGACACACCAGAGAAAGATCCCTGCCAGTTTGCTTAGTTTATACTTGCAATCACCACAATTCCGAGGCTAACTGTTCACAGGTTTGGGCAAGTTGGTCTTTATGCCAGACACCAATCAATTTGCTTAGCCATGACATCTGTTCATAAACGCGGGCGTTTGCATTGTAGCTTACAACATTGGTAATAGAGTCATTAACAATGAAGAAATGTCATGTTCAGATTCAATTTAAAAAGTGATACTCGTCTTCCACAATCTGGAGAGAGAGCATGGTACTCGTTTCTACTAAACTATCCTCACGAACAAGCATTTTTTTTTTTCAAGGCAGGGAGTTAAGGTCTGGATTGGCATCTTTCTGGACAGTGGCATAGATCTTACCATTTGTAACGAGGGATTTGTTATCTTCAAGGGGTACAGAGACGTAGTGCTTGAACCTACTGTTCGGCTTTTTCGTAGTACTGTTGGTCCTGATTTCATTTTAATAGATGAGAACGCAACTCCTCACCATACAATCCTGGTCGACGACTTCCTTGAAAGTAAATCCATTAAGCGTATGCAGTGACCTGCCAACTTTCCTGATTTCAATCCGATTAAGCATGTTTTGGAGTTGCTTGTATTGCAGCCCACCGTCTACATCACGCTCAGTTTCAGATAAAAACTGCTCTCTTACTGAGCACAGACCTAATGAAAACCTCTACTGAAAGCATGAAACATCCTTATTTAGCAAGTGTGATAGCCAGAGAATGCCAAACACTATTAATTTTCTGATTTCCATTGTTTAAATTAGTATTTTTCAGTGAAATTGATAAAAAAAAATTTATCATTTTTGACCATACAAGTTCACTTTTTTGCTATTTTTTTGGTAACCCTTATGTTTTGTTTTTAAAAAAAGTCATTTTTATCATTGTTTTGTATCGTTTCCTTTTTCTTCAACAAATATCCACTAAAGTACTAAATTCCATTCCATTTTGATGTATATTTTTAAACTATTAAGGAAACAGCGATTATTCGAAATCTTTGGACGGGAGTGCATTTGAAAGGTTAGAGACACGAAAAATACGCAAATTTAATTTGAACCAAGACAATATTCAATTATATATTGACTTAAGTAACTTGATGAAATTAACAGGCAACGTTGATGGTAAAATAAATGACGTTAATGAAGTTGAATTTAAAGGAGAAATTTGGCAATGTTAACATCCCATAGTTGAATTTGGGAGTAAAAGCAACTTACGCATATGACAACGTATCATAATTGAATTGGGAAGAAAATAAAATTTGGCGCTAATTATTCATGTAGCTAATTATTGATTTATTGGAAACAAAGAAAATCATATTGCAGTTTTTTTTTTATCACTAAACACTTTATTCTAAATTCACTCTAATTAAAAACATCTTTTCGAACCTTACATTAAGAATTATAAACGTTTCAAATTTAACAAAAATTTCTTTAATAAATGACTAATGAAAAACCGAAAATTACGTAGTGTTTTAAATCCTAAATACTTTGACTTTTTAAATAGGATAATTTATCTATTATATTTTTCTTCAAAAAAGTTAAAGAAACAAATTAATAAATAAATTAATAATAATTAAGATAATTGTTCAGTTATCTTCAAAATCATTTCAAAAATGAGTTTTGATAATTTATTAACCTCCATTCTCCTCTTAATCTCTCTTCAAATCATTAATTTTTAATTTTTTATACTTGTAAAACTCAGTAAAAGATATTTTAATGTGAGAGTTTAAAAAAACTATTACTATTGTAGAAATGAAAAAGCGAATAATTATTTCCACCTCAAGTAATTTGACAGAAATTACAATTTCAAAATTAGTTTAATTCATAAAGGTTTATTTCTAACTCAAAAAGATAAAAAATTACTAAAAAAGCTTTTTTTTTCTATTAATAATAAGGTAATATATGGACATACCAAAATTTAATTTTAATAAAATTATTTTTTGGCAGAGAAACTAAAACAAAAATGACAAACACAAAAAATATCTTGCAATATTTTTTGTTACCAAATTGTGTCTTGTATTTTTAGAATATTTTTCCTGTTTGCTTTTTTTAGCTAATTTCCATAGAATAAGAAAAAAAAACTTATTTTTCCCTTCTTTAAACAGGCTTGTTTTAAAATAAAAATATTATTTAAGAGGATTAATTAAGAGGTTATTATTAAGAGTCTACGCGAGCTCTGAAAGTGATAGTGCAGGTGGTACTTCATTGTAGCTTAAAGTGAACTTTCAACAAAGTCGAACTTTCAAAGTAAAACAACATTAAATTTTTATAATTTAACAAATTATTTATTGTCTATTTAAAATTTGTAAAAGCAATAAGCATAATATAATTTTTGTTTAAAAATTAAAAACTTGATAGGAACCGACGTACGCGGGAAAATGATAATGCGTAGCAAAATAATATAAATCTGGGAACAAAATCTGTTTTAAGGAATTTTTTTTTTTCGATGTAACGTAACATAAATGGACTTACTACATGGACTTACTACTTACATATACGATTAAACAAGTCAAAATTTCATAAATTAATGTACCGGACGTTGCTTATAAGTCAGTTCACTGCTTAAATGATATAAATATCCACGTTTCTAAAAACTTTTTTAAACAAGAACACTCTCTCGTAGGGAATAATATATATTTACTGTATACTCCAGATGAATTTAAGAAATCGTGCTTTTGTTAACGAAAAGTACTTTGGAAAATGAGTTTGTAAAATGAAAATGTAATCTACAGAATCCAACTGCAATTGTTTTTACAGTACGTGGAGTTTTTGTTTTTGGATTCTGATATATTTTTGTTTGTAGACATTTCTTCTGCTGTCTGAAAAAAAATGGTTGACTTTTTTACCACTAGCACCTCTTTTATTTGCTCTACAACAATATTGCAGAGTTTCTACTTCAGTGGCTTATACCATTTCTGAATCTGTTACGGAGGACAAATTTTTTTATTTCATTTTGTAATCTTTGATTGTCAGTACTATAACCAGTTAAACTTTGACCAAATTGTACCATTTAATTATATATAATTACCGTATTACAACAGAAAATGATCAAAGTCTAAGAAAAAAAATATGAATATAATGGAAATAAACTTTATTTGCTAATCATGCCAACAAAATGATATTTACTGAACTATTATTTTTAGAAAATCTTCAGACCATATAGCACGAATATATTTTGGGAATCGAAATACTGCAGAAAAAAATCCCGTTCGCAGTTATAAAGCCCATGAGACAGAAAACTTGGAATTTGGAGTTTTAGTATAATAGGTCAATAAACATGTTTTGATCCATAGGGATGCATAGAAGTGAGAAAGAACATTCCGATTCGATAAGCTCTCTATTCAAAATTCTCTCTCCCTCTCTTAGAAAATTGTCGTACAATTTATTATAAAGAATAGGTATGAATGGCTTTAAACGCGAAATATTTAAAGGATGAAAACCAATTTTTAATAACATAAGAATGTTTAGAAACGTATTTAATTGCTGGAGATAAGCGTTGGTATGACTAATTGATGTTTTGTAGTACAACGAATATTAAAAAATAAAGTTAAACTTAGGGCCGCCTTTGTGTGGTTAATTTTTCAACAAGCCATATCCAAGGGAATTTAATAAATAGTTATTTATGCAACTAGTTTCCAAAGTAATACCTTTTCAAACAAGGGAAAATGCTTGTTTGACGAATGCGTTTGTCGAATCGTATAATTTACCGAGTTTGAAAAAGTATTTTCAATATTAAATAAAATAATACATTAAATAAAGTAATAACTCGAATATAGTTTTTCGAGTGCATTCGAAAAACTATATTCGATTTGGAATGTATTTTTTAATATTTTTATAATTGATTCATTGATATTGGCAATAGTATTTTATAATTTTTTAGAATTCATTGATATTGGCAATAGTATTTTATAATTTTTTAGAATTCATTGATGTTGGTAACTCCAGCTAATGAATCTCTTCTGAAAATATATAACTTCTAGAGCAAAACTGTAAATTTTGAGCAAGAGAAGTGCAGAAAAGTGGTTAATCGCACTAGTGTGATAAAGTTACTTTACGTTTTTTTTTTTGTTTTTTTTTTAAGATAAAAGTTAATTTCACCATGATTTCTGATTTAAAAAAGTTAATTTTTTACTCTGTTATAAATATATTATTTTTACCCTTATTGTAAGAGTCATAAAAATATTATTTTTATATTAACGTGCTCAAAAATTAAACTTTTTTTAGTCAGAAATTGAGGGGAAGTAAGACTTTTCGCAAGGAGAGCGATGAAGTACTTTACCGTACGCATCGGGATAAAACTTACAGTGTTGGCACAGAAATGATATATTTTTAAAAGAGATACATTGACTGAAGTTGCCCACATCAATGTATATATATATTAAAATATTTTTGCACGTGATTATAGAAATATTTTATGCAACAAATGCGAATTTACTTTTCCAAACTTGATAAATTATTTGACCCGTGCTAAGGTACTCGTCAAATAAGCATTTTGCCTCATCTAAAAAAGTATTACTTTCGCAACTAGTTGCATAAAAAACTATTTGTACATATGACGTAATTTTGCTTTTATTTACTGGTTATATTTATTCAACGTGGTCATTTAAACAATGATTTTTTCAGTAAACTGTAATCGTTGAGATAAAATATAAGTTAAAAAAATGTGCAGACAAAATACCACAGGGTCATACTGGAAATTTTTTGATGTATGCTGGCCTAAATTTTTAATATAAACATTAATCCATATTTTAATAATTATTGTTAATAAGAGAATAATTGAAATAATTAATTAATTTTAATGATTAAATAATTACTTCAAATTATTAATTTTTATAATTAAACATTTTTAATAGTTAAAATATTTTATTATTTAAATATTTATATTCAATAATTAGTTTCAACAATCAAAATTTTTACTTACGAATTAATATTTATAATTAAAAAAATTTTAACACTTAAAATATTTTATTATTTAAGTATTTATAGTCAATAATTAGTTTCAATAACCAAAATTTTTACTTACGAATTAATTTTAATAATTCAATTGTTTTAATAATTAGTTTAATTAAAATAAATTTTCTGTCTCTAATATTTATACCCCCTTTGAGTGCAATTTGTTTCCATAAGCCATTGATATCTTGTTCTAAAAACTAAAACAAAGAAATCTAAATTGCAAAATAAAAAATTTTCATGTATACAACTTGCATGTTTATTGGAAAATAACATACGAAATTATAACATCTATTTAACTTAAAAAGTTGCATAGGTAAAAAGTTGTGATACACAATCTAAGAAAATTAAAAAAAAAAAAAAAAAAAAAAAAAGTAAATAAATAAAGTTCCGCTCCGAACCGGCCCATTTTTTTTTAAAGACACTGACCAGCCGGGTGATTTCACCTGATAACCCTATGGTCAGTACTCCCTACAAAATGCAAGTAAATGGTTAATAAAATATAAACATACATATGTGTCGCTAATGTTGAGATATGTCTTTATTATACATTGGATGTCTTAAAAAGCCCATTTTGTAATTCATTATGAAATAATTTCACTTAATTTAATTCAAGTAATTCAATTTTTTAAACTTTTTTTTTTTTTTTAATTTATTTATTTATTTATTTATTTATTTATTTATTCAAACAACTGTGTGAGCCACTCAAAAAATTTTGAATCAAAATATTAGTTTCAAAATAAAGTAAAAAATTTCAAAATTATCATAGTTCTAAGTAGTACACTCCAAATATAAGATTTGTCATTGTTAATGCAATCGCACTCAATTGTTTTTTGTTTTTTTTTAAAGATAATCGATTGTAGAATGGTCTGGTGAATAACATATTTTCTTAAAGTTTTGACTAAAAAAAGGCAGCTACGTCTCTTTAAGAAATGATTTACAAATTTATTGGACCCCCACTTTAAAGCAGATTAATCCTGATGCTCATTATTTCCTAATTAATAAGTACACTTAAACGCTATTTTATATGCCATATTTTAGTTTAGTGAAAGGGAAGTAAGGCAGTCCAAATTACATAAATTAAGGTTTGTAAATCAAAACTAGGTGATTGGTCTCACTTTAAATTTGAAAATAGTAACTTGAATCCAAAACAATTTCCAACTATGTAGGTTTTTCAATATAAGACAGGTGAAATGTGAACATAATTTGCAACTATATGTTCTAAATATTTTGAAAACTATAAATTACTTAGACAGTAATAAACATAACAAAAACTCAAAACTTGTTATGTACAAGTAGACGGAAAGAATTCTTTAAATGTATTTGTACATAATTCATTTTGGTATTTCTTATAATGGTCGGCCTTATTTCAAGTAAATATAATGAGTCAACACGAAAGAAGTGAGAAAGGTAGTTGCTCAATTTCTAATAAATCTTAGCATTTTCTACTAATTAATAGAAAACTCAAAAATAGCACTTTGGTTATTTGCTAGGATTACTGGCACTGTGGTAATTTGCTATTTTTACTAAGTTACAGACTTTTTAAATTATTGAATAAATAAACGTTCTCCAAGTTCGATCGCTGTTTCTAATAAGTGCGTTCTTGAAAAATAGGGTATTTCTTCTTTTAAATGCTAATCTTCTAGCAAACGTATGAAGGTAAGATTTTCTAATACCAGGTTTTCACATTTTCTGAAAAATTAAAACAATTTTTCTTAATTTTTAAACTGTCGAAAGTTCACATAAGACAACACTTGTAATATGTCACTGCACTTAAGTACTTTTTGACGTTGAGAGAGAAAATTTATTTTCTATAACCAAACATGTAACCAAACTACTTTTTTATTTTGTAAAATTTCCCCTTCAACTAGGAGTGAAAAGTGCTATAATTAACAACATAACTTAGTGAGCATGTATATATTCCTTTCAATCCTTAGTTTCTTTGAAAAAGAATGTTTAAATTAAATGTTTTATTCCACTGATGTAACACACGCCACGCTTTCTGTAATTATTCTAAATTACTTTTTGCAGTTTGTGGAAGCAAAACGAGAAATGCTTATTTATCTTGGGAAAAGTTCATTACTTTTAATTTTACTTGGGACTGGAGTAAATCGTCTTGGTATTGCGGCTTTCATTTTTCTTATGTTCGTGGACATCTCATACGGGAGAACAAACTTATAAAAAGAACTTTTCGTTGCAGCCGTCATTTTAACCTTCATTATAAACCGAGAACTTTAATAAAAACAAAAACTCTCTCTAAAATACTACCCTGGCATCCTTTACGACTAAACCGGGGTTTTAAAATTCCGGACATCTGTCTTAAAATGTTGTTGCCAATAAAAAATGAGAAATAAATAAGTAAAAAAAATCGTTTGGTGCGTTTTCTCTTCCGCCTCATTACGCAATTCTCTCGGCTGTTCAAGATAGAAATAACTACTCGCTTTCGACGTTAAAGAAGAAGAAAGTAATGAGACGAATATTTTTTTCTTAGTTTTCGATGCTTCTTTGCGTTTTGCTTTCGTTACGTTTGGAATTTTTAAAGCATGATATATTTTTTTTCTCAAACGAGATATCATTCATTCAACGTTCACACGTTCCAACGCATTCGTGCGTATAGCACAAACCTTGCATTTCGTTTCCTTACACTTTTTCTTTTTGTAACCTTTAAGTCACAAACGTCACAGCTGGAGTTTGGAAAACTTTCTTCTGTAACAAGAAAGACTTTTTGGATTAGCGGCTTTTGCATGATTTATACAATCTCAAAGGTACTCATTACTTTTAAGTTATGTTGTTATCATAGGCAATAAAAATTGTCATTACAATAATAATTATTTTTGGTTTCTCACATTTTTGTTCGTTGTGTTTCCAAATTATTATAAGCTTTAAACTCTGGGGGAAGGAGAATTTTTATTTTCTAATATTTTCATATTTTTAAATTGACAATTTATGAAGACTTTTATTGCTCATTTTTTAGTAATAAAAATTGAGGGAGATTACACATCAAAGCTTTCAGATAAAAATGTTTTAGCTCAAATTCCAAAGCATCATATTAAAATTGTAAAAAAATGTATTCAAAACCAATTAATAACTACTGGTGTGAAACATCGCACAACTTTCAATCACATTATAATACTGGTCAAAGCATTTTAATTTGACGTGGATTGGCATTATTACAGTTCTTTCTTGAAAGTGGAACAGAGGAAAAACAGTCTTTGATGAGCGATGCTTAACTGAAGAAAACTCTATGTTAAAGATATTCATTTTTCAACTTTTTACTCCTTTATCGCATTTTTACTGGAATTTCTGAGGTGGGGATGTTTAAAACACTTTAAAAGGCATTCCCACAGTAATTCTAATCAAAATAATTTGAGCCGTGTTTTGGCAGTTTCTGAAAAACCTAGATTTTTCAATTGTCTTTCCTTTGCACCACTGTTCCTTGCATGCACTGTTTTGACAAAAACCTTAATAACAGGTCCAATGACCACCACTGACCAGTATACAAAATTTGAATATCGTATGTTAATTCATTTGTGAGTTATGCTGACCATTGACAAACATTTTTTTAAGTCAGTATGTTCCATAACATTAAAAAATGTTTAAAAAAAAAAAAAAAACGTTTTTTTTTTTTTTTTCTAAATTTTTTTTTTATCGTATAATCGTTTTAATAATTTTAAAGTATAATCGTTTTAATGAAGGGGGTCAAGAAATTTACATCATATCTACTAAAATAATATTTTTACAGCACTCGTTAACTATACAAATACAAATATATATACAAATTTTAAGATCAACAACAGGCTCGAGGCCCAACAGGGTTGGTCGAGTAAATATATAGAAATAGAATTTATATAGAAATAGAGTTTGAATACATCAGTTACAGGATCATACATACAATTTACAATAGTTACAGGATTATACATAATAATACAAAACAAAATACAAAGTTGACACAGTGTTTGACAATCATATTGGAAAAATACCATTCATAATGCAAGCTAAAAATTTTATAAAATCCAACAGTACGCAAACATAAGTAACCAAATATAGTAACTAAATTTCCTAAATTATATATATACAAAGCACAAAATATAAGTTACTGACCTATCCAGGGTAATCCAGTTATTGCCCATTGACATACGTATTTATTTAAAGTTATTTAATTTAAATTTAGTTATTTGGTTATCGGGAAAAGACATTTAAAATAATATTTAACCTCTTGCATTAATTTTGATATTAAAAAATTATTTTGTCTCCGACTCAAAAATTCCTTTTTAGAATTTTCTTTTATTTCTTTCACAATAACTGAAAATGATTTTTTTTTTTTTTTTTTTTTTTTTTATAAATAAACTATCATTCAATAAATGCTTCATTTGTACAATTTTTACTATCTTTATCGAATAAAACCTGTTTACTTAAGATTTTTAAAACATACTTTATTATTTCCCTTTTCTCTTACTAAACTTCAAGCTAAGTTCAACTTGAAGTATATATCTTGTAGAAACTAAGAATAAGCACACGCATTCCATATTTATTCATTTCTACCCTTTTTCCACAACAACTTTTTTACAATAAACTGTCAGAAAATGCTCATTCAACTCAAATTCAATTAATAAGAGTAAAGTGAGCCGACACCTACTGACCACTATCGAAATGACTCAATCTACTGCACCCAAGTCACACCTCAATCATTTCAGCAAGAAAAAATTCCCTTTGAGCTCCAGGATTACCCATGATTGCTTTCCGGAAACACGCGATCAAATAAAGGCTTTGCCCCAAATGGTTGAACGAATGATTTGTTCAGCAACCAAGATCAACTGCAATGTGTTCTATCTTCATAAAACTACTCTTTTAGCGCAGTGGCATTATTCGTAGTAGTTATTTCGAATGACCACATTACTTACTGATGAATTTTAGAATAAATATAATTTTAATTATAATAATATGAAAATAAGAAGGAGTAAATGAAAGAAATTGAAACATAGTATTTATGTATATAATTTTAATTATAAATGTTTACAATTCGGTACAACAGGTATCAATATACATCCTACATTCAGTTTTCTGCAAGCTCTTTTTTACAGCTTTTGCACTATGGTAATGTAGTGATTAGTTTATACAAAGGCCCTGTACGTCTACGGTCAACGTATTAAGACGAAACAAATGCTACAGATAAGTGCTATAAGTAATATGAAAAGTTTCTCCGCGATGACTCCTCATACCAGAATTCAACCAGAAGTTACGACCATAAGTAACGATAGGAAGTCAGTTTGCACCTCATAAAGTCCAAACTATAAATATTACAGACATGTGTCATATATCAGTTTGAAGGTCTCGGTAAGATTGACATATTTTTATAATATTCTTCGATATTCATCAAGACGAGTAGCTCCATGTACTTCTATGGGAAGTTCTCATCTTGGCTGCAAACAGAGATATCAAATCGATATTAGATCACAATTTTTCTTGCCAAATTTATTGACAAACTTGCCAACTCAACAATATTTAAAAAAAAAAAAAAAACTCTTCAAATGACAAGTGTATTTGCTAAATGTAGTTAAATATAACAAGGGAAGACTTCAGTGATTTTAATCCCCCAAATTGTACATGTTTGTCATCTGAGCCTTTTGTACCATAGTAAAATGTATGCAAAAGTGATTTTTATTTGACAGTTACTGTCATAATCCAAGTATTTTTTATCTTACGATAAAAATTATTAAGAAAATATTCTCCGTGAGTGGTTAATGGTGATATTCCTGTATACTTCGGAATATAGGATTAAATTGACTTGAATACTTACTACCTAATAACTTAGTTTTCAACTGATATCTCTATTTTGAGTCAAAAATAGAACTTCCTGTGTCAAACTGTTCCGCTTAGAACTTCCAATTGATTTTTATATTATCTTATTAATGTTAGAGAAATCTTTTCAAAAATATATGCGTATAGGAGTTATACTTTAGATTTAACTATTTGCAAATTGATTTGCGATTGATTTCAATTAACATATTACACATGAATTTCACATTTGTAGTCC
The DNA here is from genome assembly GCA_963978545.1 of Linyphia triangularis. Lineage (NCBI taxonomy): Eukaryota > Metazoa > Arthropoda > Arachnida > Araneae > Linyphiidae > Linyphia > Linyphia triangularis. Next base: position 57,867,580 of record OZ021726.1, read on the forward strand.
TTGTCTGAGAATTAAAAATTCACAGTCAGACGACTAGAACCTTTGTATAAGCTTCTATTTTAGTCTAGTGTATAATTTAAAATTGTATTTCACAAATATATTTTAGAAATTATAACAAATGCAATTTCTTATACTTGTTACGTCATGTGAAATTATCACACTAGAATTTAACTTCTTTGAAATAGAGAAATATAAATTTTGTAATTATATTGAAATTTATTCAATACAAAAAAAAAGTATTCTAGCGTACGAAAGCTTGTCTTTTTTTATAACATTTTAATTTTAATATTAGTTAACTAAGAAAAACTGGTAATAATTGAATTTTTACCAAATCAAATTTTTACGCTTTATAACAATATTTTATAATTGTTTTATTTCTTGTTAAGACTGAGACAAACTTAAACTGTTCCATTACTTTGATGACGAACTTTCACATCTTACCTAAAATTACTGTTTCCTGTTTTCATAACTTTTACACTACTTTCAAGGTGTTTCATCACTTTTAGAATGCACAGCATATTTGGAATTATCTGCTAAAGCAATCTGTTGTACTCTACTTTCATTAAATAAATTGGTTACAAAAAAAAAAAAAAAATAATAATCATTCCTTCTGATTTTAGAGTCAACATTTGAACCTAAAATTAAAAAGAAAGAAATATATTAGTTCCATTACGATAACAGCAGTATTCGGTCATTAGCTAATAACATTTCCTGAACTACAGATTGTTACGATATTGAGAGATTTTAAAATAATATACTTTAGAAAATGATTATTCTGTATGAAGAGCATGGAACTTTTTTGAACAGGGAGTATACGTTTTGGAGGAATCTATTCAATACTTTGGTCAGAAATTATAATTAACTAATCTATTAATCTATTAATGTAACAGTTTTGATGATTTATAAGATATATAGACAATTGCAAATGACATTAGTGAAAGAGGAAAGCATTTTTTTTTTCCAATTGCAATATAATTCTGTTTGAAATAGTGAAAAACAGTTAAGAATTTACTTTTTAAGAATTGGATTAATTATTTTCTTCTTACGGAACGATAATTTTGATAAATACTTCCTTTAGTATGACTATGATTGTTATACATTTCGTTTCTCCCCAAAGCAACTGCAAAATAACTATAACTATAATTATTAATATAGTGATAAAGTTAGTTAGTTATATATATATATATATATATTATATATATTATATATATATATATATTATATATATATATATTATATATTATACATTATATATATATATATATATATATATATATATATATATATATATATATATATATATATATATATATATATATATATATATATATATATATATATATATATATATATATATATATATATATATATATATATATATATATATATATATATATATATATATATATATATATATATATATATATATATATATATAATGATTTAATTTGTTGAAAATCAAAATTAAACAATTTGTTTTTAATTTAAATTAAGAAAATTCTAAAATTGGAAATTTTCAGATATTCATCAACAATGTAAAATAATTATTATTTCTGACCAACTTTAAAAAATATTTCTTAGAAAACTATAATTGCATAAAATGTTTTTCATCATAATCAACTTTAAACATTGGAGCAACTTTCTTTTAAGTTAAATTTCTATTTTTGTTTCATATAAAGACAAGCTATTTAAAAAAAAGTTCTCTATTAATTTATTTTTATGAAAGTATGCACAATTAGAAACTAATAAAGAGTTAAATTAAATCTAAATTTAACTTAACTTAATATTATTTTAATCTAAATAAAGAGTTGTGTATATAATGTCTAATTATGACTTGCCTTTTTCTCTTACTTCCAAGTAAAAAAACTAAGTCGCAAAATATTCATTAAAATAACAATAAATTTTGGACCCTTGTTGGATATTAGTATTAGGAAATATAAATTATTCCCTTACAAGTTAATATTTATATTAAAGGATAGAAAATTGTAAAAAATTATCTTTGGAGATGGGGTGGGGGGGGGGGGGGGAAGGAAGTGCACTTTTCACCAGCTTTCGGGCATCCCCCCACTTTTTTCCCCCTCCACTTCTACCACTGGATGAAATGTATTGAAAATTATGTTAAAACGGTATTTTAGTAACAGTTACTATACTGTCTAACACGTTTAGCCTAACGTTAGAAGTATAATAATGAAAGATCTAGATATAATGAATATTCTCCAACATATCTAACATGAAATACCTGAAAATGCAAAATTTCATATTGTAGCAGTATTTTTTCCAAGCAACCGATTTATGAATAAAATAGCACAAAGTCGTTTAATTTTGTTTGAGTAAACAAATCGTACTTGTTTCCAAAATTGTACGTAAATATTTAATTCTTCAAGAAAAGTAAAGTAATAAAATATTAAACAAAGTATTTTTAAAAACAAAACATTATAGTTCCGAATTAATTTTTCAATTCTGTGCGTCTCTGCATCGTGAAGTAAATATTTGCAAATCTTATAAAGTTGAAAGGTTCTATAAAAAGTCATTGTTTATACAGATGAGAGGGAAATTTTCACACAATTGTTTGTTTGCTTTAATCGACACCTTAAGATCCTCGTTATCATTTACTAGAGGATTCACTCCTTAATATAATTGACCTCACGTTGTGGAAATCTTAAGCACTCACTAACAGCTAAGAAGTGTTTGTCTTTTTAACATTTAGTTAATGTAAACGCTATCATTTGATCAAGCAGAATCATGTTAAACAAACAGATATTAAACCAACTTCTTTGTTTCACTTACTGTGTTTGCTATCGACTTCCCTTTAACTGTATAATGAGACATACTAATGATACGAGTGTTAAAAGTAATTTTCGTATATTATTTTAGTAAAAAGCGCGGAATATTTTGTTTAACGTTAACGATTTAATTCATTTTTGCTAATATATGCGAAAAGAAATATGTTCAGTTGTCAAATGCAATCAATAGATTGGGAGGAGAGGGGGTTGAATAATGATGATCCACAATGTACATTTAGCATTTCTATTAACATAGTGGTTCGAAATCATTTTTATGTATTATTTTCATTGTGTGGGTTTAATCTCTATATATATATATTAATAGGCAAGATGTTTTTTAGTGGCAGTCACTCCTAAACTTCTCCACCAATTCTTATGATTAAGGTATCATTGGAAGGAGAGTGAACTGTAAATTTCATAAAACATTCCAAAACTACAAAAAATAACTTATTAATTAGTTTAATTCCAATATTTGTCATCCTTGCACTATTGAGCAATGATTTTCGATAATTTGAGTGGCAAAAGTGTGTTGTTTACATTTGTGGTATTTTTGTATACCGCTTTTTTAGATGAAATTAATAACTCATTTATTTTAAACTAACTGAATACCCGTGCTTCGCTACGAAATTGTAACTTGTGCAATATTTTAGCTGGCTGTGAAATCCGTCATTGGTGTATAGGTCCCAGTTTTTGGTGCTACTTCCGCAGGAAGATTCATCGCTACGCAAAATCGAGCTCACTTCATTCGCTGAAAAGTTCATAGACACATAAGCACAGGCTTACTTCACTCGTTGAAAGGTCCATTCCTATGCAAACTTAGACTCGCTGCGCTTGCTGAAAGGTTCATTGCTGCGTAAGCATAAGCTCGCCTTCACTCACTAAAATCTAATTGCTACATACAGCCTTGATAGAGAAACACAAAATCCCCGTTAATATCCCGTTAATACAATAATACAACACCCATTTAAGATTATTTTAACACGTGTTTGTGGAAAGCAAAATTGGAGGGCCAAAACTACTTATTTAGAAACTTTCAGAGCTCTAGGCCAATTAGAAATCGCTTTTTATGAAAATAGTAATTAAAAAAACAAATTAAAATTTTAACATATTTTTTGTCAAAAGTCCAATTAAGAGGCCAAAACTACTTGTATTGAAAATTTCAGAACTGTAGTCCAATTAGAAATAGTTTTGTAAAATATTTGTTATAGTTAAAAAAAAATTAATTAAAAAATAAATAAAATTTTAAAGTTCTGTTTTCCAAAAGTCCAATTAGAAGGACTCAACTACTTATGTTGAAAATTTCAGAGCTGTAGTCCTAATAGAAATCGTTTTGTAAAATGTGTATTAATTAATTACAAAAATCAATTAAAAAAGAACTAAATAAAAATTTAAAATTCTGTTTTACAAAAGTCCAATTAGAAGACCAAAACTACTTATGTTGAAAATTTCAGAGCTGTAGCCCTAATAGAAATCGTTTTGTAAAATATTTATTAATTAATTAAAACGAAACTAAATAAAAATTTGAAATTCTGTTTTTCAAAAGTCCAATTAAAAGGTCAAAATTACTTATGTAGAAAATTTCAGAGCTGTAGCCTTATTAGAAATCGTTTTGTAAAATATATATTAATTAATTAAAAAAATTAATTACAAAATAACTAATTAAAATTTCAACGTTCTGTTTTTTAAAAGTTCACTTAGAAGGCTAAAACTACATATTTTGAAAATTTCAGAGCTGATGTATCTTTGTTTAAAGTCACTTTCTAAAAAAAATTAATTAAAAAGGAACTAATTAAAATTTTAACTTTCTGTTTGCACGTATACAATTAGAAAGCCAAAACTACTTATGCTGAAAATTTCAGAGCTCTACTCCGATTTTTAAGTAGGTTTCTATAGATCCACAGACAAACACACAGCTTGTTTTATTATTATTATAAATCGAATGATTTCAAGTTTTGCTTTTAAAAAATATTTGTTGTTCTTAATGGGATATTGATAGTCATTTGGTTTTATATTCGAATGCAGGGATCATGTTCTTCCGGCGATTCATTGAAATGCAGTTTCTGCAACATTTCTCATCCTCGTGTTATTGGGGTATTTTATTTGTATTTTAAAGGTTTGTTAATAAAACGATTTTTGGCAAAGTAATACAGTACTCCGTCAATATTTAAATTTCTGAAAAAGGAGCTTCGCTAAAGGATAGTTTGTGAAGTGACACTCCTGCTATTTCAGCTTATAAATGTTCGTTAAATACAGCTATACATTTTAGTAATTTTGTTTGGATTTGAAATGGACTGTATTTATACTTTCATCACAACTTTCATTGATTAAAAATTGAAAAAGCAGTAAATGGTATCGTGATACTAGCATATTTTTAGTTCACCATCAGAGTAAATCTCCAGCTAATTAATTTGTGTTAAATGGAAAGTTTGATTCATATCTTTTTCCAGTACTATTCCGTTATCTAGGTGTCAGATTAAAACCGCCAAATTGTTGACCTAACTCATCCAAACTAACAACCTTTAAATTAAGCTTGTCGTGTCACGTCATTTAAACGTGTAAACTTTTAGGCTTAGCGACGACTGCGCCAAATGGTACCCGCTTAATGGCAGAGTATCCTTTTCCTTTTTAACATCTTTATGTTATGATAAACCATTGTTTTGGTGTGTTGTTTTTGAAGGGAATATGATTTAATGCTTCTGGGAACCTGATAAGAAGGCGAAACTCTAGAATTAAGAGGCTGGCGTGCGATAGCGAGCTGGGGGCGTTACCCTAGTATTAAGGTTATTTAAAGAGTTTTTCAACAGGCTACACACACACACACACACACACACAGGGGTCTACCTAAGGTTATTCAACAGGTTATGGTTCTCATCGAAAATTCTTAATAATTGCAAAACAACGTGACTATAACTAATGCACACGACTAATAATGAGTTAAATTGTTAAGGAGACTTGGTACCCTTCAAACTTTTTTTTTTATCAAAGCCTTTAAAATTATAATTTTTACATATTTGAAAGTATTAGTAAGTAAAAACTAAATTTTATTTAAAAAAGTTCATAGAGTGCTCTAAATTTCCAAAATTTTAAAATTTTCAATACAATTCATCAAATTTCAAATTCTATCTTCTTTTTCATTTATCAATATTTTTTCATGATTTTTTAAAACAAATGTTCCAAGTAATATATTCTAACTTTTTAGGCATCGGATTTAGAATAAGTAAAATATTTTTCGAGAAAAACGATAATTACTGTACCCATTTGTAAAAAAAGCGTAAAAAACGAATATTTTTTAACGTTTAAACTTGTAAAAAAAAGTTTTTATTTTATTCAAAAATCCAGGCCTATTTTTGTCAAATAGATATTAATAATGACACAAAAAAAATTCAGGTCATTTCATTAATATTTGCTGAAGTTTTAGCATTTTGAGTAAGGGGGGAATTTCAAAAATCACGAACTGAGAAAAACACGTTCGAAATATCGAAGGAGCTATTGCAGCAATGCTAAATTCTCCATAAAAATATAGTTTTTCTGCATTTGCAGCAATCGGATCAGCTCAAAAACTTATTAGAATAAGGAGAAGGTATCAAAGATTATAAACACGCAAAAAATAGAAAATTTATATTTTTATTATTTTTTGTGAAAACAAGTGGTACCAAGTCACCTTAAACTAAGTATCTATTTAAGTATTTCATTGCGCATTACAGGTCACAGAAATAAAAAGTATAAATAGCATAATTCGTCTCAAAGCCTTCATTTACTTTTACTTTGTAAAACATGTAATTGAAACCCAACAGTCTCAGTGTATTGTGCAATATCTTCAATATTGCAGCCAATTATTATTACGTGAAAATACTCTGTATGTAAGAGACAATTACTAACAGTATTTAATGCAGATTTCTTTAATTTTTTCTCCATTAGGTGTTTGGTGTGACGACCAGGAGTTTCGTCTGGTCCGGTACCTGATGTCCAATTATGATTCCGCCGTCCGTCCTTCTCTGTCGGTTGCTCAACCTGTGGCCGTGGCATTCAGGTTGTCATTGCTAGCACTCCTGTCGCTGGTAAGTAAGTTATGTTTATCCTGTCTTGGAAAAAGCAACGTTTTAAATCAACAACAGACTTATCAATAGAACATTCGAATATTTTTTTTAAATAGCTGAATTTGACTAACAGCCTTCTGAAAACAATCCAGAGTGATTGAAATTTTAGGTCATAATAAATGGTAAAAAACAAGACTTGAATTTGACAAACGATAGAAATCTATGAAAATCTTCAAGAGCTGTTTTCTCGGGCGGAAAAAATGCACAGACAAAAAAAAGTTAAGCAATTTTCAACGGGTGTAATATTTGGAGTTCGAGATATGGGACTTCTGAGATAGATGAAGAATGGATTTTTCGGTACTGTCATTACAAAGCCGCACCTCAACTTCATGAACTCTAGCAAATATCTGTACTTTTGAACACGATGTAATCAGAAAGTGTCCGTGCGAGTACGTTAAAATCATGCATCCTATCTTTATACGTTATGTAAGACTTTTAAAAATTCCAAATTTAGAACATTTTACCTCTTCTCTTCCCCTTAAGGGTGTTTAATCGAAATCTTTACGATTTAGTTTTATTTTTTACAACTTTGGAAATATACTAATTTTCCGAGTCCTGGCTTGTGGAGAGCATTCCTTGGGATGCGCAAATTTTTTAGTATTTTACCTTTATTGAAGTGAGACATCGGATTATATTATTCTTTCATTTGAAAATTTGAAACTAATCTATTTTTCAGTTTGCTGCTAACTACATTCAAGTACAGTTAAGAAGGAAATTTAATTAAAGCCATTTTGGGGCAAAAATAAATAAGACAGGTTTTTTTTTTATAATTTGTGATAAAAAGACTTTTATAACAACGTGTAAAAAAATTAAACTTTATTTAATCATTTTTTATCAGAAATCGTGTCGAAAGTAGCTCTTTACCGCGAGGAATGCAGGAAAGTAACTTTCTCGCATTAGTGTGAAAAAGTATTTTCCAGCACGTCTCATACTCCAATTTTATATAATTTTGACATAGAAATTACATTTTCAAAAAAGATTTTGATTGGAGTTACCAACACTAGTTTATATATGTATTAAAGATATTTTTTGTAGGTGATTATAAAAAATGTGGTGTGCAACATGTGGGAAATCACTTTTTCAAACTCTGCAAATTACTAGCATTTTGCCTCGTTTGAAATAGTATTACTTTCCCAAATACTTGCATAAACAACTAGTACAGTGTTTGTAATGTAAACTTAAAAAATCTAACGTGTTGAGACTCTTCGATTTATTTATAACAATTAGAAGATTATGCATGTGACGTAACAGGTCAATTGCAATTTGACGTCACTGTTACGACGTGGTTATGTTATTGTTCGCGTTTGGAATATTATGTCAGAATTTTTCACATTTTAAGCAAGTGTATATGTAAAATTTTGAACATACGATTCTGATTTTGAAAATTAAATGTATAAGACAATTTTTAAAGTTCAGACAAGAATGATTTAGAACTAGAAAGATTTTGAAGGAAATGTACTTTTATAATCTGATCCATCATATTGTGAAAATAAGTTAAAAAAAACACATGTTTTTAAATCGTTTATATTAACTTCGATTTTGTGTGTTTGTTTGTCGATGAGAGTGGACTTTGCGGAAGTCTAACTAACCTCCTTGCCGTCATCCAATCGGGCTGAAACTTGACAGATAGGTTTAATGTCGATGACAATGCATTCTATCATATTTTAGGGCGGTTACTCTTGCTAAAAGGTAGTTTTATGTGATACTAATAAACCAACTTGCCGTCATCCAATCGCATTAAAATAGCATTGAAACGATCATTGTTGAAACTCTTTCCAGTTGCCAAATTTTTTTTAAATAAATAAATAATAAAATTCCCTTAATCAGAATAAATAATGATATTTGGATGTGAGGGAATAAATTCACGTTTTTTTTAGTAAGTAAATTTTTAAGCGTTGTTTGCCGCACATTTTGCTGATAGAAACGTTTTTGATATCGACTCTGTGTTAATGAATATAAAAATTGACTATGCATAAAAAGGATTTTTTAAAAACCTCTGTTTTTATGGGTTATATTATTAAAAGTGTGTTTTGATTGGCCATAAGTCCATTGTTTCCATCGATGCAATCCCACTTTTAATTCCGCTCTGCATAAGGAATATTGTAATGTAACTTATTTCACATCTCCCACTCTTGACGATAATTATTTGAAATCCAAACATGATTTCATCTATGAAAATAAACACAGGCGATGAAAAAACTCTGCAAATTTTGAATATTTTTTATTGTTAATTATTAACATTTCCAAAAACTTGTAATTTTTTTCCTTTTGGTTAATTTGCCTTCACAACTAAAAAGAAACCGCCAAGGTTAGTAAAATTTTAATTATACTGCGCAAATTAGAAATTTTCATAATACGATTTGTACAATTCTCCCAGATAATTAAATAACTCGATTGCAGTTCATGATGAATTTATGCATTCCCACGCAAGTATTTTTTTTTATTCGATCTATGATGCGAACCCATTTCTAATAATGCTGAACGTAAGATCCATTATCATTAAGTACTTCATTTAGTTTCTAAAGAGTATTTTGTAACTGGAATTTTTTTTTTTTTTTAATTCTTTCACATTTTTATTTATTGACTCCTAAGAGCTAAGGAAACATATTCTAAAAATAGAAGCGGGGAATTAACAATTCCGAATAAAATATATAGTATAATAAATAAATTTCATTTCGTCGTATCCTGAAATGTGGGAAGATATAGTGCTCTTTTCACAAAAACTAACAAACACCCAAAGAGGCAGAACCACTCGTTGTCTTATAGTCTAGACAATATGTCCTTAATCTTTCAATGTTTAGACTATGAATAGAGGAAGTGAACAAATTGACAGTTGCGTAAAACATTCAATCTATGGGACGTGTCAAATCGACAATTAAATTGAACAAATTATCCTAGTCATGCACTGTACTTATTGGTTCAATATTTCCAATATCTTTCTCTTCATATTTTAGGATGAACGACAAGGAGTGCTTTCCAGCAGCTGTAGAATAACACAGGCAAGTATTCAAAAACCTTTTTTTTACTTCAAACTTAAAGCGTGAATACATTCCATCAAAAACGAACTCCTTGCACACCCTCTTTGAATAAAACTAAATTTTATAATGAGTTTTTTAGTCGTTTTTGCCGACATCTTGCAGAGGAGTGCATTTAAAGTTGCCCAGAAATAAACCTCAGATTCTAATTAAATAATTCTTACATATACTAATAAATATCAATTTGCTACTAATACTTATAATATCATTTGCACTTGCAAAGTTTACTTTTAAAGATGAATACGAGCCAATTAACGAACTAGACGGCGGCTATTCACCAAGCACTTACTTAACCTTTAATTATAATTATCGAACTTTCCTGTAGGGTCGAGAAATCACATTTTTAGATGCCGATTCAGCAATTTTTTATCAGTAATAGTGTCTCGAATTTCTGTCTCAAGCTGCTTAAAAATTTATCCAGTTAGAGTTGTATTCTGAATGACGAATCGACTTAAGTGCGTGTTTATTGTGTGCAGAAATGGAATGACGTCCACCTGCGATGGAATTCTTCGGACTTCGGGGGCGTGAACACGGTGCGCATTCCGGCGTCCCAGATCTGGAGGCCAGATGTCATCTTGCGTAACAAGTAGGTACGACTCATCTTCCTCTCACCACTCCACACACAGACACTCGTTCTTATACATTTACACAGAGAGAAAAGTTGAGCACAAAAATTTAAAATTTTAACCTACTCGTTTTAAGTAAAGTCAAATTTTTTCGAAAAAATAGCAATGACTTACTCAAAAACACAAGTTGCCACCCTACTTGAAACTGAAATATATGCTATTCAATTTTTAATATTATAAACAGAAATAAAAGTCGCGTATAATAAACTTTTTTTTTTCAGTTGTAAAGTATTTTACTTGGGCTTCTGATAATGAGAAGTTTATCCGTTCGAATTACATCACTTGTTTTCGTGGACGTTTTCAGAAAGAAAAAAAAAAATGAAAAATGAATGTATAAATTCGAAAAATATTATTCTCTATTGTTCCGAGGAAAAATAAAAAGTAAACGAGTCGGCAAGACAACAAGCTGTTTATTAGAAGGTTGCTGATTCACAGCCCGGCCTTCAATGCATTAGTTTTTGTTTAATTTTAAAACAAATTTTATTAAAACCAATGTTTTTGAAGTTATTATAGCACTCAATTTATTAGAAAATGAATGCATTCTACTTTACTCTAAGTATCATATTTGAACAATGCAGATGACAAAGGTCCAGAAAAGCCTCTGATAACAAAAGCTTTTAAAATCTCTTACGAGTCCACAAATTTGTACCCTTCATTTACTTTTTACTAACCAATTTATGTTTAATCACTAATAACTATTCTCAACTAATTTAGCTAACTCAGTGATATTTAGGGGGTAAGTTTTTATAAATAAAATTTCATGGATAGAAAAATTAAATTTTTTGAAATTAGGCATATCATGAAGTAGGTAAATGTTTTCCATTGACTTTCGCAGTTAAAACGGTCAGCATTTAATTTTTTAAATTCATGAAAGTTGTAAAATTTAAGGAATGAAGTAAAAATATTTTTACTTCTCAATTCTATGTATATGAAATATAATTTAATCTTTAAATTACAACGTACATTTCGTTCTTTTTTCAATTTTACTCATTTTGCTTACATTTACAGCTGACCAAACGGTATAGTGGTTAGAGTGCTAGCTTCTAGACCGCGAGGTTGCTGGTTCGAGTCCCGTGTTAGGCATGGGTATTTGTAAATGTATGTTGGCTTGTCTAATGATGACTGTTTCGGCCCATTATAGCCCTCGTGTTGCTGACGGCGCCAGATAATCTGGAAACAACCAACCAACATACATTTACAATTTTTGAATAAAATTCAATTATGTTAGTGATTTAAAAATGCTAATTTTAGTGTCGTGCTTGTGTACGCATATTAATAATCCTTTTAATTATCCGAAATCAATTAAAACCTTTAAACTCTACCATTAATCACGTACGATTTTACGATCAACAATGAACAACGAATTACTAATGAAAAAGCCCAAAATGAATCAAAACAAATTTTAATCTGTTCTCTTCCTGTACTAAACATCATCAATCACAAAGTAATTTAAGCCTTTCCTTTTTAACCACTCACATTCTCGACCCGAAACTCTCCAGACAATTTACACGTTTAATTCCCATACGACCCGATATCAACCATTCATTTCTGAAAATTCAAGTCAAGTAATTAAATTTCTCTAAATAACGCTACTGAGCATGGCTATATCAGATTAAGAGCATAATAAATTATTATTTATGGCTCCTTTGACAGCTCTCAATTTATCTTTCCCCCTCAATCAATTTAACGGACCTCCTGAAAGAGGCGACAGTTTTAATTAGGGTTCATAATTCACTTTACAAGTTTAGTTTATAAAATAAATATTATGTTTATCCATAGAAGTATGCAAGGTGTTTGACGTTGAATATTATAATTATATCATTTGTATAATGAAATACTGTGTAGAAAAATACATTTACCTTTGAAACGAAGAAGGTACCTGTAAAATAAGTTTTTACTTTGATATTTTTTTCTGATTAAGAGGTATCGTCAAACCTTTTCCTGGTCCCATGAGACTAATATACCCTTTTTTCGATTCAGCATTAAAACATAAGATTTTTTTTTAACAAGTAACAGAAATAGATTAGTTACAAAAAATTAGAAAAAAAATTCGAAAAGTGAAAAATTTGGTGGATTATATTACATTCTCACTTTCAATTACCTATATTTTAACACAGGGTAATGAAAGTATTGGATTCCGGTAAAAAAATCTGATTTTTTTTTACATTCCTACACGTTTTAGAACGTGCTGAGTTCCAAAAAGTGGTCTAGAAAACAATGTTTGTGTCCGTCCGTCCGTGGTCAGCATAACTCCCGAACGCTTTGACTTACGATGTTCAACATTGGCATATGGGTTAGTGGTGGCCATGAGACCTGTCACCTTATGTTTTTCGTTAAAATTTTGCATGCCCATAAGATAGCTGTCATTGAAAATTTTATCTTTTTTAGCAGTTTCTAGAAAACGATTCTAACGATTTTGATCAAAACCGTTGTGGTAATATCTTTTAAGGGGCTTTAAACATCCCAACCGAAATTTCTGTAGAAATACGATAAAAGGCGAAAAAAGTTGAAAATAAATGTCTTTAGCAAAGTTTCCCTTGAGAATCACTATCAACGATTGGTTTTTCCTCTGTTTTAATTTACAACAAAGGATAATGTAATATTTATCGAAAAGAATATCGCCAATTTCGTCATTTTGACTATGTTTTTTTGGGTAAAGAGGGGGGGGGGGAGGCCAATTAAATAATTAACGCCAAAAATGTAATGCCAAATTGGCCATTTTTTAATTAAATAATGAAAATATGTATTAGTTAATGAAAATATTAAAAAAGAAAACGGTAAATTACACCAATCCAAGGCAAATTTAAATGCAGTAATCTGTATTAAGACTAATTGAAAGTTGTGGGATGTTACACACCTCTAGTAAAGAGATTTTAAAAGCTAGCTTGCAAAACTGATGATAAAGTAGTAGGCTTGGGCGATGTATCGATATATCGGGAAAAACCGGTATGAAATCAACATCGTCAAACCGGTGTCACTATTTTCTCCAAACCGATACATCGCGATCTCTTTTGACGAGAGAACGATACTTGCCTAGCACTTCAAGGACGAAGAACCGTGGCAACGATTCATGCCCGGTGTTTCTAAAGCACTATAGAAACGTATTGTAACCGTTGACACCTCGCCGTGCCGGCCGTTTGAAACTAGTTCCATTTGCATTTGATCGGTACTTCATCGACAAGCTCACATCGTGCTAATCGTATCCACCCTGCCTTGCATATGAGAGATGTTCCCAATATTGTATAGAAATATAGTGATACCGTCGACATCGGGCCGTTTGAGACGATTTCCATTTGCTTTTGCGGATGCCCGATATTTCATCAGAAAAAACCGTATCGTGGTAATTGTATCCACTTACGCATGTGGGATGAGTATTGAAATTGCGAGTTGACGCCAGCTGTCTAGTAATATTGGAGATTCCATAAAAGAAGTATTCGATTTATTGTTTGAGCATTATTTATGTTGTTCTCTCAACACTTGGAAAATGTTTTGATTTTTATTTAATAGTCATCAGATATAAGACCTTGATGTCTATTTTCGGAATTCAATTGAGCATTTCCTACACTTTTTGTGTTTCATATTTGATTTTTTTTTCCTTTATTATTCCTCTAACTTGGAAGAAATAAAATATTACACTTTTGTATTTTGCAATCTTTTATATTAACTTCAAGATTTTTTTTATCTTGCTATTATTTTATCTTGCTGTTATTTTATTTTGCTTTATTTATTAACTCAAGGAGATTGCACCATTCGGTCGCGGTAATTTATGTCTAGTTTTTACCCAGTTAAGTTAATCTGGTTATTTATTACTATGAGTTGTTTCTTATATCTACCAAAATCAGTGTGAACTAGCACATGGACAGTTGTTTCTCTAGTTCGTATAAACGATTACATATAAACGATTTTTTTCCATATAAGTTGAAAGATTTTCTCTTCTGACTGGTAAGTAAATAAATGCTTTATAAATTTTTATAGTTAGTGCAATTTGAATAAAGTTTATTTATTTCCATGAGATTAATTACTCAATCCAAAATTTAATTTTTTTTTTTAATGTTTTTTAATTGCTAAGCATAAAAGTTTTTTGGATCGAAAAACGATTTGCGTAAGGACTCCATTTGACTACGTTGCACTGCTGTCCTTGATACGTCCGGTTCAAATCCAAATTCAACTTAGGTGATATGCTACAGTCAAACCCCGTTAACGTGAAATCAATGGGGCGGCTGAAATTGTTCGCTTTAACCGAATTTCGTGTTAAGTGAATAAATTAATGTTATGTTTTAACTACAGAGACTAGCTTTAACTTCGTGTTAAGCGGGATTTCATGTTAAGCAATTTCGCATTAACGGAGTTTGACTGTTTATTAGTTGAAGACAGGCGATAGGGCAATTACACACATGGGCGCCCCCAGGAGGGTGAAAGGAGGTGCACTTGCCCCCCCCCCCCCTCTGCTGGATAATAACGAAGTAAAATTTCCTTAAGATAGAGAAATTGAAAAATCCAGATTAAACTAAAATAAAAAATAACCGTCTTATACTCCTCGGGTGCTTTGTGTATCCCCCTGAAAATAATTTTGTTGCTGCTCATGTTATTTAAAATAACCTTCCATACATGAATTTAATAAAATTTTACAATATCTATAGTTTACATCGCGATATATCGTGACATCGTGATGTATGCTTCCCGATATATCGCGATGCAGAAATGTTAACATCGCCCAAGCCTATAAAGTAGCACCAGTTATTTTACCTTATTTTTCAAATAATTCCATTTGTTTTAAGAGCAAGACTTCGATAGGTAATGTGGGCTAAAAAATTAAGCATCTAGGAACGCGGCCGGCAGTGTTCTGTTACTAAATCCCAATATCAAAGCGGCAGAACCTGCAAGTTTATATTATTTCGACTACGCCTAGGTGGACTCCTTACAACTCAATTTCTACTATAGGTATAACTAATTTTTCACAATTCGATAAGAGAATGTATATGCGTCCTTTTGTATGCTTCATTAATATTAAGGTCCCTGTCTCCAGAAAATGATCCCGAAAATTCGACATTTTAGCCATGGTAATGAGTGACAAATACGGATCGACGAATTTCACTTACTTTTCTTTCGTTCCATGTAAAGAAGTTAATGACTTTAAAATTGCTCTTTTAAACAGTGTACTTTAGTACTTAAAAACAAATAAAAATTAATTTTTAAGTAAACTGTCCTGAAAACACGTGTTTCAACTTTGAATTCGATACCTACATTAATTTTAAATACATCAATTCGTTCGGTCGGTTTTGAACCATGTACCTTCCTAGCACTAGTTTTTCATCTTGATGACTACACGACCGAAGATAGTTTAAATGGTTTTATACGTATTCCTAGGTGTGTTTGTATTAAAGTTAAACAAAGTAGGTGCATATTTGTAATTTTTAATTCATACTTTTTTTTTCTTGAACTAAATTAGGATTGTTATAGTCATGAACCCAATTTCAAATAAATGAGACAAAATTGGTATTTTGAGTACAAACTTAAATCTCCCTATAACATTGTATCAAGGTATTTATCTTCGCTCTTAACAGTAAGAGTCATATAGGAATTTACTACAAGCTGAAACATACGGCATCTTACACATCTTGAACATAACAAATGCTACAAAAAGAACTAATATCCTTCAAAAATCAACTAAATAGTTAGATAGAAATGGTTACGAAATCAAATGGTTGTCGCCAAGTGGGCGCTTTTTTTTTTTTTTTTTTTTTTTTTTCGTTGGACTATTTGGCGAACAATGAACCAAATTGGAATTCTTAGGAGAATTAATTAATATGTACTTGGCTGACTAGAGTTTGTCCAAAATTATCTCACTTCGTATGTTTGAGATACTTCGCAACCATTGAACTGAAATGAGATTATTTATATAAGCACTCAAGCCACCCAAGTATATCGCCTACATCTTTCCAACAATCCCAATTTAGTTCATTGTGTACAAAGTACACAAGCATTGGATTTCATAATTTTTTCTGCCAAATTTTACTTCGCATGTTTTTTTTATCGCCTAGTTGGTTTTTAAAAGATTAAGTCTATGAGACAGACCGGCGATCCCTCAAGTGATAAATGTCTAAAACATAGTGCATATTATTTGTTTATTTATAAGATTTGATTTGTTGCTCTATTTTTTTCCGGTTAAAGTAATTCCATGTCAAATCATCACAGTTCCAACCCTACCCTTCAGAATATGTAGAATTTTTTATATACAGTATTACCACAAATTATTCGAATACCGATCAACCCAAATGCTGGTTAATCGAAACTTTTCCTGTCGGTAAATTCAAAATTTTGAACTTTGTCTACACTTTAGAGCTACTTTAATGTAGTACGACTTTAAATAAGGTATTTGTAAGACGTCTGTCTATATTTCAAAGAATAGAAGTTTTTAAGTATAAAATGGTGGAAAAAAGGAATAATTTAAATTTTTCTAGCGCTGATCCCTCGATGCCGTCTAATATTGGCGACGAGCACGCCGTTCTCCGTTCTTCAGGGGACATCTCCTGGACGTCTCAGATACTCTTGAAGAGTGCATGCACCTTAGATCTCAAGTTCTTCCCTTTCGACTTTCATCTATGTCATCTCAACTTCACATCATGGTCGTACGATATACAACAGGTAAGATGAAGACTTAAGGTATGCTTTAGTTGCTAAAGTTACATAGATTGAAGCCCTCCATTTTGAAATACAATTTAAAGAGTTTTGAGCTGATTAAAAATAAGGAATTTCTACTTAAAAATACCTATAATTTTTCTATACCTAATTTTTCTATATTACCTATAACTTCTATCTTGTTATGGTGAGTATTTATATAGTAAAGGGGAATGAATTAAGACTTATAATCATTATTGGGAGCTTGGAATAATGTATGATCCGTTTAAATATCAAATGAGGCAGTGGAATAGAGCTTCTTTTTAAAGATATTTTTATTTTTCTACTCAATTTTTATTCGGAAATTGGCTTCTTAACTTTCAATTTCCAAACTGAACCTCTACTGTAACAATATTCTAAAAAATAGGATAAAACGAATACCATAAAAACGCGACAAAACAATACTTGTCTTTTGCAAATTCTCTTACATTTTTATTTGCAACTTAAAAGTTATTTCATATAAGATAATAATTTTTCATTTTTCATCTAAAACACGGAAAAAGTATCGTAACCTTCCAAGGAATCATCCACGATTTTTTATGTTTCATGACCACATATCGCACGCTTATTCTAAAAATGTAAAAATCTAAATGTTTACCCTGTTACGTTATATTGTGTTTCTTTTATAATTCTGAAACTACTCTGAATGATTTTAATGAAATGAAAGTTATAAAGATGTGTATGTGGTTGATGGTCAATTAGGTCCTAACAAAAATCCGACTATAGGCAAGTGTCTGGAAGGTCGAAAATCAAGATCTTAGTTTATTTAACTTTGCAACAATGAGGAATAACTGTCGTAACTATGATTAGCGAAATCAATATTCGGCAATGGGTATAAAATAATAAATAAAAGTTTTAATTGTATGCTTTCTGATTCAAGATTTTTCTATTTTTCGCTTTTACATAAGTGCAGTGATAAGCTTATATAAAGTCTATGACCTTCTATCTAACAGTAAGAAGTCAACATTCTTATTAAAAGCTATAAAATGACATTTATCTGTTTTGAAAAAAATTTGCCTAAGTTTTCGAATTTAACAATATTTTTTTTTAATATTACCAATTTATCACCAAATTTGACCAATCCCATCGAATGCTCTCTATTATCTACATCTTGGATAAGAAAGTTCAGAGTTAATTTAAACTCCAATTTTTAATACAAAACAACGATTTTAAATCCTACATCATAAATAATCAAATTTTCACCTTCTTGTAAGGGGATTCGATTCGTTATAATAATCAGAATACTTTAGATTTATAAATAGATAGTGATAGATCGATATAGAGAAAATGTATAATATAGTACAACATCACAATCAGGTAAAAAAAAAAAGTTGACAGTTGACCAAAACAACTGTAGTAAAAAAAATCTGATTTATCCCCTTAACCCTAAAATTATGGTTATGACCCAGATACAGAGCATCTTTAAGTGATCACTAAACAGTAAATATAAATCTCACTCTGAATGAACAAAATAATTTATAACAATTTCAAAATAAACCACTCTTCCCTCACAATCAGCAACAAAACATCGCCATCCCTCAACTCGATCCTCCCTTTCATTCACACCAGAATCTCCAAATCATTTTTATGACTCTTCCCAAGGAGCACTAACTGAGAATTCCACACTTTCCCGAGCGAAACCGAATTATTTGTCCGGGCACGACGTGTCCGGGTGATTCATTTGCCTGAATGTCGTCGCATTCCGCATTAATTCTTTGCCTTGCAACATCGTCGGCATATCTGAGGATCTGTAACAGGGAGAAGTGCCAAGAAAGCCTTGCGGCAATGCGTCACAGACAGCTAGTGCTATGTAAGACAGGTACTAGTGGTTTAAAGTCCAATCTGGAATTCTTTGTCTCTGAATTCATTAATCCTCATTGTTTCGAGTGTGGTTGTAGCGTTTGGAAATAATTGTTTTTTTCTTCTGTGTGTGTTCCCGAGAAATCAGTCTTTTGAGAAGTCTAATGACTTGCAGCTTGTTTGAAGTAGAAATGGCGCTGTGGTTTGTAATTTATTCGAATTGAGAGAGAGTTTTTAAGTATGTAACTGTGTTATAATTTCAGTCGTTTGAGAGTTGAGATTATTGCCTGAGGGAGATCTTTCTTTGCGTCTAGAAAAGAAAATTTGAGAGATGGCAGTTTGGAACTCGAAATGACTTTTTCTCTTTCTGTTAGTTGTACTTCTTTAATTTGAACGTTGTGTAATATAGTATTGTGTTAAGTGTAGGCCAAACATATATTTGAGGCATAAATGTTCCTACATTCTTTTTAATAGATAACATTTGCAATGCATCATGCATTTCACTGAAGTTGTAATCACAGTTATTAATAATTTTTTACATCAAACATTTAAAATAAACATAGGGCATTTGTTTAAAAATTTTTAGCAATAATTACTTTTTATTTATTAAAAAGATATCAAGTTTTATACCAAAACAGCTGTATTTGCGGGAACAGACAAAAAATCAAATATAAATGGATTTTTTTTTATCGTAAAATACTGAACTCGAAATATAGATTAACTGCGACAAATTTAAATGACCAAAGTTATAGGTGAGTTCAATTGGATCGATTTCAAAAATTAAAAAATCGAATATTCGATAATTTTCGTATCTAGCAGTGTTTGCCAGTTGAAAAATTCCAAAGTATATTTTTACCCCCTCTCTAAATTTTAAGGGGTATTTTTAAAATGTAAAGGGTATTTTTTAAATTTAATTTTTTTAAAACTAAAGCAAAATAAGTTTTTTGGCAAAACTAATAACTACGACAATAACAGTGATGCACAATCGTGATTTCGCGTATCAGAGTGGAAATATGCTCTTTAAATGTTTACTAAAAAACGTTTGATGGTTATAAACCTTAAACTAACTCTCAACACTATGCTTCTCGGGGACATCTCGTTGGTGTCCCGCTAAACTATAGAGCAAATGTCAGTGACACCTTGAAAGCGATCGAGCAAATGCCGGCAGCACATCGAAAACTGCCGGGAAAATACCGGCAACACTACGAAAACTATCGCCCAAATGACGGGAAAGTAAAACTTGACGATTTACGATACCCCGAAAAAACACCGGCGATAGAAATAGGCGAAATGACCTGAACTTCTGAACCAGTCCTACTGGCGAGGAGCCAAAAAAAAAAAAAAAAAAAAAAGAATCCCGATTAGACGTGCGGACGTAAAAAACCGGCGAAATACACTTAATTAAAGAACGTACGAAATTACATTTTGAAATTGCAGGACGCCCACCTACAAGCCGCCTACTAATGCTACATGTGGTATCAGCAGCAATTCAATGACTTCAGTCATACATTGGTCTGTGCGAGACACGTTTGAACATGAATGCGCATGCGTAACTGGCAATTACGGAGGGGGTGATCTGTATATTAAATTCCGTTGGAAAATAAACGAAAATTTTGCATTTTTTCAGAAAACGACGCTATTTTCAAAGAAAAAGGGCAGGGAGGTAGCGTCGCCCTTTGAAAAACGTCTAGGCTGATCTCTGGTTTTATAAAATGGGGGATTATTTTTTAAAATTTTACCATGATGTGCCAATGCGGGAATTTCCACATGAGGTTAATTCTGTGGGATGAAATTGCTTTTCAATGCGTGCTCACGCAGATTTCACGCATTTTGCGAACTCTGATGTTTAGTAAGGTGTAGTGTACAATGAGTTGTTGTAAGCTTGTCACATAATCAGTATTGAACGTTACAAACAACAGTTAATCATATTGAAGCAAGACTAAAAACTGTCCAGAATATACCAAACGACAGAACAAGACTATTTATCAATGTGACAATGCTCGAACACATATTGAAAAGTCAGTTAAAAAAAATCAATAGATATATGCAAATTCTTCAGGAGAATGTATATGCATATATCTATTTGTTGTAAATTTCTATTTGTACTGATCCATGTCTTTCTAAAAAGTATTTCAGTTCTTACGAAAGTATTAAAAACTTAAAAGACTGAATTTCTTCTTTCTCGAAATCTATTTGTTTCTTAACAGATGGGAAAATGTTGCAGATTCTGATAGAAAATACTTTTAATACATATTTTTTCTGTAAAAACAAATGCAGTTCAATTTATTCATATTTTCTATAGCTAATCTATTCTATAAATGTTAATATGTAGTTAATCGTGAAAGTTAAAATATTTTAATGTGTGTGTATTTCCATTACGCTAAAATAATACATAAACCTTATGAGTTGGAGTGAAGCATTTTTACAATTCTCCCCCTCTCCCAAGTTTTTTAGCATCCTATCGCAGTCATTGCTTACACTACAAATATTTTGAAATATCTCTATAATTGCTTTGAAAAATAAAATTATATCACTATAAAGACTGAATAATCTCACTATAAACGTTTTGAATAATAAAACAAGTTAACTTCTACAAATCACTTAAACTACTTTCACCTTCTAAGTCGTAAAATCTACTGAAATGTTGGATTTCCTGCAAAAGCAAAAATGAGCGGTACAAATCCCACCTGTTAAACAAAGTTAGTTTGTATATATATGTAAAACTCACAATATTTCTTTATATTCTTGATAGACTGTGATTCATTTTAAACATCGATCCTCCGTACCGAGATTACAGAACTAATTCATGATACAATTTATATGTGATATTTATTATGTGAACAAATTGTAATTTAAATTATGTATTTGGACTGCTTTAAGGATTATGTATCTATTTTTAATTATTTATTAAATTTGCTTGACAAAATTTGCTTTTAATGACAAAAATACCATCATTCTACATTGTCTGGTAATATATATATATTTACATTTCTTGACGATTCTCACAAATTTGTGCAATGAGGAAAAATATGTTATTTAACTTGTAACACTACCATGTTAATACTGTAAACAGTTCGGAGAAACAAGTTAATTATGAAAATGTGAGCTACATTAATTTAAAATAATTGTCAAGATTTTAATTAACACGAGCCGCCTTTTAAACTTTGGTTGTTTCTGCATTAAAACATCCAAACCAGAGAGCCTTCTAACCACACACATAACTTATTTTATGATACTTTTTATAATTGCTTTAATTTAGAATGCAATTTTATCCTGTTGGAGAAAAAATTGCTATTGCAATTAATTTTTTTTAAAAATTATCTCATTATTAAATTATCTCATAGCATACTCATTTCGTAATATCTCTCTCTCTCTTCAATCAGGTGACCCTCTCTGCTGATCCCGCCGACCTCTCCTCCTTCCACCCCAATCCGGAGTTCCACTTAGAAGACGTCCTCCTAAGTCATTCCGGAGGTAGTACCAAGGAGGCGGTGTCCTTCTCCCTCGTCCTCCGCCGTCGACCAGGACCCCACCTTCTCCGAAATGTCCTCCCATGCTTCATCGTCACAGGACTAGCCGCCATGGCATTTCTCGTGCCAGCCACCTCCGCAGAGAGGGTCACTCTCGCGGTGGGGTGTATGCTAGCTATGCTGGTCGTAGAGTTGGTTGGAGGTCCCGCTGTTGTCGCTCCGCAGCTGCCGCTCATGGGTATGATTGAAAAAATAAGGACTTGTTAAACTGAGAAATTGAAATGTTTTCGAAGTGTTCTATAAAGGGTAGAGACTTGACTGCTAACTAGTTCCCTGTTCCATCACGTGAAGTGATTAAAGGAAGTTACTCAAATCCACATGTGAACTATAGTTATCCGATTTGAAGAATTTTTTATTGGAGAAACAGCAAAGTTATTGACCAGAACTTTTGGCTTATCACATGGAGATACAAATAAACATAGATGGCTTTTTATTAATTGATAGGAGAATAAAACTGCGCGTGAACATAAATTTGAAGCAATGAAAAGCTGGTTTATATTCAAATTCGGACATAAATATTTCGGACGCTCATCGTTTGGCCTTGCCACTTTATTTCCCAACTCAATGCTGGCAATGCTTGTAATTTGTTTTCAGAGACCTGAGTCAACCCCTGTGTAAAGAGCAGTTGTGATGCAATATTAGTCTGTGTTATTAAACTACTATTTCCAAACGAAAAAATATCTTATTTGTATATTATAAACCACTAAAATACTTACATAAAGCAGGGATATTGAACCAATTACACATTTGCTATTGCATAATAACTGCAATTTCTCCTTTCTGCTCTAAACCACATTCCTAGCTGAATAGCTACAGAACTGCTCCATTTTAAAATTTTGTTACTAAAGTAAACAGATTTAATGCAAAGAAACGGATTCCTCTCTGCTTTGACCTTATTTTTCAGTGTATTTAATGCCCTAAAAATTATTATAAAATCAATGTAAATTTAGCACGTGTTTTTGCCGGATTAACCTTGTTTTGTTTTGTTACATTATTTTATATTTTACTGTAATCACTTTTCTAAATAAAACTTACAACTATGATAGGCTGTTGTATAAAAATGAAAATAATGCCTCATGACAATAAATGAATTATTCGGTTACGAAATTGCAAATCATTATTTAATTCTTACCAGACAGCTACAAGGCTACGACGTGCTGTACCAAAATGAATTTTTATGTGCTCTAAAAAGGCTTTTTCAGATATAAATATCAATTTTGATGCTACAAACCCTTCTCCAAAACAGCAATCTGTACTGTCAACATAAGAATATTTTTCTCATCAGAAAATCTTGAGCAATGTGTCTAAACAATAAAATCCTCTTATAATCCTAACAATAGAATTCTCTAATAAAATCTTCTTGTAGGGGCTTACCAACTGTGCTGCCTGTGCCTGGTCTCATCAGTAGCTTTTCTGTCGACAATGACGCTGGGCCTCCACTCCAAAGGATCGGACGGCATTCCGCCTTCTCCGTGGCTGAGGAAATGTGTCCTGGGTTGCTTGGCACCCATGCTTCTAGTTTACCCTTGTCCAGCTAGGAAAGATTCCATGAATTTTCAGGTGATGTTATGCTTGAATAAGAGTTAACACTTTAAAAGATTAAATAGTTTAGGAGGTGATTGCTTAAAATTACTGAAGATATACAAAATGTTAGTTTTTTCATTGATATTGCTCAGCTTTTTTCTGGTATAATATTGTCACTTTTATAACGATAAAATATTCCAAATTTAATATTATAATGATATTACCTACAGTAAATTTTTGATGTATATAAAGGTTTTTGTATAAAGAGCTTTCGAAGAGAGATGTTGATGATGGATGTTTATAATATAACTCAAAATAGGCATTAAAACACTTTTTAAGTTTTCAAAGGAACTGTCTTCAGCTGTGATTACATTTTAAAGCCCCAATAAAGAAATTATATTTCATATCTTTATGTTCACATATACTAATAGTGTTTAACTTATACAAATAATAGTTATCTTCAGAATAAATCTTACTTTTAGTTAGTATTTTTCGTTACATTTACATAAAAATTATAATATTTGATCTAAATCCTGATTCCTCTCTACATAAGACCATAAAAAATTATTAGAATTATTTCTAGGAATAACAAATACAATTAATAGGAATATTATATTAAAAAGGGCATATTATATTAATTTTCGTAAAAAAAATATTTCAAAAATTCAATGAAAAGCTTCAAAATAACACCCCCCCCCCCCCTCCCGATTAACTTTTTAATCAAATAAAATCTAATTGCTTTGAAAAATTAATCAAAATTTTATATTCAAAGTTAAACGCATGATCATAAAGACTTTGAGAGCAAAATCAAAAAATAGAAAAGTTGCATGGCAATAATCAATCTGCTCTCCTAAAAATGCATGATTCGCTATGTATTTCTTTTTCTAAACGAACGAATAAACAATTCGATAACAATATGAACTAGACATTATGTACTTGATGTGCACTTTCCATCCAGGAGGGAGACGAGGAAGACAAAAAGAAAGGCAAGCGTCGCAATGTACCGGGCAGTGGTGGTCCTCCCATCGAACGATACAGTTCTTCCCCTCAGCTGCTCAGGAGGCGGAGTGGTACTACAGGTGGCGGTGGAGGTGGCACAGGCGGAGGTGGAGAGCGGTCGTCTGAGGAGTTTGAGAGGAGGTTCCTCCGGGTGCTGGACAGGGTGCACGAGACACTGGAGAGGAATGAAGCAAGAGACATGGAGAACGAAGGAAGGGAGGCGGCCAGGGAAGAGTGGAGGAAGGTGGCTCAGGTTGGTAATTTTGTCTGAAAGAGAGGTGGTTGGTTGCATGGGATGTTTTCTGGCACTAGATATACACTAGGTCTAGACTACGCCAGAACATCCGAGCTACTGGTCAGACTAATCACAACAACTACTGTGAGTAGACCTTGGGTCAAGGGGTGGAACTTCCAAGAGATCGGGGAATCGGGAGATCATGACATTGGGTAATGAATGAGATCGAGGCATGGGAGGAAGGAAAATTTCTCCGAATTCACATTTTGAATTAAGGAAAATGCGAAATACCACAAGGCAACCCGATCTGAGACTCTGTTACAATCTCTGTCTTGTCTCCTCACTTTTGAAAACAGATGAATTGCGGTAGGAGGTCAGCTAATCACTCACATCGCAAATGAGGATTTATTATTATTATTATTATTATTATTATTTATTAGTATTGACCATCTATCTGAATAACCGAATCTGCCGGACTTCGATTGGTAGAGAAGCTCTAACAAATCAATCTAAAATAGTTAAAAAAAAAAAAAAAAAGCAGAAACCAAACCTTTCAATGCAGCAAAGGGAATAATGTCCCTCAAAAGGGAAATTGTTACGTCGCTCAAGCCGCAAGCTATCTCCCTCCCCTCTTTCGATGTCACGGTCCATTACGTTGAAAAGTTTATATCCTTCTTCCCCACTCTGTGCTTGATGTAATTTATGAACGTCTCCTCTTCTCAAAAATGAAAAAAGTTAAAAATCACACTAAGAATTTTAATTTTATAACAAAAAAAAACACACATTAGAATCGGCGTGGAGTCGATGTACAGTTTACCCTGGGCCTTAAATCCAAGTCCATTACAGGATCCTTTTTTTTTATGAATTTTATAAATCATCAATACAACTGAACAACATCAGCATCATATATCTCTTTTTATACATGCAGGCAGAGCAGGTTCACGCCCATACAATGCCTTTCCTGCGCATACCCAAACATTAAGTAGAGACGGATACCGAATCACACTTTTGACCAATTGAAAGAAATACCATTGGGCTTTAGCATAGTGGGACACCTAACATACTATAGCTATCTGGAAAATTAGCCAACTGGAAATGGTACTATACATGGTACATCCGATACCACCAACATACTCGACTCCTTAAGACGAGTTCATGGACCTCCAACATGCCATAGCTATCTTGAAAAATGACAAAACGGAAATGGTACACCGACGGTACTCTCGGTACCACCAACGATTGTAATATTTTAAGACGAGTCCAGCGACACCCAACATGCCATAGGTATCTTGAAAAATAATCAACAGAATGTGATTCCACTGATGGTACATCCGGTACCACCAACGATCATAATACTTCAAAACGAGTCCAACGACACCCAACTTGCCATATCTTGAAAAAATGACAAACCGGAAATGGTACCACCGACGGTACACTCTGTACCACCAACTCTCTCAACTCTTCTGCGACATCCAACATGCTATAGCTATCTTGATTAACAGATCTGCAGAGCGTAGTGCGCCCCTTGCACACTGAAAAGTTTCAACAATACGACCAACGTAATGCAGTTTGATCCTCGCACTATGAAAAGCAGTCAATATGGAATCTGCACAATGAAAAGTTTCAACGGTACGACCAGCGTAGTGCTACGCGCAAACTCGTTCATCTAACTTTTTGCATCGGGAATCGGTAGCGACTGACGTTGATTGAAGCCTTTTTTGCCATACCTTTGAAAAGTACGGACGGAACACAGAACACACTTTTGACCAAATGAGAAAAATTCTCTTGGACTTCAAGGTCCAGGGTGGATAAGTAACCAGTCAATTTTCATTGTTTTCATTAGAAAGAGTGAAATTGTACGTCCGAGTAGTTTAATGTATGGGGACATACGTAAATCAATTCATGCGCAGAGGGGGAAGAGAGGGGGTTTGTCCAACGTGGTAGACCTTGTCATGCAGAAGTGAGGGGGAAGGTATGTGACGCAACAATTTCCCTTTAGAGGAAGAAATTTAATCAGCATTTTTTTTTTTAATGTAAAGTTTTAAAAAAATAGCTTCAATCATTCGAGACCATTTTGGGCAAAAAAGTTGATCTGCAATAAGTTGGACTTAATTCTCTCTAAGTTAATTTCAAAATTACATAAATGTGCATTTTTAAAAATTTTGAAACAGAGGGGGATGATAAAATGAATTAAATTATTCTTTAGGGCGAGTGAGGGGTGGGGGGGGGGAGGAGCAACTTGATTAATTTTAGGCATGGGGGTGAATCCTTCGAACGTGACTGAGCGAAACAAGGAAGGGAGGGCGAGATAAAAAAAAAAATCGAAATTAACATGATATAACCCATTAGCACAAATACACTGGACAGTATCGCTCAACACTGACCAATTCCGGTCTATACCGTTATAGACTGGCTGTTGCTAAGGATCTTGGCCAATCTCACCCAGTGCTGAGTAAAATATTCTGGAAGTTTTGAAGTGTTGATGCAGACTTTTAAAATTTAAATATATTTTTATAAAGAAAGACGATGGGATAGAAAAATATGTTTTGTGATGGTTTTGACATGTTTTTTTTTATTTTTATTATTTTTTTATTTATTTTTTATTTTTTGGAACGATGCTCTAGTTTTGTCACGGACTGACTAGAACCCCTTTTTCTGATAATGGCCAATACCGCTTTGCTACCATGGTAATTTATGCATCGAATAATCCTTATAGTATATAATGGAAAATAAATTAGGAAGGGAAGGATGTTGAACCCTATAAGCTCCCTCCCTGGATACGGCCTTGACCCAAAGAGTAATAAATTGACGTTAACGATTATGTTCTTAGACATAAAATTGGGCAAAACTACAAGGCGAATACCAATTAAAAATTAACATGCTGAGGTTTGAAGAAGCCCGTTTTTAATTTGAAGGGATATGTATAATTTGTTTTGCGGTTTGTTCTTTAAAATCTTTCTCAGATTGGTTTACAGAACTCTTTCTGCCATATGAAGCATGGTCGACCCCAATGTTCTTAAAATATTGTTATTCATCGGTGCATCCTTTTAAATTTACAAAAGAAACATTGTGTCTAGGTGTCATAGCTTTCATTCATTTATATATCTACCAGTGGCAGCTCGTGCACTACAGCGTAGCCGGATTACATCTAAATTTATTAGTTCAAAACTAAAATGATATATTTTTCAATTTTTTAAAGTGAAGATACAATTTCTACGGTAGTAAATGTAAGAAAATCTGATGAACAACAAACTTCTTGCCTCAATACTCAATTCAGGAAGGAATAAAAACGTTTCCAATCAAGGCGATCTTCCTCCGAATGGCCGCCATGTGTTTCTGAAACGCATTTCGGCAGATACGTTGCCATGGTAACCAATGGAATCCAATAGAGCTTTGCCTCTACGTTGTGTGTAGCGTGACATCCAGAACAGCTATTTTCCGACTTCGACTGCCTTTGAGAATTTCTGTTTTAATATAATCTCTAGACGGAATTTTTACACGATAATGTCACCATCTCAAGGCTAGAGAGTTATTATATTAGTTAGAAGTACTATTTTGCTCTGAAAACAAATTTGAATATTTTAAACTTACTATCTAAAAAATTGTGTTTCTGGCAGATGAAACTTCATTTAAACAGTGATAGCTGAAGTTTGATGTAATCTTTTTGAAAAATGATTTAAGAATTCAAATTTGAATGAACTATTAGAAGTTTTGAACCTCAGTCAAATTGATTGGAAAAGAAAATCAGTTTTGCTAGATTTTTAAATGTAAAATTTTTTAGGAAAATTACGATTTTTTCTACTTCCAATGTTAAAATTTTTTATTAAAAACTATATATATTCTAAATACTAGATGGAAGCTCATAAAGTTAAAAATGATATTACGAATAATTTCCAACAATAATTTATTTTCTTGGCCCTATAAAACTCGAGTAATCACTGTTCAAAAATATGCAAATTATAACGAGTTAAATATTAATTAGTTAATTAATTTTTGAATAAAACTGCGATTTTTTTCATTTAAATATCATTATTAAAATCATTACTTTTAGGTGCAAAAAATCCAATTTTTAAAATGATAATTAAAAAAAAAAGTTCATGTATGATTGTACATGATTGTGGAAAGTGTGTGTGTGGTTGGGGAGGAGGAGGGGAGGAGTTGCATGTTTTTTGCTGCACTAACATTTTCGACCACGGGCCGCCACTAATATCTGCCTTTAAAATGTGTTTTTATAAATCCATGTAAAATAATATAACATAATGCTACAGAAACGTTCGAGTATTTAATAGTATTAATAATTTTAATTTTTATGAAACAATTCCAATAATCTTTACACATTAATTGAAATTGAAAATATAAATTTAATAAATTGTCTTTGCATTCTTAAAAAATAACTATAGAATTAATTTTAGATACAAATATATGATTTTTATTTTTTATAAATTGGTTTCTTTTATGTTTATTGTAATACATTTTTTATGAAATTTTTATATTTTTTTATATTTTATAAATTTTACTACATTGTTTAAAAAAAAATTTCGTGTATTTAATATACATTATTAAAATGCATAATTTAGATAAATATTAACACAGTTAATAACTTAGTTTATAAAATAGAAAAATGGACTATAATTTTGTATAGGATAGTTATACCGTTTTTTTTTTTTTTTTTTTTCCATTCGATTCAGCGTCAAAAAATACTACACACATATGCGTCATATTCCTGGTCTATCTGGCAATAAAATCAATAACTCAATAATATTAACACATGGTCTTTATCGTTAGTTCTATCAATACATGTAGTACAGGTAAAATAGTACCAAAAACCATTGGAAAAACAAAAAAAAAATGGCAAATATATTCCATTTATCATGAAAATGAATAATCAAGAGAGTCCATAAAAATATCTGACAAAGTGTGTTTTGGGGTGAGGTGAGGGCAGAGTTCGCTAAACTGCGTGAAATCTGCGTGAACACGCATTGAAAATCCCTGTTACCCCATAGAATTAACCTCATGTCTGAATTCACGCATCAGCACATCATGGTTAAATTTTTAAAAAATTATCCTCCATTTTATAAAATCAGAGATCATTCTAGCCGTTTTTCGAAGGGCAGCGCTACCTCCCTGCCCGATTTCTTCGAAAATAGCGTCCTTTTCTCAAAAACATGCAACATTTTCGTTTATTTTCCAACGGAATGCAATATGCGGATCACCCGATCCGAAATCGCCTGACACGCATAAGCATTCATGTTCAAACGTGCCTCCGCATTGACCAGTGACTAACTGAAGTCTTTGAATGGCTGCTGATACCACGTGTGCATTAGTAGTTGAACAGTAGGGGACTGTCCCATTTTGAACGTATATTTTGCCAGTAGGAAGAGTTCAGATAATTTCGCCTATGTCTATCACCGGCGCTTTTTGGAGGTTTTGGAGTTTTCGTAGTGTTGCAACATTTTCCCGATAGTTTTCGAGGTGTAGCAGGCATTTGCCCGATAGTTACGCGGGACATCGACGTAGTATCTCCGAACGCCATAGTGTAAATAGCTAGTTTAAGATTTATAAACATCAAGAGTTTTTAGTAATCATTTAAAGAGCATATTTTCACTCTGACACTCAAAAATACGATCGTACATCATTGTTATTGTTGTAGTTAATAATTTTGTCCAAAAAATTATTTTGCTTTAGAATTAAAAAAAAATTAGTTAAAAAAATATCCTTTGGATTTTAAAAATATCCCTTAAAATTTAGAGAGGGGATGAAAATACCATTTAAAAATATTTAATTGGCAAACACTGGGTCGGGTGTCAGGTAGTTTTATAATTGAAAAATTAATTTTGGAACATTCTAGACAAGTGGCACATGTTTTTAGAGTATCTCTTAATGATTAATCAAATGAAAAAAAGGAAGACGTTAAAACTAATCCAAAAAATTGCAGTCCTTTTTATAAACGAAAACACATATAAAAAACGAGCAAAGGTAAAATACGACATAAAGAAATAAAAAATTTGTCCGTTCATGAAACTTGGCAAAAACGTTTTATTTGTCGTGAGAATAAAGAGACAAAAGAGTCCATAAAATATGTAGCAAGAAGGGTGTTTTTTGAGGGGAGAAAGGGGTGGGGAGGTTAAACTCAAAATTAATTTGGTATAACCTAGGCATGTGATGCATGTAAATGGAGTATTTTTTGACACTGAATGAAAAAAGCAAGACGATATAACTATCATATAAAAAGTTATAGTCCATTTCTCTGTTATATAGATGAAAATACTTGTAATATAAAAATACATGTAATGAACCAAAATGAAGTAGAAAATGTTATTAAAAAATAAAAATTTAATAGAAAAAGTATCAATTAGTAGCAAAATAAGTAAGAAGTAGTGAATAATTGAAATAGTAAGTAAAACAAGAATAAAAGATAAAGTATTGAAATAAGATACACCTTTACATGTATTTTCGTCTATAAAAATGACTATCACTTTTTATAGGATGGTTTTATCCTCTTGCTTTTTTTATTCGATTCAGAGTAAAAAAAAAAAAATACCCCACACATGTGTCACATGCCAGTGTTATACTAAATTAATTTTCAGTTTAAAAAACCCCTCACCCCAACCCCTCAAAAAACACTCTTCAATGCTAGATATTTTTATGGGCTCTTTTGTTTCTTTATTCTCATGACAAATAAAACGTTTTTGCCAAGTTTCATGAGCGGACCAATTTTTTATTTCTGTAAGTCGTATTTTACCTTTCCTCGGATTTTAAATGTGTTTTCGTTTACAAAAAGGACTGTAACTTTTGTGGAATTAATTATATAGTCTTGCTTTTTTTTTTTTTTTTTTTTTTTCATTTGATTCAGCATAAAAAAAAATACTCTAAAAACATGTGTCACATGCCAAGATTGTTTCAAAATTAATTTTTCATTTATAAAACTCCTTGACCCCCTCTCATATTCCCCCAACCACTGAAAAACACACTTTTTTGCTAGATGTTTTTATGTACTCTTTTGATTATTCATTTTCATGACAAATGAAACGTTTTTGCCAAGTTTCATGAACAGGCCAATTTTTTTAATGTCCTATTTTACCTGTACTAATGTGAGGAAAATACATGACATTAACTCCATTGTCATCGCAAATACTAAAATTTTCGAGCTCTCAACAAAAGTTTAAAATTAATTGGAACATTGAAAACACCGAACTTTCACACATACTGTTAAAAAAATTACTATACACTTAAATACTAGTATTCTGTGCGTATATTGCCATTCACAATTTCTCAAGTATAAATATACATTAGTAACTTCACGCTGCCAACATAAACTTAATTTTCAATGTGTCTAGTATTTTTCAATCCTTACGAAAATTACTTACTAGGCCACGTAATTAAATTTATAAAAAATTGTTTCTTGTAGGTGACCGATCGCCTACTGTTGGTGCTGTTTCTAACCGGATCCATGCTGGCAGCAGCGCTTCTTTTCGCCTTCGCTCCCCTCTGAAGAAAAGTCATCATCATCTTCAAAATAATCAGATTGAAGAAGAGACCAAGCACCTACTTGCGGGACAGACTTAATATTCCTCCAATAGGTTCTAAAGAGGGCGAGAAATGTCATCCAAGGGCTGCGCCAAGTTGGCGTGAACCGCCCACGACAATTTCCCTCGTACTCCCTATCTTGTATAGCATAGAGATAGAGTGCACGAAAGACGGGTATATCTCATCCACTCATCGCATGTGACAAACAAAAGAACTTTACACTTTTTGGATGTCGTTTTACACTTTTTAGATGCTTCTATACCATTACCATTCGAGTATTGCAACATTGGGGTGCAGTTTTTGTCATAAAACGTTATCCAAGATTTTAAAGCAATCTCTTTTGTGAGTTCTCAAGGAGCTACTTGCAATGGCGAGGCTCTGCTGCCAAATGAAGATATTTTTTTTTATTATTTGACTTCATTTCGTTATTTATTTTTCAATCTAAATCATACGAGTGTGAAATTTCGCTTCATGCTTAGCTCAATATATATATGATATATAATCAATCGCTTCATACACTAGAGATATAAGGCCTAAAAAATATGTAGGAAATATATTTTCTTACCAAATATTTCCGAATTGTACCTATGAATACAATTTCTATCTCACATAAATTATTCAATGATAAGATTCATACATTAATGCATTTATAATTATTATTATCATTATTTTCCATACAACAGTATTTCATAAGATTCCCAAACACTTATGTTAAATACGGAAGCTTAAAATATTCAATCGAGCTGACTTGATGAGAGTCAACCAAACAGCACTTATGTATAAAAAAAAAAAGAGTGAAACTCGCACTGTAGCTTTTTGAAAACCTGACAATTTCTGGTAGGACCAACCGTAGGTGTTCTAGTATTTGCTTGATGCTAACTGCCACGTGTAAAATAGAAAAGCATCTATTTCCTTATACGATTCCTATTGTTATCACGAAGAATTTATATGATATTCCGAAACCTGTTACAGTATTGGAAAGTAGCGAGAGAATTAAAAAAATGTTTCCCTGCTTCTTCTTATACGACAGATGTTGAATTTTAAAAAGATTATGATAGAGAAAGATTATTCAAACTCAATCGCAAAGTAAATCGAATGTATGCTATGTACCTACAAGTTTTCATGTATATTTATTCATCATGCTGTGTTGTAAGACTTTGGTGCAAACTTATATGCTTGTCATGTGGATTGACTTTTGAAGCGATTTGAATATTGATTTACTTTTAATAGATTTATGGATTCATTGAAGTATGTTGATTGACTTGTTAAATGATTTAACAACATTCCATTGACCATTTTGAGGTTCTCTGACTTTGATGGTAATATATGACATTAAAATGCATTGCTTCTGTTTACTGATGATTATGTTTTAATTTGTAATATTGAATGCCACAATCGAAGTTTTATAGTTCTGAAATGACTTAACACATATACCATACTTATGCTAGTTACATGAAAAGTATGAGGAATGTTTTCCAAGAAAATAGTTTCTATTGCAAGTGTTTGTCTGTCAAATATTTAAAAGTTTGTTCAAGATATATAATAATATTTTATCCAAACGAATGGAGAAATGTCTTTATATAAGAAATTTCATTGCTTCCACAACAAAAGAATGTCTTTGTTCAACTTACAGATTTTTAGTAGATTTAATGCATTTAAGATACAGACAACAATTGATAATGTGAAAATAATATTAGTGAACATGGGCACTGCCAGCAAAAAGGGCAGGCAATTGCATCCCTCACTAGCTTTGAAAAATAGAAAAAAGTGGTAAATACAAGGA
Source organism: Linyphia triangularis (assembly GCA_963978545.1). Lineage (NCBI taxonomy): Eukaryota > Metazoa > Arthropoda > Arachnida > Araneae > Linyphiidae > Linyphia > Linyphia triangularis. The sequence continues at coordinate 57,902,197 of OZ021726.1, forward strand.
ATAAAATGAGTCGTGTGCCGTGTAAAATAAATTTTATACATTTAAACAAAAAAAAAATAATGTATGACTATCAATTTACATTTGTATTAAGAAATATAATTAAAAAATACTGCCTTGCACTTCCTCTGCATAACCCTGAAAATAATCCTGGCAGTGCCCATGTTAATGTAAATGCTTTAATACAGTGTTCAATTTAATAGTTTATAAAGTAAATCATTTGACTTTTTATATATTTATCTAGATTACAATAATCCATGAGTATTTTAATTATATAATTTTTGTAACAAAAAATAGAAATTTAAATACCATGCGAAAAACAAACAGTATGAAAGATTTAAAAGTAAACTTTTAAATAATTTAAATAAAAGTGTCTCGTCTTGTATTATATCTATTTTTTATTAATGAAATAAATTTCCGTTACAGTATAAACATTATTTTCAATTAGTAACTATAAAATTACTTTAATCTACCCCTAAAAACTGAATTGATATGTAATCACTATTGCTTCAATTTACAAATATAAAATTATATCGCTATAAAAGTAATCATAGAAGATTTTGTAGTTATACTTCCTTTAAAATAATAAAGCGCCTCCCAAAAATAAGAAATTATTGAGAGTGCGAAATGTAAAATGAATTACATTGTCATTTGAATTAGCTCTCAACTTCATTTGCCCTCATCCAATCAATGAGTTTAGTTAAAATTCTAATAAGTTAGATTTTAAATTTGACTATAATTGTGTACTCTAACCCAGGTCCATACTTTTTACACCCTCCCCTCCCAAACCCAGCCAATCTGTTGTAGTCCTTAATTCTAAAATAATTCAGGATATTGAATAATGAGTTTGTTACATTTAAAATACAGACGATACATTTAAAAAATATTTAAATAATACATTGTCCTTCCTGATGGTTCAATAGAAACCTATCGATCAATTTAAGTGCTCAATATATTAAATTATTCGATTATAACGGGTAGCAAACTATATCTTGAATAGTATTACGGTTACCATGTTTTATCAAAATAAATAAAACAAAGTTTTTGCTTCAAAACAATGGTTGTGCCATATATACAATAAATTATTACTCTATTATGTTTTATATAACTACAATATAAATTTATATTTATAACTTTACTAAGTTTTTTCCACTTTTCTTTGAATGCGGAATTGCAATCTCCAAATAAGACTTGGAAAACAAAGGAGTCTTGTATAGAAGACAATGCTCAAATGCTTAGAGTTAATACAACAACCTGTATACCTTCGAGCTTAGATTATTCAATGATGATAAGTCTAACTCCTCGATATTTATTCAGTGTAACTAGATAGACTGCTACGTGTTGGGAATTATCCACGAACACGCGCAGACTTTTGGAGAGACTATTATAATATTTTTTATTTCTGTGAGGCATAAAATTGCATGAACCTAACTGTCATCGAAAAGTACAAAACTTTTAATAAAATATGTATTATTTTAATTTTCGGCTACTACCACATATAAATGGTAACACACCTTTTAAATAATTTTTTCAAGTTAAAGGTTCTATCTACTAGTTCATAAAACATACTTCATATTATTCGTTATCCAATTATTCTCGATTTTATTAATTTATTATTTAATTAAATGTATGTGTAATACTTTATGAAGTTGTGTTTTTCTGTCATCATCCCATTTTCCAAAGTTTGTGACCAATCATAACTCCCTTAAATATAAAGTCAACTTTTCAAATTAAGTTAGCCAATGGACTGCAAACCAGTATTTAATTTTAATCCTCCTGACATTGCGCAGAAAAAGGTATGACATAGCTTTGCATAAAATCCGTACGTAATTTTGGATACATTCTACAATATTGCAAAAGTTATGTCTCCTTAGTATAAAGCAGTCTATCCAGTTACTCTTAGTATGCATACTATTGATTAACTACAAAATAATTGAAGGTGTCCGGTTAGATCTGAGGTGTCGATGTCTGCATTTGCATGTTTAAGTCTCTCTCGGAGAACGTTTTACAGGGAGGGTATCCACTGCTCTGTTGTGTATCATAGTTATATATCCATGTGTACCACCTCTTTATCCGGTAGTGTAAGCGTGCTCATCCGGATGTGTAAGTGTCGATGTTGTCTCGATGGCGTCGATGTGCTCTGACGTCAATCGAGCGAAAAGACTGCGCACAAAACCCCACTCACTCGGTGCACATGCCCTAGACACCAGAGAGTGTACAGCACTCCCAAATAAAAACAAATCACTCATTGGTGTGTGTCTTCATTTCACAATACAAACAACTTGTTTCATACACTATCTTAGCGTAGAATATCAATAACAACAGAAAAATAGTATCTACGTCATTGCTTTTCTACGATACAGTGCGCTAAAAAAGTGTAACGTAACGCTTCATTGAAAGCTTAGCAATAAAGCTGTAAATACGGTCATTTGAATTGAGCCACTGATGTTGACAAACATGCCACCGATCGTGAAAAACGTATGAATGTGATTGAATAACACAAATTAATGTTTATTTGTACGTTTTCAGTACTTTCTTAGTTGGACGCTCAAAAGTGGATATAATTTGATAATATTGACAAAAAAAAATTCAAGATTTTTTTAAAAGAATTAAATAATAATAATAAATAATCATCAGGATTTTTTTATAATTGCTATAACAATTTTATAGATTTCTGTTAGCCCAATAGGAGTCGACAGACTTTTTGCGTTATGAGCCAAACGTTCGATAATCAGAATCGTGAAATTTTGAAAGATATTCAATAAACAATACCAATAAAAGTTTTTAACTACAAATATTTTAAAAACATTTTTATACCATTTCCAATGAACAATACAATTCTGTCCATTCTTTCTTAAATTCACGATTTTCCTCATCAATTTTTCTCTACCTTTGAACGAAGTCCGGAATATGTTTTTCCCATATAGTACATCAAAAGAAAAGAGGTGGTTTTACAGTAAGTGCGGCCACGAAAAGTCTGCAGTGAAAGGTGCTATCTACCTCAGTCGGAGACGAGAGAACAACGAATATCAAAAAACGCAGGATGCAACTGAGATTGTGACGCATGGTAGACGCACTGTTATTGTGCATTTTTATTGTTCCACATTTAGGTTTAGAAGAGGCCAGGGGGTACTGTGAACGTTGACTTTTAGTTGGTATTTGAGATCAGTGTTATTAGTTCATTTTTTCGTTGCGTTTTCCTTGTTTCTCGGGTTTGATATTAAGCAGTAATTTTATAATAGATTTACCCAAAGCACACATTTATTAAAATTTTTAGCTCTATCAGTTTATTATTAGGTTAAGTTACTAAACTTAAAGAGCACTACATATCCATGAGAAAAGCCTCGTGCAGCTCCGGAGCCGCGGTCTGCCGACCCCTGCTATAGAACATTGACTGTAATTGTCAATAAAGAGAAAAAATAGTATCATTCAAAGATTACCACTAAAAATAAAAGTATCACTCAACTCAAAAATATATCTATCGACAATCTGTAAGTAAAAAAAAAAAAATGACTAACGTTTCTCAACCATCAATTGAGATAAAAAAAAAAATTCATAAAAGTTGCTTCACACAAAAAGAACATCAAACACCATGTTGAAGCTCGCGGTTCTTACTCAAATATTAACAACTATATGCTCACAATAACTATTTCCCCAATTAGAGTAATTATTTATTTATCTTTAATTTGTAACTTAAAATGCAACGTTGAAACAAAAATACAGACTTAGTATCAGATAATTATAAAAAAGTAATCTTTTCAGGATCATGATAGCACATACAAATATTGTTTGTTGTGGATGCTTAGTCGGATATTATCTGCAACTTACGCATTCAAAAATATTTCAATATCTTATTAATTTTATATATATATATCTATATATATCTTTTATATATATATCTCCTCTTAACTTTTGAGAATATACACTTTAAAGTTTCAGATTTATATTAAATTCTATGAAAATTATTTGTTGCTCAAATGCTAACCTCTGGAATGAAGATATCACTATATATATATATATATATATATAGTGATATCTTCATTCCAGAGGTTAGCATTTGAGCAACAAATAATTTTCATAGAATTTAATATAAATCTGAAACTTTAAAGTGTATATTCTCAAAAGTTAAGAGGAGTCACTTAGACCCCTTTGCATCTCAGTCCCTCAATTAAGTATGTGGACAAACCTTTCAAGAGTTACCCTCTTGCAATCGAATGATGACTTTACAGTAACACTTGACTGTGTTATCTCAATACAGGATCAACTCCAACTCTCCTAACAAATTCTACTTTAGTTGAGAAAATTAAATTAGGCAAAAAAATACTCAAAACATCTGAAACACCTTTTTTTGGTCAATTAATTCACTGGATGAAATATATGTATGCGTCATATGAAATATAAATTTTTTACTAATAACTAGAGTGAAAATAGATGATATTATGGTAACGTAATCATTTGTGATATTTAGTAAATTTATTAACGAAACATGAGTAAAAATTATAAAAATTGTTTTGAGAACTAGTACCTGTGAAGAGTTGTATGTATTATTAATGCCAGGGCGAAACTTTGATGACAACATATCCCTAAATAGATGGATTCAATTTTGGTTACGCCCGTTTTCATTTCAGGTAAGTGCTTCATCAGGCATGTAATATATGAAATTAAAGTTTGAAAGGAAAATTATCTAAATTTTTCTGATTTCAATGAAATGAAATGGTATTTGTTAAAACAGATAATATAATGCAGCTATCACTGCACAGCTAAACAAAGATTTAAAACATATTTAAGTAAATAACTACCAATGAAATAAAAGAACGAGTACGTCAGTCTATTTGCATATGACTATGTTATGCAGCTTTTACAATAATGCAAATTTTTATATTATTATTACTACTTGAAACGTGTTATTTATTTTATAATATTTTAGTACTATCATGTTAAATTTCTAAATAGATTTAACAACTTAAACAAGATTAACAAAAGCAGAATCTGCATTTATATTTTGTATTTTAAACTTATTTTTGGTAACACTTTAACAAGTTTCAGTGCTTTTTAAGTTAATCTAGGCATATTATATTACATTATACAGTTTTCTGCTGAAGTATTATTTTTTACTGTGTTTTTCTTTATATATTATTATTTAATAATAAACCCATTTTAATAATAATTTCTGTTTTCTTTTTTCATGTCTAAGTATTTTGCACTTAATTAAAATTTTACTTAAATGTAGTGTAATTTTGAGCCAAATTCATTTTAAATAATTTCATTATCTAGTTTTTGAACATTTGTTTTCTAAATATTATTTTAAGCTGTTGAAATTTTTAACACCTTGTGTATTTAAAAAAGACTTTAATTAATAGATTTCCTATGGCATTATAAACTAAATTCAAAATTACCTAAAAAACATTTCGATAAAACACACGAAACTAGCCCTTTTCACTAAACAAAGACAGAATTTTGTTAACATTAACTATTAATTACTCTCATTTTCTTAAGTTTAAAGGCCTTAAAGTCTTAATAATGCTGAAATATTTATTCCAAATGCATTTCAAATATGATTAACACATTAGGCATTTAAGTTTTGAAATTTACCTTAAGTACAAAGTGTCTCTCATTTTCATATTTGTCAAAACTAAAAACCCTTCACACATCTAGAATATTGATAATCTCAAACCGGATATTTGATATTAACTAGGAACTTCTGTCAAAATATCTCATTTGACAACGCAATTCTAATCATTAGTCATTCTCACAAAAGCTACCGGGAGAGTATTTGCAATAGAATCGTTATTGAAATTAAGGGAATTAACATCCAGGAAATTGCTTCAAATGACACATCAAAAGGCCTTGCCATTTCAACTCAATAATGACTGCTAGCGAAAGATAACGTTTTCACTTGAATTTATAGTTTGAAAAGTAAAGCTTATCAGTGATGATAAACTACGGAAACTATCGGTTGTCAGCCTTTTATACTTCAAGTCATTGATAAAATAACATTTATTTTCAAAATAATGAAAAGTAATAAATTGATATTTTTATACTAAATACCTATTTTTAAGTTATATGCATACCTATAAACACTGAAATTTTTATTAATAATATGGTACATTTTAAAACATTATAAAATTTAATTTCTGTAGGTATTAACTTTAAAAACTTTAAAACAGTACTTTTTATAGCTTTAATTGCCCATTGTTAAATTTCACAATAACTACTGTTTAAGTCTTTTAACGAAAGAGAATAATAAAAAATATTACACTTGAAATAAACTTGATATTCAATTAACTAAATATTTTACACACTTACCTTTTAAATTTTATTCTTTTTTAATTTGAGACCATTCAATTAGGTAATCAACTGAAAGAGAACAAAATTTCAATCTCTGGATTCACTAGATGCACACACGTCATTTACAACATATTGTTAAGAATGCATTTTAAATATTTCTTAAATTCAAGGAATAATTTAAATAAGTTTTGAAACTCAGTTTACCGCTTAGTTTTGCTGGTAATTATGTTTTTAATATATAAGATTAGTCGCATGTACAAAAAAAAAAAAAAAAAAAAAATGTATATTATACTGAATTGGAAATTTGGAATGTCCATTACAAATTAATCAACGCGTTTAAACATGCTATTCGTTACAAGTTTACAAAACAAATGCTGTCTAATTACTTTGCAAGGATTAAACTAAAAACCTTCCCACTTTTTGTCATTTCCCTCAAGTATTTTTGGTATCTCACTGAAGAAACGAGAGTTGACTCGACTAAAAAAATCCAGAATTCTAACATGAAAGCTTCAGATGACACTTTAAAAAAGTAATTGGAATGCAAAGTAATTTTACTAAACTATTAATTAATAAACTAATAAAATATTGTAAAGATGGGTAGTAATTTCTGTTTTTAATAATCTCAAGTCACGAATAAAGAAAAGCGAAAAAGATTTAGAATTTTTATCCTGCATCATCGGCGATTGCTTCGTACAAATTTAAAAGAAATCCTAAGATTCAATACTGTATTTTTACTAAAACTTCTAAAACCAAATCACTCTTCCGTTTCTCAAAACTCCCATTTATTACACTCTACTTATTACTTCAAAATTGTTTATGGATATGAATTGGAACGGGGATATTAAAACCGCGTTTTATTAATACGTTGAGCGCTCCAGCCTCCCCCCCCCTTATCCTCCTCCCCCTTAGCCCACAGATCTAAATGAGTCGTGCGCCGAGTGTATTTGCGCACACCTGGGAGTAGGTAAAAGATCAAGACACACAAGGCTGATGCAGAGAAGAGGGCGTTGTCTCATACTTTTCATTTCACCAATTTTAAGATGATACGTCACCAGTCGACTAAAGCTTTAAATATGGTATTAAGAAAAAGGATTGGGTGGTTGATTCAGAGAAGGGAGGAGGGGGGGGGGAATATAAATAGGTTGACCACTCCATCCACAAGTGTGGATGAGTATACACGAAAATGTATTGTTTAGAGAAGAAAATGTATTTTACCCACCTTTTATATTGATGTACATACGATGTTAAATTAAAGTAGATGTTGATATAATGTGTAAAAATTATGTATTAAACGTGAAATTGTTTTCAACCGCGTTTGAAATTTCTCTTTTGCATATCAATTTTAATTTGGATTAATAAATTTTCATCGAAAATGATTTAACTTTAGTTAATCTTTCAAAGAATTTAATTCAAATTGTATATTTAGCTATACAGTACTTTTAAATTTAAAAGTTTAAGGCAATGGAATTATGGTTTGATTACCAAACTAATTCAAGGAATTTTTTACAATTCAATATTGAACTCTTTCATCATAACTTACTTAACACTTGAGCATATTTACTTAGTCCTGACAGTAAATAGAGTAATAAAGAACAGTTCAAAACCAATATTTGCTTAATTTTTTCAGGATAATCAAAACCTCATCTTATTATTATAAAGGATTTATATTTATGCTGATTATTATTTTTAAAGTTTTATTACAATTTTGTTAGGAAAGTTATGCTACTATAAAAAAAAAACCTATTTCAAAATTCGTACAGCTGAATTCTCAGTGTCGTTCTTCTTAGCTTATGTTCTCTTTTGACATAGTTTAGTTTGATCGTATGTAAGCTCACCGCTTAGACCTTTTAGAGTAATTATTTTAATGACTGTTTAACAAGACAATTAATTAACGTTTACTTATACAATGCATATTTTTATTCATTAATGTTTTTTATTCTAATGCATTGTATTTCAATACAATCAATAACATATGATATCACTAAATGATTTAAAATCATTATGAATTATACTAAAATCATGTACGGTTGATCAAAGTGGATGCTCAAACGGTACACAAGAGCAAGTCTAAACTTTTTATATAGAGTCGCAATTTCTCACCATTACTCTCATTTAAAAAGTCCTTCTTATGACGCATACTAAGTTACGAGGCAAGTTCCCTCCTCCTCCGCCAACCGTGATAGAAAAGGTCATAGACACACCTCCGCTAGGAGAAAGCCCCCTTACTGCGAGATGTGTGCGTGTGTGGGAGGTAGAAACCGATTTCCAGGGGAATGCAAATATTCTCTGCTTTCCTTTGGTGGGAGGGGAGGGCGGGGAGATTGTTGGAGCAACAGGATGGAGTGGCCATTTGTGAATTTTCTGCGGAATAAGCGATAAAATGGTGAGGGGAGGGTTTCTTGGTGATTCGGCGATTTCTGCATTTGGCGGATGCTGATGATTTGGATTCACGTTTTTGTATCATTAGTCTAAAAAAATGATGGGAGAAAATGCGTTACTGTAACGTTTAAAATTATTCCTAAAGAGTAAATTTATGATTGGTTATACCAGAAAAACTGGATAATTTTCGATAAAATACCGAGTAGCAAATCAAGAAATATATTCTTGTCATTAGACTGTTAAATCAAGTGATGCCATTGTTCTTGAAATACTTTGAGATATTTTATCAAAAAATGTATCGCATCACGAATTGGTTTAGATTTAGACACCTTTTTTTTTTAAATAATGTTTACTAAATCATATTGCTTGTTTTGAAACAAAAAATCTTGCTAAACATTTTTTTAACATGTGAAATTGATTGTATTGTAATAATAACGTTTGCAAATCACCAAACCTAAGCCATTAAATATAAAATTAAAAACACCATACCACCATGAAACTGGAATTATTTATTTTAAGCCCTCGATTGATTTTCTGTTGTTAAGTTAAAAATTTTATTAATTGGTCCATTTATGATATCTTTATGAAAATCTTCTAATAATTCAAAAAAATCTTTTTAAGATAAATACCATTCAAATAGCATTAAAAATAATTTAAATGATCCAAAAAGGACTTAAAATAGATTTTAATTTTGTTGTTTTTAATAAATTTTTTTATATTTAAATCGTTTTGATGGTTTTCAGTTATCAGTTATTTAACTATGTACCTAACTTTTTGCTTTGTCTAAGCGCTGCCCTAAAGAAAAAAATAATATTTGGAATTAAAAACAAAAAATTTAAAAAACAACAAAATAAATTTTGTTCCATCTAAGAAACGTCATACTTTCATGTAAAACAAGAATTTGTTAAAAAGGAATTATTGCCTAGTCTGAGATTTTATGATAGCCTAAAATTCAAGTTATATTTTTTAAATTATTCTCACACACAATTGCATATTAAGTAACGCTAAATTACAGATCCCAGTATTTATTTCAAATTCAGTTAAATAGTTATTTATGCAACTAGTGGGAAAAGTAACACTTTTTCAAATGGAGTAAAACTCTTATTTAAGGATTTTGAAAAGATATTTTCCCACGGTTGCATACAATGTTTCTTAAGTGTACAAAAATATTTTTAATACATATATTTATTAGTGTTGGCAACTCCAGTCAATGAATTTCCTCTGAAAATATGTCATTTCAATGCCAAGATTATATAATATTTGAGCACGAGGCTTGCGAAAAAGTACTTTTTCACACTAGTGCGAGAAAGTTACTTTTCTGTACTGCTCACAAAAAAGTGCTACTTTCACCATGATTTTTGATTCAAAATGATTTAAAAAAGTAATTTTTGCACGGTGCTTTAAAAACTAGGAGTGTGAAACAATGCACAACTTTCAATTACACTATAATACTGATGTCAATTTGTGTTATTTACTATCGTATATTTTCATCATTCAATTAGAAAAAATGGCCAATTTGGCAATATTTTTTACCATAATTCTTGTATGGGACTTTAAAAAAAAAAATCGCCTAATAGAAGATTTTGGCGATATACTTTTCAATAATTCTGATATTATCCTTTCTTATAAGAAACTTAGGAGAGGAGAAAAATGATCGTTGATGAGGTATGCTCAAGGAAATAGAACTCTTGTTAAAGGCATTCGTTTTTCAACTTTTTACGCCTTTAAAGCATTATTGCTGGAAATTCGGAGGCGGGGATGTTTAAAACATCTTAAGAGGCATTATCACAGCGATTTTTAACAAAATCGTTAAAGCAGTTTTTTAGCAATTGCTGAAAAACATGATTTTTTTTCAAAAGTCTACCTTATGAGCATGCGCGATTTTGACAATAACCTTAATGGTAGGTCTCATGGTCACTACTAACCCTCATACCAAATTTGAACATCCTAGGTCAATTTGTTCGGGAATTATGCTGACCACAGACACACATTTCTTCTTGACAACTTTTTGGAAATCAGGATGTTCCAAAACTAGGAGAAATGCAAAAAAATCGATTTTGATTATTTTTTTTATCGAATGCTATACTTTGTATACATAAGGGTAGCTGAAAGTAAAAATTGGTTTAATGTATTTTGTTGGAAGAAAAGAGGCTCGACTTCCAAGAATGTTTTCGATTCTTCACTTAAAATCATTTTAAATGTTACAGTAAAATCATCATTATTAAAAAATTTGTATCTGTTCAAACAACTGACTGCTAAAATATACACGCGCTTAGGTTCTCTTCTAAAATGAAACATGCAAGATTTAATTTTTACTATGTTTTTTTTTTTTTTTTTTTTTTTTTTTTTTTTTTTTTTTTTTATGAGTGCTTTTACGAATCAATTATACATATTTTCACAATAAACTTTGTGAGTACATCGTGTTTTTTCATTTAATATATTTTGTTATCTTGGTAAAAAAATATACTGTCATGAAAGTATTTCATTATTGTCAAATAATGATTTAAGACTTTTTCTGAATTTCATATTTTAAGGTACACTAACTCCAAAAGTGTGCTTTCTTAGAAAAATATATAATATTGTGTATAAAATATATTTCCTGAATAAAAGTAATGGGACTACTGCCTGCGAGAAGCGACAAAAAGGTTTCGTCAAATTATGTCGTAAAATGCACAATAGTGTTAAAAATAGCTTAGAAATTGTCTCATGGGACGAAGTAAATAAAATATAGTCACCAGACTTCATTATAGAATCTGCATTAAAAAAAAAAAAAAAAAAAAACATAATTTTTGTGATTGAGAGAAAAAACACTTAACCTGATCAATTTCTCAAGCTAAAAAAAAGTACCTAAAGCCAAAAAAAGTTCACAAAGATTTATTTTATTCTGCATTACTACGATTGAATAAAATTCAGTGTACAACTTTATTGAGCAACTATTCGAAGGAAAATTGCAGGAAAAAAGCATCATAAAATGATTTAATACATTTTTAAAAATATGGTAGGTAGAGATCTGACAAGATTTGGTGATGGGAACAAATTAAATTGTAAAACATTTCTTTTGGAAGTATGAATGATTTTCCACAATATGCTTTACAGCTTTGTTACCATAGGAGCCACCATATAGGTGCAAGAAAATACACTTGACCCCCCCCCCCCCATCCCCGACTTTGGGAAATTATTAGAAAACTGGATAAAGTAACACACTTTATAGAAGTAAAGAAGTGTAATATAAACTTTAAATCATTCATTTGAACAGAAAACTTATAATGGCTTTTGATTATCATTTCATTAGAAAATCCACTCCACAAACTTGAAAGATCAAGGTTTGAACACAAACTTTTGTTGCATTGCACCGCCTTGTATACTGATTACACCCTCCTGTAAATAATCCTGTCGGCACCCATGTTTATTGCAGAAATTTCAAATTGGTTTTCTGCACATGAAAGTTTACTTTAGTATTACCAAAGTACACTTTAAATGAAGATACTAATTAATTCTGTTGTAAAATAAAATTATTAATTAATGCCGCTTCAAAAATTACAGAAGATTATTTAAAGGAATCAGTTCGTCTATTATTAAAATATTAGTAATCCAATCATTTCAAGAAAAACGGAGCTTATTGAACAGTACACAAACAACGAACGTAAGCAGTAATTTTGATACTAAAAGTCTAGCAATAAATATCATTATTCCTTTTCAAATAATTGTCTTTATAGACTTATAATACCCTACCGTATGGCAAATCACGAAATTAACTATATAATTTTTTTTATCTCTTTATAATTAATAAAATAATATCAGATAGTTGAAACTATATATTTGAAACTACCAATATTTCTTGCCTTTCATTCTTTCAAGATGCAAATTGTGGTATAAAATCATTACTATTTAAATTTGAACAGTGCAGGATTTAAGTATGAGCTAGACAAGCTGTAACTTAGGGCCCCCCACTTGCTTGCGGCCCCCAAAAAATTGTCCTAGTGAGCAATGGACGATGTAAGTGGTGACGTCACGGTCGTCAAGTGAGGCTAAGCAATCAGTTGCTATGCAAAGTTCTATGCATTTGTAGACTCTCTTTCATCGAGTAAATTTAGAATCGTGATTTTAATTAATACTGCAATATTTTTGATCTTTTAAAACCTTTTAAAATTATAAATTAGAACTCGTATTATTTAATGGTTACTTTTGGAACATTATTTTTTAAAGTAATCGTTTGTTTTTATGTATTTTAAATCACGCTTCTGCTATCCTGTGCTTGGAAATAAAGTAAGAGTCTCAATCTTGGATGATTTAAGGACTGCAGGGTACTTTAGTTTATCTGTAGATTCCACTGCAGACCGGTCCCATATTGATCAGCTCAATGTTATTGTGAGGTATGTTTCACCAGATGATGGGGTCCCTATTGAACATTTTCTAACTTTCCTTGAGATGGGCAGCCACGCAGGGGAAAGTATGGCGAAGATGGTGCACAACTACCTTACAAATGAGTACAAAATAGATTTTCGTAAGTGTCGAGGCCAGTCATATAATAATTCTGCCAATATGTCTGGCAAATACAAGGGTATGCAAGAAATAATATTGAAGATTAACAAGTATGTATATTCCATGTGCTGGTCATTCCCTGAATCTTGTTGGTAGAGCAGTAGTTAACTGTTGTTTAGATGCAGCAAACTTGTTTGGAATTGTTCAAGAAGTTTATAATCTCCTTTCATATATCATAAATAATATATTCAACATATAGATGGGCAGTACTCTTGTCATTCTTCAAAGAGGATTCAAAAGTTCCAAAGTCTTTGTCAAAGACTAGTTGGGAATGCTCATTTAATGGCCCCAAGTGCAATACTTGATAGTTATGATGGAATAATTTCTACATTGCAACAGCTGCATATTAATATTACAGAGAAAAGCGAAACAAGAAATCAAGCCGTAAACATTTTAAATAAAATGGAGTTTGAATTTATGGTAATGTTATATTTGTATTACTTGCTGTACGAATTTCACAAGACTAGTCAATCAAATGCAAGACCCCCAAATTAGTCTAGATGTATGTAGGAAATTGTATGCTTCACTTTCGGATTTTGTTAAAGGTTCCAGGGATATGTTCGATCATTTTGAAGAAAAGCAAAGGAAAAATTGCTTGATGTTGATTACAAGAAAAGGAAAAGCAGATATAGAAGAAGGCATATCAATGATGATGAAGATGAGGCTTTAGAGAACCTTGAGCCAAAAGACAAATTTAGAATCAAAACATTTATACCTGAGATGGATGCATTAGAGTCAAGTCTGGCACAGAGGGCCGCAGTATACAATGATGCTGCAAAAAAGTCTTCATCTTTAACAAAATTAGAAGCTACTGAAGAAGAGATTCGTGAAGGAGTTAGTGAATTGTGCCAAACATATCCTGAAGATGTGGACATGAATCTTGTAGAAGAAGTCGAGCGTTTTCGTCAACATTTTAGACATAGCTAAGCCTATGGTTCAGCGAAACATGATAGTCTGACACATCAGGATCTGTATACGGTAATATTTAACGATCGTGTCCAATCAGCATTCCCTAATGTAGAAGCAATTTTGAGATTGTTTAGTATGATGGTTGCAAATTGCTCTGGAGAAAGATCTTTTCCTCAATTGAAGGGGATAAAAATGAATTTAGAACAACAATGATTCAAGATAAATTATGTTCCCTCAGTCTCATGTGCATAGAAAGTGACAAACTGAGCAGTTTATCATTTGATGGTGTCATCAGTGACTTTGCTCTGGCAAAGGCAAGAAAGAAAATATTTTAGTTTAATATAATTTCGTTATCCTTATAACATGTTTCAAGAGATTAGATAATAAGTCTTTGTATATTGTGCCTTTTAAAATAACTTTTGTTTCTTTTTACCAGAGTTTGTATTTTTAAATTTGTTATGAATAAAAATGATTTTAAGTTAAAGATTTATTATTTCACTATCTTCTTAATTGTATTTCAGTTTAACTTTCTAGGTATCCGAAAATCATATTTGACACTGACATATAATATCTAGACTTATAAAGAGGCCCCATATCTCAAGCAGCTCAGGGCCTTATCAAGTCTAAATCAGGCTCTTGAATTTGAAATGTCCTAACGTGCACAATAATATTTACCCATAATTAACTAATAAGTGTTCGTCTTCATTTTAGTAGATCCTCATCTTCCGTGAGGAAATTAAGCGACTTTGAAATCGTAACAATTCAAACTCATCATAAAAATGTAATCATAAAATTTGTGAGTATTTTTCATATAATTTGGACGCTTAAAATCCTATAACTTCTTACATTATACAATATTCAAATTATTCTTAATGCTCAAACTGTGGGTATTTAATAATCACATCACATATATTAATAAAATCCATTTTTAAAACAATATATTTGACACTAAATGTAAAATAAAAAAAATATGAAAAAAAATCTTTTCTTTTTCCTACTACTTCATTCATGACTCAAAGACTCATTCAACCAACAAAGTCCAAAATACAAAAGAAAAGCAGCATAAAACAATAAGAATGCAAATACGCCGAATAGGGGGGAAAAAGAAAGAAAGAAAAAAAAGAAAAAAAAAGAAGAAGAAAAAGATTAAGCTTAGTATGGGAGATTAGACAAAAGTAGAAAATTAAACTTGGCAGGAAGTGGAGTGTTTAAATAAGTTTATGTCAGAATAAATTTTTAGAAAAAGTCAGATGGATGAATAAGAATTGAGTTGTAAAGGTAGCTTTATAAAATGTGAGGTGCTAGGAAAATAACTAAGACTAGTAGAAAATTGGATTAAAAAGTAGAGGGGGATTATTATGTTCTTAATGAGGATGAGAGTAGGTTGAAGAATCAGCATATTTTGAGGGAGAAAATCTTCATAGGAAAGGCTCTTATAACTGCGCAGAAATACATTTTCTTAAAAAATAACCTATAAAAAAAGAAAGTTTTTACTATATAAATGATAAATCCTTTATAAGCTTTGTCAACTTTTATGAGCAATTGCCTTTTATTTTAAGAAATTTTGAGCTCAGTTCCAGTTTTTATATTGTTTAAACTCGACGAAGAAAACCTTTGATAACCATGCTATTCCCTAGCTTTTTCACCAATAACTTTATAGAAGACATTGTCATTTACAATGAGTTTATTTATCATGTGTTAGCTCGATTGAATGACGGAAATTATGTTGATTAGTCCTCTAAATAGAAGAATGGGTAAAAACTATCTTTTATAAATAGTCCCGAAAACTTGACAGAAAAAGATTTTATTGATAATGAATCTATCTGTCAAATTTCAGTTTGATTGAATGTCGGAAAGGGATTTGATAAGGCCTCTGAAATGGAAAGCATGTGTAAAATCGCGTTTTTTGTGACAGCCCCAAAACTTGATAGAATGTATTGGCATCGATCATGAATCTATTTTCCAAAGTTCGAGTGCGACTGGATGACGGCAAGTTGATTAATTAGCCTCCGCAGATTTCCATGACGCTAAATTTTTTTCAATCTTATTACGGTTTTCAACACAATTCAGTTACATCGCTATTTAAAAAAAAAATCTAAACAAGAGCTGTACTGCTTATAATTTCTTAACACCTAATAAACTGTTATGCTAATCCTAATTTCAAGGAAGAATGCCTTAGAGAATAGTCTTTTAAAGGAAACTTCTTGACATTTCGGGTATCAAATGAGCTGACCCTCGAATTCAGAATATCTAACTAGAACGCACAATTCTCGCTGTATCTACTTATTTTTTAATCTTGTATATAAACTTCGATTTTGTTATTTGTTTGTGTGGGTGTTTGGCTACCGAGCAAATCTGCGAAAGCCTAATTAACCCTCTTGCCGTCATCTAATCGGAATGAAACTTGACAGATAGATTCGATGTCAATGACAATGCCTTCTATCAAGTTTTAGGCGCTGTTACTGTCACTAAAAGGTCGTTTTTTCACATGTTTCTATAAATCGTTTTTAATATCAATAAGTCCCATTTAATCGATCATTGTTGAAACTCTTTCTTGTTGCCAAAATTATTTTAATCAGAGTAAATAATAGATAATTGGACGTGAATGCGTAAATTCCTATTTATGTTTAATAAATAAATTTTGACAAGTAGTTTGCCGCATATTTTGCTGATACAGATGTTTCTAACATTTAAAATTAGAAGCAAACACCAAGCACATGCTGGCAACAGAGGTAGCGCTATGATAATGAATATAAAAATTGGCAATGCATATAAAGGATTTATATTTAAAACTTTGTTTTGTTTTCATGGATTATATTATTGAAAGCAGAGATTCAGTAGAGCCAACGTTGGAAATTGAACCCGGGTCGTCTCGCATGTTAAGCGCGTGTGTTGCCTGAGATCCAGGAGTTTGATTTTCGATCATTGGATAGAAACCAACTAAAGAGCGAATTAAATGCACAGTCTCCCAAAATTTACATATCGTAAACTGTACAGCGCATTTAAGTATTCATATTTGACAATTAGTGAAAATATTAAAAAAAAAAAAAAAATCCACTTATGTTTCCGACAGTTTGAAAATATATAATAAATACTCAAATGTTTTTTTACTAATAAAACTTTAATTTCTAAATGTAAACGGACTCTAAAAGCAGAGTTGTTTTTTATATTTTTGTCAAAATATTGTGAACCAAACATCAAAATAGAGAGAAAAAGATTTGTGGTAGGTTTTTCGACACTGAAAAATCTAATGAAGGCACAAAAAATAGGTTTTTATTGATGTTGAACTACGATTTAAAAAAAATTGTTTTACTGATTATTAATTATTAAAAACTGTTTGTTAAAAAACTAAATTGTTTACTCAAATTATATATATATCAAAATTATAATTTCATGTTGAATCGAAATAAGTAATAATAAGGTTTCTACTGAACTTTAAAAAATTTGGTTTAATTTTTATACGTAGTAGGCGCCACCTGATGACCTTATCACTCTTCCCTATTATGCCAAAAGTTCCGGATTCGAATCCTGGATTAGGCATGGATGTTCGTTATGGTTAGGAATCCACGTTAAGCTGTAAATTTCAGCCTTATAGTCGATATCATGCACACAAAAAAAAATAGATCATTGAGAGTACAAACCAACCAATACGCAGTTGACACAATTATTAAAAACCTTCCCTGAGTTAAAACACTTTTCTTATTTTATCAATTTGAATACAAGATATAGACACTAGACAGTGTTTTTTCTTGCTTTCTGCACCTAGAGCTTAAGTACAAGGAGGGATGATAATCTGACGAAGAATAATAACGTGGAAAAAAAGCAAAATATTATCACAATAAGTCTCAGAGCAATAAGTTCGATTTGGCCTGTACATTTGGTGCTTGGCATACAATTGTAAATTAACAACAAAAAAAAATCACGTGTACATAAACTACTTTTTCAGTTTTATAAATGCAGTGATTTCGGGCGCCAGTTGTCTTGGATTTCCGAGAAGAAAAATTATGTTCTTTTTTTTTTTTTTTTTCTTCTTTTTTTTTTTTTTCTTTCTCTCTCTCTCTTATTTCCTTGAAAATATTTTTTTCTTTGGAATTATTAAACAAGGATCTATTTTTAGACTTCAATTGAGCATTTACTGCACTACTTTTTCTTTATTTTTTTAACACGTAGGCTGTTTCCAAAGTACCGTTTTTGACTAGACTAGAATATAAACTGGATTTGAATGGTTCAACACAGCTTTCTTAACTAAATTTTGTAAAAGGACCGCAACATGTTACTTGAGCTTACACGTGGGCAACAGCTTTTTGTACAGTAGTAATTTTAATATAATTATAGATTTAAATTAGCTTACTTGAGAGTGGGAGATTTTTTTTTTTAGTTCTAATTACAGGACAGTAGAATATTGTAATTGTTAAACATTAAAATTTAGGTTTTCAGAAGGCTAATTATCAATTTAGCTATATCTATTACATTCACTGAATGAATGAAATTCTGTTCAATGAAAATCTGGCAAAGAAAAAAATGTCGAACAATCACATATTTCTTAGGATACTTGGTAAGTTCAATGTAGCTTGTTTATGCGGAAATGTTTTTGTTTTTTTGTCATCAGGGTTCCAACAGCAAATATCTTTGGATAATTGTAAAATCAAAGGATGTATTTTTTTCTGGATTAACAAAATAAGTTTTGCTAAAAAACATATTTTCTCAAAGTATATTCTATTCTTCTAATTTTGCTTCTTTTAAAATCACATATTCTAGAAATGAAAAAATTACACCAAATGAGGACTAAAAATGGAAAACGACCTAAGTACAAAAAAAAATCGAAAATCGTTTTTTTACGGAAAAATGTCCTAAAGACCAAGCTAAACAAAATGGAGTACTCCCATATAGCGAGCTACAGTAGCAATAGTTTAAACTCAATCTGAAGTATGTACTTAACCATTGCCTTAAGTACCAGATGCGATTATTTTTCGACTCTCCTGAAAATTTTTGTTGTTTGGACTTAAGTAGTTTTCCATTTCTAGTCCTCAATTGTGTACTGATTACGTAAATTGATTCTCATTAACTGTACGTCTGATAAAACTGTACGTACATCTTTAATAATTAAGCAAAAAGTCTGTGGATCTATAGAAAACTACTTTCAATAAGAATAGTGCTCTGAAATATTCAACATAGGTAGTTTTGGTCTTCTAATTGGACCATTGACAAACATAATGTTAAAATTTTAATTAATATTTTTAAACAGCGACTTCTAATAAGCGTAGCCCTCTGAAAATTTAAACATAAGCAGTTCTGGCCTTCTAATTTTGCTTTTCACAAACACAATGTTAAAATATTTCTAGAGAAGTGAGGTGAGGTAGTATTATTGCATTGACGGGGGAATTTTTTTTGTTTCTAGCTAATATTAAATGTTCTAATATTAAATGTTAATATTAATGTCTCGTTCTAATATTAAATGTTTACGTAGCAATTGACCTTTTAAGGCGTGAAGCGAACTATTCTTTACGCAGCAATGAACATTTCAGAGAGCCTATGCTTGTGTAGCAATGAGTCTTTCAGCGGGAAAAGCAAACTTATGCTTGCGTAGAAATGAACTTTTCAGTTAGCGAAACGAGCATGTCCTTATTTGTGAATGATCCTTTCAGCAAGAAAAGCGAATCATTTCGCAAAGCACCAAAAGCTGAGACTTATACACCAATGACGGGTCTCCGCAACGCTGGACTAATCAGCTAGTTTCAACTGAAAATTCTGAGTTCCCTTATCATGCAACAATTCTTCTACCCTGAGTTCTAACGTAAAAGAATTGTCACATGATTTTACCATTTGAATTCTATATTAAAATAATATCAACAGATTGAAATCAATTAAGCTCTGTATGAATATGATTTAATACAGTCAAACCCCGTTAACGAGAAGTCGATAGAGCCGCTAAAGTTGTTCGCGTTAACCGAATTTTATGCTAAACGAATAAATCAACGTTAAGCTTTTAAGTACGGAGAACTGCTTTTACTTCGCGTTAAACGGGATTTCGTGTTAAGCGATTTCCCATTAGCGGAGTTTGACGTATAAAAAGTTTACTAATAATAAGTTCGCGATTTTAAAAACTCTTTCCTTATTACCGACAATGTATAAGATGGAGTCAAAATTGATTCCTACTGTTAATTGGCAAGTCATAATAATAATTAGGCCTTTTAAAAAAATAATATTTGGTATGTAATGGATATTTTCAGAAAAATGTATGAATGAATCGCAATATATTCCGGTTATGCTGTTTAGGAATAATTGCTGGAGAAAAAGATTGTAAGCACACAGTATTTACTATTCAATGATTAATAAATTAAAATTGCTTCAATCAATTTCGCTTTGGGAAAATTTTCTTATGTGGAGCTGGCGAGCCATGTAGTGCTTTCGAGACTACTGGAATCTTTATAGTTTCCAAATTGATGTCAATTTTTCCTATCTTAACCCTCAAATAAATTTTGAAAACTATTCAGAATCGAAAAAAGGATCAGTTTCTACCACTAGAGACGTTATTTGATTATTTATAAGTAAAACAATCATTGATAAACAAAGCTGCATCCAAATACTCATGGTGTTAAAAGGGAGAAGCATCACTGAACCACTATTGTAAACCTTGGATTTTGCATTCTTTAAGTAAGACAATGGGCGCCCGCAGGATTATATGCAGGGGGGTGCAAGACTGATAGAATTTTGTTTAAATCGTTAATTTTTCAGAAATGTGGATTGCAATTCGTAATGAATTGTCAATTAACATTTATGCAATGATTTTCACTTTGTTGATAAAAAAAAATCACGGTATATATTTTATAAATCATCTCCTCTGCAGATTTTATTTGGTAACGAACGCAACCATATTAAAAAAAATCTTGTGCAAGAAAAAAAAAAAAATTAAAAAAATACACACACAAAAAAGGGTGTTTTTTTTGTTTGCTTTTTCTATCTTGTAAGTAGTTCTCGAGGTATTCAAAAGATAGTGTTTGGTACAGAATCAGAAGACACAAAATATAACTTATGAAATAAAGTTTTTAATATAAATCCTCTATACTAATCATTGTCAAATTTTAGTTGCAATTGCAAGTTATTGAGCTTAAATCGAGATATCATAGTTTTTAACCACTACGAAGAAAGCATCCATTTCGAACTAATTACTAATTTTTTTTGTTCCAAAAACTAAATTGAAGAGATTGTCATACACACCGAGACTCTCTACTAAGTTTTAACTCAATTGGATGTCAGCAATCGAGTTAATTAGGCCTACGAAGTGGTAACATAGTAATGTGTGCAAAAGCAGCCTTTTTGTGACAGACCCAAAAATGTGATAGAATGCATTCTCATTGACCACGAATCTATGTGTCAAGTTTCAAACCGATTGAATTAAAGTAATTGGGTTAATTAGCCCTGCGCCGATTTGCAGGCCACAGATAAATAAACAAATAAGTTCGAAGTCATAGCTGCCAACTATTAAGGGGCCGTTCAAATATTACGTAAGCACCTAGGGGGGGGGGGTAGCGATTTGCTTATTTTTGCTGACAAGGGGGGGGGGGGGTATAAGTGATGCTTACGTAAGCATTTAATAATCCCTTTATTTCTAAAAAAAAAATTTAAACTTACAAAAAATTTCACTTTTGTACACCAAGTTCTAGGATAGGCGACTTTCCATTCAAATCGATCTAAGGGATTTAAACTTACGTCACATAAGAGTGACGTACTCTGCCTTCAGCCAATTACAATCAAACATTGATGATGCAAAATACTGCAGTTTCAAAATGAATTAAGGGGATTCCCCTCTTTTGGGTGTTTGGAGACGTGAATCCTACATTAAACCTAACTTATGTGACAGACAATTTTTGTTTTTGTTTCGCTTGGCGATTGGCGGGCGCCTAAGATGGAACAGTAGTTGGTTTAAGGTTCAAGATTCCGAATTGAGTTGTGTTTTGAACAAGTTTCTTTTTCCACTGCAATCTTTCTTGAACTTTTTGAAGATTAAGCAAATATAGTTGCTCTGCTTTCTGGTGTTTTTTTTGTGTTTTTTTTAAAAACAACAACATATGTCTTCATTTCGTGAAATTTTATATAAAAAGCTGTTTGAAGCTTTTAAAAAGTCTACATCAAACAAACCCTTGAAAGATATTCAGGATATAAATAATGAGGTATGGCGTCATTTTAAAAATGCCTCTAAAAATGACTAAGAACTAGAAGTGTTGGTGTTAAAAAGAGTCGAAGAAGAGTTGCGAAAGGCAACTAGAAAAAAATCCCTTCTCCTTGATTATTTTATAAAGGTGATTATAAACAATTTATTCATAATATGTTAAGATAAATTTATGTTAAGTATATTTTATCAGAACTTTTTATATTTTTTATATTCACCTTGGTTTTGACTATTTACATATTTTGAAAAATGTAGCGAAAACTAAAATAAGTATAGTATACTAGATTTGGTAATACGTAATTGTGTTAAAATTGACATCTTCTTTCTTTAATCATACAGATAATTTATCTTTACTTGTGCATTCTTTTTGGAAGTATTATTCAACTTTCGTCAATTAAGTAATATAATTCAAGAAATGAACTCGTTCTTTATTAAATATTAAAGAGCATTACTAAGATCAAAGTACATCATTAAATATGAATCATTCGCTAATATAGCCGACCAGTTTTAATAACCTAGTACCTGACAAAATCGTCGCAATAACATCAGATGCCAGAAACCCTATAATTTCAGACATTAAAAACTGGCTAGAGCAACCCTAGATAACATCTGACTAGATAGACTTAATTGATTATGAAAATTACATTTATGTACCATTAAAATTGTGATAAACTTAAAATTTTTAAAAAATTACAAATATATTTTTTTTCCCTTTGAAGGCGAGTTAAAGTTCATTATTTGCATTGAATCCTAACTTTTTTTTAGATTATTAACGTTACAAAAAAAAAAAAAAAAAAAAAAAATCAGGAGCAGGGGGGTTACCGTATGCTTACGTAATTATAGAGGGGGGGGGGGGTATGCGATTTGCTTATTTTTGCTGACAAGGGGAGGGGGGGGGGTCAAAAATTACTAAAAACATGCTTACGTAATATTTGAACGACCCCTAAATGGCAGAAATCACTAACAGCCCATTAAAAAATCATCAAATCTAAAGTTTAAGAAAATCACCAGAAAATTCTCGAAAAGGAAATATATCACCAAACAGCAATCTCTATCAGAAAAACATATTTTTATCAATAGTTTAATGTAAGTATGGCTGCTTTTGGTGAAAACCTTATATCTTTCTTGTGTAATTGCCCTGTCACCTGTCCTCGAGTAAAAACAATTCCTCCAAGTTGAATTTGTGTTCGGACCGGACGTATCAACGCCGACCGGTGCGGTGGCATAACTTAGTTGGTCGGGGTCCTCACACTAATTATTTTTCGAGACCTCTACCTATTCAACTTTTTCGTCAAAATAAGAAAAAAAGTACTTTTATGCTTTGCATCTAAGGAATACTAAAAAATAGGAAATCAAATGTTGAGTTGTGTAATGCTACTTAGAGAGAAAATAAACTTTATTCAAATTGTACTAAATAACTAAAAACAATTATACATTTTGTATACTTAGCAGTCAACAGAGAAAATCATTCAACGAAAATGGGGGAAAAAATCATTTATAAGCAATAAATACTGAAACCAATGTTATCAGTTCATGCGCTAGTTCCTATTGACTTTGACAGAAGTATTATAATGTAGCTCAGAGTAATAAATAACCAGACTTATCTAAACTTGTACAAACTAAACAGAAATTACTGAGCCAGAAAAGCCAATCTTGCGTTAATAAATAAGACGAACCTCTAAAAGAATTTAAAAAAAAAAAAAAAAAAAAAAAAAAAAAAAACTGTTCGATGTTGCAATTATGCATCTTATTTCCATTTTGAGCTCAATCATTTTTTTGAAAAAGAGTAATAATTTGCCTTTGGCTGTCAGAATGGATGAGTCAGAATAATGTGATTTACCCATAGGATTGACCATAATCTCCAAAGGAAGCCTACCCTGAGGTTAATATCAAAGATTCAAAAATATAGAAGTGTGATATTTTGTTTCTTCCAAGTTAGAAAAATAATTTTAAAAAAATCAAAAATGAAACATAAAGGAAATGCTCAATTACTCAATTGAAATCCAAAAACTTACTATGTCTTATATCTGATATACCCAATTTACAATCCTCAGTATTTCTAATCAACTGGTGCCTTAAAACCTCCTTGCAATGATCGATGCTTGCAATAGCAATACTCAGCAATGAAAAACGAAATAAGAAATAAACAGGAGTCATAAAATAAAGTTGAAAAAATTCATTGTATGATTGAACTAAAGTTTCAAAATGGCATATGTGCTTTTTTTCCCCTTGGAATTTACACTTTTTTTGCAAATTTTAATTTAATTTTCAAAAGTCATGGTGGTGCAACCTCCTGGGGGCGCCCACGAGGAAGACTGCAACGGTATATTTCAGAAATGGGTAACAGTGGGAAAAATAGTTCGTATATTCATAATGATTTGTGTGTGAATCACATTTTGAAGGCACTACAAAGTTCTAGTAATGTAGTTCGTGCTTTCCATCTCCCCCTCACCAATTATAACTATTTTTGCATCCAAACACCACCACTATAACGTATTGCATATTAAGTTTTGTTTAACTCATTGAAACAAATCAGAATTTATATGAAATTGATTTTAAAGTTATAATTGTTACATGGAACTTTTAAAATGTAAAAGCAATCCAAGATTGAACATTATTTAAAAACTCTTTTAATTTTAGTGATTAATTGAACATATTCTCCAGTTTTGCATTGTTTTGTTTCAAATTTTTAAAAAGTAGAGAACACAATTTTTAATTAGTCTTCACTCTAACTAATATTTCAAAGAGATTGTAACACATAGTAGAAGAATTGTTGCACAGCTCTTGAATGTGACACTCCAACATTCAAATCGATCAATAAATTTAAAAAAAAATAATAATAATAATTACAATACAACACAACTTCATTAAATAAGTTCGTTTGTATTATAAATCGAATGTTGGTAATCGAAAAAGAAACAATTATATTACCCTAAGTGAAAGTTAGAGTCTAAAGTCGACTACTAGATGTAAAACCAGATAAGACGCTATCTTTTACTTAGCCACTGATACGACAGCATGCATCCAAACCTTCTATACTTCAGTATGTTCTCAACTATCCAGCGTTAATTAGGGGAGTGGAGCACCACACAACTTTCAATTACACTATAATACTGGACACAACATTTAAATTTTACGGGGAATAGTGTTATTATCATTTTCATAATTTCATTCATTTGATAAAATGGTTAATGTAATCATAATTCCTACATGGGCAAAAAAAAAAAAAAACATAATGCTGAATTTGACGATATACTATTCGATAATTCTTGCATAATCCTTTCTTGTAAGTGAAACAGAGGAGAGGAGAAAAACGGTCGTAGATGAGCGATGCTTAAGGGAAGAGAACTCTAAGTAAAAGACACTCGTTTTCAACTTTTTACAACTTTATAGCCTTTATAACATTTTTACGGTAAATTTGGAGGTGAGAATGCTTGAAACACCTTAAGAGGCATTGCCATAGCGATTTTGATCAAAATCTTTGGTGCAGTTTTTTAGCAATTGCTGAAAAATATGATTTTTTCATGTTTTCTGTAAGTGCAATATTGACGAAAATCTTAATGACAGCCCATGGCCACAGTTAACCAGTACACCAAATTTGAACATCGTAGGTCAATTCGTTGGGAAGTTATGCTGATCACGTACACACGGATAAGCATTTTTTTCTAAATCGCTTTTTTAAAGTCAGGATGTTCCAAAAAAGAAGAGACGGGAAAAAAAAAGAAAAGGAAAAAAAGAAGAAAATATTACCGGAAAAAATACTTTCATTACCCGAGGTTAAAATATCCCATATATTAAAATACTGAAAGTAAAAAACAAATTATATCTAGCTATTTTATTTCAGGTTGAAAGATTACTTCATACAGTTATTACAGAAATGAAAGATAGTTTTTACATTCATTGAGAATAATTTTTAGAAAAAAAATATTCTTCTAATAACTATAATTTAAATAAAATGAAATATACTTGTCTTTGTAATATTTCATTTCCATTTCACAAAAACTTTTTAATTATATATCACCCGAACTTATTCCTTATAAGTTCATTATCAGTCAATTTAAATGAATTTAAGATAATTAATTTCTGTTCTAAAAATTAGTAGGTTCCGACATTTTGAGGCAACATTTTTGATTCACTTATGAATTATCAAGATTGTCACTACACCACGAAAACGTGATAAAAATTATAAAAATTACGCCTAGTATATAAAGAAATATTTATTTCGTATTTAACTTTTGGTTTAATTCCTGTTCATCAATTATAGCAATGTTTATAGGTAGTGCCTTCAGGATTCGACATTAGTTTATTATATAAAACATCTTATTTGTTTGCGTCAATCGATAAATGAAACTTACTGATGAAAAATTCACGGTATTTATGATTTAAAAAAGTTGTTTTCACTGTAATTTTTTAATCCGTAGAAAAAAATGTATATCATTTAAGATAACGCAAAGGATAAAAACTTCAGCATCACTCTTGTTATAATCTCTCTTTTACCTGTCGGCTTAAAATTTAAGCTTATTATTCTATCGCTCTTTTAAAATACTATATTTATTCAAAACCTAATTGCAACACATAAATGTAAATGAAGTTTCAGTAGAGTAATTCAACACGTTATATATACCTTCTTACCCTTGTCCGCCTTTTTATATTAAGTGAACAAAAATAGAAGAAACTAGTTTTAAAAGTTATCGTTCAAAAAGTTACTTATCAATTATAATTAATGCTGTTATTTTTTCTAGCTATAGATCGAAAATTGTTGTTTTACAATTTTTTCACTTTTGAGAGTTATCACTCAAAAAGTTACTTTTTCAATTGTAATTAATGTTGTTATTTTATCTAGTTATAGATCGAAAATTGTTGTTTTACAATATTTACTTTTGAAAGTTATCACTCAAAAAGTTACTATTTTAATTGTAATTAATGCTGTTATTTTATCTCGTTATAGATAAAAAATTGTTGTTTTTCAAAATTTAGTTTTTTATTCTGGCAAAAGTAGATTATAAATAATATACCTAAATACCAAAATATTATATACAAATTTAAAACATTGATTTTTTGTTTATTTAAAATTAAAACAAAAGCCAAAGCTACAAAAAAATCTTGACAACCCTAAACTAGATTTGCCATCCTCAGTAATGGAAGGTCACAATAAACTAAGCTCTAGTGTTATTGATAAAAATAGAAAATCCCATCAATTCTTTCAAATAAAGAATATCCTTCGAGATTTGTCACGGCCCCCTAGTGAGTAACCGCATTCCCCCAGATTGAAAACTTACGAGCACTAGCAAATGTTTATTACTACTTCTTTAAAGCTTAAATTTTATGTTTACAGCCATAAAAAGTTGAAGAAGTTTCATTAACTCTTCCTTTCACACAAAAAGAGGTAAAAAAAGAGAAATGGCAGGTTGCCCTAAATACTACGTGCACAACTCGAAATTTTCTTTCCGCTCTACGGTTATTTCCTATAGGGGATAGGCCATTGAGGAGCCTAGAAAACGACCCTTTACGGCTTTATGTTTCTTATCTATTTTACACAGTAGCGCCGCGCCATTTAATAGCGCTACGACCGCAAGAACCGTTCTTTTTCATCTACTTGCTCCAAGGTTTCTTTTTTTGAAGAACTGATATATGTTGCACACGCGCACACATCCACGCACTCACATACAAAAGCAAATGTCTACTGCTGTGCACAAACCTAATTTTCGTTCCCCTTTGGGGAGAATCTCAAACCTCCGGAAGCCTAGGACGATTTTCCCGTTCTAAAAGTGGGGGAGGGAGGCTGTATCATCTTGCGCTTGTACCTTTACCGGAATACGTAAGTGATATTGGGATCGATTACAAAAAAAGGGGGGGGAGGAGTATTTAAATGACAAGAGGGGATGGAATAAAGGTGAGGTGGAATGTTCTTTCTTTATACCTCTTCCAATGCCCCCTGGCGGGGGATGTACCATAGGGTAGGGGAGAAAGCGAGATAACCTGTGGAATAGGAAAAGAGGAGGAGGATGAGTTGGCATAGTAACCTGGCACAGTGCCAGAATGGGGAAAGGGGGCAGTCTCTTTTTGCGGGCGAACGGGGATCGATGCTCCAAGATGGCTGCCCCTCCCCTCTCTATGATCGTCTGTTTTCTGCGACTACTGGAGTTGTGGCCGGGCGTCCTCCCTTTCCGGATGGCATCCTGGAGAGATGAGGATCAAGAACACCGAGATGGAAAATCGAATTGCTGATGTGTAGGTGGAGATGGTAGTTTGTTTGGTGTTCTCCATTGGAACGAAATGTGAATGTCGACCGAGGTTAGTAGCAAGATTTTGAATTCGTTTGCTTTTGCTCTGGATCCAGCTGTTTCGGTTTTGGATCTTTGGAGGCAATTAGGCCTAGTAAATTTGATGTTATAATTCTTTTAAACGTTAAAATAGGAGCTTTAAATTATAAGTTGTTGTTTGTAACGGAGATAGGGATATTAATTTATAATATATATAGACGTTTTTATTTCTGAAGATTTAATCCGACTTTTAAAAAGTGGTAGTAATTAGTTAATGTAACGGGGGGGGGGGGGATTTCGGGTAACTTATTAAACTGTTTTGGTTGTACCTCTGACTAAAATCAAAAGTAAAATAATATTTAGAAGGCAGACATTTTGTAATTAAGTTGTTAGTAATACGTTTTTATTAACCTCATCCTTCGAATTAATACGATTGGTTAATTAAAGTAATTTTTTTAAGGCTCGTTATCAGAGTATGAAAATGGATATAACCGAACGGAAGACGAGAAAGGTTTCCTTCAACAATTCGTTATAAATAAAGCAATTATTTAAAAGTCTTGATTTTTAGACTTCTTAAATAAGTCTATACAGTATATCTGTCCTATATTTCCTAGTCTCGCCTCTCTTCGCCACATAAACAGGGTCTTTATTAATCTATGTTTTTAATTATACGAATAACCTTATTTAAACGCCTTCACTAACATTAACCTCTGATATTGGATAATTGAACTACAGTTAATACAAATAACACATTAAAATCGAATTTGCACAAAACAAACGTCCAATGCGTATTATTCATCAACCTTGATCAGAATATGAACCATCAATTATCAATATGCCAATGTAATACCTTAGCACTATTTTATGTATCTAAATTTTATAAATTTCCTTATTATTTACATACAAGTATATGGATTTGATCTCTTATGATTTTTCTTCAATTTCATTACATCCGAAATTTATAATGAATTAAAAGTTTTGTTGGGCTATTTTTTGGAATGTTAGTGAGAATATTTTAACCCTAGAAATATGTATTGCAGCAAATAAGTTTTAATTTTCCATTGTGGTGTATTTAGTTAATAAGTAGCTCGTAATTTCGCTTTTGAAACATACTTCCAAGATAATCATAATGAGCTGGTTTTTTTTAAGCGTTAAACATAAAGTTTTTTAAATATCACACATGAAAAATTAATGATGTTTTATGTTATTTGAATATTATAAATCGTATATTAAATTGTATTGTATACATAATATGAAAACTGAGTTCTAATAATCTTTTTTTTTTTTTTTTTTTTTTTTTTTTTTTAAAGAATTTAGTTACGTTTTCACTTTCAATTTATAAAAATAAAGAATGTTAGACATAAAAAAAAAATCAAATTTGTCTTTAACTATTTTTCTTTTTCTGTCCAAAACTATATTAGAGTAAGGCGTAAACTATCCATTTACAGTTTGGCATGATTCCAAAGGGGTCACTAGCAAGTATAGAATGAAATAATTTACTTGCTGTTAGTAGAAATAAATTCATCGGTAAAGATTGAAATATTTAACATTTACAATGTTTTGCTTCTTTACTATACTAAACTTCAACTTAACTAGACATCACTTAGACGATAGATCGTCACAGTGCTCATAGGTATTTAATCCATTTTGGCGGAGTGAAGACATAATTCTCGCCAAACCTTAGAGCCTTTTGTTCTCTATAGTGTTGTGGTTTGGCGAACATTATGCTTTCACGCCGCCAAAATGGATTAAATACCTATGAGCACTGTGACGATCTACCGTCTAAGTGATGTCTAGTTAAGTTGAAGTTTAGTATAGTCATACCATAAAAAAGCTAAAATGTTTTTGTTTTTTTTATATTTGTGTAATTTTTTGCGTAATGCTAAAACGAAAGTCAAGTGTTTTTCTAATTTTTTAATAGGTTAATTTTAAAAATGCTTTTAGGACTTAATCTAGTATCACTTTTGTTTGATTACAGTTAAATCTGTTGATTTTAGATTATTTAATGATGTTCAATATTTAAATTAGTGCTTGAAGCATTCCATGAAAAGTGCTTGTGTACAATCCAATGATAATTATTTAAGATATAACTTAATTTATGAAAAAGAAAACACTACTATTATTGTAAAAATGTATATTTTCTTTTTTAATATGATTAATAAGATTTATTTTCATTGGTTACTAGAAATATACTAGTGTTTTTTTATTTATTTGATTATTATAACAAGCAAATTTTTTTTTGTAAAATTGATACTCGTGCAACTTTTGATTATACTTAGTTAGCAATGTAATTGCAGTGTTTTGGAATTTACCCCCTCCCCCCCTCACCCCAATCTTTGGCATCGAATCAACACTATAAACAAAAACATTTTTCTTTTTAAAATAATAATAATAATAGTTATTTAACAATTAATTATTAATAATTTGTGATGTTTTCTTTCAATTTTATTGAATTATTTGACTTTTCAAAACTATTTTTTTATAAAAAAAAAAAACTAATATGGTAAAGAATCGGCATCCCGCTAACCAAAACAACTTTTACTTTCACCAACCTCAACAGGGGACCAACCCCCTTAAGCCCTCCTCCTCTCTCCCTATAAAAAACCACCATTTGGACCCTCCCCAAACTTTTGCTCCAGTTTCTATACAGGGCGGTGCCTTCGCGTGCCCAACAGGTTGCACGGACAAGGGCGATTCCATTCCACTCAAAGGGGGAATCGGAAAGGAGGAGCGAGATGAAAAGATGATGGGGGAAGGGGAGGGTCATCGATCGTCCTTTTCGTCTGCAGGGGTGTTTGCGCGTGCGCAGAAGAGGATGCGGTAACCGCGATGCCGGACATACTACATCCCCTCTCTACATCTCACCGTTCTCTTCTTGCTCCTGTGGCCTGGATTCCTTTTAAGTGAAGGGAGAGGAAAGGATAAATCAGACCTAGGATTCCCCCCTCTGTTAGACCTTCCCTCCCCCTACCACTCACTCCTTTTCAACCCCCCCCCCCCTTGGAAGAATTGTTCTAGCGTCCAAGATGGCGGCTCCCTCTTCCCGGATGAAATCTTGAATCCGGAAAGTTCCGGATCTGCCCGAATGGTTCGACGTCACCGTAAAGGTATGGTTGTAGACGAAGCTACAAGCGTTTTTGATGCGCCTCCTCTGTTGGTAGTCGGGTTGGATAGTCACACCTGGAAAGGGAGTTCCGGATTGATCTTAGGTAAGAAGGGTGCAAGGATAGGTAATTTGGAAATGCAGGTTAGTTATGTTTGTGTAATGCATGTTTTGGGTGTGTTGATGAGTGTTGGAAGTTTTTGTTGCATTTTTACTGACCTCGCAGGTGGGACTTTTCCTTCTTCTTAGCTTGGATATCTATACCAATTGCTTTGATATTAATTTTAAGTGGTAGATGTATTTATTTTGCAATTTCAATACTGATGGAGGAAAAGTGCACACATCAACCCGCAATAGAATAGACATGTTTTTGTGGTTTTTTCTTTGTATTATTTAGAGATACATTTTAATTAAAATCAATGTGTTGTATATAATTATACTCATAAATCTTTTTTTGAAAAGTAAGCAATGTAATTTAAACTAATTACTTAGTAATAATCATTTTCGTTACGACCAAAAGTTTGGTAGGTTTTCGTAGTTATGTATCATTTTTACAATTGTAAAATAGTAACTTTCGTAATATTAACGTTTATTTATGTATGTTGTAATACACATAAACCCAGGAATTGCATTTCATATCAAGTTAGTTTGCATGTTGTCAATTTCTATTTTAAAATAAAAAGAAGAATTACCCTGTAACTAAATATATAAAAGTAAAAGTTCACGAGTAAAACTAAATTCAAATATGAAAAGAATTTTCATTAAAAGTTTCTCATTCCTTTATTTGTATCTGGAAGAACTGATGAATTAAAAATTTCGCTTTGTTGACAGAAAACAAGCGCTGGATGTTTATTTTACTAAACGTATTTTTAATGCAATACAAATATCAAATAATAGTATCCTTTCAAAAGAAAAAATTATTCAAATGAACCAATTCTTAGAAGAATACTTAGGCCTAACATTCGGAATAACCATTGTTCCACATTCCTTGACCGGCGTTTGGGATTGGCGAAAAATGGCGTCAAAGACTTCTTCGTTCCCGTTTATACTATAGGAGGAGAGGGGGGGCGTATTGCTTAGGAATCCGGGAATCGATATTTCAGTTCCGGGAACATCTCCCGATTCCCATCCACGAGCGAGGAAAATGCCATCGGATCTTCTTTTCAGCTCCTTTCGTTCCATTTTCTATTCCGATGGAACGTGGAGGCATTGCATTGTGGGATGCCTTCAACGTCAGTTGGGATGTGTGTGGGTTTTTCACTTTTGGTTTTATTACTTTTTTTCCCTTCTTTTTTTTTTTACTTGGGCAAGTGATTGATCTTGCGTCTCAAGCGTTTTAAATTCTTTTTATTGCCAGCCATTACTTTATTGCAGTGGAAGGAAATCGAATACTTGGGTCGAATTTATGGGTCACTGTTGGGCAATTCTAAGTTGAAGGGATGAAAACATTAAATATTCTTAATCTATTTTGAATAATTTTTTAGTCAATTGCTATTGTTCATATTTGTTACATATTCTTTAATTTTCCTGAATCCATCAATAAATTTAAATTTAAGCTATCTTTAATCCGATTTAAGATATCTGAAAACGTTTTGGAATGTTCGGGCATAAAATAAGAAGGTACATGGGGGTTTTTCAAAGCGAACTGAGAGGATATTACTAAGGAAGTTTATTACTATTTAATTGAAATGATCTCATGAAAAACTCACGGTGATAGAGTAACATCAAATAATTTTTATGAATATCTTCAAATAATGAAATAGGTTATCAACCTCTTATATATTTGGTGACTTTTTGTAGTTTTTGCAATAATTTTGTATCATTTTTTTGTATCCGGAATCTCCTATCAGTATTTAGAGTTTTGAATCCTTTTTTAAGATTGAAGCATTAACAATGATAATTAGTGAAGTTAAAATCATATTTAATTTGAAACTAAAAATCATTCATTTTAAATTCAAGATATATAATTTATAATTATAGCGAAAATATATCAGTTTCACAATATTCAGTATAAAATTTATAAAACCAATATTTATTAAAAATTTTTTAACCTTATTTACAGTGAAAGTAAATTATATTTTCCTATAAAAAATTAACATTAATTTGGTTCCGTACCCTATATTTACCTATAAATATTACTTAGTTGACACAAATTATTCAGTTTTTTACCTATACGAAGTATCATTCAGTATTTTATGTTTAAAAACACAACCTATTGGAAAAAATGCAGATTTATTTGAGAACTTTGTCCTCATCTGCTGCTATTGAACTAAATTTATTTAAGTCGTTCATTTCAGAATCCACATGATGGCAAAATGCCTACTTTTGATAAAATAAAAAAAATAAAAAAAAATAAAAACTAGGAGGTGAGGTTAGTTTAACTTTTTATTGAAGTGCTGCAGAAAAAGTTATTTTGAAGACATTTTGTTGTCATTTGGTTTCTGCAGTAATTGATTCATTTCAACTGAATTAGTTTACATTTTGATCTTAGAATACTAGGAAAGTTTGCTAAATTATAGAATAAATAAAGAACTTACAAAAAGTTTTATTCCAATAGAAATGTTTTTGTAAAGTTCCAAAAGATTTTTAGAATATAGTTTCTCGTTGCCATTTTTAATTCTCAAACTCACTGCTATATTTTTTTCGGGAAATTTAACTTCCTCTTTATTCAGTTGGCTTTTGTGACGTAGATCTTAACATAAAATTGTAAGCCACGCATTCTTATTGTTTTGAACAGACAGTTGCACAGTTTTGTTGCAATTTTTAACCTTACTAAGGTACAAGATCAAAAGAATTTGTGGTAAAAGTATTATGGGAAATTTAAAGGTGTGAAGTTCAATGATAAAGAAGTAATAATAAAATAAAAAGCAAAGTTTATTTTTTTATTTTACAAAGGGACCCTGAAAATTTTTGAAGAACAATACCGATGCATACAACATAGCCTCGTTTACATTATGCAACATTTCTTCCCCATTTTTAGAATTTCTTTCCCCAAAGGTCAATGATTGAACACTTATAAAATCAATTTAAAGAACCTTCTTTTATTTGAAACGTTACTTTTTTGAAATTGTACGAGTTTTTTTCTTTCTTTTTTCTTCTTCTTTTTTTTCTGGGTTATTTTACTTTAAATAAATGGTTTCGATATCGAAATAAAGCTGCAGACGAGATGGCATTTCAAGAACGTGTGGCTTGTACAGTTTTTAAGCAAAAACATTTATCTCATTTTTGTTTTGGAAAATGTTTGCCTCTTCCTCACTCTCTTTTTCTCTTAATCTCGAAAGTAACCAGTGAAAAATCAGTTAAGAAGAAAACTAGGATTAGTTTGGGAATAAAATACTTTGCTTATAAAGAAAAGTAAAGGCATTTCAAAATGTGTTAAATATTCAAACTGAAAGTAAAGATTAGGACTTAAAATAAAAGCTTTGCATTAACAAGTGAAGCAGCCCATATTAAGCAATTAAGTTAGAGTACTTAAATCTTTTTATTATGAAAAATGCAGAACACTCAGCGTGTGAGTATTCTCATTTGATTTTTTTTCTACCATTTACTTTCCTTATCTAGAATCTGTAATTATGTAAAATAAAATATTGCCTGTTTTGTATTTTATTGCACATTGATACAATGTGTTCAAACACGTTAAGTTAGAACGTAAATATCACTTGCACTTTCAAATTAAACTTTAAAAATGTATATTCCTTAACCTGTCAGTAAAAGTTTGATTTAAACAATTTACGAACGTAAAAAGTCGAATTCAAAAGTATCTACACAAATATTTCTCTACATAATGTTTCCTTGGTGAATTAAACTAATGACAATTTGTATTTTTCGTGTTTTTTTTCAAAATGTTAAAAGACTTTTGTGAAGTTGTTGCTTTGTACAGCAACTTTTAGCTTTAATATGGTTGCACATTCACATCAGTGTTGTCTGTAATTACAATATTTTCTCCTTTCATGTAAGCATTGAATTCGCATCGGTTTTGCACGCGTCACAAGTTGGAGTTCTTAATTGTTTTTATAACTTTTTTCCAATAGAATGGTGTTAGCTTTAGACACAGTGATTAATAAGTGTTTTATACAATTTATTTTAAAATTACTGTTAATAATTATTTTTTTCCAGGTGGAGTCTATATATTTTTACGTCCACCTTCTAGACCAGCTGTTGGCTCCATCTTTTTTTGGAATACGAAGAAATGCAAGCTTCTGAACTAGCTGCAAAATGTCATTAGAGAAATCATATATATACATTTGGGTTTTACATAGTTACCAACTTGTTTGTATCAGCCTTAAAATCAATTGCTTTATTTTAAGATTATACTTTTTAGGGAACATACATTAATTACGTCACGCAAAATTTTGACTTTTTGTTCCCCCTCCCCCTTTCCAAGTCACGTTTAATCGACCCCCTCTAAAATTACGTCACGTTTCGGAAACTATCTTCTCCCTTCTAAAAAAAAAATTATATTTTCGATCTCTCTATAAAGAGTTACTAAAAAATACATATGTATTATATAGTTTTAAAAATTGAAATTTCAATACTAAGCAAGACTAATAATTTTCCGTGGAATTCGTAATTTTTTAAGCTTGTGGTTTAAATCTTATATTGTATATTAAGTACGAGAAGATTCTGCTGAGAAGCCCTGCAACCAGGCAAAATATACAATATAAAAGTATAAAATGCTAATTGCATACAAAAAGTAAATATAGATGTTAAGTCTCCTGCAAAAACAAACTAATTACTGAAGTCGGTAATTGTTTTACAAACATAAACTCTTTATTTTTTTTAAAAAGTAGTTTAAAATAAAATAGTATTTTTATATATCAAAAAATTATTTCACATCTAATGCAAGCAATTATTGAAATATTTGGCTTACGATGACTTCAAATTCATCTTTACTATGGGTTATGTAGCAGTAATTAATTTTATATTATAGAATTTAATTACATTTTACTTATGTAATAGCAACGTTCAAAATGCTTGTCAGTTTGTGCTTTAGAATTAAATACTATATAAATATTTACATAAACTATTTCAAATCTACCTAGGTGTTGCAAAAGGGAATATTGTCCCCCCTTTTTTTTTCTTTTCTCTCTCTCTCGTTTGTTGCTCTTTTATGTCGTTAATTTATTCATGCATTTTTTTTTTTTTTAATTTTTTTTTTAATAAAATCTACTTTAGTTTTTTAGACATCGTAATTTAATTATTTCAATATGTATAATTCAATTTTATAACTTTTTAATTATTAGTTTTCTGAGTGTGAAGTTTTATTTTTAAGAGAAATTTATTTTGCTATTAAATGATTTCCTCTAGATGGCGCCATTTAACACTCCTACGGAATAACGAGAACGCATTAAAATGAAGTCTCCTCGCTTCCTTATCATTCTTGTGTCCAGGCTTAAACTGAGTTAGTGATCTGGACGGAGAACTGATAAGGGCTTGTGGCAGACAATAGCTTCAGGCCTTCTGCTCAAGTTATTGGTCAAGTTCTACAGCCGTCCTCATTTGAAAGCAAAGAAAATATAAGTATAATTTTATATTTAATATACATTTTAGCGTATTGTTTAATAACATAATTTTAATTTACACTTAAAGCATTTTACATTGAAGCAGTTCCCGTTACAATGAATATATTTTTTAATAATAATACAAAATTCATCCTAACCATTTTAAGAATTCAAAGTCATCAATATAACTCAAGGATATTTATTGAATTTAGCATTTCGTTTGTAATGATTAATAACCTAAAAATCTATTTTGTGTTGTACATACATAAGAAAACAATGACTAAAAGTGTAATATCCATAACACAAATTATTGTATTCAAATAAAGTTTAAATATACAACAGATGCAAAACATAAAATAATTACAAGATAATACAAAACCCTTGAAAGGAAAGTATATAACTTTTGACGTCGTAAGACTGTGCTGTAACAAAATTTTCTTTACTTATAAGACAAAACAGAAATGGCTTTATTTAAAATCAGGATTATCAAAAATGTCAACATTTTAAGGCTTTTCTCTGAATTTTTGATATGTAAAATGATTTACTCCACAACTTATTATAGAACTAAAAAGGCAACGTAAAATTTACTGTTGGATAAAGTAAGACTTCAGCACTGCATTTTACTGAATTGAACGAGTAATGCAACATGAAAAATCAATAAATGATTTACAAAATTAAGACTGCCAATAATGACATTCGTGTATGCAAGTAAACTTAGCACTAAAATTTAACTTTCGGCATGACTTAATCCCATAGCGGAACAGTCCGCTTGATGGCTGTGGGTTAGCAGTCTATCCTCACGTACCAAGGATGCCAGGTTCGAATCTTGGGTTAGGCATAGGTGCACGTTGTGGTTCTGAATCCACGTCAAGCCTACAGGTCTCTATCTAATTAGCCATCATTGTGAAAAAAATTGGTAACTGAGCATACACACCAACTCGTACCTAAAACCAATTCCGCCACAGCAATACACAGAGGATCGTTTTAAAATTGCAACCCTAATGCACTTGATTTTTTTTTTATTGGTTTTATTATTTTTTGGTTTCTTT
The DNA here is from genome assembly GCA_963978545.1 of Linyphia triangularis. Taxonomy (NCBI): domain Eukaryota; kingdom Metazoa; phylum Arthropoda; class Arachnida; order Araneae; family Linyphiidae; genus Linyphia; species Linyphia triangularis. The sequence goes on from OZ021726.1 coordinate 57,940,398, forward strand.
TCTTTAGCACCATTATTTTATTCTTAAGACATCTAACACTCTACACATGCAACATTTAACACAAGCACGCGACTGAGTAGCTTTCTTTGAAAACTATAAAGAAAGCTAAGTAACAAATATATTTCAGAATCGAGTGACTAATACTCAGTGTTATCTTATTTTTAACATAGTATTATTTTAATAAAGTTTATTATTTAATATTACATTTTAATATTAATACTTGTTTATATTGTTTGAATCTTATTGTTAAGAATTTTAAGTGTTTTTTCTATCGACATTTCATAAGCCTGTTTTAAGTAAAACAAAAAGAAGTCTAAAAATTTCAGTTACAAAAACTCTTTCTCTAAGTACAGAACTTTACTAGAACTTTATTGGATTACATTTTAATCTGCTTTTAGTTGCTCTTATTTTTTTATGTAAAATTTGAACAAAATTCTAATTCCATTTTTTCTTTGGAGAAGGTGCATTTAATATATTTATTAATAAAAAAATATAATTCGAAACTATTTCAAGAAATGTTCATTTTCGTTGACAGTTTAAGTTGTATTTAAATTTGTGCACTATTCCGTAAATTTGAAAATTTAAATTCCTAAAAGTTTCTTTTACATTCCCTAAAGATCCATTCTGTACTCATTTCTTCCAATTGTTAATTAGTTGACTATACTCATTTACGCACATCTTCAAGATTTTGAAAAATCTATTTTGTTCAGATACAGTTAGTTCTTCAATATCTCTATACTAGCGAGAGTAAAAAAAAAACATGAAAATATTTTCCCCGTGTTGTATATTATCACATGTGGGGCAACATGATGCGGGCCAATTTATGAGTTGGACTGATTGAGTATACATCAGAAATTGTTTTTAAGCCTCAATTTCTTCGTCTATTCCGAAACATAATACCATGTTGAAAGTTGAAAAACGTCACAATGCAATTTCCTCCTCATATGAAGTATTTCAAGGTTTGCAAAGTACTTAAGAACTATTTTTGGTGTCCTTATATAAAGGTTCTTACTTTTCGATTGAGATTTTTTTTTTTTTTACCTATCTATTGCCAAATTTGATTTTCCTGTTTCTACCTTCTGGACCCATCTCCTGTAGGCGAAGCAGTTATATTTTCACCAGAGTTACTTGGAATCGCTGATTTCCAGGAACACGAGCCATTTTCTTTTACTCTAGATGTGAATGGCTACCGTTGGTGGATTGGTATTGTAAATTTTGTGATGTTTTCTGGGTTGTAGTTCGTCCACGTTTCGTGAGCTTTTAAGTTTGTGAATTTACTATTCGTTTAGGAAAGATTTGAAGTAAGAATTGCCATACATTTGGATTTTTTAATTTCTTATGGCTTTCATCTATGTGTCATACAAAAGATTATTTTTATTTGCAAAGTCAAATGCAGTATATGCGGCATAGGATTTGATGTTGGGAGAATCCACAGTAAAATTTTATATGAAAATTAAGTTTAAAATTATTCAATAACCTATTTTCATACCTGCCAACTTGTACGGATTAGACATATAATGTACAGAGTTCGGCCATTTTGTATAGCTTTAGAAATATTTCATTAAATTGCCCGAAGCTCTCGTTTTTACAGAAAACATATCAGCTACTAAAAACAAAAATAATAACCGATTACCTCTTCCGTTAATGCTAATTAATAGGTTTTTTAAATGTTATTGATATCAGGATGGCACTCTCCACCAAACGTGTATTTTTTCAATAATGTTTCTGTTGTAAGATATGTTATCATAGTTGAACAGCGTTATTCTGTTCAATGTTTGCAGATTATGATCGTTTACTTGCAAAATTTACAATTCGGATTCAAAAATTGATTTGAAAAATTTTATATTCAAATATTGATGATAAGAAAAAAGTTGGTGTAATTTTTTAATGAAATAATATCTATATTTTATTATTTGTCTAATTTGATTCATATAATGTATTTTTTTAAATTTATATGTATGAAAACAAAGATATTTTGTATATGTTATGAGAAGATAATGTGTATTAAAACAAAAAATGTCTGTACAAAATTTAAACTACAATTTACAAATAAAAACTAATTTTTAAAAAAAAATTTTATAGGTTGTATGAACACTGCATTTTAGTGTTCTATTTAGTTAAAATTATAAATGTATAAACCTTTTGCACATCTTCAATGCATTTAATAGATTAGATAAAGTAGGAGGAAATTTCCAATGGTAATTACTTTGCTTGGGCTTTAATAAATAAATGTGGATTTATATTTTTTGAGTAATAAGATACTTTAGCGACTGAAACTTTTACGTTATAGAAGTTAATTTTCAATGAACTATGTTTTAATTTAAAAATATATATATATATATATATATATATATATATATATATATATTTTAAGATAGTTAATGTTACCTTTCTGACAGATTAAAATATTTGAATCCTGCAAAAGGTAAATATTTGAAAAATTTTGACTAAAATGCATTTTCCATTTTTTGTTCTTTTTTTTTTTTTTTTTTTTTTTTTGTTCTTTTTTTTTTTTTTTTTTTTTTCTTTCATTCTAACAAATTTCCAAGCCTTGATTGCCGATTAAGGTGTTAGAAATTTCCAGAACTTGAACTGTAAAATGTTGTCTATGCTAGTGGTAAAAACATTGAAAATCCATAGGGTGTGGAGGCAACTTAACCTCCCTTAATTGCTTCCGCTACGACCCCTACCTTTAGTATAAGTACAGTTACACGAAATAGTGTTGGAAAACAAGTGCTACATAAAAAAGGCACTGTTTTAAAGAACAAGCAATGTGTCAGAAATTTGATTTTACAGTAGATCGTACGCACTTTATTGAACCGGTTTTGTAGTTTATTTTTTTCGTTTGCATTTTAAGATAAAAATTTTGCGACTTCAAAATAATCGCCTACTACTGTTTTCTTTTGATTGGAATCGTAATATGTGCGTGTGTAAAATAAAAGATTTATTTTAAAAATTGCTCTTAAAATTGAAGTTTGGCTCGAAAGTTATGTAACTGAGCTTTCCGATGAGAAATATTCGAATCAACAAATTATTAAGCGGTGTAAAAATTATGGTAATTGCATTTTAAAAAAGGAGATACTTATAATACATGTTTTTAAAAGAGGGAAAAAAACCATCTTAACTGTAAGTAAAAATAAAAACATTATCGTGAAATCTCATCCTAAGACTTCACAAACACAGGTAAATATCAAGAAAGTGAATTCTCGGATCTTTAAAGGAAATCCGCTGACTCAAAGATTTATTGCTTCGAAACTAGAAATGTCTTCAAGTACTTAACGAAAATCATTCATAAAGATTTGAATATGGATGTTTGAACCTAAAGTTTAAATGCTTTTGCCAAAGCATACTGCCGAAAGAAAAACAAATTGTAGAAAATTACACGAAAGACACCTAGCTGCTGAAAAAATTATGATAACACTGGATGAGGCATAGATATTTAAGCGACTGTAATAAGAAAAAGATACATTTTCTATTTTTCTCAACTGACGGGAATGACAGCACGAAATGGCTTCGTCGGTGCTGAAAAGTTCCCAAAGAGATTCATGATAGTTACAGGATTATGTTACAACGGCAAATTAAAAATAAAAAAAGTTTAAACCAAAGTTAATTCTTCAGTTCAGAATATTTGTAACCAATTTTTGAAGAAAAAAATTCCAGTCTTATATGGGAAAAACATTTATAAAATTAAAATTCACACACATATGGACAAAACCTCTAGTCAACTACGTCTAAATCAACTACCGTTTATTTGACAAAGGAAAAAAGAGGAATAAAGTGTATTCAATTCAATGAAATACCTGTAAAGTCGCGCGACCCTTCTCCATTGGACTTTTGCATTTTCGGTTCATTAAAACGAACCTTAGAAAACATCGTCCAAGAATATTGAACAGACTTTAGAAAATGGTCCAAGAGGAATGGAGAATTGACTTCACAATACTAAAAAAAGTTACTTTCATGGAAAATTCTAGCTGTAGATAAAGAATCATTGCTATCTGGTAGAAGCAAATAGCCACACAAAAAATTTAGCATTTATACATAAAACTTAACTATCAAAATGATTTTCATAAAGTGCGAATGACCTTCTGTAAACAAGAAAAACCAAAGTCAATTTTTGCTTACCTATTTGCAAAATAGCTGTGCAAATGCATTAAAAAATTAACTGTGCCCCTATACCATGCAACACTTTTACCAATTCATTGTAGTTTATATTTCCAACCTAACAAGTAAATCATAGTTTTGTTTTATTTAGTTCACTTCAAAAGTAAATCGCTTATTCCAAAAACCTCTTACCTGCAAAATAGTTAGTTTTGAGATGAATTTTAAAAAGTATCTCGCACCTTTAAAAATTATTTAAAAAAAATATTAGAACTTGTAGAGTGATGTTAGTTCAACTTTCAATTAAAGAGGAGGGTATATTTTCCCCCCTTTTTTATTTATTTTTCAAATTTTACACTTTTGAGAATAAGATATCACCTCATAATTTAATTTTTTTTAATAATTGCAGACGCAACAAGTTGTGTTATTATTGGATGAATCAGCTTATAAATTATTTTTTGAAACCATATAACACTCATAACTTTACACTACTACAGAACCTATATGTGAATACATATTTAAGTTGCATTTTGTAATGAACATGCATTACTTATATGAATAGCTGTCTGGTTAAACTATCTGAATGCATATGAAGCATTATTGTACCCAACCTTGTTTTTGTACACGAATGTCTCTTTCGCATACTGTGTGTGCGATCAAAAATGCAATCAAAAGATTTCTAAATGTCAGATTTAATAAAATTCCAAGATTAGTTGATTAAAATAACATTTTTTTTTTTTACTTAGGTCCTGTATTACTTAGAATTCTGAAATGTCAAAATATGTTCTAAAAAATACAGTTTTAAAATTTAAAGCAGAATTATTGCAAACATCGATTTCTTTCTAAGTTCGTAAGCTTAGAAACTTAAACTAGTTTCAGAAACTTCTAAGAAAGATTTCCCGAAAAGGACGAACTTGCCATCGAAAAACTTTGCAAGCATTCCTCTAGGAGTAATTTCTGGTACAAACTTTCAAATGATACCTACCATGAACGTCCTACACCATAAGAACAACATGTGCAATATTTTGTTTTTGATATTTCCATAAGAAGCTGTCGTTTGACATCAAATCCGATATAAATAAAAAACTTGTTTTGGAGATTCGTTTTTCTCAAAAAATTTTAATTTAAAAAAAAAAAAAAAAAAAAAAAAAAAAACTTTTGTTTTCTTCAAAATTTTTTATAAAAGTTAATGCATCAAACAGTCCGCATGCCAATTTTTCGGGCGAAAAATGAAAGTGCGCTATGCTATAAGACTTCTGTGTTTTTACTTTATGATATGGAAAGCTAAAATGATAAGCGGAAGTTTTATGAACTCCTGAAATACATGTACGCTTATTTATTTACTTATCAGAGCCTTGGTCATTTTGTAATAGGACCTCATAGGTCTATAAGAGTAGCTATATTTTTTTATCTTCTCTTTGAAGATTAATATCATAATATCAATACTTTGCAGTGTGCCAAGTTTCAAAATAGTTTTACATTTTATGCGCTCTACACCATTGTAATGTCGGTATCGAGAATCCTCACCTTCCTCTTTATCGCCTTTCTATATTACGTTAGTCTTTATTTATTTATCATCCGACTTTTGTTTTTGACTAATAACTGTTTCCCCAGAATAAGGAGAATCTTAACACTGTATTGTCCTAATGCTTTATAAGTAATATTGACATCCAATCAACTTTCTGGATTGATTTGTGTTTTTCCAGTAGAATCTCAATGTTTTTAAATCATTGTTTTAAGCCATCAGATATTTTGAACTACATACAATGCCCACCATGCCATTTTTTTTACCTCTACAGAAAACAATTCTCTACTTAAAATATTATCTTACGGTATGTAGCTAGAAAAAGCTCTAAAAAAAACTAAGTGTTTTAATACGGAAAACTGTGGCCCAACATGCAGCCTTTTGTTCTCGATCCTAACAAAACAAGTGTTTTAGCTCATTTTTTACAGGAATACAATCCATTAACTATCATTTACTATAATAGTAATAATCTATTTAGGATTATTTAAATTTTATAGTATAAAACATTTATTTATCACTTTGGATTTTAACTCGCCTGTGATATATATATTTGGCATCCAATCACCGACATCTCTTAAATCTTGGAAGAAAACACCGATTAGTGATGACTCCAATTTTCACGCCCATGATACATAGCAGCTTACCCTTTCTTTCTCTATGCTGTTTGTAAACAACGTGACATTCAACTAAGTGTTCAAAATCAAATTTTCTGCATCAACTACCTTAATAAGGGAGATTGGAACTCATCTTTGCTTTCCGATCAAGAAAAAAAATTGTTGGGTGGACATCATTTTAGTCATCAAATAAATTATTAACAGAATCTTGGTGGAAGAGAATATGATATGGCTTTTGTAACCCAAATTCAGAACATGGATTCAATTTCAAATATAAACCTGGTGTTTGTATTTTTAAATAAGTATGAACAGGTTATTTTATGAATAAACATTGTAAACAGTCTTAATTATTTTTTTGTTTAAGAGTATTTTCAAATAAACTGTAATTTTTTTATTTTTTTTTAAATAGTTTGTTGTTTATTTTAAATTTTGTTTGTCTAAAGTTTCCTTCATAAATTTCTCGATAAGATTTAACTTGAAAAGCTGACTTTCATTAAAACCTTAAAGTGCTGGTGGAAAAAAAATTGACGATATGTTTATTTTTTGCGGATATTATGTACCCTTGGTCTGAAATAAATACAGGGTTTCCGCGCATGTGGAAAGTCAGGAAATGTCATGGAAAGTCATGAATTCGGATATTAGGTAAATTTTGTCTTGGAAAGTCTTGAATTTGAGCAAAAAATAGCCGTAAATCATGGAAATACAGTGAAATTCATGTATTTCTAAACATTTTAAGTAAAATCACGTACCTGTGAGTCCTGTGACGTCATAAACGCTATTCAGATCATCGAAAATTCATTTATGTTTTTATTTACTTTTTGACGGAAAAACGGTCACAATTAAAAACCGAGGCCAAGGAAAACATTTCTGAACTCCAAATTTATGACATCACACGAGTAATGTAATAATAAAAAAAAAAATCATAATATGAGAACTAAATTTAACAGTTTTGATCAGCTTGTATTTACATTTTCCCCCATATTCTTTCTTTTGTTTTGTATTGTTGATATAAAAACATTTGAATTTTGATGATATAATTTATCATTATTGACTTATTCTTTCTTCAAATATTTCTTTATTATTAAATACTGATCAGGTTTTTTAACACTGAAATATCAAATAATGGGAAATTATTTTTCCCTTTTTCTTCTGATTTGGAAATTACTGAAACAAAGATTTTTTTACTTAATTTAAAATAAAACTTTATAAAAAATCATTTTATGGCACACTGATTTGCTTGATTTGCCTACTATGTTAGTGCTAGTAAAATTCATATAGGTTATTATTATTAATTAATTTTTTTTTATTGTAGTTTGATTTTTTGATTTATGGAAAATTATTACTTCTAAATTATTTACTGCAGTCTTGATAAGTCATAGATTTGTGGCATTTTATTTCGGCAGAAACTCTAAATATTTCAATTTAGTTATGGCCTCACTATAAGTGACAGAGTTTGGCTTAAAATCTTGAAATTTTTTATTAAATGTAAAAATAAGTCTATTTCTTCTCTGAGAAATGAACATGGTTAAACACTGTGTATGTTAGGTTAATGAGGAACAGCTCTGGATGTAAATTTTCTGTTTATTTTTACATAGATCATTTTCTTACTACATTAATTTGTGCATGTAGTATTAATTTTACGGATAAAATTTATCTAAGCAATATTAATGATTATTATTTATCTAACTTAATATTATGTATTATTATTTATCCAAGCAATTGCACAAATTCTTATTAATATGGGTATTTATGAAAGATCATGACAAATGAAATTCATCCGTATTCTTATTATTCATTTATTTCAAACCACTTTTTACCTCACATGAATTATTGTTTATTACTTTCAATTTGCCAATTTCTAATGTAGAACAATAAAAATATTGGAATAGATGAAAAACGATATCGATTATTTTTTGGTGATCGCAATGTTTGGAAAGTCCTATAAACAACATATCTTGAGAGCAGAACTTGTTATTTAACTCAAATTTGGTGTACAATTCAATGAAACCTTGTTATAAGGTTTTCGTGAAAATCGCGCTTGCGTAAAAGAAACCATAGAACATTTTTAGTTTTTCAGCGATCACGAAAAAACGACTGCAGTGACTATAATAATTAAAAAAGAACAAGGATTTTATTATTGGTTATAAGATGTCAAGAAGCATACGTCCTCCCTGACAACTCGTAAATATGTTACAAAATTTGTATTGGAAAAAAAAAAGCAGAACAAAACGAATTGTATACAAGCAAGAAGAAAACAACACAATTGGAAAATTGGATTCAGATGCAAGCAGGTTGTAAATTATATAATTTGTGAAAGACAAGACTTATTACAGTTCAATATAGCAATGAAATTAGTCACATCATTAGATCAAATGTTTCTGAAATTTATATTTCTTAATTAATATAATTTATTTTTTAATTTAAGCAAGAGGTTTTAGCAGTTGTTTTATTATCACTTGTTAATATGTGATCAGGAAGTGAATTTAAAAAATGTGATGTTAAATATTGAAAACTTTTAGGACGAATTCTTTCTTTGCTGTGGGAATACTGTAAATGGATGTTTTTCTAAAACTATAGGTTACAGAGTCATTGGTGATACAAACTTATTATTATTTTTATTTTTGCATGTAAAGAAGTGTACTGTATAAATAAAGTTGTCTAGTATATTTAGTTGTTGACTGAGAGGCAACTGCAAATTTAATTTTATATGTACTTGAAGCAAAGTTTATAGCACACAAAATCATCATTCATTAAAAAAAAAAATTAAACACAAAACTTACTATTTTACATTTAAGTATTGGGCTTAAAAAATTCTTGCAAATGCCGTTAATTCATTATGCACAATAAGGAATTGGGAAAATCTCATTTGGTTTTACAGGAACATGCGGAAATTTTAGATTTCGGGAAAACGAAATTTTTTCATAATGTTAAAAAAAAAATACAAAATTTCAACCAGAAGTAGATAATTCCATTACATATTTAACTCTTCAATAAGTAAAATTTCTCACAATAATTTTAAATGTTTTTGTGTTGGTTAGTTTTACTGTTGTATAGATCCACATCAAGAACATTTAGATTCATAAAGCTAAATATACTAAGGCTCATTTTAAACATTAGGATGTAAAGTTCAATTGATTTTATTCTTAAGGATAATACTATGTATATTCAAAACCAAAAACATTTTTTTTTTCCCAAAAAAAAATTGAGTATGCATGATTTAATAATTTTTTGTGAAATTTTATATTAATTTGGAACAACATTACATTGCATATATCGCTGGTCGAATAATTACTTAAAAAGCCACTACCTAAGGAAATTATAATAAGGAATTGTACTATCGATTGAATCCAAGCAAAATATAATTGTTTTAAAAATGTGATATGGATGTAATTTTTGGTGTAATAAAATGAATAGATACAAAAACTAAGTTTGTCATTTACTTTTTCTACATGCAATTTCCATTTAGGATTTGATTCACTTGCAAACCAAAATATTTTATACATTCAACTGTTTTTAGAAGGAAAGTTACCATTAGTTATTGCCTTGGCAAAATATACGAGACCTTCAGAAATCAAATCAAAATCAATATATTTAGTTTTATTACTGTTTATTACTAAGTCGTTTTGTTTAAACCAAATTTTAACTTTTAGTAGATCAGAATTGATAATTTCTTGTTATGAATTATAAATTTTTTCTTATTATATCATTACCATATCATTTGTGTAAGTAACAATTTTGCCAAATAAAGGCAGATTGCACAACCATTTATGAATATTATAATTACGAGTCCAAAGCTGAACCGTGAAAAACTCCTTTGTTTTTAGAAAGGTTAATACTCTTTATATTTTGTAATTTCACAAATTGAATTCATTTACTTAAAATTAATTTAAGCCATTCATACTAGTTGTTTCCTATACCTGCAAAATAATGCTAAGTATTTTGTGGTTTACTGAATCAAAAGCTTTAGAAATATCAATTAAAAAGATATTGATTTCATGTTATCACTTATTGAGTTATATATTGTAAAAGTGCATCTTCGGAACCAAAATCCTTTAAAAATTCAAACTGATTTTTTTAAAAGAAATGGTTCTTTGTTAAAATGGCATATAATCTATTTTTCATTACAGTTTCAATTACTTTGCAGAAATTTGATAAAACTGAAATAGGCCTATATTTAGTTAAACTTTTTATTTCTCCTGCTTTAGAAACAAACGTTACGTTAATAATTTTTAAACTATCGGGAAAATCATCTTTTTTCAAAAGGCATATTTATCAAATTGGCAATAATATCCGGTTTATGCTTGGTAAGAAATGTCAACACTGTGACAGGTGTATTATCATATTCGGCCGACTTCTCATATGTTCTTAAACTACATTTTGAAATTCAATATAGGAAACTGCACAAAGGTAGAAAGAAGAGCATTTTGAGTAAGTTAATTTAATTTCAGCCGAATATACAAATCGCTATATATTGATGATGCACAATTTAAAAAAAAAAAATTATCTAACGCATTTACACCGTTTTCGGTAATATTATTATCCGGCAAAATAGTTTTTGTTTCTTACTCTTGCCGATTAAAGGATTACAAAAATTATATTGCTTTTTTTAAACAGAGAATATTTACTTTGATTCTGCATTTCTAGAGCAGTTTATAAATTTCACGCTTTACAAGTCTTTTATGTTTGGATTTCAATTTTGCATGTCATTGGGATATTTTTACTTTCAATTACCCATATATATACATAGGGTAATGAAAGTATAATATTCGGTCAAAAAAAAAATCTATATTTTATTTTTTTAATTATTTATTTTTAGCATTTTCCCACATTTTGGAACATCCTGATTTCAAAAAAGTGTTCTAGAAAAATTTGTGTCTGTGTGTACGTGATCAGCATAACTCCCGAACAAATTGACCTACTTTGTTCAAATTTGGTATACTGGTTGATGATGGCCCAAGGAAACATACTTCATCAACGATAATTTTTTCTCCTTTCCTCAGTTTCACTAATAAGAAAGGATAATATAAGAATTATTGAAAAGTATATCACCAAAATCAACTATTTGGCGATGTTTTTTTTTTTTTTTTTTTTTTTTTTTTAAACCTATACAAGGATTATGGTAAAAAATATCTCCCAACTGGCCATTTTTTCTAAATGAATGCGGAAAATATAAATAACGGTAAATGACACAAATCCACATCAGTAATATAGTGTAATTGAAAGTTGTGCGATGCTCCAAACTCCTACTTTTGCTTTTATGTATAATTTTTGTTTATCATTTATAAGTTTTATGTTGTAATTATTTATACAACTGAACTTTACAAATGTAATTATTTATACATTTCCTTTTATGACTTTGAATTTACCCATATGTAATACGTATTGTAAAGAAAGTATAGTATTCGGTAAAAAAAATATTCGATTTTTTTGCATTTTTCTACGTTTTGGAACATCCTGATCTAGAAAAAATTTCTCTTTGTGTGTACGTAATCAGCATAACTCCCAAACAAATTTACCGACGATGTTCAAATTTGGTGTGAGGGTTGGTGATGGCACAAGGATGTACCACTAAGGTTTTCGTCAAAATCGTGCATGCGCGTAAGGTAGCTGCCATTGAAAAAATCATATTTTTCGGTAATTGCTAAAAAGCGGCTCTAACGATTTTGTTCAAAATCGCTGTGGTAATTCCTCTTCAAGTGTTCTAAACAACTCCACTATCGAAATTCCCACAAAAATGCTTTAATGGCCTAAAAAGTTGAAAAACGAATGCTTTAACACATATTTCTCTTTCTTTGAGCAATGAGCATATCTCATCAACGATCGTTTTTTCTTCTCTGATCAGTTTCACTTACAATAAAGGATAATATAAGAATTATCGATAAGTATATCGCCAAAATCATCACTTTGACAGAGTTTTTTTTTTTTTTTTTTTTAATTTTATTTTATTTTAGAAGACCCACACTAGAAGTATCTCAAAAAATTTCATACGGTAGATAATACGGTTGATGACGCAAATTCACGTCATTATTATAGTGTAATTGAAAGTTGTGCGATGTTCCACACCCCTAGTTCCTTCTAGCTGTACATTTTCATGTGTTCTCAACATCCACACTACCAGACTCGATTGTAACTTCGCTTTCGTACAGGCAGGAGATCAGAAAATTTCTGAGGGACTTGGAAGGGGTTTTCAATCAAGTACTAAGTTTGCTCCTGAATTTCTTTCCATAAAAAGCAACGTCTATTGCAGAACTTTCTCATCCCATGTTTCTCACATGTCACCAATACTTTTGCAGTTTCTTAAGCTGTCACCTTCATATGCCCAAATATTAAAATTGTTTTTGTCCAGTTTTCGGAATTCAATAAAACACTCCAACATGGGGCTACCTTTTATCTAGATTAAAGTTCAGTTAGAGAAGAGAAAAGAGTAATATTTTTAAGCGAACGAACAAACACTAATATTATATCAGACTGATTTTATTATTGACTAGCTAAATACCCGTTCTTCACTACGAAATTTTCACATGTGCAATATTTTAGCTAGATGTGAGACCTCGCGTTGCGGAAATCTGTCATTCGTGTATAGGTCCCAGTTTTTGGCGCTTCGCTCGCAGGAAGGTTCATCGCTACGCAAAATCGAGCTCGATTCGTTCACTGAAAAGTTCATGGGCACATAAATCCAGGCTTATTTCACTCGTTAAAAGGTTCATTGCTATGCAAGCATAGGATCGCTTCGCTCTTTGAAAGGTTCATTGCTGCGTAAGCATAAGCTCGCTTCACTCACTAAAATCTAATTGCTAACTTAATATTAAAAGTCTCTCCCTTGTTAAGAAAAAAAAAATCCCGTTAATACAATAATACAACACCCCTTTAAGATTATTTTAACACGTGTTTGTGGGAAGCAAAATTAGAGGCTAAAACTACGTATGTTGAAACTTACAGAGATCTAGGCCTATTCAAAGTCGCTTTTTGTGAAAAAATTAATTGAAAAACAAATTAAAATTGTAACATTCTTTTTGTCAATAGTCCAATTAGAATGTCAAAACTATTTGTGTTGAAAATTTCAAGACTGTAGCTCAAGTATAAATCATTTTGTAAAATATTTGTTAGTTAATTAAAAAAGAACTAAATAAAAATTTTAAATTCTGTTTTCCAAAAATCCAATTAGAAGGCCACAACTATAAGGCCCAACTTTATTTTGGAAATTTCAAAGCTGTAGCCCTATTCGAAATCGTTTTGTAATATATATATTAATTCATTAAAAAAATTAATAACGAACTAAACAAAAATTTACAATTCGGTTTTTCTAAAGTCCAATTAGAAGGCCAAAACTACTTATGTTGAAAATTTCAGATCTGTAGCCCTATTAGATATCGTTTTGTAACATATTAATTAATAAAAAAAAATTATTCAAAAAGAACTAATTAAAATGTGAACATTCTGTTAGTGATGTATACAATTAGAAGGCCAAAACTACTTATGTTGAAAATTTCAGAGTTGTAGCCCTATTAGTAGTCGTTTTGTAAAATGTTTATTAATTAATTAAAAAAGAATAAAATAAAAATTTTAAATTCGTTTTTTTTTAAAAGTCCAATTAAAAGGCCAAAACTACTTATGTTGAAAATTTCAGAGTTGTAGCCCTATTAGTAATCGTTTTGTAAAATGTTTATTAATTAATTAAAAAAGAACAAAACAAAATTTTTAAATTCCTTGTTTTAAAAGTCCAATTAAAAGGCCAAAACTACTTATGTTGAAAACTTCAGAGCTGTAGCCCTATTAGTAATCGTCTTGTAAAATGTTTATTAATTAATTAAAAAAGAACAATACAAAAAATTTAAATTCTGTTTTTTAAAAGTCCAATTAAAAGGCCAAAACTACTTATGTTGAAAATTTCAGAGCTGTAGCCCTATTAAATATCGTTTTGTAACATATTTATTAATTAATTACTAAAATTAATTAAAAATGAACTAATTAAAAATTTAACATTCTGTTTGTGATGTATACAATTAGAAGGCCAAAACTACTTATGCTGAAAATTTCAGAGCTCTACTCCAATTTTAAGTAGGTTTCTATAGATCCACAGAGCCACAGACAGACAGACACACAGCTTGTTTTATTATTATAGATTATTATATTTTATTATTTAAATACAAAGGCAATGTATATGTAAAACACAGTTGATGTTAAAACACAGAACTGATGGAAAATACTGCCGAACGCAGTGGCAATCCGTGGTCGGAAATGTTAGTGCATTTGAAAACGATACGACTTCCTTACAATCCCTCACCCCCCCCCCCCTTCTCCCCACCTCTCCAACCCAACTACATATACACTTTTCACAATCATTAATGAACGCAAATTCTTGTATACTCAAATCGAAGTTTCCTTTCAATTTGTACAAAATTATAACATTCGTAACATAACATTATAAAATAAGAACAATTAATCAAATCATTCTGTATAATTTTGATTAAAGAAACAATATATCTCGTTTAGGCCTCTAAATGTAAGTTCTTGTTTACTTACAAGCAATACTACTTGGATGAGTGATTGAACGAAGCGTCTATTCAGAGAGCTACCTTTTTGTAACATTCAACAATATAAAGTTGAGAGTATTTAAAGTTTAAGAGTACCAAAGTTTTAAGAGTTTTTTAAACGTTCGATTAAGCCTTAAAGTGCTTTAAATGCTCGTGTGATGGTGGCTAATCCACCATATCCAGCACTATTCCAAATGTTCTTTTTAATTCTGAAAATCAAATATATATTTTTTTTTTTTTTTTTTTTTTTTTTTTTTGTGTGTGTGTGCAAGTGAACACTACCGCATAGCCATGAGAAAAGCACATACCAAGATAACTGAAACTTACGACCATGCTGAGATGTATTCCCTTTTTTTTTATGAATGGAGGAAAGTTTTGATGTCGATCTATCTTCTTGAAGTAGTTGGCGTTCATCATCTTTCCATCTTCTAAAAAGAGTTTCAAACAATACGTACAGTTTATCATAAAGGGCCTCCATGTTTCAAAATGGTTAACTTGATAAATAACAAGAAAGCAGTGTAAACTTATCGCGACACTCCGTTTGGGGGATTTTTCGAAATGTTCGATTTTATTATATAATTTCTTACCAAACATAAACCGGATATTATTGCCAATCTCCCAAATATGCCTTTTGAAAAAGATGATTTTCCCGATAGTTTAAAAATTAGTAAAGTAACGTTTGTTTCTAAAGTAAGAGAAATAAAAAGTTTAACTAAATATAGGCCAATTTCAGTTTTATCAAATTTCTGCAAAGTAATTGAAATCGTAATGAAAAATAGATATTCCTTTTTTACAAAGAACCATTTCTTTTCAAAAAATCAGTTTGAATTTTTAAAGGATTTTGGTTCCGAAGATGCACTCTTAAATTTCACTTTTACTATATATAACTCAATAAAAGATAACAAGAAAACAATATCTTTTTAATTAATATTTCTAAAACTTTTGAGTCAGTAAACCACAAAATGTGCTAGGCATTATTTTGCAGGTGTAGGATACTCATTAACTCCGGCCAACCGTCGGGAATGGACAATTCCCGCATTTTTTAAAAACGATCGAAATTGCTTTATATTTACGAAGAATTTCTTTCTGATTCCAAATAAACAAAGTTCTTTAAAAAAAATTAGTTATTTAAATATTAAGAAAAGAAAATGCCCCAAAACCGAGCCAAAACCAGTTCAATCAAAACACTCAACAAAATCTGTGACGTCAAAGCTTCCTTCCGTTTCTATGGTTATCGTGAGGTTTCTGCCAAATAGTTGGCGTTGAAATAGTTGACGTTGGTAGACCATTGCCATATCCCGTACAGGTTGGCGCGATTTGCGAGAAAATTGCAAAACTGGTTTCCGCTGCCGCATTTCAAGCCAAGATGTTTGGGAAGTTTCTTTTTATGGCCTTTTCGAAACATTTAGGATTGAATAAAAAAATTTAAAAAATGCGAGAATCGTCCATTGCTTTACAATTAAGTCACCTGCTTGTTACCTTTTACTAAAGTCCGAGCTCGTTACTCTTGCGATTCGCTACTAAAAATACATAATAAATAAGAAACGCCGCCAATTAAAGCTTTGTGAAGTGACTCTAGAAAACAATAAAACTTTTTTTTAAAATATCGCACAAATGGTCTTCATAAACAAAAGCATTCAAATTGACCACGAGTCTATCTAAAAACCAATTATCAAAACCAAGGTTGTCAGATTTTCAACCATTTTTTACTACTGTAAAACAAAAGTAATAAATAAAAAAGCTTGTGAAATTTTAAATAGTATAAAGTACCCTGAATATGCCACATTTTTGAAAATTTACAACTATTTTTAAAATTTATTCATTTCATCGGCAAATCCTGAGGAATTTTGACCTATTAAAACGCTTCTTATTGTTAGAACTTTGTGATTGGTCACAAGTCCTCCTGAGTGCAGTGACGTAGCCCTTATACTACTATGATAATTATAGTTAGCGTAGTATACAAAATACTATATTTGGCATTTAATTTTTAAACATTTGAATATTACAATGGGAAACTAGGGGTGTGGAACATCGCACAACTTTCAATTACACTATACACTCTCTGGCCAAAAGTATCCGGACACCCCTTAAAAAAGTGGTTCTGGCGAGTGACGCAACTTGATACGTAATTGAAAGCTATAAAAGTGTTGGTAGTGGTTTGTCAGATTGTATTTATGCTTTTGTGAGGCAATGAGTAAGTCAAAGGAGCTTAGTGAGTTTGATCGTGGCAGAATAGAGGGATGCCACCTTTGCGGGAAATCAGTTCGCGAAATTGCGGACATTCTACAGAAGCCTAAATCCACTGTGAGTGGTGTAATTGTGAAGTGGAAACGTCGAGGCAGTGAAACGCAGAAAAACGAACCGGTAGGCCGAAAACACTTGGTGAACGCAGCCGCAGAACTCTGAAAAGGTTAGTGAAACAAAATCGCAAGTCCTCGTTGGTGGAAATTTCTCAGGAGTTCCAAAGTTCATCAGGCATTAGTGTTAGCAGCAGGACTGTCCGTCGAGAGTTAAAAGACTTGGGATTCCATGGTCGTGCAGCCGCTCACAAGCCGAATATCACTCCACAGAATGCGAAGCATAAATTGCAATGGTGTAAAGCTCACCGTCATTGGACTGTGGACATGTTGAAAACTGTTCTTTGGAGTGATGAATCTCGCTTTACAGTCTGGCAGTCGGATGGACGCGACTGGGTTTGGCGGATGCCCGGCGAACGTTTCTATAGTGACTGCATTGTGCAGACTGTTAAGTTTGGTGGTGGAAGCATAATGGTGTGAGGGTGTTTCTCGTGGTTTGGCCTGGGTCCGTTAGTTCCTGTGGTTAGAAACATGAACTCTGAGATGTATGTGGACATTCTGGACAATGCTGCATTCCCAACTCTATGGCAATATTTCGGGGAAGGCCCATTTCTCTTCCAGCAGGATAACTGCTCCATTCACACATCGAGGCTTGCACAGACGTGGTTTGAGGAAATGGGTGTTCAAAAACTGGACTGGCCTTCTCAGAGCCCCGATCTAAATCCTATAGAACACCTTTGGGACGAATTAGAGCGCAGATTACGTTGCCAGCCAAATCGACCATCTTCACTGCAAGCACTCACTTCAGCTGGGATGGACGCCTGGAAGGCAATTCCTATGGTCACCTATCAAAAATTGCTGGAAAGTCTTCCCAAACGTGTGCAGGCTGTCATCGATGCAAAAGGGGGACCAACATCATATTAATATGTGCCTCAGGGCGCTCAAAGTCCATACCACTGGATGTCCGGATACTTTTGACTAGATAGTGTAATACTGACGTGGATTTGTGTCATTTACCGTTTGTTTATTTTCAGCCCTCATTTAGAATAAATGGCCAGTTTGGCGATAATTTTGTAAGAGTCTTAAGAAGAAAAAAAAAAGAAGAAGAAGAAGAAAAAAATCACCACAATGGTGATTTTGGCGATATACTTTTCGATAATCCTTATATTATCCTTTATTATAAGCGAAACTGAGAGGAGGAGAAAAAACGATCGTTGATGAGGTATGCTCAAGGAAAGAGAGCTCTGTGTAGAAGGTATTAGTTTTTCAACTATTTACGCCATTAAAACCTTTTTACGGGAATTTCGAAGGTGGCGATGTGTAGAACACCTTAAGAGGTTTTACCACGGCGATTTTTATCAAAATAGTTAGAGCTGTTTTTTAGCAATAATTGAAAAACATGATTTTTTCAATGGAAACTACCTTATGCACACGCGCGAATTTGACGAAAACCTTAATGGTAGGTCCCATGGCAGCCACTAACCCTCATACCAAATTTAAACATCATAGGTGAATATGTTCGGGAGGTATGCTGACCACAGACACACATACACACACACAGACAGCAGTGGTGTAATGTAAAATAAAAAGGTGTGGGAACGCTATGTCGCCGTCGTTACAAGCGTATTTTTTTTTCTGTGTATGGGGGGGGGGGGGGAGAGTGAAACTTTAAATAGTTTTATAAATATTACTTTAATAATCTCAAAACAGGTACCGTGCACCTCAAAAATTAAAAAAAATATATATATTGTGCGTTTCGACTTATTCTTTTATTCAAATAAATTTTTAAAACTATTAAGTTATATGGATTTTTAAACAATTTGCTTTGCACAACCCAATTTAAAAGATTATTTAGCACTTTATAAATGGATTATAAGACATTTTCAAACATATTATTGACGCAAATTTCAAAACAGATTTTTTACAACAATTTTCCAAAATGTCAGAGATGCCTTATATGCAATGGGTTCGGATAAATTCCAAGATTCTGTAGATCCTCGAAACTGTTTACAAAATGAATTAAAAATATTGCGATTGTTGCAGATGCCGATTGAGAGTTTTATAGCTTTTCTCCTTCTCAAAAAGAAAATGTAGAGAAGTTCCTCTTGCTTGTGATGGACCCTTCCTTCCCTTTTCCGAATTTGCTCCATTAATAAAATAATTGAAAAATTAAAATCCATCAGTTGATTCCAAATTTCTTGATAAAATATTAAATTAGTGTACCATCTCAATCAACTCTATATGCTATATTTCAATGTAGACTTATTACTTGCCACACGTATAGATTTGCTTGGGACATTCCTGTTTTGTTTTTTAATCTTATCCAGTTCGATTTTGTCATTTCGACAGTGGTGACAATAAAAGTCAAAAGTGGGTATGAATCGGAGGAGAAAGCAAACTGCAAAATATATATTGTTGCGTGGACGGGTTCGAAAGATTTGAAGCCAAAACAGATCAAAACTTGCAGAAATTTATTCCAATATAACTCTTCACAGATTCCTTTACAACTCCAGAACTTTTCGTTCTAGTAGACTCAATACAGCTCTATACACAACAATAGAGCACAAACAGCAGTTAAACTTGACATACAACTGCTAAATCACCGCAAAAGACAATGCAATACAGTTCACTTTCGGAACTCTCTGAATGCTCTCTGAGAGACAGCTAACTCAGTATCTCAACTCAGTAATTTCAGTCAACTAATGGACTCAGCTAACTCACTGACTCAACTAAACTCCCCGCTCACTTGGCCGGTCTTATATAGGAAAGGCGAATCTTCGCGAAACTTCCAGAGTTAGAAATTTGGAGAATTTTCCAGATCGTAGTCGAAAAGTCCTATACATGTACATGGGGACCGAAAATGTCGCCAAATGGTCGCCAAGTATGGCAACATTTGGCGATACTAATTAGTCTCCTTAACCGCTCTACCTCGCCAATGTGGCGAGATTGCTATTACCATAATGTTAAATGCCCTGCTTCTTGTAAAACTCGCTTCCCAGCGTTATCTCTGTAAAACTCGTTATCAAGCATTAAGACACATATTGCAGGGAAGCCAAATAACGAACTCTTGCACTGCCTTATGCGAAGTGTACATAAATTTATCTTTTTACATAATTAACACTACGAAATATTTACAAATATACAAAAATTCGTAACAATATGATATTGCCATCAAAATCACTAGATTTTAAAAAAGATCGTGGACAACTTCCGCTCCTTACCGCCGCCACTGTATTTAGGGTTGATTTTTTTTTTTAACTCGGGGGAAAATGTTTTTTTTTAGGAACTGCTGCTACATTTTTGGACTAAACTCTAAAATAACGGTAAAAGTAAAAGCTTTCCCACTCTCAAACCGAAAAGAAATTTAATTTTGCATTTTAAAGTACATCTGAATTACTTTCCTACTTCTTCACAGCCCAATTTCGATGTATTATACCCATTTACAAAACCATTTGCAGTTTTATATTAAGGGAAATCAAATATGCAGGACCGGCCTAAGAGTAAAATGATATGTGTGCAAAAATGAGTTTTGTCGCCCCTTACAATGAAAATGGGTCTAGAAAACCCTTCAAAAATGGTATAGATGCTTTATATGGTATGTGAGCAAATTATTAAAATTTTAGAGTTTTTTGCACTAAATAACATTATTTTAAGTCAGGTTTTATTAAGGAACCCTCGGGATACTATTTTTTTTTTAATAAAATATGTAAATTGTGATAAAATTAATTTCATAGGAATTTAACAAAATACATATTATTAAAATTACTGATTTTTGCAACTCATTACTTTTTTATAGTAGTCCTCTGCTTTTAGCGCAAGCCTTGGTTCCCTTTCGCAATCCTGAGTTATGAAAGGCTGCAATTCGGCTAATAGACAGTTCGGCAGTTCTGTCAAAACAACGTAGCGGAGCGCTTGAAGCCAGTCTCTTTACTGTACTTTCAAGCAACATTTTATCTGTTGAGCTAAACATATTCAAATTCACAAACAAACAAACACACAAAAGCGAAGTTAATATAATGTATTTAAAAATCAATACTGTTTTGAACATTTTTCGTATTCAAACAAGTTATCAGTTTGATTTTCCCAATATCTGGCAATAAAATGAATATTTCCCAATATCTGGCAATAAAATAAATATTTCCCAATATCTGACAAAATATAAAAATGCTTAATTCCGCAATCTCAAAATACCTTAAAAGCTAATACAAAATATCAACTTGATCTTAACTATCTGGATTTTTAAAACCAACCACTTTGTGTCTTCCTCTGAAACGGATTCATTTCTTAGGTACGGTGAGAGCTTAACAAATAATTTATCAAATCGGTGTTATAAAAAAAAAAAAAAAAAAAATAAAAAAAAAAAATAAACGTTACATAACTTTTGTTGATAAATCGGTTCGAGTTTCCGTTAAAATTAGAGGAGGAGAAACATTCTTCAAGGAAAGGGCGCAATGATCTGTATGTGCTAGGCCACAGTTTTGTTCTTTAAAAGTGTAGATAATTGTCGTGAATTTGTGTACCGAAATTTTTGTCCATATATATGACGAACTATACAAATTTGACTTCTGGAATTCATCCACTATTACAGATCATTCTTTGAAGAGGATAATTGCCATTGAATGAATCTTAGCTAGACTTAAACATATGTTAGTTAATTTCTAATGAAGGAGAAATGGCCTTGTGTGGTTTGCTACGTCTCTTTCAAGTGTTTTACAAAAACTAGAACTTGCTTGATCAGCTCTGAAGTTGTGGATTGCAGACGAAATCAAAGTTCTCAAGAAATAATTTTTTCGTTTACTTACTTGGCTTTTCGTTTAGTATCACATAAAGAGAAAAAAAATACAAATTAAAAAAAAAAAAAAAAATAATTAGATGAGGGAACGCCGTTCCGCCTTCTAAAAAGGTAAAGGATCGCCGTTCCCACGCATTTTCGCTCCACTGCACCCCTGACTGGCTGTATGAGCCGCCACTGCTAGTAAAAAGTATTAGTAAAGTAGCATAGTCCCCATGATGTCAGATGGAACTTGTTTAAGATAATGATGGACTAATTTTTTTAAGTATTTTTATAAAGTGACTTCCAATAGGCGTACAGCTACGAAATGTTCAACATAAAAGTAGATTTGGTCTTCTAGTTGTAAAAGTGACAAAATGAATGTGAAAATTTTAATTCGTTTTTTAATGAATTAAAAAAAAAAAAATGACTTCCAATTGGCGTAGGGCTCTGAAATTTGAAACATAAGTAGTTCTGGCCTTCTAATTTTGCTTTTCATTAACAGAATTTTTAAATATTATCAGAGAGGGAGGGGTTGTATTACTATATTAACAGGAGAAATTTTTTATTCCTCGACATGGGGAGTTATAATAATAATGGTTTACTTAGCAATTTACTAGCAAAGCAAGTCATGCGATCGTAGCCATGAGCCTTTCAGAAAGCAAAGCTTGCTTATGGTTGCGCAGCAATGAATTTGCGATCGAATCGGTGAACAAAGCTATTTGTGCTTTGGTAGCATTGAACCTTTCAGTGAGTGAAGCAAGCCTGTGCGCATGGCGTAACAATGAAACGTTAAGGCAGCGAAGCGAGCTTGGACCTTTTAGCAGTCGAAGCTAGGCTATTTCTCGAAGCATAAAAAGCCATGACCAATACACGATTACGGGTTTTCACAACGCGTATTAGTTGAAAATATATTTTGAAACATTTTTAAATAGTTCAAATTTAAAGCAAGTCTCAATATATGATGGTTTGCGCTTCCCACAATGCAACGTAATTCGAAGACTACATGATCAGATTATGAGTAAAACTATTTAAGTAGAAAAACGTGAAGTTTTTGTAAAAATAAAAAGTATTTCATTATTAATTTATTTATAGAAATGAAACACCTTTTTTTTTTGCCAATATTAAGAGTACCAATACTTCAACTTTCTGTATCTATTTTTAAGTTGTATGACGTCATGCCTGAAAACAAACTGCATCAGCAAAACTGTTGAAATTCAGTTTCAATTTTTTATTTAATAAGTGCTTTTTCATAAATTGGAAAAAATGTTTTATAGGCTAATTTTTTGCTACTATTACCAATTTTTTATGGAATTTGGGTAATTTTTCATTTGTTCAATATGTTGAGAAAACCAAACTAAATGTAATTTAATATCTTGATGCTTTCAAACTTCGACTTTGTAACCATTTATTTACCATGTTAGTTTAAGTATTTTCATTTTTTTATAGCGTGCATATTTTTTGGTTAAAAAAATTTAATTTTAAAATATTTAGTTACGTAAGTTTCTTGTGAAGAAGACACGCCGTAGTAGTTATTTTTCGATTTACTAAGAATAAAAACCGTAACCGAAAGTTCTTACTTTTGTTCTCAATTCCGCTGCACGCTTGTATTAGGCGCTAAATAAGCATGTGTTTGTGAAATCCGTTTTTACATTTTCAACAAAATGTTAAATTCATCTTTTCTAAGAGTGACTGATTATATTTATTTTCTGTACTAAGGGAATAAGTTTTGCTGATTTATATCATTTTCTTGTGTGATTTGAAGATTTCGAGGAAAGTTGTGATCTACAATCGGGATTAGAAAACAACTGTAAACAAGGTGAAAACGTGTTTATTTTTATACTCTCTTGGAACCTTCCATATCTATTTTTTTTGCATTTCTAAATCTGGAAAGCAATTCTTTAGTTTAAAGGGAATTTTAAATAATTTAATTTGTTTTCCTAAAACGATTAAGAGAGTACACTGCAACTTCTCAAATTTTTTACGATTTGGTTTTTCGGAATTAGTATCATTGAAATAATGGTCATGGGCAGCGCTACTACGGAAGATTGCTCACAAAAAACTGTGAATGGTTTCTTTACTGAAGGTCATCAGATGCAACGTCCAACATTTTATCCTTGTATTGACTGTGGACGTAAATTCACAAAACGTGCCTTGGAAGTGCATAAACAGTCATGCTCGGAAAACGAAAATTGCCAGTGTATGGTTTGTAAGATATCTAAAACAAAACTCTTGTTTAAGGAAGACTACATTCTCTTGGACACAACACAATCCAGTCCCAAAAAGTTAAAAACTGATAATCTATTCATGAATGAAAATCTGCATGATTTGTGGAAGACATCTTTTAAGCTCACAAATTCGCCAATTACTATGGGTAATGATTGTAAAATGAAGAAACCAATTACTTCTGTGAACATTTCTTTTGTTAACCAGCAGATGTATGTTTGTCCTGACATTCCTTGTTCTTCCAACTCTTCCATGGAAAATGAAATTAATGATCAAGCTGAAAATGCATTAACTTCTAACCAACACAATGAAAATGCACTATCAACTGATGAGAAAGAGGAAAATACATTGTCAATTGATGAGAAAATTGTAAATGCCTTATTAATTGATGAAAAAAGTGAAAATATGTTATCAATTGAGGATAAAAGTGAAAATGTGTTATCAATTGACGAGAAATGTGACAAAATGTTGACCACGGAAACGAAAAGTGAAAATGTGTTAACTTTTGATGAGAATAGTGAAAATACCCTGAGGATTGATGAGAAAAGTAAAAACTCTTCGATCACAGATAAGAAAAATGAAGTAATGCAAACTAATGATAAAAATAAAAAGGTTTTAACTGCCTCTAATTCTCCAGAGTTTACAGAAACTCTTCATGATGGATTACCATGTAACCGCAAGCTATTTTGCATTATTTGCAAAAAACATATATTTTGGGAACGCTTTGGATCCCATGCTTTAGAACATACCGTAATGATCGATAATAATCGTCTGCGCTGCCCATTATGCAGTGACAGTCGCTCATCCCCAACATACTTCCTTATGCATTTTTACAGTCATATTACATCCCACCCATCGGACTGTTCCGAATGTCGTTGCGAACACCCAAAATGCCTTGATGGAGATTCAGCTCCCTTGTCTGAACATTGTTATGCAGAAAGTCTTGATCATCGTTGTTACATATGCCTCAAGTACTTTAGCCACTTCCAGACACTTGTTAATCACATGCGCCTTCATTCGAAAGAAATGCCTTTTTCTTGCTCTGAATGTCCACGGTCTTTCCGCCAAATTGGGAATCTTCAGCGTCATATGACTACCCATCGTGGTGAGCGGCCTCACAAGTGCATCAAGTGTAGTCGTTCTTTTGCGGACCCAGCAACCCTGCGGAACCACGTTCGGGTTCACACAAAAGAAACTCCTTATGTCTGCACAACTTGCAACCGTGGTTTTTCACAAGTAGGGAATCTCAAGCGACACATGGCGTTGCATGTGCAGAAAAAGGCGCAGGATGTCTATGTGAAAATTATCGGCGATCAAAAAGGAGTCCTTGTGCGAGAAATTATAGAATATGGTGATGATACTGCTTCTGCAGAATCTGAACCCATTTTACCTCAACACAGCATATCAAATTCCACAAATGAAGTTGATGAGATTTCTGAGGGATCCAGCGATGCAGCAGCTTCAAGCAGCACGTCCGAAGTAAATGCAGAAGGGAAATCCTCCAGGAATGGTGGAAAGCGTAGAAAAAAGAGTGAAAATTTTGACTTGCATGTGTGCTGTGAATGTGGAAAGAGGTACACATGGAAGCATGATCTTGAAATTCATTTCCGAACTCACACTGGTGAGAAACCTTACAGGTGTGACATCTGTGATAAGCGGTTTGCCCAGAGTGGGGCAGTACGCATTCACAGAATCCGACACCATGCTACTGCTGCACAGATTAGGGAAAGAATGAATAAGGGTCTTATAAGGAGTGAGTTGAAAGCCAAACAGAAATATGGATGTTGAAACTGATTGGCTCTTAAACTTTAATAATAATAAGCAATGTTCACTTAGTTAATATTCAAAGCTCAACTGTACAGGTTAATTGTAGAAGAGACATTTCTTGTGTTGGTGGTATTTAGAATATTGCTATTGGCTTCCTGACTCATAAAATTTTTCTGATGTTGCTGTTGAATATTGGTTGTTAATAGCTCCACCAACTTTGTTGTAAATTTTGTGTTACATCCATGTTTAATAATCTATTTTCAAACTTTGCTGTATGTTCAATAATTGTTGACTGATTCCTGTGTGAATGAATATTATCAGAATAATTTTTCATTCCTACATTGGATGTAAAGCCATTTTGATTTTAAAATAGTCTTTAGGTATTTATTTTAAATGCACTTGATTAATTTACATTTTATTAAGAAAAAATTGCTGTTCCTTTATCATATTTTGTGGCCAAAAATTGCTTTTGGAAAATAACTTGTAATTTACAATTAATATGAAATTAAAATATACAACCAAACATTACACTCCAATTTTCTAATTTTGTTTACTCAATTTTAGAAAGTGATTAAATTTTTATTTTGTATTTTTGCTCAATATTTTTTGTTGATCACGCTGTTGTTTATTTTCTTGAAAATATCCCTTTAATAATTTAAAGTTTTCTCTTATTATTCATCAGATAGTATTACTGAAACAGTGTTTTCTTCGAGTGCGGATTGAATGTTGTAATGTGTGAGAGTTGCATGTAGATATAATACAGTTATTGAAAATGATAGAGAAATTTCTGACAATTAGTGGCATCCTTTACTAATTTAATTGTTGTTTTAAGTGCATGTTATTTTAAAAAAAAGTGGGAAAATGTCTGAAAGCAAAAAATAAAACATTTTAAAAATTGTGTAACTTTTTTTAAAGGATTCTAACATGAAATTTGAGATGTAAAATTTATGACTTTTATTTATTATTTTTACTTTTGTTTGAATGTTATTGTATTAATATTAAAAAATATCATTATTATAATGATAAAAACTGGCTTTAAATCCAAGGGGAAAAAAATTGATTTACATGGTTTATTCTAAATGGGCTTTTGTTGACCTTATAAAATTATTATTGAAGTGCATTGATTTTTTTTATCTATTTATTGAAATTTGCTATTCTTCATTACCAATCATATTAATATATATTTTCTTTATTGACTGATTTAGTTGTAAAACACCAAAAAATATGAAATTGTGTTACATATTATGCATGCTAATTTATTGTATTCTTATTTAATAATAGACGATAATACTGAGTATTTGAAGATAATTGAACTGCATGTAATGATAGTTTTGACTCAAAACTATGGTTTCTGTGATTGTATGGACAGCTAGCTAAAAGTGTTGTATTATACAACTGAACATGTGGAATTTCCCCTAATCAACCTCCCTTGTTATGATGTCTTGATCAACCATGTGTCATTTGATAATTGTATTAAGTACACCTTTGTGTATACTTTATGATGCAGTAAAAATGGCTTTTAAGCTATAAAAAAAAAGGAATATGCATGTATTTTCTTATATTTTTAAATGAATGTTCTTGCTAATTGATGATCCTTGATACCAATTTTAGTTTGATTGATAAAGAGATGTTAACGTTTGATGCTTCATGTCTTCTGCAAAAACACAATCCATTCCTATGCTTCAACTGAGGTTATATATAATGGGATCTTCCCAAACAGAATTACTTTGGTCTCTCCCAGAAAGCTCATTGTCCTTTTTTTTTTTTTTTATTATTAAATCTTGGAGATTCATTATTGCACTTCATTATAACCTTGCTATATTATTAAGATGAAAGAACTTGTAAATTTATGTTAAACCGAAACAAAATCAGTTTCAATTTTCAAGGTTAAAAAAAATTTCTAAGCTAATTTATTACGATAGATATTTTCTTTAATTTCATTCTTTTCGTTTCTATTTATGCTTGCTAAAGAGATTTTGTTTTTCAGAGAATTATGGCAAAATAATTTATCGAGTCAGCTTCGTGGGAAATAAACTAGTTTTTCCTAGTCTAATAAAGTTTATCCAATTCTATAAACTAGTTTGGTTTTAAAAAAAATTGTTTAGCCTTTTGTGCTTATTTGTGTAGACATATAAATTATATTTCAATTGAATATTCCTTGTGTATCTAAGGATACATGCATTAAAATTCTCTCACTCAAATGTATGCATTGTAATTTCAAATATGAATAGTGAATCTATAATTTAATTATCAAATAACTTTATTTAATAAAGCAGTCTATAAATTAATGCATAGGATAATTATGTATAAATAATGCATAAAAATATGAAAGTGAAGTAATAAGCTGTAAATTCAGAATATAATTAGATTTAATAACTCAAATCTTTCATATTCACTTAAAAAATGTAGAAGAAAACCTTAAGTAAGTAACATTTGAAATGCATGGAGCAATATACATATAAAATTCTGCAATAGAAAGTGATGAGGTAAATTAAGTGAATATTCCATACTTTCAAAAGAAATTAATGTCCTTGAGTAATTTTCAAATAATTACATAGGAATTTCCATCTCAAAATATGTAGCATGAAATCGCGTAATTTTCACACCTTTGATTTCAGTATTTAAGAAATCGGGTTGGTTTTCAAAATATGAAAATGAATGAGCCAATTTTGAGTGATAACCCATTTCATTTTTCATAAAATGCTTTTCAAACTACCTTAAGGATCTAAAATAATCTTGTTATTGATTGTGAAAACAAACGAATTAACCAAATGTATAAATAGAAATAATACTAACAAGCTGTCAGAGCTACATTTATTAACTTTTACAGAAGACTAACTATACAGGAAAGTAAATAATATTATGTTTCCCATTGGATGACTTTTTGTTCCAAAAACGTAATAAGTCTTAAAAAAATGCATGCATTTTCCTCGTTGGATGCAAATTCTTTAACGTTTATGAAATGTAACTATAGGAGGTTAAATATTTATGTGTAAAATTACTAGTTGTAATATGAACAATACAATGCTTAATTTTGTATTTAAATGTTCCTAAATTTGAAGATGGTTAAGTGACATTTAAATAGTTTTATTTATGTAATGGAAAAGTAAGTAGAATTTGGTTTTTCCATATGTATCATTTGTTACAGTGATTTTTTATTCTTTGTCAGTATTTTTATTAGATTTTTTTACACCAACTAAGTTTAAAAGAGAACATCTTTTTAAACAGTGTTTTGCATTTTAATTACAGTTGTTGGAAAATAAAATTGTGATTTAGGAAATTCATATATTTATATAATTTTGAAAAAATTCAATCATACATTTTAAAATAAAAAAATAATGAATTTTTTAAATTGCAACTCAAGGGCTTTCATATTAATAGTCAATTGTTTTATCTATTAAGATGCTTTTTAAATATGAATTTTCATTTTACATTTATAATTGTGTATACAACTTTTCAAATAATATTTATGGAGTGCGACTTTACAAGGAACTGTTCATTTTAAATTATTATTTCCTTAACATTCTTAAAAGTTTCTATCATATTTATTCAGGGAATTGTGACTTAAAAGTTGTTCAAGTTACTTAGTTTCTAAAAAACATGATTATTGTATTTGGAATCCCAATTTGTATATAATTTTTTTCTGGTGATTCTTGTATGTTGTAATTTATGAATATGTATTTATTTTAATTTTCACTAAATAAGCAATAATTGATTGCTTATTTTCACTATCCTTTGTAGTGCTACTATTTTATAGCCTGTTACACTTAAAATGAAAGTTTTTACTCTTGCCATTTATTCATTTTGAACAAAAGAAGGCTTTCTTTTTAAATAGACCGAGATGCAACTACAAGGTTTGGTATCTTTTTGAACTATTTACAGAATGCAGAACCATAGTGCAGGCAAAGAATATACAGGTCTTCTGGAGAAAATAATGGCTAATAAATTGAATTAAAACCCATAACTTAACGTCATAAATTGCCGAATCAGTTTTATGTTCAATAAAGTACTAAAATTTTAGCTGCCTCTCAGTCTGGTATCAAATTGTT
This sequence comes from Linyphia triangularis, assembly GCA_963978545.1. Classification (NCBI taxonomy): domain Eukaryota; kingdom Metazoa; phylum Arthropoda; class Arachnida; order Araneae; family Linyphiidae; genus Linyphia; species Linyphia triangularis. The sequence goes on from OZ021726.1 coordinate 57,970,279, forward strand.
GTCTTGGAGGTTTACAAATAAGAGCTGACTACATTTCAAAATGAAACACTGTAGACTGTTTACAAAAAAGGATTTTTTTTGTCAGCCAGTTTTTTAATATGTTTATCATTACTCTTTGACTAGTCTTCCAAAACTATGCAAATCTTAATAATGTGATTAAATAAAAATAAATGCCTTGATTTCTTCTGATACCTAAATATGCAAGTATTTTGAATCTACTAACAAATCTATTGTAAAGTGTAAGTAGAACTTTTCTATCAGTTATTTTAGAAATACCTTAAGCCACTTTTAGTTTTTCAAAACTTATTTCAAATGACTTAAGGAGTTTCTTAAATAATGAGTTCACTTGTGCTTAGTTATTGTATTTTCTTAAAAGTAGTTATGTTATTTGCACTTATGCTCCTTTTAATAATTATTCTTATTTTTGGTAATGTGTATATATACCACACACACATGATTATTGTTCCATTTATTATTGCTGCATTGTATGTATTACAAAATATGGTTATATCCATTATAAACCAAATTTTTTTTCCGGTGAAGTGGAAACTCAATGGTTTGTAAACTTTGAATTTTTTGTAATAATTTAATGGTTTTTATATTCTACTATAATAGAGTTGAAGTTGAAAAATACAATGTTTGAACATTTCAATTTTAAAATATTAAACTGAATTGCTGAATTAAGTTTTCAGTTTTACAACTATTGAGATTTTAACAAAATGTAAGTATTGGAAGTTTTTAAAATAAACTTCAACTTACAAAGAGCTTACTTTGTTTTATTTATTAGCTAAAGTAAATCTAAGTTAAAAAAAAAAAAAACTTGTCATTGCACCCAAATCAAATATTTTTTTTTTTTTATTCTTCATTTTTGAATAAGTAATTAGTGTTTTCAGGATTTAATAGTGTAAATGATACAGTTTCTTCATAATTGTAAGAGATGAATGTAAATCCATTAATATAGTTAATGAACTTAAAGATTATTGAGCCATTTATGAAAGTTTTTTCTAAACAAACATGCACTTCTTATATTCTAATAATCCTGTAATTGTTAATAGCAGTCAATTTTATTTTAGAAAATTAGATTTTGTTGGACTATTATGGAAAATCATTTCGTTACTAATGTTTGTTTGCAATTTCAATTCTTTTTTTGTATTTTTTTTCTGATATCTCAAATGAATATGCTGTATCATTGCTCAGGGTTTAAACAGATATTTTCTTCTATATTGTTTGACCGCAGTAATATAACTAAATATTTTAAAAGTCAAGTTGTTTGTACGAATGATCTTTTAAGTTGCATTCTTGGAGTACAACTCCAAGAATGCAACTCCAACGCCATTGAAAGATTAAATCACCTGTATGTAATAAAAATACTACTGTTTCCTATTTATTTTTGATTGACTTTTCTGTTGTCTATATGTTTTTAACTAGTATATGAATTGTTATTTTAATGGTATGCTTCAAATAAACTCTGTAGACAAGCTATTGATAGCAATTGTAAATGAATGGGCATTTATATGTATGTTATAAAAATAATAAATGGTTTTGTTTTGAATTTACTCTTTATACACATTAAACACTATTTTTAAGAAACATATTTTGGTTTTTGAATTGTGATTTTGCAAACATCCAAATTAAATTTATTGCTTCGACTGATAATACAAATATTTAATTTTGCTTGGGAAACTTGGCCATTTTAAAGCAATTAATCACAAGAAGGATGTAGCTTTGACACCAATCACCAATTGGAAAAGTAGAGAGTTTAATAAACTGATTCATTAGAAGAAGAAAAAAAGTCTAACCGATTAAATTTATTAATATTGCTTGGACTGATATTACAAATGTTTAATTTCGCTTGGGATATTTTGCCATTTTAGAGCAATGAATCGCAAGATGAATGTAGCTTTGACACAATATCCATATAGCACAGCCCACCTCTTGGCGTCTTTTTGAATTCTTGCCAAACGAGGGGCGATAACGTCGCCAATGTGGCAACCTAGACTGATTGTGTAGGAGAAATCATGGGAACCTAAGCTTTCTTGCCAAAACTATTCGAAATGCGCAACGAAATTCTGAAACCTGATTGGTTAATTAATATGTATTCATACGCGATAGTTGAAAAAGACGTAAAAAGGTTAAATGTTTCCGTCATTTATATGCTTCTGATCTCTTGGGAGAAGGTTTTTATGGTAAGTGTTAATTTATTAAAAAAATATTATTATTATTTCTGGCCTTCAAGTATCGTTTTTTAATTGAAAAATAATAATAATAACAACAAATATTCAATTAGTAGTCAACTTGGCGAGATTTCAAATAAGTCGCCAAGAGGTGAGCCCGTCTAGGATTTTACCTCATCCCAATTGGAAAAGTAGAAAGTTTAATAAACTGATTCATTAGAAAGAAAAAAAAAGACTAGCAAAAAAAAAAAAACACTTTTTACTTGAAAGTCCTTTACATGCATTACCTTACTTACTGTTACGCGCGATGCTATTGCACCTAATTTAAGTGATTTGGAGTTCAGATAGAGTTTTCATAGTGTTGACTCAAGGCTGTAACTACTTTCATTTTGGAGAGAAGGGGGAGGTAAATATTTTTACCCCATTAGAGGATGAATGTAAATTACATCTCGCAAAATTTTGACTTTTGTTGCTCCTCCCCATCCCCGCCGAAGAAAATCATTGACTCTGTACCATTTGCCTTTTTTTTTTTGTCACTAAAACTTGATAAAATACATTGTCGTCGATAACAAGTCTGTCATCCAAGTTTCAGTTCGATTGGATGACGATAAGTGGTTTAATGTTTAAGTAGGTCTCAAAAAATATTCAAAGCCCTATGAATATGATTGGACAAATTCCAGTTTGATTTCACTATGAGTTTTGTAAATATTCAATGGTCGAAAACGGCCTTTTCATAAATTGTTAACTTTTTGTGTCATTTTTTCATAAATGTTTAGCAATATGTATTTTAAATTTTACTTGTAAAAAGATACTGTAAACAAAAATGCAAAGACCTTTATTTTAATAAAATTTAAACGAAACAAGTATTGCACTCAGAAAAAGTATAGCTCAACAAATAAAAATATCTGTTATGGTTACAGTCATTGAAAATATTTGTTATGATTGAAATGTGGTTTGGCTGAAGAGGTTACTTTTGAATAAAAAGTTTTTGTTTGCTTTGAAAATATTGAAATTGAAAGCTTTTTTGAAAATGGATTTACCTCAACCTCCTCCAGGTGAGTTATTTAATTGTGAAATATATAAAGCATTGCTATTTCAGATCAAGATTGTTTTTTTATGATGCTCGATTTTGGAGAAAAAAAACTTTTAGATGCGAATAGTACACACAAGTTTTCTTTTCCAAATTTCTATATAAATTTTTTTTTTTTAATTTTTGATTCTTTTAGTTGAAAGTTTGTTGATACCGTTCCTAAAACACTTGTCCATAAGATGCTTATATATTTTTGGTCAGATCACACAATATTCATATATCACATATTTTTCTTGATATAGTAGATTTTTGACAAAAAATAAATTATTTTTTTTATAAATAGTTATCCCATATTGACGCCTGATTTGTTTCCAATCACACCTTGGTCACTAATTTGAGATCCAAGTCCATGATGATCTTAGAGTTAGCTTTTTTTTTTTTTTTTCTTTACTTAAGACGTTACTACTGGAAAATTCCACTCGAATGATTTTCCAGAAGACATTTACACAGATTGAACTATAAGATTAGATCATGTATAAATGTTCAGCAACTGTGAAAAATTCATTGCAACTAATCTATAGCACTAAATAATCAATACCATTTTCATGTAAATTAGCTAGTGCATATAAATTTATTCTTAACATAAAAAAGTATTTTTTACTGAAGGGATAAGAGTTTATTAAAACAGCAAAAAATCATCGATCCTTTTCTACCGAAAATTTTTAGAATCCATTCTAATGAAAATTTTTGCCGTAATGGAAATTGTCGAACAAGAACTATTACTGAATATAATTGTGTATGTACAGTCAAACCCTGTTAATCTGAAGTTGATTGGGCCGCCGAAATTATTAATTTTAACCGAATATGTTAAATGAATAAAATAACATTTAAGTTTTAAGTATGGAGAATTGCTTTTACTTTGCATTTAACAGGATTTCATGTTAAGCGATAACGCGTTTCACGTTAACAGAGTTGGACTGTAGTTGTAATTTGAGTTGTTATTAAATATTACATGTCTATCAAGTTATTCTTTTAGTATAAACTCTTTTAAAACATCCTAAATTCCAGTTCACATTGAAAATTACGATGATCTTAGGTTTTAATGAGGTTAAATAATAAATATAAAAATTATTTAAACTAAATGTCCAGGTATGGTATGACTGATTATTAACGAGAACTCATTATTTTCAAATTAATCAATTGAAAACTCATTAAAGGAATTTTTATTCTGAATTTTAAAAAAATAAATCCTTTCAAGATTATTCTATTATTTCTTTAGATTAGTTTAATAAATTCTGAGCCTCCCTTAGTTATATATGTCGGTAAGGAAAAGAAAAAGTGTTATTTTTTTATTACTAAATATTTATTTTAGCTTAATAAAAGTTAGTTTAAAAAATGTTCTATAAAAATTCACACCTATGAGAGAGTGCATGATAATGTTATTTTTAAAAACTTTATGCTTTCACTAGTATAAAATTCTCTTTCGATAAACATTTTGACTTGAGAACAATTTGACACCTCTCCCACTTCCTCTATGTGTTGGTGTAAATTTTATTTCCAAAATGTAATCTTGATCTTTAATTTGATCAGCATGTGATTTATTGTATGAAATACTTTTGCATTATTTACCTTTTTGTTTTATAGACCAAGAACTTAAAAATATCATTGACAAACTTGCTCAATTTGTTGCTCGTAATGGACCCGAGTTCGAACATATGACAAAGCAAAAGCAAAAAGATAACCCAAAGTTCTCATTTCTGTTTGGAGGAACTTACTTTCATTATTATCAGTATCGTGTAACGTCGGAGCAAGCAAGTGAGTAGTGAGGCTATACGTTTTAATATCTTTAAAAACGTTGATTTATGCTCTGAGAAGGGCCTAAATTTATTTTTGATGTTTTGGTGAGTCAGTCATTTCTTTAGCTCCCATCTAAACTAAGTTACATTTTGATTTTCATATTGGTTTGTCCTCAGTAGCATTGCTTAGCAATGTACCATATCTAAGTATCGACTTTCAGCATCTGAAATTCCTGACTTTATCATTGTAGGTATTATAACCGACTTTATGAAAAACTCTTAACTCGTTTAAAAAGCCCTTTATTTTTTTATTTTTAATTCTGAAAGGAAATTTATTTGATTTATTTGTTATTTGCTGTTTTATTACTGTGTATGGTATGTGTTTATTGTAATGTGCAAATGATGTAAAAACTACATAACAGGTTTGCAACTTCCAATGTTTCTTTCAGATCAATGTGATGACAATTTGATTGCAGGTACAATACATTTCACAAATCAAATATATTTAGGCTTTTTCTGTTTTTCAGTTCATTATTGTCATGTGGAACTATTTATTTATGAATTGTTTTCAATTTGTGTTTGATTTATTTTCATTTATTCTTTGGTTATTTTCATTTCATTTGTGTTGTAGTATAAATGTCTAAGATGTTATGTGTGTGTCTTATTTTCATCTCTCAAAAACGTACACTAAATAAATGAATTGTCTTTGTTTTATTCACATCTATTGCTGTTTGTATATTATGTTTTTTATTTAACTGAAGAGTTTTGAATGATGTCCTATCCCTCTCCCCCTTCCTGTATGTGTTTTGTACATAACTATTTTAAACCATACATAAAGTATGTTCCTACCTCTATGTTGTATGCATATTTTTACTTATATGAAATGTTTTTGAAATCTCTTCGAAGTAATTAAGCAGAAACAGCGAAATTTAGAGCAACAAGCCATTGTCCAGCAAGCCATCAACAGACAGTCAATTCAAACTGCCCCATGGCAGCAGCATCTGAATCAAATTCAAGATACATCACAGGAACAAATACTACAGAGTGAGCAAAACCTTGCTGCTCAACATCAGTTATTACTGCAACAACAACAGGTAGCTGCCTAATTTCTCATGTTATTGAAATGTAATTTTTACTGTTGGAATAATGAAATGAATAACAGTGTGTGTAATACTCTTCATTAAATTATTTGTATAGATATAATATATATGTTATTGCGAAAGATTTTTTAATCTTGACATTCTCCAATGAATGTCAGTATTCACACAGATGCTTGGTATGTGTTCGAAATATTTGCTAATTTCTCACTTACACTTGTAAATGTCAACATTCATGATGGTGAATGTTGAATAAAAATATTTTTATTATGTTTTTAAATCATATTTTATTGAAACATATTATGATGTATGACAAAGTAGGAGAAAACTTAAGTAACACAGTAACACCATATGTAAATAAATTCTTGAATTTAAAACAAACAGTACATTCTAAGTGGGGAAAGAAAACACCAATAATAAACTTGCTGAATAATGTGTTTAATGTTATTCAATATTATTTATTGTTAAAAATTAAAATGTCAATACCATGCAATCTCAATCTTGGAAAAACAAAGGATATGTCACTCTTCTGTCTTCTTATTTCGACTTTCACAAGGGCTTATCATGTGGTTGTGATGGTTTGAATGTATAAGAATATAACCAAATGTCTGTCTGTGTGGTCATCATAACTCCCGAACAAATTAACATATAATGCTCAAATTTGGTGTACAGGTTAGTGGTAGCCATGGGACCTACCATTAAGGTTTTTGTCAAAATTGTGCACAAGTTTAAAATCATAAAAAAATCCATGTTTTTCAGCAATTGCTAAAAAAGCAGCTCTAACAATTTTGATTAAAATCGCTTTGCTATTGCCTTTTGAGGTGTTTTTAACATTCCACCTTGGAAATTCCTGTAGAAATGTGATAAAAGTGTAAAAAGTTGAAAATGCCTTTAACTTTAAAGTTCTCTTCATTTGAGCATCAACCATCAATGATTGATTTTCTCCTGTTTCATGCACAAGAAAGGATAATGCAATGTTTATCTAGTCACAGCACCAATTTTGTCGTTTTGGAGTTGTTGTTTTTTTAATTTTATTATTATTATTATTTTTGGGCCCATGTAAAAATTATTGCAGTAAAAGTAATGAATCTCATTATAGTGTAATTGAAATTTGTGTGATATTCCACATCCCCAGTTTTTCTAAGTGATTATAATTGCACTGGCACTATTAAAAACTGCTATCAATCAATCTGCATGTTGCAAAACTTACTAATTCATCATCACAATTATTAAAACGATCTTGCACTGAATTGGTGTAGTGAACACTACAAGAATGTGTACAAATTTTGGGGAAAATTCTACACTTTTCTTTATGTTTTAGATTTGTTTATAGTGGGTTGTTCAATTGTAAAATCTAACTGACTGTGAGTGAAAAGAGATTTTTCATTTTAAAATGAGCCATTCCAAATGGAAAATATAATAATAATTTTAAGCATGTAGCATAGCGGATTGATTTTAACTTTTATATCTTCTAAATCGAGAAATCATTAAATTTATGAAAAAAGAACATCAAAATATTTACAAAATATATTTTCAATTAAATACAAATTATCCGTGCCATTTATTAAAAGTTTCTTTTTTGGATCATAGGCTACTAAATACTTTTATGACAAATGTATGCTTTGTTGAAATATTGTCAGCTTACAAGTTAAATACACCAAGTAAAAGAACTTAACTTTTCTAAAACAAAGGAACCTGTTTTTCAAATTTCATGGAGTTTTTTTTCAAAAAATTTCTTCAATACTTAAAACTTCATTAAATAAATTTTATTTTCAGAAAACATCCAACTTTTTTGGGGATATCTAGTCGGGATAATCAAAAATTGTCTTAGTAGGTTTCGCATGTATGCCGACCATGTTTAGTAATTGCTTTTGTTCATTTTCTTATACTTTTCATGTAGGTCCAAGTAGATGAGGTAATACGCAAGGCTCAAGATGAAAAGCTTACTAAACAAGCAAAAGAGAATGATTTGGACCTTAAGGAATTAGATGGTATACTGCAGCCAATTATTGACAGTTGTACAAAAGATTCAATATCTGTAAGTGAGGCATACAAGTCATTTCAGTATTAGATGTTTTGCCTTTAGGAAAATCTTGTTTAATTGTAGACCCCTTTATTTTACAGGATTTCAATAATTTACCCCATAATGATAGATTTGCCATTGAATTTAAATGTGAAATTAGTATGTGTTATTATATAAGTAGAACGCTTCTCTGGATGACTCACATAACGTTTTGCATCTTTTTTTCTATTTGTAAACAAATTAGAATTGTAAAACTATAATGGACTTACTAATTATGTTTTTATTTTTTATAATATTAGTTGGGGATTAAGTTATGTGGAAAAATAATTATTTAACTAGGTAAAATTTACATTTGTAAGCCTCTGACGTATGTGACATGGATGTGTCCCGTGCATCATACATTATAAATAAATATTTGACCTAGTTAGATAAATTTTTCTCCATTCTATTTTAACACCAATTTATATTATATAAAACAAATACATAACTACTGGATTCATAACTAATTTTACCTTTCTTATCTGTTTACGAGAGAAGAAAGGGCAAAAATGACCTGTGTGTCATCCAGGGTTTAATCCTAAGCATTTACTCTTTTAATAGAAACATAGAGTTAAAACGTATAGAATGGTTATAGTGGGCTTTTTAGAATTTAAATTGCCTACACTCATCAATATAGTCTTTTAAAAATGCTAATCACATGTTTGCATTAAGATTTACATTTCATCTGATAATTGATTTTTTTTTAGCAAAGGTGAAAAAAATTCTTTTATTAAGCTTTTATCCCTTAATTGTTGTATATAAAAATTGAAGCCTTTATTTATCTTTATTTACCTTTGTAGGATTCCATTGAGGTAAATATTTTTAATTTATCATTGAAGAGATGTCTCTTCATTTTTTTTTAATCAAGTCTAGCCCCATATCTTTGTTTTCTATCTTGTTTGAAGGCTCTTAGTACAGTTAAAAAGGTTTAAGTAAATATTTAGAATTGTAAACTCAACTTGTAGTTCCCCTACATTCACTAATTTGTAAATTTAATTTTTCCCCTTCCTCTAGACTGGTAAAGGCTGGATTTTTTCACATGCTACAAATCCTGCAAGGTCAGAAGTCATTATTCTTTATATTTTGAAAAAGTAAGTACTTTAATATCAAGTTGTTTCTGAATGAAAATTTATTGGACATTAACAGGGGAGCTCATGCTCTACCAGATTTCCTCTTGCACTATAAAATATTTACTTTCCTAATAAAGCTTGGAAAGAATAATTTTTATACTGGTCTGCTGGGAAGTTGGGAATAGCAGATATTTCTCCAGGGTGTCCACAGATCGGGAAAACCGGGAATATCGAGAAAAGTCAGAAGTCAGGGAATTCGGCATTTCGGGAATGATCAGGGATTTTGTCAAAAGGTTTAAAGGAATTTTCCGAAATTAAAATGAAACTTTTAATTTTGACAGTTAAAAATACACTGCTACCAAAAATACCAAAATCAATTTGAAAAAAAATTAGAAAAAGTTTAAAAAAGAGAAAAAGTCAAAAATTCGGACTGCAAGACCGACCACGTAACTCTTCGCATTATAATTTCCTGACAATCACTGAACCTGCTTGCGTTCTGATTTGCCTCAAATCGCCGATGGAATGACTACATTTCTTTCTCATTTTTCTCTTGCTGACCAAACGGTATAGTGGTTAGCGCGCTAGCTTCTAGACCACGAGGTTGCGGGTTCGAGTCCCGTGTTGGCATGGGTGTTTGTAAATGTATGTTGGCTTGTCTAATGACAAATGTTTCGGCGCATTATAGTCCTTGTGTTGCTGATTGCGCCAGATAATCTGAAAACAACCAACCAAATCCTCATTTTTCTCTTATATTATAGTAGTCTAGCGGCATTATTTACGTTGGTATTTGATGGTCATTTTTCTGAACGTTACGATGGTAAAATGGCCGATATTTTCTCGATTATAGAGGGCAAGAAACACGTTTTTGCGTGCTGCTCATTTTCGTGATGTCACTGACGCTATTTCAGAGATCTCACCTGTCAGTCATGCTACAGTTCTGCTGAAACACGGATTTCAGCACTTTTTTTGTTGAAATTTCCATCATTCCTAAGACGGATTCAAAACTGCATTACAATTTTATTGGATTTACTTGCTTGTCTGACAACCGAGGAACTTACATACGTTCAGACTTCCCCAAACTTCTGATGTAATGATCACTTTTCTTGCTAATTACCAGCATCTATCGCTGTTGTTTATGCTGGTGTGTGGTGGTTAGTTTCGCCGAACGTTACCTTGATGTTAAGCTTGTTATTGCCAAGATTTTAGCTGTTAAGAAGGGAGCTATCACCGAGATTTACATTCTTGTGGGGTTCATTCCCCCCCCCCCCCCCTTAAATATTCCAAGGTTTGCGCCTCAATAGTTGTCTCTATCGCCGAGATTTACGTTTGTGATTGTCAATTTTGTAGATTGTGACGTCGATAGAATCGCCTCTATTTCAGCGATTTCCATCGATATATTGGATGCTAACGTTGATAACTAACGTTGATGCTGACGTTGGTGTGATGGTCATTTTTGCCGATTGTTGCCTTAATGCAGGGATGCGATTGCTTCCGCCGATCGGCGGAAAGAATCAAAGAAGGAAGTAACTTTTTTTTTAAATTTCTCATGTTTCCGCTTTCATGAATTTTTCTTATTTTTCCACCTATCAAAGTTTTCCTACAATTTTCTCATTGATCTCGCGGAGATTAAAATTTCTTGACTATCATGGAACCTGCATGCGTTCAGACTTTCCCAAACCACCGATGGAATTATTATCCCCTCCCCCCCCCTTATTTTTCTGTAATGTAGTCTACTCTATCGGAATTATTTACATTGGTATGTTATAGCAATTTTGCGGAACGTTACCCTGATGAAATGGCAGTTACTCCTGTGATTATGGCGAGCGTTATCGCCGTTATTACGTTGCTGTGTGATGCTCATTTTCATCGAGTCTTACTCCGAAATAATAGTCACTGACGTACAGGTTTGCATCTGTTGGACATAGTACAGTTCAGCTAAAACGCAAATTTCGACTTTTTCTTTTAATTGAAATTTCAGTCATTCCTGAGATCGATTCAAATATGCATTACAATTGTTGGACTTGCAAGTCTGACAATCACGGAACCTTCTTACCTGGCATTTTGCCTGCATTGGTACATGCATTTTTGCCGATTGTTGGTTTAATATAATTGACTTGCGGCGGTACAGCGGCCGCTATCACCAATATTTTCGTTGAAGTAGCTATAATTTTCACTTAGATTTAAGCCGTTTTAACTGAAGTTATTGGCGAGATTCGCGACGTCGTTTTGGTGTCATTCGCCTAGACTTCCGCTGATGTGAAAGCCACTATGTACGTTATTAGTGTGTATGTGAAGATCGTTTTCACCTTTTGGTTTGAATTAATGATGAATGATTAGAATTTTAATTTAATTTTGCACAAGAAATTAATCCAAATCATCCCAGTTTTTATTATGTATCCTTACTTAAAATTGTAATTTTAACTGCTATTGAATGTAAAATTGTTTATTTTAACTTGAAAAACAATTTTACATTTTAACTATAAATGTAAGTAATAGTTTAAAGTTAAAGCAATTTTTTTATGTATAATTGTTTAAAATTAATTGTCTGGGGAAAATGTGTTGATTTTGTAAACATTTTGCTTGGGTATTGTACCTAAACAGTGACTACAGCTGATCTTAAACAAAAAAGAAATTTTCAATTAATGCAAATAATCAAATCGTTTAATTTGGACAACAAAATTATGCAAACTAAAATGACAATGAAAATGGTGAAACTCCCCCAATTCAACTACATTTTAAGACTTTTTTTTTAAAACAAACAAATTGATATATAATTCATAAAACATAAAAATTTTACATTATGAAAATATTTTAAAGCAATTATTGATTTTTAAAATTTGATTAAAATTTCAAGTATTCAGAAAATAATAATATTTAGATTATTTGTTAAATGTGTGTGTGTTTGCGTGTGTGTGTGTGTGTGAGAGAGGTCCATTTTGACATGATTTAAGGTTTGTCTTTATTTTTAAAATTTTACTTAAGAAAACAGCTTATTAAATCTGAAATATAATACTAGAGTCCTCTTTTCTTGAGATTAGATTGTAATGAAAAAAAGCGTGATTTTAAAGTATAATTAATACATACACTACACTAAATGAAGCAATTTGGTATTTGTGTCATGAATGTGTAAAAATAAACAGTACATGCATCGTAATTTTCTTTATGATGGTGAATTTGAATGTTCTTTTACTTGAAAGTTTATTATTTATTTATATTTTGTCGATAACTTATAATCAGGGAAAAAATTGGGTGTTACAGGGAATAATCAGGGAAATATCAGGGAATTTTAAAATGACTTTTCTGTGGACACCCTGTTCTCGATCTTATTATTATTTATTGATTAATTTCTTAATTGAGTAACCAAGCAACTCTTTTGTTTTTACAATTTTTTTCATCAAATTTGAAGTGGTAACAAATCTCATATTTATATTAGCTAGTTCTCCAGACTTATACAGAGTGTCTACCGGTCACGAAAGTCAAGAAAGTCACGAAAAAGTCGCGAAATCCAAAAACGGTCAAGAAAGTCACGAAAAAGTCAAGAAATCAGAGCGGAGGTCACGAAATTTTCACGCCGATTGCAAAACTGAAAAATTCGATAATTCCCTCAAAAAATTCGCCAACAAACAATTGCTGAAAAAGGCAATTTTTTTCCCAAAATGACGCGAAATTTTTATGAACGTATAGAGTTTATTGCAACCATTCCTTTCACTAAAACCGGCCTTTATCAGCCCGTCATGTAAGCGGCAGAATTTTTTTTTTTTTTTTAATTTATAAATACTCGGGATTCCGTAGTTTATTTTTGTTAAATGTGGTCTAAATTTGAATGTTAAATATAGTTTGTGAAGTTTAAATATTCGTAGAACTATAATGTGTGGAGCACTTCTGCGGTTATGCAAGTTTGAACTTGCTATACAGGATCGACAGGCGAAGTGTGAATGGAGGAGTTTCGTAACTTTTTATAGTTGTATTTTCGACACGAAAAGTTACGATAAAAATCTGCGAATCGGCAAGAACATTTTATTAACTTATTTATTAAATAATAATGAGCAAGAATCACGAAAAAAAATATATGATAGGTGAAAAAATGTCCCTGAAACTTTTGCCGATCGCTAGGCCTAACAGCACTTTGTGTGTTATTTTATAACACTACGTCGTAATTTTTAATTGAGTTGCCGTTATTATCGCAATAAATTCCTGTACTAAAATTACTTATGTAATAAATTGTGCGTTTTTTATTTTTTAAAGTAATTTATTTCACGAGGAATAAGAACCTACGATGCAATGTCCCTTCGATTATTTTACGGACTTCCCGCACTTTTGAATCTCGAAGCAAATTTAAAAATTCCTCTCGGAATATTTTATTCTATTAAAGATTATTTTATTTAATTTACTTTTTGCTTTAAAGTATTAAATTAAGTTCAGAAATAATTATTTGAAAGCAACGACACAGCGGAGTCGAACGGACTTCCGGTTTTCTTCAAATCGCGGCATGATTACCGTGCTTTCGCCGAAAGTCAGTTGTTATCCCTTTTGTTTAAGACATTATTTTTTTTTATTCATTCCCTAGCATATAAGTTGACCCCCTACATTTTAGTGAACATTTTAGCCCACATTCTCGACTTTCATAATAGTATATATACGGTATATTGTCAGGAAATATAAACGGACAATCTTGTTGGCCCTCAAACCTATTGTTGGTTGTTGATGTACTTTTCGAGAAAATTAGATGGAATCCGATATAGATCTAGCAAAGTGGTTAATGCCTGCGTTACTGGTCAAATATAAAGGATATTGTATATTTTGCAAATCAAAATTTGATGTCAGTCATAGTGAAATGGGGTTGGTGAAATCTCATCAAAAATACATCAAGACTTAGCCTGTGTAATTTTAACAGGCAAGCAAAGAATGCTTAATTTTCAGTCTTTGTCATCACATGTAATTCCATCCAATAATGCAACTAATAGCATCCTATTACCAACCCAAGAAAATTGTATTGTTGCTGAAGCAAGCAAACAATGTGAAGCAACTGTAAACACTTTGACTTGGTCAGATTTTTCATCTACTATGAGTTCTTTTTACAATCATTAATGAACAAGTTATATGGGCATTAAACCGAGTAATATGTCACACTTCTGACAGAAGCACATGTAAAGGAAGTGAATTGTTTACTGCTATGTTCCTATAGGAGGAGGAAGTTCAGTCATTAGATATTGAGATTGCTAAAATGAAAAAAAAAAAAAAAAAAATATGCTGAAATTGGTGTTGCTTAGTGTTATCATTCACAATACTAAATTTTATGATATAATGTTTTATTGTTCTTGCTATTTTCTTTCACGTGGATTTCTCTAATTTTCTAGTGTGATTAAAACAGAATTTTATGCATTTCAGTGAGTTTTTGTCAGCAAATTAATGCAGCAATCATTGTTATAGTGGTAATATATTTCATACATTTCTATCCGAGAGAAGAAAAACGTTTATTTTTTTTTGGGGGGGGGGGGACAATTTTTTTTATATAACTGCACGAAAAATCTACTGTACGAACATTCATAGTTGTGGCTTCAATATAGGTCAAATTTGTTGTATTGTGTCTCTGATTGTTGTCTTTTTAAAAGTATTAAGTTTTTATGGTTTGCCTTTGTAATTTTTTTTTGACAAATTGATTATTTAAACGGTTGCAAAAATTTTTGAAAAGGTCAAGAAATTTTCTTCCGAGGTCAAGAAAAGTCAAGAAATTGTATTTGACAAAGTTGGTAGACACCCTGTTATAGAATGTGGATAAAACTCAAGAGGACTTTTTTTCATAGTTATTATTTTATTTTTAGAAACATTTCCCCCTTGTTTTTATTTTCTTATTTTGCAATTAGTTTTTCTGGTAATTATAAAAGTTGCCTTATTTAAAAAACTCTTTAGTGTTTTATTTCATTCTAAATGTGGTTTTTTGGCATCTTTTAATGAGCACTTTCTTACTTTTTAGAGTAACAGAGCCTGGAGCATCTTTTGTAACTAAGCTTCATTTAGTTTACTTAATTAATGATGTGCTGCATCATTGGTAAGCAAGATTTATTTTCTTGTGTTCAAAAAATTAATTATAAGTATACAAATTACAACTTAAATTGTAAACAATATATTATGCTTGATTCCCTAATGATATACTACTTGTATTAGATGATAAACAATGTATTATCATTCTATAAGTATATGTGTGGTTTTTTATACTCCTTATTCTAATTAGTCTTTAACATTACTTTTTTTTAAATCATTAAATTTGTTGTATATAACCCATTGCTAATGATGCCAAAAAAAATGTTACTTAAATTACTTTTGATTCATATGTTTTATCTCTCAAAAATAATTGCCTTTACTAAGTGTCTATGTGCTAAATTATATTTATAAGTATTCTAACTAGTTCATTTTGTATTAAATTTTTCTTATTTTCTTGGAAAGGATTCTCTTAAGAGTATGTCTTTGTTGATGTTATCTTGTTGTTGTTTTTTTAATTAATTTTTTATATTTAGCTTTCGAAAAAATGCTGAAGATTTAAAGAAGATTCTTGAGAAAGCGGTTGTCCCTATATTTTGTTCTACAAGCATAGGAGTTGAAGCAGATAAGCAACAAAAACTTTCAAAAGTAAAATTATTAGTATTTAATTTCCCAAAAATTTCTCTTCTTCCCTTTCTTTTACTTTCAGTTTACATCTGCATTTTTTTATTAATTTGATGCTAAAAGAGAAAATTAATCACAACTGTCCAGTTTTTGTCTATGTAAAAAGCATTCTTTGAAATGGTAATTTTTGCTGTAATTGTATGTTAAAATTTTTGTCAAGCATATTAGATCAATGATCAATTTTATTTTAAAATTGTAGATAAATTTATAAATAACAGGGCTGCCACAGGCGACTAAAAAGGCTACTAAAGCGACTATTTTAGTGGCCAGGCGACTATGGCAACTATTTCAATGAAAAAAGGGCCCAAAGCGACTATTTTGAACAAAACCTCCAACTATTTTTGGGCTCAGGCGACTATTTTTTTTTAAATTGGATACTGTCCGTTAGAAGACAGAAAAAAAAACGGCACTAAGGTACTAACAATTTTATCAAAATGGTGATTTTTTTAAAGGGGGGGGGAGAGCGATCACTACCGAAATAGTTGTCCATATTCGCTGGTAGAGTGATCACTTTGTTAGGCCGACGATAGTAACTTCACGCAAGATTGTTGTTTTTGACGGCAACCGCGGTCATTTTCGCCTACCTGTTGGGTTTCTATGTTTTATCTTTCGCCGTGCAAGGCAACAGCATACACAATTATATTCTCAAATATCAAATTATTTCGCTTTATTTACTCTAAACAAAAATGAATTTGTGGAATTTGCCTCGAACGCCGGAAGAAAGTGCCGTAGTATGGACAGTATTGATGTTATTTGACGCTATTTCCGAGATTTGTGTCAGTGTGATGAACAATTTTGCCCTGTTGGTCAATGAATGCAAAATGATTAGAATTTCAATGCTGTAGCTAAAGTTAGAAATAATTAAGTAATTTAAATTTTTAAGCAATTTATTTAATTACTCTGAATGTAGCTTAAACAGGGTGGCGTCAGAACTGGGAATTCAGGGAAATGTCGAGGAATTTCGCAAAATTACTCTTTAATCAAGGAATTTTGAAATTTTCGAGTTTCTCTTCTCGCGTACCCCGTGTGGGTGCGGACATCTGTCCCAACTCGCGTCACGCGATATATATATAGTTTTTATAGTTGGCCGATCGATTTGGGTGTACGAAATTTCCGAACTTTTTCTACTCTCAGCAGCTAAGCCAAACCGGCCAATCTCCCCTCCTTAGCCCACAACCACATGTTCATGTTCCACTTTTTTTTTCTTTTTTTTTTTTACTTGCTAACATTTTTGTATGCTTAGAACAATGATTTACACGTTATTTCTGATAGATTTTTGGTTATCCTATAAATTCGCGTCCGCCGGTGTCTTATTGTTAAAAAAAATCTTCAAACTTCAATCTGCCTGCATCCTTTACAGACATGATTTTTTTTCTTCTTGCCTTGCGTTTTTTCTCAACAGAATATATTAGAACCCTAATTATTTACGTATTATTTCTGTTAGATTTTTAGTAGTCCTATTATTTAGAAGCGTGACCGTAGATTTATTGTTTAAAAAAAATCCTCCAACTTAAATCTGACTGCATCCTTTACAGACATGATTATTTTTCTTTTTGTCTTGTGTTTTTTGTCAATAGAATATATTGGAACCCTAAATTCCTTAATACTATTTCAAATTGATTCCATCATATTTTTTCGTTTTTATTTACCCTATACAGCATTGTGTTATAGATGTGCAACAAATCTATAGGCATTCATAAGCAAAATGGGTTAGATCCTGTATTTTATATTTTTACTTTAATTTTTACATTTTATTTAACGTAATTAACTGAAAATGATATATGTGTTTTTGATTTATATATGTTTAATATAAATCAAATGAAGAATTGAAGTATCCTCCTCCCCTTCCATAAAATAAAAAAAATAATCTGAATGCTTTACTGCATACATTTAGGCAAAGGGTTATGGAATTAAAAAAAAAGGTCCTTACATCCCCTCCCCCCCCCCCCTCGCTGCCAAATGCTGCGCTTGTTTAATAATTAATTTGCCTCATTTAATATGTACTTTTGTGGTTTAAGATAGTATTTTTGTTGTACAAAATTTTATTTCTGTATATCTATGAGTAATTAATTTTTTGTAAGAAGCTGTTAATTTCCAAGACTTTCTTTAATGCATTATGTGTTATTTATCTTTTCTCAACTTCCAAATCTAAAACACATAATCATAACACAAAGAAGAAAAATATTGTACTAGTTTTACTTTTCCTTGAAGTTAACAAGTATGGGTGTAGTTTGTAAATTGTTTTATGCGAATTTTGTATTTTTTTCTTGATGTTTTCCGTTTTTTTTAAGCTCTAAAGATGCTTGTTTTGATTTTTAGCCTAAACTTATATTTTGTTGCAATTATACGTTGATAAGTAAATGTAATTCTATATAGTCAAATGTATATATTTTTAAATTGGCCGTTATTTTCTTTGTTTTCTTAAAATGTTATTTCGCAAATTCTGTAGCCATTTTGTTAAAAATTTAAAAACTGACCTTAATGAAATTCGATTGCCATTGCCAATGTATAGTATAATTGTTTAAACATGATACTTGTTTTTCTGAAAAAGTTGTTTGACTTTGGAAGTAAAGAAAAAGTTATCTTGTTTTGTCAATCGATTTTTATTCTCGCTTTTGCGTGAAGTTTAGCTTTTTTTTTTTTTTTTTTTTGCTTTGGTGCTGCCTGGGAGTAAGGTCGAGTTGCCAACTTCCATCGCAGTATATAAATATGGTAGTGCCTCCTCCAAGACACCTGCCTTTTACCGTATGGAATGTAATGTTTTAGACACTATTTTGAATTGAAAGAAGAGCGTTTCTGGGTTTTCGTGTTTTATATAAATCAACAGTTTTATTTCGAACTTATGAGAAGTGAGACTACTATTTTCAACGTCCGAGACTACTATTTTTAATGTGTGAGACTACTATTTTTAACATCTGAGGCTACTAAAGCAACTATTTTCAAAGCTTACAGTCAGTGGCAGCCCTGAAATAACCATTTAAATTAAATTTATAGGTAATTGGGTTTGTGCAGTTCTTTGAATTTTACTTTAAAACTGTAAATTTAGTTGAATAATAAAATTGTGTAAAATGTTTTAAGTTTGGCTTGCTTATCTTTTTATTTTTAAACTTTGGAATGTTATCAGTGCCTTCGTGTAGAATTCAATTTTTTTTTGCTGGGGCACTCCCTGCCAAATCGTTTGCTTTAGCTTTTGATCGAACGTTACAAAATAAATAATTTAAATTATGTAATTATTATTCTTACCTGAATGTTAAAACCTTGATAAACTGTTTATTGACATTGTTTCATATTAATTATAAAGGAAGGGATGTTCTGTTTTGATATGAGTTTTTATACCAATTTATTAGTATTTTACTTTCACTTGAAGGTTTCAAATTAAAATTCAATTTAACGCTTACCAATGAACTATACATTGACATTATTTCAACTTAAACATTAAAGAATGAGATAAATACTGTATATTTGTTATCTTTAAAAAATTAATGAATGAATTATACAACTGTGTATTTTAATCTTGTATAATTAACAACTTTTATTTATTCATTTTTATTTTTTAGTTACATAAGCTATGGGAGACAAACAAATATTTTTCTTCACAAATATTAGATGTAAGTAATTGGATGACACTTTATGCTTTTCATGATAACTGTTAAACTGTTGCTAATGTTTTAATTTTTTTTTCTAGCAATTACAAAATCCTACTGCTTCACTAGCTGCTTACCAGGTAACACTCAGTACTTTTTCACTTTTGTTCATTATATTAAGATAATTTTTTTTCTTATTTTCAGTTTTATCAATTCTGTTCTTAGAATCTTAGAATAAGTTTAACCAATGTGTTTTTTATCATTTACGTTTTAAAAGGATGTAATGTAAGATTCATAGTACCTCAAACTTATATTCATATATTTTATAAATAATGCAACTTTTTTTCAGGCTGGATTAATTGCTGAGTTTGCCAGTCTAATCACACCAATTACAACAGCTATACAAGCTCAATATGCTTTGCTTCAGAAACAGCATCAAGATTTTGTAGCCCATCTAACTGGGCAAATGCATCAATTGCAGGTATTTAGATGTTTCTGTTAAAAATCTTATACCAGAAAGAATTTAAACTACAATTGCTTTTAATATATATATATATATATATATATATATATATATATATATATATATATATATATATATATATATGCTTATTGCAATGTATTTTTATCTAATAATTTACAAAATATTTTTTTGAAAAGTTACTCCCCTTTAATCTTAAGCTACTTATTTTTTTGAGCTTAACTTTTACTGTCATGTTATTTTTCATGATCTTCTGATTAGCATAAACTATGTATTCAGTTACAAAGGGGACTGAAGTATTTTAACATATTTAGCAGTTTTTGTTTTAAACTATTGTAAATAATACTCTGTCCCTGTGACAACTTGAAACAAGTTGGAATGTAATAGTAGCTATCATTAAAAGACAAGTTATACACATGTTTGTATTAAGGCACATTGGGTCCAGATATGAAGCATGTACAATTTGGTGATATTTAATGACTGAAACTTCCCACAGTTAACATTGATTATAAATGCTAACAAATACTCTGCTGATTTGTTTTTTCTATTAGCACAATTTTAGCTTAAGTTCTAAGTTTAGCAACAATTTGGAAAAGGAAAAAAAAAACATGCTCTACAAAATATCCAAGTTTCAATCTGTCTTGATTTGTAGTCAAGATGGGAAACATCCCTTAGAATTATTATGGAAGAACTCTTTATGTAAAATTTTAAAACTCTTCTGATTCTAACTGAATTTACTACAATCCTACCGACCTTTTTGAATTTTTAAACTGAGGTGACATGTGTCTGTAGCATTTATAGTTTAGATATAAGGAATTGCAAATAGATTTCTACTGCTTCCATTTTATGTTTAGAATCAGGACTCATCTTGGTGAGATCTTTCTTTTGACATATTATACGTTTCCGTAGCATTTGTAGTTTGGTTTGGGAATATTATCAGTTTTCAAATCTTCAAATACAATTCCTGTGTTCTTTTTTGTAGGTGCCCTATGCATTCCAATCTGCTGCCAATCCATTAGTCCAGCAGGCTGCTAATTCCCCATACATGCATCCAACAGACTATGGCCAAACACCCATACCCGGACAAGCTCAGGTCAGTACTGCCACCTTCCCTTAAACGTTAAAGTAAGTAGGCTGATCAAAGCAAATTAAGTTCATATTTTGACTGTGCTTTGGAATTTATGTACTTTAGTAGAAAAATAATGTAAAAATATTGACCAATTAGTTTTTCCTAATCATGTTTCTACTAATGAGCATATAGCTAATTTATATTTAGCATAATTTAAATTCATAGTTTCCATTGGTTTTACTGAGGACTTGTGATGTTTCTGATTTTTTAATATTAATTTATTTGCTTTATTTCTTTCAAGAAGATGTCTTCATTTTTTTTTTTTTAAATCAAAATATTAGATGCATTTAACTCTTCAAAATAAACTCTAGTGTTTAATTTTGTCTTAATTAATAAAAACAATTGGGCCCATTTTTTAAAATACTTGAGCTACAATTTTTCTTTAAACTTATGTTATTAGTCAGATTCCATTTTTGACCAACTTTTAAGTTTTAGTTTTTATCAATAAATATTTTATAGATACCTGAGGAAATTCCAAAGTCTTCTGCTGAACTTGTTCCTGAACATCAGCTGGAAGGACAAGATGCTGAGAAAAAAGAGATTGACCCCAGGTTGGACACTGAACCCATGCACCCAGAAGATAGAATGTCCGAAATGAGGAATTCAGATAGGCTACCAGGTTATAAATATGGATTTTTTACAAAAATTTGCAATATTTGAAAATTAAATAAAACTAACCATAAAAGTTAAACATAACAATGCTTAAGTTATTTATGCATTAGCCCTTCCACCAAAAAGATGTTAAATTCAAGGAAAGAAGAGTACAATTTTAAAACTATATAAAAGTGACACAATTTTTTCTTCTATATTAAACAATTATACTTATAACAAATAATCGAAGACCATTTTTGCGACCGTAAAAATAAAGTTGATCCAAGTATTGGACCCCTAACATAAATATAAGAATAATTATATTTCAGTCACATAAATGTTTTACGTGTTCACTTTCAATTACCAGACGTTGACTCTCCAATGGGAGGACGCATGCACGATTATCCTCCTG
This sequence comes from Linyphia triangularis, assembly GCA_963978545.1. Classification (NCBI taxonomy): domain Eukaryota; kingdom Metazoa; phylum Arthropoda; class Arachnida; order Araneae; family Linyphiidae; genus Linyphia; species Linyphia triangularis. The sequence goes on from OZ021726.1 coordinate 57,992,368, forward strand.
AGGACATGCTGGAACCACCTTATGGACATCCTGACCACCCTGGTCATCATCCAAATGGTCGTCCTGCGGGTGGTCACTACATGGAAGACTACTCACCCCATTATGGTCACCCTCCTGGTGGCTACACAGGAGACATTCCTGATTACAGGATGACTCCTCCCCATGGATCTTATGGTCATCATCCGAGGCCATTTAGAGATACTCCTATTGGTAAGTAAGATTTATTTTGTTCACTTGAAAGAAATCTGTCAAAAATAAAAATCCCAGATTCGATTAAAAGGCGATTAAAGATTGCAAGTTTCCATTGTATTGCTTTCATTCATCAATTTCCTGTAATTTTTCTCTGCATTGACACAATTTCCCATACAAGTATTTGTGATTCCAAGCATTTTCAATGTAAAAACGAATTTGTGTGTATTATGGCAGTTTTTTTCGAAACTTTCTTATTGTGCTTGTACTTTCAAAATTGTCCACTTGCAAACTCCCATAAGTGTATGAATTTAATATCTACAACCTTATAAAACATTTTTAATAAAGAAATTTTGTTTTAAGTTATGATATTTTTAAAAGTCTCAAGTACTATCACTAAAATATTAGGTTAAAATATACTGATAAATATTCTGCTAAATTTTAAGATGTAAAAAAATTATTGGTAAACATATTGTGTTCTTTGATTTAGGTCAGCTTTAATTTGAAATTTGAATCAGAATGTATATATAAAAAAAAAGTTTTCAAGTAGCATTCATGCAAATCAAAGAAATCGTGCATTGTATAGATAATGAAAAACTAAGCTTGTTGACTTGCTGTCTGATGTTAATATTCATGATCAAAACTTCAAATGAGGCATATGCTATACAAAATTGAAGTTCTCAGGTATTTTTTACAATTAAGTATTTACAAATTACTGCCTATACACACTAGAACTGCCAGAAGTTTTGATAAGTTGGCTGGATATGGAGCTGAGATCTTGTGGTTTTCACCAAACTAAGTTGGAGCTTGGAAATTGTTTTTATTAAATTTTTTGTTTTGAAGCTGTTGTAATTAAAATTGCAAACATTATTTTTTCCTATCAAATGGTTTTTATCTATTTTTTATTTACAAACAGAAAACTAATTCTCAAGTTTAAAGCTGTCTATTTTTTCAAATGATTAAAACATTTCTAAACAAGGAAAAACAAGACAATAATACATTGAATTTCTCTATTTCATACAAAAGTAAAAGAAGACACCTTGATCTTTTCTTTCAGGCATGGGACCTCAAGATATGCCCTCAGACTACATGGAGCCAGCTGGGCCTTCAATTTGCCCACCCTATTATGACTTGCCTGCCGGTCTGATGGTTCCATTAGTTGGGGTGAGCACATTTTTATTCATTTTATACATAATTGTAGGTCCTATTTTGATTTTTCAAATAAGTGCTTCTAGTATTTAAATTAAAGATTTTTCTCGAAATTATGGGAATTTTTTTTTTTGTAAAATTGTTTCAATATTCACGAGATTCTTAGTCAGGCCCTTAGGTATGTGTTATACATTTAATTTTAATTCGAATCGTTTCTGTTGACAGTTGGAAGACACCGACTATGACAGCCCTCTTGAACCAGACGATATACGCCTTCCACCTCCTGCACTTCCTACTGATCGCCTTCTTGCAGCTGTAGAACAGTTTTACTGTCCCCCGACACATGAGCGGACACGCAACAAGTCAGCACTTCACGCTTTTCTTACTATTAACTATTTCTTGCCATATGGGCTTTAATAATATATGCTACAGATTGAATAATACCAATTTTTTTTTCTGATGCTAAATATTTTTGCTTATTAAGTTTTCTTGGTTTTTAAATTATTTTCATTTACATTATTTTCCAATATATATTGATTTTTAACTTCAACATCCTACATGCTATAATAACTTTGAATAATAGCTAACATTCTTCAGTTTTATTTCTGCATTGAGCTATAAATTTGTTCCTCTTTTAGTGCTTGCTCAATCAAAATTGGGAAATAAAATTTGAATCAAAAGCTATAAATCTTATATTTCTATTTAAAATACATAATTATTATTGTTATTTCTATTTTAAATGCAGAATATTTAATGTTCTAAGGAAGCAAAAAAAAAAAAAAAAAAAAATCCTGTTTTCAATTAAAATACCTGATTGATATAAGAAGAAACAAATATTTTTGTGTTTTTATAAAAATAAACCTTTAAGGGATGCATTGAATTGAGAAATTTACTTCAATTTGAATGATTTTATATTATAATGTTTCATAGTACAGGGCTGCCACTGGCAACTAAAAAGGCAACTAAAGCAACTATTTTAGTGACCAGGCGACTATGGCGACTATATTAGTGAAAAAAGGGCCCAAAACGACTATTTTAAGCAAAACCTTTAACTATTTTTGGGCTAAGGCTACTATTTAAAAAAAAAAAAAAAATAGTTACTGTCTGATATTGGGACGGAAAAAAAATCGGCACTAAGGTACTAAAGCAGTTTTGTAAATATAGCGATATTTTTATGGGGAAGGGGGGGAGTCTTGTGAAAGTCAAGCAAGACTTGTGAAAAGCAAGCTTTTGTTTCTTAACATACAGATAAGTACATGAAATCCACAATAAAATCACACATGGTATAGTCTGCGGATGTGCTGATTTCAGCTTTTTTGTCTAAAATTTCCCAAGATCGATGCAAATCCGCATTACAATTTCAGGAGAGGGGGGGGGGGGGCAGGTGTATACTTGCTTACAAGTCTGTTTGCCACAGACCCTTGCCTGCATTCAGAATTCGAAAATCTCCTGTGGAATGACTACTTTTATCGCTGCTTAATCTAATGTTTGTCTCTATCCTCAATATTTATGTTAGTGTGTGATTGTTAATTTAATTGAGTGTTACGCCTATGTAATGGCCGCTATTGCCGGTTTTTGGGCTTGTATGCTGGGCGATCACCGAGATTTATGTTTTTGTGACAGTTAATTTCGCCGCATATTACGCTGATGTAATAGACCATTGCGAGATTTACTCCGTTATGATGGACACTATCGCTAATATTTACATTCTTGTGATGATAATTTTCACCAAGTATTACGTTGATGTAATAGACTCTATTTCTGAGATTTAAGTCGGTATGAAAGGCACCATCACCGATATTTACATTGAAGTGATAGTCATTTTCATCAAAGATTAAGCTGATTTGACGGTTTGACAGCTGTTTTTTAATATTTGTGCCGCCGTTTTGGTGCTGATGTTATAACTGATTTGCATTCTTGTAATATGTGTTTTTGCCAAAGCTTCTGTTGGTGTTATAAGACATTATGTCCATGATTTGTACAGGTGTGATGATCGATTTCGCTGTGTAGTTCAATCAATGCAGAATGACTAAAATTTCGATATTGTAGCTAAATTTATTACTACTAACTTAAATTTTGAAGCAATTTATTTAATTCCTTTGAATGTTGCTTAAAAACCTGGAAAACTGGGCTTAATTAAATTCGCCCGTCATTTTCGACATAGTATAATTGTTTAAACATTTTGAAAGAAGAAATTGTTAAGTTATGGTTGGTTGGTTGTTTTCAGATTATCTGCCGCCGTCAGCAACACGAGGGCTATAATGCTCTGAAATATTCGTCAATAGACTAGCCAACATACATTTACAAACACCCATGTTTAATACAGGACTCGAACCCGCAACCTCGCGATCTAGAAGCTAGCATGCTAACCACTATACCTTTTGGTCAGCTGTTAAATTATGAAAAGCGAGGTTACTATTTTCAACGTCTGAGACTACTATTTTCAACGTCTAAGACCACTATTTTGGCTACTAATTTTAACATCTGAGGTTACTAAAGCAACTATTTTCAAGGCGTATAGTCAGTGGCAGCCCTGATAGTAATTTAGACAATTTTAAGTGACGGCAAAAGTGTCCTAAGTGTTAAAAAAATGTCTTGTAAATCAAAGAAACAATTATTTGAATATGTTAAAAATGTTTATTGATTTTTAAAAAATATACAAAGTATGTGCACATTTTGTTACCCTCATGTTAGTATTTCCTAGGTAACCACGCTTGAGATTCTGACTTTCAACAGTACATATTTTATGTTGTTTTTACTTCTCTTTATGGTTTGCCCATGGCCAATACTCTTGCATTTCAGTGAATGAAAATGAAATACAATAGCGACCATTAATCAGTTGAACACTCAGCAAAAACAACATAAATCTCGGCAATAGCGAAAGTATTGGTGAATTTCAAAAGTTTTGGCAAAAGATTGAGAAAAGATATTTCATGTATGTTTTTTCCGTAGGTTTCAAATTACGTCAGTAAAACTTTAAAAATATGTAAAAACTACACAAGATCTGTAGAAAAGACATCTTTGCAAATGTGGTAATTTTCATCTACCTGTTACGTTCATATGTTATAAATATCGTTCACAGCTCAACCACTTACACAATTATCACAATTATCTTCTTAAATATCAAACTATTCAGTCATTTGTCTTTAGCTGGCAAAAATGAAATTGTGGAATTTACTGTGAACACTGAAACACCCTGGATGCCATAAATATGCACAATTTTGTTTAGTCTGCAATTCTGTTGGCATAAAAATACTTCCGAGATGTACCTTCAGGAATGATAATGTTTTTTATTACGTCTTTGCTATGACGATGTTAGATAGTAGTAAACTATAAAAAAGCTTACAACACATCCACATTCTCACAACTTGAATGGTTCGATAACACAGGGGTCACAGACGTCCTATATGTCCTATAAATCCTATATTTTTAAAAAATCGGAAAAAACGTCCTATGTTTTTTAATTGTCCTATATATCCTATATTTCTGCGTTGATTCGATCTATATTTTCTTCGAATTCGTAATAACGGCGCCGTTCGTTGTGATTTTTTATATTTCGGATTCTTTGCCGCGATCGTAAGTGAAAGAGACCTGAGCAATGTTTGTAAGCAGCTGCGTCTTATTACTTGTAATGTCACGTGCTGCACAACCTACAACTCAACTCAACTACGCGGCGAGAGTTGTGGAGTGTAAACATGATAACTTTTTCATAGCTCGTGGGCTTGAATTTCTGATCTGTTTTCTCCTCCAATATTGTAAATTAATTGGTAATAATGCAGCAAGATAGCGAAAAAGAAAGATATGCAGAAACAAAACTCTGCCACAGGAACAACGGATAAAAACAACTTGCAGGACTGAAAGAACGACATTTCGAGTGCTCAGTCAGTAATTGATGTCAGGAAACAAAAGGGTTAAGATTTACTGTTCGGTGTCGGATAACGATATTTTCAAAAAGTCTCTAACATTGAAAATCACGTCAAAACGTTGTGTTGTCCAAGTGCCGGAAAACCAAGTCAACGGGTTGCCACATTCGGTGCTAAATCGCCCACTTTCCGCCGCCGATCCATCCGACACCAAATATTAAATCTGAACCAATAAAAGACTGCAAAGCTAACAGGGGTTAAGATTTACTCTACGGTCCCCCTTGGCGACTTTTTGAAAGTTGGCGATTCGACGCCGAATGTGTTTTGACGTCATTTGGATTTGGCGGCACAGCCTTTTGATGCCATTTTCAATTTGACGATTTTTTTTTTTTTAAATTCTCCAAAGGGGATCGTACAGTTGATCTTAACCTAAACAGGAAATGGGGATAAAAAGAAAATACTTTTAAAGAAATTGGGATAGTTCTAAGCACTTATAGATGCTGGAAGACTCAAGATTGCAAATAATGTAATTAATAAAACTTATTTATTGATGAATACTAAGGGTGTATGTGGAATATTTAGGTAATAACGAATAAAGGATGACATATTCAGGATCAGGCGATTCTTGTTTTGATGGTGTGTTTTCTATTCTCTTAAATTCAGTATAACGAGTTTTAAAGGGAGACAGTTATTTTCTAAGTACTTGATTATAGATATTCCTCTCTTAAAAAGGATAAGTTATGTTAATTGGTACTGTCCTCCTAAGTTCGTCTTGTATGTTCATTTCAATAACGTTTCATTTAAAGTTTTAATTAATAAAATATGTAACAAGTTAATTTTAAAGTTCAGTAGAGACTGTGGGTATTTTTTTGATGTTTTATATTGTCCTATATTTTTTTTGTAAAAATCCTATATATTTTTATTTTGTCACTTTGACCCCTGATAACATAATTGCTCAGTTTTTCTTTTAATGTTGTAAATGTCGCTAAACTTTGCTAAGGTAGTGTTGTTCTTTCTATAGAAGTATTTTCTTTTGTACTCTTTGTCTTTAGAGTAATATAAGATGCAATTTATTTAAAGCAAAGCACCTTTTATACAAAATTACCAATAAATTTTTGGAAATTATAATTACACTTAACTTATATTACAGACGTACTTGCATATTCTTTACATTTTAAATGTTGGCTTTATAAATTTGAAACATCTATGTTAATTTTATTTATGTTCATACATAGCTTTTTTGTTTCTATATGCTTTAGGAATTCCCAGAATTCATTTTAACCCTAGATTTTTTAATTTTGAAAAAGAAGCTATCCTTTTTTATTTTTTATAACTATTAGAACTCTAAAAAAAACTTGTTAAATATTTTAATTTTTAGACATAGAAAGTTGCACTTTTGTGTATTTATTCTATCCAGAAGTAGTATTTGTTTCGATAATAAGTTTATTATATTACAAAAATGTGAGTACATTTAATCCAAACATCCAAGTTTTACTAAAAAAATATTGGGTTTCTTTAAATACTTGCCCAATATATCAGGTATTCTTCAGTTATCAAAATATTTGAATTGGTTGATTTTTTTAGTCTTCTGTTTGCTAAAATTGCTAGCCAAGTGTTAAGATGTGTTTTTAAATTTTTGGGAGGTTCACAAAAGAAAAAAAAACAAAAAAAAACGTCTTTTGTTGAAAAATGAACCCTGACATTTGTTACAATTCTTGAATTAGCATTGCAATTGTGTAAAGATTGCTTTTGTAAACAGCAACTTTTTTAATAATTTTTCAGTTCTTATGTCATTTCAAGTGAAGGGTGGGAGCAATTAGGGTTATACGAGTTCTTTAAGGCCAAGGCTCAAGCTAAAAAGCAGAAAGGACTTTCTACCAATGATGATGTCCAAAGAGACTATGGCACATCCATGGACTTACCAGCTATGCAGAGATTTTCTGAACCAAAAGCACAACAACCCCGAAGGAAATACAGAGAAGTAAAAAGGTACATTTATTCTGCTTTTTAAAAATGTTTTATATGTTGGTACTTCATTGTAACTACTGAAGTAATTTTAAGATTATAAACTTTTTATGTATCTTGACTGATCTTGGAATGGTATAAACTTTTAATATTTTTTATCAAAAAGTTAAAAAATCTTTTTATTTGTTAAAATGTGGTGTTGAATAACACATTATGTATATATGTCCCTTTTAATTTACCTACTTTTCATCTGTATTGTCCCTGATGTTTATTTCTTGTACAGTTAAACCTATAAATTTGAAGGGGAACAAAACAAACTTTTCCGTATTATCCAAAGTTAATCATATAAGAATTTGTATCTTGGATGCTTTTATTGAGAGAGTTAAAATTTTCATTATTATGTTTTTCTGCTAGGAAATTGAGCATTAGTTTACTAACTACAAAATTAGCTCTGTGTAATTTTCTTTTGTATATTTTAGTATACTAAAGAAATAATTGAAAGTATTTAATTTAATAATTTTTCTTAGACAGTTGTTGAGGGGTGCACAGGCATCATGAAATGCCATATTTGATTTATTAGTTTCTCTTTTAGATGATATCACAGTTTAAGATATTGAATGTTTCCAATTATCGTATCTCTACTAGATTTAGTCCATTTTGTGAAACGATGAATCTTGTATGATTGCCTACACATGTACTGTTTAAGGCAACTTTGTATGGTATTAATATATCTTTGTCATTTATTGATTATTGGTTTTTTACTATGATTTTGAAAATGCATTGCTAGTTTGCTAATAAAAATAGATGTATGCTATTGCTTTGATATAGAAGAGTCTGCTTTATGTCTTGTGAAGTATAGAACTTGCATATGCTGTTAAATATGCTCTTTATCTGAAAGGGTTATGCCTTGAATTACTGAGTGGCTCACTATATCATTGTTCAGCTTTAAGAAGTTTCAATTGAATTCAAGAATTAAGAAATTTATAACCTCTAATAAATTCAATATTTTATATTTAATTTTGAAAATACATTAAGTTTAATCAGTTGCTTTCTCTCTACTCTTTCGTTTTAAGTTGCAGTACATAACATAAGGAACAGTAACGTTGTAGAAAAAAGTATTTTATTTGGCACACACTGAGGATGTATTCCTCGTTTTAATTTTTCTCTTTTTTAAAAATTTCAATTCGCATGCCTGATTATTAAATTGAATACTATCTTGCAGCCCTGAAAAACAACCGGAACCACTTGTGAAAAATGGCGAGCAAAAGGAGCGCAGAAGGCCCTCCCGTTCCATGTCCAGATCTCGTTCGAGATCTCCTGACCCTCCCCAACGCCATTCTTCAAGGTCGCCTTCACCCCAGAGGGTCAACTTTCAAAGGTCAAGGGGTCGATCGAGGTCTCGGTCGCCAGGGGGAAAACGCAGATCTCCAGATCGTAGAAGCGTCTCACCACCCACCTTTATGTAAGTGTTTCTAGATAGTGTGAATTGAATTAAAAATGTCTGGAAATGTAATCCATTTGTTTTGTTGTGCTTGTCAATAGAATGTTATCTTTATACCTGGTGATTAAAATTTACTGATTTTTTTTTATTTAATTTGTATTTGAACTATTTTCAACAATTAAAATATATTTTAAAGAACTTCATATTTTTTTTTAATTTGTATTTTTTACATATATATCTCAAGTAAAAAAAAAACAATTTCTGTAACAATAAGATTATTTTTTAAAAATTAGGCCATCTGGAAAAATTTTGTGGATATAATGGCTAAATAAAATTGTTATATTTAGACAACTTGTGAACATTTAAATTTCGTCAATAAGCTGAAAATTCATTTACTTGTTATTGCACTACAAAATTCATTGCACATTAATAATCCAGCAAAAATTTAATAATTAAACTATTGGAAGTTTATTAAGCAGAAACCTAAACTTTTTCCAGGGGTTCTGGTCCTGTGCCTCATGAACGTCGACTTGATGAAAGTAACAAAGGACATCAGCTTCTTAAAAAGATGGGTGAGAATGACTACAATTTTAGAAATTGATATATATTAGTTACAGTTTAACTTTGATTAAAATGTGTGTTAAATTATATTTGACATTATCTTTCAAAGTAAAATATTTGTAATTTGTAGTAATTTATTTGTTTTTTAATTATTTTAAATCCTCATTGTACACACCTGCAAGAGAGCTCAAACGAGATTTTTTTTTTTTACCTTCTTGAATAGAAATATTTACTTACTACATGTTCTATTAGCCAAAAGTGACCTCTAGACACATTGACCATATTTATTAATAAGATTAAAAAAAAAAAAAAAAAAAATTGAGGTTAATATACTCATTATTATCCTTTTCCAGTTTGGCATATCTACACACCAAGGTATCTTTGATTTATATATATATTAATTCATGTCCTTAAATTACTGCTCAATTATATAACCTTAACTTTGTTACGTAATTCATAAATTTTAAAAATACACATTATAATACCATCGTTAGGTAAGGCCAATTTCATCAGTATTATTTTAGGTCCGACTCCAATAATAACTACCGTTTTGGATATTCTTAAAAGGTAACAAGTTGTAAAGATATTTTTGTACCTTTATTTTAAATGATTCATAACATTTAAACTACACAAATACCGATTTTTTAAACAAACCAATGATCCAGCAGTATGATTTCACAAGAGAAGATTGAGTCCCTTGGTATATGTAACCCAAACTCTTTTATAGACACTGATCATCTATTGAATTAGTTGAAATTTACTTCAGGTTGTCCAGTTATTTAACAGTTTTTTTTTTTAATATCTATAATAGTTGCTCTTAATGTTTTCAGACTGTATTTCCTTTGTTGCATTTTGAACCATTGTCATTCCTATGTTGTGAAGCCCTAAAGCAATGACCATTTTATAATTTGTTGCAAGCTTCTGTAGGAAATATGTGATTTGGAAAACTTGGGAACTTGGAATTTTTTAATCGTTAGATGAAATAAAAAGGACATTAGCTGTCTAAATATCTAAAAAAGTTGAATCATCATGTTTCTTTGTTACATAAGCTCAGCAAGATAAAATTTTGTGTGTCTAGAATATTCAGTACTTTCAGGGATGAGATTCTTCCGCTTTTTTGTATATTTTGGGGAAATCCGCTTTTTTGTCTTTTTTTCTCTTAAACTTCTGCTTTTTTTTTCTGCAATTTAAAAAATTTTTCCTCCACTGCAGATTTTTACTTTCCTTTCCAAAAATTCCGCCAAAGGAAAGAAATCTTCTGTTTTCAAAAGAAAATTCTTGAAAATATGCTCGATCCCGCTGCATAACTCTTACTGGCGAGGAAACCAGTTGATTCATCCTCATCACCGGAAAATGCATTGAATTATCAAATCACCTGTAATGTTAAAATCCACTTCAGTAGGGGGAATATTTTTTTATTGCGGACACTATCGCCGAGAATTACGTTGTTGCATGATGATCATTTTCTTCGGATGTTATGCCGATATAATAGTCGGTGATGTTAGTGCAAAGATTTGCATGCGTCAGACATGGTACAGTTAAACTGAAACGTGGATTTCAGCTTTTTTTTACTTAAATTTTTATAATTCCTGAAATCGATACAGATCTCATTATAATTTTATTGAGCTTCTTGCAAGTTTGACAACCATGGAACTTGCGTTCGTTCAGAACTTCCAAACCTCTGACCACTTTTCCTGCAGATTGCCTGCCTCTATCGGCATTATTTACATTGGTATGTGATGGCCAATTTGTTGAAGTATAGTGATGAAATGTCAGTGATTATGGAGGCGCTGTCACCAAGAATTACGTTGTAGCGTGATGATCATTTTCATCATGTGTTATGCCGATATGATAGCCACTAATGCTGTTGCAGATATTTGCACCTGTCAGTCATGGTACAGTATCAGCTGAAATGTTTATGGTGAGTCATGATTGTGTATAGTCCTCTACCGATAGATGGCGTTAGAGGTACCGCATGCTTGAATATTCAAATGTAACCATTTTCCTGTTATTAAAATTAGATGTTGGAAGATCACTCAACATGGCGTGTCGTTTTTATTGACTTCACAAACAAACATTGTTTGGCGCTACAACGTGGGGCCCGCGGCCTTCGAAATTGAAACTTGATTCTTCTTGAAAAATTCGCACGTATTTTGGAAGGTGAAATTATGTTTGAAATGGACCTGAAATTACTTGAAATAGGAATCTGCGCTATTTGAATGAGTGAAAGTGAAACTATAATCTTGGAAAATTTCAACTACAATTGGTTTTGTTCAACGGTCGAAACATGAACTCTTGAATAATGGCCTTGAATTAATGACTTGGAATTCTTGAATGACGCATCGTTGTGGCTGAATTGAAGGATATATCGTGAAAGGAATGACGGATACCTTTGCAAGTAAGATCTTTCCTTTATTGTTTTAATAAGTGGAAACCTTTCGTGAACTTTGAATTTGAAACTATTGAACCCAGTTAACGTAATTTAATATAAATATGGCCGGTGACGAACAAAATAAATCTGAGAAGGAAGAATTTGAGAGATCAAACAAAAAACGAAGCGTTGCTCGTCAGCTAACTACAAAACTCCTTTCGAAAATTGAATTGATTTATAATGATGAAAATTTTGACAAAATCGAGAAACGCGAAGAGGTGAGCTGTCTACTTGATCAATTACGTGAAAAAAGGTCAACACTTAAGGACTTGGACAACAAAATCGAAACTTTTGTTTCCGCTGATGACTTTGAAAAGGAAATTGTTTCCGCAGAGGAATATTCCGAAAAAATTGTGAGATGGGAAGGGAAAATAGGACGGTTTCTCAAACTTGAAAATGAAACCAGAACTTTTGATAGTTCGACTTTGAACGCAAACGGAAGTGTTTCGATGCAAAATGACAGACCTGATACTTTAAATTACGATGAAAATTCAAGTAATTTATCCATGCGAATGTCCTTGCCTAAGCTCGCATTACCTAGATTTTTTGGCGATACATGTCAATGGTTGGAATATTGGGGCCAATTTGAAGACGCGATACATAAAAACAAATCTTTAACAAATGTAGAACGGTTTCACTATCTTAAGTGTTCGTTAGGCGGTTCGGCATTGAATGCTATAAAAGGTCTTGCGTTAACAGAACAAAATTATGAGAAGTGTATTCAATTGTTAAAGTCGAGGTTTGGGCGACATGATATAATAATTAATAGTCATATGACCAAACTTTTGAATTTAGAACCAATTCGAAATTCTTCGAACATAAAGGCACTTCGAATGTTGTATGATCAGTTAGAGGTAAACATTAGGTCTTTAGAAAGTTTAAATGTGGTTGCGGGGAGTTATGGTCAACTCTTGTGTCCAATTGTCATGAAGTTGTTGCCTAATGATTTGAGTTTAGAATATAATAGGGTAAGGAAATCAAAATCTGAATTTAGCATTCTTGAATTAATGGAGTTTTTCAAATCAGAATTAGAGACAAGAGAATGTCAAAATCTTTTGGACCATGCTAATGTGCGAAACGATAGTTACACAAGGGGTAGAGGGTATGATAATAATAGAGATAATAAAAGATTTGTAAAAAATGAAGTTTCCTTTGCTACTTGTGCTAAAAGAAATACTTGTTTGTTCTGTGATAAATTCCATCCTTCTTTAAATTGTAAAACACTTTCTGCTATCGAAAAAAGATCAAAATTAAAGAGGGAGGGAAGATGTTATCGATGTTTTGAAAAGGGTTCTCATTTAAGTTCTAGTTGCAAGGAACAAATTCCTCCTTGCAAAACGTGTAAAAGTGTGGCCCACAATGAATTGTTTTGTCTTGAAAAGAAAAATATTTCGACTGAGGTCGAAACCCCTCAAAATTCTGAATCAATTATTTCAAGTGTAACACATTCAGGAAAAGAGGGAAGTGATTCCATTTTGCCCACGTGTGCAGTAAGAGTTCGTAATCCCGGTCAAGGTTCAAGGTCAAAAATTGTTTCTGTTCTATTTGATTCTGCTAGCTCATGCAGTTTCGTGACTAAGGATATTGCAAGTGAATTAAATTTAGTGGTTATTCGTAAGGAAATTTTAGATATATGCACTTTTGGAAATGCTCCAACAAAAACTGCTTTTGACGTGGCAACTATTTTAATATGTCATATTAATGATCCTAGTCGTTTGGCAAAAATTGAGGTTTTCATTACGAACAAAATTTCTCATGCTAAAATAGGAATTCCAAAAAATGATATTCAGCAGATGTTGGCGAATGCTTCAATTCCTGCAAATGAGATCGCTTTGGTAGAGGGGAAAAGAAAAATTGATATTTTGTTGGGATGTGACGTAATGTGGAGGTTTCAAACAGGGAATAGGATTGAATTAGAAAGAGGTCTTTACTGTATTGAGACGTTATTCGGATTCTTTGTAAGTGGAACGGCGAGATCGAGTAATAATTTGAAATCATTTGTTAATCTTTGCGTGTTGGGCAAAAAATGAGATTGAAGGAGATTGTAAAGCACAAATCTTGAATGAAAGGGAATCAGATGAGAATTTAAATCTTGAACTTAAGAAATTATGGGAATTAGATAACTTGTTTATTTCTAATGAAAGCGAGAGTAGCCTTTTGAATTGTGAAATAGAAGTTCTAAGGGATTTTGAAAATAATTTGAAGTATGAAAATGGGCGCTACGAAGTAAATTTACCATTTAAAAGGGAAGTGGATTTACCCGACAATCTTGAGGTTTCTAAAGGGAGATTGACTAGCTTGGTATCACGTTTTAACAGGGATCCAGCTTTGTATGAAACTTACAAGTCAGTATTTGAAGAACAGTTGAGGTCCGGTGTAATTGAAGAGGTCGATATAACCAAGGATGATTCAATGGGCCGTATCTATTACGCACCCCACCATCCGGTTATAAGAGAACAAAAGGAGAGCAATCGTACACGATTAAGGATTGTGTTTGATATGTCTTCGAAAGAAAAAGGGTGTCTTTCATTAAATGACAATCTCCATTCTGGGCCAAATTTAAATCCTAATTTATTGACACTTTTACTGAAATTTAGGATGAATAGAATAGGCTTAATAGCGGACATAGAGAAGGCTTTCTTGCGTGTAGGTCTTAACGAAACGGATCGAAATTGTCAGCGTTTTATTTGGATTGATAAAATGCCGCCCACCGAAATTAAGGTCTACCGAAACACTACCGTTTCGTTCGGAGTTAAATCGTCTCCATTTCTTTTGGCTGCCACTATTAAGCATCACATTAAGAAATTTGAAATTTCCCATCCGTCAACCTACAAGGCGTTAAATGATTGTCTTTACGTCGACGATTTTATAATCAGCTTGAACGACATGAATGAAGCTATTGAAACATGTGAAAATGCTAAAACCATTCTTGCTTCTGCCAATATGAACTTACGTGAATGGAGAACTAATTCCACTGAACTCTCTGCTATTTGGCAAAACAATAACTTTGAAAAGAAACCCAAGGATAATCTAATTGCAATTAAGGTACTCGGCATCATATGGGACACGGTTACCGATGAACTCAAGTACGACTTGGATTCCGTTCTTCTTGCCCTAGAAAGGGATAAATGTACTAAAAGAAGCATTTTGCAGATGTCTTGCAAGTTGTTCGACCCAATGGGTTTGATAGCTGCATTCACCATCAGAGCAAAGATCCTGCTCCAAGAGACATGGCAAAGAGGTTTAACCTGGGATGAAGAACTGCCAAAGGATTTGAAAGAAAAATGGAAGAAATGGAATTTGGAAATTGCAAAACTTTCGAATTTGTCTATTTCACGGTCATATTTCTCCAAATTTCCATACCTTGACTCTGGATACGAAATACACGTGTTTTGTGACGCGAGTGAAGCTGCCTACGGTTGCGTTGCATACATCCGCTATCCTGCTGCAGACAGTTTTATAGTAAGTTTCATCACTGCTAAAGCCCGAGTTGCACCCGTTAAGAAAATAACTTTACCGCGGCTTGAGCTTTCAGCAGCCACCATTGGCGCAAGAGTTCTCAACTCTTTGAAGGAAATATTCAAGATTGGAACCAACTACACCCTGTGGAGCGACTCTACCGTTGCCTTACACTGGATAAAGGGTAATGCCAAGAATTGGAAACCTTACGTCAGCAATAGAGTGAATGAAATCCAAGGACTAACTGAACCAAGTAACTGGAGACATTGCAGAGGGAACGACAACCCAGCTGATCTACTTACAAGAGGTTGTTCGGCAGATGATCTTATAAGTGATACCACGAACTGGTGGAAGGCGAATTCCTGGTTAGGTCTGCCCGAATCGCAATGGATCAAAGGGTGTTCGATGGAGATGAGCAACAGTTCCAGAGAGCCGAAAGTGATCGTTGAAACAAGATCTAAGGCAGTGAATGTGAGCCTCGTCTCAAGTGAACATCAGCAAGCAAATTCTATTGATGAAATCCTTAACAAGTATTCTTCTTGGAACAAGTTACAGAGAGTTGTCGCATGGTGTCTTCGATTCATAGAAAATTGCAAGGTTGCTCAGAAAAGGAAAACCTTTCTAACAACCGAAGAGATACAAAATGCCTCAAGGGTGATTGTGAAGAGGATTCAGTTGGCAGCGTTTAAGGAAGATATTGATCTCCTGCAGAAAGGGAAATCATTGAAGACTAGCAGCAACATTTTACCACTAGCTCCGTTCTTGGATTCGTCGGGGGTACTTCGAGTCGGTGGTCGACTGCGGCACTCAAGTTTGTCCGACTCCAGAAAGCATCCCATTCTTCTGCCTAAGAATCATCATGTGTGCACAATAATCGTGAAGCACTACCACGAAATGAACCTACATGGTGGAATACAACTGACATCTTCAGCCCTCATGCAGAGGTTCTGGATCATCAACGTCAAGAAACTAGTGCGGAACGTGATATTCAGGTGTATGAAGTGTTACAAACAAAGAGCCAGCACTGAGACACAGTTTATGTCTGATTTACCATCTTCAAGAATCACACCATCAAGAGTATTTTCGAGTGTAGGTACTGACTTTGCTGGACCTTTTCTCGTGACACCAAGAAGAGGACGAGGCGTTAAGTCTAGTAAAAGCTATGTTTGCATCTTCGTCTGCTTCGTTACGAAGGCTGTGCATCTGGAAGTTGTTAGTGATCTTTCTTCTGAAGCATTCCTGGCATGCTTAAGAAGGTTTACAGCTCGCCGAGGCGAACCAGCACAGATTTGGAGCGACTGCGGCACGAACTACGTAGGCGCTGAAAGAGAATTGAGAAGGTTTGTTTCCTCTTTCTCATCCAACGAAGAACTCCAAAACCATCTTTTGAAAGAAAACATAGTGTGGCGTTTCAACCCTCCTGGAGGACCTCACCACGGAGGACTGTGGGAAACTACGGTTAGATCCATGAAACTACATCTGAAGAAAACTGTAGGTGATCAGGTGCTAACTATCGAAGAATTCATGACTCTGATCACACAAGTGGAGGCGTGCCTCAACTCGCGCCCCCTCACTCCTATGTCTACAGACACTGAAGATTTGCAGCCTTTGACTCCAGGGCACTTTCTGATTGGTGCTCCACTAACTGCTTTACCTGAAAATGATTTGGTCGACGAGAAAATTCCCATTTTGCGACGCTGGAAACTCACTCAGCAACTAGTGCAACGATTTTGGAAGCGTTGGTCTAATGAATATTTAAGTAGTCTTCAACAGCGTAGGAAGTGGACCAAATCTAACCCTAATATCGAGATTGGTCAGTTGGTACTCGTGAAGGAAGACAATCTTCCACCCCTGCGTTGGAAGTTAGGTAGAGTGACTGAACTGCTTCCAGGAAGGGACAACAGAATTAGAGTTGTAAAACTTAAAACTGCAACTGGTGAATTGATTCGACCAATTGTAAAAATTTCTAAATTGCCCATTTATGAGTGAATGTTCATAATACTGTGCTAATAATTAAGTTTAGTTCATTTTGGTACCTTTGTTATATGGTGTTCTTAAAGCAGTAATATCTCAAATTATTTCATGCAAAATTTAACTTGTTTAATCTACATTCTTCTTAAAAATTTCCTGTTCTGAATCAATTATAAATTCATGAATGTGAAATGTTATTGCTAAAGTGTTTATTGATATCCTTGTATATTTAAGTAATCTTAGCGATTATTATTTTGAATTTTATAGTATATGTAATTTACATTGTCTGTTAAAGTCTAGTTCTCTTCCTCATTAGCATTTTGAAATATTGTATTGTTATTTTAAAGTTAAGAACCCTAATGGGTTCATGGGGGGGAGGATGGTGAATCATGATTGTGTATAGTCCTCTACCGATAGATGGCGTTAGAGGTACCGCATGCTTGAATATTCAAATGTAACCATTTTCCTGTTATTAAAATTAGATGTTGGAAGATCACTCAACATGGCGTGTCGTTTTTATTGACTTCACGAACAAACAGTTTATTTCCGCTCTTTTCTTATTGAAATTTCGATCATTCCTAATATTGATACAAATCTGCATTACAATTTTATTCGACTTGCTTGCAAGTCTCGCAACGGCGGAACCTACATAACTTCTTATGCTTCCCCAAACTTCTTATGTCATGACCACTTTTACTACAAATTGCTAACCTCTATCACCAGCATTTACAGTGGTGCATGGTGATTATTTTCGCTGAGGATAATGATGACGTAAGGACTGCTATTGCGGAGATTAGCGCTATTACAGCGAATGCAATCTTCGAGATTTACGTTGTTGTGATGTTCATTTTCGGCGAGTATCACGCTGATATAATAGCCACTATTCTGAAAGTTTGCATCTCTATAATTGTCGCTATCCCCAAAATTTACGTGGTTGTGATAGTGAATTTCGTAGAATGTTACGCCAATATAATCGCCTCTATTACGGAAATTTCCATCGATATATTGAGATTGTTGCTTTAATATGATTGCCGAGATTTGCGCCGGTATGGTGCCCATTATCACCGAGATTTAAGTTGGAGTAGTGGCAATTTTCATCTAGGTTTAAGCCATTTTAAAACAACTATTGCCGAGATTTGCAATTCTGTTGATGTGATAGCAGCTATGTTGGTGATGATTAGGGATGGGTCCTTGAATTTTTTTGGGATGAGACTTGAAATCCATGAAGTATGCTTTTTTAGCTACTATTTTTTATCAAAAGGTTATTAAATATAATTCTTCTCATACTTTTTTTGGATGAATGTTGCATCTCGGTAATGAACAGGTTGTAAATATGTTTTAATACCTAATTTTAGATTTCTGATGGCCTTCATAATGTGTTAAACTTATTTCTTAATTAAACTTTTGATGTAAATGATTTAATAATTTAATACTCTTTTTCTTTGTTGTTACTTACTGAAGAAAAAGTAATTAAGTTATTAATTATTACTGTGCAATTTTTTCATCATGTAGTATTTTTTGATAATTTACTTCTTAAAACATATTTCACTTATATAGTAGGATGCAATTTTTTTGCTCGCATACGATTTCAGTCTTTTGGGTCTTCAGCCACTCACATCCCTGGTACTTTGGACAATCAATGTTTATGTATATCAAATAACTGCAACTCAATCTTAATTTCAAAGAAACCAAAAATTTTTGGCAAAATTATTTATCTGCAAGTTCTCAAAAATCTTCTGGAAAAGTCAAAGATTTTTTATTTGTTATTTGAATGAAAACTCTGTTTGTGAATATGCAGGTGTTAAAAGAAGTTTCTCATTTCAGGCTGGTCTGGTGCCGGACTGGGTTCCAACGAGCAAGGCATACAGGACCCAGTGGATGCTGGGGATGTGAGAGATCGTCAAGACATGTACAAAGGAATCGGTGTCAATCTCAATGATCCTTATGAGAACTTTCGCAAAAGCAAGGGGCAAGCATTCATTAATCGCATGAAGGCACGAGCGGAAGAGTTGGGGAAGAATTGATAGATTTTTATTGATGACATATTGTAATAAAATTAGATTCATCTTTTGTCAAGACCTTGTGCTGATTCATATTTTTCCATCACAAATGGTCAGGCTTATTTCCATCTTGTATAATCCTACATTTACAATAAAAGTTATAATTTTTTTTTAATGTATGGATATTTATTTGGGCATTATGTTGTGATGTGATTTGAAAAACTAATAGTATGAATTAATCAATTATTTTATTAATTTCAGTCTTTCCCATGTACATTTACAGATTGATATTTACATACAATATTTACAAGCTAATTTCCCCTCATGCATTAAAAGTAATATATATGTAAATTTTATGGTCTTTTAATAAAATGAATAAAAGTTTTTTTAAACTTGATGATATTAAGTTATGCACAAGTCAAAAATTTAGGAGATTCTCTGTAGTTAAATAACGTTTTCATACATTGATATAAATGAATAAAATAAAAAGATAGTATTTAATATAATAATGATGCGAGAATATATGAAACATGCTATAACATTTACATGCAAATATACAATTTTATATCTACAATTTTTTTTACATAAATCTGAAACAAAAAATGTATTCAAACCTAATGTTATCAAAAGGCATCTATAGACATTTATAAATGTTGCTTAAACTCAATGAAAGACAAATACAGTGTTTATGTACATACTTCAGTATCTTTTTTTCAGTATGTTGAAACTACTGCTGATCATTCTACCATAAATTTTATGGATACTAAAATTTCATTATAAATATAATTGTAAACAAAAAGTATATCATATATTGTATATTTACACACACTTGATAATTTGTTTTCCCCAGAGTTTTCACTCTTAAGTATGATAACATAAATTGAAGATGTGATATCTGAACTAAGAAATATTAATTTAAATTTTTTTTTTTTTTGAAGCTTAATCTTTAATTATCTCTTATTTATTTATATGTTTAACAGACAAGTATTTTTATTTTCTTTGAAGCCTGCATGGATTTTTACTATTGTAAGTTTTAGTAGTGAAGAATAAAGACTAATGGTTATCAAATTAGAAATTTATGCAAAGATATAGAAGGTTCTTAAAAACATTGACTGCAGTTACAATACATCCTGTGAACATTAAACCTATCATATACCACATAAAATACCATCAGTCAGTAAAACACTATTC
The DNA here is from genome assembly GCA_963978545.1 of Linyphia triangularis. Taxonomy (NCBI): domain Eukaryota; kingdom Metazoa; phylum Arthropoda; class Arachnida; order Araneae; family Linyphiidae; genus Linyphia; species Linyphia triangularis. The sequence continues at coordinate 58,012,588 of OZ021726.1, forward strand.
TTCCTAGTTGCCTAATGCCTCATAATACTCAGTTAAATAACTAAGCTTACATTATTGAAATTGGGTCGCTAAGTTTTTTTACAAGTGCATCAAAAGGTGGTGTTTAAGACTTATACTATTTTTAAACCAATTTCAAATGGTGTTTGTTCTATTGTCCTAAAATACAAAATATGTTATGTCTGTAAGATATGATTATATGTATGTGTGTTTTGGATGTCCGATTCCCATCAGAAAGATAGTTTTGGGTTTATAAAAAGAAAGTGAATTTCATGTTCGAATTGGATAAACATTGACAGTTTGTTTATTATGATAAACATCCCTTTATCTATTAAAACTTCATTACTCTAACCAATAATGCCAAATGTATTAAATATCTGAACAGTGATTTAATTAGAACTTTAAGAGTTATGAGCACATAAAGGATCATAAGTACAACCAATGATTATTTAAATTAATGTCACAAAACACAAATTACACCGTAGTTTTCCATTTCTTTGTATAGGAAAGTAACTGTTACATTTTAAATGATTGTCACTTTGGAATATCGTGCAAATAATATCCTAATAGCTGGTTTCTCCTCAGACTTTAAGCATATTTCTGGAAGAGTTTGTGACCAACAAAAATGTTTATGACAAGTTACAAGATGATTCTTTCAACTAAATGTCCTTAATATTCAGTAACATGAAGATCTAAATTACTCAAAAATACAAAGAACACTATCACTCATATTAACATAGTTCTACATAATCTGGTGCTAATAAAACTTGAATTATTTTAGATAAGTGTTTAATAGAATCTTTAAATAATGATTAATGGCATTTAATTTAATGAAAATGCATGCCTCTTTTGCCAATTAGGTTAATCTAGCTGCTCATGTTTATTGACGATTTTGAACCAAAACTTTCAACTTTATTAAAAAGTAAAAGGTAAAACAATGTTTTAACTTTGTTTAGCTTTCTTCTAATTTATTCTTTAATTTATTAAGAAAATCAATGTGACTTTACGAAAAAACGCTTCTTTTATAGAGTAAAAGAAAGCAAAATACTCAATGCTTCAAACAGCAAAGAAACCTTCCCTATGTTACTTTCTGAAATGAATCCCATTTGGTTCATCAACATCCAATTATACGCCCCTTTTCAACCACATAGTTTCATGTTGTGACTTCAGTGATGCTCTAAACTTGATATTATAAGGCAGAATCTCTATGGCATTCCCATTGCTAAGTGGTTTCAGGTTAAGTTTTGACTTCAATCTAGAATCAAGGGACTACATTATCGTTCTTTATTAACAGGACTGTTGACGCAAAGTTTAATCTCCAACTTTTTTCCAATGCTGTTATAGAATACAGTTAGCTGTTGGCTTGGTAGTGTTTTTCCCATTACTCCAGACTCATGGCCAATGGATCTGGGTTAAGTATTGACTTAGACTCGAGCCTCTAAAACTACCATAATCGAGATAGAAGGATGAACTCGGAAATCCGATTTCGAACTTCGAAAAGGTGACAGTGATTAATCCAATATCTATGGTGATGTTCTTAAGTAGGGTCGTTCACAGTAATAAGTCTTCTATGAATATGGTCTGTGAAATGCAAGCAGGGATATTCTATGAGGTTGTAGTAGTCTATGTGGTAGATTTTTAATTATTTTTTTAAGAATGTGTTGTGAAAGAAATGAGTCCTTTTGTCTCACATACTGCATACAGCCCTTTAAAAGTACGCGCTAGGAATGGATAGACTTTATTTCAAACATCAAAGAGGTTCCAGTGTCTTTCTCTTCATTGATAAACTAAGAATTGTACATTGTAGTATCCACGGCAGTGGTTCATATCTGGATTATGGGGTACATATCTTCTATGAGGTGATGGGTTGGGAATATCATTTGCCAAATGGTTTCATATACGGATTGACTTTGAATCGAGTCATTCATAATGATATGTGGTTTGTGCATTAAAATCTATGCTGATCTAAGGATTATGGGTGTCGGCGTTCTATGTTGTGCAGTGTACAACACCCATCACCAAGTTTGTTTCACAATAAATGGTGGAACTTGAACCCAACATCAAGAAATTATCAGTGTGTGACAGGATAGAAGACTTTAAAGTTTGTTAGTAACTCCATCAAACTTTACCTCACAGAGCTGTGCCAGTGATGAATCACGAGTAAGGTTTAAAGGATTGATCTAGGTAGAGAGGAACAAATTTTCTATGCTGATGTTATTTAAGCCAATGGATGTTTTATGGTGATGGATCTTCCACGATGGTAGTCTTGGTGTGATGGGTCTTCTGTGGCGTATATCACAAATCCATCACCAGTGTCCTCCTCCAGATGATGTGTTTAGTTAAACTCAATAAGAGATCCTTCAGAGGTAGGACTCTGAGAACTCGAAGTCTGACCTAGAGCACCTGGAGCTCCTTGCCATGGAGGTTCCGGTGATGAATCCGGAGTCGGATGTCGGGTCGATGGTGATGTTGTCTTTTGGTGCCAGCATTACACCGTCCGTGTACTGGCCCACTGTGATGCGTACCCGGTCTCCACCACCCATGCTCGAGGCCAGTTGCAGGTTGCGGAGGTTGCTGCGTTCTTGCAGAGCCTGGGTTACCTGGCGAATCTGTTCCTCGCGCTTGTGGAAAAAAAAAGAAAATGTTAAAATTTTAAGTATAGTGGCTTGGGAATATCACGAATTTTACAGGGTTTTTTTCTCTTCATTGTGGAGGAAATATTAGGAATTTTTTCAAAATTTACCACAAATAAAAGATATATGTAGGACTTTAACACCGAAACAAAATTTGACATCGACGTAACTTTTCTGTATATATTTTTTATTTTCTGGATAATAATAAAACCTAATTATCGGGTACATCCCACAGGAAATGTTTTTCGATAGTGGATTTTTTTTTTTATTTTTTAATATATATATATCCATCAGGATAACATTCGAGGCATAAATTTATTTTATCTGGAAGATTGAGTGGGACATTTCAGTTCCCAAAAATTTATGAAATGGTTGTCCAGACTTGTTCCCTTGGGTGAACACCAAACTTTAAATGTTAAAGTGAACGCGGAAGTAGATTTAGGAGTAGTGACATGATCAACCTTACACATAACTACAGTTCACAACAATTCAATTGATTGAAAAAAGTTTGAGAAATATTATTAACAATGTCTCTCTATATTTTTTTCAATTTACTTGATTATTTTATGTAAGGCCCCATTGTATGTATGGCTCAAGTACATTGTAATTTAAAGGTTTTTTTTATGATAAACTTGTAATTAAAGGTTGAATTAGGAAGAATTCAGTTGAACTTATACAAACATTTTTCTCCACAAGACTGGTTTGCTTTTAACAAGCATATAATATGACTTGGTAAACGTATCGTTACTTTGAAATTTACTCATATTTAAACTAATCTAAAGAGCTATTTTATAATAAAATCGTGGATCAATGATGTAAAGTTAAAGATATCTAAATTAATATAAACTGAGATTGTTATCTATTTTTAATATCAATTACCCATAGTGTTCGAACTTTATCAGCAAGTTAATTATTTCAATCTTCTTATTCTGCACAATTAACAATAGAATTAATATAATTAAATAATAAATAAAAATAATTAATACCAACCTTTCTACAGTTGACATACAATTCTTCACTTGAAATATTTTAAATTAAACTCAAAATATATTCATACCACATTTTTTTCAGAATAATCTTAGAAAGTATAACAATTGAAACTGCCAAGTAACTGTTTTACAAGAAGGTTAGATTGGACTATCCAACTTTTTAATCATCTTTTAAATAGAATATTAACAATAAATCCTACTTTTTAGTTAATACACAAAGAAATGTAGTCAGGGGAAATTAATACATACATCAATAATTTGACGTCGTAATTCATCGTTTTCCCGCTGTAGCCTTATCTGTCTGTCTTCCTCTTCTCTGCTAGTGATGGTATCAGTTAGCGTTCTTGCATCAATTCTTTCTCGGGGCCGACGTATTAGCTCAATAACCTAGAAATATAACGTTAAATCATCTGTGTTTGGAGAAAAAGTAATTAAAAGTTTTTATCACTAACAGAAAAGTATAATATAAAATTTTTCTATAAAACTAGAATTATTGCTACATTTCTATTGTCCTCCTAAAAAGTGTTAGCACTCAACTGCTTAAACAAACACTGGAACTTCTATTTCAGTAACTTATGTTCTTTTTATGATCTAGAGACTGTTTTATTTTCAATTCTGATACGAGTAAACAGTCAGAAAACAGTTATTGTTATCGTAGATGCAAAAGTGGATTAATGGCGAATAAAATTCTATTTTTTTCTTCAAAATTAATAATTTATGATGGTTTAGAGATCGAAGATTCTTAAAACTTTCAAAAATATGCAGTTACGATACGAGACTAAAAGAATTTAAATGAAATCATGATAAAAATGCAATTTAAAAATAAAATTTCTAAAAAGAATATACATTTAAATACTTTCCATCTACATTTATTTAGAACAATTTTGAATGAAGTATTTTCTTCAAAATACAGTGGAGTATACTACAAACAACTTATGCTCTGCAAAAGAATAATATAACAATAACAACATAGTAATACAAGTATATTAAGTTTGGCATGGCCTACTTTCGAAATGATAGGAGTGGGGAACAACTTATTACATATAATTTCAATCATATGCACACAATAATTTTGAGCTGATTATGTGCAGTCTAAAATTTACAATTTAGTTATTTTAACTTCTTTTTATCAGCATATTCTTCCTGATAATCATTTCAATCTGGAAATACAAACGCTTTTACAGCGACGCGACGGCAATATGTTGGTTTGCTTTCTTTCAAGGACTCCCTCCGTGTAGTAAAACAACTTGTACAGATCTCAGGAAAGCTGAGTGAAGTTACCATTCCCTCGAAACAGAATTGTGTTTAGTTTTAAAATCAAACTAACACTTAATGCAAAATAGTTTGCATATTTGCTTAATGCAATTAATAAGGCACAAAGAAATTTATCATTTAAAACGGAAAGCGAGAAAAAATGCATTGAATTTACTTCCTATAATTAAATTTCTGTTTTTATTTTTGTGATATAGTGTGTTATTGTGATATATGTGCTTCTATGTAATGTACTTCAATAATAATGTAAAAACCACTATTTTTTTTTATCTCAAATTTAACCCAACTTAATTTTTCTGGATGATGAATATTCAATCCACTCCAAGAATCGACATTCTGAATGCTGTATAAGTAGTTTTACCACAGGGTGATCATTATAGCAAAGAAGCCAACTATCATTTAAGCTTAAGCATTCTGCGCGTTGGTATTTAAAAATAGCTATTGGGATTGAAATGATTAAAAAATAAAGTGTAATAAGTAATTACTTAATGAATTCCTTGGAAAAAAACTTAAGGCTCCTTGAAATGTATGTGTTACTTCTTTTCTACCGGATTATTTATTTTAAAATTGATTACAAAAACTCATCCACAAGATGTTTAATCATTAAAATATAAATAGTTATTTTATTTTAATTAATGAAATGGGTTCGAGTTCATTGTTTCAGTGATAATAAACTAAATTACTATTTAACTATATATTTTTTACTTTGAATTTCAAATGATCAATACTGACCTTTGGAATGAAAATAAGAGCCATTGATAGAAACGAGCATACTATGATAGCGAGAGAAACGAAAGCATAGGTAGCATCTGTCTGGCTGTTAATCACCAGTGTTACAGGGGCTGTTATCAAACACAATACCTGAAAGAGTAAAGATTTATAGTAATTTAATTATCTTTAAAATTGGATGGTAAAGTTACAATTTAATTAAAGTTCATACTTTTTTTTTTAATTTTAATATCGTTATTAATTCAAATATTAATCAATTAAAATTAAAAAGGAACAATGTTTTTTATTACTAGAATTTTTTTTTTCTTCCAAAAATTCATTTTAACAGATTTTTAAACTTTGTTCTACAAATTTTAAAATTTATGTTCAAATTTCTAATTTTCTTTGAGTCATAAATGTAAATGTCCTATTTTGATTTTTCAAATTCTAATCACAAGATTCCCTACTAAATATTTATTTTTACTTGAATAAAAGAAGATAGTCCTGAACATTTATAAGTTTAACAAATATTCACAAATCTGAAAACTTACCACCACATTGTAGATACTCATTCCTACCAATCTAGAATCATTGAGATGTTTGATTTTAACACTACGAGTTTCATATGCTAAGAAGATTCCAAATATCAGAAGAAGCCCTTTGTAACCATATATGATACCTGGGAAAGAAATGTTAGTCACATTAATAAAAATTACCAATAAATTATTATAATTTCATATACACGTTTGAAAAAGGAAAACTTTATTTAAAGTGTACGGAGAATATTCAAAAAGATTTTAACAATAGTTGTAATAAGTATAACTACTTTAAAGTGCAAAAGGAGTGTGTGTTAAACCCAAAATTTATATTTAACTTCAATGTAGATTCACTGTTAATTTTACCTTCCAAAATGTTATACTAGTATCTTTATATAGTGCAATAATCAAATTCCCTATAGAATACGCACAAATGATATGGAAAATGGACAAACAAAAAGTACTGTGGCTATTTCATGAAATGACTATTCATTTAGTAAATAAGTGATTTACTACATATATTTTCATCAACTAAAGTTGGTCACTAATATAAAAATATTTTCCAGAATTTCCGACTTTGGCCAGTCACGTCATTTTGCCAATAGTGTGGTTTATGTTAGTTAAAGTTTGGTTTTATACATTCCAGGAACTAATTCACAATTTTATATGTTTTTGTTGGTTCTATCTAAACAATTGCATAGTTAAGGATTTCGCCGTTATGATCTGACTAATTCAACTGACTAAACTTCAGACATTGTAAAACTAGTTACCCAGCCACACGGCGTTGTTCTCCGACTCGCAGTGCTCTAGCTGCGGTTCTATCTTGATGTCCTCTAATTCCTCCGGGTCCTCCAGTGGGAAGACCTCCATCTTTCGACGTAGAGGGTCAATTAGCTGCCATGCAGACAAGATGAGCACGTCGATGATAAGAAGGACACCGATCATGATGTACAGCTTCCAACTATACACACGCTGCAACAACGAGAACGTTGGTATTTGGATTACAGTAGGATTTGTTGCATAATATACTCTATAAAATATGTGTTGGTTAATAATATGGTGAGACATTATCCCCCTCTGCTTATAATATTGTTTTTATAGGTTTCCTGAACACCATTCCAATCTAAAATATACCAATCCACTTTAAAGTACAGGTTGGATATCGGTTAGATTCCTTGTGAAAATTCTATCCGTGTGGCAATGCATCTTGTTCAGATTTCAGGTAGGATAGGTGAGCTAACCATTGTCTTAAAAAGAACTGTTTTTGATACAATTTGTGTAAAATGAGTACTATAGAGAGGAGCAGTTTGCATTTGAATTTTGAAATAAATATGGCCTTTGGAAATTACTATCTGCAATTAAACTCCAGTGAAAATGTACCTATTTTCCAACTAATTGTTAGTAATTGCGCAAGAGCTGAATGTGAAATATATTGCGCCAGAATATCATAAAGACTTCTCTGTTATTGAGTATAATCAAAATTTCAAAGACAAAGTGGGATGTTTTTTTTTTTTTTTTTTTTTTTTTTTTTTTTAATTTTTAAATGAAATTCTGTGTCCTTTATTTGTATCCCTAATAAGAAAAACTGTGAAATTTTATCGGGCAGGTGAATATCTACTAGTGACCAGCCATGCTAAATTAATTTGAAAGCATTGATTGATTTGAAAGTTAAAGCTGGTAATCAAACATGAGTGCCTTTATATATTCTGGTACTGAGCCACACTTTTTATTCATTTTAGAATAAGTTTTTATTTTTTTTACATTACATATTGTGAGGTGACATTTTAATTTCTCATTGAGTATTCATAAAATCATGCAAACTAGCAAATGTGCAACATTGAAAGAGATCGAAATAATTTGTAACCTACTTAAATGAAAAGTAATTGCAATTCATAACACCAAAAGGAAAATAGTAAATTTCTGCAATAAAGATATATTTCTAAATAACTTTTTAACAGCACTCTATTATTAAATTTATTAAAAATATAAATACAAATTATCTAAGTACTTTGAAATAAATGTTTAAATATAATTCATGCAACTCAGTAAAACGAAAGTATATTACTATAATACTTTTTAAATCCTTTAATATAAGCCCCCAGCGTTTTTAATTTCATTGTTAAATTATTATTTCTTCGACGGCCATTTTATTTAATACATTACATTTATATTTTAATGTAAAACATATATTTAATTGATCTCATTTATTTTTTTGATCAAACAATACAAGATGTATAAAAAAAACCTCAATTATTTTAAGATATCAAGAGATCCTTTTGCTTATATTGCTACAAATTTCTGTTAAAATTTTCAATATAAATTTAGTATATGGGTGCTTGTACAGTACGCAAAAAAAAAAAAAAAAAAAGTCCGAACAATGGCTATATCTTGAATTCTAATTTATAAAATAACATAAGTCGAGTTCCGTTATATATCGTGGAAGGATTTTAATAATTGCATAAATAGTTTTTTTTATAAGGAGTCATCTACATATTGAAACTGAATCAAACTTTGAAAAGTTCAATAGCAACCCCTTAATATTATCCCATATTTAGATTATACAATTATACGTCCCGAAAAAGAAGAAAGAAAAGAAAAAAAAAAAAAAAAACCTTGCGAATATTCCGGCTCAATATTTTAGCAAAAATCTAAAAAAAACTCACTTTGAGGGACCGTGAAATAGATTACGTCTTGAAGCAAGCCAAAGTTCGATTCTTCCCTGCTTTAAAGATATCCGCCCTGAAGAACTGCCAAAGCATTTGTGCTCGTAACTGACGTGTTTTTCAACATAATGAACTTAAATTTGGTATTTAGGGTAAACAAATTATTCTAAATCGAATGAAAACATAGAAAATAGGGGTTCGCATTGAAATTTTTAAAGATGGAGTTAAATTTACTTAGTAAACATCTCCTAAGAAGAAACAAATTTGAACCAGACTTGTAGAAAATTTTAAACAAAATATTTTGCAAACCGCAAGATTTTACGATGATTAGAATAAAAAATATAGTCATCGTTCGAATTTTTTTTTTTTTTTTTGCGTACTATACCTTGCTATATCCAATACCTCCTTTACTGGTAAAGGAGGTATTACCCAGGCGCGGATTTAGGGGGGGTGCGGGGGGTGCGACCGCACCCCCCATGATGTATCTCGTCAAAATTATTTTTAAATGGCAGTTTCCTCCAAATTCAAAGTAAAAAAAAATTAAAAAAATTGAAATTTCTTTAATATTTGTAAGATCTATTTTTTACTTAATATCAATATCGATGGATTTAGAGGGGGTAAACAAAATTAAGCTTTTTCTGACATTTTTCATGCCTCATTAATACAGATTTTTAAGCCACCTAACCGAGCTCCTTATTTCACAACCCGTAGAAGGAATAGGCTTGAGAGGGGACGAGTAGATCGGGATTGTGATGACAAGCAATGTACTGGTCAACGAATCTTTACCCCTTGTGTGATTCTCAAATTAAAAAATTTCTCACAATACCATTAAAAAATTTCTCAATTTCAGCACGATTTTCTTATTTGTGAGTAGGAGACGGGACCAATAACTGGCAAGTTTTTGATTGCAATTAGCATTCTGCAGGTATACCCCTTGTCTTCTTGATCAGAGGGCAATTAATCATAAAGGTTTAATATCGGGGTGCCATCGCACCCCCAAAACTTCATTCTACGTACAAAAAAATCATGCACTAAAATAACTTTAGAAAAAAAATAAAAGAAGAAAAAAAAACTTTAATTATAATTGGAAAATAAAATGCCTAATTCATAATTAAGAAAAAGCTTTGATAAAATCAGTACAATAGCATTATTGCAATTCTACAGAGTGTTGTAAGAACTTACAGTTCCGATGAAGAAGCTATCGCTAAATTATGACCAAGAAAAGTTTACCTTCGTTCTCTCCAAAAGATCAACAAAAACGACCCCTTCTTTCTTGACCTTGAATTTGAAACTAAGGACACAAAGCAATAAAACTTGTGGGGCATACTGTCCCCTCCCTTGCACGTGACATTGCACCATTGTGATATGAGTTGCAAATTACTAAAATGCCTCTACTCTGGGGTGGAAGGGACAAGCGAATGGCAATGGAATGGTCATTCTTGCTTGAATTGGAGTGTGCGTGCGATGTCAAGACTGTTTGTTTCTTCAATTGGTATGGCAGTGCAAGATAATTGATAATAATATATAAGCATGATAAGATTTTTTAAAAGTTACTATTTATTTTACAAAATATAATATATCATTAACAATTTGTTTTAGTTTAGACGTTTGCTTTTTTTTCTAAATATGTTTGAATATTTCATTTTTTACCGAATGATCAGAAACACTCATATTTGGCATTTTATGCAATTATCAACGTAACTCTCAATTCAATACCATCAGTATATGAATAGATTATAATAAAATATTTAATTCTTATAAAAATAAACTGATTTTACTGGATAACCCATTGTATCTGCACCCTTTCATATGCAAAATCATAAAAGCCCTTTGATAATGTCAAACAAAATTGCTTTCGTAAATTATAAAATGTAATTTATCCTTAACAGTATATAGTGAGTCCTAAATAGCTTTTAACTTCTTTTCAAAATATTCAGGATCATAGCCAAACACGTTTTTAAATATTGCTATGCTCCAATCTCACACCTCGCGAAAAGTCACCGGATCGAGCAATATTTGGCTCTCTGTAGTCTGTTTTCAAATTGAGTAAACACTTTTAAAAAATTTGACTAGTAATCTCGCGTCGATTGTTGAGCTACTTCCTGATAGTTTTCTGAGGTTTCTCTTATTTAAGATGAAGTCCATATTTCCCTTGAAAGACCATCTGGTAGATGTTCTCTGCTTGATAAACAAACTAATCAAATCTAACGTTGTTCCGGTGCAATGCCTGGAAATATCCGATACAGCGACATTTATTGCTACTAGAAGAATATCAAGTAATTTAACATATAATTTCAAAACTGGTCAGCTTAGATTGCAAATTTGTAAATATTGCGCATTCGCAGCTTTTGAGTTTTTATTTGCTCTGTTAAATAAAAGCCAAAATTGTTTTGTAAGAGTTGATTATTTAAGTATAAATTACTGAAATATTAGGAACAATACCGATGACTTACAAATAATTTAAATCATTTAATGTTAACAACTTTTTAAAATTTTTTTTTTTTTATTCTAATTTTAAATGTGTTTTTGTGTGTGTGACTCAAACTTGATGGTAATATGACTACTAATATATCTAATATGAGACTAACCGATTAGAGATGCTACTTGTGATGAAAAAGAAGGTCCTATGGTTATATGAAAATTATTATTATTACAATTTCACCTGATGTAACTAATTTAGTTTGGAATTTTATTTGAATAAAACGCAGAGAGTTAAACAAACTAATTTTCAGATAATGTTAAGTTTATTGTTTGAAAAACCTGCTGCTTTTTTTTTTTTTTTTTTTTTTTTAAATATGAGGATTTGTGTATTGATGGGCTTTGAGTACATTTTCCTAATTTAAGTTCTTTTTAAATCATATTTATAAGAGAAAATATACAGTTATGTTAAACCAATCTCAAAATTTATATTAAAGTACAGGTTGGGTACAATTAAAATCCATCTTTTTAGAGAATTTTTGCAACTAAAGGAAAATATAAAACTTTAAGATGAAAAGGGCTTATATGGCTCTTCGCTTTACATGCTATTCCTTATAAATGAAATAATAAATCAAAATGAATTCAACCCAATGAAGTTTTAAATATATTGTTGTTCTTGAAGCGTAATTAGCAAAAATCCGAACAGTTATTTCTTAAAGTTTTCATTTCAAAAATTTTATGATAATGTTTAAACAGCATTTCCAGATTTTCCCAGCAGTACTAATACAAAATTTCAAAAAGATTTACTAATTTCTACAGACTTCAGATTGATCTAAATAACACCAGTTTAATTGTGGCTTGATTGCACCTTAAAAACTTTCGAAGCTGTCAGAAATAAAGCAAACGTACCGTTTGGTATTATAGTCCTCTAACCAAATTAGAATTATATTAAAGTTTTAAAAGAAATTTATACTGGATTAATACAGAAAATCTTTATAGATTTTTATACTAATATTGTTGAGGCGCATTTAACCAATAAAAAGAAAAGAAAGTTTACATAATAAATAAAAAAAATCTTGGAAGAGCCATAGTAAAAACTATCTTATATTTGAAGATAATTTTTTTTTATTAAAAAAACTGTACTCACACTCACCTTGTCTCTTTTTTTACTATAAAGTTCGAATATATGTTAATGTAGTTAGAGTAGTCTTAGTGCATCAATATATAGTGTTAATGTGACTAAACTTTGGTAATATAAATATATATTTTTTAATTTTACTTCTTATTTTACAAAATGTAATTTTTCATTAACAATATTTGTTTAGACATTTGTTTTTTTTCCAATATTTTTTTAAATATTTCATTTTTGTCCGAATGATCCGAAGAAGGGACTTACTGTACACATTGATATTCGATATTTTATGCAATTATCAGCATAATATTTGAATATATTATAATAAAATATTTCATTCTTATAAAAATAAACTGTTTTTACAGGAATAAGCATTGTATAAGCACGCTCTCATATGCAAAATCATAAATACCCTTTGACAATGTCAAACAAAATTACTTTCTTAAATTATAAAAAAGTTATTTATCCTTAACATTTTAAAGTGAGTTCTATGTTGTAATTATACTTCTTTTCAAAATATTGAGAATCATAGCCAAACACGTTTTTACTTACCTATCAATTACTTTCAATTACCTATATGTTTACATAGGGTAATGAAAATGTATAGCATTCAGAAAAAAAATCTATTTTTCTTTCATTTCCCCAGGTTTTGAAACATCCCGATTTCAAAAAAGTGGTCTAGATAAAATGTCTATGCGTACATGGTCAGCATAGCTCCTAAACGAATTGACGTACGATATTCAAATTTGGTGTTCGGGTTAGTGATAGCCATGGGACCTACGATTAAGTTTGAGCATTCACATAAGGGTGAAATCATGAATCTAATGCCTCTTAAGGTGTTTTAATCGCCCCCACCTCCGAATTTCCAGTAGAAATCTGATAAAAGCGTAAAAGGTTGAAAAATGAGTGTCTTTAACGCAAAGCTCTCTGCCCTTGTGCATCGCCCATCAACGATTGATATCTTTCTGCTTTTCGTTCAAGAAAGGACAGTGTAATGTCTATTGAATATCATCACCAATTTCGTCGGTTATGCGTTTTTTTTATTATTATTACTTTTTTTTTCTTGTCCCACGTAAAAATTATTGCCAAAAATATCGCCAAACTCTCCATTTTCATTTAAATGAAGGAAAATTTGGAAACAGTAAATAATACCATATCAAATTTGAATGCAGTGACCAATATTATAGTGTGTAGTCTCAAGTTTATGTAACTTATATTTTAATTTACTAATGTGATGTCAAACAAAGTTGAAAAGCATTGTTTAACTTTGGAAATTATTAAAACCTTATGAATATAGAGTTTTACGTACCTGCAATGTTGTCTAAAGTTGTTAAAAGATCTATCGCCTTTTTCTGCATCAATTGATTTATGATGTTGAATGTATTGGTAAATTAACTTGTATAAAAAAGTTCAATTTTCAGGATTGCTGAGCTTTTTTTACACTTCACCTAATCTGCATGAGATATTTTTTTGTTCTCTTAAATATTTTTTATTAAATATTTAAAATTTAATTTTTTATTACATTTTCGAGGTAATGTGTTACATGGGGTGCAAACGAGGTTTGTCAAACCCTCTAATTTTTATGTTTCATTGAACCCTAGTAGTATCATACTAATTGATGATACCCCTCCCCCCTCTCTTCCCCAAGTTGACAAACTATCACCGCCACTGTAAACACTCACGTTCATAATCGCACCCCCCTTGATTGACCTCTAAATCCGCCCCTGGTATTACCATATTTAAATGATAGGCAAATATAAGCTGTTACCTTGCTATCTGACTTCACCTTAGTTGTTAGTCTATGAACTCTCCAAATTTTTGAGAACATGGCTCCATAAGATAGAGTGAAACCCACTGTCAAGAGCCAAGCTCGAATCTGTGAAGAAAAAATTTATTCCAGCAAACTGTAAAACGTATAATATATAGAACTGTTATATGAAGTAATGCAATGTAAATAAAACCCTTCCCTTACATACAACCAATTTTTTTTTATAGTAACAACTTATTTGAATGTAATAGAGTACTTAAATTTTTAGTAAAAGGATTGCATATATATAGTAGATAAAAAAAATTCTGAAAAGTTGAAATATCCAAGATATGACCAAAAAATTTATGTCATGTAAGATTGAAATTCATTTCTAATTGATCCTAGTTTAACTTTTCTGAGCTATGTGACTGAGAAACATGTATTGACTGGAAAGAAAAGCAGATGTTTTTAAACTTAATCTTCAAAGAGGCCTATAGTTAAATAAAATAATTTCTCTTGCAGACAAAAAGCCCTACAACAATTTAGACTGTTATTATGCATTCTTCATTGCCAAGCGTGCCCTTCACTATCATTAGTAAACATTATATTAAAAGGGATATAACATAATAATACCGCAAATATAAAAAAATTAAGAGACAGTAGTTTTGTAAAACCTCTTTGTAATGTTTAAAAGTAGGGATTTTTTTTTTGTAAGAGTAGAAGTGGCAAGGCGTTTTATTGGGAGTAAGCAAAATTACTCAACATTTAGGTATTGCATTTAAAACTTTGGGGCTATAAAGCTATAGTCATGATCTATTTGTCCTTCTATAGGAGAGAAACGGTTGACCATACCTGGCACAAATGGCTGAAGTTTGTTTCACCGACGAACTGGCCATCGAGGCCGAGAAGGCATGCGCACAGAAGACAGCACACGATGCCAATCAACATGATGTTGTTACACATAGGATGAGAAAGTGCAATATACCTGCAACGGAACGAATGCAGTTAAGAGAAATTCAGTGAAAATTTATGTCATGTAAAAACAGGCTTTCATAGCTTAACTGATTGGTAAATATTTGTAGTTCAAAGCAGATGCGGATAAAGAATGGTTTTTTTTATGGAAGGAGTTATAAATCAGAAATTAAACTATATTTTAGAATTTTACGCGTTTTTTATTTAATTTCATAAATATTTTTGTATCTTGAACAGTTAATTTGGTTAAATTACTATTTTTAATTATGCAATTAGTAGTAACTAACTATCAACATAATTCCTTATTATTTTCATAATTCCAAGCGGCATGATTGATTACAAACATAAAGCATATTTTTAATTTTCTTGGAATAATTTTAAAACTTTGTTTCTCCAAAACTAAAACAATTTTTTAAATATTACTCATGCGATCTAATAAGCCTAAAAATATGCATGTCTGTAAATAAAATAAAGAAGTCATTGTTTCACTAGTTACCTCCAAGTATGGCAAAACTCTTAGATTTTACAACTCTATTGCTTCAATCTTCCTCTATTTTAACAATTTATTTGGAAGACTCAATTGGAAGTATCAAAGTTGAAAATGTGTCTTCTAGAGTAAGTACAAACGGTTTTTTGAAGAAACTGTCATTTTATTTACAAAATAATCATGTTGTATAAAGCTTAAGTGAAAAGAAAACAAAGATGGATATTCTAGAGGGAAACAATCACCTTAATCCCCCCCCCCCCCCTCTCCAACCCATCAGCCTGAACCTGCCTCAAAAGTACAAATATAGTTGACTTGTAACGATAACAGAGGGATCCTCGCATGTAACATAATTTTTTCTTGATAATATGCGTATTTAATTCATTGAATTTTATTTTTATGGTATTGACCTTTAAGTGACAAAAAATAATAATAATAATAATAATTGTGTGTGTGACGAATAATAAAACTTAAAAAATGTATTTTTAAAAACTTGGAGTTAAAACCTTTCAATTAAAACAGGATAAGTTAATTAGCACAAATCAAATATCCAAATTAAAAACTCTTCTAGTGTTAGCTTGTACTCATTCCGAAGGTCTGCTTAGATGGAGAAATCTTCAAAAAATGAGTTAACTATACTAATCTAGTGTTCCTTTAACCATCGAAATATGTCCCTATGTCTTTGGAGCTTTTTCTAGAAAGCAAGTGCGTTTCCAATTTGTAAGACTGGACCATAAATTGATTCCGTTGTATTTATTTTTTTAATGGACTTACCTTGAATGTCTAAATATCGTGTTGAAGATGAGAAGTACAAGCGCCCATATGATGCCCATACTGGATACGGTGGTCATGCTAATAAAGAGGCTAAGAGTGACCGTTCGCAATACTTTCTTGATGATGGTGCGATCCTGGGGTGGTCTGCCATCTTTAAAAGAAGAAGACAAATTGCCATTAAAGTCTAAATTAATAAATCGTTTACTTGGTTGGTCAATTTTTTATTAATTTTATTTTAGATTTTAGAAATAAGGATTTCATTTTTTCAAATTCATTTAAAAATCAACTTCAATGGATCTATAAAGAAAGAGACAAATTATTTTAGAAAAACTAATTACATTACTAGCTACAATATTAATTAAATAAAAGTACAGTATTGTTACGAATTTTTGTATATTTGTAAATATTTCGTAGTGCTAATTTTGTAAATAGATAAATTTCTGTACATTTCGCATAAGGCAATGCAATGGTTTGTTTCCCTGCAGTGAGGATATCAACGCTTGATAACGAGTTTTACAGAGGTAACTCTGGGAAGCGAGTTTCAAGGGGCAGGGCATTTAACATTATGGTAATGGGAATCTCGCCAAATTGGCGAGATAGAGCCAAGTTGGCGATGGTTTTGGCGACTAATTTTTGTCGCCAAATTTGGCGAGAAATCGCCAAATGTCGCCAAACTTGGCGACCATTTGGCGACATTTTCGGTACATGTATCCCATGTATGTACATGTATAGGTATTTTCGACTACTATCCGGAAGGTTCTCCAGACATCCATCTCTAGAAGGTTCGTGAAGATTCGCAGCCTCCCCTATATAAGGACGGCTGTGAGTGTAGTTAGTTGTTGTTGACTGATTTTGAGTCACGGAGCTAGTTGTTAGCTGAGTCCGGATTTTGAGTGACTGAATTAGTTGACTAGTGAGTCGACTGTAGTTAGTTAGTTGATTTTGAATCACTGAGTGAGTTGTCTCTCAACGTTCATTGCGAGAGCTGTATTCCTGACTTGAGTTAGTTCTTGGATTTTGAGTCACTGAATTAGTTGACTGGATATACTGAGCGAACTGTATTGCATTGTCTTTTGCGGCGATTTAGCAGTTGTTGTCAAGTTTTTAACTACTGTTTTGTGCTCTATTGAGGTGAAAAGAGCTGTATTGTGTCTACTAGAACGAGAAGTTCTGGAGCTGTAAGAGAATTGTGAAGATTTATTTTGGAATAAATTTCTGCAAGTTTTGATCTGCTTTGGCGTCAAATCTTTCGAACCCGTACAACGCAACAGTATTAATAAAGTAAAAGTAAAGTTTTTTTTATTTTTTTTATTATTATTATTATTTAAGTGCTTGATTTCGTTGTGTTCTCCAAGTCGATTTAACCAAGCGTATCCACTATCAATTAAAGTTAAATTTAAAAGAGATACAAGAATTGCAACAAAATCACGTGTACAGTGAAGAAAAGTATGCAGAATAAGTAAATATAACCGAAGTGCTTAGGAGGAACTTTTTGTGGTGGTTATTTTCCTATGAAACATCGTTGGCTACAAGATTTCAATTCCAAATAAAAGAGAAAATGCCTTTTCTTTTTATGACTTATTACATTCATTTCCACGGCCACGATTCAAGAAAGTAAAATAACATTCGACATAAAAATAGCAAGTAATGTGTCAATTACCTGCCCATTTTTCTTTTTTTAACCAAGTTAATCCATCCGATTGTGTATCGTAGTAGCCAAGCAAGGTATAGTTGCCATCTATAGAAAACTATTTATTACACAATTTACTTAATAATACAGAAAAATTGTTACAAGGAATTATCAAACTTAGAAAAGAAATTAAATTAACATATATTTTCTATATTTCAATTTTTATTACGCAAAAAATATGAATTTTAAACGAAAAAATCCATCACTTTAAGGAGGCCCAATATCCCTTATATCCATAATCTTAAATTGCCTATTTCTAATGTCCTTTGCACCGTTTCTTGAAAAACTCTTAACAAATGAGTTTGGAATTTTTATGCAGGTTAAATGGATCTCATACAAAATTATTAAGTTAAAGGCTGGTAAAAAAAAAATATTAACAGAATTTTTCAAAACAATTTTAACCAATACTCAAGTTTCCTTTTGAAAGAAAACCCCTTTTTCACCAAGATTTAGGGTTTTAAAAAATAATTATGAAAATAAGAGGAAATTTTTAAACCTCAGTTTAATCTGTAGGCTATGTAATAAAACAATAAAAAAAATTAATGACGTATCTCTACTAGTTGGTTAAAAAGGTACATTGAAGATTTAAATATCACCTTTAAAGAAAATTGCTCTAAAAGATCAAGGCTCGTTTGGTAAATAGTTGATTATTTGCTTCCTGTTAACAAAATATAAAATCTAGTCTGAGAAGAAACTAAAGTAAATCATCAATGAAGAGGCAAATAATAATAATAATAATAATAAAAAGGGGGGGGGGGGAGAAGGGGAAAAAAAGAAGGAAAAAAAGATAAAACAACATGAAATAAAAATTCCAAAAAGGATTTTTATTTTAAGGATACCGAGTCTCCTTAATTTCTTTAAATTATTAAACGAAAAGTTTGTAAAAAAAGTAAGATTTTCATAGAAATTTAATAGAGGAATGAATGTAATCACCATACCTATCATTTGTTCCACTTGTGTCCAAGCAATTCTATCGCCTTTAGATGAAAATGCTACTTTCCCCTGGAAGAACACAAGAATAAAGAAGTATAAAGAAGTAGCTATATAAGGAAGAAAAAACAGTCCATTTTAATAATTGTTGGGGGTAACGATGTTAGGGGGTGATCCAGGCTGCTATTTGAGTATTCAAATATTCCTGACCGTTTAATAGCTATTTTCTCTTAGTATAGTGTACTTTTACAAAAATCGTTTACATATGAATATTTTAAAAGGGATATTTAATTTATGTTTAAATAGTAGTAGATTTTGATTTTTTTTTAATCTTTCAGTAGAGTGCAAAAATTTAAATTTATCAGATAATCTTTACTAAAAGGAATATATTCAGTATCATGAGTAACATTGGACACCGTAGGATCTGCAGAAATTTGGAAAGGTGTAAACACATTACACGGTAAACATCAATTAAAGATAACGATTTGGTGGTAAAAGAGTTTTGATTTTGAAATGCAAAATATATTGCATTTTCAAATTGATATCTTTTAAGTTTATTCTTTTTCTGAATATTTAACGTTAATCTTTTCTGCGATGTAAACAGCGCATTCTTAAAAATAAACTGGAACAATATGAAAGAACTACAAACCGAAACTCCCAGGAACTCTGTACTATTCATGGCGGAGTAGATTTGCTTGTATATGTCGTCATTGGTGTAGCTGAAATCTTCAATGGTTTTATTCTTTGTCTTCAGTACATTAATGGTCTTGTTGAGAGCAAGAGCTATAGCCCATATAGCATCATATGCTAGAGGTGCTTCTTGATAGCCTACTGGTCTACGTCCATAGCTGTATTTATCTTTCAGCTCTTCCTCGTAGCGGTCCAAAAACTGGCTAGAAGTCTAAGAGAAATGATAAATAATTAATCTATGCTGTTCAAATGAAATCCGTAAACTTTTTGAAATATTATTGTGTATTATAATTTTAATTATTTCTTGATTTTCAAAGAAAACAGCAAGATTTTGTATGCAGGAATATTTTTTTATTTTTTAGAGCATTTTGCAAATTGTACTATATTCAGTGTCGTGTTTATCTATTGGCGAACATAAGAACAGATGTGGATTTCACTCGAAAGGAGAATGGAAAGTGTACATAAGATTATTAAATGTAAAAATATGGATGTATATAGAGGTTACAAAATACCCTTAAGATGTCAAACTTTAGAATTTTTCATAGAGACCTAATTTTATCGAACAGTTAAGGGTATTGGTGATATTGAATGACAACCTGAATATTTTGTTTTCCAAATTTTTTCCAGTTAACTTTTTAATTTAAATTTTTAAATTTATAATTTCATTTATGCTGTAGATTTGTAAGTATTTTAAGCAGTTTGTCAACATTTAAGATAATAAGTTCAAGAAATATTAAAAATTTATATTTCAGCAAATATTTAATTTTATAAAAGTATATTCTCAGAATTTTAAACTGTTCCGTATCGCAAAAAAGCATAATTTAAACAACTAAGCTATCTATAATTCTACAGTTAAATAAAATTGACCTTGTCACAACTTCTGCCTATCATTTTCAAGATAAGTAGAATAGAACAAATGCATAAACAAACGAAGAAAGAATATTTTTAAAATATATTCATAAAATTAATAATATTGATTAATTTCATAGAAAAATAAAAGAATCAAAGTCCAATTTCTGAAATTACTAGCGGTAAACAAATGGTGCAAAAAAACTTAATCTTAACAATATTTGCAACAAACTTAACATTCTTTTCGAATTTACTCCTCAAAGACTAACAATGAAGCATTTTTTTCTTCAAATTATTTTTAACAACTTATAACTAGCCAAACATGATAATCGAGTATCAGATAGTTGAGTTTTCACTATACCATTCCGGATATGGTGGGCTCCGATCCCTGGTTGAGCATAAGAGCTTCCGTGGTCATATGCCCCTCAACGGCTTCCTTCATCTGCTGAACCGTGCAGTTGTGTGTCTTGTCTGTCCTCGTATACCAATCGTCTTCGTACCACCCTATCAAGAACCACACGTACTGACGCCCGTACACCCCTTGCTTATAGGCCTATAGTGAAATGGGGAGAAGGAGTAAGTCTAAAAGAAATAGGAATATAGGCACGTCAGCAAAAATCACTCTAGATGTGTCGTGGATAGCGGATATATGCATTCACCTAACTTCGTTTAACAGGAATGGTAAGTCAAACCTTATATTGGTATGTTATATTGGTAGGGTTATATGGTAGGGTTAGGCAGACCATTCTACCAATGGTCTGTCTAACCCTACAACGCTGGCCAATATCGCTCGAAATTGGCCAATCACGATGTGGAATAATGTAAAACGATATTGGCCAATCTCGTCTAGTTCTAGAAAAAATATGTTGTAAGTTTCGAAAAGTTGATGCATAGTTTTAAAATTGAAATATTTTTTTTAAAAAGAAAGAACAGATGGCAAAAATATGTTTTGTGATGTTTTTGATTTTTTAAAAAAATTCGTGCATTTTGGAACGATGCTCGAGTTTCGACCAGATTTGGTCAATTTTCCAGAAACCCTTTGTTCAACTTTGGCCAGTACTTTTGTGCTGTGCTACCTGGGTACATGATGGGTTGAATTGAAAAATACAATTCATTGCTTCTGATATCACTTGTACATTACTTCTCAATTAAGGAATTAATTATATTTTACAACACTTTTCTTTCACTAACATACGATAAATAGGCTAGATAAATTTGAAAGTGCATCATCAATTTATGCAACTGGTGTATTTAATTTATGATACTTACATACATCAGGGTTCCCACTCAAATCACAGAATGAAAATCAATGACTTTTAAGGACCTAAATAATGTTTTTAAGGACCTAAATAATGTTTTTAAGGACCTAAATAATGTTTTTAAGGACCTTTTAAAATTTGTTTTCAGGCATCACGTCTATATATAAATTTTTAATAATGTATTTTCTACCAAAAAAATTACAAGTTAGCACATGCATAATACAAATATGTCAGAGAATTCTGATACGGTGAGGATAAGTGCCAATTACGCGAGGATAGCAAGTCTGAGTTGTATTTTAATAAATATTTGTTGGGTACACAACATCCGCAAAAATTAAGGACTTTTAAGGACCTTTAAGCATTTTCAAGGACTTTTAAGCACTTTTGGGTATTTTCAAGTACTTTCAAGGCCTTGAAAACAAGTTAAAAAATATTAAGCACTTTTAATGACGTTCAATGACCGTGGGAACCCTGTACATTCCACATACATTTCAGAATGATGATCGGTGACACATCCAAAACTTCACGTAGTTATTTTATATTTCATTTTTGATTTGAATATTTTGAAAACTTTTATTTATATTGAAAACTACCCTTTGAGAGCTTCTATTGGATATCTTATAAAATAATTTAAGTAAAAACAGGTAAAATATTATTATTATTATTTTTTTTTAGTATTTTTCCTTTGTCTGGGTATAAAATGTCCTTGTAATTAGCAATATTAGTTTAAATTCTATCCAACTTTGCATAATATAGTATCAATGCTTATCAAGATGATAATCTTTTCTCCATATTACTATTTGAAGTGTTGTTGTTAAAATTCGCAATTCTGGACAGTGAATATTTACAGCAAAATAATGATCTTATAGCGCAAACATAAAGAAACAAACACACTACCTCGCAGATGACTTTCCTTGCAGCAGCTACGTAAAACATTCCAACGATTATCCTCGCATCTTGCCGCTAAAAGACAAAACATCCTGTGTGGATAAATGTTTTTTTATCGTTACAAAACCTAAAATGGTGGTTGGATGCAATATCTCTTACCACTAAGTTCCTAACAGCATCAGTTGGATCAGATATAAAACTCTGTCGCGTGGCCACTTCTATGTTTGCTTCTTTGCATCTCACTTCTAAATCTTCGCCAGTCTGAAATTAGAGTAAATTTTCTCATAAAATCACCAATTTATGCAGCTTTTCAATAACCTATAAAGTTAAAAAGAATGAAAATCGCTGTATCTATGTTAACATCTTATATAGAAGATATAAACTTTCTGTATGTTGTCTACGTACTCTTCTTTATGAACCCTCCTTGTAACCCGTGAAATCTTGCAACCTTTAGAGACGATTATTATCCATGACTGCATATTTGCAACAAAGAAGGGTTTGCCGTTTAATTGATGCATGATAATACCATACGTTTTCAATTTGATTTTTGAAGTTTATTTCTTAAAGTTTGAAAGGTCCTAAATTTGATATTTAGTCCTTTCCAATTACTACTATAATGATACCCGAATTGGTGATATGTCACTATAAAAAATCGATTAAGTAGTTTTGAGAAATAATATCTTTTCCTTTTGAGTTTTAAAAAAATTAAGATTTTGGTTACAGTTTATTTACTTCTTGTATTGTCAAAATTTCTACACATTGTGACTACTTTCTTAGAAAATAAATATGTTGGATGGTGACAGTAATTGTCTTTAAATGGTCACTTCAATATTCTCTACTGTGGTCCATAAGGTCCAAATGTCAATGATGTATAATTTGGCGTCATTTAATGACTTAAAATTCACCCTATTAAGGTTGATGGTATATGACAACGAAAACTCTACCAATTCAGTTTTTTATAAACAAAAATGTTGGCAAGTTTGGCAAAAGATCTTATCATTAAAAATCCAAGTTCTAGTTACATATCTCTATTTACAGCCAAGATATGTTCCATAGTAATCTTAGAAGCAACACATGACTGTAACATTGAAAGTTAAACTGCAGCGAATTATAAATGAACTTCTGTTCGACCTTTCCGATGCTTTCGGTGTAACTTCCAAATGAATTTTGGTATGAGAGCTTGTCGCTGTGAGCTCTCTCATTTTACATGTTGTAAATGTTCGTAATATTTTTTGTTTTGTCTGGACATCAGATGGATAGAGAGTTTTTATAAGTTTCTTACTATATTAGTATAGTAAGCACTCACCGAAATAAAAACTTCTTCTGCTTCTTGGATAATAGCAATTCTTGACCAATTGAACTTCTTGAAGAGTTTGATGCGAGTTGGATTGTGAATGGTGGCCGAAGGATGTGTTCTGAAAAATGTTGGAAATCTTTTCCGGTTGGATAGTGCTGGAGAGCTGGAACCGTAAGATACCTGAAAGAAAAAAAAAAATAGAAAACACTAATATTACAGTCTTATAAACCTTTGTCACTCAAATAAACAATAAACTTGTTTTGATAGTTCAATTTCAAAAGCTTATAATTCCACTTCAAGTGGTTTTGAATGAAAAGGTATAATCTATTTTCATCTCAATAAGTTCTTAGCTATTATTTTACACTTTTTATAAAAAGAAATTTACAAACTGCAAATTTCTGTATTGCAATTTTTTCATCCAGTTTCTAGGGATAAGGTTTTTTTTTAATATTTTTTTTTTATTTATTATTTATTATTATTTTTATTATTATTAAACAAAAGTGGTGGTTTGTCTCGTTTTCTTGTGGAAACACTCTCGCGTTTAAAAAATTTGGAATTTCATATCAGCCGTGTACTTGTTTGTACTTATTACGGCAGCCTACTTCTTCCACATTTGTGCTTAACTCACCCAATCACTGACTTGTAATTTAATTTTGAACTCGGTCAAATAACGACGTCGTTACCTGAGCGAGCACCTTTCTCTCAAACTCCTCCAAACTAGAGAGTACATTAATGTGGAAGTGAGGAAGGAAACGAACACGCCCCCTTCCGATCTTCGGCGCCTCTAATCAAAATGCTTACTAGGCCAGTCGTGTTACTCATAAAATATTTTTGGTATATAAGATAGATCTGGCATCTGGTTATGTTATATGTATGGGTGTGGTGAGATGTATTTTACATACGTACAACCACCAGGTTCCACATCTTGGCTGCTTCCGCAATGGTGGAGCATACGATGGAGCATCCGCCCAAGAGGATTAGCTTCTGTGGAGGGTTGTACAGCAGATCGAACATAACGGTCGCACCCAGGCCAGGATTGCACTGAAACACAATCAGTTACTCTTTTTTAAAAACAAATTTAATGTCAAAATATAAATATTGAACAGTTTTGGATTTATGGAAAAATAAACATATAGGGTTGGAGCAGCTCCAAAATTAATGTTACGAGGTTTACTTTTTTGCAATAAAATTAAAAAATTATCCAAATATATATATATATATATCTATATATATATACATATAACAAAAAAAGCATAAAAATAGAGTGCTATTTTCATGGGTAGTTGATTTTAAAGTGACAGAATTTTAATTTTACGCAGAACTTGAGTGAGAAAAAAGTCAATTTCAAAAATGCTCTTTAGGCATGGTTGTTGTGGTAAAAAAAATTCTCGTACGCACTCTTGTCGATCGTGGCGGTAACCCCAACTGTAGCCTGGGATGTTTTAACTATATAAAAAAAAAATTAAATACTCTTAATTTACTTATTTATTTTCTCCCTAATTTACATCACAATACATGTATAAAGATTTAAGAGTTATTATCAATTAGTTATTAATAAAAATTTATACAAAAATCAATACAGTGAAACTATTTCGAAGAAAATTTTTAAAAAATTCCACAAAAGGTTTTCATTGACACTTTCTTTTCAGTCACTGCCGTTTGTCCGTAGTTGATATGCGGTGTCTTCACCAGCTGATGACATATGCGTTTGATTTATAATTTTGTATAGGGGGACCATTGATTTGAACAAACATAAGGTTTGCCACAAACATAAGATTAGTCACTATCTCGATTGTGATGCAATAAAGTTCATATGGCTGAAGCCAACTTCGCATTCTGAAGAGTATACCGGAATGACCTAACAGAAGTTCATCAATTGCATTATGTCTTCGGGAACTCTTCACCCACCGTTGTCCAGAAAAAATCGATATGCAGACAAAGTTTTCGAAAATGGTAAACAGAATCGTCTGCACAGTGAACTGATCACACACTCACCAAAACCTGGACGTATTTCACCTGAGCAGATGTTTTGGCCCAAATAAGAAAGTTCAGAAACAATGTTCTCTTTGACAGTAGTAACAAAATTATGAATTTTCAAGCGACTCTAATAACTATTGATAAATCTTAAAAATGCTTCCGAAAAGGTTATCAAAAAGTATTTTATTGAGAGCCTGTACAAACAAGTCAAACAAGATCATTTAAAAAAAATACTAGATCAGTCTTTAGAATTAAGCGAATTATAATTATTTTAAATGGAGTAAGCAATACTTTTATTTTGATATATTGAAGACCCATTAAAGTTTTTGGTCAAATCTTCTCACTTTTATAAAATTGCAATTGGATTTTCTACTGATTTTTTGTAATAGTTGCGGATGAATATTTTGTTCAATTATATAATTTAAAACTCATATTATACTTAGTTTTCTCTTTTAAATACTACTTTATTTTATTTTTTAAAACACTAGAGGAGTGAGGAGTTGCAAGTGCACCTTTTAACTTCTTAGGCAACTTCCCGGAGCTTTACCAGTATTAGTATAAAACTGACAAACAGGTTTGAAATGTAAAGAAAAATATTACAACCAACCATTTTTTTTTAATGAGCATGAAATATTGGAATGTAAAACAATAATAACTTATAGTTATTTAATATAATGTTTATTGAGTATGAGAGTGAATATATTTTCAGTCTTATTAAAAAAAACAAGAAAAAGATTGACAGTAACAACTTCAGTCGTTAGAGTTCTCTATTGTGTGTAATTTCTAATTTATTATCATTGAATCTTTAGTTGTCTATTCTTTTGATAATTAATTATTTTTCTCCTGGGCAGAATTAATTTCGTTCTCTATGAATTCGAACTCAAATATAAAATTAAAAGCTCATTAAATGCACAATTGAAGGCTTTTGATGATAATTTAAATACTGGCACTTTTACTACTTGCGATAAAATGAAATTGTCTCCTTCAATGGAATTTTACGCTTTTGGAGGTGGGGTTTCAGTAACAGCATACTGAGTTCATATCTTTATTATGTTTTCGTACATTCTTGGGGATACTGAATACTTGAGACTTTAAAGTTCTTTTCTGTCTACTAGACTCTTTAATTAATGGGATGCCAGCCACCACACAGACATTTTAATGCATAAAAGCATTTGTGGTAATGAAACAGTCAGTACAGCATCCAGCAACAGACACGATGACTTTTTTTTATTATCAATCCTCTTCTGAAGCATTAAATACAATTTTAGCAGTTTTAATGGTATTTGTTTTTAACAAAAAGGAAGTGCAAAGTTTTTTTTTTAAATAATATATATATATTTTGTAGAATTTGAATTTCTTTTCATATGCGAATGTCTGAGTACGAAATTGAATAAAAGTAATGAACTGGTTTGATAAAAAAAAAGGAGCATTTTTTTTTAGGTGGAATTAGAATAACGTTCTTGATTGGGAATCGTTTCATGTTCCTCTCATAGTTTAAATTGCATGCTTTATTTCGCAATTGAAGATACTTGACCGACACTCCTTCTTAAATATAGGCTTCAAATTGGTATTGTGCGTTATTTCTCAGACAAATTTATTAAAATACATTCGTTAGATTTCGTTGTTTGTCAAACAACTTTAGTACCTGTGTTAGAGGCCGCTATAAAAATAGTAATACCAAAACAAATTGAGAAATATCTGCTCCTTGAATCCAACTCTAACAGTTTTTATAACTTCGATTTTGGACATAGAAACTCATAATCTCAAAATTTATGCTTTTTATATATTTATCCCATAATTATTTAAAACTAATTCCTTATGTGTAAAGTAAATTAAATTTAAAACTCTGCAATAAATGAATATGATTTCATTAGAATCAATCATGTGTTTCTCTTAAATTATTTGTCTGCTCTACATCAATGATTTCAAACAAGTTTTTTAACTTGATTATACAAATGATTTCTGGAAAGAGAGTATATATATATATATATATATATATATATATATATATATATATATATATCAATCTTATCATTTAGTTTTAAAAACATTAAGTAGCAGAAATGAAAAGATTTGAAGCCATCAAGATTATGTCTGGACATATAGATATAAATACTAAATTATATTTTACCATTCTTGATTTATTTTTTACAACAATTCAATTTCAAATTCATTAATAGATCGCCAAACAATGCAAAATCAAAATTGCAATATAGTTTTAACCTTAAAGGCATTTTTCCAAACCAGATAGACACCACTTCATTTCCCAAACAGAGATATTCAACGAAATATCCACTCAACTTACCTGACTATCATTAAAGGGCATTTTCATCTTATACCCAGGAAGCAGATTTGGTTCCGCATTCACATCATCCAGTGCCATCAAAGCAGCGGGCAGACACCCTTGACCCCCTAACCAACCCCCTGTTCCATTAATCGGAAATATCGCCCCGATATACAAATCTTTTTCTCTCTGCACTGGATGTGCCTCCATGGAATTTTCTTTCGGAACCCTGGGCGGCACAGCATTCTCCACTAGAAGGATGGAAGCTAGCAGAAGAACCCAGGCCAGCATTTTCCAGGCAGACGACTAATTAGTTGTGCATGGTCGCCGTCAATTGGCGTCGAGATTAGTTTTCATTGTAGTCCTCTTCTCTTTTGGCGGTGGTGCCTGGATGGAAGACCGCCGGTATTAAATAAGGTCTGATTTGGTCCGGATGGATGCTGAAGGGTTGCTGTAATTGGTTTGTCGCCAAGGGGAGTTGACAGATTAGTCGCCAACGCATGCTTTGTGTGTGAGAGTTACGAGTGATGGAATGTCTGACCATTGTCGATTTTCGCTGGTCATAATTGAAAAAAAAAAATAAAAAAATATAATTTAAGCATTATTGAACTTTTCGTGACGCAAGAGGAAAATGACGACTGTATTTTTCCGACACTTAGTTAGACTTAGAACAGCATTTCTTTTGATATGAGAAAGGGCACTTTCTAAAAGAATGCCGCACTCGTGTTTTGGAAGCATAATATAATCCCTGAGAGAATTCGAGTAAGATTTCTAGCATCCGCCTTATGCAATCTCCGATTCTAAAAATGAGTATTTGATTCTAGACACGATGGCTATTGTGACGCACTATCGGTGGTTTCCTCCCAGGCTGTACGATAGCCAACACGATTATCTCCAAACGAAATTCAATAGCAGTTGGATTACTTTTCCTCTGACTGTACTATATAGTTTAACAGTTTAAAAATTCAATAGATTTTTCTTTAATTCTTCATATTAATTTGTTTATTTTAAGATCCTTATTTCTTACCTTCAAAAATATATACATATATATATATATATTTTTTTTTTCTAATCTATAGAGTATTTTCAACATCTAAATGTAAATAAGTGCGTTTCATTGTTATGAGAAAACCCTGTATTTTATGGATTATTTTCATGAATTTTTCTACTTGTTCATGTTTAAAAGCGAAAGAACGGAAGTGTATTGAATTTTTTGCTTAGATAATTTTTAATATGGACCAATTCATTACTCTCCTTTAATCTTTTAAATACAATTTATAATATACTTATTATGATATTATGTCATTTATATAATTTAGTATAATGTTATGATAACACATGGAACAATTGAAGAAAAATCCATTAAAAAGGGACGATATAAGTTCTAGAATATTAAAAAATAAAAACTCTATTGTGTATGTTTCTGGTCAATTTGTCCACAAATACTCAGGGGTGACATAAAAATGGAAATTATGTGCCTTAAGATGAAGGGACAATATAAAAAGGGGAGAGGAATGGGGGGGGGGGGGGAGATAGCTAAATTAACACGATTTTGATATTAATCACGAATAATAGTATACTAATACATTGTTTGGCGACCTAACAGCAGGGAACGGAAATTACAAGAAATGTTTTCTCTTTTGCAATCTTTTGAAACACAAAAATAACCACCTTAAGCAAATGCTCTGATACGTGTCTAAATCTAACTGACATCATATTAGCTTCCGGACTTTTTTTTATTTCTAGATAACACATAAAGTGAAAAATCGCCAAATGTGGGGGCATGGGCAATTGTCAGCCGCTTGTTGAAGCTGCTCCGAAATTATGACGTCAGGTAGCCATGGAGATGGCAAATCGATCACAAAAACTAACCGTCCCAAGGGAAGAACCAAAATTAGCAGATATTTCTATCAGAATCTTTGCAATTTCGCTCAAAAAGAAAAAGTTATCAATGATGGAGGGTTAAAGACTGAATGCAATAGTTGGCACCAAAGACGCACGAGATTTAAATTTGCTGCAAAACTATAATTCACAGCATTAAGAATGCGCAAAGGAACTGAAACCAAGCTCTACAAGTTAATAACTAAGATATTAAAGGTCACGCGATTTCAAAATACTCGTGGACATGCAAAGTAAACAGACGTCATTTCCCACGAGATTTTTATTATTTGTGGAAATTTCGATTAATGCTATACAAAATTTCACTACAAAAATTATCTTATTCTGTTTGCGATAAAAGTAAGAAAACCTAGGAATTATTTAAAAATATTTTTTTAAAAATTCCTGGTATCCTAAATTTTAACAAGTTATATTGTGACTAGCTGAATACCCGTGCTGCGCTACGAAATTTTACCATTAGCATTTTAGCGATCAAAAGACATTCATGTATTCTACACTTCAGACGTTTGCTCCCATTTCGATCCCGACAAATTGATTTATCAAAATAGGAACTTTCCTTTGTTGACATTTTAAACGAAATTTATAATTGTGAATAGTAAACTGGAATAGTTTATTGTGTTTATGTTTGCTCTTAGTTCTAAATTTCAAAGTAGTAGCTGTATTGGAATTAAGTTAATTAGACATTAAGTTAATCCTCGTATAGTTTCAATGTTGCGTCGTCTTTTCATCCCTTAAAAATATCGATATTGGAATGACTTATTTTTTAACATTTGCAAAAAAATATCAGAAAAATGACTACATTGGAAGAGGAACATTCGGATATCCCTCGTTTGGAACATTTAACCCCTTTTCGACCCCTTAAAGTTGGTTAATCGAGAACAGAATAGCTTACTTTTTCTATGTTTAATCTTTTTTGACATTTGTACCAAATTTCCGAGTTGTGACCATATGGGAAGTGGTACATTCGAATATTCCTCGTTTGGAACGTTTAACCCCTTTTCCACCCCTTGATCCACCAGAGATCGGAATAGTTTACTTTTTCTGCATTTGTCTTTATTGATATTCACACCAGTTTTCAGAATTATGAAAATATGAGAAGTAGGACATTCGAATATATCGCTCGTTTGGAACGTTTAACCCCTTTTTGACCTCTTAAAGTGGGTTAATCGAGATCGGAATAGCTTACTTTTTCTATGTTTACCATTGTTGATATTTGTGCCGATTTTCAGAGTTGTGACTATGTGGGAAGTAGGATTTTCGAATGTCCCCCGTTTGGAACGTTTAACCCCTTTTCGACCCCTTAAAGTGGGTTAATCGAGATCGGAATAGTTTACTTTTTCTATTTTTACCATTGTTGATATTTGTGCCGATTTTCAGAGTTGTGACTATGTGGGAAGTAGGATTTTCGAATGTCCCCCGTTTGGAACGTTTGACCCCTTTTCGACCCCTTAAAGTGGGTTAATCGAGATCGGAATAGTTTACTTTTTCTATTTTTACCATTGTTGATATTTGTGCCGATTTTCAGAGTTGTGACTATGTGGGAAGTAGGATTTTCGAATGTCCCTCGTTTGGAACGTTTAACCCCTTTTCGACCCCTTAAAGTGGGTTAATCGAGATCGGAATAGTTTACTTTTTCTATTTTTACCATTGTTGATATTTGTGCCGATTTTCAGAGTTGTGACTATGTGGGAAGTAGGATTTTCGAATGTCCCCCGTTTGGAACGTTTGACCCCTTTTCGACCCCTTAAAGTGGGTTAATCGAGATCGGAATAGTTTACTTTTTCTATTTTTACCATTGTTGATATTTGTGCCGATTTTCAGAGTTGTGACTATGTGGGAAGTAGGATTTTCGAATGTCCCCCGTTTGGAACGTTTGACCCCTTTTCGACCCCTTAAAGTGTGTTAATCGAGATCGGAATAGTTTACTTTTTCTATTTTTACCATTGTTGATATTTGTGCCGATTTTCAGAGTTGTGACTATGTGGGAAGTAGGATTTTCGAATGTCCCCCGTTTGGAACGTTTGACCCCTTTTCGACCCCTTAAAGTGTGTTAATCGAGATCGGAATAGTTTACTTTTTCTATTTTTACCATTGTTGATATTTGTGCCGATTTTCAGAGTTGTGACTATGTGGGAAGTAGGATTTTCGAATGTCCCCCGTTTGGAACGTTTGACCCCTTTTCGACCCCTTAAAGTGTGTTAATCGAGATCGGAATAGTTTACTTTTTCTATTTTTACCATTGTTGATATTTGTGCCGATTTTCAGAGTTGTGACTATGTGGGAAGTGGGATTTTCGAATGTCCCCCGTTTGGAACGTTTGACCCCTTTTCGACCCCTTAAAGTGGGTTAATCGAGATCGGAATAGTTTACTTTTTCTATGTTTACCATTGTTGATATTTGTGCCGATTTTCAGAGTTGTGACTATGTGGGAAGTGGGAGAATTAGTGATGAGTGAGTCAGTGAGTGAGTGAGTGAGTGAGTGAGTGAGTGAGGGCTTTGCCTTATATATATAGAGACGATTTTCAGAGTTGTGACTATGTGGGAAGTGGGAGAATTAGTGATGAGTGAGTCAGTGAGTGAGTGAGTGAGTGAGTGAGTGAGTGAGGGCTTTGCCTTATATATATAGAGATAGTCAATGTCACAACTAAGGGTGTGGAATATCGCACAACTTTCAATTACACTAAAGACTAGCCACTGCATTTTAATTTGCCATGGATTGGTGTAATTTACCGTTTTCATTTCCTTATTTCCTTAATTAAAATTAAAATGTTGCGTTGGCAATTTTTTCAGTAAGTATTACGACATTATTCATTCTTGTAAGTGAAATAGAGGACAAACAATCGTTGATAGGCGATGCTCAAGGGAAGAAACCTCTGTGTAAGACATTCGGCTTTTTTTTTTTTTAATTTTTACGCTTTTATCGCATTTCTATAGAACTTTCGGATGTGGAAATGATTAGAGCACCTTAAAAGGCATTACCACAGCGATTTTGATCTAAATCGTTATAGCCGGCATTTGGCAAATGCTAAAAAAAACATAATTTTTCAAAAGCAGATACCTTCCGCACATGCATTATTTTGACGGCCCCATGTCTACCGCTAACCCGCATGCCAAAGTCGAATGTCGTAG
Source organism: Linyphia triangularis (assembly GCA_963978545.1). NCBI lineage: Eukaryota > Metazoa > Arthropoda > Arachnida > Araneae > Linyphiidae > Linyphia > Linyphia triangularis. The sequence goes on from OZ021726.1 coordinate 58,045,805, forward strand.
ATCAATCCATTACGGAGTTACGCTGACCACAGGCATTTTCTCTAGACCACTTTCTTGAACAGTACGTTGCGTTCCAAAACGTGTAGAAATGTCAAAAAAAAAAACAAAAAAAAAAAAACACCCTAATCTTTTTGTCCGAATGCAATACTATATGCCAGATGTTCCCAACCATTCTAGCTCTGCAGCCCACCTATTTTGTAAAAAAAACTTTGAGTTTAAGGTCCACTAACTTCTAGAATATGTTCGTGTGCGTGCATCTGTAATTAGCAAAACATACTGTACGAGAGGGATTAAAAAAAAAAATTATAAAAAAAAAAGAATTCTATTGTATTCACTTTGCTGTCACAACAATAAGAAAGAAAAAAAAAAAGAAAAAAAAAAAGTGGTCAAAGTTAAAAAAAATCAATGGAATTTTTTGACTTTGTTTGTACCCCACGAGAGAGACAACGTTTGGATTAAAACTCGACTTTTTTAATCATGCTGTTGAATTCACTCATTAATCACTCTTTAAACCACAAAAAAAAAAAAAAAAATACAGCCTAATAGTTTGATTATTGTTAGCAATCGAGTGATTTGATTGTTCTCATCTCTACCTCTGAAGGTCCTATAATAGATATTTTTCTTGGACTAGCTGAATACCCGTGCTTCGCTACGAAATTTTACCATGTGCATTTTAGCAATCAAAAGGCATTCATGCATTCCACATCTTGGGTTTTGATCCCGTTTAATATTAGTTAATTCTGATCGCAATAGCTTAATTTCCTATGCTGTCCTTATTGACTTTTGTTCCTAATATCAGTTGTGGCTATATTGCAAGTTGGACATATGAAAATTCCATGTTTAGAACGTTTGACCCCGTTTCAACACCTTAAAACTGAATAATCGACATCGGAATAATTTACTTTTTCTATGCTTGCCCGGGTTGGCTTTTGTACCAATTTTCAGAGTTATGACTGCACTGGAAGTAAAAAATTGGAATATTCCTTTTTGGAACGTTTTGACCCATTTTCGACGCTTTAAAATTAGTGAATCGATTTTGGAATAGCCTACTTTTCTATGCTTGCTCTTGTTAACTTTTTTACCGAATATCAGAGCTGTGACTACATTGTAAGTGGGACATTCGAATATCCCTAATTTGGAACGTTTGACCCCTTTTCAGCTCCTTAAAGTTGGTTAATCGACATCGGAATAGCTTACTTTTTCTATGTTTGTCTTTCTTTTTTTATATTAATACCGATTTTTAGAGTTGTGTTTTCTATTCTGTCCTTATTGACTTTTGTTCATATTATCAGTTGTGGATATATTTCAAGTTGGACATTTTAATATTCCAAGTTTGGAACGTTTGACCTCTTTTCAACTCCTTAAAGTTGGTTAATCGACATCGGAATAGCTTACTTTTTCTATGTTTATCTTTTTTTACTTATATTAGTACCAATTTTCAGAGCTGTGACTACATTGATGTGGGACATTCGAATTTCCCTAATTTGGAACGCTTGATCCCTCTTCCACCCCAAACTCGACCAGCGTCTACGGCCAAGTACCACGCTACTCGGCGGCCCATGCGTTGGGAGCCACAGCCCTATGTTAATATATGGGTAATTAAAAGTAAAAAAAGTCACTTCTTTATCATAGGTGCCAACTACATGGAGGCAAATGTATCATTTTGCTCCCGCTTCAAAAATCTGTAAAAATATGCTTTTCCAATATAAAATATTGTGGAAAAGGTACATTTTGTAATGTCCTAAGGGAAAAAATCCCATATATATATATAGAAAGTAAACACAATATTTGTAAACACTCTAATATTAACCTCTCTCTCCCTGAAATGATAATCAAGTAAGTTTCAGCTTTTTTGTGCAGTTTCATAAAATTATATATTTTAAAGTATTGTATGATATTGGAATATATAATTTTCTAATGATGAGATTACTGCTACAGGCTCTTTTTTCATTATTATCCAAAATAATTAAAATTTGCTTTCTTTATTTTAGTGCAAAAAATCATAAAAGTATATCTTTTAAAATAATGCACGATATTGAAATTATTTTATAATGATGAATTGAATGGTTAGTGTTTTTACTTTTCTATGAACTGTTTCTGAACTAATTTTATACAAACAACTCTTCTAAATAATCAAAACAGTTTGAGAAAAATTTATTGCGTGGAATATTGGAAAGTTCAATATATTCAGTGAATGGATCATGAACTAGGGGTGTGGAACATCGCACAACTTTCAATTACACTTTAATACTGACATGACGTGGATTTGTGTCATTTACCGTTTGTATATTTTCATCCTTCAATCGAATAAATTACCAGTTTGGCGATATTTTATGCGATAATTCTTGTATGGGTCTTTTCTTTAAAAAAAAAAAAAAAAAAAAAAAAAAAAAAAAAAAAAAAAAAAACTCCGTCAAACTTTTTGCGATATTCTTTTCGATAATCCTTATATTATCCTTTATTATAAGTGTGAAACTGAGGGGGAGAAGAAAAAATGATCGTTGATGAGGATGATATGCTCAAGAAAAGAGAACTCTGTGTTGAAGGCATTCATTTTTCAACTTTTTACGCCTTTAAAACATTTTCACGGAAATTTCGGAGGTGGGGATGTTTAGAACACCTTAAGGGGCATTACCACAGCGATTTTTATCAAAAATTGTATTCTATATTTTTTTGACCAAATGCTATATGAAAATAAAAAGGTGGCTTCCAAAAATCTTGGGTCAATACTGCTTCCCCATCTCCCCATAGACCTGATTTTCGCACAAGCCAACAAAGCCTGTAGTTCGGGAGCCAAAATTTCAAAGTTTTATTTAAATTGAACCATGTGTCCTTTTTAAATATTTTCAATTACGTTTTGATCCTAAATAAACTATTACCTTAAACTGATTTAAAGCAGCAGTCGTTAAAAAATTAAATCTCGGAAAAAGAAAAAAAAAGGAAGAAAAAAAAATGGGTAAACATTCAAGTGAATTACATTTTGGTAAATTTTTTTTTGTGAAATTTTGGACTTCAGAAAATAGTTATTAATTAAACTTTAGATTAAAATGGAAAATCCTTCCAGCAACACTGTTAATAAATATTAGGACACCTCCTCCACAATTTTATTTATAGGGCCCCGAAAACACAATGTGCTTTGGTCCCCAAGTGATGCAAGTCAGGCCTTGCCTCTCCTCATCCAGTTTTACCATTGAGTCTCTCCCCCGTAGTAAAAGTGAAAAGTTGTCGCCAATGTTATTTACACTTTTTCCTTGAAGTATATACTAAACCTACTTACAAAAAGAATGGCTCGATTTAAATTACCACAATCTACGAAATATGCCTGTTTTAGTTTTGGGTTATTATCATAAAATGCAATTTGTTGACGACAAAAATTTCGAATCGCCTGACTTGAAAAATCGTTTAGTCTCGGTCCTTCCCCATGGGATACCTCAGTCGACGAGATAATAAGTAGTACCGTATTATATTCCACATCGACAGGGTCTCTTGTAGCACGGCGGGCATGCCAATTCCTTCCAAGGCGAGATGGGGGGGAGGGGGAGAATGAACTTCCATTGTAAGACGTTATCATCTCATTGAAATGATTTAAATCATAATCAAAAACACATGCCATCTATTCTAAATATTTCCAGAATTGCATTGTAGTTATTTACAAATGTTTATCATCAGATTTCATAAAAAAAAATATTTGCTTGAATTAGCTAGCTAACTTATATAATTGCTAGTTTTGCCCGAACCAATATAGAAGGGGGGGGGGGGGGAGTTAAAATTCCAAGTACGGGGCAGATTTAGCGCCAAGGTGATTTTCGCCTGCAAATGGTAGCCTCCGACATTTTTTAATAACAGGTGAAAACTGCCTATGGTTGCCATAATTTGGCGCGATTTTATGTAAATAATTCTTTGCGCAGAATCCATACTGAACTAGGAAGTATTACCGAAAAAAACACAGCATAGCTTGCGTTTGATATTTATTTTTTGAAAATATTAATTTAAAGTTGATTTTTAAGTATTTTGTAATCTATTCCAAAAAGTCCAAGGACATAAAATCCTGGGTAACTTGCAGCACCATACGTTATAACCGAAATATTTTTCTCAGGTGACTTCTCGCTATTAAAAACGGAAGATTGTTTTTTCTCAAAATATTTAGTAAACTTTTAATTTAAAATTGAGACTTGAAACTTTAGTAACCAATTCGGAAGCAGTAAGTCTGGTTAATTTTTCACGCCGTCATTCACGGTCATATTTTCCTCCGAAGTATTCTTAAGAACAGGTGATGGGTGTTTTTCTTCAACGTTTTCGATAAATGTTTCAGACTTCTCAGCAGTAGTACATCTGCTAACAGACGTGGCCTTCTTCGAATTTGGTTTTGCTTCTTCATTCCTATTTTGCTTAACCGAAATAGATATTCCATTGGGGGTATTACCAAATGGTTTTTGAGGGATTCTATCATTCGATAAATATCTTCCATCCCATCCACCCTTACGATTCGGCCCCTTTCCAAAAGCTTCTTCTAGGCGAGCTTCATTTCAGGTTTATTGAAAAGTTCCTCTTTCTTGACGTTCAAGAACTTCTTGATCTGGTGAAGAGACACTCCTTTCTTATTGTCGAGTGTCGAAAATGCCTTTAAGATCCATCTTGGTTTTGGAACTGTTTTTAGTTAATTTCCTTCTGAATTATTATTAATTTAGTATTTTTAATACGTCAATTGCTTAAAATTATAATTATTTTAAAGCGAACAATTAGTAAAGTAGAATTTGAATCTAAAAGGGACATAATGAATATTTGAATATAAATTTATAGAAATAGTTAAACATGTTATTCATACACGTTCGTCATTTTATAAGTAGCTTAAGTTTTTTCATTCCAATGCTTATACATAAAGGCTAAAATATTATTTTCTAACAATGATGTTAACCCTGCACTAGATTTATTAGTACAGAAATACAAATGAAACGCGCTTTGTGATTGACTAGAATGCGAAAAATCGAATTTATTTTACTAATGTTTTGTGATTGGTCACAAAAGAGAAAAGATTTTTTTTTTCCTTCAAAAGTTTCTGAAATTAAAAAACTAGTTCAGTTAAACTATTATGAACAATACTGATTAAGTAGGTCACTAAAGGAAAAATATACGTTGTATATAAAGATAAACAGCATAGATTATGACAGTCACTGTCACTAAAACTCCTTTTCTACACTATTCTTTTGAAGGATTTCAGGCCTATATGTGAACAAATTGGCGACATTTAACGACTGAAATATTCCAGTATTAAATTTGCGAACTTCTGATATCAAATTCCTGCAATTCAGATTTTTTACTTTCAATTCCCATTTGTTAACATAGGGTAATTAAAGCAATGCATTCGGTAAAAAAGAAAAAAAAAATCATTTCTTTTTTGGAACGTGCCGAGTTTATAAAAGTGGCATAGAAAAAATGTCTGTCTGTTTATGGTTAGATAACTCTCGAAAAGGTTGACCTACGATGTTCAATTTTTGCATACAAGTTACTGGTGAACATGACATGGGACATATCATTAACATTTTTGTCCAAATTGTGCATGAAATAGCCCCCTGCCATTGAAAAAATTCAGTTTTTCAGCAAAGAAATGGCTCTAACGATTTTGATCAAAAATGCTGTAGTAATGCCTCTTTAGAGTGTTCACCCTATCTACTAAATTCTCGTGGAAATGCGATTAAGGCATAAAAAGTTGAAAAATGAATGTCTTTAATACAGAGTTCTCATCCCTTGAGCATTGCCTATCAACGACTTTTCTCCTTTGTTTCACTAATAGGGCGTATCGAAAAAAACTTTTTTTGAAAATTCAAAATTCCAAGTTGATAAAAAGTTGTCACTATGCTCACATGTTTACCAAAAAATTTTTTAGTTCAATCGAAAAATATTTAGGTCTCCCGGAATGGACCTGAAGTTTGATGTTTTTTGACAAAAACAAAGATTTTTAACTTTTTTTTAAACAAAAATATAAAGCAAATTTTTATTTTCAAGAATAAAAATGTAGAGTTTATAATATTAATTAATAAAAAAATTATAACTGCCCTTTAATAATTAGGTCTCCCTGAATTTACATGAAAAACTTAACTTTTTTACAAAATACGGATATTTTTCAATTTTCAACCCATTCCTTTGGTGAGTTTCAATTATTTTATTCATAGTCTAGGTATAGTAGTACAGTATTTTGAAAAATCAGGAATATCATTTTATGGAATGGCGTTTACTAAACTAAAGTATTAATTAATATCATTTCTACACGTATCCACGTTGGTTGGAGTCTCCAACCAACAAAGACTCTAGGTTTGAGACATGACGGTAACGTTATCGAAAATGATTCAATGTCACATTGTTCGAATGATGAAAGTGTACATGATAGTAAAATGCTTCTACTATGGGAAAGCCGGAAAGTTGAATTATTTCAGTGAAATAAGAACTGCCAGAAAATCTATTATCTTTTTCTAGAGATTGGCTCTACGCCAATCTCAATTAGAGTAGAAGCGCAATTAGCAAGTGCACTTTTGTGGAATTTAAATGTTGTAACACTAGAAAACCAGGCAGAGGTAATAGATAAATCGAATGTTTTACGTGAAACGATAAAATATCATCAAGGTATTAGTTCAACTATTTTTCACTCTATTTATATAATCGAAAGGATGAAGCAATAAGTATAAAAATTGTAAGTTGTAAATGTGGTTGCATAAATAAACGATAAGAACATGTATCTTTGGTATAAGAACTATATTCAACATATTTTGGACACGCAACTCCAGACAGTGGCTCTGTACGAAACGTAATATCATCATTACATGGCGTTATATTGTAAACCACAAGGGAGTATAAATTTTCATTACAAACTCAGCTATTTTTTTCAACTTCGAGGTTGGATCAAGTGATACAATACATATACGTGAAATTCGATTTGCCATTTTTAATCATCTTGAATGGGAGATGTTTCCGGGGTTTCTGTTTGCTAAACCTTGGGAGCATTTGCTTACTAGTACAGCCTGACATATTTTCCAATATTTCTGGTAGGTGTTCAACTTTATAAAATCAACTTTTGGAAAAACACTATCAATGTTATTGTATTCAACAACTGGTAAATTTCGACAACTTGTTAAACGTTTTCTTAATGGACAGTAAAAGAAGTACGTTAATAAATTGGACCATCGAGAGTAATCCTAACTTTCCTAAGAGGCAATTCGTTTAAATGAAATAAACAAACAACTGCTTGTACTCGTTATTTTAAAGTACTTACGAAGAATGAAATTGATCAATTAGAGACTTCAGAATTTCATTCAGTACCATCATAACCAAGGCCTTGAATAGTTTTCTTTCATTGCAGCTTTATTTCATAAGTTGTAATGATGACACTACGTTTCACCCAGAGCCACTGTCTGCAGTTGCGTGTCCAAAATATGTTGAATATAAATCTTATACCAAAAATACATGTTCTTCTCGTTTATTTATGCGACCACATTTACAACTTACAATTTTTATACTTATTGCTTCATCCTTTCAATTATATAAATAGTGAAAAATGAAAATAAGAGTGAAAAATAGTTGAACTAATACCTTGATGATATTTTACCCTCTCACGAAAAACTTTCGATTTATCTATTAGAATTGTCTGGTTTTCTAGTGTTACAACATTTAAATCCCACGAAAGAGCACTTGCTAATAGAGCATCTACTCTAATAGAGATTGGCTTTACGGTCACAATCTCTAGAAAAGGAGAGTACATTGTCTGGCAGTTCTTATTTCACTGAAATAATTAAACTTTCCGGCTTTTCCATGGTAGAAGCATTTTACTATCATGTACACTTTCATCATTCGAACCCTGTGACATTGAATCATTTTCGATAACATTACCTTCATGTCTCAAACCTAGAGTCTTTGTTGGTTGGAGACTCCAACCAACGTGGAGTCGTGCAGAAATGATATGAATTATTACTTGAGTTAAGTAAACGCCATTTCATAAAATGATATTCCCGATATTTTAAAATGTATATATATACTATATACATTTAATATATATACATAAAATGTATATACTATACCTAGACTATGAATAAAATAATTGAAACTAACCAAAAGAATGGGTTGAAAATTGAAAAATATCCGTATTTTGTAAAAAAGTTAAGTTTTTCATGTAAATTCAGGGAGACCTAATTATTAAAGGGCAGTTATAATTTTTTTTATTAATTAATATTATAAACTCTACATTTTTATTCTTGAAAATAAAAATTTGCTTTATATTTTTGTTTAAAAAAAAAGTTAAAAATCTTTGTTTTTGTCAAAAAACATCAAACTTCAGGTCCATTCCGGGAGACCTAAATATTTTTCGATTGAACTAAAAAAAATTTTTTGTAAACAAGTGAGCATAGTGACAACTTTTTATCAACTTGAAATTTTGAATTTCCAAAAAAAGTTTTTTTTGATGTACGCCCTATTCACTAAGAGAGGATAATGTAAGAATTATCGTAAAGTATATCGCCAAATTCGTCATTTTTTTTTTTTTTAACCAGTGTAAGAATTATTGTCAAACTGCTATTTTTTTTTAATCATTAAAATTATGAAAACTGGAAATAATACCAATCCACATCAAATTGAAATGCAGTGACCAGCGTTATAGTGTAATTGAAAGTGGTGCGATGTTTACCTCTCTAGTTTTTCTTATGAATTAAAAAAAATTACCAAGTTTGTAATAAATGTGAGAATTTTTTTTACCGAAAATCTAAGTTTAAATCTGACATCTCTATTCGAATTTATGATGTTGATTTCCCACATAATGACAATCAAAGCACGCGTTTGGTTAAACTTCATCATTGCAGGTTAAATGTAACTCTTTTAATCTTTTTCATACCTTCAAACTGATGTTTGACACATACCCTTAACATTTATAATTTAAGCTTAACAAATTTCAAATTGATTCCAGATTGGAACTTCCAAATGAATTTTGGTTCGGGAACTTCACATGATATTGCAAGGAATACATGCAAAAAATTCAATACATTTTATCTTAACAGAATATTTATTTTAACTATATGGAAATATACTTACATCTCACAATTATAACAAAGGTTTGTCTATTTTAATACATAAATAGAGCGTATAAAATAGTTTCAATTGAAGATCCTGATTTCAATATACAATTAGATGAACTTGTATTGTAAAGCATATGACTTTTAACATCTCTTGGAAATTATAAATATTTGAAACATGACAAATGCTAGGTTTATGTAGAAATTATTAACACAATTTCTAATACAATCAGTTTAATGATTATCATAGATATACCTTCATATTTTACACATATTCAAGCATCCTATTAGAAAGGAAGGATAAATGTAAAATTAATTAATCTCTCACTGTAAAAGTGCTCATTTTAACAAAATTATACTTTAAAACAAGAATACATGTAGTTCAACATGGATAAATCTAAATTAGCATGAGAAAAAAAGATTGCGTTATATACAGCTAAATATACAAAAAGCTTGTCTAAAAGCGGGAAAAAACCACAAGTTTCAGCTTTACATGATTAACATACTATCGTATATATTAGCAATACATATATGTGTTATATACACAATTAAACACATTTTTCAAAGTTTAATACAGGTTTTCTCTTATTTTGGATATAAAATATAAATGTTAAGCTCTTTAATATAATTAAAGGAATAAATAAAATATTGATTAAAAATACATTATATAAATTTTGCATTTCTGAAATTAACCTTTCAAAAATACTACTACACACAGAACAATTAATAGTAAAATAAATTAACTCTTTCAAAAACACAAAGCACTCAAACTAACTTGAATACAGAGTTTAATCCCTTATCACATCCAAGTTTCATTTAGGAAATTTTAAAACAAAAACTTTTCTAGAAGCATTAATTTCATAAAATTATTTGCCTGAGCTTAAATATATCCTAAAACAATTTTTTCACATATTCTCTCTCTCTATTTCACAGCTAAAACTTCTTACAGACAATACATGATTTTAGATAAAAGATTAAATGTGCCATGATCATTTAGTACCGATAATATAATTTTTAATTGATATATTTAAAAAAAAAAAGCGACATAAAAAATACAAGCACATACTTCGATTTAAGTTTACAGTGTAAGAATAAGAAACAAAGAGTTGATAATTGAGAAGTAAATAAATTTACAGCAATTTAAAATTATGTACATATATACAAATTGATCAATTGTTTCTGGCATTACTAGTATAAAAATACAAATAGTACTACATTTACTGGAATAAAACTTTTCATAATTTCTTCATTTATTTTTGAAAACTACTAGAATTAAAATTCTGTCATCACTGCAAATGGCTAAAAAGAATTTTTATGCTCCAATGCAACTAAACTTTTTTTTTAAATTAAGCTCAATTACACAAGAGCTTTTCTTTATATATTGGACAAATAAAACTTAGCCACACTTAACAATAACAAATTAAATTAAAAAGTAATTTTTTTTATAATTATGTTTGTCCTAAAGTGGAAACGAATTTTAGAATAGTTATATGTTAAATAATCAAAGAAAAATTCGATAGAAAGGAATTTTTTATAACAGTTTAAAGTACTTAAAATCAGTATGATAATCTTTAATTCAATGGGAAAAGAATTATATTTGTTTCTTTTCAAATTAGGAAATAGAATATAAAAATATGTGTTATCTTTCAGAGAGATATTAAAAAATATAATTAAAAGATTGAAATCTTTTTTATGGAATTAATATTCAAACACAAAAATAGATAGTCAAGGCTTTTCTTAATTACAAACACAAATATAACAAATAATTGTGAGTGATGATAAAAATTCTGATTTTAACATTTTTCTGCTCATAATCTTAATAATTCAGTATCATTTAGGAAGAATATTTGATAAGTAGGCAAGACAGCATTTAAGTTTAAAACAAAAAATATTTGAAGTTTTTTTAATTGATATCAATAAAATATTATAAGTAAAAGTGTTTGAAACCTCTCTAAGCATAATAATTTCACAAACATTTAGCGCAGAATATTTTAATGTTATAGAAGTTAATAAAGTTATTTTAGGTTATTGAGAGGAAACCTATTTCTCAAGGAATGCAACCTAACAATAATAATTTTCCAAGTAATCATAAAATAAATATACATTGTTAAATATTATACATTATTCACTTATAGAAAGTATACAATGAATAAAATTGATTACTTTATCAAGAAACCACTAAAAAACGTTAGGATTTTTGTAATTTTTTTTTTTTTGCACGGAGCATAAGCAGGTTCTCCCATTACTATTCAAGGATGTATAAAATTCAATTTTTTATGTACGAATTTTTAATATGAACTCCATATAAGAATCATTTTGAAATAAATTAAATAGTTTGATCAGTGACAAGAGGGCAGCTTTTTATGAATTTCCGAAATGAATTTATCAATCTTTATTTTTTAAACACTTGTATTTTTAATTTCAAGAACCCTACTAAATATAACCAACTTAAATTTAAAAAAAAAAAAAAAAAAATTACTACTTTAAATTATTTATAAATTACAAAAAAAGAAAAAAAAAAAATCTTGTAATTCTAAAATACGATTTTACAAACTTTCAAAATATAAAAAATTGGAAAAATTAAGAACATTCTTTATTCCCCATATCAAATATCACACACAATAAAAAACACATATCAGGTCACATACAATAGACCTTTAACCCACTACATAACAACTGCAGAAAAACTCTAAACAGCTGTCGATTGATGTTGTGCTGTTCCCTGTAGATTCTGTTGATGCATTGTAGAGTGTCTTTTACAAAACAGGCCAAATCAGGCATGAGATTTGTATCACGGAGTGTATTTAGAAAGAAGAAAAAAATTGCCAAAATGTTTTGGCTACTTGAATATTTACAACAAATCTTTTACTATTTGAAATAATGCCACACATGGGAGAAATCTATTAAAAAGATTGTTATCGGATCAGCTGTTGCCAAATTAACTTTACTTCTATTAAAAAAAAAAATAAGCCTAGTTTTTTGGTTATATTGACATTTAAGAATAATGTCAAACTTTATTTTCCTATATGGCTAATGTTATATTCTGCTGGTCAGTACATATATAGAAATATAACTTAAAAATACATGAATTTTTAACTAGATATAAGAAAATACTAGAAGATAATTTATTTTTTTTGTGACATTTTCATTCTTAAGTTAACTTTAGTAAACTTTGCATCTACTGTTAGCACCAAAAGAAATAAAAAATTAGTTTATCTCAGTTAAGTTTATCTTAATTACTTTATTAAATTTATTTTATATTGCTGTTAAACCTTGACGATTTTTAATTAATGCGTCAGCACATACATCAAGACCTCATCCATCCTTTTATACAAAATCAAAAATTATAATGAAAACTTGCCACATTTAGCCTTTGAACTGCAACGTAATCAAATATATTATACAAACTCCTCAGAGTAGTTTTCTTAGCATCATTCCTTGCTTTTGATAATCCCTAATACAAACTATACCTACCAGTACACCCTCAAATCTACTCTTACTCTTCACTTAACATGAAGTTTGAAAAACAGTTGCTCATAAAAAAACCAAGTGAAAATTAAGGAATGTATGTTTATCAAACCCAATTGGGAGAAGGTGGCCAAATTCTATCACTGCTCTTAAATTTAGGGAAAATATCAAACAATTTAAGAAGTTAACAGTTGTAGAATTAAAATTTGCTTCGACAGTTATCTTTTAACCCCTCATTTTTTATTGTAATGGTAATTAAAAACCCTCTCCAACCCTTTTCTAGAACTTCAAAAATTACATGCAATACACATATAACACACATTTGGCAGTTGGCCTACAACTTAACCAATTATATGCACTATAAAGCAGTTATATAAAGAGTAATCCTCGTAACATTAGTACTTTTTTTTTCATAAATTCCACTCCTAATTCAAACTGCTGTCCACCAGTATGCCTCATCCTCTTTGATCTGTATCTCATAGAACATATTGCACATTGGAATAGAGGTGTAAAGGTGATGATCTTGATCAAGATGTAGACAAGAGTTAAAATCAGATTTTCTACAGGAAATATATGCTTTTAAATCATTGGAAAATAAGCTTTCAAAACTATTATTAAACATAAACTTAGAGTATGTAACAGTAAAACAATTAGTAGAGGGAAACAATTGCCATAGAGCTATCAGTTACTGAATTAATATTTGAAAATAATCCACTTTAAGATTGCAATAACCATCCCTATTTCCCCAAAATATCAAAGATCATACACAACACACATCTCATCATACATATTTGGCCTTTAACCCACAGCATAACCATCCACAAACTCTCCAGACAAAGTAGTCCCTTAACAATAGTCCATGTTCTTGATGAACTCCACTCCTGATGCAAACTGTGTCCACCAGTATGATTCCTCTCCTTCGATCTGCTTTTCATAGAATGTGTTGACGTATTGCACTGTGGAGAGGAGGTGAGGGGGGTTGGCCTTGATCAAGACGTAGACCAGTACTGGCATCAGGTCATCTGCAGCTGGTACTGATTTGTTGCTTGCCATGCTCAGGAGGTTCATGATTGTGTTGCAGCAGCGTAGAACACACTGGATCTTGTCACGAGGCGTCTGCAAAAGGTGGAAGTTTTAGGATTGGCTGTATTGGATATTTTCTGACTCAAGAGCTACACAAGGTTTATACTATTCCAGAACATTGTTAGATCAAGATTAGTGAAACAGGAGAATGCCCTCACAGAGATCTTACAAGTACAAATTGTCTCACATAGAAAACCCATAAGACAGCCTGATAATCAACATAAGACTATCAGTGATGATCATCACTGTGTTTACTCACTTTGAAAAGAGAAACAGTAGAGCAACAGCAAGGCTTGATCTCAAGATACTTTGATGGCTAAATGAGCATTTTGCCTTCCTGCCACAAGTACCAATGTTACTTTTAGGGTGAGTGAAAGCAACATAGGCATGTCATACTGTCCAGAAAAAACTTAATACTGTCTCGGTTTAATATCTTGAGTAGAAGAAAACATAAAACACAGAGCAGGCAGTCCAATAAAGGAATCCAGACAATAAAAATTCAATAGACATCATGTCTATCAATTATTGAAAGCAGCAACTGTTAAGACATTGAGTATATGGACCCCACATGACTGGATCTCCAGCCATGAGTTAAGCCATTAAATAGGAGAAATAGAATTGAAAACATAAGTACTTTTAAAAAAATTGTTAGTGCAGCTGCTTACTTGAATGTAAAAAGATATGATTGTGACTGTAAACATGGTTCGTACACTTGAAGGAGAAAAAAATTCAAGGACTTTTCAAGGATGCGTTATCAACCCAAATACATTAAAAAAAGTTCCAAATTTTTTTTCTTGGCAAATGGTGTATGGTCAAATTAAGTAAATACAAAAAAAAAAAAAAAAAAAATTTAAAAAAAAAAAAAAATTAAAAAAAAAAAAAAAAAAAATGTTTTTTAGGTATCAATTAAAGAAAATTTGAAGGTTACAATAGAAAAAAAAAACCTTCTAACATATGAGAAGCAGTATTATGTCCCATAAAAACAGAAGTAGCTAGTACTCACTTGGTAATTACGCTACGCCAATATTGGATGAGAACATCCATTTGTTTGTCTTGTTTCATCATATTGAGACTTTCGTCAAATAATAATACAAAAGTCTTATTGATTAAACTGTCTTCCAATCTACTTTGAAGACTTGATTACAAATACTGTATAATATGCAGGTTTTTCTCCACACGAAAATTTAGAATTTAAAAGCAACCACGCTATCGACGAACATGCAATTACATAATTTATAAAAAAATTCATTTAATTCATAAGAGCCGTGATTTTTTAATGATTTTCAATGTCAATAGTATTTCAGTATCTAAAACTTCATTTCCAATTACATGCTAACGACTTTGATTGTTGCGAAATATATCCCCTTTTGGAGTATTATTTATCATTAAAAATAGTTCGAACAATCCTCATCGAACTTCTTAAAAAAACTAAATCTTTGTGCTTTTTACTCTTTGCATAGTTTTTTAAAGCACTTTCTCCCATCATGAAATTTTTGACACACAAAGAATATCGTGCAAATCCAACACATAGGTTTCAATATTATATTCTGGATTTTCTAATCAGTTAGAATTGAAAATGCACTTCCCCGCCATTTTTAAACAGTACACAAAAAATTAGCACACACAATATAAACAGAAAACAAGAAATCATGTGACTTGATCGGATATTCCCGATACATTGCTTATACGCAGCTCTGTACTCATCTAATAAGAGAATGACGAAATTTTTATGTATTCAACAGTGATGTTTTCCTACTGCTAACTAAATTCGAAATACTTTGCTCACTTTGTTGACCAAAATTTTTAATATGCTAATTTTTAGAAAATAAAATGAAATTCAAGCACTTTAAATGTATTTTTATAGAATTCAAGGTTTCCAAGCACTTGAAAATGAAAGATTTTTTCAAGAACTTTTCAAGATTTTTTAAAAATGTACGAACCATGGTAAAAAAAAGTTTTCAAGTCCGCATAAAATTTATGACAAAAGAAACAAACAAATAAATAACTAATGATGATGAAAAAATAGGCAAAAGACCATGGAAAAAAAACCCTACCAAAAGCACTTCAAAAAGCAGTTTCAAGTGGAATAAATAGAGGGAATTTACAACAACAACAAAAAAAAAGAAAAATATTGATTCATTATGTCCAGAATGATTGCTTCAATATCCTGGAAATATTATTAAACTCAGATTAACGTTAAACAAGGAAATTGTTTTTTGAGAAAAGATCAAAATTAAGTATTTATATTCTGACATTTATCTATAACGTAGACCAAATTTGCCATCCAACAGATATTTTTTCAAATTAAAAAGTTGTTCTCCATAGGTGACAGGATTGCAGTGAAGATCTATGAATGTTGTTAGTTACAGGAAAATCTATGCCATAAATCTATAACTAATGAAGTGCGAAATTGAAAAAAGTTATTCGTCTATTCAATATTAGGCACAAAAAATTTAATTTATGTTGGCTGAACAGGTTTTGAGTTTTTAATGTCAAAAGGGCTATTTGAAATCCAAACAATACCAACACATTGAATAAATAAACACATGAAATAAAGTGCTTGCACAAACACGTATCATAATTTTAAAGTCGGTTAGATAACATGGATGGTTTTCGAATTTTTTAGTCGAAGGAAACATTTTGTCTTTAGGTAACAGTCCAGTATGAATGCTCCTAGTATTCTAGTTGAATATACTTTGACAAGCCTTTTTCTATTTTGTCTTATTATCAAACAAAGTATTACTAGTGCAAGTAAACAGTGGAATGACAAACTTACTTTGTATGCGTTTATATTAACAAGCTCTGCTTGTGCTGAAGGCCAAGGACACTCACAATGATAAATCTGAAACCAGATATAATTTTTTTACAAGACTCTTTCGAAAACATTTTTATTTAATCAACAAGAATAAAAAACAAATGAAATTGTGGTTGGTATAAGAGAAAAATTATTAAAGTTTCAATATCTGTTTTATATTAAAACATAACGTTTACAGGTTATTTACCATGTCTCTGCTAACATTTCTAAGTTTACAATATTTATTAAAAAAAAATACAACTCTGGTTTTTCTGTTGACTGTACTTAATACATGTGAAAATTTCCAAATATATAATATTTTACTGTTACAATATATTGGTTTTGATAGCTTAGATATTAAAGTATCTTTAATTACTGATGGTAAATTTACCATAAACTACATTGATATAAAGATGTTATCAAGTACAAATATTAGCTCTAGTTTCACGTTTACAATTACAATATGGAGCATTTAATAAAAAGTTAATTAAATTACCTTAGGAATTCGTAGATCTTTGTGGTTTGGCGTGATAACTTGTGAAAGCTTTTGCATATGTTCATGAAGAACCCTGTAATAAATTAAAATAAATTTTAAAGACAAATGTCTTCTATATTTTTAACATTCATCATTTTAAAATATTTAGGGAAAATCTCATTTTTAAATATTTTAATATTTGCGATATAAAAAATTATTTAAAACATAAGCATGAAAAAATAAATACACAATAATTTGAAAAATAAGATTAAGATGAAATAAAGAAATGTCGATTGTATGCCTAGGTGACACCATTGTACTTAAAAAATATAAATGTTAAACTATCCAAATGTGTTACACATAATAATTTTTTTTTAATATAATGACCAATTTCACAAGTAACTACATAAAAGTAAGTAAATTCGAATAATATGTTTAAAGTACTACACCTACATATATTTAATACTCAATAAGTCAATTAATTAAAGACTTAAAAATCTGAATCTTGAGTTTGTCTGCATGTTGAATTTGAGATACAAAACAAAAAAGAATCTAAGAGAATATGCTAAGTCTCATAAAAGAATTTAAGACATAACAACAGCTTAAAATGTGTAGTAATTCTTACAAATTTACTACTATGCTCATATTTCTTTAGCAGTTATGTTAAGGTTTTCTCAATGTAAATGATTTGGTATTGTGACTGAAATTCTTTATGGATTTCAACCCATTGATAATCTTTTATTGCATAATGCAAACACAATTTTATAAAAGTCTATCAAATTTGTATTTCAAATAACTATTTGCTTGCTGCAATTTGCATTTTTGATACAAAATGAAAGCATCAAAACTTGGCTAAAAAAATCTTAAAGACAATCTCAGTAGAACTTAATTGGAGAACAAAAATGAAACAGAGAAAAGTTAGAAATTTTGAAAAGCTTTGAATACCTTTGACTTTTAAAACCTTTGATTAAAATATTGTATCTACTTACTTATCTCGTAAGACATCTCCATCACCATTTGGATGCAGTGCAAAAGTATAAATCCGGCTCATAACGGAATGCTCGATGACAGCTTTGGCATGTTCAATTTGCATTTCACTTGCAGCTAGAAAAAAAAAAGAAAAAAAAAAATGCTCAAAACATCACAACTAAAAATATAAAAAAAATTTGATAAAAAGATACATAAGACTGAAACAAAAACTTTCTAAATACATCACATAGCATAAGATGATAAACCATTTTGATTCTAGAATTATAAAGCTATGATTACTTACTAAGCTTAAAATAATAACTTCCAATGTATGGTAATTTTTACAATCATTCATGTTGAGAGCCAATGTTTTAACTATCTATCTCATTGCTAACTTTGCTATAACTGACTTAACATTTAATGTTTAGATGTAATCTTTAAAATATATATATATATATGCATACAGAGAGATAGAATATACTCACTTTGCCACACAGAATCATTTTGCACATAGCTGAACAAATAATTCAAAAATTCTTCCACTTTAATTGCCTGGAAATAATAAAATTAGGTTCATTTAAAAATTTGTTAAATCATGATTTTTTTTATTATCAAAATTAAATAGACTTAATCAAAATAACAGTCTGCTATATATGCCACACTTTTTCATCTGCAACCACAAGTTCTTGAAAAGCTTTCACAAAATGTTGTACATGTCGATCATGCTTTTCAAGGAACATCTTCACACTAGTCATCACCAAATACTGATTTCCCACTTGCTTGTCCCTATAAAATTAGTAAAAATAATTCGTAACAAATTAGAAAAAAAAAAGATACTAATAAATACTAAGTTTAAAAATGATTATAGTTTTACGTCACCTCTCTATTCTTTCAGTCAGAGTATCAAGATGTGACAATGTTGATAATAAACCTTGGCGACATCTAATAAGATATGCAATGTAGGGAGCTCTTTTTCTATAGTCATCTCTCAATGATTTAAACAGCTTTTGGCAACTGAAAACAAAAACAAATTAGAACTTAAACAACTGAGAATTAAACAAATCTTTAGTATGTAATTTCATAGAATTTTAGAAACGTCCAGAACTTATCATCCTTTTGTTTGAATCAAGTTTTTGCAAAGTTTACATTTCAATTAGAACTACTTGATTTCAGTATCAAATTAAGATACTTATTTTATGCAAAAGAGCAGAAATAGTGTACAGTCGAACAAGTATATTTCATAATTATTGAGTTACACATTACTGTACTGTATTTATTTAACTGAAATACTTTTTTGTTGCATTTTCTTTGAATGTTGGCATGAAATAACTACTCGATAACAAAATCATAATTGGTTCTGTGCGTAGTCTGCCAATTAAAATTGCTTAGAGTAATTACTTTTTTGGAAATTAAATAGAGTTACATATTGTATTCTATTGCTTAGAAATTCCTTAACCTGGGAGCACAAGCGTAATCCAAATGATCGTGAGAGCATGCAAGGGGCTGCTACACACCCCAGAATTTAAATTTGTTTCTTAATAACAAACACCACATTTACAATATTAAATATGTATACTTCTTAAGTTAAACATATTATTCACAAATATTAATGCTAATAATGAAAAAATGGCAATTTACTTTAAGTGAATACTTAGGTTATTCTATACACTCTGTACAAATATTAGAAGTATGATCCTGGCAAATATTGAGGAAACATTTTGAACAGTAAGTTTTGGGTTTTCTGTCTTTTCCTAGCGCACACAAATAACAACATTTATATGACACCTTTTGTTTTTTTGCACTTGGTTCTGATGTCAAAAATCGTTTCTTTAGATTCTGTTTGTGTTGGATTACTGAATTTTTCCTCTCCTCTATATATGCTCTGATAAGCTGGAATGCTAACTCTTTTATGAAATGTTTTCTTTTTTATACATAATTGAGGGTTCTTTGATTGATAGAAGTAAAATCCTTGAAATGATAACTGCAACATTTAATCCCCTTGTGCGTTCTCCCAGGTTAAGGTTTCTTCATCGTCAAATTATGACTTTCTCTTTTCTATAATGCTGCTTTCTACTGTATACTATCTCAAATTGCCAAAAAAAATTTAATATTTTAATTTTTTTTAACTTCAATTTTCCAATAAATAACACAATGTGCAATTGTAAATAAAATATTTGTTAAAGTGGAGGTTTGTCTTAACCTTTAAATTAGAGTACCATTTATCAATTTTAGCTTTGATTAAAGAAAGAAAAAGAGATTGCCACAAAGAATACTATCCAGAAATGATATATAGGATATCATTTCTGGATAGAATGTATTATAAACATTTATTTAAAAATTTACAAACCATTTGTATTTCTTATATTTCCTTTATATTACACACAAGTGACTAAATAAAATATTGTATACATAATCCATGAAGAATTAAAGTTAAAGTACATTTCCCAAGCATAAGGATTTTGTGGTATAATTAGATCCATAATTTATCTTGAATTCATTTTTTCACATTTCTTTTTACAATAGCTGAAAAACTTCCTGCCAGATGATAGAATCTGAGTTTTTCTGAAATTCTAAATTTTACATATGAAAAAAATTAAAAAAAACCTAAATACTACATTTATTAATTTAAACAGAGAAAATAACTACAAATCCATCAATTATTTTCCAAAGGTTGCAGAGTACTATAATTCTAAACCATCAAAATCACTCACCCAACATCATCAAAAAGACGTACACATCTTAATGCTTCATGCAAATGTGCCATCAAAGGTCTCTGCTGTAAATTAATAGCCTCAGCCAGCAGAACTTTAAGAAAAGCCACCAATTCATTCTCTTGCAATCTTTGCAAGGCGCCAGACATAGAACGACCACGTGAATGGTTCAGCCATGGTAGCGTCTGCAAGTCAGCTGAGCCCAGAACGAGTCTAAGCTTGCATTTGGCATCGGAGAACATGGGCGAATTCTCCATGTTTATGGGGTCAAGGTTCTGTATGTCCATTTGAATGTCGGATGCGTTGCTTAATGTTTCTGAGTATTCAGAGTTGTTGGAGGATTTTGAAGCGATGCTGCTTGTGGCAGTGGCGGGAGACTTTTTACGGTATTTGGCAAGAATTTCGTCTCCTGCTTCTGAAATGAAAATATATATAAGTGAATTAATTGGTTTGAAATTACATTTTCAGATTGTAATTTTTCTTGCGCAGATGTACTCTCAATTTTAAACATTAAAAAAGTAAATGTTAGGGTACAATTAAGAGTAACAGTTTGGGATTAATTGACCACAAGAGATCTTAATTTCCATGGTTCGTTCACTTGAAGGAGAAAAAAATTCAAGGACTTTTCAAAGATGCGTTATAAACACAAATACACGAAAGAAAATTCCAAATTTTTTTTATTGGCAAACGGTGCATGTTCAAATCGAGTAAATACAAAAAAAAAAAAAAAAAATGTTTTTTTTTAAGGTTTCACTGAAAGAAAATTTAGATTGAAAAGTTACAATCGGGGGAGGAAAAAAAACCTTTCAATAAAACAAAAGCAGAACTATGTCCCATAAAAACAGAAGTAAAGTAGCTAGTACTCACTTGGAAATTAAACCAATATCGGATGTGAGCATCCATTTGATTGTTTTGTTTCATCATATTGAGACTTTCGTCAAATAATAATACACAAGTCTTATTGAATAAACTGTCTTCCAATCTACTCTGAAAGTTTGATTACAAATACTGTATAATATGCAGTTTTTTTCACGCATGAAAATTTAGAATTTAGATGCAACCATGCTATCGGCAAACATGCAATTACATAACTTATCAATGTTTTCATTTAATTCATAAGAGCCGTGATTTATTATGGTTTTCAATGTCCATAGCATTTTAGTATCCAAAACTTCATTTACAATTACATGAGCCTCCTTTGTCACTTTGTTGCCCAAAATTTTTTAAGATCCTATATTTTAGAAAATAAAATGAAATTCAAGCACTTTAAATGCATTTTACCAGAATTCAAAGTTTTCAAGCACTTGAAAATGAAAGATTTTTTTTCAAGCCCTTTTCAAGGTTTTTTAAAAATGTATAAACCATGAATTTCATCCCAGAAATGTTTAATAGATAGTATGAATTTATTTAATGTTGAATGCCAAATTTTGTTGGGATTGAGATTTTTCTTTTAAAAATTTATTTCGATTATTATATTATACATATTATTGGTGATTAGGTTTGGCCTGGATCCTATATAAAAATTAAAACTCAAAAGTTATTAAATAAAAATAACTAAAATTTCAAACATCAAGTCATTTAATATGATGCAAATGTTAAAATGTATTCTCAAATTTTTTTTTTTTAATATTTAATGAATAGTAAGAAAGCAATGGCTAGTGTTGTTCCAGTTAAAGTAAGAAGAAAAAATCCCAATCGTGCTTTTATAAGAACTAACAGAATATTCAGTGAATAAAGAAATAAACATGTTATGGAATATATCTATAATTGAGAGTAAAAAATATTTTCAGTCACTAAACAAACTATTTAGAGCAATGTATGAAATTTACAATAGCCTAATAAAAAATAAAGCATAAGTAAAGTACACCAAATCATACCAAGTTGCAAAGCCCTCATCTCCGCAAATGAGCTCTGTGATTGGCGGTTGCCAGTTCTCGGATCGACATCATGAAGATTATCTGGTGAATGAAAAACAAGACATTGAGACCATGAAATTTAATTTTTATCAAGGGATAAGTAGTTTTAAACAAATACCTTTTTCACCCTCAGCTCTAAATGCTGATTGAGATTTTCGATTACGGCCCTTAAAGGTGAAGCGAAATCCAGATAGAAACATGCTCTTTCGATTCAACAACCCTTTACGATTCTTATCTCCTCCAAACTTGTCATCCATTTCCATATCCTGGAAAAGTATTACAAATTTTAAAATAAGTGAGAATATGGTGCCACACTTTAATACGATTTCGATTTGCGGAGAAAGAAAAGAAAATTCTAATGAAAGTTGAATACAAGTAGGTGTAATTTTGACAACTAATAACTGCTAATTAGCATCAAATATACACACTGTTAATAATTTAATACAGAGTTTCTAGCTCTGTAAACATGTGTTATAATTTAGAGTAAGCTGATGACTTTTTAATTTGTATCTTGTTGTCTATCCCAAACAACCATCACAGCTCATTTTGAATTTTTTCAAAATAGTAGAAAATATTTATTTTTTTAATTTTAAAACAAAATTAATTTTGTTGCTTTAATTTCTGCAAACAATTCTTCAAAAAAAAAAAAAAAAAAAAAAAAAAAAAAAAAAGGAAGTGTGATAAATCAAAATAAGTAAATTTATTGAAAGTGCTTGAGTAAAATATTTTTAAATTGAAAAACTGAGCTTATGCTTCCAATTTAATTGATGTTTATAATATCAATAATTGTGAATAGTATGTCATTTTTCACTTTTAAGCTTTTAAGGTAAGCACTTGTGATTGAAGAAGTCGCAGCTTATTTTTTTTCAAATTATTTTTCTTAATTTAAAGCAAGAACGAATATTTTCATTTGGGAGCAGCACTTTTTTCTCAGTGCTAAGTGATCAATCCTTCTCTATCATCTCTGAGCCTTTTCACACAGCATAAATGGGGTCCCTTATTATCGGGAAAAAGCAGTGAAATGAATTAAAATGCTTTTATTTTTACTTTAGTACATAAATATCTTGAATTATATCTACTGATGAATCATTGGCTAGTTTATTAAAATTATTAAATAAAATATCACTAATCAATTTCAATCTTCTAAACAAACAATGCTCAATAGAATGAAGAAATGCATGAATTATAATTGAAAAGCAACTTTCTTTATTGTCAATCAATCCCACAATGACCCAGAAAATACTTTCTTATTATACAAACAATAAAAAAAGATACAAACCATATCTTCAGTGCTTTTGTGAAAACCAATTGTCTTTGATATTGCCCCTCCACTAGCAATGGGCACAGAAATTGCCTTCATCTGCCTTGCATTGAAAGCCTCAGAGTGTTCAGCCGAAGTCCCAGAAGTCATGGGGTGACTGTTGACTTCTGGGACACTGTTTGATCCAAGTGAAACGGCCCGGAACTGGGGGCAGACATCTTCGGCTGCACCAAAGTCTTGAAGCTTCCTCTTTGCACCTGATGAACATAATTAGGAATATTGATAAAATTAGAGCATTTATCATTAAAAAAGGATAAAAATGACTATACAAGGCAAGGTTATAATTCATTATTTACATTGAAGAATGATACAATATTTGCACTAACTTGGTTCAGATTGTGAAAGTATCAATTTGGTGAAAGGAAAAGAAAATTTTATTTTTCATAATTGAAAATTAAAGAGTGAGAGATTACCAGGCTCATTATTTAGCAAATTATGACAGCTTTTTGCTACTGTGTTTGAATTAAAATGTTCACAACTCAACTTATCACCACTATTAACCCAGCTGATGGCCGATTCACTATTCAATGATTCTAAATGATCACTTAACTACGATCCCAACTGTGATCAAATGACTGACTATTCATTCTATTAGGTTGAGGGCTATAACAAAAGTAAATGGGAAGAATGGCAGACTCAATATTTAAGAACAATCTAAAACATTTAAAAGTTACTACTTACAGTACTATCCATCTGAATTGAGACTAAAACATTATTTCTGAGCTGAATTTTGATCATGTTAATACTAATTTTTACAACCTAAAATAACTTTTTTTAATTAAATTACATTATGAGCCCTGTATTTCAGCAATAACTTTTTGCTGCAAAAACTAAGCAAGCAATTTTTCACTAATTAATACCGAACATTAATTGTAGGTAAATGAGATCAAAATAACACTCTTAACAATACAATACGTTCTCTCAAACAAATCACATTAGCAATTGACTTGAAGTCAGCTGTCACTTGAAGCTCGTAATTCAAATGAAATCTAAACGTGCCAATGGTCAGAAGAATCCCCCAGGGGTAAAGAAAAAGAGCACCTATCATGTAATTCAGCTAACAACTAAAACTTAAAATCTAACTTGGCTATCATAAGTTCAAGTACCTAACTCCAAATTATTTAAAATGACCTTTTTATACTTTCTGATTCATCCATAGAAAATACATCTTTTTATGGTATTAGAATGATTTTTATGGTATTAGAAATAGGGCCTTTTGTTGATTGATTAAAGAATGTTTTTTTCTACAACAGAAAAAGGAAAACTGTGCATTAAAGTAATTGGCATTGGGGCTTTTTAAATAATGATGGCAGAACTCATATCACAGGGATGAGTTTAGTAAAAAACCAAAAAGCTGAAATCAAAAATTTTATGCGTGAAACACATTTTAAGTTAAATTTTTAAAAAAATTGTGTTTTTCCATGTGCATTTAAAACACTGCACCATCTATGTCCATCCGTGAGCAAAAATGGCTTAAAATAGCTGCACCTAGACGTAGGGATACACTTTGTGCTGTCATCAGGCATGGTATCGCTCCAAAGGGGATTAAAAAAAAAAAAAAAAATTCTGTGAAAGCGATGAAAACTGGCAAAAACTTCAAAATTTCAACAAGCCAGACAACTTTAAGCAATTATACCACATTGACTAACAGGCCAAATTTAATTAAATCCAGTTTTCTAAATTTTTAAGCAAGTACTAAAAATCTTAAAATCTAAATTTTTAATCATATTGTTAAGCTTGTTCAATAAAATAAAAAGCAACAAACAATTTTACAAACAATTGCAGTTAAAATAACAATTTTAAACACAGATTATTTAGAAAAATTACAATTTGGACTAATTTTCAGAATATTTTTAGATAATTTTGATACAAAATGATACAAAAATGTGGGTAATTCTGCATAGATTTGAAACAAACGGTAAAATATAACCTTAAACAGGCAGCAATCACGAATATGGCGGCTATCGCATTAACGGAAATCCAGATGAATGGCTACAATTCAGTGTTGAAAATCTCGGTAATAGCTGGTATTGTATTAGCGTAAACCTCGGCGAAAATGACCATCACTCTAACAAAAGTACTATAAGCTATATCGCTTAAAATACCGCCGAAAATTTAGGTATCGGCAAAAAAGAACATCACAACAACATGCATATCGGCGATAGCGTCCGCAATATCAGCATAAATATTGGTAATATCTATCTTTTCTTGGTAATACTAGTGCAAATTTCAGTAATATTGGATGTTACTACAATATGGCTTTCGACAAAAGTTACTCTCACGCCAACAGAAATATCAAAGTTAGAACCAAATATACCGGGGCAACTCTCAAGAATAGCGCTAATGTATTGGCATAACATTTGACGAAAATTACAATCACAACAACGTAAATCTCGGCATAAAATCTAAGGTATTGGCAAAAACGAACATTACAAACAAATGTGCATATCGGCGATAGCGTCCACAATATCAGCACAAATATCATTGCACATCATCAATAATGTACATCAACGAGAGCGCAATTCATCACGGTAATATCGACATTCTTTCAGTAACATCGGTGCAAATCTCAGATTTTACAACATGGTAAAACTCAGAGAAAATGACTATCAAATAAACGTAAATACCAGTGTTAGCGCCGAATATATTGGAACAATTCTCAGCAATAGCGTTGTTGTATTGGCGTAATGCTCCGCAAAAATGAAAACCACAACAACTTAAATCCCAGCGATAACGCACGTCATAGCCACACAAACCTCAGCAGAGTGGACATTACATCAACGTAACGATTAACGAAAACAAGCTTCACACACCAACGTACGTTTAGACGTACAACAAACAATAATTCCGTGGATGTCAGACTTGAAAGCAAGCACATTATTCGTATACGTTAATCGCGTGAATTAGTATGAAGGAAATTACACAATAGGATCAAATTTCGGAGCAGTTGAAAAAGTCTAAAATGAGAGTTTAAGCGCCAACCTAACTATAAAAATGTATTCCAGTAGATTTTTGTATTTGGAGCAGGAATGCCGTAGGTTTTCCGCTCTTCCCAATCAGGCAGAAGGAAAGCTGCTTCGCGATTCAGCCTTAGAGAAAAGGTTATTTTTCAGTGGGATCGAAAAATCGGGGAAAAAAAGAATTTTTTTTTCAGGAATTAGAAAAGCGGAACTTTTTTTGAAAAAGCGGAATTATTTTTTTTCTAAAAAATTTAAAAAGTGGAATTCCGCCACATGGCAGAAGAAACTCATCCCTGATATCAACAAATTACATAACTCTACCTCTCTCACTGGCATGCTGCCGTGGATTGATAGGTCGAAAGGTGGACTCATTTGATGTCTCTGATGGTGTCTTGCTGGAGAAGGGGTCCCCCGAAGAGGTAGGCAGATTGAGGGTACGGGTGAGATCCAGCGAAAGGATGTCCACGATGCTGGAGCGATGGGTCTGCTGGGTAGAGACTGTCTCCTGGAGGGAATCCAGGAGGTTGATGCCTGAGTCTTGGTCGTCTGGAAGTTCACGGACAGCCAAGCTTACACGCCCTGAAAAGGAGGTATTCAGAAAAGTTAGTTTTAGTGGTGTTATTTAATATTAATCATCACATCTGAAATACCAGAGCTTTAAAAAATAGTGATATTCGTTGTGAGATAGGTGTTTAAGGATTTATTATCAATGAATATGAGATAAGATTTTAAATAAAAACTAAAAATAATGTTGATTATATTAGATTTTTTTTTTTTTTTGCACAAGAACTACATCCTGACCATACTGCACCAAAAGAACATAAATCTTTAAATTTAAAGCACAAATATCTTCTAGGATGTCTTGTACGGTAATTTAATCTTTATTTGCAATAAAATCATGCACAAAATAGGTTAAGAAGTTAAAGTGAAACTTTTTTTTGTGTTATCAACCCTCACTGTGAAACACTGGGTTTGCAAAACAACATTTACTTAATAATATCTTAGTTTGCTAAACTTTGTTTGGAAAGGATACATCCAAAAGAGTAGTTTGTTGAAAAACTAAGTATTAAAACACTTCCAACCAAATCTTCTGTAAAATTGACCTTGTAAGAGAAAAGCAATTTATATGGTTAATGTTCATCATTTTTTTTTAATTATTCTAAATTAAGTTTGCAGCAGTTTGTATTAAATTCTTACAGGTATACCTTCTCAACCTTTCTGGTTAAACTAAACCTTGGAGACTAAAAAAAAAAAAAAAAAAAAAAAAAAAAAAAAAAAAAAAAAAAAAAAAAAAAAATCTATTGCGATTGACCTTTAAAGGACAAACTAAATATGTTGCTAAGGTGATGTTGGTAACTTGATGTCATTGTAGGAGGTTGACAACAATATGCTACTATGTTTGATTAAAACAAATTCATATTTGAAGCTATCTCTTTACTTTATATATACATTTTTAATAAATTTGCATTAAAGATAAAAATAGGAATATTGTGATAAATACCAAGACTCTGCATGCTGCTTAGGCCTTCTTCATGGGCTGACTGACTATCGTCTGCATCAAGAGGATTACTAGAAAGAAGAAGGAAGATTAAATTTACTCATTAATGACGGTTGGTAAGAAAATTTGCCAATCAACATTTAAGTTGTTTTTTATTACTAATAAATTGTGATTGTGGCTCCCCTTAGTATCTTTTTAAAAATCATGAAAATAATTTTAAAAAAAAAAAAAAAATGAAAAATTCAAAACATACTTTAAATAATCTAAATAAACAAGATTTAGAATAAAGAGTCATTGTTTTTAAGTATTTCAAAGTCGTCTTTAATAGGTTAAATGTAATGGAAATCTTTAGAACTATGAGTAAAAAACAAAAATTATGAGTAAAAAATAAAAATTATCAGTGAAAATTTCAGCAAAATATACTTTTTGTAGTAAAAATTGCAGTAAAATATCAAAAATTCAAGACTATAAAATTTTCAAATTAATAATATGCATGGTTTAATCATTCAATCTACCAACTTCTTTAAAGCAGCAGACACATATAACATATTCATACAAATACAAATTAGTATAAACATTGCTGAAATAAGGCAATTTCATAAAATAAAAATAAAAAATAAATAAATAAACACTTACACACTGCGAACATTCTCCATATCCATTAGATCAGGTACTTTAAAGCAATCAGAATCAGAATCATACATTGATAAATTTTCTCTTAGATCTCCTGAAATAGTAATTTTGAGTGGATATACATAATTACAAATAAAAATTTTAAAATATTTTAAGACACTTTTTTACAAGGAATACTTATGAATATCTTTTAATGCATGTCATAACAATAAATAATATTCAATAATATAATTAACAAATTTAAAGTTCATTACAAAATTAAGATTGCACTATTGAAATTTGACATACTTTTTCATTGAAACTTGCAGCAATTAAAAAGTGCAATTTATGTAAGTATTTATGACAGGAATAAAAATTTAACAAAAACAATTAAATATTTATTAATATATAGAGGGAAGCTCAATTAAATACTGTATTTGTAAATATATATAATTACTTTCAGGAAATATTAAACCTTGATAGCTAGCTTGCTCTCTTGAATAATTGTCAGCAGCAGCTAAATGTTGAGCATTAAGGAATGCTGGATTGTCTCCTATTGGACCAAAGGCATCAGATAAAAAGGGATCTGAAAAAATTTCTACTTGAGAAATGCAATAAATATTTATCATTCTGCAAAAAGGAATTAAAAAATTAAGTAGTTAAAGTTATGTCAGCATAATTTACGTAAAAAATAATTTTAAGTTTTAAGCTTAACATTTTAATACATTTTTGTTCATGTAACATTTTAGATATATTTTGATTAAGAGTTTCAGTATTTGTTAATTAAAATATTGCAGTTCATTTTTTTTCTATTACTCTTAAGTATTCACGTGTATTGCAACTTAAATTTAAGACAAGCCCACAACAATGTAAATATGGCATGGGGGAAAAAAAGTCTTGAAAGAAATGTTAAATTTTAATAAAAATAAAGCATTGTCATTTTAAAAGGTATGATAAAGCTTATAATGACTCTTGATATTTTTAGCATCTACGAAAACAAACAAAAATATTCTATTTATTTCATTGGAAAAACTAAATGATGTACAAATATGCAACATTCCAACCCAACTTTTAGTTCATTCAACCATCACATATTGGATAATCTAACTTGTACGTCATCAAACATAATTCTGAATTTTTTTTTTAGAAGATTTAAAAATACTAGCCATTTAAGAATATTTTTATCTGCTGGGGAAAAAAATTATTGAAAGTGTTTTAAAAATGACTTCTAATTAGTTGAATTACAACTTGATATCCAAAACTACCTTTACTCACCAAACAAGGAGTATATTTGTTTGTCTGACAAATCACAGTTCAATTCGTAAATGAAAAAACTATTTGGTACAAAAGGGAAAAATCTTCAGGTTCTTTCCTCATTGAAAACTAAAGAGCAGTGGTTGTCAGACAAAAAAAAAAGGATACTCATTATGTCATTATTGGATATCAGGTTATAAATCAAGTCATTAGAGCTCATCATTTGATAACTTATGGTCTACCTTTTCCAGCAGACCAGCATTTTATAAACTACTAATCTTTCACTACATTTAATAATAAAAAAGAAAAAAATTTGGTGCATACCAAAATTTGAAATTGTCACTCAGCCTAATACTTTGTTTTTTTACAAAATTGCTGCAGAGAATACAATTTTAAAGGTCATAATAATTCTCAGTTACTATACTACAATATTTACGAGAACTTAAAGAATTACAAACTAAAATTTGCAAACAAAAATACGGTTTCTTGCAGTTGTAAAATTTTTGGTTGTTGTTTTCTTAACTAATTAATGAAGAACAAAATTAAATTTCCTGATTTGAGATTTCTTGAAAACTGCATGATTAATAATAATCTGCATAAGAATAATTTCAGTCACACTATTAACAACCAAACAAAAATTCAGAAATACTTTATATTTGTTAACATTTTCCATTCCATGCACATCACAATAATTCATTTTTCTATGTTTTGCCTCTTTTAGCAGATTTTGAGTGGTAACTTTTGAAACAAAAGCCCTATATAAGATAGTGAAGTATGTTTTACTTATAAATTTAAGACACTCCAACTGCAAACATAAGAATGGAAGCATACCTCGCATGACATCAGAATCCAATAGATCCTTCCTATCCATTCTTGAATCATCAGCACTGGCTGCCAGTTCCCCATCTGCCTCCGATCGAGCAGTGTCATCAGATCGTGCCACGCTGGCTGTGTCATCAGTATCTACGTCTTGGAGACGCTCTGTGTCTGAAGCCAAGACGTCAGTGCTCCATGCATCGCTCTGACTTGCTGTCTCAGATGTATCCAATAGAGCACGATCCAAGCAGCTCTGTGAAAACCATGAGGCATGAAAGTTTCGACATTTAAATGAGTACATAAATAAACAACTGAATATTACATTGCCTGAGAAGTTTTGATATTCCTTCGACGATCGGGTAAAAAAGGATGGATACAAAATTACAACATTACACAAATTACTAAAAAAAATTAGAGTTCAGAGTCAGAAATACACTATTTTTAAACTTGGACATATAGTCAAAAAGTAGATACATTTTAAATGAATTATGTATGTTATACAATTTATAGAACTTAAGAGAGCATATGTTTCAAACATAATATTCAAACATAATACACTATTTTTAAACTTGGACATATAGTCAAAAAGTAGATACATTTTAAATGAATTATGTATGTTATACAATTTATAGAACTTAAGAGAGCATATGTTTCAAACATAATATTCAGAGATTTGGTGTCTTGTTTAAAACATTATAGTTTTTTATATGAGTTTCGAAACAGAAATGTGAAAACCATGAGGCATGAAAGTTTCGACATTTAAATGAGTACATAAATAAACAACTGAATATTACATTGCCTGAGAAGTTTTGATATTCCTTCGACGATCGGGTAAAAAAGGATGGATACAAAATTACAACATTACACAAATTACTAAAAAAAATTAGAGTTCAGAGTCAGAAATACACTATTTTTAAACTTGGACATATAGTCAAAAAGTAGATACATTTTAAATGAATTATGTATGTTATACAATTTATAGAACTTAAGAGAGCATATGTTTCAAACATAATATTCAGAGATTTGGTGTCTTGTTTAAAACATTATAGTTTTTTATATGAGTTTCGAAACAGAAATGTGAATTTAAAACCATATGTAACACTAAGATAAAAAAAATTTAATTACTTTCTAAAAATTTACGACTTTTTTTTTACATAAGTTTTTAATATTAGGCAAAAATGAAGATAGTATTTTTATATCAGGATACAGAAATGTTAACTTTTCAAATTACAATAGAAAGTTACTAAAAGAAATAGCTTTACCTGAGAAACTTGTGATGAAATGTCTGATTGTTCAACTGTTTCAGAATCGCTGGCTAAAACATCAGTACTCCATGTATCACTAACCATTGATTTGGTTTCGTCTCCTATGATATTAATAATTTATGATAAATTGATAGTTTTCTTAAAAACTAAAACGAATTTTAAATTGTTAAAGTTCAATATATCATGATATATCATCAACCATTTTGAAATAGAATAATGGTAAAATATTGTATAAATTGATACTGTAAAATGACTATTGATGAAATATTTGGTAGTTTGAAAGAAATCTTTTAGGTAGCAATTATTGTAATAAGGAAATCGTTTTGTTAAATTTAATAATACTACAACTAAAATTTTAATTAAAGAAAAACATAATTTCAGTTTGAGTTTCTATTTATGCGTTTTACAATCCACACCAATACATAATAACAAATTACCTTTAGTGCACTAATTTTACATAATAAAGATTAAGTAGAAATGTTAAAAAATTAAAAATAAATTGCACGTATTTATTCAATCCAAAAATTATATTATATGTTTAACATTTGTTTTATTACTAATAAAATAATGAATGCAAAACTTTTATTCTTATTTAAAAAGTTATCAATAAAATTCTCATGGATTAGTTGATTGCTTAATAACCATCAATGTTAAAAAATTAATTAGGAATATTAACAAACCTTCCATCATTGGTTGAATTTCAAACTTTCCAAACTTGTCTTCAATATCGTCCTGATTTTGCTTCCTTGCTGAAGCAGCTGCCATTAAATCTAGAGGTCTTTGCTCTCGTTCCTCCCCTTCAAGCTGGGACGACGGGGTATCCCGACCACTGACATTTGGTGTCCCACGACCACTGTAATTATTAGGAAATTAGCATAATACACAATAAAAAGTTAAGTAACTAAACAAGAGATTATAAACAATAAAACGAAAAGAAACAACAAATTATCACAGGAGTCAAGGTCATCACAATCTGGGAAAACAAATCGAATATCCTGGATAATTCCTGATCACCCATACTTTACCCAGGGTTCCCACTAAAAGCACAGAATGAAAATCAAATACTTTTCAATGACTTCTAAAGACCAAAATAATGTCTTTAAGGACCTTTGAAAATTTGTTTTCAGGCATCATGTCTATATATAAATTTTTAATAAAGTATATTCTACTAAAAAATTACAAGTTAGTACATAAGTAATACAAATTTATAGAATTTTGATACGGTGAGGATAAGTGACGGTCACGCGGGGATAACAAGTCTGTTATCCCACGTTATACTTTAAAAAAATTTGCAGTTGGGCACACAACATCCACAAAAATAAAGGACTTTTAAGGACCTCTAAGCATTTTCAAGGCCTTGAAAACAAGTTCAAAAACATTAAGCACTTTTAATGACTTTCAATGACCGTGGGAACCCTGTTTAACAATAAAGCAAACTAAACCATAAATAAAATTAAACCCCTTATTAATTAACACACATGATACAGCTCTCAAGAAAAAGGCTTCACTTCATGCAAGAGTAATGAAAACCAGCAAAAGAAAATCAAATTTTCAAAAAACTTCAGAAGTCAAGCAATTATACCACATTAAAAAACAGGTGAATCTAATTAAACCCAGTTTTCTACTGTTTTTTACGTTCAAAGTACTGAAATTTCAGCCAAAAAACATGAAATCAGTATTTGCACTGAACTGTACCATGTCTGTAATTAAAGACTTGAACCAGTCCATTTATAGTACACACCAACCATACTAAAATTACCTGACATTTGCAGAAACCATATCAGAGAGGTTATCATTCTCATTTTCATTCTCTAAGTCAAGAGAAGAAGCAACTGAATGATTGGATGCAGCTTCAGAAACAGCTTCAAGATTGTCACTGGTACCTAAAGCAATTAAATATTGAATTACAGGATAATATTATAGATTCACTTTTTTAGTAATTAGAATGAATTATAAAAGTAAATTACAACAAATCCTTCGGATACAGAGCTTTAAAAAAAGTAACACAGGTTATAAATCTGGAATAAGACATCAATAAATCATTTTGATAATATTAGAAGATAAAATTTAAAATTATAGATTATTATAAAACATTTTTTTAAGTATTTAACTTTTTTACCAAGCAAAAGTTAATTACTATGAAATAAAAATATTTTGTTATTTACCAACAGATTCTTGATCTTGTGAAAGAGAAAATCTTGTTCTCTTTTCAATTATCTCAGGCCCAACATTCAATGTGTCATTTTCTTCCAATAAGCTTCCATTTTCAAGAGACTGCTTTTTCTTCTGAGACTCAATGGCTAACACCTGCAATCAGAAAATGTTGTAATCCTCCACAACACAATGGACAATATAAAGTCTTCTTATCAGCATTGACAAACATTTGATTACATAAAACTTTTTATTAATTCCTAATAAGCAAAAAATTTGCCTACATACAAAAAAAAATATCAAAATTTATAACATTTAAAGCAAACTTTCACACCTGGAATTTACATTTTTAACAGAAAACAAAAACAATAAAAAATGCATGGGAAAGCACTGGAAGAAATAATTAATTGCCAAACTACAGAATTTTAAGACATCAAAATATTATTTTGACGTTATTTTTTCAAAGCACTAAGCAAAAATAACCTTCTAACCCAAAACGTTAGCTTCTGACAAAGAAAAAACTTATTAAATTGGACAATTGTTCTATTTTTAAACTGATTATTCTCCCGAGTAAAAGATCTGCAATATTAAAAAATTGCATGTTTTGATATTTCTTACTAGCTTGATTTCATTTCATTAGAAGTTTTATCAATTATATAGATGAATTTTGACCTACCTAAATTTTACATGCTCATCAAAGTAAAAAATGCAATGCAACAAGTTTGCAATTACAACAGTTATCCTTAATAGAGGATACTGGTGGTTGAAACATATTATAAATAATAAAAGTTTTTCAAGTTAAAATGTCCACATGGTTTGAGAAAAAAAATCAAATAAAGGTTATTCGAATTTCAACACAAAGTAAAAAATCTAAACACAAAATAAAATACAACCAACATTGCCATCATTATTTTCAAAAGTACTAGTTTAACACGTCTTTTTTAAGTGAAATACACAGATTTACTTTTATTTCAAAATAGCTAAAGCTTTACTTCAAATAAACTAGTCTTTTATTATCTAAAGCTATTGCTAATAATGAAAAGAACATAAAAACTTACCTTCTCTTCATTTAGCATCCCAGGACAATCGAAATCCATGCCCTGGATTGGAACAACTAGAACGTCTTCTAGTACAGTCTTGGCTGCTACAGTGGCATCTGTCTCTGCTACACCATTTACCTCATCTGAGTGATTATCTGAATTCAACAACATATTGCTTGGTAACTTCGAGCTCTTACGGCCTACTGCAAATAGAAAATAGATACTAATTGCAAAAGTAGTCAGGATGAAGTGAATAAAATATAATATTAAATGGTTAAAATAATTGATTATTGTAATAATTATAATAGCATAAACTAGCATAATAATGCAAATTAATATGGTTTTTTATTTATATTGTAAGAAACTTTCAAATTTTTATAATCACGATAAAATTATTGAAAAATGGCAACTGCAGCATTTTAGGTTATTTTTTTTTTAATGAAATGCTTCACAAGTAAAAAATCTTTTGTATGATTTGCTGAAGAATAATTACCTTAAAAGAAATAAAAAAAAATATTCAGCTCAGTTTCAGTTATAATATAAAGAAGTGCACCTAAAAACCCCTTTATGGTCAAAATGTAGCATCATGTTTTTTATATTAAAAATAAACTTGGGAAATTAAGTGTGGCGTAAAGGAAAAGAGCATGGTCAATCAAACCTAAAAAAATCATGCAAATTGACTCTCTCTCTCTCTGATTGAATTAAAACTCTAAGAAGTCTAATGCTCTGCTAGGTTTTAAATTAGTATTTATTATTTGAAATCAATGCAAAGTGTAGCATTTGATCAGTATAGGCCATTATTAGGCTGAGGGTAATGAGTAATCAATTTTGCTTGGTTGGTAAGGAGTAATCAATTTTTATTCATTACCACCAATTTAACATACAAAATAACAAAAATCAGTACATTATAAACTCTATTTTTTTTCCATAAAAATACAAAACAGTTAAAAAAAGAAGGGGAAAAAAAGACTTTTTTTTATACCTTTGTTAAGGAAGCTCCGTTTAGTTGATGGTGTCATAGGTAGATTGTCATTAGAATTCGAAACTGGTGAGCTGTTGAGATTTCCATTTGGCATTGTAGAAGGAGTACTCACTTGAGGGACTGGAAGATGATTGATCATAGCATAGAGCGTCTTTTTGAGGTTTGGATCTGAGGTACCAGTTTCAACGGACCTTAAAAACGAAACCTTGAAAAAGGAAAGATGAATTATTATTGCAATACACAATTATTGAGTAAACAGTTTTTTTTTTTTTTTTAAATAATATTCATTTGGCCAACATCCACATTGTGTAATTGTGTAGGTACAAATTGTGTACTTATATCACCAGGCCAAGCTTTCTAAACAATACTAGTTTATCCTAAGGATTGGTTTTAAGTCAAATAGTTTATTTAAAATAGGATTAATGTAATTTTTGCATCAGGTTTTGAAAAAACACAAAAGGAAAAAAAAATTCAAAATTGAGTCTTCAGCAATAATATACTTTTTTGGGGGGGGGGGGGGGTAGTGATGAGGTATAAAAAAACTATGCTGAATTTAATCCCTTTAGAAAGTGGATCTTGGAAGTGCAAAATTATTTAAGGAACTATATTCAACAAAATCAGTTTATTTTGATTTCCAAAGTTGTTCAAAGTGAACTATGGTGAAAATTATTTAAAACTCTAAAAGTTACTTTATTCAAACAAAGTAATGTAAGCGTTCAGTAAAAAAACAAAATAACATACTCTGCTATAAGAAATTTTCCACACCAGAAACAAGTTTTAATTTAAGGTTAACTTGAGCAGAAAAATAACAGCAACGTTTGTATAAAAAAAAAAAAAATTTAATAGTACTATATATTCTTTAACATTACAATCGAGAATACTAAAATTCTAAATAAGAGGTGAATATAGTAAGTTTTATTTTAACATGTATTTAAAGTTGGAAATGTTATGCATCAAAAACTAGATTTAACTTTAAACGAAGTATGAAAAATCACATACTAATGAGTGAAGCTCAGATTCTGTAATAAGAACTGCAGATCTATTCAAGTCCTGGAACTGGTTTACAAGATCTGCAGGAGTATCACAAGTGCTGCCTTCAAGGATCAAATCTAATAAGGATGACATGCAATCCTGTTTAAAGAAAGTAAAAATATACATTTAAATTAATGAGATAAAAGGTTCTAATTCGCCAAGTAGGAAAATTAGTGTTGAGTAAGCCAGGGCTTTTGCTGATACAATTTCAATGATAATTTTACATGTTTAGGACATTATAAAAAAAGTCAAAAAGCTTCAAAATGTGATTTAAAATTCCACAAAAGTGGACAATATACTTTTATGTTATATACTTTATTACTGCCATTTTCTGGAAAAGAACTGATGTAAAACAATATAGTAATAAAAAGAAAACTAAGCAATTAACCTTTTCAAACTTTCCATATAAATCCATCAACTTCGGATCAATCTCTTCCCATTTTGACATGGCCAGTACTTGCAGAATTTGTGCCACTTGCATCAGGTTAAAGCGAGCAATGTAACTGATTGGGATATCTGTTATTCCATACGACTCTGGATCTACAATAGCAGGGCAAATAAAAAATGCAAACACCAAATCGGCACACATTGCACCAACTTCTCTAACCTCTACCCTCTTAGCCTTCATCAAGATATTATACATCTGCCTCGCAAGCCAGGATAGGCTCTGAGGAAAGCAGTACAGATTGTTGCGAATCTCCTCAATAAACCTGTTGGCTATATTCACCAACTTGCTGATGGTCCAGTTACGGTACCTCTGTAAAGAAGCTGCATGTTCTGGTGTGCCCTCCTTACCAAAATGCCTCAACCTTTCTTGAGGATGGAACCTAACAGCAGCCTTACTTGGATCAATATCTAGGAAGAGGTCATCAGCCATTAAAAGATGCATAATAGGTTCATGTAGGGCAGCAGTAAGGAAGATCTTTGCACTGAACAGCCCTTCACTGAATATCTTATAAACTCTGCTGAAAGCGCATGATCCATGGCGCAACAATCTTCTTGGATTGTCGCTGATAGCTAACTGAAGAGACATGAGCTCTTTGAGCAAAACTAGAGCATGAACTTCGTCTTCAGGTAAAATACAGTTGCCATATATGGCAGCCATTACTATATTCACAATATTGTGCATGGTTATGAGGTCAATTTTTTCTCCAAAGTTGAGGCATGCTGCCAAGATTTTGGGGTTTTCTCTCAAGTGCTGCAAAAACTCTGAATAACTACAGTCATTCACTCCCAGTTGTTTGTAGGAGTCAATGAAGTTTGCTGTCTCAACAATGTTTGTGCGATGGTAACAAGAAGCTAAGTTTGAGTCAGTGTGAGAGAGTAACAAGCTATCCAATGTTTGGCGTTGTTGACGAGCGATCCACGAAAGGTGGTATAAATGTTCAGCTGCTTTCAGAACCTACAATGAAGAAAATTATTTAAATCGTGAGATCTAATGCACTCCAATATATTTCTCACACAAAGAAACTTTTTTCATGTGTTAAATAAATCATAAAACAGATTTTAAACTTTCAATGTAATTGGGATTCAAACTGATAAGTTTCTATGCCAAAGAGGTAAAACCTGAAACAATCAATTTGATTTTTTTTTACATTTGCAATAGTTTATTTCAAAGATATGCATTGCTAAAAAATTATTTTTTAAAAATAAAAAAAAAATATTTATATTTTTTTTAGATTTTAAACAGTTTTACTAAACCAACCAAATAATTCAATATTCAATTTTAACACTTCAGATTTCAATGAAACCTTTAAGGGTTAAAAATGAGAAATAAATTAAAATATAATTTGTAATTTTTTCATCTCATTTGATTTTAATGAAAATAATTTTTAAAAATCATCGGTTTTCAGCTTGTGTAGATACGTTTAATCTTAAAATTTTAGTTCTATAATGCCAAAAGAGTAGTCTACCCCTTCATTGTTAAAAGAATTTCATGTGCAATACAACTATGTTTGATGCGAAAAAAATATAAAATTAAAAATATATAAATTTAAAAGATAGTGCTTAGAATCTTAACATTGCAATGTATTTTAAATGATTGAAAAATATTTGTTCCTAGTAATAATTTAAACTTAACACCCTGAAATTTTTAGAATGGGATTTCAATGGAATGAAGAGGTAAATTTAATATACATTGCAATGTTAAGATTTTTGCTATAACTTCATATCCCATTTTAAAAATTTCAGGACTTAATGCCAATAAAAATAAAATAATAATAAAAAAATTAAAAAAAACAAAACAAAAAAAAAAACATTTATAACAATAGAGAGAAAGATCCAAGAATGTTTCATTGCAATTTGAGGTGGTAAGGTTGAGTGGCTGGTTGGTTTAATATAGAAAAATTGTATAGCAAAAGCAATACTTAAAAAATTAATGACTTTTTTTACAGAGGCTAGAATTGAATCTAAAAACAAGGGTGCAAGATTAAAAAATTTGACGATATAAGTACCAAAGAGTTAAGTGATGCCCCTTAATTATGATTTTTTTTAAATTTTTTTTTTTTATATGAGATTTAAAAAAAAAAAAAAAAAAAAAAAAAAAAAAAAAAAACCTTTTCATTTAAGGTTTGTAAATTCTGCTTTTCTGAATGAACAAAGAGTGATTCTTGTCTTAAATGACGAGCAAGATCCATGAGGTCCATTCTAGATGACATGGTGCAGACTTTAACTGTAAAAAAAAGAAAAAATCAAAATTTTTAGATTTCAAGTTGCTTGAAACTCCAATAAATCCTCTATTGTACATATAAAACTTCCATTTTAGAAATAACCATTGAGATAAAATATTGCCCATAATTATACAAATGTTGCAAGCTTGACAAGTGACTAACTGTGGAAAGCAAGTAAAGTTATCATTAAGCAGATTATTATTTTGTTAGAAAGTAGTAGAAAAAAATATTTGTAAAATATTATTTCCTGGTGTGATAAATAGATTCATTTAGATTACTAAATTATAACTTTTTTTGCAAATACATACTAAGTAATTTGTTAATATGTATATTTATATATATACATAACTAAGTTGTTTATAAGGGTATAATTTGATTGTTTCTTCACATGCTTTAATTGGTTGTTAGGGTTTATGCATTCTTTGGCTGTTTGATTAGCAAATAATTTTTCAGCTAATGATGAGTTGGTTTTAAAGACAAAATAATGCCAATGTTTTTAAAGCCTCAAAACCATTAAAATTGTCATTCAAAATCGGGATTGTTACCATTTTTGTCTAGAAACAAATTTAAAAAATGTGTTGCATTCAATGCCTTTAAAGCATATACGATTTCAAAGAAACCAATAATATATCCTATAAAAATATAGCTAGAAATCAATAAAACATGAACTGTAACAAACTGTTTGAAGATCTTATAAACTTGAACAATGACTTAATTTTTGTTTTTAAATTAAGATGATTAAATGTAGATCATCTTTTTGGACAATTAAAAAACTATCTACATCTTTTGATGGATAAGAAAGTAAAAACTATGCTCATTTACCTAAACTTAGTTTCATTTGAACAAGAGGTGCTCTTTCGTTAGACGGGTACCAGATAAAACTTCTAAATTGCAGCGATAACCATCCAAAATAAGAACCTTTTAAGCAATTATAATTACAATAACAAACCTTTATAGAATTGCTACAGAAACCATATAACAAAACGCAAACATTTGGGCTTGGCAATATATTTAAGTGTCATTTAAACATATACATAATTAGGCTTGGTGACAAATGATATCCGTCTAACTTAAGAGTACCAACATAGTTTACCACATCAGAAATATTGACATTACCAACCAGCTAGTTTATTGGTAAACCATCATAAAATAAATCTGAAGAAATTGGATAAACTGATCGGTGAAAATAATGAACGGAATCCCTAATGAACTAAAGAGATGATTTAATTTTCTTAGAGAAAAAAGGTAAAAGTGTATAAAGGATTGTGTGATACAACAAAAGTAAATATCAGGTAAAAATGTTGCATTTTAAATATACCACTTCACAGTAAATTCAATCTCTAATAAAATTAAACTGTTCTGGTCTGTGTTAATTATTCTTACATATTAAATTTTACATTTAAACTGACGGTTTTGAAGCTATAATTTGTAATAAAATTCAATGCATGATAGTAAAGTAAATACACGTCCTTAATTGCAATTAAAGTTATTGAAATCAAATCCATTCGATTTCTTAAAAAAAAAACATCAACTAAATTATACAGTTGATATAAAATATACAATTTGAGATAAAGAGAGGTATATTTTATCACCAGTACTTTTCAAGTTAATAAATGACATTTGATAAAAGTCACAGCGTTTGTTGGGACTCACTTTGGATGATGGTGGAGTATCAAGTTATTGGATGAGTTAAGAAAGAATACTGCACATTTGAAACCCGGAAGCTTTATTTTGTAATCAAAGAGCTGAATTTCTTTAGAAATTATTAAGAGTTCATATTAACAAATTAATAACTTATTTCAGCCCACCCACTTGCAAAAAAGCATAACTTCGTTTCTTGTTTCTTGTGTTGACGTTCAGCATGATTGCCAATCCGTAAACAACAGGAAAAATTATCTATTTATTACGTAAAATTAGTAGAAATTCGACCTATATCTAAAATAGAAAGAAGATAACAAGAGTTTTTTAAAAAGAAATTTATTAAATATCTTTACAATTAAAAATAATAGAAAATGAATTGTATATGAAATAGGAATTTGTCTGAAATAAAAAACTAAATGGTAGAAATATTTGTTACATTGATTTGAAAATAGAATTTAGTAATATTCTTAAATAATATTGTTTCATCCCTTTATTTGATTTATAAATGAAAAATATATTCAATTATTCTTTGGTTTAAAACTGGAGAAAAGGAAAACAGGAGAAGTGAAACACATTGAAACTATATTTTTCTTTTCATGTTTGGCAATGCCGCGTTAGTTTTGTTTAATCACAAACAATGGAGATTTAATTAGTACATGTTAATATATTAATTTAGAATATTTTGATTTTGAACGAACCATTCCGTAAATCCGTCCTTTAATTTCATCATGATTTCCAAAACCAAAAATATGAATTATATCACTTATATATAAACATGTATTTACAAAACAAAACAAGGACTCGTTTGTAGTTCTTTGGATATGATATTATAGAAAATGGGAACACGGATAAAGTAAGTGTTTGTTTAAAATCTTTTTTAAATTATTTTTACCATTTGTTTTCTCAAGTTTCATAGTCATTTTTCACTTTTCCAAGTAATGTTTTAAAACAACCGGGATTCAGTTCTCATCTTTAAAACATCTCGTCTCGTTTCAATATTTTGTGGTTTGTATGTTTATCCTTTAAAATTCTATTTTAAAAATAACTTCTCAAAATTCAATCCAAATTTCACATTAGTTACATTGGGATATGAAATTAAATGATGCAGTCTACCTTGATAACAAAGGGAAAGGTATAGCATTTTTTCTGTCAAAGAGTAATTTTTTTGTATTTTATTATACATATCAAATTCAATGCATTTGTTTTTGTTATCTGTAATGGTTAAGTCATGTTTTAACACTCTGACTGCAGGTCTGATACACGACCAACATGGACCTTTAAAACTTACTGAATGGTAAAAAATTTTAACATCTTTTCATTGCAATTCTCCCTTAATACGAAATAGTAATCCTCTTCATAAGTAGCTGGTAAATTCCTAGTCTAAGTGCATGGGTTGGCGCGTTTTTGGAAAAGTTGGTGACAAGGCCAAAATGTCGTCAATTCAATGTGGCAGCAGTCACATTGACTGGCTAGAAAAGGTTGTCAAATTTAGAACCTTATCACCTGAAAAAAAGTGCCCAATTGGCTTGTGGATATTTGCACACACTCTAGAAATAGACTCAAGTAGTTTTTATACTTATTTCTAAATCATTTACTGCTATGATGATTTACTTCTTGAAATTTTGAATTATATATATGAAATGCTAAGCATTTGAGAGAAATTTATTAGGAAACTTAGCCAATTCTTTAAGTTCAAAACAACAGTAAATGTATCCCTGTACATAACTTTTAATATTTCCCGTTTATTCCTAAATTTGGATCATCATACAATAAGAATATCCTGTGTTTTTTTCTTTTAATTAGTGCTGTAGTCATCAAATTTTTTTCAGCAAAAAATTTTCTCAATGTTAAGGGTTGCAACTGTAAATTTTTACTGTCCATCATATAATTACTTGAATTTATTAAATTTATAATCATTTGTCAAATAGTAGGTAATAACAGTAATATAAATAGTAATTTTTTAGAACAAATGAAATCTAAATTATGCATTAATTTAGAATTTTCTTAAATGTTCTATTTGTTTTAGGAAAAATCCAAATCTGGTCTACGAAGTATTTTGTGAAATTGGTATTCCTACAGAAACTAATAAAGGTATTGAAAGGTTTAATATTTGAAAATTTGTATTAGGTGTAATTTTTTTAACATATTTTTATTACTTACAATTCTGTATTAAGATTTCAAACTTGTGTTTTAGAACCTTGGATTGCTTGGAAGTATCCTTATAACTTCAAGCATGTTGTAAGTAAAAATACCTTATCCATAAAGTTTTACTTTTCTTATTTATATTTACTGATTGCATTGTTTAGTGATTGTTAAATAATGTTAGATACAGTAGAATAAGTACTCATTTAAATATTTAATTTGTAGTAGTGGGGTATGTACGTATTAACCTCCTACCTATTTACAGGGTTTCCGCGCTTATGTGAAGTCATGAATTTGAGCAAAAAAGTAGCCATAAGCCATGGAAATACAGTGAATTTCATGGATTTCTAAACATTTTAAGTAAAACATAATGTCATAAACCCCACGATCGCTATTCAGTTCATCGAAAATTCATCTATGTTTTTATTTACATTTTGGCGAAAGCAATGGTCACAGTTAAAAATCGCAGTCTATGAAAACATTTCTAAACTCTAAATTTGTGACATCACACGAGAAAGATCTCGTAGGTGGAAAAAAAAAATCATAATATGAGAACTCGAATGAACAGTTTTGATAAGCTTGTGTTTAAATTTTTTTTTTTTCATCTTCTGTTTTGCATTGTTGATATCAAAACATTTAATTTTTGATGATATAATTTATTATTGACTTATTTTTTCTTCAAATATTTCTTTATTATTAAAGATTGATTAGCTTTTTTAACACTGAATGGAAAATTA
Organism: Linyphia triangularis; assembly: GCA_963978545.1. NCBI lineage: Eukaryota > Metazoa > Arthropoda > Arachnida > Araneae > Linyphiidae > Linyphia > Linyphia triangularis. The sequence goes on from OZ021726.1 coordinate 58,090,391, forward strand.
TTTTTCCCTTTTTCTTCTGATTTGAAAGTTACTGAAACAAGAATTTTTTACTTGATTTAAAATGAAAATTTTAAATAAACTTAATTTAAAATAATCTCGTCAAAAATCATTTTATGGTGCATTGATTTACTTATTATGTTCGTGTTTGTAAAATTCTTATAGGTTATTATTATTATTATTTTTTGTGGTTTGATTTCTTGAGTCATGGGAAATTATTTGCTTCGTGCTTGGAAAGTCAGGAAAAGTCATGGATTTGTGACATTTTATTTTGGCAGAAACCCTGTATTTATTGAGCAGAAATCTCGTCAATTGTTAAATTACTTTCTAATTTCCAAAATGGCAAAATATATATATATATATATATATATATATATATATATATATATATATATATATATATAACTTATTAAGTGCTTGGCCATGACATCATTCCCAATCTTCCATGGATTTAATTAAAGATCAAAAAGAAAGTGAATGAATAATTTTTATTATTGTACAGTAAAAACCCAATTACCCGGCATTCAATCAACCAAAAAGCTAAATCAACCAGAATGTTTTGAAAATCAAGATTGGCGAGAAAATTTCACTAAAAAACAGCAATAAATTGTCAAATGTTTTTTTTTTTTTTTTTTTTTTTTTTTTTAATTATTTGAGATTTTGAATTTGAGTGTTTTTTTTCTTTTTCTTTATTTTGATGGTTTTTAATTTGCTATGGCAAAATAGCTTAATTTGCACTAATTAGAAATGAATATGTTATTATAAAAAGTTTTTTTTTATTCCGGTTTATCCAGAACGCCGAAGTTTATTTTCAATCTACTGTGAATTCTCAGCAAAAAACCTTAATATTTTTGATAGAAATACTGTGTTAATTTTTTTTCCGGAATATATCTGGGAAACATTCAAATAAAATATGCTGTGGTTATTTGCCGAATCTATAAACAAATCTGGCTTGTTTCAATTGTCTAAGAAAGAGGTTTTCGTAATCGTAATTTCATTATCCACAGCACCCAGAAAACATTTTCCAGCAGATAATTTGGTTTATGTGGAATTCTAATAAAAAAGAACTATAAACATCTTGCATCTATTTATTCTTGCATCGTTTATTGCATAAAAAATTTATATTCATTTCCAGAATATGTGTAATCTAATCTATGGACTACATTTACTGTAATTATAGCAAAGAAAGGTGATTTTACACTTAAAAATAAGTCCTCAATTGTATCCGGCAATGGGAAATTAGGAAATTTAAAATTTGTTAAGGGTTTGACCAAAATCCAGATAAAATCAATCATTCAGTTTATAGGCTGGATCTACATATAGAACATGCATTTCATTAAATTTAAAGTCATGTATAATAGATACATTCTATTCCGTATAATATTGATGCATCTGTAATTCACTTATACCCGCCATGATTTAATTTGTACATTTTCAATAGCATCCAGAAAATTTGCAATTCTCCCGAATTCAACTATTCTAAACGTTTTATTCTTTTATCACAAAATATCAATTTCTCATGATCAATCCGAATAAAACCTAATTGCATGCATTTATGCATTCCCTCCTATAATCACAATCAAAGTTTCTATTTGTAGGCTAGTCAACCGTTATGTGCACAAAACAGCAAATGTTTATTTTTATATTTTGTGTGTAAAAAGTATGGGTTATATTTTATTGCATACTATTAACGTATTTTGCAATCAATTAAAAAATAAATCTGTTTTGCTGTAATTTTATTTTAATAATATTTAGTGTTTAGATTAGCCGACAACCAGACATTCAAATTCAATACTGAATGTTTTGTAAATTATCCAAAATTCCTTTGCAATTTGCATTACAATTCCTTTTTTCTGTACAACATAATAGTCAATTTTTTTAGCATGAAGGTCGTCTTCCCAAGCATATTTTACTCTAGGGTACAAAGTAGGTTGTGTGTGAGGAGTGGGGAAGACAATGGAATCACTGGGGTTTCCAAATACAAATGCCACTTTTCCAGAATTCTCGGAATCTGACGGAGAAAACGTACACATAAAAACTTCCCTTCCGAAACGGAAATAATGATAGTCCACCCGGTAACCCTAAAATATAGGTTCAGTTAGAATCTGTACTATCAAGGGACTTCTATTTTTTATTTTACAATGCTTAATCTTTTATTTTTTTACAGAATTTTAGATGAAAATGATTTTATTTTAGTAACATATTTCAAATTATTTCTGATTGTAAGGATAAAATATAACATTATTGTAGCTGAAAAAGCTATGTAGAATATTATTAAATATTCCATTTGTGAACATTTTAAAGTTAGGTACCATCACTAGCATTATTTTCTGTTTAAATTTGGCACGAAAGAAAAACCTTCGACATTCAATTAACTGGAAAATTCGGTTATCCCAAAATCCTAATTTCCCGGCTATTCCGGATAATCAGGCTTTTACTGTATTTGTAATTTTTTTAATTGAAATAGAATTTCAAATCATTCCATAGACTATGATGATTTGTTCAAAAGATTGATGAAAGCATTTTGGTTGCTACAATTGGTCGACTATGTTTGGTGAACTTTTGTTATGATATATTAATATGTATGATCCCAAAGGATCATACTTATAAAACCATCAACCTTTTATGAAGTTTTTGTTGGCAGCCGACCAGGAATATTATAGAATTGACTATCTACTTGATTCTTAAAACTTATTTAATTTTAAGGAAGTTTAAAAAACAAAACAAAAACATAAAGTTCAATTTACTGGACTGCAGTCTATGAAGTATTTTTGCATTCAATGACAAGGATAATATAATATTAATTTTAATAAATAGTTTTTTTCCGATTTGCAAAAAAAGTTGGTAACAGAAATTTTATAATTGGTGAGATTTCTGCTACAACAAAAAAGACAAGGTTTAATATGTAAGTACCAAGTAATATAATGTACCTTTTGCATCTAGAATAATGGAAGTTGTATAAAACACTGAACATTTAATTTTAGTCAGGTGAAAATAAATATGGTTTAATTCCTGATAAATTTCAACACTGCTCTAACCTTTTGAAGTGTCTTTTTAAGTAACATATAACAATGTTACCAAAATTTGTCTAAATTTAAATAATAGAGAAATAATATTGTAAGTTTAAATAATAGAAAAAAGTAAAATTCAATTAAAAATGGATTATTTTCAGCATTCTTAAGCAAGCTCGGCTGGATTATATTATATTTTTTAGCTCCAGCTGAATTATATTATTTTCCTTTGATATGTTCTCGATGCATTCTGAAAGTTTTACAGAAATTCGTCAAGTGGTTTACTCTTAAATATTAAACCAAACAATTTCTATACTATGAATGAAGGTCCATATGTCTACCTTCATGTTACTATTATTCCGTAAACTTTCCTCAACATTTCTATTTGATTTATGTAATATTTCTTATTAAAATACACTATTTGAATACTGAAAAGTTGAAAAATATTTTCTGTCCAAAAAGATTGAATTAAAAAAAAAAAAAAAAAATTAACTAAAAGAAGTTTTGTTTTAAATCTGGGAATTACAAATGGAAACTGTTCCTGTAATTATATTCTTAATACAATGTTTTTTTTTTTGTTTTTTTTCTACAAGGAATAGATTTGTATCTCAACAATACCTTTCATTTATACGAATTCAAGAGTACTAAATTTGAGTAAAGTATTCTTGTAAAACTTAAATAGAAAATTAATTTTAAAAATGTCTGATTTACTATTGTAAATTATTTTTCATATTGTGATATATATTTAATCTAATAGCTTTCATTGGCTAATGATGACTTTCATTTTATTAAGCATTTGTTCACTTTTTCAAAGGAAAGAAAAGTAACTTTCTCTACTGTATCATAGTTATGCAGTTATAAACTAATTATTTGTGTATTATGCTATATCTGTAGCTAATTAGAATTTTATTTTTAGGAAATTTTAAAATCTCTGCCTAGCTTCGCATATCCCTGTGAATTTAGCAAGTATGTATATTTAAAAGAATGTCTTATAAAATTTTGTCTTTAAGTACTTTTTGCTTGATATCAATTTTTTACTTTGTTTTACTTATCAATTTAATCTTAGTAATCTTTTTATATATATTTTTTTATTTCAAATTATTTCAAGTGCATTCAAATTTATTGTGTAAATATATTAATATTTTATACTTACTTCCATAGCAATGCTGTACAACATTTCTCTTTTGTTCTGACTAACATAGACAGCCAATGGACGTTTGGTTTCTGCAGGCATGCTTCAAACTCGTCTACATGCTATGTTATTCTTAGGTAATTTTTCATTAACGTACCTAAATAAATTTAAACATTTGATAATCGTTATTCTTATTTTTCATCAAAATGAAATAAAAGTTAAAAAATTCCCTAACTTTTTATTAGTACTAGAGGAAGTACTCAGCATTGTTCGGGCTTAAATAAACATGTTCTGGTGTTGTCCAGTACAGCCTGGTTGAAATTAGTTCAGTCAATTACAAATCATGAGCCCTTTATCCCTTATCCTCAATTTCAACACCTTGAACCACAGATCAGAATTAAATTTTATTCCCTGTAGTATCGAATAATCAAGGCACCTACGAGAAAAACCAATTTAAAACTGATTTGATAGGTATCAAGTTATAATCGTATCTATTTACCCCCAAAAAAACACTTTTGAAAAGTAGAAAAACCACCAACCTCAAATGCACAAAAAACTTTCTTGCAATAAAAAAATCAGAAACATGATGAAAATTTTCAGCCACAAACACAGTGATATAAAAAATGGCCAACCTCTGACTACAACTCTCGGTTGTGACTCGCTTAAAAATGTATGCTTACTTAGTTTATTTTTTAAATTTAAGTTCCGCTCCCATAAAAATGTACGCTGCTTAAGATTGGCGCCCGTCATAGGAATATTAACAATGCTTGCGTTTAAACTAATTTATGACTGTTTGCACGAATATTGGAGGAGTTATGATTTCATTCGGATGGGTAGGAAGTACTAAGTAGTGTAAATCTTCATGTTCATGTTAATGTAATTTTCAAAATAGTATAGAGAAACTGTGCTCAAACGCTCGCATTTGAATCTTTATTAAGAATTTTTTAAGTAGGAAACTGAAGTGTTTGTGGTACGCTTTTGTTTGGTTGATACATGCATTTTGGAAAGTTTTTATTGTTTGGGGAGAGGAGGGGGGTTAAAAGTTAGTGATTAAGACGGGCACCAACCTCAAGCAGCGTAAATTTTTATGGGACCAGAACTTAAATTTTAAAAATAAACTAAGTAAGCATACATTTTTAAGCGAGTCACAACCGAGAGTTGTAATCAGAGGTTGGCCATTTTTTATATCACTGTGTTTGTGGCTGAAAATTTTCATCATGTTTCTGATTTTTTTATTGCAAGAAAGTTTTTTGTGTTTTTGAGGTTGGTGTTTTTTCTACTTTTCAAAAGTGTTTTTTTTGGGGGATATCAGAACTTTTTTTTTAAACACTGTGGCGACTTCTATTTTTTGAATTTGTCCATTTCATCGTTTTTCTCTTTATCACCAATGTTATACCTGGTACCAGGAATATTCATAATTCTTCAAACTGAGTTCGACGATACCTTACATGCAATAATTATCTTTAAAATTGATAAACCGGAAGTGGTACCAATAGCATACCTGGTACTTTAAACATTCAAAAGTCCAACATGACATATTTATCTTGGAAATTGAGAAACCGAAAGTGGTACTACCTATGGCACACCTGGTAACATGAATATTCATAATTCTTCAAGTTGAGTTCAATGGTATCTTACGTGCCAAAATCTTCTTAAAAATTGACAAATTGGTTGAATGCTGGTGGCAGCAACCATCAAAATCGACCACGAACGAGTAATAGAAACTTGTGTATGGCAACTCAATCCCCAAAACTTAATGAAATACGTTGCCATCGACAAAGAGTCTGTCTGCCAAATTTCAGCTCGATTGGTTAGTTTGTACGCACAACGACCTATTTTAGTGCATAATAATGACTAATCAGTTTGGGACCCACAGTTTAACGTGGATTCCGGATCACAACGAACATCCACACCTAACCCAGGAATCAAATCCGTCACCTTTAACATTCAAGGCCAGAGCGTTCATCCCATTGAAAATTTATTCCAATAAATTGTTACAAATAAATATTACCAAGTTTTTTACAGTCTGATTATTGCAATATAAATTATTTTTACTATACCAAGCATTATTTTGGTTCACATAATAACCCATTGATATTTGACAAAATTTAAAATATTTTCTTAACAATGGTTTTAAAATTCACTATGAAATTATAATTTTGATGATAGATGATTCTACGATTTTAAATTTTCAACGGAAAGTAAATAAAACAATACATCTTTAAAAACGAAGCAAATTCCATTAGCCAATCGCAATGCGTGTTTCATTTATTCCCGCTGTGATAAATTGACTGTGACGTCAGCTCGCATAACCTTCACATTTATTCTTTGTATTCAGCCCATAGTATCTTGCAACGAAATAGGATTATTTTCATTTTTCAACAGAGATTTCCCGAAATTAAAATGTTTTTGAAAGTTAACTCACTCTAAATTATCATACAGTTCAAATAACACATACAATTTGAAGAACAAATATTTCTCTTTAATTCTGTCTCTTCAAAAGTTAAATTATTTCAATTTTAAAGATGTTATAAGCCATATAATTATAGTCCAATTCATTCTGCCTATACTTTAAAATTACGTTCATTCTCACTTCAGCCTAACATGTCGAAAAAACTAACTTCGAAATTATAGCAAAACTGTTTGGCAACTTTTGGCATATATATCTGAACCTCAATTACAAGCTGATTGCCTTTATCTGTCGCCAAATTATGAAATGAAAAAAAGTGGTTTTAAATTAATTAAAAATAGAAAGAATTATTTAATGAAGTTCAAACCAGCGTAGGATTTTAAGTTGAAACATTCTGCATCCTATAATTCAATCTGTTTGAAGATCTATAGCTTAGTTAGGGCTGGACGTTTGTCTAAATTTGTACATCAAAATCGGGCTACAACTCGTTTTTTTATTTCGTTTTGGAAATTTCAATATTTTTTTTTCTTTGTTGCCTCTTATCCTAGGTACTCAATTTTTTTTTCTTTAAAAGATATCACAGAGGCGAATCTATGGTATTTTTTGTATAATTATGTGAAGTTCCGTAAGCACGCTAGAAAATAGTCAATTTCGGCTTTTTCGCTGGAAGTTGTGCAGAGAATAGATACTTACGGTCGTTTCTGCTTTTTTAAGGTTGGCGGCAAAACGACCGTTTTGTCTGATAGATTGGAAATGGGTTATCAAAATCTCACTTAGCCAGCAACCTCCCTTTTTTTTCTTCTTTTTTTTGTGAAGATCAATTGTATAAAATGTCATCATGATTGGAATAAAATTGCAGCTTTCTATGTAACACAAACCTACACACATCCAAGGACTCTCTTCTTTATAAATATATAGACTAGCTGAAGTGCCCTACTTTGCCTGCTCTCGAACAGTTGTGGCTGGAAGTTGATTAGCAGAACCCATTTCAAACTGGTACAGTCGATTGCAAATTATAAGCATGCTCAACTTAATTAAGCAAGTTATAAGCTACCCCTATCCTTGATGTGTCAATTCATAATTTGATAGTTAAACTTTTTGATATTTTTCTTTTACTACTAGCCTGCTTTGCTCATATACATATCCCCATAGAAAATTCTATTAAGTATGTTACTAGAAATATATTTCCTGTTATGTTCTATTAAATAATTATTAACAGGCTATGTCTATAATTTAAGAAAAATATTCTAACATTATTTTTTTAATTATGCATTTTATTTCAGTTATCTTCCCTGGCATGAAGTATTTTATAAAATTTTAAATCATGTAGCTGAATTAACAAATAAATCAGAGGTTTGATTTTTTTTTATCTTATTGTTTGTAGATTTTATTCATTTGTCAATATTTATTTTTATTGCTAAATGTCTTTTTTAATATTAGTAACTTAAAACATTCTAGTAGCAGTTAAATTTTTTTAGCATTTTCTGATTCTATATACCTATGTTCAGTTTTTTTTTTTTTGTTAAAGATAATATATTAATTACTGTATGCTTATGTAGTAAAAGTGTTTATTTAAAAACAAAGAAAAAAGACAAATCGAATTGAATTTCGTAACTTTCTGTTTTTGTATGTTACACACTAAGCTAAAAAAAAAAAAAAAAAAAAAAAAAAATTACTTGCAACACCACTCTTTTTTTCAAACCATATGTCATAAAAATTTACCTTCCCTTCTATTTTTTTTGTGCAGTGTTACAGCATTGCGCAATAAGTACATTTACAAATACTATACATGATGGTCTGAAGCTATATTCTTGTATAATAAATTTTGGAATTTGTAGCAAGTTTTTGTATATTTGTTTAGGCGTCTAAAATTTTCACTTTTTGAAAAATAAATAGTTGCAAATGTAAATTATAATATTGAGTATTTATTTTTAAACCCATCATTTGTTACTACACATTTTCTCATCTGAAATAACAGAAACTTTTCACCTTTTTGTAATTTCAAATATGTTAATAGTCTGTCTCAAACACTGCACTTCCAAGTATAATTTCTAAACTGGATGTTTGGATAGGATTATAAATTCAAGTATTAAGTACTTATACTAGCACAGTTTACCTTTCAAGCAGGAGTTTAGCATTTTCAATAATTGCCCATAAGGATTTGATGGAGTTATTTTTTAAATTAAAGTTGTATGCATTGAGTTTTTTTATTTATATAATGTACGGACATTTTATTTTAAGTAATTCAGTGTATTTATAGTACAATCCAGAAATTAATCCAAACATTTTTATTTTTTTTATATATATAAAGAATTTGAAATGGTAGGCTGTAATTATTTTATTTTCTATTTTATTAAATGTATTGCCAGTTATGTTTATGCTAATGATTAAGGAATTCGTTTTATTGATTTTAGGCTGAAAAATGCAAAGACTTACCTATATTTCTAGAAAATTTATATCATGCACAAGTTCCAGAACCTGGCCTTCAGTTACATGTAATTTCCAGTAAAAATGAGGTAATTTCTGTATAAAAATGTTTTTAACTGTTTCCTCATTTTCTGTAAATGTAAGAAAAATGGAAATTGTGTCTGTTTAAAAGTTATTCCCAATAATGAAGTACTCTTATTTTATAAATTTCTTAAATTGTGATTATAAATGATTTTAATTATAAATTGTTAACTTGTCATTGATTTTCAATTAGATAACTTTTTCTTCTTATTTTATGGCTCAGGATTTTCTAGCAGTTTCGCCAAGTCATGAAAAACTTCCTAGTATTCCAGAAAATGTGAGTTGTTTAACATATTCACCTTACAAGATTTTACTTAACCCATTGAGAAGACTTTTAAATGGATAAAAAAGTCATTGTTTTTAGTTTTTACCATGTTTATTTGGATCATTTAAAGTTTATTTTGAAATTTTCAGATTCTTTGGGAAATTATTTTTATGATTTTTAAAAAAATACTAAGGGGAACCACAATCACAATTTAAAAGCAAAGAAAAAAAAATTAAAATGTTGATAGGTAAATTTTCTTGCCAACCATCATTAATGGGTTAATACTCTTAAGTATATTTATATTTTTGATTAGTTAAATTGTGTTTAACTGTTTAATATTCCTAATAGTATAGTATTTTTAGAAATAAAGCATCAGAATTATATGTATTAAAGGAATTTTAAAGTATAATTCATGTCCCCTCCTTATGACTCTGCCACAGATTTCTTAAATAGATCTTGAACTTCTGAAATATAGTTATTATTTGAGAAATTATATTAAAATCAAGCATTTTGATTTCATTTTCTTCAAGTGAAAGTTTTTGTAACTTTTCATTATTCATGTGACATTTAAAACTTTACTTTTTCAGAGGAACATGACAGAGTATTTTAATGCTGTTGATGCACAGAATATGATGACTATTTTTGCTAGGTAAAATTATAGCATAATTTAAGTTGTACGAAAATTCTTGAAATTAATGAGTTTTATAGTATTTAATTTGAAATATCAATGCGATGTATCTTTAAAAGTGTACCTTTTTTTTTCTTCTAGTTTTTGTTTTAGGTTGCCTGGTTAAAATAAATATATTATATCTCAAATCTAGTATTAACTTTCTGAAAGTATACAAATTACTTTTCCTAGCAAATTTTTAAGACGTCAGCCTTAAAATTAAATTTTATTTAAAATTTCCCCAAATTTACATTTTTTTTTTTTTTTTTTTTGTAATTGTTTTTATAATTTTATATTAGAAAAGTGTTTAAATTTTGTTAACACCATGATTCATTTTATACTAGAGACTTAAATTTCATTTGAATTATTGTATAACTTGCCACATCTGACATTATTTTAATCTTGTAACCAAAATACATAAGTTTTGAGCTTATGTAGAACTGGAACAGTGTAGAAAATGATGTGGGGGTCATTTTATGAAAAATCAGGAATGAATCAATTTTTAAAAAATCGATTTTCACTGTAAAGGAAGATACAATTAAGAGTAATAATAGTATTAGAGTGGTTCAGATAAAAATTAAGATTTTTTATAAATATTATAAAAAGGATGTTCACGGATGTCACATGAATTGCAAAGCCGTGCTGAGAATTATTTAATGAAGTTAAATTTAGAATAAAAAGTTATAAAATTTAAGTAACATTACTTTTACAACTGGTTAAATATTATAGAACTTAAAAAGATGCTAAATATAATAATTTTAGTGCATATTTTGTACTAGCTGAATACCCGTGCTGCGCTACGAAATTTTACCATTAGCATTTTAGCGATCAAAAGACCCATTCACGTATTCTACATTTCAGACGTTTGCACCCATTTCGATCCCGACAAATTGATATATCAAAATAGAAACTTTCCTTTGTTGACAATTTTAACGAAATTAAAATTGTGAATACTATATTGGAAAGAGGCATTTGAATATCCCTCGTTTAGAACGTTTAATTCCCTTCGGACCCTTTTAATTACGTAATCGAGATTGAATTAGTTTATTGTGTTTATGTTTGCTCTTTGTTCTAAATTTCGAAGTAGTAGCTGTATTAGAATTGAAACATTAAAATAATTCTCGTATAGTTTCAATGTTGCGTCGACTTTTCATCCCTTAAAAATTCATTAATCGATATTGGAATAACTTATTTCTTTTTAAATTTGTCCTTTTAACATTTGCACCAAATATCAGAATTATGACTACATTGGAAGAGGAACATTCGGATATCCCTCGTTTGGAACATTTAACCCCTTTTCGACTCCATAAAGTAGGTTAATCGAGAACGGAATAGCTTACTTTTTCTATGTTTATCTTTTTTGACATTTGTACCAATTTTCAAAGTTGTGACCAAATGGGAAGTGGGACATTCGAATATCTCTCTTTTGGAACGTTTAACGCCTTTTCCTACCCTTAAGTGGGTTAATCGAGATCGGAATGGCTTACTTTTCTATGTTTATCTTGATTGGCATTCATACCAATTTTAAGAATTGCGACGAAATGGGAAGTAGAATGTTCGAATATCCCTCGTTTGGAACGTTGAACCCCTTTTCGACCCCTAAGCGTGGATTAACCGAGATCGGAATAGAATGCTTTTTCTATCTTTACCATTGTTGATATTTGTGCCGATTTTCAGAGTTGTGACCAAATGGGAAGTGGGATATTCGAATGACCCCCGTTTGGAACGTTTAACCCCTTTTCGACCCCTTAAAGTGGGTTAATCGAGATCGGAGTAGCTTACTTTTTCTATTTTTACCATTGTTGATATTTGTGCCGATTTTCAGAGTTGTGACCAAATGGGAAGGGGGATATTCGAATGTCCCTCGTTTGGAACGTTTAGCCCCTTTTCGACCCCTTAAAGTGGGTTAATCGAGATCGGAATAGCTTACTTTTTCTATTTTTACCATTGTTGATATTTGTGCCGATTTTCAGAATTGTGACTTTGTGGGAAGTGGGAGAATTAGTGATGAGTGAGTGAGTCAGTGAATGAGTGAGTGAGTGAGGGCTTTGCCTTATATATATAGAGATTTTGTAAGATTTTCTGAAACAATATTTTGACTATGCTTTTTCTGAAAAATAACCTAAATAGAAGAGAATATAACTGTGTGAGGTGTCACGTAATCAAGAAAAAAATTATCTTATTTATTTCAGTATTAATATTATAAATAATTAATTTTAAATTTCGAATCCTCAAAGGATATATGCAAATTTTGTAGGAGAAAGTTGTCTTATTTCACTTCTTAATTGACTTCAATAAAATTTAATAATAAATAAGATAGTTAATTTAACCCCAGTCACTTTTTTAAAAAAATGGAAAAACTTGGGAGAAAAAATCCAATTTATAAACATTTGCATAGAATAATATATATATTTAAAAATTTGAATTTCCTAAATTTCAACTTCAAAGCATTTTAAATCAAATATACAAAGCAAAAATTAAAAAGTACTTATGATTTATGTTGTTAAATGTTTTAAGATGCTTTTGCATCTTAAAAAAACAATATGTTAGAATGTTTATATGTTCCTTGGACCCATGGACCCAGTTCCACGGATGTAACTAAACGATAGTTTTTTGCACCTGGTGAATTCTCCATTAGAATTTATTTCATAATATTTACAAAACAAAGCAATATATAAACAGTATATTACAACATAACAGTATATTACATCATATATTATAGATTCCAATAATTATTTTATTAATTTAATTGGTGATCTAAATTCTATTGAGTTCCACAGATGTGACCTATTGCCCTGGTTACAGGCTTAAAATTAACATAAAACTTAAAATTGACTAATAAGTGTTAGAAATGTGTTCTAGAGCATTTTCTTAACCTAACAATGTAGTCTAAAGAATTTTAAGATTTTTTTAATTTATAAAATATTATCCTGGTAAAAGTAAAAATAGTAAGTGGTGATGTTCCACTGATGTGACATTTCACTGTTTGGGAGTAAAATTTGAATAATAATTAAAATATTTTATTCCAATTTGAAATTGCAATTAATTATATCTGTCATGCTAAGGTTGTTTATACCTAAAAAAGTATTTTTATTAGTATACTTTTTGTAATAAATTACAGTTACACAAATTCCTGATTTTCTGTTGAATGACCCGTGGATACATTTCATGTAAATGTATTTATTTGAATTAAATATTCATAAAATAGGGCAAGAAATGAAAAAAAATTTGCATATGTGTAAGGAAGCTAAAATACAGTCATAAAAATGTAACCTTGTTTCATTGTATTTTATATCTTCATGTTTATTTGTTGTAGTATGTTACATGAAAGGAGAATTTTAATGTCGTCCAAGAAACTAAGTCGATTAAGTGCTTGTATTCAAGCTGCAAATGCTTTGATATATCCAATGCATTGGTAAGTTGTATTTGTTATAATCAATAATTTAAAATTGTTTTGAAAAAAAATTAGCCATCTACTACATTCTTGATTTCTTTTTAGGCAACATATCTTCATTCCAGTTTTACCAAAGCATCTTTCAGATTATTTAAGGTAAGATAGAGAAAATGTATAATCATTAGACAAATATAAATATTTAAAATGATTTTGAGTATTAAAATTTATTATTTTAATTTGTTAAGATTTCATTTACACCTTTAATTTGATTAAAATTAAGTGGTATGCACTGTGTAGCCACTGCTGTAGATATACCCTATTTACATGAAATTATTTCAAAACATATATCGACAATGTTCAGGTTTTCCATTGCTTAAACTTCAGTCCTCATTGTCTTTAAGATATATTGATATTTTTGTTTTGTAGGTATTAAGAAACCTTGTATTAATAAGAATTTATCAGAAATACAGTCTAACTCCGTTAACATGAAATCAAAGGGACCACTGAAATTTTTTGTGTTAAACATGTTGAGCGCCACCTGTATTTTTAAGGAAATCCTCGTCAGGCCACATTCTGCTTAGTAGCGCTCGTGTTGTATTATCTTGTAATGAATAAAAAATTAATTAAATTTTCAGTAATTAAAACAATGTTTATTTTTTAATATTGTATCATATTTTACACTGTCTGTCATTGGTGACTAACACGGCCTAAACAGAAAGTTCAGTGTCAGTCACTGATAACTGACGTGGCACTCAATGTGTCAGTCGTCTAAAAACTTTTCGTATAATTAAAGCAGATTTAAATTGCTAGCTGTATATCTATTATATACTGTTATTTTTAAATCCTGTCTTCATTTTGCCAGTCTGCAATTTCTGCATCCTTTTCCATGGAGGCTAAAATTGATTTACAGCAGAAATTGTTTCAATATTTTCCCAATTTTTTTTTTTTTTTTATTAATTTTTTTAAATCGCTGATATAATGCTATAGGTAATTTCATAATTTGCCACATTTTTTGTATTTTTCCTTTTTTTAAGAATTTATTATCAATTTATTGCTATCCAATTATTTGCTTTGTTTCTAACGATAATGATTGCTGTTTATGACTCATATTGATAATATTCAACATGAATATGCAACCAAGTTAAATTTCTAAACTCACTATTGGATTCAGGAGGGGCACGTGCATCACAAAACTGTTTACAGAGGGTTATCATCTGAAGTCTTGCCGAAATTAGTTCCATTCATACGATTTCCTTTTAATTTGATCACTCTGGCATTTTTACTGTTTTATAGGGTTTCAACTTGAGGAATATTTTTGTAACACCTTTAAATTTCACTCCAAATGATGAAGGCTTCATCTAAAAATAGTGATTTAAAAATCCAATTTTTTCGTATTAAATGAATAAATTAATGTTAAATTTATTGTACGGAAAACTCATATTTCACGTTAAATGGAATTTCGTGTTAAGCGATTTTGCATTAAGAGTTTGACTGTACCAGGGTTTTTTCTGTTTTTAGTTTTCTCACTGCCTTGTGTGAATTCGCTTATGTATGTTGAGACATCTTTTCTGATTATGAATATCCATTCATGTAAACTGCTAACCCTCAATGAAGTAGCTTATTTTAAAAGGATAACATATTCTTACTTAACAATTTATAAGAGTATCAAATGGTTTAGAGATCATTATGAGATGATTATAATACAGTGGTCAACTTAGTCCTCAAATCTCAATTTAATTAAAAGTTAAAAAAAAAAAAAATGGTATATCCATTTAAGTTGTGCATCTGGTAAATATCTGTTGCACAATTTAGTGTGTACAAATATGATTTATAATACTACAATAATGTTTTAAATACCTTGTTATATCTATGTTAAACTGACAAGTTGTTTCTGAATCTAAATGAAGCCCTACATGTTCCAATTTATAAGTACCTAATAAAAGGGCTATATAGTGCATATTCTAGTGCACTTTGTCATTAATTTCTTATATTTCTAGTGCACCAATGCCGTTTTTGATAGGAATTCCAGCCACTACACTATCGGTATGTTATTTATTAGTTTATTTTTTATGATTTGATTTTTGCTAATGCTATATGGCTTATGTTGTTAATGGCCTTAATTTTTAATTATGCCCTCTTTGTGTTTAACATGTTTCTCTTTATGACAAAAATATCAATATTCATAATACAAGATAACAGTATAATTCAGTGTCCCAGTATAATTTGATTCATTCAATCTTTTAATTTAAAAATGAAATACTTTGGTGATTAAAGTAATTTAGGAAATGTTTTCTTAAATTTTAGTTGAAGAACTTAGTGCTTGTGTTGCACTCGCATAGTTAAAGATAATCGCCCATATCTCTTACTAATTTTGATTCTTCAGCTAACTATGTGAACTCATTTTGTATTTCTATTTTATTTTCACTAGAGAATGAAATTGGCTGATATGGGTGATATAGTTTATCTAGATGCAGATGAAAATAAAATCGAAACTCCATTTGCTGACTTGGATGCTTTACCATCTGAAGTAGTAAGTGATACTTTTAGATTTTTTTTTTAATTATATGTCTTTTTTTCTCACCAAATCCTTAAATGTTCATTACATGAGTTTAGGGTAAATCATAATTAAATTGTAGTGATAACTATTACCCTTTTCTTCTGTTGATGCAGGGTTCCTACGGTCCTTGAAAGTCCTGAAAAATCATTTAAAATTTTTGGATGAAATTTCGTCCTTGAAAAAAAAGGTGAAGTCCTTGAAAGCCTTGAATTTTTAAGCAACCATCAACAATCTCTACCTCCGGTTTTTTCTTGACTCTGTGTTGCATTTTTATGTCTAAAGTATATAATTTTAAAATGTCCTTTAATTTACTTAAAATTGTCATTGAATTTTTTTTCTTTACTAATAGTAACCCTGTAATTTATTTATATTTGAATCCATACTCTGATGGCACAACATCAATTGGAATGTGAGCACCAATATGAATGCAAAAAACTTGTGCATATTATTTTAATCATTTTGATGTTGATGCTGCACCAATAGAATGATAATTTTTTTATGTGCATATTTGGTTTCACACGTCTATCAAATTCCTTAAAATAAAGCCTTTGAATACATTATGTAGAGCAGTTTTTTTCATTCTACCTTTTCCGAAATCTAAAAAGTAGCGTTAATGTAATATTCAAAGTGTTTAAGCTTAAAGAAGTAAAATTTACCCAAGTATATTTTTTCAACTTCAGTGTGGTAATGCTAAAATAAATGAATTGAAGTCTTTCATAGGAAAATTTGAAGGAATCAAAACGTAACTCTTCAAATCTTCCTCTTTTTTTTTCCCTTCTTTTTTTTTTTTTTCTTTGTTCTTAGTTTTTGGCTATCAGTGTGGATCAGAAAAAGAAACAGAATTTTCATAGAACTGTACATAAGATATCCATACAAAATCATGAATCTCAATGTGATTATATGCTAAAAATATAGGTGTAGAACCATAGTTTTGGTCCAACTATTTTAAAATCATTTAATCGTAGAAGCTTATCTTTCTTTTGTGTGAATTTTTTTAGTTGCAGTCCCTGAGGCATGACTTGAAACATCCTCAAGAAATGTTGGGAGATGCAGTTGCTAAGGCTTTCCTCAGGGCTCTTGTCAAACTTATTGGTGGATACTGGAATGCCCTGAAGTTGCGACCAACAGAAAAGATTACGTTCAGCCCAGAGCTCTTTGTCCAAAGTAGGCCAAGTGCAATGCAGCCTTTTCTCCAGAAAATGCTGGAATTGCAGATTTTCCAACAGGTAAGGCTTAACTAGGATTATTGTATTAAAAAGTATCCTTCCTTTCTACAATAATGTCCTATTGTTAACAGGTTTAGATCTGTGCACACTTTATTACTTTTAATAATTAGACATATTTGTTGTACGTTTTTAGTTCATTGACAGCAGACTTAAGAAGTTGAATGCAGGTCAAGGGGTGAATGATGAATTCGAGTTCGAGTTGACCTCACACGAAGATAAGGCAAGTTTTCGACTAAGGAACCAATATAGAGACTGGGTTTCCAATATGAAGGTGATGTATGTTTATGTGCTCAGGTTTTCATCTTTGAATTAGAAAAAGGATGTGGATTGAGCACTGTATTTATTATTTAATGTAGTGTTGATGTAAAAACATGTAGTGTTGATGTAGAAAACAAACTGTTGACCTAACTTACTATACTTTTTAAAAAAAGTTAACGCTGATAGCACTATTGTCTGAATTTTGAAGTTGCCTCTTACATTTATTGCAGAACTTTTCCTTTTCATGTTAAAAAAAATCAACAAGTCTAATTGATTTTTTGCAATATCTTTTGTATTATGAAAGGAAATGGCTCTGCAATAAATATATTTTGAATTTATGGCCTTAGAATTATTAATTGTATAACAAAGTACCAATTTCAAGTGTAGTTAACCTATCTTGGATTTTATTTTGAATTAAATTTTTTACATATTTTTGCCTTTTATTTTCAGAAAGAAGGTGGGGCTTTCTTCAAAAATGTAAAGACTAAGGTATTACTTCTTGATTTTCTTCCTCATTTGTATTAGCAGGGGTCGCAGACGTCCTATATGTCCTATAAATCCTATATTTTTTTTTAAATCGAAAAAAAAAAACGTCCTGTATTGTCCTATATTTTACAATTGTCCTATAAATCCTATATTTCGGCGCTGATTCGACCTATATTTTCTTCGAATTTGCATTAACGACGCCGTTCGTTGCGATTTTTTATATTTTGGATTCGTCGCCGCGATCGCAGTGAAAATTTTCTCTTTCCCTGACAAAAGCGATGGTTTGGAGGCGACGGCGCCTTACCTCTTGTGACGTCACTTTCTGCGTGGCATGAGGGAAACAGGGATGAGTTTCTTCCGCCATGTGGCGGTATTCCGCTTTTTTAATTTTTTAGAAAAAGAAGAATTCCGCTTTTTCAATGAAAGTTCCGCTTTTCTAATTCCTGAAAAAATCCGTGTTTTCCCGGTTTTTCTATCCCACGGAAAAATAACTTTTTTTCTAAGGCTGAACCTCGAAGAAGCTTCACTTCCGAAAGATCGGGCAACTTATCGCTCAGGGGTCGCAACACATTCCTGCTGTATTCCTGCTCCAAGTACAAAAATCCACTGAAATGCATTCATTATTTTAGTCAGATTGGCGCTCCAACTCGCATTTTGTATACTTCCAACTGCTTCGAGATTTGAACCTTTTGGGTCATTTTTTTTCTCTGGTCAAAATGTAAATTCCTTCTTACGATTTCACGCGATTAACGTATACTAATAATGCTCTTGCTTCGAAGTCTGACATCCACGGAACTATTGTTTATTTACATTAGTATGTGTTGCTTGTTTTCGTTAAGCGTTACGCTGATGTAATGTCCGCTACTGCCGAGATTTGTGTGGCTAGGACATGCGTTATCGCTTTGATTTAGGTTGCTGTGGTGACCATTTTCCCGGAGTATTACGTCGAAATAACAGCGTTATTGCTGAGAATTGTTCCGGTATCTTCGGCGCTAACGCTGATATACGTTATGTGATGGTCATTTTCGTTGAGTGTGCTACCCTGTTGTAAAATCTAAAATTAGCATCGCTGTTACCGAAAGAATGTTGGTATTACCATGAGGAATTGCGCTATCGCCGAGATTTTGTGATGGTAATTTTCGTCGAGTGTTACATCCATACAATAGCGTTATTGTTGATAGTTGCTACGGTATATTAGGTTCTAACTTTGATATTTCAGTTGGCGTAAGAGTTGTTTTTTCGTAGAATGCCGTACTTTGATAACATCCGATATTACCGAAATTTGTTCTAGTATTACCAAGAAAATGTCGATATTACCGAAATTTGTGCAGATATCGTGGACACTCGCCGATACTCACTTTGTAGCGATTTTCATTTCGGCTGATATTTAGATTTTCGCCGGTATTGCAAGCGCTATTGCTTTCGTTAGAGTGATGGTCATTTTCGCCGAGGTTTACTCTGATACAATAACGGCTATTACCGAGATTTTCAACACCGTTTTGTAGCCATTCGCCTAGACTTCCGTAAATGCGATAACCGCTATATCCGTGATTAGTGCCTGTTTAAGGATTGATTTCGCTGTTTCATGTGAATCTATACTAAAATTTTTATATCATTTTGTATAAAAATGATATAAAAATATTCTGAAAATTAGTCCTAATTAAAAAATGTCTAAAGAAGCTGTGTTTAAAGTTGTTATTTTAACTGCAATTGTATGTACAATTGTTTGTTGCTTTTTATTTTATTGAACAAGCTGAATGGTAGGAATAAAAATTTAAATATAAAGATTTTAGTACTTAAAATGTTGCTTAAAAATTTAGAAAACTAGGTTTAATTATATTCGGCCTGTTTGTCAATATGGTATAGTTGCTTAAAGTTGTTTGACTTGTTGAACATTTTAAGTTTTTGCCGGATTGCATCGCTTTAAAAGGATTTTTTTTTTTTTTTTAAGTTTTACCATGCCTGATGACGGCACAAAGTGTATCCCTACATCTAGGTGCCTCTATTTTGAACCATTTTTCTCACGGACAAACAGAGAAGGTGCAGTGTTATAAACGCACATGGAAAACCATAATTTTTTTAAGTACAGCTTAAAATGTGTTTTACGCATAAAACGTTTGGAGTTTTGTTTTCAGCTTTTTGATTTTTTACCAAACTCATCCCTGGGGAAAGCGCATCTCGGCGTCGGCGAAGGTCACATGACCACTTTAGCTTCGTTCTTCGCGTTGCCGATTGGTCGACTGTTTCCTTTCGGTTCGGGAAGGGAGGAAAAAACTGCCGTGTTCGTATGCTCAACTCAACTCTACGGGACCACATGTGAGCTTTTCCTTACCGCGCGGTTTCGATTTACTGATCTGTTTGTAGTATATTAATTGTTCTTAATGCCGCTTCGTGCGACGAAATTTCGTGGAGACTGGTTATTGTTATTTGATAATAATGGTACCAAAATTAGTGACTGGTGTGTTAAAGGAAGCGATGATTTTTCCGGATATTGTTTTTTGTGCAAAACAACAGTGAATATTAGCAACAGTGGAAAGACTCAACTGATGCAACATGCCAATACCTCAAAACATAAGTCGCTCGATGGTGCGCGAAAGGATTGTTCTCAATCACGACTAGTGAGTAGACCTGGAATGAAAGATATCTTTTTGGATATGTTGAAGCAGAGCAACTCTGATACGTCTAAACAGCCATGGATACTATCTGAAGAAGATAAATTGTACAGAACTGAAATTCTTTGGGTTATTCACTTAGCCTTGAATAACTATTCATTTCTATCATGTGACTCAGTGAAATCTTTGTTCTGCCAAATGTTCCCAGATTCATCCTTGCCAAAAGGAATTCAGTTATGTTCCAGGAAAGTGTCATATACAGTTTCTCATGGACTTGGTCCTTACTTTCTTAAGCAGATAACAGATGAGTTTTTTCAAAATTCTCCATTCTTCACTCTTGTGTATGATGAAACACTGAATGAACAGAACTTAAAACAGTTAGACGTTCATATAAGGTTTTGGAACACTAAAGAGAGTTCCATCTCGGAACGTTATATTGGGAGTGAACTGATGGGCCATGCAACAGCATTAGATATTTCTACAAGCATCAAGGCTATCCTAAATTCTTGTGGCATAGACTTAAAATGTCTGCTTATGTTAGGATCAGATGGTCCAAACGTAAACAAAGCTGTATTTCAGATATTTGATAAAGAAGTTAAATCAATTGGAGATTTTGGATTAATTAATGTTGGGACATGCAATTTGTATGTCATTCATAATGCATTTGGAAAAGGTGTAGAGATTGAGTAGTTTACAAATGTAATTGATTTCCTAGAAAATCTTCATTGTTGGTTTGCAAAATTTCCTTCACGCCAAGAAGATCTCAGGAAGACGATGGAAAACTTTTGGGATGAATATTCAAAAATTTTGAGATATGTCAGCAATAGATGGTTATCTCTTGTGAAGGTATGCGAAAGAATTTTGGATATACTGCCTGCATTAAAAGTATACTTTTTAGTAGATCTACCTAAGGAGAAAAGACGATTAGTGAATATCAATCGTTATCAAACAATAGTTAAGATGTTGAATGCTCCATTGACAACTGTGTATTTGAATTTTATGATCAGTGTTGGTTCTTTGTTCGAACATTTCTTGACCTTGCTGCAGGAAAAGTCAACACTAATACATGTGTTGTATGATGAGCTATCAAAACTGCTGTTAAAGTTGATGAGACGTTTTGTCAAAGAGGATGCTCTTAAAGAAAAATACGGAGAAAAATTGCTTGACATTGATGTCCGTAAACAGTCTCTAAAATTGAAAAAAATCGATGTTGGTAACAAGGCAAGGAGATGTTTATCATCTATATCTCCTGACTTGAAAGGAGAGTTCTTAGCAGAGGCAAAAGAATTTTATATTGTTGTAGCAACTTACCTTCAAGAGAAACTGCCCCTAAAAAACAAATTGCTGCAACACTTGCAAATTTTGCATCCAATGATAAGAAAGGAACCAGTGACATCTTCTTTGCCATCAGTAAGACAGCTTGCAAACCTTTTACCCATGGTGATACCAGAAGACTGTGTTGATAAACTTACTGATGAGTGGCGTTTATACATTTGTGATTTAGATATTTCTGAAGAGTGGGTTGGAGGTGTTGATTGTTTTTGGAATCGCATTTTTAACTTGGTTGATAGCATTACGGAAAGTTCACGATATCCATATTTAAGTGTTCTAGTTAAAGCAGTACTAACATTTTCACATGGTCAAGCCTCAGTTGAAAGAGGTTTCTCAATCAACAAGAGAATGTTAACTTCAGAAAGATCATCAATGAACATTGACACCATTAGGGGACTCAGGATTATTAAAGATGCTGTGCAAGGAAATGCCTCGGATGTTTGTATTACACAGGAAATGATACGATTTTATAAAGAGGCATACTCAAAGTATAAAGTCCAAAAAGAGGCAGAAAAAGAAGCGAAGAAGAAAGATGTGCTGAAAAAAAAAGCTCTACCTCAGGAAGAACGGAAGAAAACAACTTGTGATAAACTTGCAGGACTAAAAGACGATATTTCTATTGCTCAGTCAATGATTGATGAAGGAAATAATAGACTGCAAACAGGGTTAAAAAGGAAATGCCTTAAAGAAATTGGGGCAGCTCAAGCACTTATAGATGCTGGAAATAAAAGACTCAAAATTGCAAATAATTTAATTAATGAAACATGATTTATTAATAAATACTAAGGATGAAATATTGAGGTAATAAAGGATGACATATTCAGAATCGGGTATTTCTTTTCTTAATGGTGTGTTTTCTATTCTCTTAAATTCAATATAACAAGTTTTAAAAGGGATAGTTATTTTCTTAGAACTTAATTGTTGATATTCCTCACTTAAAAAGGAAAATTTATGTTAATTGGTATTGTGTGAAAGTCCATATTTCAAGTAAGTACATCCTATAAGTTCATTTAAAAAATGTTTCAATTAAGAAATATTTTACGAGTTAATTTTAAAGTTCAATAGTAACCGTGTGCAGTTATTTGATGTTTTATGTTGTCCTATATTTTTTTTTAAAAATCCTATATATTCTTATTTTGTCACTTTGACCCCTGTATTAGTTATCTTGCACAAGAGCTCTAGTTGATATGTTTTTAAAAAGTGATTAAATGATTAGTGAATGAATTGTTTTGAACCACAGATGCAAACTTTACCAAATACATATATCAGGGTGTCCACAGATTGGGAAAACCGGGAATATCGGGAAAAGTCAGGGAATTCGGTATTTCGGGAAAAATCAGGGAATTATCAGGGATTTTGTCAAAAAGTTTAAAGGAATTTTACGAAATTAAAATGAAACTATTAATTTTGACAATTAAAGATACACTGCTACCAAAAATACAAAAATAAATTTGAAAAAAAAAGAAAAAAAAAAATAAAAAAATAGAAAAAGTTAAAAAAAAGTTCGCATTAAAATTTCCTAACAATCACTGAACCTGCTTGCTTTCAGATTTGCCTTAAATCGCCGATGGAATGACTACATTTCTTCCTCATTTTTCTCTCATATTATAGTAGTCTATCGGCATTATTTACGTTGGTATTTGATGGTCATTTTTCTGAACGTTACGATGGTAAAATGGCCGATATTTTCGTGATTATAGAGGGCAAGAAATGCGTTCTTGCATGCTGCTCATTTTCGTGATGTGTCCCTGACGCTATTTCAGAGATTGCACCTGTCAGCCATGGTACAGTTCTGCTTTTTTAGATATCAGCGTGGTTTTTTTTGTGAAATTTCCATCATTCCTGAGACGGATTCAAAACTGCATTACAATTTCATTGGGTTTACTTGCTTGTCTGACAACCATTTTTGCCGATTGTTGGTTTAATATAATTGCCGAGACTTGCGCCCGTACGGCGGCCGCTATCACCGATATTTACGTTGAAGTAGCTGTAATTTTCACTTAGATTTAAGTCGTTTTACCTGAAGTTATTGGCGAGATTCACGACGTCGTTTTGGTGTCATTCGCCTAGACTTCCGCTGATGTGAAAGCCGCTATGTACGTTATTGTGTATGTGAAGATCGTTTTCACCGTTTGGTTTGAATTAATGTTGAATGATTAGAATTTTAATTTAATTTTGCACAAGAAATTAATCCAAATCTTCCCAGTTTTTATTATGTATCCTTATTTAAAATTGTCATTTTAACTGCTATTGAATGTAAAAAAAAATATTTTAACTTGGAAAAACAATTTTACATTTTAATTATAGATGTAAGTAATAGTTTAAAGTTAAAGCAATTTTTTTTTTATGTATAATTGTTTAAAATTAATTGTCTGGGGAAAATGTGTTTATTTTGTAAAAATTTTGCTTGGGTATTGTACTTAAACACGCGGCTACAGCTGATCTTAAACAAAAAAGAAAATTTCAAATAATGCATATAATGAAATTGTACAATTTGGACAACGAAATTATGCAAACTAAAAAGCTAATGAAAATGGTGTAACTCCCCCAATCCAACTACATTTGAAGACATTTTTTTTTTTTTTTTTTTTAAATACACAAATTGATATATAATTAGTAAAATAAAAAAATTTTACTTTACGAAAATATTTTAAAGTAATTATTGATTTTTAAAATTTAATTACAATTTCAAGTATTCAGAAAACAAAAATAGTTAATATAATATATAGAGTATTTGTTAAATGTGTGTGTGTGTTTGATCCATTTTGACATGATTTATGGTTTGTCTTTATTTTTAAAATTTTACTTAAGAAAACAGCTTATTAAATCTGAAATTTAATACTAGAGTCCTCTTTTCTTGAGATTAGATTGTAATGTAAAAAAAGTGTGATTTTAAAGTATAATTGCACATGCACAGTGCAGGTACACTATACATACACTACTCTAAATGAAGCAATTTGGTATTTGTGTCATAAATGTGTAAAGATAAACAGTACATGCATCATAATTTTCTTTATGATGGTAAATTTGAATGTTCTTTTATTTGAAAGTTTATTATTTATATATATTTTGTCGATAACTTATAATCAGGGAAAAAATTGGGTGTTACAGGGAATAATCAGGGAAATATCAGGGAATTTTAAAATAACTTTTCTGTGGACACCCTGATATATTCTCATTTATTTTTTATTATTATTATTATTATTATTATTATTTTTTGCTTAATTGCTGTTATGTAACAATTATGAATTTATATAATTTTTATGTTTTGTATTTCGATTGTTTTTTCTTTAAAACTATCTTTTTATTTTTATGGAAGCTAGTAGAACAAGGTGGCTACAGAACCGGGAAATCAAGGAAATGTCAGGGAATTTCATAAAATTACTCTTTATTCAGGGAATTTTAAAATTATTATAGTTTCTATAACTTTGAGTTTTCCTTAAAAAAAATCCTCAAACTTCAATCTGATTGCATCCTTATATATTAGAACCCTAATTATTTAAATATTATTTCTGTTAGTTATCCTATAACTTAGAAGTTCAGCCACCGGTGCCTTATTGTTAAAAAAAATCCTCAAACTTCAATCAAACTGCATCCGTTTCAGACATGATTATTTTTCTTCTTGCCTTGCATATCTTGTCAACAGAATATATTACAACTCCAAATTGCTTAATATTTCAAATTGATTCCATTAGATTTTTTCTTTTTTATCAACCCTTTACAGCACTGTGTTATAGATGTCCAGCAATTCTATGTAGGCATCCATAAATAAAAAAGCTTAGATCCTGTACTTGATTTTTTTTTTTTTTTTTTGGTACTTAAATGTTGACACTTTATTAAACACTATAACTGAAAGTGAGTATATGCTTAGTATAAATCAAATAAAGAATCAAAACATCCTCCTCAAAAAAAAATTTAAAAAAAATGAATGCTCTATTGCATACATTCAGGTAAAGTGTCGCGGAATTTTTAAAAATATTATTTTTTTTAAGATCAATTATTTTGTTGTTATTTGAACCCCAAGAAAGGGAAAAATACAACAACAAAAAATTGGGGGGAGAAGAAAAAAAAATCTCCTTGCAAGCTCAGGTCTCTAGAGGATATAAAAACGATTTTTTTGCTTCATTTAATATGTACTTTTGCAGTTTAAGATGAAACTTGTGTTGTTCAAAATTTTACTTCTATACATCTATGAGTAATTAATTTTATAAAAAGCAATTATTTTCAGGCCTTTTGTTTCATACAATATATGTTGTTTATCTTTTGTCAACTTCAAAATCATATAATTTTTTATGAATTATATGTACCTGCTGAATTTTGTGACTAAATAGCAAAATGCTGATTATTTAAGTTTCATGCTCATGCATGCCCAAGTGTAGTAAATATTTAGGACAATGTTTTGAATTTATGTTACGAGCAGGTTACAGCTTATAACATACATTAAAGAAAATAACATTTTTGTTTGTGTAATTCCTTAAATTAAAAAGAAAATAATTGTACAAGTTTTGCTTTTCCTTGAAGCTAGCAAGTATGGATG
Source organism: Linyphia triangularis (assembly GCA_963978545.1). Classification (NCBI taxonomy): domain Eukaryota; kingdom Metazoa; phylum Arthropoda; class Arachnida; order Araneae; family Linyphiidae; genus Linyphia; species Linyphia triangularis. The sequence goes on from OZ021726.1 coordinate 58,116,783, forward strand.
TAGTTACAAACTACTCTGACAAACAATTCACAAACTTTGTGAACTTTGTATTTTTTTAATTAATGTTTTCATTCTTTTTCATGCTCTAAAGATGCTTGTTTTGATTTGTAGCATAAATATATATTTTGGTACAATTATACTTTGACTATTTAGAATTACATTTACTTATAAATTTATATATTTTAAATTTGCCATTTTTTTTTTTGTTTCTCAAATTCTGTAGCCACCCTGTAGAAGTTTTTAAATTAATACTTTCAATTTAATTCAAGTTTTTGTTTAATTTGCACAGTATATTTTTCTTCTTAATGTTATAAGTCATTCATTAAGATTGTTTTTGTACTTTATTTATTAATAAACTAAATGCTTGGAAAGCATTTTGTATTTCACTGCCTCATTACTATTAAGCCTTTTGTATTAAATTTTATTCAAAGCTGATTGTTAAAAATTCTTTTTCAGATGAAAGACACGTCCAAGAAAGCTTACAAAGATATTTGTTCTCGCATTTATGACAACCATAACCATACAGTATGTTATTTTCTTCTTTGTATTTATGAATTTCCAAGTGTGTAACATAATAAGTGTGTCTGAAGTCTTCAAATCCTTCATTTATAGATGATACAAAATGAAGGACCTGAAGTACCTAAAAGACGGGGGAGTGCTCCAACCTCTCTTAATGGTATTGATTCACATCAAAGGAAAAATCCAATGATTAAAGTATGATGTTTTTTCGTGCAAGAAAAGTTTTATAAAATGTTTTAAAGTTCATTATTAATATTACTATTAAATATATGTATTTTGCATTTGTACTGCTTGATAGATTTTTTTTATTTTCCTTTTTAGCATATTTACAAAAAGGAAATTCTTTCTCAAACTAGGTCAGATTATCAAACTTCTATGTAAGTATTAAATATGTTAATTTTAGCATTTTATTATGAATGTATTTATGTTGCTTATAAATTTTAAGTAGATTGACAATTCAAAACATTTTTTCTCATTTGATACAGATTTACTTAAATATTGATAATTTTATTTTGTTTCAAAAATATTAATAACTTTGGTTAATTGTCAATGAAAAATATTTTAAATAAGCATCAGCAAGCAATGTATTTGATCAAGATGTAAAAAAATGTCAAAACATTTTTATTTTTCCAATCAGTTAAACAAGGAAGGCAAGTCTCTCAACCGGTCCCTAAAAAATTGGTGTTTGGGTAGACTTTGAACATTCTCATCCTATGATATATTGATAAGATATAAACAATAGAAAACTCAAATTGAGATTTTTTACCAAAATAGCTATCAATTTTTTGTTTTAACTAATGCTAACCTTGTACACGACAATTAGGTGGTCACATCATTTATGTAAACTTATCACTGTACTAAAACTTTAAAAAAAAAAAATTTTAAAGTACATAAATAAGTTTATTGGAAATAAAAATATTTTTTTAGCCACAGAAAATAAAATAAAAGCTGGAGGTTTTACATTTTATATTGTTTTTTTGTTGTTGTTTTTTTCCTTTTCTTTTTTTTTCCTTGTTTTTTTTTTGCCAATTAATGTCATTGTAACCATTCTTCATTGTTACCATGTTAAAAGGAACACAAATCCGGATTTTTGAACTTCCATACCCTTGCGTTTTTGTTAGGACCCAATTGCATGCAACTTTCCGAATTTCGTTACAATTGATTTAGTATTTTTGAGACATATAGAATAAAGATAAAATTTCTAGTGTGATTTACAGACATATTATCGTAAATTTTATATTTTTGAAATTTATGCCTTTTTGTACTAGATTAAATAGTATTACTAATATATTTTCTGCATGTACAATACTTAATAGTTAATATGATCATTCCTTGAGAACATCCATACTGGAATAAATCTCTCTCTGCTTTCTACACGAGTTTCTTAAAAATGTCTCTTCTCCTGAAATTTTTTCTACAAAGATAAATGATTTGCGATATGGAATTCAACCCATGAAACCAGGATAAGTTTTTTCCTCCATGTGGCACAATTCTGCTTTTATAATTTTTTAGAAAAAAAAAAGAAAATAATTCTCTTTTTTCAAAGAAAGTTCAGTTTTCTTCTACTTCCCAAAAAAAAAAAAATCATTTTTTTTTATTTATTTTTTTGCCAACTTTTCCTATCTTATAGAAAAATAACTTTTTTCTAAGGCTGAATCGCAAAGCAGCTTAACTTTTTCCCTTTCAGAAAGAGTGCAGGGTTCCCACGGTCCTGGAAAGTCCTTAATTTTTTTTTATGAAATTTGGAAGTCCTTGAATTTTTAAGTGACCAACAACAGTGGTGTAGTGTAAAATAAAAAGGTGTGGGAATGCTATGTTGCGTCGTTACAAACATATATATATATTTCTGTGTGTGGGGGGTTGGGGGGGGGGAGATAGAGTGAAAATGACAACTTTAAAAAGTTTTGTTAATATTACTTTAATAATCTCAAAATAGCTCACAAGCACCTCTAAAAATTAAAAAAAATAATAATAATAATTGCGTGTTTCGACTTATTCTTTTATACAAATAATTTTTTTTAACTATTAAGTTATATGGATTTTAAATAATTTGCTTTGCACAACTCATTTTAAAAGATTGTTTAACACTTTATAAGGGATTATAACACATTTTCAAACATATTATTAACGCAAATTTTTAAACATTTTTTCCAAAATGTCAGAGATGCCTTACATGCAAATTCCCAGATTCTGTAGCTCCTCGAAATCTGTTTTCAAAATGAATGAAAAAGATTGTGATTATTGCAGAAGTTGATTGAAATGTAGAGAAGTTCCTCTTTCTTGATAGATCCTTCCTTTCCTTTTCCAAATTTGCTCCTTTAATAAAATAATTGGAAAATTCAAATCCATCAGTCGATTTAAAAAATTTTGATAAAATATTAATTTGTGTACTATCTCAATCATCTCTAATTTTAAGCGGAATATTTCAATGTAGACTCATTACTTGCCAGATTTGTTTAGGATATTCCTGGTTTTTTTTTATCTTATCCAGTTTAATTTTGTTATCCCGACAGTGGTGACGGTTAGGTGACAATAATAGTCAAAAATGGGTATAAATCGGAGGAGAAAGCAAACTGCAAAATATATATGATATGGCCAACAAAAACACTAGATTTTAAAAAGATCGTGGAAATTTCCTCCCCTTATTGCTGCCACTGTATGATTTTTTTTAAAGAACTGCTGCTACATTTTAGAAATAAATTCTGAAATAACTGTAAGTGTAAAACTTTCCCATTCTCAAACAGGAAAGAAATTTAATTTTGCATTTTAAAGTACATCTGAACGGCTTTCCTACTTCCTCACAGCCCAATTTCAATGTATTATACCCATTTACAAAACCATTAGCACTTTTATATTAAGGAAAATCAAATATACAGTACCAGCCTAGGAGTAAAATGCTATGTGTGCAAGAATGAGTTTTGGTGCCCCTTACAATGAAAATGGGTGTAGAAAACACTCCAAAAATGGTAAGGGTGCACATTATTAAAATCGTAGCTTTTTCTGCACTAAATAACATTATTTTAAGTCAGCTTTTATTAAGGAACCCACAGATTCATTTTTTTTTAATAAAAAATTGTAATAAAATTATTTTTGTAAGAATTTAATAAAATACATATTATTAAAATTACTGATTTTTGCTACGTATTACTTTTATTAGTAGTAATTTGCTCTTAGCGCAAGCATTGGAACTCCTTTGCAACCCTGGGTTGTGAAGGGCTGCAATTCGGCTAATGTAGCATTATCAGAACTGCCAAGTTTAAGTGAAACAAAGTTAACAACTGTTCAGTTCTGTCGAAACAACGTAGCGGAGCGCTTGAAACCAGTCTCTTTACTGTACATTCAAGCAACATTTTATGTGTTGAACTAAACATATTCAAATTCACAAATATTCAAAAGCGAAGTTAATATAAAGGATTTAAAAATCAATTATATTTTGAAAATATTTTTTCATGTTCAAACAAGTTATCAGTTTGATTTTCCCAATATCTGGGAATAAAATAAATATTTCCCAATATCTGACAAAATATAAATACATAACCGTGATCTCAAAACACCTTAAAAGCTAATACAAAATATCAACATTCTGCTCTACTTATCTTGATTTTTAGCACTTGCCTGTTTATTCCGTCAGAACCACAGGTTTGCTTAACTTTTTTTGATTGTAAAATATCCCATTTTTTATTGTCATTTGTTTTTTCCTCTTGAACAAATTCATTTCTTAGGTACGTTGAGAGGTTTACAAATAATTTTATTAAATCTGTGACATAAAAATGAAAAAAAAAAAAAATTACATAACTTTTGTTGATAAATCAGTTAGCGTTCCAGTAAAAATTAGAGGAGGCGAAATATTCTTCAAGGAAAGAGCGCAAAGAACTGAATGTGCTAGGTCACAGTTTTGTTCTTTAAAAATGTAGATATTTGGCGTGAATTTGTGTATGGAAGTTTTAGACTGTATATACGACAAACCATACAAATTTGACGTCTGGAATTCTTCCACAAATACAGATCATTCGTTGAAGAGGATAATTGCTATTGGATGGATCGTAGCTAGATGTAAACATATCTGTCAGTTCATTTCTAATGAAGGAGAAATGGCCATATGTGGGTTGCCGCGCCTCTTTCAAGTGTTTTACAAAAACTAGAACTTGCCCGCTCAGCTCTGAAGTTGTGGATCCCAGACGAAAGCAAGTTCCCACGAAATGACTTTTTTGTTTGCTTACTTGGCTTTGAGTTCAGTATTACGTAAAGAGAAAAAAATACAAATTAAAAAAATTTTAGATGAGGGAACGTCGTTCCGCCTTCTAAAAAGATAAAGGATTGCCGTTGCCTTATGTTCCCACTCCACTACACCCCTGACCACCGATAATCTCCGTTTTGTAGTTTTACGTCTGATGTATTTAAAATTATGGTCCTTAAATTTTTAAAAAAAAGTCCTTGAATTTTTTTCTTCAATAAGAGTGGGAACCGTGGAGTGGAAAACCATTGCATTCAAGTATCAAAATCTACTGAAATGCATTTTTTAGTCAGGTTGGCAGTCAAACTCGCATTTTGTACTTTTTCAACTGCGCCGAAATTTGATCCTTTTATGCCATTTTTTACTTTTCTCAAAATGTAATTTCCTTCCTACTAATTCCCACAATGAACGTATACTAATAATGCACTTGCTTTCAAGTCTGACATACACGAAACTATCATTTATTTATGTTGGTATGTGATGCTCGTATTCGCTATCGTCACACTGATGTAATGTCCGCTACTGCCAAGATTTGTGTGGCTATGACGTGTGTTATCGCTGGGATTTAGGTTGTTGTGGTGGTCATTTTTCCACAGTATTTCGCCGATATAACAGCGGCATTGCTAAGAATTGCTCCGGTATATTCGTTGCTAACGCTGATATTTACGTTTATGTGATGGTCGTTTTAGCTGAGTTTTACCCTGTTGTAAAATCTGAGATTTGCACCGATATTACCGAAAGAATGTCGATATTATTGCGATGAATTGTGCTATCACCAAGATTTACGTTGTTGGTATGTTAATTTTCGTCAAGATTTACGCCGATACAATTGCGCTATTGTTGAGAGTTGCTCCTGTATGTTAGGCTCTAACTTTGATATTTCTGTTGGCATGAGAGTAATTTTTGCTGAAAGCCACCGATATTACCAAAATTTGCACTAGTATTACTAAGAAAGTATCGATATTACCAAGATTTGTGCCGATATTGTGGACGCTATCGCCGATATGCACGTTTTGCAATGTTCATTACGGCTGGTACCTAGATTTTTGCCAGTATTATAAGCGCTATTGCTTATACCTTCATTAGAGTGATGGTCATTTTTGCCTAGGTTTACGCTAATACAATACCACCAATTATCAAGATTTTCAACATCGTTTTTTAGCTATTCGTCGAGACTTCTGTTAATGCGATAGCTGCTATATCCGGATTAGTGTCTATTTAAGGATCGATTTCACCATTGGATTTCTATCTATACAGAATTACCAAAAAATGTATATCATTTTGTATAAAAATTATATAAAATATTCTGAAAATTAATCCCATTTGTAATTTTTCTAAATAATCTTGTGTTTAAAATTGTTATTTTAACTGCTGTTGTATGTAAAATTGTTTGTTGCTTTTTATTTTATTGAACAAGCTTAACAATATGAATAAAAATTTAAATTTAAAGATTTTTAATACTTGAAATGCAGCTTAAAAAATTTTAAAAACTAGGTTTAATTAGATTTGGCCTGTTTGTCAATATGGTATAATGGCTTAAAGTTGTTTGACTTGTTAAAAATTTGAAATTTGAAGTTTTTGCTGCTTTTCATGACTTTTGAGGAATTACAGGTTTTTTTTCCGTTTTTTTTTTTTTTTGCTTTGGAGCTATACTATGTCTAATGACAGCACAAAGTATATCCCTATGTATAGGTGCCGCTATTTTGGACGCGGACAGGCAGAGACGGTGCAGTGTTACAAATGCACATGGAAAAGTATAGTTTTTTTAAGTTAGCTTAAAATGTGTTTTGAGCTTACAATTTTTTGATTTTTTTCCCAGCTTTTTGATTTTTTACCGAACTCATCTCTGCGTGAAACTTGGTTATGAGCCATTAAAAAGTTTCTTTCATGATTTCATTTGATTTGAGTTTTAACCGTAGTTATTTATTACTAAGACATTTTTAAATAGTTTGTAGAAACCAAATTTTATGAAATAACTAAGTTTGCCTTTACAATAAAATTTTTGATTCATTCATAAAACATAATCTCATTTAGTATTTTAATTATCTAACTTAAAAATTCCATTTACTTATTGTGTATTACAGTTTCTATATATTTATCTGGCTGAACACTTTCAGATCTTCCTCATATGCCGAGACTGATGCTTTTGCCCCTGTCTCTCCAGTGAGAAAAAGCATTCTCGACAGTCCTCAGCTAACTTTCCAGCCAATTGATGTTGATCTTATGGGAGATCTACATGATGTCATTTTCAAAAGTTGTACTCTTTGCAATAATTCTAGGACAAGTGTATCTGATCCACAGCTTATAGATTTATCGGTCAGTTTGTAATGATTATAAGCTATACACAATATATTTATTTGGATACATGTTTTGTATATCTCACTATTTGTTTCTGTTTTCTTGCATCATGGTTTTAAGTACTTCTATAATTTTTAATTGGACATTCAAACTTGTAATTCATGCAAGTCTAAGCTTTATTTAATTTAAAGCCATTTAAATATGTATAATACAACAAAAGAAATTTTCTATCATTACAAGGTCATCCCATGCAAAATCTATAAATATCTAAATTTTTGTTATTTTAATACTAAAGCAACCATTTTACCATTTCTTTTTTACAAAATTAAGTCTTGTGTTTAAAGTAATTTCATTAATTTGGACATGATGCCAAATCCCAAAGTAATTTCATTACATTGGCATTATGTGACTAAATCTAGTTGAATGAGAACTCCACAACCTTCATTTCCTAATATTTCCCCCCTTAATTCTTGTAAAACAAAAAGATATAAGCTACGAGATATTAGTCCCCAATAAAAGATATTCTTAAGACATATTGGTCGAATGGCATAAAATTTAATCGGAAGTAATTCAAATTAATTCCAAATCGTTCTTCATTAGTAACTATATAAGAATTTTATTTTTAGTTTGATGCCAAACTTGGTCAACATTTTTACATATAAAAAAATTTCTAATTGGCAAGGTTTTGTAGCAATGCTTTAAATAAGTAATCACAGTCCTACTTTTTGAAGTTTGCATCGGGCCTTGCAATTTTAAACTATTTATCAACAGAGAATGTCTCTATTTTAGCTGGATGACAAAATTCCCTGTGGCCCAGACTGCACTGCTTCTCCTTTCAAGCAGCACCCTGTTGAACCATCTCCCCTTCCTCTCCTTCCCAGGCCACCTGGTTCCAAGACAAAACTGACTGCCAGGACATCAACCTGTTCTGAACCCTCAGAAAGCATCACTTCCAAGCCTCTTATCCAACTGGACCCACACATTTCACACAGTGTCCAAATACAAGGTGCGTTAAATGTTCATTTTAGATTTTCTTTAGTTAAAATCATGTATGAAAATGGTTTCTGGAGAGGCAGATTTGAAACATTCTAGTTAGTGCAATTGTATTTCTGGGCAATTCATAAATCTTATATATGGGTGATTCTCTGCTGTACACATGAGACATTTTAGCTTTTTTTTTCAACTCGTAGACAAATTAGAATTGTAAAATTATGATGAATCGAGTAGTTCTTTATTTGTTTGATATAATATTAGTTGTTGTTAAAGTTATAATAAGGAAAAATAATTTATCTAACTAGGTCAAATATGCATTTATAACACGTGATGCATGGAATACTTCCATGTCGCATATGTCAATGGATAAAATGCATATTTGATCTAGTTAAAGTAATTACTTTTCCATTTAACTTTGTCACCGAGTAATATTATATAAAATAAAAACATAACTATTGGATTCATCTCAATTTTATAATTTTTATCTGTTAACAAGTTGAAAAAAACGACCCAAAATGTTCCATGGGGCAACCAGAGAATTGATATCATGATCAATATATATTGAATATATATTCAGAAAGCATGATAGAAATTTAATACTTGATCGTTTTGGAGAAGTGGAAAATCTTTAAAGAAATTATCTAAAAATATATTGGTGTATACAGGGGTCAAAGTGACAAAATAGGAATATATAGGATTTTTTAAAAAAAAATATAGGACAATTTAAAACATCAAATAACTGCACACAGTTGCTACTGAACTTAAAAATTAACTCGTTATATTGTATTTAAGAGAATAGAAAACACACCTTTAAAAAAAAGAAGTCGCCTGATCCTGAATATGTCATCCGTTATTGCCTCAATATTCCATCCCTAAATCAAGTTTTATTAATTACATTATTAGCAATCTAGAGTCTTTTGCTTCCAGCATCAATAACTGCTTGAACTACTCCAATTTCTTTAAGTATTTTCTTTTTATCCCTGTTAGCAGTCTTTTGTTGGTTCAGATTTACTATTCAGTGTCGGTTGGATTGGCGGCGAAAAGTGGAAGATTTAGCGCCGAATGTGGCGAACCGGGGACTTGGATTTCCGGAAACCCTAGTAACCGTTTGGATTTGAAAACACAGCGTATTGACGTCATTTTCAATTTTGGCGACTTTTATGAAAAAATCGTGGCTAATATTCCGAATCTGGTACGTATTCTGCGCCAAGGTGATTTTCACCAAAAAATGGCAGTCCTGCCATTTTTTTTAAGAGCAAGAGAACTGCCTATGGTTGCCATAATTAGGCGCGGTTTGATGTAAACAATACGTGGTGCAGAATCCGTATCGGTTGGTTGTTTTCAGATTATCTGGCGCCGTCAGCAACTCGAGGGCTATAATGCGCCGAAACATTCCTCATTAGACAAGCCAACATACATTTACAAACACCCATGCCTTACACAGGACTCGAACCCGCAACCTTGCGGTCTTGAGGCTAGCACTATAACCACTATACCGTTTGATCGGCCGTATCGGTATTGGAATAAAAAAATCGCCATTCGACATCTTACAGTAAATCTTAACCCTTTTGTTTCCTTCATCAATTATTGACTGAGCATTCAAAATTTTCCATGCAAGTTAATCACAAGTTGTTTTTATCCGTTTTCCTCAAGGCAGAGTTTTGTTGCTGCATCTCTCTCTGTATTATGACCAATTAATTTACTACGTTGGAAGAGAAAACAAATCTGAAATTCAAGACCGCGTGCAATGGAAAAGTTTACATGTTTACATTTTACAACACCCGCGTCCACCGGTCCAGTAGAGTTGAGTTGTAGGTTATTGCAGCACATGACGTCACAAGAGATAAAACGCCGTGTATAGAATGTTCTTCACTCACAGGCACTTTGTATTTAAAATTCAATATCTTGAGTTTTCAGCTTAAAAGTGTGGTACAAATCACTTGTTTCGATTCAATCTTTTTTTTTTCTTCGAGTAATTGCATATGTTGGTAATGAAAGGAAGTTGCAATACATAATATGTGAAGTAAAAGCAAATCGTACATGCTTTTCCATTTGGTTATTTCACAAACCTTTTTGGGCATTCTGCAGACAACTTTGTATCAACATTTAAAAATCTTGGTGCATGTGAAGATATTGAAGCAGAAGGTGTGCTTCTGCATTGACAAGGATTTCCACCAAGAGAATTTTATGGATAACAACATAGAAGCCGATATGGTTCAAGATGTTTATAACACCAACATATTAATGACAATGTCTCATACAGGGATGAGAGTGATCAGAGAGCAAAAAGGAGGAAATCCAAAAATTCGTTAAAAGCTCGCAGAAGGAATACACAAAAATTCGAACAAAAAAGTATGCAGGAAGGATGATTCAATAATTTTAAAGATACAATGAAATTTCTCATACTATATAACAATTACATTTCAAATATTAGGATTTAGTAAAGAAATCTGTGAGGATAGGAGAGCTAAGAGGGAAAATCTTTTGTTTAGACATGAGGAAAAGTATACTTTTTGCAGGAAAAACTGGTTCAGATCAGAAAAATTGCAGATCCTTAAAACAGGGACAGAGAAGGAAAATTTTACATAAAAAAACAAAAAGGAGGAAATCCCTCAAAAGGAGGAAAACTGTCATCCCTGCTCATACTTCATATCACATACGGCTGAGTTAAAAGTATTGGAAATGGCTCTATATCATGTGGAGCAGCAGACATAGGCTTTCTCTGTTAAAGCAATGTTTTATGACAATTGGCAGAACTAAGCTGCAAGTAATCGTATCTCTTGCTGTAACATCTTGCTTGCATCTTAATAATCAATATCAAAATTTCTTAAATAGTAGTTTGGTGAATTTGTTAAATTTTATTTTAATTGTCAAAAATAACATTATTGAACTAACATTCTAGGTTTTTTTTTTAATTCTCCCTTTAAACCAGTTATCACTTAACTGTTTTATCATCAGTCCCAGTTAGACCGTTTGAGGGAATCTATTGTACTAGGGGGCTCCGCCCCCTGCTCGTGTATAGATGGATGACATCTATATATAGCCCCCTGTTGATATATAGATGTTATACCTTGTTAAATGTTTAAGTCCGTAATTTTTTTTTATACTACTTGCTCTTTAATTGAATTTCAGCAACTCACCAAGAACTCCATGACATCTTCTCACTTTCAACTGAATTCAATGCCAACCTTCCAACGCCAGCACGAAGCACCAATCCTTTTTACCAACCTCCAGAGTCGCCAATCTCGAAAAGTTTCTCCGGACCCAATGTAAAGAATATGGTCAATAAAATCCAGAACTCTTCAGTCACTATGCAATACCTTTCTTCCAGTTCTGAGGGACTAAAGGGGAATAGTTCCCCAATAACACCACACAAATTACAAGCCTTGTCCAGAACTGTTTCAACGCCGCCTTTTGTTAGTTCTGGGGTTCACAATGAACCAGCAAACATGACAAGATTGAAGTCGGCGTCTAAGGTATCCACTAATCCGTTTGTGGTTGCAGATGGCAAAAATAATAACTTCGAGAAAGAGAATTTTAATTCAACTGTATGGGAACATTTTCCATAACGTTTATTGCATTTATTGTGCAGGAATTATTTTACTATGCAGGAATAAGTGGGAAACAATTTATTGCTGCTTTGTATCTTTACTCTTTTTTAATAATTTTTTCCTCAATGCAATGTTAAAAAAAATTGCATTTATGAATTGAAATACTTGTTTCATTTAATTGCAAAATTGCTGTTGGGCAAACTTGTAGTGTTTTGTATAGCTAAAATTAAGTACACCAGTCATAAACACACACAAATTTTGTGAAATGATTTATTTCTTCTTTAGTAAATGCACACTTTTAACAGGTTTCAATATAATAGTAACTGATGTTTCAAAAATAGACCTGGATGTTGCCATGCTATTCATATGTTTCTACTGATACCATGTTAAGTTATTAGCTTTTTAGAAGATTAATGCATTTTGAGAAAGTGATACTTATGATTTGATAGTATTGTAGCTATATAAATTATATAGTATATTTTGTTAATATATAATACATTAAAGTTTAGATATATTTTTATACAATAAAAATCTTGCAATGAATGAGAAATTTAACAAATGACCTTAGTAATAAATCAAATGGTGCTTTTATTTTGATATGAAGGTTATGTAATACATAAATGTGAATAGTTTGATCTGTTATGCTAAGTATATTACAAGGTGCTTTTTTTACACACAAATCATTTTTAATGATTACATATTTTTTTATTCTATCCTATTTGTACATTCTTCTATTAAAATATAATTTTATACTGTATCCATGAAAATAAAACATTTTATAGTCAAATTAATAGTGTATGATTGGAAAGAGTTAGAAAACCATAAGTACTTTACCTATTTAACAGTAGAATTAGTAATTATATTGTAATCATTTCTAGCTAAATTAATGAATCTCATGCATCATCAAGTAAAACATTTTATTGCAAACTCAACTATTGCATTCAGTGTATAGTGAAAGAATTTAGATAATTGTTAATTCCCTTGTTTATACTTGGATATTAGGTACAATTGAATTTTATGTTCACAAATGGTGCCTTATCACAGCAAAAATGCTGAAAATTATTTCCTTTGATGTTTTTAGCTGTAAATACATACAAGTAATATTCCAATTACTTTTTTAGTTCCACCTTTTTTCATGCAATAGTAAGAAAGGTGGTTGTTTATTTTTATCAAATTACAGCTTTATGAAATGTTAACTCACTTCATTCCAGTGTTGTACAATTGTTTTGTTTTTACTGTTTCATTACTTTATTTATCCTGTTTCAAAATCAAATAAATCTTTGTGAAAATGCTGTTACAGTTATTTTTTTAAAAGAAAAAAAGCCTTGCTGTGCAAGCATCATATTGAGAGCAGTGTTCCCATGGTCATTAAAAGTGCTTAATATTTTTTAACTTGTTTTCAAGGCCTTGAAAATGCTTTAAGGTCTTTAAAAGTCCTTAATTTTTGCAGATGTGTGACCAACTGCAAAAATTTATAAAAGCAGAACTCGGATTTGTTATTCCCGAATTACCACCATTTATCTACACTGTATCGGAATTCTCTGACTTATTTGTATTACACATGCGCCAACTTCTAACTTTTTTGGTAGAATATACTTTATTAAAAATTTATATACAGACATGATGCTTGAAAATAAATTTTCAACGGTCCGTAAAAACATTATTTAGGTGCTTAAAAGTCATTGATTTTTATTGTAATTTGAGTGGGAACCCTGGAGAGGCACTTCTCTAGCAGGGTCTGCTTAATATTTTTTAACTTGTTTTCAAGGCCTTGAAAAATTTTCTTTGGTTGTAGTTTTTTACTACAATTTTTTTTAGTTATCCCAGATTTGAATTTTCTATTTCCACCTTCAATTGTTGAAAGCTTTATTTCCAAAGTTGCTTGAAATCACTGATTTCCCAGAACACTTCATTTCTTTTTACTTCAAGTATGCATGAACTTTATTAAGACATATGCATAAGTTATGAATAGAATTAGATTTAAATTATTTGACAATTTTGTTTCTTATAACGAGCTTGAAATTTGTGTGCAAGAAAACATAAGTTTTTTTTTTTGGTACAAATTAATAAAAGATAATTTAAAAAATACTTAAGAACTACTTATTTTTTTTTACTTTTCAAAAGCTGTATGTACCTGTTTAACGCTTCAGGTACATTTGACGAGTGCGACTTGTCATCTGCTTACTTGGGCAAAGTTACGGTGGACGAGTCTGACTCGTCATTCGTCCATTCAAATCCGTCCCATGGGCATAAAAATCTTCAAATAATTCCATACTCAAAGGGTTAAGGAAAATGCTTCTGAAGATTAATTAATACTTTGCAGGCTGAAAACTGCAGTCATTTAAATATTGATGCATTTTGATAATACAGGAGAAACAAGACATTTTAAATTGAGTATTTTATTTAACGGCTTGAAATATTTTTCTTGTACATTTTTAACATTTGCAAATATGTTAAAAAAATATCTTAAAACTATTTAGGTAAACTTATGTTCTTCCCAAGCACAATTACTTTCACATTTAATGTCTCCATGGGAATTAGAAATTTTGGAATGGGATATAATTAACTGCCTTATTACTTACTGTTCACCTTAAAAACACTGTTCATATTTTATTCTGGATTGTAAGTAGCAAAATTAAAGAAGTACTAATATAGTGAATCTTGTCTTCTGGCAACCTCTCAAAAATGCCTTAACTGGGAATGTTACTTATACGAAGTTCATACGCCTCAGGGGGAGGGGGGGGGGGAATCTCCCTAAAACCTGGAAGAAGTGGTTATTAACCCGGAAAAAAATCCTACTTTTCAGTAAAATTTGTTTAACCCCAATCCTTCCAGACATCTTTTACTGGAAGCAACTCAGCAGTATTTGGAACAGAAGCAGTATAGGACCCCATTGGCGACTTTTCCTGGTTTGAACTGGTCGGACCTACAAGTGTAAATTGCCAAAACAAATTATGATCGCCCAGAGTGACGCCGGCACTTATAATTTAGTGGTATGGCAAGGTAAGTCTAGTTGACCCCCTCCTCTTTTTTTTAATTCTAAAATTTTTTAATCTGGAAGAGTCAAAATCTAGAGATTTTAAACAAACCATACTATTTCTAAAAAAAAAAAAAAAAAAAAATCAATATAATTTATATGGCAGCTGCCATACTGGTTCCGACACTACTATAACTGCCTAAACTGCAAGGGTTGCCAGATTGAAACTCATGAGACATCGTGTAGTTAGGAGGGATAGCCAGAAGAGTAAAAAAAGCGCCAATCCGATCAGTTCAAACTGGGAAAAGTTGCCAATGGGGTCCTATACAGTTTTTTATAATGAATTTAAATCAAGATTTGTATTATGTTAAGAATGATTGTTTTGTATAGAAGGATGCTACATTTATTGCAATTATTTAATATATTTGCTACACGACTAATATATGGATTTTCTTTATAAGAACATTTAATTCCTTAAATTATGTTATAGTAATATTCATGTCAATTACTACTACTCGAACAGTAAACAAATGAAAAGATAATGTAAAAAAAAAATTAAGAAATATATGAATAAAATAAAATATTACACATTTATAAATATAAAAAATCGATGGACAATTACGTGGAGCACAAGTTAAACAATTATACAAAAAAAATTGCTTCAACTTTTAAACCATTATTTATAGTTATAGATAGCTAAAATGTAAAATTGTTTGTCAAGCTAAAATAGACAAACAATTTTACATACAATTGGAGTAAAAATTACAATTTTTAACATGGACTACAGATAAAAATTTTACAATCAGTACAAATTTTCTTGCATATTATATTAAAATTTTAGCAATGCGGAATCGATATAAACTAAATAGAGACCTCATACACTAGCACTAATTATGGAGATAGCTATCACACCAGAGAAAAGCCTAGGCAAATGCCACCAAAACTATATTGCACATTTCAGCAATAGCCGATATTACTTCAGCATAAATTTCAGCGAAAATGACAATCACAGCAACGTATATACCGGTGATAACGCCCACTATACCAGCACAAAATTTGGTAATATCATCGGAAAACATTGGCGCAAATCACGATAATATCGTATATTACAACAGTGCGCAACAAAAATGTCTTCAAACCAATACAAAAATCAGTTTAAATGTTCAATGTACAGGTGCAAATTTCAACAATAGCGGCTATTACATCGTCACAGCAACCGACGAAAATGATCATCACACAAAGTAAATCTCGGTGATGGCGCTCGCCATATCTGCAAAAATCACGGAAATAACTGCCATAACATTAACACAACGTTCGTCTAAACAGCCATCATACACCAACGCAAATAACAGTAGTAGAGGCTGCGACATTAAAGGAAACAACGGCAAAAAAGCAGTCATTGCATCGGAGACTTGGAGAAATCTGAATGTATGCAAATTCTATGGTTAGACTTAAAAGCCAGGTAAAATCGGATATTAACAACAGCATAACACCTGCCCAAAATGATCATCACACCAACGTACATAGCGTCGAATGTAATCTCCTTTCAGAATGCAAGTCTCTAATTATATCGACGCAATACTCAATGAAAATTATAATAACACTACAATGTAAATCTCGGCGGTAGCGATTGCCATAGAGACGCGAATCTCACTAATAGTGCCGATTATGTTAGTATAACTTTAAGTAAATTGTCCATCTTATATTAGTGTAACTGTAAGTAAAATGTCCATCATATTCACATAAATAATGAGGTTTAGAAGAAGTATGAATCGGGTGATCGGTTAATTCATAATCGAAATATCGGTCCATAAACCTGAAATCCGCAGAACTGCACTAATCCGTAATAAGAGGAAAAAACTTAATTAAAGAGAAAACTATTCTTTCTGCAAAAAAAATTTGATTTTCTCTGAAAGTTGAGGAAAAAAGCGGAAAAATTAAAAAATGTTGATATTAAAAAAACAAATTTAAAAAAAAAAACGATCAGCGGAAGAATCACATCCCGGGAAAGCTGATACGCTGTATGGAGACCATGGCGAAACAACTGCGATGAATCGTCTCAGAAATGCAAACGGTTTTCAGCCAACAGACACAAACACCAAATGTAAAAAAAAAAAATTAAATGGTGCAGCATTTGGCACGAAAATCGTAAAAAAGGCAGTTTAGTATCAGAATTTTAAATTGGCACAGGCGTGCCATCCCCAAGATAAGATTTTTTACGAAAAAGCACTGTTTTAGGAGGGGTCCTCATCTGTTCTGTGGCACCGACTATTTACAAGTGAATTTTCACTTTGAGATGCTAATATACTACTTATATAAACTATTAGGCAAAAAAAGTATCCGAAGCCTTTCAAACCCAGTCATAAATTCAATTTAAAAACAGAAATTTTTTCTAAGACATGCGTATTTCATTTTTTTACCCCCCCCCCCCATCATAACTCTAAGCATAAAAAAGATATAGCCAAAATATTTCGGATGTATCATAAAATTCTGAGAAAGGTGATGACTTCCCATTGCCCTAATTTTACGTGCAATGCCTCTTAATATGAAAAATAAAAGTATGCAAATCACAAGACATTTTTTCCAGTATTTATTTATAGCTATTCAATTTGATTAGTAGAGAAAGCACCATGTTCATTCAGATTTTGCTCATAGAAACTTTTGGTTTTTTAGAATATTTTACAATTGAACCAATTTGACCCTTTCAAAAATTTATCTAGTTTATAAAATAAAACTAAGTTTAAGGTTTGATTTTTCAAAAATTCATCAAAGCTAGAATTGGTTTACATTTATTTTTCCATTAAATGCGAGTTAAAAAAGGATAATTAAGAAAACTCACAATTAGAAATATTTATTCTTTTTAATGAAAATTTTCAAGAACATAACAGATTTTAAAATTATCACCATTAATGACAAGTTACGAATTACATAAAAAATAAGGTGATTATTACATATCAAAATTGGTCATATATCGCCATCAACAGACAGCAGCATAAAAGTGGATATTAAAAACACATTAAAAACATTATTATTAATTTCCCTGATGCATTTCTAAAAAGTAACTTCAAAAATATATCACACTTTACTTTTCAAATCCATATACAAAATCGCTAAAAATAAAAAAATTGTAATATATTCCTAAAAATATACTCATTTGTAAATACTAAAATTCTAGAATAGCAGGCAATAAAATTGATTTAAAAACTTCTTAATGTAGTCTAGCTTTATCCAGCATTTCATTGATATTTCTCTTCTTGTCCATTGTAATGTAAACGCCTTTAGGAATTTCTATGAATGTCAACCAACCCGGAAACTTTTCTGCGATAAGTTTTAAATGTTCCTTCACATCATCTGCAGAAAAACAGGCACTGTAGTTTATAAACCTTATAAAACATTACATAAAAATAGAGTAAAATACCACATATTAGCGAGGCTTTTCATTTTCAAAATATTTCTTACAGAATCATATTCCTTATCTGTAAAGAACACCATCTCCATTTTTTACAAATTGCATAAATATATATTCCTTTCAAATGAAACTAAAACATAATTTAAAACATAGTTTGAAAATCGAGACACTGAATTGGTGTCCTCTAAATTTGAGATACGCAGTTCTATTCGACTAACTTTATTAAGTTTGAATTAATAATGAGTTCTATTCGACTAAAGCGGAAAAAAAATTTTAAAAAAAATTTAAAAAATTAAAAAGCTGAATAATATCAAAACAATTACAATAGTTGAGATTTTGATTATCTTTTGTATATAGTGACACAGCTAAGGCTAAACACAATGCTTTAACAGCAGACTGATACAGATTGAGGCTTTAGAGCAGTCTTCCCTACTTTATTTTGTAAAAGAACTGCCACATGCTGGCTGCAGCTTTTTGTATAGTAGCAATTTTAGTGCAATATTAGATTTAAGTTAACAAGTCGCAACTACAGAACTTATAGATTTTGTTTTTGCTAAACATTATTATTTGCCTTTTCAACTGGCTAGTGCAACAATTTAGAATACTTGCAGTCTCTGTTATGTTCACTGAATGAAATTCCTATATAGGCACCTATAGCTTGTTTATACAAAATTTATATTTTCGTTAGCTGACACATTCAATAGTAAATGCTCTAAAATTGTGAAATCCTGAATGAGGTTTTTTTTTTCTGAAAGAACATAATCAGTTTTACTTAATAATGTGTTTACAATTCTGACTATATTCTTAAATATATTAGTTAATATCAATTTCTATTCCAATCACATCTTTTGGAAATGAAAGTTTACCCAAAAGACGTACAGATGTTTCGTCTTATGCATAAACTTTTAAAACTGTTTTTGCTTTCAAATAGAAATTCTAATTTCCCTTTTAGGCATAGAAGAATTGTTGCATAATTTTAACAGTTAAAATCTATGCAAGAAATAATCTCAACAGGTTAATATTAATCAAAAAGGTAAAAAGCTCATTACGACTAGGATATAATTTTAAAAAATGCTCTAAGAAGTCAACATTGATTCCTACTTTTAAACAATGGGTCATGAAAATTATACAGCGAATACTGGTTCAAATAAAAATTACCAGGGGTTGTTAATGAGTTGAAACTGTGAATTATCTTCTCCACTGCAGAGTCTATTGGAATAGCTGCTTTACGTTCCGCTATGAAATAACTACACTCGGTCAAGAAAATGAAGCACAATGCTTAATATTCAACAAATTTAAATACAAGTTATAATTCAAGGATACATGATGAAAAGAGATAGAAAATTAATTCTAAAAACAGTTGCATTAATTTTTTAAAATTTACAACTATGTATGACAAAATAACTAAAAAAGAAGTTAATTTAGAACATTTAAACAAACATATGTTCTTCAGCGCTTAGTTCAACTCTTTTGTCTAATCTCATTAATGGGAAAGCATGACGGTTTTAAGTGTTGTCTTAAATCTTAGGAATCATTATAATCTAAGCCATAATAAAGTTCCTTCGATTTCAGACCTAGTGTTAGGAAACCACATACAGATGGGGAAGGGAAACACTACTTACAATTGCATTAATTTCAGAATTGAAACATCAATCAATCACAATAAAAGATTAACTATAAGATAAAATCGATATAAATAACAACTCTACGACACCTTTCTTCAACACCTACGCATAAATTTAACAAGAATGAATTATTAAACCAACAATGAAGCCCAACATCAAATTGGCTATACTCGTATGTTCATATTTTATCATAAACAACTCGGCCAGACATGAAATCCATAAAATTAAAATTACTAGTTTTCATTAAAGAAAGTTTGAGGATTTTAAGATTTGTAAAATGTAGTTAGAACTTAGACAGCGATAAGTAAAAAAGGATACTGCCATAAAATATTCACTATCTTTGGCACTCGTTCCTCCATTGCTAGTTTCTTAGTTTCAGCAGGACTTTGAGTCATTACCTTTAGAAGTTTAGCAGATTCTTTTGCACGAATCTAGGGGAGAAATATATCTTAAACTTTTCATATAAGCGAAGACAGAAATTTAATTTTTTTTAATATAACTGCAAAATATGTTCTGCCAACATTCATATTGTGCATACTTCAATTTCTATATGGATTGCAATATATTTACATTCCAAACCTTTTAGATTATGTGTGTTTCAAAAGAGACAGTATGCTTTATAGATATACAACCAGAAATTTAAAGCTACCTTTTCCAGAAGGTCTGAGCAAATGCCAAAAAGTTCTTTTCTTGAAGTATCAGGTTTAGGATTATTTATTTGTTTCAATTCAAGTGTAATTTCAGATTTTTCAGATTCATCAACTACACTTTGTAAAGCCTTTCCAACCTAAAAAAAAAATTAAGTTATAAAATTATCAAAAAGTATTCATACTTTACAAGTACACAAAAGAATGACTAAAAAATCAGAATATGAAGAAGTAATTTGAAAATGGCTTAAAATTTTGTATCAAAAAGTTTTTAAAAATAAAATATTTGCAAGGTTAATTGAAATCCCAACAAATCTCTATAAAAAGGTGCCAAGTTCTTCATATAATAACTATGTCTGAGAAAAGTACTGAGATATAAAGTAGAGCCAAGTTTAACATTGTTGTAAATTACGGGCAATGAAAATTAGTAATTAGTAAGATTTTCTTCTCAAAATCGAAATTCCCCTTCATAGGTCTCAATATCTAGTTACAAAAGTGTTTGTGACACTTATCCATTATGTATTCTGGATCACATGTTGGCTGTGTTGGTGTTGCGACGTGTAATGGTCAAGTTGCACAAGTATTTTTGTAGCTGGATATTGAGATCTATGAAGGGGAATTTTGACTATAAGAAGAAAATCATGCAAATTACTAAATTTCCATTGCAAGTAATTTACAATAACTTTAAACTTGGCTCCACCTTTAGATCTTAATACTTTTCACAGCCAGTTATTATATGAAGAACTTGGCGCCTTTTCACAGAAATGTTTTTGTTGGGATTTCACTTCTTTTTTTTTACAGTACTTATTTGAGATTTATTACTAATTAATAACCAGTGATAGCAAGTATAAATTTTTTTTAGTATGAATGATTTTGAAAATAAACTTAATTTCTAACTCCAATTAATTTAAATTACTAATAAAATAATTAATTAAATTCCAATTAATATTGAAAACTCCAAATACGTGGCACAAAGAACGTATGTTATCTGGCATTTTAAAAATCTAGATTTATAAATATAGATATAAATTTTTTCTAGGGGTCAAAACTTGCCAGCTGAGCCGTAATAAAAATACTGCTAAATTAAATAAATAACTGTAGTTGCCATCAGGGTTGGCATAGTTTAAACCAAATGGGTTTTTTTCTCAAAAAAAAAAAAAAAAAAAAAAAGGGGGGGGGGGGTGGGGGGGGGGGGGTTAAAGAATAATTTAAAATTGTATATTTAATTACTTATTTACAGTTAGATTTTTCAAATTACTTAATGATGTAAATAACTTCTACTTTTAACCAAAAATGTTCCATTCCAAAGATATCTTTTTTAAAAGGAATTTATTGAAAATGTATCAGTTATAGAATGATGGAGAATGCAAAAAAAAAAAAAAAAAATTTTATTGCAAAAACAACTACAGCGAATCGTGAGAGAATATTTTCTTTCTTTTTGGAATTATGCAATTGTTTCGTAATAGACAGGTTTTGGAAAAAGCAGCAGAACTTGTTTTTTTTTATTCAAAATGTTAAATCCAAAATTTGTTTGAAATGAAATAGAGAAATTAGAATTTAGTTTTCTTTCTATTTTTTAAGAAAATAATTCACTAAATGAAATATCTAAATTCTTGGTACAACAACATGATTGAGTGATGTTTTCGTAAATGAAAAGTTATACAAATGCTAGAGATAAAGTTCGAATCTATTTTTAAATAAATCTTGCATTTAAAGACTATTGAACAATAGGTTTTTATTAAACAAAATTATTAAACTTAATTTATAGTCTATATTTTAAATTTGTTTCTAAAATAAAGGTTTTGTTTTTTAACAACTTATTTCTAAACCTTAAAAATATCGTTTTGAATAATCACCATTACTGATGAATCTAAGAGCAATATTCCATGTATTATGTAGTAAACAATTACCATTGTATTATATTGCACAAATAAATTGAAATTAAAAAATATTATTTCTCAATAAAACATTAAAATTATGATTTGAATGTCCACATAAGTAGCAACAATTGTTTATTTATTTAGATTAAATTATTTTCAGAAGGAATATTAATAGTTATTTGAACATTTATTATTCTAGTTAATATCAAATTTTATTTATAAATATGTATCCAAGTAATTGGAACGGATTAAAAAAAAAAAAAAAAAAAAAAAAAACGGTTTATTTGGGGTTTAAAAAAAAAAA
The DNA here is from genome assembly GCA_963978545.1 of Linyphia triangularis. Classification (NCBI taxonomy): domain Eukaryota; kingdom Metazoa; phylum Arthropoda; class Arachnida; order Araneae; family Linyphiidae; genus Linyphia; species Linyphia triangularis. The sequence goes on from OZ021726.1 coordinate 58,139,220, forward strand.
AAAAAAACTTTTTTTTCCAACCCTGGTTGCCATATATACTCACATGGTAGAACTCTTTAAAGATGACAAGTGGAGAATTATTCGATATTTTTCTAAGAAAGTTCAATTTTCTGAACTACAGCTCATGATGTATTTATGCATAATGTGAATGATGACAATATAAAATTATTTTAAATAAATTATTCAGATTTGCAAAATGCAAAAAAAAGCTGGCAAAGGAGAAAAAAATTAACGACTGATGATCATTTTGTAGGCCATAAAATATCGCCAATGGTCAATTTTATAATGCCAAGTACACTTTTTTTTTCTTTCTTGATTTTAGAGGCTTTGCGGCCTTATGGTGAGTTTCTCTTCTAAGAATTAATAGAATTCTAAGTTTTATAATACTAGCCCCAACAGAATACAAAATGGAAATAGGGCATTCTTTAACAATCATAAAATCTTAAAAGAGTAAACTAATTACAAGAAAATGTAAATTACAAATCTATAAAACTCTAATAATTAGAATCTTATAGCAAATTTTCACGTAATTAACCTTTTTTGTGGTCTACTTAAATTAGATCAATAGTTTCTTATGGTGCAGAAACATGGGTCCTGTCAAATAGGGATGCAACTATACTAAACTTCAACTTAACTAGACATCACTTAGATGGTAGATCGTCATAGTAGTCCAGGGAATAGAGACATTTTGCCTCGCAAAAGGTTATGTAGTTCTGATTTTTTAATATGTTATAAAGGTTGGTCTCGTGGTTTATAAACCAAGTTTTCGACCTCCTAACCCTTGTGCGTTCTCCGTGGTGCACCAAAAACAGAGCCGTTTTTCAGTTTATACGTCATAGCTCTTTGCCAATGCATCTTAGAAACATATATTATATTCAAAAGTTGTAGAATATTAAACTATCTACAACTTTTGTATACTAAGTTTTTTTGTAGACCTATTATGTAAATAGTTATGTCGCATCAAAGTCAAAACTTTTTCGTAAAAATGCTACTTTTTTAAGATTTGTGTCAAGTTTTTTTATTATATCTTCATAAAGGTACATTTTAGAGAAAAAGTTTGTGTATAAAAGTTGTAGAGCAATAAATTTCCTACAAGTTTTCTATATAAACTTATTTTCTAGGACTAATAACAAAGGAGTTACTCTGCTTTCTGTATTTTCCGTTGTGCACCACGAACAAATACGTTTTTCAGTTTATAGATCATAACTCTTTCGCAATGCATTTTAAAAACAAACATTAAGTTTAAAAGTTGTAGAATATTAAATTTTCTACAACTTTTGTGAACAATTTGCTTTTGTAAAGCTATTATGTAAAGAGTTACGTAGCATCAAAATAAAAACTTTTTCGTAAAAATGCTGCTTTTTTAAGTTTTTTGCCGAGTTGTTCAATTATATCTTCATAACAATAATATATTGAAAGAATGGAAAAATATATTAAACAAAAAATGTAGATCTATAAATTTGCTCTAAGTTTTATACAAAAAGTTACTATCTAGGACTAATAACCAAGGAGCTACTCTTCTTTGAAGGTTTACGAGATGATAACCTATAATATATTATGTATAGGTAGGGGTTTAAAAATAGCTTCTTACTGCATAGTCTGACAATTTTAATAAAAAAATAAAACAATATTTACATAATACTAATGATAATGTAAAATAAAAAGTGGAAATATATTAAATAATGTATATATCTATATACAATAACGGTAATATCAATTTACCATTTTCGCCATGGTGCACCAAAAACCTTCTGAATTCGGAAATTTTGAATTTTTTTCAGTATACCGATCATATCCTTTTTCCACTACATTTTATAGTGGGAAAAAATTATATTTTAGGTTGTAGAGTATTAAATTTTCTACCTCTAATGTATGTGCAAAATTTGTTTTGTAGAACTATTGTATGAAAAACAAATTGTATGAAAAGCATCAAAGCAAAAACTCTTTCGTAGAAATGCCATTTTAAGATTCTTGTCTAGTTTTTAGAGGATATCCATAAAAGTATATCATAAAAATTGTAGAACCCTAAATTTGCTACGTTTTATATACAAAGTTATTTTATAGGACTAATAACAAAAGAGCTACTTGGTAAGATCTATTATTAAAAACAGTTTCTTACTGCAAAGCCTGACAAGTTTAATAAAAAATAAAACAATATAGGTATTAAAATAATAGTATTATAAATCAAAAAATATAAATATTATAAAAATGTATATATATAATAATAGTAATATCAATAAAACTTACAATTTAGAAAACTTATAAATTCTTAAATTTAGTTTCGTTTAGCCACGAAGGCTCGGCTAGTTCCTCCGCTACTTCTTGAATTAAGAGTTCTGTTGGGTCGTCTTCATCGTTGTCATCAATTATGATGTTATGTATTGTCAGAGGTTTGTCCATGACAGTTTTGACATATTATGGAGCACTTGAGACCGGCCTTTCTACAACCGCAGGCCTTAGTGCATCCTATGTTGCGCTGTCAGAAAATGTAGGTCAGAATTAATTGAGGAGCTGAATCCCTGGTGGTTGTAATAGGAAGAAGTCCTTTACTGTCCATCTTCAACCCACAGACCAGAGGATTTTTCAATTGGCCCATCCATGTCTTTACTTGATGGTATGTGCGAAAGACATGGTGCGTAGCAGCTTCTTGGGTCGGAGGTAGCTTTGACAGATTTAACTTGCTCCCAGTTGTTGATTTGGAAAATTGCTTATAACGCAAAGCATTTCAAGTTGTTGCCCTGTGACCACCAAAGAGAGCAACAAGAATGCTTGATACTGCTTCGGTGATGCTTGAAACACTGGCATTAGGATCTAGGAAGATCTTTGCAAATTCCTGTAATATTGGATATGATGAAGCAGCCAACATTACAACGCATGTATTCCAATATTAAGTAACTACACTGAGTGGTTGATATTCAGTCGGGATGGTTAGTGGTGGGGAGGGTTGAGAATGGTTTTTCGGTTCTTCTAATCTTCTACCCTGAATTCGGCAGTGGCAAATCTCAATCAACAGTATATGATGTTTTCGCGGAAACTGAGTCCTTAAAAGAATTCCTTTACATGTCACTAATGCCACCCGACTTGTGATTTTTCTATTCTATCTCAAAAGATCTGTACCCCACTTAGTTTAGAATCAGCCACTTGAATGCAGTCTATTTCTCATTTTTATTTCTGAATGCAGAAATTTTTGGTGCATCACGGCAAAATGGTAAATTTTATATTACTATTATTATTTTAGATGTATAGATTATTTAATATATTTCCACTTTTTATTTTACATTATCATTAGTATTATATATATATTGTTTTATTTTTTTATTAAAATTATCAGACTATGCAGTAAGAAGCTATTTTTAAACCCCTAACTATACATAAAATATTATAGGTTATCATCTCGTAAACCTTCAAAGAAGAGTAGTTCCTTAGTTATTAGTCCTAGATAGTAACTTTTTTGTATAAAACTTATAGCAAATTTATAGATCTACAACTTTTGTATAATATATTTTTCCTTACGACTTATTGTTATGAAGATATAATTGAAAAACTCGGCAAAAAACTTAAAAAAGCAGCATTTTTACGAAAAAGTGTTTAATTTGATGCTACGTAACTCTTTACATAATAGCTTTACAAAAGCAAATTGTTCACAAAAGTTGTAGAAACATTAATATTCTACAACTTTTAAACTTAATGTTTGTTTTTAAAATGCATTGCGAAAAAGTTATGATCTATAAACTGAAAAACGTATTTGTTCGTGGTGCACCACGGAAAATACACAAAGCAGAGTAACTCCTTTGTTATTAGTCCTAGAAAATAAGTTTATATAGAAAACTTGTAGGAAATTTATTGTTCTACAACTTTTATTCACAAACTTTTTCTCTAAAACGTACCATTATGAAGATATAATCAAAAAACTTAACACAAATCTTAAAAAAGTAGCACTTTTGCGAAAAAGTTTTGACTTTGATGCGACATAACTATTTACATAATAGGTCTACAAAAAAACTTAGTATACAAAAGTTGTAGATAGTTTAATATTCTACAACTTTTAAATATAATGTGTGTTTTTAAGATGCATTGGCAAAGAGTTATGACGTATAAACTGAAAAACGGCTCAGTTTTTGGTGCACCACGGAGAACGCACAAGGGTTAGGAGGTCGAAAACTTGGTTTATAAACCACGGGACCGACCTTTATAACATATTAAAAAATAAGAACTACATAACCTTTTGCAAGGTAAGACCCCTTTTTCAGTCTCTATTCCCCGGACTATAGTGCTCATAGGTATTTAATCCATTTTGGCGGAGTGAAGACATAATTCTCGCCAAACCTTATAGCCTTTTGTTCTCTATAGGGCTGTGGTTTGGCGAACATTATGCTTTCACGCCGCCAAAATGGATTAAATACCTATGAGCACTGTGACGATCTACCGTCTAAGTGATGTCTAGTTAAGTTGAAGTTTAGTATAATTACAGAAATTTTGAAAACAGAATTCATGATTCGTACACTTGAAGGAGAAAAAAATTCAAGTACTTTTCAAGAATGAGTTATCAACACAAATACATTAAAAAAGAATTCCTAATTTTTTCATAAAAGAAAATTTTAAGGTTACAACAGAAAAACAACCTTTCAATATATCAGAACCAGTAGTATGTCCCATAAAAACAGAAGTAAAGTAGCTAATACTCACTTGGTAATTTACACTGATGTGAACATCCATTTGATTGTCTTGTTTCATCATATTAAAACTTGCGTGAAATAATAATACATAAGTCTTATTGATTACTCTGTCTTCCAATTCACTCTGAAGGCTTGGTTCCAAATACTGCATAATACACAGTTTTTTTTTCCACCACATTAAAATTTAGAAGCAATCATGCTCTTACATAATTTATCAATATTTTCATTTAGTTTATGAGAGCTGTATTTTATGGTTCTGAAACTTTGTTTTCAATTGCATGCTCCTCCATCACGCTGACAATGTTGGTTGATGCGAAAAATATCCGCTTTGGCATATTTTTGGCGTATAGTTCGAACAATCCTCATCGAACAACTTCTATAGAACTTAAATCCGCATGCTTTTTGCTCTTTGCACAGCTTTTTAAAGCACTTTCTCCCATCATGACATTTTTGACACACAAAGTATATCGAGCAAAGTGCGAATCCTACACACAGGCTTCGAACCATGATGTTATACTCTGCCTTTTCTAATCAGTTTGAATTGAAAATGCATTTCTCTGCCATTTTTAAATAGTGCTAAAAAATTGGCACACGTAATACAAACACGAAACAAGAAATCATGTGAGTTAATCGGATATTCTATATATGTTATGCATGCACAGCACTGTACTCATTTAAGGGGGGAAATGACGAAATCTATGCACGTTCAACTGAGCTGTTTTTCTAGTTGCTGATTGGCTTAACTAAATACGAAAGATTTCGATCACTTGGTTGACCAAAAATTTTTTAAGATACTATAATTTTAGAAAATAAAATGAAACTAAAGCACTTTAAACGTATTTTTTCAAAATTCACGGTTTTCAAGCACTTTATATTGAAAGATTCTTTTTCAAGCACTTTTCAAGGTTTTTTAAAAACGTACAAACCATGCATGTTAACCTTACAACCATACCAAATTTCATAGTTCTAGCTCTAGTAGAAGTACCTTAGCAATTTAATGATCAGTGAGTGAGTGAGATGATCTCAATGTATGTTGTTTTCTGCTATTTTTTAATTTGATTATCTCAACAACCAATATGATTGGAGACTTGAAATTTAGGGGTCTTACTAGACTGGTTAACAGGTACCCGTAAAAAAAAAACTTTCAGCGCTCAATTGTACTGTAATGCACGGATATGAACGGTCAAAATACTGTTGATTTGCTTCCTAAAAGATGTCTGGCAATGAACTTGATGGGTGCACTGTCGTGCACTCGGATACCAATCGAAAAATATTTTTAAAAAACTCATTTTCTTTTTATTCACACATAATTTTTGGTAATTAGCAATTTGAAGAGCATCAATAATTGTTTTGAACACAATGCAATTAAAATACTTTTAATAAAAAAAAAAAAAAAAACCTGTAAAAATTTTTAAACTAGTCTATAGTCATATTCAAAAAGATAACTCACTTTATTGCCAATAGGACCTCTGAATTTATTCAACACATCTTTAGCTTTGTATATTTTCGCTTCGGGGGATTCAGGCAGAGGTGCAACAGGAACATCGGGTACAGAATCGACAAGAAATTTAGGATGCCATCGTGTTATGCTGTTTTCAGATACAGCAGCAAAATTAATTCTTGTCAAAAAATCCTGCCAAAGAAATACACGTAAGAAACACAAACTATAAAAAAAGTGCACTCTTGTATTTTTTATATTTAAATTCAAAGTTGACAGTGAAATCATTTTTATAATATAAAAAGTAATGATTAACGGATTGCTTCAGTTAAGGAATATAGTATTTCATACTTCAGTTAGATGTAGAGGTATACAAATGGACTAGCTAATACCCATGTTAGACAACACAATTTTACAATGTATATATTTTTACTACTAATAGTCTGGGCGCTAATGTCGAAAAAAGTGGTCCCGTGGGCCACTTCATGATGCAAACATGTGGCTGGTGTCATTCGCTTCGTATTAATGCGTAGAAAATGAATTCCGATGGTGGGTATCTGGCATCCGGGTATGAGTGGCGCTACAGTCGAAAATCCAAAATGGCCGCCTCCTTACCATCTAACGTAGGTTTTTGCCGAATAATGGCTTTCCAGCTCATTTTATCAACTAGTTGACTATCAAAAAACTTGTAGGAAATAAAATTTCCTTTCCAATGGAATAACACATGTATGTTAGGTAAAATTACAAAATTCACAATGACCGCTGGATCACATTTTTAAGTACGTTTTTCAGGTTGATTGGTTGAATTGATAGAGGTGTTGCCACAAAGAACATCCATGCCTAATCCGGGATTCGAACCCGGCACTCTTAGCATGCAAAGCCAGAGTTAACTACACAGCCATCAGGTCAGTTAGAAATGCAGACTGGTATTTGCACTTGGCAGCTACACAGGACTTCATAAAGTATGCCTTTGATCTACTAAACTCTGCAAGAATGGTTCTACTGTACTTGATGGATATGGAGAGATTTAATATAATGCATACAACTATATGGCATGAATTGCAGCAAGGAAAGTGGGTAGTCAATGAAACCAAAATATTGTTTTACGCTTTAGGAGCCGATGAAACTCTGGAGCACCAGAACAGAAAACTTAAAGTCCAAGGTGGACTTACAGGAATCACTCTAAATGAGAATGCTCGGACAAGATTCTTTCTGGCAGATCTGGAACTCGCAATAATTGCTGTAGCAACCGAAGCAATGATTAAAAATGCCACCCCAAATGCAAAGTGTGATCATTAACAATGTTTATTGGTTCGCAAGCGTCAGGATCACAACGTTGAAAAGTTGATAGAGGTTTTTAAATCGACAACCAACCCTTTTAAATGCAACACAGAACATCTTATACATCTGGTGACTAAGCAAGTTCTTCCCGATGATGTTCAAAAAGACAATTGTACAGTTGCTGATAATGGTGAGAGTCTTCTTTCCAAATTCATTGAGGAAGGCATTAAAATTATCAACCAACTAACAGTACCAACAGAAAAATCAGTACCATCAAAGCCTTCAATACAGTTTTGGGCACCAATGAAAAAGGCAAAACTTAAGCCTGTAAATCAGCATTCAAAAATTTTAAAGTAATATTGAAGGAAGAAGTGTTTTTTCTATATTTTCTATCCATTTCTAAACTGATGATTGCAGCAAGAAGTTGGTGTGATATAGATTTGAGGGCAACTTTTTATCGTTATGAAATCTCATTATTGCCACCTGCTTTGTTTCCCTACATGTATGTATGCATAACTGTTCGTAAAAAAGCAAGCTTATGGGCATCCTGGAGGAGCTTCCTCAAAATCTATACCCTTCATCTAATGAGAAAAACAAATTCTCACACAATTCATTTCCAGTAGATGAAGCAGCACAAACTGTTGCAGTAATTGATGGAATGGCAGAGCTGCATTCCATTGATAAACCTAAGACTGGCAAGACTTCTGAAGAGCTTGCAGATCACTTTTTCAGACAAATGTCAAAGAAGTTTGGTATATACAAAGAGATTCACATAATATTTGACCCCTACAAACAGAATTCGCTGAGGACATCGACAAGGGTCATCGGGGGTGAATCGTCAGGGTGAATCGGTCCATATCCAATACAAAGTGCATCCATCAACAATTATCCTTAAATTAACCATGCACCTGTTTCTTTATTTTTTTTACCTGATTAAGGAATATGCAGTCATTAATAATAATTTGTTTTCAGTTGGATAAATCATTCAAATGCAAGCCATATAGACGTGTCTTGTCTTGAAACCACGCAGGTTGAAGCAGATACTAAAATAATTTTGCACAGTATATATGTTGCTTCCAGAGGCATTAGCAAGATTCACATATACTCTCCAGACATAGATGTATTAGTACTTGCTCTTCCGAGATATCCAATGCTTCCAAGAGAATCCAGCATTATAGTGGGTAGTAGCAGAAACAACATTTTAATTCATCTTCAGCCAATCTGACATGCTAGGGCGCAATAAGGCTTTAGAATTACCAGGACTTCACTCCCCTTTTGGTGGTGATTTCACAGGATCATTTGCTGGAAAAGGAAAGATTATATGGTAGAATGCTTTATATGCAGCTAGCGATAACATTATAGCTGCACTGGGCCTTATGGGTAATTCTGAAACCATTTCCACAGAAATGTTACCAACGTTGGAGGCATTTGTTTGTCAGGTGTATGTACCACGAACTAAAATGACAGACATCGGTCATTGGGGAGGTAAAATGGTGGCTCTTCACTAAAAAAAAAAAAAAAGACTGGGGAACATCTTGCACAAAACATCTTGCAACAAAAGCATCTCTCTGTCCAGGTCTTTTGAGTGCACACTAACAAGCAATGATTTGGACACAAGATACTCGACAGCATCCTGACATACCTCAACCTATTGATTTTGGCTGGTCACTTGTAAATGGGAAATTTGAGCCTATTACGTGTCCAGAACCTTGTGCTCCTCACGGCTTTTAGAGTTGACTAAATGCTCCTGTCTGAAGCGTCGGTGTGCCATTCCCTGCAACATACATGTGTTATATCCCATTGGAAAGGATCAGTTTTATCGGTTTAGAAATTGATAGAAAATATTGAAAAAACACTTCCTCCTTCAATATTACTTTAAAATTTTTGAATGCTGATTTAAAGGCTTAAGTTTTGCCTTTTTCATTGGTGCCCAAAACTGTATTGAAGGCTTTGATGGTACTGATTTTTCTGTTGGTACTGTTAGTTGGTTGATAATTTTAATGCCTTCCTCAATGAATTTGGAAAGAAGACTCTCACCATTATCAGCAACTGTACAATTGTCTTTTTGAACATCATCGGGAAGAACTTGCTTAGTCACCAGATGTATAAGATGTTCTGTGTTGCATTTAAAAGGGTTGGTTTTCGATTTAAAAACCTCTATCAACTTTTCAACGTTGTGAACCTGACGCTTGCAAACCGATAAACGTTGTTAATGATCACACTTTGCATTTGGGGTGGCATTTTTAATCATTGCTTCGGTTGCTACAGCAATTATTGCGAGTTCCAGATCTGCCAGAAAGAATCTTGTCCGAGCATTCTCATTTAGAGTGATTCCTGTAAGTCCACCTTGGACTTTAAGTTTTCTGTTCTGGTGCTCCAGAGCTTCATCGGCTCCTAAAGCGTAAAACAATATTTTGGTTTCAATGAATACCCACTTTCCTTGCTGCAATTCATGCCATATAGTTGTATGCATTATATTAAATCTCTCCATATCCATCAAGTACAGTAGAATCATTCTTGCAGAGTTTAGTAGATCAAAGGCATACTTTATGAAGTCCTGTGTAGCTGCCAAGTGCAAATACCAGTCTGCATTTCTAACTGACCTGATGGCTGTGTAGTTAACTCTGGCTTTGCATGCTAAGAGTGCCGGGTTCGAATCCCGGATTAGGCATGGATGTTCTTTGTGGTTCAGTATCCACATTAAGTTGCACGTTCCGGACTGATTAGCCGTTATTGTGCACAAGTATATGTCATTGAGAGCACAAACCAACCAATCAACCTGAAAAACGTACTTAAAAATGTGATCCAGCGGTCATTGTGAATTTTGTAATTTTACCTAACATACATGTGTTATATACCATTGGAAAGGAAATTTTATTTCCTACAAGTTTTTTAATAGTCAACTACTTGATAAAATGAGCTGGAAAGCCATTATTCGGCAAAAACCTACGTTAGATGGTAAGGAGGCGGCCATTTTGGATTTTCGACTGTAGCGCCACTCATACCCGGATGCCAGATACCCACCATCGGAATTCATTTTCTATGCATTAATACGAAGCGAATGACACCAGCCAAATGTTTGCATCATGAAGTGGCCCACGGGATTACATTTGCTCCCGGACTATAATTGCTTAACTAATATTCCTTTGTCACTAACAAAACCTTTTTACTGAGAGCAGTTTTAATTAAAAGATGCATTGGATATATTCGGTAAATAAGACTAGCTAATTGTTCAGTAGCAAAAAATTTCCACAAAAGGCAATTTTATTTTCACTTATACATACATCATAGGCATGAAGTAAACAAAGCCTTAATTTAATGATTTGTTAATTACACATACAAGTTACACATCAACCATTTCAGAGACCAACCAATTCAATATATCAATTAAAACTTACCCTAATCAAATCAATTAAACTTTTTATGAAAAAAATTGTAAAACCAGAGTGTTAAGCTAAATTTTTGATAAAAATTCAAGCATACTTCAATGATTTCAAGGCTTATCCTAAAAACTCATTTGCAGAAAAATTACCCATTAAATATAATCTATAACATCCTATAGGAACCAAATATTCTAACATTAAAAAGAAAAATATACTATTATTCCATAGAATAGGATAATTTTTAACAACACTTGGGGAGAAGAGGGGTTAAATTATGGTATTATAACAGATAGTTGAAATTCATTTAAAACAAAACAAAATTATATGTTTAAAAGAGTCATTACCTGATGATGTTGCTTGACCAACTCCAGAAGATTTTTATTAAACTCAATGGTCCTGCTTATTAAACAAGGAGGATACATAGGTATGAAAGCAGTTTTCTTATTACTCTCTATTAAAAGATAATTATAATAATAATGAGTCAGGCAGGTAATTTTCACTTAAAAATATTATTGCAATAAGAAAAGTAATATTCTTCATACCTTCATCTGCAGTTAGGTTAGGTGAAATAACCAACTGATATTTGAGAGAATTTTTTTTCTCTGAAATGCAGCTGCTCTTTTCTCTGGTTAAATTATATGCCGCTGGCAAAATAGTAACAATCTGACCAAGGTCTTTTTCGGTGAAATTTCTGGAATGAGCATAAAAAAAATATATATCATCACAAAATGCAAGCATAATAATATCAGTTAATATAATAACTACAAGTATTATGTACTTTGGAGCTACATAACATAGTATTCGGTTTAGGTCCATTTATAATAGTTGAGTTAAAAAAAAATTTTAAGTAGTTACAAAGAAACATTTGACCACTTTTACATTAAATGCGAGAGCTTAAACAGTATGATACAGACTGCACAGGTTACAAAAACAAAAAATTCAAATTTAATCTCAGAATACAATTTTTTCCTGTATTTTAATTTTAAAATTTATGCATTTAACACAATATTTTTTAATTAAAAGAAAAAATCAAATTTATAAAAAGTTATTTATCCATCTATAAAAAATTATATATACATTTGTCTCTAATATTTGCACATTGAATAGTACATTTAAATATGTGTTCCAAGATTTCCTAATTATGGCTATTGCAAAACAGGCAATTAAATTCAGAAGTCTCAAAAGTTTCACCCATTACAAATAAACATGTTTGACAAAATCTTAGTTGTATTAGTTTTCTTTTGTTTAGTATATTAATATTTAAAATAAGATCATAATGTATTTGAATTTATTTATTACTTATAAAGCCAGGGTGTAAAAAAAAATACACACACACACTCGCAACAAAAAATAGTAAAAATCCTTCCTATAATTTTAAGGGGTTGATAATTTTTCTTAATACAGGTATAAATGGTACAATCCTGTGGACCTTTCAATTTCTTAAAAGCCTTTACAGATCGTGACTATCATAACAGAAATTTGTTTCCATATATGCAGACCCATGTCTTCAAAGGCATTGAATTAAGAAGTGTAAATAAATTTACGTTGTTATGGTCAGTATTTCTTGAAGAGATGTATTGGCTAGTATATACACAATATCCCTTCATGTGTACCGGGTACCTTCATTTACCTGGTATTACACTATGTGCGATGCACATGGATTAAACACTTTATAAACCATGATAATGTGAATGATTCTTATGAGGATATTAAACTGTTAACTGGGGAATAAACTTTTGTTCAACTCATTTTACAATGTGAACCAAATTGTTTATATTCAAAGTGTTTGTTCAGGAACGATTCTGGCCGCCTATTTTTGCAGCAATTAAGCATTTAACACAATCAAAGACGTCGCGTAATTTGAGCTCTGATCAGATTATGAATTTAAAGTGCTATCCCAATACAATGAGCGAACGAATGCACGCATTGGCAGTTTTTTGTTTTTTTTTAAATAGTAAGTCTTCAAGTGATAGATAGCAAAACGTGAAAGTATGTGACCCATCAACAATATGATGGCACATATTTAAACTGTAATAAATGTAATGCGTTCAACACATTGTGGTTAATCTCCATGACGATAAATGTCGCCATGACAATTAAAGTAGACTTCAATGGGTATGATGAAATAGATTATCATACCCATTTATCAGGTTAAAATTAACTAAACATTTTTGTAAGGTTCTTTAAATTCTAATATATTTTGAAATCAAATGAAAAAAAAAAAAAAATCAGTCACATTATTCAAAATTTGTATGAATATGATTTATATAACTATCTTTTATAAAATTTAGGACTAAAGTTACTACCTTTTTGCCATAGTGGAAGTCTTGCCAATTGTTGATTTTCTTTCATGTTGCCAAAATATTAAAAACAAATTAACTTATTGAGTGCTTGGCCATGAAGTAATCCGGTTAGGCTCAGCTGCCGAGAATAAAAGGTCGGAATAGTAGTACTCCCAAATCGGCCAACTAGCCAGATATTGAGAGGCTTTTACAAAAGCAAATGTTTTTTTTTTTTTGTTCAATGGCCCCCGCACAGGGAATGCGAGAATGGAAAAATTCAAAATTCCCCGATTAAAGAGTAATTTCACGAAATTTCTTGGCATTTCCAGAAGAGTAAAATTCCCTGACATTTCCAGGTTCAGTAGGCACCCTGTGGAACAATCTAGACATGTGACACATGTTTTCAGAATATTTTTTGATGCTGAATCGAATGAAAAAAAGGCAAGACAATATTACCAAACTAGAAAAAATTTAGGAATTTTTTATATTTGAAAAAACATGTAAAAAGCGAGAAAAGGAACAATCAGTAAAAGAAATAAAAAATTATCTAGCATAGAAGTGTGTTTTTTAAAGGAGGGGGAGGGGGTTATATATGCGTGTGGGGTATTTTTTGACGCTGAATCGAATGAAAAAAAAAAAAAAAAGACGATATAACTATTCTATAAGTGGCTATCTCGAACCTGTTTATCTCAAATACTTCTACATCTAAAAAATTTTGAAATTCCCTACGTTTGCAATCTAAATTCAATGTACTTTCCATGTCTATCTCGAAAAAAATTCCCTCAAAACCTTTGTATCTCGAATTTCGGATAGTAAATTACAAAAATCGATGCCCAAAGACCACGCTTTTACATTAACGGGAGATGCAGACAGAAAAATTACATGGCCTCCCAGGATAGAGGTGTGAATAGTTGGAGGGAAGGGGGTCTTGGAATTCCAGAATGTCACTTCCCACAATCGCGGTGTTGCAACATTTTCCCCAACTAAGAAAAGAGTATAGTACACAATGGCTCGAACAATAAGAGAGATGTGGATTGATGATCAGGGCATGACCACCAGAGGTCAGCTCAAGTCTCCAAGCGAAGAAATTCTTTTCGTTTCGCTGACTTTCTTAGGTGGTGGCCGTCTTGCGACGCATGTTTTCTTAAACAGTGTGAGAATCTATTTCGAAGGCATTTAGTATGACAGGAGTAAAAAGAAAATTAAATGTTCCATCCATTGACGAAAAGATGAAAATCCTAAAATTCTTGAATAGAAATCCATTAATGAAAAAAACAAAATTGTAGTTAAGTTTGGTGTACCAGCTAGCACAAGAGTGGAATGTCATAAAATCAGGATTAAATGTCAACATTTCTTTTGAAGAATTTTTGCAAGTGGATGATTATCTGGCAACATGGGGCATCTTGATATATGCCGAGATCGTTGATGATGCGAGATGCGTTGCGAAAGATGAAGAAGCTGAAGAGCATACAGATGCACCTAAAGTGACTATAAAAGAAGCAGATAAGGCCATAGAACTGTTGGCCATGAGGGATTCGTAGCTCTTGCTAACCTTAGGAGGATAATAGAAGCAAAAAAAGTAAGAGGTCAAAAGTCATTGGAAGACTATATTTATGGTTAAAGGCAAGTATAGTGTTAAAAATAATGTTATAGATATATGTATAATTACTCGTACGTAAAAAAAATAAAAAAATTTACAACCAAAGCAATTAAAATGTTTTTTTCATTGACCGCATTTAAAACCTCTATAACTCGAAACCACTTTATCTCGAATTTTTTTCCCTTTCCCACGAGATTCGAGCTAAACAGGTTCGAATGTAGTCCATTTTATAGACGAAAATACATGCAATATAAAAATACATGTAATGAACCAAAATTAAGTGGAAAATGTTAATAAACCAAAATTTAATCGAAAAAGTACGTTAGCAATAAAATAAGTAAGTACTAATGAATAATTGAAATAGTAAGTAAGCAAAAGCATAAGAGATACAGAATAAGTAATGAAATAAGTTAGTTTTACAAGTATTTTTGTTTATAAAAATGACTATGACTTTTTATATAATAGTTATATTGTCTTGCTTTTTCTTTCATTCGTTTCGGCGTCAAAAAATATTCCACACATTTGTCACATGCCTAGACTACCAAAATTAATTTTCTGTTAAAAGAAAACTCCTCAAAAAACTGCTCTTCTATGCTAGATATAGTAATAGACTCTTTAGTTTCTTTATTCTCATGACAAATAAAACATTTTGCCAATGTCAAGTTTCATGAAAGGACCAATTTTTTACTCCTTTATGTTGTATTTTACCTTTCCTAGCTTTTTATATGTGTTTTCGTTTATAAAAAGAACTGTAACTTTTTTTAGATTAGTTATAATGTCTTGCTTTTTAATTTTTTTTTCATTTGATTTAGCATTAAAAAAAAATACTCTAAAAACATGCATAGATTGTTCCAAAATAAGTTTTTTTAGTTATAACTATCCCCCCCCCCCCACGCTCCCTCCAAAATAAACATTCTTCTTTGCTAGATAGTTTTATACTCTACTCTTTTGATTATTCATTCTCATGATAAACGAAATGTTTTTGCCCAGTTTCATGAACAGATCAATTTTTTTGGTTTTTATGCCCTATTTTACCTGTACTATATTCAAACATTTTAATAAATTAGGAGTTTTTCAAAATAAATAATCGAAAACCACAAAGTTAAACTGTTCCTATATCTAATATATTCCCTCTAAAATATTCAATCTTGGAAAACAAGCTAACGTTTTCCTAAGAAGGACAAGTTTCAATATACTAACAGCCACCTTTTACTGAACCACGTCAAAAAACAAAATTTCTATGAAAGACTAGAACATGAAACTGGCCAGTTGATCCCCTATTTTCCCATTTCATTTCCTAGAAAGGGGAAGCGATACCCTTCCCCTCCTGCTCACTCGACAAATTAAAAAATTAAAAAAAACAGCTCTTTGACTGTAATTAGGGCAGGGTTTCTGGGAGGCGTGGTTTTCCAATTTTTTTCTTATACTTAGCTTCAAAGTTTGTTTAAAATTGACAGTTTGAAAAACAAAAATAAAGTTTTAAAACTAGACTAAATAGGAAATAGTCCTATCTTTATTTTGTAATTTTTTCATTACACCTATTCCTTTTCCTGTAAAATGAAGTTAAAGTAAAAAGGAATATATTTTTTCTATTTTAAAAAAAAATAATAAAATTTTAGACAAAACCAAAAAGCATAAAATATTCCTCAAAGATATATCTATGCAATAGAACAAACCCTGTAGAAATACTCTCAAAACTTTTTTAACAAAATTCGGGCATTTGTTGCAAATTTTCCCATTGCCAAATAGGTGGGAATTTCAAGATTGACTCATTAGGTGGGAAATTCAAGATGGGCGGTATCGGGGAGCCTTAAGTACCGAAAGCAACAAAAACCAATTTTTTCGGATGTCTCTTGCAAAATTCCAATAAGTCAATTTACATAAACATTTCCAGAGTTAGTAAAGAAAACAAACCATTCTGAATGCTAGTGCCATAAAATACAAAAGGAACTTACCTTTTTATGATTTTCTGAACACCTTCTTTAACCTTATCAAATGTTATCTTTTCTTTACGGTTGTTCAGCATTCCCACTACACTGTCCATGCTGCGAAACATTTCCGAGAGGTTTTTGTATTTGCGTGGTAGAATCAGAGAACTGCCTGGTTCTTTTAAACTGGCAAATACTGATGGACGAACTGTTTTCATACTGGAATAAAAGATAATTTTAAAATAAAAAATTTATGGAAATGGATTTTATTTTAATATAAAAAATGGTAAGTTTTAGTAAGTGTAAATTTATATTTTAACCACCAGGTGGTGGATCTTTGTAATCGTATAAAAAGTGTCAAATATCATTGTATTGAGGAGATTCTTATACAGTTAAAGCCCGATTATCCGGCATTCAATCAACCGGAATTTTTTTAAAGTCAAGTTTGGCGAAAAAATTGGCGCTATTTCGCCAAATAACGGCGAAAAGTCGCCAAATTTTTTTTTTCTTTTTTAATTTTAATTGAGATTTCGAAGTTTAGTGGTTTTTTTCCTTATTTTGTAAGTTTTTAATTTGTAATGGCGAAATAGCTGAATTTTCACTGATTAGAAATGAATATATTATTATAAAAAGTTTTTTTTTATTCCGGTTTATCCGGAATGCCGAAGTTCTTATTCAATCTACTGTGAATTCTCAGCAAAAAACCTCAATATTCTTAATTTAAATCCTGTACTTAGTTTTTTCCGGAATATATCCGGAAAAAATTCAAGTATATAAACATACTGTGGTTATTAGCCGAATCTATAAACAAATCTAGCTTGTTTCAATTGCATAAGAAAGAGGGTTTCGTAATCGAAATTCCATTATCCAGAGCATCCGAAAAACATTCTTCAGCGGATAATTTGGTTTATCCGGAATTCTAATAAAAAAGAACTATACACATCTTGCATCCATTTATTCTTGCATCGTTTATTGCATAAAAAATTTATGTTCGTTTCCGGAATATGTGCGATTTGTATATACTTTTATTGTAATTATAGCAAAGAAAGGTGATTTTCCACTTGAAATTACGTACGTTTATAACCTCATCCGGTAAAGAGTAATTTGGAAATTCAAAATTTGGTAATGGTTTGACTAAAATCCGGATAAAATCAATCATTCGGTTTGTAAGCTAGATCTACATATCGCCCTGTCCAAAGTTGCGGGTGTGACATTTAGACAAACTAAATTATCCATCAACTACAATATTTTAGAGCATTGGTTTCAATTTTTATGGATTTTAATGTAGACTAATTACATATATATTGATACCAATTTGCCATTTGCCAGATATTTTATTTATTTTTAAAAAAAATAATTTCTACCTGTTGCGGGTGTGACATAAAAAGGACATGCATTTTCATCTTCCAGCTCAAAACTCTGTGAATTATAGCAACTGGGTGAACCAATTTTTTTTTATGTTATACAAGTAATACTTAAATAATTATTCTATTAACAAATCAAATCACTTACTAGAATCACTTATTGTAGAAAAATATTTAAAAAAATTGTTGCGGGTGTGACACCATGTTGCGGGTGTGACTTGTACAAAAAAACACTGTGAAACAATACATGAATAAACAATTACAAAGCTATTAATGAACAAATTTCATTTCCAATCTTGAGTTTATAATTTCTGGTGCTGGCAATTTTTTTACAATTGATGTAATTTTCTCCCAGGATAATTCTGATTTGTTTGGCCAGACATACACATTATCTGAAATCTCTTTCAAATATTCTAGCTGAATATCATTGCCATCAATTTGCTTAATCTGTCCAACAAAATGATCGCTGTTTTTCTTTGATTTTGAAAATAAAACCAATTTAACAAAATCTCCAATTTCATATTTTAACTTGCAAGATGCTTCATTGGTCTTCGATTCTCGATTCTTCATTGATTTCTTCGATTTTGGAATTAAGGAAATTCTCCAATGAATACTTTATTTTTTGTTGCCACCTTAATTCTCCCTATATTAAGAGGAACAATATGATGGACAGATTGTATATGCCTGGTATTGCTTGGACTTGGCTCTAGCAATTGTCAAGCATTTTTACATCATCTGGCGTTGTATGATGTTCTGGAGAAAAAAATATTTTTATGTTCTTCAAAACTTTCTCTGCACATACAGCAAAATTTGAAGCTGTCTGTACTGTTGCAGATCGTTGAAGTACAGCTAGAGATGCCATTTTTTGGCATTTGCACCTACTCCATCCACAGCTCCCTTAGTGTGTGATGTTGCAAAAAATGACCATGTCATATTTATTTCATAATCATTTCGGATGTATGAAATTGCTAACATATTATACCTGTTTTTAAATTGACTTGCACATTCATCTGAAAAGATATGTAGCATCTGTACTTTGTGATTTTCTTTAATATCTTTAATCAGTATATTCATATATTTACAGACTGCTTCTTTACAGTGATTTAAGTTATCTGATACTATTATGTGTAATTGGTGGCCATCAAAGAATGTAGCAACAGCTGTAAAAATTGTAATTTGTGAGTGTGCCCAATGGGCAGATTGAATTTCATCTTGAACAACTGTGGTATAATTTTCCGCAAAGTCCACTTGTAAGGTCACTTCACCTTCTACCAAGTTGTCTTTTACAAATTGAAAATGTTCATCTTGCACATCTTTTACAAAGCAATGCTTTTTAAATTTCTTACACTGATTTACTATTTCATTAGCAGCGTTTAGCATTGATCCTGAATTATCTCCACTTTTCCATTGCTACAGTTGTATATAAAGACTGTGATCCTCTTCTGGAATTTTAGATTTCAAGACATCATAAACATTGGCACAGTTCGAACACAAGCTTAGCATGCAGGCTTTCTTTCCAGTATCACATACACTGTCTTTTATCTAGTCTCTGCCTTTACCAAGTTTGAGGGCTTCAAGTAATAATGCCATGTTTGCATGATATTTGCAAACTCAAGTACATAAATTTACAAATAATTTGTTTCAGGTCACATTTGTGTTCAATTTTAAAAGATGTTGCGGGTGTGACTAATAAAATGTCACGCCCGCAACACGAACATGTCACACCCGCAACGCTTAATAACTATATTTAAAATAATAATTAATTTTGTTTATATCTGTAATTCAAAGTACCTTAGTAACCTATTTTTAAATACCAAGTCTTGTAACTTACAGTCAAAGGAATCTCTCTGTGGAGTTATAAATGTAACTTTTTGTTGCGGGTGTGACACAATAATTAAGAATAATTAATAATGCTTACCTTTTTAATGAAGATTAGTAAACACTTATCTGCTGGCAAAAAACATTCAACAATAGATGCCAGATTATATATCTAAGTTTAGAGATTTGCAGAATCATTTGTTAAGCTGTATGAGAGCATGAAACATAAAGGTTTTTGGCGTAATCTATTTCATGCCTTCAAAGTGTCACTTTATTAATTAAAATAAGTATGTTAATGGCAAAAATTTAATTACTTTTCAATAAAATATGAAATAGCACACTTTTGTAGATTATATTGCAAAATTTCAACATAATATAAGGAAATTTAAATTTTCACCCTCATGTCCACTTTTTGGTGGATTGGGCGATATGGAACATGCATTTCACTAAATTTAAAGCCATGTGTAACGGTTACATTCTATTCCATACAATATCGATGCATCCGTTATACCCGTGATTTAATTTGTAAATTTTCAACCGCATCCGGAAAATATGCGTTTCTGCCGAATGCAACTATTCTAAACATTTTGTTCTTTTATCACAAAATATCAGTTTCTCACGATCAATCAGAATGAAACCTAATTGCATCCATTCAAGTGCATTTCCCCCTATAATCCCAATCACAGGTTCGATTTGTAGGCTAGTCCAGAGTTCATCCTAGAAACGAAAAAGGGCAGGGTGCTATTTTTCAAAAAAAGGGCACTTCCTGTTTACAAGGGCACTTTTATGGCAAATTGCAGAATATGCGTTTTCTGCCACAATTTCGATATTGTTATACTTTTCTACCACGATAAATAATTTTCAATATTCTGAAAAAAAAATTATAATGCAAAAATCCGTGAATCAAAAACTCGCTCAGAAACTTAAAAGATATCAAAATACTGATAAAATGCTTCAGTCCTAATTCTGCTGGAATGAGACTGAGAAAATTATTAAAATTAAAGTGCAATATACACAGTAAAATTTTCATCAAATAATAATTTTTATAAAATTATCAATTTATAATACAGTAAAATTAAGACAAGAATGTTTTAATATAATGAAAATGTGTTAAGATAAGAACTTTTCACTCTTTCAAAATTTTCTAAAGTTTGAATGAATCAACCTTAAACTTCATCTCTTAGTTTTGCTATTGTCAGATAGAGAATAGAGTTTCTCCAAATTTAACATTATTCATTGTGGGATATCACAAGGAGTATTCCGATTAACGAAATTGGACTATGTCCTGAAATTTTTGCATTTTTTTATTTTCAAAATCGGATCAAATTTAGCGTCAAAATGGCGATTTTTTTGCAGTGCATGCCGCTATTACGTAAGCTATAATAGAAGTTTTATTTTTTTTTAAAAAATCGGAAATAATCTGGGATTTTGGTTGCATTCCTGTTATGTTTAATTTTAAATATGAAACGAATGTTTAGAAATTAATTGGTAACAGGCAAATTACCAAAAACACCCCCTAAATTTAATAGGAGGACATCGCAATTACGCGTGTCCAAACAGAAATATTCTTTTTAAATTCTTAGTGTAAACATTTGATAGTTATAAACCTTTAACTAAGTTATTCAAGTCTTTTAAATTCCTTTCTTCACTATTTTGAAGGAGGCATGGTAAAAATCCAGCGAAACGTACGAAATGACCATCGGAGTTTACTAATGTGCACTTGGGAAATTGTAAGACGGCGCCCTACAATCCACCTACTAATGAAGGACGTTATATAGACATCTACTCAATGATTTCAGTCCCCGATATATAGGTTGCGCGTTTGAACATGAATGCGCATGCCCGACTGCCGATTTCAGTAGGGGTGATACACATATTGCGTACTGTTGGGAAGGAAAAAAACTAAAGTTTTTCGAATTCTTTCAGGATGAAATTTTTTTTGTAAAGGGGCAGGAAGGGCGCTATTTTTATAAAAAAAAAGAGCAAGAAGGGCGCTATTTTTATAGTAAAAGGGCAGGCAGGGCGCGCCGCCCCTCGAAAAATGCCTAGGATGAACTCTGGGCTAGTCAACCCATAGATTAAAGACACTTATAGATATGAT
Source organism: Linyphia triangularis (assembly GCA_963978545.1). NCBI lineage: Eukaryota > Metazoa > Arthropoda > Arachnida > Araneae > Linyphiidae > Linyphia > Linyphia triangularis. Next base: position 58,161,091 of record OZ021726.1, read on the forward strand.
ACTCTGATTGGATTACCATTAAGGATTTTCTATATTGAAAGCGCCATAGAAACCAGCGCCCCAATAGTTTCGGTTGGAACTACATTTGACGGCAACGCAACGCATGGTCGCTGAATGGCTGATTCGTTGCCATGGCAATGCGCATTGCTTGGATTGATGTTAAAGCTTCTTGCTGTTTGTTTTTATACTCCGAATGGAGACTTAACACACCCTCTTATGTTTCGTAACTTTAAATTTTATTCAACCAGCAGATTGGAGGTTTTTTTTTTATTAATTATAAAGTTAAAGTTGCAGTAGAATTTATTTGCTAAATTAATTTTATTTAATGCACAAATAAAATTAGTTTTTTTTTTTTTAAATTCTTATTAGGTTGTGTTAAAGCTTTGTAATAAGAAATTAGCAGCAGAAAGTATCACCAAATACCTTTTTATTAATTTTGAACGAACTTTTTCAATGGATGAATTACTGAAACATTGCATTTTGAAAATATATCAATATTTTTACAAAACTGTATTGACGTAAGACATTTTTTTATACATTATTATTATTTTTTTTTTTTTTTACAAATAAGTTCTTGCTTGCTTTTAACTACAGGTAAAGTTTATATTTCAAATACAATTTTACAAATAAAATTTAAATGCTTCATTAAATACTAAAAATAATGATAATAAAATTAAAAATATAATATTACCAACAATATCAATAAAATATTGACAACTTTAATATAAAAACAACAACAAGAAGAATATAAAACACAATAATAATAATAATAAAGGAAGACACACACAGCAATCTCAATAAATTATTACCAAGAAATAATTCGTTGTTATTTTTTCATAAAATGAAATGAAATCTCAATTAGATATGCAAATAACGTAAGTGCATGAGAATTTTAACTCGTAATTAGCTTTTAATATAAATTGAATCAAAATATTAAATCTTCCAATTAAAATCAAACGATAATCTAACAAATAAAATTAAATCTTTGCTATGTCGTTAGAATAACAAAAATAGAATTTTTTACAATTCTATTTTTTGTTAACATTTATTTTGCCATGAAAGCATTTTTAAATATTTTAAATACTTTTAAAAATCATAAATTTTATTTTTTATTATTTAAAAAAAAAAAAATGTGATACAAAATGTAAAAGCATCCACAACAATTTTTTTCCTGTTGCCATGGCAACCGAGATGTGACCTAAGTTTCGAAGTTTTTGCGAGTATAAATTTCAAATATTTCAATCATCAAATCAAGTTCACGTTCGTTTAGTTCGTTCCCAAGAACAGGGTAGCGCTAAGATAAAAAATTCCAATCATCAATCAATAAATGATGAATTATTAGTACGAAATCAAGAAATAGTCGCGCTGCAATCGGAAATCTCCAAGATTCCAATCAACCAATCAATCTTTGAAGATATATTAGTTCGTTTAGAAACTATTGGGGTCAGAATGAGTTGCCAGTCTAGAGAATACTTAGTCTATGAGTCAACCCTTTTGTGAACAAAACGGCAATTGTTTATTATTTTTTGTGCGCAAAAAGTATGGGTTATATTTTATTGCATACTATTAACGTATTTTGCAATCAATTAAAAAATAAATCTGTTTTGCTGTAATTTTATTTTAGTTATATATATTGTTTAGATTTGCCGACAACCAGACAATAAATTCAAAATTGAATGTTTTGTAAATTATCCGGAATTCCGTGGCGATTTGTATTACAATTCTTGTATTCCTTTTTTCTATAACATAATAGTCGATCTTTGAATACGAAGGTCGTCTTCCAGAGCATATTTACTTTAGGGTACAAAGAAGGTTGTGTGTGAGGAGGGGGGAAAACAATGGAATCACCAGAGTTTCCAAATACAAAAGCCACTTTTCCAGAATTCTCGGAATCTGACCGAGAAAACGCACACAAGAAAACTTTTCCTCCGAAATTAAGTACTAGTGATAGTCCACTTTGCCCGCCCGGTAACCCTAAAATTTAGGTTCGGTTAGAATCGGTACAATCAAGAGACTTCTCTCTTAATTTTTGCAATATGCAAGTGTTAATTTTACTAGTTAGCCACTGAGCTGTAATTAGATCTTGAACTCTACCATGACCTCTGACTCTACTGTATAATAATGGCAGAATACGAGTTCAATGATGATGTTGGTCGTGTCCAAGTTTTAAAGTTTAACGGCACTGACTTGAAACGTTAGTGTGAAGATGTGAGCCGCTCTGATGGGAATTACAGCCTGGCAAATCGTCACCGGAGAGTTGTGACCAACAGAGGCTGAAGCAGCAGCGAAAGAATGTCTGCCTTCCACCGTCTGAACGAAAAAGGATATGCCCTGTTCTACAGTTGCCTAGGGGGAAGGTACCAATTGCTCCTGGATGAGATTACAACGTGTGCAAAAGCATGGAAACTACTGAAAGAGAACTTCGACATGGACAGTCGTGCTAAACTTGTTCGTCAACTAGATGAATTTTTCTGTGTGAAGTTTGAGCCTGATTATGAGACTATCGGTATGTTTATTATTCGTGTTAAACAAGCAGCATCTCTATGTAATGAAAGTAATCATAAGTTAAATGAAATGTATATGTTTTCAATTAATTAGAAATTTACCTAAAGATTTTAATGCTATTGTTAAGAAACTATACTGTAGAAGACACGGATTTAACTGTCAGAAAAAATTTCGAAGCATTATTGTTGGAAAATAATCGTTTCAATTTAAACCAGTACGACAAAAATAAAAGTAACCGAAAAATTGGATAATGTGCTATTAACTAAACGCGAGAAATGTTTAAATATTAGAAAACATAAATATGCTGAGAAAAATTCTGGGTTTGTTCCAAAATTGAAATTCAACTGTACAAGAAAATTGAACCTTAAAACGTGAAAACAAAATGATCAGGATGGAACGTGTAGTACAAAGGAAACAAATTTTGTACTAAGTGTACCTGAGACTGAAATATCAATGTGTGAAGCCAGTTAAGTTAAAAGTTCAGATTTAACTTTTATTATGGATACAGGAGCTACTAACCATTTCACTAATGATCATACTCATTTATTAGAACTGTTGAAAAGCAAAAATTATCTGTTGCGTAATGGTTGTGCACCTATAAAAGGGGTCGGAATAATGAAATTTCAGGTAAATTGTGATGTATGTTCAAATACTGTAACATTAACGAACTTTCTTCATACACCTGATTTAAGGTGAAATTTATTTTTAGGTATAAGATTAGATAAATGTGGTTAGAAAACGCTTTGTAATCAAGGTAAAGCCACAGTTCATTTTCCCAATAAATCTAAGTGGATCGTTTTTAAAATGAGAATTCAATTTTATGAACTAACACCAATTTGGAATAAGTTGTTAAAAAACCAAGAACATGAAAGTGCTAATGCCAGCATAGCTTCTAATGAAGAATTTCAAATTTGGCACAGTAGATTTGTCCATTGTAACTACCAAAAGTTATCGGATATGTCAAAGAATGGGGCTGTACGCGATTTACCAGTAATTCCGTTATGCAAAGAAATTTTTGGAATTCGCCAAGAAGCAAAATCCAAACGGTCATCTTTTTCAGAATTGGAAGGAACGTGTGTAAAGAAAAGAATCCACTGGAAAGAGTACATATAGATATTTTGGATCCTAAAATGGTAGAAACTACGAATGGTTACAAATACTTTGTTTCTATGATAGGCGAATACTCAGGGAGAGTTTGGATTTATCCTTTAAAGTAAAAATCACAAGTTTTCGATAAATTCAAAATATTTCTGCCAATGGTAGAAAAACAATTGGAAAGAACATTAAAACGCATCCAAAGTGATAATGGTGTCGAATTTTGCCATTTAAAATTTACCGAATTTTTTCAAAATAATGGAATAAAACATCAAAGCAGGGATGGAAAAAAATGGGTTTTTTTTCTAAAAAATAAAAAAAAAATGGGTTTTTTGGTTTAAAACAAGTTTTTTTTTTAAAAAATCCTGTTCTTATTACATGTATACATAATTATAAATAAAATTTGACACTAATTATAATAATTTATGTTTAAATAACAATATTTCATTTGAAAATAATTTTAAGTAAATAGACAATTGTTGTTACTTATGTGGGCATTCAAATTATATAAATTTTATATTTTATTTCGACTATTTATACTACACCATTCATCCGATCACCATGAAACTTTGGGAAATTGTTGAGTACACACAGCGAAGGTTTCTGGCATAAAAATTTTCGGTGGAAGAGGGGTCAAATATTCCAAATTAGGGAAATTTGAATGTCCCACTTCCAATGTAGTCATAACTCTGAAAATTGGTACTAATATCAAAAAAGCAAACATAGAAAAAGTAAGCTATTCCTTTCTTGATTAACCAACTTTAAAGGGTCGAAAAGGGGTCAAACATACCAAATTAGGGATATTCGAATGTCCAACTTACAATGTAGTCACAGCTTTGATACTCGGTAAAAATATTAACAAGAGCAAGTATAGAAAAAGTAAGCTATTCCAATATCGATTCACTGATTTTAAAGGATCGAAAATGTGTCAAAACATTCCAAAAACGAATGTTCCAATGTTCTACTTCCAGTGCAGTCACAACTCTGAAAATTGGTACAAAAGTCAAGAAGGGCAAGCACAGAAAAAGTAAATTATTCCAATGTTGATTAACCAGTTTTAAGGGGTCAAACATTCAAAAACGTGAAATTTTTTTCAAATGTCCCACTTGCAAAATAGCCACAACTCTGATATTATGAACAAATGTCAATAAGGACAAGAATAGAAAAATTAAGTTATTGCGATCAAAATTAACCAATATTAAAAGGCCGAAATGGGGTCAAAACAATCCAAACGAGTAATATCCCAGTTTCAATATAGTCATAACTCTGAAATTTGATACCAAGAGCAAGCATAGATAAGTGCAATATCCCATTTTCAAAGAAGTTACAATTCTCCAATTTGATACATTTGCCAATAAACTAAGCTACTTCAATATTGTTGCACAAATTGTCTGTATATAGTGTAAATAGTGACGTATTATTAAAATTCTATTGTTTATTTATTTTATCTTATTTCATTTATTAACAGCGATAATACAAGTTAGAAAAAGGTGACAACGCCTAAAGCAATCGAGAAATTTCGAGATGTTTCTTCTTCGACGAATTGGCTGGATATTTCGAGAATGTGCTCTCGCGCCAAGTATAAATAAGACTGGAGATCGGGAAAGTTTTCAGATTGACTTCGGACTTCGATGAAAGCTGATCGCTCGGTTTACCTATTGGAGTGAACTTGTATAATCGCTGTATTCAAAGTTGTTCTTTCTGAAGCTTGTGTTGAAACTTGAGAGTGATTACACTGTTGTCTTTAAATAACATTTGTGATATATTAAAGAGAGAATAAACATTTTTATACCGTAAAAACTGCGCCATCATTGCCTCTGTGGAAAAATTCATAACAATATCCTTTAATTTTAAAGAGTCGAAAGGGATCTAAACGTTCCAAACGAGTTCTACTTCCAATGTAGTCACATTTTCTGTAATTTGGTACAAATATCAGCAAAGCAAAGCATAGAAAAAGTAAGCTCTTTCAATCCCTATTAATTCATTTTAAAGGGCCGAAATGGAATCAAAACGATTCATATGTTAAGAATATGCCTATACCTTACTTCCAATAGTCAGAATTATAAAATTTGAAACAAAAGTTCAATTTCCAAAGGTCGAAAGGGGATCGAACACCCAAGATGTGGAAAGCATGAATTCCTTTTGATTGTTAAAATGCACATTGCAAAATTTTGTAACAAAGCACAGGTATTTAGCTAGTTATAAATAAATAAAAATACCATTTCAAACTATTCTTTTAAAAAAAAAAAAAAAATGTTTTTTTTAGAAAAAAACCATAGGTTTAAACCAGTTTAACAAGTGATTTACACCATGCCAACACAGCATGAAAGGAGGGTAATTTATTCACCCGAGATGGGAGGTCATGGTTCATACAGATTTTCAAAATAAAAAATAAGGACTTTTTAAGGACTTTCTAAGTACTTTGTTAACTTTTTTAAGGACCTCAATTTTCTTTGTGATTTATACGATGGGGAGAAATTGAATGAAAAGAAAATTTTAATGCATATTAAAATTCATGAATGAAATTTCTTTTAATTCCTTATGATTATAACCAATCATTTTGAGATATAGTTATACTTTTACTAAATGTAGTTTAAATTCTTGAAGTGCAATATAAATTATGCATATTTTTAATAATCTCCTGTTTCTGAGGGTACTTTTAAAGCAAATTGCAAAATTTCGTAACTGGTTTTCTGCCATAATTTCTACATTATTTTATTTTTCTACCACGATGAATGCATTTAAATTAACAATGATTTCAAAATTTTAACAATGATGCTCAAAAGGGCAGGAATTAAAAACTTCTTCAGAAAATATTTTAAAACTAAAAAGTTAAATGATATTAAAATACTAAAATATCAATTAAAAATGCTACAGTCCCACCTCTGTTGGAATGTGATTAAAAGAAAATTATTGAATAAAAAGAAAAACATCTACACTTAGTAAGATTTTCATCAAATATTCATTTGCAGGGTGGCTACAAAATTCGAGAAACAAAATTCCCTGACATTTCACTGATTACCAGAAAATTCCCGGATGTCTCTCTGTTGATGTTATCATTCAAAAAACGAAACAGAAAATAATGGCTAATTTAAAAATATACAAATTTTATAAGTAAATGTAATTTTAAATAGTCTAAGCATAATTGCTCCAAAATAAATTTACACTAAAAATCAAAACAAGCATCTTTAGAGCACGAAAAAGAATGAAAAACATTAATTAAAAGTTTAAAAATTCACACACATCTTAATTGTGTTCAATAAAATGTCAAAATAAAAGTACAAAAAAAAAATCAAGTACAGGATCTAAGCATTTTTGCTTATGAATGCTTTTAGGATTGTTGCAAAACTGTAACACAGCGCTAAAACGGTTAAAAGAAAACGAAAAAATCTGATGGAATCAATTTTAAATATTAAGGAATTTAGAGCTCTAATATATTCTGTTGACAAAATATCTAAGTCAAGAAGAAAAATAATCATATCTGCAAAGGATGCAGTTAGATTAAAATTAGAAGATTTTTTTAACCGAAAGGCTACTGGCGGCCAAGCTTCTAAGTTATAAGGTAACTAAAAATCTAACATAAATAATATGTAAATAATTTGAGTTCTAATATATTCTGTTGATAAAAAACACGAGGCAAGAAGAAAATAATAACGTCTCTAAAGGATGCAGTCAGATTGAAGTTTGAGGATTTTTTTCTAACAATACGGCGCTGACTTCACGGCATCCACTTCACGTGACGCGATCCGAGATAGATGTCCGCACCCGCACAGGGAATGCGAGAAAAGAAACTCAAATATTTTAAAATTCCCTGATTAAAGAGTAATTGTACGAAATTCCCAGAGTTGTCCAGAAGAGTGAAATTCCCTGACATTTCCCTGAATTCCTGGTCTGTCACCACCCTGATTTGTACAAAGATAGCAATTTATAACTGTAATATTTAGCTAAGAATGTTAATAAAGTATTTGCCAACCAACTTCAATGAAATTTTTTCTAAAATTTGATCAACCTCAACCGTTTAACTTTACTTTTTAGGCTTAGCCATTGTTAGACAGGAGATAGTATTTCTCCAAATTTAGCCGTACTTTTTGCTGGCTATTAAAAGCATACCAGATTCATGATATTACAAAAAGAATATTCTAATTAAAGAACTTGGACTATGTCTTAAAATATGTGAATTTTTATTTCCAAAATCAGATCACATTCTGCTTAAAACTGCAATTTTTTGGTCATACATGCAGCTACTATAGGCTTTAAAAGATGTATATATATTTTAAATCGGAAATAATCCGGGATTTTGATTACATCCCTGTGATATTTAATTTCAAATATAAAACGGACGTTCAGAAATTTATTAGCAATAGCTAAAATTACACAAAACGTTTCCTAAATTTAGTAAGAGAACATCGCGATTTCGCGTATCGGTGCGGAAATATATTCTTTTTAAATGCTTCGTAAAAAACACTTTATGGTTTATATACCTTAGAATAAGTTTTAAACTACCGTTTCCAATAACTTTGATCTCTATTTTGAGTAAGGAGGCACGGTAAAAAAAATCCAGAGGCATACACTTAATCAAGGTACTTATGAAATAGGCATACATGCTTACTAACACTCGTAATTTTTGGGACGGACCCCAGCAATCTACCTACTAATGATGCACCTGGCATCAAAAGCCATTCAATGACTTCAGCGAGTCACTGGTCTGTGCGTGGCACGTTTGTACATGAATGCGCATGCGTAACAGGCGATTTCGGTAGGGGTGATTCGCATATTGCATTCCATTTGAAAATTTTGCTTTTTTTCAGAAAAGATGCTATTTTCGGAGAAAAACTGTTGTTTTTTTTTAAACAAAAAAGGCAGGAAAGATGAAAACACTTTAAATGATAATCTCCAAATTTCGTTAACATTGGTTTTTAACTTGGAAAAAAATAAATACTTCTAAGGATTTTTTTAAAAAATAAGAACTTTTAAGGGCCTTAGAAATTTTTTCGAGGTTTTAAGGACTTTTAAGGACCGTACGAACCATGGAGGTATAGCAGAGAGATTTAATGGTTATGCGTTCAATGCTGTTAGAGTACTGTCAATTGAATCAAAGTTAGACAACAAATTTGTACTTGAAGCACTGTGTACTTTTATAAATGTTGAAAATCATACCATAAAAGGGAAAAGTGATAAAAGTCCTTTAGATGAACATTGATATGGTTTGAAACCTTCAGTGAAACACCTCAGAGCATTTGGCTGTTTAGCATATGCTCACATTTCCAAGCAAAAATTTACTAAGCTTGATCAAAGATCAGAACCAGGGGTTACGATAGGTTGCACAATTAAAACGTGTGGTTATCGAGTTTATATTCCATCTAGTAGAAAGGTTGCAGAAACTATTCATGTTAGATTTGACGAAACTAAAATTGCTTTAGATCAGCGTTCGCCACTAACTTTTAGAGACGGGCCGCATAACTTAAGTTGGAACTTTCCACTGGCCGCAGATTTATACCGAATACGCCAATAAATATATTGCTTTAATACATATGTTCAATATTAGAAATGTGATAATTATTAAAAATTCAACAGTATAAAACAATTTTGAAAACTGAAACAATAATTTAACTTTTTTATACGAATAAAATAACAATTGATATTTAATTCTTGTTTCAAAAAAATTTAAAAAAAAAAATTCTTTACATCGTAAATCAAAGCCATTCAAGAAGTTAATCTTTAGTCACAATAATACAATGTGACGACATAAACTCATAATCAATAAAGATATTTAAACCATACCTCCTAGATCTTCCATTTTAGTCGATGTTAATTGCAAGACGATGACGGCCAGTCCGCTTTTCACTATCTACTTGGCGTTTAAAACTAGTCTTCAACGCCATTAGTGCACTGAAGTCATAGAGATACTTCTTTCACGTCATAACAAAAGAGATATGCATTAAAACACCCAATTCCTGCCCATCACATTCAGAAAAGCAGAAATCGAAATGTGCCATTCACGAATCGAAGGGGTAGGATATCATAAGTACAAAACTAAGCAATGCGTCATTGATAATAATTCAAACTATTGCTTTTTTTTTATTTTTTCTGGCAGTCTCAGAAAAAAAAAAGATTTCTCAGACTTACAGACGCGGGCCACTTAAATGGAAAACGCGGTTTTTGGTAGTAGGCACATACTATTGTAGACAAATTAAAATTATTTCCGAAAAAATTGATTTTTGCTCTTCTGTACTGCCGGCGGGCCAGAGTAAAAGTTGTCGCGGGCCGCCTAGTGGCTGACGCTGCTTTAGAGGTTATTCGAAAAACTACACAAAGAGATAATTTAGAGCAAAATCGAATCGTAACTAGAAGTCGAAGTAAGATGCGTAGATTGGAAACACAAAGGGCAAAAGTCATAAGTAGTAGTGAAGCATAGTCCTCCAGTGAGGCATGTAAAACTTCAGATTCTGAAATATTCAATTCGGAAAGTTCGGTTACTGATGAAACGTGTAATTGGACAAGAATTGTTAGAAAGAATCTATCAAGTTGGGTCGAAGGGATGTTTACTATTATCCAAAATTTCCAGATAAGAAAATGGTTTGCGAAGTTTAAATGTTTGCAAATATTGATGAGATAATAATATTGAATTCATTTCCGAAAATTTAAATTTTTAAACTGAAGTGAAGTTTGAGGTTGAAATTCAAGTTCACAAAATTCTGAACCAAATTAAATTTGGTTAAGGTTAAAATTCTTAAATCTTTCAAAGAATCCCAAATACTACCTGAAAAACGAGAGTGGTACAATACGATGAGTGATGAACTTTGTGTGTCCAGTTCTACAAGAGCACTTGGAAAAAAGTGGAGGGAACTTTTTATCTAAGTTGGAAAACACAAAATGAAATAGTAAGTCCATTGAAAATGATAATTCTTCAAAAATTAGTCAGTGAAATTAATGACTCAAAGTGCTTTGCAATAATAGCTGACGAGACTGCAGATATCTTTAACAATCAACAACTTTCCTTGTGTGCTCGATTTTTCGAAGAAAAGGCTTTAAGAGAAGAATTTTTGTAATCTGTTCCGAGTAAAAGAAGCAATAGGGGAAAGCTTCACAAAACAAATTTTAGAGTCGTTATGTAGTTTCGGCATAAACACTGAATTTCTGATTAGGCAAGGCTATGATGGAGCTAGTGCAATGAGCGGAAAATTTGAAGGCATTCAATTGCATATTCGAAAGCCATATATGTACATTGCACCTCTCAAGATCTTAATTTGAAGATTTCTGATTCATGCGAAATTCCCTCAATACGAAACTGTATGGGAACAATTGGGAAAGTTTTATGTCTTTTTCAAAACTCCGAAAAGGCAGATTGAACTCCAGAAGCACACAAAAAAAAGTGGATCCCCTTCCCAAGGTACAACGTATAAAACAGCTGTGTACAACAAGATGGATCAAAAGGCACAACAGTGTGAGAGGGTTTTTGATTTTATAACACCTATTCTAGACACATTACAGGAAATCTCAGCAATTCAGTTTCCGCTCTTTCTGATCGGGCGGAAATGAAGCTGCTTCGCGATTCGGCCTTGGAAAAAGTTATTTTTCTGTGGAATAAGCGGGGAAAAAACGTATAATTTTTCAGGAATTATTGAAAAGCGGAACTTTTTTTGAAAGAGCAGAATTCTTTTTTTTTCTAAAAAATTAAAAAAGTGGAATTCCGCCACATGGCGGAAGAAACTCATCCCTGGATATGGAAGAAAGTTCTGTAAGAAATAAATTTGTAATGTGGTGCAGAAAGTTGAATAGACAAGAGAAACAACAAAAAATGCAATAAAAGCTATAGAAATGTGCAACCATAATATATTTTCAAATATTTACCAGCTTCTTTCTTTAAATAATGGCCACATTACTAGTGACAAGCAGCACTGATTAGTGTTCATTTTCTACTCTTCACTTTTTGAAAACGTATCTTTGTAGCACAACTGGCGAAAATAAATTAAATAGACTTGCAACCACAAGACCATTTCTGTAAGCCCCGAAGAACAATTAAATAAATTGGCAAAGCAACCCCATAGATTGGATATAAGACTTTAATGACACCTCTTCCAGTGAAGCTAATTTGAGTTTACATAAACCATTACAAATGTTTAAAACTTAATATGAATAAATTTTGATGAAATCTAATTTTTAGTAAATTTTAAGGCTTTATTTCCAATAATGATATGCAATGTGAATACACTTATTTTAAAAAATATGTTTCAATACATAAAAAGAGCTTAAGATAATTTTTGGATGAACTTTTCAATTCCTCTCCACAGAAATTTTTTAGTTGTGCATCTGAGATTCAATATTAAGTTTATAATAGGAAAAACAAACAAAGCAAAAATTTATTTCCATTTATTGCTTTATCAGTGTAATCTTAGGTTGAGTTAGAACTTGACGAGGTGCATGCGGCTTATCACATCAATGGAAGCCTTGGCAAAGGTAAGTGTACAGGAAGTCTTGACAAATTCTATACCAGTGAGGAGATAACGTGGTTGTAAGGTTTGTAAGCGGATATATCCTTATTGCTGTTGTGCATTGATCCCAGGAATGATACAGATTTAGATAAAAAGAAAGCAGCAATCATTGTTAACACAGAATTATACTACGTCTGCCACATTTAGAAATACTTACGGAGACTTTGATGTTGATATAACAGCATTGATCCTACATGGGTTTGATTGAAATTCTTTGATCTTAGACGAGGCCTCCGAGAACAAGGCCAAGGACTTTTTCAACTCTCCAAGTCTTGGACTAAGAAGCAACTTTGATCTAGATTGATCAATAAGTGCATCCTGAAGAGAAATATATACACAATATTAAATCAAAATATGATTCATTCCCAACAATGTAACATGGTAAAGGGAGAAAATACATTCAAAACTAAGGTTAACAAAGGAATTCCTATATTAGGCAGTTTCAGGATAATTATTGGCTATGCAATTAGTTTAACACGTTCACGCCGGCCCGTACCACAGGTGGCCCGCACTAGACTGTCTCATCGGGCGGCGCGTACCAGCGCAGCTTGATGAGACAGTCTAGGGCGGGCCTCCAGTGGTACGCGCCGGTGTGAACGTGTTAAGTTAATGAAGACACCAAAAATATTGTACTGATTGAGATTTTTTAATTAAGATATATTGGGAAAGAGGGAGGTCTCTCAAGCGTTTAAGGCATACTTTAAATATTGGTAACTAAAATTCTTCTTTAACTTTAGTCGGTTTTAAAGCAGTCCCAGTTGGTAGTAAATTTGTTGGGTAAATTAGGTACTCTTGCAATATTGGAGCTCAATTCTCTTTGTGGACATAGTTTAAAAAAAAATTTAATATGAAAAATAACTTTTAAACAAAATTCCATAAACTTAATCCAAAATTCAATTTTCAAAATCAGAATGTGACAACATTTGGCAAAGGAGAATTCAGATTTTTTTGGGCAGCCCTAGTTGTTAACTCACACATAGGATTTCGAATTGGCGACAAACAGGAAAACGCCTCACTTGGTTCTGGAGGTGATTTTTCAGAAATCATACCAAATCTCACATACTCATTACAATGCAAAGCATTTTTAACTACTTTGATAGTCTGTTAACTTAGACTAGTATTTTTGGTATTCATTCTTAAAAACAATCGTTGCATTTTAGTAACATTGAATTTGCTAATGGCAGAAGACCCAAGACTATTTTTTTTATAAAACTCAGAAACTACTAGACTTATTCCAGGACATGAATTGTGTAAAAGTGCCTGATAAGCCATTATTGTACATAAATATATGTTGTTGAGCATAGAAATATTGTGTAAAGGCATTGTATGTTTTCCAATGATGATGCTGATTGATGAGAAATAGCTCAGAACACAAGTTGAGTACTTTTGTCTACTTATTCGTAAGCTATCTCAAAAATGGTTAAAATCCCAAGTTTGGGACGAATTCAGGTAAATTCCTAGTTAACGTTTATGGGTTGGCGCACTTTTGAAAAGTTGGCGACAAAGCCAGAATGTCGCCAATTCGGAATTCCAATATGAAAAATTGAAACGAACCAGCTCCATGATTTGTGGTATAGGAAGGTTGAAGCCAAAGCGCGTCAATAAAAAAAATGGGGTTGCCAAATTTAGAACTGTATCGCCTACAAAACCGCGCCATATCGGCTTGGCGATATTTTAACGTCAACTAGAAATAGACCCGAATTCAGCACGAAGGTGATTTTCACCAAAAAATTGCAGCAACACCATTTTTTTAACGACAAGTGAACTGCCTATGGTTGCCATAATTTGGTGCAGTTTTATGTAAACAATTCTTCGCGCACAATTCGTACCGGACTTGGAATTTTAACCTCACAAATATTTCTTCTAAGCGTCAAAAAAATTTGGTAAAAAAATAAAGGGCACCCGATTCTTTCATTTTACCCCTGAAAAATTCAATGCAAAGAGCCAGTAAAAGGTAAACTTACCAACTTATCTGGTGTACGGAGGAGATTCTTTTTAGGACTAGCAGACACAAGCTTTGCAGGAGAATAAACAACATTGTTTGATTTGCTTGGGAGTGAATCCAACTGCAACTTTCTACGAGCTGTTTCCTTTGACTTAAGTTTGGTTGTATACTCTGACGCATTAGATTTTTCTTCTGAAGCCACATTTTCTTCCAAATGTTTCTTTTTAGATGGTGTCCCTTCATCAGATGGGGTGGGAAGGTTTCTTTTCGGTGATTGCGTTAAACTCCGAGTTTCGAGCAGGACAGTTTCTGCGAGTAGTACGGTGGTTTCTGGATCACTTGAATCTCCTTGTGGAGTAACACTAGAGAAACAACACGTTTTGGCATTTTTCTTTTTGGGTTCTTTTTTAGTTTTTGAGGTTTTTAACTCGTCTGAATCACTGGTAAAAAAGGCTACGAGGGTAGGTTGAGTTCCTTTGGACTTTTTATCGGCTGTGGAAATTGACTTTTTGTCTTTTTTCGCTGCGACGGTTATTTTCTTTCCACTTATAGTTTTGGAAGAAATAGCCTTTTTTTTCAAATTTACGATATCCTTTTCAGTTTTAGTTGTGCTGCTTGTTTTCGGTTTTAGCGGTACCTTTTCACCCTCTGCAATCGAATCCACATTTTCTGATACTGTAGGGAGGTTCTTTATCTTTAAATCTTCAAGTTTTACTCCACGTTTTCTAGTGTTATAATATCTAGATACTGATGGCGTAGACATGATTAACACCAATTTTGGGTATCAATTAATAACTAATAGAGTAGGGGATCAAATCAAATACTCAAATCAACCACCATTCTACTCTACTACGAGTTGTTATTTCCTGCCCTATTCCTGTTGCCAATTGAAGTTTTTATATATAATAAATAATGGTCTTAATGCATGAAGTAATTTTTGACATCTAGCAACTTTATTGATCTCAATTAAAGCCAATCATGATATAAGTTGAAAATTAAGTATAAATATTTAACCAATCACAATGCTCAAATCAAGCCAAAATGTACAGTCTATCCCCTACACTGACCAAGAAACTATGCATAAACGAATCATAAAATTGAGAGAAGTGCTTGCTGTAAACCCAAAATCATATGCGCGGGATATTTTAATTACGGAAGCAGTCATAGAGGGGGCAGCTAGCAAAATAGCTGAGGAGAATTAAAACTGGGTGTGGGATGGACAAAAAGTTGAGCGATTGTGTTGTTAGTAAACACTAAATAATCAAGTTTCCGAAGCCTGAACAGACACACTAAATGAATTTTAGATTTAACTAAATGAATTTTAGATTTAACTAAATGAATTTTAGATTTAACTAAATGAATTTTACATTTAACTAAATGAATTTTAGATTTAATTAAATGAATTTTAGACGGCGGGGATGAGGGGAAGCTCCAGATGGAATCAGTAATGTGGTTTTCATCAAGAATAATTACAGTAATAACTTAACTGAATCTCATTTGGAGTATTTATTAAAATTGACTGCAATAAATACTCCGAAAGACATCGCGATTCTATAATAAAATAGCCTGAATGATTTCAAGTCGCATTGTCACGTTATTTTTAAATTCTTTATATTAACTTCGATTTTGTGTGTATGTTTGTCAATGGGAGTGGATTCTGCGGAGGCATAATTAACCCCCTTTTGCCGTCATCCAATCGGGCAGAAACTTGGCAGATAAGTTCGATGTGGATGACAATGCATTCTATCAAATTTTGGGGCTATTACTGTCACGAAAAAGATCGCTTTTACGGAATACTAATAAACCAACTTGCCATCATCCAATCGCGCTAAAATAGCATTGAACCGACCCTTGTTGAAACTCTTTCCTGTTGCTAAACTTGTTTTAAATAAATAATCAAATTGCTTTAATCAGAGTAAATTAAAGATATTTGAATGTGGATGTGACGTTCATTTTTAATAAATAAATTTTGAAACTTAGTTTGTCACACATTTTGCCGATAGAAATGTTTTTGAGTTTTAAAATTAAAATTAATAATTTAGGTTATTTAGTTACTATATTTGTACTTATGTTTGCGTACTGTTGGATTTTATAAAAATTTTCAGCTTGCATCATGTACTGCATGATTAATTCTCTAACCTGTGTCATCTTTGTATATTGTATTATTATGTTATCCTGTAACTATTATATATTGTATGTATGATCCTGTAACTTTTATATATTGTATGTATGATTCTGTAACTTTTGTGTGCAAATTCTATATCTATATACGTGTATATATATATTTATTCGACTAACCCGGTTGGGCCATGAGCTTGTTGTTGATCTTAAAAAAAAAAAATGTTTTTCTATTTAAATGCAAACACCAAGCACAGACGCTGTATACAGAATCGGTGCTGTGTTAATGAATATAAAAATTGGTGATGCACATAAAGGATTTATATTAAAAATTTTGTTCTCATGGGTTAAATTATTATAATTTAAATATTTAACTATTATTTTTTTTAATTATTTGAAGAAAAAAAAATCAAATATCAATTGTAATTTTATTCAATAAAAATATTACTTAATTATCTAAAGTAATGTTTTTTTTTTTATTATTTTGAAAAATGCTAAATTGTTATGCTAAATGTTAAATTGATAATAATTAAAGATGCATATTTTGGTGTATCCAATAGTCTATGCAATTGCGTGATGTCACAATAAAGAAACTATTTTCATAGTTATCAGTTCTGCAACAACTCAATGCTCACGGCCCTTAAAAGGAAACAAAGCAAACAAATATGGCCGGCGTAAAACGGCAAATGTCTGCTCGCGAACTAAAATGGCAAAATTCAAAAGCAAAGAGATCGGGAACAGCGGGAAAGAAACCCCTGCCGGAACCCACTTCCGTGCAGAGTGTGATCATAATGCTTGTCATGCACATCTGTCGTAAAATCGTGCTTTTCGAACCTGAACTCAAAATTGCGATCTACTTAGCAGCACTTCTCTGCGGCTCGTTAGTGTGTGACTTTGCCCCAGTACCTCGATCTTACTTCTCAAGAAAAAACAACTTTTTCAATTACTACTTCGTCAAATGGGGTTGGGCTTGGACTCTGACCATAATCTCTATCTTCCTTGGTCTCACTTCCTGGGTGTACTGCTGTGGGAATGGGGACCGAATCAAGAAACATTTTTATCGTCTGGGGATCGGGTCATTAATGTGGTTCAGCTGGACAAAATTCTTTGTTCTCTTTGAGTCCTATACGGCCTTCTGTCTGGCTGGGAAGTATAACACTAAAGCAGCTTGTTTGCTAGCAGGATCTTACTGGAGAGGTTTCGACATATCAGGCCATGCTTTTCTCCTCATCTATTGCAGTTTGCTTATTGCGGAAGAGGCAAAGTCAATAAGGGGATGGGAAAGAATTGGAGATCTCATTCGAAACGAGGAATTCGATGACGAAAGTCCTCTTAAGCCTCTGTCTGAAAATGAAATGATCCACTTGCGGGATTATTATAGTAAACTTACGCCTTATGTCAGATCTGCCTTTGTGTGCCTTACCTTGTTTTCTATTCTCTGGGATGTGATGCTAGTTGCAACAATTATATATTTTCATTCGATGGTGCAAAAAGTCGTTGGAGGTTCAATAGCGATATTAACATGGTATATGACATACAAGTGGTGGTATAAACAACCATTGTCACCGGGCTTACCTGGGCAAGGGTGTTTCAAATATAGTGAACAACAACAAGTAGGAAAAAAGATGTGTATACATAATTATGTTCAATGATTTATGAAATTTGGTCTTTGTTGACAAGTATAATTTTTAAAATGAATTTTGGTTCATCTTTCGCATTATTTTTGAGACACATTTATTGTAATTTGACTGGAAGTTAAATGAATAAAAGTATGAATTCTGACATATTGTTGGCATAATGTTAAACAAATGTACTCTATGCTCAATGTTTTTAAAGACTGGACATTCTGCTTGATCCCACTTCATTGCGACAGAGATTGACAAATGTTTCTATATATTTACTTTGTTAGTATTTTTTTTTTTTTAAGTAATTGAAAATATAGGACAAACGTTTCTCTTTGTTCTGTAAATCTTTTACTTAATTCTGAATCTGTACCTTTGTGTGCCTGTTAATGTTATAATTTATTTTATTTCCTGTATATACTAAATTAATGGCCACTTATGCAGTTATTATATCTAAAGTTTTTTGTTAATGTGCATTGAATTGGCTGTCTGATATCTTGGCGAGTGTAAAAATTTGAAAGATAATCGACAAAGAAGTAAAGTAATTTTAGTTGCTACCCTGTTTTAAGAAGGTATATAGTTGTAACTTTACCAATCATCCTCAATTCAGTGCACCTTTCCTGCAATACATTTTTAAATAATGTATAGTCATATAATTATGTATTTCTATATCTATACCTAATCAAGTGGGAAATGTAAAAAATTCAGCAAATGGCTTCACATATTAGTTTGTGACACAAAATAAATTGCTGGCTGTATTTGAAGAGCTAATTTTTTTTCTTCAAGATGTCATTGCAGTCAAATGAACAAAACTAGAGCAACAAAAGTCGTCCCTTGATAATTTACATTACATTCATACTACTTAGCTTTAACTGTAAATAAAGCATTCAAAGTAAGTTAAAAAAGTTTTAACATGTGAATATTTTCTCTAATCTGACAAAAACTGTCTTTTGATTGGATTCATTATTGTGATGCATTATTAAGTTATACAAATGAATTTATTTTGATAAACATTAAAATGTAGAAGTATCATGTATTATATATGTTAAGATTTAGGATGCTTATTAAATGAAAAAAACAAAAAAAAA
The DNA here is from genome assembly GCA_963978545.1 of Linyphia triangularis. Lineage (NCBI taxonomy): Eukaryota > Metazoa > Arthropoda > Arachnida > Araneae > Linyphiidae > Linyphia > Linyphia triangularis. The sequence continues at coordinate 58,179,956 of OZ021726.1, forward strand.
ACACTTAATGCATCCTGGGTCATTAATTTTTTTAAAAAAAATAGTGGAGACCACAGAGTATGAAACAAATATATATATATATATATATATATATTCCCTCCCCCCCCCCTCTTTATTTATGAAATTAAAATGTTATTATTAACTGCCATCAACTTTTAGTGTACTAGCAATTAGGATTTAGATTGTAAAGGAGTTGGCTGATTTATAGGATTGCCTATTGTAGTACGATTTTAGATGAAATGGTTACCAGAACTTGATTTTTATTAACGTGTTATCTGATGGTATTATTAATATGCTAGTTTTGATGTCTTTGTACACAGTTTCTAAAGTTGGAACAATTTTATTAGAAATTGATCTCCCACAACTAACTTTTTCTCTGGCTACCAAACCTAGAATTTGTTGAATTTTTCAGTTGTACTTGATTAAGTATACCATGACTAAACTTATGACACGAGTTTCCAATTTACAAACCATAAAAAGTTACTTTAATCTCAATTTTTTTTTATTTATGTAATTTTGATAATAGTGGTTAAAGAATAATTGAATAGTTAAAATTTTTAAATGTCAGCTTAATCAGCTGCTATGCAAATTATATTTTTTGTTTTTCTTTTAATAGAATTCTTTATAACTTTCAACTCTCAGAATAAATAAGTTCATAAATATATATCTTTTTGCACCCCACTAAAATTTTTTTCACTTTCCATGGTTTGGGAATTGCTGTCGTATTATTTTACTTTTTCCAAAATTTGCCTTACATTCTATTTCTCATATATATTGTTCTTTTTGAATCGGATCTCAATACTATGCTAAGGTAAAAAATTATGCAGCTTCAAATTCTACTTAGAAGCCTCATACAAAGCTAAACTTAACAAATCAACAAATGTCTTATTAGGAACGCAATTGCAGTGATATTGCATTAGTATTTGCTATATTATTAAAGCTCTGTTCAACTGCTGATGCTCAAGTTCAGGGCCGTAGGCGAGGGGTGGGGGGAATCTCCCCCCCCCCCCCCAAAAAAAAAATTGTGTGAGATCTTGTTTTGCCACTTCTTTTTTTTTGTGTGACTTGTTTTATGTATTCAATCAAATTTTTGATCATAACTCCCCTCCCCCCCTGAAATAAAAGTCGTATAAACATATTACCGTGCCATAACATTATTGATAAAACTAATTGTAATTAATTTAGCAGAAATTTAGTTAGTATCTGGTACAGATTTTCGCTTTTGAGCTATCTTCTCAATCAACACATTCTAAATATATTTTTTTTACGAGTGTCCTAACCTCGACTGAGACTTTTTATTGATATTCTTTTACAGAACTCTTTTTAATGCTAATTTTAAATAGCTTCAGTAGAAGTTAATTCTTTTATTTTGTTTTGGAGCATTTCAAAAATTGATTTTCATAAGAACAGTTTTATAAAAATTAATAATTTTCAAAGCTATGGTAAGGATCAATAGTTTATTTCAAATTTTGCACATGATATCTGTTTAATTGTATTATGCTCGTAGCTAAAAATTGAGATTTCAAAAAATTTCATTAGCCTTGTTCAAAAATATTCAATAATTTACTCTGTAATATTTATGATCTATCATAGAATTGTAAGTTTCTTTAATTACTTTCATGCACCATCTATATTTTGTTATTTTCTTACCTTCTGATTCCACATCCTCCTTCTGTAAAGCAATTTCTGTACACATTTGTGTATTATACATTACCTTCTCAACATTAAATTTTCAATGGTCCCTTTCAAAGTATTTTAGTAACACTGGTTATCTCTAATGGATATTAAATGAAGAGGAGTATTTTTTTTTATTTGCTTTGCAATTTAGCTTTAGTTTAAAATATATAACTGTTATTCATGTAATCTTTGTTTTGTAAAACCTGATTTACACGTTAACAGTCGGCCTACCAGTATAGATTGCCAGTTCTGACATCAGCAAGGCGACCACTCTACACCTGTCTGTGGTCACGGGAAAGCACAGGTGATTGAATTATAGGAGTCGCTGATACCAGTAAATGGAAAATGTTTGATCTACAAGAACCAGTAGCAAGGGGATTTCACATTCTGGCAATCACAACTGGTAACTTGTAACTGAGCCTTGACTAATGATTTACACATTGCCCGGGACTGGCAATCAGCAAGCAAGTTGATCACTCTTGTGCGTTGACTGGTAATATGTAAATCAGCCTCTTTGGTGAAAGGACTGTCTCATTCTAAGACGACATAAGACTTACATAATCATTATGCTACTCATTTATATATATGTAGTGCACACAACTGGTAATTCTTGTTGCACTGTAAGACACATTTTATAGTTCAACAATATTTGTTACTTTAAAATAGAATTCATATTTTTTCAGATTTACAATGTACTAAAGTAAGGTAGTATAATAGGTCTAATACCAAGCTCTGTCTAACATGTTCTTTAATGCTGTATTTTTAGAATAAATACTCACATTTGTATGATTATTATATTCCTTGTTCTATATTAGGATTAATTTTTAAAAGAAAAAAAATTGGGCTTTTTTTTTTTTTTTAGATAGCTAGTTTTTTTATTCTTCATAACTGATATTTTTATTCAGTTTTAGTAGTATAACTATTAAAGCAAAAGCAGTAATTTTTTTTTTTCACTGAGTTGTAGGAAATGTCATAAGTTTTTGATCAAATCCTTTTTGTGCAATATATTGATGCCTTAAAATTGCCTTAGATTTTGGCTTTTTTTTTATTGTAATGTCTTAAAAAAGTTTCTTAGTACAAATTTCTGTTTGTCTGATTCAAGCTTTGTAAAATGCAATATTTCTAGTGTTATATTTTTCCCTTTTATGTTTCCGGTTTGAAATTTGCATATGCCTTTATTGCATATTTTTGAAGTGCATTAAAATTTCAAATACAGTTGTTATATAAGTTACTGCTTGTGTAGATTTTAGCTCAAGACTGATATATAAAGGACTCCAAAAGCCTCAAAATTTTACACAAGCAGTAATCATGCATTATAAAGTTATATATTGCCATATATCAAAACATGTTAGTTAATACAAGTTATTATTAATCATTTTCAAGTTGTTAAGCTTTTTTAGTATATTTGATTTCTACATTAGTGCTCCAAAGACTCGTTATTAGCCAAGTTGCCCAACACTGTTGCCTTTTAATAATTTTGCAATCGATGTAAATAGTTTTTGAAAATTCCTGTTAATCTGTCAATATTTCAAAATAAAATTGTAGCCAAATTTTTTTAATTTGTCAACAAAACGTGTATTTATATTTTGATTTTACTATTGATGGATTATTTTACAATTACTCACCTAATTGAAAATTGTGAGTACAATGAGCTGTTTTGAAAAATTATGAATTTTCCGGTAAATTGAACATTTTGTTTTGAAATTGCCAATAGTTGTTTGAATTTAATTTTTCAACCTCTCCAAAAGTATGATATAATGATATATGCATCTAATTGAACTTATAAGTCTGCTCCAAAACCTTTGTGTCCCTAGATAATATTAATGCAGGTTCAGTCAAAAGCTTTTACTTTTTTATTATATTTTTAAGTTTTTATATATTCACTATACATAGGCTTCAAATTCATTTTATTGAAATGGCTATTTCGACATTGGCATGTATATTGTTATAGCTTAACATTATTTTTATGATTGGTGCTATCATTTGAAAAAAAATAGGTGTGGGGGTGAAAGGTTTTGTAATGGTAATGTTTTTAGCATTATATTTGTCACTTTGAAACATTTTTGATTTGTGTTGGAAGATTTACTTTTAAGTATTTTGCTGAGTGTGTGCTTTTTTGAAAATTATATTCTTATTTAATGAAAATATTTGAATGATTCTTGTAAAGTGATTTAGTGTTTTCTTAAAAATGCTGTATGTATAGTGCGGGATAGTTTAGTAAAGTTTGAGTACATACGTGTTACCCCATCAAATAATGACTGAGGCTACAAGTTTGCCTAAAGAATTGCCTTTGGCTAGTCTGTTGAAAAGATCGGTATGGATGGATGCCAAGTCCACTGCTCGTACACGGGAACATGGCCCGAGCTGAACTGGACATCTGAGAAGGCCAGGTAGTTTGAACTTTTTATCATCCATTAAAGATTTGCCAATTGTATACTGGATAACACGTATGTTCCTAACTTTGTATTGAAAAATTAAGTTTATCCTTTTGTTTTCATAAAATGAACGTTTGTGTTATTTATAAGAATTTCTATGGCAGTTGTTTTATGAACATTTATTTTTACATATCAAGGAATAGAATTTATATGGATTGTTGCTTGTATTTATTATTGTTTAAAGACCTAGTCTCAAATAGTAAAAATGTCAGATATTACAAAATATTTATATAAGAATCAATCACTAAATCTTATAATTCTGGACTTTTTGTGATTTTATATCTAAATTATGTTAATTGATGCATTGCACCTTGTTACAGTAGCTCAAATAGTTAGTAAAAATAAATTATAAGAGGGAAAACATCTATTCTTGTAAAAAATTCCAGCCAATTTGGGTTTTTTCTTAACTAATTAATTTAGGGTGAATTTTGTATGTTTAAGTCGTATTTTTTTATTTGCTGTGTAAATGTTTGCCTTGTTATTCAAAATAAAGTGTTTTTAATATTGTGTTTTAAAATTTTTTTTAGACTTGGAAATAAAATGAATTGTTTAGCAAACTTTATAATAGATGGGCCGAACTTGGGTACCTAATGTTGACTAGTGTTCAAATGTTTAACACTCATGGTGAACACTGTAAAAGAAATATTCATAATTTATTGTGCTGCAAAGAAAAGCTTTTACACATAAATTAATTCTCACTATAATTATTAAAATCCTTTTGCAAGTAACTTTTATAGAATTTTTTTCTGTATTTTTTCAAGTCATATAAAAGGAGAATATCATTTACTTATTATTTATGGCATATTTTAAATATTAATGGTATGAAAGCTTTAGCCTTCTAATTGGACTTTTGAAAAACAGAATTTTAAATTTTTATTTAGTTTTTTTTTTTTTTTTTAATTTATAAATATTTTACAAAACGATTTCTAGTAGAGCTACAGCTCTGAAATTTTCAACATATGTAGATGTAGCCTTTGACCTTCTAGTTGAAATTTTGAAAAACAGGATTTTAAATTTTTATTACTTTTTTTTTAATTAATAAATTGTTACAAAACGATTTCTAATAGGGCTTCAGCTCTGAAATTTTCAACATAAGTAGTTGTGGCCTTTTAATTGGACTTTTTAAAAACAGAATTTTAAATTTTTATTTAGTACTTTTTTAATTAATATATATTTTGCAAAATCACTTCTAATAAGGCTACAGCCCTGAAATTTTCAACATAAGTGAATGTGGGCTTCTAATTCGAATTTTGTAAAACACTTTAAAATTTTATTTGTTTTTTAATTAATTAACAAATCTTTTACAAAACGATTTCTAATTGAACTACAGTTCTGCCTGCAATTTTCAACTCAAGTAGTTTTGTCCTTCTAATTGGAGTTTTGACAAAAAGAATGTTAAAATTTTAATTTGTTTTTTAATTAATATTTTCACAAAAAGTGACTTCTAATAGGCCTAGAGCTCGGAAAGGTTTAACATAAGTGGTTTTGTCCTTCTAATTTTGTGTTCCACAAACACGTGTTAAAATAATATTAAAGGGGTGTTGTATTATTGTATTAACGGGGAATTTTGTGTGTGTGTTTTTGTTTCTCGACAGGGGAGAGTTTTTTATATTAAGGCTTTATGTTGCAATTAGATTTTAGTGATTGAAGTGAGCTTATGCAGCAATGAACCTTTCAGTGAGCGGAACGAGCCTATGCTTGCATAGCAATGAATCTTTCAACGAGTGAGTAAGCCTCTGCTTATGCGTCAAGGAACTTTTCAGCAAATGAAGCGAGCTCGACTTTTCGTAACGATGAACCTTCCCGCGAGCGAAGTGCCAAATACTGGGATCTATACACCATTGACAGATTTCCGCAATGCGAGGCCTCACAGCTAGCTTAAATATTGTATAAGTTAAAATTTCGTAGTGAAGCACAGGTATTCAGCTAGTATAGTTATAAAAAAAAATATCAGGCTTCTTAAAGTGAGGATGCCTAATGTGTTAACAAGTCTTAGTGGATTTGAGATATTTGTTTTTAATTTAAATTGCAAAAAAAAATTCGTTTTTGTAGGAAAGCGTAATTTTTTTAATTATCAATCACTATAAACATAATTTTGTAAACTTTTACATAAGTTTTGAAATTAATAGGAACGTTATAAATGTGAAGCCATTACTGTGCTAAAAATGATTTACGAAGTTGAAAATATCAATACTACAACATAACTATATTAAAAAGTTTCAGATTTTTGTCTTTTAATTTGGTGGCATTTTTTATTAATTTAATAAGTTAGTTAAATAACTTATATGGGAAAGTACAGTTGCAATTAGCAACAATGATCATTATTGCACTCCTTTAATTGATGTTTAAATCCGCCCTTGTCATAGGTATCAACTACAAGGAAGCAAAGGTGGGGGGAGGGGGATCGTTCCGTCTACTCTCTCAACAGTGGAAGGAAAGGTAAAATTTTGCCCCCGCTCCAAATATATGTAAAAATATGTTTTTCCAATATAAAGTGTTTTTTTAAAAAAGACATTTTGTAAAGCATATTTGCACTATCCACCCTTCTCCAAATAAGAATCAAGTAAATGTAGTAACTCTTTAGTGCAATTTCATAAAAATATATATTTTAAAGTATTGTATGGTGTTGGAATAAGTAATTTTGTAATATTAGATTACTGATATAGGCTCAATTTTCCTTAACTATTATCCAGAATTATTAAAATTTGCTTTCTTCATTGTAGTGCAATATTTTAAAAGTATATATAAAAAAAACGTATAATATTGAAACAAATTATTTTATAATGATGAATCAACTGGTTAGTACTCTCACTTTTCCCATAAAATGTTTTTGAATTGATTTTATACAATTAACTTTGCAACATAAGCCAAACAGTTGGAGAAAAATTTATTGGTAAGTTCAACATAGGTATTCAGTAGGTAGATAATGAAAAGAGTGGTGTCCGGTCCCTGTCCCCATGGAAAAGGGACCCCCTCCCAGCTCCTCATTGAGTTTATCCATGAGTCTCGCTCCCGTGTTAAAAGGAAAAAGTTGGCGTAGTTTATTTTATTACCGAGAGTGAAACTTGATTGGAAAAGCAGAACTTGGCACTGTACGGATCGTGTAGCTGGTTTGTCTGATAATAAATCTGTATCCCCTATTCATCATAGAATATCTAAAGGAACTTTTTAAGCATATATATTTGCGATTTAACAATACATAATAAAATGATTCGTTTGAAGCGGAAAACTTACATCTTTAAAATAGAATACATTTATTTATACAGTTTAAAGTGCGACGGGAGAAGTGGCTTTCATTATCAGGCCGAGTTGACGCATCACCTACATATAGAGTCCTCTTTCATGAGTACCAACATAAAAAAAAAATAACTTCGATTTTCAAATAAATAATGCAATTTGCTGTCTTAAATAACTATTTATCCATAGCCGGGGTCTTAGTATTTAAATTGGTGTATCATATATCAATTTGGATTTGTATAAAGGGGGAACAAGGGATTGTCACACACAAAAAAGAAGAAAAAAAGAATACATATAAGAATATACTGTCCAAAAATCTACACTAAGAAAACAACTAATCTGGTTGTCAGTTACCTCCTTCATTCGTAGAGAACTTTGAAACTTTAAACAAAAGTAGATGATTGGCAGCTACTAGATGGCAGCACAACATATTTGGCTGGGGTAGTTTGTAAGTCAAACGGAAGTTAAAGTTTTTGTTTAAACCTTGATTTTTCCAAAATGATACATGGAATTCCTTTTGAAATGGTAATTAATAGATATGCCTTCATTTTCTGTTTAAATATATAACTAAAAAAATACAATACTTTTTTTTTTAGTTTATGTATTTTACCACTTTTTTTCATTTCATTTTCAAATTTCATACCATAAATGGAAATACAAGTGCATTCCCCGACACCTCCTGGCCTGACGGTGACCAGAAATAGAGACTACTGTTTTACAAAAACGCACGCTTTTTTTTAAACTTAAGTCAATTTCGTTACTTGAAAATGTGTTACAGGGCCACACAGTGGCGGATCTAGGATTTTCCTGAGGGGGGGGGGGGCGCAACACATGTGCCTTAGCCAGTATGAAATCGAATATTTAAAAAAAGTTTAAAAAAAAAAAAAATCTATGCAGTGTTCTAGAAATATACTTCAAGATAATCCGTATCCATTGATTGACCATCCCCCCCCCCCCCATTTTTCGTCACATTTCTGACTAGCTATCTTAGAGTAAGGTGAAATGCCCAGGTTATACCAAAATTACTTTTCAGCTTAAAAAAAAAAAAAAAAAAAATTCCTCCCTCCCACCTCAAAAAATACCCTTCTATGCTAGATATTTTTATGAACTCCTTTGTTTCTTTATACTCATGACAAATAAAACGTTTTTGCAAAGTTTCATGAACGGGCCAATTTTTTATTTTTTAATCTCGTATTTTACCTTTCTTTGGATTTTACATGTGTTTTCGTTTATAAAAAAGAGATTAGTTATATCGTTTTGCTTTTTTTCATTCGATTCAGCATAAAAAAAAAGTACTCTAAAAACATGTGTCCTATGCCTAGATTGCTCCAAAATTAATTTTTCAGCTAAACCCCCCCCCCCCCCCCGACCCCAGTGGCGGATCTAGGATTTTCCTGAGGGGGGGGCGCAACACCTGTGCCTTAGCCAGGATGAAATCGAATGTTTAAAAAAAGTTAAAAAAAAAAAAAAAAAAAAAAATCTATGCAGCGTTCTAGAAATATACTTCAAGATAATCCGTATCCATTGATTGACCCCCCCCCCTTTTTCGTCACATTTCTGACTCGATTGACCCCCCCCCCCCGTTTTCGTCACATTTTTGACTCGCTATGTTATACCAAAATTACTTTTCAGTTTAAATTTTCACATGTGCATTAAATAGCTGATATTGAAAAAGTTACGTTTTTCAGCGATTACCAAAAAAATGGTTTTAACGATTTTGATTAAAATCGCTATAAAAATGCCTTTAAAGGTGTTCTAATCATTCCCACCTCCGTAGAAATGAGATAATGCGAACGCCCATCAACGACTGTTTCTACTCTGTTGCACTTAAAAGAAAGGATAATGCAGTGTTTATTGAAAAATATATCACAATTTTCACCGTTTCAGCGGCGTTTTTTTAGAATAATTGCCAAACTGGGCATTTTTTTAAATAATGAAAACAAAATATGTAAATTATATCAATCCGTGACAAATTAAAAAAACATCGCATACTGAAATATTTTGTTCCAATTCTTCAATTATAACTGGAAGAGAGAGATTGTAAGAGGATCATTGTATTTAAAAAAAATTAAGAACTTCATTTTGAGTTGCAATATCATTTTACTTCTTTCACGAAACTTTTGAACAAGAATCAGAAGTTTCATAAAAAATATGTTTTGGAAGAATAGGCTTAGAATAAAATTAGAGTAATCTTAGCCTTCTCTAAAAGTATGTATATATATTATGCCGTAAGCGTTGTAATTACTTATAAAGTGCAATATTTCTTGCATTACTTCTGCAAAAAAAAAAAAAAAAAAAAAAAAATTGAAAGCATGTCCAGGTGAATATTTGTACAAAACTTTTCGAATTATCGTAAAAAACATACACATTTATTTTGTTAATTCATTCGTTTAATTTCGTACAGGGTTTGAAAGCGATATTTTTTTTAAATAATTAATTCTGCTACTGTAGTGCTACTTTACACAGGTAATACTTCTTACAAAATTCTTTATAAGTCTATTTTATGTAAAAAAACAATTGGCATACCTTTCCAGTGTGGTGCAAGAGAGGATTGTTAATCGAAATTCAAATATGACGCTTATTTACAAGCCGAAGCAGAAATTAGAGCTGGACGAGTTCTTATGCAGTTAATAAATAACCTTCCTCGTCCTTTCTTTCAAAAGTTTTAAGTTTAGCCTATTACCAAGTCCAGTTGAATGGGGGTGGCCATTTCCGGGGGTAACCCAAATAGTCAACCTCTCATTATTTCGTCCCCCCCCCCCCCACCTCCCCTGGTTGGCGTTGTACATTACGCATGTGAGTCAAAATCTCTTCCTCCCACTCGACAGAAAAGGAATCGGGTATCAGGGGTCCAAGATATCTTCATGGTCAAGAGGGTGGAGGTTTGAATACTTGTACAGACTTCCAACATCCGTTTGAATGGGAAGAGAGAAGGCTATAAATAGAACCTTGGTACAAAAATAAGCTTTTTTTTTTGCTGCTTTTTTCGGAAATTAGATGAAGGTCAAAATATAATAGTTGCGTGAACTTATTGGAAAAAACTTGGAAAAAAAATATTTTTATTATTATTATTTATTTCTGTAAATTGTAAAAAAAGACTCCACCTGAGGAGGGGGCGCGCGCCCCCTGGCTGGATCCGCCATTGCCCGACCCCCCCCCCCCCCAAAGAAAAACACCCCCTTCTTTGCTAGATATTTTTATGGACTCATTTGAATATTCATTTTCATGACAAATAGGAGGATCATTGTATTTAAAAAAATTTATGAACTTCATTTTGAGTTGCAATATCATTTTACTTCTTTCACGAAACTTTTGAACAAGAATCAGAAGTTTCATAAAAAATATGTTTTGGAAGAATAGGCTTAGAATAAAATTAGAGTAATATTAGCCTTCTCTAAAAGTATGTATATATATTATGCGCCGTAAGCGTTATAATCAGTGGTAGAAGTGATGAAAAAAAAGTGAGGGGACGCCAAAAATTTGTTGACAAATGCACCTCCCCCCCCCCCCCCATCACCAAACCTTTTCCAATCTTCAACGATAAATTTAACTTATAATAAAAATATTAACTAGTAAAGAAATAATTAATACTTCCTAACATTAACATTAAACGAGGGTCCAAAATTTATTGTTATTTTAATGAATATTCGGCGACTTAGTCTTTTTACTTGGAAGTAAGAGATAAAGTTAACTAAGAATTCAATTTTATACACATAACTGTTTATTTAGATTTAAATAATACAGATAAATGTGCATATTTTCATGAAATTAAATTAATACAAAATTCTAATATTTTTTATTTTTTTTTAATAGCTTCTCTTTATGCGAAAAAAGAATAGAAATTCAACTTAAAAGAAAGTTAACAAAAGTTAAAAGTTGATCGAGTGTAACTGTATTTGTTTCTAAAAATACTTATATCTTTATACAAAGTAGTACCCAATACATTTTTATAATAGTATAATATATCTATCATAAATGGTTTTAAAGTTTTCATATGTAAAAATAAATAACTTTTATCAGTGTCTGTACATTTAAAGGTTAATGCTATTCATCATTAGTAGTTTTTAGGTAGGTGGACTGAGTGCTTTTAAAAGTGGGGGGGGATGGATTTTAGTGGTTTTAGAAGTGGGTAGACGCATGGGTATTTTCTTGAAAAGTGGGGGGACGCGTCATCCCGCGTCTACCCACACTTCTAGCACTGGTTATAATTACTTATAAAGTGCAATATTTCTTGTATTACTTCTGCAATACCAAAAAAAAAAAAAAAAAAAAAAAAAAAAATTAAAAGCATGTCCAGGTGAATATTTTTTCAAAACTTTTCAAATTATTGCAAAAAACATACACATTTATTTTATTAATTCATTCGTTTAATTTCGTACAGGGTTTGAAAGCGATATTTTTTTAAATAATTAATTCTGCTGCTGTAGTGCTACTTTACACAGATAATACTTCTTACAAAATTCTTTATAAGTCTATTTTATGTAAAAAAGCAATTGGCATATCTTTCCAGTGTGGTGCAAGAGAGGATTGTTAATCGAAATTCAAATATGACGCTTATTTACAAGCCGAAGCAGAAATTAGAGCTGGACGAGTTCCAGTTAATAAATAACCTTCCTCTTCCTTTCTTTCAAAAGTTTTAAATTTAGCCTATTATCATGTCCAGTTGAATGGGGGGGACCATTTCCGGGGGTAACCCAAATAGTCAACCTCTCATTATTTTTTCCCCCCTGGTTGGTGTTGGACATTACGCATGTGAGTCAAAATCTCTTCCTCCCACTCGAGAGAAAAGGGATCGGGTATCAGGGGTCCAAGATATCTTCAAGGTCAAGAGGGTGGAGGTTTGAATACTTGTACAGTCTTCCAACATCCATTTGAATGGGAAGAGAGAAAAGGCTATAAATAGAACCTTGGTACAAAAATAAGCTTTTTTTGTTACTTTTTTCGGAAATTAGATGAAGGTTAAAGTATAATTGTTGCGTGAACTTCTGGAAAAAAACTTGGACAAAAAATAATATTATTATTATTATTTATTTCTGTAAATTGTAAAAAAAGACTCCACCTGAGGGGGGGCGCGCCCCCCGCGCCCCCTGGCTGGATCCGCCATTGGGGCCACTTACGACAACGTAACAATAAGTAACATGTTTCTGCTTACTCTCCTCAGCATGGGCGCCCCAAGGAATATTCGCAAGGGGGTGCAAGACTAGATTTTTATCAAAATCATCAATTTTTGTAGACATTTTAATTAATAATTATGCATTATAAATTTTACTCTTTGAAAATAGTAAAAATTCATTGCATATTTTTTTGAAACCGCAACCCTTTTAGAGAGAAAAAAATACAAAATAGTAAAAATATTAAAATATATATATTTTTAACGATTTTCTTATCATCTAATTAGATCTTACGGCATTCAAGAGACAGTGTTTAGAATAACAGGAACTCTAAGACACAAAAATACAGAAGAGTTAAAAAAAATTTAATTTCTTCCGAGTTTCGGAGACAATGAGAGAGAAAAAAAAAAAAAATTAAAATGAAACATGAAGGCAGTATTGGAATATGTTCAATTGAATTCTAAAAATAGATTTCAGGATAAGTATATCTGATGACTTAAAAAAAAGCAATTTTCCTAGAATTTTGAGAACTACACAGGAAATGATTATACAATAAAAGGAATAAATACTTTTACTCATCAGCATCTAGTAATCATAGACAACTAACACCAAAAAATCGTCACACAAGTAGCTATAAAAAACGACAAAGGAAAGAAACAAAAGACTAAATTAATAGGGGGAAAATGCTCATTGTAACATAAAAGTAAAACGGCACGTGTGCTTTTTTTTATCTTGGAATTTACATCTTTTCCCTCATTTTTTAAAAAAATTTAAGAGCCGGGTGGGGGGGGGGGTTGCAAATGCACCTCCTTGCACCCCCCTGGGCGCCCATGATCCTCAGGTTTTTAAAGATGAACTTTAACTTAGAACAGATATTAAAATAAACACATTTTGAAACAAGAGAGACAACTCACCGTCCATCTCTGGAAATAAACAATAATTTTTTTTTTTTTTTGGGGGGGGGGGTATGTGTGGAACTGAAGGGGAATGAGCCTCCCAATAATAATAGAATCGATAGGAATCAAATAAGCAGGGATATAGGGAATCACCGGAAATTTGTTGAGATTTTTTTATTAATAACTACTTAATAATAATAACTCATAAATCTGCGTGTATTGTAATATAAATTAGTGAGAAAATAAAAGCGGGAATTAAGAGTATTTAGTTGTTTTGTATCATAAGTTGTGTTAAATATTGTTAATTTGCATTTTATAATTAAAAAAACTCAAGCTTCAATTGAGGTTACGCCACGATCAAGAAACTTGCAAACCGGGAAAAAAATTTCAGCACTATAAACCCTGCGAATAATGTATTTTTATGAAAAGAAGCGCAACCTAATTTTGCCAACGAATGCTGAGCTATTACTGTTTTTGCAACACAACTTATTAATTTAAAAAAACTGAAATGCAAAATTTGTCATTCAATTTTCTTTACATTTACGTGACACGAATATATTATGAAATTTTTTTAAATAAGCCTGATTTTTTTTTAACACATTGTTTCATATATCATATCCTAGAAACTAAAAACCAGAAACAGATAATAAGAAGCCAGAATCAGACATTAAATAGGAAATCACGACTGAGTTTTTTCATCGGATTTCAACGGATGCGTTTCTGAAGTGCGATTGATAAATTATATCAATCGCACTCAAACCCCTACGCATCTAGCAAAATAGACGCGAAGTCAAAAGTATTCAAAAATAATATAATAAAATATACCTTTTGAAAAGTAAACCCAATAGAAACGCTATTGCAGAAAGAAGAATACTATCCCTGCTTTTTTTGCAGGGCTAGGATAACAAAGTAAGAATATAATATGCTAAGTGTTTGTGATTGTCTAAATAAATTAAAAATTGAAAATTTTAATTTATATTTAAATATTTATTGTTGATCTCGACTGTATTCGGGTTGAGACTCTAAATAAAGTCGTGCATAAGGTTCATTCATAAAATTAAAATGTTTAAACCGTAATACATTCTGTGTTTTTGCACTTGTTTTAAAATTTCCTTTTGTAGTGACTTTTGAATCAAAACTTTCTTTGAAAACAATTGTTAGAATCATGAAAGAAATAGAATGGGAAAATATTCCTTCACATTTTCGATACAAAATATTTAACGCGAAATTTTTAGTATGAAAATATGCAAGTGACTCCATAGTCACCGCCTTGATGCTATTGAATTCGTTAAACTAAATATTAGATTCATTTATAAATCAGATAATAACTAATCAACGACGTTTGAGTGAAATATTTGAGACTGCAAATTAGTTTATAAAATATATGTATAAATAAATACTAAAACAAAAGCGCTTTTAATAAATACAATAAGAAGAAACATATTTTTTCTCTACAACCATTTTTAAATATACATCGAATATAAAGAAATAAAAGCTTTGGGGAACTCAAACATAAACAGTTTCAAATTGATAATTTTTCGAAGTTTAGAAGATCATTTCTAGACTTTGAAAAATTATCAATTTGAAAGTGTTTATGTCAATATGAAAGTGAGTTATATTTTTTTTTTTTTTAATGTTGATAATGATAATAAGCGGTCGTAATTGATTATTTTTCAAAGGTGTTGAAAATGATAGGAAGAATGTATAACTGATTACTTTACAAATATTGAAGGCATATTTAAAAAAATTATATTAAGAAAAGTTTTTCTTTAGTGTCTGGTTTTAAGAAATTATACATTGTGGTTTAAAAACTATCCAATCAATGTCTAAGGTCCTTTTACTGTATGTGTGGGTTACACTCCCGAAACGTCCATTTTTTTTACCCATATCCACAAATTCCATAATATAACATTTTGACGGATAATTTGTTTAAATATACTCTTAGTACCTTTCACTAGACAAATGAAATGCATTTTAATTGTTTGTTTTCTTATAATTTTTTCTTTGAAAACCTTAATACAGAAATGTTATTACCATTCACTGTACTTTTTCATAAATTTGGTCACTCATGGTCGATGCATATGTATATTTTGAATTATTTTTTATTATGCATCAAATATTTCAATTTCAAAAATAAAAATGCTCCTTTAAAATGTATTAAAAAAATACTATTGTCTTTTTAAGGTATACATATACAATTGAGATGATTTTCTTTAATTTTGAGGTAATAATTTCAAACTTTTTGGCAGTATATCAGTATTAAAATTGATGCATTTATTAGTATAAACTTTTTTTTCCCGTCAATTTTTTAATCAGCTAATTGCAATTAAAGTGACTAATTAGGACATTATTAGAACATATATAAATAAACTTGTAATTAACTTAGAGGTATGATTTTTACTGCAAATAAAAGATATTATATTGACGCATGTTCCTATGGAAAATTTTGAACTTGGCTGCAATATTTATTTAATTATAAATTTTTAAATAAAAAGTTTAAAAAAATACATAGTTTTTAACAAAAAATTAAGATTAAAATATTCATAAAAAATGTGTTTAAGACAATATATGTTAGATTCTCCATAGAAAACACATTCACAACTTGTGTCTTCAGAACAAAAGTAGAATTTTGTGAATTGGACTATTTATTATGAAGTTATAACCGTTGGGCGTAAAGTCATAAAACACCAAAATGTCATTCTTCAGAAAACGCGTTTAAAGTTTACCACACTAACGAACGTGATACAAAACAGGTTCACAAAACCCATTGTAATTTAAAAAGTAAATTGAGTTTGAGAAATAAAATGGTATTATTTTAAAGGTAATGAATTCGGGAATATTTTAAAACAAAAAAACAAAAATGCAGACTTGAGTCAAATTTTGAAATTCCTAATGTATATGTATACCTTAACTTGCCACTTGCTTTTTGAGCTATTATCATTCAATAGCTTTTACACCTTGACCACTAAAGAACACTATTGATTAAAATAGCATGCTTTGAGGGAAATAGTCATTTTAGGGCTGTGATTAGAATAATGACACTATTTGACAATACCTTTATACGTCTTAGATAGGATTGCTGAATCTGATAATTAGTAAACATATTTTTTACTGGTATTACCATCCTTACACTTAAATAATTTTACTTAATCCAATTTTGTTTTACTATGCTATATATTCTTGTATTAGATGAACTAATGTTTTAAATTTGTTATTTTTAAAAATTATTTATCATTCTTTACTTCGTGATTTTTGAAATATGGTGCAATATCAATAGTATCCTCATACCTAAATTCTGATGTGCTCAATTAATTTACTTTTGAATATTTTATGGGTAGCCTTTTAAATATCCTTTCTACCAATATTTTGAGAAATTAATTAATTTTTTTATAGTATAAGTTTTTTGTTAAGTATAAAAAACTATATGTTTAAATTTTTACAAAAATAGTACCTATTAAAAAA
Organism: Linyphia triangularis; assembly: GCA_963978545.1. Classification (NCBI taxonomy): domain Eukaryota; kingdom Metazoa; phylum Arthropoda; class Arachnida; order Araneae; family Linyphiidae; genus Linyphia; species Linyphia triangularis. The sequence continues at coordinate 58,196,774 of OZ021726.1, forward strand.
ATTATCTTATTTAAAAAAAAATTAAGTTGGAAATTAACTCTTTGGTATATATAAATAGTTCATAATTGTTGACCTGAACAAAGTAAGACAAGGTAAAATGTATATGATTTCTATATGATTTTGAATGATAATGGTACTTTCTGCCTAATTTATATGTTGAAGCATAATTGTTTTAAAAATGAATTCATAAGTTTCAAAATCTTTCAGAATTTTTAAACATACAGTTCTCAACTTTTTAAAAAATTTCCAAGTGTACCTTAAAATAAATCTTTAAAATTTTAAAGCCTAATATGGAAATTTTTGGAGAATAACCCTAATGTCTAAGCTATTTATACTATTTTCATATTTTTAACGAGCAGTAACGGAAGATATCCGTCTTTCTTTAGGGGATGTGGCGCATTAAAAAAGTAATTTATACAAATCTCTTGTCCTGGATCCCATCGCTTATGTATGCATTTCGTATTAAGAGTTCAAAAACCATATAAATGAAACTGGACTCTCTTCTCACACTAACTACACAAGAAAAAGAAAAACCCGAACGTTTACCGTCTCACGGTCAAATCAGCTAACAGAAATAAAACTAGCATAAGTGAGATCTCAATCTCAAATATTATACATTACGATTACATAAATCGCTTTGTCACTTTCCCACGCGTGTTTCCAAACACTCTCCATTTGCTCCTTTCAATTCCCTCATCCTAATCTGTTATGGATCGGGCAAGACTTATCAATAAGAAAAGAAAGACCACCTCCTTGCAATGTATCGCACCGACTTAAAAGCCGACCTCCCTTTTCCCATTAGCACCTCGCCAGAAAAACCGGAAGCCATTTGAACGGCTAATCCCTTTTTTTACCTTCGTTTCAATCAATGGATGTTATTTCTACAAATGCCCATTGCTGCTGGTGGAAGAAAAAAAGAAAAAAATGAAGAAAAAAGCTTTCGTTTTCCTTTTGAATGAGCAAGGTGTATTTTCTGGAAAGGCTGTCAGTTTGAATGGATGGATGTTGCTGTTGACCGCTCACTCCCATTCAGATTCACAAGGAGATGACTATATTTATCCATATACGGCTTTTTCGATGGGAAAGTTATATTTAGAAATTTAAAAATCAACACTTAATATCTATTTATATAAATTTAGGCATTTTAATACTACATTTCGTCATAAGAGCCTGATTTATAAAATTCGGGGTTATAATGTGATAGGACCACACTTTCTCAAAATACAACTGATGGTTAAAAAATATTGAGCCTATCGTAAAATATACTTGCATGAAGCAGTTTTATCTTTAAATATATTTTCATAAAGTAATTTTATAGTAAAATATATTTTCATGAAATAGTTTTATCATAAAATATATTTTTATGAAGCAGTTTTATCGTAAAATGCATTTGTATGAAAGGGTAAATATAATATTTCTTAACTTTCAAAGTTATATTAATGGCCGCGCCAATTCATACCTAACGTTTTTATCTATAATTCTGAATTGTTTTCGTTTATCCCGAATTTTTATGTCTGTAATCTTCAAGTTAAGAAATCAAATCGTATTAATTTACATATAATAAAATTATATTGATAATATAACCATTTAGTTTCGTAATTAATATGAATTAAAGTAGATATGAATTACTCATGCCTTTCTTACTAAATAAGTAACTATTATTTTGTGATGACAGGGGAACTGACAATTTGACAACAGAATCGTTTTGGAATTGTATATATGGTTGGCTGTTTTCAGATTATCTGGCGCCGTCAGCAACACGAGGGCTATAATGCGCCGAAACATTCGTCATTTGACAAGCCAGCATACATTTACAAACACCCATGCCTTACACGGGACTCGAACCCGCAACCTCGCGATCTAGAAGCTAGTATGCTAACCACTATACCGTTTGGTCGGCTGACTAATAGGGAGAATCTCCATAAGCAATCGGAATATGGCAGGCTAGAGTTGTTTCGGATTATTTTCCTTTGATTTGCTTCAGCTATTCTGCACTCATTGAACTGAATTGAGATTAATTTTATAAAAACTCTAGCCTGCCAAGTACTGATTGCCTATGGGAATTCGACGACCAAACGGTATAGTGGTTAGCGTGCTAGCTTCTAGACCAAGAGGTTGCGGGTTCGATTCCCGTATTAGGCATGGGTGTTTGTAAATGTATGTTGGCTTGTCTAATGACGAATGTTTCGGCTCATTATAGCCCTCGTGTTGCTGACGGCGCCAGATAATCTGAAAACAACCAACCAACCTATGGGAATTCTCCCTAATAGTCCCAATTTAGTTCATATGTACAAGTAACCCAAAGTAACTAAACACAGCATATGGGTCATATTTTTCTATATTTAAATAACTAATTTTTTTTAAGAACTTTTGTTTAAATATTTGGAATCGGAAAGAAATTGTTCATAAATATGTACTAATTTCACTCGTTTTTAAAAAATGCGGGAATTGTCCATTGGGAACGTTATTACACTTGTTTAACATAACGTTGCATTAATGAAGAGTAAGAAAATGTCATGGCTACCGTTTCTGCCAGCAAATTTATTAACTTTATTTATTTATATAATAAAAATCACGACTCCATAAATGTATTTTATAAGTTTCAACTATCTGCTTTATTACAGAAGAGTTTTTTTTTTTTTTTTTCAAATTTTCTGTCTAAGGTACAAACGTAATCGGAAAGTTTGTAGTTCATAATGTTGACAGTACGTGGATGAAATGAGTCTCAATTTCTTTCACATGGTTCCATTCTGTTTACTCAAGCAAATGATGACGGACCTTTTAAACGAGTTGACACGGTGATTTGGAAAAGACCACGAGGGGTCTTGTAGGTCAGCGCAGGTGATGTCACGGTCTCGTGACCAAATACCACTGTTCTGACTAATAACGGCCGAACACTACTCGGAAGTTTGCTTTTCACAGGGAATAGCAGAACGGGCAAATTACATTTGATTCGAGCTTTTGTCGTATTACCATTTTATCAACTGTAAGCTGCTTTTTCTGCGAGAGAACATTCGTATAACTTTAGATAATAGTGGGACTGGTGTACAACTAAAAAAATATGTGGGGAAATTTTTTCCAATCAGAGCTCCAAGTATTTTTCTGAATTTCTCTGAATAAAAAATAATATCTTTGAGGAGATTTCGCATCCTATATTGTGACATGTGTCAACAATATTTTTTCAGTTTCTTGACTGTGACTCACATATGCCTACATACATATTGAAATTTTTGTTGTTTCAGTAAATTTAACTAAAGGAATAACGTTTTTAGGAGACGGACAAATATCATTATCAGTCTGGATAGAATTAGGTATTTAATGGTGCTTGAAATACAAACACTCATGTAGCACTGAAAGTACTATGAATAACAATTAGAAATCGGAAACATCTTTATCATTTTTACATATTTAAAATGACAGAAATCTTGACATATGAAATGCTCTGAAATGATACCGAAGTAATTTCCCGAAACAACTGGAACTAATTGATTAATTCTCTCTTATAAACATTAGTTGAATTAATTTAATTTGCCGTCTTTCTCAATTATTCAAAGCTCATTTAAAACAATGACATCGGTGCAACTGAAAATATCGAACCTATGTGAGGTTCATTGATATCGACTCCACTCTATATTTGATAACTGGAAATTTTGTGGAACAGATTATTGCTAATCTGCATTCATTATTTTATGACACTTTTACTTTTCATTAATGTATGAAATTTTCTCTAATTGTACATTTGAACGTTACATACATTAGATAGTTTTCCTTTAACATGGTGACTATACGAAGTGATATCTTTTGGTAGCTTTCTGCTTCGATGCGGTGGCACCACCATTACCAGTAAAAAGTTAAAAAAAAAAAAAAAAAATGGCATGAAACGAGTGGATGCTCAGGTGCCAAGTGTTCCATACCCATCCTATAAATCCAGAAATTGATTTATTTTATTTTATATTGTAATCCAAAAATTTACACAATATAAAATAAATACCTTTAATTTATTAATTTTTACTTTTGCCTTATTACTTCGGAGGTTGAAAAGTAATAAACAGTCTATATTTAGTTACAGTATATTGTTTCGGGAAATTCTTCTTTAACAAGAAAAAATAAAAAGTAATTTTGTAACAACTAAAATATCTTTTTTGAAAACTAATCTAACAGTTCTTTTTTTAATTAAAAAGGAGGCAGGGAAAATATTTTTCAGTCCTATTTTCAATAGCTTTAATTTGGTGCCCAGAACAACATACGTAAAAAATGTCTGTTAAATGACCATTATGAATCGATTCCCAAAATATTTAAAGGTGATCAGTTAGTCATAATATACTATTTTCCTTGTTGGTTACCATATCACTGATTTTAAACCAGGCTTGTAGCCAGGGGAGGAGATATGTGGATATCCCCCCCCCCTTCTCCCTCTCTCCAAAATCCCAAAATATCTATAAAGTTTTACAAATTTGGAATGTCTTGTTGCAAGTAAAAGTTTTACCTCAGAAAGATCAATACCAAATTAAAAAAAATTCAGGTTTTCGGGAAAGGGTGGTGGATATATTCTCTTCCCTAAAATATGTTTTAACTTTTAAGAAATTAGGGTTTGCAAGTAATTTTGGTTGCAAATAAAAGTTTTACCTGAGAAAAGCAGCAGCAAATTAAGAATATATATTATAAGTGAGTCTAGCTTCTTTACTCAGCAATGAACTGTTCAGCGAGGGAGGTGGTTTCAGGGAGGTTCAGTTTAGGTGGGGGGGGGGATTTATCGCAGACACTCAGCTAGGGAGGGATATATGCCCTTCTCGAAAATATATTTTAACGTTGAAGAAATTAGGGATGTCTCGTTGCAAGCGAAAGTTTTCCCTCAGAAAAAGGAATAGCAGAAAGCAACATATGTGTTTAACTAAACTTTTTGCAAATATTGTGTGTGAAAGTAAGTAAAATTTAGATTTTTTTTTTCTACTAAGAAATAATACGTCGGTCAATAGCCCTATATATTTAATTAATTAACTAATTAGTTACTTAACTAAGGATATTTATTTTAAGAGTATTTTCAACAATTATTTTATAAAACGGTATATGGGTGCGCATTAGGGTGGGCCGAAAATGGCCCCCAAATTTTTTTTTTTTTTCGAAATCGTTTTGGGAATAGTGCGGAAAAGTTGCTTAATGAGTCAATTAGAACACACACAAAATTTCGTCAATTTTACTCAATATCTAGCCGCGCCCCTTTGGCACTGAAAATATAAAAAGGGACAATAATGCCCTTTTAAGCCTTTTTTTGAAATTTTTGGAAATTATTTTTAAAAAATGGTACTGGCATAGCATGGAATAGTTGCCTTATGTGCCAGTTAGAACACACAAAAAATGTCGCTCATTTTGCTCAATATTTAACCGCGCCCCTCTTCCTTTGAACAAAAATGTGCCTAAATGTCGCAAAATCATAACAGATCCGACGTTAGTGGAAATAAAAAAATGTTTTTTGAAATCGGTTTTGAAATAGCGTGAAAAAATTACCTAATGGGTCAGTTAAAACGCACAAACAATTTCGTCAATTTTATTCAATTTCTAGTCACGCCCCTCTGGCATTGAACATGTCCCAAAATACACAAAAAATTCACTTTGAAGCCATTTTTTTTAATTTTTGTAAATAATTTGGGGAAAAATGGCATTGATATAACATATAATAGTTGCCTAATGTGTCAGTTAGAATACACAAAAAATTTGGTCCGTTTTGCTCAATATTTAGCCACGCCCCTCTTGCTATAAGCAAAACAGTGTCTAAATGTCACAAAATCGTAAGATTGGACGTTAGGGTGGAGCAAAATTTTTTTTTTTTCTAAGTCGGTATTGACATAGCATGGAAAAATTGCCTAATGTGTCGGTTACAAAGTACAAAAATTTTTGTTCAATATCTAGCCGCGTCCCTCTGGCATCAAAAATGTCCATAACATACAAAAAATGCACTTTTAAGCCAATTTTTGAGCGATTACTTAATTTTTTTTAAAAAACCAGCATTTGCATAACACGGGATGGTTACATAATGGGTCAGTTAGAATACACAAAAAGTTTCATCCATTTTGATCGGAATCTAGGGCGCCCCTTTGACTAAAAGTTTAAAAATAAGGATGAAAAGCAGCGTATTTTGAATGGGTCACTTAGAAACCACATAAAAGTGTCGTCAATGTTGCTCAATAACTAGCTACTCTTGGCATTTCAAAAATCACAAAAATAAATAATATGCGTATTAAAAATCAGAAGTATATTTACTAGTATAATATTGTTACGAATTTTTGTATATTTGTAAATATTTCGGAGTGTTAATTTTGTAAATAGATAAATTTCTGTACATTCCGCATAAGGCAATGCAATGGTTTGTTTCCCGGCAATAGAGGTGCTATCGCTTGATAGCGGGTTTTACAGAGGTAACTCTGGGAAGCGAGTTTCAAGGGGCAGGGCATTTAACATTATGGTAATGGAAATCTCGCCAAATTGGCGACGGTTTTGGCGACTAATTTTTGTCGCCAAATTTGGCGAGAAATCTCCAAATGTCGCCAAACTTGGCGACCATTTAGCGACATTTTCGGTACATGTATAGGTACATGTATCCCATATCCTATATAGGTCTTTTCGACTACTCTCTGGAAAGTTCTCCAGACATCTACCTCTGGGAGTTTCAAGAAGGTTCACGTATGTTCTCAGGTCACCCTATAAAAGCTCAGGGAGAGCGGGTGATGCAGTTAGTTAGTTGTCTCTCAACGTTCATTGTGAGAGCTGTATTCCTGACTTGAGTAGTTGACTGATTTTGAGTCACGGAGCTAGTTGTTAGCTGAGTCCGATAGTTGACTGAAGTTAGTTCGTGGATTTTGAGTCACTGAATTAGTTGACTGGAGATACTGAGCGAACTGTATTGCATTGTCTTTTGCGGCGATTTAGCAGTTGTCAAGTTTTTAACTGCTGTTTTGTGCTCTATTGAGGTGAAAAGAGCTGTATTGTGTCTACTAGAACGAGAAGTTGTGGAGCTGTAAGAGAACTGTGAAGAGTTATTTTGGAATAAATTTCTGCAAGTTTTGATCTGCTTTGGCGTCAAATCTTTCGAACCCGTACCACGCAACAACTGCTGTCAGAAGTGGGGTTTGAACGCCGAATACCAGAGCAATGGCGGAACAAGAGGACAAATTTAACCAGCTTTTTGCTCTCATGCAAGAGATGAAGAAGGAAATATCCGAATGGCGGGAAGTAATGAAAGCTATCCGAGAAGAGACGAAGAAAGAGATTTTCTCTGGCCAAGATGAGATGAAGAAAGAGATTTTCTCTGCCCAAGATGAGATGAAGAAAAAGATTTTCTCTGGCCAAGATGAGATGCAGAAAGAGATTTTATCTGGCCATGATGAGATGAAGAAAGAGATTTTTTCTGGCCAAGATGAGATGAAGAAAGAGATTTTCTCTGGCCACGATGAGATGCAGAAAGAGATTCTCTCTGACCAAGATGAGATGAAGAAAGAGATTTTCTCTGGTCAAGGTGAGATGAAGAAAGAGATTTCCTCTGGCCAAGAAGAGATGAAGGAAGATATTTTCTCTGGTCAAGAACAGATGAAGAAAGATATTTTCTCTGGCCAAGAGGAAATGCAGAAGAATATTCCTGCGATCTCTGCCAGACAAGAGGATTTAATGGAGTCTTCGAATGCGACACCAACTTGGAAGGACATTTCCATCTGTAGTCCTACGACAAAGCAATATTAGGCCCTCTGGGACTCTGACCATATTCGAAACGACCTGTTGTACTGGAAGATCGAATCTGATAATGGAAAGACATCCCGATGGCAGCTATTGCTTCCAAGATCCCGAGTCCCAGACGTTCTTAAAGAACTACATAGCAGTCCAATTGGAGGCCACTATGGAATAATGAAGAGATTACAAAGAGTTCGAGAGCGGTACTACTGGAGTAAAGCGAGGGCTGACGTGGAGAAGTGGTGCCGATCAGCCCGGAAAGGACCGAAGGAACGCAGTCGAGAAAAACTGAAACGTTACAACTTAGCAGAGCCTTTTGAACCGATTGCGTTTTACATATTGGGACCACTGCCACGATCTGCTGATGGCAACAGATACCTCTTTGTTGTCATGGGTTATTTTATGAAGTGGCCCGAAGCGTATTCTATCCCTGATCAAGGGGCTACCACCGTTGCAGAGGTAATGGTTCAGAGCTGGATTTCCAGATTTGGAGTGCCTCTTCAATTACACTCTGATCAAGGACGGAATTTTACCTCTGCTGTAATGAAAGGACTTTGTGATCTACTTGGCATTGACAAAACACAGACGACGCCTTTACACCCACAGTCGGATGGCATGGTGGAGAGGTTTAACAGAACCATCCTCAATAACCTCTCACTGATGGTTTCAAGAAACCAACAGGACTGGGATCAGAAGTTACCTTTGTTTCTTCTGGCCTATCGCAGCGCTATCCACGAGACTACCGGCTATTCCCCATCCCAGATGCTCTTCGGTTGTAACCTTCGTCTGCCCTGTGATCTGTTGTTTGGCCGCCCTCCGGATGCTCCTTCATCGCCAGAGGAGTACGTCGAGGATCTTCAGGCATGGTTTGAAGATGTGCACAATTTTGCCCGAGAGCGAATCAACTTGGCGACGGATAAGATGAAGACCAGATACGACACGAAGGCTACAGGACATCAATTCCACGAAGGTGACAAGGTTTGGTTCTGGAACCCGAAACGACAGAAAGGACTTTCTCCGAAACTTCAGTCTCACTGGGATGGTCCTTACTCAGTCCTCAACCGGCTGAATGATGTCGTGGTCCGAATCCGTAAGTCACCTAATTCTAAACCTAGAGTAGTTCATTACGATAGGTTAGCCCCTTACTATGGCCATAGTTTGTAATCCCCATAGTTTGTAATCCCCCAATGTATAAAGTGTATATGGTTATTGTTGCACAAATTGTCTGTATATATTGTAAATAGTGACGTATTATTTTAAAATTCTATTGTAATTTATTTTTATCTTATTTTATTTATTAATTAATAGCGATTATACAAGTTAGAAAAAAGTGGCAACACCTAAAGCAATCGAGAAGTTTCGAGATATTTCTTTTCCGATGAATTGGCTGGAAATTTCGAGAATGTCTCACGCGCTTGTATATAAAAGACTGGAGAACGAAAAAGTTTTCAGATTGACTTCGAACTTCGTTGAAAGCTGATCGCTTTGTTTACCTATTGGAGTGAGCTTGTATAATCGCTGAATTCGAAGTTATTTTTGTTGAAGCTTGTGTTGAAGCTTGAGAGTAATTAAACTGTTGCCTGTGAATAAATTTTTGTGAGTTTTCTGAAGAGAGAATAAATACTTTTAAACCGTGAAAACTGTGCCATCATTGCCTCAGTGGAAAAATTCATAACAGTGGTGTCAGAAGTGGGACTTAGTCATCTTGAATGCCGACAACTAGAGGAATGATGGAAGACCAAATGAAGCAGTTGATGGAAATGATTGTTGGAATGAAGTCCCAACAGGAAACCACCGCAGCCGAAATGAAAGCCAGTCAACAAGCTACCGCTGCTGAAATAAAAGCCGGACAAGAATCAACCGCTGCTGAAATAAAAGCCGGACAAGTATTAACCGCGGCTACAATAGCCGACGGTCAAGCCCGCCAAGAAAAGACAAATGCCGAATTCGCCGCTGCAATTGCCGCCAGTCAAGAAGCGACATCATTAGATATTAAAGCTTTGCAAAACGCAACGTCATCTGACAAGAAAGCGTTGGCTGATAAGTGCGAGTCCACATCAGCAGCCATAATCAAGATCAGAGAAGAGATGAAAACCAAGCTAGCCTCAATGGTAGAATCTACAATTATGGAGACAACATCATCGGTCCTGCATTCCGTGAAAGAAGACGTTCTCATTGCTGTAAGGGATGAAATGGAAGAAAAGGTATCTACCATAGAAAGAGAAATCACGACTGCTAGAAATGAAATGAAAGAAGAAGTTTCCACCCTGAAAAAAGAGCAGGGAAGGTTTATTGACGCTATGGAAGAGAAACTTCGAAAACTGGAAATTCGCGGTACTGTGGCAGCTGCATCACCGAACTGGGAGGAGGTTTCCACTGCAGTTTTAGCACCACGTTCCAACATCAAAGTGGCCACTTTTGATGGAAAGTCTTCCTGGCGCGTTTATCAAACGCAGTTTGAAATTATTGCTTCTGCGAATGGTTGGGACGATACTTCGAAGGCATTCCATCTCGCAGCATCTCTTCGAGGTGACGCTGCTGACATTTTACAGACACTACCTGAAGAGAAGCGGGGAGAATTCGTGGAGCTGGCAAGTGCGTTGGAGTTAAGGTTTGGGGAGCAGCATCTAAAGGATTACAACAGACTGCAATTGAAAGTGAGACAACAGAAGGTCAATGAAACTCTTCAAGAGTTGGCGTCAGATATAGAAAGACTGTCGCTCCTCGCTTTCCCAGACTGTCCCCCGGATGTACGAGATGATCTTTCGCTGCAATATTTCATCGACGCTATTCAAGATCCCTTTGTGCAGCAGGCGATAAGGTTATCCCAAAACAAAAACCTGAAGTCTGCCCTCGTGTACGCCATGAAAGTGGAAGCCGCGCAGCTAGCTTCTGGAAAAGACCGACGATATGTGTGCGGTGCATTAGCCGAGGATTCTTCTGACTTTGTCACCAGTAAGCTTCGAGAACTGGAGAGCAAAATTGATCGAATGATGAGAAGCTATCCCGGAGCCAGGGATCGAAGGACCAGAGTCATTTGCTGGCACTGCAAACGGGAAGGGCATATACGACGTAACTGCCTTGATTTGAAAAAGAGAAGGGATAACACTACCACGGAATCTCAACAACTGAATCTAAGAAGATGCCATCTCTCAGGGCAGAAGCTTCGATGCAGAACAGGTGAAGCCCCGACCAGTCGTTTCCACGTTTCATCCCGACAAGGAGGAAACCAGGGTTTATTCGTGAAGGGGGAGATCAACGGAACTCCATGTCGTCTAATCGTCGATTCGGGAGCGAACGTACCTAACGATCGTAAGGACGGACGTGGCTCGTCGCCTGAACAGCCGACTCCTCTACACAGCGCCCTCTGTTTCTCTACAAACTGTGTCTGGTGGTAATATCTCTGTTCATGGGAAATTGAAAGTGGACATTGCCCTTGGATTTAACACCTACAAGCACACCGTTTATGTTGCCGAAATTGTAGATCCGTGCATTCTCGGACTAGACTTTTTGAAGAAAAATGGAATTACGCTGAATTTTGAGAAAAGCAAGCTGCAAACATGGAGAGGCGAAGTTCCTTTGCACGATCTAGACATGAAAGAGCTGTGTGTATATCGGATTGTAGCTCATGAAGACAATGTCATAGAGAATGCTGAAGAGTCCACATCTATGAAAAGTACCTCTCCAGCCTCGGAAAGAGAACCGAAGAAAGCGACGTTGATGAAATCCTCCCAGGAAGTGGTTCATGTGGAAATGGACAAAGTTAGTGAAGAGGGAATCGACATCCGTGCTCCTGTTACAAGCATCGAACGGAGGTCCCGGGATCTATCAGCTGCACCCGCGGATGATTCGAACGCAATCTCAAAATCATATAACCAGCAAGATGGGGATCAGAAACTTTCACCGCTTCTGTTGGTATACGGGGGTGCAACTCACGAGACCACCGGATTTTCTCCATCTCTAACGATGTTTGGAAGAGACCTTAGGCTCCCCAGCAACCTCCTCTTTGGACAACCACCGGACACTCCTTCCTCACCTGTCCAGTATCTAGATGATCTCCAGGCACGTTTGGAAGCCGTACATCGGTTCGCCAGAGAAAGAAACAAGATCATGACGGAGCGCATGAAGATCCGGTACTATGCCAAGGCATTGGACCGTTCATTCCAGGAAGGTGACAAGGTGTGGTTAGGGAACCCTAAACGTCGGAAAGGACTCTCCTCTAAGCTCCAGACGAACTGGGAAGGGCCGTATGGGGTCCTTAAGAAGATCAAAATGATTCCTGAATATAAAAACCGCATTGACTTACCTTTTTTTTTTAGTAGTTTCATGTGATACTTAATTCTATAACTATAATAAGAATAATATCAAAAATATGTTTCTTAGAAATCGAATGATACAGTATACCCGCTTACATAGAATTTCAATATAGGACACACCTTAAGGATAAAAGAGATTATGTATAACGGAATGAAAAATTGGTTAAAATTGTCTCTCTGGCATAACAATCATTAAAAGCAATACTCAGATAATACTAAAATATTGAAGGAAAAAACAAACATTTACTGAAAAATCAAGGTAAATATACAAACTTTCCAAAAAGATAAAACCAACTGTCAAATCCAAAATGTGCAAAAGTAAATAAAAATCCTATACAAGTAATCGTTTAAGAAAATTACTGTAAATGTATACTATTATAAGTCAGTTATTTAAAATAAAAAAATTAAAATGCAATTTTGTAAGCAAAATACGAAACAACGAAATATAAATAGACTACAAATACTATAGATAGAACATATATAATCATAGAACAAAATACCGCAAGTATAATTTCACTGAATGTTACTAGTCATTTATTGTACTAAAAATAGCTGTAGAAAATATATACTGCAAGAAAAATACTGTACAAGAAATAACAAATCCTTTACAAATATAATAATAATTTTTGATCCTGAACATTAACAATAAAAAAATTAGAATAGAACTTTCTTAGCCTTTTTTTTCTGAAAAATCTTTGATAATGGTTTGGGTGTCAATATCTTGTGATAAGTCGTTTTTAACTATTTGATATTAAATACATTTCGTGCTAATATTTCAATTATAAAAGCAAAACCTGGTTTTCAAAGCAATTTCAAACAAAACCGTTTTAAATTATGACATTAAAAAGGAAGTAACTTGCTTAGAATGACCCCTTATTTTTAAACATTCGATTTTACTCTTACCCTTCAATTCACGCTCATTTTCATGCTAAATGTATTAGCATCATCCGTTTTTGTGTGTGGCATTATATTAAACACGGGCGGCCTTTAGAAACTACCGGCCTAGTGATATTGTAACATCTACGCAAACTTTGTATGTCAGATTTTTTTTATTTTTTTTTTAAGCTTAAGGTTTTTCATTATTAACAACCAGTTCTAAATATTCGATTTGACTATATTTCATTTACATTTTGCATAGAATATGTTATAGAAATTTTTATTGCATAGAATTTTGTATTTCATTACATAAAAACTATTTATAGAATCATTCGCAAATATTTTCAATATTTGTCAAAATACATATTCAAAGTAAAATACAAGATGAAGTTGAGGGTAAAAGAAAGTTAATTATTACAAAACTATCTAAAACGGATAAGAGAACCACTCAAAATTAATTTTATAATTAAATTTTTGTGAATTTTTCTCTGATAAGAGTGGCCGTATGGTCCTATGCAAATGATGCAATGGCATTTACACTTACACTTAAAAAGGAACATATATCACTCACTCACTAATCGAAATTTGAGTAAATGAAATTCCAACATCAAGAATTTGTTCCGGGGTTAATGATACTTGTAGTTTCAGTCAAGTGAAAAACTGCGAAAGTGAAAATCCAGCAGCGAAATGATTAAAGAACTTTAGTTTAAAAAAAAAAACAATCAAAATTTGTCAAAAGAGGGGGAAAAAATGCCGAAAAAAAAAAGAAAAAGAATTGGCGCCCTGTGCGGTTGCACAGTTTGCACCGCCCCTGTTCGGTAGGTAATGAAAAAGCGTACCTCTGTATAATATACATTGGTACCGAAAATGCAACCGATGAGCTTCGTATATAATAGTAAAGTTTGTGATTCTGGTTTATGCACCAATGTGGTTCGAGATAAAAATAAAACCACATTTCAAGGTGGGGCTAGTTGATGAATTCTCTTTCAAGGAAGTTTTTAACCATATCAAGAAAATTATAGACAAAAATAATTTCAAATAATGCTTATTTTGCCCATCCGGAAAGTATGCTAGTGGTAATGCTAACGAATTCCCAAAATCATACCCGGGAATTAGAGTGAGAGGAATTCTGAACATCAGGAATAAGAAATCTGAAGACATATACGCTTTTTCAAACCTCCTGAACTCAAATTTAATGCCGTTGTACATTGATCTCATCGACTGGTCAAAATACACCATAACACTACCACCGCTTACAATGCGTACAAAAGGTAAAGAATTGGAATCTAGGGCGCCATTAGATTCCGATCAAAATGAATGAAACTTTTTGTGTGTTCTAACTGACACATTATGCAACCATTATGTGCTATACAAATGTTGGTTTTTGAAAAAATTTAAGTAATTGCTCAAAAATTGGCTTAAAAGTGCATTTTTTTTTTAATGTTATGGACATTTTTGATGCCAGAGGGACGCGGCTAGATATTCAACAAAATTGACGAAATTTTGTATATGTTTCAATTGACTCATTAGACAACTTTTCCATGCTATGTCAAGACCCATGCTATGTCAAGAAAAGTGTATTTTGTGTGTGTTTTTTGGACATTTTCAATGCCAGAGGGGTTCGGCTAGAAATTGAACGAAATTGACGAAATTGTTTGTGCTTTTTAACTGACTCATTAAGTAACTTTTTCACGCTATTCCAAGACTGATTTCGAAAAAATATTTTTTTTTACCTCTCCTAACGTCGAATCTGCACCCATTTTGCGACATTTAGGCATATTTTTGTTCAAAGCAAGAGGGGCGGGGCTAAATATTGAGCAAATTGGACAAAATTTTGTGTGTGTTCCAACTGATACATTAGGCAACTATTCCATGCTATACCAATGCCGATTTTTAAAAATAATTTGCAACGTTTTCCAAAAAATGGCTTAAAAGTGCATTATTTTGTCACTTTTTACATTCTCAATGCCAGAGGGGCGCGGCAAAATATTGAGCAAAATTGACCAAATTTTGTGTGTGTTCTAATTGACACATTAGGCAACTTTTCGGCGCTATTCCGAAACTAATTTCGAAACAAAGTTTTTTCGGCTCACCCTAGTTAGTATATCCCCTCCCCCCCCTCCCCCGAAAAAATCCTGGCTACGCCCCTGTTTTCAGTGTCTGCAGCTATTGCGTTTGTAGTTCAGCATTTTCTAAAGCAAGACATTCGTACGCGTACCTGGTCGTACGGCGACAGAGACAGGAGTCGCTCTGGTTAGACTACTCGATCAATGTCATTACATTTGCTGGCGGGGGAGACAACCATGTCATAGATAGTCGGGATCAAGATAGTCTGCATGTATAGAACACTAATTTCCTATCAGTGGGATGGAGAGTACAACTGTTTCGGCGCCTCAACTGCGAAGATAATTAGAGCAGAAGGGATGGAACCAGACAATGCACACTTTAAGAAATTATGTTGTCAACGGAGGCGCCAATGGGCTGATGACAACCCTTTTTGATCCTTTGATAGATATCCGATAGATCCTGGGGAAAAGGTATATCTCCCAGATTTGATAAATGATGCTTGGATTGAAGGCTGATTGCATCTCGATTTGGATTGGTGATGGAAGAAAATCTGTGTCGGATTCCCAACCACTGGCTAAGTTCGAAGTCTCAAAGAATTGAAATATTATAGTATTATTCCGTTCTGATTTTAGATAGGTAATTTGCTTAACCTATACTACTATAGATAGTTTATATCTTTATCACAGAGTCTTTCTTAAGTCTTTATTTATTTATTTATTTATTTATTTATTTATTTATTTATTTATTTATTTATTTATTTATTTATTTATTTATTTATTTATTTATTTATTTATTTATTTATTTATTTATTTATTTATTTATTTATTTATTTATTTATTTATTTATTTATTTATTTATTTATTTATTTATTTATTTATTTATTTATTTATTTATTTATTTATTTATTTATTTATTTATTTATTTAAAGGGTCTTCCACAAAGGACCATCAATTTTAAAACGACATAACTGAAAAACAGTGAGAGACAGAAAGAAGCGACAAGTGTTATGTTGGATAGACATGTGTACAATTTTAAATATACTGGTTTGAAAAATTAGTAACAAAATTGAAATGTGGTAACAAATTGTTGTGAAATCTGAATATAGCGAAATGGTTTTATTGTTTTCCACGTGAAAAAGGACCTTGTGCTCTCTTTATCAGCCCTTTGCACTCGATCCCTTTTTCTCGTGGAAAAACCAGCAACTGTAGGCGTTTCCCGCCATTTTTGGTTCGGTTCGTGGTTACGAATCCACTTAGAAAAAACTAAATACAGTCATTGGTCTTGCATCGAATTTCCTCATCTAGCCTAGTGGTCCTCTCGAGTTGAAACATCCCATCATGTGGTGTGTGAGAGTCAACTCTCGAGTGCAAAGGGTTAAATAGTGCAGCCCTATAGGTCATTTTTGTAGAATGCAGTGGTTTTGCAAGACCCATAGACGGATTTTCGGTACTCGACATTCACCAGTTTTGCTCATTGATTGAATGAAAATGGGCTTCATCGGTAAAACATATTATGTAGCCGTCATCAAATTTAATCCCATCAATCAATTTTGAAAAATGATGTGAAAGTATACATGCTTTTCCAACATACTTATATCTTCTTTCTATCTCTCATTGTTTTCAGAGTTATTTCATTTCAAAGGTGGGGATTTCTTTCTGAAAGACCCTGTAAATAATAATGATACTAACCTAGAAAAGAATAATTATTTTTTTATATTATTTTAGCTTTTTAAAGTCAATCTATATATAGGCTCATTCATAGTGAATATGGTTTTGGTAGCCTTTAATTAGTGCACTATTTAAATATTTATGAAAATAGTTAGTAAAATTAAACGATTATTTGAATTTCTGTTCATTGCTTTACACTAAATTCATTACATCACACTAAAAAAAGCAAGGAGGAAAGAAAAGTAGATATTGCGTGAGAAAAGTAATGTTTTCCAAGAGAAAATCGGCTTTACTGTTTTCGTTAAAGTGTTGTTAATAATTAAGTGCAATATATTTTTCTTTTATTTAATATGCAGTAAGAACTTATAACGTATACATGAAATAAAATAACTCGTAAAAATAGGGTTTTTAAAAAATCTTTTATATGCATTGCCAATTTTTATATTCATTAACACAGCGCTTATATAAAAAATATCGTTATCAGCAAAATGTGCGGCAAACTACGTTTCAAAGTTTATTTATTAAAAAAGAATGTGAATTTATGCTCTCACATCCAAGCATCGTTTATTTATTCTTTGTTTATTTGTTTGTTAACAAAATTTTGGTTGCAGGAAAGAGTTTCAACAATGATCGATTGAATGCTATTTTAACGCGATTGGATGAAGGCCAATTGATATATTAGTATTCCATATAAGCGACCTTCTAGGGACAGTTACAGCCCCTAAATTTGATAGAATGCTTTGTCATCGACATCGAACCTATGTGCCAAGTTTCAGCCCGATTGGATGACGGCATGAGGGTTTATTAGGCCTCCATCATCGACAAACATACAAAAGCGAAATTAATATAACGGATTAAAAAACATGTTTTTGCGTATCGAATCTGCTAGAAACAACAACTGTTATTAAAACAAATCCTTGGTCTTTCATAATTTGCGAAGCACTATAATGCGAGCTAGACAGAAACCTGGAAATTTTAGTCACCCCAATCGGCACTTGCCACTGAAAGCAAACAGCTCATTTTAATGAACACTAGATAATCACACAATAATAATAGGAAAGGGATTTCATCCGTCCCCTTACCCCCGCACTAAACACCTCTTAATCTCAAAGTATCGGGGAAAGTACACTGCATATTGCCCCCTCCATTATAGTCCGAACAACAGTCCGTTGCAGCAGAGGATAAAATTCAGACTTGTGTCCATCAGCACGGGCTGTTGCACTTTTGGCAGTGGTAGAAGTGGGGGGCAGCTGTATTGAACACGTGTGAGGGGGGTCACGGGGTCCTGACACGTGGGGGAGGGGGTCAATTGATCTCGCACGTTACGTTTTATGCAACGGGTGAGAAAGTTGAGGGGTATTGTTGTACAGGGATGTAATTGTCCGGGTCTGTGGCGGGGAGGAATGATTCAACAGGTGATAGGTGTTGTTAAGTTGGGGTTTATTATATCGACCGCCCGCACACACCCGGACTTGATGGGATTTTTGTGGAATGTTTAGTAGAATGGGAATGAATGTCGATGGGAGACACAGGATAGTGGTAATTAAATTATTTATATAATAGCCAACTCGGAATGGTGAGTATTATGGACAGAATTAGAAAGCTCGTGATATGAGTGACGGAATTTTATAGGGGTCTAGTGTTTTTTTTTTTTTTGTTTTTTTTTACCCTAGTCCTTAAACCCAAGGGTATTCTTTTCAATTGGTCAAAAGTGTGATCCGGTGTCCGTCCTCACTTAACGTTCGGGGATGCGTAGGTAAAGTATTCTGTGGTCATGCGCCTGCTCCGCCTGCTTGTATAAAAAGAGATGTATGGTGATGCTGTTCAATTGTATTGATGTATCGATGAAAACTCACATTCTAATAATAATAATAAAAAAAAAACCTTTGTAATGGACTTGGACCTAAGGCCCAGGGTGAAGTACACATCTGCCCTAAGCCGATTATTTATCTTTTTAACTGGATTGTTTTTAAGTCAAAGTGGTGGGCACAATAAAAACGATTCGTTTTGAACTATGGAATCTCTTTGATCGAAAGCAGACTTTTTCACCATATCTTTGAAAAAACAACCCGTCGCTGTTCCTTTTCAAATGAATTGCTTCTCATTCCTTAGGCATTTCAGGTAATGTGCAAGGTGGATTGGTTTGGTTTGTTTGGGCGCTCAACGACCTATACTTGTGCACAATACCGGTTAATCAGCCTGGGACTTACAGCTTAACGTGGATTCTGAACTACAACGAACATCCATGCCTAACTCGGGATTCGAACCCGGCACCTTTGGGATACGAAGTCAGAGCGCTAACCACACAGCCATCAGGGGGGCCAAGGTGGATTGAAACACTTCAGTAATGAGTCAGTCATGTGGTGTAGATTTATGGGATAAATAGATTCGGTTTCATGTTTGAATTGTGGAATTGGTTTTCTACGACTCGAAGCAACCCTTACAATTGAACCTACATTAGAATTTTTAGGGGAATATTTAAAAAAAAATCAGGTTAAGTAATGCTAATTAAAAAAACTTTATATCGATTAAAATATAATATTTTTTAAATAAGAAAAAGTATTTATTTTCTCTCTCTAATTGTGAGGAAAAGATTTTTAATTGGTTGGTTTAGTTATTTAAAATGGTATCCATGCTTAACCCGGGATTCCAACCGGCAACTTTGCCATGCGAGGCCAGAGCGCTAACCATCACACAGTCATCAGGTGGGCTGGGATATTTGTATAACAATGTAAATTGGGAAACTATTCATTAATAGGTAAGAAAAAGTCTATTACGCATAAAATGAATGGTCAATTTTTGAAGAAGAAAAAATTATAAAGCTTGATATGGTCTATCTACTTCCAATTAAAAATTTAAATTAAAAAAAAAATGATAATAATAATCAATAAGGTTTTTAAAATTATATTTAAAAGAAAATTATGCTTATATCCTAGAAATTTATGTAGATACGACTTACGCTCTACGACTTTATATCAGGCAGCGTAATATCCCCGTTTGGTAGAGAAAATGTAATTTGCTGTATTTCTGTTGTTCAACAAAATTTTAAATAATCTACAACTTTGCTTTCATAATTTGTTCTACAACAAATTATAGTGTATCTTCTTAGAAATTTTGGCAACACTGCCGTATTAACCATCTTGCACCGGACAGTTTAACAACTATTTTAGATTATATCAGCATTGGTTGGGAAAACAAACCGGTAAGTTTTTATTAGTGTAAATTTTGCAACATCAAAATTCTTATCAAAACTGACTTGAGATATAATATTCGCTATGGTTAAAAGTAGTCATGAGTCTAGATGCAATGGTAGCAAAATGAAAATCACAGAAAAGTGTAAAAAAAGGTTTTTAAATGTCTTTTTGCTCTGCATTTCATTTTGGACTATTGATATATTTTTTTTGGCTATCGAATTTGTTGAGGTGTATCAATATTTTTTTTAATTAAAATTGTGAGTATAAAGGGTACTCTAATTCACAATAACAAATTAAGGCAAAGTAAAAGTGAATAAAAATAACTTATTTTCTTTAACAAGGCAGCTTAAGTTAACCTTAAATTGTCTTTGTATATACATTTATCTTCTAGCTGAAAGTGTAATTAAATTATTTGTATACTTTCTAAAATCGGAAACATTTCTAAGCGAACTTCTCGTTACGAACGATTATTCAGATGTCGTACGACATTTTGGTAAATTTGTCTTCGACATCGACTTCTGGTTAAATACTAGGAAACGAAGTCATTAGTATTCAAGACTGAGTTTGTATGGAAGCTAATTTTAAGTTTGCAAAAGGCTGATTGCGTGTATCTTCCTAAGAATCTAGAGAATTTTTCGCGCATGCGCTCAAGTAGTTTCATTAACAGTAAAGGGAAAATTATAGGGACTTTCTTAGTTTGTCTTAAAGTTTGAAGCTAAATTGTTCGTTGTGTAACAGGATGTGATTGTTTAAAGATAGCAATTTGTACTGCATCTTAATAAGGATTGGAATGCAATCTAGTGTAGCTTGCTGGTAATAAAACCCAAATCATATTTTCTCACCTGCCCGGCACTGGTTGATGAGTAGAATTTTTTATTTAATAGACACTTTTCACCTAGCGTGGGATTTCTTAATAATAATAATACACTGGTTTTCTTCTTGCATCATATTGTTTTTAATTATTGTGTGAACATAACTCTGATTGAAGATTTGTATACAATGATACATCCTATTACATATCCCAGTGGTTGCTCTAATGTTAACCACAATCCTTTGAAGAGTAGCATAAGAATTTACAAAATACAAGGGAAGGGAGAGGAGGGTGGGAATCTGAATTATTTTTCACTATTCTTGAAATATAATAAACAACTTTAAACAATAAGGGAGACGCATCACTTCAATAGTCATTTAGAATATTTAAAAGCGAAAAATTTGTCTGCATAAATTATAAATGACTTGTATTTGTGTGTGTTTACACACTGAAATTTCTATAACTTTCCTTATACAATGATAATATATTCATACACTAGCTGAATACCCGTGCTTCGCTACGAAATTTTAACATGTGCAATGATTTAGTTAGCTGTGAGGGCTCGCGTTGCGGAAATCCGTCATTGGTGTATAGGTCCCAGTTTTTGGCGCTTCGCTCGCAGGAAGGTTCATCGCTACGCAAAATCGACCTCGCTTCGTTCGCTGAAAAGTTCATTAACACATAAGTACAGGCTTATTTCACTCGTTGAAAGGTTCATTACTATGCAAGAATAGGCTTGTTCCTCTCGCTGAAAGGTTCATTGTTGCGTAAGCATAAGCTCGCTTCACTCATTAAAATTTAATTGCTACGTAAAGCCTTACTATTAGAAGCCTCTCCCTTGTCGAGACACACACACACAAAAATCCCCGTTCATACAATAATACAACACCCCTTTAAGAATATTTTAACACGTGTTAGTGGAAAGCAAAATTAGAAGGCCAAAACTACTTATCTTGAAACTTTCTGAGCTCTAGGCCAATTAGAAGTCGCTTTTCGTGAAAATATTAATTAAAAAATTATTTCAAAAACAAACTAAAATTGTAACATTCTTTATGTCAAAAATCCAATTAGAAGGCAAAACTACTTGTGTTGAAAATCTCAGAACTGTAGCCCACTTAGAAATCGTTTTGTAAATATTTGTAAATTTAAAAAAAAAAAAAAAAAAAAATCTGTTTTTCAAAAATCCAATTAGAAGGCCAAAATTACTTATGTTGAAAATTTCGGAGCTGTAGCCTTATTATAAATCATTTTGTAAAATATATATTAATTAAAAAGGAACTAAATAAAATTTAAAATTCTGTTTTTCAAAAGTCCAATTAAAAGGCCAATACTACTTCTGTTGAAATTTTTAGAGCTATAGCCCTATTAGAAATCGTTTTGTAAAATATTTATTAATTAAAAAAGAACTAACTAAAAATTTAAAATTCTGTTTTTTAAAAGACCAATTAGAAGGCCAAAACTATTTATGTTGAAAATTTCAGAACTGTAGCCCTATTAGAAGTCGGTTTGTAAAAAAATGTGTTAATTAAGAAAATTAATTAAAAAAGAACTTATTAAAATTTTAACATTCTGTTTGATATACATAAAATTAGAAAGCCAAAACTTCTTATGTTGAAAATTTCAGAGCTCTACTCCAATTTTAAGTAGGTTTCTATAGATCCACAGAGCCACAGACAGACACACAGCTTGTTTTATTATTATAGATCTTAAAATGCATATTTTGTAATAATTTTGAAATAAACAATTTCCGAGTTTGCGTCACTCACACAAATATATAAACGTATTTCTCCTTCAGCAAATTAAAGCAAAGTTGTTTCCGAAAGTTCTAAAACAAAGTGGTAAGTGTTCGAAGTATACAGCTCAACATGTGGAACTTGTTTTTATGTTTAAAATGCTTGTAATAGTTCTTTTAAAAACTCATATATTTAAAATATTTGATTTAAACCTTAAAATATGACCAGGGGTAGTTATCGTACTATTAAAAAAATTGTGAAGCATACAGTTCATGATTTCCTCTTTGGAACTTCCGAAAATTTCCCTTCTTTAGGGAACAATCTGAGAGGAAAATCCCTGCCTCTCGAAACGAGACCCTTTTAACTTCTAGTGCAAACAGAATCTTTTATTCTTTGGCATGGCCCTTTTAATGAGAGATTACGTCAAAATGTCTCCCCAATCAGTTGCCCCTCATTTGTTGACTCTTTGATTGAGGGAAAAGATTTCCCCTTCACTCCAGAAAAGTTTTAATCGGTGAAGACGGTTCAGCATGACAATGAAGCTACTACTCCATGTTGATGGTATTAAATCTGTACAGTTTAAAGAGGAGGGTTTAACATATTTTTGTATCGACTGTTTTACATTAGCCAGTGACTTTTTAAGTAATTAAAAGAAATAAATGTAGTTTGCATAATTATATAAAAATATGCACTGTAATAGATTATGACCGATACTCAAAAATGTTTTTAGAGTAGTCGACTATAGCAATGCCGCAACATTTTAAGTGTATTATAAAAAGGTTCGAATACATGTGTCTATGCTGCTACATACAGCTTGGTACTGCATTACCATTAGGCAAGAAAATTGCTTCTTTTATTAATTTGTTGAGAAAAAAAGTTCTAGAGAAAAAACTGAATTTCAAAAACGTTTATAACACTTTTTTCTGGTATCAAGGAATTCGGCAGAGTTCCGCCGCCAAGTCCGATGTCAAAGCGGCAAACATGCAAGTGTATATTATGTTGACAGATGTTAGGCCCGTTTTCTACCACTCACAGCTCAGCTTCTATTATAGCTGAAACAGTGATCCCCCCCCCCCCCCCATCATGTTGCCCCGGGTGAGTAGATGAAAAATAGCAACATAATTGTTAACATTGAACAAGGGAACACGATAAAAAAAATCCTTTGAAAATCGCTGAAGTCACCGGATTTTGTTCTTCTCTTTCTTCCGATTCTTCTTCTGTTTGTGATCAAAACTTAAGCCAGGGCTTATACCCAAGACTATTTGATGATTTTACATCATTCTTTTTTATTCTTCTCAGCTTGGTTAGAGGAAGTGTCTTTTGTATGATTTGATGGATAGGCGGATCTATACCCCCCGGAATAATCCGTATATTCTTGGGAATTTTAGCCAAGCCGACAGCTTAAACGCTTTAATATATTCATAATTTTTTTTTTAATTCCTCTTAGCTTGATTAGAATAAGTGCCTTTTGTATAAACTTATGAGTACCAGGGTCTATATCCCTCAGAAATGATCCCGGAATTTGGGAAATTTTGCCCGGGTAATGACTGATTAAAACGGGTAAATGAATTTCGGATATCCACCTTTCGCTCACTTTCAAGAAGTGACTTTAATACTTTAAGTTGAACCATCAAAACGACGTGATTAGAAAAAATAAATAAAATTACTTATTTTTCAATTAAATTGCATGCTTATTAAAGATCTGGAAACACGTTTTTCAATTTTTGTACTTAGAAAACCACTTTCAGTTTAAAATAAAGTTTCCTAGGTGTCTGGTCGGATTTGAACCCCTAGCCTGGTAACTTAACGACTTCACCACTAAACCTTGCTGAATTTCTTTTAAAATAATAATAAGTTTTATATTTCAAACATAAGGTGAAAGGTGTTTTGAGGCTCATTTTTTTGTATATATTTATTTGTATGTAAAAGCTGGTAATCCTCAATTTCGCATAAAAGCAAGTAATTTGTTTGTATGTTTTACTTACTTTGTAAAATTACTTATTTTTTAGTATATAATTGCATGTTTTTGTGTCCAAGTTAAAATAGATAGATATTTTTGATTATGAATTTTTTTACTTGTGTTCTCAGGCTAGAGTTGTGGTAAGGAAGATTTCTTCTTAAAAGAAACGAAAAGGATTTGAATTGCAAACCTAAACCTCTCTACAACGATATTTAATCATGATATTTATTGTTACTCTTAATACAAAGAGTATGTGAATCTAACGGTGTCGTCGCAGACGCCATTCTTTTTTCTTAGAGTGACTATATGATTATTCACGCTAAAATATCCATTGGTCATATCTTACTCATTTAGAACATAACAAACACAACAAAAAGAATTGATATCTTCCAAAAAATAACTAGACGTTGTAAAAAAAGCCCGCCAAGTAAAATAACCAGTCAGAAAAAGTTGTGAAATCTAATGTTTGCCGCCGATCGGCTGTGTTTAATTTCTTTGGGTTACTTGTACATATGAACTAAATTGGGACTATTAGGGAGAATTCCCATAGGCAATCAGTACTCTGAAGGCTAGAGCTTTTATAAAATTAATCTCAATTCAGTTCAATAAATGCAAAATAGCTGAAGCAAATGAAAGGAAAAGAATCCGAAACAACTCTAGCCTGCCATATTCCGATTGCTTATGGAGATTCTACCTATTAGTCCGCCGACCGAACAGTATAATGGTTAGCATACTAACTTCTAGATCGCGAGGTTGCGGGTTCGAGTCCAGTGTAAGGCATGGGTGTTTGTAAATGTATGTTGGCTAGTCAAATGACGAATGTTTTTTTCGCATTATAGCCCTCGTGTTGCTAACGGCACAATATAATCTGAAAACAACCAACCCCTAATAGTCCCAATTTATTTCATTGTGTACAAGTAACCCAAAGAAACTAAACGCGACCGTTTGGAGACGAACATTTGATTTCACAACTTTTTCTTACTGGTTATTTTACTTGCAGGGCTTTTTTTACAACGTCTAATTGTTTTTGGAAGATACAATGCTTTAAGGTGCACAACTTCATTACATGTTTCTTTTAAGATTGGTAAAGAGAATGAAAAGTTGTTAAACTTTTTTCCTTGTGGTATAATAACATTCTAGAATGCTTTAGAATTTGCATTACATTTTCTTGAACAACACAAGGGCTTTTTAACTGTAGTACATTGCCACATCGTTGCAACAAGATTCTAAATTTCGAAGATGGAATGCTTTCCTGGTGGTCTGCTTATGGAAAATGTCCGCAACTGTGTCTGGAAAAACTCGGGAACCCCAGCAAGGCAGCTTTGATCATCTGACATAGTCTCCGTCGGGTCTGCATGTTTTTTAATTCTTGATATTGCAGGGCATTGAAACGTGATCTCGAAACCTCTCGCAAACGAGGCCTTAATTTTGTCTCCAAGCCACAATTTCGACTAAGTTCTGAAGTGACAAGAACTTTGTTCTCAAATGTTATATTTATGTTTTAGTATTTTCTTTTTATGCTATATATATATATATATATATATATATATATATATATATATATATATATATATATATATATATATATATATATATATATATATATATATATATATATATATATATATATATATATATATATATATATATATAATAATTTAGGATGACATTTTCTTATTTCAAAACAAAGCGATTCTGGAAAAGATAATATTTTCTTAAAAAATGACAAATTATATGTTATAATGGAAAATGCTAAAACTCTAACAAAGATTATTAAGCTTGTCTTAAATGTTGTTGAATGCTGTTATTACACTACCAAAGAGGAGTTTTCCTGTTTTTCTTCCATTTGAAACGCAAATTCAAGGTATCACCCTGCACTTAACCTGGATTAAGCTCAGAAATCTAGTCCTGCTCTAACGATAGTCCGGCGCAATGTCGCCTTTATGCCAGGAAATCTGTACAACAACGATATTTTTCTCTACGTTACTACCATTATTAGGACCATATAAAGAATATAAAAAATTGCATTATGTTGTTCAATAAACTCGTACTTACCATCGTCTTAAATATAGGCAATATAAACAAATTTTATAAAAACTATTTTTCATTTCTCTCTAACGTATTTTAAATGCTATGATCTTAATTATGAATTAAATAATGCATAACCATGAGGTTTTAGGATTATTTTATATTAAAGAATTTAATTAATAAATTTGAAAATGAGGAATATATATTTCAATCATCTATTCAAATTCAATCTAAACAATAGTTTAAGTTTTGGAATAGAAAAAGTATAAACTCTATTTGGAATGTCGTTGTAAGGACATTGTATGTAAGCTTTACTAATAAAGTTTTTGTTATTTTATATTTTCACATACGATTACTTAAAATTCTTTTATAATCAGAAAGGAATATGATTTCTTACACATTTTATATACATGTGCTTACTTACAGTTCTTTTACAATAACAAAGAAAAATAAGGATTTTTCAATGCTCATATAACTATAGTTTTAAAGGAATACTTTCAATGTATAATTCACAACTAATTAGCAATTTAAATTCCACCTTCCGCGAATTGCACCGTCCAAAGCAATCTTCCATTATATAGGAATTCCACTTATCACCAGAGTGGGGCTCTGTTGGTTAGTGGAATCCTATCTTAACTGACCATCTCCAAATCCAATGTCTATTTCCACAAAGATGCTCCTGAGCAGAAAATCTCTTTTAGAAGTGACCATTCTCCTCCGCGATAAAACCTATTTCAACCCACTCTGGATGTCGCGCACCTGTGGACTTGCAAAGTGCACGTGTGCTAGCTGCAGGTGGCCCCCCAACCCCACTTACCTTTGTCAGCTGAGGTCATCTCTCACTTGTAGTCTCTATTCTTACAGGACTTTTACCTTTGTGTCGCTCAGAAAAGAGGAAAATGTGATGACTTGACACGTACACTACTGTCCTTGCGAGCTGCATCAGGTGCCCAATGCAGGTAAGGCCAATGTAAGGCACGAAAAGGCGAATGGATTGAGGTCCATTTGGATAAAGCAAGTGGAAGGCCTAGTGTTAACTTACAAATTATAAACAGTAATATTTATTAAAGTCGAGTGCGATCAATTCTTAATTTTTTTTTAATATTTTTTTTATTTATATAATACTCGTACGAAAATGGAATAACGGTCAATTACGACTATGTACAGTCTAACTTATCCAATGGACATCATGCTGTATTTTTAACTGGTATTTACTTTCATAGAATAACTCATTCCTCAATCACCCTTACCAAAATGAAATTACTCGCCGTTATTCTTAATACGATTTATAAACTCTACTATTGACCGTTCACCTTAAAAACAGTTTAAATTCCTTATTTCACGAAAATTAATTTTTAATAACTGATGGATACAATTCCCTCTAATTCCAATATTTAATTATTTTTTTCTAAACTACATAATTCTTGCTCTTTTAATTTCGTAGTCCTACTTCAACATCTGTCCTCAAGTAAATGATATTTTTAAGAAAAAATTACTTTAAAAAATTGCCCTACACAATCGTAATGACATCTGATTAACCTCCTTTAAAGTAGTTATACCCCTTAGATTTATGAAATGTAATTTTTGAATATATCTTTACCTCAGAACCAAATGACCATTTATCAAAATTAGGAAACTTTATACAGAACTGAATCCTACTCTTTTCGGATACCCTACATCACACACGCAGTTTTGTCCTTGTGTGCTGTTTTGCTCAAAATAAATTTTAAACACACAACCATCTAATAAATCACCCTTCATCACTTTCTCACTTATAGCTCTTACTAAATATCTTTAAATCTTTCCGAATTGCTTACGATTTCATTGTGAGATAGAAATTTGTGATATGATCTGCAATAAAAACAACCACAATCAAATTTTAAATCGGGTCATTTTTGTAAATTTCTAAAATTGTGTCGTAATAAGGTCCGGAGAAAGGGTTAGAATAGAGATTCATACAGCTTTACGATTGTGTTCTTTGAGTCAACTTCTTGACGATGATCTCATATCCATTAGAACATTTTAATCTTCTATCTCTTTAGATCTTTCTGGTGCAATGGATTATCGCTGCAATGGGAGAGATGTGGTCACCTCTTGAACACATGAGCCCTACGGGGGGGAGTCATGGACAAGGGGAGGAGAAACAATTAAAGGTCATACAGATAAAAGTCTTCTGCATTCGTAGTAGAACATTGGAACTGACTGATTGACATGGTTGTAGAGATAATAATAAGAGGCCTTGGTGACATCTTACTTGAGATTGTATTAGTGCTTGTCTTGGCAGATCTAAAAGGTGATCCCAGACGTGATAGTTTCTTGGTTTCTCATGTACCATTATCACATTGTCTTCGAGATCAGATGACGACTGAGCAGTCGATTTCGATTACATGCTTTCTCTCAGTAAAAATATTACCACTCCCTTGAATATTCCATGTGATAATTTAAAGGGTGTTTCTATAGTTAAGGGCAAGCTGTCATGGCAAAGTAAGAAAATGTTAAGATTGGGGAAGTGTTAGTATTTTTTTGTAAGCTTGGGTTTGTCCAGTGTCGCACCAGCGCTCTGTTACTTCTGATTTAAAAAATGATTAGATATGATGATGATTGGGATACATAGTCATGTGTCTATTGAAGAGCTACTAGGTGCAGGCTTTCTGTGTTTCTTTCATTCGAGAACTAGGTATAACAATATCATCAAACTAGCCATTATTATTTAAATGAGCGAAAATATGAAAACAGTAAATAACACCGTATCAAATTTTAATGCAATGACCAATATTATAGTGTAATTGAAAGTTGTGCAATGTTCTCCACCCCTAGTGTTTATTTAAAATTCGTAGCGTTAAAAAATGTATTTCTAAGACTGAGATAGAGTTATGGAAGTTAGTTAAAACTTTTTGTAGGGAGAAATGTTACATTAAAGTAAGTAAATCTTATCACCACACATAATTCGAATCTTGTAATCCCATAAAGTTTACTTCACAAATGTCACGATTCTAGCTCATGTTCAGAATTCATTAATTTAAACATACCCAGAAAGTAAGGTGTTCAGTTTTACATAAAATTCTACGAGTAGGAACTTTTTGTCATGAAATTGAAAAAGTAATTGGTGTTACAACCATACACACACACTTATTGTATCCACCCGTCCGGTTCCAAAAAAAAAAAAAAAAAAAAAAGGCAAACTTCTTACACAAAAAACAATTGCTATTCAATATCTTTAAGTAGAAAGTCACTCAAATGCCTTCTTTTAATTTTGAAAAGAGTAATTAGAAAAGCTTTAATCATATATATATATATATATATATATATATATATATATATATATATATATATATATATATATATATATATATTTGCTTTTCCAAAATCAATAAGGTTTTGTGACACTTAATACCCTTTACCCAACTCTAATTGTCCGGAAGTTATTTGCATTATTACAACCGAACTAATATCTCCTATTTCAGAAGTATAAGCATACCAGACTAAGGCATTGTAAAAAAGTAGGGTTGATTGATTTTGAAATCTGCTAACTTGTTTTTGATTTGCTATGAAGAAAAAACCTTTAAATATAGAAATACGGGAATAAACAAATCAAAAATCTACCCCCTCTCCTCTGGCGTCAGACATTAAACATTATTTTTAACAAATTAGATTTTTTTCTTCCTTTCCAAAAGAATTATTTTCCTTTTTGAAATTCTTTATTAAAAAATTGCAAAAAATTCTTGGGGGACGTGGTCAGATTATTTGGATCATATTTCTAAGCAGCAGTCATAAGTCGATTATATGAGAATGAAATGTGTATTGAGCCAGTTAGTTGTTCTATAAGAAGTTTGGTTTGGTGACCTAATGCTAAAAGTAAATATTTGTGGTTAAGTCGCTTTGCTCAGCCGGTGTGAGTCTCTCCCCCACTCTTTAGAAATATCCCAGGTGAGGATTTCTATTCGAAAAGTAAACACTCGCTGTTCTTAGAATACTTCAGCCTTACAGAGCCATTTGAAAAATAATAGTTCATTTTGATATATATATTGCCAGATTATATGTTCCATTTTCTTGATTTCTACGCACTCAATGGCGTAATTATTATCTACTCAATATTCTAAAAGATTTTTAATGTTTATTGGGTGTCAATTAAGATGTTGGTCCCTTGCTCAATGGGTCATGGATTCTAGCCTCAGCTTTGAGCAATATACTGTCTGTAGAAAGGAGGCTTCCGTACGTTGAATCGGTTTTAAAACATTTTATAATAATAAATACTGTAAATTGTTTTTTGTTTTTTTTACAGCAAATTAAAGCGTGCTTTAAAAAAAATAAAAATTAAAAGATGTTCTTTGAAAATTTTTATGTGTGCAGCAAGTGAAATGACGCCAGAATATCTCAGTACTTTGGAACATAACTGTCGTGTGATAGACATGTGTTGCGAACATTTCCAAAATTTTATGCCCTCACCCATAGCCGGGAGGAAGAATATTGGGCTATTAGGCTAGCATGCAAAATGTATCGAGTATTGTTGGAGCGGCAGTCACTCTTTTCAAAGGAGACATGACAGTGATAGGATAGTCTCGTCGTCAGTTGTTGGGCAGTATTTAACAACTGAGACGAGACAATCCGTCACGATCACTGTCACGTCTACTCTAAAAAGAGTGCCTGCCGATCCGACAATACTCAATCTCGATACCTTTTGCATGCTACCGATTTAAGATATTATAGATCCTCATGATACGAAGTTGAGAAACGCAAAATATATTCAATCAATCAATGTAAAAAAAAAAAAAATTGTGCAATTCTGTTGTGAGGAAGGAGGAGGGGCAAGGACGTGCTGGGACATATCGACCCGATGATTTTAGATTCATGCCAGACCAAATTTTCAATATAATATAATTTATAATCATTAATCAAATTTTAGTAACTATAATTAATAATAAAATAATTCCAATAATTAATTAATTTTAATAATTAAATAATTGTATAATTAATATATTTTATTATATAAATTATTATACTACTACAGCTTTTAGTAGTTATATTAATAAAATTGTTTTAATAATTAATTTAATTGTCCCCTTGAGTGAACTTAGTTTTTAAAAACCATTCATAGTTTGTTGCAAAAACTAAATCAAAGAAATCTTAATTGCAAAATGAAGAATGTCCAGGTTATTAAAAAATTACATTCGAAATGATAATATATATTTTACATTAAAAGTTATAAAAAATAAATAAAAATCGTAGTTGTATAATATAGATATTCTAGTGCATTTATTTTCTAAAAACATTAGATGGATTGCGCTTTTTAATAAAAAGTTAAGGAAAGCAACAACTTATATTAAAAAAACAAACGCATAATTATTATTATTATTATTATTATTATTATTATTATTATTATTATTATTATTATTATTATTATTATTATTATTATTATTATTATTATTATTATTATATTTTCTACAGACACTGACCGGCCCGGTGATTGCACCGGACAACCCTCTGGCCAGTACGTCCCTGGGGAGGGGTTGCTCTCCTTCAAATCTTTAATGCACTCAATATTGTAGCACTCAGGAAAAGCTTGGATGTGAAGTGCTAGCTCAAGTAATCGACTTCATTATCTGAGTGAGTTCAAATTTATGATGGGTATTTGATGTCGTTGCTGCACAACCCTTGAGTATCTCTTGTACTCTAATAAATAAATTTAAAACCATTTTCCTCCTAATTTTGTAAACCTGAATTGTTGAAACTGATGATTTTTAATTGCTTTAATGGATGTTCATAGATTCCAAAATCTGAGTATGTTCACCCATTTATATAATAATGTATAATACTACATTTTTATTTCCTAAAATACAAACCAATTTTCGCCCAGAAGGATGGACCTAGGTTAAATTTTTAGCGAAATTTAAAAAAATAATTACTAAAAAATATTTGGTGCATGAATTCCAATATCCGTTCTTCAGCCCACTCCCCTTCTTTCCCTTCCCTTATAAACAAAATAACAATACTTTGTCAGAAGACTGTGCAATTTGTAAAGGATGAGTAACTCGGTTTTGGGATGATCAATCCTCATTTTTAAAAAATTTTAGTGGTTTTAAAAGAAAATAATTTTGTAATTTGACCCTTAATCTTTAGCGATTGCCCTCTCATTTATGCATCCAATTGCTGTTACTGTAAAGGGAGATGTTGAATATGGTGCTCAAAATTTAACTAGTATATCGGGAAAAAAGATAATATTACATCTAGAAAGTGGCGTCGGTCAAA
The DNA here is from genome assembly GCA_963978545.1 of Linyphia triangularis. Classification (NCBI taxonomy): domain Eukaryota; kingdom Metazoa; phylum Arthropoda; class Arachnida; order Araneae; family Linyphiidae; genus Linyphia; species Linyphia triangularis. The sequence goes on from OZ021726.1 coordinate 58,229,391, forward strand.
GTTTGCTGATTACTATCAAAGTTGATTGTACTCTAAATCTGTAATATGATTTGGTGACTGGTGAGGGCTTGACATTGAACCTCGAGGTGCGGGTTATCTTTATAAAATGTTGAATTTTTGGTTGTGTAAGGGGATTCATAACAATTATTATTATTTTAAAATGTAAAGTTTATTATTCTATAGATTTTATTTTGTCTTACTTCACAATAAAATAACATAACTCAAAATTGCACTTCATTTATGTTGTTTTAAACAATCTTAAAGCAAGTCAAAGAGTTCATTTTAATATTACTAATTTATATATATTTACATTAGTTACTATCTGAGTGTTTTAAAACAATAAACGGATATTTTTGCGATAAAATTCCTTTTTTCAAAAAGTAAGTAAAATAAGTAATAAATCTTTGCTAAAATCCACTAGCGTGGTAAAAAAGTCCCCGTCAAGTTGTTAACCCAAAAAGCATTAATATCATCTCCTAAACTTATCAAATTGCATCTGACTCGTATTCAATATTATGTCCCATTAGCTCTCAATTTTTCTTGTCGGTGTGCAGTTTAACGCTTTGAAATTTCGTAATATACTGACATTGGAAATAGGTAATTGTATTATTGGTCAATATCCTTCTAATTAAATACGTATACAGAAATTAATTTTGGGAGAATTAATATCGTCACCGAAGTGTCAAAGACACGAACGAGAACATTTTGGTTCAATCTTAGGATCAAAATTAGTGTGCCGCGCCTCCAAGAAAATTATGAGTAAGGGCATAGTGTTGAATACGGGCCAGATGTAATGTTGATGGTCATGGTTGATTTTATTACTTTTTTTGGGCTGGCGACTTAGGGAAAACTTCTCTTTACCACACTTGTGATTTTTTGTTTAAGTTCCCCATTGTTTCTATGACATTCGTTTATTTTATGTTAGATCCCAAATTGGAATTAATACACAAATATTTTTTTTAATGTTTTCAGTACTGCGAAAATATTTAAAAATTTTGTCATTGGGAGTCGAACCTAGTTTTTACACTTTAGAGACTATACTATCTTAAGAATTTGATGCTGTGACACTCAGAAAATCTTCTTAATAAAAGGCAATATATAGCTTTTAAAGAAATAATTAAAAAATTAAGTATATCCTTTAAAAGAAGACGATTTTCCCTTTCTACTTGTTTTAGTTTTTATAAAAAAAAAATCACAAAACTTTTTGGTTTACAAACGTTTGCAGAGAAACGGCTTAATACTTACGATCACAAAAAAAAATGATTCATGTTCGAAAAGATTAGGTGCAGTTGTTTGGCCTCTTGTTTCATCAACATTGAAAAAGACTTCATGAATTGAAAAACTCTTTTCACACTAGTTTTTCTCCCCTTTAACTACACCGATTTTGAGGATTTGTTTTGGCTTCCACTCTGGTCAATCTAAAACGTTTAGTTCTTACGTTTAGTTAAATAAAAAAAAAAAAAAAATTAAAAAAAAAAATCTGCAGAAGTTTTCAATGTTGAGTTTTGAATTTCTCAAAAGTACTTTGATATACTTTGGTAGCGGGGAATGAGCAGGGTATAGAGTGTATAGACACGGGATTTTGGTGTTTGGTTGTACTTGGCGAAGTTTGCATTTAGGAACGCTGCCGTTTTCCAAGATAAACTCTTTTTATCACATTTTTTTTTTTTTTTTTTTTTTTTTTTTTAAATATATTTTTAGAAATTCGGCATGTAGCTTTTTTATTTGGACTCATGTTGCTGAAATCACATAAATGTAAATGATCTGAACAATCTCTAAATAATTCAAACATGAAATATAAGTTAATTCACTTTTACATTGAGTGGCGGGAATAGGGTGTAATAAGAGTGAATACTCTAGTGAGAAAGAAAATTAAATACGATGAGGATTGTCCACTCAAGAATAAATTTATGCCAGTAGTGTAGCTATTAACTATTAAAGCGAGATACTAACTATGATGTAATGTTTTACCTTGTTGCCATGGTGGTGATTGGTGTACCAAATGGGGAAGAAAAAACTACTAAGTTGAGACAAACTGCCTTGCTATTAGATCCAAACGTAATATTACATAAACAAATTATTAAAACCTCTTTTTTTACTTTGATGGATCATTAATTAAAATGTAATGGCTCATTAATTGAAATGTAATGGAAAACTATTTAAGACGTAATGGGACAATATAAAAAAATTTGACACTTTTTAAATATTTAAAGTAGATAATTAAACATTGATAATAAGTATATTAAATTATTAATTTATTACTTATTATTTTATTACTTCAAACACATACATTTATTATTTAAAATTAATAAAACATTAAAAACTACTTTCATAGTAATTAAAAATAGATTAAGCAAAAATTAATATTTTTTCTACATTTATACCGGAATTGCCTTGCTATCCTCCTCCCTGCCCCCAATAAAATAGCGGTGGTCATGCAAACTCTGAGCAATATCTTCTTATAAAGACACTTCCCGAAAAGCGACTTATCGATATTGACATTGAGTTTCGAGGCAGTATGGCCCTCGTGTATAAAAAAAAACTTAAACTCCAACTTAACTTGACATCACTATAGACGATAGATCTTCACCGTGCTCATAGGCAAATAATCCATTTTAGCGGAGTGAAGACATAATTCTCGCCAAACCTTATAGCCTTTTGCTCTCTACAGGGTTGTGGTTTGGCGAACATTATGCTTTCACGCAGCCAAAATGGATTAAATACCTATGAGCACTGTGACGATCTACCGTCTAGTGGTGTCACTTTAAGTTGAAGTTTAGATTTTGCACAAGGGAAAGTAAATAAACAAATTAACTAACAACACCAGGAAAGGTGAAAAGACGTTCTCTTCACTCCTAGCTGAACTCTGCTATAGAAATACGAGTAGATTACCAAGAATGGTAACAGACTGTGATGGCTCCGCGTAGTCCAGTCTTTTCCGAACAGATTTTTCGGAATTTCCAGAATTTGTGGACCAGGGCCGTCCTAAGAGCAATATGTTGTTTATGCAAGAATGAGTTTCGGTGCCCCTTACAAACAAAATGGGTATAGAAAACGCTCTAGGGATTAAAGGAAACGCTTATAGGGATTAAAAACCAAAAGCTACAACTATACTAGAAGACAACCTGATTTAAGCTCACTCAATGCTTTACAGCCATAGGGGAACCGGTTCATACAGAGTAATCAGTGAGCTCGCTTCATACTGTCCTCTAGTATAATAGGTAGTAATAAATAGTAAGGATTAAAGTATTTAATACCTTTTTTATTGTTTTTATTTTTTAAAAGGATTTCTATTATTAATTTTTTAACTTACTTTTTCAAACTTCAATAGTCGTACTGCACTAATTGTGAAAAGAGCAAACTTCTAAACTCAACTTCTTTTACTCAATTTATAGTTTTGTCAAGTAGAAAATAGCAGACACATTTTTTAACATCACATTTTTTTTTATTTGAATTAATATTAATGAAAAAATATTTCTCTAGGAAAAATATTAACAGAAAATTGTATTACATACTTAACAGTGAACCTTCCTAACTTTAGCAGCCGAAAATGTTTTTATTAGTGCATCATAATCTCATGTCGAAGAAACATAATTTTCAATGGACAATATTGTCATTCAATATAACTTAAAAATTCTAATTTTTAACCATATTATTTTGTATATTTTATCTCATTTTGGCGCTCTCAAAATCTCATGCGTACTATCTCACACGCCTAGGACGGCCCTGTTATGGACAGACAGTAGACTCAGTTCATTGCTGTAAGTGGCGCCCTGAAAGTATCCCTTCTGCAAACTAAGTCCCACACAGGTTCCGAAGTGTCTAAACCTTGCATTGACCTGTATTTACCTCACACGGTGAATAATGATAAATCCCTTTTGTTACCCCCTTATCTGTATTTTCACGGCGTAATTGACCACCAATAAAACCTGGTACATACCTCCCACTAATCCATTGAATCTTCGACTGCTCCTCTCCTGACAGTCAAACAAAGGCCGTTATAAAGTTCTAATGAACTGGGTAAATTTCTATCACGAGAACTGGGGCTTATCACGAGACAGTTAGGCACCTTAAGAAGGTGTTCGTTTTTATTTAAGCGTATTTATAAGTTGAAAAGCTATTAGCGGTAGAGGAAACTATTTATTTAATAGAAGAGTGATAACTCTTTTTTTAATGCCGATTACCGGATGAAAGTGGTCAATAGATGTCTTCGGGCATACAGATACAGTGCAGTGTCACAAAATGAAACCCATTTTTTTTAGTTTTTCCTGTATCGCTATGTTTTACAGAAAATAACTCTAAGCCTATATATATTAAGAAAAAATAATAATAATAATAATTTACTATAAGATATTAAATAATAGTGTCCAATAAAATATTATACACTTACACATTGACTTTGTTAAAGCTTCTAATTAAAAATTAGAAATTTTTCGATAGAAGATATCAAAATGGAAAAAAAAATAAAAAAAAATAAAAAAAAAATCAATCGATCCGAAAAAATCTTGACTTGGATATGTTGATAACGAAAACTTGTATTAGATGTGTGATCAATTGCCTTTGGTAATAGAATACGAACACAACAAACTTGGACTAAAAATATATGTATGACTTTCTGAACAATTATCAATATTTAAAAATTTTCTTGAACTGTTTAAACTACTTTCACTGCCGAACAATGAATTTACCTACATTTTCCTCATACAAATTTTTTAACGAATTTATGAGGTATTTTAAATTACGACATAGAAATGACTATGGATTATAAAACACTTCCATCAATTCTACAACAATACATGAACCCCTTATCAATTTTTGTCCAAACCTAAACAAAAAAACTCATCTCCCCCCCCCCCCCCTTCACTATATTTTCAAACTCCACACTCATCTCCACTACATTGTCCATCCCCTTTTCACACACTAATACACCACCCGTCAAACAAACACATACGCCCCAATGGATTTCTTGCACAGTGCACGCGCGTGGGTGTATAAGCCTCCCCCTTCCCCTCTGAACACATTAGTTGCTCTGTGTGTAAGATGAAGGTAAAGAAGGGAGGGGGGGGGGGGTGAGCAAAATGTGCAAACACTGACGCACTCTCTCATTACTTCTAAGGGAGACTTGTGTTTGCTATAGGGATGGGGTAGGATATTTGCTCTACTAGAATGCTATATCCCCCCCCCCCCATCCCCTTAATAGTGTCGGGGGTTGCTAGGCTTGGCGATTTGCGCGAAAGTGTGGGAATGGTTTTGATCTTGGGTGGATGGGAATTGAGATATTGACAGGTGGGAATGGAGTGTGGTTTGAGACTTTGTTTCTTCTTATTGGGGGCGGCAGTGATACTTTTTCTTTGGGTTGTGAGGTGTGGAGGAGAAATGATTCTGAGGTGACGTTATGAGGTAAGATTTTGTGATTTTAATATTTAAGCATTTTCAATGATGGTTAGGAAGGGACTTTGTGAAACTTCCTTAATTCTTCATTGTTTGTTGCGAAAAGTTTTTTTTTCTTCTAGGTTTAGTTCAGTTCAGTATTTCTTTAAAAAAAAAAATTTACCGGGACTCTTTATAACATGATACAGTCAACCTGTCAATTGCCAGGTGTTAAGAAATATCATGGGACATACCTGGATACAAACAATATTACATTTGAATTTGTAAACATTTAAGATCTTCAAGAGTTTCTTTCCCCCCTCCCACCCCCTATTCATATGATGGCTAATCTGTAACAACTCTATATCGCATTGTAAAAAGTGTTCTTTTACTCACTCTAAATTATTCTCAGAAATCATAACTTCGTCTTTTAGTTGTTAGTATTTTCTTAAAGAATCTTAAAGAATTCGCTTTTTTTTTTTTTTTTTTTTTTTTTTTTTGTATTTCCGATTGAAAAAGGATTTCAATCCAACAAACGATCAAAACTATTTAAAAGTCATGCTTGTCACAAAAATAAGTTTTCTTGCGGAATTTTTCCTGATATCCTTTGATGTTTGCTTTGTATTCACTCTCTATTAAGTGTATCGTCTTTGAGTGTAATTGGCGACATTATTTGTGAATAAATGATGTAAGAACTTATACAAACAGTTTCTGGCGTACTTTAATTCGAATTTGAATTTTGAATCAGCTCATGTACCCTTCCTTATATCAAATACTATAGGGTAAGACATAGAATATGCATGTTTTTAATTGTTGATCGTTTGGACGTATCACCTTTTTATTCTATCTTTAAATTCTGTTGCTACGAGATATAGAATTTCAAAAGTATCTCGAGTACGTATTTATTTTTGAGCAAAATGATACTACTGCAAAACTTTTCTATACGTGTTACAGCTTGCGTTCTTTAGATTTTCGTTGTTTTTTAAATAGATTTCACTTGCATAAATTCCCAAATTTTAACTCTCTAATTTGATTTAATTATCCCAACTTTTTTAATTTAAAATATTATGTTTCCTACTTGAGTTTATTTTATTTGGCAATTAAAAACTTCTTTCAAATTTTAAATGTTCTTGCCAAAATATAGTAGAAGAAAATAGATATCCGGACATTTTATCTTAGCTTCAATCACTATGTGTGTTTTTTTTTAACATTAATCTTAGAAAAAGAGCACAAAGTAAAAAATTAAAATGCAAATTTCAGCATATTACATAATTCCAGACTTTTGAACACGGGAATAAGGAAAATAATAAAATATATTTTCCAATGTGTTTTAATTTTAGGGTTCCATATATTTTAATGTTTATATCCAAAAGTCTTAAAGTTAACCCTGCCTCAAATTTATATAATTTTCTTTTATATCCGTTATCCGTACTTTAAGAATAAAATCGGTTATGAAATTCCCGTTCATAACTGTTTGGATTCAAATCCAGTACAGATTCCCTTGAATGAACTCCCGGAAGGCTTCTATCATTTGAAAATATGACTATACTTTCAATAGTATATATACTGTTGTTATCAATATTGCACTTTTGTAGTTCTTACACAAGAAAGTGCCCTATTTCATAAATTGGACAATGATCTAAGTTTCAGTGTAACAATAACATCGCAATGTTCCTGTGCTCCGAAAAATTTAATACAACCAACACAAATTTAAACATCTCATTATATATACTTCTGATCAAAATCGAGATATACTAGGATATTATATCATGCCAACGCCATCAATTTACAATAATTAGCTAAAATTGTAATCCCATATGAAAGTGGCAAGTAGTTTGCTCAGCATACAGATTAGAGACACCACAAATACTGCCCTTATTGGCGGTTTTCGCTCGATCAAAAATACACCAAAAACAGGCAACCCCCTTCTCGGACCACGCGTCCTTCTGTTTGACCACTGGCCTTTTCACGAGTCCCCCTCTAACTCTTCTATTTTTCTTCTTCCTGTTATCATACACCAGAATTTTTTCATTCTTTTTTTTCTTCTTCATATTTCTTATTCTTTTTGGTGCATACATTCCCAGCGGAGGCTCTTTCCGAATATATCGAAAGAATCAATCGTGGCTATGCGATTATGTTTTATGTTTTCAACTATCCTATTATATACTGTGTAATGAAAGAATTGCATTTGAGCCAAAAAATCCATGATTATTAGTTTCAATTACCCATATGTTAACATCGGGTAATAAAAGTATTTTCCGTAAAACAAAAAGAAAATATATATATATATATATATATATATATATATATATATATATATATATATATATATACACATGATATATGAGACACATGATATATGAGACCTTGCGTGCCAGAACGGATCATCCAACAATTTGATTTCTGTTGTTTCTACCCCATTTTTTAAAAACTGTCGTTAGAAAGTACCAAATGTGGTATATATATTATGACCAACTTAGTAAGTCATTAGATAAACAACATTTGGTCCGTTCTGGCTTGAATGGTTTTCAAAAAATGGGATAGAAACAGCAAAAATTAAATTGTAGGGTGGTCCATACTGGGGCTCAACGCCTCATAAAATCTAGTAGTAATTTGATGACTGATGGGATATATTATCCCACTGTTAAAATACATTTGAGACAATATATTTAAGTATACTTGGCGGTTCACTCGATAAAAAAAAAATATGGATCGCATATCCATATTTAAAATAATTTCACATTTCTTCTTCTGAGTTTTAATAAAATTCACTTTAGCTATGCACCTGATTGCGATAGAACATTTTTTAAGTCTACTTTCAAGAGTATATACTAATTTGATCTGAACAGTTAAAGTTAAATACTTTTAATCAAATAAAAAAACATAATATGTATGTTTAGTCCATTTTGACATTCTTTTCCTTAAACCACACCTTTTATCACGGAGTAACTAAACGTGCAATTTAAACACCCCCCTAGACTAGAAAAATCCAAGCATTTTCACTTGACTCTCGCTGAAATGTCAATCATCTCCCTCGTTCCGCCCATCGTAGATCCTGGCCAATGAAACTGTTCAAATGGTGAGGCTAAGCCACGTGACCAGGCGTTCTATCTGTATGGGCGTGTCCCCGGGGAGTACAACTTCCCGGTCTTTGGTCACCGTTTGTTATACCAGTGATATTTACTCATGCTAGCTGCAGGAAAAGTTTGAACTGCTGAATGCTCTGTACAGGCTTTTTGGTTGACACGGAAAGCAATGTATGTGTACAGACCAACACAAGATGTGTGATAACAGATATTTGGACTGTGTGACTTTTTGACTTCGCCAATATTTTTCTAGTGAAGTTTTTTTTTATTTGCAACTGACCCCAACTAAGTGGATATTTGACATCTTTATAGAAAGTAGTAAGTGATTATTTTATTTCGATAGTCCTAGACAATCAACTGTACTCTGAAGAGAAAAAAACTTTTAATTTTTGCTACAATCTGAGGAACGTAGGGATATTTGCAACCTGCTAATATATGCTCGTGCTAACAAACATTATCAATATTACAATATCGACTGAGTAAATAATTAATTTACCGCGGTATTTGAAGTTGACTTTCAATATTGCGAGACTTAAACCAGCTCATTGATTGTTTAGTTGAGATATTATTTGTGTTTGCATTTGACACTTGTTGCATTTTGACGTTCCCTTTGCATCAATTTTAAACTTTAAAAAAGTATTTGTAGTTTTTATATTTTCGGAAAGACTGAACAACTTTCTAGTGTAACAAAGTGCCACACCCTCTTGAAATTTTGTGCTTGCCTATACTTCAGCTTTGCTCCTGGACTTGATGTTAACGCAATCCAACTTCACAGAGTGTGCCCCCAACTTACCTCCCGGAAACTACATGAGTCCAACCACCATGCCAGTGTCCCTAAACTATCCCTCAGCGGGTTTTCCTCAGGGCTTTATCTCCCACCAGAACATGGGTTCAGTCGCCCCTTCATGCATGACTCAACCTATGCCTCCACTCAGCAGTATCACTTCGCTCAACCACAATCCATCAGACATCCAACCCTTTATGACGGGAGAGTACTTGGCCGGCCAGATGGATATACTGACCCACCAAAAATCCAAGTTTAACCCTGTCATCAACAGGACAAGACAGTTCAGCCAGGCCAAGCCCCCCTACTCGTACATTTCCCTGATCACCATGGCAATCAACCACAACCCTACCAGGATGCTGACGTTGTCAGAGATATACCAGTTCATCGTTGACACATTCCCCTACTACAGGCAGAATCAACAGAGGTGGCAAAACTCGATCAGACACAGCCTCAGCTTCAACGACTGCTTCGTGAAGGTTGCAAGGACGCCGGATAAACCAGGAAAAGGAAGCTTCTGGACCCTCCATCCTGATTCCCTCAACATGTTTGAGAACGGCTGTTTCTTGAGGCGACAGAAAAGGTTCAAGTGCTCCAAGAAGGAGGAAATGAGGCAGACGCAGAAGTGCCAGAAGCAATCTGGGGAGTCTCCGACACGATCGAATCATGACCTGAAGTTGGATGATGTACAGAAGCCCAAGTCATCCGACACTTCGGCCCAGATGGCGATGGACAACCTACAGATGCAGCATATAAACGAATCTTACCAACACCTGTACCAGACCCCCAACATGAACAATGAAAACAAAAGTAGATTAGACTGCTGCAAGCAGGAGCTATCCTATAATCAAATGAAGTACCCTGAACCTTGTTCCATTATCGATCCTTCTGTGGACAACCACCAGGACATTATTAAGACATTCGCTGAATATCTGTCACAACCCACCCTGAAGTCCGAGCTTGGTTCACATTCTTTCTCTTCAACAAACCACCCTTTTTCTATCAACAGTATCATTTCTCAATCGGACTCGAGGATAGACCCTAGACTTTATGAAATGGCCCCACCTCCCTACAGTGGCTACGGTACGAGCTTTCAAACGAGTGACAATATGGCTTATTTGCACCCGACGCCCTACTACAGTATGCCTCAACCTGTGACTTCTAGCCTTTGACTGAAGGCAGTGGTTGAAAATCAAAACATGACATTTTATAAACAAAAAGCAAAGAATGTGTCAAGCTGAATAGTTATATAGTGAATAGTTATACGTGAGAGAAGGCGAGAATTCTTTCACAGAATTACCTTTCTCTTTGAAATCATCTCAAGCTAATATTGCCACCCTACTCGTGTTAATGTTCAAAATGATATAGTTTGTAAAATTGCAATCATACAATTTTATTTTTAGAGCAAGAAGACTAGACGATCATTGTGGTTCGTTATTCATTTTAATCTGTTAAGTCTTAACCTGCTTTTATTGTTATTATAAAATAGTTATTGGGCCGGGTTTGAATCTCAAATAAGTATGGTTTTGCATTGTGGCGTGAATTCCACTATAAAGCATAACTCATCAGTCATTATTTGTCGCTTGTACGCATGATGCAGTTGGCGAGAGTTTAAAATCTTTAAAAAATTATATAATTTTGAAGTATTTTGACAGTCCAAACCTATAAGATTTCGACGTTTTCCAATCACTTCATAATTTTTTTTTGTCATTTCCTATTTATCTGATGAATGTTTCAATATCTTTTATCTTTGAAAAATTTCAAAAAATCTGTTAAGAAACATATTGAATTTAGCTTGTACGATATATTTCGTCTGAGTAGCAATATTAAAGTGCAGAGTATTTATGATTTGTATATAAGTAGTTATAGTAATTTGCGTTTAGTTATATTCCAACTATAATGTAACTTAAAAGTTTAATTATAAAATAATGTAAATACATTTATTTTATGAAAATAATTTATAAAATGAAACAAACTGCATTCATAAATTATAATACATTGTATTTTATAAGAAAAAACTTGCTCCATGTCACAATTTTTTTTAAATTGTCTGGTCATGAAGGTTGCATTGTAGTCATATTCAGTTATGTTTTGCCAAAATGTCACGCGTTTTATTTTACGATTCTGGATTCTAGTATAACGATTTTCTTTCAGGTCGTTAATATTTGAAATAAAAGTATATGAATTAACTAAAGTGTTTATCTTTCAATTTCAACATAAATTGACTTTATGTATGTTTTTAGACTTGTATGCTAATATGCATAATTTATCTTCTTGACTATTTAAATAATCTGTGTTAGAAGCCTTATGATAATATTTTTTTTCTATTAGTAAAACAATAAGTCAACTGATTTAAAAAAAAAAAATTATATTGGAATATATAGATTGATATAATTGAAATATATGGATTGATTTAATAGATTGATTTAAATAAATGCTTTTTGATTTGTTAATGGAGGTTTAAAATTAGGCCTGGTATGACTTAAAAACATAAAAACTTGAGGCTTATTTTAGGGAATTTGTGGTTGATTTAATTAAACAGTGTGTGTGTGAGTTTGGTTAACTTGATTTAGAAAATGTACTTAACCTTTTGTTGATTTTAATCTATACGATTATAAAATATTTCATTTGAAATAAAAACCCTAGAGTGAATATCATATATAAAAAAAATAGTGACAAGCGAAATTTTTAGATATGTTTGCAGCAATAGAAAAATTTTAGTGCTTGTTAAAATTTTGAAACGAAATAGCAAAATGATTCAAAGAATCGTTATTCAACAAATTATTACATTAAGAAAATGTTTTACCTTTTGGTTCTGACAACTGTGGATAGAAAACTTGTCACATTATTGTAGAATACCAAATTAATACTAACATCTCGTATAATTTATTGCTATCACGATTATTAGTTTTAAAACTTGGGAACTACTATTTAAAAACTGAAATTTTTTTATGGAATATGGATTAAACAAATAATCTTAATTTATCTGCAATCTTCACTATCCTTTAAATGTATATATATGGTGTATAATCACTCCTATTTGTCTAACAAGTTATTTAAATCTGCTACATTATTAAATCAGTTCATACATGGAAAAAAAAAATTTCAAGAAGCTAAACATCATAGACTTTCAGTTCGTTATTTTAAACATAGGACATTCTAAGAAAACTGATTGTCCTTTCCAATGGTTTCTTGGTGTCAAATTAATTTGACGTGAATTACATACTTTTGGTTGGTTGGTTGTATTCAGATTATCTGGCGCCGTCAGCAACACGAGGGCTATAATGCGCCGAAACATTTCGTCATTTAACAAACCAACATACATTTACAAACACCCATGCCAAACACGGGACTCGAACCCGCAACCTCGCGGTTTAGAAGCCAGCACTCTAACCACTATACCGTTTGGTCGGCTCATACTTTTGGAAATAAGCTTTTTTCATAAGAGCTTACTTTTGGAACTAAGCTTTTTCATATGAGCTATTTTTACGAGTTCTACCAACAGATATAAGGCGAGGCATTATAGGAATGAGAAAGTAATCTTGGAAGAAAGGAATACTACAGAAGAAAGGATTAACGGTAAAGTAAATGATTGATATTGTAGGCATCCAAGCCAGGTGTGCCGACCAAACGGTATAGTGGTTAGCGTGCTAGCTTCTAGACCGCTAGGTTGCGGGTTCGAGTCCCGTATTGGCATGGGTGTTTGTAAATGTATGTTGGCTTGTCTAATGACGAATGTTTCGGCGCATTATAGCCCTCGTGTTGCTGACGGCGCCAGATAATCTGAATACAACCAACCAACCAAGCCAGGTGTCAACTGGTAATGGTAGGGGTAAGTGGTTGAATTTGACGAACTTCGGCTTCAGTAAACACATTGAGATCAAGTTTTGTGGCCAGGTGTTTCCCGCGAATAGGGAATCTATGTTGTAAGCTGTGAAGAAGTATATAGGAAGATGCGGGGTGACACGTCCCCCCAGCTTTTCAAGAAAATACCCATGCGTCCCGTCACTGAAATCCATCCACACACTTTTAAAAACACTCAATTTGTCTAAAAAGTAAAAAAGAAAAGTAACATTAATTTTTAAATGTAGTGACACTGAAAATAAGTGATGTAAAGTTTTCAAATGTAAAAAAAAAAAAAAAAAAAAATATTATATATATATATATATATATATATATATGGTATATATAGATTATACTTTTATAAAAAATATATTATACTAATTTGAATAAAGATAAGTATTTTTATTAACTAATACTGTTACATTTAGTCAGCTTTTAACTTTGGTGGAACTTCCTTTTAAGTTAAATTTCTATTTTTGTTTCACAAAAAGAAGCTATTAAAAAAAAAACACTTTTTTTGAGTTCTCTATTAATTTAATTCCATGAGAATATGCACATTTGGAGGCACTATTTAAATCTAAATGAACAGTTATGTACATAATGTTGAATTATTACTTCAAGTTTTCTCTTACTACCAAGTTAAAAAAAAACTCAACATTTCGGACCCTTGTTCAATGTTAGTGTTAGGAAGTATAAATTATTTCCCTACTAGTTAATATTTTTATTATAAGATACGAAATTACAAAATTTAGGCAAGGGGATGCACTTGGCACCAACTATTGATCACCTCCCCACTCCCCCCCCCCCACTTCTACCACTAGTTGTACGCAACTCTAGTTAAGGTTAACTGTAGTTAAATATCTTAACTTAGTACGAGACTCTAGTTACAGTTAACACAATTTTGAAGGGGTTATTTGGTACATGACCTTGTCATTTTCTTTGTAGGATCGCTTATAATGAGGCCGACCAAACGGTATAGTGGTTAGCGTGCTGGCTTCTAGACCGCGAGGTTACGGGTTCGAGTCCCGTGTTTGGCATGGGTGTTTGTAAATGTATGTTGGCTTGTCTAATGACGAATGTTTCGGCGCATTATAGCCCTCGTGTTGCTGACGGCGCCAGATAATCTGAATACAACCAACCAACCGCTTATAATGAGATGTTTATGGACTTATAATTTTCTGCGTCACTTAAAGCCGAGGATTTCTCATTGCCTGTTGTCAATGTGTTAATCCAACAATGCTCAAGATTGTAGTTGGATAGTAACCCCAACGTTCAAATCCTAAAGGTATAGGAATGCATTAGTTTAATATAGACATAAATTTCGAACTTAAAATGAAAAGAAAAATTTCTTATAAGCGACAAATAAGTATTGTATTAGTCATGCCAAAAGCTGAATTAATTATTATTTTTTTTTTCAAATTGAATGTTTTATGAGGAATTCAAAACAAAATCGCGAAATGTTGTATTAACTTGTGAAGTTGGGTTGTTTTTACCCCAACTCTCTTGCAGTGATACGATCAAATTTTTCTATCTCTGGAGACTAGAGTAAATCTAGCTAAACCCTTTTTTCATTGCGTAATAAAATAATAATAAGAAGAAATTTACAACATTGATTGCTGATTGAAAATACATATTGCGAAATAAAGTAAAACTCTTTTGTTCACTGTTTTTTTTTTTTTTTTTTTTTTCTTTCACTTCTTTGCTGTTATTATTTGTTTATATAATTTTTGTTATGTTTCTTTATTTCGAACAGGCTGGTAAAAGAATTTTTCAATTTCGCTTTGTTTTATTGAGTTTTGGGGCGTTCATATAGGATTTTTTTTCTCTTTTTGTGTATGAGGTTGAGCAGGTTTTTTGAAAGAGAACCCTTTTTGCTGATCTACAAAATTGAAAATTTAAACATTTTTTTCAATCATCCGACTAAGCGAAATTTCAAGAACTGATCTATTATACTTCAATGTTATAGAGATTTTTCTGTTGCAGGGGCTACACGAGGTACTAAAATAGTGTGTCTGGATATCATATCAATAATCGTGTGAAGGAAGAAATGACTTCAGAGATGCTTCCATTCGCGTCGTGGAAAGGAAAAAATACGGAAAACTCCCCAGACTTCCTACAGCCAAAGAGAATCTCAGTTTCAGCATCGGAAACATTAAGGGACACAGAACTCATTTTCCATAAAGAAGAATACAAATATACAAACTTTAATATAATAATAAACTTTCTACCTTCCCCTTTACAACAAACTTTTTACAATAAAATTTACTAAATACAAATAACATTGATTAAATTAATATCCATAACATTATTAACTGGCTTGAATTAAAAACAAAACGTTATAAATTAGCATGAAATACTTTATAATCCTTCTAGTGATGCAGTAATGAAGATTTTTCACGTTTATTGGTTTTATTTTTAAATAAAAGTAAAGAAAAATCATGAAAAACAATACCATTCTTTCAAAAATTTGAGCTCGGATAGGTAGATAAAAAAAATATTTAGTTTTTCACTTTGCGATTTGGCGGGAAGAATCTACTTTTACGTATGACGTCAACGCGCAGATGATGAACCAGTATAAAACCTGCTTTAGACAAGGAGGGAGTGAGGTTCCTACTCGGATTTTTGACAGAATTCGTCACGGTTTTCTTATGCGTTTTTGGTTACGTGACTTTTGCTCTGATTTCATCTAATTTCAAACTCGATTTTTTACTAATTGAAAACATAAAGATAAAAAATAATTGCACTGCTCAAATATATTCGTTGGATAACACTAGAAAATACAAAAAACAAACAAAAAAAAACACACATTTTCTTTACTTATGTAAGTTCCTCATTGCTGACATAGCCTTCCCAAGCAACGAATGGGGAAAGAATTTTGGGTGGTCTAATGTGTCAATCGAAGTGTCCCAGAGGTGTGGGTGGTCTAGATTGCAGCAGAGAAAAGGTTGGGGAGCGGTCAAGTGCTGTAGACATGACTAAATTAATGTTTCTAAAAGACAGGAACAATTTTTCCTGCGCCATTTCCACTTTCAATGCTAGATGTGATTTATGACTGGTTATAACGAGAAGGGCTGTCAAGCTTTGGTTAAATGGCGTGGGGGACGTCAATTAGTTTCGACCAAATAAGTCAAATAGCCACACAAGACTTATTTCTGAACTCGTTGAAAAATGACCTATAAGCCGCTGTAAAACAAAATTCAAATTTTCGTGAAAGATGTAAGGAAGATAGGATGACAATTCTATGGCATACATTTAATATTTTATTAGATTGTGTTCCATTTAGGTTACCCTTAAACTTTTCTATATGGTAGAGAAAAATTGTATCTGATGTTCTTTTTTTTTCAGTTAGCATTTTCTATTGTCTAAATAGTATAATAAATTTTAGGAAATATTTATAAGGACAGGGTCTTGATCGTTCTCAAGAAATGTTAGTTTAATTATGGGAATTCTATTCTTATATATATATATATATATATATATATTGTTATAGCTTTGTACGCAAATTTTAAAATTATTATTCTAATAGCAATGAAAGTGCTAAATTCTATTTAAATAATTTCTAGTGGCATTGCAATTATTTGCTTGTAAAATAATTTTCTTTAATAATACCTTACCAACTTATAAATCAATATATGCATTTAAATATCCTTCGAGGCTAAAATAAAAAAATTTCTTGAAATATAATGCATTTTAAGTATTATACGTTCATATTATCACACAATTTGCTTAAAATTAAGTTTAAATATATCTACGTTTTATTAAACTGTCATTTTTTTTTTATTTTTTTTAAATAACTTTTAATGCAAGGCAGTTAATACAAAAGTAGTATATTAATGATTGAGCTGAAGAAATTAATTATTTGGCAATCGAATTAAAAAGTAAAACCTTGGCTACTGTTGATAGGCTGTTTAAGATAAAAGCTATCGGTATTGTTATCACCTAAACAAATTCTAATCCCATTTTTATTTTATGCTTTTTATCTGCGGTATGTTTGAGGACTTTACTCCAGATTAAAAACGGATAGCTATATTACAGATTAAGATTATTTTATTCAGTTCTTTCACTCTCTTACTCCTATTCTTTGAGGCGATTCATTTTGTATTTACTATGAAACTCCAGTAATGATGGTATTACGACTTAGAAAGAGAAATTAGGATTTCTTAGAATCAAGCCTCGCTTGGTAATCTGCAATATCTGTGTTTAACGTTAATAGTCGCATTGGCGATTGTGGCAAATAGTCTGAGCGATTCTTTGGTTGTCCGGTGGGAAATTTCCGATTCTTCTACCATTCGAGTAGTAAATATATAGCCATCCGGGAAGGCTTTCCCACTTAAGACTATGCCAATTATCAGTAATCCAGACCCTGGTGATGTAACCATATTCCAATATAGCTTTTTTCCACTACAGCTTTTTTTTAGATCTTGTTACACAAAATTTTCATTACAACCAATCAGAAACAGCACTTTTTTTTCAAATGCGACACATTTTTATTCCATTCTAAATGTTTAGTATCTGTTTAGTATTGTATAAAATCTAATGTAGCAATGTCGATTTTGTAAGGAATCTTTTTTTTTTCCTCGTGAAAAATAAGATATTTTAAATTCAAACTGTGATAGTATTTGACTGGTGGAATTCTGTTGCATGTTTTCCCATAATACACACTTTTGCACCTTAAACGCGCACATTTAAAAATGGAATACGAATTTCTGTTTATTTTTTTAATTACATTTACTCGTGCAAATTTATAAATAACACAATATCAATTACCCTCTGTAACCCTTTTTATGGTCGTAATAGTTTTATACATATACTCCATGCTGATCGGAGTTAATTTTAATCAACAAACACTAATATATAATTGAAGATTATAAGTAATAAATAAGATTTAATTTATTTTGGTTTTATAATTTTTTTAATAATTTATTTATTTTGTGAAGATGCTAATTAATTATATAGTTAAAGTTTAATGAGTTATATTGGGAATAAAGATTAGAATTGGGTGAGTATGCGATATGAATATTTTTTTTCTCCATGGGCCGACACCAGACATGCAACCTCATAGAGCTAAACCAAAATAATTAATTTAACCATCGCTTTTTTGGAGACATGCATAAATGACGTTACGCAATATTTCGACTTTTTTATACTTCTCTTCTTCAGGTCTCTCTAAGTCAAATTTGATCGACCTACAGCTCTAAAATTAAGCCACGTTTCTGCCTCCTCCCCTCCCCTACTCCAAAAGATTATTTTTATTTTTTTACCATCTCCCTCTGTATCTTATAAAAAATGGATATTCAATGCAGTTTGCAGTTTTGAAATCAACTCAGAAAAAAAATCAAAATAATTGTACATTAAAGATTTATTAATGTGAATTTTGGCAAATGATTGAAGCTAATTTTTTCAAACTTTAACTTTAAAATAAAAAGCTTTATTAAATCTTCCCGTAAAAATTAAATTGTTACGCCATGGAAGTGATACACATCCTTTTTCATCCGACTTCATGTTACGGTACATCACGTTGGACAAACCCCCTCCTTACCTTCTCTGCACGAAATAAAATTATGATATACGTCCCTTTTTTTACCATACTCTCAAACTCGTCAAATTCCTTTAATTGTTAATGTCTTCCTAAATTTCAATCCTGAATTTTACAGATTTTATCGAAGCATTTGAAGCAATAAAATGCACAAAATACAGAAACAAAAATCACAATGACATTCTTTTCAAATGTTTGATTAACTTTAAAATAATAATTCGTAATAAGTTTTAATTTTGTCTGTGAACATTTCTTTCGGCACTACATTTTATCTCGTTGATTATTGGAAATCTAGAAAAGTTTTTAGACGAAGAAGGCTCTAGAAATTATATATACTTCTCCAGCGATAAACTATTCTAAATTGTCCTTCAACCCAAACTACTTTATCGAATACTAATTCCATAATCTTACTACACAGCAATACTAAGCTCTCCTTCTAATCTTTACCAGAGGACACTCCTCCGAATGTCTTTCGCCTATTCGTGTGCAGCACGTGAACACAGATTTTCGTTGCAGATTGCACCTTATCTTCTTCTTCAATTTCAACATCACTTGACAGTTTGAATTTAGCGTGTGTCTAAATTTACCCGTGGGCTATGTTTTTATCGTTTAAAAATGCTCAAGTATCATATACCATCTCGTGCCTTTTGAATTTTTTTGCCATTCTAACTTATGTTCGAATAAAAACCTCTTAAATATAAATTGCAATATTTGCAGAATCAGCTGCTGAGACCATAACTTGTTTTTAAAAAAAATTAAGTTTGATAAACAGCACTTCAGAAATAACATAAGAAAGTTCCATTCTTGTGCCACAAAAAAAGGACTTCATTATGATGGTTAAAAAATTAAGTGGTGTCTTATTTGAGGTAAAAAAATATTTTAATTCGTTATTTATTGAAACGAATCTAGATATACATGGTGCTAAAAGTATCCTAAAGTTAAGGCCCTTAGTACGGAACTAACCATTAGATATAATCCGCTGCTTCCCCATGGATTGGAAACCCTTCCGGGAATTTTTGAACAAGAAAGGGCTGCACCTAAAGTCAAAGTGCGGTTAGAAATGCACGTAAATGGTATTATTGGTCAATTTTTCATCGTAAAGTGCACTGTTACGTGGTACGTTATCTTGGGATCACCATTTAGACATTTGTCGGCTACAAAAGGTGTAAACATTGAAATCTATTGATGTTAAAACTTGATGAGATGTTTTTCTATTTAAATAATAATTATTTTTTCCTTCTAATGGGTAGTTCCGAAAAAATAAGCCATAACTTTAAGATACCTTCGGCCCCGACACCGTGTATATAGAAATAATATCCGTTGATTACACATTCTCTTAATTTAATTTAGAAAATATCATTCATTTCAATATCAAACACATTTGAGAATATGATGTAGCTTTGTGTGATGTAGATGTGATTTTGTAATTCTTTATAATTCTGTCAATTAGGAACTTAAAAAAAAAAATTAGTAAAAAGTAAAGGACATTTTTAAATCTAACTTTTTTGGCTAGAGTAGCTACACAAAAATTTCGAATTTTCCTGCTTTAAAATTTTAGAAACTCATGATGTCTTGGATTGTTTTTAGCACATTTACTATTAAAATTGTCCACTTTTTCTGCATCGTAGAAAACAGTAAGTTTAAAATCTTTTTAAAAAATCTCTCACCTTTCGTCAACAACAATAAAAAGTTATTTTCACCGTTGAAGCTAAATTTTTTCCGAAGATGACCTCAAAATATACATACAAAACAGCTATTAAAAAGATCTCTCGGGGGGAAAAAAGTCACGCTAAGCCAATATTTTCGCAAACCTCAGAAAAACTGGATTCGTTAGCAAGGCCAACAAACACTTTCTTAAAGCAATTTTAGTCCTTCAATAGCTCGCTTAACTATGCAAACATCCTCAAAAACATGCAAATATCCCCATCAAATAACACCCGGAAAACGAAAGTACCATCCTCATAGCTCTTTAAGACCGATTTGCGTACCATTTAGTCACTGGATCCCCCACTGCGAACAACAATTGCGGGATGACGAAAAAACTGTTGGAAGCGTGCATTATCGGACCACTCTTCCAAATCCCACGTGCTCAGTCGCAAACACAAAACCGTTTCCTTTTCACGCCTGTTTGTCCACGGCTAATATTTTCGCAGATCTTCCACAATGGGGCGTCGGCCCCGTTTCGCTCAAGCCACCCACAGGTGTGCGAGAGAGCTATCGACAAGTGGTCTTTAAGGGTGGAGGTGTGGGATTCACCTTGTTTCTTCGAGGCCGGAAGTCACGGCACTTATGCTCAGGTAATTAACATTGTTTTTTTGCGGTCAGTTTAACTTAACTAGATTGACTGGGGAACGAGTTTGAGATTTGAAAATATTTTTTTGTTGTCGAGGGGTTTTCCTTCCCTCTAAATTCTTCATGCACCCTTTCCTTCAGTCTAACGTTTTGATGTGAACTATAGATATGACTTATACTATCGAAATTATTTGCTCAGACTGTATTTATAAAAAAAAAAATACCCCCCCCCCCCCCTTCCGGGTGTGGAAGATAATTCATTCGCAACTGTATATTACACTACATAATTTCAAGACGTAAGCCAACTAGGCGAGTTTGGCAATATTTTTAGCGATAATTACTACAGTAAAAAAAATAATAACATCGCTAATTGGCGAAGCAGGCGATATTTTTAGTTATTATTACATTATTCGTTTCGGATAAGTAAAATGGGAGGAATAGCCGTTGATGAGCATTGCTCGAGGGAAAATGAGCTATATTAAACGGTCGTTTTTTAAAAAACCTATGAAATTTTCACTGAAATTTTGGGGGATAAAGTTGAGAAGGGGAACGGGGGGGGGGGGGGGGTATGGAAATATAAAATATTTTAAAAGTTCATACACCAGCAATTTCGATTAAATTAGTCGGTGTCATTTTTTTTGGCAATTGCTGAAAAATATAAATGTTTCAAAGTCCGCCACCTTATTCACATGCACTTTTTTGACTAAAACCTTAATAGCAGACTCCATTATCACTACTGATTCGCATGCAAAAATTGAATAGGTCAATCCAATTCAGCTGTCAGCAGTCAATTATGAAAGTAAAAATTGAAAATGCATCAGTGGAATATTATTAATAATATTTCATTTATTTTTGATTTTTTAGCAGAATACTTTTACAATTAATTGAGTTTCATATGAGGCATTGAGCACCAAAATGGACCATCCCACAATTTGATTTTTTGCTGTTTCTACCAAGTTTTTTCAAAACCATTCATGCCAAAACTGACCAAATGTGGTTTATCTAAGGGCTTACTAAGTTGTCATTAGGTAAACCACGTACGGCCCTTTCTAGAATGAATAGTTTAAAGAAAAAAAAAGAAGAAAAAAAGAAAAAAAAAGAAAAAAAGAAGGGGAAAAAAAGAAGGGGGGAAAAAAAAACCGATGTAGAAATACCAAAAATTAAATTGTGGGATGAGACGTTCTGGTACACAAAACCCCATTTTGACTAAAAATTCCGACTTACCTTATTACATTATGTTCCATGGTGGTGAAATGAGGTTTATTTCTTGAGTAGCGCAACAGTGAAATTTGTGCAAATACTCATAATGTAATAAATCTCCAAACCATAATGTAATTTATTTGATTATTTATTTGATTATCATGAGTAATTTTATTGTAAAAAGATTCAGAGAATAAAAAAACTGTTTCTGAATATACTTTCTTTGAGGCAAATAATTCATAATTTTTAGAATACTTCAGATATTTGAAAATCAAAATAATTAAATTTGTTAGTATCCTTAATTCTACTCCCTACAAAACTTTTCTAAATGTTCTTAACTTTTCTCGTAAGTAATGTTTTTGAGTGCAATGGCTGTTTAAATATTAAAATTATGTAAATTCAATTTGTGACGCACAACGCAAGTGTGAGAGGCATCGAAAGGGTCAATCAGTATTACAAAGCAGGTTTATTAAAAAGCCAAAGCAGATTAAAACTTGAAGAAATTTATTCCGATCTAACTCTTCGCAGATTCTTTAACAACTCCAGAACTTCCCATTCTAATAGATTCAATACAGCTCTTTACACAACAATGGAGCACAAACAGCAGTTAAAAACTAGATATACAACTGCTAAAATCGACGCAAAAGACAATGCAATAGAGTTCACTTTCGGAACTAATCTGAATGCTCGTTGAGAGACAACTTACTAACTCGTCTCTCGCTCTCTTGGACTTATATAGGATAGCTAATCCTTCGCGAGATAGAAATCTGGAGAATTTTCCAGATCACAGTCAAAAAGCCCTATACAGGTACATGGGGACCGAATGTGTCGCCAAGATTGGCGTTAAATGGCCTTCTCCCTGTAAAGCTCGTTTTCCAGCATTATCCCTGAAAAACTCGCTTTCGAGTATTAAGAGACGGATTGCAGGAAAGCGAAGTAAAAACAAACTCTTGCACTGCCTTTTGCGAAATGTACTTACATTTTTCTTTTTACATAATTAATCCTACGAAATATTAACAAATATACATAAATTCGTAACAATATACAGATATTAGTGACGTCAGAGTCGTATCAGAATATTGAAAGTTTCTTGTTTTGTTCACTCAATTAATTACTCATAAAAATAATGCTATATTTTTTATGATTCCTCACTTTATTTTGAATACTTTTGCAATTTATACTATTGCTTTATTACTAATAGAAAGAGAAATACACCAGGATCACATACTCATCAGGATGCATTTAGAAAGATCTAAAACATCCCAGGAACACCGTGAGAACACTGTTCCAAAAATCGCCAAATGTAGCTAAGAATATTTGGAATACTGAATTTTGGAATTCGGGGTATATTGACCGTGTTGAATGCATTTTGGAACGCCCAATATCTCTGGTATGCCGAAAGAACGACAAATAAACATACTACATACAATTTTTCTGAATATAATTGTAAATAGAGTATATCTTTTAACAGTTCTATTTTCTTACATTTATTTTTTAACAGCAATAATACAAGCTTGAAAATGTTGGCAATACCTTGGATTTTATAAAAAAAATCTCGATTATTCTGCCTGTGCTGATAGCCAGATCAACGGAAATTTTTCACGCGAGGATATAAAAACCGCCTGGAAATGGAATTTGAGTCAATTGGAGTCTCAGAGTTGTTTTTAGAAAGAGCTCTGTGTCTATTCCTCTGAATCTAAATTATCACTGTATCTGAATTTGTACTCGTTGAAACTTTATTAAAGCTTGACTCAGGAAAATGACTCAGAGCTCCTTACAAATACAGCTCTGAAACTCCAACTGACTCAAATACCATTTCCCAGCAGTTTTTATATTATTTCCTCGAACTTTCCCAAAAAATTCAGGGTAATTGATCTGGTGATCAGCAAGTGCAGAATAATCACGAAATATTTTGATTGAATTCTAGGCATTTCAAGCATTTTCAAGCCAGTATTATTGCTGTTAAAAACAAATTTAGGGAAAGAGAACTTTTAATAGAAATATTTACAACATTTATAATTATTTATAAAAAAATTACTTAACAATTTAATAATTTTTGAAAGCAAATTGCAGTTGTACATAAAATGCCTGTTTTTGTTATTTGGAATAAAACATTGTCATATTAAAAATTGTATTTATATTTAAAACTAGCTAAATACCGGTTCTTCGCTACGAAATTTTAACATGCGCAATATTTTTGCTAGCTCTGAGCCCTCGCTTTGAGGAAATATGTCATTCGTGTATAGGACCCAGTTTTTGGCGCTTCTCTCGCAGGAAGGTACATAGCTACGCAAAATCGAGCTCGCTTCATTCGCTGAAAAATTCATGACATATAAACACAGGCTTACATCACTTGTTGAAAGGTTCATTGCTATGCAAGCATAGGCTCGCTTCGTTCGCTGAAAGGTTCATTGCTGTGTAAGCATAAGCTCGCTTCACACACTAAAATCTAATTGTTGCGTAAAGCCTTAATATTGGAAGCCTCTCCCTTGTCAAGAAAAAAAAAATTCCCCGTTAATACAATAATACAACACCCCTTTAAGATTATTTTAACACATGTTTGTGGAAAACAAAATTAGAGGTTAAAACTACTTATGTTGAAATTTTCAGAGATCTAGGCCTATTCGAAGTCACTTTTTGTGAAAAAAATTAATTGAAAAACAAATTAAAATTTTAACATTCTTTTTGTCAGTTCAATTAGAAGGCCAAAACTACTTGTGTTGAAAATTTCAGAAATGTAGCCCAATTACAAATCGTTTTGTAAAATATTTGTTAATTAATTAAAAAAAAAAATTCTGTTTTTCAAAAATCCAATTAGAAGGCCACAACTATTTATGTTGAAAATTTCAAAACTGTAGCCCTATTTGAAATCGTTTTGTAATATATATATTAATTCTAAAATTTAAAATTCTGTTTTTCAAAAGTCCATTTAGAAGGCCAAAACTACTTATGTTGAAAATTTCAGAGCTGTAGCCCTATTAGTAGTCGTTTTGGAAAATGTTTATTAATTAATTAAAAAAATTAATTAAAAAAGAACAAAATAAAAATTTAAAATTCTGTTTTTTAAAAGTTCAATTAAAAAGCCAAAACTACTTATGTTGAAAATTTCAGATCTGTAGCCCTATTAGATATCGTTTTGTAACATATTTATTAATTAATTAAAAAAGAACTAATTAAAATTTTAGCATTCTGTTTGTGATGTATGTAATTAGATGGCCAAAACTACTTATGCTGAAAATTTCAGAGCTCTACTCCAATTTTAAGTAGGTTTCTATAGATCCACAGAGCCACAAACACACACACACGCACACACACACACACACACACACACACACACACACACACACACACACACACACACACACACACACACACACACACACACACACACACACAGATTGTTTTATTATTATAGATTAGGGGATTAGGGTATTAAAGAATTTCAATTGAAATATCTTTTAAACTTTTTTATAGCTATAGATATACTGAAAATAAACTTCCATTAATGATCTCTAGTTACAACTTCTGAATTGTGTATACTTGATTATTGATTTGAAACTGAAGAGGACTTATAAATCATCATATAGATCTATTCTAGCAATTTCTCCCAAATTAGTTAAAATCTCTTTGTAAATAAAGGCAACTTATCACATAGCATTATAGAGGGAAATATTCAATTGGCTTCATCTACTTTCAGAGCAGAAACCACTTATATGCTATCCAGAAGTTGTATTTAAAGATCAGTGACTACCATACTAAGAAGTGTGAATAACCATGATGGCACAGCAGTATTAGCCAATGTCGTAAACAGGGGTTTTGGAAGATTGGCCAAACCTGGCCGAAACTCGAGCATCATTCCAAAATACACGATTTTATCAAAAATAAACTCGCGGAAAAACGTCACAACACATACTTTTAGCCTTCCGTCCTTTTTTATAAAACATATTTTAATTCTAAAACAGTTCATCAACATTTCATAACTTCCAGTAATTTTATTCAGCATTGGGTGACATTGCCCAAGATCGGTAACAACGGCCGGTTTGCAAGGATCTACATCGGAATTGGCCAATGCCGAGTTATAGTGGCCATAGATAGTTGTTGTGCTATTGGGGAAGTTTAATATTTTTTGTATAACATTAAAGTTATTTTTTATTAAGAAATATTAGTTTTTATAAGTTTGAAGAATGATTAACATTAACACATTATAAACGTATTAATGGTTGATAGAATATGCAATCAAAATTGTGAAATTTATAAAATGAGAATTTAATTCTAAAATATATTAATAAACAACCCCACTGATTGTAAAGTATGTTTTATTCTATCCTCTAAAAATAAGGAAAGAATTTCATTTTCCTCACGTTTTTTTAAAAAAGCAAGAGGGAAAAAAAAAAAAAAAAATCCTGTCAGGCAAAATTTGAAATCGATTGCGATGTTTGAAATAAACGACGTTACACGCTTATGTTTGGCGTTTCAATTCATTCCCATTCCTTTCGAATTCTAATCGACAGAACTTTTAAAATACATCTTTTAAACAAACACAAAAGACACAACGTGGACTTATAACAAAATTCAATAACTTCGCAATACCGAGCGCAGGAACACGACAACTCAACTTTGTTCTCGGTTATGTAACCGAAAAGCGTATGTGTCTGAGGGGCTGGAGGCTATGTTCTTTGGGTTCGTCGTGATAAGACGAAAAAAATCGAATGCAATGAGGAATGCACACAGCCCAAAGGGTGGGAAGGGGGGGTAGATCCCCCTAAATCAGTGCTTCCCCTCCCATAGCAGAAAACCCTGCAATTGCATTACAGTGTGATGATAATTCGATTAGGAATACGCGGTTGTGGTTCTGTTCTATGGCTTATGAATTAGAAGCGTTGAGTTAGATATCGGCGGAAGAATAATGATGTGATGGCTGAATTAAGGTATTTTGATATAGATACATCGGAATAAGTTTTTTCTTCTCCAGGGTTTAGTTTAATTAGACGCAATTACTTTTTTTTCGTATATCTGAAGAATAAAAAGTAATGGAAAACTATGACTGCCCAAGACAAATATTTTTGGACTTAAGAGAAACATATTGTTACGAATTTCTGTATATTTGTAAATATTTCGTAGTATTAATTATGCAAAAAGGAAAATTCATGTACACTTCGCATAAGGCAGTGCAAGAGTTCTGTACTTCGCTTTCCTGCAATGTGTCTCCTAATGCTTGAAAACGAGTTCTACAGGGATCATGCTGGAAAACGAGTTTTACAAGGAGCATGCCATTTAACATTATGGTTAATGGCAATCTCGCCAAGTTGGCGACGATTTTTGCGTCTAATTTTGGTCTCCAAATTAGGCGATAAATCAACAAATATCACCAAACTTGGCGATCATTTGGGGAAATTTTCCGTCCATACGTACCTGGATAGGGTTTTTCGACTACGATCTGGAAAGTTCTCCAAATTTCTATCTCTGGAAGATTCGCGAAGGAAGCTTTCCTATAAAAGGCAAATCGAGAGTTGAGTTACTGAGTTAGTTGTTTCTCAGTGAGCATTCAGAGTAGTTCCAAAAGCGAACTGTATTGCATTGTCTTTTGCGGCGGTTTTAGCAGTTGTGTATCAAGTTTTTGACTGCTGTTTGTGCTCTATTGTTGTGTAAAGAGCTGTATTGAGTCTATTAGAACGAGAAGTTCTGGAGTTGCAAAAGAATCTGCGAAGAGTTATATCAGAATACATTTCTGCAAGTTTTTATCTGCTTTGGCTTCAAGTCCTTCGAACGCAACCGCGCAACAATATATTCTTCTCTGCATACTTAACACAATTGGTAACATTAGTGAGTTCAGCTATTTTAGTGCAGTATAGGCCTGTTGTATTGCTCCAGGAAAAACTTGATTAAACCATCCAAGTGCAATTAGATACATTAACAGTTTAATTCATCATTTAAAACAGTTTATATGTTGGATAACAGCAAACAAGAAAATTAAAAAAAAAAAAAAATTATATTGAGGTTGACGTTTGAAATTATGGAAATACATATTATTACTTAATTTCTATTTATGATCACGGATTTTCAAAGCAAAAGGTTTGACTTCAAAAGATGATATATTTTCGTTAAAAATTTACTTGTTTGGAAATTTCAGAAATACTTATTTTTTATTATTTATTTTTACTTTCAATTACCCATATGTATACATAGGGTAATTAATGAAAGTATAGCATTCGGTCAAAAAAAAAATAATAATAATAATAATAATAATAATAGTAATAATAATAATAATAATAATAATAATAATAATAAATCAATTTTTTTGCACTTCTCCACGTTTTGGAACGTCCTGATTTCAAAAACGTGATCTAGAAAAAATGTCTATCTGTGTGTATGTATGTCGTTAGCATAACTCCCAAACAAATTGACCTACGATGTTCAAATTTGGTGTGAGGGTTGGTGGTAGCCATGGAACCTACCTCTAAGGTTTTCGTCAAAATCGCGTATGCGCGTAAGCCGCCATTATAAAAATCATGTTTTTCAGTAATTGCTCAAAAAACGGCTCTAACGATTTTGTTCAAAATCACTGTGGCAATGCCTCTTAAGGTGTTCTAAACATCCCCACCTCCGAAATTTCCGTAAAATTGCTTTAACGGCGTGAAAAGTTGGAAAACGAATGTCTTCAACACAGGGTCTTCTTTCCTTGAGCATTCCTCATTATTGATCGTTATTTCTTATCTAGCCAGTTTCACTTATAATAAAGGATAATATAAGGGTTATCGTGAAATATATCGCCAAAATCACCATTTTTGCTCATAAAAGAAGTATCGCAAAAAAATATTGGCAAACTGACCATTTTTTCTAAATTAATGATGAAAATATAATAGCAGTAAATGACACAATTCTTCGTCAGTATTATAGTGTCATTGAAAGTTGTGCGATGTTCCTCACCATTAGTTTACTTTCCATTACCCATATGTATATATAGGGTAATGAAAGTATAGTATTCGGTAAAAAAAAAAAAAAATTAAAAGCATTCTCAGTTAAAAAATTTTTTTCCACTTCTCCACGTTTTTGAACATCCTGATTTCGAAAAAGTGATCTAGAAAAAATGTCTGTCTGTGTGTGTCTGTGGTCAGCCTAATTCTCGAACAAATTGACTTATGATGTTTAAATTTGGTGTGCAGGTAGGTGGTGGACATGGAACCTACCATTAAGGTTTTCGTCAAAATCGCGCATGCGCATAAGGTAGCTGCCATTGAAAAAATCATGTTTTTCAATGATTTCTAAAAAACGGCCTTAACGATTTTGTTCAAAATCGCTGTGGCAATGCCTCTTGAGGTGTTCTAAAGATCCCCATCTCCAAAATTTCCGTAAAAATACATTAATGGCTCGAAAAGTTGAAAAACGAATGCTTGAACGTAGCTCATCAACGATCGTTTTTCCTCAGTTTCATTTATAAGAAAGGATAATATAAGAATTAACAAATTAACAAAAAGTATATCGCCAAAATCAGGCAGAGTTTTTTTTTTTTATTTTTTTTTATTTTTTAAAGACATATAAGAATTATTTTTAAAAAATATCGCCAAACTGACAATTTTTTTAAGCGAATGATGAAAATATATAAACGATAAAATAACAAATCCACATCAGTATTATAGTGTAATTGAAAGTTGTGCGATGTTCCACACCCCTAGTTTAGTATATGTTTTCATGCTTTTGTACTCAAGTTAAAACGAGTAGGTACATATTTTTAATTATGAATAAACACTTTTTCTTGCTATGAAGGAAAAGAACCGCATTACTGATTGCTTATGGTGGTGGTGGGGGGTCCTCACAATAGCCCTAATTTAGTTCATTGTATATTACCCCAAAGAAATGAAACATGGCCGCTGGGCGGTTGCCTATTAGAGTCATAAATTCTTCTGGCTGGCCATTTTACTTTATTATTATTATTATTATTTAAGTCTAGTTGTTTTTTGGAAAGCTTCACTCGTGATTTTACATAACGTGATTACATAAAATTAACTGGAAAAGTACATTTTTATGGATGTCAGTAGCAATGTTTATGGGGGTGAGAAAGTTTCCATATAATAGACAGTTTTTGGAATCCTCCTTTCCCCACTTTTGGCGTTTTCTGACATTCAATCGCCGCCATTGATCATTCAATCATTGCTACTTTATAATCCTATCATGAACACTGTTCATGTTAATGATAATATATGGCATAATAATTCTCGATTTCCATCATAATGTAAATTTCAAATGTCCTACAACAGGAGCGTACTGGGACATAAAATCGGCCCGAGGATATTAGATTTACACCGGACCAACTTTTCAATATAATCAATAATTATTTTTAATAATAATAGAATTATGGACAATTTATATTTTGTTTAACAATTAATATAGTTTATTATTTAATATTTTAATTGTTACTTTTTTAAATTATTAATTTAATTAAATCGAATTTTTCTGTCTTTAGTGTTTATACTTCTTTTTATTGAACTTTTTTTTCCATAAACCAATGATAGTTCATTTCAAAAACTAAAACAAAATTGTAAAATAAAGGATGCGCAGGTATAACTATTACGTTTACTATCTAATTTTCTATCGGACCGTTCCATTTTTTACAGAGACTGACCGGTCCGGTGATGGCAACGAATAATCCCAGTACGCCCCTGTCCCACAACAATCTCTAATGAACCTTTGTTTATCAACTTCGTTCTTGTCACAAATAAATTGCCTAATATTGAAACTTTAGATCACTGTTGCAAAACAATTCATGTCAAATTTTACAACAAATTTACAAAAACTTCTTTTAAAGTTTTGAATGTCCTCACTGGGAGCGGGTTTCGGTTAATCGGTGTTTTAGTTGATCGAAATTCAGGTAATTGCTATTCTACTGTGTTTGAAACGCATAATAATGTTACAGCTTCTCCATAGAACCCTCAAAGTGAGAATTAAGTTCACAGTTGGTAATCAATATCAGGATTTAAAATGACCCTTTGATATCCGCAGCTCCCGTCATCCATTTGCGTTCAGGGGACCTTTTTGCGGATGTTGGGGTCATCTACAGGTGCCGGATAGGGCACGCTTGCCGCGTGTCATGGTACAAAGGAGCGCACGCTTTCCGAACTTCAAACAAAGGGGACCGTTATATTTAAATCAATATCACACCCTGTATCGAACTGAATCTTTGGGGTTGAATGCGAATTTCTCTATGAACTGAACTCAATGTGGGGAAAAGAAGAAAAAAAGAAGAAAAAAAAAAGGTAGAACGTAAAAAAATTATTCGAGAGAGAGATTTCAGTGGGTTTTGTAAAATTGTCGCTTTTTATGCTCTCTCGTTATATAGGGTGTCTATAAATTAGTTGGGCAATGGAGCTCAAATAGATCTGTATAACTCATAATAACTATAATAAACATCTAATAAATTATTTGGGGAAAAAGAATGGTTAATAATGCCTAGTCAATAAGAGTTATACAGATCTATTTGAATTCCATTGCTAATTTATAGATATTTCAATAGAATTATTGATATTATTATATTAGAATGCCTTTGAGAAGATGCCAAAGTATCTTAAATAAGAGGCAAAGTGTTTTTTCTTCTTTTTGTTCTTTTCCTTTTAACGAAGTAAAGACTTTAATGCACAAACTATTTAGCAGTCTTTCTAAAAAAAAAAAAAAAAAAAAAATATATATATATATATATATATATATATATAAATTATTTAAAGAACATTTCCAAGAATATTTCTTTCTTCGAATGAATTTAACTTCGTTATATATTTTATAATACTATTACTAGTTTACCCTACAATTAGGTATCTATTCTTCTTTCATGCAAATTGTACATTTACAAAATTATTTATTTTACGGAACCATCATTTATAAAGCCCCTATTTTCTTCAAACTCTGATGCCTTAGAAAACATATTTTAGGTCTGAACATTAAGATTTTTTTACTGAATTTCTTAAATTTTACACTCTTTAGATTATATGTTATCTAATTTTTTAATCTTTCCCGTTCAACTCTTGCACATTATCATATTTATTCCTATTGAGATTAAAATAAAGTCTAAATAGCAAGGCTATTAAAATGCATAATTTACTAGCCCTATTTAATGTAAGCTACGAAGTGTAAGTAATGATAAAAAGATAAGGCTAAGTATATGATATCTCTGTTCCAATTTAAGTATAAGTTATATTTTTTTAGTAAAGTAGATAGAGCTTCATGTCAAATCCTTACATCGACTGTAGTAAATATAACAAGACGATCACAAGCATTACCAAGAAATATTTTCTCAGAAAAACAATATTTCAATATTGTGGAAAATTTTCCTGGTATCTACCTCCACGTAGTCCATTAAATTTAAAATGCTATCATTCGCTTTAAAAAATGATTTTTCATGTTTATATACGTAGAATTTTTTTAAATTAATCCGAAGATCAAGTCTCACTTTCTTAATAAATGTCGCGTTAGAAAAATTCAGCGTTGAAAACAAAAAATCAATTTTTACTTTCCAAGTCACAAAACGTAATCCTTTGCATAATGACTTATTATGAGAAGCAGTGCTAGAAGTGTTGGTAGATGCGGAGTGACTCATCCCCTCACTTGTCAAGAAAACACCCATAATGTGCCCCCCTACTTCTAAAACCACTGAAATCCCCCCCCCCCTTGAATACCACTGAAATCCATCCCCCACCCCACTTTTAAAAACACTCAATCCGTCTAAAAACTGCTAAAGAAAAAAAAAAATATATTAACCTTTGAATGTAGTGACACTCACTGAGAAAAAGTGATTGAAAGTTTTTAAATGTAAAAAAAAAAAAAAACCTATTTATGATATATATCAAACTATTATAAAAATGTATTATACTACTTTGTATAAAGATATATATATTTTTATTAACTAATACTGTTACGCTTGGTAAATTTTTAACTTTGGAGGAATTTTCTTTTAAGTTAAATTTCTATTCTTGATTCATATAAAGACAAGCTATTCAAAAAAATTAAAGTTATCTATTAATTTAATTTCATGAAAGTATGCACATTTAGAAGCACTATTTAAATCTAAGTAAACAGTTATGTATATAATGTTGAATTATTACTTGTCTCTTACTTCCAAGTAAAAACTAGGGGTGTGGAACATCGCACAACTTTCAATTACACTAATTACACTATAATACTGACGTGGATTTGTGTCAGTTAATATTTTTATCATTCATTTAGAAAAAATGACCGGATTGGCGATATTTTTGCGATAATTTTTATATGGATATTTTTCCCCCCCTTTTTTTATAAAAACAAACAAAACTCATCGCTAAAATGGTGATTTTGACGATATACTTTTCGATAATTCTTATATTATCCTTTCTTATAATTGAAACTGAGAAATGAGAAAAAAAACGATCATTGATGAGCTATATTTAAGCAGAAAGAACTCTGTGTTGAAGGCATTCGTTTTTCAACTTTTTATGCCATTAAAGCATTTTTACATGAGCTTCGGAGGTGGGGATGCTTAAAACACATTAAGAGGCATTACCACAGCGATTTTTATCAAAATCGTTAGAGCCGCTTTTTAGCAATCATTGAAAAACATAATTTTTTTCAATGGCAGCTACCTTATGAGCATACGCGATTTTGACGAAAACCTTAATGGTAGGTCCTTGGGCCATCTCCAACCTGCACACGAAATTTGAACATCGTAGATCACTTTGTTTGGGAGTACAGAAATTCCGACAAACATTTTTTCTAGATCACTTTTTTGAGATCAGGATGTTCCAAAACGTAGAGAAATGCTAAGTAATCGAATTTTTGTGTGTGGACCAAATACTATACTTTCATTACCCTTTGTATACATATGAGAATTGAAAGTAAAAACTAAGTGGCAGTATATTCAATAACAATAAAATTTGAGCCATTGTTCAATGTTAGTGTTAGGAAGTATAAATTATTTTCTGACTAGTTAATATTTTTATTATAAGACAGGGCTTTTTAAAATCTATCGTTGGGGGAGGGGGTTTAACTTGTCACTAACTTTTGGGCTTACCTCACTCCCCCCCCCCTTCACCTCTTCTACCACTCATGAGAAATACAGCTGAACCTATTTCTATGTGTTGCTTTCTCTAAGCTTGGCTCACTCACTCGTTAACCAATCAAATAACAGTGTTAGTTGGAAAAATTCAAACTGTTCAAATGTATTCCATGTTGAAATTTTCATTACCTGATAAAATCTATACATATTTTATAAGCAAAATTTCTCAAGTCATAGCAATCGAGGATGGTACCATTCGGTTATACGGATCTAGATGAAGGGAATTTCAATTTATTTGGCACCTCATTTCAATCAAATAATATTACAAGAAAAATCATTGAATCCATGATGGCATATTATTTCACCATGAAGAAATTTAGCTTTATTAGGCGAAGACCCATTCCATAAGCATGTTCCACATGCAATTCTTCCAATTGAATAGATATCATATTAAACTGGCGGTTTTATTGGCATCTGTCCCACTCAGAAGCAATTTTATGCTGTCCAGTAACGGAACTATATTCCATATTCCACTATTGTTTTACTGTCACTTCCGGTTGTGGGGGGTGGATGATGCCGCTGGTTTCCGGTTGTCATGCACAGATCGCACTCGAGAAAACTTCCAATAGGGAGGGTAGAGACGACAGGACTAGGATATGTCATGAGACAGAAAATTTATGTTTAAGTATGTATTTAGATAAGGCTTAAAGCAATTTTTATCAGAAACTTCGATTTGAATTTTTGAAAAACTCCGGTATAGTTTGGATGAATATGTTTTAAATAATTCATTGTGCATCTATGTCATTTATTATACAAGTTAACCTTTTTTCCCCCTAAAAACCAAAATGTATCGTTTTTTAGCCATATTATGTCCAACAGTAAACACCTCGATAGTAAACTATTTTACGTTCAGATTACTTTTAATAAATAAAATTAGTAATTGGTTTTATTTATAACTTCTAATTATATTAGTGAAACTAAACTTTTACTTAAATTGCCTTTTTTCAGATACATATTTAACCATACTTCAAAATAGATTTTTTTTTTTTTTTTTTTTTTTTTTATTGTGGACAAAAAGTGGATTTACAGCATGTTTCGGGTTATCACTAATATCCGAAAGAAAACTATTGGATAAATTTAAAAGTTTGACTCACGAATCCTAAATCTATATGTAAAAAGCAAAGACCTCACTCACTCACTCATCACTAATTCTCCCACTTCCCATATGTCCACAACTCTGAAAATTGATGCAAATATCAAAAATTGTAAACATAGAAAAATTAAGCTATTCCGATCTCGATTAACCCACTTTAAGAGATCGAAAAGGGGTTAAACGTTTCAAACGAGGTATATTCGAATGTCCCATTTCAAATATAGTCACAACCCTGCTATTTGGTACAAATGTCAACAAAGGCAAACATGGAAAAAGTAAACTATTCCGATCTCGATTAACCTACTTTAAGGGGACGAAAAAGAGTTAAACCTTCCATTCGAATCATATTCGAATGTCCCTCTTCCGAGGTAGTCACAACTCTGATATTTGGTACAAATGTCAACAAAGACAAGCAAAGAAAAAATAAGCTATTCTGATCTCGATTATCCTACTTTAAGGGATCGAAAAGTGGTTAAACGTTCCAAACGAGAGATATTCGAATGTCCCAGAATGTTCTCAAACAGTCACAACTCTGATATCTGGTACAAATGTCAACAAATACAAGTATAAAGTAAGCTATTCCGATCTCGATTAACCAATTTTAAGGGGTCGAAAAGGAGTTAGACGTTCCAAACGAAGGATATTCGAATGTCTCACTTCCAATGTAGTAATAACCCTGATATTTGATGCAAATGTTATCAAGAACCAAAATAGAAAAAATATACTATTCTGATATCGATTAACCAACTTTAAGGAGTCCAAAATGGGTCAAACGTTCCAAACGTGGAATATTCAAATATCCCACTTGCAATATAGCAACAACTCTGATAACTGGTACAAATGTCAACAAAGGCAAGCATTATTCCGATGTTGATTAACAAATTTTTAAGAGTCGAAACATTCCGAACTAGGAATATCTCAATG
Source organism: Linyphia triangularis (assembly GCA_963978545.1). Classification (NCBI taxonomy): domain Eukaryota; kingdom Metazoa; phylum Arthropoda; class Arachnida; order Araneae; family Linyphiidae; genus Linyphia; species Linyphia triangularis. The sequence continues at coordinate 58,265,595 of OZ021726.1, forward strand.
TCCCACTTACAATATAGTCACACTTCTGAAATACTGGTAGAAAAGTCCACAAGGCCAAGAATAGAAAAGTAAGCTATTGCGATCTCGGTTAACTAATATTAAAGCGTCGAAACAATCCAAACGAGTAATATCCCTTTATTCAACTTTCAAAATCTACACAACTCTGAAATTTGATACCAAGGCAAGCATAGATAAAGTAAACCATTCCGATCTTGATTGACTAAGTTTAAAGAATCGAAAGGTTTCAAATGAGGATTATCCCAATATCCCATTTCAATACAATCACAACTCTGAAATTTGGTATCAAGGGTTAAGCATAGATAAAGTTGTACCGATCTCAATTAACTCATTTTAAAGATTCAAAAAGGGGTCGAAACTAGGGATGGAACGGATATCCGGCAAATATCCGATATCCGGCATATCCGGCTGATTTTTCAATATCCGAAACCCCGTCGGATATCCGATTTGAAATACCGGACATCCGATAATTTCATTCGGATATCCGGCTATATATCCGGCCACCAGGTATCCACAAGAAATAATTTTTTGCAAAAAATAATGATCTTTTTCGGACAAAGGTGACATCGCATCCTACACTTTTTTTTTAATTTTTTTTTTCTTGGACATAAATTGCAACATAATTTCGTATTATTGGCGCCGAGTTGATAAGCATAAACGATTCCTCCAATCTTTTTCCATACACATCCTTCATACGTGTTTTGCAATATGTTCTTTTCATTCCAAGTTTATGATCTGATTAATTCCAGATGTTATATTTGAATGCTTCTCCGTAAAACACGAACCGAAATACTAATAAATAGTACTTTTTTTCCATAACATAAGTCTTCCCACTTCCTCCTTTTTTCTGACATTTGCTAGCGAGTAAAAAGCAATAAATAGCAAATGCGCACTTCTCAATGTTTTTTTTTTTTTTTTTTTTGTTCTATCGACGATAATACCCTACCCCTTTATGCTGTGAATGGTATGGTCTAATTTCTGATTTTTCATTGGCAGAAGTTGAAAGCTGGTATATTTTTTCTGACGTAAAATGAAATATTGTAATTTTTAGGTCTTTAACGCAGCGCCACAATGTGGAATTATATTTAGCTCTCTAGAATGTCTTGAATCATAGTTTCCTCCAATTACAATCCAATTTATAATTTTTAATAATGGTTCATTTAAAATCACCTATTTGGAAGTATTTTAAAATTAATGGAAATGACGAAAGCAAAGCCCTCTATGTGTTACTTGCTCCACAGAATCGTTTAAAAAATATATTGTGCGCGGCAAAAGCCCAAAATCCTTTTCCAGCCTTATGGAACTATTTAATGAGTGTGCATAAGGAAATTCACCGAAGCTTAAAAGACTCACTAAATGCATCAAATATTGATGAACAAGAAAAAACAATTCATCAAAACAAGAAATGCACGCAGACAACATTGGAATCGACATTATTTGTACCAAAATTGTGGAGTTTAGATGATATAACATAATGTTAAACATATTTCTGAAATATTTTCATCACATTGCAGAATGTTTGGTACAATTTTAAGTAACACACAAACAAAATGGTGATGAAGTTTCAAAATTGTTCAGAAAGTGTAGGTATTGGCATCACTAAAACATCGTTTCATCAACTAAAGTTTAAATAAAAAAATTAACTCAGTGGCGTGACAGCCCGTGTGGACCAAGGCCTGCTGGGCCCAGCTCAGCTTTCTTAGACCGAATATCCGGCCGGATATCCGGTGAAATCCGTTTCGGATATCCGTATCCGGTAGACATGGTACCCCGGATATCCGAAATCCGGTATCCGGCAAAACTCACATCCGTTCCATCCCTAGTCGAAACGTTCGATATGAGGAATAGCGCAATGCCCCATTTCCAAAGACGTGACATAATGGTATAGTGGTTAGCGTGCTAACTTCTAAACCGCGAGGTTGCAGGTTCGAGTCCCGTGTTAGGCATGGGTGTTTGTAAATGTATGTTGGCTTGTCTAATGACGAATGTTTCGGCGCATTATAGCCCTCGTGTTGCTGACTGCGCCAGATAATCTGAAAACAACCAACCAAAGACATGACAACTCTGCAATTTGATACACGTGTCAATAAAGTAAACTATTTCAATATCTATTAACTAATTTTAAAGGGTCGAAAGGGCTCTAAGCGTTTACCACTTCCAATGTAGATACAACTCTGTAATTTGGTTTTACAAATATCAGTAAAGGGAAACATGGAAAAAGTAAGCTTTTTAGATCTCGATTAACTAATTTTAAAGTTTTGAAATGGGGTCAAAACTTTCCCCCATGTGAGGAATATCCCTATACTCCATTTCCAATATTAATCACAATCAGGGGCGTACTGGGACATAAAATCGGCCCGGTGATTTTAGATTTATGCCGGCCTAAAATTTCAATATAATTATTAATCATATTTTAATAATTATTGTTAATAATAAAATAATCCCAATAATTAAGTTATTAATTTTAATAATTATTAAATTATATTCATTAATTTTAATAACGGAACTGTTCAAATAATTAGTTTAATTATATAAAATGTTCTCTGTCCCTACTATTTATAGTTCCTTTAAGTGAACTTGATTTCCATAATTCATTGTTAGTTTGTTGCAAAGACTAAAAAAAAAAAAAAAAAAAATCATCTAAATTGCTAAATAAAGAATGTCCTGGTATACAACTAGTATGCTTATTAAGGATACTTGAACAGAAAATTAGGTCGATTGGCGGGCTAAAACTTAACGTAACTAAAATGGTTAGAGGGTCGCTTTAGCCAGTTTGGCTTCTGGCCTCCAGCACCTCGCTCCCTTCTTTCTTTGTCTCACATGCAAAATTCGACGAACAGGACAAAGAACCAAGGGAGGATATTAGATTGTACACCTATTTCGTTTGTTAAAATACTGGTCGCGCCGTCAAAAGGGGAGGAGGGAGGGGGGGGGGGAGGAAAGCGTAGTGTGAATTCCTTTCCCTTATTCCGATCTCAAGCCGAAACCGATTCTTCATTTTCTTACATGATTTGTTAGGTTCGGCTTTTTCCCTTTCTATTTTTATTGATTAATTGGGCTAACTTTCCAAATTAATATTGGAAATTATTCCTTAGTTATTCTTTGGTTATTTGCTAACTCTTGTCATTTAAAACTTAACAAAATGAATAATAAATTACTGCAAATAATGATTTATTTTCAATTTGATTTTGTTGACTTACAGAGAGTATGCAAAATCTTTTTGTCATCTTGTTTTATTCATAAAATTATTGTAAGATTAAATGTACTTTTTCGTTATTGTGTACAGATATAGCCAAGAAAATTATTTAAACATGCGTCTACACATTATTTGTTGCTTTCCAAAAAATATTGAAAATTTTTCTAAGTTATTCTGTTAAGGGTTATTTGTTTATGCTTGTCATTTAAACCTAACTACATGCATGATAAAAAACTGCAAATTATTATTTATTTTCAAATTGATTTTGTCCAAAGGAAGCAGTATAAATAGAAGAAATGCAACAAATTTGGTTGGTTTATACGCTCAACGACCTATTTCTATGCACAATGACGGCTAATCAGGCCGGAGCCTACAGCTTAACGTGGATTCCGAACCGCAACGAACATCATGCTTAATCCGGAATTCGAATCCCGCACTTTTTGCATGCGCTATATTTAATGCTAACCACACAGCCATCAGATGGGTACCAACCAATCTGGAAATGATGTTGAAAATGGTAAATAAATCTAAAAATAATACAACTTCAACTGCAAGATTATTATTTTTAAAAAGAGTTATAACTTAAGAGTGCAATGAAAAATACATATTAATGTTTAAAATGCTTTAATAACTTGATTCGGAAGCGAATAATATTTCCTTTTATTATTTCAGTAACGACTTAAGAAGCATGATGCAATCGAATATCTTTACTATATCTGTCATCACATATATTCACCGAATTCTGTTTCATATTTAATAGTTTCAATAAAAACCGAAAACTGTTTGTTATTGTATAAATTTACAGAGCTAACAGAAGACAAATTAAAAATAACAAATATTTTAATAAAATAATATATTTTGAAGACTTTCTGAATTTATTTTGCTACAATTCGACTTATAATACATGAATCGTGTATATTAAAGAAATTGTTAATGGCGCATTTGATTTAAAGTAAAGCCGAATTTACACGCTACCAGTCGAGGTTCCAGTTTAGATCGCTAGCCAGTGACGTCATATGACGTCACCAGGCTACTGGTTTCAGTAAACCAAACATTTTTATTTACTGGCGCTTTCGACTCAGATTAACCAATCACGTGAGCTCTTCTGTGATTACACAGAGCAACGGTTACTTAGCTGACGTCACAGAACTGTCGATCTAAACTTGAGGCCGGACTGGTAGCGTGTAAATCGGGCTTCAGTTTCTTTTTGTTTTTTATTCAAACAAATCCAAATATTATTTGATTAATGGATAGTAATTTACATTTAAAGTAATAATTAGTTAATTAATAATGATCGAAAAAAATAATTCATCAATTATTAAATTAATAATTAACCTTAATAAACAATTAAATTAATAACTAATATTATTACTTTAATAAGAATATATTATATTCTTGAAATATTTAATGCTAATTAATATCACTAGGTAGCGCCCCTATAAAATTTGGGTTTGTGGATATTTTTGTATGGGTTGGAGGGTAATTTGTAAATTTCAGTCTGTAGTCTGGCAACACTGTTGTTAATGTAAACTGTAAACAAAATTGAAAAATACTAGTTTTTTCATCTGATCGACGCTTCTAAATTGTATTTGTAAACCAACAATGACAAAAGTAAGTTCAGATAAATGTTCAACTAATATTTTTTTAAACTTTTGCTATCCTTACCGAATTTTTGCCGTTAAATTGTGCTATATGGTGGCACTTGGCGTTTTTTGAACTTTTCCGCAAAACGTAAACAATGGCGAACTCCGACGCTAAAGCAAACCCAAAACGGCGAAAAACAAATTTCAAATGAACTGGCAAACTCAGCAATGGTTGCGATGCAAGTTGTAGCAAGGTTAAGTATTTCGCTTTTCATTTCATTTGCATTTATATTAAAAACTTTCATCCCGGTAAGAAATTAAAATATTTGCGTAAGTGTATTCGATATCGGCGAAAATTCAAAGGCAATAAAGTTACAAACGATAATTGAAAAAAAAAAAAAAAAAAAAGGTTGAGAAATTTAATTTTAAACGATTGTAGAAAATTAGTTTAAGCAGTTAAAATTTAATTTCAAATAATTAATAAGGGGCAAAATTTCATTAAACTTTTACATTAATGACAAATATTTGACCCCTTATATTTTTAATCACTTGCTAAAAACTAAGGTGTGCGCACGCTTTGCACTCTAAAAAGAAAAATTGCAACCCATTTCATTGTCTTTACGGCCAATTGAACCTAAAAAAAATTATTGAAAATTAAAAAAATTACCTATTTTGGGCAGTCGTTTGTGGCATCTCATCCCCAAAATTACTTTTTTTGTAGTTACTTGGTATTGTAAAACCCTCTAAAAAGTCATGAGTGTGCGCTTCGTGCTCTAAAAGGAAAAAAGTTTAACATTTCAAAAATGACATTTTCAATCATTTTGTTGTTATAAAACTAATTGAAACTTATAATACAAAAGAACATAATTAAAATCCATTTTAATGCCTTATATTTCATAAACTATATTTTGGTGGCTTGACGGCCACCAAAATATAGTCATACCATACCAGTTTTAATCCTAAGGTTAAAATTGCTATAAATTAAAAGTTAAGTTTAATGCAATATATACCTCAGTCTTCTATCTCTTCTGCCGTATCAAAATTTTTAAATCAACTACTTAATCATATATCCGATACACACTTCCTTTCTCACTTACTTCAGAATTAGCCATCATCATTCACAAATTGGTGCTCAGCAAACTAAAAAAAAAACCAGTGGAGTGCAGAAAAAAAACGAATGTTTCATAAATAACAATTCAACAAACTCTTATCAGAACAATTATAATTTGCCCAAAAATATGAAATTTAATCATTTCATAGCATTAAAGTTTTACGGTTAATAACGGTTAACAGGTAAAATCGTAAAATTAGCAAACGATTATTCAATTTCATGTGTATTCAATAAAACAATTGTTTCATTCTAAATATTCACTATTGGTTAAATCTCCCAAAATAGCCTCCACGATCGCAGTTCAACGCATTTAACTTCAAACATTTTAAAATAACCACCATCGTTAAGAGTCTATGCCTAAAAACATTGTTTCTGTATTCCCACAACTAATAATACCCACAAATATAACTCAAAGTCATGACATAACAAGAATAAAGACTATATTTCCAACAGGTCAGCTTTCAAAATAAAATAAACACTGAAATGAAGGGAGAAACATAAATCACGCAGTTTACCATATTTGTAACTATATCAGTCGACACCTGACAAAATTAAGTGTTTTTTGGTGGAAAGAGTATGTATTTGGTGTTAATCCACAAGCAGCAGTAAATCTAACCAATCACGACTCCGGAATACCGCTGACGACATCGAAACAACAAATCTTGCCAGTTTCCTAGGATTCGCGAATTATCTTCGCCACCATGTAACACATTTGAACCATTTTTGTTTTGATAATATTCTTTTCCTAAAATAAATTGCTTTTAACATTTTCAGACTAATTGCCATTAACATGCTCTTTGGTTATCGTATTTAAGCTCACATGTACATTGAGCAGATGCGTTATTATGACCATCCCAACAACATGTTTGCCACCTTTTTCCTTTAATACTACGTTGATTCTCCTCGAACAAAACACCCTGAGATACTTTCAGATAATCCTGGATTACTATACTCTTTCCTAATTCAAGAGTTTTTTTTTTTGCTCCATTCAATCAGTTGGTGGCAATCACAGTTACAATTTGCTTATTTATTTCCAGTTTTTTGCAAGACATTCCGGTCTTGATTCTGGCCTTGTGGTTTTAATATAAAGAATTTGTGGAACTTCCAGTTAAATTTTTTAATACACTTCTGTTAGCCGGGTATCAGTTGGTGCAGTTGTCGCTAAGCCTAAATATTTATATGTTTAAATGGCATGTAAATGTTTCGCCAAGCATAGATGTATAGGTTTGTTATAGAAATTATTGAATTGAAGGTTGTTAGTTTGGATGAGTTATATTTGCAATTTGGCAGTTTTTATCTGGTACCCAGCTAATGGAATCATACCAGTTTTGGAATACTTAAAAATCCTTCATTCTAACTAATGCTGTTAGCCCACAACTCTCTTTTCAAAGTAAGTAGATACAGCTGCATTCATAAAATAGTCGTGTTGGTTTTTGTGTCTGATTGATAGAGATTTATCTATTCTTTCTTCTATTTAAGATGCAAATGAAGGCAGAGTGGTCACAGAACTGGAAATCAGGGAAATGACAGGGAGCTTTCTGATTCTGGAAAAAATCAGGGAAATGTCAGGGAATTTTTTAAAATTTCACAAAAATCAGGGACTTTGTTCTGAAGGTATGTTTCCTCCACATTTTGGTGCTTTTTACCCAGAGAATAGTAGTGGTAATCGTTGGAAATTTTATGTTTCGGAATAATTTAAACTTTCATTACCGCCAAAATTATTCAGAGTGGCTACAGACCGGGAAAATCTGGAAATCAGGGAAATGTCAGAGAGCTTTCTGATTCTGGAAAAAATCAGAGAAATGTCAGGGAACTTTTTAAAATTTCATGAAAATCAGGGAAATTTTGTATCATTTAAAGTATGTTCATCCATATTTTGGTGCTATTTACACCGGAGATTTGTGGTGGTAAGCCATTAGAAGTTTAATGTTACAGAATAATTTAAACTTTTCATTACCAGCAAAACTATTTTTAAAAATTTGCATATTATCTCTTTAGCATACATGTTCTATTTTACCAGGGTGTCTAGACACCTGGAAAACCTAAGAAAATTGGGGAAATTAGAAAAAAAGTTTTCCCTAAAATCAGGGAATTTTTTCGAAATCTGTCAGAGAAATTAGGGAACTTTTTTTCCTGAATTTTTTGGCCACCCTGTTATTTAAGAAAAAATTGGCACATTATCTCTTTAGCATACATGTTCTATTTGATCAGGATGTCTATACTTCTGGAAAAGTTGGGGAAATTTGAAAAAAAGTTTGACATAAAATCAGGGAATTTTGTAGAAATCTATCGTGGAAATCAGGGAATTATCAGATATCCGTAAATTTTGTGGGAAGGGCTTTTTCCCTTTGAATGACCTGAAAGATGTTGTTGTGCACTATAGCCAGTGCTTGGTTCAAAACTAAAATGATATATTTTACAATTTTCTAAAATGAAGATCCAATTTCGACGGTAAGTGTAAAAAAATCCGATAGACAGCAAACTTCTTGCTCCAATACTCAATTCATGAGGGGAAAAAAAAGCGTTTCTAATCAAGTGATCTTCCATCGAACGGCAGCCATATGTTCCTGAAACGCATTTCGGTTGCGACGTTGCCATGTTAAAAAATGGAATCCAATTGAGCCTTCTCTTCACATTACATGTAGTGAGGCAGCCAGATTTGTGTTTTTCCAACTTTGACTGCCCTTGAGAATTTTTGCTTTAAAATAATCTTTAGATGGAATTTTTGCAAGATAATGGTATCATCTGAAGACTAGATCGTTAATTTATTAGTTTAAAGTACTATTTTGTTCTGAAAATAAATTGAATAGTTTAAACTCATTATCTAAAAAATTGTATTCTTGGCATGTGAAACTTCATTTTATTGAAGTTTGATGTAATATTTTTGAAAGACGATTTGAGAATTCAAATCTGCATTAATTATTAGATATTTTAAACCTCAGTCAAATTAATTAGAAAAGAAAATGAATTTAGCTAGATTTGTAAATGCAAAAGCTTTTAGAAAAATTGTGATTTTTTCTACTTTCAATATCAAAGAAAAATTTTATTAAAAAGACCAAAAATATGCTTAATATTATGAGTTAAATGTTAATTAGTTAATTAATTTTTTAACAAAACTGATTTTTTTTTTCATTTAAACATTATTACTAATTATGTACTTTTAAGTGCACAAAATCCAATTTTTAAAATGATAATTAAAGAATAAAAATTCAAGTGTGATTGTGCATGGTTGTGCACTAACATTTTTGGCTATCACTGGCAAGATGACTTTCACCTTCACACATTTCAATCTAACAATGTTCTATTACAGTAACTCTCATGTAGCTCTTGCGCAAGGAAAAATCCAACCCAACCAACTTTTATGTAACATATAAGTTTTAGGCTGTATGAGTTTCATGTAAACATTATTACTAATTATGTACTTTTAAGTGCACAAAATCCAATTTTTAAAATGATAATTAAAGAATAAAAATTCAAGTGTGATTGTGCATGGTTGTAGAAAGTGTAAATGTGGTTGGGGGAGAGGGTAAGGGGTTGTTGGGAAGACGCATATTTCCGGCTGCACTAACATTTTCGGCTATCACTGGCAAGATGACTTTCACCTTCACACATTTCAATCTAACAATGTTCTATTACAGTATATAACTCTCATGTAGCTCTTGCTCAAGGAAAAATCCAACCCAACCAACTTTTACGTAACATATAAGTTTTAGGCTGTATGAGTTTTAAACACACAATTTCTGGTACTTTTAAAAATTCTAATAGAGTTTCGAAATGGGAACCCATTTTAACAAGGCATGTAAATTGATATATTTTAACTGTATCGATATATTTTTTGCATTTTCTGTTGCAAATTTTGAGGCCCATATATTGCCATTACATTCTGTTGAATATCAGGAATTTGATTATGAATTAAAAAAAAAAAAGCTTTCTTCCAAAATCTTGCTACTTACTATAAAGAGATATAGTATAACAGGGTGTCCACAGATCGGGAAAACCAGGAATATCGGGAAAAGTCAGGGAATTCGGCATTTCGGGAAAAATCAGGGAATTATCAGGGATTTTGTCAAAAAGTTTAAAGGAATTTTCCGAAATTAAAATGAAACTTTTAATTTTGACAGTTAAAGATACACTGTTACCAAAAATACAAAAATCAATTTAAAAAAAAATTAGAAAGTTAAAAAAAAAAAAAAAACACGTTGAAAATTCGGACCGCAAGACCGACCACGTAACTTTTCGCAATAAAATTTCCTGACAATCACTGAACCTGCTTGCTTTCAGATTTGCCTCAAATCGCCGATGGAATGACTACATTTCTTCCTCATTTTTCTCTTATATTATAGTAGTCTATCGGCATTATTTACGTTGATATTTGATGGTCATTTTTCTGAACGTTACGATTGTAAAATGACCGATATTTTCGTGATTATAGAGGGCAAGATACACGTTCTTGCATGCTGCTCATTTTCGTGATGTGTCCCTGACGCTATTTCAGAGATTGCACCTGTCAGCCATGGTACAGTTCTGCTTTTTTAGATTTCAGCATTTTTTTTTTTTTGTTGAAATTTCCATCATTCCTGAGACGGATTCAAAACTGCATTACAATTTCATTGGGTTTACTTGCTTGTCTGACAATCAAGGAACCTACATACTTTCAGATTTCCCCAAACTTGTAATGTAATGATCATTTTTCTTGCTGATTGTCAGCATCTATCGCTGTTATTTATGATGGTGTGTGGTGGTTAGTTTCGCCGAACGTTACTCTGATGTTAAGCTTGTTATTGCCGAGATTTTCTCTGCTGAGAAGGGAGCTTTCACCGAGATTAACATTCTTGTGATGTTCATTTTAGTCCCTATTAATCACTATTCTAAGGTTTGCGCCTCAATAGTTGTCTATATCGCCGAGATTTACGCTTGTGATTGTCAATTTCGTAGATTGTGACGTCGATACAATCTCGTCTATTTCAGCGATTTCCATCGATATATTGGATGCTAGCGTTGATATTTACGTTGGTGTGATGGTCATTTTTGCCTATTGTTGCCTTAATGCAGGGATGTGATTGCTTCTGCCGATCTTTCCGCTTTCGTGAATTTTTCTTATTTTTCCACCTATCAAAGTTTTCCTCCCACAGCCGACCAAACGGTATAGTGGTTAGCGTGCTAGCTTCTAGACCGGGAGGTTGCGGGTTCGAGTCCCGCGTATGGCATGGGTGTTTGTAAATTTATGTTGGCTTGTCAAATGACGAATGTTTCGGCTCATTATAGCCCTCGTTTTGCTGACGGCGCCAGATAATCTGAAAACAACCAACTTTCCTCCCACACATTTCTCATTGATCCCGCGGTGATTAAAATTTCCTGACAATCATGGAACCTGCATGCGTTCAGTCTTCCCCAAACCACCGATGGAATTATTATCCCCTCCCACCTTATTTTTCTCTAATGTTAGACTCTATCGAAATTATTTACATTGGTATGTTATAGCCATTTTGCAGAACGTTACGCTGATGAAATGGCAGTTATTCCTGTAATTATGGCGAGCGTTATCGCCGTTATTACGTTGCTGTGTGATACTCATTTTCGTCGAGTCTTACTCGAAAATAATAATTGTTACTGATGTTATTGCAGAGGTTTGCATCTGTCGGACATAGTACAGTTCAACTAAAACGCGAATTTCGACTTTTTCTTTTAATTGAAATTTTGAATCATTACTGAGATCGATACAAATCTGCATTACAATTTTGTTGGATTTACAAGTCTGACAATCACGGAATCTCGGCAACAATCGGCATTTTGCCTGTACCGGTACGGGCATTTTTGCCGATTGTTGGTTTAATATAATTGCCGAGACTTGCGCCCGTACGGCGGCCGCTATCACCGATATTTACGTTGAAGTAGCTGTAATTTTCACTTAGATTTAAGCCGTTTTAACTGAAGTTATTGGTGAGATTCACGACGTCGTTTTGGTGTCATTCGCCTAGACTTCCACTGATGTGAAAGCCGCTATGTACGTTATTAGTGTGTATGTGAGGATCGTTTTCACCGTTTGGTTTGAATTAATGATGAATGATTAGAATTTTAATTTAATTTTGCACAAGAAATTAATCCAAATCGTCCCAGTTTTTTTTATGTTTCCTTATTTTAAATTGTCATTTTAACTGCTACTGAATGTAAAATTGTTTATTTTAACTTGAAAAACAATTTCACATTTTAACTATAGATGTAAGTAATAGTTTAAAGTTAAAGCAATTTTTTTTTATGTATAATTGTTTAAAATTAATTGTCTGGGGAAAATGTATTTATTTTGTAAAAATTTTGCTTGGGTATTGTACTTAAATAAGCGGCTACAGCTGATCTTAAACAAAAAAGAAAATTTCAAATAATGCATATAATGAAATTGAACAATTTGGACAACGAAATTATGCAAACTAAAAAGCCAATGAAAATAGTGTAACTCCCCCAATCCAACTACATTTGAAGACAGGGGTGTTTTTTTTTTTTTTTTTTTTTTTTTTTTTTAAATACACAAATTGATATATAATTTATAAAATATAAAAATTTTACTTTACGAAAATATTTTAAAGCAATTATTGATTTTTAAAATTTGATTACAATTTCAAGTATTCAGAAAACAAAAATAGTTAATATAATATATAGAGTATTTGTTAAATGTGTGTGTTTGATCCATTTTGACATGATTTATGGTTTGTCTTTATTTTTAAAATTTTACTTAAGAAAACAGTTTATTAAATCTGAAATTTAATACTAGAGTCCTCTTTTCTTGAGATTAGATTGTAATGAAAAAAAAAAGTGTGATTTTAAAGTATAATTGCACATGCACAGTGCAGGTACATACACTATACATACACTACATTAAATGAAGCAATTTGGTATTTGTGTCATAAATGTGTAAAGATAAACAGTACATGCATCGTAATTTTCTTTATGATGGTGAATTTGAATGTTGTTTTACTTGAAAGTTTATTATTTATATATATTTTGTCGATAACTTATAATCAGGGAAAATATTGGGTGTTACAGGGAATAATCAGGGAAATATCAGGGAATTTTAAAATAACTTTTCTGTGGACACCCTGTATAACCAAGAGTAGTTAATCCTATTATAGTGGTTGAGACAAAAAATATTAACTTTTTTATTTTTTATAAATAATATAAAAAGTAATGTCCACGAATGTCTATAAGGTATAAAAGCCTGCAGATAATTATTTAATGAAGGTAAACTTAAAATAAAAAGTATAAAATATAAATAATATTACTTTTACCAAAGATTAAATATCATACAACTTAAAAAGTCGTAAAATATAATAATTTTAGAACTTATTTTTGATTTTTGAAAACAATAATTTGACTGTTTATTTCTGATAGATAACTTAAACAGAAGAGAGTATAACATTGTATGGTGTCACATGATGCAGAGTAAATTGTCTTCTTTTTCAGTTCTAATGTTACAAATGGTAAATTTAAAGTTTCAATTCTTAAAAGATAGATACAAAAAAGATATTTTGTTGGAGAAAATAAAAAATTATAATTAATTTTGGTTATTTAAGTATACTCTTCTTAAGTATTAACAATTTAAAGATAAAAAAAATTACCATTTAGTTCTGCCAGGTTCAAAGGTATTCAAATCATATAGGAAACACTAAAAATCACAATATTTAATTTTTGATGCTTTATTTTTAATGGTACAAATCAAAAGATATTGTGTGTGAACAAATGTATTATAACTAAAAAATGTTTTAAAGTAATTTTTCTTTCTTTTAATTAGTTATTTGCTCAGCCCATTCAACTTGCCAACAGGGAAATATAAAATGCTTAGAATTATACAGCCATTTAAGTAATTATTTTATTGTTGCCTATTAAAACATAATATGCCTTCCATAAATTATTTTTCTCTGTTTTACATTTGAAAAATGTTTTTAAAGAAGCTTTGAAAAGACTATGTCTGCATTAGGTTCCTTTCACCCTATCCAATTTTCTTCGAACGACAAAAAGTCGGGTGTTTCAGTAGCATCCGACGGCTGCTAACACACTTTTGACCAACTTTTTGATGTTGCTGGATAATGTGAAAGGAACAATTCACTTCTTTACGCTACCAAAAGAATTTATTTTTGGCATCCGACAGAAATCGGATAGTGTAAAAGGAGTCTTAGGAGTCTATGTTAGCTTTAGTCCACCTGATGGCTGTGCGGTTAGCGCTCAGGCTAACATCACACGTTTAGTGAACAAACCATCCATGTCAACTTAAAAAAAATGTGCTCTTAAAAAATGCATAACATTTTTGGGATTTATCCCTAAAATTTTTGAAAATTATCCCTAAAATTTTTTGAATTATCCCAAAAATTTTAAAAATCATCCCTAAAATTCCTACTTAAAATTTTCAGAAAACTCACTGTGCCCCTTGCAAGTCGAATAACTTGATACAATTTTTCTTAAATAACTTTGCCTATAGCTTATTTTTTGCATTTGAACAAAAATATGTCTATCATCTATTTTTTTTTTTGTCAAAACACTTAATTACTGCCAACTGCAATGATTTAATAACACTTTTTTGGGTGTCCACGAATGTGACGTATTGTCCTGGTTACAGTCATAAAACTTGAAATAAGTTTAGCATAAAACAAACTTTTCTTCTAAGTGTTAGGAATGTGTTTCAAAATATTTTCTAACTTTCCATTTCGCTTTCATTAAAATGCATAATAATATTTTAACTATGTCTATTACATAAAAATACAATTTGAAGAGTTTTAAGTGTGTTTAATTTATAAAATATTACTCTGGAAAAAATAAAAATAGTAAGTGGTGATGTCCACAGATGTGATATTTCACTGTTTGGGAGTAAAATTTGAGTTAGAATTAAAATATTTTATTGCAATTTGAAACTACAATTAATTGTACAAGTCATACTAAGATTGTTTATATCTAAAAAAAGTATTTTTACTAGTATACTTTTTGTAATAAACACCAATTACACAAATTCCTGATGTTTGGTAGAGTGACCTTTGTATAAATTTAACTATGATGTAGGGTAAATGCTAAAACTTATTAAGCGTTTCATATTCACTTTATAAGATCCATATTGATGATGCAAATAATTATTTTTTGTGTTCAATGAACAAATAAGAATACTATTCATTCTATTCATTGGGAAAACTTATTTTAGTCTGGTTACTTTTCAAAGGTCGTGCTTTGAAACTTGTTTTTGATCTTTTCAGGGGGCAGGTTATCATTTTGAAAATTTCTGCCTAATTTTTAATTAGAAGTATTTAGTGTTACAAATATCTTATAGAATCTTTATTTTTAAGGTTTAAAAGGGGAATTTTGAAGACGTATACCACCACTTTCAATTGTGAAAATGGAGGTAGAAAAGATGGAAATCGATGCCAAGCCAGCCACTGTCAAAGTAGAAATAGATGAGGCATCAGAGAAGAAGATGGACACAGTTATTAAAGTAGAAGTCAAAGAGGATTCACACGATTGGAATAATAAGCCAGAAATAGTTGAAGAGACGAAAGGTAAATATCAATCGCTTGTTTTAGCTGTTTTTACTTGATTTTGCCTCTTTGGACAACTTTTTAAAATTTAAAATAAAAAATTACCTTTTAAGTACAGAATAGCCAAATATATAGATTTCTTTGCAAGTCAATTTTAATGGTTGCTTAATTTCATTTTCCGCAGGAATGTTGGTTATGAAACTACTTTAAAGTTTATGAATAACAGAGTGGTCACAGTACCTGGAAAACCTGAAAATCAGGGAAATGTCGGGAAGTTTTCTGATTCTGGAAGAAATCGGGGAAATGTCAGGGAATTTTTAAAAATTTCACAAAATTCACCACGGAAATTTTCTATTATTGTTTAAGGCACATTTTCCTGTTTATCCGTATTTTAGTACTAGATTTGTGGTGTGTAATCATTAGAAGTTTAATGTTACAGAATAATTTAAACCTACCACCAAGAGTATTTTTTTAAAAATTGGCATCTTATCTCTTTAGTGTATTTGTTCTATTTGATCAGCATGTCTACACATCTGGAAAAATTGGGGAAGTTTGAAAAAAAGTTTGCCATAAAATCAGGAAATTTTTAGAAATCTGTTAGGAAAATCAGGGAAATTATCAGGGAACTTTTTTTCTTGAATTTTGTAGCCACCCTGAATAATGAATTTATTTAAAATGTGATTTTGGAAACTGTAATTTATAGTGTTACTTGTCTGTTAAATAGCTTTATTTCAATGTTTTACTAAATCACATGAAGATGAACGATTTTTAGTCTTTTCCTAGCCCATAGACCTAATATTATATTTACCCTATCACAATACCTGCTGAAATTTTGCTCCTATATACAGTGGTAGAAGTGGGGAAAAAAAGGTGGGGGGACGGCCAAAAGTTGGTGACAAGTGCACCCCCTCAACGATAAATTTTATAATTTCGTTTCTAATAACAGTAAATTTATAACAATTAAATAACAATTAACTAGTAGAAAGGAAACAATTTTCAACCGGAACAAGGGTCCAAAATGTATTGTTATTTTAATGAATATTCTGCGACTTAGTTTTTTTACTAGGAAGTAAGAGATGAAGTGAAGTAATAATTCAACATTATATACATAACTGTTTATTTAGATTTAAATATTGCCTCTAAATAAGCATACTTTCATAAAATTAAATTAATAAGGAATTCTATTTTTTTTTTTTTTTTTTTTTTAAATACTTTGTCTTTATATTTTTTTCTAGTTCCTCCAAAGTTAAAATTTGACCAAGTGAAAATACCTATTTCTGTGTACAAAGTAGTATAATACATTTTTATAACACTATTACAAAAATAGATTTTTTTTCAGTGACTTAAAACTTTTTCTCAGTGTCATTACATTTCGCTTTTCCCTACATGCTTGGGATATTTTTTAAGAAGAAAATCTATGCTTAATTAATTTTAGTACTATCTAATATCCCATGCCCAGTATTGCTTGATCTTCAAAGAAATTTATAAAGAAAATTAGTGATAAAAACTGAAAAATATAGTCGAGAATAAATAAATAAAATTATACAATTTTGAATTACATGATTCGGAAAACAGTGGTAAGATGAATTTGTTTCAACAATTTTGGTTGTTTTCAGATTATCTGGCGCCGTCAGCAACACAAGGGTTATAATGCGCCGAAACATTCGTCATTAGACAAGCCAATATACATTTACAAACACCCATCTAGAAGCTAGCACGTTAACCACTATACCGTTTGGTTATCAACAATTTTGGCATTGATAGTATATACAAGTATTGTATCGTGTATTCAAAAATTGAAAGTAAAAAAAATTGCAAAATGATATTTTACCTTCTTAAAGGAAATGTTTGCATTTTTCAGCTTTCTCGTTTGGCTTCATGGATAATTTGTCCTGCACATTTATGAGTTTTACTGGTTTTGTGTTTAAAAATCTGCTTTCTTAAGGATTCTCGTTAGTCAAATTCCTTGTCTCCATGTGGCAAAATGTTACACCCTACCCATTTGTTAGAAAGTTTCAAACCTTGTTTTTTTCTGGTTCCAAGCTTTTTAGCAGCCTTTTCTATGTGTTGCATCCAAGTTTTTGTTCTTCACAAATAAGCCATGGATACTCATTGTATTTCTGAAGGTGCGTATCATTTTGTGTCCAATACTTTGGATAATCATTACTGCTTACTGTTGCTGCCACGTGCTAGATTTTCTCTCCACGTGGTCTCTGCAACTTGATGCACTTGCACATTTTCCACTGCTCCTTCCTCAACGTTCTGTAGTGTATCGGAGTCATTTTTCTTACAGTTTTGAAGCCAAATATATCAATCTCATCTTGTTTTGTACTAGATGAATTACGAATACAAATGCCGTTTAGAATCAGAGTTAATGGTTAAGTTGGAGGAATACACGGTTTTCTACTAATAATCAACAAAACGCAAAACATTTTAAAGTAAATGGTCGAGGACAAAACAGGAAATGATAGTGCAATAAATATGTATTTTTCTATCCACTCCTCAATAATCCCAGACAACGGGCGCCGAAACTCACCATGCATTTCCAAGAAAAATTGACTGAATCTGCTTTAAACAAAACAAAAATGAAAGTATAAAAATAACAAACAGCCAGAAAAAGCAGAAGTAATGAAAATGGTTAATTCTATTCCCCCCTCTCCTTTTAGTTTTTAGACAGATTGAATTTTTTTTAAATTGGGGGAATAGATTTCGGTAGTTTTAGAAGTGAGGGGATGGATTTCAGTGGTTTTAGAAGTGGGGGGATGGATTTCAGTGGTTTTAGAAGTGGGGGGGATGGATTTCAGTGTTTTTAGAAGTGGGGAGACGCATGGGTATTTTCTGGACAAGTGGGGGGACGCGTCACCCCGCGTTTACCCACACTTCTAGCACTGCCTATATATGATAAATTTACCAGATATGATGAGTATAAAAAATAA
The DNA here is from genome assembly GCA_963978545.1 of Linyphia triangularis. NCBI lineage: Eukaryota > Metazoa > Arthropoda > Arachnida > Araneae > Linyphiidae > Linyphia > Linyphia triangularis. The sequence goes on from OZ021726.1 coordinate 58,283,948, forward strand.
ACTAACTAAATTTTAAACAAAAACATTACAAATTTTAATAAAATCATTATTTTTAATGTTAATGTCTTGATAGGAAGGTGGCACCATAGTTTGAGTCAGTTTTTGTTATGAATTTTTTAATTTTGTCTCACATTAATATTGGATATATTGCTGTTTTTATATCTTTAGTTAAAATTGCATTTTGTTTAAGAAACAATATTTTAATATATATTCGGATTGGGAAAATACAACATTAGCGTCGTATTTTATATATTAGTATTTTATATACAACAATTACATATTAATTTAAAACAATAAAAATTTCATTTCTTTAACACAATAAAACATGCAACACTCGCTAATTGGTGTAAGTTACTAAGATTCAAATTGACATTGTGTGATATAATTTATGTTTTAAAGAAAATCATATCGGAGATTTTTCTATGTGGTTGTAAGTTTTTATGTCTTTAAATAATACTTTTATATAATGTAAAGCATGCTTTATAGATAAATTTTAGTAATCTTCTTTAATTTTGCAGGTATTAAGAAGGAAGATGAAACTATAATTGATATAATACCAAAAGAAGCAGGTTTAGGTATATAACTTTTGATTGAAAGTAACAAAATATAGTTATCTTAGTTACAAAATTTTCCTTCAGATGTTCATGAATAAATGTATCTTCACTTATATTATTAATCTGTGATATATGTGATATATATAAGTGATATATAAATGATAATAATGTGTGATTTATTTTTAACTTTAATTTCTAAACAAATTAAACCCAAGTAACCAAATCAAATCTTTTTCAATGAGGAACTTGCACAAGTGAGGAAAATAAATATTTTTTTGTATTTTCTACATTTTTTGTATTTCTGGTCCAACGAATATATTTGTGCAGTGCAATTATTTTTTATCTCTATACTTTCAATGAATCAAAAATCGAGTTTGAAATCAAAGCAAAAGTCACATGACCAAAAACGCATAAAAAGCCGTGACATAATTATGCATAGATTCTGTCGAAAATCCGTGGAGGAACCTGGTCTAAAACAGGTTTTAGACTGGTTCGTCATCTGCGCATTGACATCACACGTAAAAGTAGCTTTTACCCGCCAAATCGCGAAGTGAAAAACTAAATATTTTTTTTTAACTATTTATCCGAGCTCAAATTTTTCAAAGAATGGTATTGTTTTTTATGATTTTTTCTCTACTTTTATTTAAAAATAAAACCAAAAAATGTGAAAGTTCCTCATTAATCTAAGTTCCTCATTAATCTAAGTTTTGTATATGTTTTTGTATATTAGTCTATTCAAATACAAGTTAGTCAATTTGGTTGTTTTAGAATTACACAATGGTCTTAAAAGATGACCTAGATTAGCCTACCTAGACAAACTACCCAAGAAGTTTGTTTGGCATATCTTGTATAATTTATTTATTTTGATTAAAGTAATTTTATTATTTATTTATTAAAAAAAGTTTTGGCAGCAAGAAAGATATTCAACAATGGTTGGTTCAAAGCTATTTGAAATCGATTAGATGACAGCAATTTGGTTTATTAGTTTTCTTTAAAAGCGACCTTTTAGTGACAGTTACAGCCCCAAAATTTGATAAGATGCATTGTCATCGACATCAAACCTATCTGCCAAGTTTCAGCCCGATTGGATGATGGTAAGGGGTTAATTAAACCTCCGCAGATTCTGCCCCCATTGATAAACCCACGAAATCGAAGTTAATACAAAAGATCATCCTCCCCTGTTTATAATGTGATTTATCACTTTTCTATTTCTTTTAAAAAAATATAATGCGATTCAGTGAACTTAAGTCCAGTCGTATAAGTGAAAGAAACTTTTATTAATTTTTTTAAATTCTGACTTACAACTGTAAGCCACAGAATTGTAATTCAAATTTATAAATATAAATTCATGTGACTGTATCAGAGTAGTTGAGAAAGAAAGTATTCTACTTCAAATATAATGTTAACACTGAATTTCAATGGAGAAAGTAAAGAAAATCAATTAAAATCAGGCAGTTTTCAGCATTCTCAAGCAACCCCAGCTGAAATACATCATAGTAATTTTAGTGTGGATCTACCATTTGTATGTTATGACTTATGAATATATTTCATTTGTCAAGTTTTTAAATGGGGCTTATTGTCAATGACAATCCAACAAATTTTTTTGTATAGTAGATGTCAATTGAAAGTCTTTGTTTATGATGTTAGAATAAGTGTTAAAAATAAAATTAATTTATAGTTGACTATATACGTTAGTTTATCATGCCTATTATTATTATTTTTTAAAATTTTTTTTAAAATTATTTTTTAAATAGTTTCTTTTTTGAACTCTTGAAATTATGATGCTCATTGGCTTTTAATTAAAAGAAGTATTTTTTAATTAAAACAATAACTTTTAATTGAACAAAATTTTGGTTTAGTTTCACATAAACTTATTTAAGTCTAAAATGTTGTGATAGTATGATGTCTCACAGAAAAGTTCAATTAAAGGTTGATTTAATTCTTTCTTTTTTCTTCAGCTTACCTTAAAGTGAATGGAATGGTTGTTGATGATGAAAATGTTACCATGACTGCTGAGGTAATCGTTTTTAAGCAAATTTAAAAATTGTCTCGGCAAGAATTTTAGCTGTCTCTTGAATAGATTAAAAAATATTGCCATGTCATCTTCCTTGGAATTAAAACTTGGAATAAGCCTCTTGAAATCAATTCTTTGTTGATCATATTCTGTGTTAGGGATATTTGCAGATGGTGAAGTACATTTTTGAATTTCAAGCTGTATTCTTAATCTTTCTAACTCGTACTCTTCTTTTCTGCGAGCTTCCTCAATTTCAAGTTCCTCTTTTGTGCGAGTTTTCTCAGTTTCAAGTACTTCTCTTCTTAAACGATCATCTATTATAGTGGTAAACATTTCTTTAACGAATTCGGTGTCGTAGTTCTGTCAATTCAAATTCTATCATCAAATTCTTCAGCTCAACTACCTTTAAATCTGGACTCGGATCTTCACCCAATTCTTGTGCCAACAGCTTAAGATCCTCTTTCTTTCCACGCCCCAAAAATGCCATAGCGAGAGTCAAATCTTAAATGCCGTTCAGAATTAACCGATAAAGACCTGCCAATTTGTTTATTTGAAAAATGATAAGCAATATCAGAAACCACACTTGGGATTTCTGAAACAATAACTTCAAATGCGAAAGGAAATATCGCCAAATTATCTTTATGATCCAAATGCTCCAAAACCTTTAATATTCAACTCGGGTCGAGTAAATTGCTTTCAAATTATTCCTCTAGGTGAGTAATAAGCGAAAAATTATAAGTTTTAACTTAAAGTAGACTAGATATAACATTCAAATAAAATAACACTTATCTTTTCCTTTCGTTTTCATCACCGACACATAAGACTCTTCTCTGGGTAGTTTTCGTATGTTTTCGAGCTCCAGGTTTGGGCGCCACTTTATAGCAGTGATGTCGATGAGATAACAAACTTGTAAATGGTTAAGTGTTTACGATTGTAATAATATGAAACGGTTTAAAGAAACAACTTTATTAGTTAATACGCTATAACTTAAGAACACAAATACCAAGGTAAATCGCGAGGATATCTAGTTGTGACGGTATGAGGATATATTCATCCAGCTAGAGATGCACGAGGATACATTTATTCCGCTACAACAGCATATTTTTTTGGGAATATTTTCCAGATATATTCCAGAAAAAACTAAGCACGCGATTTCCATTAAGAATATTAAGGTTTTATGCAGAGAATTCACAGTAGATTGAATAAGAACTTAGGCATTCCAGATAATTGCAGAATAAAAAAAAAAACTTTTTGTAATAATATATTCATTTCTAATCAGTGCAAATTCAGTTATTTCGCCATTACAAATAAAAAACCATCAAAATAAAGAAAGAAAAAAACCCACTCAACTTTGAAATCTCAAATAAAATAAAAAAAAAAAAAAAAAATTCGATTTATTGCCGTTTTCTGGCAAAATAGCTCCAATTTTATTGCCAAATTTGATTTTCAAAAAATTCCGGTTGATTGAGCTTTCCAGTTGATTGAATGCCGGATAATCGGACTTTTACTGTACTTAATAATTTTAGTGTGCTTAAAAGTTATCGCCAGTCTTCTCTTGCCTCATAAATCTAATGCTATATTTTCTTAATTACTATATAAACCTAAATATTTAAAAAAAATTATTAAACTTTTAGCAATTAATTCAAATTTAATGAAAATAGTTTTAATTTTGAAACTAACTAAGTTTATAAAGATTATGTTTTTATTTTGCAATAAATTGTGCCTATAAAAATAGATGTAGTTTTGTCTCAAATATTCCTGTTAAGAATAACGCTTTAAAGAATTATTATGCTAGCACATTTTTAAAAATTTTAATATTATCTTTTAATATGAACAGTACCTACATGTGATACAAAAGCATTATTTGCATATAGTATTTAAACAATAAAATGTTAATGTGTTTTTCAAATGTTCTTTTATTTTTAACTTTTTCAGGAAGTGCGTGAATATATTGAAAAGGCTGTGCTGCATCGTATAAATAAAAATAATCCACTTTCTGAATCAAACACATATGCCAAGAGTGTTCAAGCTGAAATAAAAGGAAGAAGAAATTTGTACCAAGAGTTGGCTAGAGTGGTGAGCAAAATTTTCCCTATGATATTGGATTAACGTGCACCATTTTATTTAGTAATTCTACTAGTTCACTACTGAATAAACTAAGATGTTTTTTAATAATTTTTCTTGGTTTTCATGCCATTAACTTTACATGGTTATGTGGCTCAGGATCACTTGACTCTGCATTGCTTTTATGTTTTGTGTAGCTGTGAGTGCCTTTTATTTTATACACTTTAAAGTACTCTCTAACACATTTAAAATAAACATCATGCACACCATAAAATATCCAAAAAACATTTATTTATTTTATCTCATTTGTATTGAGCATCAACTTGTATTTGTATGTCATTAATGAATTATTCACTGCACTCAATTATACAATTTGGGTTCTTTTAATTCGCTATCATACAATTGTAATGAGTTCATTATTTCACAATTCTCCTTTTAACAATGATTGCAAGATTTCTGTGTACGAGTTTGCTTGCAATGTGAAATAACATAGCCCATAAAAACATATAGTTTTTAATGTATTTCCTTTATATCCATTGCTAATTTTTATTTTCGTTATTCCAGCGTTGATTCTATGAACAACGTATGCTTGGTGTTTGCCTCTAATTTTAAACATCAAAAACATTTTTATCAGCAAAATGTGTTGCAAACTATGTTTCAAAATTCATTTATCAAAAATAAACTTAAATTTATGCTATCGCATCCAAATATCATTTATTTATTCTGATTAAAGTAATTTTATTATTTATTTATTAAACAAATTTTGGTAGCAGGAAAGAGTTTCAACAATGATTGGTTCAAAGTTATTTTAAAGCGATTGGATGACGGCAATTTGGTTTGTTAGTGTTCCATAAAATCTACCTTTTAGTGACAGTTACCGACCCAAAATTTGATAGAATGCATTGTCATCGACATTGAATCTATCTGCCAAGTTTCAGCCCGATTGGATGATGGCAAGTGGGTTAATTAGGCCTCCCCAGATTCCTCTCCCATCGATAAACCCCAAATATCAAAGTTAATGCAAAGGATTTAAAAAGAAATGTACGCTAAATTTACATTTTTGTGATTTTCTGTTATTTTTTAGCCAATAGCATAGCCACAACCTCCCCTGTTTAGATTATAATGTGATTCATCACTCTTCTATTTCTTTTCATTATCTAATATGTAAGTGGGTGAAAGTGTAAGACCCTTATTTGAAAAAAAAAAAAAAAATCTCTCTCTCTCTCTCTCTCTATATATATATATACCTAAGAGTATTATAAATAACATTCTTTTAAATTTAAATTGATTATCTTGGGGATTTTACTTTTAATGATGTTTTGAATGTAACAGGCATTCTTAACTTGGTTTGAAATTCCAGGTCATGTTATTAGTTATTATTTCCTTAGTAAGTGTTTTATAATATCACTCAAGGTGTATGTTAATTATATTTGTTTCAATTCTGGAATACTTGTTTTATAAAAATTTGTATTTGAGCCTAGTTTGTCAAATAGTAAATGCAATGGGTTATGATACATGAATACACATTCTTTTGTGTTTCATTTGTTGTCCAAATTATTTTAATAATAAACAAAGGTAACAGTTACAAAATACTGTAATAGTTGCATAGCAAATAAACAATTTGACTAAAAATTTCTTAATTTTTAAAATAAGAATCTGTAACAATAATCAGGATATCCAGTAGGCTTGGGCGATGTTAACATTTCTGCATCGCGATATATCGGGAAGCAAACATCACGATGTCACGATATATCGCGATGTTAACTATATATATTGTAACATTTTATTAAATTCATGTATGGAAGGTTATTTTAAATAACATGAGCAGCGACAAAATTATTTTCAGGGGGATACACAAAGCACCCGAGGAGTATAAGCCGGTTATTTTTTATTTTGGTTTAATCTGGATTTTTCAATTTCTCTATCTTAAGGAAATTTTACTTCGTTATTATCCAGCAGAGGGGGGGGGGGGGGGCAAGTGCACTTCCTTTCTCCCTCCTGGGAGCGCCCATGTGTGTAATTGCCCTATCGCCTGTCTTCAACTAATAAACAGTCAAACTCCGTTAATGCAAAATTGCTTAAGATGAAATCCCGCTTAACACGAAGTTAAAGCAAGTCTCTTTAGTTAAAACATAACATTAATTTATTCACTTAACACGAAATTCGGTTAAAGCGAACAATTTCAGCGGCCCCATTGATTTCATGTTAACGGGGTTTGACTGTAGCATATCACCTAAGTTGAATTTGGATTTGAACCGGACGTATCAAGGACAGCAGTGTAATGTAGTCAAATGGAGTCTTTACGCAAATCTTTTTTCGATCCAAAAAACATTTATGCTTAGCAATTAAAAAACATTAAAAAAAATAATTAAATTTTGGATTGAGTAATTAATCTCATGGAAATAAACTTTATTCAAATTGTACTAACTATAAAAATTTATAAAGCATTTATTTACTTACCAGTCAGAAGAGAACATCTTTCAACTTAAATGTAAAAAAATCGCTTATATGTAATCTTTTATGCGAACTAGAGAAACAACTGTCCATATGCTAATTCACATTGATTTTGGCAGATATAACAAACAGCTCATAGTAATAAATAACCAGATTAACTTAACTGGGTAAAAACTAAACATAAATTACCACGACCGAATGGTGCAATCTCCTTGCATTAATAAATAAAGCAAAATAAAATAATAGCAAGATAAAAAAAATCTTGAAGTTAATTGCAAAATACAAAAGTGTAATATTTTATTTCTTCCAAGTTAGAGAAATAATAAAGGGAAAAAAAAATCAAAAATGAAACACAAAAAGTGTAGAAAATGCTCAATTGAATTTCGAAAATAGACATCAAGGTCTTGTATCTGATGACTATTAAATAAAAATCAAAATGTTTTCCAAGTGTTGAGAGAACTACATAAATAATGTTCAAACAATAAATCGAATACTTCTTTTATGGAATCTCCAATATTACTAGACTGCTGGTGTCACCTCGCAATTTTAATACTCATCCCACATGAGTAAGTGGATACAATTACCACGATACGGTTTTTTCTAATGAAATATCGGGCATCCGCAAAAGCAAATGGAAATTGTCTCAAACGGCCCGATGTCGACGGTATCACTATATTTCTATACAATATTGGGAACATCTCTCATATGCAAGGCAGGGTGGATACGATTAGCACGATGTGAGCTTGCCGATGAAGTACCGCGCAAAAGCAAAAGAATTAGTTTCAAACGGCGCGGTGTCAACGGTTTCAATACGTTTCTATAGTGCTTTAGAAACACCGGGCATGAATCATTGCCACGGTTCTTCGTCCTTGAAGTGCTAGGCAAGTATCGTTCTCTCTTCAAAAGAGATCGCGATGTATCGGTTTGAAGAAAATAGTGACACCGGTTTGACGATGTTGATTTCATACCGGTTTTTTCCGATATATCGATACATCGCCCAAGCCTGATATCCAGTTACTGGGAAAATATAAGAAACAGGGAAATAGGCAATTCAGGAAATATCAGGCATTTATCAGAAATTTTTTGAACAATCTTAATTAATCAGAGAATTTTTTTTTCTTCACTTATAAGTAAAATTTATAAAAAAATAAATTTTACTAGAGCAAAAATTAATATTTTCTATTAATACCTGTCTTGTTTTTAGAAAATTTATAATTTTTTATTTTTGGCAATATAAATTTGTTATTAGTAAATTTGTTTTGGGTTGCATTTTGTGGTAAGTCTGATAATAAATTTAGCTTTTTTTCGTTTTGATTGGAAGATTTGAAAGAGGAAAAAAGGATACAATAGGGTGGGCAGAAAAAACTTTTTTCAAACTCGGTTTTGAAATAGCACAGAAAAGTTGCCTAATGGGTTAATTAGAACACAAACAAAATTTCGTGACCTTTGCTCAATATTTAGCCGCGCCCCTCTGGCATTGAAAGTGTAAAAAAAAAGCCCCCAAAAAGTGCACTTTTAAGCCATTTTTTGGAAAATTTTGGAAATTATTTTAAAAACCGGCTGTGGTATAGCATGGAATAGTTGGCTAATGTCTTAGTTAGAACACACAAAATATTTCATCCAATTTGCTCAATATTTAGCTGCGCCCTTCTTTTGAACAAAAATGTGCCTAAATGTCGCAAAATCGTAAAAGATTGGACGTTAGGACGGCCCCAAAAAATATTTTTCAAAATCGGTGTTGGAATAGCGTGCAAAGGTTGCCTAATGGGTCAGTTAAAACACACACAAAATTTTTTCAATTTTGTTCAATTTCTAGACGTGCTCCTCTGGCATTGAAAATGTCCAAAAACAAAAAAATGCATTTCTAAGCCAGTTTTTAGAATTTTTTGGAAATTACTTTTAACAGAGTGGCCACAGAACCGGGAAAACCTGGAAATCAGGGAAATGTCAGGGAGCTTTCTGATTCTGGAAAAAATCAGGGAAATGTCAGTGAACTTTTTAAAATTTCATGAAAATCAGGGAAATTTTGTATTGTTTAAGGCACGTTCATCCATATTTTAGCGCTATTTACATGAAGATTTGTAGTGGTAAGCCATTAGAAGTTTAATGTTACAGAATAATTTAAACTTTTCATACCAGCAAAACTATTTTTTAAAAAATAGCATATTATCTCTTTAGCATACATGTTCTATTTGATCAGGTTGTCTAGACATTTGGAAAACCTAAGAAAATTGGGGAAATTTGAAAAAAAGTTTGCCCTAAAATCGGGGAATTTTTTAGAAATCTGTCGGGGAAATCAGGAAATTATCAGGGAACTTTTTTTTCTGAATTTTGTGGCCACCCTGTTTAAAAACCAGCATTATTATAGCATGGAATGATGACCTAATGTGTCGGTTAAAAAACACAAAAAATTACGGCCATTTTGCTCAATATTTAGCCGCACCCCTCTTGCTGTGAATAAAAATGTGCCTTTATGTCTCAAAATCGTAATATTGGGCGTTAGGGTGGTCCAAATTTTGTTTTTCGAAATCGGTCTTGGAATAGCATGGAAAAGTTACCTAATGGGTCAGTTAAAACAAACAAAAAATTTCATCAATTTTGTTGGAATATCTAGCTGCGCCCCTTTGGCATTGAAAATGTCCAAAACATAAAATGAAAATGCACTTTTAAGCCATTTTTTGAGCGATTACTTATTTTTTTTTTTAAAAACTAGCATTTTCATAGTTTGGAATGGTTACATAATGGGTCAGTTTTGCATATGGGACACAAAAAGTTTCTACAATTTTGATCAGTCTCTAATCTAGTTGTGCTCCTCTGAGTAAAAGAGTAAAAATAAGGACGAAAAGCAGTGTATTTTGAATGGGCCAGTTAGAAACCACATAAAAATGTTGTCAATGTTGCTCAATATCTAGCTACTCCTCCTGGCATTTCAAAAATCACAAAAATAAAAAATATGCATATTGAAAATCAAAACCAGTATAATACATATTCATATTTTGAGATCGAGAAATTAAATTTTATAAATTAAATAAGAGTAGGCCTAATGCTTATAAAGTTCAGTCTTCGGAATTAGTACTGCCCCTTATTATCAAATGTTGGAAGTTCTCTTCTTACTTGAATCTTAGCCCGTATATAACCATCTTTTGCAGCGTCACTACAAACTTTCGTTGAAGGTTCAATTTTAACACATCATCTTATGAGTTTAACACACACCTCTCGACTGCTTGTGTGTGACATATGAACTTCTCAAATGGTATATAGAAACCTGTTCTTTCCTCATATCTTCCAATTCTTCATCTTTAATAACATTGTAAGCAGTGGTTCTGTTATGGTGTACTTTGACCAGTCGATAAGATCAATGTAATCAACGGTATTAAAGTTGAGTTCAGGAGGTTCGATGAAGCTTATGTCTTTGGATTTCTTATTTCTGATGTTCAGGATTCACCTCACTGCTAATTCCCGGATAATAGTATCGAGAATCCAATAGCATTGCCACTAGCATATTTTCCGGATGGGTCAAATATGTATTGTTTTAAATCATTTTTGTCTGTAATTTTCTTGACATGGCCAGGCAACTGCCTTGAGAGAGCAATCATCTTTCAGATATGTCGGGCCCCACTGTGAAATGTGGTTTTATTTTTATCTCCAACCACATAGGTACATAAACCAGAATTACAAACTTTACGATTATATGAAGCTCATCGGTTGGATTTTCTGTACCAATGTATATAATACATAGGTACACTTTAACGCCATTGCTTACATTGACTGGTCAAAGTACAACGTAACAGAACCACCACTTACAATGTATATAAAAGATGAAGAATTGGAAGATATGTGGAAAGAACAGGTTTCTATAATACCATTTTAGAAGTTTATATGTCACACGCAAGCAATCAAAAGATGTGTTAAACTCATATCTGAAGCTTTAACGAAAGTTTGTGGTGATGCTGCAATAGACGGTTATATATGAGCTATGATATTCAAGCAAGAAGAGCACTTCCAACATTTGATAATAAGGGGCAGTACAATTCCGAAGACTAAACTTTATAAGGATTAAGCCTATTAATTTTTACTTTATAATATTTTAATTTCTCAATTTCTAAATATGAATAAGTATTATACTAGTAAATATACTTTTGATTTTTAATATGCATATTATTTATTTTTGTGATTTTTGAAATGCCAGGAGGAGTAACTAGAATCGAGCAATATCGACAACATTTTTAAGTGGTTTCTAACTGACCCATTCAAAGTACGCTGCTTTTTGTTCTTATTTTTACTCTTTACTCAGATGGGCGCTGCTAAATACTGATAAAAATGGATGAAACTTTTTGTGTGTCCTAACTCACCCATTATGCAACCATTCCGTGCTATGCCAATGCTGGTTTTTAAAATTTTTTAAGTAATTGCTCAAAAAATGGCTTATAAGTGCATTTTTTTTTATGTTTTGAACATTTTCAATACCAGAGGGGCACAGCTAGGTATTCAACAAAATTGATGACATTTTTTCTCTGTTTTAACTGACCCATTAGGCAACTTTTCCAAGCTATGTCAAGACCGATTTCTAAAAAAAAATTTTTTGGTCCACCCTAATGTTCAATCTTATGATTTTGCGACATTTAGGCACATTTTTGTTTATTGCAAGAGGGGCGCGGCTAAATATTGAGCAAAATGGAAAAAATTTTCTGTGTGTTCTAACCGACACATTAGGCAACTATTCCATGTTATTCCAATATCAGTTTTTAAAAATAATTTTTAAAAAATTCTAAAAACTGGCTTAAAAGTGCAATTTTTGTACGTTTTGGACATATTCAATGCCAGAGGGGTACGGCTAGAAATTGAATAAAATTGACGAAGTTTTTTGTGTTTTAACTGACCCATTAGACAACTTTTCCAAGTTATTCCAAGATCGATTTTGAAAAAGTATATTTTTGGTCCACTCTAACGTCCAATCTGTTACATTTTGCCACATTTAGGCACATTTTTGTTCAAAGCAAGAGGGGCGCAGCTAAATATTGAGCGAATTGGACGAATTTTTTTGTATGTTCTAATACATTAGGCAACTATTCCATGCTATACACCGGTTTTTAAAAATAATTAAAAAAAATTTCCAAGAAATGGCCTAAAAGGGTATTTTTTGGTCACTTTTCACATTTTCAATGCCAGAGAAGCGCAGCTAGATATTGAGAAAAATGGACGAAATTTTGTGTGTGTTCTAATTGACCTCTTAGGCAACTTTTCCTCGCTATTCCCAAAACAATTTAGAATAAAAAAAAATTTTGGCCTTTTTCGGCCCACCCTACTTCACAATGAATATTATATTATTAACTTATACATTCGCTATACTTGAACTAAATATTATTAACTTGTACTTTCACTATTTTCTTAATTAGGTAAATTAGTAAGTAAATGTTATTAATGCATTTAGATAGAATTCATTATTCTGATTTGTTACAATGATAGTGTATTGTAATTCCACCTAAACAAAAGTGTTCTAAGTTGATGTTACAAGAACTATAAGCTGATGCACCTAATAAATTGATCTTGAATTATTTTGTTTTTTAAATAAAACAAAATTAGCATTTATTCAAGATACTTCATTATATTAATTGATATTTAGTTGTAATTAAATAAAAATTATGAAAATTGCTTGTAATTGCACTCATAACAATAGCGATTATAGAAACAAAACATGATCATGTTTGTGTGTTGATGAATAACTTGTAAGATTTTCAATATTGTTTAACTATAACTAAATTATATTATTAGAGTTTTCAATAGAACATTAACCTTTCTTACTTCAATGAAATGTGTTTTTAATTACTTTGTTTTTAAATTTTAGATTGATATGATAGAAAGTGGTCAACTTAAATTTCTACGCACTGATAAAACACTACGAAGGGTAAGCATTTGTATGTATAATAATTTATTTTTGTAGGGGCATAACCAGTAAAGAATTACAAAGGTTAGAAACTTTCATTGAAACAAAGTTTAAAGCAAACCTTATTTTCTTTTGTTTACAACCGTTCACTGCAAAATTATCCACCAAAAAAAAAGAAAGAAAAAAAAAAAGCAATTTGAGCAAAATATTTTGGTGCCAAAACATTTTAAGTCTCAAACTACAAAGACAATAAAGCAATAAATGTGTACTTTGAAAGAACTCTTAGATGCTTCATATACCGAGAAAACCCTAGATGCTTCCTATTGAAATAGTTGGAATATTTTATTTTTTCATGGTCAGAGTATAACATAGAATGTTTTTAGCATTTCTAGTTAAAACAAACTTGTTGGTGAACATATAGTTAAAATTTCCATTGCATGCATTCATAACTTTTTTTGTTGATTGTGAAGTGGGAAATTGTCTCTGTGAGATCTTTAATTTTAAATCATGTCTGGAGCGTTGTTTGTTTTTGCTGTGAGTGTTAAACTTAGACAAACATAACTTTTAATACCAGTATACTAGGCTGATAGAGCTTTTGTATGAGTTGTTCATTATTAAATAACATAAAACCTGAATTTACTTTCTTACTTTGTAGGAATAGCATTCATTCTAAGACAATTTCCTTCATAAGGTATTTCAGTCGAACTTGCTTTTTAATAGTAAACCATGAGGCTTTTATACCACCACCTAGGGTGGCAATCAATGTCATATCAGCAGAATGCTGTATTGATTTTTACCAGCTTTCACCAAATTTTATTGATAATTGCAATACTATCATCTGGGCTTGTGGAAGTATGAATGCTTGTTCTCATGACTTACTTTATGTCAAAAATAGGTTCTCTCTACCTATTAATGAATTTCCATTATTGAAAATTTTTCAACAAGTATAGTTGAAAGGTCAGGTAGTTAAAATTCTATATTTTGTATTAATTTAAAGTATAGATACATCAAAACGCATTATTGTGTATGTAATTTGTATATAAAAGTTTCTTTTTCTTTATATTAAAATGTCAAAGTACAAACGTGAATGTGGAAAACTACTTTTAATGTATCCTGTTTATTCAGTGATCACCATTGACAAAGTTTGTAGTTGTTTACTAATATTTTTGCATACTATTTTTTGTTTCAATGTAATTCTATTAGTGTGTTAGTTTCAATTAAGAAATTATTAATTGGTCAGTCATAATGGTTAAATAATGTAGAAATGGTGAATATGAGATATAGGAATATTCTATAATCGTAGTAATATAAATATGATATGTGTCAATGTCAGTCCTTATTTAGAATTCTAAGTATTTATAGCTTTCCATCCAAATTTGGTTTTGATTATTTTATGCTGTTTCAAAGTCTATCATTCTACAAGATACTAATTAATTGACCAATTTTTTTAGTACATTAATTTGCTCTTTTGACAAGATCTTACCAAAATCCACCAAAAGAGCAAATATTAACAAATTTGCATTCATGTTGAATAAGTTCTGGACGTTTATCAAAAACTTAAATGTACTATGTCAATTTTGTTCTTATTCTTTCACAGTAAAAAGTTTCCCTCCCAAAAGTTATGAATGTAAGTGTGTTGTAATACTTTTATGCGTAACACAGTAAAACATTTGAATTTAAAACCAATTTATCAATACATTATAAATTTAAAATAGCTTTTTTATTTTCTAATTCTCTCTTTTTTTTATAGTATTTAACGAAAACTGGCGGTGTTGGTGTAGATTTACCAGTTCTGCCAAATGCCTTTAATGCTGCTGCTGTAAGAAAATGCTGGATAAATTTTAGTGAACTATTGAAATTTTATTTGTTCTTTATTTTTACTGTTATGTTAAAAATGTTTCTTTACATTAAAGCAACTCGTCTAATTTCCATTTATCGTTACTGTATTTATATCATTACAAAAAAAATATTTGGCCAGATTTATTTTTAAAAAATGAGTTCCAGTCATCAGTCTCTCTACTAAGAAGATTATCTCTTCTCTTTGAAAGTAACTGCCCTTTTTTCCTAGTATCATAGAAGAACTATTCAAAATAAAAATTCTTTGATAGTCAATCAACCTCTCCTTCACTTTCACCATTTTCATCTTTTGAATATGTTTTTTAAACAATCAATTTCATTTGCTTTTACTTTGGCTATATTTAAAAAAATTAATAAATCATGACAAATTAATACAATTTGCTTTTGCTATTTTTATTTTTTTTTACTATTTAGTACCCATTTTCTGCTTTTAAAATTTTACTAGGCAGTCAAGGTTATTAAATGATTGGGGTTTGCGTTTTTTTTTCTCCTTTTTTTTTTCCCCCCTAATTTTATTTTACAGAAAATATTGACTTGTGTTCTCTTGAAACGGATAAATTATTAAATTCCTTAAACAATTGAGGTCTTTCTAATAGATGTACTTTATTTTTCTATATCTTTGAATCAACGAAATTGAATTTTTTTTTTTTAATCCTAAAAACTACAGGAATAAATATGGAACACTCAATTGCTGAAACTGTTATGGTTTATTAGTTTCCAATATTAATTTATATAAAAAGACAGACAGAAAGCTTAATTCACATGTTTCTCGTAGACTATTATATACATTATGCTAAAAAAATATACATTTTTTCTGTGGCATCTTCAGGAAACAAAAATGCAGTCAACTTGCGATAACTCGAAGTCTCACAAGTCGAATATTCGTTTATATCGAAGTTTTCATTAGGTCCCAAGGAAGTTTAATGTTTTTCAACACTATATCTCGAAGTGTACATCTTTTAAGTCGGAAGTTTTTGTGAAAATTTTATTATCATAACATACAAAAACTCCCACAATATACCAATAAAAAAAGAAAACGATTTTTATTTTTCTCTCTTTACATTGTGTTTTATAATTTAACTTGTTACCAGGAAAAACCCATTTGTAATGACGTGTACAGGAAGTAAACAAACTTTCGCCTTTACATTCCATTCCATATTTAATTTATGAGTCAATGGTGTTGATTAACATGGGCTTTGAATAATGTCAAAACATAAGTTTAGTACGCTTAGTCTAACTCCAAAAGTTAAATTGATCAAGGAAACTGAACAAAATCTGCAATGTAATCTCTTTCAGCCATTTTTGAAAAACAAAGACGATTTTGAGAAGACATGCACCGAAACTCGATCCTTTGTGTAAATGGGTGTAGGTATGTGCTTTTCTTGGTGTCGAAGCTGGTCTATTAAAATGGTTTGAGGCATATCGAAACTAGAATTCCAAAATCCCTCTTTGTGGGATGTTAAAAGAAAAGGCAAAAGACTTTGTTCGTTTACTAAAAGTTGAAGGATTTATAGCGAGTGCAGGATGGCTAGAAAAGTCTAAAGCAAGACAGAATATTGTCTTCCGGTCTCCACATGAATAAGTAAAAGATGTTTGATGAAATATGCCTTGAATAGAAAATAACTTTCAAGTGACTTCCGATAACTCGAAGAATTTGGCCAGTCCCTTGAAGTTCTTGTTACTCCGAGTTGATTGTATATATATGTATTGATTATTGACATTGTATAATGATTATTTCAGAGTTGGATTTCAACTTCCATTTAAAATATTCTTTATCTATAGTACTACAAACTTTTCAAACTTTAGTTGACCAAAGTTGTTTGAAAAGAGTTATATTAAAAAGTATGCTATTGTGCTATACTCTTTTTTCAATAAAGTGATCTATTCTTCACTCTTTGATGAAAAGGCACTTTAATTCATAAAATCATTACATTATTTTTTTAGTTTGCTTTTTTAGCTGTTTCCAAAATGTTTTTTTTTTTTTTTTTTAGCATCAATTGTTACATTGTTGTCTAAATGTGTATACTTAATTAGATTTTAAGTGATCTCATTTAATAATTGATTCATTTTAGTGAGTAACACTCATTAAAATGAATTGATTGACACATTATAGCATTACTACTCTAATTATACATATTTTGCAATGTTTAGGATTTGAAAAAAGCGTTCCCATCTCAAGCTACCAATTTTTCCAAACCTATATCTGCTCCTGCATCTACTCGGACAACTTCTTCTGCTCATACCACTACATCTGCGGCTTCACATAAGCTAGTTACACCGAAGGCCAATTCAAGCACACTTAAAGAATCATTGAATAATGTCCAAAAACCTGCTCCTAAACCTGCTGCAGATATTGAATGCATTGATTTAACGGATGAAAGTGAAACTTCTAGTGCAAACAATCAAAATGCAAAAGGTAAATTAGATACAAGTGGGAGAATACCAAAGGATTACCAGAGATTAAAATATGTTTTCGTAATTAGGCATTTTTTCATGTGTTTCGTAATAAAACTGAATTCAAAATTTAAAACGAATTGCTTTTTTTATACAATTATTTTCAATAGAAGCAGTGGTTTGGTTACTTTGTAAAATGACCAGTTAATTGAATAAATTCTATTAAATTAATCATATTAGCTTTTACATTGGGTATTTTATAAAATAGTGAAAGTAATGAATTTTTTTTTTAACTTTTCCATATTAATCACTCTTTTTGTTTGTTTCATAAAATAAACAGTAATTTTATATAATAATAGATTCATCAGATTAGCCATAAAATATGTTTTCCATGAATTAATGGATAAGATTTTGTAAAAATTTAATGAGTAGCAATTTAATTATAATTAGTAGCCCTTTTAATTTTTCTTCTAACTTCAAAGAAAAGTTTCTTGTAGGTAATTTATTGTTTGCCCAATTACACCTCTGATTATAAGTAACACAATCATTAAGTACTTTCTCTACTAATGAAGTAGTAATAAAATATAAGAGTAGTTTTCTTATTATCAAAAAAAAAAAAAAAAAAAAAAAAAAAAGGTTTTTGTACTGTAACTAGATGGAGGAATGTGAAAATATAAAAGAATTTGGATATTTTTGACTAATAAGAATAATTTAAAATTTTATGTTAATTAAAAAATAAAGTGTATTTCAAATAAAGAAAATAGTGATTGTCATTACAAAAATAGTTAATTAACTGAAATTGAGTGCATGGCAATTAAGCTATTTTGTATTTAACATTCTCTAGTATGAATCATATTGTTTGCATTATTCTTCTTCAACAAGGATAAATGTCTTACCTGTAATAAATTGTGTGTTTTGACTTAAATAATTATTTTAATTATTAACTTTATGTTATACCTATTTCATTGTTACTAACTTATTTTCTATATTTAAAAATGAGTTCCTTCATATATTGGGCAGTAGAGATTTGATAATTTTTTTGTAGGAATTTTTAACAAAATTATACATTGTTAAAATGATTTCAATCCAGATAGTTCAACTCGTTTTCCAATTACTTTCTTTGTCAATGAAATTTAATTTAACTGGAATTATCGGGATGAAATGCAATTACTTCTAGTCCAATTTCCCCATATTCGCATACAACTCTATATTAAGGATAAGCCGATGTATAAAGTACTATACTGATATGCCATAATCATAGAAATGTATTAGGCATCTAAGTATCACATAACCGCTTATAAGTCGTAAATCTAGTTAAACTTCTGTCACATTTTACTCTTGAACAAATCACAATACTCAGTTCTTTATAATAAAATGGGATATTTGTTTATTTTCAGCATATCCCCTTTTCCCCCTTGTTTTTATTAAATTGTTTTTGTTTCACAAATTTTTAGCTTTAAATTTCTTTTTATTTATGTGTTACTCAAATCTTGCACGCATTTTTTTGCAGGTCAGATTGCTTATATGCCTTTGGTATGTATATTTTAAAATACTTTTTATTATTTTAATGACTGTTTCTGAATTTTTGATATTAGATTTTTCACGAGTTTTATTCTGTTGTAGGAAACTAAGTTTTATTTTTGTAAAATTACAAACTAAGTAAAGGTAGGCTTAGGGAAGCACCCTGAAGCCTGTCCAGTATTGAATTTTGTAAACACCTCTTAGTTATTTAATATACTCCATAAAAAAAAATCACTTTTATTTTAAACAAGTTGGATTAGAAGTATCTAACTTACTGCTTTTACTTTCGTTTCACTTGCTGCATGTTACAAGCCTGAAAAGAATGTTGTCAGGGTTCCCATGGTCTTTAAAAGTGCTTAATATTTTTTTAACTTATTAACTTATTGCCTTAAAAGTACTTGAAAATACCTAGAGGTCCTTAAGATTCCTTGAAAATGCTTAGAGGTCCTTAAAAGTCCTTAATTTTTGCTGATGTTGTGTTCTCAACTGTAATATTTATAAAACTTCATCTCTGGTTTGCTTCAAAACTTCATCTCATACGTGAGACCTCCACTTATTCGGGCCACACCAGAATTTTCTGGTATATTTATATTACACATGTAGCAACTTGTATGTCGTTTTTTTCGTATTTGCTGGTTTGCGGATTAGATCTCGAACAGAGTTTTAGTTGCACACTGTACTATGTGAGAGTACAAAAGAAGATTGCAACCAGCAAGTGCTATTTGGTTTTTTTTAGCAGGTGCAACTTGGGAATACTTTTCCCAGAAAATACACATTTAATGTGTTGTGATTAAACACATATGAAATACAGTGTATATGAAAAATGGATTGCAACACAGTCAAAGTCTGTTCATAAGGCAACATGCAAATTGTACATGAAAGATTTTAAAATTTGCCCTATGGCCAAAACAGCTGTAATGCCACACATCAAAGACATGATGTCTGGCATTTTTTTTCCGAAGGTCCTTAAGAATTATTATTTAGGTCCTTAAAAGTCATTGATTTTCATTTTGTGATTTTCATGGGAACATTGTTTGCCTTTTATACATGGCATAAATGAGGATTCTCTGAATCTACTTGTAATGAACTTTTGTCACAATCAAATTTGTTAATTAGAGGCAATGATGCAAGCCTATTAAAAGTTAACAACCAAAACTAGTAACATTAATTTCCAAATTATTGTCACACTTGTGTATTTAAGCTGACTTTAGGAATCAAATTGGCTATCCGAACATTTAAGCCCAGAATCGTTAGAAGCATGATTCTAATTTTCCAGAGAGATACAGTAGAGTTTGTATGTTTAAAGCTCTACTAATAAACGTTTCAGATTGAAATTTCAACTTAAATAAAATAAAGTATATCCAGTTTTTACTCTCAAGTTTTTGTGTTTACTTGCTAATTTTGCTCAGACAATCGACTTCATGCAAGATTTCTTGAATTTGAAGCTTTGGCTTTGTGAGGTTTTCGTATTTGAAATTGTCTCTTCACAAGACCTTTGATTTGGTGCATCCTAGATAGCATTTTAATCTTTTCAATACCTTGTTTAAATTTCCTAAACGAAAAGGATGCAAGGTTAAGATAACAAAAATATGAAAATTTGAAAAAGGATTCCTAGCCCACAGTTGACGAGCTTTTTGCAACATTTTCCCGATCAACCTTTCAACAGTGTTTTCACTTTATTCCACTAACCTAGAATCCATCTTTGCCATCGTAAGCCTTTTTATCAAATCTTTTACCAGGGTTCCCACGGTCATTGAAAGCCATTAAAAATGCTTAATATATTTGAACTTGTTTTCAAGGCCTTGAAAATGCTTGAAAATGCTTGAAAATGCTTAAAGGTGCTTAAAAGTCATTGAAAATGCTTAGAGGTCCTTAAAAATCCTTAATTTGTGCAGATGTTGTGTGGCCAACTGCAAAATTTATGAAAATGCAACTCGGACTTGCTATCTCCGTGTGACCGCCACTTATCTGTACCGTATTGGAATTTACCTACATATTTGTATTACACATTCACCAACTTGTAATTTTTTTGGTAGACTATACTTTATTAAAAATTTATATATAGACATGATGCCTAAAAACAAATTTTAGAAAGTCCTTAAAAATATTAATTAGGTCCTTAAAAGTCATGGAAAAGTCCTTGATTTTCATTGTGCGATTTGAGTGGGAACCCTGTTTACAAACCCTTATCATGGGGTTTAACTTGTATCCTTCTCATTGCAAGTATTATGCCAAACAAATGACAAGGTTTTGATAAACTTGTTTGCTATCTGGGATAGCACATGTTTATCACATTTTTAGTTTTTTATTGCGGATGGTGGAACTCTGATTAGGCTTTTGTATAGACTCCTTCATATTGTGTAGTTTAGAAACTAGACTGGTATTTCCTCTTGTATAGTTCTTATTATTATATTTCCATTTTATAGTATGTTTTTTTTTAAATGTGTTGGAAGTAAACAAGTTTTTTTCCCCAGGTGAAACATCCAGCTCCTTTGCCACCAAAGCCTTTCGCTGCATCAGACAAGTCATGGCTCCCTCCTCCACCTAAACCACGTCTCAAGATCTCAGCTGAAGAACGTGGTAGGTTTATGCACAATATCGAGTACTAATTAAAATGTTTCTCTTACCAATATTGCATCTCATAAAAGCAACTTGTTTGATAGTCTGGGAGTGTAAACATTCCATTTGGTTTAGAATGAAATCATCTACGAATGTTGCTGATTTATTTGTTAAACAAGCAAATCTGTGGGGAACAAAGCTGTTGAAGTTTTTATTCAAATCTTGATTTTTCAAAAATTTGAATTAGTAACTATTCATTAATTTTTTTGTTTTGTTCCATGAATTTTATAATTTTATTACTAATTTTTTATTTTTATTTCAATAGTCAGGAAAGTACAGTTGCAACTTCCTGATCATATACCATTATCTGTTATTTTGCAAAAAAAAAAAAAAAAAAAAATTCGGCAACTCTTAGTGTTTTAAATATGATACCATGTAATGTACATTTCTCTCCACAGCCACCCATAAAACATGACATCCCATAAAACATTTAACAAAATTTTAAACTGACCAAATTCTGTGTTGATCTACAATTTTTCTTCTTAAATCAGAAATCATGTCCTCACAATCACTACTCTTAATTAAATGAAACTTTAAAATACTAATTCTTTTTTTTTATATAAAATTATTTAATATGCTTACAGTCTTAGTCAAAAACCCACACCACCTTAAATTTATTTCCTGCAGATAGCTACATTTTTATTTCTTAAAGAAAAGTATACAGTTTCTTTTCCTTTCAAAAATATCTCAAAATACCCCCCCCCCCCCCTTTTTCCCCCCCCTCCTACAAAATTGAAAATATTTTTATGATTCATTCATTTTCTAATTTTTTTTGGTGCCAAACTTTAAACATTGGATGCTATCAGTTACAGTTTGATTATGCAGAAGACATAGAAGTGTAAGGTTTTCCCGCCAAATGTTAGGCTTTTTTAGTGTCACTAGGTATTTATAAATGACAAAATATAACATTAAAAAGTTTGAAAAAGAGATTTATTCATTCTATAAAATTGTCTCTTATTAAATCCTTTTTATTAACTATGCTTTTGTGTGTGCATGTTTGTGCCTGCAGGGCAAATTTGCGTAGGCCTAATAAATCAACTTGCCATCATCCAATTGCTTTGAAATTTCAGATATATTCGTTGTCGTTAAGTTTGCATTATATCAAGTTTTGGTGGCTATCACTAAAAGGCCACTTTTATACATGCTTCAATTTGCACTTGGTATTATAATAAACCTACTTCCCCTTATCCAATGAAACTGAAACTTTGAAACTTTGCTGGTGCTCTCGTTGCCGATGACAATGTTTTCTATCAAGTTTTCAGACAGTTCCACCAAGGCCGCTGTTACACGCGTTTCTGTTACCTTACGTCAAACTTAACAGCTTTTACGCTTGTTCTATTATCCAGATACCAAGCTTAATTCAAACATGTTCAGTTTGGCAATTATTAATGACTGAAACCTTCCCTTATTAAAGTTGATATGGTAAAATCTTTGGAAGGTAAATTTACCTACTTGCTATCATCTAATCGAGGTGAATCTTGACAAATATACTCAATCAAGTTTGGGGCACAAAAAAAAAAAGAAAAAAAGTTAGTTAAGAGGTCGAAATGGATGTTTTGTTCATAGTAATCAAATACTATGTAAACTCTGTCTGAGCTCAATAAGTAGTAATTGCACATAAAAATTGGCAATGAATATAAATGATTTATATTAAAAACTTTGTTTTTATGAGTTATACTATTATAGCATTTTCTTTCTTTGCAGTAGTGTACAGTGACTTTTTTCATAAAGGAAGCAACATAATTATTAATTAAATATTTCATCTTATACAATAGACTCATTATTAGGAGTTAATACTATTGGAAAAATTCACCCAAAAGTCATAAGTAACTGCACAAAAGTGAAATAGATATAATATAAAGGTAAAAATTATTTTAAACAAAAAAGCTGAACCATGAAAATAATCAAACATTGAATGAAGAAGAGTTTTTTAAAAATAAAAAAAACAAACATTTATTACGAAAAACATGATACAATAAATTAAAATTAACGAAAATCTATTTAAATTTAGTATAAATTTTATTCGCCTATCTTTTTTCAAAAACAAATGCATTATACGTTTTCATAAAAAATATTTTTGCTTCTCATGGTACACAAGAATTGTTTTCCTATGAATAGAAGGAACAGATATGATTTTTTTTTCATACTCCTTTAAACGAAAATGATGAATGCACTTTTTGTCTTGATACATAGAGTATTTAATTTTGGCTTTGGTCTATCATCTTTTATAATGTTAAGTTTGTCTTGAAAACTTCTCTTACTAAATGATCTGATCTTTAACTCATGTAAAATAAAACATGTCTCAATATTGTTGTATGCTATGTTCATAGATGGCAGCATGACGACACTGAACTTGATTGAAAGCAATTCACATGTTGCTTGCCTTGCAAGTTCTAAACAATAAAAAAACAATTAACAAAAAAAGCCAAACAAATTATGTCTATGGATGCAGTTAATGTTTAAAAGAACCCTACTCATGATTTAAATAGGAAAAACAAGATGGCACTGCATAAGAAAACTTGAAACGAAAAAAAATTTACGATTGCTATAGGTCGAATCAATGTGGTACCACAAGCAATTTCTGAAATGCTTGACTAGGCCGATCCAAAAGCTTCGTAGCCACCTGGCAGAAGAATTTTTATGCAGATTAATGGCAATAATTATGTCTTACAAATAAGGTAACGTGGACATTGTTATTTTTAACAGAAAATTATTGGTTTCGAAACAAGTCTAATTATGTTCGCTTTAATAATTTATACAAAATGTTTCGAACATTCATTTTCCATAACCTTTCTGGCGCATCTTTTCCAATATTGGCTCTTGTGCCCTTAAAATCCACACAATCAACCAATCCATAACTTTTCATTTATTTAAGGCAAGCAATGCTTATGTTGCTTTTGTGGACGGCACACCACTGTTTCTTTGGGTATAATCATAAGGTCCCCTTGGCTCTGTGCATTGGGCTCTGTGCTATTGCACCAGTATCATATCTCTAAAGCATCCCTGATTTACAATCCAATACTTTTTAACTTTGTGACCCTTTTTAATTTCTTTTCTGTTAGGTTTCGATCTGCCATTGATAAGAGATGAGCTTGAACTAGGTGTTGCACCCCCCAAGCTTTAGATAAAAACTATTTCTCTTGGATTCAATATGCAGAAACAACAACCTGATAATCCTCTTTTTCAGAAACTCTCGGATATTGAAGATGTATCCCTATTACAAACAGTTCCAGAAGTAGTATTTTCAAAATGAAATCTTAAAATGCACATAAAGTGCTAGAGTAATATGAGGATGAGAAATGTCTCTGAAACTTCAATGATTTGTTAATTTTATGTGAAATTTTTTTGCTTCTAATGTTGATAGTATCGGCAGGGTTTTGTGTCTAATGTGTAATAGTTCAAAAGACTGAAGCATATTTCGAGAATTGAACGAAACATTTTGTAAAGGATTGCACAGCAAAAACAAAGAATAAATATTTTGTTTGCTATTTAATGGTTATATCTCTTTCAATAACAGATATGGTAATCTCCCCAATAATTCAAGACAATGTGGCAACTCGGTTTCTTGTGAAAAAATTTGTCGCCACAACCTAAGCTTAAAAAATGGGATTTATAAAATCACAGAGATTGTGTATTGTGAAATTTTGTAGCCTGTAATTATTGAAGAAGACTGAGTAAAAGTGTGGTAAAATTTAAAATAGAACCTTCTGTATAATGTTGTTTTTATTTAAACTTTGCATAACAAAGGCATTTTATTTGCATATTTCAAGACTGGATATTGTAGCAAGTAAAAAAAAATGATTTTTTACTTTCAGGGAAGTTCCTTAGAATTTAGTTAATCCTACAGTTTAATCCTGGTATGGGAATCATTTTGTAGTAAATATATATTTTTGCCTATTTTTGCAGGTATTGTGCTTCAGTGGGATATGATACCAAATAATTCTAGCGTTGCCAGCTATGCCAAGTTGAGTTCTTTTGATATATTTGGATACCATGAACAAAACAACGTTCCTATAAACACCTTACTTTGGAAGAAGATAGGAACTGTAAATGCAATGACCTTGCCAATGGCATGCACTCTAACGCAGTTCATTGAAGGGAACACCTATCACTTTTCCATTAGGGCTGTGGATGTTCATAATAGATGCGGAGGTTACAGCGATCCCATCAGCATAGTGTACAAACAGTCTAAGGTAACTTGAATTGATGATTTAGTATCTTTATGTGGGTCTAATTTAATTTAGTCATAAACTTATTTTGAGTTATGAACTCATGGAAGAATGATAAAGGATTTTAATGTTAAACGAATGTTATTTGTTGAAATTTTCCAGAAATCAAAAAGTAATAATATGGCTGAACGTTACTGTCTTTATTTTCTCCAAATAAATAATACTGCCTTATTGAGAGCCAAGTGGTTACCACAAAACTGAAATTAGCAAGTTTATTACATAAAATTTGTCTTTCATCTTTTTATTATGTTTAAATAGTTAACTTTTTTCAGTTATTGGTTAGGGATTATAGCTCTTGAAATTATCCTCGCATGCATTTTTTATTGAATCAAAACAAGTAAATTGTTATTATATAAATGGGCAAGATTGCATTGGAATTCTCCAATATGGAATATGGCAAGATATGGATTATGACATAGAATAGAAGATGGCATAGAATACTAGAACACTATATCCACTACTTTAAACTATTAAAATTAAGTCCCCCTTCTAATAATATATATATGTGTGAGTGCGTATTCATATATATCTTGTGAAACTTTTATTACTAAAATGCAAGTTATATTTTTTAAATAAGTTACATTTCATTTAATGATTGTTAACAAATTCTTATTTTAGTCGAGTTATTTATTTTTTTCGGTATAAAATTACTAATTTGTCCATTAACAATATTAACTTGCTATATGTTTACTTGTTATCAGTCAAAGCTCAAACAAAAAGTTACATCTATAATATGTGGTAAACAAGCAAAAATATTAGAATTACATTAAACTACATTTTCAGTATATTTATTGGGCCGATCAAATGGTTTAGTGGTTAGCGTGCTAGCTTCTAGACCACGAGGTTGCGGGTTCGAGTCCCGTGTTAGGCATGGGTGTTTGTAAATGTATGTTGGCTGGTCTAATGACGAATGTTTCGGCGCATTATAACCCTCGTGTTGCGGACAGCGTCAGATAATCTGAATACAACCAACCAACCAACCAGTATATTTATTGGAAAATAAACTTTTATGTATTTTCTAATTTGCTTAATCCATAAAATTCAATATTGTCTTAAAAATTTAATGAAAATAAAAATGTAACTTTATGTAGTAAATTTTTTTATGCTTTTAAAATATTTTATTTATAATTTTTTTTAAATTTTTATTTTACAGTCTTGATTGTTGAAACATCCAAATTCAATACTTGTAAATGTTTTTGCTACACATCTTTATTCAGCAATAAGTGTTTTTCATAGCATTACAGCTATAGAATTGTAAGTATTTAATAAATGTTATGTTGAACTTTCAAAATGTATTTGTCCTTGCCTTCTATGAATAGTCTTTTTAAATTTTTTTTTTTAAATTTATTTATTTATTGGAGAAGCAAGTTCTCTTGCTTAAGAAGTAAGTTCAGCATTTCCATTTCAACTATTATTTTGAAGGTGCATACAATTCAGTAATCCTTTTAATAGATAACAAAGAGCTTACTTCAAAAGTAATAAAATTCGCTATGCATATAAATTGCAACATACACAGCATATTTTATTAATGTCATTTTAATCAATGTTTCTAAAATATTGCATTTAGAATATATATTTTTGACTGTTGAAATTTTTTTAACAATTAGAACTATAACTCATGAGAAGAAATTAATCAGGTGTAGGAAAAAGTACAACTTTTGATTGCCTATCAATTATTTTATTGTTAAATTATGTCCACAGTACAGTGAAAAATGTCTGCTCCAATTTTGGCAAAACACTAATTCAAAATTTCATTAAAATTATCTGATTCTGCATTATCTTAACTTTTTTTATAGGCATGGTTTGATTTTTATGATATAAATTTTCATCTTTTAAATTCAAGGACAATATAACAGAATACTTTAAAATTAGAAAAACAAGTATCGAGGAATTTCGCACTTAGTAAAAATATTAACTATTTAAAATACATTGTTAGATAAATAATTAAAATAAAACATTAGCAATTAGCTTATCACATATCCAGGGGTCACAGACGTCCTATATGTCCTATAAATCCTATATTTTTTAAAAAATCGGCAAAAACATCCTATATTTTACAATTGTTCTATATTTCTATATTGATTTGATCTATATTTTCTTCGGATTCGTAATAACGGCGCCTTTCATTGCCATTTTTTTATATTTCGGATTCTTTGGCGCGATCGAAAGCGATGTTTGTAACTGCGGCGTTTTATCTCTTGTGACGTCACGTGCTGCAACAACCTACAACTCAACTCTACTGAACCGGTAGAAGCGGGAGTTGTAAAATGTAAACATTTGAACTTTTCCATTGCATGCGGTCTGGAATTTCAGATTGGTTTTCTCTTCCAACGTAGTAAATTAATTGGTCATAATACAGAGAGAGATGCAGCAACAAAACTGCCTTGAGAAAAACGGATAAAAACAACTTGTGATTAACTTGCAGGACTACTAAAGAACATTTTGAGCACTCAGTCAATAATTGATAAAGGAAACAAAAGGGTTAAGATTTATTGTAAGATGTCGAATGGCGATTTTTTTATTCCAATACCGATACGGATTCTGCACCTCGAATTGTTTACATCAAACCGCTCCTAATTATGGCAAACATAGGCAGTTCTCTTGCTCTTAAAAAAAATGGCAGGTCTGCCATTTTTTGACGAAAATCACCTTGGCGCAGAATCCGTACTCGGAATATTAGCCCCGATTTTTTCATAAAAAAGTCTCCAAAATTGAATATGACGTCAATACGCCGCACCGTGTTGTCAAATCCAAACAGTCCCTAGGGTTTCCGGAAAACCAAGTCCCCGGTTCGCCACATTTGGCGCTAAATCTCCCACTTTTCGCCGCCAATACAAACAACGCTGAATAGTAAATCTGAACCTACAAAAGACTGCAATAATTATAAAGAAATTGGGATATAAAGAAATTTGAGTAGTTCAAGTAGTTATTGATGCTGGAACCAAAAGACTCAATACTGCAAATAATGTAATTAATAAAATTTGATTTAGGGATGGAATATTGAGGCAATAACGGATGACAAATTCAGGATCAGGCGACTTCTTTTTTTAAAGGTGTGTTTTCTATTCTCTTAAATACAATATAACGAGTTAATTTTTAAGTTCAGTAGCAACTGTGTGCAGTTATTTGATGTTTTAACTTGTCCTATATTTTTAAAAAAAAAATCCTATATATTCTTATTTTGTCACTTTGACCCCTGCATATCTTAAATAATAATTGTAAAGACAAATGCTTTCTTATGATTTGAAAATGATTTTTATCATTAAATTTTTTTTTTTATTTGAAACTCCATATTAGGTACTTACGTATTAACGCAACCAGGCCAAAATTCGCATAAATCGCCAAATTTGGCGACACTACTTACGGCAACCCTACGTGTTATACGTGGTTTTCGTAAAGAAATTATTTTGCTTACTGGTTAAATTGAATGCCGTCAAATCGCGCCAACCTGGTTGCGATAATACGTAAGTACCCATCTTATGCGTACCATACTCCATATTATTATACACATATTAAACATTAATCTATAATACTAAATGTTAATAAATTTTAATCATAACTGAATTCATCTTAAAAGTGAAAAATAGCTGGATGCTATTTTTCAAATAAGAGCAACTCCAGTTTTTGAAGGCACTTTTATGGCTAACTGCAAAAATTTGTAATGTGTATTCTGCTATAATTTCAATATTGTATTATTATTTTTTCTTTTTTACATATTTTTAATTATTTACTGATATTTGAGAGAAATTAATTATGATTAAAATGGCACAAATCAAAAAGCAGTGTAGAAAACAAACTCAAAAGTAAAGGGATTGTAAAATGCTACAGTCTTACTTCTACTAGAATGGGAGGGTGAAAATTATTTAAAAAGTAATCTACACAGCAAAATTAAAAATAAAAAAAAAATAAAAAAAGTAATAATAATCATTCATATAAAAAAATTGGCAATTTACATTGCAATAAAATTAAAGTAATGTTTTTCTAAATTTTTCACAACCTACTCTTATTGCAAAATTTTCTAAAACTTAGATAAATTAACGGTTTACCACTATTTTTTGATTTTGCTAATTGTCAAACAGGGAAATGTGATTGCTTTGCCGAAAAAAGAGTGAGAAAGAATCACGACATCATGCTGGATATTCTGACTAAAGAACTTAGTTTGTGCTCTAGAATGTATGCGTTTTTTTTTTTTTTTTTTTAAATTTTTTATTCAGGATCTTGAGGTTTGAAGTGTCCATTGATTTATTTAGAGATTTTTATTCGGGGGAGTCTAGGTTGTTGGATAAAGTGTGAAAAATGCAAAATTTATGAGTGTTGGCACCTTCTACTTTTCCAACTTTCCATTAATTTTATCCCTGTCAATAAAAAAAAAAAAAAAATTAAATATGTTTTTCAAATGGCATTGTAGAAAAAGTAGAGAATCGTTTCCTATCACTAAAATTGTTTGATGATTTCTTTGTAAAATAAATATTTTAGAAGCAATCTGAATTGGCTTAAAGAGTTTTAAGAAAAAACGACACACAATCGGCACAAGCAAAGCAAGAAGTTGAGGTGTAGAAAGTTTTTATTTTGGACTTGAAATTGCACCGACGTTTTACTTTATTTGTGGAAGATCAGCTAAAAATTGATAGCGATAAATTTATAAATCAGATTATTGAACGATGAGGGCAAATTCGAGTAATCATGCGTTGAGTTTGGTCTGAAAATACTTGGTATATTTCTATTGTATATTTTGAAATTTTTTTTTATTGTACTTTGGAGTAGATTTAATAAATTTTCATTTATTCTATGAACCTATCAAATTTACTGATTATGGACCGTATGCAAGCAATTATTTTAAGCAGCTCCCCATTTCAGTTCTATCCAGCTAATCATAGTGAATTCACAGTCATACGCTTTCATAATTGGCAGGACACATTTGTGCATAAAATTCATTTGCATTTTTAGTGGTGAGAGAGCAGTGGCGGATCCAGGATTTTTTCCTGGGGGGGGGGGGGGGCGCAACAATTTGTCGTGCCCTAGTCAGGACGAAATTAAATATTTAAAAAAAGTAAAAAAAAAAAAAAAATCTAAGCAGTGTTCAAAAAATATACTTCAAAATCATCCATATCCATTGATTGACTCCCTCTCCTCATTCGTCACATCTCCGACTTGATAGCTTACCGTAGGGTGGTTAACACTGTCCTTTTGTTTTTTCATTTACTATTTTATTTAGTAAAAAAAATTGTATTGAAAATGTACCGTACATATTAAACATTTTATCAAGCTACTTTTCCGGAGGTATCGATTATACTGAAGCAATTCCAATGAAAGCAAGAACTTGCTACTTTTATTTGTGACTAACTGACTAAGTATAAACCTTACATTATACTTACATCAAACTGGGAAATCAGTAATTGTACATCAAAATTTAACATATTCATAAAATATTAATGCAGTGAGCTTAATAAGTAAAAATACGTAGTTTTACTGGATAATCCATAGCTACTCGAGTAATCTAAAGTATGTAGGGAAAAATTATTTTCCAAAGAGAATGTTTCACTGATAATTATAAGTAATATTTTTAATAAGGCAATAGAAACAAATACAATTTAATTATTGATAAGTTATTACAAAATAAATTCCAGTTTCGTAGTCTCTATTGCCAATAGTTATACTTACACATAAAAAAGTATAATGATAAAATTAAATGAAAAAGTCCAGTGATAAAATTTGACATTATATAATATCGTAAAACAAAATCCCCCCTCCCCCCCCCCCAAATACGAAATAATCACTAAAAAAATTAGATCTTCCTGCTTCTCCTGGGCACCCACCGAGTACTACTACTTTACACAGATAATACTTTTTACAAAACTGTAAGTCTATTTCTTGTACAAAATTGGCATACTTTTCCACTGTGGTCTTGCAAAGGAGAATTTTTAATCTGAATTCAAACATGGCGCTTATTTACAAGCCGAAACACAAGAACGAGTTAGAACTGGACGAGTTCTTATGCAGTTTATAAACCTTCCTCTTCCTTTCTATCAAAAGTTTAGCCAATTATCATGTCCAGCTGAATGAAGGTGGCAGTTTCCGAGGAGGGAGGGTAACCCAAATAGTCAACCTCTCATTATCCCCCCCCCCCTCCCCGGTTGGCGTTGAACATTACGCATGTGAGAGTCAAAATCTCTTCCTCCCAGCCAACAAAAAAAGGTATCTTTGGTCCTGAAGGATGGGAAGAATATTTATTGATAATTCGATCCCAGGATACTTTTAACAGAAAGGGATGTGTTTTGAAGTATCGTGAAGATGTCTTCAAGATCAAGGGGGTGGAGGTTTGAATGTTTGTAGTCTTTCAAAGGCCGCGTTTGAATGAGAAAGGAGAAGGCTATAAAAAGAACCTTGATCCAAAAATAAGCATTCCCCCCCCCCCCGGAAATTAGGTGAAGGTCGAGATATGTTTGTTGTGTGAACTTATTTAAAAATATATATATATATATATAGACTCAAGCTGAGGAAAGGGCGCGCGCGCCCCGCGCCCCCTGGCTGGATCCGCCATTGCGAGAGAGTGGTCTTAAAGAAACTTTGCGATATGTGGACCTTTAGCTTCCGTTCCTTTCAACATAAAATGTGCTTCCCTTGACAATTTTCACAGTAGAATTTAATGTTTAAAAATCTTAGAAAATTATGTCTAAAGATGTATTTAATGTTTTAAAGCATCTTACTCATTATTTGAATGGAAAAAAATGGTATTTCTCTGCATAAGAAATTTTTTTAAGATATAATATTCACGTACTCCACTGTAATATGGTCAATAGAAAACCAGAAGCATATTCCGAAATGCTCAATTGATGCCCCCCCCCCCCTCTCTCTCCTTGATTGATCTATATATCTTCCCCTGTGCTTGACTAGCCCGGTTCCAGTCTTCGCAGCCACCTGGCGAAATAATTCTTATGAAGACTAATAGTAACAGTTATATCTTGCAACTAATGGATACGGGCAATATTACTTTTTATTGAAAATTGTCGGCTTAGCAAAAAACAAACAAAAAAAAACAAAACAAAAAAAACACACCAAACAATCGAAATACATTCGCTTTCTTTTATTATTTATGCAGAGCGTCTCGAATGCTCATTTTTCATAATATTTCAATAATTTAAGGCAAGCAATGCTTACATAGTTTCTATGGACCGCTGATCTGATTTGATTTTGAGAGGCGGCACCGTAAGAGAAAGCACAAGCAAAAAAATCAAAATATAATCTGAACCATTCAGTATTTACGCAACGTTTTTCTATATTAGCATATGTTTTTCTGATGTTGATATATACGACTTATGATTTAGAAAAGTTTATTTTATTGTGTAATTCTGGAATGCTTATAATGACGAATAAATAAAAAAAAGGAGCAAGAAAGGGTGTAAAGAACAAAATACTTGAGAAAAAACTGAGTTTGGTTTTGTGTTCAATTCATGTCATTCTTTTAATCTAGTTATGATCGATGCAGTTCTACAGAAATGACAACTTTTTTTTTCTATTGTACATTACAATAACTCGGCACATTTTTGTCTGTTTCGACAAAGCGCTGAGAAGTGCTAAAAAATATGTTTCACAGTTTACTGGAAAACCGTTGAGGTGACTAAGGTGGTCAATTAGAATAGATGCGTGAAAACCTTGACGATTTCTACCTTGTGAAATCTATCATTATTTGAAATAATAGAAAACGTCCAAATGCAGAAAATATTAAAAAAAATATTAGTTTATACGTGTTGTATCGCTGGTATATTTTATTTTAAATAAATTGAATCTCAAAGCTATTGCAATCTGTAACTAGAAGTTATCAGATTTTGTGGTGATCGGAAACCATACAAAAAGTGGTTCTCTGTTATAGACAACTAGCTGCGTGGCCCCGCGCAGGTAGGGGACCCTTTGAAGTACATCTATCAGTTACGTGTTACATATACTCGGAATTTCTCCGAAATAATTCTTGTTGGTGATAGCTTCCAATCTACTATAACAGATGCATGGTTTCGTTCATTGTAATAGTGCGTTCGGTCATTCTCCAGTATATAACTTTCGAAACATACATATTTTTTTCTTGAGGTGGTCATTACCTGAACGTACTATCCATGACGAGCAAATCAACCTTCGTCAGACATTCCTCATTGAATTACCGCTACAATTTTTGCTATCGTACCCATCACTTCCAAAAGTTACCATTTTCATTCCGCAGTGGAACGTAACTACGTGCCTCATTAAAAAATCCGAAGCCGGAATAAAAGGACGGAAAGGACTTTCGCTCTTAAATTTACCCCCTCTATACTGATGAAGCAAAACTTATGCTCAAATTTCAACTTCGTTATGCCTTCTCACCGCGCCCCTCCTCGATTGTTTTACAATCCCTTTGCGAGTTATCGTTCTTTATTATTTTTGCGGGTACGGTTCAGGATAGGAGAGGAGGCGGGAGAGAAATCTGAAATCGTTTGAAAGACGAGGCGGAATTAACGGATTTTTCCTCCGTTAATGAGACACTGGAAAGAAATTGGAACTAAGGAAGTCGTAAAAGTAAAGCCGTAAAGATTTGGTAGCGGATCGGGGGAAGATTTGAAAATGAAAATGTTCATTCACTTTTTAGAATGTCGTTATATGGAATTAATTTTTCTTAAGGTATTTATTTGTACTTCAGGATTTTCTTAACGGATTTTTTTACCTTTAAAATCAAAATTTTTATTCACTTTTTATGTAGAAATTACAATACGCGTAAGTAGTAAGGGAACTTTTCCTTCCACCCCTCTTAGACCAGGTAATGCCGCAGCACACCCATTCGCAGTGGGATTTAGGGAAGAGATACATTGTACCCTTTACCGATCCCAGAAGCAGATTATTCAACTATAAAATGCGGTCAGAACGGCTACACATGAAACCTCTTATAGGGCCGATTTAAAACGTAAAGAGCCGTTGGTATACACAACAGAGATCCATCAATGTTAACCACTATCCTCAGATTTTGTATTAAGTCTATAAGAAGGATACATTTGTCCTAAAACCCAATCGTCAAATCGGCACAAGAGCATTGTTACCATCAAGAGGTCAAACCGTCAATGTCGGGGGACACCCTTCTTATCGAAATGAAGTTGCCACGCCACAGAATCTTCCATCTGCCCATCCGATGACCTATGTCCAGAAATCTTTTTCTGGGCCATTGAACCTCTTTTCCATTGTTGATGTGGTGCACTGGACCGTGGCCGTGCGAGGGGTTAAATGCGGGCGCGTGATAGAGCGCCCGACATTCAGATAGATCGCGTCGCGCGTGTTCTCGCTAAAAGACTAATGATTTTGAAAGACAAAGGGAGAATCCTCGTTTAAGTGCTTATTTTATTGGAGTTGGTTGGGTGTAATGGGAGCTTTTAACATCAACGAGGGGCTTCTGCTGAATGCTTTTGATTGGTAATTGGGCTATTTTTGTTTAGTCCGTGTGTTTGAGTTGTGTTCGTAGTCAGTGAGCATTCGTGTCGCTTTATTTTTGCTTGTTTGCCTAGACCAGTCTATTTGGGCTCATGCATCAAGCGTTTGGTTAATCCGAAACTTGCGTCTGTTGTTAAGGAAAATTAAGGTACATATGATGCATTGTTCAATAATAAGCAGTTGGGAGAAAAGTTTATGTTGGTTATTCGAAATGTTTAATTTTTTTTGTTTGTGTGTTTTCTTCTTTTTTGTTCCATCTGAATGGGTTTGTGTCTGTGCTAGATCAGATCCACTAGATATTTGGCTTCAAATTTATTGAAAGTCACCTTTCGAATTTATAAAAGTTAAAGCTATAGGGTAGGGTCTCCTTTGGGCGAAGTAAGAAAAAATCTCCCCTTCTCACACGATCTTCGTTTGTCTCCAACATTCATTTCTTAATATTGCATGGTTTGTATTATCCATCCTGTATCCAAATCAATAAGTCTGACTTCAGACATTAATTGCAAATACTTTATTCAAGTATGGAGACATGTATATAGATTTTTTTTTTCATCACACCAACATAAAATAGTCGATTTGAGGTCCTCCCCTGGTTAGTATCATTTGTTCGGAAGGAAATCCTATCCTCTTCATCATTGCCTTCACATTATAGGATAGGGACCTACTTCATTATCGATGGGACAAACTGGTTACCACTTTGATAGCTTTAATAATGAAAGAATTCAGTTGAAGACTTTGCGGTGTATTTGATTTGTTTATATTGAAAGTTGTAGTGCATTTGACGATTTGCTAATTTATTTAACAAGACGTCAGAGTTGGACGATATATAATGAGATGTTATCCTCAGTCGAAAATCTGATCTGTTCTGCTACCATAATTTTGAAAGCCGCTTGTCACGTTACTTGAATCGTCTTTCTTTCCTTACTACAAACATAGTACACTTATTTGTGAAAATGCGGGTATTAGTGAGTTTGCTTTCATACTTATGTAAGTGCTTGTCCTTTTTTGTTCACTCAAAAATTTTAAGGTATCAAGATGTTATTTCTGTATCACTCTGGAATTTGATATTGCTTCTTACGTAAACATTTAAATTCATTCGCTGCGACCACCAAGTTGAAGTATATCGTTGAAGGAACACATTTTTATATAGCCTCCATATCGCCTAACAAAGTTTAGATGGCATGTTAAACAATGCATACTTCCACAATGACTGAAACTGTATAGCAATCATATTTACCAGCCATCATCTAGCCACAAAATCGCAAAAAAAGAGTCATATTTACATTATTCCTTTGTGCCCAGCCCATTCCTTAAAAAATATTCGAACAGTGTTAAAAAAAAGAACAGAATGGCACCCCCTCCCCCGCAACTGTTAAGGGATGAAAGACTGCGGTATCTCCCAAAAGAAGGATATCTTTAACCCCCCCTCCCCTCTCTACGACACGTGACAATTCAATTGCATTCTCCCCTTATGACAAAGGGATGCACCGGCGGCCAATTGGAGGGCGCTGCTGCCTGACACGTGACCCTCTCTCCAGCCCCACCTTTGACGGGGCGGAAGAAGCATGGGGCGCAACGCATTCAATGGCATCCGGGTATGTGACACAGGAGAGAAAGGGAAAAGCTGAGATGACCTAAGATAGGAGTTATGCCTCCCCCCCCCCCCTACTTTTTAAAGTATGGTTTTACTACTTACTAATTGTAGGTCTATTAGGTTGTTTGTGAAACGAAAGTTTTTAGAAAAAGTTACTTGTCAAAACGAAATCTAATTTTTTAACTTATATTTACTAGCCCATTAAAATGCTCTCAATGTAATGCTGAAGTTAGACACATTATCACTTATAATAGATAATATCTTCGTGTCGTAATTAGTGCATACGACTACATTTTCTTAATCAATATACTGGAAACTTTTTTGGACTTTATTAAAGAAGTCAGATAACGCATTAATCATGAGATTTTTCAGATCTTCCTGTTGATTCAGACATATTTATTGACTATATGTTGAAAAGGCTGATGGTTTAGACTGTAGTTCATCCAAAATATAATGCGAGTCAATGGGCGCCCCCAGGAATATTTGCAAGGGGGTGCAAGATTAGATTGTTATCAAAATCATTAATTTTTTTAGAAATGTTAATTAATAATTAGACATTATAAATTATACTCTTTGAGAATAGTTAAAATTCATGGTATATAATTTTAAAAGCGCAACCCTGTTAAAGATGAAAAAATATAAAATAGTAAAAATATTAAAATATATATTTTTAACGATTTTTTTTTATCATCCAACTAGATCCCACGGCATTCAAGAGACAGTGTTTAGAATAGAGGAACTCGAAGATGCAAAAATACAGAAGAGTAAAATGTTTTATTTCTTCCAAGTTTCGGTTATAATGGAAACCCCCCCCCCCCCAAAAAAAAAAAAAAACAACATGCAGGCAGTATTGGAATATGTTCAATTGAATTCTAAAAGTAGATTTCAAGATAGTATATCTGATGACTTAAAAAGGAAAAACATTTTCCTAGAATTTTGAGAACTACACAGGAAATGATTGTATAAAAGGAATAAATACTTCTACTCATTAGACTAATAATCATTGACAACAAGTGCCTAAAAATCGTCCCGTAAGTAGCTGTAAAAAACGACGTAGGAAAGAAACAAAAGACTAAATTAATAGGAAAAAAAAAATGCTCGTTGTAACATTAAAGTATAAACGGCATGTGTGCTTTTTTTTTTATCTTGGAATTTACATTTTTCCCCTCATTTTTAAAAAATTTCAAGAGCCAGGAGGGTACAAGTGCACCTCCTTGCACCCTCCTGGGGGCGCCCATGTGTGAGTCCTTGTCGCTTTAATGTCCTACATCCAATGCTGATCTTAATTGCGTCATCTTAGCAGATTTATGCTCTCCTCCCCTACACACTTCTATGTTGTAATACTCTGAATAATCTTACCTTTTCATCATAGAATTATATTTCAATCACAATAATTTTATTGCCAATAGTTTCCTATTAGTTCATGGCCATTTAATTGTCAATGAAAGATCTTGGATCCTTTTACCATTAGCGAAAATACACCTAGTTAACTATTAAGCTGAAATACAGTTGACTACTGTTTAGGAAATACCCTGATATATATAACTTGTTGGGATTAGGATTCATGATGTGAGGATAAGATATGAAAGCAGAATGAAAATCCGAATAAATCAGTGGAATTTGAAAAGCAGCACTTGTCTTCTGAAGAAAAGCGTGTCCATTAATTTTTTTTTTGTTAACTAAGGTATTGCAATAAATGTGTTTTTATAACAACGTGCAAAAAATATAACTTTATGTAATAATTTTTTTATCAGAAATCTTGGTGAAAATAGCACTTTACCGCGAGGAGTGGGGGAAAGTAACTTTCTCGCACTAGTGTGAAAAAGTACTTTCTTGCACTCCTTGTGCATAAATATTATATAGTTTTGGTATAGAAATGACATTTTTAGAAGAGATTCAGCCCCGCTAGCCAGGTGGTCAGAGTATCGAGCTCATGTTTGGAGGATTATGGGTTCGATCCTCGGCGGCCGTCAAAGATCGGTGTGTCTATTGTAGCCTCTATGTCCTCTCGCTGGTGTGGTGGGGTCAGAGAGAGGGGTTTATTCTAAAAGATTTCGATCTCCTATTTTTCTAGATTCTCAAAATTACGAGTCGTGTGTGGCTGTCTAAAAGCCAACGTTAAGCACTTATAAGTGGCAAAAATAGACTGTCGGAATTTCCAAAGAAGAGATTCATTGACTGGAGTTGTCAACTTTAGTTTATATACGTATTAAAGATATTTTTTGCACTTGATTATGAGAAATATTGTGCGCAACACTTTGGAAATCACTTTTTTAAACTCGTCAAATAAGCATTTTCCCTCGTTTGAAAAAGTATTACTTTCCCAACTAGTTGCATAAATAACAATTTTTCAACATTTAAATTTTACCGCAAATTTGTATTCATGGTCTTTTGGATCTTAACAACATTTCATTTTTAGATGTATCTATTTTTTTTTAGGAACTAGCTGCTGCTGAAGCACTTGTGTTTTTTTATAAAACATTTTCTTAGGAATTAAATAAATAACTAACACCAAAGCTATTAAGACATAGCTCGTCTGTAGGATTTTTGTAGCGGTATCTTACACATCAAATTGTAGCAATTTCAGCATCTTTCTCTTTCAAAATACCTATTGAGAGTCGTAGCTACGTCGTCTCTGGTATGTTATCTCCATTTTTTCCGTCAATGCTTTATTCAAGCCAGAGAATTCCGTGGCAAGCTTCGACCAAAAAGTATTTCACAGTGACAAGTCTGGAATTAAATACAGCTTCTGATTGAGGAGGACATTTCTGGTTGCTGATAACAAGGCTTCAGAAGCACTCCGACAGGACCTACCGCTGCTAAACACGAACTGACAAATAAATCACCGCAACAGTGCTTCGTTGTTTCTTCGTTGCATTCTCGAATACTGAAGAGTATAGAGTTTCAAAAACATCAGAGTTGTGTACTGATTTTACAAAGCTTATGAATCGGATTTCAACGTCTGCTTTAACTTGCTAATTTCCAGTAGTGTCATCACTTGATGACACCACTTCCAAACCATCTCTGGCTGACAAGACCCAATATTCAGGGCCATGGTAAAAAGTTGAAAACCTTTAAGAAAACAATTTCTATGATATGCTTTCGTTTATTCTTTAGTTTTTATGTTCAGAAATTAATAGAATTTTGTATAATTTAATTAGTGTTAATGTGAGCAGCGTTGGAGCTGCACTGCAATCATATCTAGTCGATAGTCAAATTTTATCGGCGGTAGTTCACTTCTGTCTGCACTGTGGCAGTAGAAGCGACATTTTTTTCATATAATGTGTTAAATCCCGGTTCAGTTAACTCTGTTATGTAACCTAAAAGAAATCTAGTGGTGTAAAATAGAATTTCTTGGAGACCACGTGTCCAAGCTTTTTCGTTGTCGATACATTTTTAAAATTTAGTTTATGACTCCAACTATTCAAACGTGTTACTAATTTTGCACCCCTTCCCTTCCAATAATACTTTTTCTATTAACCTAGTAAGAAGATCATAAAAGGCAACATAAAATAGAAATTATCAAGAAGATGACTTTTTGCTTACAAAATTCATTTGTTACTAAATGGAGATTTATTAAAAATTGTTTATGGAGTCTTTTTAAAAAAATTTTTTTTTGGTGCATACATTTTTTAAACTCTTAACAAATATGTTTATTATCATATTGAAATTAGATGATATTTCTAGATGATCCCCTGGAAAATTAAAATAAATTAATTACAATAAGAATAACATTATTTACGTCTAATTTATGACTAAAATAAAAGTGACCCAAAATAAATTAATTACAATAAGAATAATATTATTTACGTCTAATTTATGACTAAAATAAAAGTGACCCAAAATAAATTAATTACAATAAGAATAACATTATTTACGTCTAATTTATGACTAAAATAAAAGAAAAGTGACCCAAAATAAATTAATTACA
Source organism: Linyphia triangularis (assembly GCA_963978545.1). Classification (NCBI taxonomy): domain Eukaryota; kingdom Metazoa; phylum Arthropoda; class Arachnida; order Araneae; family Linyphiidae; genus Linyphia; species Linyphia triangularis. The sequence goes on from OZ021726.1 coordinate 58,324,507, forward strand.
ATAAGAATAACATTATTTACGTCTAATTTATGACTAAAATAAAAGAAAAGTGACCCAAAATAAAAAATAGAAAGCTAATGGAAATCGGATGCCGACCAAACGGTATAGTGGTTAGCTTGCTAGCTTCTAGACCACGAGGTTGTGGGTTCGAGTCCCGTATTAGGCATGGGTGTTTGTAAATGTATGTTGGCTTGTCTAATAACGAATGTTTTGGAGCATTATAGCACTCGTGTTGCTGACGGTGCCAGATAATCTGAAAACAACCAATTGAAATCGTTGGTCAATTCGTAATCCAACTCGGAGAAGCAACAGTTATGAAACAGTGATGACGAATTAGACGCGGAGCTGTTTTGCAGAACGACATTGACTGAGACAGTCAGTGTTTGGGGGAAAGGGGAAAAAAAAAAAAAGATTCGTCTTCTCTCATCCATCAGTTTTTGAAGAATAGAAAAAGAGGACTCGCGCTGCTTAAAACAAAAGATCCCTTTGATCCGACTGCCCCACATCTCCAGTATGACAGCTTCCCGTGCGGTCCGCATTCTACCGAGTTAATGTTTCGTGGCAACAGGGGTCGTTTGGCACTGGCACTCACAAGCATAAACTTCTTATTCGACTCCTGGGCAAGCTTTAGGTTAAGTTTATCAGCTCGGGAACGAATAAATGTTGTGATATTGAAAAAAAACAGGGCATTAAGGTGGAATGTTGCAATTAACAAGATTGGAACTAGAAAAACCGAACTCGCTGCTCAGAGGCAAAATATAGAACTTGATATGCGAGTGGAGTAGAGGTGGATTTTCGGTATAGGCATTCTGATTTCAAAAACGGTTAGACTCTGTGGGGATTGTGACAGATATTTTCAAGTCAATGTTAAGTTCCCACTTGACAATTTTCCAGGTTTTCTATAATAAGATGAAATTATTTGACAGTCTCTTTTAAGGAGTTCTTCCTGAAAGAAATTTTCTTGTTACTCTCTAATTGTCTAAATGTAGTGATTTCGCTGAAGTATATCTCATATTGCCCCATGTATCGTCTTGAGTTATGATCATACTAAATATAATCAAAGCTAAATATTTAATGAAAAAAAATTCCTCCAACAAAAATATTTCATTATTTTAAGAGTTAAAAATACTGTGACCTTGTAGACCACGCAGAGGGTGCCCCAGGAGAGGTCGATTTTTTTTTTTTTTTTTTTTTTAAATGACAAGTCTTACCCTCCAGAAATGTTCTTTCTGTAGTTATATGATATAAAAAAAAATCAAATTATTTAACAAAGTTTTAGAGGTCCCTCAAGCTGATAGAAAATAGGAAATCCGTGCCAATTTTAATTTCTAATTGATACACAGACTGCCGAATTCGAGTGAGTGAGTGAAGTGAAGTGAGTGATAACTTTTTTGTGATGCTCCCAAATCTTAGTAGAATGGATTAGATTGAATCAATTTGAACAGGTGAAAGTTTCAATCATTAAGTATCGCCAAATTGTACATGCTTGAATCCCTATTTCTACTATACTACCTCAGATATCGTCGATATCCCAGGTATATCCTTCGGCCTTCGGTGGAAAAACAATATAGTATGTTACTAGGAATTAACCCCTCCCCTTGTTCGTGACTTTGTATATCAATTCAAAATCTGTAAGGTGAGGCATAATTTTGCAGTGGCTGTTCTAATTATGTCATTTAGAAATAGATTGGTAATATCAATTTCAAAAATTATGCACTTAAGAAAGTACATTTATATCAATAATCAAGTTGGAATTTGAAATGAATAAATATATCTATATAGTTATAAAAGCAAAAACCCTGACGATTGACACTCTCATCACCAATTCTGACATTTTCCATGAAATTAGGAGGAAGTTCTATAGTAAGGGTTATCCCCTATACACGCTAAGTTACAATCTTCTGTAAATTAATGAAATGAAAAAAATTAAAAACTCGAAAATAGCGTCTAATATATTTTATTTTAAATTTCAAATCCTTACTCAAATGCATATGCAATAACTCTATCTTGTTTTGTTTTTAGCTATTTTAATTTTCATTCTTAATAGATAGACATTAAATGAAAGCAATTTATGTCATTTCATTAAGTGATCTTTTTCGTATCTACTCACCAAATGTCAAATACAAAGTAGTTTCTAAATGCACTGAGCTATACATAGCGAGTATAGGGAATGATCCTTATTAAGACTTCCTCCTAAAAGTTTTAAATTTGGTCCAGGTGTGTCTTATAAGCTTATTAGGGAATAAAGCAAACATTCTCTTTTTGTTGTCTTGCAATTAAAGAGGGTGAGAATCGGGAAAAAATTATATGGTCATAACTTGAGATCTACTGATCCATTTTGAACGGGGTTTTTACTATAGATCAGAGTGGCCACAGAACCGGGAAAACCTGAAAATCAGGGAAATGTCAGGGAGCTTTCTGGTTCTGGAAAAAGTCAAAGAGATGTCAGGGAACTTTTTTAAATTTCATGAAAATCAGGGAAATTTTGTATTATCATTCCGTTCATCCATATTTTGGCGCTATTTACCCAGAGATTTGTGGTGGTAAGCTATTAGAAGTTTAATGTTACGGAATAATTTAAACTTTTCATTACTAGCAAAATTATTTTTTAAAAAACTTGCATATTATCTCTTTAGCATACGTGTTCTATTTTATCAAGATGTCTACACATCTGGAAAACTTAAGAAAATTGGGGAAATTTGAAAAAAAGTTTGCCCTAAAATCAGGGAATTTTTTAGAAATCTGTCAGGGAAATCAGGGAATTATCAGGGAACTTTTTCTCCTGATTTTTGGGGTCACCCTGTAGATACCTTTACCCTTCCAGAGTATAGATACGTTACACAATTTAATTCTGTTATTTATAGATTAAGAGATGTGAAATCGGGAAAAAAAGAAAGCTCATAACTTGAGATCTATTAATTCATTTTGAACCTATTTATTTTTGATAACTTATGGTTCCTTATTACGAAATAAAGGAGGGGATGTTGGTAGAAATGTTCATTATTTCTCAGTTAATTGCAAGTGTCTTATAAAATTTGACACTTAGTTTAAATTTGAAAAGTACAGAGTGTTTATAATTAAGATTAAACTTTCAGAATACTGTACAAAAATACTCGTCAGAATGACTTGAAATTGAAGAACTTAATTGAGAAGGGAGAAACGGTATGGTATAAAAAAAACTATTCCGAACTTTTTTTTTTTTCATATACTGAACGACTTTACCCTTTCTTCGCGTCAAATTTTAGATTATTTTGACTAGAGTTTCTTTTTTACGGCTTTTTGAAGGTTGAACTTTAAATGCAATAATCCCGGGGATATTTTAATTACAGTTCAACTTTAAGAAAAAAAAACGTGATTTTAATAAGCATGGCATTTTTTCTTATGCTAAATCAGGATTTCAAAAAACTTGCATAAGAAAAATAAAGTTTGAGGTAGTTTTTTTTCTTCTTATACCGGTATACTTCTATAAGTCTTTGTAAAAATTTTGGAAAAAGAAGACAGTTCAAGACAGATTATTATTGCAATATGAAACCTTATGGCTAACAAGAATGTAAAACAAAGAAAAAAAAAAAGAAAAAAAAAGAAGGAAAAAAAAAAAATAATAATTTTCGTGATTAAAAAAGTGCAGGGGGAGAGTAGGGACAGAGGGGACACCTGTAATAACTTCTAAATGAAACATATTTTTAATTTTTGATTCCTCCACCAAGGGAAGTAACCACAGCTTCATATTTCTAGCTAGGAATCATTTTAGTTGCAGGTTTTTATGAGGTTATGTAACAAAAAAGCTATTTTCAACACTAAAAGTAAACTCTATATTTAATATAAGTTTTTAATATCTTTCATTATTGCTTACATAGTCGTTTTTAAGGTTTTTCAGACCTAGTAATATAACTTTTATGAATTAACAGTTAGGTTAAGCCTAAAACCAGCATGTTTTTTTTAATAATAAGTTATCGTATTGAAATGTTGTGTTTAGGGAGGGATGGGATACCAAGTCTAAGGGAAGGATCATATCTCCAAATGATATCTCCAGCCAAATAACTTTGCTTACCATGCAAATTTTTAGTTTGTACAGTCAGCATAATTATTTGGTTGGAGATATCATAGGGAATAACTTTTTGAATTGTGTAACAAATACGACAATTTATTTTTACAGTTTGAAATGATGTTAGATAAAATAAAGGTTCAAAAATACACAATAAACCTTAGGTACAAATGGGAAAACTGTTTCTGTCCTTTTTTCATAATATTTTTGAAAATTATGCATGTATTTTAACTTTCACACACATGTTCCATCCCACCCTCACATGAGGGAGGGATGGGACATTTGTCATGCTCTTTGAATTTGTTTATTAAACTAACATAAAATAATTACCATCATAATTATAATTTTAAAGTGTTTTAAAATGTTTCAAGACGTTATTCTAAAAATTTCAATGTTGTATCAACAGAAAATAATTTATTAGAAATATTTTTGTAAAAAGTGTCCAATCCCTCCTTACTCTTCCTTTCAATCCGCACACCAATACTTAGGTTATTACGCAACGAAGAGAAGAGCTGCACAGATATCAGCAAAATCATAATGGGAATCAACATAACTATAAAATTCTGAATCATTCAAGGTAAATACATTATTGATCATCTTTTTGCAACACTGACTCTCACCAGCTGTAGAAATGAATTTGTAAAAGTTTCTAATTCAGTTTATCACTTGGTATTAAAATCATGGATCATTTGGCTTTAAATAATAATGATGTTCTGTTCATTTCAAAAGCAGGAAATGTGCAATAAAGATTCAATAGGAGGGAGATTATATTGATGAAATTAATATCGAAATTAATTAACCGTATAAAATTATCCTCATGAAGATGAAGAATAGAGATGTCATTCGATGTGCGAACTGACAAATTTCGAAACTGATTGTCAAATCCAAGTTGCTTATTTTTCATAGGTTAAATGTGAATCGAAATAAGAATATCCTTCGTCTGAGTAATAACAACTATTTTGGACTTTGTTAAGAGTCAATTTCTTTTATAAACGTATATTTTAATGAGCCCGATAGATTCTAATTCCTTTCCTTAAATTTTTTCCTAAACGGACTAAATTCAAAATAGTTTTTTTCAAAGTAAATATTTTTCATTCATTATCTTTGATCAAAGTCAATTAAGAAAAGCCAAAACGAAAAAAAGTACTAGTTGTCCATTGGAATAAATTTACTAGGCCTTTTTCTCAACTAAAAGAATCTGAAGACTGTTTTTGTTTTTAAAATATTCAAATTTTGTTTACATCACTATTAATGTACCAGCATCAAGTGTTAGCAGTAGGATTATGGTATAGACCTAGTTTGCAACAAAATAGTTTAGGGCATGAAAATATTTAGATTAAGAAGTATTTGAATTGTTTTGAATATTAATACTTCTTCTGAGAATATTGCATTACATTTAAGGTTAACCTAGCAGATGCTTCAAGTATATTGCATGCGCAAGGCACTTGCAAAGTTTGTAAAATTGATACTACATTTAGAGAAATAATAATTTATGAAGAATGTTGGTTTTGAAACGATTCCAATTTAAAGATGTACCAAGCTTTTATATAAGCAAATAAGCTTTTAATAAGAGCAAATAATCAAGATTAAAAAAAATAAAAAATTATGAAGTATTTGGAGTTTTACAAAAATCTCTCTTATGTACAGAATACATAACGTTGCGCTATACAATGCGAGGCCATATAAATTTTATACTGCAAAGTTTTATACAGCTTTATTTACCAACTTAGTTTCACAACAAATTAAAATATACTTAATTAAAAATGTTATTCTAACTTAGTTGTGCAACAAATAAAATCACGCTAATTAATACAAAGTTTTACAGCAAAACAATTACAGTACTTTATTACTATGGAACACCATGTGTTACCAGAACACCTTTTTTTACATTGAAGTCATCAAAGGGATTTTTTTTAAAGGTACGAAGGTTGTTTGATACAACTTCGATGTCAATGGTCTAATGGATTTTGTCTAGCTTTGAGACACCGACTAAAGTCGTAATAATAAAAAAATGTTCTTCAATACCCGCATGTAGGGATCTTATATACTCTGAATGTTAAACACGTTAAAAAATTTTGAATTTTGAGCAACACAATATTTTTGTTCTTTGTGAAAATAATTTTTACCTCAATTTATTTAAAAAATACAATGAAAAATATGTTAACCTAATTGTTACATAGTTGAAACCTAAACCGATTATAAATGATAAATTCAAGGCGCTCACAAATAAAGTACTGTCAGTAGTAATCAACATATTTTCCTAAAATTTCGTATACTTACTACTTATACCATGGTAAATAAGATTAAAAAAAATAAAAATATTTAAAATAGTTAAAAATTTATGAACTCTGCTTCAAAGATAACAATTATTGTAAAATTTATTAGATTGCTTTTTCTTTTTGGTCTAAGACTTTATTCACAATTACCCTATAAGTTAACTTTTATACATAGGGTCTTTCAGAAAGGAATCCTGAACTGAACTTAGTGAGAGACATAAAGAAAAGGCAAATTGGCATGCTAGATCGACAGACATGGAATTTTAGATACACCAGATTGTAAAGTGGATTGATGGGAGAGGAGAAAATTTGAGGATGGCTGCATATGGTTTACCACTGAGGCCCATTTTCATTTGGACGGATTTGTCAATAGACAAAACTGGTGAATATAGAGCACTGAAATCCGGTGTCTTTTAAAACCACTGTATTCTGCAAAAAGGACCTTTTGGGTAAAGTATCACAGCGCCCTTTCTACTTTCAATTACCCATATGTATACATAGGGTAATGAATGTATAGGATTCGGTAAGGGGAATTTTTTTTTTTGCATATCTCTACGTTTTGGAACATTCTGATCTCAAAAAAGTGATCTAGAAACAATTTCTGTCTGTGTGTACGTGGTCAGAATTACTTCCGAACAAATTGACCTACGATGTTCAAATTTGGTATAAGGGTTAGTGGCGGCCATGTGTCCTACCATTAAGGTTTACACCAAAATCGCGCTTGCGCATAAGGTAGTTGCCATTGAAAAAATCACGTTTTTCAGTAATTGCTAAACAACGGCTCTTACGACTTTGATTAAAATCGCTGTGGTAATGCCTCTGATTGTGTTCTAAGCATTTCCACCTCCGAAATTCCCGTAAAAATGTTATAAAAGAGTGAAAAATTGAAACATTTACACCTTTAACATAGATCTCTCTGCCCTTGAGCATTTGACATCAACGATGGATTTTTTAAAGTTTCATGTACAAGCAAAGACAATGTAATGTCTATCGAATAAAAGTAACATTTTTTGCCATTTTGGCTTTTTTTTGTTGTTGCTCGAGTTAATATTATTGCCAAATATATCGCCAAACTAGCCTTTTTTATTGAAATGAGTGAAAATAAAAAAATGGTATGTAACACAATGTAAAATTGTACTGCAATGATCAATGTTATATAGTGTAATTGAAAGTTGTGCGATATTCTACACCCCTAGTATACGAGAGAAACGAACTCATTTCGCTAGATTTTACAACAATTCGTTACTACATTACAATATTGTAAAATTTTTGCAAAACGGTGTATTTAAAATTCCATACCTGTACATCCAAACTGTCACTTGTCTCTTACAATTTGCAGTTACATCGCAAGCTATGGAGTACTTTTAAAAAGACCCTGTAAGTACCATATTTCCAACTGGTGGCTATAATTTGTTCTTTTTCTTCAGGTATCGTTTCCTTAAGATCTTAGAAGCATATACACGACAGGCATTCTTATTAAGATCTGTTCATTCCTATAGGCGTCTCTAAACAGATGTTCTAAGTACCTATAAGAAACAGGACTCATTGCAACCTCCGATCTACCAACCTAAGCGAATAACGATAAGAGTGGCCATGGTATTGTCATTTTCATTTCAAGAGAAGGTAAATAAATAAAAAAAAACTCGAGTCTCAACCAGCCGATAAATAAAAGAAGAGCGGGACTTCCGTATATCTTTTTCTCCCCGGTGCCCCCCCCCCCACTATGTGTTGCTTTCTCCCTCTCTTCTCCTCCACAGGAACCGGACTTCTCTGCGTTGCTAAGAAAGGGGAGACTTCTCTCTGTCAAGCTCTTTCCGAAGTAAGAAACGGCGACGCTTGTTAAAAATCGATCGATACACAAACGGCAAAATGGAAAGAGGGGCGGTTCACAAAGTGCAGGTGGGGGATAAATCCATTTTTGTTTAGTATACGGTCCCTTCCGGTATCTAGGTGGATGTAGCCTTTCATTTACAGCTTAAAAATGGTGGATGTAGCCTTCATTTACAGCTTATAAATGGTGGATGTAGCCTTCATTTACAGCTTATAAAAGGTGAGGTATTAACGTTCATTTGCAGCTGAATTTACAACTTTGAAAAATTCGCATTAAAAATCAATATTTAAATTTAGTGGCTTACCAGAACAGGGTTCAAAGGGTCATTTGTAACCAACTTTTGAGATATATTTCTTCACCGATTTGTTATCAACTTGAAAACATTTCTTATATAAGAAATATCAAAATTATTGTACCTGCACATTTTGGAGAAATTTTAGTTACGAAATGTCGACAAATATTATAGGATTATATCTCTGCATATAATACATTGAAATGGGGTTTAGTTCAAGATGATTTTTTGTAGTTAAAGCAACTAATTGGAAATAGCAAAATACCTTCCATCCATTACCTGTTAATGTGTCAAATAACTAAGTATTTTCTGAAATTCCAAAAAAGAGTACTAGGTGAAGCGTAAGTTAGAAGTGAGAATAAAGTGACAGTATATGTCCCTATTCAACATATTTTTAAGTATGTCAAGATTCCTATTTATATTATTGAGCTAAAATGAGTAATAGAACATACTATTATTTAGTGAAATTTATCTTCTTTCAGTAGTCACTGTAAGAGCATTCTCATTTTGTCATCAGAAGATATTTTTTTATGTATTTAGATCTAATAGGACATACTAATTCCAAAAATTCAAAAATCTCGTCGGTGTACGACAGTCCTGTTGAAAGTTTTGTACATCCCATAGTCTAGAAATACTGCATCGGTTTTCTGTTTTAATTTTACACTAAAAAAATGTAGTTTAATAGAAATATAATGGGAGTCTAACAAAAATTCAAATCGATGCATGGTAGATATATGCAAATATGTATAAGTAAAAACTTAAATTTTCACTTGCAAAAGAATGTTTCTACTTTATATAATCTTGATTATTATTTTTTTTTAAATTTTAGACTTTGCACCAGACACGTTAGATATTAACTTATTTACGTGTCTCTTGTATCGGTTTAATTAGGTACTAGTATTAATACTTTCTAACAAAATTGACACTTAACGAAAAATATTGCCGAGTTGTTTTTACTGTTCACACCTGTACCTTTTATTTTCTTTCTATACCTATAAAATGCAAAGCCTTACCAGAGTCAAAATACTAATGTTTAGGTTGATCAAGTTGTAATCTTAAGTTTAGAGGAGTATTTACATTGTCGTAATGCAAATGTAGAATACAAGGTGCTAGCTTTGGTTCGATCATTATTCGCTTGACTAAGTTCAAAATTGCGATGAGTAATTGTAGATGTTGCTAAGATGTTTCGGCGCTGTATTGCAATTATGCAGTTATCTAGCGACAAGAAAATTCAAAGGAATCAACCAAAAGAAAAGAGACATCACATTCCCCCCCCCCCCAATTGAATATTCCTCAACCCTTCTACTAACATTACGAGAAGAGCTCCTGATTCAATAGTTTAGAGCGTATTTTGAATAACTAACAGAAGTTGACATTCCACATTTTACCTTCGTCTCGAAAAATATTGATGCTTAGTTTTGAAAATTTGTCTGCTGTATAATTTTGCACACAAAAAGGGACATTTTCATAACCAACCCAGAAGAATCGAACAATATGTTTAATTATATTTGGAACCTTAATTAATTACTGAAAGATGCACGGATGTATAAGTTTATGGTCCCTTTTTTTAGTCGTGTGTTTTAGAAACTGTTATAACCCTTTGTAAATATACTGTTTATTCATAAACTGTTAGCTGTGAAACCTAATGTAACTGCAACCGCATTCGTATGGCCGGTGTTGTTTTTTGACAAACAGACCTGTTGAGCTTGCATCTTGGTGTGTGTTACTTCTTCGCATATTAAAAGAACCCTGTTCTGAAAAGTTCTACTCTCCTGTTACTTCAGAAACCAAAGTTGAATGATACCTAAATGACATCGGACATCCCTTCCTCCCTCTTTTCTTATGTATGAGGTTTACAAGAAGTTCAATTTTCATAACATTCTGAGCGAGTTGGTTATTTGAGCGTTTTTAAAATTGGAACTCGTACTCTCTGTAAAAAAACCTCATCGATCATCTGATAATTTTTGACATTAAGATCTCGATTAGAATGGTTTCAGAGTAAAGGTTTTTAAGGGAACGGGAAGTATTTTAATTTTTAAATAAATTAACATGCTAATTTTAAAAACAGTTAATACATAATTAAAAACTATTAAAAAATTTATATAATTATAGATTACCATTATAAATCATTTAGAAATTGAGATTTGTTCCTAAGCGCCTCCTCAGGTAAGCACATAAAAGTTCAAAATTATCAACTAATGTATGAAAATCTTACATATCATGCATACAACACTGAAGTCTTATATGTGTTTGCTAATGAAACTTTTTGATAGTTTCTTTGCAATTATTAAAAATATATAATTTTTACCATGGTAATGAAAGAAAAGTGATATATTGCCGATTTAGGAATAATTTTTATTTTATTTGACAAAGAAATTATGCATCTTTGTTGGCTATATATCATTTTAAATTTAGTTTTGCTTACTTTCATATATGCAGTTGTGAAAGATATATTCTTATCTTGGCTAAGTACAGCAAAGAAAATGTAAGTTAGCGTGAAAGTAAAATTAGCTCAAAAGTAATTTTTCGAAAGATATTTTGCATTGCAAAAAAACACTGCAATATAATAAAGGTAAGTGTGTATTTTCAATTCGAGACAATTTTTCATCTGTTTTCTCTAATTATATTAACTAAAAATCCTGTTTGTATTAGAAAATATACTTTGGTGTTTTATCATGGGTACATTTTTAGTTGAAAACGCGCTGTGTCTAATTATCAATCTTGTTACTAAATCAGTAAGATAGCAATACTTTTTCAAAATCTAAAATTTTTATCGTAAAATTGTACGTTCATCTTTTTCATGTTCATGAAATTTCATAAATATAATTGTTTACAACTTAATTAAAAAAAGAAAAAAAGAAAAGAAAGTGAGATATTAATTATAAAATAATGCACATGATTCATAGTATATATATATTTTATAAAATATAATATTATACTTCAGATATATTTCATGTATGATCAAATATTATTCTTTCACTATGGTTCGATAGGAACGTACAAAAATAGGATTGCTGACGGTGGTGTCTTATGTATTATGCTTCAGTCACTTCCGAAGTAATGAGAATTGGATACTCTTCTTTTAAAGCAAACATGCTTTAAAAAATCACATTACATTAACAGTATTAGATAAATATGCAGATAAGTACACGTCTATTTTTTAACCAATTTTAAATAATATAACCTATAAGAACAAAGTTTAATATAAATCCTTTATATGCACTGCCAATTTTTATATTCATTAACACAGCGGCGATTCTGTAAACAGCGCGTGCTTGGTGTTTGCATCTAATTTTAAATATCAAAAACATTTCTATCAGCAAAATGTGCGGCAAATTACGTTTCAAAATTTATTTATTAAAAATGAATGTCACACTCACATCCACATATCTTTAATTTATTCCGATTAAAACAATTTTATTATTTATTTATATAAAAAAATAATTGGTAACAGGAAAGAGTTTCAACAATGGTTGGTTCAATCTTGTTATTTTAACGAGATTGGATGATTAGTATTTTTGATTAGTATTGTGGTGATTAGTTGGCTTATTAGTATTCCGTAAAAGTGACCTTTTAGACCCAGCTATAGCCCCAAAATTTGATAGAATGCATTGTTATCGACCTCGAATCTATCTGCCAAGTTACAGCCCGATTGAATGACGGCAAGGGGGTTAATTAGGCGTCCGCATATTTGCCTCCCGTCGAAAAACATAATGGAAGTTAATATAAAGGATTTAAAAGGGGTTTCTTTTGAAAGGATCATAGGTTAAGATATGCATATAAATGTGTTTAAATTAAAACGAACATCTGAATTTTGTAATTTTTAGGAAAATTGTTTTTTCAACGCAGAGCAACGCAAAACAAACAATATAAGAAAAGTAAATTATTAGGATCGAAATGAACTTTTATACTTCAGAAAAATACCATGTGTTCATAACTGAAGGCAAGAAGACGTCCTCATTTATAGAGTTCAGTTCAACTCCAGGTGCAACGAAATAGCAATCGGACAAAATACCACCGAACGATCGTTCTCGTATCAAATCTTTCAGTGAACACAAACACCCAAATAAATATTTTTCAACCTTCCCTACAGCAATGCAAAAAATATGAATGAATCCAAATAATTGATTGTACGAAATATAACCTATATTCTCTCAGATACAGTTTTACATAAAAAGTTGTTTGATTGATAGTTAAGTGGACAATTTTTCCTACTAACGATGAATTTTCTTCAACTACATTGCATCTATGTGATTGACTCTTTGTATTAATTGATGTTGGCAAAAAAAAAATAGTTTTAGGTCACAATTAATTGCTTGAAAACGCCTACTTTTATTTTACTCACCAGAAAGTTTAAATAAGAAAGCATCTATACCCGCATACATAGCATATTCCCACGCAGACTTTTGAAGTTTGAAACATAATTTTGTAAGCGTTAATTAACGAATGTTGTATGTTTTAGTATTGAATATGCCATAAAATAGAACATGTTTATGATATATTTCAATCATCCAATTAACCCTAGACAACCGCCATAAGGTTCTACTCAGAGAAATATGTCTTTGACGAGGGCATCTTAAAAATCGTCTAATCGTTATCGTCTCATGGCTTATTAATTGAGTGTCATGTGCAATTAATTAAGTAAATCAAAATAGTTTTTATATAAAAAATATAGCTGGGAGATGGTGTTATTTCCTATACAATAAGTATTTAAGATCACATATTTCATATAGTTTATCAGTAAGTAGTAATAAGAATTTAGAAAGTTAAAACAGAAGTGGAGCATGAAATTCCGTCCGATCACTTCATTAGCCGCATTGGAATTTCAATCAGAGACAATTCTGAACGAACCACAGCTAAAACAATTTGGATAGTGGTTTCCCGAACACTGAAGTATTTGCTCAATGAATTGAGAAGCCAAGAATACATAGTGAAATTGAAATTACAACATAATCACTAAATGTTTTCAGGAGAGAGAAAAACATTTATCTCCTCCAATAGTACGTTTTTAGTAAAAAATGTGATTGTGTAAAATATATATCTTGTCTTATTACACAAGAATCAAAAGTTTTCTTTTTCGAGTGCCTTTATTTTATACTGAATCAATGTTTGGAGCACTGTAATTCAAGTCGTCCGTTTTTATGGGGGGGGGGGAGGGGGGGTTATTGGAAGTTTTGTCGTGAATAAGCTTTGGGGGATTGCCATTGGTTCACCAGATATTCTTAGTAGGAACATTCATGAGTTAATGCCATTGATGTTTTGTGTGATTTTTGAATTTTAACATTAGCTTTTTTTGAGCCTCTACAGAGTTCATTTCACTCTTTTTGACTTAAAGCAAAGCGTTGGCCGTTTTTATTACATAAATCCATCAAAAGATTACAAAATGAAAATATGTTATCTGACTCCTTTCTACAGTTGGCGATCAACTAGTAAAATAACTAACCAACTCTTGCTTGCTGTTTCTTATTCTTATTTCAGGTAATCATGAAAAGTTTTTCAATTTTGTTTGCTGCTACAGAGGTTGAAATAAAAAAAATAGACTTGACAAATATTGATTTTGATATTGGAATAAGAACTTTACTTATTTTCGTAATATTAAAATTACGAGTTGAGTGCAAGAAAACTTTCTAAAATATATTCCGATAAAATATAAATTTTGTTTACGTAATGTTTACTTCCTTATTTAAATTAACTATTTAATTACAAATTGTCAAGAAATAGTTTTCAAGTAACTCGCTAACCCAAAAGAAAAGTTAAGTTTCAAGGAGAATGGAAAGTGACCGATTGGATTTACACCAGAAAAATTAGTATAATGCATGCAGATAGTTTTAACAATTGGCTTATTTTACAGGGCAAATTTGAATTCATTGGACAAGTTACATTGCAAGTGCAAATTTAGTTGGTTTAGTTTATTTGTTCGTAGTTTTTGGGAAAAACAATGGTTTATGTCACTAAATCGTCGCTTGACCAACACGATGTTCTGGGAGGGTCGTTAATATAAATTGATAAATAAATGTTATCGGTATGTTAGTAGTTTGGCTATGCTTCTTTTTGATAATCTAAAATAATAATTCCGTCTTTTACTGCCTTAAATACACGGGTTGAGCTCATATGCTGAAACCATCACTCTACACATTGTAGTACAAAGTGTAGAATGGTGGTTTCAGCGATGAAAAGGGAAAACTCATGACAACACACAAATATGAAGTTTCCATGATGACCGAAAAGAAAATCTCTTCAGAACCCCCCTTCCCCTTCAATGCAGCACTCGTAGAGTAGAGGTCATATCAATCCCCCCTTTCAGTGGTCAAGTACTCTCCAACAAAACAAACATCAGATACCGCCCCAGCGATCGTATTTTTGTACGATCCCTCTCCACCAAGCAAAGAAAGTAGTGACACAAGAAGGAACTCCCCCCCATGTTCCGGCCACTTTGTTAGAACTGCGGGTTCATCATTAGTGGGAGATGCCGTATTCCCCTCTTCCACAATAGGTATACCCAATTATTACTAATGGCCGTGCCACGACAGCGAAAGCGACTCCCCTTTTGGTTCAGTTGAAAAGAATCACTACCCCCCCCCACCCCTCTGCCTTCCATCTATGCTCAAGTAATGAAAAAAAAAAAAAAATCCATTTTATCAAGTATTTTTTGAAAAAAATATAAACGTAAAAAAAAGCGGTAAATGATGCTACTAGTAGTATTTCTTCCGGGAGATTTCGTTTCTGGAAAATTTTTAGGATTTTTTTTTTTTTTAGTTTTGGTTTCAAAGGTTTCGGCTTGATGGAGATGGGGAAAAATTGCTGGGAGATTTTTATTATTATTTTTATTTTGGGTGTGTATTTATTTCCTTGGTGCCACCACTTTTTCAAAGGGATTTCGATACCGTAGCCGAAAAGGGTTGAGGGTCCCAGACAAGGAAAACGCATTTATTCGAAAATGCCGTTTCCTTGTAGTGTATGAATGAAAGTATCTTTCAGGCTTTTTTGTCCTTCCTGTAATAGAGAGGAATATTGGATTGGAGATATATCTGCATCAGGAAAACTATCCGATATTGCTTTTCCAGTGATAATTCTGGATCTGGAAGAGTGGGGACTGTTTCGCATAGAGACATTAGAGTGAGCATACGATACTACACACTAATCTTTTCTTCCCTTGCTTATTTTATACTATTATTTCAATTGATTTATCTGTTGATAAGTCAACGTTCTGTGATGAGAAACCTTCAGAAAATGTATGCCAAAAAAAAAGCATCAAGAAAAAAAAAAAAAGATTTCCTCCTCAAATTCTGATGCAGAACAAACCACAGGTAGGGCTTAATGGATGGTTGATTATTCGCAATGCTTAATGAATTGTAAATCATTCTTGATTCTTAATGGATGGTAAATCATTCTTCATTTGATAATTATTTTAAATAAAATGCTTGACAAGAAGCGTATGTTGTATTTTTGTATTATTTTAGTAAGCGCCATGGCAATATGAATACATTTTATTTGTGCATGACTTTGAATATTTATTTTCTTGCTGAACGCAAAAAAATAAAAAAAAATAAATTAGTCAATTTTTTTAATCCCCTTTTTGGTGTTAGAAGTGAACTTACCATAGTCAATGGAATTAATTAATTATCTGTTGAGTAGTAATAAAAGTATTGCATTCGGCAAGGGGGAAAAAAAAGGGGGGGGGGGGAATGGGAAAAAAAAAAAGAAAAAAAAAAGTGCGTCTGTTTGTGGATAGCAAAACTCCCTAACGAATTGATCTAGGATGTTTAAATTTTGTGCACGAGTTAGTGGTGGCCATGGGACCGATCATTAAGGTTTTCGTCAAAATTGCACAAGTGCATTGAAAATTTGCGTTTTTCAGCAATTGCCAAAATAACTGCTCTAACAGTTTTGATTAAAATCGTTGCGGTAATGTCTTTAACGGTACTCTAAACATATCCACATCCGAAATTTCCAAAGAAATGCAATAAAGGAAGAGAAAAAAAAAAAAATTCATTGTTAAATTCTCATTTAACACAGAGTAAAATATATTCGTTCCCTTCAGCAGCCAGCATCGTCCATCAAGGACTGTTTCCCTCACAAGAAAGTATAATATAATATCTATCGAAAAACGTATTGTAATTATCACCATTTTGGCAAATTTTTTTTTTTTGCCAAAGTAATAAATATCACCAAACTTGCCATTTTTTTTAAAATCATGAAAATGTGAAAACAAAACGCTAAATTACATCAATACATGACAAATTTAAAAGCAGTGACCAGAATTAAATTTAATTGAAAGTTGTGCGATGTTTTTCACTCCCAAGTTTTCTGTATGCATTAGACTTCAAACGATATCTAATGCATGTGTTTATATCTATGATATTGTTTTTAATTTTTTATTTTTTAGAGGTCCGCTGTGTACAAAAATAAGAAAACTAATTCGTGTTTATAGGGTCAGATGAAGGAAATCAGGGGATATATTAAAATATATATATATATATATATATATATATATATATATATATATATATATATATATATATATATATATATATATATATATATATATATATATATATATATTTTTTTTTTTCTATTATAAATTCAGAAGTTTTTTTTAAATTTTTCTTTCTGCTGAAATATATTTTAAGCTTCATTAAGAAAATTTTAATAAGGTTTTCTGATTTAAAACATCATTAAAGTGCCCAATTTTATTTGTTTAATAATGTAAACTGTATTGTGACTACTAACATGCGTTGTTAATAAAGTTACTTATATCTTCCTTTTATAAATCGACAGAATCCTTATATTTTGTCAAATATTTGTAGAAAATCTTTGGAACAGTATGGGAGACTTGTATACCTAGGGCCGCCTTTTTTCAATGCACAAAAAATGAGCCACTGAGCCATTTAAAAATGTGAAACTGATATGTCTACATCATTATAGTAATTACTTCCCATTGGGATTAATATAAATACTTAAAAGAATAGATTCTATCAAATAGAAGGTTTTTATAGAAATTTCACAAATGGCTCTAGGTACAAGACCTCGTTGTACCTAGGGCCAGTAGCCAGGATTTTTTTTCCGGAGGGGCTGAGAAATTATAAATGTCAACTTCGGAAACAATGATTATCATTCAATAATTTACAAATCAAAATTAATCAAACTAAAAAACAAATAAACACTTTTTGGGATTGTAATACTTTTAGCACATATAGCATAATTAGTTACTGGAATTTTAAAACTATATGGTAATTAATTTAGGTAAACATATTTCAATAAAAATATATTAATTATTAAAATATTATAATTAAATCAATTTATTATTGGAGTTATAATGTTATTGCCAACAATAACCATTAACATTTGATTAACAAAGTCCCAATCTAACGTTTTAACGTCCCAATCCGCATGCCCAGCGAAATAGGTCAATAGTTTTAAAAAAAAGCTTTATGATCGTAACCATTTATATAAAATAATTTATTTGAATAGTGAAAAATTGCACTTACCTTGAATGGGGTAGAAATAAGAAATTTTTTATTTAGAGAATTCTGAAGTGTTTAACAAAGTGGGATCCGAGCAATGTTGAATGTGTATACAATGCTGCTCTTGGAGGTTGGAGATGTCTGCTAAGAAAGAGCCGGTTTGTGGCTTTCTGGAACCCCTTGTCACCTATTGTACTAGTGAACCAGAGTCCTTGGGGGGGGGGGGGGGAGAGGGATCATGGACTAGACAAGTACAAGATCCCCCTCCCCTCCCATCTCCAGGACTCTGAAAGCCTTTTGTCGGACGAAAGTCCGCACCAACGAGACTAGACATCGCGTATCACGTCGACTAGTCATCCCACCTGAAGTCTGGAGTGCTACATTCAGGGCAGATTCAACTTAATTCGATTCGTTAATAATTCCAGTGTTTTGTCTGTCCAATTTCAAAAAATTAGAAAATAACGAAAACTTGTGTTAATTTCAAATTTTAATTATCCAAGCATAAATAGATCTATTTCTGACTTTCGAGGTTTGAAAATTTCGGAGGGGGCTGCAGCCCTATCAGCCACCCCCTGGCTACGCGCCTGCCAGTAGCTGATGTAACTAAGGCCATTTTCTTTAAGTGAGATTTCAGACCATAATGAATAGAAAACAAACATACACAGATAAATTTTATAAAATAAACAATATCAAGTAATTATCAGTTATTGGTATACCATATAATAACTATTATAAATTGCAATGTGTCAAAATATTAGTGAATTACAAGTATTTTCATAACTTGAAAAACGGACTCCAAAAATATGAGCTGCATGCATTATCGCTTTGAAGCACCAACAGATTTTGGATTTGTAAATTTGAACACAATAAGTAACTAAGTGGCCCTAGGTACACGACTTGGTAATTTTATATAAAATGTCTTCTACTAAAAATGCACATGGGGAAAGGACTTATTTAAACATCTCATTTAGTATTTAATGTTGCAAACAAAAATATTTTCTAGAATTTAAAGAAAAGTATTTGATTTAACTTTGTAAAATAATAAAAGACATGAGCTGTAAAATGTTACTGCAGACTATATAAAAACGTTTTCCACCTATAACTTACCACAGCTTTCTCCTCTAAGACATCAAAATGGCTGCCAAAAGAGCAATTGGTGTTGCCACTTACCGAAGTGAGTAAAAAACTTTGAACTAAACATTATTCAATAAAAGTGGGGTAGCCCTAGGTACACAAGTCTCCCCTCCTATATAAAAAAGTTAAAAATAAATTTATAATTTCTATTTTTATGATTTTGTGAGTGCGTGCGTGTGTGTGTGGTGGAGTAAAATGGGTATACGATCTAATGGCACAATTTAGTGTGCATCAAGAAAGAGCAGTATGTTTATTAATCAGAATGAGTGTTAATAATGTTTGATGGAACTCTTATGTTTAGAGACACTGGCTGGAGGCAAAATACATTGCGAGCAGATTTTAAAATATTTATAAAATACTATTTTAATTTTTGCTGATAATTATAATTTTAGCATATAAAGTATGACAAGGGGCCAATTTTATTAGAATTTTTTTTTTTGTATTAATGATGAAAACTTATATATGGTGTCCAGTTGTATTTGCCACATATTGAATGAACCTGAATTCGATACTCAAGTGAAAATTATTTCTTTATTTAAATATTTTAAAATTAATATATTTCTGCAAATTTTCGTTAAAATTAAAAAAAATGAAAAATCACTAAAATAAGTTTATTTTATTTTCTACTTAGTATAGTATATTTTTATTTGAAAATGCATTTCATTTATAATTACGCCCATTTTGATCCCTTACCAAGGAAGAAAATGATGATTTTAATATATGCATATAAAATTGTAAAACTATTAGAATGTATTTTGTCAAAATTTAAAAACAATGCTATATTTTCAATTTATATTGATCAAATGTATAACACATGCCTCAACGTTTTTATTGAAATAAATGTAACAGTTTAATTTCAGACGATTTTTTAATGTCGGTTTTTAATACGATTTCCCCTACCTGACCGTAAAGCGTTCATCTTTCACAATCATTAAACATTTAAAAATTTATTCTTTCTAAAAATATTTAAATTATAAAACCAAACATTTAAGCCATAAACTGAGAAATGTAAAATTAAAAAAAAAAGAAGAAAAAAAAGAAGCGTATTTAAATTCAAAATATAAATATTTCAACAGTTCAACGATTAAATGCAATGTTCCAAAGCCCTAAATCAATTCTATTCTTACAACCACACCACTACAGTGCTACCCAACAGTGCTATAGTGACACCAACAACATTATGGACACTAAATATAGACCTAACATAAAACGAACCAAATAAGAAAAAAAAAAAAAACAACCACATATTCGATAATCCAGACAAAGCACAAAGAGGGGAAAGATGACCGATTCCTTTAAATCAGACCTCATCCTCATACTTTAGTCCTCATTAGAAGGATGCTGCACCTTTAGTAGGTGATCCACGGAAATCGTTTGGGAGTTACATTTCTCTCCCCCCTCCTATCAGCAACACCCTAGGGAGCTTGTAAATCGCCCCCCTGATCCTGGTTATTAAATTGGCTGCACACCGTAATGATCAAGATGGGGGAAAGTCACGTGAGTGTGGGGTTGGGTTTAGAAGGACAGTTAAGGGGCAGACTTAGTAGATTTAAATGTCGGTGAAGGATATGAGAAGAAGAGTGATAAGTTCAATATAAGGTAGCATATATTTCTATGTAAGGAAGAGGCAGTCTTCTGTCAACATTTAATGCCATTACCAGTAATGGGGTAGAAAGTTAGTGAGCAAAATATAGCCACATGGGTAAAACATATTGCGATGTCGGGACAAGAAAATGGTAGCGATGTTTGGAATTTTCTTTAATTTACATCATCCTCGACACAGACTTGTTTCTAGAACAACACACATACTAGATCTTACAAAGCACACATGTCCATCTATCTTAAATTCTTGATGACCACACACAACCTTTCACAGTTTTTTAAAACGTTCTTAAATCATCTTACCACACCTAACAGTCAGCTCGCTGTTTAGTTCAATTATCCTTTTTAACTCGGGAAAGTCCCTAAAAAAAACATGAGTAAAAAGTATTCTTTCAAATGGATGAACGCCATCTATTTGGAATTGATGAAGTCATTACAATATTTTCGAATTAGAAATTTCGATGCCAGTTTCTTTTTTCTAATAAGTAAAATCACGTTCTTAATTTAATGACTTTTTTTTTTTTTTAATATTTAAACGCTATTTTTAGAATAAAGAAAAATATATTTTGAAAATATTATTTTTGCGATGGAGATTCTGTACATAAATGTACACAACGCAAACTTTTTGTCAATTTTAACCCCATTTTTAATTTGCAAGCTTTTTATTATATCAAGCGTAAATAGTAGAGGGAAAAGAAGGGTGTTGGGGTATTTTACAAAGGTTAATTGTACTTTTGTTGGTATAATTTGCAACCAGCCACACAAGTGGTACCTTTAGTCTGATCTGTACATTACATTTCATTTTATATATATATATATATATATATATATATATATATATATATCAGACTAAAGGTGCCATTTGTGTGGCTGGTTACAAATTATACCAAATATATATATAAATATATATAAGCTTGAATCATGCTGTTGTACATAAAATTATATTATTTTTATTTCTGGATCATTATTGGTAATGCACTTGACATTCTTAACCTGAAGTCAGTTACAAAACTAAGTCTACAAAAGGGACATCCATTATTGCTTATAAATCTTCTTTACTAGTTTCCACGATATTCAAGATTCCAGATTTATAAACAGACACAGATGGGATTCATTCATAAGTGTTCGGGTTTTGACTTTTAGGGTAAGTAACAACAAAAACTTCTAACCTTTACACTGACTGCTATTATATTATTTTTCGTTCCGCTTTTCAAAAGTGAAAGGTTTGTCGTGTCAAGCAAAATTAACATTATTGCTTTTAATTTGAAATTGACCCTCTGATGCTATCTTTACCTACACTGGGAAAATGAACTTTATTAGCTAGTACAATGGGCTTGTTTTGTTCAATCAAGTGTCAATTTATATAATTGCTGAGACTTTTAAAAAGATTTAAAATTATATTTTTATTTTTGAACTGTCTCCTATTTTTGTTTGTTTTACTAAACGAATTTCGGAGGACTTTAAAAGTATTAACATGAAATGCTTCTTATTGTTTTATTAAATAAAAATGTAGACATACTTATAAAATACTTGTTTAGATTTGTTATAAAACTAGTAGAAACTTTCGATGAAAAATAGAAATACCAAGGACCAATATTTTTCTCTTTTCTTTTTCTAGTGTTATGAGAATTTGTAGGAAAAAATGCCTTGACAGACTTCAATAGGAGTTCTCTTCATTTCAGCATTGTCAATTAACGAATCTTCCTCCTCTCTGATTCATTTACAGGAAAAGATAATCTGATGATTATAAAAACATATACAGCCAATTTCGTCATTTTGGCGATGTTTTTTTTTTTTTTTTTTTTTTTTTTTTGCCAATGTAATAACTATCGCTAAATATATCGCCAAACTAGTCTTTTTAAAATTAATGAAAATATGAAAATGGTAAATAACTCTAATCCACGTCAAATTTAAATGTATTATAGTTTGATTGAAAGTTGGGTGATGTATCACACTCCCACTTCAAAAAAAAATCTCCATTAATTGTGTGTAAGAAAATATATGCACATTGTTGTAGATTACATATCATTAGGTGATTTTTATGGTTACATAAAAATGTTACTTAATATAAATAACAATAAAAGTGTAAAAACTAGGGATGGAACGGATATCCGGCAAATATCCGATATCCTGCATATCCGGCTGATTTTTCAATATCCGAAACCCCGTCGGATATCCGATTTGAAATACCGGACATCCGATAATTTCATTCGGATATCCGGCCACCAGGTATCCACAAGAAATATTTTTTTGCAAAAAATAATGATCTTTTTCCGACAAAGGGGACACCGTATCCTACACTTTTGTTTCTTTTTTTTAAATTTTTTTTTCTTGGACATAAATTGCAGTCAAGTTAGAAAACGAAAAAGTTCCTTCGTGATAACTATGCTTTCGCATATCCCTAACTTCATTCTAAGGTCATTCTGACGCCGAACACCAGTGTTTAGTTCCCAAGCATGCATGGTCATCCTCAGTTTATTTCTTTCTGGTATAAACAGCTAAGTCAACCTTGCCCAGTCCGCGAATCAAACCATGGACCTGTGGCATACAGTGCGGTGCGCTAATCACTAATTATAATTTACTTGATACTTCATATCATGACCATTTTTTTCGTATAGCATATCGTATAACTATCGTTTTTAGTATATAGACCGAATATCCGGCCGGATATCCGGTGAAATCCGTTTCGGATATCCGTATCCGGTAGACATGGTACCCCGGATATCCGAAATCCGGTATCCGGCAAAACTCACATCCGTTCCATCCCTAGTAAAAACTAAGCTTGGAGGAAATGTAGGTCAAAGAATATGTCGCAGGTACCTATTACTGTTAGTTTATTAATTTTAATTAATGTAAAACAAAATTCTAAATATTTCTGAAATATAATTTTTGTGTCATTTGAATCATTCCAAAAAACATAATAAACACATATTATTACATTCATTTTACAACTGCTAAGATATGAGCATCATTACAAAGATTGTCAAACGATGAAAAAATTTCGGAAAAAAAGACCTATATATATTTGGCATACAAATAGACGGTAGAATGTCGCGACAAATCACCTATTCCTGATTTAATAATAATAATAATAATAATAATAATAATAAAATTAAATTTCGAGGATTATGAGGAATTGTATTCCATTATCTCTTGCCATTTCTTTCAATATCTTAATACGTTTTACCTATATTTAATGCATTTAAATACGTTTATATAAAGTTCTAAGAAATCAAAGTGCTATTAAAATCGAACTGATTTTTAAAAAAACTTACCTTAAGGTGTTAAAACCCTACAAACTTATTAGGTTGGTAGGGTAAATTAACAATTAAATGATTGCAAAATTAATACAAAAATACAATTGAATAATCTTTTTATAAATTGTCACTTAATACTAGTTAATAGTCGCAGAAATGGAGCGCACAAGTATTATGTGAGATTTTCCTCGACTTTGGTTTGAAACTATTAAACAGAACACGAAATGAAGGATTTAGTTAAACATTGAATATTTTATAAAAAGCTTTCAATTTGAAAGGCTTAGAATTTTTAATTGATAAACTTGCTGAGTGTAACATAAGAAAATGAAGGCGAAGTTTGTTATTCAAGTAGAGATTGTAATGTTTTAAAATTTAATTATTTTTAGATCTAGTTGTTGACTAAAAAGATATATTATTTGAAGTTATTCTTCAGCAGTTGATTGGCTATTTTGCCTGAAAACATACGATTTTTGTATTGTTTTCAAAACCTTAGGAAAGCAATTAAATTTTAATTATATTTAAAGTGAATAAGGAAAATAACGTAAATTAAATGCATCTTCCATTGTTGTATTATGCATTAAAATTAAGAGCTCCTACTAATGTTGTTTTGTTATGCATCATTAGTATAATTGCCGTATTATAAAGTTATTTATGTTGTCGTCATCAAAATGGCTAGGTCCATCACGAATAAACACTAATAACGAGTGCTAAAAGCAAAAAATCTATAATTATTTTAAAGCAACATTTGATTAAATTTTTATTAAAAAAAAAAAAAAAAAAAAAAAAAAAGATACTTTTCTATACTATGGACAAATAACCCACGAATATATTTTTTCTATTAAATAATCAAGAAAGAGTTTTAAAATTTTGACTCAAAATTATCTAATTTTATCTTTTATAATGTAATTTCACTTTTGAAAAAAGTTAAAAACTGCAAACTGCAAAACTGCAGATTCAGATGTGATACAACTGGATTCAAAATTAGAAATGAATGAAGCTTTTATAGAAAGTATGCATTTTCAATTTTTAAAATACATGACGCAAATATTTCATGGCGTAAAGTATAGAAATTCCTTCAAAAGTATTTTTTTATAACAAAGTGCAAAAAATTAAACTTTTTAATCAGAAATCGTGGCGAAAGTAACACTTCATCACGAGTTGTGTGCTAAACTAACACTATCACACTAATTTGTTAAAGTACACTAGCGTACGCCTCGTGCTCAAATTTTATATAGTCTTGGTATTAAAATGACATTTTCAGAAGATATTTGATTGATATTCATTGATTAATACCCGTGCTTCGCCACGAAGTTTTACCATGGGAAATATTTTAGCCAGGTGTGAGGACACGCATTGCGGAAATCCGTCATTGGTGTATAGGCATCAATTTTTGGCGCTTCGCTCGCAGGAAGGTTCATCGCAACGCAAAATCAAGCTCGTTCGCTAGCTGAAAAAAATCACTGACACATAAGCACGGGTTTACTTAACTCGGTGAAAGGTTCATTGCTATGCAAACATGAGCTCGCTTTGCTCGATGAAAAGTTAATTTCTGCGTAAGCATAAGGTCGCTTCACACACTAAAAACTAATTGCTACGTAAAGTCTTAATATTAGAAACCCCTCACTTGTCGAGAAACAATAAAAAAAAAAAAAATCCCAGTTAATAACTATAATACAACATCCCTTTTAGAATATTTTAACACTTGATGTTTGTAAAAAGCAAAATTAGAAGGTCAAAACTACTTACGTTGAAACATTCAGAGCTCTAGGCCTATTAAAAGTAGCTTTTTGTGAAAATATTAATTAAAAATTCATTAAAAAACAAATTAAAATTGTAACGTTCTTTTTGTAAAAGTCCAATTAGAAGGCCAAAATTATTTGTGTTGAAAATTTCAGAAATGTAGCCCAGTTAAAAATCGCTTTGTAAAATATTTATTAATTAATTAAAAAACAAATAAAATTTCAAAATTCTGTTTTTCAAAAGTCCAATTTGAAAGCCAAAACTACTTCTGTTGAACATTTTAGATCTGTAGCCTTATTAAAAATCATTTTGTAAAATATTTATTAATTAATTAAAAAAATTAGTTAAAAAAAGAACTAAATACAAATTTAATATTCTGTTTTTCATAAGTCCAATTAAAAGGCTAAAACTACTTACGTTGAAAATTTCAGAGCTGTAGCCCTATTAGAAATTGCTTTGTAAAATATTTATTAATTAATTAAAAAGAACTAAATAAAAATTTAAAATTTTGATTTTTAAAAGACCAATGAGAAGGCCAAAACTTCTTATATTGAAATTTTCATTTTCAACATAAAAATTAATTTTTTTATCAATTAATTTTAATTTTTGTAGCCCCATTAGAAGTCGTTTTGTAAAAAAATTGTTAATTAATTAAGAAAATTATTTAAAAATAAGTAATTAAAATTTTAACATTCTGTTTTTCAAAAGTTCAATTAGAAGGCTAAAATTACTTATGTTGAAAATTTCGGAGATGTATCTCTATTTGAAGTCACTTTGTAAAAAATAAATTAATTGAAAAAATTAATTACAAAATAACTAATTAAAATTTTAACATTCTGTTTGACATTCATAAAATTACAAAGCCAAAACTTCTTATGTCGAATATTTCAGAGCTCTACTGCAATTTTAAGTAGGTTTCTATAATAAATCCACAGGACAGACAGACACACAGCTTGCTTTATTATTATAGATAATATATTAATATATATATATTAATATATATATATTAATATGTCCTGTATTCAAGTTGGATTGTGGCAATCACTAACAGTAAAAGGTTGATTTTACACACATTTGCATAGTTACTAGATTCCGAGAATGTACAATTTGGTGACATTTAATGACTGACAACTCTAGCTATTAAGATTGATGAGAAATGATGACATAAACCCTGAAAATTAGGAGTCTTTTTATAAACAACAAAGTCCCCAAGTTGGCGAGTTTGGTGTTTAAAATGGAGAGAGAACTTTATTATTGCCGAGATCTTTAAACTATATATGCCTGTTTTAGGCTTAAAGAATTATAAACTGACTCCTGTTCGACTTTTCAGGTATTTCGGTCGTATCTTTCAGTTGATTTTTGGTAAAAGAACTTGTATAGGAAAAACCTTTCATAGATTTATCGCACGTGTCTGTAGTACTTGTAGTTTTGACTGAGAATGCTAACCTCACATACATTATATCAGAGCCTTTGTATAAGCTTTTCTCTACATCAATGTATAGTAGAAATAAAATGGGTAATTTTTTTTCTTTCTAAATTTAAACTCAAGTTTTCCGAGATGGGATAAGCACATAATACTTGAAAATAAGTACATTCTATGCGTTTATAATTTTCCTTTTTTAACAGTGCAAATAATGTAATAAATAATATAATGCTTTATTATATTCAATAGTAGACTTTTGTTTCTGTTTTTGGTATTATGAAATTTTACTACGAATAAAATATGGAAGCGCTTCACACGAGTTTTATTCAAGATCCACTTTCTTCTTGTTCAGCTGCACAAGATGAGCAAGAAAAATTCCTGCATGCTATTACATTCTGCGCAAAAACCCTATCATATGCAACGTTACTACATTCCTGGATCATTGTAATTCAAAGTTCATCAGGCAGTGCTCATATTAAAGAGCGGACTTAACATCACGATCAACTCTTTCTTCGAAACAGCAAAACTTAAAAGCAAGCTATTATTCACCCTAAAAACAGCCAAATGCCAATTCTAATCTCTAGAAAACAACCACAAATAACATAATCATCCCCCCCCCAAAAAAAAAATATACCAGCACATCTCACAGCTAGCAAATTGCACGTTAGGCATTACACTACGTTTGAGCGACGATGTGGAAGAACGCGTAGCATATGGACGTTGTAAACACGTAATGGAGATGGGACGACCGACGTCTCCGCGACGTCAGAATCACTTCGTAATTGAGATTAGACTAGCACGTTCTTTTGATGGAGAGTGTCACGAAGGGTGCATAAACACCTCTATTACTTAAGACGGGAGTCCGGTACATCCGAACACGTTTTGAGAACAGTGGCAAAAATAAACAAAACGCCCTAAGCCATTATGCGTGGTGTTGGTGTCAATAGATCTCACGAAAAGAGGTTATTCACACTCTGAAGAAAGGTGGTGAGAGGGATTACGGATTCGCTTTTTTACAGATTACGAAATCATTTATTTTAAGGTACTTAACCACCTTGGAAAGCTAAAAAATACAACATTTTCAATAATTTGTTTTCAGGTCCTGTGTAAGATATTACTATGATTTTTTTTAAAGCTTTTACTTGAAGCTTATAGAATACAAAAATACTTGATTTTTTTCCAATTTCATTTTTTAACAGCTATTCAGGAGGCGCCAAAGTCGAGGCTTTAAAAAATGGTGTCGCTCGGCTGACAGTTAATCTCAGGATCGGTAAATCTGAAACAAAAAAAAGCAACGGAAAAGGTTCCTAAAGTGAGAATTTACCACAAATTGCAAACATAAAACAAAAAATAAAACAATGGCAGACGTTTGAAAATATGGTTGAAAAAACACCCCTGTTTTTCACTATTCTTTGCTAAAAAAAAAATTATAATTAATTTTCTTTGGCAAAATATGGTAAATTGGCATACAAAACATCTCAATGAACGAAGCAAGACCAAAATAATATAAATCGACCGAGTAGTTTTGGAGATTAAATGTCTGTCATTTGAAAAAAAGTAGTTTCGAGAAAAACGCGTTTAAAGTTTTTACTCGCTATTTATTTCAAATAGTTTTTAAAAAATCAAGTTTTTTCACTTTCAATTTGTTAATTTGATATTCCTGGACCGTAAAACCTTGGAAAGGATTGAGCAAACGCAAAAAAACAAAAAATTGATTTTTTCAAATAGAAGAGAGAGAGAGAGAGAGAGAGAGAGAGAGAGAGAGAGAGATCCTATTTCTGACCATTTGTCTTTTTGTCTTTCTTGGCAGTATCATTTTCCTAAAAGAAAGTTGCAATCTTAAAGAACGACAGTAAAAACTCAAAAGGTTAACTTACCAAAATTCAAGAGAAGATTTAAAGAGAGAGATGTAAAATCCTATTTCTGACCATTTGTCTTTTTGTCTTTCTTGGCAGTATCATTTTCCTAAAAGAAAGTTGCAATCTTAAAGAACGACAGTAAAAACTCAAAAGGTTAACTTACCAAAATTCAAGAACTGTCAGTAATTCTACGGACATAATATCATTTACGTTTTGCTTAGAAAAATAGACCCATAAAGAGGAAGACAATTAAAATTCAGAAATTACCTCGCAAAATTGTGTTTCTTCATTGTCTATATCTTGTGTTGCACCAGATATTTTTTTAGAGTGGTTTTGATTCCATTATCGCGTAACATTATTCAGGTTGACTAAATTGAAATTTAATTGATATATTGTTAAAATAAAGGTCATACTGCTCCGAATCATTGTTACATTTTCTAGTATTCCGGGCTCTAGGAAACAACTAGATTTTAATCGGTTTATAAAAAGCTAAAATACTGAGCATTTTTTTTTTTTTTGGATGACGCATTCTTAAAGAAATGCCAACAAAAGAGTCATTCTGCGCAGAAACCCGCACAGAACTTTTCCAGATAAGCTTCGTAAATTTGATCTTGGTAAAATAACAAAGAACATAGGCGTGTATCATAGAATGAGAACGACGTACGAGATTGCACCGCACTGTCTACATCACCAACATCCTATAAAGTACAGTGGGACAGTACACTCATTAAAAAGGTGGGAAATATAAGTTAAGTGTTATTTTTTAGATTTTAACCATTTGAAAGTGTTTAAAAGAATCTGTAGCATATTATTGCATTTCCCAACTCATAGTTAATTAGTTGCTTTAGCTATACAGGAGTAATATTAACCTTCACTGGCGAGGGATAAGTAAACAATAAATTTCTCTAATGATAGTGCTTGCTCAAGTTTTGTTTCGAAAATGGATTAATGTACAAAGATACTAGCTTTTCGTAGCTTGTTACGACGTTTCGTTGAAAAAAGATGTTCCGTATATGGTAAGTTTTCCCGGATTTTTTTCGAAGGTTTTGATGTATTTAAATTTTTTTTTACTAGGCAACCTTCAGTTTTTCGCATACTTTTTGTAATTTATTTTATAATATGAATAGAGGAAAAAAAAATTATGAAGATTACATTTGATTTTCAAAATTATTATGCGGTTAGAAAGAGGGAGTAATTTTGTATAAGAAATGGCTTGCACACCTTGCCTAAGTTTGTCTATTTCGCCCTATCCCTTAAAATAAAGGTTTTGCTTCAATCGATTAATTATATAGATTTTCTCCCCTTTTACTCATTGCGAAATGTGAGACATTGTGAGCAGGAAATATTTCACAAATAACGGCTTTCTTATAGCTAAAGGAAGATATCTTATATCTACAGAATAAGAAAGTTAAAATGTATTTTAACCAGTCGTGACGATTTTTGTCGTCCTTTTGATATTTTAAGATGTGTGATGGTGGTATTATCTAAATTTAACAGTCTTCCAGTTTTGTCGCTTTTTGTTTGCCAATTGCTTAGAGGAGGTGCCACTGATTTAAATAATACATAAATTTGAGAATTTAGTAACTTTCACACAATTCCCATAGTTTATTAGCTGCATGTTAATGAATGCTCTTAATTTTCGAAAGCATTTAAATATAGGGAGGTCTTTACAATTTTGCTCAGTGAAACAAATACTTATCAATACAAGTTATACAAATTCATTGTTTTCTCAGAATATTGATGCTTTTTAGACAGCAACGCACTGTTTGAAATTAAGGAAAAATTAAAGAAATTTTTATAATGCTTTTTTTTGTTGTTGCAATTTCTCAATATTTCTTTTTCTGTTTCAAATTCAAGACAAAACATTGCTGAGGGCTCTTTGGAAGAGGGAGGTGGGGAGCTGAGGGTCATAACACTCAAAACATGGCCCGATTTAGAAAACTGATTACTATCGGCGCATATCATAAACATATGAGGTCCCCCCCCCATTACCGATAGTTGGTGTTATTTGGATATTGATGACAATTTTGATTACCGTCTTGATTCAATTAATGTCGAGCTACTGTTATTTTTAATAACTTATGAGTTATAAAAATATATTATCATATTTTATGGCATTGAACAAGAGCACCGAACAGAATATTTATTGTCACACAATAATTTAGAATTTTTTAAGGGATTTTGGGGGCCCCTAATATTCGGGGATGCTTAAGCATGGGCCTTATGGGAAATAAAGCCCCGACTCAAACTGAATACTGGAAGAAAAAAAAAAAGAAGAAAAAAAAGCGAAAATCGCCAATTCGAGAAAAATAGCAGTTCATAAACAAACCGTAGAATAACAAACAAAATCAAAATCCAAGTCCCGACGCAATCTCTCTCCACACGTGCCAGTCACGTGTGTAAACGCATCCATCCACCCGCGCAGCACGTCAATCACTCTCAATTAACCACGCCTACCTCATCAGTGGTTGGTTGAAGCTGTCGTGTAGAGGTGGAGCCATTGCAACTGTCCCGGCAGAGGAACAGCAAGAGCAAAGGATGCCTTTGGTTCTGATCCTGCGGTAGGAACAAGTGGTGGTTTCTGCTACAACTTTCTTTCAAGATGTGTTTACATTTATCGGTTGTTGTTGTGGAGATATCATCTGAAAGCATTGATCGTGGATTGTTGTTAATAGATTGAAGTTTTTGTTTAGAAAGTTCTTCAAAAGAGAGAAGGGGTTATTGAAAAGAAGCATCTTCATCAAGTGCAACTTGTTGATCGACTTTATATTTGACTAGTGATCTTGTGCAAGATAATGAAGAAACGATGTTTTTGAAAAATAAACAGAGAAGGTTACAAAATGTGGATTTGATGTCCTGGATTTTGAAGAAGCAGCTCTTCGTTTTAAATATGTTTGGAAGATTCGTTTCTTATTGAGTAGACTTCTGTTTCGTAATATTGTTATTTTTTCTTACGTAAGCACCAGGTATGTTTTGTTACTTACCATAAATGGTAAATTTTGTTAGTGGCATTTAAAATTCTTTCATAATTGAGAATATTTTAATAACTTTAAAAAGTATTTCAGGATGATACATCAAATTAATACTTTCTAAATACTATCTGTGAAATATGCACAAGCAGTATTCCTTTGTCTTTAAAGAATTTTAGTATTAATTTCAAAACTCTTGTTATGAATCTATCTTGTTAAACTATTAATTTTTATTTTCGAATAAAAAAAAAAAAATTCTGATAAAAAAAAAAGCTAAAATTTCAAATAAGAATGGAGAGAAAAAAACAGTAACGGAATTGTGTAGGAATGATGCCACATTGGATGAAATTATGAACTAATAGCTCAATCAACTAAGTAGATACTGCCTTGTTATTTTGTCACAGTTATACTTAATGAATGCGGTTAAAGAAAGTTAGTAAAAAAAAAAAAATTGACTATGCAGTGTAAGATTTTCAGTGAATCATTTTTATCTGAAATTTGATACTACGTCTTTCATTAAAGAAAGTGATGGTTAAAACAGCACAGAAAGTTCGATAAAGTTGTGGCAAAAAACTTTATGCAAAAAATACAAATGGATACTATAGGTAAATGATATGGGATAAAAGCATTTCTAGTTTTTATGAAAAGTGGACGTATCAGATCATTAATGCCTTATGAAAAGAAACTGTATTCTGGACTAAACATTTTCTCATAGCTTTTAAACAAACGATTCGATATCTTTTACAAATACTTTTTCAGTTAAATTTAAAAGTAATAAAGTAGAAAAGAGCAGCGTTTGCAGGAGTAGATTATTAGTCTAAAATATTCTCGAAGTAATTGCTTTGTTGCCAAGAAAGAAAATTTCTGCGATTGACTAGTCAACCAAAAGTAACAAAGCGTAATATTCAACATTAGCGATACAGTATTTACTGGCCGATACATTAATAAAACTGTTAAGTTTGAAAGCTGTTGAACTGGAGCACTGAACTAGAAGTAATAGAGTGTGATTCTGCGTAAGTGGTAAAGTCCTCATCGGCTGATGCATCATCAAACGTGAATTGAAAAGTTGCTGCATTAGACAAGAGTACTAGCGCATCACCAAACCCGATCGGAAAGTATTCTTAGCAAGCCCATGGATAATCCTGATCAGAGATAAAAACAGACATTCCTGGTTCTACAGATCTCACAAGAATAACTGAGTTTGAAAGCGAATCTCAAGTTGCTATATTGGACCAACAAACAAGTGTTAAAGTGCATTCACAAACACCACAGGTAGCTATTCCTACTGAAACACATGTATAATAGTTCACAAGTCACATTTGAAGCCATAAAAAGATAACCAAAACAAGCAGTTGACATTGAATGTGAATTATCAAATTGAAAATTGGACCAATAAACTAAATATTTTAAATTTGCCATCGGAAGGTATCCTTTGTCTAATTTATGGATGCCATAGACCATCGGTGAAACCAGTGGTTGCTTTAGATCATCCAGCCGAGTTTGAAAGAAGGTTACCCCGAAACCACTGACCATGAGTGCATTGTCACACGCCCCTGCCCGCCACTGACAAATGCGTCATCAAGCTAGCTGGTAGAAGTAAGGCAGGTAGTGGGAAGGGGGGGTTGGACGATATTCTCCCCCAGGGTTTGGTGTTGGAGAGGGGGGGCATGCCCGTGATCAGCCCCCCCGTGGTGTGTGGGGGTTGCGGGGGCAGGATTGCCGACAGATTTTACCTGCTGGCCGTGGATCGGCAGTGGCACGCGAGGTGTCTCACCTGCTGCGAGTGCAAGACACAGTTGGACTCGGAGCTCACGTGCTTTGCGAGGGAGGGAAACATCTACTGCAAGGAGGACTACTACAGGTGGGTGGAAAATTGTGTATTTTATAATGCAGTGTTTTAGCAAAGTAAAAAAAATTAATTGTTTTAAAAAGTATTTTTAACAATAAGTACTTATATATATATATATATATATATATATATATATATATATATATATATATATATATATATATATATATATTTACTATAAGTCTTTTTAAATAAAAAAAATTATTAAAATTTTAAAGAGATTTTTTTCAAAAAATCACCTTTTAATTTTTTCTATTATTTAATTTAGTTTACTTATCAAATATTTCCCAAACATATTTTGCTGTAATCAAGTCCAAGTTTTGGACAACACTTATCATAGGCAATACCATAAGAGCTCGATAATTGAGATAATTGAATTACTAAATGTAAAAAAGGGTGATGTGCAAATGAAAATCTATTGACACGTTCTATTTTTACATATAATTATTCAATTTACCCTCATAAAATTATGAGAAATATTTCCAGAAAAAATATTAGTATTGACGAGAACGTTAGTTCGAGTGATGCCCTTTTTATGGAAATACTTCGGCTGATTTGATAAAGAACTACATTCCGATAGGTTGATATTTCAATTTATTTTAAAGGTGGGAATTTTCACGAGACTTTAGTTGTACGACTGACATATCACATAGTTGTAAGCAAGGGTTAATGGCACGGCTAAAAAAAATGTGAAGAAATGAGAAGATGCATTAATAGACGTTTTGAATAACCTTTGAAATTTAGACTTTTCAGATTTCACACCAGCCATGAAAGTAACCTCTATTATAAATTTAGTGACGCCACTAATCGACACTTGAACTGCTGTATGCGAAATTCCGATGATCATCTGATTTGTGAGGAAATGAGGTGATTATCACTTATTTTATTTGAGATGATCATCGTCAGAGGGTTTTCTGTGCGTTCACTTTATTTAGAGTCGCTTAATTGTTCTGCATGTTATATAAATGCAATAATTAATATAGTGAAGTAAAATCTCTTCAGATAATTAGATACTGACAAACAGGATTTAAAGCTACTAAAAACTCAGTTTTGAATATTATGTCACTTACCTAATTGCAGTCAACTATTGATAACTAGAAGTTCAAGGAACTGGCCAAATTCTTCAACTTATCGGAGGTCGCTCGGAAGTTATTTTCTATTCAAGGCATATTTTATCGGAGACAACTTTTGCTAATTGACGTGGAGGTCGAAGACAACATTGTGTCTTGCTTTAAACTTTTCTTTCCATTCTGGATTTGCTATAAATCCTTCAAGTTTTAGTAAACGTGCAAAGTCTTTTGCCTTTTCAAAGTAAAACTAAGAGGAATTGTGATTTCTGTGTGTCTCAAAACATTTTAAAAGAGCAGATTAGATACCAAGAAAGGCACATACCCTCACTCTTTTACATGATTGATTTACATACAAAAGTTTCGATGCATGTTTTCTTAAAATCTTCTTAGTTTTTCAAAATGGTTGATAGAGTATACGGAATTCTGTACTTTAAAGCAACGTCTTTCTTCTTACACAGCAGATTGTGTTCAATTGATCAATTTAAACTTTTGAGTTAAACTAAGCTTATGCAACTTACGTTTTAACATTATTCAAAGCCAATGTAAACCAACACCATTAACTCACACTTTATATCTGGTTGGTTAGCTTGTGCGTTCAAAGACCAATTCTTGTGCACAATAATGACTAATCAGGCCGAGACCTACAGCTTAACGTGGATTCCGAACGACAACGAACATCTATGCCTAACCCGGGAATCGAACCTATCATCTTTGTCATGCGAAACCAGAGCTCTAACCCTACAGCCATCAGTTGGGTACTTCAAATCTGGAATGGAATGTAATGACAAAAGCCCCTTTACCTTCTGTATACGATAATGCAAAAGGGTTTTTCCCGGGTAACAAGTTAAATTGTAAAACACGATGTAAAGAGGAAAAAATAAAAATCGTTTTTTATTAGTATTTTGTGGGGTTTTCGTATGTTTTTAATGATAATACAAATTTCATACAAAATGTGACTTAATAGGTGTAACACTTCGAAATACGAAAATAATTTATTACTGAAAAACATTAAATTGCCTTGGGACCAAATGAATACTTCGAGATAACCGAATATTCGACTTATGAGACTTCGAGTTATCGCGAGTTGACTGTAATTGCAAAAGTCGTCTAATTGTTAGATGAACTAATAAATTATATTTAATTTCTCTATATCATGTAAACAGTGAAATTTGAATTAAAATCATAATATTTCTCAGCATATGATTGAATTTATAACATTTAAAATTTAGACATGATTTATGCAACAGTAATAATACCATCTTTTAAAAAATTAAAATTAAATTTTAATTTGTTGAAATCGAAAATCTACTTGTGTAATATCATGGAGTAACAACTTAAATTCAGAGCTTTTTAAAAATATACTTGTGAGGTGCCATGTGGGACATTCAGAGGCGAGAGTCTTCCTAAAGGACTTTTTTTAGAGGAAGTTTCTGAAAGTTAAGATTTTTTTTTTTAAAAACAAAGAAGAGAATATATCTATCTATCTATCTATCTATCTATCTATCTATCTATCTATCTATCTATCTATCTATCTATCTATCTATCTATCTATCTATCTATCTATCTATCTATCTATCTATCTATCTATCTATCTATCTATCTATCTATCTATCTATCTATCTATCTATCTATCTATCTATCTATCTATCTATCTATCTATCTATCTATCTATCTATCTATCTATCTATCTATCTATCTATCTATCTATCTATCTATCTATCTATCTATCTATCTATCTATCTATCTATCTATCTATCTATCTATCTATCTATCTATCTATCTATCTATCTATCTATCTATCTATCTATCTATCTATCTATCTATCTATCTATCTATCTATCTATCTATCTATCTATCTATCTATCTATCTATCTATCTATCTATCTATCTATCTATCTATCTATCTATCTATCTATCTATCTATCTATCTATCTATCTATCTATCTATCTATCTATCTATCTATCTATCTATCTATCTATCTATCTATCTATCTATCTATCTATCTATCTATCTATCTATCTATCTATCTATCTATCTATCTATCTATCTATCTATCTATCTATCTATCTATCTATCTATCTATCTATCTATCTATCTATCTATCTATCTATCTATCTATCTATCTATCTATCTATCTATCTATCTATCTATCTATCTATCTATCTATCTATCTATCTATCTATCTATCTATCTATCTATCTATCTATCTATCTATCTATCTATCTATCTATCTATCTATCTATCTATCTATCTATCTATCTATCTATCTATCTATCTATCTATCTATCTATCTATCTATCTATCTATCTATCTATCTATCTATCTATCTATCTATCTATCTATCTATCTATCTATCTATCTATCTATCTATCTATCTATCTATCTATCTATCTATCTATCTATCTATCTATCTATCTATCTATCTATCTATCTATCTATCTATCTATCTATCTATCTATCTATCTATCTATCTATCTATCTATCTATCTATCTATCTATCTATCTATCTATCTATCTATCTATCTATCTATCTATCTATCTATCTATCTATCTATCTATCTATCTATCTATCTATCTATCTATCTATCTATCTATCTATCTATCTATCTATCTATCTATCTATCTATCTATCTATCTATCTATCTATCTATCTATCTATCTATCTATCTATCTATCTATCTATCTATCTATCTATCTATCTATCTATCTATCTATCTATCTATCTATCTATCTATCTATCTATCTATCTATCTATCTATCTATCTATCTATCTATCTATCTATCTATCTATCTATCTATCTATCTATCTATCTATCTATCTATCTATCTATCTATCTATCTATCTATCTATCTATCTATCTATCTATCTATCTATCTATCTATCTATCTATCTATCTATCTATCTATATATATATATATATATATATATATATATATATATATATATATATATATATATATATATATAGTTTTAGAATAATTTTAGGGAAATAATTGTGAATGCAACACTATTTAATACCCATTTGTCATTTATAAGTTTGGATGGACAGTAGTCATATTTTTTGAGGATCTTTCGACAAATCACCAGATTTGACGAAAGATCATCAATCTTTTTCGAGTAAAATATTTGTCGAAAATTATTCACAAAACGCCAAGCTGCAACATATCATGAAAATGCTTACGAGTGCAAAGTGATAGAAAAAAATCAACAAAGATTTATCCTGGTAGGGTCCTGGGATTCGGGTACCGAAATCGATTGAAATATGAAATTTACACTAAAAAAAAAGCATTAGTAACTCTTAGAGCACCTAGGAATAAAGTGTTTACCTCTTTTCAGCTCTACAGAGAACACATTATCTGTAGCAATAATATTACTAATAACATAAATAATTATTATTCAGTTCTGTAAACCCGTTACGATGTCTCGAGCAGCCATACTAAGAAAAATCCACATACGAGTCAGTTTGATAACGTCTGTCTTTTAGAAAATCGGATAAAAATCTAATGTGATTTCTGTTATGACAAAATTTAAATGAAGTATATTATAAAGTATAAAAGTACTTGAAAAAGGAAAAACCCAAAAGAAAAGAAGTAAGCTAAGAGAAAACTTTAAAATAGA
Organism: Linyphia triangularis; assembly: GCA_963978545.1. Taxonomy (NCBI): domain Eukaryota; kingdom Metazoa; phylum Arthropoda; class Arachnida; order Araneae; family Linyphiidae; genus Linyphia; species Linyphia triangularis. The sequence goes on from OZ021726.1 coordinate 58,362,938, forward strand.
AACAGACAACTAGACCGCGATTAAAGCAACAATAATTCAGGTTTCGAACATTAAGCCGCGCATTCATTTGAAACAAATAATTTCCAGGAATATTAAAGCTCTTCAAACAGTTTGATGTTCTTGAACTTTGATTAATATATATTCAAAACGATTCTTGGTAACCTATTTAAATCGTAAGAAATATTCATTTCCAGATAAAATTTACACTTAAAAAATTATGATGATGGGTCAGAATTGGAGTCGTCGCATTCTTCTTTTTCATCCTGTTTATAGTTCAGCATGAAACGAAAGATTGCTTTAAAATATTTCGTGTTTGAATATTGAAATAACCGAATTACATTGAATGAATATTTTTAAGAAAAAAATATCATAAGTTTTTTTTTTTTTTTGTGATATGATTTTTTTTTGTTTTTTTGTTGTTGATCTCTGTATTAAAAAAACAATATGTAAGTTTCATACTAATTTTTAAACATAATTGTAATCGATAGATATATATTAATTTAAAGTATACATTATATGAAAGAATTATTTAGTTCTTAAGTTCAATGAATTTTTTATGTACAAGATGACACATTAATTTTGTGTAAGAAATATTTTGTTACTTCATTTGTGCTAAAGCAATGAAACATGTTGATAGTGTTTCAAATCTTTACCTAGAAGTTAATTTACAGTATCTTCATTTATTTCGCTTTTAATTGCGATATTATATATATTTCCCGTTTTTTTTATAAGTATACAACATTATACCATACTGTAACTCCCAACAAACTCCAATTTATTTATTTTTAAACAATAACTAAAACAAGGAAAATATATAGATTTTTTTAGCTTTAACTTTTTTAAATTTAGATTTGATAGCTCTTCCTAAATGTTCTGCAAATTGGAGATAAAAGCCTTACCTCTTGGGTTCGAATGTAAAGTCTTTAATGTAAATAAACGCAATTAAAATAAAAGTAACACAATTCCTTGTTTAACTAGGCATATAATGAATGGGTATCCCTCCTTCTGAAAAATAATTACAGTAACCAATTACTGAAAATTTTATTTTGTTTTCGGGGGAACATACTTTGAGTTTTATTCCATCTTCACATTCTCTACAGAAGTGAGTGAGAAGTGAAGTTGTCCGTGAAAAGAGGGAGGTCTTGCCGGAGAAGGCACGACCCGGGGACGGCAGCAGATCCCTTCCTTTTCCGGTCCGAACAAAGTGTCTCTTTGATGCCGCGCAGCCACCGGACGAACGACGCCCCCGCATTCATCCGGAGACTGATTTCAGGCGCCGGGGAAGAAAGAGGGCTCTTTTCCCGAAAAAAAGATCGAAATCGAGGAGATGGTTCAGATGGTGGTTGTGATATTGGTGGGAACAAGTGGTTTTGAGGAGGAGATGTTTAAACTAAAAACAAATCCCTATTCCTAAATCATTGACTGAGCTGTAGAAAAAGTTAGTCTTTTACATTAGTTGTAGCAGAACTTTTTGGAGCTTTCTGAAAGGAATCTTTAGATCAAAGTTTTTTGCTGAAAGTTCATGACTTTTTTTATCCTGCAATTTTTTTTTTCCTGCATATTAATAATGATACAAGTGATAAAATCGCCAGTTCATAACTGCAAGCAATGCAAAATTTCAAGAAATACAGAACGATTATTTTCATGTAGATAATTTCTGAAGTAGATCCATAATTTTCTGCGACATTGTATGATTATTATAATGCTTGCTCTTGGGAATTGCTGTTATATTTTAATATTATTTGGTAGTTTTTTTGCTAAATACTAAAAAATAAGGCGTTACGAAAGAAAATGTCAAACGTCCATTTAATATAATACTGACACGACGTGACGTCCAATCTTTAATACCACTTATTTTTCAGAACACTAGAAACAAAACTTAACAATTCCTAAAGTCTTGCTAAAAATCTTTGAAATTAACCTAATTTGTAGTTATTGAATCGAATTATAAATGACTTCTGTTAAATTAAGGTTATAGGATTAAAAATAATTGTTGTTGAAGATTTAATAGTTCGAGCTTTTAAAGTTTAAGCAATATGAAAAAGATTGTACTGTTTGTTCAGCTCTCATAATTTAGGTGCTCGATAATTCTGGACTACCATTTCCTAACCACTGAATTTTCTAAAGGAATATAACCTCCTCTCCATACCAAATTCTTCAACTATACCCTAAGATTCAAATTTATTTATATATATATATTTGCACTTATACATATTTTATTTCTTTACAATTCATTCCTTATATTTCAATACAAGAAATGATAAAAATGCAAGGGAGATTAAACTTTGGATAAATGGATCTGATAAAAAGTTATTGATATTACAATTTGATGACTGATTTTGTAAATTTTGCTACACATTTTTCAAGCTTTGGCTACCGTTCACCAGGACTTTATTATTCATTGTATACCAATCAAACAATTTGCGTTTTGCGATTCATAATCTATGTAATTGGTAAAACTAGATTCAATATATTTGCTACATTAGAATTTTTTTTATATATATAAAAAAGTTATATTTCATTCCTATCAAACCAGAATCCAAATTCAAAGTTTTCACACAAGAAAAGATCCGCCTAAAAAAAGAAACACCTATTGTCGAGACACTCAGTTTGAAGATCCTAGCTAGGGAGCGGAGAGTGGGGGGGGGGGGGGGTGGTGAAACGAACAAATGTGCGTGTGATGCCAGCCTAAGAAGTAAAAAACTATCAAATGAACGCTACAAACTGAGCCGCAAGTCCATTGTTTGGTAGACAGGGAAACAAAATTCGAGTTTAGTTAGTACGCGGTGCGGGCTACATATTAACCGCTTCACTGACCAGCAGGGTCAACTATTGTGTGGCCCGTGTTCAAGTGGAGAATTATAGATTCCGGGCACACGGATTTCAGATATTAGAAGTGACAATGGACGTTGGATGGTCAGCAGGGGTGGAGCTCAGGATAGCTTTTTTTGGTTTTTTTGAGGAAGCGCACTTGAAACTGAAGAGTTGAAATTAAAATAAAGATACAGGAACACTTTAAAGTGATCGATCAAAGTCTCATTAAGTCCTTCTTTATTTCCGTATCTTGACAATCGAGTAAACTAGTTATAAACTAAAATGGATCTAAAATGGAGAATTGGATTGATATTGCCATTTTATTTGGAGGTTTTTTTTTCTTTGGTAAATTGGGTATAAACATTATTTGGTTAAAAATGAGATTTGCTTATGAAATAGTTATAATTCCTTAGGAAAAATCATTTATAGAAAGAATGTTATTTTTTTCTATAAAATTAATACGAACGCTTTTCTTCTCACCCCCACTCCTTTTTTTGTTAAAGGACAATATAATAATATAATGGATTGTTTTTCCCTCTTACTCCATAAAGAAATGACAGGAAATAACTCTTTTACACTATGATATTATTTACTAACATGACTAAGTCGACCAAATGGTATAGTGGTTAGCGTGCTAGCCTCTAGACCGCGAGGTTGCTGGTTGGTTGGTTGTTTTCACATTATCTGGTGCCGTCAGCAACACGAGGACTATAATGCGCCGAAGCATTCGTCATTAGACAAGCCAACATACATTTACAAACACCCATGCCTAACACGGGACTCGAACCCGCAACCTCGCGGTCTAGAAGCTAGTACGCTAACCACTATACCGTTTATTCGGCACCGCGAGGTTGCGGGTTCGAGTCTAGTGTTAGGCTTGGGTGTTTGTAAATGTATGTTGGCTTGTCTAATGACGAATGTTTTGGTGCATTATAGCCCTCGTGTTGCTGACGGCGCCAGATAATCTGAATACAACAACTAACTATTATGACTAAAGTAAATGATTGGTTTAATTTTTTAAATACTGTTAAAGCAGAGTACTTATAAATAAGTAAAATGTACTTGCTTCTTATTAAAATGGGTGTTTAGAATGACTAACGAAAACATCTTAAAGTAGCTGGATTGTGACAGTAATTGTGATCAAAAGACCGTTTCTACATAAGTTACTGTTGCAGTAATTAGGACCGAGATCTAAGTATGTGCAATTTAGTAACATTTAATGATGGAATCTAACAAAACTATACAAATTTGGAGTTCTTTGACTAACAAAATTGTCACATAGTCGTCTAGAAATCTCGTCACCGAATATCCAATTTCTAATGCGTTATCTCTATTTGGGCGATTCTGAAATTAAAAGGAATTTGAGGAGGTAAAAAAATATAAAAATGAAAAATAAATAATAAAATTTTAAATTTTACTCTTACAATTTTATTAATAAAAGTAATACATTTACCACTTTTTAAAAAAAGCCAATGAAAAATATCTTTTCTTAAAAAACAATTTTCTAATTTTGCTTGTAGCCTCCGTGGTTAACACATCCTATGGAGGTTATAAATAAATAGATTGCCATGCTTGAAACTTAACCTAAAAGACTGAGGATACACTGGTTTTTCTTTTAGAGAAAAAATTGGCTATTTGATAAAGTCAAAGGCAAAAGTATGTTTAACACTATAAAGAATAACATTACTGAACATGTAGGTTACAAAAAAAAAAAAAAAAAAAAAAAAAAAAAACTCACCTGATTTTTGAAGATTGGACAGCTTTTTCACAAACAATATAAAACTATGTACATCCAACAACATCACCAGACAAAATGGTAGACTTCTGGTAAAGAAGACTGTTCTGCTATCTAGTGGAATCTTAATCAAGTTGAAGATATTCCATTGAGCTTAAAATAAAGTGGTAAAATAAATTAAAACTTATATTTCTTTGTGATCAGTTAATTATTTATATATGTTTAATCCATATTTTCCTATAAATATATCATTAATCAGGTTTATTTCTTCAGTTAACACTAAAAAAAAAAAATTAAAAAAAAAAAAAAAAAAGCAGGGGTGTGCATGCCATGGAGGTTACGTTTCCCATACTTTGGATTTTTTTTTAAATAATAAAAAATACGTAAAATAAAGACTGAAAACATTAAATGTACACGAGGTTAAGCATTCACTTCATAGAAACTAAACACAGTCATTGGCTTTGCATCGAATTTCCGCATCAAACCTAGTAGTCTTCTCGTGTTACGGCATCCAATCATGTGGTGCCTGAGAAGCGCCGTTCGAACGCAAAGGGTTAACTATTATTATGGACTAGTATGAATATGGAGATTATTATGAATATGGAGACTATTGTGTGTATGGAGACTATTACGAATATCGAGATACATGTTGATGGAAACTTTTCCACCCCTCTGTAGCGTTTTTAGGTTTCTCTAGAACTTTGTGCTTTTGAAGATGACCCTTTATTGCGCTTACAAATACATTAAAACAAGTGTTATACAGTCAAGTAAAACGGATAAACTTCACTTTATGAAACATTTTCTGCTAATAATATTACAAAAAAAAAAAAAAAAAAAAAAAAAAAAAAAATGAAGATTATATTTTAATTAACAATAGTGTTGAAAAGAAAATATGACTTTATGTTACCATTTTTATATTAATATCTATAATTGAAATGATCTACTATATGATTTATCATTTAAAATTAAAGCAATTACTTTTTTAAGAATTCATTACTTGTTTTACAGACATATCTGTTTAAGTAAAATCGAGTATTGAAGCACGTTCTTTTTTGAGGAAAAATTTGTGCTTAGTGAATAATGCGAAGTTATCATTGAACTTATTTTATTAAAAAAAATCGATGAAATAAAAGAAAGCACAGAACGCAATGGCGAAGACCACAGTGTGGATTTTTCTTTGAAATCAGACTTTTCCTATAATAGACCTATCTTCTAACACTCCTAAAGCACTAAAGGATTTGGCCTTTAATTTTATCGAAACCAACGCCACAACATGTGGGTGCTACGGGTCAAAAAATAAACTCGGTTTCCCACAAGAGCACTTCTTAGAAAAACTATCAAGCGAAAATAAAACCCTCAATCAAAAACAATCAGCTTTTCCATATACCGGAATCTTGAAAAGGGAACCGTTCCTAACCTTGAAGGAAGGATAAGCCTAAATATATTATTTATCTTTTCAGTTCACTTCGTTAAACTCTTACGAATTTTTTTGTTTAACTCCTCAGTAAAACCCTTCAATTACTCTTCTTCGAAAAACAGTTGTTTTTAACTTTTTTTCTTCTTTTATTTTTAAAGATTTAAATGAAATATTCAGTTTGGATTTTTCGTTTCTGAATTAAATTTCTCAGAAATTCTCTAATGTTTTACCGAATTTTACGCCGCTTTAATTAATTTCACATTATATGGTCATTCGAAGTATTACAAAAGGCTATTTAAATGCATTTTTTGAATGCGAATAAAAAATTCTCAACTCTTTTAATTTCCCCGGTCATGGACCTATTTTCAAATGCATAATAAACTTAAGAGTCATCTAAAAATCTTATTTTTTTGATCAGTGATATGTGCTTATGAAATGTTGATGTGTTTGGATACTGTTGAGTATAACCTCAGTCAGTTTAGGCTTAGAATCAATTAAAAGGCAACAAAAGAATAATTTAAAAGGCATTGTAAAAAAAAAAAATTATTGAAATTTAAATTCTTAGTTTACATCGATCTTAAACGAATACCACTCTATTTTAATCGTTTTCATATCTTAATTATAATAGTACTAAATATTTGGGAGCATTTTAATTAATTTTCAATTGAATCGGTATTCGAAATTTAAAAATATGTTTCCCTCATAAAAGAGGACATTCACCTTTTCGCTTTAATTTAAAAGCAACTGTCTAGAAAACCATCAATAATTTGCTCAGCTAACAATTAATTAAAAATTATTAATGGATAGCATGCATGTAAGTTACAATTTAATTTTAGTCTAAACTTTAAAGTAGTATTTCTTTAATGTTGCTGTAGTAGTAGCATTTTGTTGGTACAATAATTGTATAGTATTTATCAGCGAGTAGTTTTCGGTACTAAATATTAGTAACCTTAAGTATTATTTGTGAATATCGTTTGCAATGACTTGCAATTTGAGAACGTTATTTTAAATTATAAGTGTACTTTGAAATGTAGATTTCCCTGACTTTTGTTTACCAGATTAGTTTATTTTAGATAAATTATAAGTTAAATCAAACAGAAGAATGACGAAGCATTTGCAATGGAAGCAAATAAGTATTCAATAATGAAATTAAGACCTTTTTAAAGATATTAATAAAAGCGGCTATTGATATCTGTTAGTTGAATTGAATTAGTTACTTGTTTTAGCGATTGTGAAAACAAATCAAACACAAATTAAAGATGTTTGAGTATTTTGTATTTTGACCTAGGAAACGAATTCAACTAATTACAATTTCTAAATAAAAGGTAAGGTTATCAAATCTTGTGAAGACTGAGAATTAAAAAAAAAATAAAAAATTGCAAGGTATGAAATATAATTAAGTTATTTTCGAAAGAAAAGCACAAAAACATTATATACATCGTTTTAAAAGTATATTATGGGCAGTCAGCATACCAATTGGTACTAAAAGTACAGAAAAAATCCGAAAGCTGGTTATATTTCGTGTTTTAATTGAAGCATGAAAACAGAAAGTAACCGTTCTAATAAGTAGCACACTTTTCAACTCTCTCTCTATATAATAGGGAGCAAAAATTTAGCAACTATCAGTCTTTTGCTAATAACATTTCAGTATCATATAGCTATACCTTTTCATATATTTTAAGCATAGATACATGAAAAGACAATGTTAAAGAAATATGTTAATCCGAAATGAAATGGTGAGGAATGATACTCGTAAAATAAAATATGGTGTTTTAGTGAGGGTATATGTAAAAGAACGCAGTACCATTAGAGGACCAGTTGTGTTGTATCCTTGACAAAAATTAACAACTCGAAATGTTGGCCTTTAGTAGGATGTAAGGATTTTCTCCAATTTATTTGCTATCCTTGCACTGTATTCTCATACCTAATATGAGGTTCTTTGGAACCTTTAGTGGCCATTTTCCCGCCTCAGCTTTAGATATTTAATCACGCAATGGACTATTACTAAAGCATTGATCTTCTTACAAGGTATCTTCTTGAAGTGACTCACACATGGTTGATGATATTTGGATCAGAGAAGTGGTCTGACATTTGTATAGGGATCTTGTTAACATTCATAAATTGTTTATCCAATGCTACAGTGTTATTAAATACATGCTACAAATGTGAAATGACGCGTATTCGAAACCAATACTACGTTATCATACAGTTGGATTGATCTAGGAAACGTAAATTCAGTTTCGAAAATATTTATCTTATGTTTTCATGATGAGTTTAGTACGACAATCTAGTATATTAACACCAAAAAGCTCTAAAAATCTGTTACTACCTAAACGTTATTTTTAATTGATATTTACCACGTATCATTTTTAACTTTCTGTAAATAATTTGGAGCATAATTCTATTCTTGAGACTGAATACATTTCTTTCTGAAAGGAGTATCTGGAGATAAGTGAGTTTTAATATTGGGATAAAATATGGTGAATGCTTTATTTATCGATCCTGATTTCATAAGATAATTAAACCAGACATTTTTATCGTAACTATGTTTCCTAGTTCTATGAAAACTTATAAGGGTGAAATATTGGTTTCAAATATTCGTGTTAATTTGATATTCATTGCATATCCTACCATACTATAGATTTGGATAAATGATTATTCACTCTTGTACTTATTAAGGATTCCAATCCTTTGATCCAAATTTCATGAGTAAAGTGTGGGATGCTAAGAGGAGATGTTTTATGGCAATATTCAATGCATTGCGCTTGTACATCTCTTCAAAATAGTTGATCTGCACACTGATGGTTCTCTATTCTTTTAGATATGCACTCAATGTATACGTTTCAATTTATTTTTGCGAACGTGTTGTTTCATTTATCATTACGATACATAAAGGTGTCTTATATTCATATTAAAAATATTTATTTCACGTGTTTAGCTGCTTCCTGAAAAGATATGACCGAAAAACGAAGAGATGTTTAAATTTTACATACTAGAGTATTTCTTGTGATCTTCTATACATTAAACCGGATGAAAAAAATGCACTGTTGGCGCCATAATATGTATACATGTTTAAATTCAGTTTCTAAGAATAAGTAAATCAAGTTTCCTCAATTTTTGAGGATTAGTTATTAAAATTACAATTATTTGAGGATAAACGATTTTATATGAAACAAAAGTTTTTCTTAAGCTTAGCTGTATAAATAATGCTTGTTTTTTTTTTAAACTTCCTGTTCCACATTTAAATGCATAGCATAAATTTCAATGATATTATGGTTCATGTTCATTTGAAGATATTAATTATATTAATTAAAAAAAAGGTTAACAATCCATAATGAAAACATATATAATTCACAGTAGACTTGAAATGGTCTAAAATCCCTTTTAATCTTTCCCCTTTCATTCTGAGGTAACAATAATAGAATATGTTAAAACACCGACTTTTACTTTTAAGTATCGCAGCGATACTAGTTGATTGCGGATTGTGTTTTATTGTGTTTATTAAAATTGCTATACATTTCCAAACTCCTTTTCTCTCATAATTTGTGTTTTTCTAAATAGAGTAGTTTTAATTTTTTTTCAGTTAATTTACTTGGATGAATTGGTATTGGTGAATTTAATTGAAGAGTTATAAGATAAATGGTGGTTTCTATTAAAGTTATCAAAGTTGTTGCGAAAAAACCTTTTTGACAGCTCTTCAAAAATTAGAAGGGGAATCTCTCTCTCTCTCTCTCTATATATGTATATATAATAAAAAAATCGAATGTTTACAATGTTTTTGGTAGTTTCTGAAAGTTTCAGAATAAAGCTTCATGCATCTTGTTCATATATATATATATATATATATATATATATATAGAAAACCGTGAACAAGATGCATGAAGCTTTATTCTGAAACTTTCAGAAACTACCAAAAACATTGTAAACATTCGATTTTTTTATTTTTTATTTATGTTCATGCAATATTCATTTCGCACCAAATGAAAAAATATCTCATCGCAGAAACCAATGCACAGAACAAGCTACCAGCAAAGCTTCAGGTCTCTACAAATACAATATCCCACCTCCCCCACCACTTCATAGTTTTGTGATATCCTCATTTCCAAGTGCATCTCAGTATCGGAAGGATACAAGAAGACACTTGTAGGGGCGAGTGGGCGTGGTAGAATCGATATTAAAGTTTCACCGTTCAATTGAAAAGGGGCGTTTGCGGAGGCGTCGCCCCTTTCCCTTTCTCGTCGGAAAGGGGGCGCCCTTCGAATCGAAAATGAAAAGCGAAATTGATTACTCTTGTTCTGCGGGCTTGGTTCTCTTGGAGCCATTGGTTGCGTGTTCTTGGTTGTATACTTTTGAAACTTTATTGCGTATTGGCTTTAAATTTAATTTTAAAATGTGATTTTGGTGCTGGAATAGGACTTACAGTTTCTGTTGGATCGGAGAGGAATTGGCATGAATAGAATATAAGTTGAACTGAGAGCATACTTGTGGTTATGAGATGTCGTTTTGTTATAAGTAACGTTTTAGTTATCTTCACTGCTTCTTAAGTTCTTGACACATTCAATGCTCAATAAGCTTTTTAAGGCAATACCAGATTGACTTCAGAATATCTGTTCTATATATGCTGCCAAAATTGATATATTTTCTTAAGGACGCTTTTACTTTAAAAGACAAACCTCTTAATAATAAAAAGAATGTGAATCATAACCTGTTTCGGGGAAAGATGTTCGTAGCGACTGAAATGTTAAAATGTCTTTATATTTAATAAAAGCATAATTGTAGTTCTTTAATATCTGTCATATTAATTTATTAACATATTCATGTTTTGATGGATGTCACCAGTCCTGACTATATATCCCTCAGAAAAACTCGAGCACTAAAGTGCTTAGGTGGAGCACTCTAATTCATTCATATTTTAATCCATATTTAGTAGGTTATGATTGACGTGGCTTATGCATGTGTTTTATATTTTAGTTCTTTCGGATCAACCTTTCCGGCTCAATGATATCTGGAAGATCAAAGTGTTCCAAAATCATTTCTGTTTGCAGGGCCGGATCTAGGCTTGATAAGGCCCCAGCTATTTGAGATATGGGGCCCTTTATAAGTCCAAATATTATATGTCAGTGCCAAATATGATTTTCGGATACCTAGAGGGTTAAACTGAAATACAATTGAGTATATAGATAGTGAAATAATAAATCTTTAACTTAAAATCATTTTTATTCATAACAAACTTAAAAATGCAAACTTTGGTAAAAAGAAACAAAAGTTTTTTTAAAAGACACAATATACAAAGATTTATTTTCTAATATCTTGAAACATGTTATAAGGATTAAGGAATTATATTAAACTAAAATATTTTCTTTCTTGCCTTTGCCATAGCAAAGTCACTAAAAACACCATCAAATGATAAACTGCGTCAGTTTGTCATTTTCTATGCACATGAGACTGAGGGAACATAATTTATCTTGAGTCATTGTTGTTTTAAATTCATTTTTTATCCTCTTCAGCTGAGAAAAAGATCTTTCTCCAGAGCAATTTGCAACCATCATACTAAGAAACAATCTTAAAATTGCTTCGACATTAGGGAATGCTGATTGGACATGATCGTTAAATATTACGGTATACAGATCCTGATGTGTCAGACTATCATGTTTCGCTGAACCATAGGCTTGACTATGTCTAACATATTGATGAAAATGCTTGACTTCTCCTACAAGATTCATGTCCACATCTTCAGGATATGTTTGACATAAAGCACTAACTTCTTCACGAATATCTTCTTCTGTAGCTAATTTTGTTAAGAATGATAACTTTTTTACACCATCTTTTTATACTGAGGCCCTCTGTGCCAGACTTGACTCTAATGCATCCATCACAGGCATAAATATTTTGATTCTGAACTTGTCTCTTGGCTCAAGGTTCTCTAAAGCATCATCTTCATCATCATTGATATGCCTTCTTCTATATCTGCTTTTTCTTTTCTTGTAATCAGCGTCAAGCAATTTTTTCTTTGCTTTATCTTCAAACTGATCTAATATATCCCTGGAACCTTTAACAAAATCCAAAAGTGAAGCATACAATTTCCTACATACATCTAGACTAATTTGATTGTCTTGCAGTGATTGACTAGTCTTGTGAAATTCATCCAACAAGTAACTCCACAAATATAACATTACCATAAATTCAAACTCCTCCATTTTATTCAAAATGTTTATGGCTTGATTTCTTGTTTTACCTTTCTCAGTAGTATCAATATGCAGCTGATGCAATGCAGAAATTATTCCATCATAACTATCAAGTATTGCACTTGTGGCCATTGAATGAGCTTCCCATCTAGTCTTTGACAAAGACTTTGGAACTTTTGAATCATCTTTGAAGAATGACAACAGTACTGCCCATCTATGTGTAGATGATGAAAAGAAATTATATATTTCTTGAAAGATTCCAAAAAAGTTTACTGCATTTAAACAGCAGTCAACTGCTGCTTTACCAACATGATTCAGGGAATGATCAGCACATGGAATATACATAGCATACTTGTTAATCTTCAATATTATTTCTTGAATACCCTTGTATTTGCCAGACATATTGGCAGAATTATCATATGACTGGCAGTGACACTTACTAAAATCTATTTTGCACTCATTTGTAAGGTAGTTGTGCACCATCTTAGCCATACTTTCCCTTGTGTTGCTACCCATCTCTAGAAACTTACTTTGATATTTGATTAATGAACTAAATATTCTCTTGCATATACTGCGAACTGCGTTGAATCTTGTTTATTGTGGTCGATTTCGAGTGAAGATCAGTTATGGTTGCAGTGATCTGAGGTTGACCCAATTTTTCGTGAAACCACCGCCGTTGTTGTTTTTCGTTGATGGAGGTTGAACAAAAAGTGATGCAACTGCATGCCGCCCTTGAAGTTGCGCCAAAATTTGGTTTAACGTTGAACTGAAATATTTAACAGTGAATAATAATCAAATAAATTATCGAAATTATCGGCATTTGCTGTCGAAATTTTTCAGTAATTTCAATAGTCATAATTACCGGTAATATCGGTTAACCGGTTATTGGTAATGCAAACCCTAGCCACAACAGCGCTTTGTTCTTAGAAAAGACACGTTAAAAAAAATTGGGTGAACATTATGGGACGTTCCGAATATGCGGCATTGGGACAAATAATGCTGCAGAAATTTAAGTATATATGACAATTGTTCTCCCGTATAATTTTTTAGGGCCCCAAGCAAGTGGGGCCCTATGCTACAGCTTGTCTAGCTTATACGTAAATCCTGCACTGGCTGTTTGATGACTGAAGGGAAAGAATGATTTAATTTCATTAAAAGTCATTTTGATAAAAAGCAATTTAAAGGTTTGAAAATACATATAAGTACTTTAAAAACATTGAGTCTTTTCTTTTAATTATCTCTTAGCATTGTCGTTCTTTGCCTGTATAAATCATTATCTAATACTACTGTTATTGCACCAGATAACCATCTAAGTTCTATTTTCACAAAAAGTGGACCTAATTTCTTCTTCTTTGTATTTAATTTCTCTACATTCCATTCAAATTTCTGAATGACATTCGAGGATGCACTGACATCTGGGACTGATATCACATTGATGCCCTTGTAAAAGAATACGAGGCACACTGAGCCAGGCTGTCAGTGTAGATTTATCACCAGGCACAAGGCATTAAATACATCCGATAGGGATTTTAAGCGCTACACGTCGTCATACAAATGCAGTCTATTTCAAGAAATATAAAAGTGAAATATGTCACACCTTACAACAACTCCTGTTGCGCAACCTTACAGCCCCAATGACTTCCCTGTTTGGAAAACTTTCAATGCCCCCCCCCCCCTCCCCTTCTCCCCTTCAAGACGCATGTCACGTAAAAATATCTCCATCGACCACAGCACCAGCATATTGATGGACGTTGCATGTTCGGCTTCTTGAATGAGAGCGTAGATAGTGTCCTCGGCCAGCGCAAAACAATCGATGCACTTTGTTTATGGCCTCCTGAAATTATTATTTTTTTAGTTTCTTTTCTGATGTAATCTTCGATGGAATAGTCCATTGTTCTGCCTAAATGGCGTTTCGCAAGTTGCCCCGAGGGGTGAAGGAAGTGAGTGGACACACGTGGCCGCAGGGCTTCAAATGGCTATTGAAGTGGGACAGAGCTTTCAAGTTCGCAAGACAGTGTTTCAAAGGGGTGATTTCTTTTTTCTTTTCTTTCTCGTTTTGTGCGTTGCGTGAGCTTTTAGATGTTGTGTACTGCTTGTTAAAAGTTGCGTGTCCAGGTATGGGTTCGTGTTGTTTGTAGAAGGAACGTTCATGTACGACCCATGTCGAAATGGCTGTTTCTTATTTATTGATTGCTAAAAACAATTTGATTCTTTTGACTCTTGTCCCTCTTATACCTAAGTATTGGAGATTAGTTGGGCGTGTATTGGAAACTTAGGAATTCGGTATCCGAATGCTCAAGCTCATTGTTGCACTAATTCTAAGAAGAAGTCAAGTTTTTAGTTCAAACTATTCGATATTCAACTATAAGCAAAGAAGAATTTAATGAACCAGTAAATGATTATTACATTTCCCAAGGTAAAATTGGGGATTTACTAATTTTGTTGAACGGTAAAGGCGTCTCATTATCTTAACTATAAATATTATATAAGTTTGGGAGAAAATTGATATTTCCGATTGCGTTTAAGTGTTTCATGCAACAAATTTTAATAAGAAACTTAGTTATGTTTCTTTAAAACACCCCAAAATTCAAATTATGTTTTTACTGCTATCGGTTATATCGATACATAAAGCTGAATATGTTTAGAAAAGTTGTGAAAACGACTTGATTATAGAATTTTGCTTTACAGTCTCCAATATTTCGAATAAAATAACATTTGTATAAATATCAAATCTACTATAAATTACTAAACTCCACACGCCACACAACTTTTAAAACAATTATTTGACTTTTATATATCCAGTGTTTAATTTGATAGAAATAAATAATTATTTGGTATGGTTATTTATACGTTTTAGTGTTCCTTAGTTGTATGGTTTCAAAAGGGATATAATTTTTTCTATAACTTTTACTTCTGGTTCACTTTCCTGCTAAGTTCATTTGATTTATTTTACCCTGATTCGAAATTTAAATAAAAATTAAATCAATTTTGTTTTGAAGAAGACGTTCAATCCCCCCCCCCCCCCCTTCACATATCCCAAGTCCAAAACTAACTACCATTTTTTTCTCAACTTTATTCGACACAATATGAAGTAGTACAGCTAAAAAACAAATCTAATCAAGCCATTTCCTAAACAGAAAAATTCCATTTGGTCATATGCCACTGAAAGTAGTACTAAAACTACGTACTAAAAAACATTGTTTCAATTTTGTTAAAAATCGATACTACAGTAGAAATTTTTTCCAATTTCCCATCTCCTTCGAAATATAGTTTTTGAGTTGTGTCACTTTTCTTTCCATTGCATTGCATCGACTTTCAACCCCTACCCCCACCCCTTTCTCTCTCACCCGGAGCATCCCAAACGCGGAAAGATCAATACATCCCAACGAACTCTTAAAAAATTCCAGCTCTACCTTCCCGCGCTAATTGGAAACTGACACCTCTCATCGATTCCTTGTCATTGCTCGGGGTGTTTATGTTATAGCCCCCCTCCTACATATCTATGAATGTTTCTTGCTTCCATTTTTAAAGGGGATAGAGAGGAATGGGGAAGGTATTGCCCTTAGGGATGCGGGGAGGAGGGAATGCTAAAAATGAGATGCGAAGAGGGCTAGGGGAAAAAATGAGGAGTATGTAGAGTGGGGAATGTCATGGTAGTTTCAATTGTTTGGTTGGTAGTATTGAATTTTTCTTTGTGCAAGGTCTACACGAGTGTTATTCTGCGTTAAGATGTCATTGATGACGTAATATTTATTGCCAATTTGGCTCACTTTTAAAAGATGTAAGTATTTGGTACCATTTAAGATGACTCATCTGCAACCTTCTTAATTGAAAATTAAAGAGCGTCGTGCAACTAAATAAAAAAGAGTGCTCATTATTTGATAAATTATGACATATTCGGCTATTTGATTTAGTTCAACTCATTTAAGGTAAATTTTTGCACAGTTTCGGTCATTTTTTCCATGGCAGACCAGCACATATCCATAATCTAATAGCATTTCTCCACATTCTACAAAAAAAAAAAAAAAAAAAAAAATAATAATAATAAAAAAATAAAAAAAAAATAAGAATGATGTTTGATTGTGTACCTAAACTTGCAGTCACTCCTCCGTCTAATACATTCTGCTTTAGTCTTTGTGGATATTGAAGTGGAATTGAATGACCTTGAGTAACGCCTCTTACTAATGTATAAGAGTTGTACAGATCTCAAAGGTGAAAGTTTTCTGGTTGGTATTTTAATCAGACGAACTGAATAGGATAAAATACTGAAAGCTTTTATATACGCTACTCCTAGTACCACAAATTCGCTGACTAATATCGACTTCGCACTGGTCAATTACGATGTGGACTGTTGTAGACTGGCCGTTGCTACGAATCTTGGCCAATCTCGCTAAGTGCTGGGTAAAATATACTGGAAGTTTTAAAATGTTGATACAGAGTTTTAAAATTGCAATATAGTGTGATAAAAAAGGACAGAGGGGTATAAAATATGTTTTGTGATGGTTTTGACAAGTTAAAAAAAAAAAATCGTGTATTTTGGAATGATGCTAGAGATTCGGCATGGGCACAGGCCAATCTTTTCAGAACCCCTGTTTCCGACATTGGCCAATACTGTTGTGCTATCTGGACATTATCCTTCAGAATCATCCTTGTCGTGTATGTTTGTTTTGGGTAGTTTAATAGGTCAGCTCACAACTCCCTCCATTAATTCATTTTATGAAGGATGTACTTTTGTTTAATCTAGTATTTTGGTGGACAGATCGTGAGTTATTTTTATGGAAGACCAAAGAGTTAAGCCCATAACACGCATTTATTAGACTAGCCAATTTCTGTGTAGACTTTTTTCGAGACATCGTAACTCGAAAACTAGTAAAATATGGCGTATCGATTGTGTATATGAAAGGCGGCAAAAGTATTTATTAATTATCAAAGTAAAACGCATTTGTTTTATTAACTTGTTTTCATTGTTATGACTTGCAGTTTATTTCTTATGCAAATTATAGAAGCGTTAGTTTTGTCAAAGTCGATCGTGAAGATCTATGCAAAACTATTTTTTCCTCCCTCTCTGGAAATTATTTTCTATGTCTTGAACAAAGCTACCTACAATGCAGACAACTCCCTGGCTACAGATGCCAAATTGAGCAGTACCGAATTATTACCTTCCAAACTAGAGTTCCTTCTAGAGTTAATATATTGTTACTTCAAACGTAATAAATCATTTTTTTTATAGAATCAATATAAACAAAAATGTATTTTATTAATTGACAGAAGCCAATATTGTATAAATGTGTTAAAACAACGAAATCCTACATTTTTTTTTGTCTGAATATTCTTTTCCTTTGATCATAATGTAATTATTAAATATGTATTTACTAAAATAATGCAACAGAAATTTTATTAGGAAAGTTATGTTTAGTTATTTTTTGAGTTGGTGGAAAAAGGCATGAAAATAGTGATCCTGGAAAAAATTACTTTTAAAAGAAAAAAAAAAAAATGTGTTTTGAGCTTTTTTTCTCAGATATTTTTTAAATTATTTGTTTTGGAGAGATTGAACCTAATATGGGCAAGAAAATAAAGAAACATCTGAAGGGTTTAGGAAATGATACAGGTAAATAGAAACATCACTTATTTGTGCAATAAATAGGAAGTATGTTTATCTAGAAATTTTTTTGAAATGTGGTTAAGTGTTATAATGCATTTACTACAGTTTTCGTGTAATTTATGTTATTTAAAAGATTGGTTGCTGATCGTGTTTGGTGTTTCATTTTAATTAGATACTTATTATGGCTAACTTATAATGGATACTTATTAATAACATGGCTAATGTATGTTGAATATGTGTTGACATTTGTGCTTGATTTCATTCGTATTCTATTGTTAACATTTAATTGACTTTTACTGCTTTAAAGTAAAACACAGTGTGTTTAAAATTAAATTCTTTCAACGAAATTATCATATTTTTTTGGCGATTTTGGTTTACAAAAAGGCTTAAAATCATTTAATTCTTTTATGGCAAAGAATATCATAGATCGCCTAAAGGTAGAAATAAAAGGATAATATTGCTTTCTTTAAAAATTATGGCAACCTTCTCTTAAACGAACGACTTTTAGTACTTGGTGTTAATTATATGAATTTGTCTTTGCGTCGCAACGGTCTAAATGAAAAAAAAAAGATAAGTAAAAGGTGAAATGATTTGATCAATGAACAAATATCGGACAAAACGTTGAAAAAAAAATAAAAAAAAAAAAAAAAATCAATGAATAAATAATTAGTACTTTTTATAAAGTACAAGAAAAATATAAAGTCGTTAAAAATCTTAAAAGTGAATCAGTCTATCATACCATGTATCCAGTATTATATGTAAAACAGTGTTATGCATAACGTTTTACACGATTTTTAATAATAAGCTCGAAAATACGCTAAAAACTAATTCTAGGAACTTTTGGAATACCTAGAAACGAATTAAGCAACGTTTTATGCTTTATAGAATGTATTCTTTTTCGAGAAAAATAATTATTCTATTAAGTTAACGCGTTAGTTCGGAATATATCTGTAGACATATATAAAAACATACGAGTAAACTTAATGACCTGGATGTAGGCAATTTAAAATAATCAATGGATTTTTATAGAAAATAAGAATAAAATCCTCACTGCGATTGTTTACAAATGATATTCTCAGATACTATAAATATGTTTACATTTAGTTTTTTCATTCAAAACTGAAGTAGAATGAAATTTAATTATTTTTAAGTTTCTTTAAACATTCTAATATATTAAAATATATCTTTGTTTAAGGAATATTATACTAACAATGTAAAGTTTTAGGATACCCCGACTAATTTATATAAAATTTTCAAAAACTATTTTAAACTAACTTAGTTTAGAATATAATTTTCGTCTTTTTTACCATTTCAAAATCAAAGCTATAAATATTTTATCTGTTTCAAAGTTTATAACAAATAAAAATGGGAGGTTTGGTGGAAATAGATCTTTTAAATAACAGTATATTAAATTTTGAATAATTTTTGTTACTTTCTTTTCGTAGATTTGTTAAAAATATTGTTTAAGAGATTAAAGTTTAATTTATTGTAGCGACTTGAACGAACTTTCTGAAATTATAATGGTTGTAAAAGTAAGTTTAAGCAAAGTTCAAATTTCTCTGCTTCAAAAATATGTATTAAATTTACAGTCTTTTCTCGACAGCATTGTTAGCCATGCTATATTGATTACAGAACTTATAAATAAATGGTTTTTGTTTTAACTATATATTTCCTTTGAAGTATATACTAATTTTATATAAAGTTAAATAAACAGAAAATCTTGAAAAGTACCCAGTCAACACTTTAAAAATTATTTTTATAAGCATCAGTGCAAGAGGGCTTTAGAAAATAAGAAATTAGGAAGCTTGATCACATTTGTCAGAAACCTGATTAAAATGAGGAGTTCGATAAACAAAATCTTTTGGATTATTATTTTAAGGCCTACATTTTAATTTTTGATTTATATTTAATGAACTGATTGAAACAAATAATTTAAATTTAGTACATTAGTGTTAAGTAACAGTCTCCGAATACAATGAAAGTTTTAGGATTTTATTAAGAGTTAGAAACATAATTATAAGGATTTAGTAAATGACTTAATCCACACTTAATTGCGACATAACTTTAAAATTAATCGTCATAATAGTTGTAATGTTATAACGTTTCTTTAAACTAGACATTAGATACTACTTATGTGTCAATTTGTATGTTTTTACCTTACCTGGAAGTATAATTTTCGTATTTTAATAAAAGATTTGTGCAACTCTCTTTCGTAAAACGTCGTTTTAAAATTATACATGTATTTAATAATTTAAGGTGTAAACTTTCAATATTTGCTCAGTGGTATGAATAAAGTGTAAATTTTACCATTTTGATTTTTTTTTACATTTCTATGAATTTTAGAAGCAGAGCAGCTGAAATTGTTCGTGTAAATTTTTGTCGGCTGTGCTTGTTGTCTTAACTGGCTGAACTTCGCCTGCCGTACTTCTAAATTATATTCGGTATTATGAAACAAAAGGGCCCTTAAATAGTGCTTTTTAAAAATATTCTGCTCGTAGTTATCAAAAACAATCTAAAATAAACTTAAGAAAAACAAGTGAATAATTTCAATTCAACGCTCTCCCCCGTCTAGATTTTTTATTTAACACATCGCAGGTGTTAGTAGCATTTGTAGGGTTACATGGAAATGCTGACTTTGGACAAATAGACAAAGTGTTTTACCAGCTTCTCTTTTTTCATTAATTAGAGTAGCAGCTAAAATATGTATAATTTTGGGACCAAATTCTTAGAGATTTACTGATAATTTGTCGGGAAATTAAATTCCAAGACGCATAATTGATTAACAAAAAACTCTTTTAAAATAGGAGATATTTTATAACAGTTTAAAATTGATTTGGTGGAGGCTACCAAATGTTAAGTGAATTTTTGAATTACTTGTGATCATACGCCACATAAAATATATATATATTAGATACAGTTTTTAAGTAACGTTTAAAAGATTTTAATGAGAAATTATTTTTAACAGTTTATATAGACTTTCAAAACAATCATTAAATTATTTTCTGTATCAGTAACCTTGGTTTTAATGAGAGAAACTTTAGCTTTTCCAAACATAAATTTTTAACAAGAGGTATAGTTTTAAAGTTTTTAACTATGGAATCATTAGTACAAAATGCCTTTAGTATTTTTCTCTATACCGTATAAATAAATCGCATTAAATTGAGAACACACATTTTTTCCACCAAACATTAACAATACTCATTAAACTAAATAGCTTTATTTTTTCTTGAATATCAAATTAGGCCTCAATATTATCTTACTGTCAATGGGAACCAGTAATATTTGCTTTTCATGGTCATAACTAAAATTATCGAGATTTTGTAATTGAATCATTAAATTACGCTGATTAAAGCATGAAGAATTATTAAATTTTCGTCAAAAAATTTAAAGCTTTACTTTGATATTAACTTAATAAATCATCAATATACAGGGGGACACAAATTTACAAGGCAATTGATTTCCAATTCAGCTATATAAAGCCACATAACTGCGTAAAATAAACCATTCTTTTTGCATACAAAATATCAAAGTTGAAAACAAAAAGACTAGTTTATTATGCTTAGTTATTTAAAGTTATGCAGTTTCATTAGAATCCACTGATGATCTAATTTGTGCCCCCTCTGTAAGCGTAATAGGTTTCCGAATGTCTTTGGGTAATTATTCAAATAAGAAAATGTTTTGAAAAAAAAAAAAAAAAACAAAAAAAAAACCCCATTGAGATTCGATTTAAAAAAAAAAACAAAAAAAACCGTGTATATATATGTTTTATCAAGCACCAATCGATATTTTCAAAGATAAGAATGTCGTTTATATTAACAATACATAATTGACATCTTTAACTTTACGTTTAAATGTTTTCGGAGTTGATGCCCATTGAGTTGCCAAAATCACATCTAAACCATAAAACAAAGTGTGGTTCTGTCTGTTTGTATGCTTGTTTGTCTGAATGACTCATTGTATACAATTCTGCATTTAAAGCTATTACTTTACAAAATTAATGTTTATTTTGTTTGTTTGGAATTCTTTTCAGTACCCTTATTTTAAGAATATGTTCTTTCGTGCTACAGTTATAAGTTAACACCCAATTAACTTGTTCATGAAATAATTCTAATCCGATCTTCATCGAAATTGTTCCCTTTTGCCAACTTCTATTTCGAAACTAAATAAACTATTTATTTAAAATATATATTTAAAAAAAATTGCACGAGAATGCACAAATATAAATGATAAAAATCGAATTCAATCCAACAACATTTTCTAGCTGAAGTACTCGCGTCGCTGGGGTTCAAATAGTATGATCAGGGAACTGTATGATCAGACGTTGCTCGGTATAACACGCTTCAAATTGGTTCAATTAATAGCAAGTTATGAGTATGTTTCTCTCAACCATCTATGGACCACATAAGCAACAAACTATCGGAATGAAATTATGTTCTCACTTATCTACATTATTCAAGAAACATTAAAAAAAAAAAAAAAAAGCCGTTTCAAATTGATTTAGTGTATCTGAAATTATCATCACATCCTCTTTCAAACCCTATCTTCAATTTCACGCCTTAACTACAAAACACTGGGATGAAATTGTATTCCCGATTTTCTGTATTAGTCATGATATCTATTGAAGAATACCTGATTGAAATTGGTTTTGTAGACCTAAAATTATGATTATATCACTTAAGGGATGTACAAGAGAGAAGGGGAAGTTTTTAAAAAATTCATGTTGCCAGTAACATTTTAACTGAAAGATCAAGTGGGCAAAATTTCATCAAGATCGGAATAGAAACTATTGATTGCATGTCATGATTATTCCTATTAAGGAGTGAAAAAGGCGAAGTGGGGAAGTTTTTGGGTATTTCATGCATTCAGTGACCTTTCTCTTGTTTTGAAGATCAAGTGAACAACATTTCATCAAGATCGGAACAAAACTGTACCTTCCTGTAAGAAACAAACACATCGTTCCTTAAAATAAATTGCAGATGTGGCATTCAGTTTTTCAAATATCAGCGGTATCATCCATTATGTTTTTTATTCATTTTACATTTTTTTCCAAGTTTGTTAAGATAGTATAAGTAAAAATAATTGTACTGTTTTGTTTAGATAAAATTGAAAGAGTTACTCAAATATATTTTGAAATTTCAGCATTCTTCATTTTTCACAACCCATACCCAAGATGAAAATGTACGAATATAATAAAAATTAATGGATGAACTAATAATTTGCCTTTTAAGCCGTTCTCGTAAGGAACACTTTTATAATGGTTGTAAGTGACACCTTGTATATGTTGTAATTGTACAACGTAACCTGATTTCCATTGTTTTAGTCGTTCCCTTTAAGCATTTATGTTGCAAAATGATGATTCAGCCATCCAGTATTAAGACCACACACGTTTTATGGTTAGCTTACCTCTTCAATTCCATTAGAAAATTATCAGAAAAGGAATAATGTTAAAAGAGGGAATTGTTTCTTACAAGAAAAACATGGAGAACTAATTCTATTACAAAATAATTCATTTACGAATAATTCGAAAAGAAAGTATTTAAAGGCATTATTGTAAATCGTACTTTTTTAGAAAATTCTTGTGCATCGCGTTTAGTTGTTGACTGAAATCTAATTTTTTATTTACTTCCTTTTCGTAAGATCATTCTTGGAAGATTGAAATTTGCATCTGATTTATTATAACTCATTATTCATGGTTTGAAGTAATAAATGAGAAAGCACCCTGTTAAGCAATTATTGACAATTATTTAACAAGAATTTTACTTGGATGTTGAATAATATATATTATTCTGAATATTGAACAGGTTGCATTTCAGTTGAAATTTTGTGTATTGGTTTGTGTGTTTGTGTGGCTGCCGGGCAAATCTGCGGAAACTTAATCAACCCACTTGCTGATCGTGTTGAAAATGGCAGATATATTCTATGTCGATGACAATGCATTCTATCAAGTTTTTGGGGCTGTCACTATCACTAAAAGGTCGCTTTTACACAGGTTTCTATAAGCGTTTTGGAATATTAATAAATACCATTTAACCGGTTAATTCTGAAACTCTTTCCTGTTGCAAAATTATTTTAATCCGAATAAATAAAATATAATTGGCAACGAATGCATAAATTTATTTTGGAGTGAAGTCCAATGAATTCAACGTTGCGTTTTGTAGTAACGCTGTAAGTGAAAGAATTTTAACCAATCATTGTTGAAACTCTTTCCTGTTGCCAAAATTGTTTTAATCAGGAAAAATAAACGATATTTGAACGTGAATGCATAAACTCACATTCAGTTTTAATATATAAATTTTAAAACGTAGTTTGCTGCATATTTTGCTGATGGAAATGTTTTCAATGTTTAAAATTAGATGCCAACACCAAGCACACGCTGACAGCAGAAACGATGCTGTGTTAATGAATATTAAAATTGGCAATGAATATAAAGGATTTGTATTGAAAACTTTGTTTCTTTTTTTAGCTATATTATTTGGTATAATGCCACCATTAATTACTCCTCCAGAAAAAAACAGCGTTGGCATATTCTATCCAGAGACGATATTTTGTAATTTTCTTTAGCATTGTGACTATTTTTAGTCACCTTCATATATTATTAAAAATTTATATTAAAAATTAAAAAAAAAAAAAGCCTAAAAGTGTCATTTGCCATCAATATCTCTATCGCAACCATGATTAATGTGATGTGATCTCTTCCCAGTGTGATCTCACACAGTGTGTGATCTCTTCAATGATATAAAATCACACAATGTGATCTCTTCACAGATATAAAATCACATGTAATGTAATATAGAATGCAGTCATCACTTCATCCAATGTTAGGTTAATCTACAGATATATTATCACCATTAAATGCACCCTTCAGACAAGAACAACCCCTGCACAACCATCACAATCTGTGATACCAGATCTAGCGTCTCCAGTGTAAATTAAAGGGGTCTTCTCAGCGGCCTTGGCTTTTGATTCAAAAAGACCTAGAGGAGCCTTTTGATTATAAGTTCTCACTTCTATCTGCCGTCCATACGCCCCGTTCCGCGTAATGCAACCCCAGGAACCTTTGATTATTATATGCGAGTGCGTTTTTTTTGTGACTTTTTTTTTAGAATGTTTCTTTTTCATGGTGGTGGTACTTCAAAGGGAGCAATGTGGTTTTCTGTTATCTGGGAGGTTTAAAAAATTGTAAGGGTACACTTTCCTCGTGTGTGTCAAGTCCTTTGTGCACGCTTCATATCTCAAGCATGAAAATGGCACGTGTGTGACAATTGTCTTGTCCATTTTTATGTATTACGGTTACATTGGTGGTTTGAGGTGTATCGTATTTTTAGGAACAGTTATTGAATGATAATACTTTGGTAGAAAATGTATCTGAGAAAAAAAAATTTCTTACAAATTTTTGAATTTTTGAAGGGACAACAATTATTTTTTAATTTTTTTTTTATCGTTAGTCTAATCATTAGTGTGTACCCTCAATTGTATATTTCCTGAAGTTATGAGACAAAAGCAATAAAAGGTTATTCCTGAAGTTTTGAGACAAAAGCAATAAAAGGTTGTATAATATTTTTCGAAATGGGGAATTTTTTGTTACATCTTGTCCCGACCTCGATCTGATATATATGGCGCCTGGAACAGTTTTTCAACCGTTTGTCTCTTTTAGGATTTCCAATCATCTTTACTTAAAATAGGAAAAGAAAACCGTTTTATAAAAAAAAAAAAAAAAAAAACAAACCTGCTAGTTTTGGTAGGTGGATCACACGCACACGTAACATGTGTCCTCAGTGTTTTTGTGATGCCCAGTCTCGAACTGATGTTTTAGACGAACACAATTTATATGAAATAACTTTTAGTTTAATCTTAATGCTGATAAGGAATAATATCATGCAACACTACAGAATAAAAGAAAAATAGTCCTTACAAAAATATTAGATGCAATCACATTTTCTACGGTATATTGTCCCATTGTTTACATCATTTTAAGAATTATAAACTCAGTAAAAACTACACCACATAACTGACAATTCTAATCCAGATATCTTTCAATTGAGTTGATTTGGAACCAATGTTTTTCCCCCCTTTTTTTTCTTCTCCCCAATACTCCATCACTAGCGAATTTTCTCACTTCCGGAAGGACGCATTTTTCCCTACTAAGCAAGAGGTGGATCTAGCCTCTCCGGCCCTCTGCGGTCTTATTTAAGATGTACGCGATGAAAATCGTCACAAATAGTCTTGTGTCTGTTTTCGAACAGTCTAGTTAGATAGTTTCGAGCTATTTCTCAAGTGCAATACACAAATGTGGGTCAGTTTACTTTAATGTCTTCCCGAACGATATAATCACACGTTGTACACTTTATATGCAGGTGTTAGGTGCTCACATGTCGAACCAGTCGGTTTTGTTGTTTGTTTTGAATTTAAACATCACTTAGTTAATTACGTAAATATAACGTCATCTTTTAGTTTATGAAATTCAATATTTTTTTTTTATCTCTGTTTGTAATTCTTTGTTTTCTTTTATGAATAAGCATAGAGAAACTTACTTGCAGCATTTCATGTAAATCAAAGCAGTACTTGTCAATTTTTTCGCGTTTTATCGCTCTGCGTTTAACTTTTGAACATAAACGTAAAACTAGTTTTGAAATAGTCTAATTTTACTATTGTCATTAGCATAAAACTTGATTTCCGCCAAAAATTACTTTACGATGAAGAATGAAACATTCCTTCATTAAATCTCGTTATATGCTTCGGATATTAAAAAATGAAGCTTAATGACTTCTATATATAAATTGAACGATTTCCAAGGTTATATATCCTTTTAAAAATAAAAATTAATGCAATTCGAAAAAAGTAAAATATACTTGGGCAATACTTTTCTAAAAATTTTTCATTACAAATTTTCAAAATTTAATAAACTATATATTATTAATGCATAGTTTTACAAACTTTCTAACGACATTTAATATTCATTTTTAAAATGTATTCCATTGGATTTAAAACTTCATATTTAGTTTTGAGAAAAGAAAATTTATAAATGTCAATTATTCTAAACGTGAAAATCTCCAATTGTTAAATACCCCCCTCTTCCTTGACCTTCCTATGCAGAATTATAATCGAGCGTTAATGGAAAAGGTAAGAATAGTTTTGATGTTATATTTTATTAGAATTAAGTCTATTTTAAACTTTAATAAAATTTAGAAAATTGCGCATTATAATAAAATACAGCAGACTCCACTTTAATCGACCTAACAAGAACAGAGCATAAGCCGGTTAAGGGAAAATTCGGTTACAGCAGAGAATTGAAAAACAACAACAAAAACAGCTAATGGAATAGAGATGCTTGCTTTTCAGACAATAAAATAAAAAATTTAACAAGACACCAAACTACTATTTCCAAATTTCGATATCATATATCTATAATAATAAAACAAGCTGTTAACTGTCTGTCTGTCTGTCTGTCTGTCTGTGGCTCTATAGAAACCTACTTAAAATTGGAGTAGAGCTCTGAAATTTTCAACATAAGAAGGTTTAGATTTCTAATTTTATATCGGTCAAACCGAATGTTAAAATTTTAATTAGTTATTTTTTAATTAATTTTCTTAATTAATTAACCATTTTTTTATAAAACTACATCTAATAGAGCTACCATTCTGAAACTTTCAACATAAGTAGTTTTGGCCTTATAATTGGTCTTCTGAATAATAGAATTTTAAATTTTTATTTAGTTCCTTTTTAATTAATTTTTTAAATTAATTAATAAATATTTTACACAACGATTTCTAATAGGGCTACAGCTCTGAAAATTTCAACAAAAATAGTTTTAGCCTTTTAATTGGATTTTTGAAAAACAGAATTTTAAACTTTTATTGAGTTCCTTTTTAATTAATTTTTAATTAATTAATATATACTTTACAAAACGATTTCTAATAAGGCTACAGCTCTAAAATTTTCAACATAAGTAGATTTGTCCTTCAAATTGGACACAAAATGATTTCTAACTGCGCTACGTTTCTGAAATTTTCAACACAAATTGTTTTGGCCTTCTAATTGGACTTTTGACAAAAAGAACGTTAACATTTTAATTTTTTTTTTTATGAATTTTTAATTAATATTTTCACAAAAAGTGATTTTTTAATAGGCCTAGAATTATGAAAGTTTTAACAAAAGTAGTTTTGACCTTCTAATTATGCTTTTTACAAACATCACGTGTTAAAATATTCTTAAAAGGGTGTTATATTATAGTTATTAACGGAGAATTTTTTTATTGTTTCTCGACAAGGGAGGAGCTTCTAATATTTAGGCTTTACGTAGCAATTAGCTTTTAGTGTGTGAAGCGACCTTATGCTTACGCAGCAATGAACCTTTCATAGAGAAAAGCGAGCTCATTTTGCATAGCAATGAACCTTTCAAAGAGTTAAGTAAGCCTGTGCTTATGTGTCAAGGACTTTTTCAGCGAGAGAAGCGAGCTCTATTTTGTGTAGCGATGAATCTTCCTGCGAGCGAAGCGCAAAAAATTGGGGCCTATACACCAATGACGGATTTCCGTAACGCAGGTCTCACAGCTGGCTAAGATATTGCACATGGTAAAATTTCGTGGCGAAGCACGGGTATTCAGATAGTTACATATATAAGAGGAATTTGTATAGAAATCATTGACTTTTTTCTGCTGAAGCCCGTATGTGATGAGAAATGTGATACTGACATGGTGTCATCATCTTGAGGCACATCGGTAACGGCTTCGAAGATGTAGTCATCCAACTAAGTCTCTTGTAGAGATTCTTGTCAACAACCGGCCAATTCAGTAGTCTCCCCCTCAACCAACCTAACTAGGACAGAGGATAAGCCGGTAAGCTAAAATTCGGTTAAATCAGAGAATTGAAAAAAAAAAAAGTTCATGAAATAGGGATACTTGCTTTCCCAAAAAAAAAAAAAAAAAAAAAAAAAATCAAGAAAAATTTAACAGCTGCACCAAACTTCTATTTAAAAATTTATAAGAGGAATCTTTATCGAAATCAGTGACTTTTTTCTTCTGAAGAATTGTGATATTGTCATTGATGATCGATGTCTTCCGAATTGATGTTTTCGCTTGCACTTAGATTTTTAAGTGCCGATACAAAGTGGTCTTTAGAATGTTCCGGAAGGTTGGTGGAACGACTGAAATAAAAAACATGTGTGATACTGTAACAGTATTAAGAAAAAAAGTTTTTTTTTGGGGGGGGGGGGAGGGGCAGATAATTGTAGGCCAGTTAATAGGGTTTCTACTGTATTTAAGATCTATTGCATACATTGTAAACTTAAATTGGAAACTAAGTGTTTATTTAATCTGAGTCTTTATACAGTATAGTGAGAAAAAAAAAAAGAGAGAAAAAAAAAAAGAAGCAAATAAAATTTTAATTGATTGAGTTCATATTAAAATATAATTAATATACAGGGTGCAGAGTCTGGAAACACTAACATATTTTTTAAACATATAAAGATAGAGTATAGAGATAGAAAGGAACAAGTGTTTACCTAAAGTAAAATGAGTATGCGCTAGGCGCTATCATGTACGAGTGAATGCAGCGCCTTTAGTGGTTATTTAATGGAAGTTTACAATTCCATCTAAAAAACTATAAGAAATAGAGAAAAAATCAATTACAATAGTGTTGAAAGCATTATGAATCCTAAAATGTAAGTATTTTGATATCCGATAATCAGCTTAAATACATGACAGAAGGGTGGCAATCATTCATCAAAAAGACCGCCTCTGTTACGCCAAATCGAAAGGGAAAAAACGTTCATGGTGTATTAACAACGAAAATTAACAATTTTGTTTAATTAAGTATCTCTCTATATAAAAGGCATGAATTTCATTTGAATGTTAAAATTAGCACGGGTATTCAACAAGTACTGGTATAAAGAATCATAGAAAAATACAAGTTGCTGTCAAGTTAGTATACTAAATGTGTTCCCCGTTGCCAGGAATTGACACATACTTTCGAGCTGCAATCATTAATTATACTACTCCTAGTAGTGAGAAGCTTATGAAAAATCCCTATTCATCCGTCTGACCGAAGTCAGTATTCCCACGATACAATTTTGATAGACACGTGTGATAAGTTAAATGAAAGGTATCGGCGAGATGAGTTCCCATGCCAAAATTCAATTGAAAGTTATGCCTGGAAGTACTGGAAATAGAGAACAGAAGTTAATTTTATATAGCTGTCAGTTAGCCTTGTGCTTAAACAATAAATGCTTTATATTTATGTCACACAGTGGTAGAAGTGTGGGTAGACGCGGGGTGACGCGTCCCCTCACTTTTCAAGAAAATACCCATGCGTCTCCCCACTTCTAAAACCACTGAAATTCATCCCCCCACTTTTAAAAACACTCAATCTGTCTAAAAACTACCAAAGAATAATAACATTAACCTTTAAATGTAGTGACACTGAGAAAAAGTGATTTAAAGTTTTCAAATTAAAATTTAAATCTATTTATGATATATATCATACTACTATAAAAATGTATTTACTACTTTGTATAAAGATATAAGTATTTTTATTGACGAATGCTGTTATGCCTCTTCAACTTTTAGCTTTGGAGAAACTTTAAGTTAAATTTCTATTCTTCTTTTATATAGAGACAAGCTATTTAAAAAGCAAAAACATTTTAAAGATCTCTATTAATTTAATATGAACGTATGCACATTTAGAAGCATAATTTAAATCTAAATAAACAGTTATGCATGTAATTTTGAGTTATTACTTCACTTTATCTCTTACTTCCAAGTAAAAAAAACTAAGTCGCAGAATATTTATTAAAATAAGAGTAAATTTTCCAACCCTTGTTCAATGTTAGCGTTAGAAAGTACAAATTATTTCCTTCCTAGCTAATATTTTTAATATAAGACAGGAAATTATAACATTTATTGTTGAGGGGGGGGGGGGGTCTTGCACTTGTCACCAACTTTTGGGCATCTCCCCACTTTTTTCCTCCTCACTTCTACCACTGATGTCACACATGAAGTCTAGGTCCGTATAAAAAAGTAGGATGACTTAAAATTCAATCAGAAATTACTATCGGGAGTGCTTTGAAATGTATGAAATTAAAATCTTTTCTGAAATAGAGATTTTTAATAAGAAGTTGGATGTATGATGATAAGTTTTGTCACTCAAATCTTAGTTGCCTAGTTTGTCACTAAAATCGTCATCTTGTCATAATTTTTGATAAATTTTGGCTATATGTCGTCGACCACAACCGCGTATTTTTGTCATTAAATGTCACCAAATTGTATGTGCATGGTATCTGGCAGGCACCTCATAGTATTCTAATTGTTATTCTTATGCATAAGAAAAGATTTTGTACTAAATTGAAAGTACTGTCTTCTTTTGTAATTGATATTTTTTTTACTTCTCATCATTTTCGAGATAGAATCTATAGCTTCTAAAACTGACCATTAAAGAAGCTGCCATCACTGTCATACGATAGCGCATTCTTGATTTTCTATAAGTAGATTTTTGTTTTTCAATTCTACAGTTATTCGTTTAAATGTTTTGGAAAGTTTTATTTGAGAGTTCCTAGATTTTTTGTTTGAAATAAAGAAAATTTTATTTGTTTTATGGACTTTAATTTTTTTTTGTCTTTGTTTTGTTTTTCAGAATATTTTATTGACCTCATTTATATTTTAATTTTTCTATACTTCACTTTTACTATAATATTGTTAACAAGAATATCTAAATGGTAACTTATTTTCAAAAGAAATAAAATCGAAACTTTATATAGAATTTCAAAGATAAATTGAAGTAAATTTCTAAATGATTTAGCCCCTAAAGTTTGCTGTTGTAAATAGTTTATATAATAACACCAAATTTAAACAATTTTTGCTGTATATTTAACCGTCTTAAATACTGGCAATTTCTCTGAAAATTGAAAGAAATTGTATTCACGTTCAAGATATTTTTCTTTGAGACTGAATGTTCAAATTATTTTTGAAATGTCTCATAAGTTCAATTCTGAACAAAATAGAGATACAAAGTTTTTCATATGTTTGCTTTCTATATTTTCTTTAAAAAAATTTAAATACGTATACTATGTGGCCTTTAGTTTGAAAACTGTTAATTACTATTTTCAAATAATATTCTGAGCAACCGAAATGAGGAAACAATTTATTAAATAGAAAGTGTAATCAAATTTAAATTAATTTTTTTAAAAACTTTTTTCATATTTTTTCTGTATACAAGATGTTCATGCTAGTCTTGTTATTTTCTTCAGTCGGGAAGTTTGGCGTATAGACATTTAAAAAGATACATTTAATAGACACAACAATAAAACAATTTATATAACTCATTATAAATAATGATTAACTCTATAGATATAAAACTCAAAACCGCAATTTAGATCGCAATTATTAATTTCCCAATTTAAATTTTTTCTCTAAAATCGAACACTTACATTATTTATCAAATGACGTTGTTACAAAAATTGTTTAAAAATGAACTACAACAAAATGAACTGCATAAAAGCTACAATGAAAATGCCAACTCTATGCTTACAAAAGTGAACCCATCCATTTGTCACCGATTATCATCCAATAGTAAAAGTTCACCATCAATTTATTTACCGTCGAAACTATTTTGAACGACTGCAGTGATCCATATATAGATGTATTTCCTTATTTTATACTATGTCATAGTTATCATCGTGAGTATATTTGAAACAGAATTAGAGGAAAAAGTAACACTGACACATTAACAGTTACATCCACTTCAAATAACTCACCAAATATGTATACGTCCCCTCCCCTCTCGAAAGGCAGAGAAACTCCGTATCGAAGGCTTAATGGAAGCTTTTACACTTAGATGAATAGAACACAGAAATTTCGCTTCTCAAAATAAATGCGCGCAGGGGAAACGGAAGATGGCGAAATTTTTTCTATGTATGTAAAATAGGAAAGGAATAATACTAAACATATGCATCGGAGAGCTATTGGAAATAAATAAAAACGAAACTCGTGAATACACCCCTCTCCCCCCTCCGAACTTGTATAACTCCGGGGCACATTTGGAAGCGTGAGGCGTGCATAACAAAAGCTCAGAGAAATGTGTGTTCCTACCAAAGTTTCGTGCCTTTTTCGCGTACATTTCACGCTGGTTTGACTCTTCTTTTCAGAGTTGTTTTACAGTTAGAAAAGCCCGTCGGCTTTTTTTTTTGTATTGTTGTTTCGTTTGTTGTTGTTATTATTATTATTACTATCATGTTCGAATACGCTCTGCTCTTTAGATCGGATGGAAGTTTAGATGTGTGTGCTTGGAATTTGTGTTTCTGTTAATTCTGTTTTATTTCGGAGAAGTGGATCTCTTTTTGTACCGTTAGTTGAGAAAAAGACCATTAAAATTTCATAGTTTTGTATATTCCATCCCTCTCCTTCTCTCTTCTCTTCTCAAATACAGAAAAAAAATGGAATTTGATTTTGGAATAAAAATGTTCAGCAAAACATCAGTAAAAGTTAATAAAAAGTGCAAATATAGTTAAAAAATAAATAAAGGAATTTTATTTAGGGATGGTGTTATATGTAAAGATGACAAACCATCAAAATGTATATATTTTTTAATGAAATGAAATGTAAAGTGCTTTTCTTGGAGTTTAGTTACAGAATATCTACGTTACTGCACAATGCAATACTAACAATACATATAAACGTTCCGTTTTTCGTATTCTCTTAATAAAATAAAAAGTTAAATTGCGCACAAATGTTTTGCTGGCTTGGAAATTCTGAGAAATGTGAATAAACTTTTTGTACGCCTTTCATTGATACTTAACATTGTCCTTTTTAGTAAAAGCAAAAAAGTTATTATTTTCAGTACTACTTTTATCTACTTTTTATTTACTTTGATTTAATGCCTAATGACTCTAAAGATATTTTAGTTTGCCTTTTATTTGTTCACCCTACTAGTCTCGCAGCACCTAAACAAAATTCAAGGGTCTGCGATCTGCAATAAAACCCCCGTACCATTAAAAACATGGTTAACCTATTTAGAAACATGGGCTAAATTCGTACTATCACTTTTAATTAAATATTTATTTCTAGGCCTAAATATTAACCAAGTATATTTAACAAAATGCAATGATCTTTGACTGTTGAAACCAATAATAAAATCCTAATTAAATCTAAAACAATAAAAAAATACACATGGAGAAATTTAATTATTTAGAGAGCAAAACAATAGTTGATTAATAGATTAAAACTAATTTTAAGAACTTAGCTGTAATAGGAGTAAATTTTTTTGAACTTTATTTATCAACAGGTTTTATTTGTAATAAAATTAAATTGCTTGACTTGTTTGGAGTTTGTTTGAAAAATCAATATTAAAGTCAAATTTATAAAGTTGAACTTCTTTTAAATGTGGTAGATAATTATACTAGTTGAGCACCAAGTGTCATTGAAATCATATAAAGTATTTATTAGTTAGTGATTTAAGTTTCTTTATAATTTAAATTATTTAAGTTTTGGATGGATGTATAGACAATAAAATGTTAAGATTGTTATTTTTCCTCTGTGGAGAATGGAGTACAACTGTAAATTCTCAAATATAATGCTCGTGGTTGGACTAAACTAAACTTGCTTATAGTGCAAATGATATGCAAATAGCACCACTATGTATGCAGCATTAATGTTATTCGGAAGACGTAAACAACAATTACTTTGATTTTTGCATTAATTTTACACTAGTTAAAATATCCTTTCCAACGTTTTTCACTATATTTATTCTAAAACAGTAGGAGAATTTACGAACACACTTTCTACATCTAAACATTATTAACATTCAATAGAAAAAAACTTAAGGTGATTGTTGTGCTTTTATTGATGAAGATTTTACCATGTTAAGAATAACTATTTTTATGATGATAGAAGTTTCATCCCATATCCTATTAATTTTCACTGCATATTCAAAACATTTGATTCACATAGCAATTTATTTTTAGTAATATTTATTCATTTATGCTTAGTTTCTACTCCTATATATTACAAGTTTAGATTATTGGTGATCTAGTTTGCAGACAAAGGATTTGAAAGGTTTATGTATCTAATCAATCACTCTTTTCTGTCAGTTGCGCTTCGTTATGCGTGAAAACAATAGTTTTCAAGGAAAACTGACAAAAAGGATATAATTTACACGCATGGTAGAAAACATTTCAATACATAATTTATTTGAAATATAATGAATTATATAAATTTTTGGTCAAGCCCGCGCGCTAATATATAATTGTAATATTTTGATTTTGAAATAATTAGATACATCGATTTCTTTAAACATATTTTGTGTATCATATGCATTTTAGAAACTGGGTTAATTTTCTTTATTTGGAAATGCATTAATTTGTTTAATTGTTAAAAGTTTTGTGACGTTTTTTCTTCAGAAAAATAAAATTGAAATATATAAGTTTTCCCCTATAGCACAACAACGCTGACCAATATCGCACGACACTGACCAATCCGGAAGTGAAACTTTGTAAACAGGCCGTTGCTACTGGATAATTGCTTATTGGATAATCTCGTTAAATGATGGATAAAATATAATGGAAGTTTTGAAATAATGATGCACAGTTTTAAAATTGAAATGTTTTATTTATAAGAAAAGACGCAGAACATAAACATGTTTTCGAATGTTTAGGACATGTTTATCTCTAAGAAATCGTGTATTTTGGAATAATGCTCGAGTTTCAGACAGAATTGACCAATTTTACAGAACTTCTATTTCCAACATTGGTCTATGTTGCTATGCTACATGGGTTATTGTTACGTGTCATGAAATCAAATTTTAACAAAGATACCCTTATACATATGAACAAAGTAAAAACAGCAATTTTCCTTGAGTTCCTAGATTCTTCAATCTATTTTTTTTTAAAAATTTATTCAGTTGACCTGCTGTTTAATTGTTATAAATATTTCTTCTAAATAATTCATTCATTCTATTTCTTTCAGTATTGCATCTCTAGTATATTTGTCAGATTAATAGTCAAAAAAACAAAGCTAATGATGCATAGAAGTTCAAGATCCTTGATCCGGGTGTCAATGTAAATATCAGACATTTCTAATACACTAAGTTGCTTCAACATTTCCTCTAATAGAGGCCCACCTTTCACTTCTTACGTGATCATTGGATATTTCTTATAATTTGCCACACATGATTGGACGATTCTGAGTCGTATGTGTGCGTGAATCGAACACATATGAAGGCCTTTGTTGGTATTTCCACAATAACGCTCTTAATGATGCATTTGAATCCGCGTTGCATCACTTAAAGGATGAAATTGATTTAATAAATAATTAAAAGTGATTGCTCCGCTTATGCAACTTGTGTTTGTGTGTAAGTTAGTTTGTTTTATGCAATTTTAGGGTCTATGAAAAATGTACTTGATTATGTAATGTCAACATCCGTAAATTTTCTCTCCCTGAACCTTGGTACTCAGGTTGACACGAACTTGTACATTTTAGTCATTAGATTTATTACTTACGCATAAAATAATAAATGTATGACATTTCATATTTGCTACAGTATGGAAAAAATGTGAATACTGGTTGTATTTTTTTATTTGATGAAAGTAAAAAAAGGAATGTACTAGCTTTTGGAGTCTTTTTTTTTTTGTTGTTGTTGTCATTATGAGAGAATATTAAACATAAAACAAACTTTAAAAATTGCAATTGTAACCCCAATACTTTATCCTATAATTAGACTTATCCTCCAAAAAAACATCGGAATACACTTAAATAAATTTTCAATGAATGTTTAGTGAAGCGAATGATCTAATGTTAAAAGAAACATAGGGTTTTAGGCATATTTGTTTCATCATTTTTTATTTCAAACTATATTATGTTAAAGGTGGAACATAAATGACAAACAATGATAATATTAAAAGGTTTTTAATGATTAACTAAAATAATCTTAAATTTTCATGTATTCAACAATTTTTAACTATCATTAGAGTCATCAGAGTTCTATCATTACATGCACCTGTCTGAAGTCACAATCGCAATAAACTATTCAATTTAAAGAGTCTTTTAGAAAGAAATTCCTTTGCTTTTATGCGCAGTTATGTCATTTGAAATGAAAAAACTGCGAAGCAGTAAGAGACATAAAGAAGAGACAAGTGGTTGGATAGAGAGGTATGGAATTTATGTACACCGGCTTGCGAAATGGTGGATGGGAGTAAATTTGATAACGGCTGCACACGTGTACTAATTAGGCCCACTTTCTTTGAATGGATTTATCAATAAACAAAACTGGTGAACATGAGGTACTCAAAACATGTCTGTATATCTTGAAAAACCATTGTATTCAGCAAAAGGGATTGTTTGCTCTGCCCTATTATATATATATATATAATAGTTTTGCAAACTGGTGTGTATCTAATATTCCTCACCTTTTAGTTTATACATTCTTATATATATATTATATATATATATATACTCATAGGGGGAATTCATAGGGGGAATTATATATATATATACTCATAGGGGGAATTTTGAACTTATTCAGCAATATTCATATTTTATAACAGTTTGTTGCTACATTTCAATATTGGAACTAGTTTTGCAAACTGGTGTGTATCTAATATTCCTCACCTTTTAGTTTATACATTCTTCTTTCTGCCTCTCACTGTTCCCCAGTCATGTTATTTTAAAGTTAAGGATTTCTTTCTGAAAGACCTTACCCAAACTTAATATTTAATTGCACTCAGTTTTGACTGAACTTCCTATTTTATTGATTTTTTGAACTTTCGTTACTAATTCTTATAGAAGTTTCTTTCAATGCTCCATTTCATTTGAAACATACATTTGGAATATTTTTTTTATCATATATTTCAACTTTTTTTGCAAGGGGAATTAGAGATTATAATTAATTATACAAATTATAAAATTTTAGCGAAAGCAAATATTTCGATGATTTTTGGATATTTAGAGCGAGCAAACATGAATTCTACTTAGTTTATTTGCTTTGGGATTTTTGGATACATTTTTTTAGTTACGTTTAAAGGAAAGCGCAATTTTTAAGTTTCATTATGAAGTGAATAAAAACAATTTATCAACCTTTTTACCTGATATGCACTTCTAAAAAACGTTTTAAGTTTTATTGTCAGCTCAAAAATTTCATCTTCTATTGAAATAATGTTATATCTATTGACATGTAAATTTTTTCTTGCTAGCCGAAGAATAGAGAAAAGTTAGAGACTAAAAAGTTTATTTCATCTGTAGTATATTATCGAATGTAACACAGTAGAAATTATTAGAGCTGTCATAATATTTTTAAATAAACATTTAAGTTATTATAAAATCGTTATCCTTTTTAAATAATTCCCTATCTCTTCTAGTTATGAAAATCATATGTTCAGAAGGTTTTAGTATTTTTAAAATTATTTATAAGATTAAACATTGTTATAAGCTTACAGTAAATACTTAAAGAAGTATTTGTAAAAAAATTACCTTTTTTGCAGTGCAAAATATTAACTTTTCTGTTGTTCTTTTAGTTTTTCTGTTCTACTAATCCACAATATTAGAATTGCAAATAAAAATTAATAATTTTTAGAATATATAATTCGATAACAGACGATATTTTGTAAAATGTCATATTTACGATTAAAAAAGGTGTTAATAATTATGCATGTGTACGTCAGTCAGCAGCTATTTTAATGATACAATTAAATGTGCTTTCTGATTGGATAATGGAAAAGTAATAATAATATTTTTGTAAAGGTGTGTATTGTGATTGGTCACAAATATGTCCTACGCGTTGTCATACGATGAAACACAACAAAGCATAATGATGAATTTGGGGACTAAAAAAGTTAGTCAATAGTTCGGAATGGATGTTTTCTTCAAAATGGTCAAACACAATGAAAACTCGATCTGAGATAAATTGCACAAAAAAAATAGGCAATGCATAAATAGGATTTATACTGAAAACTTGGTTTTATGTCTTATAGTAGTTAGTGTATTAAGTCTAAATGGCATGATTGCATTAAAACTATTTTAAACGAACCATTCAATTTTTGCTTTTAAAAGATGTAAGTGATTGGCAATTAAGTAGAACGTTTGTCAAATAAATAAAAGGGATAATTAAAACAATTTTAAACACCAAAAGTATTCGTATGCCATATTTGTAATTCCAATGAGAATAACTTGAAATAACTTTCTATACAAATTTCATAAGAATTCACTTAATCATATGATAGAAATGCTTCTGTTGTATATTCCTAGCATATTGTTCTTTTGTAGGCATATCATTAAAATTATTTATATAAAATTATTTTTTGTTAACTTGAGAGAACAAAATCGAGTATACACTATGCAACAGAATACTTTGCTTAACAGCATTTCAAGCAATTTACTAGATATTTATTCAATATTACAACCAGTTTTAGTAATCCCTTCGTTATAGTAACCCCTATGAATTATACTTTTTAAATCATAATTTTGGGACTAGTGTTTATCAATACATGTGTTTTAGGTTTTGTTCTATTACTTTAAGAATATTTTTCCGCCTTATGATGTCATAAATAAATAGTGAAAAACAAATCAGGCGTAATTTATCTAAAGAAAATTTTCTAAGTATAGATATAGCTTTTGCTGCTAATAACAAATATTAAAAGCAACAGACATAATATAAGTAACAAAATAAGAAAATCAAAACTGCTACATCTCAATCTTAACTCCCGTCTTCTTTCTTTATTCTTTGTGCTTGGAATTATTTATTACGTTCGCTTATTTTTTTTTTTTTTTTTTTTGTATCGTTTGGCGTATCACATCCGTTGCCATCGGCTGATGAAGAAAAAAGAATTATAAAGAATATCTATGCATATTCTTCCTGCTGCGTGACCACGTATCAATAAAAAGTGCGACGTCAAAAATATTAGTTTTATAACCACGTTGTGGTTCACCGGAAATAAGATTCTATCAAAAGTTCATTGATTTCTTTTTTAGTAGAGAACGTGATATTAGATATTTTTCCTTTTTGTCGATGTTGATAATCATTTTTATACAGATTATAGCACGCGTCACAGTTTTATTGAAGTATCCGATTTGTTTAGGAATGTGATAAGTCAATCGAGGCGGTTGGTAAAATACTTTTTCAGAATAAATTATACTGTTAACTATTACATGCAAAATTATACAATTAATAAAGAATATTACAAATATTAAAGAAAATTAACTATTCCAATGGGACATTGGAGGTTTTTTTTATGTATTTCAGACACTAAGCATGTAAAAAGGCTTTTAAAAGAAAATAAAACAGTATTTTAGAATTTATCTAAATATGATATAGGTTAATAAAGCCTTACAAATTCTTAGAACAAGTTTTAAAATTGGGTAAAGAAAAAATAACTATATTAACCAAGAATTTTTAAAAGAACTATTAAATTTTGCGGAGGTCTAATTAACCCACATGCCGTCATCCAATTGGGCTGAAACTTAGCTAATAGATTCAATGTCGATGCATTCTATCAAATTTTTGGGGCTGTCACTCTCCCAAAGAGGTAGCTTTTATACACGCTTCTATAATCGCTTCGTAATACTAATAAATCTCATTAACCGATCATTCTTGAAACTCTTTCCTGTTGCCCAAATTGTTTTAATCAAATTAAATAAAAGATATGTGGTTTTATTGCCTTACGTTAGACTTATCAGCTTTCGTAGATCATTGACTTGTTGTAGATGACAATGTATTCAATCAAGGTTTTTTTTAGGGGAGGGGGTGGGAAGAAGTTAGTAAATAATTCGGAACGGATCTTTTGCTCTTAATGGTCAAATACTATGAAAACACGATCTGAGCTTAAGACGTTGCAATTGCACATAAACATTGGCAATGTATATAAATTATTTATATTAAAACTTTGTTTTTATGGGTTACATTATTAAAACGTTGATTTTCAAAACGGAACTTAATTTTTCCGTTTAAGACATTGGCATTCTTCGAAAAAAATTTACACGACATTTACCAGCAATTTATAACTAAATTCTTTCAAGTAGGATATAATATATTTTTCTTTTTGTTTAACGACGTAGCTCACGATAAGATCTGAAGCTAAAATATCTTATTTTTATGATAGCAATCTTATTTATTATTGAATTACGAAGGCATGATTTTAAACAGATTTAAATAAATTTCCCTATGCGTTAAATTTTTCGAAATAAAATTTTTGTGTAGTTTAATCATACACTTTTTCGTATTTTTCACTTCGACGTATGTAATAAATATGCACTTATTTAGCAGTAAAAAGCTTATACAAAGGTTCTGTCTTTAGTCTGAGGTTAACATTCTCAGATAAGGTAATGTTACAGACAAGTGTGTTATTTCAAATGATAGGTATCTTTGCAAAAAATTCCCATGCAAAAATTTAACTGGAAGTTACGAATCAATTTGAATAAATGAAGACTACAGATATGTGACAGTTTGAAGGTCGTGATAAAATTAGTATAAATAAATAAGATTTATTGAAGTTCGTTTGGAATAAGGTTTCCATATGGTAGTTGTGTGGGTTTTCATATCTTGATTCCAAAACGAGCTACTGAATTAGAACTTCGAAATTTTATCCCAAATTTTCTGGATAAGATTGCTGTCAAATTCGCTAAGTTGGCGACAGTTTTGCTTATAAAAATATTTTCCAAATTGACAAGAGTATCGTTACCATACTCTACCCCCCCCCCCTTAACAGAAATACATTTCATTCATTAAATGTCGTCACTTTGTGCAATATTGGTATTTATGCCTGTTTTACCTGAATATAAACACTTGTAGATACTGTTTTTAAGTGACAGTGACTATCAGAATTCAACATGTTTTTCAACTGTTTTTCCGTAACCTTTATTTAAATGTTTTTAAGTAACTTCACTATAAACTGCACTTGTGGAACATTTTCCGAATTCCCTCAACTGTAGCTTTCATCCATTATACAGCAGTATATAATTGGCCGACCAAACGGTATAGTGGTTAACGTGCTAGCTTCTAGACCACGAGGTTGCGGGTTCGAGTCCCGTATTAAGCATGGGTGTTTGTAAATGTATGTTGGCTTGTCTAATGATGAATGTTTCGGCGCATTACAGCCCTCGTGTTGCTGACGGTGCCAGATAATATGAAAACAACCAACCAGCAGTATATAATTGAAAAGAAGAACAATAAATATAATGATTTCATTTTCAAGTTATATACTTAATTGTTTTATAAGAAGGTTACTGCTTGCCTAATTTTACCTAAATTTTTTTTAAAAATATTGGTACTTATTTAAGGTAACTTTTTTACAGTGCATTAAAAAATAACGAACATATCCGAGTCTCAAAAATTCTCTTTGCAATTCAGAAACCCAGCTGATAATCTTAAGCATATCTTATGCATTTCACACGCAGCTTCTTCTCGGGAAAGTTGAAACCTCAACCAACAACAAGGACATCAGAACAAGAATGGTCCCAACCTTTATCAAGCCCTGCGGCACACACCGACACTTCTTCCATGAATGAATGGGAAAATCCATTTTGTGAAGTAACAGAGCCTCGGGGGCTTACACACTTACTCACAACACAACCAGCCCCGGTAGTGGCAGGGCTACTCCTTCCACTACTTGCTTCCGTGAACAGGTGTACCCCCCCCCCCCCCTCTCTCCCTTTGATGATGTGTGCTTCTACCTGGATTCACACCTCGCATTTCAAGTATCTAGGGTTTGAAACATGTGTGAGATTGAGTTTGAGTAGTGGTGGTTGAGAGATGAAGGTAGGATGATACAGATTTCTAATGGTACAAAGCATAAACAACGTCTAGGATATTTAGAGTAGGCAACATTTCAAGAACGATCGCCTTCCAGAAGGTTTTCAAGAAATATATCCCTTTAGTTTAATCTCAAGAGGGAGAAACCACAGCAGGAAAACTAAAAGGGGAACGTGACTGTTTTTCTTAGCCACTGTCGTGTCTAGTTTGTAAAGCTATGCCAATAGTTTGGTATCTATATTGAGCTACAGTCTTTGTTCAGCTTTTCTGTTGCCGTGTATAATAAAATACAAATTTCAGCTCCCAAATGAACTGAAACTAAATGCTGACATGTGACGAAGTATGTATCTTTTTAAGTTTCCAACATTTTAATTGGATATTTTGCTTTAGAGGAAGTTTTCTTTTCCTATTGTGAGGTGGGTCGGTTTGTTGCAATGGCATCAGTCATTTCTGTCGTTCTACGAAAACTGGTTTATAATTCCTGGTTTCCATTGCAATCGTTTTACTGCTCCCATTTTGATTTTTGTGAAGATAACTTTTGATATATTGATTGCAGAAATAAGTGATGCGTTTTAAATTATGACAGTTGAAGAATATTTTTTAAAAAATGTAGTTTATTATTTGTTAACTAAGTATATTTATTTGAATTTTAAGCTTCATTACTTAGAAGGAAATGTTAGGTAGCTTGTTAATTTTAACAGATATTGAACATAATCAGAAGGTCAAATATAACATTTCGAGTAAAGCCTGTTTTTGGTTAAATGTACCACCACCGTAAAGCACTTTTAAACGGGTTACGGGCGTACTTTTCTACAAATGATTATAATGTTTTAGTTTTGCTATTTTAAATTAAATTAACTTACCTTTTATTGAAAACGTCTGTACAGATTCAAATGCCATGAAATTGAAGTTACAAAATGCAAGAAGTTGAATAATTGAATTAATTTCATTAAACTTATCCATTGATAGCACAAAACTTTGAATACTATTTGAATACTATTTGAAAAATGAGAAGAAATTCCCATAAAAGATTTGACTCAAAAAGTTTATTTTCTCTTGTTAAGTCGGAAAAAAGTTTCGTTTTAATATTACCCTTTTAAGGCAGATAACATTGACGTTTCCATTTCGGAATATTTCTAAGAATATTCCTTTTATTGAGTGAATTTCCCTTTGTTTAGTTTTTTGTTTTTCCAATTTGCTCTACTGATATGAATTTGTGTTTCTTCTTGCAAATTCTCCAAGCATAAAATCCTTCATTTGTTTTACTGAATCATCATTTTCAAAAGTTCGTATTTTCTACAAACTATGATGTTTTACAAATCAAAATTTGTTGTATATCTGAACATTCAGATTTATATAGCAAAGGAACTCCTTTACAATTGCTATAAGAGGATTTATCAAATAAAACTTTTCGGCTGTTTTCGTTTATTGTTTTTGGTACTTTTGTCGATATCAAATTCTTAAGATCTAATTTCAACTGATTCTCTAGAAATTTAAGAATTTACTGTTCAACTGGTATTACACGTTATAATGAAAGTCTCTTCCTTTTGATGCTTAAATAAATTCCTAAAAGTCATAGACTACTAAAATGTTCCATTTACTTCGCATACCTAATGTAAACTAAAAAGTGTAGGTAGTAAAATGTTATGGATAAGTATCGAATATTCGCGTTATATTTAAGTATAAACTATATTAAATAAACTAGAACACAGAGTTTAATTTTAAACGAT
This sequence comes from Linyphia triangularis, assembly GCA_963978545.1. Classification (NCBI taxonomy): domain Eukaryota; kingdom Metazoa; phylum Arthropoda; class Arachnida; order Araneae; family Linyphiidae; genus Linyphia; species Linyphia triangularis. Next base: position 58,407,143 of record OZ021726.1, read on the forward strand.
TAAACTTCCTGAAGTAAATATAAAAATCAATAATTTACTCCAGGTACAGTTTTTCAAAAAAATAATATTTCAAATGTGTGTGTATATATTAAAATATAAATCCTCTGATATTACTTGAAATCAGCTCATTTTGGTCCCTTTAATCTTAAACTTATATATTTGCTTAAAAATGGTTTAAGAGCTTTCTTATAGCATATTTATAAGCTCAATAATTAAATTAATTAGAAGAATCAGACTCATTTTTCTGTTACCACGTTAGCATAATTAAATGTTAAAAACGAATTTTTTTTTACTTTGCAAGTCAGCAAATAATTATCAATTCCTTCACATTTTGAAAAGATAATTGACTATTTATTGAAATTGAATATAATTTGTCTATTTAATTGAAATTGCAATCTATAACTCAATTTTTTAATTCAAAACGAAGATTTTAACCTTGAATTTACAAAAGGTCTGGCCTACCCAAAAAATTCATTTTCCACCATCTCTGTTCCAGATTTCTGTGACAGATGCAAATCATACATTATTTGATAATATTTAATGATTGAAATTTGATCTTGTTAAGATCGATCCATGATAAAAAATGTTGCCTATTTAGAGTTCTTTTGTAAAAAGACATTTTGCCAACTTGGCGTGATTGGCCAGAAATCTCGGCTAAAAATACTGTTATCGAGTAGCAAAATTCTTATCCGAATTCCATATTTAGAGCCAAGATTAAGCTTTGCTTAGAGTTAATGAAATATAATTCTTTTTGTCAAATTTTAACTTTTGGTTGAATTTTATGAAATTCTAAGAATATTATCAGTTTTTAAAATTGATATAAGACTCATGTTTGTAACATTTATAGTTACGGTTTAGCGAATTGTAAACTCACTTCTGGTACGTTAATCATAACTTTTGTATGAATTTCTTTATGGGAACTTGCTGCCGCGATACTTTTCATTAAATACATTGCACGTGTAGTTAGCAGTTGTAGTTCATCTGGCAAAATTAAAACAGTTAGACAGAGTTTTTTTTAAATAAGCTTTTCACTACTTTAGTGTGGTGTAAAAACAAGCAAAGAAAAATTACCTTTAAGGTTGTTCTTTTCTTCTTCAAATAGTGACCTTCACCTTTAATCAAATTTACCTCATTCCTTTTAATCTCATTTCCTAAGACGAGAAGGTTAAATAAGATCCTAAGAGCAGGGGCGTCAGCAAGTTGAACAAGCCCTAGCAACCTCCCCAAACGCAATGAACCATGTCGCAGCCCCAAGCAAAACGCGTTATATCTCAAGGCATCGATGCTTGATTTCGAGTGAGGGGGTGATCAAACTTGGTAAGAGTTCCGCCTCGACAGCTCTGGGGGCCCTCAAAAGATTCTTCAGGGACCCTTTCTTAAAAAAGGGGGAGGGATTTTCTCGAAAGTGCCTTTCGAGAGCACAAAGTTGTTTGTGAGGAACATGGCGATGGACTTTAAGAGGGGTTACAGAAGGTGCTATGCTTTAGCAATGAATTTGTTGTGGATAACTCTGGTTTGGATATGTATGAAGCTTTTTAGAGGGTTGCTGGTTCATTGGTGTGAAAAGGTTGCGATTGGCTTTTGTTAGAAAGGCTTTGTAGTGGTTTGAGATAAGCCTTTTTTCGTTGGAGGTGGTGTTTGGATTTTTATTTTCTGCTTATAACTTATGTACAAGTCAATGTTATTCAGGTTTTTAGCATGCAAAGTTTAAAGTATTTGGTGGGTTATGTAGAAAAATGAAATTTTTAGTGATCGGTTTCAATGATCTGCGTAGTAGTTTGTGTTAAAATAATTCTTCAGAATTTTTATTATATAGTTGAGAAGTTTATCAGCATTTTTTTTATTGAGTTAATGATAAAAAAATCAAAATAAAAAGATAATGTTTATTTTAAAAGTGAATACAAAGTAACAAAATTTGAAAATACATTATAATTATCCTTTTGAAACAATGTTGCTTGCATAATATTTGTTTGCTATGTTTTGATAATAGTTTAAAGATTTCTATTATGTATGTTTAATATTATATTTTGAAGAGCTTACCGACCAAATAATTTTAATTTTGCTAGTCTATATATGTATTTTCTTCTAATAAAATATGAATATTGTAAATAATCTCAAAGAGTTATTCCCATTATATACTTAGGGCAAGCCATGAATATTTACTAATTGATTATGAAAAAGATTTCATTTTAAAATTTTAAAGCATTGCAGTAACCAAGAGAATAATGCTGTAAAATCCATCTCTCTCTATTTTTTTTTTTTTTTTTTTTTTTTTTACATATTTATAATTAGAGGTGAGTATTTTTGTGAGAAGTTGTCCGAAATACTTAATTTAGTATAGAGTTAAAAAAAAAAAAAAAAAAAAAAAAAAAAAAAAAATGACGTAATTTTCATGTCATTAAAATTATTTTTATTTTGCTATAACATTTTAAAATGTAAATAACTTAATTAGTTGAATTTGTCCTAATGCATTTATTGTTGTGTAAATATTCTTGATTAAAATCTTGATGTATAACAACAAATATGCTAAAATGTCCGTACACATTCCTCAAAAATGCTCTTTCATTTCTTAAAGGTTAAACTTTCAAATATGTGGTTTTTGAAAACTGAACGCTGTATCATTAGTATTTTCTATAAATAATTAACTCGACTGAATACGAAAATTGTATCTCAAATTAATAGTCACTCTAAACAATTTTTTTCTGCACTCTCATTCGAATTTTACCTCGCATAATTATGCTCCATGACCACACATATGACATCACACTTCAGAAATCCGCAATTAGTCAATCTCAAAAACCGAAAACTCCCCTTAAAAACGAAACAGAAATAACATTTTAGAACTCTGGTGATATGGGGAAAAACAAGCTAGTAGCAAACTAACCTCCTATATAAACCATATATCTCTCCATACTTTTTGAAGCTCGAGATTTCGAGTACCAGTTTTCGAAAAGTCACTGCACCCCCACAACCTCCTACGAACGAACATGTCCGTCAAATATTTGAGTGCTTCCATCTCCCCTACGAGTGTTTTGGCGAACTTTTGTAGTGTAGCCAGTTTCCGTTAAAAACAGCGAATGCACGTTTATATGCGCAACATTTTCAATGCCAGTAGGTAAATGATGGGATGAACACAATTTTTATTTATTTAAAGTTTATTTTCTTTTTTTAAAAACCGAGGTAAAATTCGAGTGCTTTAAAGGATAGGGGAAGGGGGGTGTCAATTGGCTGGGAGGAGAACTACTTCTGGTACGTATATGTGAGTACGTATATTTGTATACGTTAAGTACGTGCGATTACCATGGTTACTGGAACGCTTCACTGATGTTGAGCGCGGTTTTTAAGAATATTGATTCAGTTTGCGTGCATTATTCATGTATAGAACTTTTAGAAAACTTCACATTGAGGGGGGGGGGGGGGCTTCTTCTTTTCGTGTTGCCCTTTTTTCTTTTCACTTCATCCATCTTCTTTTCGAACTGTGCATCCTCAAAAGATAACATCGTTCTTTTTCGATTTCAAGAGAACGAAGTCTTAAAGAACATCGGGTAGGTATTTAAAAGGGATAAAAAGAGAGGTATAAATAAAAACTCGATGTGTGATAAAATAAAAGACGCGTCAAGTTGGTTTTCATCAATGGAAGTACAAGCAAAAATAACCCGGGATTTTACACTCATTTACTGGTTTCTTTCATCTTTGGAGACGGTACTAGAGAATTAATGTAATTAAAAGTTTTGTTGCTTGAAAGGAATGTATCGTCATCTTAAGAGTACGAAGCAGGCTCAAATGAATGCCGAAGTTGTTTTTATCAAGTTTGCTATTTTTATGCTTATTATGATACGCGCTAAATAAGTCACTTTGAAAATAATTAAGGACGATTTTTTTCTAAGCAATAAGAGGTGAATTATTTCTGAATTTCAAGATCGTAAAACTTGCAGATCCTAGAGTTCCTTGGATGTTCACTTCAACGCAGATTTGGTTTTGTGTCCGAACTTCTTTTCGGCGACTTGAAATGTTTAATCTTTTTAATAGAAAAAAAAAAATGTTTCAAAAGCCAAAATTAGCATGAAGAAGAATTAAACCAATTATGGCTTTTAATTTTATCCCTACAATTTCGCTTCATTGTTAATTAACTTGAAATATAATATGCACCTTTCTTATTTGCATATAAATTTCTTAACAAATTACTAATTAAAAAGGTTTTTGAATTAATAATGCAATGTTATCTTCCAAATTACATTTGCAAACAAAATCGGACTAAGCATTTTACAATGGTACGAGTTAATTATCGAAGCACTAAATAACGGTAATTAGCGTTTCCCTATACTGGTGGTAGTTACTTCTGAATTGATTGCATCAAGCTTTAAATTTATTTTTATCCTTTAATATTTCCTTTTGATAGGTCTCCAAGCTTACATATATAGTGTTTTTCTTTAAATATAAAATATTCTTCACCTTCAGAAATATATTTTCAATTTTAAGGTCTCCCTTCCCGTTTCTGTAAAAGTTGTTTCTCTGTAGTGATATGCTTGCTGCTGAAAAGCTCACACTCAGGTTTAAGTCCTTGCATACTACCTTATATAAAAGATGGCAGTATACTTTATTTGACTTTTGGGATTGTTGATCAGTCTTATGAAATAGTCTTAGGCTTGCTGAAATTTAACCATTCAATTTTCGAAATATCATTGAAATTACTTCATGCTATTTTTTTTAAGGTGAAACTTTCAAGATTTTTGAGTTTAGTTTGTTGTACTGTACTTTCGCAAACAAATATTAATGAAAAATTAACTAATATTATCTGAATCTAAAAGAAAGGACATTTTCTAATTTAACGTTGTTGTTGAAAATGTTTGCGGGTGGTTCACGGTCTAGTTTTACTATTAAAAATATTTTTAATGTTTAAAAATGAGTTGCAGGGACATGTAAAATATTTCCTAAATGTGAAATTTCGTGGGGATTTAAAAATAAATTTAAATGTGCTATAGATGCTATGCTTTTCATGTTTAGAAAACTTACATTATGTAATTACTTTTATAGGGAACAAGTGAATGGTATTCCCATTTTTATCTTTCAACTTAAAGTGTTTTTTTGTAACTACTCACCTGTTGGTGAAAGGAATTTTCAGAAATAACAGTCCCGTATCCATAGAACTTTTAAGTGACATTTTTAAAATGAAGGCATTGTGTTATTATAACTTTATTATAAACAAGTAAAAATTCAGATACGACCCAAAACTTTATAGTACGTTTAGTTTATTATAATAAACTTGCAATTTAAGAATATGTAAGTTTATAACCAGGTAGCACAGTAGTATTTGTTAATGGCTGAAACAGGTGTTTTGAATATTTACAAATTCTAGCCAAAACTCAAGCATCGCTCCAAAATACATGATTAAAAAAAAAATTTAAAAACATCACAAAAAAATATTTTTGCCCTTTCTTTCTTTAGTCATAATAAAATAGTTTAATTTAAAATTGACCAACATTTAAAAATTTCCTATATATTTTTTCCTGCATTGAGTCTAATTATCAAATATCGGTATCCAACGATCGATTTACAAAGTTACACATCAAGATTGGCCAATGCAATCTATATTGGGCAAAGTTTAATTGTACAGAGTTTTTATATACTTCCCCCCCCCCCCCAAAAAAAAAAGTGTCCTTGTAAATTAATAATATTTTGATAAGATTCGGAATTTAAAATATACTTGAAATATATATACTGGACCTAATCATTGCCATTGACAATACTCAACTATACAATTTCTAATTACACTATAATACTTTAGTCACTGCATTTAAATTTTACAATGATTGGTAAAATTTACTGTTTTCGTTTTCAAGTTTTCACTTAAAAAATTATCAGTTTGGCATGTGCGTTGCTAGGGGGAGGTTTTTTAGGGTCAGACCCCCCCCCCTTCCTAAAACTTTCAATGATGTTTTCTTATGAGTGAATAATAAAGCAATTGTAAATAGTTTAAGAAAAATGCGTATTTAGTTTACCATCATTAACACAGAGTAAGCCTACTGTATCACCTTAAAGTAGCTATTACTCCAAGAACTTTAAAATAAATAATGGATTTGTAATAAAATTAAAAAATCATTATAGATTATGTTTGGTCTAATTAAGTCTAGTACAAACTTTGTTTAGAAAATTAAGAATATGAATGATTTCATTTTCCAAAATCTTGCCGTTGTGTTTCAGGGCGACATGGACCTTGTATTTCAAGCGGCATAAATATCTAATAAAATTAGCTTCATATTTTATTGGTGTTTATCCGGTCGCTTAAAAATATTACTCATTCTTTAGAATTTAAATAAACAACAAAAGTATTAGAATAAGTTATGATCTAGGTAATATGAATAATCCTTGATAGTGAAAAAATGCAGTTCCACATTGGAGATGTTTGGTAAGAATACTGGAAAAAACAATTTTAATATTTGGTGATATATAATTGACAGATTAAGAAACTGCAAAAATATTGATGACCTTTGACAAATATGGGTTGAGTAAGTTTAGCATGGGCTTTGTTTTTTATAGAGCACACCGGAGTAAACTTAGTGCTTGTTTGAAAACCTCTCCGGAAGAAATATTCTGATGGTTGCGCCTCTGCAGTTTGGTATATTTTTGACAGTAATTATTAGCCAATACATCGTTAAAATAAAGAAACTAGTAGAGTGTTTTTTGATAATTATTACATTATCCTTTAGGGTAAGTGAAACAGCTGAGGAAAAGTTATTGTTGAGCAATTCTCAAGGAAAGAGAACTTTGAGTTAAAGATATTAGTTTTTCAACTTTTTACGCACTTTAGCGAATTTCTACGGGAATTCGGGAGGTGGGAATGTTTAGAATATCTTAGGAGGCATTTTTAAGACACTAGAATTTTTATGACAGTAGCAAGAGCCGTCTTTTGGTAAATGGTGAAAAATAAAATTTTTTAATGGTAGCTTGTTTATGCGTATGCGTAATTTTCAAAAATACTTTAATAACAGATCTCATAGCCATCGCTGACCCATTTAAAAAAGCTTAAAATTTTTGGTCAAATACATATGAGAGTCATTATGCTGACATACATTTAGACAGATTGGACAGATATTTTTAGAAATTTTTTTTAAGACTCGGGACGTTCAAAACTTGTAGAAATGCAATGAGATCGGTTTTTTACCAAACACAATACTTTCTTTACCTTAACCTATGCGCATATAGGATGATTGAAAATAAAATGTTCTTTTGCTTTTTAGATCCTATTTGGCTTCAGAGGCAAGAAACTAATTTGTAACTGAATAATTTAAGAAATTTGTTCTGAGTGTGTTCTAATGTTGTTCTTTGCGTGTTTCTGCGACTCTTTCCTTGCTGAATTTTATTCGAAACAACATGACCTGTACACTGTATTATCTTAAATTATTTTTAAAAAATATAAGAAAACGTCATCATATTAACAGTACATTTTCAGATAAATTACAAAAAAAAAAAAAAAAAAAAAAAAAAAAAAAAAAAAAAAATGGTATCTACAAACTACGTTTAAACTAGATTCTCACAATGGAAGATAGTAAATTAGCTGCGTACTTCCACTTCCGAAAAGTTGATTTATTCGTTGGTTTAAATTTGAGGTTGCAATACTTTGATTCGATTTGGAACGATGCTCAAGTTTTAACATGAATGGGCCAATCTTCCCAGATTTGGATATGCCCGTTTCTGACATTGGCCAATACCGTTGTGATACCTGAAAAGGCTCGTTACCTAAAAAATTAATCCAATATTCTTAGCTTGAATCAGATTTGCATTAAAAAAAACGTGAAATTAGTGAATTTCGAAATGCGAGGACGTTTTTTTACTTCTTTTTGCACAGTATAAATTTGTGATTTTAGTAGAAAAATGTTGTATACTACTAACACTTATCTGAATAGTACGATTAAGGAGCATTTGTTTCTGTGTTCGTAGGCTGTTCGCCGTGAAACGATGCGCTCGCTGCCAGCGCGGCATCTTCGCCAACGAGCTGGTGATGCGAGCCCGGGACCTGGTGTACCACCTGCACTGCTTCACGTGTGCGTGGTGCAACACGGCCCTGACCCAGGGTGACTACTTCGGACTCAGGGACAACCTTGTCTACTGCAGGGTCCACTACGACCTCATGATGCACGGAGAAAACTTCCTGCCAAACGGAGAACCACCGAATTGCATGCCGAGGTAAGAATCATTTTACCATTTCTTTCCTTTCCAGTGGCTTAATATGTGTGTGTGTGAGAGAGAGCGATATGTATACCAACACGCGTATGATGTTGCTTTTATTTTCAAACTTAACTACTAAATAAAATTACATCTCAATTCACTGTATGCGATTTTTCTCATTCGTTGATCCAAACTTACTAGGACGTCATTTGGAGTACATTCTACTAGTTAGGCATTCTACTTACTAGGCATTCGTTTGGAACTAGATGTTTTTTTTTAATTGTTTGGTAACGAGATGTTTGATTACCGCAAGTGCGGTAATCAAAAGCATCCGAATTCTTTTTTTCTCTCAAAAAGTGCAAGTTTTTTTTTTAATAGTTTTTTTAAGACATTTGCCGGGGGGATCAACAATTGACCATTTTCTTGATACTAATGCAGTTTTAAGTTTTGACTTTGAATATTAAAGTTAAAAATTTTACTATTTCACATTTGTAATTTTTTTTTAATTTCACAATGATTTATATAAGAATGTTAAGTTTTTTAACAGTAATTATTTATAATTTACAAAAACGTCCTGTTACCGAAAATAGTAACAACTTATTAGATGTTAGAGTTAGGTTTTGTAATTTTATTTTGTATGCATATTGTACTTATAATCAGCAGATATTAAAAAGAAATTGAATATTAATTATGTCCATCAATGACACTTTATTGCTTACAGATCAGGTAGAATATTTGTAAATTTTAATTTTGTTATATTTTCAACATGACACTATTATATCTGTGACCAATTTTATGTCAATGTTATTGTATCAAAATATTTCTCTTTTTAAGTACATTTACTATGTTATCTCCATCATGTGTTCATTTCATCTTTAGTTTTGTTCTATATTTTAGAACAATTTTAATGTTAGGAAACTTGATACAACTAGTCCATTAAATATTTTGATATACACCGGGGGAGAGGGGGGAAATTAGTATATCAACTAATCAATTTCAAAATTATTTCAGGAATTATTTTGTTACAACGTTTAGCAAGGGCATCATTAATTTATCCTATCTATTTTAATTTTATTGGACAACTGACAAAACCAGAAATCATTATTCGTCTAAAGAAGGATTTAACAGAAACCTGATTAAAAAATTAAAAAATTATCAATTTTTATAAGCCAAAATTTATCTCAACAGTAAAAATTACAAATTTCTCATGTGCAACATATGCTTGATTAATTTTCATGGCTTTGAACATAACTTGTTTTCAATAAACATAATATAAATTGACTTGTGTATCTTTTTAGGTATCCCGGTGGTGGCATGTCCTTGTTGCAGCCCCAACAAGGGGGTGAGTGCGTCCCCTTTGTCCCCTTCTCCGGTGTCACTGGGACCGTGAGGAAGGGGAGACCACGAAAGAGAAAGAACACGGAATCGGGGGTCAGGGAGGGACTGCTATCACAAACACTCAGTAAGTCCATGCACGTAAAGTACTCAACTATCTTATTGTTTCGTATGTCATGGCAATGTTTCATTCGACATAGACCACTAACTCATGACTAATTAGTATAAAAAAATTGACTTCTAAACTTTTTAACTTTCACGAGGTTCGAATATTTAATTCATATTAAGTTGATGTAAGAAATCAATATACAGCTAGTTAATACATATAAATCACTTGCGTAACATACAAATGGGAAGGTCGCACACTGAGCTTACATCCAGTTGACAGAAGCTATCTACTTTTCCCAGGTTTACGTCTTAGGTTCACTTATATAATGAAAGCATAGTTGATATATACTATCAATTTGTATTGACAGTCTATTTTAAAAGTATAGCGCTCGTCTGTAACCATGGTATCTAATAACTGATACTATTCATTTCTAAACTGGTTACAGATACAACTTACTGATGGAAAGTTAAACTCACTGTAACGAAATGTCAAGATTTAGGCAAAACGGATTTTTTTTTCTCAAGAGTTTATCTTTTGATGAAGCTAAGAGAATAGCTGACAAAATAATAATATAAGTTGAGAAATTTAGATCAGTAGTTGCTGAAAATTAACTTTATAGAACAAGAACCTTCAAGTTTTCTTCAAACAAAAAAATGTATTTTTACTTTCTTGGAATAAACCATAATTTTCATCATATTTTACCAACCTATATCTAGCTAACACTTACTTTTGACTAAAACCTGGTTCACCTTCTAAATATTACGAACGTTTATGTTACAGTGCTGGAGTCCAGCGAGGGTGGCTGCAATCTCCACCTGTCCTCCTTGGACTCCAACTCCGCTGCTTCAGGCCACCACCATTCCGGGGGCGGGGGACAGAGGACAAAGCGGATGAGGACCTCCTTTAAGCACCATCAGTTACGGACGATGAAATCCTACTTTGCGATCAACCAGAATCCGGACGCCAAAGACCTGAAGCAACTGGCACAGAAGACGGGACTGTCCAAAAGGGTGCTTCAGGTATATCCGCATGTTTTTGCATATCTTTAAAGTACTGGGACATTGATCACTCCAAGATTGTAAGAAGCATTATAATATCACAGACATTCCTATATTGATGTCACAGTTGGTAGTAATTGTAAAATTGCTTTATAAAGGGGGATAACCTTAAATACCATACGTCACACAATAATGAGTTTATTTTTTCATGCTCATTTTTTATTTCTGTAAGTTAGTAAAAACAGTTTAAAATTACATGGTATGGTCTTAGATTATATTCATTGGGGTTGTTTAGCTATAATTTCTATAGATTGCCCCTCCTGTGCCTCTAAAAAGGTTACACGATAAAGAACAAACGGCACACAAATTCGAACTGTGCAATTGCACAAAGCTCAAAAATAAAAATAATAAGGACACTATTTTAATGTCTAAAGACTTGAAATATTAAGCCCTATCGTTCCAATAGGTGAGGATTAAATTCCCAAAGACATGTTATACCATTTCATTAAAGTTGTTATAGTTCCTTCACAAATACTCTCCAAGTACTTTTGTTTTAAGATGTTTGAGTTGACAGTTGCAGGTAAGAAACTCATAAAAAGTCTTAAATAGTCCATCAAGGATTTCTTATAAGTCAAATTATTTTATTTAAAAATTAATAAATTTTTAATAAAGGGTCTGTCTCAAACAGTGAGATCAAATTCACAACATGGTAAAATGCAAATTTGTGTTGTTTCAAGCATTAACACATCGAAATTTTTTTGTCACAAAAAAATTCGAGATTAATTTTTCAAAAATTAATTTTCTTAGTTTTAAACATTTAGAGTTATTGGTACTTTTTTTCTATCCCATGCACTTAAGGCAATATTTCCCCTCGCACTTTATAAGAGGAAGCATTACTTAGAAACATAACTTTTTACTTGACAAAAAACAATAACTAGGTCTTTTTAATAAAGTTTGGAGGAAAATTATTGCTTTTTTTTTACAACTAACCTTTAATAATTTATTTCTTATTCTCAAATTTATTCAATTTAGTTATGTTTCTTATTTAGACAAAATCATGGTGGTACCTGTTGTGGAATAAGTTCTTAAATGTTAATATCAAAAGAAAAGCTATTAACATTTAAGTTAGCTATAATCAACAATAACAGTTCATCATTGTTGTTAATATTTTTTATATTTGTATGAATAAATTAAGTATTGTGTTCTGTCAAACTTGGTGAGCAATACCTCATCACTCGTCAAAAATGTTAAACAATTAAAGATGGTTAAGTGGCTTGGGTAGAGTAATTAGTGTAACCATTGTTTTTGCATTTAGATTATATAAGACTTATTCTGCATTTTGAAGCAATATTTCGCAGGTATTATTCGATGACGGAAAAACCCCCCACCATAATGTCTATTGCAGAGAAAATACTAGAAATACTTCTTGAGTCTTTTCTTAATCTTCAATAGTTCTTGTCAAATCCATCGTTGACCAGATGACATATTCCCTCTCCTTTCCGCAGGTGTGGTTTCAGAACGCCCGTGCCAAGTGGCGCAGGAACAACCTTCGGCAGGTGGACCATCCGCAACAGGGGGGCGGGGGCTCCCAGCCGCAGCCCCAACAGCCCCCTCTCAGCCCCGGGGCCACCAGTTCCTTCTCGGAGGAGCACAGCCCCCCACAGACAGAGTACGAAGGGCCCCCCGCCATGACGTCACTGGTAGTCCCGAGGCACGTGTCGCCCGCCGCCGGAGATCCACTCACTTCATTCCAGGAGTTGTTCTAAAAAGTTGGACATCACCACCCGGACTCTACTCTTATTGGAACTAACCAGAATGCAGAGTCGCAATGTGAATATCTGTCGTGAACCCTTTTGAGACCAGTTGAATGATCAAAGCTTTTGCCAATTGGCAATCGTGCTCACTCTAGAGGTTGACGTGATATTTTGTTTCTTAATTGGATAAAATACACCTACAAAGTACTTAGTGACATATTTATGATTTTGAGAAAAAAGGCTTTGAAGTTGTGACACCACCGGTAAAAATACATTGCGACAGCAATGTTTCATATGGTATTTCTTTTTTAATTGAGAAAGGCTATTGGTTCCTTTTAGGAAATAAATCTCACAGTTTATTATTGAATGGTACCAATATCTTATTTTCACAAAAGTTGCCGTACTTGAATCGTTTAAGTTAAGCTACTTTATTAGTCGTTCGGGGTACAGGTGCACCCCATCACTATAAAACACTGATGGTACCCTGGACTACTAAACTGCAAGGTTTAACTACACACTTAACCTCAGGTGAAATTGTTGTAAACTGTAAATAGAAAATAGCACAACGACAGTTTTCATTGCGAGTCATGTAATCTGGGAAGTATCCACCTCCAAGTTCCATAATCATCTCCTCTACCAGTTTCTTATGATAGAAACATAGCATGCCATTGCATCGGAGTGCTGAACTTTTTTCTTCTTTGTGATTGTCTTAGAACTCTCTTAGACTGGAGTCCACTACTTAAGAAACTAATGAAAAATTACGTAAAGTGAATTACCTTTTCAGATACAGTGCAATATGGATAACGTTAGAATTTTACCAATAAAAGAAACTGCTCAGAACCACGGAGATAGTTGTAAAGTTAGCAGATCTATGGCTATTTGTTTACCTTGAATCATAACTGGATATTTTTTTTTTTCATATACTACAGTTTTGTTTTGTTTTATTTACAGTTAGTTTCAAGTAACATTACGTTTGATCCATTTCGTTGTTATGTATGTTCTTAATTATAATAGATGTGGAGAGATCTGCTTATCTGTTATTTTAGTGTTTTTTATTGGTACAAATTCTTCCTAAGCACATTTCATAACTTTCATAACTGTTGCCTGATTCAACTAAAATATAAAACTTGTTGATTTCCTAAATCCGCGTTCATCTGGTACGCAGTCCTTTAATACCAATTGAGTCTGTTTGGAAGAATTTATCCTGAAGAGAGAATGAAATTACTTCTCAGTAAACATAGACGATATTAATTTTCCTAAGTAGCTCTTTAAAAGACAATGATACTTTGTAAAGTGGAAAATATTCAAGAAAGTTGAATTGTAAGCCAATATCATTTTGTTTTCTGGTACACTGTTATTTAGTAATAGCTTACAACGAAACTTTTTATTTCCAAATATTCCGTTTTGGATGTCTAATATATACACTGCAGTTTTAATATGAGATATAATCACATCTAAAGTAGTTCTATAATCTAGAACTATAACGTTAGAAATTTTAAGTTTGGGAAATTGAATTATTATCATAGATCTGGACTATGTATTATTTAAAGTTTAACATTAAAGTTTTTTTAATTACTAAGTACTAATTAAATTTTTTTTGGTAACTACTGATTTGAATTTTCAGAGAAGCATCAGTGTAGTATAACATCAACAGTGTATCTTGTATCTTAAAAAATCAAACAAAAAAACAGTCATTGCCAAAAAATTGTCCAAATTAGTTAAACACATGGCAAAAAGAGATCTGTTATTAAAAATTTTAATGCCAGACCAACTAAATTTATTTATTTCGTATTTTCTGAGGATTTAGTATGATGTAAAGTATTTAGAATTAGACACATGCAGTGTTAATGATTGTTATGGGTTATTTTTCAAAACTAAATATATCATGTTTCAAATGTTAATTTTAGCATCAAACATAATGCCATAAGATAATGGTTAATAATAAGCTGGAAATTCTTCAAATATAATGTTTTTGAAAACACTATTACCTAAGATTCGTAAACTTGGATTTTTCCGTCTTTTTTTTCATAAATACTTTTCATTAATGTTTACTCTAAGAAACCAATGTTAAGCAATTGTGTTTCTCTTGTTTATTTAAATTTAAGCTATAGAATTTTGACATTATTATAGCAGCTAAGGATTTGTTATTAAAATTAACAAAAAAAAAAAAAAAAAAAAAAAAAAAAAAAACTGTATCATTACCTACCTCTGCAGTGACATTTTGTGTCTACCTTGATGCTGTTTTTTTCTTTTCTGGTTAGTTTTAAAATTTAAAGCCTGTTACAAATACTAGCACACTTAAAAAGCTGAATTCAAGTTTTCATTATTTATGTTACATTTTTCTGACCCTGTACGTAATATTGTGAAATTAAAAAAATAATAATAATAATAATAATAATAATAATAATAATAATTATAAGTTTAATATTCATAATTGATGGACACGTGGTATACGTTAAAACTTAAATGGTAAGAAATTATTTAATTATAATAATTAAAAAAAAATTATACATAAAATTTACTTTTAAGCCCAGTTAAAATAGTTTTGACGTGCGAGATATGTCTGTATCGCAATTCCTTCGTGACAAAAGATATACGAAACTATATTTCAAAATCATATATTTTCATCTGCATACAAATTCCAAAGAGGATCTATGGAGCGTCGCTCCGTTCCAATTTTCATTAAGAACCACAATAAGAATAAATAAGATAATTTTTCTTTTTTCAAGGGTTGTTCACTAGTAAATGTTTTCGACGCAAACTAAGAATAAAAAAAAAGCGATCGCGTGACAGCTTGAACAATTATCACCAGTCATTTCCGTGTAGATATTCCCATTTACAAGTTATATTTCTATCTAAACTGATTAGTCTGCCTTACGTACTTATACTCCAGTGAGTTATAAAAAAAATTAAAAAAGAATAACGAAGTAAGTGCAAATTCCTGAATCTAGACATACATACAGAAGCTTACACATCGACACTACTTTTCTTTTGCAATAAAGTTCAAAGTTTTGTCCTAGAATTTGTCCTGTCTTCAAGACACCATGAACTGTGCAATAGACTGTCAATACTAAGATTGAGGTCCATTTTTATATACAGTTCTGATTACGAAAGTTAATATATTGAAGATTCAATGTGTGTTCCGTGTGTTGTCATTTGTTCCTTGTCTACTTAATGAGATATTTCCTATCTGAGAGATTGTTTATGTTGACGTCGACTTTATACATTTTGATGTGTGGGAATTTCATTCCTTGCTTTGCAAAGGAAAACTAGATTCTGTATAAATTGAAATTAAAATGTACATTAATATTTATTGTTGTCATTACTTTTTATATTTTAAATCACCTTCTATTTACAATAAAAATACTTAGATAAAATGTTAATATCTTTGCAACTATTGTTATTTTCTCTACCTTTGACAATAGTTGCGCAAAAAAGAGGACAATTTAAATATATGCCATCAATTGATAAATATCGAGAAGAAAATGATGTCTAAAAAGATGGGAGGATTTATAATCTTTGTTGATATCGATATCTCATTATATCAGTTAACTGCTTTGAACAAAGTGGTTGATTTTATAGATTTTCTAGCGCAAAAGCTACACGAAGGCTGTATTCTGGAATATCGTTAGAGCATGATGTGATCTTCGGAGAGTGCTACAAGTATTGAATCAAGGGGTTACTGTCCAGCATTTGTGTCTCGAAAGGGAGAAATCCTGGAAAACTCTCAAAATGCAATCCCTCTCTGTCACTGTAGTTCTTACTATATACCCTTTAAAAATAGAGATTACAGAACATTAATCGGTGGTTAGATTTCAGATCTTATGCTAGTTAAGCATAGATTTCCCAGAAGTGATTCTGGCATTAATGAAAAAAGAAAACATATGTAAAAAAAGTGTTAAAATGAGTCATGTAATGAGAATTTCGTTCTTCCCCCTTTATATAAAACAATAAAAAGAAATAAATCAATATTGCAGAATCTAAATAAAAATATTTGGTTGAGAAGCATTTGATCTAGAAATGTTCCAATTGTGTAAAGCTGATATTAAAATTCAGAACTTTCAAAGTTATATAACAGTTTAAAAGTAAGCAATTTCTCATCCTCAAATCTAACTTTAACTTATATTTCAAGAAAATGCACCGAAACTATGACAGCTTATTTTGAAAACTGCTTTACTTTATCTGTTATTAAAAGTCGGGGAACTGGAAATCAATATCATTTAGTAACTTTAGGAAACAAATCTCTTTAACTTTTTGTTCATTTCACTGACTAAAAAAACAATCTATGTATTTAAGTGACTTCGAAAGAAATGTATAGACCCAAAGTCCTAAATCACTGTACCATGACAATACTTTTAGCCCCCACAACAAGCCGTGTTTACATCTGGAGCACATCATATCTCGAATATCAAGAAGCGACATCTTGGTGTCAAGGGTGTAGACCGCGATCTTCTCTAGCCGTTCTTGGGTTTCACTTCACTTCTTGTGTGGAGCGAGCAGACGATTTCTCGGAACACCTCAAAGATACTGTAAGGACCATTGTGAAAAAAGAATAGCTAACACGGATGCTTATTGTAGTTCTGTGAAGTGATACCAGAAACAGAGTTGTCAGTCGAGCCATGAAATAAAATATTGCGGAAGTCAATAATAAAAAAAAAAAAAAAAAATGGATTTTGAGTTTGCTGTGGAATGAAGGATTGGTCTCTGTCAACAAATGCTTCATAATCGGTTGACATGTGTAGTAAGGGAGCTTAATGGGAATTCACACATAAATATTTGTGTGAACTTTGTCATTTGATTAAGATTTATTTTCGCAAATATTTATTAATTGCTGTGATATCTACACAAGAGCTTAAAACGCTTAAATAGTTGTATATAGGATGTAGAAAAGATTTACCATTTAACGCAAATAATTACTTTAATTTGATGTTACTTTAAAGTAAAGTAACACCAAACGAAGTTTTTGATATCTGTGCTGAACAAAAGGAACAGATGTTTTTATTACAATTTTTTTAATTCAAAATGCAGCATAGGAGAGAGGTGAGCAAAAGTGGAAGTGGTAGAAGTGAAACAAAGTAAATTTTACTTAAATTAAACACTTAATATTTTAAATTTTTTATCCATAAGGAGCATGTATTTAATTAAAGATTTCTATGTACCGGATATGATGCATTACGGTATAAGATACTTTTTTTATGTGGATATTTCATGGGTCAAAATGCACTCCAGAAGAGAATTTTCTATTTAAGTTCTTATATATTTAAAATATATATATATATATATATATATATATACATTTTATATAAAAAAAAAAAAAAATAATAATAATAATAAGTAATTAATAAAAATATAATTTTAAATAAAAAAAAATATATTATAAAAAAAAATAATAGTTAAAACCTAAGAGATTAAAAATATTTGAGAATAAAAAGTTATATTTTTATAGAAAGAAATTACGAAAAATTCTCTTCTGGAGTGTAGTTTGATCTATGAAATAATCACATAAAAATTATCTTGTAGCCATACTGCCTCATATCCGGTACATAGAAATCTTTAATTAAACTGAAGCTTATAAGGTACATAGAAGGAATATATATGCCATATACACAACCCTGTGCCATATAAGGAAGCTTATAAGGTATAGTTTTAATGTGGTAAGTCATTTTATAAATATAGTACCTGAAGGCAGGAATGGGACTCTGTGAAGAGTGGTGTCAGCTTTGAAACCATTAGAACATTGGAAGAGAATGGAATTGGGTTGACATCATTTGAAATTTATGAGGAAATATCAAATGCAGTACATTAATGGTTCAAAAAGGGAGGATTATAGTGTGGTAGATAAGAAGAAATTAAAATGATAATACCTCAATCTTAAACAAGGTATTGGTAATAGCAGAGACAATTATGAGTTTCATTTACATCTGTCGAAGTCTAATTTCGACTTTAAATATAAATTTCTCATCTTTGTCCTCTACTTAAGATGTTTGTCCACTCCTTCCATCCATGATTGAGGAGAAATTGTCAAATTTTTTTACTGGGAAAAAAATAAAATTTTCAAGTACCTTGAAAGATATATTCTAAATTAAGCAGAAAATGTTAAATAAAAAATGTTTTTAGATGAAATCATTGTTTACTTCTTCATTGATAATCCTTTTTAGTAGATGGAAAAACAGGGATTTTTACTTTTAATATCTCATACGTTAACATTGAAAAAATATAAGAATTTTTTCCCATGGTCACCACTGACTCGTATACAAAAGTTTAACAACGTAGGTTCATCCCTTAGAGCAGGAATAGTAAGTAGAGAGATCAGTCCCATTGAAATTTCTCCCCGACCTGGTGCAAGGACTGTACCACGTGACTGCCGTCAAAGAGCAGCTATATTTGGCGGGATATCTTTGTTCGCTGTTATTTGGCGATTTCGTATCCTTAATTTACGCAATTTATAACTTCTTTAAAAGTTTCGTTATTTTGCTTTTTAAAATGTACTATTTTGTCTTAACAAGCAGAAAAATGTCAAGTGAAGTTATTAGAATTATCATTTGAATAGGGAATATTTTTAATAAATTTATTTTGATCCTTATTAGCCCAGCAAATAAAGTTTTTTTTACCGGAATAATTCTAAACTAGCTAAGTTTTGGAGGATAGCTTCTAAATATCATTAGAAATAAAATATCAAAAGTCGTTATCAGTCAGACGTACGCTTCATTCAAAATGGCGGATCAAAGATAGCCGCCATAAGGTAAGCCCATAGTTGCACTTTCCCCTCATAACTTCTAAACTAATGAAGATATTTGAATAAAACAAATGCCAAATTACTTCTTAAGATTTGTCCTTTAAATTTATAGCAATGATTGAGACATAAATCTGATGAAAATGTGTAACTAAACTTCAAAAAATAAATTTTTGATTTTTTTTAAATAGCCATTAACTTAGTGTTTTTGGCTATTTTGTATGTATTTGAAAACCTTTAAAATGTTCCTGTTCTTTAAATATTCATTAAAATAATTTTTATTCTTAAATGTTGGCTGGTAATGTTTTTATGACTTCAATAAACTTTGGATAGTACTTTAAATGACACTACATTTAATTAGTAAATAGTTATTTCCATACATACTTTAATTTAACAAACTAAACATAAAACACTTATAAAGAGACATTTTTATTGCATTTCACAGAAAATATTCATTCAAAGAAATTTTTATTGCATTTTATAGAAAATATTTATTTAACCCATTTACTTGACTTAATTATCCATAAACATTTAAAATAATATTTCTTAATAATAGAAATATTTATATCAAATTCATATACTGTAAATAAACACATGTATGTAAAAAATTGCATACTACTTGAATTAAGTATTCGTACATTTCCAGAAAAATAGAAAATAACTGTATTATTACAGATAATTTTAATTTCTGTATTAATAAAAATAATTTTGTTGCACACTTGTTTTAATTAAAAAAAAGACTAATTTATGACAAAGCGAAAATTTAATTGATTTTCAATTTCTTACGATTCTTTTATTAATTTTCTTAGGATGTAAAATGCTAGACTAGAAACATACAGCAATTTAACATGATGAAATACCATTCAAAATAAAATATGAAATGAACTTTAACCATTATTGTCCTTGAAATAAAACATTTTTGGTATTTTTGCTGCGGATTCTGCTCGCCTGTATTTTTTCAGTTACTATTTTGCCATAATGACAAAGTCGAATTTTTAAGTATTCAAATAAAATGGACTTCATTAGTAGAGTCCTGTGGTCTTCTAAGGAGGATTGGTCCATTGAATGGGAAATCAGCATATCAAATAAGTAAGGGCAATGTGATACAATGTCTGAAAGACAGTGTGATGTCATGCTTTGCATAACTTTCTTAGAAGAAAGCTTCCCACATGCTTGAAATTCTCGAAACTTTCTTTCTGCAGTTTCGCAAATCTTTATTACATGTTTGGTTGGATTGGTTAATCCTCCCTTGTCTTTTCTTATGATTAACAAGTTTTGTGGATTGGCAGAAATGACCGCTTCTAGGCAGGCCTCACATTTTAATTTGTTTTTCAATTTTTTTCACTACAAAACCAGCTATGTAGCCAACAACATCAGACACATACCTTGTCATAACTACACTGGTATTTTCAACTTCAGAATCATCATTTTCCTTGCCTTCATTTATAATTAAAACATGTGGATTTATTGCAGAGGAAACATTTAAAATATTTGTGTTATCTAACACAGCACAATTGCCAGTATCTGCTGTAATTTGATGGTGGGTAAGCAATTGCTTGTATGAAGCTTTAAACTGCCGGGCAGTAGGCAGTGGTGTAGTGTAAAATAAAAAGGTATGGGAACGCTATGTAGCATCGTTATAAACGTATACTTTTGTTTTTTTCTGTGTGTGTTGGGGGGGGGTTGGAGAGAGAGAGAAAATTGCAACTAAGAATAAATAACTTTCTTAATTTTACTTTAATAATCTCAAAACAGATAATGAGCTCCTCAAAATTGAAAAGAAAAACATGTGTGTTTAGGCTTTTTTATTTAAATATCTTTTTAAAACTATTAAATCATCTGGATTTTTTAACAATTGGCTTTGCACAACCCATTTTAACAGATTATTTGATACTTTATATATGGATTAGATCTTTATATGGATATGGATTAGAAGATCTTTTCAAACATATTATTGACACAAATTTTTAAATAGATTTTTTGCAACAATTTTTAAACAAATTATGTACAATTTATTTTAAACCGATTATTTACATGATTTCTTAAACAATTATCATTCAGAAAAATTTCCATAAGAGATCGAGTTTCGATTTTTCGAATGGCTATATGTGTGGGTTGCCGTGCCTCTTACAAGTGTTTGCAAATTCTTGAACTTGCTTGCTCAGCTCTGAAGTTGCATATCGAAAACGGCAGCATAGTTCTCACGAAAGAACCGTTTCGTTTTCTTTCTTGACTGTGTGTTTAATGTCACGTAATAAAATTTAAAAAAAAAAAAAAAAAAAAAAAAAAAAGGTGAGGGAACGCCGTTCCGCCTTCTAAAAAGGTAAAGGATCGCCGTTCCCACGCGTTCCTGCTCCACTACACCCCTGGCAGTAGGGTTGTTATTGAAGCCCCCTTTGCTTCTAATGGCACTGAAAAACATCTCCAAGTGATCTTGGGACAATTTGTATGTGAGGAGGAACTGCATTTGAGGATTGGGGCTTTTTACTAGGGACTTGTACAATGATGTAACACTGTTCATGCACATCATGAACCCCAGAAAGCCTGTTTTCCTGTTGCTCTCTAATATTGAAGGTCCCTTTGGAGCAGTTAGAAGCTCTTCAATATAAATTTCGGCTTCTTCAAAAAAATTAGAAAAAAAATCATTTGTGTGTTCGGTAAAGGGGGCTTTGAAACCTTTACTTAACAAGTTTCTGCTATTCAAGGCATCAAACAAATTATTGAAGACACGAATGAATTTTATGGTCGCTTCAGATCCCTGAAACTCTGGAATTTTTAAATCCTTCGAAAGGTACTCAAGAGCATCTGCGACACTATTACTTAGTGTCTGTACTGCAAGACGAACTTTCATTTTTTCTCGGTGCCAGTCTATATGCCTCTTTTTCAATTTAGTTGCCGCTAGCAGACCTTCTTTTTCTTGATATTCTTGTAACAATATAATGTACTTCCATAAAATGAATCCATCTTTTACATGGTAAATGGATCCTTTACATGCCAACGTATTCCTTACTAGTTTGATCATGTGACTAGGATCCGGAATCAAAAAAACACTTTCTTTTGTCACTGGATGCTGAAAAAAGGGCTTTAAATTATACACCTCAGTATCTGCTCCGAGGTGCTTGGCAAAAGCAAAGTTTGAACTTGTGCCATCAAATGTTAGCGACACAGTTTTAACGCCAGTTTCATGTACACACCTCAAGCATACCTTTATTAAGTTGGCACGTTCCTTGCCGCTAAGGCCATCAATGAGAAAGTATCCCACTGGAATTTTCCAATGGGAATTGAGGGCATTCAACATAAAAACATAAGCTTCTTTAGCTATCGGGAATTGGTCGTTATCAATGCCAGTACCCAGGTCGACATAGCCGCTAAAGCGAGTTCCATCCCATTCCAGTTGCTTTCGAATAGACATCTCGTCCACCATCAATCCACAAATTACATCTTTGCCTTTGCTTTCTTGTACTTTAATTCTTAAAGCAGACAAAGCTTCCTTGGTAAATCCTGGGGAACCATCTATGGCTTGATACCATTTTCGAATGGTCGACAAATGTGGCAGGCAAGTTTTGAAACTCTTTCTTACAAAATTGTAAGCTTTAGTTGAATAAAACTGAAGAGTAAGTGCGAACGCCCTCAATTCTGATGAATACTTCTCTGAAGTAGATCTTTTTTGTACTCTTTTAATGAGTTCTGCAGCTGGACCTGGTAAAGATAGCTAAAAGGAAAAAATCTACATTAGAAACAAACATGGAAATTTATACCTTCTTTAAATAAGATAGTTTATGTATACCGATCACTGTAGTTTTATTTGTTTTGAAAATTTAAATCAGAATAAAAGAATTTAATTGTAGAATGTATGTCTTTAAATTAATTTTCTTTTTCAGGGTAGATAAGCTTAAGTAGGGGTCAGAGTCCATAGTATAGGAAAAATCATGATTTCAATGTTATGAAAAAGTCTAAAATTTTTTCATAATTACAATGTAAGATAACTCAGTAAGAATATGATTGACTTATCAGAAACTATCACCAAATAAAATAAAACAAAATTGACTTAAAACACCATTGCGGCGATTTATGATTTTTTGATCGATAGAACTGCCCAGCTTAAATCTCTCACTGTTTAGGACACAGACCTCAAGTTTCAAAAGACTCAATAAAATTGATTTCTTAAAATTATGTAGCCATTCTACAAGTAAAGTTTTCTTTTTGGAACTTCTCATTTATATTTGACTGAAATATTTTAATTATTCAGCTCCCCTTAAGTAATATAGTATCAAATCACTTACCTCCAACATAGTAGAAGCAGTTTCAGAGATAAGTTGCTTTTTCCTCATAATTGCCAGGATCTCATGAAGGGAGCATATCTTTTTTTCTAATCTCTTCTTTTTTCTTTTTAAATCTTTTATTATTGTAGCTTGCCGCTTAACTTGATTTTGGGCTATTGCCAAAAGTTTAGTAGCTTTAGTAGGAGACTTCATGTCTTCATCTTTAAAATCCCCAAAGTAATGTTTTCTTTTTGATTTGGATTCTGAAAAGAATATTACAGTTATAATTTATATAATATTACAGGTATTGTACTCTTTTAACATGCAAGTAGTTAAAAAAAAAATAAGTGTTTTATAGGCACTGAAATAGTCTAAATAAAAATATAGGTTATTGGTTGTACTGGATTAACTGGGGCAACTACTACTGCAGTGCTTTCTGCGCCGGAACAATTGTTTGTACAACTTTCCATATACAAGGGAGGATTACTTTCAATGGGCAACTGTCCAACACTGGCATCTCTAATATGAGAAAACCCCGAAAAACTTCCATAAGGCAGCCTGATAATCAATGCGAGACTGTCATAATCGTTGCTGTGTCTATTGGTTTATGAAGCAGTTGTTGTAAGGTGTGCCTATCCGGATTCGAAAACGGTTCTCTCGCTTCAAAGGCAAGTAAGTGCCTTACCCACTGAGCCACTGCATTTGAGCTCCAAATAAAAATACTTGTTGGGAAACAATTCTGCAGATATGAGGTGCAACTTACCTGTAATACTTGTGCTTGGTTCATTTTGGGGCTCATCTAACTTTATCCTTTTAGTAGGCCTTTCAATTTTCTTGACTGACGGTAGTCACGTGATTACAACTAGAGAACAGGGAAAATAGGGTTTCCCTCTCTCTACCCACTATTCCTGCTCTAAGGTTCATCCGTTGGGAATTTGGGACACATTTTTTTGTGTGTTAACGGACCATGGGAAAGTATTGCATTCTTATATTTTTCATATTCTGCAAATGATCTTCTTCTTCTGCAAATGATCAGGGAAGTTAAATACTGTTGGGACAGCATCTTTATGAAGCCACGTACCTCCAAACTTCTCTTGATTAAAACAATCAGGTGTAAAATGTTTCGAACAAATTTTAGACCTGTCTGTAGCTTGTAGCTTTAAAACCTTCTCTGCGAATATTAATTTCCCATAATTTTCTTCGGTTTTCATTTTTTGGAAAGCTAAAATAAAAGGTCAATAAATAATAAACTTTCATCCAAATAATAATAAACATAAAAAAAAAAAAACATATTATAATTTTAACTTTCTTTAAACTTCATTCGATATATTTATTTAATAATTTGTTACATATTTAATTAAAGTAAATTTAATAAACTTAAGATAATCTAAAAATGTTTTTCATTAAGGCGTCAAAGTATTTTAAAATATTCATATTAATGTTTTGTAATCAGCGTCGAAAGTTGAGAAATATTAGTATATTGGTTCGTTGTATAGGATTTACTGGAAAAATATTTGGGAAGGCCAACAAATAAATTTAACAATTTGTTTTATTTTGCAATTCAAAAATATTCCTTACGCGCGCGACTTAGAGCAGACATGCTCGTTTCGCTGACCTTCTTTACCATTTGGCGAAAACTGAATATCGCCAAGAGATTACGGCGTATGCCGATTAAAACTTAAGCAAAAGAATTATTTCTGACATATTTTTTTCAAACGATTACGAAATACGTAGATATGATGTATAATAAAAATGTTTGAACGGAGATTTCATAAAAATCGACTCTTTTTTCTTGTGATAACACAGTTTTACAGTAAGTCTTTACATAACACGACATAAAAAGCTTCAAATATAAACTGAAATAATAATCAGTGAACTTACCTATGAAAAGAAATTGGTCCTCCTTTAACTTGTCTTTCGGAGCAGCCAAAGGCACAACATGCAGAAACCATTTTGCAGCTTAAAACACAAGTCGAATATCAGCACGTTCTTCGTAGAACGAAAGGCAGCCATTGAAATAGCATTACAAGAAGTGGAAAAGGGGAAGGGGTGACTCAGAAGACTGACGGTAGTCACGTGATTACAACTAGAGAACAGGGAAAATAGGGTTTCCCTCTCTCTACCCACTATTCCTGCTCTAAGGTTCATCCGTTGGGAATTTGGGACACATTTTTTTGTGTGTTAACGGACCATGGGAAAGTATTGCATTCTTATATTTTTCATATTATTTTGCCTTTAAATACTTTTTGGAAGTCCTGGGTCCAAAAAAGGTCGTTTAGGGAAAAAAAAATCAAAATTGTGTGTCTGCGGATAGCATAATTTCCCAACGGATGAACCTACGTTGTAAAACTTTTGTATACGAATCAATGGTGACCATGAAACCAGTCATTGAGGCTTTTATTAAAATAGCGCATGTGTATAGCGTTGCTGTCTTTGATAAATTTATCCGTTCTGCAGTAATTGCCAAAAAAAAAAAAAAATCCTTTAATTGTTTTGATAAAAAAAATTGTGTGTTAATGCTTTTTAACGAGTTCTAAACATCCTTACCACAGAAATTCCTTTAAAAATTCGATAACAACGTAAAAAGTCGAAAAATGAATGTTTTTAAACAGAGTATTCTTCAATTGATTACATCTAATCAATTACTGTTCCTTTTCATCTCACTTACCCGAAAAGAATAATATAATAATTTTTGCCAAAAATATCACCAATTTGGCTGTGGTACTTTTTGATTAATGTCATTACTATTTCCAAAACTATCGCCTAACTAGCCAAGATGGAGCACGTGCTAATGTAGTGTAATTTAAAGTTGTGCAATGTTCGACATCCCTTAATTTTTCAATTTATTTTTTTAGGGCCACGTATCATAGTCAAAAATAAACTCCCTTGAACCAAAAGTAATAGAGTCAGATACATAAAAGGGACACATACACTTCACGTTTTAAGTTAATTCATTCTTTCCCAACACTTACACTAATTTTGATGCATAACGTTCCATATTTCAGTAATTAATTCCAATTATCAACATTGTGTCAGAAACTGTCTACATCTTAACAGAAACTGAAGAAAGAACCGATCAAGAAGCAGAAGTCTAGTCATATGAACCGTCCATGAAAAACAAAAACCTTCTTCAATAAGACATCCTAGTCACTAGCATATCTCCCGCTCGCAACGACGCGCAAAGAACATTTGCCAATTAACGCGGGGTTGTGGCGAAATCTGCCCCAATCAGCTTAAATCTTGCTCAAGTGAAAGATTCTTCGTTTAAATCCTAGTTAATTGGAATCCGGGAAAGGCAGAAATGTTTTCTTCTTTAAAAGCCTTTCCCAGATTGGACGGGTGCCGGCTCTCCTGAATGCCAGTTTGTTTCGTAGTGGGGGATTATTCGTGGTTGACAACCTACTTGGTTGATTCGGAAGGAGAATAGCACCGAAATAGGAGTTTTGTTGGTGACATTATCTTTGTGAGCGAAAATGTTATGGATTTTGAAATTTTAGTTCAAGGAAACTGCAGTTCAGGAATTATCTATACGATAATAAGCAACTTCAATTACACGTAAAATTGTGTATAGGGGCAATTAAAGTGACTCGCAAAAGTACAACTTGCAGTGAGATGAATTTCTTGAGGTCCAATTTAATTTCTTAAGGGGAAATGAAATAAAAAAATTAAATTCTCAAATTTAAAATGGACCATTCTGAATTTATTTGGGCAGTAAAAAAAACCTTTTAAGTGATATGGGATAGCACTTTTTAATTTTCTTTTAAAAATAAATGAATAAACTTTTTTAAATTTAAAAGTAATTCAAAAGATGATATATATATATATTAATAAAAATTGAATAATACAACAAAAAGAGAGATCAGAGAAAGTTAAAAAATGATCTGTAAGAATATCAAGTATTTCTAACATACGATTCCTGAGTTATGTTCATTCCAAGTTCAAAAGATGTAACAAATATCGTTACCAAGAAAAGAGGGCCTAAATTTTATAAATTTTATGGTTGGAAAAAGGCAAAAATGGTGATAATTATTAAATATTAAATATTACGATACAAGTAGGGTTAAATTATTTATTTCTTTTAACTCAGAACAAATAATATCAGTTTTAAAAACAACACAACATTTTAAAATTTTAGCGCTCTATATTCCCTTAACAATTAAGTTATATTGTCAAAACTCTTTCATTAGTTAAAATTCATCGAATTGCAAATAAAAATTACAAAGATTTTTCAAATTTATTTTTCCAACCATTGTTTTATTTATGTACGAATAATCTTAAAGAAATTTCTGATAAAATATATATTCTTCGTAAAATATACACTCATAAATTCTATTCAATATAGCGCAGCATTTCATCGAATAAAATTTACTAAAGATAGATTTAATATTAAATTAGACAACACGAACTTCTCAAGCCCCTGTTATCTATCATATTTTGTCTCTTTTTATTCATAATGACATAAAAAATATTCATTTATTTTTGCTGGAAGAAAGAAAACCAATATTTATTCAATAATAGTTATATAACTAATTTCTGGGATACAATGCAACTACAAAGAAATTTATAATGTTATCTAAGTCTAAAAAAATAAAATATATCTATACTTTATGAGAGAATTCAAGGTAAATTAAGTACTTTATGATTGCAATAGGAGTATGCGGTTTTGTAAATCACAACTTTATACATGTCTTGAAAATAATTATGAATATTCGTTATAAATATAAATTGAATATGGTAAAAAGGTCTTAATTTTTTTGGACACAAAAGATAGATTACTAGAAATGTGAAATTCAATACTTAGATACATAAAGAGAGAGAGAGAGAGAGAGAGAGAGAGAGAGAGAGAGAGAGAGAGAGAGAGAGAGAGAGAGAGAGAGAGAGAGAGAGAGAGAGAGAGAGAGAGAGAGAGAGAGAGAGATTTAAATATGGCCAAGTCAATAAATAATAAAGTAATTGTAATATTAAAGAAACTTTGAATCAATCAATTTTTATTTAAAAACTATCTAAGAGAACAAGTATATTAAATTATAATTTTTTTTTGACACATACACATACATGCATACGTTCATGCATTAATTCACGCATATACACACACTTTCATACAATTAAAATCAAATTAAATATAATACACATATTTTACATGTTACTAACTGCTTAGCCCCGAATTGCGGAGACCCGTCATTGGTGTGTAGGTCCCAGCTTTTGGCCCTTAGTGAACAAGCTCACTCTGCTCGCTGAAAGGTTCTCAATGCCACTTAAGACCATGCTCTCTCTCTTCGCTCGCTTAAAGTGCCATTGTTACGCAAACAGAGGTTCGCTTCGCTCTCTGAAAGTTCATTGACAGATAAGTACAGGCTTGCTTCACTTGCTGAAAGGTTCATTACTACGCAAGCACAAGTTCGCTTCGATCAATGAAAAATAGATTTCTACACAAGCACAGGCTCGCTTTGCTCGTGCATAACATAAGCTCGCTTCACTCGCTAATAGGTTGAACTGCTATGTAAACTCTTAATATTAGAACTCCTCCCTTGTTGCGAAACAAAAGTTTCCCCCGTTTATAAAATAATACAAACCCCCTCACCTCTCTGAGAAAATTTCAATATTGTGTTTGTGAATTGTGAATTTAAAGTCCAGAACTCGTTATGTTTCAAAGCTCTACGCCTATTACAAATTACTTTGTAAGAAATCTAGTTAAAAAATCAATTAAAATTTTAACATTTTGATTATCAAAAGTCCAATTAGAAGGCCGAAACTACTTATGTTGAAAATTTCAGAGCTCTACGCCTATTTAAGTAGCTTTCTATAGAGTGACAGACAGACTCTTTAATTTATTTTTATAGTTATATTTGAAACCAATGAAATTATTTAAAGCATGTTAAATGACGTAAAATAAGTTAATTTTTATCTCGCAAGGGTCACTTTTATATCATATTAATATATCATATACTAATGGAATATTTTTAATTTTTTAATGCACTACACTACAAGAAAAATAACTCATCTTCATTGGGGGTATTTAAAAATGTTTTCTTATTATTACAATAGGTAGAGTTCAGTGAAAAATTTACTGATACTTAAAAGCTTTTTAATATCTAATTTTCTTTACAGATGGATTCATTTGAAAAGACGTCTCTATGTATAATAGAACTTAATAAAGAAAAACGAAATATAGCCCAAGTCATCAATTACACATTTCATTCAAATCGTACATTTACTAATAAACTCATTACTCGTTGAGGCTATTTGAAAGTGTTGACGACAAAAATTGAATAGTACATCAACATCCTTTTTGTATATTAATCCTACCAATCAATAACGTTTTGATCAATAACGTCCTAGGAAAGAACTCGATAATTTATTTAATCCCCAGTGTATATGGAATAGGATGATGTATTCAAATATCATTTGCTATAGTACTAACGTTGGAAACGAAATGAAATCGAAAATGCAATGCGATGCATATGTTACTCGCAAAAAATGGAAATTAACACTTATAAAGCGTTATTTATTTGTATTTGGTGTAAATATCAGTGACGATGACAAGAACAGTAAAAGACATTCGTTATTTTCGTGGTGTTATCAGAAGTTGTGCGCATTAGTCTGGATTATGTTTGCCACGTACAATATTTCATTGAGTATCAGATATAAAATCATACAGATAGCTTCGACGCATACGGTACTATCCAGACTGCTCATGGAATCACTTGTCTTCTTATTGTGGTGTGGTCTAGTTACTCGAAGATGCACAATCAGACGCATGCTGGATGAATTCTTCCACCTACTGTCTAATTTTAATATCCGACCACCTTCTATCCTAATAAAAACTAGTTGTACGGTAGCCGTAATACTTCCTCTAATTGGATGGAGACTCATCATGCTAAATCTCAGTGGCGAGCTATGCCAGAGACTGTTTCAGTTCTACACCTTCTATCTTTGGAAAACACCCGCAATCCCTAACTGCTACGGATTCGACGTTGTCATGTTAATCTATAACACAATGCGATGCGTTCTTCCGACGACCTTTGCGGCTTTGTTCTGCATCCTTTGCCACGCATCGCGAAGGGTCCTCGTCGAGCACACCAAACAAGGAACCCGATACATTAAGCGTAGACGAAGCAAAATGGACATCGAGAAATACTTCGCGAACTACGATGTAATTGTGAGTGCCCTTGAATACGTTGAACGTGAACTCACTTTCTCCGTTTTCTGTTGCGGAATGGGTGACTTGGTGTGCATGTTCACCGCTTTGGTAAGATTGACATCGATTGACAAATTATACTTCAAGACTTACACCGGGGCGACGTTGTATGAGGCTGTCAGGGCAGTTCTGTCTTTCCTGGCCATGTCTCTGGCAGCGGCAAGTGTGCATGAAGCTGATGTCGTGGCCAAATCCACCAACGAACTGGTTTGGAAACGGGCCCTTGATGAGGGCAAGAACATGAAATTTGAAAAAATCTCAGTGTCGGTTTCAAATCGTCAACCTTTTGCGTTTTCAGGTTGGAGGTGTTTTAATCTCACCAAGAGATTTATTTTGTCTGCTATGGGATGTATTTTAACATACTCTCTTTTGATTATACAATTCGATTTAGGTGAGTCGTAATGTTATCTGGTGCTGCCATTTTCAGACATATTTGAACAGTTGCAAGTTCCTTATCAGCTTATTAAAGAGTCCAATAAGCATTTTCTGATACTGGATGGTTTTAATATTTACTAAAAAATGCTAGTGTACTTCAAATGTGTATGGTCATGGTCAATTAATAAAATATTAGCACATCTTATTTAATACGTAAATGGTATAGTGGTTAGCGTGCTAGCTTCTAGACCGCGAGGTTGGGGGTTCGAGTCCCGTGTTAGACGTGGGTGTTTGTAAATGTATGTTGGCTTGTCTAATGACGAATGTTTCGGCGCATTATAGCCCTCGCCTTGCTGACGGCACCAGATAATCTGAAAACAACCAACCAACTTATTTAATACGTTTTTCAAATTTAATTTAGTTGTTTAATCAATGTTCGTTAGAATTTTCCTGTTTTAGGCTGACAGACAATGAATGAAGATCACAGCTTGGTATCTATTAAACTAATTGTAACGCTTTTCTTCTATTGTTATCTTCACTAATCTAGACTTTTGGAAACACAATTTCATTTCAATGTATTGTGGTTAAAGCAGTGAAATCTAGGATAGGAGTGAAGGGGCAGTATTAATAATTGAGATCCATTAAATCAACAATTGGAACAATTTTTTTTATTTATTTAGTATTTTTAATAATCCAGATTATCTAGAACACAGTTCTGTGCCAATGTTTTATGATTACTATGGGAAAATCGAGGACAAAGTGTGTAAAGGGGCATGATCATAACTTGCAATAGAATGAACTAATTTTTATCGGTCAACGCTGGACTCCAGCAACTTGAGTCCGGAAATGTCGGGCATTTCAGCTACTAGAACTTTCAATTAAAATATTAGAAGTGCTTAGACCCTTAAAAAAAATCTCGTATCAGTCAAAACATAAAAAAAAAAAAAAAAAAAAAAAAAAAAAAAAACCTTTTAGGATAAATCAACTTATAATAAATATAACCCATAAAAACAAAGTTTTTAATACAAATGCCTTATATGCATTGACAATTTTTATATTCATTAACATAGCGCCGATTCTGTTGTCAGCGTGTGCTTGGTGTTTGCATTTAATTTTAAAATTAAAGACATATCTATCAGCAAAATGTGCGGTAAACTACGTTTCAAAATTTATTTATACTAAACTTCAACTTAACTAGACATCACTTAGACGGTAGATCGTGACAGTGCTCATAGGTATTTAATCCATTTTGGCGGAGTGAAGACATAATTCTCGCCAAACCTTACAGCCTTTTGTTCTCTACAGGGTTGTGGTTTGGCGAACATTATGCTTTCACGCCGCCAAAATGGATTAAATACCTATGAGCACTGTCACGATCTACCGTCTAAGTGATGTCTAGTTAAGTTGAAGTTTAGTATTGTTGACTGGACTACACTCCATGATGCCGACCAAACGGTATAGTGGTTAGCGTGCTGGCTTCTAGACCACGAGGTTGCGGGTTCGAGTCCCGTGTTAGGCATGGGTGTTTGTAAATATATGTTGGCTTGTCTAATGACGAAAGTTTCGGCGCATTATAGCCCTCGTGTTGCTGACGGCGCCAGATAATCTGAATACAACCAACCAACACTCCATGATAAATTGATGCATTTACGTCTAATTATCTTTTATTTCTTTTGATTAAAATAATTTTGGCAACAGTAAAAAGTTTCAACAATGATCGGTTAAATGTAATTTTTTAGTATACAGACAGATAAATAAACAAAAAAAATCCAAGTTAATAAAAAGAATTTAATAAAAAAAAAAGGAATATGGTCCAGTATAAAAAAAGCAATGAGAAATATAGGGTTGGCATAACTCAACTACATCTGTCTGGATTCTAGAATCATCTATAGCACTCTCAATATATTCCTTATATACTTTCGCTTTAGAACATGGCAATTTTTGTGAAAAACCCCCATTAAATTAAATTTTCAACACCAGATGCGAAAATGTCACTTTGAGAGATTTTATAGAAAGATGTTAATTTTACTAGCTGAACCTTATAGGGTAAATTTGAATGAAGTTTTAGCACAAAATGAATCCAATAAAACCTTAAATACTTGTCGTAAAAATTTTGTTTTTGAAGCATCATTAGAAACAATTTTACCTTTTTAAATCCTTTATATTAACTTCGATTTTGTGTGTCTGTGGGTGGGTGTGTATGTTTGTCGCTGTTGGGAAAATCTGCGCTTTTATAATCCCTTCGGAAAACTAATAAATTCCATTTAATTGATCATTGTCGAAAATCTTTCCTGTTGCCAAAATTGTTTTAATCAAAATAAATAAAAGGCGTGTGTTTCTATTGCATTACGTCAAAATTATCAGCTTTTACTCACGTTCTATTATCCAGATATCAAGCTTAATTCAAACATGTTCAGTTTGGCAATATATAATGATTGAAACCTTTCCTTATTAAGGTTGACGAGGCAAAATCTTCGAAACCCACTTTCCGTCATCCAATCCAGCTGAATCTTGGTAAATAGAGAACAAATGGCAATGTATTCAATCAAGTTTTGGTGGCAAAAAAGAAGTTAGAAAATAGTTCGGAATGCATTTTTTTGTTCTTAGTGTCAAACACTATGAAAACTCGATCTGAGATCAAAGAGCTGCAATTGCAAGCAAAAGTTGCCAATGCATGTAAAGGATTTATATTAAAAACTTTATTTTTATGGATTATATTATTTTATTATTTGTATTTTTTTTAAAAATATTTTTTGAAAATCTTTTCCTCTTATTTAAAGACTAGCTGAATACCCGTGCTTCTCTACGAAATTTTAACATATGCAATATTTTAGCTTGCTATGAGGCCTCGCATTGTGGAAATCCGTCATTGGTGTATAGGTCGCAGTTTTTGGCTCTTCGCTCGCAGGAAGGTTCATCGCTACGAAAAATCGAGCTCGCTTCGTTAGCTGAAAATTTCAGAGACACATAAGTACAGGCTTACTTCACTCGTTGAAAGGTTCATTACTATGCAAGGATAGGCTCGCTTATCTCGCTGAAAGATTCATTATTACATAGGCATAAGCTCGCTTCACTCACTAAATTCTATAATTGCTAATTAAAGCCTTAATATTAGAAGCCTCTCCCCTGTCGATACACACACAAAAAAAATCAAAATCCCCATATTAATACAATAATACAACACTCCTTTAAGATTATTTTAACAAGTGTTTCTGGAAAGCAAAATTAGAAGGCCAAAACTACTTATGTTGAAACTTTCAGAGCTCTATGCCTATAAGAAGTCGCTTTTTGTGAAAATATTAATTAAAAAACAAATTAGAATTTTAACATTCTTTTTGTCAGTTCAATTAGAAAGCCAAAACTACTTGTGTTGAAAATTTCAGAACTGTAGCCCAAGTAGAAGTCGTTTTGTAAAATATTTGTTAATCAATTAAAAAATTAATTAAAAAAGAACTAAATAAAAATTTAAAATTCTGTTTTTCAAAAGTCCAATTAGAAGGCCAAAACTACTTATGTTAAAAATCTCAGAGCTGTAGCCCTATTAGAAATCATTCGGTAAAATATTTATTAATTAAAAAATTAATTAAAAAAAGAACTAAATAAAATTTTTAAATTCTGCTTCTCAAAGTCCAATTAGGAAGCCACAACTACTTGTGTGGAAAATTTCAGAGCTGTAGCCTTATTAAATATCGTTTTGTTAAATATATATTAATTAATTAAAAAAATTAATTAAAAAAGAACTAAATAAAAATTTAAAATTCTGTTTATCAAAAGGCCAAATAAAAGGCCAAAATTACTCATGTTGAAAACTTCAGAGCTGTAGCCCTATTGGAAATCGTTTTGTAAAATAGTTAACAATTAATTTTAAAAAAAATAATTAAAAAGGACTAAATAAAAATTTGAAAATCTGTTTTTTAAAAGTCTAATTAAAAGGCTAAAACTACTTATGTTGAAACTTTCAGAGCTGTAACCCTATTAGAAACCCTTTTTTTAATTTTTTTTTTAATTAATTAACAAAATTAATTAAAAAATAACTGATTAAAATTTTAACATTCTGTTTTTCATAAGTCGAATTAGAAGTCTAAAACTACTTATGTTAAAATTTCAGAGCTGTATCTCTATTTGAAGTCACTTTGTAAAAAAAAAAATTAAAAAAAAAAAAAAAAATTAATTAAAATATTAATTAAAAAAGAACTAATTAAAATTTTAACATTCTGTTTGACATACATAAAATTAGAAGGCCAAAACTTCTTGTGTTGAAAATTTCAGAGCTCTACACCAATTTTAAGTAGGTTTCTATAGATCCACAGAGCCACAGACAGACAGACACACAGACAGACACACAGCTTGTTTTATTATTACAGATTATTCTTTTATGTTTCAGTAGTACATTTGCAAAATTTTATAAAATGTTGATTTTTACAGTGTCCAAACTCTATTAAAAGAGTCGATCCAATTATGGTCACCTTGTAAATTGGATTTAAATTGAGTATAAAATGATTGTTATAAAATAGTAAAAGGAGTATTCATCTCGCTGATACAAAATCTATATTTTATGGAAGTGAAAATCCACCGGAGAAGCAATGGACAATTTCCGTAATTTTTTTTTTTTTAAATTTGTAATCTGTTTTTCTGTTAGACGTTGTCAAGAAAACGATTCATTAAGCTCGAATTGAATGTGACGTTATGGCTTCCTAACATCTTGGCTGGAAATGCGACAGCGAAAACCAGTTTTGCAAGTTTCTCGCAAATCGCGCCAACCTGTATGTGATATGGCAATGGTCTACCAGCGCCAGCTACTTCAACGCCAACTATTTGGCAGAAACCTCACGATAACCATAGAAACAGTATGAACCTTGACGTCACATATTTTGTGGTGTGTTTTCATTGGACCGGTAAAGGATTGGTTTTGAGGCACTTTCTTTTTTTTAATATTTAAATTACTAGTTTTTAAAAGAACTTTTGTTAAAATATTTGGAATCAGAAAGAAATTCTTCATAAATATAAACTAATTTCTCTCGTTTTTAAGAAATGCGGGAATCGTCCATTGCATCTTGGCGATTAAAATTGTTCTTGACAAATTTATAAAAGTATTTTTTATCGAAATTATTGTTTATAGAAAAAAGAGAAAATAAATTTATGATCACTTTAAAATCTTAATGGTTCTAATCGACGTGGACTTTTGCAGAAATCATTTTTCATAAAACTAGATATCATTCTTTTAAAATAAACTCCTCTGTTGTATTTTACAAGTGTTAATAAATTAAGGTATGAAAGATATACAGGGTGAGTACAAATGATGGATCTGATTTTAATAAATCATATTTTTGAATATACTGCACATATTACAATAAGTGATACATGAATGTAACGAGAAATATACCAATTTTTTTTTCAGTTACAAATGTTACGAACCTCGTTACATGGCTTACGTCCAATCTGTAATCCATTTCGTTCCATACATTTTATAGCATCACTCAATGGTTCGTAATTCCATGTAATTCCTTTTTGTAGGGTTACGTCAAAAGCATTGTTCATGTACCACCTATGCCGAAACAACTACCAGAACTTAAAGAACGCATTTTTGCAGCATTACGAACCATTGATAGATTTATGCTCAAAACAAAAAACTGCTTCAAACTGGAAAAAACAAAAAAAAAAAAAACAAAAAAAAAAAACTTGGTATATTTTTCTTTACATTCATGTATCTCTTATTGTAATATGTGCAGTAGTTTCGAAAATATGATTTTTTAAAATCGGGTTCATTATATGTACTCACCCTGTTTATTTTTTTAATTAACTGCATATAAAAATAATAAAACATCGTACAAAATGCATGAATTAAACAAAATTATTAAATTACATTAATTCGAAAAAACTTCAATTTCCATACAAGACTTTCAAGTGCAGCATTGAAAATGTCTATTCATCTAAGTATCCGAGCTGTTCTCCACAAAAGTACGAATACAAATCTCAAAATTAATATCCCCAACAGTATCCAATTAGTCGAAATATTCTATTTCGAACAAAACACTCAGCAAGTGCAAACGATTTTTAAAAATCTTCCTCTGAAACACGAGCAAAACAACATTTTACGAAGAGGACGGAAATATTCCGTAAATTAAAACGTTAAAACCTTTCCCGAAATAATCTCGGGACACGCCTCGAATCCCAGAAAACAACAATACGAAGTGAAGTGAAGAAGCCATGAATTATTGAGTTATTATTTTGTCATCTAAAGTAGACCCTTCTAGGACGAGTGTTTGTTGTCGACGGAACGACACG
This sequence comes from Linyphia triangularis, assembly GCA_963978545.1. Taxonomy (NCBI): domain Eukaryota; kingdom Metazoa; phylum Arthropoda; class Arachnida; order Araneae; family Linyphiidae; genus Linyphia; species Linyphia triangularis. The sequence continues at coordinate 58,444,358 of OZ021726.1, forward strand.
TTTTTTTACGATGATTCTTTTTTCGATTTTTTTTACGCTCTCGAGTGAACTCTATTGTGACGTCACCGCGAATCGAACGTGTCCAAAAGGAGCTTAGAAGTCCTCTCCCCCCCCCCCCCTTCTCCTTGCCACAAACTGCGGGCGTACGGTTCTTAATGAGAGAGACCGGTGTGCGCCCCGTGTCTATTGTTAAGCCCTGGATAATGAGGGGAAGAAGCGAGGAGCCCCGGCTATACCGTTTCTGCCGTAGTTCCGATTCTCTACTAATGAGGGCTAAAGGGTTGCCGATTTTTACAGTGAAAACAGGCTACCAGATTGGCGAGATTGTCGCTTTAGCGGTGAAGAGGGAATGAGTGATTATGTAGGTTGGTTGGTTGTATTCAGATTATCTGGCGCCGTCAGCAACACGAGGGCTATAATGCGCCGAAACATTTCGTCATTTAACAAACCAACATACATTTACAAACACCCATGCCTAATACGGGACTCGAACCCGCAACCTCTCGGTCTAGAAGCCAGCACGCTAACCACTATACCGTTTGGTCGGCGTGTGATTATGTAGGATTTAATAGTTCATAACAAATAAGATTGAAAGGTTGTTTTTTTTAATTTTTTTATCACAATGTCGTTAACTTTTTTAGAAAAAAATCTAGCGTTTAACTAAATAGTTAATTTTTTCAAAAATTACTTAAAAATGAGCTAAAATAGTTTCCAGAATTTTAATACAAGATAATATAAATAAAACCAAAAACTTCATAATAATTAAAAAAAAAAATTGTAAAGGAAGCATTATTTCCGTATCACATTATCTGCGTTTTTATATTGAAGAATTATTACAAAAGTTTTCGATTACTTTCCATTTAAAAAGTATGATTATATTTTCTAACTACTTGATGACTGATTAAATATAATCGTTGGAGTAACTAGAGTTAATGAATGGGGACGAGGGGGGGGGGGGATAATATCGAAAAATATGGACTCGCCACACCAATGAAAAAAGGGAGTGGGGGAAGGAGAGAGGGGAAAAAAATCATCTTAAATTTGTTAAGAATTCTTTTCTTCCTAACCTTTCTAAAAAAAAAAAAAAAAAAAAAAAAAAATTTGGGGCAGGAGCAGGAAACACATGTTTATTGAATCTCATAGTTTAACTGAATCTTATTTGGACAATTTATTAAAATTTATTGCAACAAATACACACTTCGAAAGACATCGACTCTATATCATAAAATAAACTGAACGATTTCAACTGCCAGCATTTCACAATTGATATCTACTAAAACGGAGTAATCTGAAAGCACAGTTTAAATACTTTTATTAAAAGTTAGGTCAAGTTGCACTGTGACGTTGGAAAAAAAAATCAAATCTTTTTAAAACTTTGATTTACTAATAATAAAAATTATTATTTTTTAACTATTTGAAAAAAAAAAATCAAATACCAATTGCAATTTTATAAAGATAAAAAAATTCATATATTTTTCCAGTTTTCGGAAATGCTATATAGTGTTAAATCAATAACAATTAAACATGCGTATTTTGGTGTATCCGGCCCGAAAGAAACTCCAACATAAGTCATACGGCCCGCCTTTAAAAGTTAATGGCGAAAGCTGGTCTAGAGGAAGCGAGCTTCCTGGGAAAAGATCGGAAGGCATGGACAGGTAGGCTGGATGCCTTATGCGGTAAACGGCGTGAAGAGCCTAGGTAAGTAATAAAAGTATTGTTTCGGGGGAAAAAAAAAGGGACCCCCCCCCCCCCCCCGAATTTTTGGCATTTCTCCACATTTTGGAACATCTTGACTGAAAAAAAGTGGAATAGAAAAATGTCTGCCCGTGTATGTTCATCATATTTTTCTAACGATTTGACCTACGATGTTCGAATTTGGAGTACAAGTTGGTTTAGAGGGGGGGGGGGGGCATGGAATCTCTCATTAATGTTTTCGTCAATATTGTGTATGCCTAAAACATGAAAAAAATCACGTTTTTCAACAATTACTAAAAAACGACTCTAATGATTTTGATCAAAATCTCGATGGTAATCCCTCTTAAGATGTTTTAAACACAACCACCTCCGAAAATTTCCGTAAAAATGCTATATAAAGGTGTAAAGAGATGAAAAACGAGTGTCTCCAACCTAGAGTTCTCTTCCCTTGAGCATCGCTCTTTTTCTCCTCTCCTTTGTTTCACTTACAAGAAATAATATTTTAAGAATTGTCGAAAAGTATTGTTATGGATTTTTCCACTGAGGCAATGATGGCACAGTTTTCACGGTTTAAAAGTATTTATTCTCTCTTCAGAAAACTCACAAAAATTTATTCACAGGCAACAGTTTAATTACTCTCAAGCTTCAACACAAGTTTCAACAAAAATAACTTCGAATTCAGCGATTATACAAGCTCACTCCAATAGGTAAACAAAGCGATCAGCTTTCAACGAAGTCCGAAGTCAATCTGAAAACTTTCCCGTTCTCCAGTCTTTTATATACAAGCGCGTGAGACATTCTCGAAATTTCCAGCCAATTCATCGGAAAAGAAATATCTCGAAACTTCTCTATTGCTTTAAATGTTGCCACCTTTTTCTAACTTGTATAATCGCTATTAATTAATAAATAAAATAAGATAAAAATAAATTACAATAGAATTTTGAAATAATACGTCACTATTTACAATATATACAGACAATTTGTGCAACATTTCCCCCTTCTTAAAGACTGCACGTTCCGGGCAGTGAAGTCCTTAAGCCATTCAATGACTTCTACCATAATATGGGGCTAGCCTATTGTAGTGTACAACTCTAGGTTTACAGGAAGGTGTCCGTTGAATTCTCACCACGACGTCGTTGATCTTCTTAAGGACCCCATACGGCCCTTCCCAGTTCGTCTGGAGCTTAGGGGAGAGTCCTTTCCGACGTTTAGGGTTCCCTAACCACACCTTGTCACCTTCCTGGAATGAACGGTCCATGGCCTTGGCATAGTACCGGATCTTCATGCGCTCCGTCATGATGTTGTTTCTCTCTCTGGCGAACCGATGTACGGCTTCCAAACGTGCCTGCAGATCATCTAGATACTGGACAGGCGAGGAAGGAGTGTCCGGTGGTTGTCCAAAGAGGAGGTTGCTGGGGAGCCTAAGGTCTCTTCCAAACATCGTTAGAGATGGAGAAAATCCGGTGGTCTCGTGAGTTGCACTCCCGTATGCCAACAGAAGCGGTGAAAGTTTCTGATCCCCATCTTGCTGGTTATATGATTTTGAGATTGCGTCCGAATCATCCGCAGGTGCAGCTGATAGATCCCGGGACCTCCGTTCGATGCTTGTAACAGGAGTACGAATGTCGATTCCCTCTTCACTAACTTTGTCCATTTCCACATGAACCACTTCCTGGGAGGGTTTCGTCAACGTCACTTTCTTCGGTTCTCTTTCCGAGGCTGGTGAGGTACTTTTCATAGATGTGGACTCTTCAGCATTCTCTATGACATTGTCTTCATGAGCCATAATCCGATATACGCACAGCTCTTTAATGTCTAGATCGTGCAAAGGAACTTCGCCTCTCCATGTTTGCAGCTTGCTTTTGTCAAAATTCAGCGTAATTCCATTTTTCTTCAAAAAGTCTAATCCGAGAATGCATGGATCTACAATTTCGGCAACATAAACGGTGTGCTTGTAGGTGTTAAATCCAAGGGCAATGTCCACTTGCAATTTCCCTTGCACAGAGATATTACCACCAGACACAGTTTGTAGAGAAACATAGGGCGCTGTGTAGAGGAGTCGGCTGTTCAGGCGACGAGCCACGTCCGTCCTTACGATCATCGCTCCCGAATCGACGATTAGACGACATGGAGTTCCGTTGATCTCCCCCTTCACGAATAAACCCTGGTTTCCTCCTTGTCGGGATGAAACATCGAAACGACTGGTCGGGGCTTCACCTGTTCTGCATTGAAGCGTCTGCCCTGAGAGATGGCATCTTCTTAGATTCAGTTGTTGAGATTCCGTGGTAGTGTTATCCCTTCTCTTTTTCAAATCAAGGCAGTTACGTCGTATATGCCCTTCCCGTTTGCAGTGCCAGCAAATGACTCTGGTCCTTCGATCTCTGGCTCCGGGATAGCTTCTCCTCATTCGATCAATTTTGCTCTCCAGTTCTCGAAGCTTACTGGTGACAAAGTCAGAAGAATCATCGGCTAATGCACCACGCACATATCGTCGGTCTTTTCCAGAAGCTAGCTGCGCGGCTTCCACTCTCATGGCGTAGACGAGGGTGGACTTTAGATCTTTGCTGTCTGACATCCTGGTAGCTTGCTGTATGTCGGGATCTTTGATGGCATCCACGAAATACTGAAGAGACAGGTTATCTCGTACGTCCGAGGGACAGTCTGGGAAAGCGAGGAGCGACAGTCTTTCTATATCCGATGCCAATTCTTGAAGAGTTTCATTGGCCTTCTGCTGTCTCACTTTCAGTTGCAGTCTGTTATAATCCTTTAGATGTTGCTCCCCAAACCTTAACTCCAACGCACTTGCCAGCGCCACGAATTCTCCCCGCTTCTCTTCAGGTAGTGTCTGTAAAATGTCAGCAGCTTCACCTCGAAGAGATGCTGCGAGATGGAATGCCTTCGAAGTATCGTCCCAACCATTCGTAGAAGCAATAATTTCAAACTGCGTTTGATAAACGCGCCAGGAAGATTTTCCATCAAAAGTGGCCACTTTGATGTTGGAACGTGGTGCTAAAACTGCAGTGGAAACCTCCTCCCAGTTCGGTGATGCAGCTGCCACAGTACCGCGAATTTCCAGTTTTCTAAGTTTCTCTTCCATAGCGTCAATAAACCTTCCCTGCTCTTTTTTCAGGGTGGAAACTTCTTCTTTCATTTCATTTCTAGCAGTCGTGAATTCTCTTTCTACGGTAGATACCTTTTCTTCCATTTCATCCCTTACAGCAATGAGAACGTCTTCTTTCACGGAATGCAGGACCGATGATGTTGTCTCCATAATTGTAGATTCTACCATTGAGGCTAGCTCGGTTTTCATCTCTTCTCTGAAAAAAAATCAAATCTCACTGTATGAACTTTTTTTTAAATAATTGTAATTTATCCGAAATGATTTGTGTCAACTACAAGGTGAGACCGAAAAGTAAGGTGATTGATGTCATAATAATCACTGTATTATATATTTGCAGATAAATACATCACTGTCCTTCAAAGTAGTTCCCACCGTCTACAATACACTTCTAACAACGTTCATACATGTTCTTGAAACTTCTGAAAAAGTCCTCCTTTGAGACTGTCTTAAGTTCCTTGGTAACAGCAGTTTGAATGTCTGAGATGATTGAAAATAGGTCTTCAGTGCCAATTTCAGTCGTGGAATGGGGCAAAAATTCTGTTGGCGCTTGATCAGGGGAAAAAGGATTTTTTTCTTTCAACGACTGAAATTGGCACTGAAGGGAAACCGATTTTCAAGCATTTCAGACATTCAAGCTGCTGTTACCAAGGGATTTAAGACAGTCTCAAAGGAGGACTTTTTCAAAGGAGGGGGGGGGGGGAGGAAGAAAAATCAAATCTCGCTGTATGAACTTTTTTTTAAATAATTGTAATTTATCCGAAATGATTTGTGTCAACTACAAGGTGAGACCGAAAAGTAAGGTGATTGATGTCATAATAATCACTGTATTATATATTTGCAGATAAATACATCACTGTCCTTCAAAGTAGTTCCCGCCGTCTACAATACACTTCTAACAACGTTCATACATGTTCTTGAAACTTCTGAAAAAGTCCTCCTTTGAGACTGTCTTAAGTTCCTTGGTAACAGCAGTTTGAATGTCTGAGATGATTGAAAATAGGTCTTCAGTGCCAATTTCAGTCGTGGAATGGGGAAAAAATTCTCTTGGCGCTTGATCAGGGGAATAAGGATTTTTTTCTTTCCACGACTGAAATTTTCACTGAAGGGAAACCGATTTTCAAGCATTTCAGACATTCAAGCTGCTGTTACCAAGGAATTTAAGACAGTCTCAAAGGAGGACTTTTTCAAAGGAGGGGAGGGGGGGGGGGGAGGGAAAAAAATCAAATCTCACTGTATGAACTTTTTTTTAAATAATTGTAATTTATCCGAAATGATTTGTGTCAACTACAAGGTGAGACCGAAAAGTAAGGTGGATTGATGTCATAATAATCACTGTATTATATATTTGCAGATAAATACATCACTGTCCTTCAAAGTAGTTCCCGCCGTCTACAATACACTTCTGACAACGTTCATACAAGTTCTTGAAACTTCTGAAAAAGTCCTCCTTTGAGACTGTCTTAAGTTCCTTGGTAACAGCAGTTTGAATGTCTGAGATGATTGAAAATAGATCTTCAGTGCCAATTTCAGTCGTGGAATGGGGAAAAAATTCTGCTGGCGCTTGATCAGGGGAATAAGGATTTTTTTCTTTCCACGACTGAAATTGGCACTGAAGGGAAACCGATTTTCAAGCATTTCAGACATTCAAGCTGCTGTTACCAAGGAATTTAAGACAGTCTCAAAGGAGGACTTTTTCAGAAGTTTTAAGAACTTGCATGAACGTTGTCAGAAGTGTATTGTAGACGGCGGGAACTACTTTGAAGGACAGTGATGTATTTATTTGCAAATATACAATACAGTGATTATTATGACATCAGTCACTTTACTTTTCGGTCTCACCTTGTATTAGAACAGAGTTCGCCTCTACCCGAAGAAACTATATGAGGAAGCTTGCAGCAAGGTGGTTTTCATCAAGAATAAACACAGGAATAGTTTAACTGAATCTCATTTGGACAATTTATTAAAATTTATTGCAACAAATACACACTTCGAAAGACATCGACTCTATATCATAAAATAAACTGAACGATTTCAACTGCCAGCATTTCACAATTGATATCTACTAAAACGGAGTAATCTGAAAGCACAGTTTAAATACTTTTATTAAAAGTTAGGTCAAGTTGCACTGTGACGTTGGAAAAAAAAATCAAATCTTTTTAAAACTTTGATTTACTAATAATAAAAATTATTATTTTTTAACTATTTGAAAAAAAAAATCAAATACCAATTGCAATTTTATAAAGATAAAAAAATTCATATATTTTTAAAGTTTTCGAAAATGCTATATAGTGTTAAATCAATAACAATTAAACATGCGTATTTTGGTGTATCCGGCCCGAAAGAAACTCCAACATAAGTCATACGGCCCACCTTTAAAAGTTAATGGCGAAAGCTGGTCTAGAGGAAGCGAGCTTCCTGGGAAAAGATCGGAAGGCATGGACAGGTAGGCTGGATGCCTTATGCGGTAAACGGCGTGAAGAGCCTAGGTAAGTAATAAAAGTATTGTTTCGGGGGGAAAAAAAAGGGAAACCCCCCCCCCCCGAATTTTTGGCATTTCTCCACATTTTGGAACATCTTGACTGAAAAAAAGTGGAATAGAAAAATGTCTGCCCGTGTATGTTCATCATATTTTTCTAACGATTTGACCTACGATGTTCGAATTTGGAGTACAAGTTGGTTTAGAGGGGGGGGGGGGGGGGGGCATGGAATCTCTCATTAATGTTTTCGTCAATATTGTGTATGCCTAAAACATGAAAAAAATCACGTTTTTCAACAATTACTAAAAAACGACTCTAATGATTTTGATCAAAATCTCGATGGTAATCCCTCTTAAGATGTTTTAAACACAACCACCTCCGAAAATTTCCGTAAAAATGCTATATAAAGGTGTAAAGAGATGAAAAACGAGTGTCTCCAACCTAGAGTTCTCTTCCCTTGAGCATCGCTCTTTTTCTCCTCTCCTTTGTTTCACTTACAAGAAATAATATTTTAAGAATTGTCGAAAAGTATTGTTATGAATTTTTCCACTGAGGCAATGATGGCACAGTTTTCACGGTTTAAAAGTATTTATTCTCTCTTCAGAAAACTCACAAAAATTTATTCACAGGCAACAGTTTAATTACTCTCAAGCTTCAACACAAGTTTCAACAAAAATAACTTCGAATTCAGCGATTATACAAGCTCACTCCAATAGGTAAACAAAGCGATCAGCTTTCAACGAAGTCCGAAGTCAAATCTCACTGTATGAACTTTTTTTTAATAATTGTAATTTATCCGAAATGATTTGTGTCAACTACAAGGTGAGACCGAAAAGTAAGGTGATTGATGCCATAATAATCACTGTATTATATATTTGCAGATAAATACATCACTGTCCTTCAAAGTAGTTCCCGCCGTCTACAATACACTTCTGACAACGCTCATACAAGTTCTTGAAACTTCTGAAAAAGTCCTCCTTTGAGACTGTCTTAAGTTCCTTGGTAAGAGCAGTTTGAATGTCTGAGATGATTGAAAATAGGTCTTCAGTGCCAATTTCAGTCGTGGAATGGGGAAAAAATTCTAAGAAATTTTAACATTCTGTTTGACATACATAAAATTAGAAAGCCAAAACTTCCTATTTTGAAAATTTCAGAGCTTAATTTATTTTCCAGTTTTATGTAGGTTTCTATAGATCCACAGGAGCTACAGACAGATAGACAGACATACACACAGCTTGTTTTATTATTATAGATTAAAATGATCAATATAATCATCTATCATAATTGAGAAAAAACGAACTGAAAAAAAGTTAAATCCCAGTTCATAAATAATACTGCCATTCTAAGTGCAGAAGTGATACCTAACAACTAAGCTCCAAATGAGTTATGAGTTAAAGTTGAACACTCTCATGTTGTTGATCCTAACTTTTTTAATATATCTCCCATGCGCAAATACGACTATTTTACTTTACCATTATGTAGAAGAAATTACAAAGAACAATCTGGTAACAATGACCCAATTTAGTACAAAAAAATCAAAAAAAAAAAAAATCAAATGCCACGGCAGAATACAACATTTCTATCAGCAGAATATGCGGCAAACTACGTATCAAAATTTATTTATTAAAAATTGAACTTGAATTTATGCTCTCACATCGAAATATCATATATTTATTCTGATTAAGGTAATTTTATTATTTATTTATTAAAAATACTTTGGCAACAGGAAAGAATTTCAACAACGGTGGGTTTCATACTTTTTTAAGGCGATTGGATGACGGCAAAATGGTTTATTAGTATTCCATAAAAGCGACCTTTTAGTGACAGTCACAGCCCCAAAATATGATAGAATGAATCTATCATCGAACCTATCTACCAAGTTTCAGCTTGATAGGATGACGGCACGGGGGTTAATTAAACCCTCGCAGATTCCACCGCCATCGACACACACACACAAAATCGAAGATAGTATAAAGGATTTTAAAATAAGAGGGTTTCTTGAAAAATACCCTTTGAGGCAGAGAAAAATTCTTCAATTATTTGAATATTTGAGTTTTTTCTAATATTATTTTGGCTTCTTAATGGAATAATCTGCACCATTCGCTTGTAAACTTTTTGCAGTAGTTAAATGAAGTTGGACAGCTAACATTTAATAAAACATTTGGTAAAATTCAACTTCTGAATTTTGTATGATCATTATTCCTTCAATCTCCATTTAAAGTATTTTTGGCGTCTTTCTTCGGAATACAATTGTAGTATTGTTTTTAAAAGGTAAAATATCCATAATGTATAATATTGCCGAATATAAAGAGGCACAAAAATTATTTTTACTTTCTACAATAGATTTTTTAAACAAACTCTTTTCATCATTTCACACCATAGTTACCATAAAATCGTGTGAATAGAAGCAGTTATGCATAAAAAGTTGTAGTAAATAATTTACCTTGATGAATATAAAGATTTACTTAATCTCTCCCATACGGAAATCAAAACTTTTTGCAATTAGTGTGGAAAACTATTTCTCAGAAAACTCTCAGTACCACAATGGAACTTCGTTGAGAGCATTTTTAAAAATTAAATACAGAATTTCTAGAAAATATTTTAATGATGCATGTCGTTATTTTCAAAAGTTGTGAAATGTGAACTTAAAATGTTTATATCTTTAAACGGTCGAACGTATCAAATAGGTAGATCCAATAATTATTTGTCTAAGATGGTAGGTACAGTACGCAAAAGGAAAAAAAAAAAAAAAAAAAAAAAAAAGAGAGAAAAAAAAAAAAAAACCACCACCGATAGTCATATCTTCGATACTAATAGTCGTAGGATATTGCGGTTTGCAATAAAACTGTATACAACTCTTTATATGCCTGGCATTAACTTCTTTTTTTATAACAATTAAACAATTAAAAATTAAACAATTAAATTTTATTTGATCATTTTTAATCAGGAATCTCGGTGGAAGTAGTACTTAACCGCGATGAAAAAAGTACTTATCCGCCCGCCTCGTGCTCAGATTTTATATAATTTTCGTATAGAAATTACATTTTAAGAAGAGACTCATTGACTGAAGATTCCAACATTAGCTTATATATGCATTGAAAATATGTTTTGCATGTGATTATAAAAAATATTGTATGCAACACGTGGGAAAATATTGTTTCAAAACTTGGTAAATTATTTGACCCGTGCTAACGTTCTCGTCAAATAAGCATTTTACCTGGTTTGAAAAAGTATTACTTTCCCAACTAATTGCATAAATAAACTCTTCTTAGGAGCTGTTTACTAAGTTTCAAAACGAACCCTTAATTTTTACTTTCAATTGCATATATGTTAAGAATAATGAAAGCATTGGATGCGGTAAAAAATATTTCGATTTTTATTATAATTCTTCACGTTTTAAAGCGTGCTGAGTAAAAGAAGTGGTCTAGAAAAAATGTCTGTGCGTGTGTGTCCGTGGTCAGAATAACTCCCTTACGGATTGACCTACGATGTTCAACTTTGACGTACGGGTTAGTGGGAGGCATAGGACATGTCATTGAGGGTTTTCCACAAAACGCCACAAAGCGACTTCAAATAGAGAAATTCAGAGGTACAGCGCTGAAATTTTTAACATAAGTAGTTCTAGCCTTCTAATTTGACTTTTAAAAAACAGAGGATTAAAATTTTAATTAGTTTTAACTAATTTTTTTAATAATTTTTAACTAATTTTTATTTAACCAATTAAAAAAAAATATTTTACAAAGGGATTTCTGATAGGGTTACAGCTCTGAAATTTTCAACATAAGTAGTTTTAGTTTTCTAATTGGACTCTTGACAAACAGAATTTTAAAATTTTACTTAGTTTTTTTTTTTAATTAATTAACAACTATTTTACAAAACGCTGTCTAACAGGGCTACAACCCCGAAATTTTCAACATAGGTAGTTTTAGCCTTCTAATTGAACTTTTGACAAACAGAACTTTAAAATGTTAATTTGTTTTTAATTATTTTTTTTATTAATATTTTTTATAAAAAGCTAATTGTAAAGGGTCTAGTACTCTGAAAATTTCAACATAAGTAGTTTTGATCTTCTAATTTTGCTTTTCATAAACGCATGTTACAATATTCTCAAAAGGGTGAGGGGTGTTGTATTATTGTATTAACGGGGAAAATATTTGTGTTTCTTGACTGGGAAGGGGGCTCTGATATTAAGGGTTTAAGTAGTAATTCCTTTTTTTTTTTTTTAGTGAAGAGAGCTCATGCTTGCGCAATAATGAACCTTCCATCTAGCAAAGCGAGCTTGTGTTTGATTAGCAATGAACCTTTCAATGAGAGAAGTGAGTCTGTGCTTGCGTGTCAATGAAATTTACAGTGAGCTAAGCGAGCTGTGTTTTCAAAACAATGAAACTTTTCATCGAGCAAAGTGAACTGTGTTTGTTACAGTGAAACTTTTAGCGAGCGAAGCGAGCCTTGTTTTATACAGCAATAAACCTTTCTGCGAGCGAAGCAAGCCCATTCGCAAAGTGCCCAAAGCTGATCAAAGCTGAAGCCAAAAGCTGAAGTGCCAAAAGTTCGACCTCTTAAAACTGGTTAATAGAGATTGGAATAATTTATTTTTCTTTTGGCTTGCTTTTATTTGTACCAAATTTGAGTAGTGAATATATTTTGTGGTGACAACTCTGATATTTGTAAAAAATATTAAAGTTGTCACCAGGGCCTCTGACAGGATTTTCGGGCCCCTGTGCAACTGCACCTCGAGCCCCCATATCTAGTCCGCAACCAGGAATTTTTTCGGGGTGATTTTTCTCAATCTGGATAGAGCAAATATCCATCAGATGCATACATATGACTGATATAAAAAGTTGCCTTAGGGTATAAACTGTTGGTGGTTAAAGGTTCTCTTGACCAATCCCCCACTTCTCATTCCCATAGTCCCTTCATCTACTTGTGGTTTGCGTTCCGGGGACGGTGTTAAAAAAAAAAAAAAAAAAAAAAAAAAAATACTGGTTTTAGGATTTGTTTGCAAAAGATTTTTCAGTATCTTTTGCCTCTTTGTTTCGTAATATGAGTCTATAAATTTTTAATTTTTTTAACTAAAATTCATATTTTCAAGATTATGTTAACAAGAAATCTCGGGCCCTTCTTGACAAGGCGGGCCCCTATACTGTACACTGTTTTGCCTCCCCCCCCCCCCCCCTGTCGGCGGCCCTGGTTGTCACCACATTAAAAGTGGGATATTCCTCCTTTTGGAACGTTTCGATCCATTTGAAAATGATTAAAAAACGACATTAGAATTGCTTACTTTCCTATGTTTGACTTTGTTGGTATTTGTAACAAATGTCAGAATTGTGACCACATTGGAAGTGGGATCTTAGGGTATTCATCTTTAAAACGTTTTAGACCGCCTTTGACCTCTTAAATTTGGTTAACCAAGATTGGAAAAGCTTACTTTTTCGATACTTGCTCCTGTTGATATTTGTACAAAGTATCAGAACAATATCAGAGTTGTAGCTATGGAATAGAAGTGTTTTCTATTTTTTTTTCTTGTTGACATTTCTCCTGATTTTCAGAGTTGTGATTATATCGGAAGAGGGAGAAATAGTGATGAGTGAATGAAGGCTTTGCTTTTATAAATAGTTGGAATTTTTAGAGCAATAGTGCCGTTATTTAGAAAATAGTGCTGCCATCTATACACCAAGTATTCAAATAGAAGTTCATTAACTTATTTCTAATTCAAATAAAAATCCTTTTATTTTGTATTTGTTCCTCTTTTTCATAAAATTATTATTATAGCTTTCTGTCCTTTCACTATAATTTTTTTTCGTTTGATACACATGCACTGAAACATATATTCCTTAATACAATATCCCACAGGCAGTGGATCCGCCCTGACCGATATAGCTCAATTTTGCTCAAATATGCTCAACCAACATAATTTATAACATATAATTTCTTTTCGTATTATAAGCTTACCTAACGAACTCTAAAAATTTTTCCTAGCTAGCAGAAGAAAGTGCACTTGAATAGTTTCCCTAGGAATTCTCGGAGGCATAGTTGCTATTGAGGGACCGAGAAATACAATCACTTTAAATTACGATAGATTTCGTTTGTGTAATTAATCTAATTAACATCAAAAACAAATAACGAATACCTATGTAATAAGTTGAAGAAAAAAAAATCATTAAGTTGCTTGGAAAACTTTGTTTTAAGATTACCAACTTCTGTTTGATTTAAGAGCAACTTATAATTAATCCAATTAATGCAAAAAATGAATATTGAATATTTATGTAATAATTGAAAGAATTTCTTTAAGCTTCTTGGAAAATTTTGTTCGAAAGTAACCAGTTCCTGTTTGATTCAAGCGCAACAATAAAAAAAAAGGTCTCCTGGAATTTAATACCAAAATCGCATTCTTTCAGTGTTCCAAGGTGTTCCTGAGGTATTTTAGGTAACAAAATTTTTTTGGCACATCCATGGATTTAATAGGCTATCTGAATTCTCAAATATTAGCTTTCTAAAGTTATTCAGTTCCAAAATAGAAATTTGAAGAATACAAACACTATAAACTAGAAAAAACTTTCGCTTCTATTTTAAATTTATTTTTTACTAAGATAGTTTTCATAGTCGGTAAAAAATCTTTCATACTTAATAAAAGCTTAACGAAAATATCTTGTATATATTTTATGAGTTGTTTTAATAATACAGGGTGTCTATAAATTAGTTGGGCAATGGAGCTTAAATAGATCTGTATAACTCATAATAACTAGGCATAATAAACATTTTTTTTTTTTTTTTTTTTTTTTTTTTTTTTTTGCATACAGAATGGCATAGTGAACATAAAATAGTTGGGGAAAACGAATGGTTAATAATGTATTAAAAGTCATACAGATCTATTTGAACTCCATTGCCCAACTAATTTGTTGACACCCTTTATTGTATAAGCTGTTTATTTAAAACTTTTATAAAATTAAAATGTATATAAAAGAAAGAAAAACATGTTTTTGACATTATACGATTTTTTTTATCTATAATAATAAAACAAGCTGTGTGTCTGTCTGTGGCTCTGTGGATCAATAGAAACCTACTTAAAATTGGAGTAGAGCTCGGAAATTTTCAACTAAGTAGTTTTGGCCTTCAAATTGGATTTTTGAAAAACAGAATTTTAAATTTTTATTTAGTTCATTTTTGATTAATTTTTTAATTAATAAATATTTTACAAAATGATTTTTAATAGGGCTACAGCTCTGAAATTTTCAACATAAGAAGTTTTGGCCTTCTAATAGACTTTTGAAAAACAGAATTGTGAAATGTTATTTATTTTTTAATTAATTAATTAACACATATTTTACAAAACGATTTCTAATAGAGCTACATTTCTGAAATTTTCAACACAAATAGTTTTGGCCTTCTAATTGGACTTTTGACAAAAAGAACTTTAAAATTTAATTTGTTTTTTAATGAATTTTTAATTAATATTTCCACAAAAAGCGACTTCTGATAGGCCTAGAGCGCTGAAAGTTTCAACATAAGTAATTTTTACCTTCTAATTTTGCTTTTTACAAACATCACTTGTTAAAATATTCTTAAAGGGGTGTTGTATTATAGTTATTAACGGGGAATTTTTTTATTCGACAAGGGATGGGCTTCTAATATTAAGGCTTTACGTAGCAACTAGTTTTTAGTGTGTGAGACGACCTTACGCTTACGCAGCAATGAACATTTCATCGAACAAAGCGAGCTCATGTTTGAATAGCAATGAACCTATTAACGAGTTAAGTAAGCCTGTGCTTATGTGTCAATGACTTTTTCAACTAGCGAAGCGAATTCAATTTTGCGTTGCGATGAACCTTCCTGCGAGCGAAGCGCCAAAAATGGGGGGGGGGGTCTATACACCAATGAAAGATTTCCACAAAGCGGGCCCCTACTCCTGGCTAAAATAATGCACGTGGTAAAATTTCGTGGCGAAGCACGGGTATTTAGCTAGATAGTTTATAAAAATATAAACTTGGTTAGCGAGTCAAGAACATGTGTAGATTATTTAGATTACAAGAAAGATGAATAAATATAGTTTCTTAAAGCTTTATTGAAGATTTCATTTGAAATCCCAGCATTTGATGATTTCATGTCTTTTGATCTATTCGAGTATAATCATAGTTATCAAATTTTTCTTGGTGACTTTTTTTTTCATAAAGATTCTGATTCTTTTTATGTGAAGAATTGCAATTTCCCGTTATCACTTTCTAAAAATAAACAGGAAAGAAAGGATAAGCTCGAAACCCTTCAGGTTGCGTCTCCCAGTCTGAGCAGTTCAATTCTATGTGGCATCTGCACTCGCTTCTTGTTCCTTATCAAATAGAAATATCTATTTATTGCATAAAACATGCGATTGGAAATAGAAGAAATGCACAATTTAGAAAACATTAATTTTTTTCTTGATTATTTATCCTTTGGAAACTATTCAGTCTTTTTGAGGGAAAAAAGTGCAATTTCTCATTGCCTCCAGTTTCCAAAGAAATTAATAGTTTAAAAAACTAAAAAACACGCTTTAATAGAAAAGTGAACTAAAAAGTAGAAAATAATTTTAAATAAGTTTGAAATAAGAATAGAGTGATTAACAAGAAATATTTATTTTATCGTAAAAAAGCGTGGGGTGCTTTTTAAGATATTTTCATAATGGCTCTACTTTTACCAATATATATACAACAATTGACATCAAGCACCCCACGCTTTTTTTCAAATATCTGCCTTATTAATTCTCGATGATAGGTTCTGTGATTACTGGGATTGTAACGGCACACCAGGTTTCGATTCCGGAGAAGGTAGGTTGGTTGGAATTTAACGGTGCAAGGACAAACACGAGCTAATCCTTGTGATAAGGCCACAAACTTATTGAATTATTGTATTGTCATCGGTCTTTGAAAAGTGGGCAAAGTTTGAATCAAATCTGATTGCTCAAAGTAGAGGAAAATCGAGCCCAAAAGAGTCGGTTACAAGCAAACATACAAGTCAAACTAATAAAAGCGTGTTAAAAAAGGTTCTTATAACTCTTAACAATTGTATCTTTTTTTTATCATGACTCTGCTGAACAGGCAAAATAATCATTGCGTTGATAACGGTTTTAGTTTAGAACGATAACTAGTATTACGCAAGTACACATTCAGTTATTTTTGTGAGTAAAAGTCAATATGAAAATAAAATTGAACAGAGATGGATGTAAGAACGTTTTTAGAAAGTATTTGGGGTTGCAGTTATAATTTGAGCGAAAGTGGGAAAATCATCGCCCTTTCACTAGTGTTCCTGTGTTCCTTTTATTTTGTGTTCCGCAGAAAGAAATGCAACTTGCCTCCTGGACCCATAGGTTTACCATTCTTTGGATATTGGCCATTCGTCACCAAAAATCCACACAAAAAACTTAACCAGCTCGCCAAGAAGTACGGAAATTTTTTTGGGTAAGAATTGGTAATGCTCACCTCCAAAATATCCTCATAATTTAAATGGCCATACTTCAAAATTCATATTATACTTTCGAATTAAAGCTTTAAAAAAATATTTTGTAAATAAAAGGGTCGAAATCCAATGACATACAATTATGCAGTTTCTAAAGCAGAATTTACCGAATTTGAGCAAAAGTTACGAGTGGAAATGTTTGAAATCTTTTTTACTTTCAATTACTCATATGTATACAAAGGGTAATGAAAGTATAGCATTCGGTAAAAAAAATAAATTGTTTCGATTTTTTTGTATTTTACCACGTTTCGGAACATCCTAATTCCTAAAGAGTGACTAGAAAAAATGTCTGTCTGTGTGTGTGTCTGTGGTCGGCATAACTCCCGAACAAATTGACCTAAGATGTTCAAATTTGGTATGTGAGTTGCTGGTGGCTATGGGACCTACCATTAAGGTTTTCGTCAAAATCACGCATAAGGTAGTTGCCATTGAAAAAATCATGTTTTTCAATGATAGCTAAAAAATGGCAGATTTTGATAAAAATCTCTGTGCTAATGCCTCTGAAGGTGTTCTAAACATCCTTAACTCCAAAATTCCCGTAAAAAGCCTTTAATGGCGTAAAAAGTTGGAAAACGTACGCCTTCAACACAGAGTTTACTTTCCTTGAGCATATTTCAACAACGATCGTTTTTTCTTCTCCCCTCAGTTTCACTTATAATAAAGGATAATATAATATAATAATAATATATTTTATCGAAAAGTATATCGCAAAAATCACTAGTTTGGCATTTTTTTTTTTTATAAGAACTATACAAGAATTATGGTAAAAAATATCTCCAAACAGGCTGTTTTTTTCTAAATGAATCTGATATCTAACTGTAACTTCTGAATAGCGTATAAGCGGTTTCTGCTTTTCAGGCAGGGGAAGTCAATTTAATACTCCCGCCATCAATGCTACGTAATAGATAGCCTATTGGTACAGCACAGGCAATAAAAAAAATTTAAAAACAAATCCGCACGATGGCTGTATAATGTATTCTAATTGATGAAATAACAAAATTCAATTACTGTTGTAAATTGTGGAAGGTCTTTATTAATTGTATATAATTTTTTTTTTATCATGAGTGGTCATCTATATACTAAAACTAAACCAAACTTTAAAAAGTTCAATGGCAACCCCATATTTAGATTTAGAATCCAAAAAAAAAACTCCGTCTAAATATAAAATTTCATAATTTTCCAAAGAGTGGTTAGTAATTTAAATGATATAAAAAAAACCGATAAACTAAAATTAAAATTTTTTTTTTTTTTGCTACAAATTCTCATACAGTTAATATATTTTAGCAATTTTTATTTCAAAGGATAGTTTATTTAAGGCCAAACATAAATAACATGCAACTTTTGTATTAAACAGTTTTTTAATAATTAATTAATAAAGCAAGTTTTAAAATTTTTTAAATAGAAACATATATTTTTTTTTTTGCTTCCATTAGAATTATCATGGTCGAAAACCCCTCCAGAATTTTTTCCATTCCATTTTGACTTTTGGTGCCCGAAATTTTATCAAAAATGTAAAAAAGCTCACTTTAAGGGACGGCGTAATAGATTACGTTAGAAAATGTTTGATCCTTCCCCGTGATAAAGAAACTTGCCCTCAAGATCTTCCAAAACATTTTCGCTCATAAGTAACGTGTTTACCAACATAATGAATTGAAATTTGGTATTTAGACGGAACGAGATATTCTAAATCGAATAAAAACATAGAAGATAGGGGTTCGAATTGAAAATTTAAAGATAGAGTAACATTTATTTAGTATACAGCCCCTTAAGAAAAAAAAAATTTGCATCATACTTATAGAAAATCGTAAATACATCATTTTGGTGCAAACCGATATAGTCCGAGAGGCGACTGCAATTTTTGGACCCCATCTAACATCATTCTGAATTTCTTTTAGAAATTGGAGAAAAGTAAATAGATTACGAATCCACTGGTCTGCCGTGGCAAAAATGGTCGAAACTGATCAAAAATCGACTTGGAATGAGTTGAACTAAAATCCGATTGCCAAATATGTCATAACTTGCCAAAAACTGAACAAACTTTTTCGTCTGTCAACCCACTGCATTATGATTTTCAATGAGAAAAAGCGCAAACGATTTCTGATCTCTGGCTCGGAAAACATGTATCTTTCAAACGTAAGCCAAATTGGCGACATCAGTTACGTCATCAATAAAGTAATGTTTATTGCCAATTTAGCTCATTTGTAAAAGATGCAACTAAGCCATAGCCACACATCCGAATCGTCTGCAACCTTCTTAACTGAAAATTACAGAGTGAGGGTTACCAAATTAAAAAAAAAATTTCATTATTTGGCAAGTTATGGCGCATTTGACAATTGGATTTAGTTCAACTTATTAAAAGTCGATTTTTGACCAGTTTCGGCCATTTTTGCCACGGCAGACCAGTGGATACGTAATCTACCAACTTTTCTCCAATTTTTATAAAAAATTCAGAATGATGTTCGATGAGGTCAAAAAATTGCAGTCGCCTCTCAGTCTAATACGATTATTTGAACAGAAGATATAGCCACCGTTTGGATTTTTTTTTTTTCTTTTTCTGCGTACTATACAAACACCTTCTAATTAATTTGTGAGGAATTTGCTAATACAGATCTCCATGGTGATTGCTAAGCCTTCATCGGCTTCAAGTTAGTAACTAATCATCCACCATCCTGAAGTTGCAGTTATATATCAGTGGTGCAGCATTCTTTTACATCATGGATAGGAATAATGAATCGTCAATTTTTGAATTTATCAATTTTTTTCTTTAGATTTGCTAATCTTCAAGAAGAGCAAAATATTTAATAGTTAACTTTACCCTTTTTCATTCCCCTTTGTAGTATCTGAAATCTTATAAGCACATTCTAATTACTAATTATTCAAATGTCACTCAGAAAAAAAACAGTTATTTATCGTATGTAATTTATGTACTGCTGTTTTAATGAATGTACTGTGACAATAATTATTTTTTCATTACTTAGTTACATTTCTGCAATATATAAAGAAATTGCCAGGCGTTGCCATAGCTCAAATAGCTGTTGCCCAGTGAGGCACAACCAAGTTCAAATTGGTTCAGTTGATGGCAAGTTATGAGCATGCTCCTTTTTTCTCGCTATCCTCAATTTCACTACCTTAATCACACAAAATCAGAATAAAATTGTGCTGATATGATATCTTAAGTCTCATCTTACCTCATTCTAATTCAATCATTGATTTCACTATCTTAAGTAAGCGACATCGGAAAAAAATAAATTATGTAACCGATAATCTGAATTAATCAAGATACCTCTAAATTAAGCCCTAAATTTTTTTAAATAAAAATCTTTTATATTAATTACCAACTTTTATATGCAATGGCAACTTATTTAAGGGATTTTGTACTTGGATCGAGTATTCATAGTGTTTTAACCCTACAAAAACAAAACGTACTAATTCCGTGTTATTGATCAACTTTTTTACCCCCAAAAGTTGATAGACTGCATTGTTACCGACGATGAGTCTATTTGGCAAATTTCGGCTCAATCGAATGACGTCAAGTTAATTAACAAACAAACAGGCACATAAACAAATAAATTATAATGGATTGAAAATACTCAGTTTTAAATTGTTTCAGTAAATCGCATTTTCCCCTTTAGTAGTGAGAATGAGATATGAGGGAATTTTCGAAATTTTATCCTGACAATGGCTTTTCTTTTGTTTCGAAGGTTAAGTGTGCAAAATTTCATCTAAATAAGAACAAAATTAGGTTTTTTTTTATAAAGAAAATTCCAATAATCACATATAATCTCTTTTCAACTTAAGTCGGGCACAAGCTGTTAACCGCTATATGTTTGTCGGGCGACATTCAAAAATTATAAAGAACGCATAATTAAGTTTATTTATAGAACTTCCAAGTGATGAACAGCGTTATCACTAGTGGCAAAAGAAGAAAAACACAAAAGTTTCTGCAAAAACCTAGAAAAAAAGAAGAAAAAAGAAGAAAAAAAAGAAAGAAGGAAAAAAAAACCGCTTTGATTTGATATAGCGGGGGGACAAAGCAACTAAATGAGTGGTGCTTGCCAGATCAAATACTCTCGACGGAAATTTAAACATGGATAAATCGCTTTGTAAAATTTTATGTGAAAATGTTCCTTTATTTCCATAGTGAACATTGCTTAAATTTTTATTAATGACGGCTAAAGGGTAGCATGGGTGCCCCCAGGAGGGTGCAAAGAGGTGCACTTGCACCCCCCTGGCTTTTGAAAATTTATAAAAAATGAGAGGAAAGATGCAAATTCCAAAATAAAAAAAAGTGCGTATGCCGTTTATACGTTTATGTTACAATGAGCATTTCTTTCTTCTATTAATTTAGTGTTTTGTTTCTTTCCTATGTCGTTTTTTTATAGTTATTTGCTTGATGATTTTCTAGCGTTTGTTGTCTATGATTATTAGAGAGGGATGGATTAGAAGTATTTATTCCTTTTATTGTATAATCATTTCCTGAGTAGTTATCAAATTTCTATCAAAATGTTTGGTTTTTTAAGTCATCTTGAAGTCTATTTTTAGAATTCAATTGAACATATTCCAATACTGCCTTCGTGTTTCATTCTGAATTTTTTTTCATTATATCCGAAACTTGGAAGAAATAAAAAAATTTACTCTTCTGTATTTTTGCATCTTCGAGTTCCTCTATTCTAAACACTGTTTCTTGAATGCTGTGAGATCTAGTTGAATGATAAAAAAATCGTTAAAAATATATATTTTAATATTTTTTCTATTTTGTATTTTTTCCCCCTCCTTAACAGGGTTGCGCTTTCAAAAATATATACCATGAATTTTAACTATTCTCAAAGAGTATAATTTATAATGCATAATTATTAACTAACATGTCTAAAAAGAATAATGATTTTGATAAAAATCTAGTCTTGTACGCCCTTGCAAATATTCCTGGGGGCGCCCATGGGGTATGGTGCAAGTCTGACGTCAAAAGTTCACTCTTTAAAAGCCATACCATATGTTTTATTTATTAACATCATGTATTATGTTTTCTAGTTTGTACCTTGGACGAAGCTATGCTGTTGTTTGCAATGATTGGCCTGCGATGAAAGATGCTCTTAGCAAAACAGAAACTCTAAATAGACCTCCTGGAACTTTTGGTCGAATACCGTTTGGAATCGGTAGGAATAGTTTATTTCACATGAGACTGAGAATTTGGATTGAAAATCTTATATTAATGCTTATAGAAACTGTTGTATGTTTATAATATATGTTTCAGCCAGAGCGTAAAAAAGTTCGATTGATTTCTCTCTTGCCGCTGGACTTCTTGAAGTGGTGCATGCATTAGTTATACAAATGATTCAGTAAACATAATAAAATTACAATGGAACTTTAACAAATATTTATTCATCTTGAGTGCAAGAGAAAAAATACGATTTTACCTGGGATAAATTATAGCACAGGCTTTTTAGACGGAAACCATTTAGTAATGTCCTATTAATTGGTGTTTATTAATTTGCGTATTTTATTACAGGAAATTTACCATTTTGGGCATTTTCACAATAGCCGACTAGTGAACCGATTTTTAAAAATTTCAATAGTAATTTTATGGACAATTTTGCAAGCTTGTTTTGAATTTTCAATATTTCAAACAATATAAATGGATTAAAAGGGTCAATTTAATTGGAAGTGTGTGGTTTCTTTTCATGGAACTAAACCGCGGCAAGTGGTCCTCATTATTCCACATATATAATGCCATTGATAAACGAAATTTAAAGAAGATTTGATCATCCATTGCCATAGTTCAAAATATTTTGTTAAATTAAACTGAACCATGGGAAATTGTCTAAAAATATTCAAATTAGAATGGGTGAAGGTTTATTTTCTTTTAGAAAATAGTGTAGAGTGTAAAGATAAGTCATTGCATATAGTATTATACAACAGATTTGTTATTCAAACAAAGCTTTTTAATAAAGTTTCTACGTCCAATCATTTGCAAAGTTTAAGCAATACTTTGCAAGAGAAATAAATGGCTACACAAAGACTATTGAACATATCAGGGGATCAGGAGAGGCAGCTGTGTCAGGTAATGGTTTACTTATTATGCAGTATTTTACATAGACATTCAAACAGTGGTTATTCATAAAAATCTCTTTTGTGAGATTCGGTGAGCTTTATGAACTCTTTCAGATACACTGTTATGAATATAACATATTTGAGAGTTTTCATGTATCTCCTACACATTAAGGAAATTGCGCATAGAAAAGTATAAAGCAATACTTTTTTTTAAGATGGAAATTATATTGTTCACATATTTGAATTTTTACGACATTCACGACAGATTCCACATTTTGAAATATATACACTAGTTTTAAATTTAAGGAACATTTAAATACTGTATGTGACTGCAAGTCAAAAGAAAAATGATTGTTGAAAAGAAAAGGAAAAAAAAAAAAAAATCAATAAAAATAAGAGCATCACAGCATTGAGCCAGTCTTTTCTACAGAATGTTATAAATAAATAAACTTTGAAGAGACACTACTTTTGGATTTTCTTAATCCCATCATTTAATTCCTGAAATAATAGTTCAAATAAGTCATAAAGTTCTTTTAATATGAATTCTGTGTTCTGAGTGTTTGGAGACAAATCAAGAATCATTGTCAAAAGCTAAGTTCGAAGAGAAAAACAGAGGGCTATACCAGTGAATACTAGTGATATTCCCAATGATTAGTTGCTGATGGCATTATTTTTAAATTGGGAAATCAGGGCCGTAGACATGGGGGAGATCGACGGACACGTTTTATTTTAAAGTAGCATTTTAACAACAACTTTTCTTCAACCTGATTTATTCATATTACAGAAAGACATATTCCATAAAATATACTGGTTTTTCTATAAAAATCAAATTTCCACTGTCGGTGGGATAGCAGAAGGTATCACTTTAAAGAAATATATTTGGTTTTATTTTCCAAATGACAAGGAAACAAAACTTCCGGGGCATACCTTTTAAGAGATAATAAAAGATTTGCAGAAAAAGTCATTAAATCTTACTGCAAATGCCCTTATTATACTTTACCTTCATTATAATACTATACCTTTAGCTGAAATTAAATCAGAAGGGGTGGAAACAATTTCTTATCGGCGAAGCTTACTTCATACAGTTTTATGAATATTGCATTTGTTATGTGATCTAAATGAAACATTCGCGATGCTTATCATCATTATCAACATTGATAAAGATAGGGAGAGGACCCGATATTATCTTTTCCTTATCATTTCAGGGTTTGGCAGCAGTAACGGACAGGAGTGGTTTGAACAGAGAAGATTCAGCGTCAAAACAATGAAGGACATTGGATTAGGAAGACCTCAGTGGGAAGAACTAGTACAGGTAGCAGGCAACACGATTTTGTGAGACATGGTTTGAAAACACAATTATAAATATAGATATACAAGAATATGGCTTAACCCTTTCAGTAGTTAGGAGGTGCACTCGAATAAAAAAAAAAAAGATATCCTTGATGAGAAATGACTATTAATTATAGACAGAGAGGTGACTGCATGTTTAGGTACCCCATCGAACATCATTCTAAATTTTTTATGGAATGTGGAGAAAAGTTGATAGATTACGAATCCACTGGTCTGCCGAGGCAAAAATGGCCGAAACTGGTCAAAAATCTACTTTGAATGAATTGAACTAAATCCAATAGCCAAATATGTCATAACTTGCCCAAAAATGAGCACACTTTTTCGTCTAGTAAACCAATCGCACCTTGATTTTCAATGAAGAAGGGCGCAAACGATTTCTGTTCTCTGGGTTAGAAAACTAGCACATTTTAAAAGTAAGCCAAATTGGCGATATCAGTTACGTCATTAGTGATGCATATTTATTGCCATCTTGGTTCATTTTTAAAAGATGCAAGAAAGCCGTCGCCATGTATCTGCATCCTTCTTAAATGAAAATTAAAGAACGAATGATTACCAAATAAAAAAGAATGCTCATTATTTGACAAGTTATGGCATATTTGGCAATCGGATTTAGTTCAATTCATTCAAAGTCGATATTTGACCAGTTTCAGCCATTTTTGCCACGGCAGATCAGTGGATTCGTAATCTACTCACTTTTCTCCACATTCTATAAAAAATTCAGAATGATGTTCGATAAGGTACCTAAAAATATGCAGTCGCCTCTCAGTCTATTACGTAATCTCTGAATTGGGAAGGATGATCACTAAAAGTGAAAAATATATTCAATCGAGGGGGAAAAAATAAGGAAAAAAAAACACAAAACACCTGCTTTTCTGATAAATTTACAGATAAGAGGGATCATTCTTCAACAAGTAACGCTTTATAAATCAGATTACTATCGATAAGCCAGATTTGTATCAACATGCAACGCACTATAAGCTAGATTTCTTATCCATGACTTTTAATTGATGTGAGAAAATAGTTTTACTTATGAAAGCACATTTGGCATATATATTAATAGAGTACAAACTCAGTTGTCAATCATCTTTTGGTGCCAGTACCAGTAATAGGTGGGAGAATTGGGAAAATAAGATACTTAAACTGAAACGTGTCACGCAAACTATTAGTATAAAAAATTATAAATTAAATAAAAAGAAATTCTCAATTCAAGAATTCTTCTTAAAAAGTTCTTAATTAGAAAGTTCTCTGTAAAACTTCACTATTAGAGAATTTTCTGAAAAAATCTTAATTGGAGAATTTTCGATTTGCAAATTCTCTTAAAAGGATTCGCACTTAAATTTCATTGTTTGTTATAGTTTTATTTCTATTGAGCAGTTTTCTGTTTCTACTAGCCAATGCTTTCATATACTTCAAGAAGCTTTCATTTGGTTCCTTGAATCACTACCTATAGTGCAATTGTTGCCAGTTCAATTTCTACCTAATTAAGCTCTGTGTTTGAAAGCAAAGTGATATGCATCGATGGACCTCCTGATCCGATTTGAAAACTCACAACTTTTTCCCAACAGGAAGAAGTGGACGAAGTAATTACTCGAATTCGGTCAGAGGATGATCAGCCTATTGACGTAAATGACATGTTCGCTTCTACCTTCACCAACAACATCATGAGCATGTTGATGGGTCATCGCCTTCCCTACGATGACCCTGACATCAAGACACTCAGCCACAATTTGGATGCTGCCATGCAAGAATCACCATCGATGGGACTTAACATCTTCTTACCAACTTTGGGAAACTTCCTCAGGAAGGTTGGCATGTATGGCTCAAAGAAGGCTGTCAGACAAATCAAGGAATACAGCTCTTATGTGGTGTAAGATTTTTTCCTTCCACAATCGTATTTTCATAAGAGTAATCCTTAGATTTTCATCACCCGTAGAACTTTTTTCTATCTCATAGAAAGCTTTTTTTTCTGTTTATTTCACATAATCTAGAGCAGTACATCTACCGAAGTAAAAAATAATGCTCTAAATAATGCGAAATTTTATAACAAGTTTTTCAACTGTAGCGAAAGTTCATTAACGATTTTAATGGAAAGTAAAAATTTTTTTTATTACTTTTTAAAACGATCTGTTATGATACCGAAATCTGGTGAATATTTCGTACAAATGCTGAAATTTAGATTTTTAAACAAATTGAACGATCCATTACCACATATTGAGATCGATTGTCAGTTTTTTTCACCATAGAAACATAATGCAATACATTTCGCCATTTGTCGGTTGAAATATTGTTCCCAAATTTTACAACTTTTTTTTTTTCTTCCTCAAGCAATAGCAATGTTATTTATTTTAACACTAATTTGAGAGTAATTAAAAGTTTTTAATTAGAAAAAAATTTGAATATTATTCTAAGATACAACAGAATGAATTTGACTGTTAAAACAATTTTGATTATGACAGTAACTTTATATAATTGACCATTTCTTCTTATTTTTTTTATTGCGGTACATCAAACCCAGATAGCAAGCATATTCATTGTGCAATGAATAAGTATTGTACAACAATTTGTCGACGTTTAACGACTGCAATCCGTCTTTCTTACGGTTGGCGTAACAAAATTATGTCAAGTAATAAAAAAAAAATAAAAAAAAAAAAAAAAAAAACGCTAATTTGGAGTTATTTTTATCGTGTTTTTTTTTTTTTTTTTTTTTTTTTTTTTTTACTGTTGATCACATTTTACCACATTAAAAATAATAATAAAAAAAAAAAAAAAAATTAAAAAAAAAAAAAAAACATAGCAAAGTCATTTGGCTTTTAACTATAACTTTTAGCTGAAATAATTATTTATGTTTATTTAGAAAATCTGTTGAAAAAAGATTGCAAAATCAAGAAATGGTTGATCAGGAGTCTTTTGTGACGACGTATTTTCGAGAAGTGCAAAATAACAAGAAGAAAAAACTTAATAACTATTTCACAGGTAACTTCAAATTAATAAAATATTCCTTTCGCGGTCACAATAATGCAGTCTTCGACGAGTCTTGTTTCTGTAGCGATCGCCATTATCTAGACTCGTATATTTGACAGAAGCTAATCTATTTATAGATAACAGTAGGTTCTTTCGCCAACTCACCAGTTTTAAAATTACAGAGTTGTTACGCTATACCATAGCATGGATCTTGTACAACCTTTACGCTGGAAAACTCAAAACAGCCAAGCAACTTATAGGTTCCTCTTAAGATGTTATTTATTTCACCAACGAAGGTAGTCTTATGAGAGCCCATTTCACTATTTCTGTGACAAAAACATGTTATTTCACTGTTCTTTATTTACAAAAACAGATGTTATTCTGAAATTAATAATGAGGAATACTGGATTTTTATTTTGGAGAGGAGGGCATATTAGGGTGGATCGAAAAAAACTTTTTTTCGAAATTTGTTTTGGTACTATGTTTTTTGTTGTGTGGCCATTTGGGGTCTATTAAAAATTTGCCAAAGTTTTCAGTTACTCACATAGTTAAAATACTTTTTTTCAAATGATTAATTGCATTTTATTCACGTAAATTCGGTTTTAACCATAGTTAATACGACAATATAATCTTGCCACTTTGCTATCACATAACTATTATCTCTTTGAGTAATCTCCGCACAACATATTTAATACGCAATAACATCACACTTGATCATAAAAATTCAAAGACTAGGAGCGTGGAACATTGCCAAACTTTCAATTACACTTTAATAATGGTCACAGCATCTAAGTTTGACATGGATCAGAGTAATTTACTATTTTTGTTTTCCAATTTTCAATACTTAAAAAAAAAAAAAAAAAAAAAAATCCACTTAAGCGATATTTTTTTATAATAATTTGACAAAAGAAAAAAAAAAAAAAAAAAAAAAAAAAAACCTGCTAAGCAATATGCAATTTTTACTTTTTTTTAATTACACTGTTTAAATAGTTTAACTTAAAGTATCAAAGCCACTTCTTGAAATTGAGTAAAATATGAATACCTAAAATCCATTGACCTGCTTCAATAAGTCATTATTCGGGCTGAAGTTCCCAATTTCCGGGAGCATTTCTGGGGATACAAACACTCTTACTCATTAATTCATACAAAAGGCAATTCCTCTAATCAATCTGAGAGGTATAAAAAAAAAAAAATGGTCTGAATATATTAAAGCTTTTAAGCTGTAGGCCAGGCTAAAATTCCCAAACATCGGGATCATTTCCGGGGTGTACAGACCCTCTTACCCATCAAGATATACAAAAGGCACTTCCTCTATTCAAGATGAGAATAATAATAAAAATAAAATGGTCAAAATTGATCAAATAGTTTTGACTGTATTCCTGGCTAAAGTTTTGGTCACAACCAGAAGAATCAGAAGAAACGGAAGAATCAGAAGAACAAAATTCCGGTGACTTCGGTGATTTTCAAAGGATTTCTTTACCATGTTCTCTTGTTCAATGTTAACAATTATGTTGTTATATTTCGTCTACTCACCCGGGGCAACACGATGGCAAAAAAATCAGGGTTCTAGTTCTAATAGAAGCTGAGCTGTGAGGGATCGAAACGGGCCTTAGCTCTGTCACCATAATATACACTTGCATGTCTGCCGCTTCGTTATCGGACTTGGCGGCGGAACACTGCCGTGTTCCTAGATAGAATTAAGTTAAAATATAAATATTAAGGTTACTCTTCCATTAGACGGTTACCAGTTGGCGCCAAGCCTAAATGTTTACCCATATAAATGGCACGTAAATGTATCACCAATTCTTAATATAGAAATTATAAATTATTTGAACGTTGTTAGATACAAAAAATTTATTCAAATCTAAATTAAATATACGGAACTTGGATACACACTACAAAAACAATCAAAAGAAGGAATTTTGATATTCTGTTTAAAGGAAACGAATAAATAGTTTCCTTAAAATAAAAAAATAAAAAACGTTGTAATGACTTGAAAGTTTTCAGTGAATTTCAATAATTTCTTTACATTCAGATTTCTTCTTTCTTTACATTTAGCATTACGCTAAAACCGTGCTTGCGCAGAGAGTCGATTACAGTAAATATACGGAAAATCATAATAATGATCGAATTGTTTATCGGACAGATGATTGTAATACATAAAAGTAATCAGAAAAATAAGGAGGACATATTAAAATAACTTTTGATTTTATTTTAATGTAATAAAAAAATATCATTGCCATTCCAAGAAATTTTTCTTCATGTCATTAAATTTTAACAAAAGCAACTTTTTATCGAATTTAAAAGTTTTTTTCTTCAATCTCCATGTACTAAAGCTTCTTTGTAACAAATTTCGTACCTCTAGGTGCAAAACTGTGGATTTGTATAAGGTTCAGACTCCTCTATGTTATTACATTGTAAATGTTGATTTTTATTTTCATGTTGTCTAAATCCAGTTTTTAGGGCAAATACTTATATTATTCTATTAATATAATACTTTTTACTCATATTTCAATGTTTACACACATGTTATTTTTTTATTGTTAAACTAAATTGTATAATAACATTGCTACTTTATTTAAAAAATATATTATACTAGGGGGCTTCGCCCCCTGCTCGCTAACGCTCGCCAACCCCCAAACACCTCGCTGCGCTCGGATTGAGCGGCTTTGCCGCTCGAATTTGTGGTTAAAACATCTTGCTGCGCTCGAATAGGTTTGCCAGCCATAAAAAATGTAACCAAATTTTTATAACTTTAATGTAAGGCCTAATAGAGAAAACACCCAAATTGCAAGTTTCATAATAGAAAGTTAAATATACTATCCGCCAACATTCTGATTTAAAACTTCATTAGTTATGCCCTCTTACATTGAAGTCCCAATATCTTTTATTTATTCTGATAAGTCGCCCCGTTAGAGAACGACGTCCAACGCGAGGCATTTTCTGGACAGAAATACTTCAAAATAATAATTACTCTAATACAAAAATGCTTCAGAAAAACAGAAAAAATCTACTTTGAAACGAAGAGTTTAAAAAGAGCTTTAAAATTAGCAACGGGTTTGTTGTTTACAACGGTTGGTTGGTTGAACCCCCGAGCAGCGGGTTTGTTTACTTAAGGATGTTGCCATTCTTATATTCAAAATCATTGAGGCTTTGTAGTAGCTTAATGATGACAAATATTGAAATTTAACTAATTAATAAAGTGTTAATAAATTATTTTGGCACGTTTTGGCAAATCTACAGCTTATTTCCTTTAAAATGACACCTTGATCATTGAAATTGGTTGAGTAGTTTAGGCGGACGGACTAACCCCAAAAAACGTATTGCCTATTAAATATATAGATACCTGATATTTATTGGATTTTTTTTTTTTTTTTTTGCATTTTTTAAAAATTTTTTTATTTTAGCTGGCTTTTTGGATTCCTAAATAATGTTTTTTTTTTTTTTTTTTATAATTCATGTTTTACATATTTCTTTTGTTCACTTCATAGCAACTATCGAGCAGGGTTACATTTATGTTTTTGTATTTTAAATAAGTTTTTTAAAAAAAATTCCATTTTAAGCCTTTATATAAAAAATTCTGAATTTAGAGATCTTTACAAAAACTCTAAGATATTTTTTCACGTATTTTTTATTTTAATTTCTTGGTTTAGACCCCAAGTGGCCACTAAAAAATAGTACCAAAACGAATTTAAAAAAAAAAAAGTTTTTTCGATTTACCCTATAATGGGTGCAATGTGAAATTCTTTAGTGATGTGTGAAAAACAAAATTGTAATGATTGAAATAAATTTTATATAACTCTAGTTTTTTGATTCAACAAGTGAATATTTTACTACCAATTAAACTGTTCTAACTACAGTTTTTTTTATTTGAAATTTTTTCCAAAACTTCTATTTTTTTATATTTTTTGATAAAATCTAAGTTTCAAAGGTTTTAAAGTACCCTCGAATATCATCTCAAATAATTAAAAGTTTAATGTATTGCTTTTAGCACTTCTAAGTAATAATTGAGCATGGTGATATTTATGTTTCTATATTTTTACTGTTTTTTATAAAATCTCCTATTTTATGCATTTTTTATGAAAAATGACAATTTTCAAGGGGATTTTGGATTATTAAATAATTGCTTCATATAATTCATATCTTACATACTTGCTTAGAGTATCTTATAGAAATTATTACACATGGTGACATTTATGTTTTTGTATTTTAAATATTTTTTCAACATTTTTCTATTTTATGCATTTTGTATGAAAAGTTCCAATTTTGGAGGGAAGGGGGGGAGGGGGGGCTTTGAGGAACCCTAAGATATTTTTTCAGGAACTTCATATTTTAGGATCTTGGTTTAGATCCCAAATGGCCACAAAAAACATAGTACCAAAACAAATTTCGAAAAAAAAAGGTTTTTTCGTTCCACCCTAGCGGACAGAAGTCCGTTCTTAACCCACTGACGGTCATGCACGTATATATACATAATTTGGTCCCCAGTTTTTTCAGCAATACACAACATCTTTAAATTTATCAATAAAATTTAAAATAAAAATATTTTTTTTTGATATTTTTATTAAGATGATAGTTTATAGTCCATCTAAAAGAAAATAAATAAAAATAATTTAAAAAAAAAGTATGTATTTGAATTAGAGATATAATTTAAAAATTATTGCAGAGGAAAAAAAACCTGCAGAATTTCGCCCATTCCCATGACCGTCAGGGGGTTCTTAAAAACTAGAAGTTAGTACCTATGGAACATTTCCCTTTTTCGTATTCATACATGCAGCAAAAAGTGTATGGGACGCTTCTGTTGTAAAAAAACATTTCTCATCATACAGAGAATTCTAGAACAACAGTTATCATCCATAAAAAAAAAGTGTAAGTTTTTTTTTTTTTTTTTTTTTTTTTTTTTTTAAAGTTTAATAGCATTTGTTCCTGGTGTTGTAGTTTATTCTCTTAAATGACTTATGTTCCTTGATTCGATTTTAAAAGAATCTTTATATATTTTAGCAATTTTTCTTTTTTGTTGCTTTAATTTTCCCATTCACATGGTTAATTAATGTTGTGTAACACTCTAAAGGTGAAGAAGTAGACCAAACCTCTATAAAACTACTCAATCAGAATGTCAGATCATCGCTTCATAACCTTTTACATGCTCATATCCTTCCACACTTATTCAGTGCTAATTTCCACAGGCTAAACATACAAAATTGTCTTCTTGTAAGTCAATGTCTTTCCCATCACATAGTATTGAGATGCCACACACTGTTAAAAATTTCAGTTCAACGTTAAACCAAATTTTGGTGCAATTGATATCTGTGAGCCGTTGCCTTTTGCTTATGTTAGAAAAATAGAATTCAAGAAACCACCTCCAGTTCTCAACGAACCGCCACTTTACTTTATTTTTCGAAAACTGAAAACGATACAATCCAAATACATTTCATTGCTTATTTTTTAAATTAAAATACTTTCTCGTGCAACAACGTTTACAAAATTATAAAAGCCGTTTGTTATCCCGTGGCTGGAATCTAGCGTAATAAACAAATGCAACCGCATTGTTAATTCAGAAACCTTACAATACCTAAAACCCCATATATGATTCCTAAATTAATCAGTGCTAATTCATATACACTAATCACAAAAATTTGGTCACAATACCTTGAATGATCAATGTCCTTCCATTCTCATAACATTGAAGTGTCACGTAAATATCACTTTAATGCAGGATGTCCCTAATTAAAGTTTAACTTTCAAAAAGCAGTATAAAAACACTGGTCAGAATGACCTGGTAATTCACCTCTGTATACTCAAAAGGTAACATGGTATGGTATAAGAAAAAAAAAAAATATTTCGACTTATTTTTTTCTTATGTCATAACTATTGCTTTCGGAAACTAATAAAAAATGGTACTCTTCCCTTAGAAGGGAACCAGTTAAAAATCGCCAAATACCAGTAATCATTCATTTAAACTAATAACCTTCTGATCCGTGATAGGTTTTCATAGTAACCCAAATTATACCCCAATTCAAATTCTACTTATTTTCAGCAATAGTAAATAATATTTACAATTTCATGCCTGCTTTGTGAATTAAATGTAAAAAAAAAGAAAAGTCCACTACGTAAAATAATATTTTCATGTAGACATTTCAGCTTGGCGATTTTTGCGCGAACCTTAAGACTTGGCTGTTTTTGGTACCCGTCTAACGGAAGAGTACCGAAGAAATGTTATGCTTTAGACTCATGCTTTTAAAGTTTTTAAAATTCAATTTAAAAAAAGCTGTGAAAAAAAGCAACCTTGGACAGAATTACCTAATAAGAAAAAATTATTCAAAATAAATTTTTTCTTACGCCATACTGTTTCCCCCTTCTTCGAGTATATGCAACAGGTCAAATTTCAGGTAATTCTGAACAGTGGTTTTATTTTTACAGCTTCTTGAAATTTGAACTTTAATTATCCTGTAATATCCATGATATACGAACTCTGCACTCTCAACAGATATCTCCCTCATAGCCAACACCCAGTCTCTGGTGTTGGGCGGCAGTGAGACTTCGCGCAACTCTTTCATCTGGTTGTTGGTGTCGATAGCTCAGCACCCTGAAAAGCAAGACAAGGTTCGCCAGGAGATAGACAGGGTGTTGGGCAGAGGCGGAATTGTCAAATGGGCTGATAGGATGAGGCTTCCGTACACTTTTGCCACTATCATGGAGTCCATGCGTTGGAAGACGTTGGTTCCCATCGGCACACTCAGAATGTAAGTGCATGAAATAGTATTTTGACATTATTAAAAAAAAAAAAAAAAATAGAATATAATTGGGGCTTAATTAAAGTGTAACGTTCGGAGACATTTCGTCATTTCAACTATTTTTGGATCACTACAAATCTACTCTCGAATTTAGTTTTACGTGATAATACATTCAATGTATAAATGTATTAATATATTACACAATTGAAATAACTTAGATCGTGACAGATAGTTAATGGTCGATACAAGAAAGGGTACTAACCTTCAAATATCGAATATCACGATAAGAATCTACACGAGTTTAAAAAATAAATAAAAAAAAGAATATATATCAGTCAAAGTATTGATTATAAAGTCTGCCATAAAAATTGCCATAAACTATAAAGATTTTTCCTGATTCTTCCATTTATTATTCACTCTATTTTCATATTAATGTCTTTTTTCTCTTAATCAAAATACGATGTGACCACTTGTCCTATTTCTAAAACCTAGAAATCATCCTGAATTATATGTTTAAATGATTTAATTTTACCATTCTTCCTTACATTGCATACAGATTTATATTCGTTACCTATTTCCATAATCCAAATTTAAATTACCCAGCATAATAGTTTTTTTTTTTTTTTTTTTTTTGTCCTACATTAAACTTTTCCTAACAAATCAATGTTTTTTAAGATGAGGTGACCAGAATTATGCTACATACTCAAGATTTGATTTAAGTAGTTAATATAAAGTGGCAAAATAATATCCATATATTTTATATGATATAGACTTTCTTGGTGAATCCTATCATCCTATAAGATTTATTATCTACATATTTAAAACTGAGTTTCTGCATCTGTCCATCTGACCTTTATACAAATCCACAGTTCTGCACCTAGAGGTATGAAATTTGGTACATAGAAGCTTTAGTACATTTAGATGGCCGATAACAACTTTTAAATTCGATTAAAAGTTGTTTTTTTTATTAAAATTTAATGACATTAACAGAAAGTTCTTGGAGTGGCAACTATATTTTTACATTGCATCTAAATAAAAATAAAAGTTATATTAAAGTGTCCCCTTATTTTCCTGATTATTTTTTTGATTATTTTTATGTATTGCAATCATCTGTCCGATAAGCGTTAAGTGATATTTCCATGTAATTACTGTTAATGGATATCGTAAACAAACTGTGCATGCACGGTTTTTATAGTGTAGTACATGAATTGTTCTGACTGGATGTTGAATGCAAATATAATAGGAAATCGTAGATTCGGCGAAAATTATTGAAATTCCTCGAAAACTTTCAAATCATTTCGACATTTGTTAATATGCCGAATGAATATAAATTATAAGTATGTAGTGAAGCACGTGTGCGTGTTATATCTATGGTAAATAACACTCTCTGTGCTTCGTACATAACAATTACTATTTATTTACTTAAGAATAGGATTAAAACAATTAAATTTAAATGAAGTAGGTTGCGTTACAATTGGACAAACATAACATTGCATTTAGCGTGAACATCAACTGTTTAAAATCTGAGCTCTTCAAGTCAACATTAACTTTTGTTGCCAGGTCCTTCTCTTCATCATTAGATGGAATAGAGTTCTTGGCATGACGTCAGAGTATGGTTTCTGGTGGGCTGTGGTATGTGCCACAGTAGCCCCCCACCAGCGATAGCGAGACATTAAAGGTATCTACTGTTGAATTTCACCCTTCTTCCTGATCGAGTAGTCTTCGTTACCAGGACCGGATTTGGAGCTTCTTGCTGGGGCAATGCTGGTTCTGTTTGAGAGCTAGCTGTAGGTGTAGATGCATCTGTTGCAGGTAGTGCTTTTCTGTCAGCTTCCTTTGCTATGTAGGCTGGCTTGAGACGTTCTATATTTATTGTCGTCTCCTTGGTGCCCCTTCGAATTTTGAAGAATCTCTCACCCCGACTGACAACTTCAAAAGGGCCTTCATAAGGTGGTTGCAGACTTTTCTTCACTGCATCCGTTCTCAAAAAAACGTGACTGCATGTAGGCAGATCTTTGCTGATGAAAACTGACTGTTTGCCATGTAGCTGGGGATTTGGAGGGAGTAGCTTACTCATTGCCTCTCGCATCTTCCCCACAAATGTAGTTGGGTCAGGAACACTTGATGAGGGGCATAGGAATTCTCCAGGAATGCGGATAGTTGAACCATATACCATCTCGGCTGTAGTAGCCTGTAGATCTTCCTTCCATGCAGCTCTGAAACCCAAAAGGATTGTCGGCAGAACTGCTGTCCACTGAGGGTTTCCGTGGGCCATGATTGCCGCCTTTAACTGTCGATGAAATCTCTCAACAAGGCCGTTTGATGCCGGGTGGTAAGGTGTTGTTCTTTGACGAGCTGTTCCCAGGAACTTGGTCAGTGCATCATGTAAAGAAGACTCAAATTGTGTCCCCTGGTCAGTTGTCAACCTGAGTGGGGTGCCGAAGCGAGAAACCCAACCACTGTAGAAAGCTTTGGCAACTGTGTCTGCTGTGATGTCCACCAAAGGAAAAGCTTCTGGCCATTTCGAAAATCTGTCAACACATGTGAGACAATAGCGAAAACCTTCCGATGGAGGAAGGGGGCCTACCAGGTCGATGTGGACATGCTCGAACCTTGCACTGGGTGGAACAATACTGCCAACTGTGTTTCTGGTATGTCTTGACACCTTGGATTGTTGACACTGCAGGCATGTGCGTGCCCATGATGAGATGTCTGCATTCATTGATGGCCAGACGTATCTTTCTCCAATCAGTTTCACTGATGCTCGAACACCTGGATGAGAAAGGGAGTGAAGATTATTGAACACCTCTCGACGAAATAGTTCTGGCACAAAAGGACGAATGCATTTTGTCGAAATGTCACAGTAGAGAGTAACTGCTGGTTGGCCAATAGACAATGGCTGTAACCCTAGGGACGTTGTATTTGGGGATGACAAAATCCTCTGCAATTCCACATCAGTAAGCTGTTCTGCAGCCATCTGTTGGAAGTTGATAAGTGATGGTGTGCTGATTATGGAGATATTTATTCGGGACAGGGCATCAGCTACTGAGTTGTCGGTACCCTTGAGATGTCGGATATCTGTGGTGAATTGGCTGATATAGTCTAACTGTCGCAGCTGTCTCGGTGAGCATTTGTCTTCCTTCTGGCAGAATGCATAAGTGATGGGCTTGTGGTCGGTGAAGAGGATAAAACTTCGACCTTCCACCATATGTCGAAAGTATTTAATTGCCATGTAGGCAGCTAGCAGTTCCCTATCGTATGCAGAGTACTTTTTTTGTGCTGGTGAGAGAGTTTTCGAGTAGAATGCAAGCGGCTGCCAACCCTGTTCTACATGCTGATGCAGTGCGGCTCAAATTGCAGAATCTGATGCATCAACCACTATTGCCAGTGTGGCTTGCGAGGATGGGTGGTGCAAGACAGTGGCCTCTGCTAAATCCTTCTTGCATCTATCGAAGGCAATAGAAGTTTCCTCAGTCCAGACAATGGGCCGTTTGTCATTCTTTTTGGCACCCTTCAGGTATGCGTTCAGCGGTGCTTGAGTTGAAGCTGCATTGGGAACAAACCGTCTGTAAAAATTGCTTATGGCCAGAAATCGACGCATTTCTTTTACAGTCTCTGGTTTTGGGAAGTTGGTGATTGCTGTCACTCTTTCTGGCAGTGGAGTAATGCCTTTGGGAGTCACCATATGTCCCAGAAATTTTACTTCGGTACGGCCAAAAACACACTTAGAAGCATTCAACCGAACACCATATTGTTCAAAGCGTTTGAAAATTTGTTGAAGATGCTCAAGGTGTTGTTCCTCATCTTCTGAAGCCACAAGGACGTCGTCGAAATACGGAACGCAGAAGTCGAGACCTTGCAACACATGGTGAATAAATCGCTGGAAGGTTGCAGCTGCATTTGACAATCCGAAGGGCATGAAAAGAAATTCGAACAGTCCAAATGGAGTTGTTACAGCTGTTTTCTTGATGTCTTCCTCTGCGACTGGTATCTGGTGATAAGCTTTTTCCAGGTCGATGGTGGAGAACAGCTTCTTACCTTCCAGCACCTGCAGGCAGTCCTGAATATGTGGAACTGGATACCGGTCTGGAACCGAAATGCTGTTTAGCTTGCGGAAATCTCCACACGGACGCCAATCTCCGTTGCTCTTTGTGACCATGTGCAGGGGAGAGGACCAGCAACTGCTTGAAGGCCTGTAGACGCCAGATGCCACTAGGTACTCGAACTCCCTCTTGGCAGCTTTGAGTTTGTCAGGTGGAAGTCCCCTTTTGTCGCGCGAACACAGGGGGTCCACTTGTTGGAATGTGATGTTGTATCCCGTGCTTGACCTGGCGTGGTGTGGGTCCGGCCTCAATGAGGGAAGGAAACCTGGAGAGCAAGGAATGAAACTTGGTGTCACCCCAGATTGATTTCACTCCGGGAGATTCCTTGACAATAACCTTGCCATTTGATCGTAGCTGGGTGAGAGGGTCAATCAAGCAACACTGTCGGATGTCAACCAGCAGTCCAAAATGTCTCAAGAAGTCAGCCCCGATGATTGGATGGGACACTGAGGCGATGATGAACGGCCAGTGAAATGCACGTCGCAATCCTAAATCCAACTGTAAGAGTCTCTGACCGAAAGTGGGAATTGTTGTACCGTTCGCCGCGAACAACTGGAGCTTGGCAGGAGATCGGCTTTTCTCAAAGACAGAGGGTGGTACCACTGAAACATCGGCACCTGTGTCTATGAGATACTGTGTCCGCCAAGTACAAATGTAGCACCTCAGCCTTGCCGTCACCCACTTGCGCGAGTGACGGCCTCTCTAGTTTTCCTGCACGAAAGTACATGGGGCTGTACACTTTGTCGCTCTTCTTCCGAAACGCTGGTGATACCAACAATGTTCTGGGTCAGCTGGAGGACGGCTTGAACTTCGTCGGCGGCTGCCTCGCCTAGAGCTATCTCTTGACGGCGTACGAGGTCTTGTCTCCAGTCGTGACAAGCGAGTTGAAATTTCTGCCAGCATCTGCCGAAGTGTGTTGTCTTCTGTTTTCACCTCCTGTATTGCAGCGCTGCCAGCAACCGACAGAATTCCATCAGCCATCTCTGCCAATTTTTCTAGCTCATCGTTAGAAATAGCTAGAATCTGCTGTACATGTGCGGGAAGGCGTTGTAGAAATAGTGACTTTAAAAGCTCGTCACTTACTCTTCTTCCGGCTTTGCTTTTCATTTCCAATAGCAACCGTGAAGGTTTTTTGTCCCCCAGTTGCATGCCGGATATGAGGTCACGCAGACGTTCTTCCTCAGTATCGGCG
The DNA here is from genome assembly GCA_963978545.1 of Linyphia triangularis. Classification (NCBI taxonomy): domain Eukaryota; kingdom Metazoa; phylum Arthropoda; class Arachnida; order Araneae; family Linyphiidae; genus Linyphia; species Linyphia triangularis. The sequence goes on from OZ021726.1 coordinate 58,483,525, forward strand.
TATTGTATACATAGGCGATTTCGGATGGCGGTGTATGGGTTTTCTGCTGGTGGGTTTAAAAGGAGGTCGCCAACGATGACAAGCTCCTCAGGCTGGAGTGCCGAAACGACATGATGAAACTTTGTTGTTTCTGTCATCACGCCTGCGAGAACAAATTGGCTTTCCATCTGGCGAAACCATATTTCCGGGTTAGCACGCCAGAACGGAGGTGCTTTAACTGCAACTCGTGCAATGGATGGCGGAAAATCTGCACCGCGTGCGCTGCCGATCGCTTCTTCATTGGTCATTTTTGCAAGTCAGTTCTTTCAGAAATGTAATACGGGGGAAAATGAAACAATTTACTCACAGAGATTCAGCGTCAGTTGTCTGGGCGAAATAATCCAGGAATTTGTTTTTGCGTCCACAATTCAAGGGGATGGAACGTGATTGCAGTTTACATAGGTTGCATGTGTCCTGTCACCATTGTAGTGAAGCACGTGTGCGTGTTATATCTATGGTAAATAACACTCTCTGTGCTTCGTACATAACAATTACTATTTATTTACTTAAGAATAGGATTAAAACAATTAAATTTAAATGAAGTAGGTTGCGTTACAATTGGACAAACATAACATTGCATTTAGCGTGAACATCAACTGTTTAAAATCTGAGCTCTTCAAGTCAACATTAACTTTTGTTGCCAGGTCCTTCTCTTCATCATTAGAGGGAATAGAGTTCTTGGCATGACGTCAGAGTATGGTTTCTGGTGGGCTGTGGTATGCGCCACAAGTATAACGCATATGTCACTAAGAGAGCTAGGGAATCACACCTTAAGACAGCATCGTCTGGAGAGTGATCGAGCACACCATTCCAATGATCGAAAGCATGTATTTGTCAGTAGATTGGAAGCTGATCGCTAAAGACAATTAATCATGAGAATTTCTCATAGATAATTTTGCTGTTTAGGACCTCTGAAGACACGAAGATTCTCGGTTACGACATCCCGAAAGGCACCATAATTGTAAATAATATGTGGGCTCTTCATCGAGATGCGAGGTACTGGACAGATCCTGAGAAGTTCGAACCTGAGCGCTTCTTGATGGATGGAGGTAAAGCTGTAAACTTCAAACCCGACAGCTATGTCCCGTTTTCGTTTGGTAAGTTGACGTTTGAGCATGATATGTCGTAACAAGGCATTCAAAATATATTCAAGACATTTTTAAAAATTTAATTTCCTTTTTGTAAATTCCATTATTGAGATACATTAAATGCACTGCTTTAACTAAAATGTCATAAATGTTGCTCAAGTATTTGCTTCTGTGCGTTTTTGAAAAGACGAAAGAAGATTTTCAAATTCAATTTATTTACTTTCAACAAAATTAATATTTATTTGTGTGTAAAACTTTTTTATTAATGTTGTTTTGGAATAAAAATAATACACCGCGTTGCATAATGATAGAACCACCATGTATTTTTTGCCTAGCATACAGTAATTGGAATAAATGATTGAAATAAATATGTTTATTGAAAATATACAAAATAAGAATGACAATAACAAAGTAAAAACATTACTCATGTTTATATTTTCATGTAATAAAATGAAAAATAAAAATTTTAGGTTGCAAAATGATAGTACCACCCCTACTTTTTAGTGGAATAATCGATCCCAGAGAAGCATGCGCAGTTGGGTTTCAACAAACAGGTATATAAAAGCTTCGTTTGATCAACTAACGTAACCTTACTTGCATTTATTGTGAGCACGCATAGTTTATTGATTTGAAAAGGTGTCACTAAGTATGGGTAGGAAAAATCCGTTATCTGATTTTGAAAAAGGACAAATTTTATGCTTTGAACCAAGCAGGATTGTCTTCTCGGAATATAGCAAGACATAATGGGCGTTCACCACATGTGGTTAATAATTTTCTACATCTTGGATCCAAATATGGGACAAAGAAATCCACTGGAAGACCTCGAAAGCTAACAAAGCGGCAAGAAAGGTTAGTTGTAAAGAAGTTAAAAGCTGGTGAAACATTGAACAGACTATCATAAGACCCCACCATCAAAGTTCACAAGTCAACTTTATCCAGAATAGCTCAGCAGAACGAACATCTTGAGTACACGAAAATGAAAACGCAACCGAGACTTACAGATCTTCACAAACGAAAAAGGATGCAATGGGCTAAAGAACACATGACTTGGAAAGAACAGTGGACTCAAGTAGTGTTCAGCGACGAAAAAAAATTCAATCTAGATGGTCCTGACGGGTGGGCATTCTATTGGAGGGATCTCCGAAATGAGCCACACATTTTTGATAAGAGACAGTGTGGGGGAGGATCGTTAATGGTTTAGGCTAGATTTGGCAATGCTGGACGGACTAACATTGCCTTCCCTACTGGTCGAATGAGAGCAATAGACTATCAAGACCTGCTGGAAGAAAATGTGTTGCCTTTTGGAGAAGAAATTGGAGGTCCATTTTGGAAGTTCCAACAGGACAATGCTAGCATTCATGTTGCAAACTCGTCTTGGGAATGGTTCCTGGACAACGGAGTGCAGGTTATCGAATGGCCTGCATGTTCTCCTGACATGAACCCCATGGAAAACGTCTGGGGGTATTCTACGCAGGGCCGTATACGCCAACGGCAAGCAGTATTCAACGGTTCAAGAATTGAAAGACTCCATTATTACAGAATGGGAAAATCTGAATGCAGATATACTCAAACGCTTAGTCAAAAGCATGCCTAATCGAATTTTTGAACTTATAACCAAAAAGGGTGCTCTTACAAAGTATTAACTGAAAGTGGTTCTATCATTTTGCAACCTAAAATTTGTATTTTTTATTTTATTACATGAAAATATAAACATGAGTAATGTTTTTACTTTGTTATTGTCATTCTTATTTTGTATATTTTCAATAAAAATATTTATTTCAATCATTTATTCCAATTACTGTATGCTAGACGGAAAATACATGGTGGTTCTATCATTATGCAACGCAGTGTACGAAAGGAACTCTTTATCAAATTGAAGATCTTCATGAAACTTCTGGTATTCGCGAGGTGATTTTAGTGAAGTTATCACCGGGATGGTCGGAAGTTTTGTTAACTAGTAAATTTCTATCTGGGCACCAAATTTGTGATTTTGGATTTTAATTTTTTGCCCTCAATGTTGTCCCAAAATTTGCCTAAGACTATAAGAAGTTAATTTTTTAATTAATTACTGTGATTAATATGCAAATATTTAAATTCAGCTACAAAATTCAAAAGAATATTATTAATTTTATTAAGAAGAATCTTTGGAAATTGTGGACCTGTCCTGACCTTGGGTTTCGTCATCCTGATCGAACTAATTTTCAGCCGCAAACTGCAACCAACAGCTACTTCAGCTCCTGAGCGTTTGAAGAAATGCTGCAACTCTTATTGTTATTATTATTGTGTCAAGTACAGTTTTCAACTCGTCTCACACGATTTCCTTGCTAGCTAGAGACTGGCTTTTTACTTGTTTTCGTTCAATTTTATAAAGTTTTTAAGGTGTTCTTGAATGCCCAGATACATAATCACTTTCTGAATCAAGTGTAGGGACAGTAAAAAAACTAACCACAAATGATCACTTTATATGTTGGAAATTATAGAAACTGACTAGAGCACAAATGGGTATTTAGGAACATAGAAATAAGTACTTTTTTAAAACTTGATTAATCATTTGCTGCTTATCCGTGTATTTAATGTCTGTTTATTATGTAGGTAGAAGAAATTGCCCAGGTGAGATGATAGCCTTAACAGAAATTCTTCAATACTACACTACTCTAATACAGAAATTCAAAATTCTTCCACTAGAGGGAGACAGCAGTGTTAAGTACAAAACTCAGCTAGGACTCACCTACCAACCACTAGAAGTCAAACTCCGTTTTCTATCAAGAGATTGAATAGGTTGTTTAATGTCAGCACACATAAAAACTACACAAGCAGGTGAAATAAATGTTTTTAAATAAACCAAACGTCTCTCTTTATTTTTTATTTATTTAAACGTGTTACTACCAATCGTTTTTAGGGAAGTCGCATGTTTTCGACTGCATTAACATTTTCGACCTTGGGCCGCCACTGTGCTCATATATTTGTCTTTGAAATTTCCAAATTTGTAACACTAAACAAAGTAGTCTGCACTTAAAATGACGTCCGTGAGCACAACTTGAAACGAACTTAATATGACTACTGCGATTTTTTATGTTTAAAATCACTGATTCATCAGTCAGATATTTACTTTCGAGAATGACCCAATTAGCACGGGTAAAATAATACCAAAAACAGTAAGAAAAAAATTGATCCATTGATGAAACATGGCAGAAATGTGTTCCATTTGTCATGAAAATGAATAATCATCAGAGTCCATAAAAATATCTACCAAAGTAGGGTGTTTTTCTGGGTGGGGCTGGGGTTCAGAGAGTTTTATAACTGAAACATTACATTTGGAACAATTTAGGCATGGTACACCACTGAGCTAAAGAACTAGGACTGAAGTGAGGACTCTGCGAGCCAACCTCATCACACCTCATTCCGAAATGTGTGCGTGCGAATAGGCAAAGCGACACTATTTTTCTTCGTGTCTTCTTAACCACAGTGAAGGAAAATCAAAATTAACTATCTTGATATGTCTTTCAAAGTACTCATTTAAATAAATATGGGTAAAAGTCTCTTGAAATAATATGGTAATCCTAATAAGCGAAAAATATTTTATATGTACTGTTTGACAACCTATACCAAAGAGAATAACAAACGATAGATGAGAAATAAGTTTTCATTCAATGCATTTTTTACGAATAATAAACGGTATAGAATTATACATTTTGGAAGATAATTAATTTCATCACAACTGTCTTTTAGTTCTACTTTAATGTATTTCCTTTAAACTTAAATTTTTACCATAATGTTTTTAACGGAATCTAAGATACTGATCTATAATTTGCTTCGTCATCTGTGACTCGTGAAAATCTTCAAAATTCACTTTGTTGCAAATTGAGGATAACATTTGATTTTTTCATTTAATAGGAATTCATTTTTATAGTTCCCTCTTAAAATTGAAATTTTATATAGTTTGGTAGTTTTCTTTCAACATCATAAACTCGGCTCGTATTAACATAGTTTTGTAAACTCATTATTCCTGTTTCATTACTAAATTACATACACAAGAGAAATTCAAAATAGATGAACTTGATGGTAATCACTTGGTAATTAATGCTTAATCACATGGTAATTCCGCGACTGATTTCCGGCTTCAATTCTACAGCATTTTTATTCCGAAATAGATTTTGTGTGAAAATAATCTTATCTAAAAAGCATATTGTTTACTAGTTATATCTAGCATTCTATCTAGCATCTTAGCATTCCATCTAGCATCAAAGTAGCTAACGAATGATAAAAAGGAGCACTAGCGTAATTTACCAGGCATTACAAATACGTAACAATGAATCAGTTTAAAACAGTGAATGGTTATTTCATCAAATCACTAAAAGTTAAAAATTCTATCGCATACAAGTTAGTTTTAATATCCAATGTATATGAAGAAGAACTAAAACTCGCACTACGTAATTAAACTTTTAAAAATGAAATTCTTCTTTCAATTTTCCCCACCTGTAAGTGCAATAAATAATTAAAATGAAAATACCATTCAAAAATAATTTTAAAGAAATTAACAACAAATTTAATTGCATGGCTTGAAAAGAGATAATCCGCAAAATGTCTTGCTGTAATGTGCCGGGCAAAACGGACATATTTTGCTTATTTCGCTGCCTGACATGAGCTTTCTGTATGCGTCCGCGACGACTCTAAAACGACGGCTCTTTCCGCCTTCTAATACAGCCGATTCTTGGCAAAAAGACTCATTGAATGACAATGTATCCAATCAAGTTTTGTGGGCAAAAAAGAAGTTAGTAAATAGTTCGGAATGGATCTCTTTTTCTAAATAGTCATACACTATGAAAACTCGATCTGAGCTCAAGAAGTTGTAATTGCACATAAAAATTAGCAATTTATACAAAGGATTTATAATAAAAAATTTGCTTTTATGGGTAATATTACTTTTGTTAAAAAAATAAAGTAAAGCGTCCTCATTTTTAAGTACATTTCATGCTTATTACTTCAAACATGTGTTTCGATTTAATTTACACATATTTTGATTAATTTGGAAATATAATAATTCGCTGATTGTGCGATTGGTTACCCAAGCAGACCACTAACAACACGTTTTACTTTCTGACTAGAGCTAATTTTCTTTCTTTCAAAATAATAACGATATTTTTAGAATTTAAATCGAGAATTGTTTTGCAATTTAGTGACTAATATATGGTTCAAATAATGGTTCGCATCCGAAAAAAAAATCTAGATATTCTTGCTTTTGACCGTGCTTTGCCCAGTTACTGGAAAACTACTGGCCTGTCAATATTGTTGGAAACTAAATATTTGAATGATAGATGATAGGACTACAGTGAGTTTCCAGATGTTTACTCATTTCGAAGGAGAAAATTCCACGTGAGAGAGTATTTTTATTCACTATTTACAGGAATCAAAATTTAAAGGTCTGTTCGAGGACTCATTATTAATTCAATGTTTGTATAGATTTCTACTCTTCATAAGTTGGTCTGCACTTTTAGAGTTACTGTATTCAAAAGGGTTTGTATCATCAACCAAATATGCTGTATACACTGCATGTTAAAGCATAAGCTGTATATATATTGTATGAAAGCTGAAAAAATATTCCCTGTGTTAGAGAATTTTATGAGAATGATTCAAAATATCATGGTTTAAATTACAAAAATTGTTTTACTCTTCTCAATGAATGTATAAGTACTAGTTAAACAAGCCGAAGATATGTTGCTTAAAACGAAATTCGAATAGAATCCTTACAAATATAATTGGGAATCTAGACTCGGTAACTTTGACATCCGAGACCAAAGTGCTAAAACCCTAAAATTAAATGTTTTATCATCTATGAAGAGATAGTAAATAAATGCTCAATCTCTTTCAGAAATGATATTCACTAATCGTAAAGTTCGTTAATACTTTATGTAAAAAAGTTATCTGTAGATTTAGATACAAAACAGAAGGTTCTTATCAAAACATCAGCTGTAAATATAGTTTTAGAACAATATTCTATTTGTATATAAGGTGTTGAATATAGATAAGATTTTTTTTCCTTACAAGAACATTTCTTACGGTCTTGCGTTTTTTACGTTCAGAAACAATTTTATTTTACTTTGAATATTTATTGGAAAAATGGTACTTTGACAAAATGTTTAACAAGATGGATATATACGAGTATTTAAGAAACTTTTCCCAATTTTTCTTAAATTTAAGTATTAGCGTAAAACTTATTTTACTGTTATTTCTTTTTATTTCAATTCATTATTTAAATGCATGGAGAAACAGAATTGAAAATTCAGGTAAATACAAATTTCCACCTGGACCTACTGGCCTTCCTTTAGTTGGATATTGGCCATTCCTGGGAAAGGAACCGCACAAGACATTGAACGACCTCGCCAAAAAATACGGAAATTTTTTCAGGTAATAAAAAATGGAATTTTTTACTAAAATATATTGTATGTATATGTATGTTTTTAAGAATTATCTGCATTAAAAAAATTATTACAACAAAATTTTTACATATTGATTAAATAATCTAACTGAGTACTTAAACAATGGGTGTATTAACGAAGAGAGATATGTGCAAGACTGAAACCTTTGAAAAGTTTGGCTGTTATTGTTTTTAGCCTCATTTTATATGGCGTCTCTAATTTTCAAAAGATTTGAAATCTCCTTTTGTCTAAATTAAAATAACGAAAATTAAATTACATGTAAATGTTTACCCTAACTTATTCGAAATCTTTGATTAATATTAGTATTTAACACGCGATCGAAGCGTCTTATTCTAAGCTCTTTCGAAGCTTCTTTAGTAATAGAATACGTTATTTACATAATCATGATGAGAATAACATAACATTTGAAGGCTTTATTCAATGAAGCCTTCAAATTGAGAGTGAATCATTTAAGTTTTTTTCCATTGCGGCATCATGTGGAAAAGGACGAAAATAATTAAACGAATTTATGTTAATAACAAGACATCAAACTTGTTAGCCTTTGAAATTCAACACGAGATCAATAAAATATATATGCTTGTCCTTTGTTTTAAGTTCTATATTCTTATATTGTGATTTTAGTTTATATCTTGGTTAAAATAGAGCTGTGATTCTGAATGACTGGGAGTCAGTGAAAGACGCCTTGAGTCAGCCGTCAGTATTGGACAGGCCTCCAACTTTGTTTAACACAGTTCCCTATGGATTAGGTGAAAATTTTTAAAGTGTAGTTGATTACAATAATCTCTATCAAAAGTATTTATGATTAAAATTTTACGTATTTGTCAAACGTTAATTTTATTTTTATCAAATGTCAATTTTAAGAAGCAGGTAAATGATGGTTTGACTTAAATTTGTGGTCTAGTTGAGACTGGTAAGTATACAAAAAAAATTATCAGAAATTTCGACCAGAAACGCTAGAAAGCACGTGGCTCAAATTAAAAGACTGGAATTTGTATAGTCTAAATTTGTGAGTTCTATGTTTTTCTGAATGTTTTATGCATATTCTTTGTTAAATAAAATAAATGTTTTTGTTTTTTGCACACAAAATAATTGCAAGTGCTTAAATAGGTTGTAATGAACCATAATATTGACAGTTACTGACACAGCAACAGTTGTGTTTTAAATTTTTAGAATATATAATCTGTATATTATATTCTTTCTTCATGTGGCTAGTTCGTTTTAGGTTTCAATGGAATTAACGGCAACGAATGGCTCGAACAGAGAAAATTTGGAGTTAAAACGATGAAAGATCTTGGGTTAGGACGACCACAGTGGGAAGAACTTTTGCAAGTATGATTCAATCAACAGTTTTGCATTTAAAATTCCCTATTTAAGTAGAAATCTAATAATACATGGTTCAAACTTTAAGGGATGAGAAATCACAATAATGCAATATAACAAATAAAGGATTTTTGTGGTTAATGAGGAGAGTGGTGGTTGACGTGAGATTTTCATGGGAAATTTATTTTAAATATACAGAATTCAAATTTTTATACAGCTCTTGTAGGGAAAAAAGCACAATTTCAAATGTGTTCCTGATGTCAAATAACATTAATGCAAAAAATTTAACTTTCCATTTTTTAAATTGTCTGAATTAGTACGATTTTAAAACTGAGTGGATCATATCTTTATTTAGAAATATAAATTCTCCTGTGTCTGTTAGAAATATGAGTACAATACGTTTTATTACGATTTGATTTAAATGTTTAATTAAAACTTTATGTTGAATAAGACTTTGGCTTCAGTACATTTTTTCTTAGTCTGCATTTGTTTTTTAACAGAAAATGTTAATTTTTAGAATCACTCAGACATTGACATTAAAATAATCAAATCAAGACCCTATTTTCCTTCATAATGTAGCTCATATGAATGCGTGTAAGATTTGTTTTAATGTAATTTAGTTTATTTAATTTTATAATGTCTTATCGCATTAATATGTTTTGATCTCAGAAAAACTTTGTAAATGCGTTTTCCTTCCTATTGAGATTGATATCTTATATTAAATTGACCCTGAAAATAAAACTACCTTGTTGTGATTTCTTACCTTATTTTGAGGATTTTTGCTACTTGGACTTATTCCCTATCTCTAATAATTAGAGGAATGAACTTCAAAAAACTTTTTGGGATACCGTTCTGTTCATGGGAATAAAATACTAAATTGCTTTAAAGAGCCTCACGATATAAGCTCCAAAGTGGGAAACTGTGATCTTAGCTGGCTTAAAGAATAAAACCCCAGAATCTTAAAGCCTTATCCCACGTACTTTCAGCCACAAGCTCAAATACATAAATAGCTCCTTTTTTTTAATCGGTTAAGTACGGTCCAGTAAGTGAAATGCATGTGTGTATAATATAAAGGGATCTGTGAAATGTCTTCATCATTTATGTGCTACCTATGTCGTCTCTTAATGACGTTATTTCGGAAAAGAAACAGTTTTTAAAAACATAAACAACAGTTCTGTCTCGCTTCGACGCTGCAGTGCAGGACTAATATAACAGTGTTTCTCTTTACTAACTGTTCCGTACAATTTGTACCATTGAATTAGAATAACTTGGTATGAGTGTATTTCTAAAAAAAAAAAAAAAAAAAATCTTAACTACACCAATCCGCTTCAAAGACTAAAAGGAAGAAAAGTTTTACCAACCTCCGCAATACAAATTTTCTTACAAATATTTCACCCGTACTATTTGGTAGGCATTTTTTTTTTTATTAGTTCAAATACACAATAATTTTCTAAAACTAGATATTCCATTTTTCCACCTCAAAGGAAGTATTTTAAATAGAAACATTCCACATTTAATTTCGTAAATCAGTGAGTAACCATGGCATCACCTTCTAAGCGTCTTTCTTGTATAAAAGAGGGACCCGCCAAACATGAGTAAAATGAAAATTAAAAAAAGGTAACTTTTTCAATACCAGTCTTTTGTGTTCGCAGGAAGAGGTGTCACAAACCATAAGTCACATCCAGTCGTTCAACGGACGTTTCCTCGACGTGTGCGAACTCTTTTCCATAGCCTTTACTCACAACGTAATGACGTTGGCATTTGGATGTCAATATCCTCATGGCCATCCCTCCGTTCAGCAAGCTAGTGACACACTCGGAACCATCTTTCAAATGGCACCATCCTTGGACTTGGGCAACTTCATGCCGAGGACATGTTTATTTCTGACTAAGTTGAGGTTGTATGGGTCCATGGAGATGATGAGGAAAGCGAAAGAGTACAGCGAGCTGATTGGGTACGTATGTAACTCATGTGTTGCTGACACACACACACTAAAAGTACTTGCTAGAGGGAAAAAGTTTGTTCCTGATACTCCGGATTGCTAAGGATGCGTGAAGGAAAAACCCGGTACAAATTGGTTTCGCAGATCTCATGTGATAAACAAAACCCCCTCCCCACGAAATATCTCTAATTTTCTTAATTAGCTTATAAGAAACCCTATTGATTTGTACGATGTAGTGATAAGAGTTACTCCAGTCAGAGCTATTCCTTTTATCTGAATAGATTTTTTTGTTTTACCTCGGAAGGTGCCAGGGAGAAAATAAGAGAAGAGGACACCATCATGCTTTGCGAAAATGTTATTGAAGCTATTAGAAATCGGTCTCATTAGTAGTTATTCTTCGCAGTGCATTATGAGCTCAATGCTCATGCAATACAATAACAGAATCTGCTTTATATTATATTTCTACTTAATTATGTAACACAGAGGTTTATTTTTCACTGCTTTAAATCGAACATCCAAAAATCTTTATATTGACAGGTGTGATGGAAATTAAAGTACTTCAGTATACAATCTTTTTCTGTTAACTTAACATGGCATGAGCTTCGCCAGGGCGAGTGAACTAGGTGTAAGTGCATCCTCTTGACTTTCAAACGTAAAAATTAAAATGTAGAAAGGTGTAAAATTTCACAGAAAATAAAAGTATGATATGGGTTTTAAATTATCATTTGAGCAGAAAATTATTCGTTCGAAATATTGACTAACATTTCAGGAGGAAATCCATTTATCATTTTTAAATGATGAAGGTATGAACATAAACTTTTGCCGCTTTGTACCCCTTGCAACTAATACTTCCGGTGCACATGTAACATATGAAATGAAGAAAATATGACCGATGACATACTCTAATAATTCAAGTAACATGTATAAAACCCGTCTGGTTATGCTTAACCGGAATCTACAGGTTTAGAGTATTAGAAGGTCTGATCTACAACTACCCTGCAGAAGTTCATCACTTGTAACAAAAGAAATTGATCAGATTCAGACCAACCAAATCTTATTAACTTTTACGGGGAAGATTTCTACTACTAAATATTACCAAATTTTATATTCTTAATATACACTTTAAGGACAAGACGAAATATTTTTTAAAGTAGTTGATGTATTTGTAAAAATCACTGCGAAGTCATGAGCGGATAAGATGTACAGCAATTACTGTATTTTAGTGATACTGACTGTCAGAATCCAACTTGCTTGATTTCATTTTACTAGGTTTGATGTGATTGGTATGATTTTCAGTGGGGTCGTCATCAAAATGATTATTGCAGTCTCTTTGGATGATACGTATAACTAATAGTTTATCTTTAGGAGATTGTGTTGCTTAAAATTGCAACCGTTGTTCATTGCATTGTATAAATGTCATCATACTGGCATTGAAATTTCTCAAACAGAAATAAGAAGTTTCTTGATACATTGTATTGTTTAATATATATCGATATAGTATAGAAAACTTAATGCATGACGTAATCTCTGACTCTATGGTAACTTCAGGATAAATAGATAGTAAAATAAATTTTATTTTTAGATCTTTCATCAGAGAAATGTTGCAAAACAAAGAAAAAGACAACCAAGTATCATTTGTGACAAAATTCTTTGAAGAAGTTCAAAATAACAAGAGAAATAATTTAGGAAATTCTTTCACAGGTAGGCAATAGATAACAACACGTGTTCTTCTAATACATTTTAACTTCAAATAGTACTCAAGAATATTGCATGAAATGAACTATAAAAACACTATTTTTTAGTTTCGACGCATGTATAAAAAATTATACATGTGTCGAAACTAAAAAAGACATGCATAAAAAATTATACAGGTGTCTTATATATTTTCTCTAATTCCTCATAAATCAATTACTTTTGAAAGAGTGTTTACCCTTCTTGAATCTATTTGTGCATAAATTGTTTTGTCAACCTATGTACATGTCTCGACTTGCAACTTAAGATAAATGATTGTTTACCGTTAAATTGTATAAATATAACTGTATCATAGCCACTGAATTTACCAAAATTTTTTAGGTTGTTCTGAATACACTGCAGAGTAAGATAGTTTTCAAATTATGTCACTTATAAAAATTATTTTGAAAACAAACGTATAATTGCTTGTTTTAATTGGAGACTTCACTTTTTAAATAAAGTGGTTCTTCACAATTTGCGCGACATAAACAACTGTTTTCAATTTTTCAGTCAGTTTCGCTAATGCATAAAGCACGTCGGATATTTATTTCTCTAAACTACTTGGAGTTCAGTCTCCTCTAGTAAAAACTTCTGCATATCATATATAAGCGACAATAATTCCTCAGAACAGAGCGGAAAGTTTCTGTAATTTTTCAAATTTTTTTCTTTACTTTTTAGAAGAAAATTGAAGTTTTGGGCTTCTTTCTACATTTTTTCAATCACTTTCTTCCAATGAGTCTTATTACTCTTATTATGCAAATCCAAATGCGTGCATTCGTTTTCCAACCATTGAGAAAGAATAAACTTATAGAAAATGATTCCATATACTTAAAATGCTCGATATGTTTCGTTCTTTTAAAAATCTATTTAAACCGTAATGTTAAAGTAGGAAATCAACTTAGTCTTTATAATTTTTTATTTCGTTGTTTATCGTTTGAGTTAAATACATTAACTCTGGAGATATGTACTTTTTTTATGGCGAAAAAGAAAGACATCCTTTTTAACTACACGTTAGAAATCAGAACTATTCGCAGTAGAAAAAAAAATATTGCTAGTAGCATTTTTTTCCTTTTTAATTAGATGAAATATAGCAGCAAAATTTTCACTTTACAGCTCATTTTAATAATATTCCTTATTCACAGAACACACCCTTCGTGGAAACACCCAAATAGTGATAGTGGGAGGCAGCGAGACAACCCAAAACGCCTTCGTGTGGCTTCTTGTGTGTATGGCGCGCTTTCAGGATTACCAAGAAAAGATCCACCAGGAGTTGGAAGCTGTCCTAGGTAAAGACGGTGGTTGCATTTCTTGGGCTGAGAGGACTTCAATTCCTTACACCTATGCTTCCATCATGGAGTCTCTGAGATGGGTGACAACTGTCCCCATTTTGGATGTAAGTGTGCACTGCAGCAGTCCTACTTCTGTACTATTTTTGACTAGTTGAGCATTTTTGGAACTTTTTTTTCATCTCAATTTCTTATATAACCTTCATATATTCATTCTTCATATATAATTTCTTATATAACCTCAATTTCTTATATAACGTGTGGGTTATTTCTTATATAACCTTCAATCATTGTCTAAGCTTGAACTTATGCTGCTATCAATAATATTTATAAATGAGTGTAACCTAAAATAACTTTTTGCCGTGTAAGCAACTTTTATTTCAACAAAAGTGGCTACATTTCCAACATGATTTTCTAAAATTGTAGCTTTCCCGCTTTTCCCATACATCATGAAAAAAAAAAGTACCTACTTCCTTCGTATTCCATCTAGGACATCAGACGACGTCACTATCCAAGGCTACCACATTCCAAAAGGGACCGTCGTGGTAACCAATGTGTGGGCGTTGCACAACGACCGCAAGTACTGGCCTAATCCCGACAAGTTTGACCCGCAGAGTTTTCTGCTAGATGAAGGGAGAAGCATCAACCTGAGACCCGAAAGCTACATACCATTCTCGTTCGGTGAGTGGCAAAAGTTTTCAGCTTAGTGACCAACAACTAAAAACACAATTGAAATGTAGTAACTAAGTATAAGTGAATTAATCTGTAAGTACTTGTGGTACTTAAGTGACAGCCAAACTTTAAGAAAGTTGACCAATTTCTGTTATTCTAAAGGCAGTACTGCGCAATTTTTGTAACCTTACTTTTTTCGTCTACTCTATTTCCTACATTACATATTTATCACCGGATTAACAGCATGCACAATTATCTTCTAAAATTATTTTGCCGTTATTTATATGTAGATGACACAAATGAAATTGATGTTTTTGTGAACGCTCAGCGAAAGCTTATAAGGCTGCGAAGTTAAGTTGAATGTTATTTTACAATTGGAATCTTTAGTTTGTCAAAAAATACTAACTGAAATGTACCTTCAGGAGTGGAGGTCGTATAGCCATCGTAGCTAAACTGCACGAATGTAGATGGATAATTCTCATTCAGTGGTACCGAAATTGCAACAGTCAACTGCTACTTATTTAAATTTGAGTAACATGAAACTTATAGAAATAAAACCTCATTTTTTAAAAAATGTTTTTACAAATAATAAAGGCGCTTAGGAGCACGACAGTTTCCCCGTTACTTTCAAACTTTTTATTCATTTTGACCTTAATTTTATAGTTTGCCCTTTTACTTATGGCACACAATCGCTGCCACTGTTTAACAACATGAAACAAAAATTTAACATTTCTATGAGACTGTTACTTTTAAACAATTGGTACTACACAACTGTACTGTAGCTATGAAAAAGACCACTCATTTTTCTCCATAAGCCTCAAGTCACAGGCACTTTTTCTTTTAAAATCCAAGTAATACAGATAATTTCGGTTTCGCCTTTGCAAAAGGAGAGTATGAAGTAATTTCAACGGAAAGTGCAATATGAGAATTTAGTGAAATGAAAAAGTAAGGAAAATACTATGCATTGATTCAGTATAAAAGTACTCTATTTTTCATTACATTTGTTTTCATATTTTAGTAAATAACGAATGTGTGATGAATAGTCGAGATTATGATCCATTGATGCCACTGTAGTAATTAGACATGCAATAGAACATTCAGAGCAGTTTTATTTCTAACGAAACTCGCTTCTATTGGCGACTTTAATTTTTTCAAATGACTTACTACGTCTCATTTCAATAGGTAAAAGAAATTGCCCTGGTGAAAAGATAGCCATGATGGAGATTCTTCTCTATTTTACAACTTTAGTGGAGAAGTTCAAGATTCTACCAGAAGATGGAGACACTGTAAAATGTGATACACATTTAGGACTAACTTACACCCCCTATGAAGGTGAGACTACGTTTTGTACTACGAGAATGAACGGCTTTGAACACTTATGAATTAAAATAAAAATCGAATTTCAGCATTATAATTATCAAAGAAATTCCTCTATTAAAAAACAAAAGTAAAATTACATCAATGCCTGGTCAACTAGCCGAGTGGCTGAATAGCTCAGCTAGGGTTCTTTGGATGATTTATGGTTCAAGTTACATAAGCAACTCCTCGGCTACTAAATGTTTCGAATTTCAAGGAGTAAAATGCTTTCTGGAATACATTTTAGCGGAATTAGCCTAAATAGCACTTTGAAATTCCAATCACTGTTGTGTTTTTTAAATGTGCAGAGCGGTAAGAAATGTAAGAACTTTTCTGTCGAATAATGAATTCAGTAAACTACACAGGAAAGAAAGGCATTGGTATTAGTTCTGTAGCTGCCACAAAGCACTTATGTTGCCAATATACTCTTGGAAGTCCTTGTTATGACACCAAGTTATCCAATAGCAAAACAATTAGGATCCAGTTGCTTTTCACATAGGAACCACTTCTCTCGCACTGAGCTAACACAAATTCGTTTTAGTTTCAAGGAATAATATTAACAATGTTATGCATAAAACAATGCAATAACTTGTAACTTAAAGATAGCACATTTTGCTGAGTACTGGAGTATTTTTTTCTATTCATTTCCGATAGTTCTGCCAAATAATGCTCATCATAGATCTGTTTTGTAATTTTAAACAATCAGGTGAGGATCTTATCAGATTAAATACTACTTTCATGAGATAATCGATGTAAAATACGTGCTTCTTTTAAGCCTTAATCAATATGAGGCACTAGAATAAATTTGATGTTCAGCACGTTTATTTTATTTCCACTGGTTAGTCTTACAGAAAACAAGACATGATTTTTACGTCATAAATTAAGGTTATTAATGGTACAGTGATCAACTTTAAAAGCAAAGACTACTCATAAGAATAAGAGGCTTTAGTTATTCTCTTGATCTTAGAGGCTCAGCATCTTCAGTTTGAGACCAGCTTCTTCCTTTGCACAAATAATCTGATGTTGGTATGCATATCACAAGGCCACCAAACTCCATTTCAGAACTTACTAGTTCCCAAACATACCTCTCTACTTGCTTCACAAACGATACATTGTCATAGTACAATAGGATTAAGAATATTTTCTGGTAAATTTGAAATAAAGTTTGCATTTCAAATTTATTTCTTTGTAAAATATATAACTTTAAATGTTAACTTAAAAGGTCCTATATGTGTTCAAAGAATTTAATGTTAACCATTTAATTTTTTTTTTACTGAATAACATTCATTCAGATTATTAAAAGTTAACCAAAATTCTATAATTGCACACTTTTGGGTTGATCATAGAAGAGTAAGACAAAAACTAAGTGAACTTGCAGGATAAAATTAAGGCATGGTTCGCACACTTGAAGAAAAAGATTCAAGCACTTTTCAAGGAGAGGTATCAACCACTGAGCTAAAGAACTAAGATTGGAGTGCAGTTCAGAACTTCACACAAGCATTTCTTCGAAATACTGATTATTCCTACAATGTGTCATACCTGAAATATTTACATTTCATGTGGTCTAATTGAAAAGCAACTATATCAGAGAGAATAGATCAACTGCTGTCTTTTAGTTAGACTATTTTTATGTATAACCTTTAAAGTTAATTTTTTTTTAATCATAATGTTTTAAACGCAATCTAGCCGACCAAACGCTATAGTGGTTAGCGTGCTGGCTTCTAGACCGCGAGGTTGCGTGTTCGAGTCCCGTGTTGGCATGGGTGTTTGTAAATGTATGTTGGCTTGTCTAATGACGAACGTTTCGGTGCATTATAGCCCTCGTGTAGCTGACGGCGCCAGATAATCTGAATACAACCAACCAACTAAACGCAATCTAAGATACCGATCTATTATATGCTTCGTCATCTGTGACTTGTGAAGGTCTTCACAACACACTTCGTTTTCAATTCCATGATAAAATTTATTTTTTTCAGTTAATAGAAATTAATTTATTATAATTCTTAATTTAAAATTGATATTTATAGTAGTTTGGCAGTTTTCCTTCAACACTATGAGCTTGGCACGTAGAATCATAGTTTTATACACTCAGTACATTCCTGTGTGGTTGCTCAATTATATATACAAGTGAAATTCAAAATAGTTGAACATAAAAGCTAATCATACGTAAAGTTTAAGCACATGGTATTTCGGCTATTGATTTTCGGTTCCAATATTACAGCATATGTTTTTGCGAAACAGATTTTTGGTGAAAATATTCATATCTAAAAATTAAAATACGGTTTCCTAATTATAATTATCTTAGGATTCGATTTACCTAAAAAAAGTAGTAAACGAATACATAAAAGAAGCATTCATGTATTTAACCAGTCATTAAAAGTATCTGAACAATAAATCGGTTTGAAACAATGAATGATTATTTCATCAATTCACTAAAAAAAAAATATTCCCTACAAGTTAGTTTTAATATCCAAAATGTATATACATAAAAAAAAAACTAAAGCTCGTACTAATGTGCTTAAACTTAAAGATATGAAATTGAAGTTCCGATCCATCCTCTATCAATTTTCCCCATCTATTTCTGCAATTAAATGCTTAACAAGAAATTATCATTCTAAATTAATTTTTAAAAATTAATAATAAATTTAGTTGCATAGCTTGAAAAGCGGAAAACCGCAGAATGTTTTACAATAACCTTGCTGGGCAACAGGGAGAAAAGACACGTTTTGCCTATTTGGCTGTCTGGAATGCGCTTTTGTATGCTTCAGCGGAAGCTCGTTTGGTCGCTTAAGTGATAGGGAGTCGTTACTCCAGTTCAGTACTGTAGCTCAGTGGTATCAACACGAATATACAGTGGGGAAAAATTCTCAAATTTTATTTTCTTCGGCAAACGGTGCATGTTCAAATCGAGTAAATACAAAAAACGTTTTTTAGGTTTTAATAGAAGAACATTTTAAGGTTTCAATAGAAGAAAAACTGGGGGTGTGGAACATCGCACAACTTTCAATTACACTATAATACTGATGTGTATTTGTGTCATTTATCGTTTTTCTATTTTCATCACTCATTTAGCAAAAATGGGCAGTTTGGTAATATTTTTTTGCAATAATTCTTGTAAGAGACGTTTTTTAGCAATTACTGAAAAACACGATTTTTTCAATGACAGCTACCTTATGCGCATGCACGGTTTTGACGAAAACGGTAGTTTCTTGCGCCAACACTAAATTTGAACATCATAGGTCAGTTTGTTTGGGAGTTATGCTGACCACGTACACACATTTTTTCTAGATCACTTTTTTGAAATCGGGATGTTCCAAAACGTGGAGAAATGCAAAAAAGAAAAAAAAAATCGATTTTTTCTTTTTAAACCGAATGCTATACTTTTATTACCCTATGCATACATACGGGTAATTGAAAGTAAAAATCTTTCGAGTATGTCAGGAGCAGTATAGTAACCTCTCGTTATACCACGCTTTGGCTTTGTGTCCCATTTTTTCCAGTTCTGATTTCCCATGTTTACATTCTATCATTTCGCCCGACATATAGCGCGTTTTGCTTGTCTTCTGTCAAGAATGATACATCGAGGAGAGCTACAGTACTAACTACTATGTCCCTTAAAAACAGAAATAAAAGAGGTAGCACTCGCTTGTTTACCTATTACGCCAATTGCGGAAGTGAATATCCATTTTTTTTTTTTTTTTTTTATCATATTGAAACTTTCGTCAAATTTCTCAGTGATTAACTGTCTTCTATACACTCTGAAGATAAAACTTGATTTCGAATACAGCAATTTTTTTTTCTCATTAAAATTTAGATCGAATTGCGTTATCGGCGAACATGCAACGAAATAATTTATCAGTGTTTTTATTTGATTTATAGCTATGATTTCATGAAAATGACAGTTTTTAAAAATGTACCAACCACATAAGGGATTGTAGGATATTTTAAACAATCACTAATTCAGCTTATTAAGTGCATAATAGACCAAAGGACTAAGTGGCTGCTAAGAATCTGGTGTTCAATTACAATAAATATCACTAACAAGAGTGTTAAAAATGTAAAAGATATTGTAAAAAATAGACAGCAATCACTATTAAGCATTCAGTTTATTTCGATTAACAGGAAAACGAAATCAAAGTACGTCAACAGCAAAACAAAAACGATGAAGCTACATTACATAATAAAAAATAAATCAATACAATTAACACCTAAAAATATGAGATGAGAAAAATCGAAACATTACCTCACAACTTAATCGTACATCCGATCATGACAATTAAAAGAAATAACCCTCAAGTCCTAATATTCGTCATATCCTTCATTTGTTTCCCCATTATTATTGTAATTATTATTATACTCTCCACCATCATACGCTGAATTGTTAAACCCATCCTGGCTCGGCTCCGGATCCATTGGCTCCTCTTTGATGTCCAAGGGCTGCAAAAGAGGCTCCTCCATATTCATAGACCCACCCTTCTCACCATCGCGGTCTTTCTCCCTCCTCCGGTCCCTATCACGGTCTCTGTCTCCCCTGTCGTGATCTCTGCGTTTACGGTCTCGGCTCCTGCTACGACGACGTTTGTGGTCGCGATCTCGGCTGGTTCTACGACGTTTTTCACGAGGGGGTTCGCTGCCAGGGGTGCCATCACCTGCAGCGATGAGACCGCCTTCAGGTTTGGCGTCAACATCGGAGGTGGCATTGCGGTCGCTGCGTGTCCTGTCCCGGGATCTTTCGCGTTTATGGCGCTCAGCACGGTGGCGTTCTCGGCTCCTAGATAAAGAGAACAATAAATGTAGCATATAATTATTAGTAATAATAAAGAAAGATTAAGTTATTAAATATTTTTTTAAAAGTGATAAGATTCATTTTTATCAAGTGGATTAAATTTATAAATTCCTTGATTTCTCGCTTTTTTGGTATGATTTTTATATTCTCACTTTGAGTGATTCATTGTTTACCTATTTCACTGTGAATCAATTTTTAATAATGTGTGGAATATTTCTTAATTAAACAATTGTCATGAATCTATAAATTCACTATTTCAAGTATTATCCTCTTTAAAGTGCTTTTAATCTTTGTAAAGAGTATTCAAGTTCTTTGATTAACAGTTTTTTTTTTTTTAATATAAGCTGGTTCCTTTTGTGTAGGTTTAATTTAGACATTTTCTCTAGTACTTGCCAGAGACTGTTACGATTTTCAAAAAGAAAGTTTGAATCACAACTGAAATTCTGAGTTTTGCAAGCCTTTGCTGTTAAATTATCCCTCTGCGACTGTTCTTGTCGTTGACTGGTGGAAAAGTTTTGAGGTAAAGAACAAGTTTTTCTTGTTTTAGCGTCACCTCCGAATTTTCCACCGAAGACACAAAAGTCTGTGTCTCCGTAGTGAAGTGTTGTCTTACCCAAAATGGCAAAAGTTGGTGACGACGACGAATCTGACGAGTTTGATACTTAAATAAATTACAACGCTAAACTGATTTAAAGCAGAAGTTGTTAACCAATCAAATCTCAGAAAAGCACGAGCAAAATATTCATGCGAGTTACATTTTGGTTGATTTTCTGTTGCGAGATTTTGGACTTTTAAGTGATGCAAGTCAAGCCTTGCTGCTACCTGAACATCACCTAAACTAACGAAGAGGTAGGCAAGAATCACCAACCAATCTGGACCGGGAGGGATCTTCCACTCATTTTTCGTGAGTACCAGCCATGTGCGGACAATAGGCCTCCTTTGACGACAAGGTCCCCTGAATCAAGGTCTTTTCCCCGGTTTCCAGGAACTACTTGCCCTGAGGTTACGAAGATCCAATCCTCAGGATGGAGATTTCCACCTTCCTCTTCCTTTGACCGAGCCCACTGTTAGGCGTACTTAGGGCTGGTTTGCCATCCCAAGAAGCACTGCTCTACTTCCATCTTGTTAAGCCATTGCCGAGAGTTCTTACGCCAATGAACTTTATCCTTTGTGACGTGACCTTTCCTACTGCTTCAACTAACTTACTCCTAATCCAACTATTGGTTTGACCGATCCCCACCAGGTATTTCTTTTTTAGTTTGTAAAACCAGACTAAATTATAATCCTAGAGTTATTCTATAATTTTTTTTTATTTTAATGTTTCGGTGTATTACATTTGCTGTTTTTGGTGGTCAGCTCTTAACTATTTTTTCTAAGGTAAATTTCTTTTATTTTATTGATTAGATCTGAATGTTTAGATAGGGTTTAATTAATTTTTTTTTACAGCTCTCTGATATCCTAGCACCCTTTAATATTCATTCGTTATTCACTAGAATTGAGACGTCTAATTATGTTTCTAGCTTAAATAAAGAATTGGTTAATTTTTGATAACCTGGTGTTATGTCTTTAATTTGAATTCCCAAAATTTTATTTACTTGGTTCCTTTCAGTGGCGATTTAGATGATTTATTCTCTTTTTTTTTTCTGGTCACTTAATTTCCTTTTTTAATTTTTGGTAAGTATTAATAATCTCGATCATGTCCTGAGTTAGTCTTTGGTGGACAATTTAGTGCCTATTTATTTTCCACAGGAATGATACTACAAAAGGCTTTAGATGGAAATTAAATGTCTGAAATTGGTATTGAATAAGTTCAAAACCTATTCAAAGGGAAATTAATGAATTATTATAAACATTTTTACCCATCGTAGTTCATGAACAGCAAAAAAAAAAAAAAAAAAAAAAAGCAAAAAAAAAAAAAAAGACTAAGTATAAAACAATTATAAAAGAGAAACACTCTGTAGTTGAAGCAATTTTATTTTAATTACTTGTAACAATTTTATAAAAAAAAAGCAGTTTATTCTTTGCAAAAATCTTTTATCATTAATTTCTGTCAATGAAATTTTTACTGAAAATACCAAATATAGGGAAATAAATTATTCAATTTAAAATATTCTAGAACAGTGTAAAAATATTTTTCCTCCAGGTACATTTTTCAAATATAAAATCTGTTGATATTCACAAAAATATAAATACCAAACATAAAATTCTCCGATTTTTACAGTTTTTTCCCTAACTGGTATACAATTCATGAATTCAACGTACCTGCTTCGCGACGTTCTGCGTCTTCTGTCACGACTTCTGCTCCTACTTCGGCGTCTTTCAGGTCTTTCCGGGCGCTCACGCTCTCGTTCCCTGTAATAGGAAAAAGAATCTTTAATACAGATAATCCTTAAATATTCAACGAAAACATCAACAATTTTTTAATCTACTTCAACTAATGATGTAAAGATACAATTAAAGGGTAATTTATCCCCTCAAAACCATGTGATGTCACGAACATGTAATAATATTTAATATCATATGACCCCATAAATTAGGCTGAAATGACAATGCACTATTTTTCACTCTTCAGGATTAATCAGCTGAAAGATCACATATGTCCCAGAATTTATTAACTTTTTATAGTGATTGCAGCATGATAGGTTAAAAGATTGTCTGTGAACTGTTGGAACTTGGAATTCAGAGACGTCAACTTTGAAGAAGTGCTATCAGTAAAATCAAGTTTAGTGAAAAAAAAAAAAAAATTAAAATTGACAGTGTATAAAAACCACAAAAACTAATTTTTATTTCTACACGCAGATTGGTTTTACAGCGAAACCATATAGGGTAAAAATTATCACTCACAAAAGTTAAAATATATATTTTTTGCAAAAAGGAAGAACACTCCATCATTCTTCAACACATAAAGACGATCCACACCAAATGTCATTAAAGACGGAAATAAAATTGAAATTCGTGGTTCAAAGGGTTAAAAGTATATTTGATGTACTTTGCAGACATGACACAGTTCCTAAACAAATAAGTGACAGAGCCAAAAAAACATTAAATTTAAAAAAATTGCTTTGTCAAACATTGGCCAAAAAAAGTTATACATATTTAAACCATTATACAGGGTTACTACAAAAGAATAATTTATTTTCAAAACTCTATTAATGCAATCATGCTACCAAATGTGTGGAAGGAATTGAACTACCGCCTGGATGTGTGTCGTGTGGCCGGGGGCACACATAGAACATTTGTAGAGTTAGCATAAAACTTTAATAGTTTGTGGTTATTTTCATATATCAATCATATTTGTAAGTATAATACTTTTGAATAAATCAGGTATTGAAAATGAACGATTCTTTTGTAGTAACCCTGTATCTTAAATTGACAAAATGCAATTTAAATCAGCTTCACAATTTTAAAAATGACATCAAAAGTACTGCACAAAATAGCTTTAAATTTAAATCGTTTAATAAATTTAGCAACAATGATTTTTTTTTATTTAAATTAAACACACAATTTTACAGAAATATTAAACTAAATTTCTTATGCAAAATTATTTATCATACCTGCAGAACTAATATTGCATTCCTATGATTCATTTAAAGTCAAATAGTGTCAGTACTTACGAATGCAATATAGAAATAATGCTAATTCACTTACAAATGCAGAAAAACAAAAATGCATAATATTAAATTGTTTTCAAATATAATAAATTGTTACATTTTAGCAGAATAAAAATTATAAAATACTAACTTGGGTTTAAAAATATATCAAATTTAAACTTTACGATGAAATCCCCGACGATTTTTATGATTACGTCTACATTACACTCATATAACATGCTTTATGATACAAGAATTGTAGTACGACATATGAGGTGGTATTAAAAAAGTGTTAATCACACGCACAAATATTATTCACGCATGCTTTTGCATCAAATTCTTATTACTACATTAAGTGTTATCATTGCACTTTTTAGAATTGACATGAACTTTGACCTCAGTAGCTCCTACATGAGAAATCTTAATATCAGATGTACAGATAGACGAGAAAGCAAAATTAAATTTACAATGCAAGGAAACTGTTTGGTATAAGTCTCAAAAAAAAAAAAAAAAAAAAAAAAAAAAAAAAAAAAAAAAACACACATTTGAGAATATTGTTTAACTTTCAAATTGAACATATAATTAAGACTAAAGAATTTTCAGCAATAAATTTTAATCCCTCAAATCCAAGACAACGAAATGGTTTTTTCGCCAAATCCCATCGGCAACAGAAATAAAAAAAATGCATCCAGGTGCAACATTTTAGTGCACTGCGATTAGTGCATATGCACAACATTGGGATGTGAACATTTTGACTGACGAGGCAACTCTGGAAAATCGTTTCAGTTTCATTGGTGACTCCTGTGTTTTTTTAGCTGTTCATACAAACATACAAAATAGTAGAAACTCATACATTGTATGGGTAATTCCATACAAGTTGGTAGCTATGATATATACTGCAGGGATTCAAATCAAACATCATAATTCATCACCATAAAGATACAAATCTTGGAGCCAGTGGCATCAGCAAATGTCATCAAAACGGGTGTGCAAATCTCGATAACTGCTGTTATTACACCAGCGTAAACCTTGGCAAAAATTATCACTAAAAAGTCGATTGATATTGCAGTCAATCGATATTCGGGGTAATCACTGACTATACAGGTGCAAATCTTGGCAAGAATGTTATTTTCTTACATCAGCATAACACTTGGAGCGAAAATAACCATCACAACAACACAAACCTCGATGATAGTGTCCACCATATCTGCGCAAATCTCAATAATAGTGAGAATATTGCCGAATTTTAAGACTATTGGCTGTACTTTTTCAATCGATATATTGCTTATTTTACATTATATAATTCGAGAGAAATTTTTATTAGATGGGTTGAAAAACTATTTCCTTTTTTAGTAGCTTGTTACCTTTACTTTATATCCAAATTATGATGGCAACAAATTCTAATATCTAAAATAAGAATTACGCATCATTTAGATATTTAATTTATATATGAACTATTTTCACTGCCAAAATCAAAAAACTTTCTTTGGTAGATTTGTATACGTTTTAAAGTAATGTCAAAATGTTAGTCCATTACCATGGAATTACACCTCTACAAAACCTTGTGTTTCAACTTTTAAGACAATCTACATAACTATTTATTTTCTAATTTCATATCAGTTATGACAAAACATTATAATAAGAAAACCATGTCACATCGTTTAACTAATCCCAATTTTAAGAAAAATTATTACTTTTGAAAATAATCGAATCATGCTTAAACAACTATTTTATTTTTTATGGCCCTCGGCATAAAATTGCTCTAAAATTTAGTTGATTATATTAAAAATACTCACACAGGTCTATCTTTCCCGACACTATAGAAGAAACAAACAAAAAATCAATTCCTAATCATAAAATTGTGCTATATATTAAACTTAAATGATTAAGCAGTTACGATTTATGTATATATTATTATACAGTAAATAAAATAGCTGTACTACATTCTAATTCGCTCTTATTAATTAACTTAGTATATACCTAAAAGAGTAGTTTTATGATAATTCAGTGTAAGTAGAGTAATTATTTTAATGATTTGGTCAACATTTGTTACGAGTTTGAATTTTAAGTGAAAAAGAATGAATAGAAATTTACTCCTTAAGCAAAAAAAACTTATACATTCAACTGCAGATAAAAATTCATCCAATAAATTTTTCTTTCACTTAAGACAGATTTAAATTTTTTTATAAATGGGTTAGAGGTACAGAGTGACCAAAATAAAACTGGTATGCTCAACTACCTATTTTTGAAACATAATTTGACATACTGATCAGACTGGTAACTACAACTTAAAGTGGATTTTGAACTACAAAAAATAAAACTGGTAAAGAAAACACAAGCTTGTGCAATTGTTAAGTTTTTTAGTGTCAGAATTTCAAAAAAATATATTCCGAGTTAATTTTATTAGTCACTCATCATAAATAATTTTAAGTACTTGCTTTTCTTATTTTTTCTAAGAATACACATGCTTGGTAACATTGGATGATGTGCAATTTCAAAATACTTTATAAAATAAAACTATATTAAACAAAGATAATCTTATGACAAATATTTTTCATATAAAGTAACAACAGTTACAAATACTGCCTTTATCAGAAAAATTATCTACAAATATTGAAAGTAAACAGCAATTTAAACATTTGCAAAATGCAACTTAAAAGAATGATGTATTTTAAGACAATCACAACTCATCTAAAATATGGAATGCTGAAATAGCAAACAATATTTGATGTGCCCATCCTCAAATAATAACCATTTTAAGAATATAAACACTAAACCTACCCAAAGCGCTCTCGATCTTCATTTCGTGTTTCTTCACGACCCGAGTGTTTAACATTGACATCAGGTCCACCTCTTCTAGTACCACCGAGCCCGCCACCTATTTTACAAAATAGTTACTATAGAAACTAATGGGTAAGCCAATATCCCTCAAATTAATTTAACAGAAGATTGTGAGAAAAAAAGAATTCTTGTCAAAAATATTTCAAGGTTAAGTTAAATACTGTAAGCATATTTTGTTCAGTTTTACATGCTATATTAACGAGATTTTCAAACTTTATTTACTAATTGATACATTTAATACTTTTATTTGAAATTTAATAGCATGTTATATACAGTATTAAATAATTCATTTAACCAAAAATCCAAAGTTGGAATTTATTCTAATGCAAAATGTTTACAAGTTGCATAAATCTATGATTTATCAAAAAGCATCAATAATTACTTTTTAAATAAATTTTTAGTTTTTGGATAAAGAAATTTGGTGCTAATTTAGTTAGTAAACTTAATAGAAAATTAGAACTCACCGAGCCTTCGAGGCAGCCACCCTTTTACTGTTCTGCCTCTTTCTACGTCTACCAGGACACGTCTGCCATCAATTTTCTTCCCATCAGCATGCTTGTAGGCAGCTATGTTACAAAAATGCACCAAAAAAAGGCAGAATGACAACTTTGCTAAAGCACTTAGTATAAAGAAACCAAAATGGTTTCCAAAAATACTTACCACATACTTACATTTGTGAATATTTCAGAATTTCATTCAAGGAAAATAACATCAGGGTTCTTTTATTATTTACAATTAAAAAATTATTTCTCACAACAACAAGTATAAAAAATGCGCCAGGTATAGGCAGAGAAGCTTTCATCATAAATTCATTGCCATGGAGCAACAAAACGTATGCAAAAAGAAATTAGAGAAAAAGAATTAAAAGAACCCTAATGTTTTATAAGAGTGTGGTATGATAGGTAAAGGCGGCAATCTAAGTTATTTACAGATTGAATTACGATAGCTGCAGTTACTTCTTGACAACAAAGTTTAATTTTAAGTGTTTTTAAAACTTTCAATGTAATTGACATTCGACAAATGATGGCATTTTGCCAAAATAACCTGGATTTTTTTGGTACTATTAAAGTATTTCATTATATTTAAATGCTGACTCTTTCCCAGTTAACAGTTGTGAATAGAAGTAATCGACAATTTTAAGATGTGTTTTAAAATATAATCTGCTATGCCAAAAAGTTTGAAATTTTGTTTAAATTTCCAGAAACTACAATACTCTGCAGCGGAATTTTAATTAGATTCCTAGCACTGGCGTCTAACAGTTAAAAACTTACCGAACTTACCCAAACGAAATGAGGTAAAAGATCAGACGAATCTTCAGGAATACTCCAAATTTAATTCTCTCTTGATATTTATCTGTTCTTCAAACATCAGCCAGAATCTTTTGTCGATTTTACCCAAGGTGCAATTTTGGTGTAATTACCCAAATTTCTTACCACTTTGATATTTAACACCTTTTATTACCCAATTTTCTTACCATATTGACATTTAATACCTTTTAATTTTAGTTTAACTATACAAAGCTTACCACTTCCATAACCTCAATTGCATACCACAATTTTATCTTCCTTACAGTTTTTATACACAATAAAATACAAGAATTTAAGAGTATAAAGTTATCATCACAAGAGCATATTTTAGATAGATAAAAACTATGTTAACTTTTCACATTTAACTATTTCAAAACATATTATGGATAAAAAAAATGAAGATAATTCACATAGTAAAACATGCTCATGTGATATTATTAATCTGTTCAATTACGAAAGAAAGCGTTAAATAGTCGCAATAAAAGTTTGAGATATAAAACTCCAAAAAGATATTAAAAAAAAAAAAAATTGTTCAAATTATAAGTATTGCTAAGTAAAATGTCGCAAATACTACCAGTTTCCAGAGAGGAAACACTTAAGTCAATACATTTGAGCTTCAAAAAGTATATTCTAACAAATAATCGAAACTTACAAAAATAGCAAAAGTATCAACACTGTTTCAGAAAAGCGAAATTAAAATGCAATTAATGATTGATTTTACAAGGATGTGATTGACAAACTAGCTAGGTTAGGGAACAAGCTAAACTAAGCTCTTTTATGCAATTACAGGAAACATTTAGAAAGGAAAGAATACAATTAAAAATGTTCTATGGAAAATCGGATGCAGGATTTTTTTTTTATTACAAGCTTTTATTAACAAAGCAACACTTGGAATTACAAATCCAAAAAATTTAGATCAAAATCTAGGTAAATTTGTAATACTATGATATATTAAACGAACATTGGTATTATAAACACTTTCAATTTTTTGACCTGCTCTTACCTTGTTCATAGAAATAGTATTATTTAATAGCCATTTTAAATATAAATTGGAAGTTATTTATAAAATTCACTAAATTTTTGCCATGCATATCCTTTGAGAAAGCATAATTTTTTCTTCTAAAATAACCAATTGTGATTTACCGCTGTTAAAAGAGATGCACATTTGCAGAAACTCAAAACAAACCAGAAAAACTTTGCTTAATACTTCTGCACAGAGAGAACAAATAAGTCATGCTCTAACTTATGACTCTTTTATCTTAATGGATAGTAAGAAACTTAATCTTAAAAAAAATAATAATAATATTCTGTATATATTTCTATCGTTGGTGGTTCTAGGTCAATACGTGTCATGACAATCGTACAAACATTCCTTAAGAATATAGAAACAATTTTTTTTTGGAAGTTTATGAAATATTCTAAATATATAAGGAGTCAAGTTTCCAAATTTCACACATCTCCAAATTCGAATGAGATTATGCAAGAACAAATTAATGAAATATAAATCATCTACATATTGAAGAATTCAGTAGACGGCTAGCATCACATTTGTAGATACTATTACAAAGGTGTGATATATTCTACAAATTCCTAGCCATTTGAATGATTTTTAATCAGATGTCATCTCAAGAAATTAAAAATTGCATCTCGGACATGGGTATGGGCTGCTTACCTCAGCCTAAAATATATATTGATTGAAGTAGCTTTTGTAACAAGGCATGAGCCAAAATCTCCAACCCAAAAGGTCGAAGTCGACCAAAATCCAAATTTTTTCTGTATGGTAAAAAACAAATTATAAATGTTCTTACCAGTACCAGCTTACCATACACATACAAACCAAAGATTTCCGTAGTATTTTAGGGCAAGTCGCATTATAGGTACTGTCGTGGGCACCAGCCATTATGGAGGGCTGTTATGGAATATAAACAAAGCGATTGTTATTGTATTCTTTCAATAAACGAACACGACATTACAATGCAGACTGGCCACACACCTACCATAAATGCATGTACAGATTACAATGCACAGTATGCGACTCTTTCAAAAATGTGAAAAGCCAAGCCTTTCTAATATTGCAGCATTATTTAAAAAAAAATAATAATCAGCAAGTAGTGACTAAGATACATGGATTCTGTTGGATAACCAAAATGTTTATTTTTGTTCATAATGTTGCATTAAGCTCTTGTCTTGGAGGTTTCATGAGAAAATTTGAATGATGCAAAATTAAAATTTCAGTATTCTTAAGTTTAAGCATTATGATCATTTGTAAAAAAATCCATAAACTGCATAGCATCAAAAACTACTTGAATAGGGTGCTTTTCTAATTAAAAATAAATAAATAAAGTCCAAGCACTTTAAGTAATTCAAACTATATGAAGATACACAACAAACCTCATTTAGTATTAGATCTTTGCATATTCATTTATATAAATGATTTTTTTGTAGCTATCCAAAAAATGAATTTTTTAATATTTTATTGACCAATTCAAAAATTACACATAGAAATGCATAATGGCTTGCCACATTTTCCCACAGCCCATCCAGTGTTCTGGAATCTGATACATGCATTTAGAGGTTTGTAACCAGTCTTCAATGCGGAATAATTGTGTGGAACTGCAAAATTACTTTAAATTCCTATGTACCCACCTGTCCTCGCACTATGGTCAGTATTAGTTTAAATTTACCTATAACGGGAAAAGAAATTGAAAGGGAAGTGTTCTTTGTACTTTAAGCGGCAAAGGCCTTGATGCTTCCAAAATCAACGTTTTGCAAGAAAAGAAACAGCAAAGGAACAATGAATGTAAAGGAAATACTCACAATGCATGTCACGTTCTCGCTCATACTCAATAAATGCATATCCCCTGGGCTTACCCTCATGATTGTGTACAATTAAGATCTGCAGAAACAAAATAAATCAATGAAAAAACATCAAACTACACATAAAAAATTGGCAATACTTGTAAATAGTTTACTTATTCTTCAAACCATAGACAATTATTTAAGAAATATCTCGCATCTCACCTTTTTTATAGCACCATAAATTTCAAATTCTCTCCTCAACTTGGCTTCCGAAGTATCATAATTCTAAACAGAAAAAAAGTGTCACTCTCAGGGATGAGTTTGGTAAAAAATCAAAAAGCTGAAAACAAAAATCCAAAAATTTTAGGCATAAAACACCTTTTAAGCTATACTTTAAAAAAAATTGTTTTTCCATGTGCATTTATAAAACTGCACCATCTCTGTCCGTCCGTGAGCAAAAATTGTTTAAAATAGCGGCACTTAGACGTAGGGATACACTTTGTGCTGTCATCAGGCTAATATAGCTACCAAAATAATAACCAAAAAAATAACCAAAGCAAAAAAAAAAAAAAATCCAGTGAAAGCGTTGAAAACCGGCAAAAACTTCAAAATTTCAACAAGTCAAACAACTTTAAGCAATTATAACACATTGACAAACAGGTCGAATTTAATTAAACCCAGTTTTCTAAATTTTTAAGCTACAAATATTAAAAATCTTAAAATCTAAATTTTTATTCATATCCTTAAATTTGTTCAGTAAAGTAAAAAGTAACAAACAATTTTACATACAATTGCAGTTAAAATAACAATTTTAAACATATTATTTAGAAAAATTACTATTGTGACTACTTTTCAGAATATTTTTATACGAAATGGTACAAAAAATTTGAGTAATTCTGCAGATTCAAATCAAAAGGCGAAATTTAACCTTAACCAGGCACTAATCACGAATAAGGCGGCTATCGCATTAACGAAAGTCTAGATGAATAGCTGCAATTAGGTGTTAAAAATTTGGGTAATAGCTGGTATTGTATTAGCGTAAACCTCGACGAAAATGACCATCACTTTAACAAAAGTATTGTAAGCAATACCGGCGAAAATCTAGGTATCGGCAAAAACGAACATCGCAACAACGCGCATATTGGCGATAGCGTCCACAATATCAGTAATATCGATCTTTTCTTGGTAATACTAGTGCAAATTTCGGTAACATCGGATGTTACTACAGAATGGCTTTCGACGAAAAATACTCTCACGCCAACAGAAATATCAAAGTTAGAGTCAAATATACAGGGGCAACACTCAATAATAGCGCTATTGGATCGGCGTAACTCTTGACGAAAATTACAATCACAACAACGTAAATCTCGGCGATAACACAATTCATCACGGTAATATCGACATTCTTTCGGTAACATCGGTGCAAATTTCAGATTTTACAACAAGGTAGCACTTCAGCGAAATGACCGTCAAATAAACGTAAATATCAGTGTTAACGCCGAATATACCGGAACAATTCTCAGCAATAGCGTTGTTATATTGGCGTAATACTTTGCGAAAATGAAAACCACAGCAACTTAAATCCCACCGATAACGCACGTCATAGCTACATAAATCTCAGAAGTAGTGGACATTACATCAACGTAACGATTAGCGAAAACGAGCATCACATACCAACGTACGTTTACACGTACAACAAACGATAATTTCGTAGATGTCATACTTGAAAGCAAGCACATTATTCATATACGTTAATCGCGTGAATGAGTAGGAAAGAAATTCCATTTTGAAAAGAGATAAAACGGCACCAAAGGATCAAATTTCGGCGCAGTTGTAAAAGTATAAAATGCAAGTGTAAGTGCCAACCTAACTAAAAAGATGCATTTTAGTAGATTTTTCTACTTGGAGCAGGAATGCCGTAGGGTTTCCGTTCTTCCCGATCGGGCGGAAGGGAAGCTGCTTCGCGATTCAGCCTTAGAAAAAAGGTTATTTTTCTGTGGGGTAGAAAAATCGGGAAAAAACAGATTTTTTTTCCAGAAATTAGAAAAGCGGAACTTTCTTTCAAAAAGCGGAATTATTTTTTTTCTAAAAAATTGAAAAAGCGGTATTCCGCCACATGGCGGAACAAACTCATCCCTGCACTCTTTAACATGAACCACTTTAGTATTGCTATAAAAACTAAATTTCTAGCAGGTTAATCAATTCATAAAATATTTAATAATAATCTAAAAATACTTCAGACACCAGGATGAGAGTGCTAGAAGACCCAAAAGACTGAAATCATAAGCGAGCAAAAAAATTGCACCATACTTAATTTGAGAAACATATTTTAAGAAGTAAATTATCAAAAAATGCTACACAATGAAAAAATTACACAATAATAATTAATAACTTCATTATTTTTTATTAGGTAAGTAATAAAAAAGAAAAATATTAAATCATTTTCATTAAAAGTTTAACTAACAAACACGTTTAACACATCATCAAGGCCATCAGAAACCTAAAATTAGGCATTAAAACATTTACGACCTGTACATTATCGAGATGCAACATTCACCTAAAAGAAGTACGAGAAGAATTATATTTAATAACCTATTGATAAAAATTAGTAGCTAAAAAAGCATACTTCAGGGATTTTAAGGTTCACCCCAAAAAATGTTCAAGGACACCTCCCGCACTCTAATCACGGGCATAGTAGCATCACATCGGAGGAAGCCTAGGTGAACAACATCAAAAACGGCGTTGCAAATCTTGACAATAGGTGCTTTAAAACGGCTTAAAACTAGGTGAAAATTACCACTACTCTAACTTAAATCTCGGCGATAGCAGCCGCCATACCGGCGCAAATCTCGGCTATCATATTAAAGCAACAATTACCAAACTGACCATCACACCAACGTAAACATCAGCGTTAGCACACAAATATATCGGTGGAAATTTCCGCAATAGAGTTGATTATGTCAACGTAATACTCGTCAAAATTTACTATCACAATCGCGTAAATTTCGGCGATAGCGACAATTAGAGGATCAAACCTTTGGAATAGTGGCTATTATATCGGCGTGATACTCGCCGAAAATGAACATCACAAGAACAAAAATCTCGGCGATAGCAATCTGTATGGCATCGTAGTGCTCAGCGAAAATAATCACCAAGCTACAACGTAATTCTTTGTGACAGCGCTGCCATTATCTTGGAAATGGAGGTTATTTCATCACTGTATACCTTAGCAAAATGGCCATCATATACCAATATAAATAATGAAGATAGAGGCAGGCAATCTGGAGGAAAAAGTAGTCGGTACATCGGAGGTTTGGGGAAATCTGAACGTATGCAAGTTCCGTCATACTTGCAAAAAGCCCAATAAAATTGAAATACAGATCTGTATCTATCTCAGGAATTAGCAAAATTATAGTTAAAAAAAAAAAAAAAAAAAGCTGAAATTTGCATTTCAGTTTAACTGTACTGTCTAACATGAGCAAATCTTTGCACTAACATCAGTAAGTATACAGGCGTGACATCTGAAGAAAATGATCATCACGCAACAATATAATTCTCGGCGATAGTGTCCGCCAAAATCACGAAGGAAAAAATTTGCAGGAGGAAAAAATGGCAATTTGCAGTAAAAAAAAAAGAAAAAAAAAAAAAAAAAAAAACAGAAGTTCAAGAGAAAAAAAAGGGGGATTTTCTCTAAAATTACAGAAAAAGCGGAAGAATCTCATCTTTATTAGAAATTAGGATCGGACAAATGTTCACACAAAACATTTTTTATCTCTATCTGGCTTTAATAATCAAACAACATTCATTTAGAATGCTATTCATTTAATTGAGAGGTTCTAAAGAAGAACCAGTTTCATCTATAGAACCTCTTAGTTGAATGGATTATCACTAAAGACAACACCTGTTATCTTTACGAATAAAACTAAGGCACTATAATAAAAGTAGAAATTCAAATGAACAGTTTCTACAATACTGTACTAAGGATATACTTCAAAATTAAAATGTACGAGAAATTCAGCAGAAGAAAAAAACATCCCCTACATTACTGTATGTTAAATCAGTTAAACAAGCGATTTTAGACTTCATTTTAAAACAATAACCCATATATAAGCAAAAAATAAAGCAAAATCCCCTCCCGCTACCTTAAAAAAATTATCGTATGAAAGAACTTAAAAATACAGTTTTATCATGCCTCATTTGGCTAACCCATACTATGATAAGACAATTTTGCAGCAAGATGTAGAATTCTCAAAAGATAAGCAGAACAAAAACAATCTGCCTCAGCTAACGCCTTATATAATTCTGCTAAAAATCCAATTGTCAGTAATGAAAGTGCCAAACTGTGATATTGGAGCACTGTCGGAGCAGTAAAAATACGATTTTGGAGCAGTTAAATGTGGTTTTGGAGCTGTAAATTATTACATTTAAATTTATTAGTGATGCACCAACTACTTGTGATTTAAACCTTAATATCTCAAATTAACTTAAAGTAAAAAAAGGTGTAATTTGTTCTTTATATAAATACTTTACATTCTAAATTTACATTAATTAATTTGAATCACTCAAAATATAAATTAAAAAGCATGACGTCTATTTTCAAACAAGGCACTTGACTTTTTTTATCAGTGCATGGGTAAAAAAAAAAATTAATTGTTAACCTCTTTCCCAACAATTAAAATATAAGGAAGTTTCCAATGATTTCATTGCGTTAAGTTCATCACTGAAAGTTTTTACAAAGAATCTCAGTTTGAGCTACTTTTAACAATCGATGAAATAAGATTTTTTCTTTAAAAACTCTAACCTGCCTAATATCAATTACCTACAAAAGCTCTTCCCAATAATCCTAAATAAATCAATGCTATGCAAAGTACCCCCTCGCACCCAGCCCCAAAAAAATTAAACAAGACTGCTTTTTTAGTGCTACTTGTTCATTGGGTTTGGCAACAAGATAAAAATGACATGCGGTGGCATTGTGGTTCGGAATCTACGTTAAGCTGTAGGTCCCCTATTAGCCGTTATTATGCACAAAATAGGTCATTGAGCGTACGAACCAAAAACCATTTGCAGCCAAGTCAAAATGTGCTAAATAATCATGGTTGCCAAAAAATCATTCACTAAATTGTCACCAATACTTGAATCCTGTTGTTCTGAAGACCTAGAAATTACGTGTGGGGAAGGAAGGAGAGGGAAATTGGATTTAGAAATTTTTAAAAGTTTGCATTTTCTTTAAGCATAAAGAAAACTATATATTCTCTATTAATAAAACCTAGCAAGAGAGCAAACCTAAATCGGATGCACAAAGATGGTTTGTGTGTAAAATACGAGACCATTTTCTATTTTTAGAGAGCCTCGGTAAAAAATAATAATAATAATTATGTATTCTATAAGCATAATAAAAATATTTATTTTCTATTATTAAAACCAGGCAAAAAAACAGATTTAAACCAGAGAGATGCACAAATTCATGAACTATTACAGGCAGTTTGGAAACTTGGAACCTAAAACTGAGATTATATTTTCAAGTGCACGAACCGTTTCCCAATCCCTCATGTTTTACTGAAGAAAAATGCCTTTGAAGTGCAAAATACACTCTTCATCGCTTTGTTGGCGACGTTCCATGATAATTTGAAACAATTTCAATCTGAAATTCTTGCCAAGTTTTTTATGCCAAAAAATGATCTTTTGGTGCAATTTTGACCAAAAGAAGGGTTTTGGAGCAAGGTAATCAGTTTGGCGAAATTGGAGCAGCTCTTACACCCCTGCATTGTCCATTTCCTGTATTTCTACTAGAAGGAAATAATTTACAAACTATCCACATTATAATTCAATTTTGATGGATTTAAAAACACAAAATTTGATGAGTTACACATTTGAAAGAAGAACTTCTACTTAAATAGAATTAGAACTAACTAATGGAGGAGGAAGATGCATAGTCAAAACAAGATTTTTTTTTTTTTTTTTATGAATAAGCAAAGAAAAGATATTCTGAAGCAATAACTTACTACTCTAGCTACAAACAATGTCTTGTATGGATCAGTCGTTGAAAGAGGATTGTTGGTAGGTGACCCTGAAAATAAAGTGAACATTGAAGCAATTAGACTAAGAAGTACCTAATAAATAATTTTGTAAAATAGATACTATTTTTAATATATGATTGACGAGAGCAGAAACAATTTTAATTCCAACGATTTTTAAATTGCCTGTACACTTACAATAATGCAAAAGTATAAACTATTAAATTTTAGGAAATTTGCAACACACTTCATTTATAAATTTTCTAAATATATTAAAGTTATTATGATTAAAAATATGACTTCTTGCTTTTACAGTGTATTATATTTTATTTTATAAACGAAGAAAAAAATGTATTCCCTAATTTAATACAAAATTTTGAAAATTCCTGATATTTTTCTTTTAGTAATGAAGTGGATTGTTAGCTATTGCACTAATGTTTTTCTTATGACATTGTACAGAGTATTTTCAATATGGTCAGAAAAGGTAGGTACATCAAGTTAAAGAAATCTGACATTTTATAAAAGAATCTCTTTTATTGCAAAGATTTGAAATTTGTATAAGTACCTCTTTCTAAAATTAAACTGCCGCTAAATTAACCTAGAAAGCCTACTAAGAGAGAGTGACAAGCAAATGAAGTTAATATTAAATATATTATTTATGTCTTAAAACGTAAAATTATATCGCATAAGCTGAAACTTTTGAGGGAAAAAAAATCTTTATTTCATCAAATTGGGAATCTAAAACAAAATTTGGTACATATAAATGTATCCAAACGAGACTTCTGGCCAATGTCTGGTATCAATAACAAACAGTTTGCTTTAAAAATAACATCCAATGGATCGGATAAATCAATCCCTCCATCTATAATTAATTTCTCTTTGTATCTTATCTCAGCTAAAAGCTCCAATTTTTTAAAATAGTCGCTGCTCATTTGAGTTTTTAAAAGCAAAACAAACCTTGAAACAAAATGACAAGTGTATTGGGGGAAAAAAAAAGGGAGACTCTGCAGGAAGTGAGTAACCGGAAGACGCGGGAAGTTGGGCAATCAGAGACGACTTGGGATTTGTTTCCAAACATCAACCCATGAATATGTGCCACACTTCACAAAACAGACAATGCCCAAGATAAACGCATCCAGTTAAAAGAATATTTACAAAAACATCGCAATACATTCATACATTAAAAACTTTTAAATTGAAATATATTAAAAAATTTATTTATATACATTTATATTTAAGATAATTGGAATTTAAAAAAAGCTACACAGTACTCTAAATTAACTATAACCAATACTACACACAAACAATACTAAATACTTACACAAGGCAATGTCTTGTTCCAATTTATATGCTGTGGCTTCCGCTTTTGCTTTACGCTAAGAATAAGATTTTTGTTGAATCAGAATACACAATCCTCAGAAGTAATTATGTGAATTATTTATTCTTTAAACAACTGATTATATGCTTAAAAACTGTTTAAGCTATGAAAAAAATGTGCAAGTGTCCATTACGAATGTTCCACATAAAGCCTGTTGTAGGCCATTACCAAATATTGTAATCCAATTATAAGTAATCATGCACCATTTGCTGAATAATGAAATTTATTTAATTTTTTGCAAGATAGATAATTAATGTTTTACATAAGAAGATAAGCAATCTTATTTTTTTAATAACAAAATATGAGCTTTTCTCCAACTTTAAAATGCCAGACTCCCTAATAAAATCTTAGGCATTTAACACTTGGTAAGTCGCGCGATTGACAAATATCTCCCACAATGCCAGTTTCTCAATAGATGGAAGCACATGATCAAAGCCTTCTTAGAGTTTTTTCAAGTTATTTAAAAAATATGCTCTACTTTATTCTGTTTGATAATGTTTTTAATTAAAATACCCACTTACTATGATAGTTGAATGATAGCATGCACGAAAACTTAAATTTGGGAGACCACGTCCCCCATGCTCCTAACCATGAGACCTAGGTCATGCGCCTAATCAAGGGTTAAAAATTATGTCACTATATAATACTCTAAGTTTTAAAGTAAGTAAATCTCTTTAAACCAAAGTCAAACGGTGATATTACCATAGTAAGAAAGATTCTATGATCTATTTTCCTCTTCAACTATAAAAGCAGGGTTCCAGAAAAATATTTTCTTCCTGCGTACACAAATGCTATTGCCAAAAATTTCCTGCGAGTCTGCTGGCTTTAAATTATACTGCTAAAGAAAATTAAATGTTAATTACTATTGAGAATTAAAAGTTGTTTAATTCAAAACTTCTTGGCATTGATTTTGGAAGCACCACTCTGCAGGAGAAACATCGGTTTCCAATGGCACATTTCCAGTTGCAATATTAGGGTCATTGGTACTGGGTTGGCTTAAAGGTTAAGCTTGTGAAACGATAGCAAACACTGATGCTTGTCCAGACATGCCTCCTTTCATAACTATTTTCATTTTTGTGCTCTCGATTTAAATGCTGGGAATAGTTTTGTTCTAACATTTCTTGCAAATATGGCATTTTATCTTCATTGTTTTGCTTGGATAGCTCCTTATCATTTTAAAGAAAAATGTAGCTTCTTTTAAATTACAATGGAGTATCCAAGAATTCTTTCAAATTAAAAAGAATGAAGGAAATAAACTCTCAGTGTAATTACAGGTTTCAATAGGTTCAGATTCCAAAATCAGGAAATGAAACCCCCTTTCCCCCTTATGGCAACACTTCTCCCTTCCCTGTCCAGCCTAACTGGAATTTCTCCTTCCTATATACCGAGTGGCCACAGAACCGGGAAAACCTGGAAATCAGGGAGCTTTCTGATTCTGGAAAAAATCAGAGAAATGTCAGGGAACTTTTTAAAATTTAGTGAAAATCAGGGAAATTTTGTATTGTTTAAGGCACGTTCATCCATATTTTGGTGCTATTTACATGGAGATTTGGAGTGGTAAGCCACTAAAAGTTTAATGTTACGAAATAATTTAAACTTTTTTTTACCAGCAAAACTATTTTTTAAAAAATTGCATATTATCTCTTTAGACTACATGTTCTATTTGATCAGGGAGTCTAGACATCTGGAAAACCTAAGAAAATTGGTAAAATTTGAAAAAAGTTTGCCCTAAAATCAGGGAACTTTTTTTCCTGAATTTTGTGGCTACCCTGCATATAGAAGTAACAGGTGGTGAACTATTTGGAGAATAGCATCCCCACCCCCCAACCTCTCCCCTCCCGGCGTTACGGGAGTCAATGATCCCCCTTTCCCACCCTGTCTAACTGGAATTTCTCCATAAAAAAAAAAAAAAAAAAAAAAAAAAAAACGACATTTGATTTTTTAATTTCCTGCGTACATCGTACGCCCATTTTATCGGACTCTGTATAAAAGTTTACCAAAAGTATCAGTCAAAAATCAAGGGATTTTTATTCTGAAGCCTTCTGTTTATCAAGGTTATCTTAGATAGAAAATATGGTTTTTCAAGACAGTGTTGGGATATTATTAAACCTTGTCACTTATTTACCCCTTTACTAGTTAATGGACTGTCTCTGCCTTTACACAGGGATGAGAGTTATCAGAGAGCAAAAAGGAGGAAATCCAAAAATTTGTTAAACTCGCAGAAGGAATACACAAAAATTCCAACAAAAAAAGTATGCAGGAAGGATGAGTCAATAATTTTAAAGAAACAATGAAATTTCTCATACTATACAACAATTACATTTCAAATATTAGGAGTTAGTGAAGTAATTTGTGAGGAAAGGAGAGTTAAGAGGGAAAATCTTTTGTTTAGACATGAAGAAAAGTATACTTTTTGC
The DNA here is from genome assembly GCA_963978545.1 of Linyphia triangularis. NCBI lineage: Eukaryota > Metazoa > Arthropoda > Arachnida > Araneae > Linyphiidae > Linyphia > Linyphia triangularis. Next base: position 58,524,528 of record OZ021726.1, read on the forward strand.
AGGAAAAACTGGTTCAGATCAGAAAAATGCAGATCCTCAAAACAGGGACAAAGGAAAATGTTACATAAAAAACTAAAAAGGAGGAAAACTGTCATCCCTGCTTTACAGCACCGCCTTGTGACTGACTTATATAAAGTGTTCTAGTTTGTATGCCATTCATTCTTTCCTTCATCCGATTGTTTTCATGTCGTGTGTGTTCCTGTGGTTTGATGTCTGTGGCAGTTTAATGATTTAATAAACTAATTGCACTGCTGTTGATGCTTCTCTCCAACACTCTACTACCATATCCAACAGACAGTATATTTTATTTTAATAGTTGAAGAATGCAGCTAGGATCCAATTAAGAAAATGATTCATTACGATTAACACAACATAAAAGATACATATATTGTTATACTTGGCATGAAGTATATTTATTTACTAATAAAGTTCTCCAATCATGGTAGTTTCGAAAAAGGTAGCCAAAAACAACAGAAATCCCCAAAGTGCAGGAAAACAGGTTACAAGAATTGAAACTCATATCAATATCAATTCGTAAAACATCATATGCAATGGAAAAGTAATCAGAAATGAACAAAAGCACCAAGCCCATCAATTTGGTCAAGGAAAAAACAATGAGATCAAATACTGCTTTTGTTCCTTCTGAAAACTAACTAAATGCTTATAGAACATATGTTCCATAAATAATTGTAAAATATTCATATTCAGTTGCACACAATATCTTAAAAACATTTTAGATTCAAAATGAAACAAAATACTAGACACAAATTAAATTAGCATTGTCAATTTACCTTTCTTTCCTGTTTTTCTTCTTTTGTTTCAAGCTTTACAGGGGCAGGAGTTTTGCCAGGATCCTAGAACACAAGTGCTTTATTAAAACCATCATATTATGTTAAAAAAGGAAAGGCATAATAAGCTCTTGAAGGCACATAGATAAACCTATTTCAATGCAGACATAAATGCAACCAATAAAATTGACATGCAATTAAAGTTAAAGTTTTACACAATATTTTATAAATGGTTATAGTATTTGAGCTGAACTTCCAACTCTAGTAAGAATTCTGCAAAGGCAAGGCGATTTTTTACAACAAATGGTTAAGCACCATTTGTTATTAACAAGTTATGGTTGCCTATGGTTGTCGTAATTTGGGACAGTTAATGTAAAAAACTCTTTCTGTAGAGAAGTTGAAAGTCTTACCATATTTGATATTCCAACATTTCGAGACTGGATTTATTAGCCTATTTTAGGTATGTTGCCATCTAATGCATATAACCGGGTCAATTTGAATTAAAATAGTGGAGGGCAAAATATAAAATTTTTTGTACACTCTAACCTTATTTTTTTAAAGGCGTTGATATTGCAAAGAGGGTGCTCTTAAACAAAGTGAGTGTACTAATATAACTTAGTACACTTGAATGAACTTGTGTAACATACTTGAATTTATCTCACTTTTAGTGTGGGTGATTCAAGAATGATATGTGGGCTCAAATACAAATATAATTTGGAACACGAATACATACAGAAGCGTTAAATCCAAGCAAAAAGATTTTCAAAAACATTCAATAAGGAACGATGTAAATAAAAACTAAATTTTCACATGAAGATTGTGAAGAAAATGTTGTAAACAGTATATTTAAAGCCAAATTATATAATCGTATTCGATAAAATTAGAATAAAATATTTTAATGCTAGTAAAAATACTTACTTCAAACTGAGAAACGTATGCTGAAATGCCTGTGTATCCAGCGGTCTGTTTTTCGTAGGGTAATTTATCTACCGGAGGTAAATACGGGATCGGATCCCGTGGCGCAAATAGCGCCAATAAATTGGCCGGAAGATACTGAGTCATAAGTGAAATTTAAAATGCTTAATATTAAAATGAAGAAAGTTCACAACAGCATTTAAGTGAAGTTGATCGTTAATGGAGGATTCTCATTTTTCCCAATGCTATCTGATTGATGAAATCATTTCACTTCCTAAATCAATATATTATAGTTTTACAACAGTTACGTAATACTTTCTCTGTGATCCTAAACTACCGCACATTAGACTTGTATGCAATTCAGAGTATGCAGTAAAACAACAATAATCTTGTAAATAGTAAAAGAAAACTGGAACTTGGAATTTAGGAAGTAAAAATGCTTTAAAGCTTTTTGAATCACTTTTGTAGTGCTACGGAAGTTGGATTAAAACGAGCGTTCTAAAAATTGCTATTTTGTAGACTAGAAGATGAAAATCTGACCATTTTATTTCAGGTGTGAATCTATAGGTCATACGGATGCACATAGACATTTTAGATTACAAAGTATAAAAACAAATGCCTTCGAATTTTAAAGAATACGTGTAAACAAACTTTTTTTTAAGCATAGATGTAGATGTCGTAAATATACGCAAACATTTCGGGAATATTTTATGTATCTATCTCCACTAGAAGTATATTGGATACTAAGACCCTTCAATCTGTAAAATTTAAAACTGGATTATTTAGATTCATGGCTCATAAGCCACATATACTGCTGAATCATTTTCTTGTTTAACTATAATTATGTCCTTCGAGGCTCTATAAAAGATCATTGATACTCTCCCCACTATTTTGTGATGCAGATAATTGTTTTTCTCTAAAGATTTTAGTAATTGTACCTTTTGAAACCTTCAAGAAAAATATTGATATACCCTCAAGATTGTCACAAATAATACCGTTTTCTTAAAAAATAAATAAATAAATAAAAATTGTATCAGGTCACTAGAATTTCCTATCCATTAAACGGATTTCTACAATCTATACTTGAAAAGCATTCAAACTCAATTTGATCAAATTTTGACTACAGGGAACTAAGTGATGACTTAAAAATAACTAAAAGACTCTTTATATTAATCAGAATATTCCTAGCAGAGATAGGCTACATAAAAATTATTATCTCTAGGTATACATTTTTGCCACTATAGAAAGTTGAAATTTAGAAATAACAAAAACTTGTGTTTAAAATACTCATCCAGCTAAATGGTAGCTCAACATGACGACAAAAAAAAAAAAAAAAAAAAAAAAAAAAAAAAAAAAAAACCACCTTGAAGTGTGGAACAACGCACGATTAAATGACGATTTTGAAACAGAGGAGAGGTTTGAACAGAAAACGGTCGTTGATGAGCGTTGCTCAAAGGAAGCGAACTCGGTGTTGAAAGCATTCGTTTTTCAACTTGTTACTCCGTTAATCACATTTTTACGGAAATTTCGTAAGTGGGGATGTTTAGAGCACCTAAGAGGCACCACGGGCGGATTTAGAGGTCAATTAAAGGAGGGGGGGGGGGATTATGACCGTGAATGTTTACAGTGGAGGTGATAGTTTGCCAACTTGGAAGTGTGAGGGGAGGGAGGTCATCAATTAGTGATACTACCAGGGTTCAATTAAAGATAAAAGAAAGGGGGAAAAAATGAAGGTTTCACCACCCTCCTTTCCCTAGTAGCAATTTTACCTCGGGCGATGATCGGAATTCCATCCCCAAGTGAATCGCCGATGATTGGCGATTCACCGGAAACTTACCCTAAATTTATCTTTCCCTTGGCAACTAATCCATTTTGTCCCCGTGGCCGGCCATTGGCCGATGTCCGGAAACTGATCGAATTCGAGCAGAAGCCGACAAGAATTAGTTCGAAGGCCGAGGAAAATTTTGCGCTCAAGAAATATCGAAACAATGGTCGTTATTTTGTCGAAAATATCAATTAATAAACATTAAATAATTATAAAGATGTAAGTATCGAATATTAAAAACGACAAGTTAAAATAATGCAAAACTAAAATATTTACCCGGAGCGCGTAATTCTTATATGGTAGTATTTCCAGTGACATTTTAAGAGTACAAATCGAAGTTATAACACTACCAAATTACTCACACCAGAATTGTCTAAATTACTTACCCTGGGATCGAACCGAGGACGGTTATCTCCGGAGTGCGTTGACATGGCCACTGGACTGCAGTTACTTGTGATTCTTGGTATAGCAATTGTATTGTAGTACAAAACTCTACTATCATACAGACTTTGCAAGGAAATTGAGCGACATTTTTTTTATATATGGGGTATTTTCGGAAAATAGCAAATCTTCCATAAATTTGGGAAAATGATATTAATTTATTTATTATAGCAAAAAAATAATAGTGTCAAATAAATAGTGTCGCCATCTATTTTGTAAAATTTTAACTAACTGACCAGTACATTTTATGATATTTTTTGAAATGCAATTTAAGAGTTTACTTAATAATTTTGACATTTAAAAAAATATATTTAATTTTTAAATTTAAAAAAAAAACTATATCCAATTTGATTAACTTTTTGAAACATATAAACATATTTTTATTTTACTTAAAAGATGTTTAAAAAACGGACCAAAATGAGTTCAGCAAATTATAATGAAAACTATTTAAAAACAAGGACTATATTTTTATTTTATATTAAATTGAAATGAGAATTTATATTTAATTTTAGAAAATTGTTCCTATATTGTTTTACTATATAAAAACTTTTATTTATGGATTTTATTGACGTATTAGATAAGCAATATATAATTATGTGGTTTGTATTTTTTCAAAATATATATTTACATTTAAAAATTTTCGTACACTTAGTTTTAAAATATTTTTCACTTATTGCCAAAGCGAAATGTTTAGCAAATTGTATACTTGATTTAAATTTGAAATACATTCAAGGATCGCCTCTAATTCAGCGGAATTGCAAGAAAAAGAAACATAAGTTTTTTATCGCCTGTCGATGTGGTTCCGATATCTTGCCGATCAAAAAACGATAATCAGAAATTCTAATCGGCCACCGATGTTGGGAAGATATCTTTTCCCGATGAGTTTAGGGTCATCGGAAGACGAGGAAATACGGGTGTGTTTATATATCAGTCTGGGGAATCGCCGATGACTTTGATGAATTCCGATCATTGGCCGACGAAACGCCATGCAGTGATTGCTACTAGGGTTGCTCCCCACATAACAAATCACCCTTTACAAAATGTAATGAAAAATTAATTATAAATATTTCGTATTTTTTTAGATGACAAATATTAAAGAGCACATAAAAATATTTCATGTAGATCAGACGAAATGTAAAAAGTTTACCATCCCTAAAAATTCAACATTTTTAATACACTCACTTCCAAAAGTTTGACACGGAGCGGTAAAAAGCGAAAAAATTGACAAGTACTGCTTTGATTGACACGAAATGCTGCAAGTAAGTAGCTCTGTGTTAATTCATGAAACAAAACAAATAATTACAAACAGAGATTAAAAAAAATAAATATTGAATTTTCATAAATCATAAGATGACGACGACATATTGCATCATTTACAAAATATTGTTAAAATTTAAAACAAACAACAGAAACTGACATTAATAGAGTATGTGAGCACCTCTCACCTGCATATAAAGTGTACAGCGTGTGATCATGCTTGTTACGTGCTGATCAACCACCGCCGAGACCAATAATCGCCATTCCTCCTGTAGGGCAGCTTCTATATCTCTGAGAGTGGCTGGAAGTGGGAAACGTCTACTTACATCACGACCGAGGGATTACCAGAGATTTTCAATTGTATTAAGGCCCGGCGAGTAAGCCGGCCACTTTATTCTCCCAATCCCCTCCCTCTCCAGAAAGTCGTCAATGGTGCTAGCTCTATGAGGACGCGCATTATTGTCCATTAAAACGAAGGAAGGACTAACTGCTGCAGCGTACAGTTTCACAATGGGCCCTAGTAGCAATCACTGCATGGCGTTTCGTCGGCCAATGATCGGAATTCATCAAAGTCATCGGCGATTCCCCAGACTGATATATAAACACACCCTCATTTCCTCGTCTGCCGATGACCCTAAACTCATCGGGAAAAGATATCTTCCCAACATCGGGGGCCGATTAGAATTTCTAATCATCGTTTTTTTGATCGGCAAGATATCGGAACCACATCGACAGGCGATAAAAAACTTATGTTTCTTTTTCTTGCAATTCCACTGAATTAGAGGCGATCCTTGAATGTATTTCAAATTTAAATCAAGTATACAATTTGCTAAACATTTCGCTTTGGCAATAAGTGAAAAATATTTTAAAACTAAGTGTACGAAAAATTTTAAATGTAAATATATATTTTGAAAAAATACAAACCACATAATTATATATTGCTTATCTAATACGTCAATAAAATCCATAAATAAAAGTTTTTATATAGTAAAACAATATAGGAACAATTTTCTAAAATTAAATATAAATTCTCATTTCAATTTAATATAAAATAAAAATATAGTCCTTGTTTTTAAATAGTTTTCATTATAATTTGCTGAACTCATTTTGGTCCGTTTTTTAAACATCTTTTAAGTAAAATAAAAATATGTTTATATGTTTCAAAAAGTTAATCAAATTGGATATAGTTTTTTTTTTAAATTTAAAAATTAAATATATTTTTTTAAATGTCAAAATTATTAAGTAAACTCTTAAATTGCATTTCAAAAAATATCATAAAATGTACTGGTCAGTTAGTTAAAATTTTACAAAATAGATGGCGACACTATTTATTTGACACTATTATTTTTTTGCTATAATAAATAAATTAATATCATTTTCCCAAATTTATGGAAGATTTGCTATTTTCCGAAAATACCCCATATATAAAAAAAAATGTCGGTCAATTTCCTTGCAAAGTCTGTATGATAGTAGAGTTTTGTACTACAATACAATTGTTATACCAAGAATCACAAGTAACTGCAGTCCAGTGGCCATGTCAACGCACTCCGGAGATAACCGTCCTCGGTTCGATCCTAGGGTAAGTAATTTAGACAATTCTGAATTTGGTAGTGTTATAACTTCGATTTATTTGTACTCTTAAAATGTCATTGAAAATACTACCATGTAAGAATTACGCGCTTCGGCTTTTAGTTTTGCATTATTTTAACTTGTCGTTTTTAATATTCAATACTTACATCTTTATAATTATTTAATGTTTATTAATTGATATTTTCGACAAAATAACGACCATTGTTTCGATATTTCTTGAGAGCAAAATTTTCCTCGGCCTTCGAACTAATTCTTGTCGGCTTCTGCTCGAATTCGATCAGTTTCCGGACATCGGCCAATGGCCGGCCACGGGGACAAAATGGATTAGTTGCCATGGGAAAGATAAGTTTAGGGTGAGTTTCCGGTGAATCGCCAATCATCGGCGATTCACCTGGGGATGGAATTCCGATCACCGGCCGAGGTAAAATTGCTACTAGGGGGGTCAAAGACTTCATCTCGATACCGTACAGCTGTCACAAAATCTAGCCTGAAGTTGTGTAGATCGGTGCAATATCCCAATGAAATCCCAGCCTAGACCGTGATCATTCTACCGCAGAATGCGTGATGTTCGATGATGTTCTAAGGCCAATTGTGTGTGCCTTTTGTTACTTTCAGATCCTTACACGCTTATCATCAGATTGTAGGGCAAATCTGGACTCATCTGTGAACATAACGTTGCCACAGTCAGGTATAATTCAATTCACATGCTGGCGGCACCACTTTAATCTTGCACCTTTGGATTGAAAGGATAAGGAACACAAACTCGTGGTACCCTGGCGTACAGATCATTCATGTGTAGCCTTCAAAGAACAGTAGTGGCAGATATCGTTTTACCAATGACCGCTGGAGCTATTGATGTCACAAGTGTGGAGTGTTATCTTCCGATTGCGCTTGGCTACAACAGCAATATATAGATCTTCCGAGGGGGAGGGGGGGGGGTCGTAACACTTGGACGACCGGCTACAGGTTTTCGGACAACTGTTTGGCTAATTTGGAATTATTTCCATAATCGTGAAATATTAGAATGATGAACGCCGAAGGGAAGAGCAACATCAGTGATAGACTGTCCTGCTTCAATGCGTCTGACAGTCTCCAGCGCTCAGAATCATTCATTTGTTTTCTGGAAGCCATAGAAACACGTTTAGTTTGAAAACAAATCTTACAAATGTTCTAAAAACCTTTCATCAGCACTTACATGTAACTCCTGTAACCCTTCACAATGCCGGCTTCTTATATGACTGCCTGTTTTGCATAATTCTGGAAACCGTGTTTGATGGCTGTTACCTAACATATTTTTATGCTTCCTTCTACCTTTGAAGCAAATTTCCGCTTTTTTTATTCAGATTGACTTACCGAAATCAACATTTTCCTCTCCGTGCTCAACTTTTGGAAGTGAATGTATAAGTTATATTATCAATAAATTCAACGTCATACATCATTTAATGCAGAAAAAAGGTGACAGAATTTTCAACAACTTTAGCCAACACTGCAGACTCTGCAGACATTAACAACTTTGTTTAACATCGTATTAGTAAATTATAACACCAACAAAAACATCTCTGTATAAAAGCGCCAAGTTCTTCATCCAATAGCAATGACCGTGAAAAGTATTGAGATCTAAAATAGAGCCAAGTTTAACGTTGTTGTAAATGAAAATTAATTTATTAATAATTATTAGGCTTCAATATTCAGATACAAACATGCTTGTATAGAAAACATGCTTGCTATAACAACCTTATTACAAACCGTAAACATTTAGGGGTGGCGATGTATTAACGCGTCATTTAAACTTGTTAACATTTAGGCTTGACGACAACTCGCCAAGTGGGACCCGTCTAACGGAAGAGTACCTTTTTCGATACTTCTTATACAGTCGACTGTTGACCTACTTTTTGTTGGGGGTCAACTACGAGATCTTTAGAATTAGTGGACAATTTATTCTTTTAATTTAAATTATAATTTGGTTATAAGAAAGTAAAAAAAAAAAAAAAAAAAAACTTTCCTCAATACATTTCAATTAGAGGGATTTTTCTAAGAAAGTTCATTTACCGGATCACAGTTCATAAAGTATTTATGCATTCAATGTGAATGATGGTAATATAAAAGTATTTTAAATAAATAATTTTTTTATTCAGGTATGCAAAGTTGGCAAGATGGAAAAATAACAATTGACTTAAATTTTATAATTGTAGCCCCAATATATAGAAATATATTAGAATTGAGATTCAAATTTTTCGAACATTTTGAGGATTCAGAGGGGAAAATTTCGATTGTTAGTTTTTTTCTTTGTATACGTGTCAAACCTTACAAGTATACCAAATTTCAGAGTTCTAGTAATTTGATGATCAGTGAGTGAGTGTGTGGGTCTCACAATATATTGTTTTCTGCAGTTTTCGAATTTGATTATCTCGACAACCAAAATAATTGGAGACTTGCAACTTAGAGATAACTAAAGTGGCAGACCGCTACTTGAAAAAAAATTTCAGCTCTCAAATATACTGTAATGCTTAGATACGAGATATTAAAATACTGCTGAGTTGCTTCCAGTAAAATATGTCTTTCAGTGAACTTGGCTTATAGATTGGCGTGCACTTAAATCTCGGTCACATAAAACATATGAAACTCTAAAAAACGATGTTACTCAGTTATAATTCTGTGTAGAAGGAAAGAAAAACTAAGAGTTACAAGACACAAACTAAATAAATTTAATAACTTGAATAAAAATTCCGCAGCTCACATAAAAAATTCTGCACTTTTTCAAGAGGAAAATACGTTTTAAATGAGAGAAACCTCGGAAAATTCCACAAAGCAGCTCCACATCGACACAAGATTACCAGTTACAATTGCTAAAGTGTTTACCTAATTAAAAAAAACAAGGAAAAAAAAACCCCCACCATTTTTTAAAATAAAGAGTAAAACTAAAAAATCTTACCATGATATATATATGATTGTCAATTATCGAGCACTGTCACATCAATTGAAGACACAAATAATCTAAGACTAGACATCGCAGATTACAACACAAGAATTAACTATTGCATTCGATTCCACCCACAGAGTAGAGGTATTTCAGTGATTTGATACCCCTTGTGGTATCGTGACGAGGAGGGAAATGGTATGGACCCTTAAGTTTTATGATTTTATCTGTGTCCTTTAGTTTCAAATTCAAGATTGCCCAAAGAAAGGATCATTTTTGTTCCTTTCCCCGAGTTGTCTGAAAATCTTTTGGAGAAAAAGATAGGATAAACTTCTTGGCCCTTTTAATTTAATGATAGCTTTTGGATCGGAATTGTGGGTTCTTACAATATTCTGTAGAATTGCAATAATACTATAGTATCGATTTGATCAACTTTTTATTTTATTTTTTTATTATGAAGTAGGTTTTTTATTTTCCAACTATGATTAAGTTTTTTTTTTTTTTTTTTTAAAGTTATTTTAGTGCATGGTTTTTTGTATCTAGAATAAAGTTAGTTTAGAGGGTGCAATGACATTCCGCCATTAAACCTTTATGGGGCCCTTGTAACTCTTGTCCCATTTTTAAAGTTATTGTGGTGCATGATTTTTAAATCCTTTATATTAACTTCGATTTTGTGTGTTTGTTTGTCGATGGAAGCCGAATCAGCGGTGGCCTTGTTAATCCCCTTGCAGTCATCCGATTGGACTGAAACTTGGCAGATAGGTTCGATGTCGATGACAAAGCATTCTATCAAATTTTGGGGTTGTTACTGTCACTAAAAGGTCACTTTACGATTTCTAATGAACCAACTTGTCGTCATCCAATCGCGTTAAAATAGCATTGAACCGAGCATTGTTGAAACTCATTCCTGTTGCCAATTTTTTTAAATAAATAAATAATAAAATTACTTAAATCAGAATAAATAAATGACACTTAGGTGTGAGAGCATTAATTTACGTTTATGCTTAATAAATAAATTTTGAAGCGTAGTTTGTCGCGCATTTTGCTGTGAGAAATGTTTTTGATATCGGCGCTGAGTTAATGAATATAAAAATTGACAGTACATGTAATGGATTTTTAAAAACTCTGTTTTTATGGGTTATATTATTTGTACATAGAATGAAATTCAGAGAGTGCGATGACACCCCAATATGATACCTTTATCGGGTCCTTGTCTTTCTTTAGTCCCATCTCCTACTCTTATACGTGAAAATAGTGCCGAAATTGAGGATTTTTTAATTTATAGAACCACACAAGGGGTTATGATTTGTTGGCCAGTACATTCCACTTCATCGCAATCATTGTCTACTCGTCTCCTCTCCAACCCGTACTTTCTACGGGTAAAGAAAAAAGAAGTTCAGTTAGGCGACTTCAAAATCTTTATTTATGGAAGGCATGAAAAATCTCAGAAAAAGATTAATTTTGTTTGCTGATTTCTAACAATCTTGATATTAAGTAAGAAATACATCTTAAAAATATTAATGGAATTTCGAAATGTTGTACTTTGTAACTCGGTGGAAACTATCATTTAAAAATAATTTAGACGACACATAGGGCTCCCGCACGCCCCCCTCCCCCCAACCCACCTCATAGAGGAAAAGCGATTTTGAACCAAATCGTTATATATAATAGTTAGAACCGTTTTTTAACAATTTATGAAAAAAAAAAACATGAATTTTTTTCAATGGCAGCTACGTTATGCACTTGCTCAACTTTAATGTTAAGCTTGGAGTCCACTATTGCTGAGCAGAGCAGAGCACGAGCCTCGTGCTACAATGGACGTTGACAGCCTTGTAATTGGCTCTAATCTAATCCACTCCGCTCTGCTCTGCTCAGCGATAGTGGAAGCCTAACTTTAGAGGTCCTATGGCCGTCACTAACCCGTATGCCAAATCAGATCAGTCCGTTTGAGAGTTATGATGATCACGTGCATAAAGACAAACATATATTTCTTTTTAGGCCGCCGTTTTGAAGTCAGGATGTTCCAAAACGTGTAAAGATTATATATATATAAAAAAAAAAAAAAAAAAAAAAAAAAAAAACCACATGCAATTTTTTTTTTTGGATCGAAAACTATACTTTCATAACCCAATATTAACATATATAGGCAATTGAAAGTAAAAATGGTGCAATACTCAAACGAGCGACTTATGTCGAATATCAAGAAATGAAGGAACTAAACAAGTAGCTTTTATAAGTGCAAATGACATCTACGAAAACCAGCTTTTTGTACAAGGCACACATCATTCTCTGTTGCTCTAATCTACGGCTTCACTTTAGTTACATTTCCAGGCCCAACCTCACTAAATCAGAAACTTATTTTTGCTATGAATGTTCAATGCAGTTTGCAATAATCATTCTTAGCAAAAACCGTACCCTTTAATCTCGAAATGGTTAATTATCGTTTGTATCACTAGTAGTGCTATTTTTGTTCGTTATCATCCCATCTGGAATTATTAACCCTTTGCACTCGAGGCCTTTTTCGCGCAGAGGGACCAGCAATTCGAGACATTTTTGGTTCGGTTGGCGTTTATGGATTTGCTTCATAGAAACTAAACACAGTCATTGGCCTTGCATCAAATTTCCGCATCAAACCTAGTGGTCCTCTTCTGTTTCGGCATCCAATCGTGTGGCGCCTGAGAGGAGCCACTCAAGGGCAAAGGGTTAATAAGTGGAAGATAAAGGCGAATATCAAATATTCCTCGGTTGATGGTCGGCCTATCATCGCTCTCAAATATCACGATGAGTGCCCGGCCATCGGTACTTACCGTGATATTCGATTTCGATGTATTTGATGCGAATAAATGATTACAATTGCAGTAACTAATGGAAAGAAAGCTTCTTATCGATTAAAGGCACATGTCTTTAAAATCAATGAAATACAATTCAGTATATGTAAGGTTTTTGAATTAATAATGCGGTTGCATTTGTTTATTATGCTAGATTCCAGCCATGGGATAACAAACGGCTTTTATAATTTTGTAAAGGTTGTTGAATGAGAGAGTATTTGAATAATAAAAAAAAAAAAGTAATGAAATGTATTTGGATTGTATCGTTTTTTTAGTTTTCGAAAAAAATGTAAAGTGGCTGTTCGTTGAGAACTGGATGTGGTTTCTTGAAACTTTTTTTTTTCTAACATAAGCAAAAGGCAGCGACTGACATTTGTGTGGGGAAACCCCAATTGATTTCGATAGAAGGGGAGAAATGTTTGAGATTAAAGGAAGCAAAAAAGCAGATTTAAGGCGGGTGTAGGAAGAAATGGGTGAAACACCAAATGCTACCGCGAAAGTAGTGGACTTGCGGAAGCATATTGAGAACAACCAACTCTATATTGAAGATTCGGAATTTTGGGAAGAGTTTTTGATTACAATAATAGAAGAACGGAAAGCTGCTGAAAGTGAGAAACAGAGAGAAAAGGAGGAAATGAAAAGAGAGAAACAGAGAAAAAGGGAGGAAATGGAAAGAGAAAAACATAGAGAACATGAACTGCAGATGGCGCGATTGCAGCAAGGACAAAGGACAAGTAACGACGGTGGGATGAGTGATTATACTAATAGAATTAGCAATGAAGGAGAGAGAAGTTCGATTGAAAGTTTTGTTAAAAGTATTCGTGTACTCACAATGCCGGTTCCGGCAAAAGCGGAAAATTGGGTATTATTCTTTCAATCATTAGAACGTGCATTTGAAACCAAAAAGGTACCACCTGAATTTCGCTCAGAATTTTTAATTACCTTTAGATGAGAAGGCGTTGAATGTACTGACTTATTTCAAAGGAAAATATATTAAGAATTATGATACTGTGAAGGAAATGGTGTTGCGAGAATACGAACAGTCATCACAAGCGTGTTTGCAGAACTTTACAGAGGCTAGGCTATATCTTAATTAAACATTCTTTCAATTCGCATCAAGGTTAAATGCTTTGTGGCTGTACTAATGTGAACGGAAAAATAGCACAAGAGTTGCAGATTGTAAATAATTTAATAGTTTCAGATCAACTTTTCAAAACTCTAGACCCAGAAATGGCAGCGTTCATTAGGATTCAACAAGGAGAGAATTGGTTTAAACCTTCAAAGTTAGGTAAGGAGTGTGACATCTTTTTTAAGTCAAGGAGAAAGTCTTTAATGGGTGGTGGAAATCAATATCATATGAACAGAAATCGTAATAAGGTGAGTTTTGAGAGTAATAGCGTAAGATACAGCCCACCATTGCTTCGTAGGGGCAGTTATAGAAGTGAAGATTTCAGAGGTACAAGACCACAAGCATGCTTTATATGTGGACGAACATCACACCTAGCCAGGAATTGTTTCCAGAATTGTGGCCACGAAAGGGGATCACAATATGAGAGTAAAATAAGCGATACAGAAGAAGATAAACAATCCAGTACGGAAGTAGTTACAGCAAAAGTCGGTGGGTAATTAGTGTCAATAAAATCAAAGCAAACAAGCAGAAGACTAAAGATAGCACCGGTGAATATAGTGAAGATTAAATATGGGCAAAAGATATTGGAAGCAATACTGTATTCAGGAACACATATTACAGTTTTTAGAGAAGACTTGTTGCAAGAACAAAATGATGGAGTTAAAGGAAAAATTCGGTTGCAACCTGCATTTGGCGAAACAAAAGAAGCAAATCTAGCAGAAATCAAAATTAGTTCAGTAGAAGAAGGTGTGAGATGTATCACTCCAACTATCACAGCTTTGGTGGCGACATGTAAAGATTTGAATACTAACGTTTTGCTAGATATGGAAACTTATAAAGCGTTAATGAATCAAGCCAAAACTTATACGACAGGGTGCCCAGTATATATGACGGAATTAGATGTAGAGGATATAACTGATGAGGAAGCAAATGAGGTAGACTCCTTACAAGAACAGATATGTTCTGAAGAAGAAAGAGGACAAGAATTTAGGAATGGTACGGATGGAAGTAAAAAAGGGAAAGAAGTTAAAAGTGAAGCTGAGAACTTCAGAAAAGAACAGCTATCGTGTGCAACATTAGTGAAAGAATAGAGGTTTGCAAGACAAGGAAAAGGCAGATTTCTAGTTGTGGAAGGTTTATTGTACCATAACGAAGAGATTATGGGGCAGCAGGTACAACAGTTGGTGTTGACTCTAGCTAGACGGAAAGCAGTTCTAGGTATAGCTCATGAATCAGTGTTTGGAGCACATTTAGGAGCAAGGAACACGGCAGAAAGAATTAAATTCTCATTTTATTGGCCAAACATGTGTAAAGAGATAAAAGAGCATTGTAGTTCCTGTCATAGTTGTCAGATGCGGAAAGTGATTCGTTCTACTGATAGAATACCTATAGCTTCGGTAAATCGTCCGAAACTTCCATTTCAAGTAGTGAATGTCGATTTAATCGGTCCAATCGATCCAGCATCATCGAGAGGACACATATATGTGCTCTGTCTGGTAGACCAACATTCGAGGTGGCCAGAGGTAGTCCCATTAACATCGCTGACCGCAAAGACGACTTGTTCAGCCCTTTTACAAATATGTTGCAGGACTGGCCTGCCATAGGCAATTGTCTTAGATAATGCTACAAACTTTACACCAAAATTGACCAAAGAATTTCTGGAGAATATGGGAGCTTGTCCACGTTTTTGCACTCCAGGGCATCCGGAAAGTAACGGGGTAGTAGAAAGATGGAATCAAACATTCAAGAATATGCTACACCACGTAATTCGAGAAGATAAGCGAGACTGGGATCGTCATATTCCTTTCCTATTATGGGCTTATAGAGAGGTTCCAAATTCTACCACCGGAGTACCACCGTTTCTTTTAATGTATGGAAGGGAACCAAGAGGACCTCTAGCTATTTTAAATTCTACATGAGCAGGAAAAATAGCTGAACCTTATAATCTAAGTAAGTCGAGCACCACATACCTGCAGGAGCTGAAGGCAAGACTTGAATTAGCAACACAACGAGCGGAACTAAGTACAAAGTGGCAACAGGAGAGCTATGTGCATCATTACTATCTTCGGAGACGTTACAAGGAATTCAAAGAGGGAGATCTTGTAGTGGCTTTGATCCCTGATTCCACCAACAAATTATATACGCTAGATGGACTGGTCCAATTGAAATTGTGAAGAGAAAATATTCAGACTCGTATTACGTGAGAATGCCAGAGAATAACTTGAGACTTTTACATGCCAATAAACTCAGGGAATACGTAGTTAGAGCGCAGACCGTGAGAATTGTGCTCGAAGATGATGAAGAGTTTGGAGAACTGTATGAAACCCCCGTATTTAAGGAAATCAACAAAAACAATTATCTAAAGGAAGTGTAGAGCTGAATCATTTGGTAGAAGAGCAACGAAGTGCACTGATGAGATTAATTGTGGAAAATAAAGATTTATTTTCTGAGGAGATTCGGAGAGCTAAAGTAGGAAAGCATACAATTCGGATTAAATGCTATAAAGAAGCTATGAAACCCAAGTCTTACCGAGTTCCAGAGCGTTAAAGCAGAAAGTTGATGAGCAAATCAAGGAATTAGTGAAGTTAGATCTCATTGAAGCTACACAAAGTGGGATTGCACTTGTATGCGTTAACAAAAAGGACAGGTCCCTGAGATTATGCATTGACTTTCGAAGTTTGAACAGTGTGTCCATTCCAGACGCCTATCCAATGCAAAATATAGATGAGTTAACGTTTCTGTTTGGTAAGAAAAATTTCATAACAATTTTAGATATGCTGAAGGGTTACTGGGTGATACCAATGGATGAAGACAGCAAGGAGTTTACAGCTTTCAGAACACACAGAGGCCATTACCGTTGGAAATTAATGCCATTCGGTCTTAGAAATGCTGCAGCTACATACCAACGAGCGATATCAGAGGCTATACAAGATTACTCTGAATTTTCATGTGCCTACATAGATGACCTGGCAATATTTTCGGACAGCTGGGAGGAACATATGGGACATCTAAAACGCATTTTCAGAAAGATAAATAACTTACACTTTTCGGTCAACTTAAAAAAGTGCAGCTTTGCTAAGTCTCAAGTGAAATATTTAGGACACTTAGTAGGGTCTGGTAAGCATGGTCCAGATTCTTAAAGGATCCAAGGAGTAAGCAGTTTACAAACACCCAAGACCAAGAAACAGCTACGAAGCGCTTTAGGGCTTTGCAATTATTATAGGCAATATATACCCGATTTTGCAGCCATTGCACTGCTGTTAACAGAACTTACTAAAAAATGGGTTCCCAATGAGCTACCGTGGAATAAAGATGCAGACGCTGCTTTTCGGCAATTAAAGGAGTCATTGTGTGCAGCATCTCAACTGAAGGTGCCGGAAATTCGCAAGCCTTTCTATTTATACACTGATGCCTCGCAGTATGCTGTAGGGAGCTGTTTAATCCAGTTTGATGCAGAAGGTAATCTCCATCCTATAGAATTTGGTAGCCAAAAGTTTAATGAAGCTCAAAAGAAATGGTCTTCCAGTAGTATAGAAATGGGGATTCTATGCCATGAGGATCCGAGATACGAGGGTCCTTGGTCTGGTTCGAGGACCGTGAGGATCCTTGGCATGAGAGGAGGTTGGTCTGGTGTCAGGTCTGTGAGGATCCCTGGTATGATATGGAGGAGTTGAGTTGTTATCATCTCTGTTTTGGTTTCATGGTAGACTGCGTTACGTCACAGGGGAACATCATCAAACGTTCTATATTATCTGTAACTCACAAAGTGTTTGACCCGTTTGATTTTGCCTCACCTGTAATGCTTTGTCCCAAGATTATCCTACAAAAAACCTGGAAATTATCGTTGGGATTGGATGAAGAAATCACTGGATCCCTTCAACAAGAATTTTTACAATGGTGCAGGGAACTAAAAGAATTTGAGAAAGTTACCGTTCCTCGCTGGATCAACGTAACTTCAGGAAATAGGAAGAACTTCTTATACATTCATACATTTTGCGACGCAAGTAGAAATGTAAATGCCACCATTACGTAACTTGTACAAGAGGGATAATGTGAAATGGTGCATTTTTTTAACCTCGAAATCCCGAATATCTCCTCTAAAAGTTGCGACAATTCCAAGATTAGAGCTTCTTGATGCATTGGTGGGAGTAAGATTAACGAAATCTGTGTTAGATGCACTTGGATGGATGGATATTAGATGTTTTTATAGGAGAGATTCTTCTACCGTTTTACTTGGATCACTAAGGATGAAAATTGGTCTATTTTCGTGAATAGCAGAGTTCAAGAAATACGGAATATTAACCAAGCTTCCTTGGAGTCATATTTCTGGATTTGAGAAACCTGTAGATTTTCCCTCCCGAGGATGCAAAGCAAGTATTTTAATGAAAACCAGATGGTGGGAGAGACTAATTGGTATTCTTAAAAGTCTTTTGAGAAGAATACTCGGAAGAGAAAGTTTGACATTCGATGAATTAGATACCGTTATTTGTGATTGTGAATCTGTTATCAACTCACGTTCTTTGACTTACATCGACGAATGTGACTCAGAATTTGTTCCTCTTACCCCTGCCATGTTTCTTCAGGATATCAAGCTCTCTGGTGTTCCAGACTGTGATGCTGTTGATCATAAAATATCGACCGTCGCATCAAATACAGGCTAGCTTTGCAGAAAGACATTAGGAATAGGTTCTTTGATCCTTGATAAGGAGGTCAGAAATGACTAAAACTTCAAAGATGGCTCCCGGGGATATTGTTTTCTTAAAAAGTGACAACGCTAATCAAATGGACTATGGCAGAAATGCAGCCAAGGAAAGATGGCGTGTGTCGATTCATCAAACTTAGAACTTCTCGCGGAAAAATTCTACTTCCGATTCAGGGCGTCTTTCCTTTGGAAATTTCTTCAATCGATTAGCCTTTTCCGCTGGATAAAAACGCATTATCTACAAAAATTGTCTCTATGAAGAATAACATTCCCAAGTGTTCTGATGACAACTCCATCGACTGCGCAAGTGTTCAAACAAAGACAAGGCAATGTCGGACTGTTAAAATTCCCGAAAGGCTGAATCTCTAATATAGTTGTTGAATTGTGGAATTTCCACTACTCAAGGTGGAAGGATGTGATGTCACGATGCGAAATCCATTTCAACACGAATTGAAAGATATAATTTTTCTAGGAGTGGCAAAAAAAAAAAAAAAAAAAAAAAAAAAAAAATATCGTCTAAATTTTTATTCTTTTTAGACAATTTCAGTGTTCCATGTTTAGGTTTTGCGAAATAAAGTTGAGCAGTTAAGTTTACGTCTGAGTTCACTCTATTATTTATATAAATATTTTAGAACAAGGTCAGCCTTAGGCTCTAGTTGAAAAGATAAACTAATTCATGTTAAAATAGCTGTGTTTCTGCAGTGTAGGAAGTTCGTAGTGTTATTTTATTGCAAAGCAATTCTTCACATCAATGGTAGTGAATTGGCACAATTCTGGTTATTTGTCCAAAAAACTTTTATAATTCCTTTGATTGAAGTCTCAAAGATATTACTTCCCTTCACATTTTTATATTTTTGTGAAGTTGGAGTTTTGGTGATGATAGGAATTAAATCCATGTATTGAAACAAGTTGTAATTGTCAAACTCCTTGTACCTGAAAATAATTCGGAAACAGGAGCATCCTTCACTCAGGCCTTTATTATCATTTTTTTTACATTATTTTAAATAACGTTTCTTTTCTTTATACAGTTTCTTTTTGGATCAATGCGCCGAAGATAAAGTGGATTTGGTTTCTAAAAAGAGGGTCGCGATTCTTTAACCTTTGAGATCCCTTGATATGGAATACACATATGCACGAATCTATTTTGGAATGCGAAAAACACTAGGACTCCTTCCTAGATAACATGCAAACTTAATCATGTAATCGCCATTAAACGCCCAGACCCATGATAACAGGGTAACCTTCCATAAAAACTATCTGTCAAGAGTTAGGTAGAAAGACTTATGAATGGATGGTGGTGGTATAAAATCACTGATTTACTTTCGCACGTTCTTTTACTCTCAAGAATATTGAAGTTGAAGATTGTTTTCTTTCGCTATGTTACATATTGGGAAATGGAAAATAACGATTTAAAATTAATTAAATAAGTTTATTGGTAATAAAAGTATTTTTCGGCAACAGAAAATTGAATTTTGAACTTAGATAACTTTATATTCATTGTTGTAAATAGTTTTATCAATCATATAGCAATTCATATTATTGCCATATTAAAAGGAATGAAAATCTATATTTCCGTGCTTTTGCAGGCCCTTGCAAGTACTTAAATGTCTGTTTGGATTCGATTGCTCTCATCCTAAAGCACTTTTTGAGTTTCATTAAAACCGATTAAGTATTTTCAGACTTATAAAAGATAAAGTTCCTACCATTCCAGATAGACGGACAGGCACTCATGTCATGAGGCACGCTGCGATAAATAAAGTTAATTTAATATTTGCATCTTTATTGTTCTTGTTACCAGAAACCTAGATGTTCGTATAGTGGACGTTAACGTATCTAACAACACCAGATCTAATACAGTCCTAAATTTCCAAATTTAGAATAGAAAAATAAAGTCAAGGGAATGACAGCAACTGGTTCAAGATTTGAACAATTCATTTAATTAATCAATTGGGTTACTAGATTACACGCAAACAAGACTTATCCCCAGATCGGACTTGTTGTACAGATACTCGACCCATTTCTGTCGGGATCAGAAAATTAGAGCTCAAATTATAAGGGACTTTATCCTGTCCTGTCAGTAAGTTTTTGTGGTCCCTGTTGCATGAAAGTAGTGATCATAAGAGGTAAAGGCTGTCTTCATGTCTTCTCTTTTCTAACTTTTTAGAAATTCGATTATTGGTTGGACGATGGAAGATGTGTTCAATATTTTCGATTGGACACATCTAAGAAGGAGAAGGCTGTGATCTGGTTGGCCCTTGTATGCTCTGGTTGTTGAAGCGGCGGCTATTGTATCGATGGCTTATAGGTGTCTTAAATCCTTCCTTGTCTGTCGAGAAAATGTCCGAAATGTCGCTATGTATGGATTTCACTGGATATACGATGTATTCAATTCGTTGCTTATTAACTTAGACATCGAGTCTCCGATGATCCGATGATGCAGCTGGCATGACAGGAGGGAAAGGGAGATGTCGTAATATTGCTGTTGGAGTCTCAACTCCTACATAGCTTAATCACTACTCCTTATTGAGATTTTTACATTCTTGGAATCAGCATATCATGTTAGGCCAATGTACGCAAAAAAGAAAAAAAAAATATTGAGTTTGCTCTTCTTTGCGACAGAATGCTTTGTCATCGACAGAGTCTATTTACCAAATTTCAGTTAGATTGGAGGACGGCAAGTGGGTTAATTAGTCCTCCCAATCAATAGTAAAGTAGCGTAAGTAAAATCAGATTTTTATTGATAGGCCCCATTGCTAGATAAAAGTCATTATCATCAACGACTAGTCTATCTGCCAAATTTCAGAAAGATTCGATAATGGCAAGTGGGTTAATTAGTTTTAAAATTCTACAATAGTAGCGTGTGTAAAAGCAACCTTTTAGAACAGATCCATAACTTGTTAAAGTACTTTATCATCGACAACGAATCTATTTGCCGAATTTCAGCTTGATTGGGTTACCACAAGGGCGTTAATTAGTCTTCCACAGATTTGCCATCTAGAAACTAAACCACTCTCATACAAACAAAATTGTAGTGAACATAAAGGATTTAAAAAATCAATTTCAAAATACAAATGAAGAAAAAATACTGATTTCCCCAACAAACCTGACAAATTTCGGTAATTGTAAGAAGGCGTCTAATTAATTATAAAATTCATTAGCCAAACGAGCAGTTGTTGAATAATAATACATCTATAAAATTTTTAATACTAATCAGTTACAAAGTTTCAAAGGATTAATTAATCAAAATATAGCATTTCTTTTAAAATGCTGTTATAAAGACTAATTACTTTTTATAATCAATTTGGCGCCTGTTTCAAACAGTCAAAATTAGTTGAGTGAAACACTGTTTTATTTTTCATTGCGCTTTGAAGTCAGTTTTTTTTTTTTTTTAAATGCTTTTCGTTTTGTGGTTTAGCTGCTTGGGAAAAGGAAGGTAGCTTACCGATTTAATTTTATATTTTGTTTATTAATATAACCGATAGTAAACATTTCTGTTGTTTGATGCTGAATTTATAGATACATAATAATTTCTATCTCTGCTTAATATGGGTTCATTATACCTTCTTTAGAATGGAATGCATACTGCCTACATTTCACAAAAGCTTTTGAAAACAAAATGGCTAAGAATTTTTATAAAGTTCCTATTTTGTAAATTTTTAATTTTTGGGAACTAATTTTATCCCCAAATAATTTTGTTTTAAATTAAAAAAATTCTTTTAAGAAATAAAGCATGTAAAGGATCTCAAAGAATATTTTTGTATGAAATTTAGTTCAATTTTCAAAAAGTTGTCCAAAATACTGGTCAGAATGACTAAAATGGGATCTGTATTTACTCGAAGAAAGGGGAAATGCTGTGGTATAAAAAATCTATTTCAATTATTTTTCTTACGCCAAAATTATAGATTTTTTGAAAGCCGTGATTTTCAATTTTCAAAATGCTGGCTGTAAAAAAAGAAACCCTCATCAGAATGTCTTAAAATTTTATGAATATATCCGATGAAGGATGTATGACATAAGAAAAAAAATGCTCTTAAATAGCTTTTTTTTTTTCATATGCCATACAGTTTTCCACTTCTTTGATTACATACAGGTCAAATGTAAAGGTTTTTTTTGTCTGGTGGTTTATTTTACATCTTCTTGAAAGTTGAACTATATCGGGTGTTAAAGAGCTCTTTTTTTTAAAAAGATTTTTTATAGTATATTTTCTTTCAGATGTATAATTTTGTGAAAGGTCTTTTTTATAACTTTAGAACTTTGCAAAGTGTCAATTTTTCAAAATTGGAATTTTGTAAAGGGTCAGTAAAAGTACCCGCATTTCTTCTAAATATACTCTTATACAGATATGCTGATTTTGAATATTCTAGTGAAAGTATCCTCCTGCCTAAAAATCGTCAAAGAACCTATTATTAGTGGTTTCGATTGTGACGCAAGTAGTTAGGAGTGATCTTCAAATCTGATCTCTCGAAGCGTTTTAACGCACATATTCAATTAAAGTTACCACGTACAAAAAATGTTTACTGCCCAGTTTGTAAATAAGACAATTATAAATGGTTACATGAGAAACGCGCATTCATTTTGCATTTTCCTGTAAGTGTTACTAAGCTATTAAAAGTTTGGAGTAGAAAAAAAAATATATGCTTATTACGTAAATCTTTAACATATAAGTACTTAATTTTTTTTTTTATAACTTCAACTAAAATAAGTTAAAAAAAACTGCCATTAATAATAGTTAAACTCCTAAAACTTTATCTCTGAAAAATTGACAACAGTTACTAATTAAAAAAAATGTGTCTTATTTTACATAATTATAAGTGTTGGGTTATCATGATTCGGGGAGATTTTCAAATTGATTATTTGACTTTTTATCCTTAAGACAAAGATATATGCGTTGAGTGCCAGAACTGACCAATCCGCAATTTGAATTTTGGTGTTTCTATCCCCTTTTTTACAAAACCATTCATGCCAGTACGGAGCAAATGTAGTTTATGTAATGGTGAACATAGCAAGTCATTAGATAAGCCATATTTGTCAAATTCCGGCATAAAAAATAGGTAGAACATCTAAGATCAAATTATGCGATGGTACATTGTGGTGCTGAAAGCTTCGTTTGACAGTACGACTTTAAACTCCATTTTTTTCTTTTTTTTTAATAACAAACAATGTTTAAACTAATACTCTATACTTGTGGTATGAGAGTCTTTACACAATGACTAGTCCTGTCCTTTTCAAGTCAACCTTTCCAAACAAAGTTACAAAGAATAAAGACATGTGCGATTTGTAACAAAAAAGTTATCGTCGTTATAAGTTATCATAAGAATATTTGACCCAATGCGATAAAGCTACTGGAAACTGTTATCGGAAGTAAATTTGCAATTCGTTAAGCCTAGGGTATAAAAGCTACATAAATGTCTATCAGATTGAAGATCTCAATAGTATTAGTAGATATATAATATTCAATCTAAAGTGCTTTAAAATGGGAAGTTAACGTATTGGTTTCAAATATAGATACCGAATAAAAGCTTTGATATTCGGTAACAAGTTTTCTAGCGAAGTTTGTTGGAAAACTTGAAAAAATTCACGGACATTTTCAAAATGATAGACTTTTATTTACTACATATTATCTCCTTTACAGGTAGATATTTTAGACCTTAAACGTAATTTTTTTGGCATGCGGGAGTTTTGGACCTCATGTATCGTAATAAAACAATTGAAGTTTTTTTAGTCATATTGGTTTTCACATTGGCAGCCATCACGTTGTTTCATAACGACATTTTATAATTCATCTACTTCGACATTTCTACCATATTTGTCATGCTTACGTAAAATTTTAATAGGATACTAATAAAATTTATTATTAGGCCGATTTCTTGTACATATTTTAAGTCGGCAAAAATCATTCAAGTTTAATCACTGAAGTTTGTATAATTCCAGCGATTGACAAAAGCAAATATTATTTTCGGGCAAGACTTTCAAAAGAAATTTTTTCTAAAAGTCATGCCAGTATGGGGAAGAATTTGTAAAACTTCCATATAATAACACAACAAGATATGCTGATATTATTCTTGACAAAGTGTCTGATCATTTCTGAAAGATTGACTTGAACACTAGCGATTCCCTGATGCGAAGTTCTAGATAATTAAACTATTTCTTACCTCATTGTATGAACTCATTTCAAGTGAACAAATCAATCCCAAAAGATTCATTGCAACGTTGTACAGAGTGGATATGTTCTATTACTTTTTGTTTGAGATAGTTCGTTAGGAATTAACATTATTAACAATATTTTCCATTTTTTACAAAATGTTGGGGTAAAAATGTTACCAGGATTTTTTAGAAATCAGTCTAAAACACTTTAAGAATTAAAGTCTTATACTACCAATTTAACTATTTTTTTAAGTTTAATTAAAGGTTCTTGTGAGTTTTATGGAACAAAATATTTGATTTATTTTTCATATTACCGTCAATGTAAAGTTAAAAAAACTATATTAATTATGAAGAGAATACCTGTTATATTACCTGTAAAATATACGTAAATTAACCTGGTAAAACTACTTTTACGATCTTAAGAGTTTACGCTTAAAAACCTATACTACAAGAAACAAATCTCGTATCATCTATCATTTAAAATAATCTTATATTTTTAAAGAGTTTTGTCAGTACTACCAACTTAGTATAAATTGTTTAGAACCCTATAACGTTCATGGCTTTGCATACTGACTAATTTTTATACAAAGATTTCAACTGACGATTAAACAGCAATTTAAAAATACAGACTCAACAGTTTCACCACTGGTAATCAAAAAGCAATATATAAGTTGAAATTTTCGTTCAGATTCGACTATAGTGTTGAGGGGGATGGGGGGGGGGGGGGAGAGAGAAACAACCGTCACCTTCTTGAAAAGGAAAAAAAAATATTCAACCGTAAAATAATTTCAAATGTTTCACTTAAGAACATAACCAAATGTGGAAAGAATGCATGAATCTGATCATACGGTTTATAAGAAACTTTTCCTACAGATCATTCAAACTCAGCTAAATGCAAAACATTATAAATATTTTGATAGCTTCTGAGCAAAGTAAGAATCAAAATTGTATTAAAACCTGTTTTTTTCTTCTATAATTGGCATCTTTAGACTTTTCAAATTCGCTTAATCATTTTTTGGTATTATTACAAGAACTATTTTGGTTTGCTTTCGGAATAAATAACCAAAATCTTTTTAATCATTCAACAATTCATTATTTTAGTCAATCAATTAGTATTGACACTTTTTGTTTTCTTGTATTGTGATACGATAAAGCTCAATTTCTATGTTATATTTAAATTTTGCGTCAGATGAGGACGATGCTCTCCCCCCCCCCCCACCGAAAAAAAAATCTGAATCCTCCTATGTCAACGGTTATGGTTGAAAGCGTCTTTAAAAAAGTTGATATGTGGTATTCTGCATGAAATTAGCACATGTTTGTGACATATTTGAGCATCGAATGGAAGAAAACCCTTATAGCTTTTATCAGTTAACCGACAATCGACACGTGACTCTATGTCATAATTGTAAGAAGACAAAAAATGAGTAAAAACAAAAAATTGCGACTTTGTTTATTCTTTTATTAAATCAAATTGTAGAGTACCCATGCAGGGAATCGAACTCAATACCTCATGCATACCAGTTGAGACAGATAATATTGAGACATTCAATTTATCATTCAGTCTTTAAAAATCACAATGTTATATCCGCCAATTGTTTAGAGCACACACAATGTGAACTCAGCCTTTATCCAGTATGACTGATTAATAAAGTATATTAATAGAATTTGAAGGAAAAATCATTGGGTATTTTTATTATACTTTGAAAAGATTTTAAAAAATAACTTATAACTAGGGGTGTGGAACATGGCACAACTTTCAATTACACTACAATACTGGTCATTGCTTTCAAATTTGGTATGATGTTATTTACCATTTTCATATTTTTCTATTTTTCTCATTTTAAAAAATTGTCAATTTGCGATACTTCTGAAAATAATTTTTGAATGGGTATAAAAAACAACGTCGAAATTTGCGATGTTATTCAATTTGTTATTCAAGGACATTACATTGTCCTTTACGTTGCGTGAAACAGAATAATAACAATCGTGGAAGGGTAATGCTCAAGGGCAGAGAGTTCTGTGTTAAAGGCACTCGCTTTTCCAACTTTTTACACTTTTATCGCATATCTATGGGAATTTCGGAGGTGGAGAAGTTTAGGACACCTTATTAAAGAGGCATTAGCACAGAAAATGCTGAAAAACAGGATTTTTTTCATGATTTTTCCTGATTTCAACCTAATGCGCAAGCGCAATTTTGACAAAAACTTTTATTGTACGTCCCATGGCCATTACTAACCCACACACCAAATTTGAATATGGTAGGCCTACGAACACACAGACACACGGACATACATTTTTTCTATACCACCTTTTTGAAGTCATGATGTTCCAAAACGTAGAAAAAAGCAAAAGAAGAAGAAAAAAAAAAAAAAAAAAAAAAAAAAAAATTAAATTGACCGAAAGCGTCAAATTCTGACTTCAGCAACAGATGAGGACGTTGCTCTCCCCCTCCCCGAAAAAAAAATCTAATTCCTCTGATGTCAACGGCTATGATCGAAAGCGTCTTAAGAAAAACTTGATATATGATATGCGGCATGAAATTAGCATATTTTTGTCACACATTTGAGTATCTAATGGAAGAAAACCCTTATAACTTTTATCAGTTAATCGACAATCAACACATGATTAATTTCACTTTGTTAAAATATGAGTAATTGAAAGAAAAAATTAAAAACAAAAATAATAACATCAAAGCAACCAGATTTTTTACCTTCAAATTGTACAGGTTTGAAATCAATACTAGGTCAGACGTTGTGGCTTAAAAAGTGAAGTAAAAGTTACAGCGACAGTGACAAGCGCAAACGACTCCTCTTGTTCCATAAAGCATGGTGGTTGCAATTTTGTATAAGTATTTCAGTAAACATAATTTGATTATTAAGTTTTATCAAATGAAAAAAGACAAAACAGTCTAGTAAAACTGTTGAAGATAATCCTGATAATTTTCTACACTTACATTCTATGGAACAATTCACATTCCTAAATGTATGGAAGATCGATGTCTAGAATGTCTTGCCTCTTTTCAACTTTTTGGATGTCTGTCCAAGACCTTCTTTCTTAATGTGTATTTGCCTTACTTAAGGAAGGGTCCTATCAAATTTCAGTGTCCTGAATATGTATTGTAGGAATTTAGTTGGAGAGTAGAATATAATTAATTTAGACCATTTTCTGACTTTCTTTTTTTAGACATTTTCTTTTATGTTTTATAATATTCAAGCGTATGGGTTGTACGGAAAAATGTGGTTAATGAATATGATTTTTATGATTTTAACTTTTTGTCAGCATTGATAGAAATATTTTTTTCAAACTATAAAATTTAGAAAAATGTGTTATTTTAAAATATTTATAAATGATTTTATAAATTTATTTTTTATAAAATTACGAAAGTGCAAAGGTTGTCGTGGTTCTGCAGTAAACATGCAAAATGTATAATATACGCATTGTACATGGGAAAAAATGTCTTGTGATACATGCCATCCATTTAAATAAACCCAAAATAATAAAACGATTAAGAAAAAAAAGATATTTTTAAAATCCTTTTTCATCTAAGGAATTAAAGATGTAAAAAAATGTTTTCAATTTAATTGAATAAGGCTGAAATTAAAACCAAAGTTTCTTCTGGAATTAAAAACAAATGTTTTTTCTGGAATTGTATGCATATAAACAATAGTTATTTTATTTTTGAAGAAAGTTTTTAAAGTGGCTTCTGCAATTTCTTAAGGAGACGCCAGACTTTTATGTACTTTTAGGTATTTTTGTTGACTTAGTTCATTATGAAAATTATAAAAACATTCATATATTATATACCGTTTCTTTTCAAAGAATTAAAAAAAAAAAAAAAATGTCTGCTTCTCTTTATAATAAAGGCTCTAAGTAAATTTTTACTTTCACAACTCGAACTAATTTGTAAGTCACTAAGATAGTCTACAGAAATAAATTATCATTACAAATTTATGGAATTGTTTAAAATTGTTTAATTAAAAAAGGTTTTTGCTCTTTATGTAACATGAAGATTTATTTAAGTGTAGACAAATTGTTTCCATCACAAAAGTGTACTTTTCATAACTAAACAAAAAACAGTTTTTGATTACTATTACTTATATATAGAAATAGTAGATAAAGTCAAATTACTTTAAATTTTTCTTAATCCTTCCAAAACGGCGAAATGAAACGTTTATAAAATCATTTAAATCTATTTCTGTGCAAAACATTAGATGTTTATGAACATTAAACTCGGATGGATGAATTAAAAAATATTCAACTAGCAGTTAGTTCATAGATACTCTAACCAAGAAAAAAAACCACACACACACAATATTTTGATGCGTTGGAATTTAATTTTAAATTTAATAATTTTGTATTGAGAAAAATTAGAAACTTAGTAAAACATGAAATGTTTTCAAGAACACTTTTTTGCCTGATCCAATCAAAATAGATTCTTTGTAAATAAATTTAAGTTCATTTTTAATTCAATCCTTCATTAATGTCTAAAGGTTAAAAAGTAAGCTCTTTCTAAGCGCATAGGGGTTATTGTGTCTGGATAATGATGGCGGTAGCTTACCCCTTGAACCGCTTCAGCGGGTTCTACTGTGGACTTAGTTGTTCTTGTTATCCACTTTACACCTCTACACTACTATAAAGGCATGAAGATAATTTTTTATGCAAATATTGAATGAAAGCTATCATTATCGGACAAAATTGGACCCAGGCATACACCAGTTTGAAGTCGGTCTGTTTTATGGCTTGTGATTTTAAAACACACATCATTTACTTTACAAAATCTATCTTGTACTTCGGCACCGATATTTAGTGTTAACAAGACCCTTATTCTTGGCATCACATATCCAATAGAGAAACAACTTTCTCACCAACCGCACCAAAAGTTCTCTTAATTTCAAAGGTCATACATGACCAGGCACTGACAGTGATTTTAATTTTTTCAGTGATACTAATTGACATATTTCTTATGGATCATTATAAAAAACTGCACAGAACAAAATTTGGTTTTAAAATATTTAGTTATCTTTATATTTTTCACTGTGATGTAAATTTGAATTTCTATACAAACCACAGAAACAATTAAAAACAACAACAACAACATACAAAGTATAATTTAAAATAGCCATAACTTTCATACTGCATGACCCAGCCAGCTTATACATATAGAATTATTATCACTACTGTATTTTCTTCAGACTTAACTTTTGATATTTATTATGACACTTTTTGTTTAAAACAATCTAGATATTTAGTAAATATCTCTTCCACACCCTGACCCATATTTTAGGGAACCCAACACCCCCAAGAAAGGCTTACATATCCCCATAAAAACCGTAACATCGATGCGAAATGCATTTCTTATTCCTTTTCGATCTTTATTCACAAAAGATCATTAGTGGGTGGGCCCAGAGTAATGTACATATTTTTACACATTTGGACATATTTTATCGCCAGTTTGCCTCGCAGGCGACATAGTCCTCGATTCGATATATCGATTCAGCGACGTCGCCTGCCTATTACTATCGCTATCGTTCAAAGAGAATGAACGTGCTTGTTACTGCTGAGACTGATTGTTCTCTTAAGAAGTTCTCTTTTTCTTTTGCGAGAGCTTCCCACTTTCTTATTTTTCTGAGTTAGAAGAAGGTCAGAAAAAGAGAAGTTTACATTGCCGGAGATTTAGTGTTTTGTCTTGGTTAATTGGTATGTAAGTCAGAACACGAGTCCTTAATTGTTTCGGGTGAGCGTGTGTGGAATGACTTATTTTGTTGAGGAGGGCCATATGGTCTAGTTTTATTGAGAAATTGATTGATACTTGAAAGTAATGAATTCTTAAGCACTTTTCGAATTCTAATAACTCATGATGACAGACTGGATGTTTTTGTGTTTGATTTGGTCAGGTTTTCATTACCGGACTCATGGCTGAGAGGTAGATTGATAGCCTGAGAGAAATCTCGGTATCGAACTTCGACTCGCCCTATGCAGTTTTTATTTTCAAAGCGAGTTGACAAGTTTATTATTATGATAGATAGTTGGTATGCTTAGTGGGAATTTTACTGGTTTTCTCTCATTCTGTGCGTAAATACTACGTAACCACCAGAAAGGTGTTTCCTCTGACACATGGCAAACTACTCTCAGTAATTTATTTCTTGATATAACTTTGTTTCGGTGCATAATATCCATCGTATTGCTTTTACTACGGTAAATATTAATATTGCCAACCTAACTTATTTCATATTACTGAATATTTTTTATTTATTGTATAACGGTTATTTTTCAATTCATACTTTTCCAAACTATATTTTTGTGCGAAGGAGAATTTATAGTTCAAGTAAATACTTTTTGTACAAAGTGAAATTTATTAATCAATGCATGTGCTTTATTACAAAATTTAATGACAATATTTTTATTCTATGTAGAATTTGAAAAGTGTTTTAATGCTAAAACCAAAACATCAGGTCAGGTTATCTTTATTGAATAAAACATCACACAGAAGGTGAAACTGAAAATGGTCCCATTATATATTGTCATTGGACATATATTTGAAATATTATTTGTTAAGAAGGACCTGAGAGTGCAAAATATAGAATTATAAAAACTGAGGAAGGGTGTGGAAAGTGAAAAGGCTTAAGTATAGGCTCAAATTTCTAAGAAAGTTAAAAAATAAAACATAGAACGCATTTTAAATTTTATATAATCTTTTATACATTTTTGGTAAGAAGTTATCGCTAATAATTTTATTATGAACCCCAAACAAAGCCTCAAAACTAATTTCAGTCTAAAAACAAAACATACTTTTAATCTATTTGAAATAATTGTTGGCCTTGAAACGTCATTTGAGGAAAAATGTAATTATTTTTTTATGTTTTTAATATTTTTTCAATAATTTTTTAAAGATCTTTTTCTTATGGACTAAGAAGTGTTTATGTAGAGTCTATGAAGACCTGTTGATTTCTACACGCTTTAGAATACTCTAAACAGCGTCATTTTGATAGTGACCACCTGTAAATGTTACTTCTTTAAACCTTTCAGCTTTTATTTGGCGACTAGCCATAAATTTGAAGAGTAGAGCGAAAGCGAAACTCCCTATTACTATTTAATCTTCTTACGTGTAAAAATGTAAATCTGCTATCCTAAGTTCATCTTCAAGAAATTCACCTACCATCAATGATAATAAGAAATTAAAACGAGTATAACAAATCCTCTCATACCTTTCGCTCCCTTAAACCATTAAGTTTTTTTTATTAATGCTGGAAAGCTCAATATTAATCTCCTTTTTTTACTTATAAATCTTATCATTATAAAAAGGAAACTGCAAATCAAAACATGCCAAACATTTTTCTTTTGGCGATGAGCCATTATTTTAAGCGTTAAACAGAAAGGTAACACATTACTATTATCAGATCTTCCCACGCGGATGACAGTATTTTACTGAGCTTCAATGCTTATCTCTAATAAATGATCACTATCAATTAAACATCTCATCCTAATAGATCTCTCTTGTTCTCGGATGTTATGTTTAATTGATTATGATATACGTCTTGAACTCATTCAGTTGTCATTTTGCGTTGCCGAGATCTCTTCCAGCAACAGAAATCCGCGAGTAGAGTCCATTTCCCGCCAAAACCCCTCCTTGATCCCGGGTAGCGAAGGGTGGCAGGGCAAGCAAACGATCCGAGGGAGGCACAGGCAATAGGGGGGTGGGCGAGACATCCGAGCATCGATCCCTCTCAAACCGGGACCCTCTCTCGTCGGCAACCGCGTGGTCGGCATCAGCACACAAACAACCACCATGCATCAGGACTGTGGGTAAGAGGAAGAAAGACTTTTGCTGGACATGTGTCCCTGATACCATATCTCTGTTGTGGTTTAGTGTGTAGAGATGGATTTTTTGAAGGTCGCCGTCAACACAAAGTTTCAGTTCCAGTGGCCGAATGCAAGAAAGAAAACACCCAGAGCTAAGCATGACGGGGGACCGCCACATGCAACGTGAGTGTTTATATGTTTTGATTTTGGTGGTGGGACACGCGTGCTTGCTGGTTGAGTGAGTGGGGTGCCTTTTATCAACACTGCACATGTCTTTAATGATAGCGGTCGTTTTAATGTGACACTTTGATTGAGTGCAGTGTTACTGCTCGTTTAGGAGAAAAGTTACACTATCCGGAGTTTTAATTTTTGCGTCTTTGTCATCATTTAAGTTGTACGAATTTTAATGGGAAAAAGTTTCGTAATTTTTGTTTTAAAGTTGGTTTAAATATTAAGGGTTGAGTGTAAAATTAAAGTGTATGAACTTGTTGCAGACTTTGATAGCCTTTTATGTTAAGTTGAAAATTTTCGCTTTGTTGTTGTTTTCTTTTTAACTAATTGATGGTTAATACTACTCTTTGATTCAGTTTTGTAGCAAATTTTAACTATGGTAAATACTATACATTGATGTTGAAAAGAATATATGTTATTTACTTTCGATACTACTCATTGATGACGTACGATACTACGCATTTTTATTCCTAATGCTACTTTTTGATTGCGTACGTTGCAGTTTTATTAATTATGATCAATACTACTTTTTGATTGTGTTCAAAATTACACATCACATGATTAAGTATGTTATTTCCCATTAGTATCTTTAATATTTATTTTAGATGTGTGTGTTGTAATTTGGAATTATATTGATTGTGATTACTACTACTTTTAAATTACGTTTGATACTCTACAGGTTTGTGCAGTGGCGGAGATTGTGCAGTGGCGGAGATTGGGGATGCGGTTTCCCCCTCTCCCACGCATTTGGCACTTTTTTTTATTAAATCATCACCACCCTACATTTGTATATTATAACTCTCCACATTGGTATACATTTTACAGCAGTTTTAAGTTAAAGTGATGCAATCCAATTGATTTCGGTCAATATGTTTTTTTGATGTTTGGTGTAGCCCATTGATATCTTCAAAATTATACATTGATTATCACTAGTACTTCACATGGGGAAATGTAATTTCTTTTATATTATTCTGTGTTTAATTTTGAAATTATAAATTAATCTGTTTTAATAATACTCACAATCAACCGGTATTTATCAGCATGTGATAGTTGACAGAGAAAATAATGAGTGAGAAATATATTATTTTGTTTTTATTGATATTGATGATATTTGATGCAAATTATACAATAGTTTGCATTACTTTTAATTTAGAAACTAGTATGCTTTGATGGGGGCGCCCGACGCACCATCCACGGCTAGTGATTCAACAGGTGGCACGTGTTTATCATAATCTATAATTATGTTATAGATTGACTATTCATATTGATTACGTTTAATACGTACCATTGATAATTTTTTTTATATACTTACATAAATAATTGATTACGTTTATTCCACAGAATTTAAAACAATAAACACATTGATTGTATTTCATACTTCATACTAATTTGTTGATACTACTGATTAATTGAGAAAAATTTATGAGTTTATTGATAGCAATGGGTAAAACATTTTAGTGTGGAATATTTATTACTTATTTTAACAATGTCATTTAATGATAGTTTAATGTCTTCCCATTAAGATTGATAAGGAATTTGAATCGCATGTTAATGTGGTATTCATTTTTAAAGAGGCGCTTATATATGTTAGACAGTACATAATAATTGATATTTATTTAAACTTTACAAACCACTAAAATCAATTCACATGGATTACGTCAGTCCATTTATCGATAATTTATAAATCTAACACATTTTTCTAGAGGGGACGTATGTAAAATTAATTTACAAATCATTTGCTCCAGATCCTTCTTAATGTAATTGCCGAAATAAATCTTTGAAAACATTGAAATACTACAGGACATGTTATTGAAATTAGAATGTATAAAACATAATCCATAAAACAAAGATTTTTACAGTAAATGCCTTATATGCATTTATGCACAATTGTAATTTATTTAATTGACCCTGAGATAGAGTTTTCATAGTGTTTGAATACTACAAGAAAACATGCATTCCTTGCCATTAACTAACTATTTTTGTGCTCCCAAAACTTGGTAGAATGTATTGTCATCTACAATGAGTGTCTATCTGCCAAGTTTCAGCTAAATTGGAAGGCGTCAAATGGGTCCCACCGAAGATTTTTCCCGACATAAACAAATGAACAAAAACAGAGTTAATATTAATGATTTAAAAATAATGTATGTTGATGTTGCAAAAAGAGTTGATAATGATTTTTTAAAAGAATTGATAAGTACGTATGTATTGATTGTAAAAACTGATAACACAATTAAAAAGAAACTTTCAAAATAAATTGAGTTCAAGTATTGTCATGATTAGTAATTTCAAAATAAATATATTTAAATACTAACTACATTCAGCTTAAGCCAATTGTTTTTCTATATTTTCGATCAATGAGTGGCCACCTTCTTTCCTATGCGCACTCATTATATTTCATTCTGGTTTCATGATTGTTCCATTGTGTTTAACCCTTTGCACTCGACAGGTGGCTCTCACTAACCACATGATTGGATGCAGCAACTCTAGAGGTGACTTTCGTTCAGTATTAGGTTTGATGTGGACATTTGATTCAAAGCCTGTTTATGTTTAGTTTCTTTGAAGTTGATCTGCAACCATGAACCGAACCAAAATCGTTGCGAAACGTCTCGAGTTGCTGGTTCCTATGCGCGAAAAAGGCATAAAGTGCAAAGGGTTATTAAAGAATAATGCTTCATTTTAAAGAAAGACGATGGCAATCAAGTAAACAGTCAATAACTGTCAGTAAACAAACAGTAACTGTCACAAAAGGGCTGTTTCTACACACGTTTTTAATAAGGTAAAGTACGCAAAAAAATCATCTAATTATCGTAGTATCGTCTAATTATCGTAGAATGTTGCGGTTTGCACCAACATTTTTTGTTTACGATTTTCTATATGTCTGGTACAAAATGTTTTTCTTAGGTCTTTACTAAGTAAATTTAACTCTATCTTTGAAAATTTTAATAAAAACTCCTATTTCTTATGTTTTCATTCGATTTAGAATATTTCGTTTACCTTATAACAAATTTCAGTTCATTATGTTGAGAAAGACACCACTTATGAGCGAAAATGTTTTATCCCATCTTCAGGGCAAATCTAAGTTTTTACTTTATAGCGGGGAAGAATTGAACATTTGCGTGCATCAAGACATAATCTATTATACGGTCCCTTAAAGATAACTTTTTCACGTTTTTGCTAAAATATTGAAAACCAAAAGACAAAAAGGAATGAAAAAAAAATTCTGGATGGTTTTTGATCATGATGAATCTAATGATATAAAAAATACGTGTTCCTATTTAAAAATAAATAAATTCAAACTTGTTTTATTAATTAATAATTAATTATTAAAAAACTGTTTGGTGCATAAGTTGATTGCTATTTATGTTTGGCATTTAACAAACTAATTATTTGAAACAAAAATTACTTAAATATATGAATTATTTAAGAATTTATGGCCAAAACTTTTCTTTAAACATAATTTTGTCAATTCTTTGAACTCATTTAAATTTCTAACCACTCATTTGAAAATTATGAAATTTAGTATCTCACAGTTTTTTTAGATTCTAAATCTAAATATGGTATAATGTTATGAGGTTGTAATTGAACTAAAAAAAAAAAAAACAACAACAACCAACAACTCACATACAAACTATTATTCAAATTCTTCCACGATTTGCAACGTAACTTGAATTACACAAGATATAGCCATGATTCGGATTTTTTTTGCTGTCTGTGCATCAAATTTAGATGACAGACATACATGGGGACATTAATACTTGAAATATTATCCCTTTAAGGTTGACGACGTATGATGGCCTTTTCCATGTCAATTTCTCACCCAGTATGCACAGTAGCAATGCTTATAAGACATAAAATGTCAGGAACACACTACATTTATGTTTATAATATTTCGTAATTAAAAGTTTAATTACTTTCATGGATGAGCAGTTTTTTTCAAATTGGTTCAGTTTAATACCGTGATGAGTATTTTGAAAAATGTATTTATTTTTTTAATTGTCGAAAAAAATGGTAATGCTAGTAAATTCTAAAAAAAAAAGTATTTTGAAATAATATATGTAATAAGTTTATTTAATGCATAACGAACTTATGAATTTAAAAATTAGCTACCTTAAGTACTTATTTTTTTTCTTTTCAATCATTAAAAAAAGAAAGAAGATAGCATTTTGCATGAATCCCATATTAAGAGGAGGTTAATTTTAAACTTTTGAATAACATTAGATAGAAATCATTATGGAAAGAAAATCATAAAAAGTCAACAGATATATCCTCCACATCTCCCCCCCCCCACCCCTGCCCTTCAATACTTTCAATCAAAAATATCAAAATCATAAGCAGGAAAAATCTACTTTTATCACAACCTTTAATATCTAATAGAAATTTGTTGAGCATAAAAATAAAAAGAACAATAGAAACCGGCGTTCCAAATAAACTAGATTTTATGACAAGAAAATAATGAGAAAAAAAAATATTTTAAGCCCTTAACAATGCGATAAAAATAATCAAATTTTCGCACAAATATTATCCTTCCACTTCCACACCACTCGCCGTCATTTACATTGTCGAATAAATTCAATGAAGACAATTTCAATAATCGCAAAAGATGACTTTGATTAAGGACTTTCGTCAACATATCATTGGATCGATGTATGAATCGATAATGTTTCATTAATTATTTACCTAATTATTCTTAGAATATGGTTACCAAGCAAGAGCCTTTTCTACAAGGTCAAATTGCATTCCGTCGCCTATGTAAATCGCTGAATATTTAATCTTTTATCCAAGTATCTTTATTAGGTTCACCTCATGTATCTTATTATCGTTAGTTTTAATTGCGTACTTCGAAGTGGTGTATTTAATTTGATTGTGTGAACAATGTCTGAGACTAAACGATGCAATATGGCTTTTGCTTAAACTTTTGGTCCCAGTGAGTCGTTATTAATTTCTTTATTAAATGTAATTGATATTAGTTTATTACGCATTATGGAGGGAATAAGTTACTAGTTGAACCAAACGTCATATGATGCTAATGATGAAAAGATGTAGGTAAAATTAATAAGCTGTCTCTGAAGAAATGTAATATACTTATAAAGACAACATTGCAGGAATGTTCGGTAAAAGATTACTTTGCACACAACTATATTTTAAAGTTCGTGTTTGCGTAATTTAATAAACTATTACATGTTCGATTATTTGTAATATTTATTAAATGAGCTTTATATTTTTAATTTTATGCATTTACGTGTTAAAGTACTAATATCCTTAAACTAATCCAGTGATAATAAAATATTTAAGCTTTATCGTGTTCTTTTGTACCTCTTGATATTTCTCTTTTCCTAGAAAATTTTAAATTTTTGTTTCAAGATGGTTAATTTAGATTTTTACTTGCATAGAACTGCATTAAAATACGTCAAATAAAACTTTATTTTTGTAATTTATTTGAAAATAGAAATATTTAAGCTAAAACAGATGGTTGATAATACGGCGGTATTGAATATTGTTTGTATTGAAAAGAGTGTAAAGAATTTTCTAGAATGTTGCCATTATCGAAATTGTTTCCGTAAAAACATTTGTTTTCTTTAATTTGTTCATGAATAAAATCGTAATGGTTACATTTCATGTTAACCTAATTTATTTTCGTTTTAAAAATTTATAGCTTTAAAATTTAGCCAGCAAAATGCTCATAGCATTACTTTTATGTCTTCTACATTTTGATAGGTTTTATATTTATAGTTTAATATTAGTGTTTGTAGTTTTTAAATAAGTAAATATTTGAAAAATGTTCAGAGGGGAATATTTGTGAACAACGTAGTTAGAAATTTGATTTTAATTACATTTTTTTCCATTATCACCTAACAATAATACATTAAATTTATTTCTAAATATATATGCTGCCAAATTTTATAAATATTCATAAAGTTTTTTTTTTGTCTAAAATTAACTCTACTTACCTTGAAAAAAAAGTACCGTACGTAGTAAAATATTTGTTATTTTCTTTCATTTCCTTATTTCTTATCAAAATCAACTGTCCAATATCATCTTTATCTTCTCTCACTTAAATACTGTATTTTATGATATCGCATGAAGGTTTACTCAACTGTTATTTCCTATGTTTGTTTATTTAGTAGATATTAGAGTCACTTGTTTTTGATTAAACCTATTAAAATATATGTTTTATCTATTAAAATATATTAAAAAAAAATAATATATATATATATATATATATATATATATATATATATATATATATATATATATATATATATATATATATGAATATATAATATAAATAATAAAACTAATTTTATTAAAAAATAACTTTAATACTGTAATTTATCATATAGCATGAAGGTTTATGTAACTGTTATTTCTATGTTTGTTCATTAAGATATCGACGTCACTTGTTCCTTATAAATCAAATTAAAATACATATTTTATTTATTTATATTAAAAATATAAATACAAATACAGAATTAAAAATAAAAATACAAACCCAAAAATAAAAATATACAATACAAATACGAAAACTACAAATACAAATAAATATTGTATCCACTATCTATTAAAATAAAAATGTAAAAGTAACTATATAAAAAATACTATTTAGTAATATAGTGATTTCATGAGACAAAACGTTGGAAACATGTAACCATAAAAACCACAATGTAATTCATATAAACAAGCATGGACGGAATTAATTAATACTTTAATTTTTACACCAATAAATGAAACATTTAGTCCATTGCCATCTGCAAGTGACATGTTTCAAGATTATATTTTCACAAAAGACATAAATTTACTGTTACATTTGTATTTTATACTCTAGTGTGAATAAGAAAACAACGTTTAAAGGATTCACGAAGCAGTTCGTAGGATTATGGACAATGAAGTCAAATGAATATAGGAGTCTATAAGAAGAAAGAAATTACAAACTCACCATAGAATACCAAATCCAGGGATTTATATACTATTTACTCAGATTCTTCACCATTCTTAATATATTAAGAAAAAGAATAAATTTAATTCAAATAAAACAATTTTACCATGCTGAATCGTCACTATCTCTCTAATGCTCACTGTTTCTTAAACATTCGCCACCCCCCAAGGATGTTGGAATTTAAAGTTAGAGCAGTTTAGATATTAAAATGGGTTTCAATTAATTTGATCGTTGAGGGAACAATAGTAATGTTTCTGAAAAATAGTTACTATGTTCAAAATTTGTTATCAATTATTTTATGAATAGTTTAGGAAAAATGAAGAGATAATATCAAAACTCACAAGCATCACATGCATTAAGTTTTTTTATATCCTTTATTCAACATTTAATTTTATTATTTTATTTTAAATACATCACCTTAGTGTAATTTAGTGCCCATATTTAGATAAATTAAAAATGTAATAAAGTTACAAA
This sequence comes from Linyphia triangularis, assembly GCA_963978545.1. Lineage (NCBI taxonomy): Eukaryota > Metazoa > Arthropoda > Arachnida > Araneae > Linyphiidae > Linyphia > Linyphia triangularis. The sequence continues at coordinate 58,564,503 of OZ021726.1, forward strand.
AAAACTTGTCTTGTACAGAATCAAATATCAATCACAATGAAACGTTTAAATGAGTGGAAATCATTGACATACTTGAAAAAGTCAGAATTTTTTTTTTAAAATCAATATTTCAATGATTCAATTGATCCAAAAGTCAATAACCAAAAGTTTTTTCTAAATCACTCTTCCGGCTGTATACCTTATTTCGTTTTAACAGTTCAATCAGAGTTTAAATAATCAGAGTCTTATCAATAGCAGTAACAGTAATTATCAATCAGAGTCATATCAATTGTTGTAACAGGAACATACATACAAATTTTAGTATTAAGTTTCTTCTTCGGGTAAAAGCTAAAACGATATTTGTTCCATTGTTAGTCTTTATGCTCATAATACTTTAAACTAATTAAAACGGCCTACTTTTGGTGAAATTTTTTTCCTAGTAATCATACTACACGATTAAAATATTTAGTTGTTAGAAAATGTAAGTATACATTCATTTATCATTAGTTCCACGTCTAAGAAAACCCGAGGAGATTGACCTACTTCAAAATCAATGTCAGTATTCATCTCCAACCTCATTTCTGTTGGTTTTTACTCCATTTACAACTAAGTGGGGGAGATGACTGAAGAGATTTCAATTTCTTAGGGGTGGTGGGGGTCTTGGCACTCGGCCAGCCCACGAGGCCCTTTCGAATAATCAATGGGCGCGGCGTTACCTATAGGACGTCCTTCTGATTGGAACACAACAGCGTGTCAACAGATCTCCTCAAGGCGCAGCTAACTAGTTTCAATGTATTCGCTAGCAAGTTTTGATTGGTAACCGCTTTAGAAGGATTTGCGAACGGGGATTGGATTTGTTGGAAATTGTTTCGATTTGGTAGTCGTGAAATGTGTCAAAATGAGTAGACCTGGTGGTGATTGTGGCGGAGTTTTTTTTTTTTGTAGTTTGTTGAGATGTTTAGCCAGTTTTTCGGAAAATAGGGGAATTTCTTTTAAATAAGAACTTCACCAGCTGACGCTGGCGCTTTTACGATGATTCATTGTATCTTCCCAGATACCATGAAAGCTCATAAAAACCTTGTCATTGTTTTGTCATTCGACTTACAGTGACAAGTTTACAGGGATGAGTTTCCATGACATGGGTTTTTAAAGAGTTTGATGAAAATATTTATGATGGAAACTCTTCAAAAATGTGGATTCTAGATTAACGAATATATAGAGTAAACCTTATAGCAAGCTTAAGAAATCGCAAAACTTGTTGAAAGTTTGGTAGTGAAAAGATTACGAAAAGCTTGTCAACTGTAATCAAGGATAGTTTTTTCAAGTTTTTAAAAAGGTTACATTCTTGTCATCTGATCCTTGTATCCTTTTTGTTTAGGAGGTTTACACAAGGTTTTGAAAAGGTTGAAATATTAACTGGGTTTTGTTATGAAAATGCAGAAAATTCCAACACATAATTTATGATTTAATAGACAAAGTGTAAATTTGTCTATTACCCTTTGACACTATTTAGGTTAGGAAGTCGAATTTTCAACAACCAGTTTTAAGTGAGGACTATTTCAAAATAAGTACCTGAATTGTATTGTATGGTGTAATTATGAAAACGTTTAACTCTGTTTGGGATTGTCAGACTATTAGATAAGAGATTACCAGATTTATTCTTTTTGAGACAAGCAATGGTGGAGTATTTCTCTCCTTTCAATTTAAATAACAAAAATTGGTATATCAGATATTTGCTGTTACGATTTTTCGCACAGTATAGCTCTTGTCCAATGAATATCAAACATCTTGTTCCCCTTCTAGGGGAAAAAGGAAAAAAAAAAAAAAAAAAAAAAAGAGAGAGAGAGAGAGATAGTATGGATATTAATAATTATAACTGGTACCGCTTCGTTTAGAAAGTCGATGACACTAAGGGAAGAGGAGTCAAGGAATACAGTTTAGGGAAATTTAAAATTCGGGCATTGTATAGAAAACAGTTAAAAACTTCTCCTGAACGATTTTACAGAGGGACCAATCTCAAATCACTAACAGCTAAAGACTGGTTTTTAAAGTACAGATGTATTTCTTATAGAAATATGTATTTATAGATAATAATAACCTTCTCAAAATCATTACGAAGAACTACACGTTACATAGTTCTTTTGAAAAAAAAAAAATATTCGAATTGTTAAGCGGAGGAAAAGCGTATGTCTCAAAAAGTAACTTTCGAGACATTGGTTTTTAAAATTACTAGTTTTGTTACACATAGTAACATTCATCTTCATTAGCCAAAATATCTGTTGTTAAGCAAAGGAGTTTTTAGCTAACAGGGAAAAGTGGCAGATGTTAAAATAACACATATCATCTTTATTCATTATGCAAACTTGGAGTTAAAATGTTTTCACATATCCTTAATTTATTTTTAAAATTTTCTTGTTTCAAACCATTAACCAGTTATAACAATTAAAAACAATTCAATGTGTCTCTGTACAAATGAAATGTATTTTTTAATTTTTCATAATTCAATAAAATGAAAAATCTGACCTTATTATTACTTTTTTTATATATTTTAGTCACAGCCATCTTAGAGTTATGAACTTCTAACTAGAATCTTTATAATTTTTCCTGAAATTAGTGAAATAAATTATATTGTAATATCTCGGCCAAAATACAGAAAAATAATTTATTCTAGTCCAAACGTATAAAGGTTTTGGTCAATTCCCACAATTAAGTTAAAATTTTTTCAAGGTTGTAATCCTTTTCTGAATGCCATTATGAATATCATTTGTATTTATGTAAGCTTTTATCTGCATTTAATTGTGTAACCTAATGGAACTTGTTGCCTTCTTCAATGCAAAATGACTGGCTTCATGTTATGTTTATTGGTCATTTACTTGAGTGTTTACTGGGCTCAATGCCAGAGCCTTTTAGTTTAACAACGCAAAGATACATGGATAGAATGAAATAATGACATTCATACAGCTGGTAATTCAACAGTTTTATTGGCACGTGTTCACAAGTATCGCTGAAACTGAAGATCTCTGCATAATTCCCGAATTTGCTAAAGTTTCCTTGAACATATTTAATAACATTTTACTTTTATATGAAATTGTAGAGAATATAAATTTATAAACAAGTGAAAATACTCTTTCTAAAGTTTAATGCTTTAATCGTGAATTGTCTGCCTAGCTAGATAGCATAAAAACTTGTTTTCCGTTTTAGAAAATACATTACGTTTATTTTTCTTCTATGTAAAGATTTATTTATTTTAAAAGGAGAAACTGTTGGTATTTTTTAAACATAATAAGAATTCAACGAAAAATTTTTACATTTAATAGCGAACATTTTGAAAATAAAGTTTAGTTTTATTTTCATGGTTGAATGTTAACTCAGACGATTAATCTATCAAATTATTAAATAATAAATACGTTTATATTTCTTATAATTTTTGATAATTAGATTAATCCAAAATTATGAATTAGGAAATTTTTTATTGAAGACATTTTAAAATTTTGACAAATTGTAATTTCATCTGTTAAGAAATGAGTGAAGAGAAGATTATTTTTGCTATATACCAAAAACCCTCATATCGAAACCCTCATTTTTTTAATGTTTTGCTTGAATTACCTTAAAACAAGAACTATTCTCTTATATTTTATCTCTCAACCTCATTAGCGTTGTTTTAAAGAAGGAAAAAATTGCGTTTTTTCTACAACCCACCTCATTAGTTTTCCATACCCGAAGTTTACAATATAACTTTTGTATAATTTATTCAATGTTTAACTGTCCATCACTCTATAATTTTATAAAACTAACAATTGAATAACATGGTAACTATTAGGACTATTTAAATAGAATTTGTCAGTCAGCTAGAACAGATATACGCAAACATAGGGAAATTAAAAACAATGTTTTTAAAAGATTTATTTATTTATTTATTTATTTATTTATTTATAGAGTTTTACTCAACACACGCATTTTAACCCAATACTACATATTTGCATTATATAAGCCTTTTATAAAATTTATAATGTATTTTAACTTTGCAGAGTCCCAAGATTTAGGTCTTACATGGCGTCTGTAAAAGTAAAATGGAAATAAACCGGAGGCCCTAACTCTCTACCTCATATTTTCTCAATTCTTTTTGAAATATTTTTAACGCACACAACTCACAATTTATGTAAAAAGTCACGTGTTAACGTCATTTGAAAGTGTACCATAAGTATTTGAAAGAAACATGTGCCTGTCACATATACACTGTTTCTACACACTTATTGTAACTATCGTATAAATATTTTCAGTATCTCTAATTCCTTTTCGGTTGAGCTTTGGAATACCTTATTGTCATTTTGAGCCCACTTGGTAGCTATGTGGTTAGATATCGGCCTCTTATGCTGAAGGTGCAGGTTTGAATCCGGTTAAGCATGAATGTTTGTATTGTTCAGAATTTATGTTAAGATCTATGCCCGCGCCTGATTAACTATTATTGTGCAGAAAAATAGGCAATTGAGTCTACAAACCAACCATTTATATCTTTTGCACGAAAAGTTGAATTTTAATCGCATGTATAATGATTTTGATAAAAAAATATAAGTAAGTTTTATGTCTTTTAAAAAAATTTGACACAGTAATATTTACCATTGAACATAAAGTGTGGAAATTTAAGTTGAGGTTTAAATATTATTTCTTAATTATCATTAAACTACTTTTAAGATCCATTTCAAAAGAAAATATAGATATGATTTAGTTGTTTCATTTCTAGCAGTAAAACGCTTTATAAAAAGAAATATTTTTAGTCACCAACTTTTTGGTTTCGCCCCACTTAACACTATGTCACAATAAACTAGTAAAGTACTTAGTTAAATTTTATAGACATAAGAAAAAATGTAATTGTGCAATGCATTTTTTGGAATTTTTTTTTTTAAAGCGAAAAGTTATAAATGAATTGTTATGTGACATTGCACACTATGTCAATTAGAGTAATGCAATACTTTGAATAATTCCATAAAGTATTACTATATGTTTAATTCAATATAATAATGTATATTTTTTGATATTTTTACTTATAATGGTAATAAGGTAATAATTTCATACATACTATGGTACGCAGCTGAAGTAGCATATATTCTATTGATACGCAGATGCAGTAATATGTATTCTATACATTTAGTTGAAAGTATGCAAGATTTTCTTAAGTCTTTCGCATAGCCCAATTTTCACTTTTTGTACTTATATTACATAAAAGCAATTACCATTTCTGTATGTAATATTATGTAATAACTCATGGAGATAAGAAACTTGTGAATTATAAGAAATTTACTTTTAATACCACATTCACAGTTTTAGAAATTTATACGCATCGAAAAATTACTTCAGACTCTACAGAGTTGTTCATTTTTCTTTAGAAGAATAAAATTAATAGTTTTCACAAACTATTTAAATTTGCTCATGATTTTAAAGCAGTGTTTCATTTTGAAGAGAAGTAGTACTTCTAAAATGTATAACGAAATGAACCCATTTCCAAGAATAGAAAAAAAAAAAAAAAAAAAAAAAAAATCATCTAATTTCAAAACCGCTCACGCTTAAACTCTTTTAGCCGTAAACAACAAATCTTTTCCTTGTTAAAAAAAAAGACTTCCTAAAATTACGAAACATCTGTTATAATGTATTCCCAGACTGCATTTTAGAAAATTTGCATTCACCGAGTTCGCGAAAGAATTTTTACGGATTCACTAACCATCTCAGTAAGAAAAATATAAACGAAAGTAACACGTCAAAGAGAAATAAAGAGGACATTATTTTACTTTCGCTCCAAATTTTATTCTTATATCTATTCGAAATCTTTTGAAACGTGAGGGAAGTAAAAAGAGTACTCTTCTGCCGGTAAAATAAAAATTTAAAAATCTAATATATTTTCAGAGAACATTTATCCGGAAATGTTATTACCGCTTGAACTAAAGTTCTAATTTTGCCGTATATAGTACTGTATTTGTTTTTGTGATATCCAATGTTTTCAGTATATAGTACTAGGTAGGGGATATTTGATCGTCGGCCAAAGTTTTAGCAATTTTAGAGGGAAGCCATTTGATTTAAATTCCGGTGTCAAAATAACTAGATTTTTATCAGTGTTCTTATAAAACGGTTTTTGTTCTATTTCTAAATTTGTTGGAACAAAAGAGCTAACCTAATTCGAAATTCTATAATATATAATGTTATAAAAGCTGAAGCTAGAATGGTGAGGGTAAAAATGTTTTTGGATTCGCAGTTTTATTCAAAGGAAAAGGAAATGCATTTAAGTGAATTGAGTTATAATAATTCAGATACAAAAGATTGGGAAACGTGATTCATATTGGAAGTCGCTAAAATTTAAAGAAAAGTTTATACTACTATTTTATTGGAAGAATGTTTAGTAATCATGATAGGTTGAGTATTTAATAATTTTATTGTGCAGTATGTATCACCATTTTGTGCTTATGAATTTGTAAAGAAATAAAAGAATTTTACAAAACTATTAAGGAAGCTATGCTTCGTTTACATTGTTCAACATAATATTTTGAGAAATATATTGAAATAAAAGCAGTTTTTAAAATTAAATGTCTACTTCAATCTATTTTTATCTCTTAAATTTAAATGGTTTTGTGTTGCATAGCTTTTGGAAATGTTCCTATTTGGAGTTTTTGAAATAAAAGGACATTATGACATATTGTTGTAAAACCAAATGTAAATATTGCATTTTGTTACTCGAAATTTAAAATTAATAAATTTGGTATACAACTTTTAAACGTAAGAAATTGTATTGGGGAAAAAAAAAAACTGGTACTACGATTTTTTTTTAAGGTTTAAATTGAACATTGAAACACTTTTTGTACGGTCAATACACATAATAAAGATATTATAAATATAGGGCACTGCACAATTTTGTGTTAAGTGTAGCTCTATGTATCATGAAGATATGAAACGTTACAAGGTAAACCAATAACGTAATTACTAAGTAGTTTAACTAAACAATTTTAGATTTTGTTTCAGTTTAAGTTATTATGTAATGTATTAGGGCATGTGTGATCAAAAGATAAAGAAAATAAGAAAATTAGCAATTTACTACATATTTTTCTAGTGCTTCTCGACATATTCTGAAATTCATTGGAACTACTTAAGTGAAAAACTAGTCCTGTTTAGCATAATCAATGATGATATCGAATATTGACCTAATTGCAAGTAAATTATATATTATAAAGTTATTGTTATTGGAAAAGTGATATTTTCAATAACAATCACTGAAATAAAGATGAATTAATTTCAAAATTTTATAATTGTTCACAAATAGTAAATGTTATCAATCTAAAATTTCGAAATGTTATTAATCTTAATTTTTAAAATATCAGAAATCTCAATTTTCATTTTAAAAGACAATTTTCTCTTCTATTGAAACTTACAAAAGTTGACTTTCATGTGATAAAAAAACAACAACCAAGTGTTATAAGTGTCAATAATTAAAATCTCAAAAGCTTTTTCTATTTTGGGGTAGACAGTAATACAATAAGATAAAACTCGAGAATTATAATTACTTTTGCATTTAATGATCTCACTTTTCATATTTTGGGGTAGATAGTAATTCATAACGATAGAACTTTTGAAAATTAAAATTATTTTTATATTTAATGTTTTCAACTTTCTGGAAGACGTGCTTTTAATCAGAAACGAAGGATACTAATAATATTTTTCAAAAGTTCATTGCACAAAGGAAATTTAAGAGTAGAGCTACGTTTCTGTAAAAGTATTTCTTTTACGAAACAACAGTTGTCGCAGTGAAACATATACACAGTTATGGCACATATCAATTTAGTTCTAAGAAGAGTTAATTATTTGAATCCTGGTTTATTTTAACAAAATCACCTAAGGATCTTAAAAGTTAACAAGAAGCAAAAATTATTTGAAGGATAAATTTTTGTATAATTGTTGTAAATGTGGTTTTTTAATATAGATTTCCACAAATTGAAAATTAGGGAGCGATCCTTTGTTTAAATTTTTTTTTTTCTGCGAGGGTTTGGCTATTGCAAAGAAACATTCATTCAAATTTTTGATACATTTCAATTTAGAGACCTAAGATGTGCATAATATTTTTTGAAGCTGTGGTCTAAGGCCTCTTTCTTTCACACGGTGCGGACGCGGATGCGAGTGCGCACGCTGACCCGCAAACGCATGGCTCTTCACACGAGCCCATAACTGCGGTCGTTTCGCCAGCATCTTTGAAGAATTGGATTATTATTTTAACCCAGTGAATGCAGTAGATAGATAAGTGTTGATTAAAAGTATTTAGTTATTTTTTAAGTTTTACTTTGTAATATAAGGGTAAAATTTAAGTTTGGATAAAAGAAGGTTACGGTTATTATATCTCCTTTATTTTAGAATTAAACGGAGAGATAGGTGTTTGTTGGATCCTATTAATCACGGCCGGCCTAAGGCGTGTGCGATCGCACACATGTGATTTGAGAAGGGCACCGAAATGAAAAAAAAATATTTAAAAAACATCATGGTAATATGGTAAAAATGAAAAAATAATATGGTAAAAATGTCAACTAATAAAAACATTTTCCACTATTAAATCTAGAAAAGTTCACTGCTAAGTATGTAATACAGGCTATTTTAATCCATTTTCTGTAATATTTTATATATATATATATATATATATATATATATATATATATATATATATATATATATATATATATATATATATATATATATATATATATATTTTCTATGAATATTAAATCAAAACTTTTGTTATAGTTAAAAAAATGACCCTGCTATTTTCTAACTGACAAAACTATAAACTGAGTAAAAGAATTTACGAGTTTGCTCTTTACATAATTACAGTACACCACGCTTATTGAAGTTTGAAAAAGTTCGCTAAAAGAATTAGTAATAGAAGAAGTCATTTTAAAAAATAAAAATAATGAAAAGGTACTAAATACTTTACTTATTAGTTTTAGTTTTCAATCCCTTTAAAATAACAACTTGAGGTATTTAGTTTTAGAAAATTTTATAGAGCACCCATACCATTTTCGGAGCGTTTTCTACACGCATTTTCATTGAAAGGGGCATCAAAACTCATTCTTCAACGCATAGCATTTTGCTTTTGGGCCTGCATTGTGGTTGAACAAACAGCTAAGATGATACCTGTACTGATTAGCTGTATTAATCTATAGTCGGCAGCTTTTACTACCGATGTGGGATTCTCTTCCTGTTTCCAAAATACCAAAAAGTGGTTGGAGACTAAAAGTGGAGTTTGGAACTTTTCATTCTAAGCCGATGTTATGCTTTAGAAAAAAAGTTTCCTAACTAGTATACATTGGAAAAATTGCCCTTAACTTTTGAATTAAATTCACACGTAACAAGTGTTAGAAAACTAATTTATCTGCATAAAAATTATTCATTTGAGGATTGATTAATTAAAAATTAACTAAAGGGTATAATCCTGCACCAATCATAATTCAATTTGTAATTTATTTAAAATTTTAAACTTAACTACAAACAATACACAATGCTTGACTCGAATTGAAAATTTATCTGAAATATATTTTTTGTATAATTCGGTTTTGAAAATAATTAAAATTACCAACTTCTTATAAAAACATCCCGATTCAAAATTAAGTTAAAATTCAATTATTGCATAGAGGAGTTAGATCCCAGTAGGTTTTTTGTAACGCATTATAAACTTTAAATAATAAATAAAAATTTAATTAGTTAATTCAAACTGAAGTTATCGAGGAAATTGATAAGATACATTGACTTCTGCGGGCACGCACGAAGGTTTGAAAGTTGAGGACCGCTCTCCGCTGTGAAAAGCTCCATTCAAAATACATTGGTGAAACTTTTTGCGGTCCCGCACTCGCATCCGCGTCCGGACCGTGTGAAAAAGGCCTAACTCATCAAAATGGCCTAAAGAAATTAAAAAGAAACATTAGAGGTAAAAAATTATTTAATGCTAAATTACTGCATTTCTGTTGTAAATATAGTTACTTATCTAGGTGCACAGCAGTTCTTCATGCAATGATTACGCCCGTGAAAAGTTTTGAGGTCTAAAGTAAAGCCAAGTTTAAAGTTGTAAATTACGGACAATGAAAATTAGTAATTTTTTTTCCTCAAAGTCAAAATCTTCCTGCATAGGCCTAAATATCTAGCTTAAAAATTTTTCGTGACACTTGGCCATTACATATTCCCTTCACTGACGCGTAATGGCCAAGTTACACAAGCATTTTTGTAGCTAGATATTTAGGCCCTATGTGCAGGGGAAATTTGACTTAGAGAAAAAAAATTCACTAATTTTCATTGCCCGTAATTTATAACAACTTTAAACTTGGCTCTACTTTAGATCTCAATGCTTTTCACGGCTTTAATCATTGCATGAAGAACTTGGCGCTTTTTTACATAGATGTTTTGTTGGGATAGTGATTTATGCGATTTGAAAATAGGTTGCTCTGTAAAAGCACTTTTTCTACGATGAAATTTTTATTGCGGAGAAGCATCCCCTCAGACTCAATGACTACTTTAATTTTGTGACATCTATATGTGGGTTGAATCAATGCCACCTAAAGGTGGTGTTGGTTGAATGTTTTTGAATTACTGCTAAAATTATTTAAAGGGAGCAAGGGTTGAATGATTCTTGAATGCTTTGAATAAATTCTTCCTAATTGTAAATGTAATCTCCTCTTTGTCGAAGAGAATTTACAAAAGGATGCTTTTACAAATAAGTGTTTCTACTACAAGGACACATATATTGAGGGGTAACATCAACTCAGAATCGTTACTACCATGCTAAGCACAGAAGTCATGCATACAAATGAGCTTAAGCTGAGGATTGTGGTTTAAAGTTTAACAAATTTTTGTTGTTAATGCTAACTTATTCACTAACTTATTTTCTTTTTTAACATTTCCCTTACATGCATGATCATTAAACTTCACCATTCAGTAGAACAAATTACAGAGAATCACCTGTTAACACTAATACAATTTGGCCAACATCTGCATACAGTTTGTATGCAGATACCACATCTGTGCTTAGCACGCCTGTATAATATATTTCATTGCTCTTTGTTGAAAATAAAGCATACAAAATTTTTGTGATAAAGAAAGCAAATTAAATCACGAATGCCCTAAATTCATGTAAGAGACACCATTTTTTTTAATGTTAAATGTAAATTTTGAATATATTGCCCAGTTTATACATTAAAAATATAGCTTAGAAAACTAAGGATCTGCGGCAGAAAATTGTATTTATTTATTCAAAATAAAATAAAATCTTTATAAAAATATACTTTAAAATTTTTATATTGTGACATATTTATCGATGTGTTTTGATAATTGTACGTTTTGGGTAACTTGAACTTTTAACTCCTTTATTCGATAATAGATGGCGTTAAAAAGTGAGTTGTAATGTGGATCTGCGTTTTAACACTTTGACTGCTACGGAATTTTGCACGATTCCGGTCTATGGAGACTTATTTGATTTAACAGATCGCGAGTCATTTTTTGTGAAATGCTCCCCCCCCCCCCCCTCTAAAATATTTCAACTCTGACTTTTATATTAATTTTTCAGATACTTTGTTTCTTAAATTTTAAATTGATGTTCACTAATTTCTTTGGCGCAGTATAAACCACGTGTTGCCTTTGGGCCAAAATTATCAAACCACAACACTTGTCGACGCGTTGATTGGAGAAGAGATTGAACCAGTGGTGAGAGTTGAATGCAATAATTTGGCAGTCAACGTGTTAAATGAGTTTGCCGCTGATTTTTTTTAGAAATGCGAAGAGTAGGAATGAATCAAAACAAAGAGAGCACTATTTTCGAATCTAAAAACGACAAAATTCATAAATTTTGAATAGTATTACAGGAATGGTTGAATTACAATCAATTCATTTAGATTTGATGTTAAAAAGAATTACTGATGAAATTCTTCAACATTCATTCAAAACAAATAAAATAAATGTACTATGTTGTTTTCTCTAAATAACAATTATATTTCAGTCAAAATTTTTTTCTTCCACTGATGTTGTTAATTATGTTACAGGTTTCTGTTTCTATTGATATTTCAGAATAGTCCTTTTTTCACAGGTCAGTACAGGCGTTTAATAGGCATGGTTTGTCATGATGCACAGCCACAACTAACACATTTTACTTATAATTTTGTAGAATAGTAAAATTTTTTAGAGAAAAGTCTGCATTTAACTTAATTTTTAGGGTATCAATTACTATATAGAGATAGACTAGAACTAGTTAAGAAAGATTTTTTTGTCTTAAAAATAGTACAATTAAAGATAGTTATGTTTACATCAATTGCATTAATGTATTATGTAAAATCTATGTTGTAGTTATTATAAAAGGGCAACAAATAAAAGTCGATGCTTGTTTTCATCTCACGTTGCACTCGTAAGGTTTTCTATTTTCTGTACAAAGATGCACTCTAAATGTTATTTTTGAATTATATGTAAATTTATAACTTTTAAAATCTAGTTATAGATATTTTACCTTTGAATTTTTTAGCAATGGTATGGAATAGTTTTTCAGTCTCACAAACAATTCTTTTTATAGCTTATCGTGCAAAATTACTTGTAGTTAATTATGTAGTCCTGTTAAAAGTTTTAATTTTTTTAAAGCACTTGCATCGATATAGAACTCTCTGTTATGTTCTGAAATTTTTTATCATTGAATTTCAATTATTCTTTTCAGGAAAGATACTCAAGACCATTGAATGAAATGTAATAAAAGATATTTTAAAATAATGTTTGTATTGATAAGTTTTTTTTTCTCGTCTGTCTATTGACTTTTACTATTGTAATTATATCATATGAATGATAGTATATTTCGTTATGGATTCATTTGAAGAAATATATAATTCTTTTACACTAAATGAGGATTCGCCAAATGAATCGGTGAAAAACTAAACTTTTATAGTAATTTTTTTAAGATTAATTTGGAAGAAAATAACTTTTTTTACTGCTATACTCGATTAAAACCGGAGAAAATGGATAAAAGGAACACTTTTTTAGAAATCTCGATAAAGTTGTGGCGCCATCTATTATTCTAATATAGTACTATATCTGCCTTAGATTTTTATTTTTGACACATCATCACAGAAACTCTCATTCATAATATTAGGATTTCAATAACATTGGTTGAATTTACATGAAAATAAGTTTTTTTAATGAATGAATTAAAATTTTGGCATATATCTGTGAAATTCAATTGATAAAATGGGGGCTAGGTAATATTTAATTTTATAATATCTGGAGAATTTTTTTAAAATAATTGTTTTACCATTCCAAAATAGGTTATCGTATTTCATGTAAAAGCTCTCTACATTTTTCATTAAATTACATATATTAGTTAACCCTAGAATGCTCATTTTTAAATTGTCTTTTATAAAGTTCTTATTACAATTATTATATAACATCAAAATTCTCTGCCTACATTTCCTGGCTACAAATTTAAAAATGAAATATTTCTTTTTATCAATTTTATCCTTGTGTAACTAGGGGAATGGAACATCGCATAACTTTCAAATATACTGTATAATATCGGTCATTGTATTAAAATGTATGGTGTTGTTTGCTATTTTCATATTTTCACTCATTTAAATAAAAATGGCCAGTTTAGCGATATTTTCGACAATAATAAACATTACATTGCCTTTTCTTGTGCACGAAAAAGCAAAAAATCATTCGTTGATGGGCGATGGCCAATTGCAGAGACCTTTCTGTTAAAGCCACTCTTTTTTCCACTTTTTTCGCATTTGTACTGGAATTTCGTAGGTGAGGACAATTAGAATACTTTAACAGGCATTAGCACAGAGATTTCAATCAAGCCGTTTATCAATTGCTGAAAAACATGATTTTTTTCATGTTTTTTCATGATTTCAACCTTATGTGCATGCGCGATTTCGATGAAAACTTTAATGGTAAGTCCTATGGCCACCACTAACCCACACACCAAATTTGAACATCATAGGTCAATTTGTTCGGGAATAATTCTGACCACGTACACACAGATATACACAGATTTCCATTATGTAAAGTAGAGACAAAGTTGTATACATACTCCATATCACATCATTTCAACTAATGTGTTTTCCGGCTGCAAGAAGCGTCTAATCACATGTTTATATATTTCTTAAAATCAACTATAAGTACTGGCTAAGTTCTTAAAAATTAACAAATGTTTTTATTGTTTATTGTTCTTTATTTAAATTCATTTATATTATTATCCTTTATTTACTGTTATTTAAAATTTAAGATGCACAAAAAATAGTGTTTCTTGAAATTTGTAGCAGTATTTAATTATTTTTACTTATTTATACTGAACAGTTGGCATCAAATTTTCGAATACTAAAGTCATGGTCTATACATTGATATCTACCTAATTGTACCTTTCGGATAGCACGAAAGAGGTACTTACTCTGCAAACAGATGAAGCCAGTTGAATAGCAACCATATTGTATTATATCGATTTTTGTCTGATATTTATGCTGACCACAGACACATAGACATTTTTTCTAGACTACTTTTTGGAACTCAGAACGTTTTATTTAGAAATGCAAAAATAACCCAAAAACCTACCAATTTTTTTTGACCGAAAGCATAACTTGTGTTGCCCTATGTTAACGTACTGGTAATTGAACGTAAGAATTATTACCAACTACAGGCCATTATTACTGACTCAAGACTAATATATGTTGATTAAGTTTCCACCACTTTACATTTTTTTTTATAGATATATAGAAATCGATTAAAACTATTTGCTGTTGTAGAGTTTATAGTGGGTCTGTAAGATTGTTTCATTATTCTATTTAGGTTGTTGGTTGGTTGTATTCAGATTATCTGGTGCCGTCAGCAACACGAGGGCTATAATACGCCGAAACTTTCGTCATTAGACAAGCCAACATACATATACAAACACCCATGCCAAAAACGGGACTCGAACCCGCAACCTCGCGGTCTTATTCTATTTAGGAAACACTATTGTAAAATAAATATTTCTGGTTCACAAATTAAATACAAATTATGTTGCTTGTTTTCACGAACTTTTAGTTTGAACTCCCTTGAAATAAACTTATTTAATAATTTTAAATAACTTAAACAAATTCTGTCTAGACTTTCTTTCCTCCGATATTTATTTTTTTGATTCATAGACAGAAAACGTTCATTGAAAAGAGAGGAAAAAAAAAATGACCATAATGTGCTGTGATTCCTTTTCTGTTTCACTCAATGAGCATTTTTACTTTAATATGTTAATTTTTCCATTTCGTTCAATGAGAGATTTTTGTCTTTGAGCCTAACACATATATACTTAGATTCATCAATCTAGCTCACTGATCTCAATGGCAATTTCTGAATAGTATATGCTTGTCTATTGACTTGAATGTGGAGAAGGCTTATCAATCATCTTTGTTAGTAACTCTCCTCTATACTAGTTAGCGGATATTTGCTAACAAAGGACAACCTATTAGCGTATATCAGACGAGGACACTATGGTAGCAATTCAATTGCTTTCATCTGCTTACATAGCACAAACTGCTTATGGACTCGTGCGGATCCGTGCTTATTGATGAATAACTGATTACACAGAGGATCTGAACACTTAATATATAAAAATATCACGTCTTTATTTGGACCGCTTTAAAATACAACATCACTGAATGCGAGTAGAAAAGGTAACTGGAAAAAAGTTGGTTATTTACAATTTAAAATTTTGTCTTTCTGTTGCCAACCAGAACGCCACAGTACTCAGAGTCTTTTCAGGTGTTTAGAAGCTCACATCTAATAAAAATGGTTGAAAAGAGAAAACTACCAGACCTCGAGTGCGAGCCTTTGATCTCGGAAGTTCAATGCAGGCCATGTTTGTAAAAGGACACATATAACGACTTTTAAAAGTGTAATTTGGTTTTACATTGATTAAAAAAAGTTTTATTTGGAAATATAATTCGAAGTGACAGTTTATTATTTTTCAACGAAATTATCTTTATGTGATATTTCATGATAATCTTTCTAATCTTACCACATAAATGATTTTGCTTTTCGAGGTACTGCATTTTGTATATGATAATCACTCAAAATAAGGATCCTATCTAGTTCGCTAGGAAGTCGCCAATGTTAGGAACTTATGGAAATTACCGCTTTCGCTCTCATCGAAGCCAGCGCTCCTTACCACTCTACTGCTCATGTCGCTCTACAGCAAGTCGCTCATCACTCGCCATTCGTATCGTACCCGAGGCTTTAGAGATCAAAGATTTAGTTCCTCTATTCTAATTTGAGTTAGCTGGTTTCATTTTGTAGTCTTAGGCTGAACCTTCGCCAATAAGTCAATATTTTTTCTGCCGACCAAACGGTACAGTGGTTGTTGTTGTTGTTGTTGTTGTTGGAACCTCTTCAAAGGAGGCAAAAGGAAGGAGAACTACGGGCATACAACCCCTGTCTCCGTATACATATTTATGCTGACGTCATAAAACGAAAGCTTTTTAAGCGAAAAAGCGAAGAATCACTTTTCCGATACATGGAGAGGATAAATTAGCACGATTCAAAATATCTTTGACTGAAGTTTTTTGGCTGGGTGAGATTTTTAGGAGATCAAAAAGAATTGATCTCTCTGAATCGTATCGGGCGCATTGGAGAAATCTGTGGGGATAATCGTCTGGGATATGACAAGAGTTACAAAGAGGAGAAGCCGAGAGTCCTATTTTGTGAAGGATGCTTTTGGTGGGATAACAATTTGAAATAATCCTGAAAAGCTTTACTTCTTCATATCTCGAGGAGATCCAGGATAGGAAGGGAGGAGTGACTAATTGATCATGAAACTTGAAATTATATTTGGAGGAGGACCAAAGAAGATCAAATTCTTCTTGTCGTTTCCTCTTGATGAAACGTTTCATATCCATCCAATCCAAAATAGACATGGTTGGAGAGGAAGGATCTGATGCAGCCTTGCCGGCTAGTTTATCAGCTGTTTCATTAATTTGAATACCAGCGTGGGCATTACACCAAACCAGGATCGTTGGGGAGAGGATGGATTTGTTAATTAGGGCTAGTCGTGCTTCAGTAATAAGAGACGAACCCCTTCCACAAACATTGCCAATGCCCTCAACAGCCCCTTTATTATCTGATAATATTAAAGAGGGGACATCTCTTAAAAAAAAGGTGGCTAAATAAAGAATGGCAGCCGTTTCGGCGGTGAAACTCGAGGAGGGCATAGGAAGTCGAATGGATCGAGAGATTGAGCCATTTTCATTGACTAGGCCGAAACCCACCCCGCAGCCAGTCTTAGATCCATCTGTAGCCCAGAGTTCGAAATCCTCGTATCTCTTACGAAGTTCCCAAAAAAGGGATTGAATTAAGACAGGAGATTTGGTTGAGGAGTTTAGGAAAAAGTTGGTGATGCATTCCAAATGGTGGGTTTGCGAGGGATGCATCTGAACTTGTAGGAAACGGGTTCGATTTTGAAGACCAAATTGGACTCCCAAGTTGCAGATCGTGGAACGAATCTGATGGTTTTTGATATAGGATTCAGGCTTTGGAAGGGGCAAATTATGAAATTGAACTTTTAGAGCCATTGTAATTTGAGACCATTTAGCACGAATTCGGTATGGTGGGATATTAGAAATTTTCCGGATGATGTCATTTGGCGCCCATTTGAAGATACCAAGTGCGAAACGGATAGCAGAGTTTTCCAAAACTTCATACTTGAGCATGTTCATCTGGGAATCATTTGTTCTCACTGAGTTAGCAAAATCAATCCGTGGAAGGAGGACTTGCGAGATGATTTGGAGGGCTAGTTTGGCTTTGATTCCCGTGTTTTTACTGCTGATGAACTTGATGATGTTTAGGATTTTTGAGCCTTTTTTGCAGCTGGCAAGGCAGTGTTCTTTCCAGGTGAAGTTGTTTTGGAAAACTAGGCCTAGAACTTTGGAGCAAGAAACCCAGGGAATAATATTATCATTGATAGAAATAGGCTGGGATAATTTCGAAATTTTGGGAGAAAGATCAATGATGGATGATTTCTCATTGGCAAAATCCACCTTCCAGCGTTTGGCCCAGACTGAAATGTTCTCCAAGGAATGTTTGATATTAGCGACACACTGGGCAGGGGACGAAGCCGAAACTACCACAGTGATATCATCTGCATATAAAAAAACCTGGGAGTGAGGGGGGACTTCTTTAATGAGATCATGCATGTAAATATTGAATAAGAAAGGAGATAAGATTGATCCTTGAGGAAGGGATGAAACCTCCAAGGGGTCGGAGAGCTGACCTCTCCACCTTACTTGGATCGGGCGGCAAAAGAGAAAATCCTGGATCAGGGAGAGTAGTTTCATTTCTAAACCAGCCGACTTAAGTTTTTTGACGAGTCCCTCAACCCAGACTCCGTCATAGGCTCCAGCGATATCAAGGGAGATCATGCAAACCCAATTTTTCTTGGATCTAGCCCAGGCAATGTGTTGGGAAATGTTATGGAGGCAATCCACCGCCGATTTCCCCGGTATAAAGCCAAACATATTTTTATGAAATAACTTAACATTTGAGGTCCAAAAAATCAGACGGGCGAGAACCATTCTTTCCAGGATTTTACTAATAACGGGAATTAAGGCAATTGGGCGATAGCTGGTGGGTAGATTAGCTGGTTTGTTGGGTTTTCTAATCGGAACAATAACAGTTTTTTTCCAGCTTTTTGGAAAAAAGGAAAATTCAAGGCAAAAATTGAAAAAACTTAACAGTTTTAGACAGTCCACATTTGGAAGGGATTTAAAGGCTCTTGCCGAGATACCGTCAATCCCCGGGGCCGAGACCCTCTGGAGTTTGATAGATCTATCGAGTTCCTGGATGGAGAAGAAAGGCTGACAAGTAAAATTAGGCTGAGATAGAGGTTGGATAGGAAGAGTCGAAGTGGTTTGAGATTTGGAAACGAATCTTTGACAGAGAAGGTTGGCTTGGTGGAGAGGATCACTGATTTGTTTATCTTTATCCTCAAAAATAAGGTTACTGGTGTTGTTAGAGGGGGCCATATAGTTGTTGATATTTCTCACCACTTTGAAAAGCTGCTTGGGAGAGGAGATTGATTGCATTTTTGAACTCCAAAAATTACGTTTTGCTTTTAAAATAGTCTTCTTAAAAACGGCAGTTGCCTTTTTGGCCTCAAGCCACACCTTATCATCGAGAGATCTTTTTGCTTTTTTATAAAGACAATTTTTTAAGCGTTTGGCTTTAGCACATGCCTTGTTCCACCATGAGAGCAAAGATTTTTTACCTCTGGAAGAAACCTGAACAGTAGATTTTTGAATAGAGAAGGACAGGGTAACCTGTATTGAATGGGCTGTTTCCTCAGCGGAAAGAAGGGCAGTAGAGTCATTGGTGGGGATTTCCACACAACTCAAAACACAATTTTCTGAGAAAGATCGCCAATTTGTATAGGAACGATTTTGGGTATTGAAAGAAAGCCGATTCTTAAATTTGATGAAAGTGGGGAAATGTGGTCACTAGAACCCTTTTCTTCTACTCTCTTCCAGTCCACTTTATTCATTTGAGAGGGAGAGCAAAAAATCAAATCGAGAACACTTCCGACACCTGCGGAGTGTTCCCTTGTTATTCCTTTGGAGTTTAGTAAAACAAGAGGGCCATTATCAACCCACTTCGCAAAAGCTTGACCGCTTGGGGAGGAGACGTTGTCCCCAAAAGAGATACTGCGCGCATTGAAATCACCAGCAATGAAGCAGGGGTGATTTATGAAGGAATCAAGGGTTAAAAAGTCTTTGTTGGACCAAGGTCCAGCCAGTCTGTGAACATTGCCAATATGAAAAGTTTGTTTACAAAAAATAATCTTGATACCAAGAAATTCCATAGTAGGAGAGTCTTGAAAATCCGGAAGGATCCAACCCGGAATATCCGATTTTATGAGGATGGCAAGACCACCCCCCCTCTCTTTCCCAGATCGAGGTTTATTAAAGTTAACATACCCTTTCAGGTGAAGGAGGGAACTATTCTTATTAATCCAAGTTTCTTGGAGACAAATTACCGAAGGATTTAAGTGATGCACCAAAAAATGTAAGGTGGTGAGATTGGCAGCAATACTGCGGCAATTCCATGTTAACAGAAAGGCCATGTTGGCTGGGGAAAAGACAAAATTCGCAAATTGTGTCTAAGTTCCCTCTCCAAAGTTCATAGGAGATGAAACAAATTGTTCGTCGAAATCAGGGCTGTTAAAGTTCTGTCCATGCCACAAAGGGCTACCTCTCTGAGCAATGATAGAGGTCAAACGCTCAGTCTCTGACTTTAGAAAGATTACTGTATTATGAAGTTCTGAGACTACGTCTCCCAGTTTGCGATTTTCTTTTTTGAGGTCTGCGATGTCTGCTTGGTATTTTTTTTCCTTCAAGATGAATGATTCTGCTGTGTGGAATTCTTTCGCTTGCCCCTTTGTAGCGTCAACAATCGTTGTTAACTCTGAAGACAGCTGACTTGTTACGGCTGGTAGGGTTAAACTGGCCTGGTGACCAGAAGGAATGTCTGTGTTTCTGGGTTGAAACAAAACGGCTTGAATAGCTGCGATGGCACTTTTCAGTTCTTGAATATCTTTTTGGATACTAGGTATCACCTCCCAAGTTGAATGGGGATTGTTGGTCTGGGCTGTGATTGCCGCGTAGGATACTTTAGTCTTCAAAGATGCTTTAGCTAATTTGATAGGGATCTTTTCTTTGATAGCCTTGTTGATGGCCGATTTTTCGAGTTTAATGAACTCACACGAGGAGTCTGTAGCTTTATGGTCTTTGCTTTTACATCTAAAGCAGATGCTTTCTTTTAGACACGGGGAGGAGGGAGGATGGAAGTCTCCACAAGCGGCGCACCTTTGTTTGCGGTCGCAGGACTTCTGAAAATGCCCAAAGCGGAGGCAGTTGTAACAGATTTTGGGGGATTCGGTGTAGGAGGACACCCTGTGTAACATATGAAACAGGGGTACTGACTGTCGTTCCTTATATCCAAGCTCTTTAACGAGTACGATAGGAATAGGATCCTCAGAATTCTTTCTTGTAAATCTCACAATTTGTGAGAATTTAATTCCCACCTCTTTGAGCTCTGTTGCAATATCTTCAAGAGGAATAGAAGAGTCGACGCCTCTGATAAGATATTTAGTTGTGATGGTTTCTTCTATCGCTCGCCAGGTAATGGGGACAGAGCCAATTACTTTTAAGTCTGCGAGTTTAACGAAAGTCGAACAATTTTTAGATTCCAGAAGAAGTTTTTGTCTTCTGGTAATTTTGAGCGTATCGTCTGATGATAAAATATTTTTAAAGGTAGACTTGATAACTTGAGGGTTCGAAAAAGGTAGACTGCCTTTTCCTAAAGTAGATTCGATAATGACTTTCGGACACGTTGCACCATATTGAATAGCGAATTGGATTTTTTCTAGCTCAGATAGCTCGGTGTAAAAAACCTTGCCACCGCGACGTTGCTCTTTGGTGGAACCACCCTCGAGGAGATCTTCGTCGTCCAACGACCTCTTGAGGCCTTCAGTCATGGTGAAGAAAAAACAAGTTACTTACTTGGTGGGGATTCTTAAAGAATCCAGAAATTAAAGTAGTGAAAACCGACACTGTCGATTAAAAGTAGAAAAACGAAGTGACGAAAGTGGTAAAGAAGATTTTCCGAACACGTACAACAGTCTCCAGGTCTAGGAATCGAAAAACGGTACAGTGGTTAGCGTGCTGGCTTCTAGACCACGAGGTTGCGGGTTCGAGTCAAGTGTTGGCATGGGTGTTTGTAAATGTATGTTGGTTTGTCTAATGACGAATGTTTCGGCGCATTATAGCCCTCGTGTTGCTGACGGCGCCAGATAATCTGAAAACAACCAACCAACCAATATTTTTTCTAAGATAAATTTCATGGATCAGTTTGTAATATGATGAAATTTTTAACTAAGTAGAAAGTACGTGCTTTATCTTATTAAAATTTTAAATTTGTTTAACATTGTAGATCACATAATTCTTTTTTGAATCATACAGAATTTTATGGACTGGAGTTAAAAAAAAGAGAAAAAAGAAAAGAAAAAAAAGAAGCTCTCCATGTTAGTAAATGTATTACAAAGGATGTCCTTATTGAAATACATCACTAATTTGAACTATTTTGGTTCAAATGAACACACGCTATTCCGCAATGGTGGTACTGATCCAAAAAAGTGGTTGCAATATCTTAGTAAGTTTAAAGCTGAAGGCCTTTAATGAGATCTGCTAAGGGGAAAAAGTCACGCTTTTGTATCTTGAATGGTGACAATCTGTAAAGTTCTCATCAGAAAGTCTGATAAAAGAGGCCAGATATTATATTTAAAGAGCCACCTTGTGGATTTGCATCCATAAAAATTACCATTAAACTATAGGTTAGGTACCGCAGATAGAAATAGTCTATTTTGGTGTTTCAATACCATCTAAAGACTGATCAGACTGACAGATGCGTTCACAAATTACTTACAAATTTCATTGTCTATTCGTATTCGTTACACATGCAAGATGTCTTGCAAAATTAATTTCTCCCCAGAAATTCTAACATCTTTAAGTTTCTAATTAAATTGTAAAAATGGGAGGATGGATATTGAAGTCAATAATGAAAGGAAATTAGCAATGTGTACTTTTCAAGATTGATTCACAAATTCTAATCTCCACTTTCATCTACATTTTCTGATATGACTGTTTTTAAGTGCAACTGAACCTTATTGAGTTGTCACCCAAAACCACTTTAGCACAATATGAGCAGAACATAAAACTAACCTCCACTTAACAAAATGCCTTTATCAGGCATCCCAATGGAAAATCTTTGCAAAGATATAACTCAACCAAATTAAAAATTGAACCTAAAATCTTATTTTCAGTAACTTTTGCTTTAGCAATCAATGCAATCGGACGACATAATTTTAATGCTATATTTAAATAAAAATTTAAAACTAAATCTACGATTTTCCTACAGAACATATGCTATCTGATATTCCAATTGGAGCATCCTCGCAAAGAAATAACTCAACAAAACATAGCCGATAAGTATGCAAATTTCTGTCACATTCCGTACGTTACAATTTTACGCTGCGCTTGTTTCGCAGTGCAATATTCCAACAAAGAACTGTCACAATCATTCAAAGATTTTATCACCATCCATTCATCTCAACCATGTTCTCACAATCTTTTCACATCTCCACTATATTCTGGTTGTTACCCTATGTCTTCTGCAACCATCACCACCACTCAAGACTAAATTTTGACTCTGCCCAGGTCGACAAAGCTCACCTGAAGCAACACGTGAGGAATGGGACAGACGTCGATAACATGTCCATTCAGGACGTTCGATTTAACTTCTTCAGTTTTCACGACATCGACAAAGACTTCAGACTGGATGGCCAAGAGATTATAAAGGCAATCCTTCACTTCCAAGAGGAAACCATGTCGGAATCGAGGTATGTTTTCAGTGACGATGATCTTGGGAAGCTCTTGGACAGAGTTTTAGAGAGAGACGACAGAAACAATGATGGGTTTCTTGACTACTTAGAATTCATGGCTTTCAGATCAGTCAACTAGTTGGTAGTAAATTCTGCACTATCTGGATGAAGACTGGTCGGTAATGAGGTACGTTATTCAGCTACGAAAACTTTACTATTAATGGATTCAATTATGGAATGACGCAAACAAAGATTGTTTCTTGACTATTAATTAATGGATTTGAGAAGAGTTGACATTTAGTTTTTTATGTATCTGGGTTGTATTTTAAACTCTTAAGACTTCAATGACACTAATGAATGAACAGCGATATATTTCTAGATTCAAGGTTTTAAAAGTTGATGACAATATTTATTTACAGTGAACTAGATGTTTTTACTATAGCTTACGTTGCTTGTCTTAAGTTATTGGAGAACTGGAGTTTACGTTAATTTTAGACCACTCACTGAAGTTACTAAGTGATCATAAGACGGCTGTTTTAAATATTAACCCTTTGGGTACATTTGACGACTGAGATTCGTCATGCACTTGTTTTGCCTGTTAATAATGACGAACCTAATTCGTCATTCAAACTAGTTTGATTGGATAGATTTTAATGTCACAAATGCCATGATTGGTTAAGTCAAACATCGGTTGGTTTACCTATACTTTAAAAAAATAATTTGTTTGGCTGCATTCCTTTAAAGTTCCTGTATTGATTTGAACCAACCGTTCAAAACGCAAGAATTTTCCCAAATAAATCCGTACCCAAGGGGTTAAGACCAAACTAAATTTTTAGACTCTACAAAATTGGAGATTTTTACGTGCACAAAATTTACCAATGGTTGGTTTTCAGATTACGATTATATCATTATAGATACTCAAAACTTAAATTCTTTGACTGGCTGTAGGGCAGGACATGCATTGTCTTTTGCATTTTGGTTGGTTGATTAGATTTCTGGCGCAAGGGCTTCGCAAGGGCCATACTGCGCCCTTTTGCATTTTGATTTGGAAATGATTGTTTAGAAATGCCGGTAATTGGAATATGAAAACTTGATTATACAATTTTTATATCAACTTATGTGCTTCGAATTTTGTTGTTTAATGTTGAAGTTTAAAACTTGACAGAATCGATTTTGTAACACGTGATTTTTTTTTTATTAATTTTGTGAGGATTGACTATCATCTAGGGTTTATCATTTATCTATCATGTTGAGTATTTTAAAATTTGTATTGAATGTTTTATCAATATTTAATATAAAGCTGTATTAAGTTTAGTGTTTGGCTTTTTGGTTACGATTAAAACATTTTAGATAAGCTTATTGTTAGTTATGCTTATTTTTGGAATTGATATAACACTAAGTACATTTCCTCACGGAGTTAATACTAGAGTTTCGCATGGAGTAAGTTTCAAATTTAGGCTAGATACAAAATAATTAAATTTATTGCAGGTATCTATGGGTTTTTATAGCAAGAAGCAATAATTTACTTGAAGTCAATTTAACGTAAGTCGATATTTTGTGTCCAAATCAAAGAATCCAGGTATTAAAAGGATAAAATAAGTCTGGTTGTATCATTTTTACTAAAATAGTCCATCAACACACCTCTATAAAGGGCAGCTTAGCCAATCTTGGCTCTTGTAAAGTTTTGGGAGGAGTTCTTCAAATTCAATCCTTTCTAAGTTATATCTCCTGATCTAGCTAAACTTCTCGATCAGAGGCAAAATGCACCCTAGCATGCGAGAAGACTCTGGTTCAATATACAGTGCCGTGGTTACATAGTTTATGCTTTCAAATATAAGTAGACACAACAGATATTGTGTGTTCAAAGAAGGAGTGCTCAATTCAAGGCGTTTCCCATTTGCTACTTTAACAACAAAAACCATTCTCTATAGCATTCAACTCTGAAATTGGCGCTAGCATTATTGTTTAGATGTCGTAAAATGTGACTCAGTTTGGCCTTCATTTATCTTTTTGCTAAATGAAAAAAAATAACGATGAAACCAAATTGTGTTTGACATCGACGTAAGATTACAAAAAAAATTGGACTCGTATGTCGCTATGAAGTTTATGGAAATTTCAGATAGACGCGAAAACACAGATATTAGACAATTATTTAATAGATTATAACCTTATGTAAATTAAGAAAACTAATTAAACACGCTTTAATAGAAAAGTGAACTAAAAAGTAGAAAATAATTTTAAAAATGTTTGAAATAAAAATAGTGATTAACAAGAAATATTTACTATCGTAAAAAAGCGTGGGATGCTTGATGTCAATTGTTATAAATATTTAATGATAGATATTGGTAAAAGTAAAGCCATTATGAAAATATCTTATAAAGCACCCCACGCTTTTTTATGATAAAATAAATATTTCTTGTTATTCACTCTATTCTTATTTCAAACTTATTTAAAATTAGTTTCTACTCTTCAGTTCAGTTTTCAATCTAAGCGTGTTTATTAGTTTTTTAAACTATTATTTATTTTCTTTTTAGTTTGATTTTCTATTAAAGCGGTTTTTTTTAGTTTTTCAAACTATTAAATATTTTTGTTGTAAACTATGATTTTTTTTCATATAATTTTTTTAGTTAAGTGTACAAAACTCTCCAGTTGTTCCTGCCAATAGTCACATGCTTGTCTCAAATTTAAGTCATGTGTATGCCTTAGTACACGCCGTATTACTTGGCACAAAACACTACCGTGTCTCTGAATATGAAAATTCACTAATCCTGAAGATGATAATGCGACTAAAAAAATTCTTTCTATTAAAGCGTGTTTTTTAGTATTTTAAACTAGTAATTATTCAATTGTGAAACTCGAATGAAACTCCCTATTAAATGATTTGGCCAGTAGTCGTATGCTTGTCTCAATAATTAATTAAATCATGTGTCAGTTCACGTCATATTAAGGTGAAACCGTGAATAGCTCATTAATTCTGTTATGGCCCCTTAGATCGTGTCCACATTTACATGGAAAACTGTGGTATTTCTAGAGTTAATCCTTGCAATCCAGAGTTCCGACCAGATGAAAGGAACGCTTTAATATTGGATCAAAACCAATTGGTGGCTCGTCCATCATTATTATATGATAAATCTGAATAACTTTTTGCTGATAGTATAACCATCATGCCCATGCCAGAGCTTTCAAATGTCTGCCTTATCAACTGTCGATGATAGGTTCTGTGACTACTGGGGTTGTAACGGGACACTAGGTTTCGATTATCGAGAAGGTTAGTTGGAATTTAACAGCGCAAGGGCGATGATGCGACAAACTTATTGAATTATTGTATTGCCATCGGTCCTTGATAACTGCAAAATTTCAAATTAATCAAACGTTTTGAATTGGTCGAAAATTGAGTTCAAAGATTCCTTTACATATATACGAAGCTAATAAAAGCGTGTTAAAAATATAGCTAATCTCCATAACAATGGAATTTTATAGGGACAGGATTATTTACTAATAACGTTTCATTATTATTGGATAATAGAGATCTAAAAAGTTTGTATTCATTTGCAATGTTTCATTACGTTGAAAATATACAAAATTTAAAAAAATAAGTTGGGAACTGCAAATTTATTTCAGGTCATTATTTCCAATACTTTTTGAACGGGAACCTCGCCTCTATAAGGGTTTATTTCAACGCAAGTGTCTAGAAATTTGTAGTTTTATCAGTGTATGTGGATCTTCACACTGATGGAACCTTTGAATAAGTTTTCTTCTTAGTGTTGTTTAAAAATATTCAATCTTAGGCCTCGGGTTATAATACGAGTGGTGGCAAACCAAGGGAGCGATGAAAAAGTCAGGGTGGTTCTGGCTATAATGAGAGCGAATACGATATTATTCATTATATTTGTCAATGTTCCATTATATTTGTCCATATTTGCGAAATGACAAATATAATGACTTTAAAAATAGTGTTTTGGTTTTGCACTAATTCAAAAATGTTTTATTTGGAAATATAATTTTAAATGCAATTTTATTTTTTCAAAAGCGTACGTTTATGTGATGGTTTGTGATAATCTCACCAATATAAAACATTTTTGGTTTTGGATACTTCATCTTGTGGGTGACAATCACTCAAAATGAAGCGCTCAGCTAGTTCACTGGATAACGTCATGTTAGGAACTTGTGTAAAATACCACCTTTGCTCTCATCGTAGCCAGGCCAATATGATGGCTGTGGAGTTAGCGCTCTCGCATGTCAAAGGTGCTGGGTTTGAATCCTGAGTTAGGCATGGATGTTCGTTGTGGTTCGGAATCCACGTTAAGCTGTAGATCCTGGTCTGATTAAGCCATTATTGTGCACAAAAATAGGTCGTTTAGCGTATAAGAAACCAAACAAACTCATCGTAGCCAGAACAACTCCACCTCTCGGTCAGCCGCCAGTCGTACACTGCTCACATCTCGTGCCGTACACGAGGCCTTAGGGTCGTGTAAAATGCAGCAATTACTTGTACAGTTAAACTTTGTGAGAAATGCTCATGGAAAAAAAAAATCCATAAAACTTAACCATCCTTTTTGTAAAAAATATTAATAGGATTATATATTTTGAAATAAAATAAACAAGGTTTTGACCACTTAATATACCGATTACAAATGCTACTGCAGTTTAAAGGTGTCGATCATGTTAGAGCAGACAGACGTGTCAATTTGCACTTTTCTACTAATAAAAAAAGATGCTTGGTTGATTTTGGTGATATATTTGGCGAGAAAATGTGACTCTAAATACCCAAGTTCTAACCATATATTTTTATTGCCAAGATGGGAGCATCCCATTGAGTTATTGTAGAAGTGCTCTTCTGATCAAATATTATAGCACTTCAACTTGAAATACCCAACTGAATTTTCTGCAGACATATTCATTTTAGCGATACCTTTAAAATGATATATAATAATACATTTATATCCATAACATATAAAGGGTTTATAATGTAGATTTGAAAATTGACTTCTGATACCATCTAGGACACGTACGGGGATAAATTTCCGAGTAAATTTTGGCATGGAAACTCATCCCGATTCGAGACCTTTTATTTGACTTACTGCACGTATTCAGTAGTGTTTGTATTTTTGTTTTGGAATATTGATCTTAACACGTTGCCAATCTCGGGATTGACATTCGTTGCCGATCACCTATCTTGTTACTCCACAGAAGTCTGTCCTGATCAGCCTGCATCCGATCGGAGTTTCCGTTCTTTGATGGAATTATCTTTAAAAACATAAGCTTCCAGCTAACCCTATGGAGGAAGACAAGATGTAAAAGACATTTATGTCACATGACAAATGTTATTTCAGTTAATTTCAGCATGATAAACGAAAATTCCGATCGGGTGCAGTCTAATCAGGACAAACTACTGAGGAGTTACAAGATACGTGATTTGCAGAGAATGTCAATCACTTGATATCTTTGGATTGTCAACTAACGTGTTAAAAAGATCAGATAAGTTCTTTATGCTTCTGCCTACATAAGAAGGCCCCACTTTATTGCTGTGTGGGTTAGAGCTCTGGCCTTGAATGCTAAAGGTTTCTGGTTCAAATCCTGGTTTAGGAATGGATTTCCGTTGTGATTATGAATCCATGTGCTGTAGGTCCCGTCTGATTAACTTTTAACATTTATTGTGAAAAAAATAGAGCGAACAAACCAATCCTATCTTAATAGTATAGATTCTAAAGTGGCAGTATGAATTTGTATTCAGTCAAGGAACATGATTGTGTAGAATAATCGTAAAAAAAATAAGCTATTCAGAATAAAACTTTCCCTTTCTATGTCTCTAGGTGTTGATTTCTCATTGTTCAGTCAGTCTAAATAAAAGATGATAAATTCTCAAATTTGTCACTTACGAAAAATAGCTTCAGAAACCTTGAATATGAAAATACTTTCTGGTAGGATAAAATCACGAAAATTAGTACATTGGTGGTTATTTTTAAGATCTATAGAAGAAGAAAAGATAATGTTTCAGGTATGTGGATTACTGTTGAGCTTATAATTCAATCGATATTAAGAATTGCTTAAGATATTCCGATTTTTTTTTATAGTTATAAGTTCTTAAGTACTTGTAGATAACGTTACTTCAAGCCCCTGAATCAATTTTTTTTTGTAATCTTTACGCTAAATAGAAATTTATAACTTGGGTCAAAAGAATACATCCAGGACAGATTAACTTAGAAAGTTGGGGTATATACTTGACATTTAACTTTTGGGTTAAGAAAAGCTAGGACACTATATATACTCTCCCTAATTTCTTCTCAAGGAAAAGTGATACAGGATTAAATAAATCCTTTTTTTTCTTCGCGAAGAATTGTATTACTTTTCATAGTTTCAAAGTAGCAAATCACGAACAAGCTCTGCCTCAGTCCAAAACATCAACAGGCGGGACTAGACTGGAGTCTTATTAATTCCCATTCGAGCCTTTCATAAATTGATATAATTCTCATTGATTCTAGAAATAACCAGATAAATCTAATCGTTTCAGATACTTAACAAGTTTGTATAAATTCTCATTTTAAAACTGTACAATGGAAGAAATATGAAACTTACTCATTTTTTATAATTATTTTTTCCGATACATATAGTTGAATAAACCAAATATATTTTTAGAGATTGGTATACATTATAATTTTGTTATATATTTAAGGAATGCTATCCATCCAAGAAATTTTTTGCAGATTTTTGGATGATTCTCGCATTTGTACTAAAATGTATCTTGCAAATAGGCTACTTAATGTTATTTTCCCAACTCATACTGAGTGAATAAGCTTTTAAGACCGCCTAAATCTCTTTTCCGGAATAAATACGTTTGCGTAACCCTTGACCTTTCGCCTGTTGAGGAATTGGGCGCCGTCGTTTTGATACGCGGATTCCTAAGCCTCTCCCTCGCCCCTTATTTCTCTCTGCCGCATCATAGATTGTCGACTAACTGCACAATTAGACTGTTTCAATGTTCCCCCCTTAAGTCCATGGAACTTAACTCTCCATCCAAAATGTAACCATTGTGAAAGTAAAAAAATAAATTGTGAATTTTGTAGGATTTTAACAGAACTAAGCGAACGAATGGTTAAAAAGTGAATTTTTGTTCATTCACGTAAAAATCTTTACAACGTATTAAAAAAAAACAAAAAAAAACAACAACATTCGCTTACATGTATATAGTGCAGAACGTTAACAAATATTTACTTTCCCCAAGCTTAATTTTTTTATATTGAGGTGCACTTTGTTTAGGATTAAAAAAAAAAAAAAAAATTCATTTTCTTTGTTGGAATTTTTTTTTTTTTTTTGACGCCAGTAAAATGTTTTTTATTTAGGACACTTAGTAGCTTTGTCAAAAACTTAGTGTTGAAGTCCCGGTGATAAATCAAAAGAAACTTGTTTGTCACGCTACTTCCGTTTCTATGTTTTTTTTTTGTATCAGTTTGGGTGGGTGTAAGAAAAATGCGTTTTGTGTTCAACCGAAATTCCAAGTAGATCTTCTGCGTTCTTTGCTTAGAATTTTGGGTATCTCCACCTATTTAAAATCGTAATTTAGAAATGTCTTCTTGGGAGTATGTTATTATTGGTGTGAAAATAAATACGAGTTTCCTTTGCATCTATTCTACGCGGCAGTATCTCAAGGTTTATATAATCAAAGTAGTTTTTCTTAATTTTTTCTTTATAATGTAAATTATGTTGAAAGTTTTTTCTGAACAAGACAGGTTGGTTGTTGTTTTCAGATTATCTGGCGCCGTGAGCAATTCACCGAAACATTCGTCATTTGACAAGCCAACATACATTTACAAACACCCATGCCTTACACAGGACTCGAACCCGCAACCTCGCGGTTGAGAGGGTAGCACGCTAACCACTGTACCGTTTGATCGGCTTGTATAAGACGGGAACAACACTATCCTGATTTTAATTAAATACAGATTATAAACTTGACATTGATCTCTTGAATTTTTCTTTTAAATCATATTGTTTTCCAACTCACATTTTTGCTTGTTTATCAATCTTATTGTTGCTACATCAAATTAAAAAAAAAAAAAAAAAATGTTGGGAAACACACTGCACTTAACTTATGTGTGCGTGGTAGGAGGAAGGGGCAGGGGAGGGGGAGTGTAATGGGCTTAAACATAATGCCATGTGACAAGAGCATGCCTTTCTAACTGGATAATTACTAATAAGTATTTACAAGATTTTTATAAGATTTTACTAATAAGTTAAAATGAATACTTTAAAAGCGAGTTAATAGAAACAATTTTGATACCCAAAAGAATACTAAGCTGTACGTAATAAAATTTTTCGTACGCTTGTCATTTAGAAAAATGGAAAATGTGATTGTAATTCAGAGGTTTTTTTACAATGTTTTTGTATAGGTGTTTGCTTATTGTTTTGAAGATTTTTTTTATTGTTATAAGCTGCTACATAAAAAATAAAATAAAATCGGCATACTGTTGCACAAATTGTCTGTATATATTGTAAATAGTGACGTATTATTTTAAAATTCTATTGTAATTTATTTTTATCTTATTTTATTTATTAATAGCGATTATACAGGTTAGAAAAAGGTGGCAACACCTAAAGCAATCGAGAAGTTTCGAGATGTTTCTTTACCGACGAATTGGCTGGAAATTTCTCGATTATTCTCTCGCGCTAGTATTTAAAGACCGGGAGATCGGGAAAGTTTTCAGATTGACTTTGGACTTCGATGAAAGCTTATCGCTTTGTTTACCTATTGGAGTGAGCTTGTATAATCGCTGTGTTCGAAGTTGTTTTTGCTAAAACTTGTGTTGAAGCTTGTGAGCGATTACACTGTTGCCTGTGGATAAATTTTGCGAGTTTTCTGAAGAGAGAATAAATATTTTTATACTGTAGAAACTATGCCATCATTGCCTCAGCGGAAAAATTCATAACTGTGGTGTCAGAAGTGGGGTCTCGTAATTTTGAATGCCGTCAACTAGAGGAATGATGGAAGACCAAATGAAGCAGTTGATGGAAATGATTGCTGGAATGAAGGCCCAACAAGAAACCGCCGCAGCCGAAATGAAAGCCAATCAACAAGCTACCGCAGCCGAAATAAAAGCCAATCAACAAGCTACCGCAGCCGAAATAAAAGCCAAT
Source organism: Linyphia triangularis (assembly GCA_963978545.1). Classification (NCBI taxonomy): domain Eukaryota; kingdom Metazoa; phylum Arthropoda; class Arachnida; order Araneae; family Linyphiidae; genus Linyphia; species Linyphia triangularis. The sequence continues at coordinate 58,597,054 of OZ021726.1, forward strand.
CAACAAGCTACCGCAGCCGAAATAAAAGCCGGACAAGAATCTGCGGCTACAGAACTGAAAGCCTGCCGAGAATCCACATGAGCAGCTATAATTGGGATTAAAGAAGAAATGAAATCCGAGCTAACTACAATGGTGGAATCTACGATAATATAGACTACTACAAGTGTTTTACAATCGGTAAAAGAAGAGGTTCTGAATGAAGTAAGAAAAGAAATCAGTGATAATTTTGAGGCGGTTAATGGGAAAGTTGACTGCTTGGGAGAAAAGGTTTCTACAGTGAAGGAAGATCGTGTGACTGTAAGGAATGAAATCGAAGAAAAAGTTTCCACCATGAAAGAGAAGCAGGAAAAGTTTCAAGACGCTGTTGAAGAAAGACTACGGGAAATGGAAACTCGAGAAGCTGCGACCATTGCAACTTCTAAATGGGATAATGTTCCCACTCCCTTCATTGCGCCACGTTCCAACATCAAAATGGCCACTTTTGATGGGAGGTCGTCTTGGCGCGTTTATCAAACGCAGTTTGAAATTATTGCTTCTGCGAATGGTTGGGACGATACTTCGAAGGCATTCCATCTCGCAGCAGCTCTTCGAGGTGAAGCTGCTGACATTTTACAGACACTACCTGAAGAGAAGCGGGGAGAATTCGTGGTGCTGGCAAGTGCGTTGGAGTTGAGGTTTGGGGAGCAGCATCTAAAGGATTACAACAGACTGCAATTGAAAGTGAGACAGCAGAAGGCCAATGAAACTCTTTAAGAATTGGCATCGGATATAGAAAGACTGTCGCTCCTCGCTTTCCCAGACTGTCCCTCGGACGTACGAGATAACCTGTCTCTTCAGTATTTCGTGGATGCCATCAAAGATCCCGACATACAGCAAGCTACCAGGATGTCAGACAGCAAAGATCTGAAGTCCACCCTCGTCTATGCCATGAGAGTGGAAGCCGCACAGCTAGCTTCTGGAAAAGACCGACGATATGTGCGTGGTGCATTAGCCGAGGATTCATCTGACTTTTTCATCAGTAAGCTTCGAGAACTGGAAAGCAAAATTGATAGAATGATGAGAAGCTATCCCGGAGCCAGGGATCGAAAGACCAGAGTCATTTGCTGGCATTGCAAACGGGAAGGGCATCTACGACGTAACTGCCTTGATTTGAAAAAGAGAAGGGATAACACTACCACGGAATCTCAACAACTTAATCTAAGAAGATGCCATCTCGCAGGGCAGAAGCTGCAATGTAGAACAGGTGAAGCCCCGACCAGTCGTTTCCACGTTTCATCCCGACAAGGAGGAAACCAGGGTTTATTCGTGAAGGGGGAGATCAACAGAACTCCATGTCGTTTAATCGTCGATTCGGGAGCGAACGTAACGATCGTAAGAACGGACGTGGCTCGTCGCCTGAACAGCCGACTCCTCTACACAGCGCCCTCTGTTTCGCTACAAACTGTGTCAGCTGGTAATATCTCTGTGCATGGGAAATTGGAAGTGGATATTGCCCTTGGATTTAACACCTACAAGCACACCGTTTATGTTGCCGAAATTGTAGATCCGTGCATTCTCGGACTAGACTTTTTGAAGAAAAATGGAATTACGCTGAATTTTGAGAAAAGCAAGCTGCAAACATGGAGAGGCGAAGTTCCTTTGCACGATCTAGACATTAAAGAGCTGTGCGTATATCGGATTATGGCTCATGAAGACAATGTCATAGAGAATGCTGAAGAGTCCACATCTATGAAAAGTACCTCACCAGCCTCAGAAAGAGAACCGAAGAAAGCGACGTTGATGAAACCCTCCCAGGAAGTGGTTCATGTGGAAATGGACAAAGTTAGTGAAGAGGGAATCGACATCCGTGCTCTTGTTACAAGCATCGAACGGAGGTCCCGGGATCTATCAGCTGCACCCGCGGATGATTCGGACGCAATCTCAAAATCATGGAACCAGCAAGATGGGGATCAGAAACTTTCACCGCTCCTTTTGGCCTACAGAAGTGCTACTCACGAGACCACTGGCTATACACCATCTCAAATTATTTTTGGAAGAGACCTTAGACTACCCTGCGACCTCTTCTTTGGACGACCACCGGACACTCCTTCCTCGCCTGTCCAGTATCTAGATGATCTCCAGGCACGTTTGGAAGCCGTACATCGGTTCGCCAGAGAAAGAATCGACATAATGACGGAGTGCATGAAGGTCCGCTACGATGCCAAGGCCACGGACGGTTCATTCCAGGAAGGTTACAAGGTGTGGTTATGGAATCCTAAACGTCGGAAAGGACTCTCTCCTAAGCTCCAGACGAACTGGGAAGGGCCGTATGTGGTCCTTGAGAAGATCAACGACGTCGGGGTAAGGATTCAACGGACACCCTCCTGTAAACCTAGAGTTGTACATCACAATAGGCTAGCCCCATATTATGATAGAAGTGATTGAATGACCTTTCCTATTAAGGACTTCCCTGCCCGGGACGTGCAGTCTTTAAGAAGGGGGAAATGTTGCACAAATTGTCTGTATATATTGTAAATAGTGACGTATTATTTTAAAATTCTATCGTAATTTATTTTTATCTTATTTTATTTATTAATAGCGATTATACAGGTTAGAAAAAGGTGGCAACACCTAAAGCAATCGCGAAGTTTCGAGATGTTTCTTTTCCGACGAATTGGCTGGAAATTTCTCGATTATTCTCTCGCGCTAGTATTTAAAGACCGGGAGATCGGGAAAGTTTTCAGATTGACTTTGGACTTCGATGAAAGCTTATCGCTTTGTTTACCTATTGGAGTGAGCTTGTATAATCGCTGTGTTCGAAGTTGTTTTTGCTAAAGCTTGTGTTGAAGCTTGTGAGCGATTACACTGTTGCCTGTGGATAAATTTTGAGTTTTCTGAAGAGAGAATAAATATTTTTTTACTGTATACTGTGATTGTAATTCAGAGGTTTTTTTACAATGTTTTTGTATAGGTGTTTGCTTATTGTTTTGTAGATTTTTTTTTATTGTTATAAGCTGCTACATAAAAAATAAAATAAAATCGGCATACAAAAAGATCAATGACATATCTTTAACATTTCATGTATTAATTTACTAAAAAAATGTTCGTTTTGCCCCGTTTTGAAATTTTTCATTGAAAGTTTAGAGATTAAGGATATGATAAGGTAATGATCAATTAATATTAAATCTAAACATATTTTTAATCATAAATACTAAAATAACTAATATACTTTGTTAATTTTTGGTACAAATAATAATTTAGTAAAATACAAAAAAAAAGACAATATACAAAATTCGATTAAAAAAATTTATAACATTTTAATAAATCAATTTATTTTTCACCAATAGGAATTGATGTCTTTTTCCTCCAATAGTTTTCCCACGGTTGAAAATCCTCATCATTTGTTTCTTTTATGTTCGGAATTCTGATCTCCTAAATAATAGCAGATGCCAAAACATTATATTGAGGATGTATAAATTCAAGCAGATGCGTCAAGATGATAAGTGTTCAGTTCCTCATTTTCCCAAAGTGATTATTAAGTTAATCAAATTAATACAAACCACAAGTACATGTCAATGTATGGTACGGTTTTTAACATAAGGTAATTAACTTTTGAATTTATAGTGTATTTAAAGTATCGAAAATGGAATGAGTTTTGGTAAAATAAATATGGGTTAGCATTGAAGTTTTTGAGATTTTGCTTAAATAAACTAGTAGATGGCCCCTGAATAAAATTTTTATACGGAACTATAAGAAATCGTAAACGAGACGGAGAGAAGAAACAACTTCAGCTATTACTTTTTAGAAACTAAAGTTTTTCTTTATGTGCACGGTGTATTTAAAATCAGAATTTATACCATAAAACTTTTGTGACAGCCTATTCTTAAAGCTACCAGGGTAAAAATATTTAAATTTTGATTGTGAGTGCAATTTTTAAATACTGCATCGAAATTTCTTCAATTTAGTTAAGAATAAAACAGAACTCATTCGGTTTTGATTCTGGTCTGTTTTTAAGTGCTACAAATACCTTCTTAAATGCCCATTTTAAGTTTTGAAAAAACTTTTTAAATCATTATTCTTAAAATATTTAATTTGCAAACAGAAACTACTAGCAATAATAAAGTCAAAGATGCACTCACACAATTAAATTGAAAACAATAAATTACGAAATGTAATATCAGTCATTGAATATATTAGTTTACCAAATTATTAGAATTAAATAAATATGGAAGTTGAAGAGCACAGTTGAACATATTCTAAAATGAAACAAGCTGATACTTTTTACTTTCAATTACCCATTTGTTAACATAGGGTAATGAAAGTACTGTTTCTGTGTGTACGTGGTCAGCATAATTCCCGAACAAATTGATCTAAGATATTCAAATTTGATGTGCTGGTCGGTGGTGTTTTCGTCCAATTTGCGCATGTGCATATGGTTAAAATCGTGAAAAATCATAAAAATAAATTGCTTTTCATTAGTTTCTAAAAACAGCTCTGACGATTTTGATTAAAATCTCTATGCTAATACATCTTTAAGTGTACTAAACGTCTCCATCCCCAAAATTCCCGTAAAAATGTGTATTCATGGGTGTTTGTAAATGTATGTTGGCTCGTCTAATGACGAATGTTTCGGCGCATTATAGCCCTCGTGTTGCTGACAGCGCCAGATAATCTGAATACAACCAACCCGTAGAAATGGGATAAAAGAGTAAAAAGTTGAAAAACGAGTGCCTTTAATATATTTATCAGCCCTTGAGTATCGCCCACCAACGATTGATTTTCTTCTGTTTCGCGCACACAAACGGATAATGTAATGCTTATCTAATAACATCGCCAATTTTACTGTTTTGGAGGTCTTTTTTTTTTTGTAGCCCATGTAAGAAATTGTTGCCAAAAATATCGCTAAACCTGCAATTTTTATTTAAATGAGTGAAAATACGAAAACGGTAAGTAACACTATATCAAATTTCAGTGCACTGACCAATATTATAGAGTAATTGAAAGCTCTGCGATGTCCCATACACCTAGTTTTACATAGTTTTTTTTTTTTTTAATTTTTTTTTTTTAAATCTTTTTCTCCTCTAAATGCTATTAATCTTGGTAACTTCTTTAAAACTATTTCCTAGTGACCCTGACGCTACAATTAGAAACTTGGGGGAAATTGTAAGTTGACTCTTATTTATTCACACTCTGTATTTTGCCTTATGAGAAATCGAAAACCAAGGCTATGCTTTTATTTACCCCGGATTTGTCTACATCTAATTTATAATTCATAATAAATTAATGCCAAACAGTAAGAACTTATTGTTACAGATTCTGAGAGGTTAGAGAATGAGTAAGTTGGTGAGGTGGATAAGTAGTAATTGAAGGTCGTGCCCTCTTATTAGTGATATTAAAACACTTGTGGTGCATTTATAAATGATTTCTAACATCAATCACAAAGTTAATTTTTCTGTGATCAATGGTGAATAATTTTGAAATGCATAATAGGGATACTAAATATTTTTATTTGCAATTCTTATATTCAACAGGGAAAATTTATAAATCATAATCTTTTCTTCAAAACTACTTCGATTCATATTTTTTTACTCCAAATCGTTTTAAATTGCAATGAACGCTGTAAGATATTTTGCAAATGTTTTTTTCTTTCAATTGAATTGTGAAATGAGTTAAAAATTTCTCCTAAAAGCCATCTTTGTCAATTTTATTTTACTTACTTTGCTTAGCCAGTGACATTTGTATTTGGTTTGGAAAAACAAATTAGTTGTAATTTTGTTGTTGAAATTTATTCAAATCGTAAGACATGTCTATAGGTGGCCTCGATTTGATCTATTAAATAACTCTCCATGATGGAACTATGTAACTAGTTGGCAGTCTTGTCACTAAAATCGCTACTTAAGGTTGTTTTATACGTTGCCAGTAGCCAACATGCTAGCTGGTAAGTTGATTGGAAGATTTCAGTTATTATGGAGTAGACATAACTCCACTAATCAAAGGTCACAGGAGAGCACGCGAAATTAAAGTTGACACGCCAGCAAATGGAAAATATTTCATACATTGGTGTGCCAGCGATAAACTGTCTTCTTCACTGGCTGTAATGAAGCGTTTACATGGTGCTAGTTACTGGCATCTAGTAACTGATGACTTCAACAATTGTTATTGTGTAAATCTTTCCTTAAATATGACACTCTCACGGGGAAGTTTAGAATAAAAGAAATAAGTTGTTGGGTTGTTAAGTGAAGCTGTCCTAATAACAGATTGGTCTTCATGTACTTGTGCAAGTATGCACGAGGGCTTTAAAGGCTAATTTATTTCATAATTGTAGAAACACGACATTTATCCAGAAAAAAAGCATCTGAACCTAAATTAATTATACAATAATTTTCACTTCAGGATAAAAATCCAGCTAATAACCTCGACTGATTACACGCCAGACTATGGATTAGGCTCACTTACATTAATTGGAAGATTTAATTACTTGTAAAAATGATAATTACCGATTCCAAAATCCCCTGACATCATAATAAAATACATCTCGACTTTAATCTTCCTTTCTCTGAATACAAATCTCGGAAATACTACTAGAGAAACAAGAAAAAAGTTAATTTGAAGTATGTTGCGAGCTCCTTGATTTCGTTTTATTCCCTGAAGCATGATCGACGGAAAAAAAAAGATTTTTTGATGTCGTGAAGATTAATTTTTGTGCGATCCCCCAGGTGGGTCATTTCTATCGATCATTACAGAAAGGAATTGGTTGTTGGACAACCAATCACAAAAGAGTGAAATAAACCGCAAGAAGAACCTTTTGTTATTGTGGAGTAAGAAATTTTAGTTGTATCTCTAAAAGCTCGCAATTGGTTTAAGTCAGAAAACATGAACCAAATTTTAAGTCAGTTGAATAGTTTGATTTTAAAAAGTAAAAAATTTTAAATTATCAGAAGTTCCAAAAGGAGAATAAACTGTGGTGATAAATAAACTTTAAACTAAAAAATATTAAGTTTTAGTAAATTCGAATTTAAAAAATTCTAAAATCGTATTTAAAAGTAATACTTTTTTAGAAAAATAAAAAAATGAAAAATAAATAAATTTTATTCCACTACTTGATGGTCAATTGAAGAACATCGTAGGTAGATTTGGATCCATTGCCAGAAGAGCAGGTGTTCTTTTGGAATCATTTAATATGGTTGCCATAACTGTTCTTCTGATCATCATTGGTTCAGTGGGTAATCAATCTTTTTCGGTGTTTTTCAATTTCGGTGTTTTTCAAAAAAAAAAAAAAAAAAATACCCTTTGCTTCTTCCTCTTCTGCAAGGAAAATGTTCTGCAAATCAAATTCAAAATTCGGTTTATCTTTTTTGTTCTTGTATTGAAGTTATTGAGATGAATGTATCTCTTAATCAAAAATATATTGACACGATACTCTTCCGCCTTAAAATATCTTTAATTTGACACCTAGAATTTAAGAAATTGAACAATATATTTTGTTAAAAGACCATAGTCTCTCTTGCCAATTTGAAAATGTTTTACCTTAAAAAACTACTTTAAAGTTTCAAATTTTGAGTATTTCCTATGATCCGATTAAAAGAAAAAAAAAAGTGGACAACAAAACTGCGCTACTTAAGGGTCCAGTATACTAAATTTCAAGACTCATAATGGTGGGGATATAATAAATAGAAATGTGAAAAGGGCTTGTGTAGCCCAGTCTAGAGAGGCGTTGTTTTCGCAATCGGGAAGCTGCGAGTTCGATCCTGGCTAGTGCTCACATTCCTGGTGGTGGCGAGTTCAGGGTCTGGGACCGACTAAAGACCTCCGTGTTCGTTAATTGTGACTGGGGCATGTTATGTCAGTCGTGGTTGCAAAGTCCTCCAAGTTCCCATACAGTTCAATACTTCTGGGGGTGACAAAACCAAATCTTCTGCTTGGTATTGCCTTTAAATTAAGAAGTTCCACATACGGTCGGTAGTGCTGCCATCTACCGGGTAGCTACAGAAAAGTGGTAGAAATGAACTCTTCGGTGGTTATGTGTAGACTAGGGCATTCCCTCTCACCAGTGAGTGTGTGGCTAACATCCAGTGCAGTACTATCCACTACCGATCTTCAGGAAATGGGGTTTATACAAAATACTTGGAAAATCAGAGGTGCCTTAGTCCCCATTGACCTTGATAAAAGAAGAAGAATGTGAAAAGGCCGCAGTTTACAGAGGAGAACAGCAAAATTGATGTTAAAATGGGGTAATCGGAGTTGCAGACTTCGATGGAGTCTGGAGGTGTCTTTTTCTTAAAATCAAGCGGTTCAATTGTGAACTCTTTATTGGTGTTCATAGAAACATTAATACGTTTTTTTTTTTTATGGGAGATGAGACATTTTAGCTTTATGTGGAGGTTTTTGTTGGAATAAGCGAGGATTTTTGGTACCCCGTCCTCCACGATGCACTTTTCTCAAGAACTAAATATTCTAATTACAATGAATTTTCACAACATGTGCCTTGAGTATATTAAAGAGGTTTTTTTTTCAAAGATTTGCAACTTTGATTGATTACAATAAAATGTTATAAATATTTTTTTCTTGTAACTTAAAATATTTCTAGAAATAAGTTTGTTAAATAAGCAATTTCCATTAAAATGCTTCAACGTATCATATATTAACAATAAAGTTGTAGAACATTAGGTAAGTATCCTACACTACTCAAGATAAAGAATTTGGAAATAATTTTCGAGAATTCGAGCTTTACATTTAAAATTCTAATATAAAAAGTGTAAAACGGTTTAAATAAACCCTTTAAGGGACAAAGGTCACTTACAAGGAGACCTTACGGTCTCGGAAATTCAGATCGTGATGAAACTCGGCAGATTGATAGTATACTTTAAGGGTATCCGCACAGTAAAGAAATAAAGCGCACTAGCCAGAATATTCCGAGAAAACAGGCTCTAAAGTATTACGTGCAGCTTATATACTAGTAGAAAATTTTGCTCTGCAACTGCCCGGTGGCTAAGTGGTCAGCGTGCTGGGTTCCCGTACGGGCGATTCGAGTTCGATACCTCGTGAGGTAATTTTTTTTTTTTTTTCAATTTATAAAGTGACTATTACAGCTAATTGAAATTTGAATTAAAGATAATACTTTATTTTTAAATACGTAATGTATTTTTAATGAAGGTACATTAAAACTCTATTTACTATTTTCACAAACAAGTGATTATAAATTTTGAGATATTATAAGATGTAGAAAAGTAAATGATTTTCCCAAAAAACATGAAGAACCAGTTTCTATATGGAAGAGTAAGAATTTTGTCCTATTGTACACAAGCAGGTAGTTAAAAATTTTCAAAACCCTAACGGCACTTTGCAACGTCTATTTTTATAGACAGGTAAATAATCTACTAAATCGTATGCAAAGTTGCGCATATCTGGTTGAAAATAATAGAGACATAAATACCTATGAAGACTGCATAAAAATACAATCAATAGTCCATCATCAATTTTTAATAAAATGATCCGGTATGCCTGGTATGCTTCCATGTTTTCTGTCGAAAGATATATTTTCATGAATGTTAATTAAGTATGTTTTCCAACGAATCTTTTACAAAAATGTTGTTCCTGTAAACAATTTTAATTTATAAATTGTGCAAGATGTCAAAACAGTTCTGGTTTTCCATGTTTTTATGATAAGTGTCATTCTGGTGTATGTATATAAATAAATAATTGACAAATAAAAACTATGTCAAAATCCATAGATAAATTAGCCGACCAAACGGTATAGTGGTTAGCGTGCTGGCTTCTAGACCACGAGGTTGCGGGTTCGAGTCCCGTGTTTGGCATGGGTGTTTGTAAATGTATGTTGGCTTGTCTAATGACGAATGTTTCGGCGCATTATAGCCCTCGTGTTGCTGACGGCGCCAGATAATCTGAAAACAACCAACCAACCATAGATAAATTAAGTCGTACCCTAATTTTGTTGCCGTGGTAATTAGAATTTTAATTTATATCTATTTAATTTATCTCTATTTTCTATATTAAAAATACATTGCGTATTTAAAAATAAAGTATTATCTTTAATTCAAATTTCAATTAGCTGTAATAGTCACTTTATAAATTATGAAAAAAATTGCTAAACGAGGTATCGAACTCGGATCGCCTTTACGGGAACCCAGCACTCTGACCACTTAGCCACCGGGCAGTTGTAGAGCATAAATCTCTACTAGTATATAGCCTGCGCGTAATACTTTAAAGCCTGTTTTCTCAGAATCTTCTGGCTAGTGCGCTTTATTGCTTTACAGTGTGGATACCCTTAAGGTATACTATCAATCTGCCGAATTTCATCCCGATCTGAATTTCCGAGACTGTAAGGTCTCCTTGTTAGATGTAGAGGCTTTCTTCGGTAAGTATTATAGAATGAATTTAAGCAGTACAATGAACAAAAATAGTTTATTTCAGTTTAGTTTAAGTTGCACTGTTCTGGCTGTCTATTTCTGCCACACCATGAAGTGCTTATCACAGCCAAATACACTTTGTAATTTTGAATTACGATAAGATTACGACGTCGATCCCTTATCGTGCTTACTTCTCTCTCATCAAACCTACAACACTAACGAGGGGACACTGAGGCCACGAACTATTTAATGTGAACCAGCTCCCATTATCATACACAATTCATTATTCGGCAAAACCAGGAACGAACTTGTGAACCGCTCACGAGCTAGGCACCTTTAATCAACGGGGTACTGGAGGTTTTTTCTATACTTAAGAAAAAGTTTTTCTCTACATTAGAAAAAATTAAGGTTAGAAAAGAGAAAAGGGAAAATTTAATATAAACTTGGCAATGGAGATGATGTCATGAGAAACCATGTCCCAAAAAGATTCAAAGTTAAAAAATAAATAAAAATATATATAGCTTTAGCATTGACGCATATTATACTTTATTTCGCCATTTCTCTATGTAAAAAAACCTTATCTTCTCATTTGAATGAACAATTCTCGCATTTTTTTTTTTTTTTTTTTTTTAATTCAATTCTAAATGTATCGAAAAAGCAGTGAACACAAAAATTTCTGTTCACTGCGCTTTTTCTTCTTTTTCTTTTTTCTTTCCCTTTCTTTAAAAAAAAAATTACAACCTAAAATCACTTGTAAGAAAGCGACACATTTGGCTTAAATCAAATGTGACGTCACTACAACTGAAACAACTCGGCTTGAAACGTAGCAGCTGAAACCAGTTTTGCAAGTTGCTCGCAAATCGCGCCAACCGATATGGGATAGGGCAATTGTCTACCAAACACCGATGCCAAACACACACCAACTATTTGGCAGAACCTCACGATGACCATTGAAACGAAAGGATGTAGTGACGTCACAGCAATAGCGGATCGTTTTGATCGGACTGCCATCGGACTGGGGTCGACCAAACGGTAGAGTGGTTAGCGAGCTAGCTTCTAGACCGCGAGGTTGCGGGTTCGAGTCCCGTGTTGGCATGGGTGTTTGTAAATGTATGTTGGCTTGTCTAATGACGAATGTTTCGGCGCATTATAGCCCACGTGTTGCTGACGGCGCCAGATAATCTGAATACAACCAACCAACCAACCAACCAACCAACCAACCAACCAACCAACCAACCAACCAACCAACCAACCAACCAGCCATCGGACTGGGTTTCGGGGCATTTTCTTTTCTAAATATTTAAATAACTAATTTGTTTAAAGAACTTTTGTTTGAATATTTGGAATCGGAAATAAATTCTTCATAACTATTAACTAATTTCACTCGTTTTTAAAAGATGCGGGAATTGTCCATTTCATCAACTATTAGCAACGTTTGGCAGCTATAAACGAAAAGTTATTCATCAATGCTGTTGACAAAATTCAAATTTAAAATGATTATGCCTTCAAAATCACTAAAATGGCAAAAAAGGGGTTTTTCAACTGTATTCCATTTGCCATCTTAGTTATCGCCAATACTATTTAAAATGTAAGTGACACATTGGAGATATCATTTGGCATGATTTTACTAAGAACTGTAAAACAGTTCAGAACTTGCAATTTTGTCACAAATGCTCATAGCGTCTTTGTAATGCTAATACCTTTTAACCCACAAAGAAACTGTAAATTTTACGCCAAATAGTATCTAGGCTGGTACACAAGGAATCGTTTAATCCTATGAATCATGAATTTCGATTTTAATTAAAATTTTAATAACGTTTGGTATGGGCCATTTTTATGTGTAGAAAAATGATGGGATATACTTTCTTTTTGCAAATATATTATTTGCAAAAAGCTTATTTTGATCCTGGCGAGCCAATTGAGCATGTTTCGAATTTTTTTTATCCCTAATTAAGTAATTTTTGTGTTAAGAGGTATTACAATAGCAACTATAAGGAACCTTAGGTTAATTTTCAGAATAAAGTTCAAGGTAAACATTGGTATCGAGTGAGATGATATCCATGATAGATATTAACTATTTTTTTAATATGATACATCGATACAACCAGTTGAATGAAAACTGACTCTCATACAATAGCAGTTGAATGGAAATTCATTCTTGTACTTATTCCTCCATTACCGTCTGTATTTACTTATGAGGAAATATTGTTTAATTTTTAATTACGATACATCAATATGTCTCTTTGTTATGGAATTTATGTGAGACACAATACTGAAAATTTATTTTTGCACACTGTTTCTTTAACTACATGAGCGTATTGAAAGAAAGCACGAAAAATTTTCAGTAGCGTCCAACAAAAGAAATGTAGAGAAAAGATCGCATTGTCGAGAGCAGAGATATCTGTGACCGTAGTGTCTGATAAGAGCAATCAAATATGGAAGGTGCTCCACCCATTTACACGTGTAGTAGTGGACATTGGTCATCAATCCTGGACACTGGTGGGCACGACAGTGTCACGTCCGTTGCTATCTGGCAGCAGGTAAAAACGTGATGGAAAAGGGTTACGTGGATCTTGTTAGGAAAAGAGGGGTGGAAAGAAAACTGCAAATAGTAAGATTTTATCTTATTGAGAATTGTTCCTCATTTGAGAATTTGTAGATAAGAGTTTTAGATAGAAAATAAGGAGAAAGTGTCTTTTAAGATAATAGTTAGAAAATAAGGAGATTTTGTAAGTTAGAAGATAAGGTTAAGATTTTATATTATTGAGAATTTCTCCTCTTTTCAGAATTTCTAAATTAGAAGAAAAGTTTCTTGTTATAGTAAAGCGTGTGTAATGTTTTATAACACTGTTGATTTTTTTATATTTAATAAAAGTGGGCTTTAATTGAAAATATATTAAACTTTGTAATGAAGCGACCACAGAAATACGTTTTAAATAATAAAAAATAATAATAATGGGCACATTATGTTTTAAATCATTGTTCCAGTAAACATTTTTGTGTAACAAATGAAATTGCTCTAGTTGAAGATTTTAGAATAAGGCAAAATTAATATTTAACAGAAGTATTGTTCACTATATTGTAGCGTAAATGTTTCTTTTTTCGGGGAAGGATTTTTTTACAGTAATTTTCTTAGTAAAATTTAACACTGATGAACTCTAAATTGCAAAAAAATTTTGGAACAGTTAGAAAAAAATTTAAATCAATATAAGATTTTTTTAAGACAATTAAGAAGAACAACATTGTCATTCCATTTTAAATTGTCACAAAACATTTATTTTTGATTCAAATTTTAAACATTTTCTGAAATGTTACTGAATTAAACTGTTAGATTCATTAAAGAAAAATAAATGCCAAGTGTTGTGGCCTGAATGTCACGTGGTTTTAGAAATACTTAGTCTCTGAAGTGAACCAATACTGCTGGTTTCGGCATTCTTAGCTTTAAAAATTCAACTTAATAATTATCTTATATTTTGTAAAGTATTGAATTTGAAACAACTAGGAAGTGTTTCAAATTATGCAAAACGTACATAGTATTTATTCTTTAAAATCAAAGTCAATTAATATTTTCTTATATACTTTAAGCCGACCAAACGGTATAGTGGTTAGCGTGCTAGCTTCTAGACCGCGAGGTTGCAGGTTCGAGTCCCGTGTTGGCATGGGTGTTTGTAAATGTATGTTGGCTTGTCTAATGACGAATGTTTCGGCGGATTAGAGCCCTCGTGTTGCTGACGGCGCCAGATAATCTGAATACAACCAACTTATATACTTTAAGAAATACTTTTTTTTATTAAACTTGAAGAAATGGATTGTGACAATCCCAGCCACAAAAACGCACCTTATATAATATGTTTCAATTGGGATACAACAGGTCCAGATAAAAGGGAATAAATACATCTTGGCGAAACTTGACGACAGAAATCTACCTTTCTTAAAGTCTACACCATCTAATAATAAAATTCTTGCCCTTTCCTCTAGTGTTTGTAGTTTTCTTTAAAATAAAGATGCTTCCATGGTGATGCGTTTAGTGACAAACTTGTCGGGGAAAAAAAAATGTAACTGAATACCTAAATTCTAATTCTATATATCTATTTGCAGCAGAGATGTGAAATTCCGAATAGTTTCAATGAAGGCACTCTTCTGGTTGAACTCAAAGCACTTTCAGTTCTATTTTATGAAATCTTACTAATTTCAATATTTTCAAATTTATATATAGCACATAGCTGTAGCATTTCTAGTTTAGAATTTTGGAATGAAAAATTTACATCCGGTCCCCATTTCTAGTTCTTCGGGTCGAATTAATGAGTTTATTTCAACGGGACCTTTTATTTGTCCTAACGCAAATTTGCGTATCATTTGTAATTTTCCCCGGAAATGTTGACCTCAATCAGAGAGACGGATGGAATTTTTACGTAGTATAGATGTTTAAAATTAGTTTATTTATTTTACTTTTTTATAATAATTGAAAATAACTTAACTAGAAATTATTGTTTAACAATAGAGTTCATGCATGACCACGAATTTAGCATTAATTTTTCAAGCATGGATTTAGCAAAATTTATTTTGAGGCTTATATTTGATGTTAAAATAGTTACCACGTGACGATGAATACACGTGGCCGTGGGATTTTGTCCTGTGCCAAGAGAATTAATATCATGTGCATAATCTCCATAATTTTCTCTTCATTCTTGAAAATGTTCGTTTGATAAAGTTTCCTTGGCGATTCGCCATGGAATGCTAAATAACATCCTAAAAATGGATTGAATTTATTCTGAAAACAGTATATTACCATTTCCATAACTGTACGCAGTCACTCAATATTTTGTTGGTCACTGAAACTTATTCAATTGACGTATTTTGTACTTATTTAAAATATGAAAATTTAAGGTCAATTGCATCCCCCCTCCCTCTAGAAAAAAATTCGAAAAGTTCCCCTTTTTCCGAAAAGGTAATAATTGATCAATGACTTTCAGCAATGAAAATGTGACGTCTATGAGTAGTACATAATTGTACATTTTCATCCACCAGTAATTACTTTGAAATATTATTTGAACAAAAAGATAAATTATAATTGGTATTAAAATCTTTTTATGTAAAGGCAACACCCACCCACTTCAATACTTGTATTACTTTTTATATCATTTAAATGTACGAACTTATGTGTTTTTAATTGGATGGATTTACAATTGCTTGGCACCACAAACGTATGAGTAACAAATAGTTTTAAAAAATGAAAAAGGAATTAACTGCGCCTTCCGTTAGATCTCGAAAAACATTATGGTTAAGATATTTTGTTATAAATAACGTTTTTATGAAAATAAAGAATTGTGCAATTCTTAACTTGTTTATTTCAAGTCAACGATAATGAGTTTCATTATCATCTCTATTACTCATGGTTCACTGCGTTCCGTATTTTTTTCATCTATTTTACGGATAAGTGGCTGGTATAAAAACCATCGACATCTTTTGAAATTGAGAAGAGGGTGCAATTTTACTGCAAAGGGAAAAAGAAGCCGCTCGTAAAATTTTTTGCTCCCGAAATAGTAACTCGAATTAACATAGACTTGAATGAGTCATCAAATGCAATTGAAAAGAATTGCCCCCTTCATCAGAGAATGAAATTTTTTCCCTATAGGATTTTACGCTGCTTATTATTTAAATTATCTTGGCTGCAGTTATCTTTCAAATTCTTATACCAAAAGTAAACGTTTAAGTTAGCAAGTTTTGAGTTAAATAAATATTACTAAGTATAAAAGTGAAGAAATTAAGGGAATGAAGAGTTTTTCTTTGCATAAGATATAATTAACGGCCACTTGGCAGATCGGAGGATGTACGTGATCTTGTATAGGGCATCTTTAAATTTGCAAAATATTATTTATAATGAGTGGAGAGGGCTTATGATGTGTTTTTTAATTTTTCAAGGGATCGGCCATGGGTTATCCCAAAATAAGTAATTTTTGTGTTACGAGGTATTACAATAGCACCAACAATAATGAAGAATGATTTTTTTTTATTTTTTTTATAAAGAGTCATTCTCAAGAATTTGCACGAATAATAATTTATTTTAAAATTGCTTCTTTTTATCATTATCTACATTATTTACTTTTCAATTTTTCGGCAAATTTGAAATTAGATAGCATTTTTATAAGATAATTAAATTAGAAGTAAAACATGTCTTGACTTTTGTAGAATAATAATAAAAAAGTTGTTCTGATATTATTGTCAGAGATACTAAGTTTCTTTTTTTAAGATAGTAAAATGTGTTTTTACTATCTTTTAAAGTTACCAGTTCAATAAGTTTAGGGGCTTAAAAGCAATTTTGAAATTTGTCATTACTTAATACATATTATTACAAGTACAACATTTTTAACGCTTTAATTAAAAAAGATGTGTTGAGAGTGAGTGTTAGTGGCAATTGAGTTTAAAAAGCTGAAAAATGGGGAGGGTACAAACTGCAAACTTTTGATGATATAGCAGGAAAATATCTCCTAAAATTTACCAAAAAACATCTACAAGTTAAATAAATCTACAGTAGGAAATTGTCACCATCTATAGCCTGATAGCCTCTACTGAAAGTGAGTTGCAAAAGATAGTGTTTCCAAAAAGTGTGTCACAATTTCCAAGAGGTTGAAATTTCTGACGTATATAATAAAATTGCTCCATAAACATTTACTATATTCAAAATACAATATAAAAAGTTAGCAAAATCCTACAAAAATAAAACAAAAGATTTATCCGAAATCCGATATAAATCTGAAAATCATTTCCTTAATTCTTCTTTCTGCAAAATACAGGTTAAAATTTGTATGTTTCTGTATGTTATGAAAATACTATTTCCTGCTTGAAATGCCTATGAAACAACAACCATTACTATATTTACTAAACATAAAATTACTTAAATATGCACTTTTTTCCATGATATACTATTGAGATTACATAATAAGAATTATTTTGATAGAAAGAATAATATATTTCCTTCAGTTCTGGAATTCAAAGTGTGAAAATCGAATTTATTTCAATAAATTGTCGAATATGAAATACCAGTACTAAATTGGTAAAAGAATAAAGTTTAGACATTTATATTTTTTATGGTTACTTACAGTATAATAACAAGCAATCAAAATAAGACTAACATTAAGAATATAGAGCATCGATTTTCAAAAGAAAAGATAACCTTAAAAGAACCTACTAAGAGGAAAATGGCGCGTAGATGTCTAACAAATATCGATTGCACATACAATGTAACATTTCTTAAGAATACTTAGTATTTGTGATGCAATAAAAATTACAGTTATTGAATGTTATTGTGATGAAACTTAAAGTTATTGTATATTTATAAATTTGAATTTTGACATAATAGGCGCAAGATATTAAACTGGTTTGATAATAATATATTCGAATACTTATATCTAAAGCAAAATGTGTTTCTTAGTCTTTCTGCAACATAGTGTATAAAAGAAAAACGTGCAAAATTCCCGAAAGAAAATTTATCCTCTATGGAAATCATTGAAATATGTTACATTGTATAGTCAAAAGACATCCGAACGTTGACTATACTTACGGTTATAAAAAGAATACAGCTGTTAGCACCTATATGTGCCTCGTTTACGATTTTTTACCGTTGAATAAAAATTTATTTATAAAGGGCCCGTCTATCAGTCATGTTAAAGTCTCTAGAAACTTCAATATAAAGCCCTATTGTTCAATAGGTCATTTGATTTGGAAATACTTCATGTACTTTAAATACAAAACTTTATTACTGTATGTTGAAAAACATGTCCCATATGAGTGAATTCATTATGTTTCATTATAGGGGGGTGAGCAGCGCTTATAGGTTAGGAGGAAAAGAATGACTGATCATATAACTGATTTTGACGCTTCTGCTTGTTGTGGTTATATAATCTCCCCCCCCCCCCATAGAATCTAATTTTCTGAGTTTGAAGTATTTGGTGATATTGGCAAAACAATAGTTTAGGCGTCTAAAATAATTGATACATTTTTGTTTTGTTGAGAAAATGACCCCAAACAGACTGAAGAAGTAACATATCCTTTTTATTTTACTTGCATCAATTAAAATTGATTTGGTCACATGCATCTTTTCATTCATTTTGGTATGAGTGGGAAGAACATTTCATTTCTATGTGCTGTACAGACTGATTCCCATTCTTGGGAGACGTTCCTGCTTTAGTAACGTTTTACAATACATTTGGTATTTTATCTGATTAGGTAAAAAATTTAAAATTACTCAAAACATTTTATTTTGTCAGACGTTTATTTTGTTAAGAAGCTACAATTGTTTTCCATATTTTCAATTTCCATTTTGAGAGTCAGGACCTGATATCTTTTTGGCATTTGTCCTTTTTTACGGCAACATATTTAAAACAACAACATACATTTCAAAATGAAACATAACTTTTGCAACATAATATCATAACTTCCAACAAGGATTACCTTGAGGTAAGTGGAGCTACAGATATTTCTTCGCCATACCTACTCGACCCCTCCGGCTAATATATTTCCCTTTTACCTCATTCGTCTCTGGAGAAACGCATATTTTTGTCCATGTAGCACACTGACTTTTATGACGCTATAACAATAAAAAGACGAGTAGGTGAAAAATTTCACTGAGATTTGACGCACGCGCACACCTCTGATAGAAGAAAAGAAGACAGGCCATCGAAAAAATGAGATAAATTTAGTTTTAGTTTAACTGATAGTTCTGAAAGGATATAACTTCAGATTCCTTTGCGTTTTGATGAAGAATGTGGGATGCTGTTTTCGGCGCAAAAGCTTCTTGGTGTTGCAAGGTTAGTGAACTTCTCAAAAATTGGTGGTTTTGCACAAGATGGTTGTGTTTCGATGAATTATAACTTCTCAAATTTTCTTATGAGCACTTACTGCATGTTTAATTAACATTAACAATACTTGTTTCATTTGTATGGATATTCATCATTAGCCACTGTCAATACCTGCCTTGTTTGAATTGTAGACATACTCATCAAGAACTATCAACTTTTGAATTGTGTTTGTTTGATAGTATAATAACAATACAGTGATTTACTATGAGCAAACGCCAATACTTGCCTTGTTTTTTAGTAGTAATCAACATAAGCTCCCAATTCTTGGCTTGTTTGAATTGTATTGTTATATTAACCATAAGCAATTGTCAATGATAGGGTTGTTATAGTCTTTTGTAGTTCAGATGTTGATCATAATGCTATGGATGCATACGAAAGCCAAAAACCCATCTGCCACCCCCTTCTCCTTCAATATGCGATTTGTTTATTTTACCCTTAATTTTTAAGCCATTGCACAGAAGTAACGAAATCTAACTTGAAGTGAATATCAGTATTTACTCTAGACGAGATTTTTTTCTGAATTAAGTTTCTGATATAACATAAATTTATTTGAAAATAGTGACAATATGTGACATCTTGGTATATTTTATTAAATGCATAAATTATGCAACGGCATAAGGAGGGAAGTAGAAAAAAAGCTTTCAATACTAATTATATTTTAAATTTTGTATCAATGATTTTCAATGCACTTTTATCAGCCTAAAATTGACTTATTAGAGGTGTTTCTTAAACTTAACGTAACTGAAGCATAGATACATTGTCGGAAATGACATTTAAACATATTAATATTTTTTTTAATAAATAAGTGCTGCTTTTGCTAACTTATAAAAAAATGCTACATGTCAAGTTTTGAAAGTAAATACAATAGAGTTTAAGGGTTATGTAAGTTTGCAATAGCTAATTTGGTATTTGGATAAAATCGTGCACAAATATATTTCTGTTTTGACGGTAAAAAAAAATCTAGAAACGTAATGGTGTCAATCTCATAAAATGCTCCCTTTGAAAGCTGATAATTTTAGCTCGTTTGCCTATTTCTCACCTATTTCCAATTTTGAAAATGAGTAGACATGATGGCAATTAAAACGAATCTATTCATTTTGACTTCCAAAATCTTTAATAAGAATTTTCTGAGATCAAGTAAATTCCAGGTTGTTTTTCGTGTTGTGGAACGAGTGCAGATCACCTTGAGAGATTTAATCTAATAAAATAAAATAGATGCTATTGCATATTTTAATAAAGGCATCTGAAAAAATATAAAATTTCATAAACTTGTTTGCTTGTGCTGGTTATAAACTAAAAGAGGGTAAATGTTTAACAGTACAAACTGAAAAGTTTTTCAGTAAATAAATATACGCATTTGATTATTTGTATTCTTAAAAAAGCAATAAAAATATGATTCAATAGTTAAAAATCTTGTATACATAACACTTTTTGTCAATAATTTAAGAAAATCGGATTTAGAATATTTTATTGTGTCTTAGTAATAAGCCGTTTTCGTAATCTGAAAAAATATTTAATAAACTAATTGCATTTGATCAATAATCCCATGTACATGAACTGCTAAATTTAGTAATGGATATAAAATGGTATTTTTTTTTTATAAAATTGAATTACTTTAAGTTTGGATTCAATTCTAAAATTTATGTTAGCATAGATATAAAGTATAAAGAAATATTTTGTTATAACAATATATATTTATTTTACATAGTTTACTGATAACCGTTCAACGCAGTTTAGTATAAAAAAACAAAATAAAACTATCAAGGAATAAATTTGAAGGTAAAAAAGAAGGCCAGTCTACACGCCTCATATCATTTTAGGAAAATTAATTTTTATTTTGCCACTAGGATTTTTTTTCTTCTTTGAAATACGGCATAAAAAAGTTCGAGAAAAGTTTTCTACATTGTGTTAAGAAATAAACCATAAAATATTGACTTATCGCGTTTGCCAGTAACTTAGTTAAGGCCAAAGAATACACCGAATCATTGGAAGGTGGCCAAAACGGGGAACAAAGCGCCTGTATTGCGATCTAACATGCAGGTCCTATATCGGAGGAAAATACCTAAGCTCGTATGTGAAGAGTTTGGAATGAATTTTTCAGGGGGACTTTATTTCTTTTTGGGACTGAACCCTTGGAATTCAGCCATGTTGTAGAACTGGACTCTTCCTATCCCTACAGAGAAAGATTTTGGAGTGTTTTCCCACGTTTCGTAGTTCGAAAATGGAAATTTAGAAAGAAAATATCGTTTGCAGGCTGAGTGGAAGTTTTGGAAGCGAAGCAAAGCTAATAAAATATAAAAAAGCAGAGTGCAGTTTAGCTGTAGAGAAGAAAAAGAGAAATGAATTTGTAGGTCTTAAGATTCGAAATCGTTTGGTAGTTTTGTAGGTTATCAAGAAAAAGCTTGGTATTCTCGGACCTATCTCCATTTTTTTTTTTTTTTTTTTTCAAAAAGAGAATCGGTGAACTTGCTTGTACTTTTATTAAAAAAAATCACAAGTGCACAGATACTGAGTTATTAGCGTTATATTTAACTTCAAATTATTTTAGAAATGGTAATGAAGTAGATTATTCTCGAAGTAGAAAAAAGTTACAGAATGCGCACAAATTTTAGTTGTGGATCCTTCGAGAATCTGCGATTTAAGACAACATTTTTTAATTAGTGATTTTTAATACAAGCACTAACTTTAAAAGTTTAAATATATTTTTAACATATTCTTGGATAGTCATTATGGAACGACAAAGAAAATTAAATGAATCTGAAAAATTATCTAAGTTTGGTAGAAGATTTTCAAAATCCGATTATATGTTCTTCTGATTTAAATCCTTAAGGAAATAATTTTTTTAATATAATTTTTTAAGTTAAAAAATAGATTTTGTAAAGTAAATATAATTTTGAGATAATCTATATTAAGAAAACTCCCTATTATAATACTCATAATTAACTTAAGTTTTGAACATAGACATATTCATATTCAGGATCTAGAATTTCATTTAAAAACCTTTGGTTTTTTCATAAAATGCATTTATATAATTAAGATGTATTTCAATAATCCTAAATATTGGATAAGTTCTGTAAATGATCGTAGAACATGCGAGAAGTTTTGTTGCACTTCTCATTTTACAAAACCATCGGGGTCTATATATGCATAGCGCTAATTTTTATGTGTCCATGTCATTGTTCGAAGCTTATTTATAATTATTTTTTGATGAAATAAAATATTGAATCAATGATTAATAACTGAATATTTGTATGATTTCTCAATATTAATCTGAAATATTTAAACCTTTCCTTAGGTCTTTATATTGTAAAAAATTTCTTTTGCTTTGGAAGTGACTGTAAATTTAATTTGATAGACATTGTTTTTAAAAAGGGTTTTTAAAACTCTATTTTTATCAACAGATCGAAATGAAGTTACGAATTCGGTGACGTAAAGTTAATATGCCGACATTTAAAAATGAATATCTCAATAACCGTTGCTCACAAGGTATTAAAACGATTAATTACATTTCCGATTGTTTTCTTAAGAATTAAAACAGTTTGAGACATCGATTGACTCAGGCGCATTGATTTCGTGGAGTTGTGAAGTAAGTCATAGAGCGTTGTTTCTTATTATATTCACTCACATGATTAGATTAATTTTTTTATAGAAGTTTGAAGTATTTATCTTAAAATAATACTTGTTTGCTAGGTTTTTATCAGTATCCTATGCAGTTATGGTGATTCAATGATTGGATTAATCAATATATAAATGAATCTACTTTGAGCCTTATATCCTCCTGAGACCCACAACTGTTTGAAAAATGATTTATAGCTAATTTTTATGTATATTTTTTTTTGGGTCTATGTAACGTACTTTTAAAGTTCAGAACTGATCCATGCACTTTCAGTACACATAGGCAAAAAATGACTATCGCCTTAAGTTAACGAAAATTCTGAAATTTAATTGAGCAGATGTGAAATTTTATCATGAAAGGCTGTAAAACAATTTCGTGGGGACGTGATACATAAAAATATTTTACAGTTAGTGAAAATGTTTTTGCTCGCCCTAAACATCTAGGCATCCGACAACGGGAGGAAAAAGTCTTAGTGTCCATTGCTGGCATGTGCTTCGCACCAACTTTTCGTGACGCCTCTACTGGCAGAATATCTGTTTTTTGCCGTTTCTTTACAGGCTCTACTTCGTCATATTTGTGTAACTATAATCAGCTGTAGGACTGAATTCGGCTATTTCATGAAAAGAAAAATTAATAATAATAATAATAATAATAATAATATTATTATTATATAGTTAGTTGCGTCCAAAATCTGATGTGCATTTAGATGTACGCGGGGTCTCAAAATATATTGAACCACTAGAGACTTATTAGAGTCAAACTATGCGTATAATTTAAACATTATATATATTTTTTTCTAGATCTGAAGATTAAATATTACTTATAAGTTAATTTTAAAGTCTTTACCCTTCTTGAAAGTATCCTTTTTACAATGATGCCAAAAGATTTTCTGCAATTTCTTTTTCGTAAAACGTCGTTTTAACTTATTTTAAAAACATTTTATATTTACTGGACAGAGTTTAAGATAAAATTTTCAAATTCGGTACCATAGTTAGTAAAATGTAAATTTGTTCTCGATATGAAATTTTTATATTTCTATGATTGTTGATCCATAAGTACAACAAAATAGCAGAAGTTTTGCTTTAAATATGTGCTTAATTGTTCCTAAAAACAGGGAGGATTTGTCCAAGTACAATGCCATACACTCATATAAATTACTAGAATGTATTGACAGAAATCAAAATATGCATATTTATATTAATTTATAATTAAATAGAATTATAGACATTTGAAAAATATGAATATAATTTCTTACAATAGATTTTCACTCAAATATAGTTATATATATTCAACTATTCAAATGATAATAATAACAATGCCGACCAAACGGTATAGTGGTTAGCATGCTAGCTTCTAGACCGCGAGGTTGCGGGTTCGAGTCCCGTGTTGGCATGGGTGTTTGTAAATGTATGTTGGCTTGTCTAATGACGAATGTTTCGGCGCATTATAGCCCTCGTGTTGCTGACGGCGCCAGATAATCTGAATACAACCAATAATAATAACAATAACAATAAATAGAGTGTTCAAAAATTTCTTTTTTACTGAAAGAAAAAATAAATCATTTTCTAAATGTAATGAACACACTTTATTACTCAATTAAGGTACTTTGTAAATTAATTGATCAAATACTTTAAATCCGTCGACCCATGAATAATTAACTTTGAAAAATATTAGAATTAATAGAAAATAAAATCGGAAATATCTAGCAATCGAAAATGCCACCTTTAATGAAATGTAACTTTATCACGGCACCATCTCCCTTCTACAAATGAGTTTTTTTAATACATTAATTGGAAAACTATATATTTTCCTCAAACCTGAATTATTTATAATAATCAATTTACTTAATATTTTGGATAAAATGTTTTTATTTTGCCTTTTAAATTTTTTTTTTTGTAGCTTACTATCTTATTTTAAATCACCATTTAAGCGTTAAAATTCAATTCCTTATTGCTATTTCCTAAATAGAATTATTTATGAATAATATTTATTAAAAAGCTGAACACTAAATTATTAAAAAAAAAAAAAAAAAAAATTAAAAACTTTAATACAATTTCCCTGCTTTTACTAGATCTAGGAGTATTTCATATTCATTAAATATAAAATGTAAGTTATATGATGTAGAAACATACTTAAGAAATAAGCAAAAATGTTTTGCTTGTTGTAAGCAAAACTTTGAGTATTTCATGAATATTATATTTAAAGTACCAATGAAAATCTGTTGCGAAAGCTTCGTTATATGACCTCGATAAAACGGATTATTTACATACTCACCAATAATGTGGCTGAAACAGAAAGAAAATAAGTTCTGGGTTATTTTAGACCATGTCGCTAGGTGTAATCATAAGCTATCTCATCGGACAACGTATGACCACTTTATAAAGTAACACAACTTTGATAACAGTTGTTGTAAGCGGTTAAAGGTTAAGGGGGGGGGGAGGGGGTGGCAAAGGACTTCCAAAGATCCAAAGTAAATATTATCTAATATTCCAAAAACTTCCACTTTTCGAAATATGTTTTGCTTCGTATTCCAATGTTTAAGTTTGAAAGCCACCTTTCAACTCTTCTGCTCAATGCGTCACCAAGATGCAGTGCTTAGATGTAGACAATAACTCTTGCGTAAATTTTATTTTGAATATTATTTACAGCAACACATTATACTAAACAAATAGAATATACCAAGAACACAACACTATGACACTTGATATTTTCTCCGCTTGATATTACCTACACATTAGTGTGTTTCGTTTCTTACCTTTTTCTTACGAAATAAGTCCTTTCAATAAAATTCGCATATAAACTACCCTCATGCACGAGTACCGATTTCTGTTAAAGATTTATGCGAAATCAAAGTAAGATATTATTGCCTCTGGGGTAGTTCCGAAGGAGAAAATGTATATCCTCGAGGGGTAGGGAATGACGCGAAATGTTCTGTAGGTAAAAAAAAAAAAAGAACCCCGAAATCGTTAACTCAAATTCTCAACGAATATCCTTCCAGGTTTATGCGACGAATCATTGAAGTAGCAAATTGCGTCCTTGCTCATCATAAGAATGATGAAGTCTGAGATGCAATTTGGATGCATTGATAGATGGAATTTTATGCAGATATCGGCCATTTTCGTTATCATCGGATAGTTGCCGATCCTGATCTTAATTCTTTGAGTTCTTTGGATAGAAGTAATGTATTTTTTAACAGTTATAGAGATATAGATTAGTGAAAGGAGATAATTAAAATCTGCGTAGAATTATAAGAAAATAAGATAATTATCTTTTTATCATCCACCATATTTTTATCGTATTTCTATCGAACCGATAAAAATATATCAATTCAGGAAAAAGAACAGTCAGCTAGGGTTGGTTGGTTGTATTCAGATTATCTGGCGCCGTCAGCAACACGAGGGCTATAATGCGCCGTAACATTCGTCATTAGACAAGCCAACATACATTTACAAACACCCATGCCAACACGGGACTCAAACCCGCAACCTCGCGGTCTAGAAGCAAGCACGCTAACCACTATACCGTTTGGTCGGCAACAGTCAGCTAGGATCTAATAGTATAGTTATATTTTTGTGTGGACTGTTTTTATAATTTGAGTTGGAGGGTTTTTGTTTTATGTAATTTTTCAAAATTAACAAATTCATCCCATTTTATGTATCAAATCTTTTGTAGAAATATTGTTTTAAGATTTGAGATCAAGCAATACGTATTTATACAATGGATTAGAGCAGCGTCTCCCAAACAATGGGGCCGACCAAACGTTATAGTGGTTAGCGTGCTAGCTTCTAGACCGCGAGTTGCGGTTTCGAGTCCTGTGTAAGGCATGGGTGTTTGTAAATGTATGTTGGCTTGTCAAATGACGAATGTTTCTGCGCATTATAGCCCTCGTGTTGCTGACGGCGCCAGATAATCTGAAAACAACCAACCCAAACAATTGTTTCCGACCCAGTCATTGGTAGCAAGTCAATTTTTACTGGATCGAAATAAGGTCTTGGCAAGACCACATATGAGATTTTTGAAATATTTCAAATGTTTATAATAAAAAATAATGCGAATATTTTTGATAACATAACTATCGAGATCTCAAAACATTGTAACGTTTTAAAAATTAATTCTAAACCTACCGACATTTTATATATACCTATTTCTACAGATGGCGGTCAAATAATCGCTTTTCAAATAAACGTTATGTCTTTTTCAAGTTGATTATAAATAATACAGAATTTAGCATAGTAGAATTTAGAATAAAACACAAAATAATTATCATGTGATAATTAACAAATATTTACTTTTTTCGGGTTTTAGGAAGAAAATGAAAACCAGGAATTTAATAATTTTAATTAAAGTCTCAAAGGCTGTCATTTCACCGCGCTCTGCTAGGTTTAGTGTTAATATTACTTATTATAAAGCCGATGAAAAACTTATCGAAAATATATTAAAACTGAATTTTAATTGTAGTAAATTGGCACAATTCTAGTTATCTGTGTACTAAACAATTTTTCTAGTGAAGATTAAAATACATAACTCCCAAAAAAACAGCTAGAAGTTGTAAAAAAAAGCAGCCCGCCAAGTAAATTAATCAGTCAGAAAGAGTTGTGAAATCTAATGTTTGCCGCCAAGCGGCCGCATTTAGTTTTTTTTTTTTTTTTTTTGTGGAGTAATTGTACACAAATATCTAAATTGCGATTATTAGGGGGAATCCTTGTAGGCAATCAGAACTTGGCAGGCTAGAGTTATTTCGGATTAATTTCATTTCATTTGCTTCATCTACTTTGGCGCCTATTGCACTGAATTGAGACTAATTGTATAAAACTCTAGCCTGCCAAGTACTGATTGCCTATGGGGATTCCCCCTAATAATCCCAATTTAGTTCATTGTGTACAGGTACTCCAAAAAACTAAACGCGGCCGCTTGGCAGCAAACATAGGAATTCATAACTTTTTTTGACTGATTATTTTATTTAGCGGAATTTTTTACAACGTCTTGTTATTTCTTGGGTGATATCAATTCTTTGTTATGTTCTAAATGAGTAAGACACGGTCAATGGATATTTTAGCGTGAATAATCAAATTGTTGCTTTAAGAATAAAATGGAGCAAGCGACAACACTATTAGATTCACATACTATTCTTTGAATTGAGAGGCACAATAAATATCATGATTAAATATTGTAGAGAGATTAAGGTTTACAATCCAAAGTTTCTTTTAAGAAGAAATCTAAATCACAACAACAAAAATTTTTCATAATCGAAAATATGTTTATATTATAACTTGGGCCCAAAAACATGCAAATAAAAACTAAAAAATAAGTAATTATACAAAGTAAGTAAAACATACTAACAAATTACTTGCTTTTATGCGAAATTGAGTGTTACCAGCTTTTACATACGAATAGATATATATAAAAAAAATGTGTCTCAAAACAACTTTCGCTTTAGTTTGAAATATTAGACTTGTCGTTATTTTAAGAGAAATTCAGCAAACTTTAGTGACGGAGTCGTTAAGATATAAGGCTAGTGATCAGAAGATCAGAAACACGTGTTTTCAGAGCTTTGATAAGCATGCAATTGAAAAATAAGTAATTTTTTTTTTTTAACTGCACCGTTTTTGGTAGTTCAATTTAAAGTATTAAAGTCACTTCTTGAAAGTGAGCGAAAGGTGAATATCCGAAATCCATTGACCCGTTTTAATCAGTCATTACCGGGGCTAAATTTTCCAACTTCCGGGATCATTTCTGAGGGTACAGACCTTCTTACGCGTACAGTAGCACTTCTTATAATCTATCTGAGAGGAATAAAAAAGAAAAGTCTGGATATTTTAAAGCGTTTAAGTTGTAGGCCAGGTTAAAATTCTCAAGTATCGGGATAATTTTCGGAGGGTACAGACCCTTTTACCCATCAAATCATACAAAACGCACTTCCTGTAATCAAGCTGAGAAAAGAATGGTGTAAAATTATCAACTACTTTTGGCTGTAGCCCTGGCTAAAGTTTTGGTCACAACCAGAAGAACGAAAATCCGGTGACTTCGGCGATTTTCAAAAGATTTTTTTACCATGTACCCTTGTTCAATGTTAATAATTATGTTGTTATTTTTCATCTTCTTACCCGGGGCAATATGATGCAAAAAAACAAAAATCAGGGTTCTAGCTGTAATAGAAGCTGAGCTCTGAGGGGTCGAAAACGGACCTTAGCTCTGTCAACAGAATATACACTTGCATGTTTGCCGCTTTGGCATCAGACTTGGTGGCGGAACACTGCCGCGTTCCTAGATTACCTTTTAAATTTTCATACCAAGGTTAAATTTCGGAAATATGCTCACTATTTTAAATCATTTGTAGAGAAATTGCTTGTGTTCGAAGATAAGTATTCAAACGGAGAACAAAGAATATTTCAACCATTTGTCTTGAAAGGTGTTATTTTATAAATATTGAGATTAATTATAATTTGAGATTATTTAATGTTATTTCATGTTTAAACAATTTAATACAATGTACTTTTTTTGTCATCATTTATCTCATTATTGAAAAAATCAGTACCGGTTAAAGTAGATAATTTAATTTTGAACATTAAATAACTATGCCTTCAAATTATCTTCTAACTTTTTCACTTTAATTTGTATTGTCTAGGCGAGAATAAAATACCATTAGATAACTAACTTTAATTAATTATTAATGTGCAGTACAGCCAGTCACTTGCTGATGCAAAATAAAGTTTACAGGAAGAATAATTAGTTATGAAACTAGTTGGGAAAGTAATTCTTTTTCAAACGAGATAAAAGGCTTATATGACGAGTGCGTTAGAATTAGAACAACACCAACTTAGTTGATGTTGATTAGAACGAGTCAAATAATTTACAGAATTTGAAAAAGTATTTTCCTCCGTGTTGCATACAATATTTTTTTAAATCACGTGTAAAAAAATATTTTTAATATTTTAATACATATACTTATTTTAATGTTGCAATAAATATCTTCAGAAAACATTTTATTTCAGTACCAAGACTGCACCCTGTCCCAAAAATATAGACAAAAATATAAAATACAATTTATAGTAAACATAAGAATGGGATAAAATTTTTGTCGTGTGTATAATTATAAACACTACATGAAACACAAGTTAGGGTTAATTTATTAGAAAAAACAACAAATGCTGAATTTATTTAGAAAATAAGGTGTTCCATAATTATAGACAATATTTGCTTTATAGATTATATTTAAGGTTGAGGAACACAGTTACAAATGCTAGTATTTAATCGTGTTTGCATTACCTTTAATCACTTCAAAAACATGGTTTTCATTGAAAGTACTAAGTTTTGCATTTCCTTTGGAGGCAGTTCATACCATCTCGCTCAATCGCTGATTTAAGGTCCTTGGTTGAAAAATATTGGGATCCATTTTCATATAATTTTCGTGCTAGATGTCCTCACACGTTCTCCATTTGATTTAAGTCCAGACTAAGCGATGGCCAGTCCATGACATTGATATTATTCATGTTGAACCATGCACATATTTGTCAAGTTAGACACATGAATAAGCGCCCTGTTTTGTTGAAATATACGGTTTGATCCTCCCAAGAAATCATGTAGTGGAATAAAATTGGCCTCCAATATTTGCTGATAGTCCTGGGAGTTAAACTTTTTTGCTACAAGTTGCTAAAAATGTTTGGGTAGCTTTGGATTTAATGGACAATCATTACTGATCTTCCACCTTGCTGTTTTCTTGGTTCGCTTCTTAAATCATGCCAGAAAAATTTATATCCATCTGCTCCATCCATGTTCCACTTTTTATCGTCATTAAATATTGTAGAAAGCCATTTATCCCCATAAGACATCATTTTCTTTGCCCAATTTAAACGTCCAGTTTTGTGGTGTACTTTTAAACATGATGTCTTCAACATTTTCTTGAAAGTTTTTCGTTTAGATTCTAGTATTCTTCTGTGAATGGTATTTGTTGGCACTCCAAAATTGGATGCAATTTGTCGCAATGGTGTATTTTTTCTAGATGCCATGCTAAGAATGATTATGTAACTGTGCATAGACGTATTCTTTGTCTACCATGTCTTTTCTTACTAGACAACTTGTCGCCATTATCCAAAATTCTGTAAACACTTCTTAAAGATCTCTTTAAAATCTTGGATTTATCTTTCGTATAATTTACCTTTAAGTTTTAAATCTAAAACTTATGATCTTCTCTTTCGAAATCTCTTTACCTCTAGGCATTTTGTCGAATTTGTGAAAACATCGATTTGATAGTCGAAAACAAGCGAAAAATTAATCCATACCAATAAAAGTCAGAAAAGCAGACGATAAATACTTTCAAGAAATGTAAATAAATAATATTTTTAAGGAAAGTCAGACTATTTCTATATTTATAGGACAGACAATTTTCAACTTTTAAATTTTTTTACAGTTTTTTACTTATTTTCTAATATTTTTTACAATAAAACCAAATAGATCAATTAAAAAAAAAAAAAAAATTGAATCATTTCTGAAAATACAAGAAATGTACTTTTGTTAGGATGTCGTTTTTGATCTGTCTATATTTTTGGAACATGCTGTAGTATATATTATTTGATCTCGGGGCGCTTGAGAAAGTACTTTTTCATGCTAGTGTGGGAAAGTTACTCTTACGCCTCTTCACAATAAAGTGTTATTTTAGCCACGATTTTTACTTAAGAAAAATTTAATTTTTTGAATGTTCTACAAACATATTTGTTTGACACTCTATCTCTCGTTGACCCGGCTCTGACATATACTCCATTTCTCGTAGCTCCTCTTCTTGATATGAGGATGATGCGTTAGTACAGGAAGCTACCAACAACACCTCTAGATGGGATATTTGTATATGACATTTCCTACAGTATTTTCTTCACAGTTCTTGCCTGGTTAATTTTTGGCCTAATTTAGTTAAACTTAATGCATTGATAATTAGCCATAAAATTAAGTAATGAATTAAAAATATATTTAATCTTGCATATTAGATATAAGAATTTATTGTAATGAAATTTATGTTAATGATACATTTATATGGTGTAAATATTACATGATTAAAATAAGCGTTTGTGGTTTGTTATGTCAGGTATTTGGAATTGTAAAGGTGTAAAATTATTTTTACTCTAGATTACAAACCAGTCGTTGGAAACAACTATTATGAGAAATAACTAAATCTTTTGGAAAGCTAAAATTCACTATATAATACGAGTTTTTAAATAGGTGAATACCCTATACAATGCTATAATCCTACCAATAACTTTCTAAAACAAATATAGAAATAATTCTGAAAAAAACTGACATTCTGTAGCTTAATATCATGTATCTCTTAGTTTCGTTTAAGTGGAGTAATACTCATTTCGTAGAAATACCACCGAAGTGCCTCACATCACGAATTCGCATGGAAACCTGTATTTCCATGAACACTCTGCACGGACGTTGATTTTCAGCACATTCCATCTCTGTGTAAATAGTGATCCATTATTTATATGGTCCACTTTTCACGTCATAACCAGTTGCTTTAGTTACGAGAATTCCAAACAACAAAACTCAAATCTCAAATCCCGTGATGATGTTTGGTACGTACAAGTCTGTAAAAAGGGGGAGAGGGGGGGGGGGGAGTTTATTTGGCTTTGTATTGAATGGTCACTACATTATACGAATAGATTTTAATGAGTTTGTACTATTTATATGAAACTAATGTATTGTAAGGATGAATTAATTGATATTCTAATTGCTTATGAAAACTGATTGATTTCTAGAGTTTGTTTTGATTTCTAGAGATTGTTTATCAACATTAAAAGTCAAGTGAATTAATATTCATATTAATAGACGGCATTTTTCTAGAGTTTTTTTTTTTTAAGTGTGCTATAATTATTCAGTACTATCTTACTCTCTACATCAGCGTTCGCCACTAACTTCTAGAGGTGGACCGTATGACTTATGTTGGAGCTATTCGCGGGCCGGATACACCAAAATATAAATCTTTAATTATTATCGATTTAACAATATACATAGCAATTTCTGAAAACTGAATTTTTTTTTTTTTTTTTTTTTTTTAATCTTAATCAAGTTATAATTGAAATTTGATTTTTTTCTTTCAAATAATTACAAAAAGTAATAATTTTCATTATTAGTAAATCAAAGTCTAAAAAAGAAGTTCGTTTCAACGTTACAATGCGACCCAACCTAACTTTTAATAAAAAGTATTTAAACAATACTTCCAGATTAAACCTTTTTAATCGGTAATAATTGTGAGACGATGTCGAAATCGTCCAATTTATTTTATGATTGAGTCAATGTTTTATGAAGTATTTATTGCAGTCAGTTTTAATAAATTGTCCAAAAAAGATTTAGTTAAGGTATTCCTGTATTTATTCTTGATGAAAACCACCTTGCTGAAGGTTTCTTCATATAGTTTCTTCGGGCCCGTAGTGGAGAACTATTCTACATAGTTAATACATATTATTTAGGATAAATTGAAATTATGTAAAAAAAGTCCATACACTAAAATTGGAATTTTTTTTTTATCTTCTGGGGGGGGGGGGGATATCTGTCGCGGGCCGCGTTGTGGCTATCGCTGATCTACATCGTCATCACGTCAACGCGAGGACTTGGAGTTGTTTCCAATTATTCTACAACAGAGTGTTATGATATGCATTCTGATTTCAACCAGTGATCACGAGGGTTATGAAATTGATCCCTTATCTGCTCAAGTTTGTGGTGTTCAAAGCAAATAAGTATTTTGTTAATATATCAGGAAACTACCCAGGTAGCACAGTGGTATTATTGGTCAATGTCGGAAACGGGAGTTCTTGGAAGATTGGCCAATCCATGCTGAAATTCAAGCATCGTTTCGAAATACACGATTTTTTAAAATATAAACATGTAAAAAGCATCACAATACATATTTTTTATCCCTCCATCCTTTGTTATAAACATATATTTCAATTTTAAAACTCTGCATCTTTATTTCAAAACTTCCAGTATATTTTACCCAGCACTGAGCGAGAATGGCCAAGATTCATAACAACGGCCAGTCTTCAACGTTTCACTTAGGAATTAACCACTGTTGAGCGATATTGGTCAGCGTGTTTGTGTTACTGGGGTATACTGTTAAATAGCATTTAAAGTATTCAATATGTAAGTATATATATGCTTTTTAATTTCAAATGATGATATAGTTAATAAATAGCAAGTAAGTACACAGTTTTATTACAAACACGCTCTTGCTTCTTCCGTACAAAGTAAGGCGTCTACTATAGACTGAGCAGAGCAAAGCGGAGTAGATTAGAGATGGTTGCCAACCTCCACTGTAGCACGAGCCCGCTCTGCTCTGCTCCTAGGGGACGTCAACTACATGTACAAAGCTGGGAGCTTTCTTGGCGGATTATTTTACCCACTCTGCTCTGCTAGTAGTGGGCGCTCACCTTTAAGTACTATTTCTCTCTACGCTGACTGTGGGACTTATGCGACCCACAAAGCTTCGGTTAGAGCATACATACACACAAAAAAAAAAAAAAAAAAATGATTTTTTAGTCTGAACAGGACATTTATGCATCTATTGTTTGATCCAAGATGGTAAGTATTCATTATGGGGTAGACACTAATTATAATCCAAAAAAATTTCATTTGAAAGATCATCAATCGTAAGACGCATGCGACTCGAAGAGCATTTTCTGAACAGCCCATTGGCTGCACACAAAAAGTATAATTTTTCGGTGTTTACATACTATTAATTCTTGCCTAACATGAGCCAAGATGGCATGCAGAAGAGTATGCAGAAGAACAAGATTAGTGTTTCATCGACAAAATGTTAGCTGTTTCTCTCAGGAATGTTATCAGGGCCGAGCAGAACCCGTCGCTTTGTCTTCTCTGATTCTATGCCGTTATGTCTTCTCTGATTCTATTCCGTTATGTCTTCTCTGATTCTATGCCGTTTTGTCTTCTCTGATTCTATGCCATTATGTCTTTTCTGATAGATAGTGTTAGGGAAAAAAAACTCAATATATATCTGAAAACGTAATTATCCGCGCACTATCAGAAGCTACAAAATATATCCTAACATTTAGAAAACTAAACTAAAAAGAATGTCTACCAGACATAAGCAGGTTCAAATCTAAACAAATTACACTAAACAACTTCTTTCACCAAGTCCTGGCTTCGAGTAATCCAAAAAAAGAGACAGAATAAACTTACTTTCGTAGTTTAATCCATGTCAGAATCTCTGCAGAAATCGTGTAGTGTGTGCACTAATAAAAAGGCTGAATTCTTATATTCACAATTATATTTCAGCACAAAACACACATTTACAGAGCACCACAAAAACATAAACACACAACAAATATCACAACCAAAAAAGATCCACCTACAAACCATCGCTGTAGGCTTTTATACCTTTTCAGACATTCTAGAAAGAGCTAACATTATCTAGAAATTACCAGAAAAATCAACAATTTTCTTTCAAACAAAAAAACCATACATTGGCGTCTTTAAAAGTATTAAATTGATACAAAATAGACAAGAAATAATTCTATTATTCTACTCATTAATTATAAAAAATTTAAAACTAATTAAAATGGAATTAAATGCATTTAAATTTTATAACCTTTAGAAATATACTAGTGCTGCCATCTATAGAACTATTAAGGAATGTCACAACAGATAGCCAAGACAGTATAGACTTACCGCAAGAAATTTCCATTTTGGCACATGGACTACATTGAATAGTTCAGATCAGGACCAGTTTAAACCACGTATTCCTCTTGCATTAGAAAATATCTTATCCAATTTACTTGTTGGGTGTTCAAAAGTAACCGACCTTGATCATATAGCACATTATAACATTAATGAGTATTTTTATATAAAAATACTCATTATTTACCACTATTTTGCTTTGCATAAAAGAACTTATTGTATGCTCATTAATGGTAGAAATGAATGCTAATTTCATGTTTCGTCTTACTATGTTGCCTATTTTCTTAAAACGAGTAATCAGTATGCAAATTACACAAATGTTTTAAAGCAAATAAATTAGATCCTCTTATGCACTGTTGCACCCTGTAATACAGAGTTCATAATCGATCATAATATTATCACCCAAAAAAATTGAAATGCAAATGACAAATTTTGTTTTATACATAACATATAAAAATTATTCAGCCACTTGTATTTAAAAAAAAAAAAAAAAAAAAAAAAGCAGCTTTATGTAAAGAAACAGTGCATAAACGTCTTTGTAGGAAAATAATCCACTAAGCATAACTCTAGAAAATCTTTGAAAAAATATCGTGAATCATTATATTGATCTGTAAAAGGAGGACTTTTAATAAGTAGCTAAAGCCATGTTTCAGAGGTTTATTATAAAAATATAAATCCTCTTCATTAGTGTCTACTATACTTTGATGCTTCCAATTGCAATTGCAGAAAAGAATTCTTTCGAACATCAGTTTTAATATGTAATGTACAGTACGAAAAAAAAAAAAAAAAAAAAAATATCCGAACGATGGCTATATCTTCGGTTTTAATTATCATAGAATCTCGCGATTTTTTGCGCAAAAATATTTTGTTTACGATTTTCTATATGACTATCGCAAATTTTTTTCTTAGGGAGCTGAGTAAATTTAACTCTATCTTTAAAAATTTCAATACGAACCCCTTTTTTTTTCATTCGATTTGGAATACTTCGGTTACCCTAGATACCAAATTTCAGTTCATTATGTTGAGAAACACATCTCTTATGAACGAAAACGTTTAACCAAAGGTCAAAATGGAATGAAAAAAATTCTGGAGGTTCAACCATGATAATTTTAAAAAAAGCAAAAAAAAAAAAAAAAAGTTTCTATTTAAAAAAAAAAAAAAAAAAACTTGTTTTATTAACTAAGAATTAATTATTAAAAAGCTGTTTAATACAAAAATTGCATGTTATTTATGTTTGACCTTTTATAAACTACCGTTTGAAATAAAAATTGATAAAATATATTAAGTAATTAAGAATTTATGGCTAAAAAAATACATTAATTTTTAACATTAATTTGCCATTTTTGAGACATTATTTAAATTACTAACCACTCTTTAGAAAATTATGAAATTTGGTATTTGGACATTTTTTTTTTTTTTTTGTATTCTAAATCTAAATATGGTATAATATTATGGAGTTGCCATTGAACCTTTTAAAGGTTGGTTTAGTTTTAATATGTAGATGACCCCTCATGATAAAATAAAAAGATATACAATTAATAAAGACCTTCCACAATTTACAATGGTACTTGATTTTTGTTATTTCATCAATTAGAATACAAGATATGGCCATCGTTCGGATTTTTTTGGCGTATTGTACAATCTCAAAATTTTCATTTCTCTTGGAGAAATTATCAGTTGCATAATATTATGCTTTAAAATTTAAATTTAATATAGTTCCCAGAATTTAATTGGGTTTAATCTTACTGTAAAACAAGGACTGGAAAAAATATTTGGGATGTGCCTATAAGTTCTATAAAAAAAAAAAAAAAAAAAAAAAGTGTTGCACCCGGTTTTAAAATTTTAGCGGGGAATGCTGGTACAAAGATATGCACGTTTAGCTAATTGATGTATAGAGTTCGACGATCCTTAAGTGTATTGTGTAAAAATTTAAACTAAATATTCTTTTTAAGAGGTAACATCAGTTTATTCTTGACTTGTAGAGCTAATGCGTTATTTTTTTTTTGTTCACAATATTTGCTGGTGTAGTGCTTTGAAGAATATGAAGTTTTATAACAGGTCTAAAAACAGTAATAACAGTTCATAAAAAAATTTGAAGGCAAAATAACTAGAATTTTTTTATTATTTCACTTAAAACGTTTTTATTAACTAGTTTATATTTAGTTAAAAGTTAATAAAACTAGTTATTTGGCCTTAATATTTTTAATGATCTCTTATTATGGATGTTATGCGTGTTATAATATTTCGTATGATTCACAGCAATATTTCTTCAAATATTACGGCTGAAATCATAAAGCATTAGGACTATGAGACAGTGGTAGACTGACGTTCCTCTTAATCCAACACTGTTGCAATGCACAAATTTTCCAGCTATGCATGTTGCGTTTGGCTTAACTGTTAGTTTAGATTACTTTTTGGTATTCGAATGCAAATATTGAGAATTTTTATTCATTAAACGGTTTTAACTTCAAGCACAATATAATATTTGTAACTCAAAACTTGTACAATAAAATTTTTGAAAGTTATTTTTTAAATATCATAATTCGAATGAAATACTCTTTTTGGAAAATTAATTTGAATAACACTCCCTCAATTGTAAGCGGAAATTTATAAATGTTTGTATGAATGAATTTTTGGAATTTATTTCCTCTAATATGTTTAATTTCAAATAGAAGTCATCCTTTTCTGAAAAAAAAAGCCCCCCCCCCCCCAAAAAAAAAAAAAAAGCAGCACTGTATTCAAGATTTCGCTCTTACAATAAAAACCCATCTCATTTGATTTGGCTTTATGGTATTATATTTGGTTATTGAATAATATTTTCTAATATCTATAATTGGAAAGTGTAAAAATATACATTTAAAAAAATGGAATCATGGCACTTTAAGTTACAAGGGAAAAAGTAAATTTGAACTTACTAAGTGCAATGTTCTTAACTTTTAATATTAAAATATTATTGTGATTAAAATGTAATTGCTTTAAAAGGTTATTCTTAATTACATATTGAAAATACTATTTCAATAATAGCTTGCTCTAATTTCCCTAACATTCAATATAAAATTTCTTGTTATGCCTGACTGGAGTATTAAGGTCTCTTTTTTAACTTTAATACGTTTTTAAAAATTATTACTATGCAATTATCTTTAATTTTACTTAGCTTCAACTCTGAAGTGGTTTTTCTTTCACACTCCCACGCAAAACCTCAACGTTACTTAAAATTAAGTTTCTGCAACATTACTCGCATAATTTACCCTCAAGTAATTTCTTCAAAATATTAAACAGAAAAAACTTAAAAAGAAGCTGATTAAGTAGAAAATACCCCTACACCCATACTTACAAACTACAGACCAATTACACCCAATGTCTCATTATCAGCAAGAAAACCAAGTAATTAAAAAATAAATCGCCAAGCAAACCACCACCATTGTAATTCCTTAATCCAAGTTTTTGAAACATCGCCAACTTAGAAGCGTGACGTCATAATCCGCTTTCAGAAATTTTTATTTCTGAGTCTTTTCTGGGAGGGAACCATTTAAGTAATTGTAATCCTCGCTTCATAAAATGCCTGACAGCAACGCCTGTTTGCATTTGTCATAAAAGCTTAAATCATTGTCTTGTAGTCTGTTTACTTTTGATCAGCAAGCTTCAAGCGTCATTTGTTCTGTAAGTTATATGGGGGGAGGGATATGGACATTTGTCATAAGGAGTATTCCGAAACATGGGTTCCTTTGTTCTTTGAGGGACTTTTATGTTAACAATTTTCTGCTAACTTTATGGCTGGGAATACGAGTTAACAAGTTTAAATAATGGTTTAGCGAGAAGCTTAACTGCATTTTCCGGTCTTTTAGCTGTTATTTTTATGACGGGGGCGGGACGAAGATTTCTTGGATCATTTGTCAAGCTGTTTCTGGCTAATGAGAGATGTAATGTAGGAAGCGCCGTCTGGGTTAGAGGTTTTGAAATGCCTTGAGTGATTTTGTGAGAAGAAACACTTCTACATCTGGATGTAGGAGTCAAATGTGTCTTGTACCACGAAATTCACTGTTGTAAAAGTGTCACAGCACTTTAATTTATACTTTTTGATTGGATCATAAGTGGAAGTTATTTAAATTAGTCAACAGTAAAGTCCATTAAATGTTTCTACTGTGGACTATGTTTTATAAATATTGCTTTGTGCCTAATTGTGACGTATCATTGAGAGTTTCTGTATTGTATTTAGCTATTACTTTTTAATGATAGCCTCTTCGGTGCATACTTGTTTTATTCTAACCATTCGTTTGTGACTTCTCATAATTTTTTTTTCTTCCGCTTGAATGAAGAAATCTTTTTAACATTCACCAAACTATTTACAAAATATAAAAAACAATTTTTGCACCATTTCATGTACCATAGTGCAAGAAATGCTTTCTCTTTGACATCTTCCAAATATCATCAAGTCACGTAAAAATTATGTTCAACTACTTATTATATCTATAATTATGCAAAATCCAACGAGGAAATAATTACATGCAAGCAGGGATGTAAAGTGATTAATAGTGTTATGTTTCAGCTTAAGTGTACTAAGTAGTTTCCTTTAACCAGTTGTATTTTTTCAGTTGATAAAAAGTAGTCTATACGCAATGAATCTAATGGCCAATTTTCTATTGTACGCGCGGGACTGTTTGGTTATTTTTTCTACTCGTAAAAGGATTATAATTTTAAAATTATGTTGAATCTACTAGTTTTGTTTTAGTTTTATATAATATTATATTTTGCAAAGTTATATGGAAAAATAATTATTTTTAACTTGGTCAAATATGCATCTCTTAACACCGATACACGGGACACGTCCGTGACTTATAAATTTGTATTTGAACTAGTTAAATGAATTATTTTTTTCGTGTAACTTTTCTACAAACTAATTTTACATAAAACAAAAACATAACTAATAGATTCATTATTGCAATTCTAACCCATTCACGAGGAAAAAGAAGAAAGAAGTACTTGCGTCATCCAGAGAATTGCCCTTATTCTATTTTTATATGCAATTTGAGAACTTTTCAATTTAGTATCATGTACCATTTTTTTTTCTTCAGTGTGTTAGTAGAATGTTTTTAAAACCAAATAATCTATGCTTTCTTTGATATTTTACATTTTTCTATAATGGCTACATATATTTCTCCTACACTTAAATTTGAGAATTAGTGTTTCGTTGGATAAAGGGATGATACTATGAGTATAGGTTTATTACGCATAAAATCAACATAAAAAAAGAGGCATTTTCGTCCTAGCCCCAGTAGACTTAAATTGAATTTCCCTGAATTGTTAAACTGAGCTAATTGAAAAAAAAAAAGTCAAAAGTTTCATTTGAATTACTGCTGCTTTTTGAAATAAACGTCTGCGAAAATTAACTTTTTTTTGCAGATTATGGCATTTCTTACGTTAAAATAATTGGTCACAGTCTTCCTAATTAAAAGTAGACACATGAATTTGATAGTCTTGGTAAGTGAGTGATTTAGGCGTACCATTTGTGACTAATTGTAGGGTTTTAATACAAAGTTACAAAATACATAACCTTTGACTTTCAATAACTCAAAAAATATATTACATTTAAAAAAAAATTATATATAATTCTAACAACAATTATCGACAACATCTGCAAATTTTTTTTTATTACCAAGCGAATTTAGGAATTTCATTGTCAAAAATTACCTTGTGTTGTATAAGTTGCGGCTAAAAAATCCAATCAGCGAATCTTATGAACACCGAACTTTTGTATCGAATTATAACACACACACACACACACACACACACACACACACACACACACACACACACACACACACACACACACACAGAGAGAGAGAGAAGAGTTAATATAGAGGGTTTAAGAATATGATAGTAAAAACTTTATGATTTCGAATGTTTTCTTTTCGGACAACAAAATCAAAAATCTGTGTTTAAAATTAAAAAAATTGACTTTTAGCCGAAAAGAAAAAATGATAACAATTAATAACAACCAGGTGGCAGAAACCATAGTGCATGGCCGAAAACCCAACTTTGGTATGAAAATGCAAAAAGGAATAATATTTTTTAAGTTTCAGACTAAATAGTTATTTATTACACAGATAACTAGAATTGGACCAATTTACTACGTTTAAAATTTAGTTTTAACAGTAAATTTTGGGATTAGTTGATAAAATTTTTATTAACTTTCGTGACATCAGTGATATTTTCTTAGAAGGGATGGTCAATCCATCTTTTCCTTTACAGTTTTAATTTTTTTTTTGTGAAGTAAGTAATAAAATTTTCTCTCAAAGCCTTAAATAGTTTGTTTGGAGCTTCTGACTGTCTATTTCTGCACACATTTAAGTGCTTACCTCAGCCAAATACTTCTAGTAATTTTCAGCATCTAGAAGAATACGAGAACGAAATCTTCTAGAATGAACCCCCTTTTCCAACACCATCACACCAACGAGAGGACTTTGAGGCCACGACAGATTTAATGTGCACCAGCCTCTTTCAGGTACAAGCTGATCTTCGGTGGCCGTCACAGGATCGAACCCGTAACCCTCCGATCATGAGCTCGATACACTGACCACCAGGATAGCGTGGCCCTCTTAAATAGTTTTGAGATCTCGGTAGTTATGTTCTCGGTAGTTATGTAAAATAAAAAAAACCAAATATTTAATGGGCTTGGATTTAAGACACAGGTTAAACTGTGCATAGGCCTTAAGCCGATTATTATTATTTTTTCTTCCTTATAACTGGAGCATTCAAATTATGTTACCGATTTCCTGATTCTCAATTTCGTTTCAACTTCTTCTATAACACTCTTCAGCAAAATGAGAGAGTGAGTAACTTTAAAAGTAAGAATCTTAAATAATTCCAGAAAAGTTATGGTTGAAGAGCATTCCAAAATTAACACGCGCTGTAATTTGTGATAGAATAGAAACTACGCAAAATATTTTTTGCCCAATACAAACCTTTATTTTTATATGCGCATAATAGAACAATCTTTTTCAATCGGCTGACATTAATTTTTTAAAATTATTTTTCTGAAATAATTTAGGGACATTTCAGCTAATTTATAATAAAAAGTTTAAATTTTGTATGGTCCCATATAACCCTAAATTCAATAATCTAAGCTTTTAAATTCATATATATTAATATTCCCCTAATTACAAAAATACCCAAACTCCCACGCCGAACTTCTCAAGTACTTAAGAAACTCCTTCCCGAAATCCGTCCCTTTGAGAAAGACAGCCATTGAAGAGCACACAACCAAGCCCCGAAATTAGCTGCGACACTTCATTATATCGTCCCGCCAACATTCCTCAAGAAGAGAAGTGAAGTAATTAAAGTGTGAATGCTACCCTGCGAGAGATTATCAATAAAGAGGGAGCTGCGGGAAGACATTTAATTATGCCCACCAAACGCTTGGGTCCATGGAGGATTTTGCAAGGGTGCATTATGGTCCCTATGTTTGCTTAGCTGAAATCCGTTGACGATGGGATGTGGAAATCATTATTAACTTGCAAATTATAGGACGCTGGGATGGATGATGAATATGTCCATGTAAGGGAGTTTTGAATTGGATATTTCATAAGGTGTCTTCTGATAAATTGGTACAGGTTGGTGTGTTGGGTGAATTTGAACGAGTTTAACTTAAAAAAAATTATGTACAGCGAGATAGTAGAGTAAAAATTAGATTTCGAAGGGGCATATCTTTCTAACCTTTAATTATGTTATGGGTCAAACTAATAATGGTTATTTATATCTGTAAAAACCGAATCCCTTTCCAATTGGCCAAAGTATCTTACGACCTCTGAATGTATCAACTTGACATATTTCAGGAATGAGTTACCTAAAGGTCTTTGATGCTCATAAAGACAAAGAAGAATGTCGAATTCTAAAGGATTTTATAAAGGTCTTAAAAAATGTTTTTTTTTTTTTTTTTTAATTTGGATCATGTTAGAAAAAAATGTCTTAACATTTTCTATATTAAAGTGGACAATACCTTTTTTAATGAGTTTTCTTCTACCTGCTTTCGATTCACCTGTTTAGGGGGCGAACCAAAAAAGTTGAAGATTCCTTACGACACCTGAAAAATCTCTTCATAAGTAAAGCTAAAAAATTTAAACTCAGGATAAATAGTTTTCTTGAAAAATAACTGCATATGTATTTTTTTTTTTTTTTTTAGAAAAATTATCTACATCATTACACTGGAAACATTAAATAATTTGTCGCTTTTTTCCTTGGATTCAGTTGAAATTTACCATTTTCTATCATATTAAAATTAGATCTTCAAATTTCCACATAGTACTTAATTATTGAACTAATAACAAAACTTTAAATTAATTAAACTATAAATTTCAGATAAAATAGTTACTGGAAATTAAGTAAATGCAGATTCTGTGTAAATGCACTCAAACGTGTAATGCCTTGTTTGTTCGGTCACAAACTTCCAGCTCTGGCTCAAATTTTAAGCCACTGCAAACATAAGCTATGCAATTAATTGCTAGCTAACACAATTCTGCTGTTACTATTTGTTATCCTTAATCGCCTTGACGCAGATTATGCTCTTGAATTGCAAGTTCAGCGCGTACTTTTTACGCTATGTTAATGGGAAAATGTAAATAAAATATTTCGGTTTTAAATTGTAGAGATACAGTAATTTTCATAAGATGTCCAAAATATGTAGCATTAATAAAATTGAAAGTAAATTCACGAAAGAGATGACCACTGGTGGTGCAGAAGCGTATCATCGTGTGGTGAGAATAAGTGAAGAAAACAACCGCATTTTCTTTTTAATTCGTATCTTGTATACAGACATTAATTTTTAATCAAGGAAAGTTTATAGAGATTTCATAAAAAGAAACGTAGAAATAACTATACTTCCAGAGGAGCATATATGTCACTGATCAAAGTAAGTCACAAACTGAGGCCATTTGAACTACAAGTGTGAGTTAGAAAAGGCAAGGCATATTTTTACAGTTTCAGGTAGGCCTGTACAAATATCCTAAGCACAATTTTATTTGGATTCACAGGATTAGTAGGCAAATGACCTTTAATAAAAATGCG
This sequence comes from Linyphia triangularis, assembly GCA_963978545.1. NCBI lineage: Eukaryota > Metazoa > Arthropoda > Arachnida > Araneae > Linyphiidae > Linyphia > Linyphia triangularis. The sequence continues at coordinate 58,641,618 of OZ021726.1, forward strand.
TTTTTTTTTTTTTTTAAATTTTTTTTTATCACATAATTCTCTGTGAATTAACTGTATAGATGGGTGGTTTTTTAGGAATAAAAAATTGTAACTGGCAGCGATAAAAACAACATTCTTATTTAAATAAAATCCTTTTCTTATTAAATAAAATCGTTACATTTTTGAGAGGATAAACTTGATTTTCTAATTTTTTACGAAATAATGTTTGTTTTGAAAACCAATATAAAAACCTTTTATTGTTACTTATGAAAAATGACAGTTTTCTTTTGAGTAAATTAAATTTCTTACATCATTGTTTATGAATGAGAATGTTAAATACATACAACTGCATGGAAAACCATTATGAAAGTTTTTATAGAAATTAATAGAATGGTTTTATTCATAATTAGTAACAAACCTTAAATGAAAAAGAGCAATGCATTTTTTACAGAGTGACTGGGAATAACTTATGTCTCCCAGTGAAAGTAATTTGTCACCTAAAAGTCAGAAAATCCAGTAATAATAAGAGTAAATAATAAGATAACTAAGATTTTCAAAATTAAAAGAGATTTAGAAAACAAAAGAGTTAACTTTTTTGTTGAGAAAAAAATGAGAAAGTATAGACGTACTTTACACTGTATTAAAGATAAAATTCCAATTAAAATTAAATTATTATTTGTCATCAGGAGGGATTTAAAAATGTTACAATTCAATAATTAATACAAGTACAATGATTTTTCATTATAGTAAGCGGGTAAGTGGTGTTTTTTATAGTTTTTTTTCAATTTTTTTTTTCCCCCTTTTTTTTTTTAATGTTATTTCCTATCTCCACAAATAAGAAATAGGCATTACCATTAACAAAGTATTTGCATTTAAATGCGAGTTACTCCAAAATGATTGATCCTGTACATTATACAGCTTGCTTAATATACGGACAGTTTCTGAAATCAATATTGAAAAGATTGAAACAAGGTATTTTCCGAAAATGAACTCCAGATTCCAAGAGTTCTCTATCTTAATCACTTGAAAAGATGACATTCAGAAAAACTTTGAAATAAAGGAAGTTTTCTTTTAAAGTAGACAATCTTCACTTTCTAATGCATTTTTGTTATTACAAATAAAATGACAATTTTTAAATTAAAAAAAAAAAAAAAAAAAGTTTGTAGAGTAGCAAAGAATGCGAACAAAATGGGCTTTGTCTTGTCTTAAAAGATTTAGAGCAGTTGCATGGAATGTAGCTCTGTCAACGACGTAGAAAAAAAAATTTAAATAAAAAGTATGCAAAAGTTTATAATAATAAAATAAAAACTGTGCAAATCAATTAAGTGCTCAAAAATATTCTGCGCTAAAGTTAAAAAAAAAAAATTAAAAAAAATTATCCCTCTTGTTATACAACATTTTCTCTACTTTGACTACACTGATTTCAAGGATTTTATATTTGTCTTAACCTCATATTTGGGCGTCATAAGGAAATTAAGTTTCTAGATTTTTTCAATGCTAAGTTCTGAATCATTCAAAACCATGTATTGTGTATATGAAAGGATTGAAGTAAGATTGATGTAAGTCAATTAATCTTCAAATTTGAGAAGCAGAAGGTTTTACTCTTAACAAACCTACTCTTTTGTTTACATATCCATATTGTGCTGCATCATGGTGGTGAGCTATTGAGGTTGTGACGTAGTTCCCTTTTCTTTCAACAGTTGCACCCTTCTATTGAGCTAGATTGTGCTTCGGGAGACGTAAGAATTGCTGAAAAATGACGTAGACCCTCCTATATTAGGTTAGGTCAAATTTCAATTTTTTTTTCCAAAGTCAATTCTGAATATTACGGAAAAGTTTCTAAGTTTAAAGGGATTATTATTTACTTAACCATCAAATCAACTGAACGTTGGAAAATTGTACGAAATTTAAGGTTTTTTTATCATTTGATACAAATTGTCATTTGAATTAAAAATCAATAATTTGTGTCATTATAATGTCACTAAAATTTTTCATGAAAGGCTCTCCTAGGAGGGAAGAGGAAAGAATAATTTTTCTATAAAATGCCCCTAAAATTATTAAAAGCTAATGTTTTGAACTTGTGGCACAAATTCTTAGATTGCCTCAAAAATCTATAATTTATGCCATTATTTATTCAATCACAATTTTAAATTGTCATTAAAGGGGCAACGCCCGCCCAGAAGGAAATATGTCACTTTCCATTAAAAATTAAAAAAGTTGATTAAAAGAGTCATGGAAAGAGAAAAAAACTCTTATGCTCACCAAATCCTTATAATAATTCAATATCTGGTCTAAAGGACATTTTTTAAATTTGATTAAGAAATTTTGTTGTAGTCGAGGAATCCTTGTATTTATTTATACCTAATGGTTGTATTATTATTGTTTAAAAAATAGTTCAGAGTCCTTTTAATATTTTTAAGTGCGAGAGGTGAAGAGCTGTATTTTTGAACTTGCGTAAAAATGATCATTCATTGAGTAGGAGAAATGGTAAAAGAATCTAGAACATTTTGTTCAATTTGAACAAAAAATCTTCGTCCCTAAAGTCTAGATGTTGTGATATTTTTACAAGGATTTTTTTTGTTTTATTCAAGATTTTTATCATTTTTACTTTCAATTATCCATATGTTAACGTAGGGTAATGAAAGTATTGCTTTCAGTAAAAAAGAAAGTGGCATAGAAAAAATTTCTATCTGTGGTCAGCATAACTTCAGAACGAATTGACCTACAATTTTAAACTTTTGCATAGACAATAATGGCGACCATGGGACCTGTTATTAGGGCTTTCGTCAAAATTGTGCATACGCATAAGGTAGCTGGCTGTGATAAAATTATGTTTTTCTGCAATTGCTAAAAAAACGACTCTAACGATTTCGATCAAAATTCTGTTGTTATGCCCATTGCCCCTTAAGACATTTTAAACATTCCCACCTTCCAATTTACATAGTAATGCGATAAAGTCGTACAAATATGATAAAAGAATGTCTCTAACACAGTGTTCTCTTTCTTTGAGCATTACTCATCAATGACTGTTTCTCCTCTGTATCACTTACAAGAAAGAATAATAAAGAAAGAAAGGTAAGAATTATTGAAATGTATATTTCTATATTCGTTATTTTGGCAGCAAATCTGACGATTTTTTTTATGTTATAGTGCCGAACATTTTTATTGAACCCACACAAAATAGAGATGAATTGGTCAATGATAAAAATTGTTTAAGGAGAATTTTTTTCTACCTCTAGATACTTGTTTTTTTTTACTTATTTAGAATTGGGATCTAGGAAAAATAATTTAAAAAAGTTAGATCACTGAAATGTCCAATTGATGAGTTCTAGATGTGTCAAAATCCCGATCTGGAATCTTCAGTAAATAAGAAATAACTGGAGTTTGGAATTTATTTGTTGTTTGGCGTTAAAACTGCTTTTTGACGAGATGTAATTTACATCAGTTGGAACTTTGGCGTTGCTTTAGTTGAATTCGCGTTTCTACACTATCGATTATTTTATCCTTTGCCTACAAATCTATTTGGATAAACCTATATGAATATTAGATTTAGTAAGTAATCTTTTTTGAGAAAACACGGTTATATATACAGCAACAAACAACACATAGAGATATCAAAGATTGCTTACAAAACTGCTGGATTTTTTTCAATCGATGATTTTTTTGTTTTGTTTGTTTGTTAAACTGAACTATGTTGAAATCGTCAAAATAGTGTAACCTAGATACGATCCTACTTATATTAAATAAATAAGCTCCTCCTTTGATTTCGCACATCAGAATTTTTTTACAAAGGCATTTGTTTAAAACCGCATGCGAACAGAATAACAAAGCCGTAAAATTTATCTTAAAAAAGAAAAATTAGATTTCTTGACTAATTGCCGTGGTTTGGTCATTAGTATCAACCCGTTGCGTTGGTTAGATGGTGTTTAATTAGTGTGAGTTATTTTAGAATAAAATTCAAACGCAGAACAGCATTAAATAAAAATAATGTTTTATTTTTCACGTAGTTAAGTATTAGAGCGCTATAACACTGATATATTCGTTTTTAACATGGCATAAAATAAGTTAATAAAGATGCTTATAATTATTTTATGTTGGTAGCTAATTTATAATGGCCTATTCTTTTTGTGTACTTTTTTTTTTTTTTAATTTTTACAAGCATAACATAGACCATCTGCACTGTAGTCGTCTATTTCATGAAGTGGTTAAACTTGGGTTTAAAACCAATACAAAATGTATTTTAGTTTTGGAAAGCACTAATTTTCTCTTAAAGACATCCAAACATTTACTTCTTAATAATGATCACCCTGTATAAATGCTTCATTAATTAAATGTGTTAATTATTTATTTGCATATTATTAATGTATTAATATTTATTTTATAATAAATAATATCTAAGACCGAGATTATATTTATTTTCATCTTTCACGAGATCAAAAATGTGCGACTACCCTGCATAGTACACTGAATAACAAACATTTGAACGTATTTGTTACCACCTTGTATCGTAAACTAATACCTGTATCGAAGAATATTGGTGCTAATATGTTTTATATTATGTATGCAAAAATAACGTGTTATAATACGTAGGTATACTATAGAGTTATACAGTTATATTGGATCCAAATCGTCACCATTTAATGTAGGAGAGCAAACGTTTAGAGATCGTTGATACTTTATGCAGTAAAAATACACAAATATTTCTTAATTAAAGACATGGATAAGATTTAAAATCATGAATCCAAATACAGTTTTAAGAAGTTTACCTAAAATGATATTAGATGAATTTTGTATTTGTACCATAAAAGTTAAGTAAATAAACCTACTTTACATTGATTACTTTTAATCAACCGACGATAAAATAAAATATACCCACCATTGACAGAACTTAGCAATACAAAACAACAAAATAAGTAAAAACTGTTTCTGAGAATTACATCACGCCAACCCATCCAAAACATTTGTTCGAATCCATTCCGAATTCCGGTACCACCCTTCATGTCCTATGGCAGGTAAACATACCAAATTTCCCCGGTCGACAAGCACAAAATGCATTTTTACACGGGCAGATGACACTAATCGAAAATCGAAGGATAGGAACAACAGCGGTGAAGCTTATGCATTGATTCGGTCAAGGATAAGGTTCCAATGTGCATTGATGTAGGCTTTAAAAGAATATGAAGACAGCATTAGTGTGACTTTTTTTTATGGATCGTGAAGCCTTCCTCTTTTGCATGCTGAACTGAATATTTTTGATTAAAAATTAAATTTATTGATAAGAGATAATGTGGTATGGAAGTGTTCTACTTTGTGATGAAGTATTATTGGTAAGTGCCATTATCTTGAAAAGGTTATGGATAACTATTGGGTATTTTTTTGGATTATTCTTGCTAATTGTTAAAATTTTCATGTTGTATACTTATTAAACCATACAGTTCATATAATTTAACTAATACCTTAGGTAGAGGGGGTTTGAATAAAATCTATACTTGTGAATAGACCAGGTTTAAGAATAGACTTTGAGTTCTGTCCACCAACTATAAAGGCATGCAAAGTTTATGTAAGTTTTATTTGTCTTTTTTTTGTCCAATTACAATACAATAAAAAATTGTAATGTTTTACAAAACTATTTAAAATGCATTTTTATTTATGTTTGGAAATTTATGGAGTATCCGAGTGCTAACATTTAGTTAAATCAATAAGCTCTCTTGTAAATCAACTTCTAGTGTTTTAAGTATATTCTATCTACAAGGGTTCTATTCTTATTTTTGGAAATGAAACACAAGAAATGTCAAAATCCTTTGGTTTTTATTATAGACTGTAAAAAAAAACAAAAAAAAACCCCTCTTTTTTTACTGTATTCCATCTTAATTGGTTGAGAAAATGAATAGAAAATCGAAAGGTCTTTCTCAGTACACAAAACTATAAAAATTAATCTTTAAATACTCATATCATTATTTGAATTTTAACTTGCTTCATTTGTTAAACTTTCAAATTTAAAAGCATATTTATCGCAATTTCTTTCTCTTTTATAAAATGTATTGTTTTCCTTTGTTTATATTATAAATGTTTATGATTCTAAATGAAGGCTCGATGAAAACCAAACCAAGAAATGTCAAAGTTATAAAATACTTTCTAGCAGTTATTTAATTCATAACATAAAAAACTATTGACAAAAAATATTTATAAGTACATTTTCTTTTGTTATTCATTAGGTGAAAAACTTATTTTCTATTTATTTTAAGTTTGAAATGCATTATTCATAAAAAATCAACAAAGTTAAAATTATAAGAAGTCAATAATATATACATATATATACACCTTACATACGTTAAATTAACAGATAAGCAGTTTCTCATGTTAGTAATGTTTGTTATTTATTGTCACCAGTGTTATTCAATAATAAAATGTCATTTATAGAACATTTAAAGTTTTATTTATAACATAACATAACAAAATATTTTTTAGAATATTTTTTATTTTATAATAAATCTTAATTTGAACTGCTAATTTTAACATAATCATAAGAGTAAACAAAATGAATTTAAACAGCATTTAAGTTTTCAAATGCAAATCTTTATTCACTCTTTTACACTTTATACAATTAACAACTTATATGGTCATATTAGGTTTCACATGAATTCATCTCAAACTTTATTTCTTATCCCAGCTATAGCATTTATTTAAAATTAAGTTTTCTTCACAGTTTATGTAATTATGGCAAAAGGTGTTTGAGATGTTATCTTTCCAATTGGGCAAAATTTTTAATATTAACTAGAACCCTCTTAAAATTAGTATACAGTAATATTATATTACTGCTTAAATTTTAACTAAAGACATATTCAATCTCAGGTTTATCATCACAATCTTACTGTACACTGATGCCTTATCAGAAGTTTGTGTTAACCTCCTACGATTGGTTATTACTTTACTTTCAAAAATCAGAAGACGTAGTCATTAATAACGACTCAATATCTAGTCTAAGCTATCGGATCAAATCTTTGGAAATTTATATGTTACCCATTCAGAGCAAGTACGTTGCAGTTTCCTTTAAAAAGCTTTTTGAAAGTTATTTAACCAAAATTTAGAGAAATGTTGGTGTTCAGATGTTAAGTGTTTTAAAGAATAATAATTAGGGATGGAACGGATATCCGGCAAATATCCGGCAAATATCCGATATCCGGCATATCCGGCTGATTTTTCAATATCCGAAACCCCGTCGGATATCCGATTTGAAATACCGGACATCCGATAATTTCATTCGGATATCCGGCTGTATATCCGACCACCAGGTATCCACAAGAAATAATTTTTTGAAAAAAATAATGATCTTTTTCGGACAAAGGAAACACCGCATCCTACACTTTATTTGTAATTTTTTTTTCTTGGACATAAATTGCAGTCAAATTAGAAAACGAAAACAGAAAGAGGCGCCGTATTATTGACGCTGAGTTGATAAGCATAAACCATTCCTCCAATCTTTTTCCATACACATCCTTCATACGTGTTTTGCAATATGTTCTTTTCATTCCAAGTTTATGATCTGATTAATTCCAGATGTTATATTTGAATGCTTCTTCTCCGTAAAACTCGAACCGAAATACTAATAAATAGTACTTTTTTTCCATAACATAAGTGACTTAAGAGTTTTAGTTATTCTCACTTCCTCCTTTTTTTCTGACATTTGCTAGCGAGTAAAAAGCAATAAATAATCAATGCGCAATCCTCAATGCTTTTTTTTGTTCTATCGACGATAATTCCCTACCCCTTTATGCTGTGAATGGTATGGTCTAATTTCTGATTTTTCATTGGCAGAAGTTGATAGCTGGTGTATTTTTTCTGACGTAAAATGAAGTATTGTAATTTTTAGGTCTTTAAAGCAGCGCCACAATGTGGAATTATATTTAGCTCTCTAGAATGCCTTGAATTTTAGTTTTCTCCAATTACAATCCAATTTATAATTTTTAATAATGGCTCATTTAAAATCACCCATTTGAAAGTATTTTAAAATTAATGGGAAATGACGAAAGCAAAGCCCTATGTGTTACTTGCTCCACAGAATCGTTTAAAAAATGTGCGCGGCAAAAGCCCAAAATCCTTTCCCACAAAACCCTTATGGAACCATTCAATGAGTGTGCATAAGGAAATTCACCGAAGCTTTAAAGACTCACTAAATGCATCAAATATTGATTAACAAGAAAAAACAATTCATCAAAACAAGAAATGCACGCAGACAACATTGGAATCGAAATTATTTGTACCAAAATTGTGGAGTTTAGATGATCCTAAAGCAAAAGCCTTAACCACAAAAATATGTAAGTACTAATTTTGTTTATTTATATTAAATATATATTTTAAATATGGTATAACATAACGTTGATGAATTTTGGGTTCGAAATTTTTTAAGTTTATATTTAAAGACGGAATATTCCGATAGATCCAATTTAAGTTTTCTACGAGATTTCTTTAAATCCGTAATGTTTTAGGTGCATTACAAAAAAAAAAATAGACTTCAATTTCATAAAATATTTAAAATAAATCTTTTGTTATTAACAAATGCCTCCGGTATAATTTTGTAATCATTTATCAATTATAAACAATGCATGAAGTAAATTGAAAGTAGCTATATTTTGCACTTCAACATTGTAAAAATTTTTTTTAATATAATTTTAGGTGAGTTAATGGCTCTTGATGCTGAACCATTCTCCATTGTGAATAGAGAAGGCTTTTGTCAGTTATTAAAATACCTAGCTCCTCGTTATCCGCTTCCAAATAGAAATTATTTTCGTGATAAAGCCCTGCCAGAACCATATGAAAAACTAAAAGTATCAATATTACAAGATATAAAATCAGCAACAAAGATCTCTTTCACTCATCAACTAAAGTTTAAATAAAAAAAATTAACTCACCCTAATAGCACACATCTTCCCAGATAGGTTCCTAGGAAGTCCCCAGTCATCCCCGGGACTACGAATGACTTCCCAGGGACCTCCCTGGGAGGATGTGTGCTATTAGGGCAGTGGCGCGACAGCCCGTGTGGACTAAGGCCTGCTGGGCCCAGCTCAGCTTTCTCGACTGTGGCATTTGTGTGTCACATAGCAGATGTTTCAGTCAGATGGTCATTCTGACGCCGAACCCCAGTGTTTAGTTCCCAAGCATGCATGGTCCTCCTCAGTTTATTTCTTTCAGGTATAAACAGCTAAGTCAACCTTGCCCAGTCCGCGAATCAAACCATGGATCTGTGGCATGCAGTGCGGTGCGCTAACCACTAATTATAATTTACTTAATACTTCATATCATAACCATTTTTTTTCGTATAGCATATCGTATAACTATCGTTTTTAGTATATAGACCGAATATCCGGCCGGATATCCGGCGAAATCCGTTTCGGATATCCGTATCCGGTAGACATGGTACCCCGGATATCCGAAATCCGGTATCCGGCAAAACTCACATCCGTTCCATCCCTAATAATAATATTCCTCTGCACTGGAATTTGACGCAAATTTATTTTCGATGAGCTATGACCAGCATTAGGGCGTATTGAAAAAAACATTTTTGGGAAATTCAAAATTTCAAGTTGATAAAAAGTTGCCACTATGGGCACATATTTACCAAAATTTTTGTTACTTCAATTGAAAAATATTTAAGTCTCCCGGAATGGAGCTGAAGTTTGATTATTTTTGACGAAAAAGAATATTTTTTTAAAAAATTTAAAAACATAAATATAAAGCAAATTTTTATTTTTAAGTATTAAAATGTAAAATTCAGAATATTAATTAACAGTAATAAAAAAATTATATCTGCCATTTAACATCTAGGTCTCCCGGAATCTAGATGAAAACCTTCATTTTCTTACAAAATACGGAAATTTTTCAATTTTCAACCCATTCTTTTGGTTACTTTCAATTATTTTATTTATAGTGTAGTTATAGTAGTACAGCATTTTGAAATATCGGGAATATCATTTTTATGAAATGGCGTATACTAAACTCAAGTGTTAAAGTCATGGCACTTCTGCACGACCTTGGATTCTCCAACCAACAAAGACTCTAGGTTTGAGACATGGAGGTAACGTTATTGAAAATGATTCCATGTCATAGAGTTCGAGTGATGAAAGTGTACTTGATAATAAAATACTTCGATCAGAGGAAAAGCCAGAAAGTTCAATTATTTTAGTGAAGCAAGGGCAGCATCCAAGAAAAGCTGCTCTCTTTTTATACAGATTGTGACCGTAGAGCATTTCTATTAGAGCAGAAACTCAATTAGCAACTGCTCTTTTGCGGGATTTAAATGTTGTAAACCTAGAAAATCAAGCTGAGGTAATGATAAATCGATGATTTTTCGTGAAAGGGTAAATACCATCTTGGTATTAGTTCAACTATTTTTTACTTTATTTATATAATCGAAAGGATGAAACAATAAGTTTAGAAATTGTGAGTAGTAAATATGGTCGCATAAATAAACGAGAAGAACACTTATCTTTGGTATAAGAACTATGCTCAATATATTTTGGACACGCAATTCTAGACTTGGTTGTAGAAAAAACGTGGTTGTGTGTGCGAGGTTGTTTTAAACTCTTTTCTATCGCTGTTCCTTTTTCAACTATGAACGATAGCTCCTGTTTGCCTAAGCCAGTTATGACCATGTTATGACACGTCTTTCCATTACTATAGTAGATTGCCAATCAATAAGATCTATGTAGTAGGTTTTTTTTTTTTTTTTTTTGCATTTAAAATAAATTTTTGCTGATAATTTTGCTTGTAACTTTGTAAAACTTTTTGTATCCTTTGGCTTGTTAGACATCGAATATGTTTTCGTGAGTCAAACAACATTCCCAAAAGGAGATGTTCAGGGTTTACCATAAAACAACTTCTTTGTAGAGTTTATTGAACAAGATACTTAAGATTATCTTCTAAATACTCGATTCGTTGTATTATTATCTTAAAAATGTTTTTTGATGCATAAATAATTCTAGGAGGACATATTGTAAACCATAAGGGAGTACACATTTCCATTACCAACTCAGCTTTTTCTTTTCTTCAACTGCGAGGTTGGATTAAGTGATACGATATATAAACGGGACATTCGATATGCCATTTTCAGTCATCTTGAATGGGAGGTGTTTTTAGGCTTTTGCTTGCTAAACCTTGGGGACATTTGCTTGTTACTATAGCCTGACATATTTTCTCATATTTCTGGTCAGTGTTAAACTTTTTAAAATCATCTTCTGGAAAAACACTATGTTATTGTATTCAACAACTGGTAAATCTAGGCAACTTGTTAAACGTTTTCCTATTGGGCAGTAAAAGAAGTAAGTCAAGAAATTGGACCATTGAGGGTAATCATAACATTCCTAAGAGACAATTTGTTTCAATGAAGTACACAAACAACTGCTGGAACTGGTTATTATAAAGTATATTCGAATAACGAAATTGATCAATTAGACATTTCGGTATTTCATGCAGTACCACCATAACCAAGCCCTTGAATAGTTTTCTAATTAATGTGGCCTTTTTTCATAAATTGTAATGATGATACTACGTTTCGTTCAGAGCCACTGTCTGGAGTTGCGTGTCCAAAATATGTTGAATATAGTTGTTATACCAAAGCTACCTGTTCTTATCGTTTATTTATGCGACCACATTCACTACTTATAATTTCTATACTTATTGCTTCATCCTTTCAATAATATAAGCAGAGGGAATTTTGTTTTAACTTATACCTTGGTGGTATTTTACCCTTTCACGAAGATTCACTTTATCCATTACCACTGCCCGGTTTTCTAGTGTTACAACATTTAAATCCCGCAATTGAGTATCTGCTCTAATAGAAATGCTCTACGGTCACAATCTCTGGAAAAAGAGAGATTTTCTGGCAGTCCTTGCTTCACTGCAATAATTGAACTTTCTGGCTTTTCCCTGGTCGACTTTAGTATTCTCCATTTCATAAAATTATACTGCCAATGTTTCAAAATGCTGTATTACTATACCTATACTATAAATAAAATAATTGAAACTAACCAAAAGAATGGGATGAAAATAGAAAAATTTCCGTATTTTATAAAAAATAAAGATTTTCATCTAGATTCCGGGAAACCTAAATGTTAAATAGCAGATATAATTTTTTTATTACTGTTAATTAATATTCTAAACTTTACATTTCTATACTTGAAAATAAAAATTTGCTTTACATTTATGTTTTTAAAAAAACTTGAAAATCTTCGTTTTTGTCAAAAAATTTAAACTTCAGGTCCATTCCGGGAGACCTAAATAATTTTCGATTGAACTAAAATTTTTTTTGGTAAACATGTGAGCATAGTGACAATTTTTTATCAACTTGAAATTTGGAATTTCCAAAAAAAGTTTTTTTCGATACGCCCTAACCTACATGTAATCACTCTTAAGGGGACTTGGTATCCCTTGTTTTCACACAAAATTATAAAAATTCCGATCTTTTATTTTTTGAGTGTTTATAATCTTTGAAACCTTCTCCTTAATATATCATTTAGCATTATTCTGAATTTCTTAGAGAATATAGAGGACTGCAAGTAGATTGTGAATATACTAGACTGCTGGGAAAAAAGTGGTTGAAACTGTTCAGAAATTAACTTTGAATGAGCTTTACTAAATGCGATAGCCAAATACTTAATAAACCTGCCCAATGATGAGCATTCTTTTTATTTGGTAAAGCACCGCCCTTTATGGTTCAACGAGAAAGGAAGCTTCTTTGGCTACGTCTTACTAGCATCTTTTCAAGTGAGTCAAGTTGGCATCATCAGTTTGATCATCAGTCACGTATTACCTATTGCCAACTTGATTCACTTTTAAAAAATGCAAGTAAGACGTCACCAAAGAAGTTGAATTGTCTGCACCCTTCAACTTACCTTCCACTTCACCTTAGTTTAATTCATTCAAAGTAGATTTTTTTGAAAAATTTCAGCCATTTTTGCCTCGGTAAGCCAATCGACTCATGATCTACTAAGATTTCAGACAAACAAGAATGATGTTCATTGAGGTACCTAAACTGCAGTCACCTCTCGGACTATGAGAAGGAGCGCAGACGATTTGACAATTAATATTGTCTCCCAGATGACGTGACGTTTGTTATCAACTTGGGTCACTTTTAAAAATATATAAATTTCCACAACCGGAGAAGTTTAATAGTCTGCAGCCTTCCTCATTGCAAATTAAAAAGCGATGGGTTTCTAAATAAAAAAATTTGCTCATTATTTGGCAACTTATGGCATATGTGGACTGCGGCTATTGGATTTAGTTCAACTAATTTAAATTCTTTTTGAACAGTTTCGACCATTTTGACCTGGCAGACTAGTTTGTTCGTAACGTAATAGCAATTCTTTATATGCTATACAAATTCAGAATGATGCTCGACCTAAACTTGCAGCTGCATCTCGTTGTGACGCGTTAAACTTACTTTTACAAGACTTTACATTAGAGTCATTATTCCACCGCATGAGTGGTATCTGGAATCTAAGGCATGTTTAGCGCGATGCTTTGAGATGTTGCCTTGACTCCAAAAGGTAAGTGCGACACTGACACTCACTACTTATGTGCATACGTTTTGTTCAAAAAAGGTTTGCAGAAAAGAAACCATCTCGTGTAATTCTTCACACTGGAATTTCATTAGGCAGAAACACTCATTAGTATCTGCCAAGAATGACAGTGAAATACTCCAATGGGTTGAATGCGAATCTTGGAATGTGAAATACGCGGCTTCTGTGAGAACTTATCCCTCTTTATGCGACGTGACATGCATGCCAATTTTCTACTCAGGGCCCTAATAAAACAATCCGAATTGTTTAACAATTTATGCTCTAATTTTAGAGCGTCTAGCAAGGTGAACAAGGGGGGTGATAAATTATTTTAAGGGAGTCTCGCAGAGTCACGCACGCGAAGAGACAGCCTGGACACATGGGAGTTGAAAATTACAGAGCACTTCTTTGTTTGAAGCACCGAATCGGTTAGAGGATCCATTCATGTTATTCAGAAAAAGGATTTTTTGCGTCTTATTATTTATAAATTTGTGTAGTTGGTATTCAAGGTGGAGCGTAATGTTTTAAGATGTGCCGTGGTGTTGTTAGTTATTCATAGAACGTGGTTTTGGAAGTGCACATTGGCTATGGTTATTGGATTAGATAAGCATATAACGCATGTTTTGAAATGAAGTCTATAAGAGGTATATGAAATATTTTAAGTTAAGATGGAGAAACTACATTTCATAACGATAAGAATATTAGGTGTTATAATGGATTAAAATAAAACTTTTATTTTCTATTGATAGCATGGGATAATTTTGGGGAACAAAGACTTCTTAGGCCATCTTGGATTTAGAAACTTTTTTCCAATACTTAGGTTAGAGTTAATTTTGTGTGTGTGAATATCATCAAATATCTTGTGTTTAGTTATTTTAGAGATCGTTACTTGATACCTTAGCAATGGAACACGTTTTTTTTCTCTCGCCATTTCTTCTCGTTTTATTACCATTGTTGGTACAGTTGCCTTTTCTTAACCTTTTTTTGCTGGATATTCTCGCGTTGTTTCTAGTTTCAAAAATGACTGCTTGGAGTATGAAAGAATTAACGGAGTGAATTATGTTTTGAATTTTAATGAAAATGACAATTTAAAATTTTTGCATGATTTGGATGAATGCCGAAAGACGTTGAATTTTTGAACGAAAGCATTACTGATGGTTATTTATTCCCTTCAATCCATTAATAATTATTAAATATATATTTTATAAAGGAAATTTGGTTAACTGAAATTTTTTCCACGATTATAAAAATAATTTTTTTTGTTGGTTTATTGAAATCATGTTTTGCTGACAGCAAGTTACTTTTTCACTCTGTTTTAGCATCATCTTGGATCTAGCTATTTATTTGTAACTTGAAGATAATTTAATATATTTTTTAGAAGTATATGGATATACATGTGAGTGTTTTGATCTTTTACTACACTATTGTGTATTCCTGGTTGTGCTACTTCAGAATAGACTACAATTTTAACAATGTGATTTGATGATTCCAATCATTCTTCATTGCTTCAGTCATATTTAAATTTATACGAATGCGGGGCACAATGTCAATACTTACGAAAATGTTTTCGAATAATTTTATTGGTATAACACAAGAAAAAGTTTTATAAGAAAGTTTTAGTATAGTTATATTTGAAATTTATAAACACTCTTATTTAGAACTTGGGGAAAATTAGTTTTTTGGTTACATTGCAGTGGATCCGTTTATATGCATAAATTAAATCGTCATCTTTTCCTAACATAATAGCAAAGGAAACAACAAAGCCATAAAACTAAATACGAAGTGTAGAAATGCGGCATATGTAAAATATAAAAGTACCATTAATTTAAGTTGTAAAGATGTATCCAATTGTTCAAATTACATAGCGCAAAGTTGGTTTTTATCCATTAATATTTACCCATTAATATTTACCCATTAATGACGGTTGGCAAGAAAACTTGACAATCTAAATTTTAGTGTTTTTCGTTACTTATAAATTGCGACTGTGGTTCTAGTTGGTGTTTTTTAAAAAATCATAAAAGTAGTTTTCCAAAAAATCTGAAAAATTCAAAATATACTTTAAATGATTTAAATAAACAAGGTAAAAGTTAAAAACAATGACTGTTTATCCACTTCAAAGTCGTCTTTAAAGGGTTAATGTTTATTTTACAATGTATTCTCATCGTTAACACAAGGCTCCTACTTATGAACTTTGGTGGAAAACTCAAACATAACAGCTTTAGATCTGTTGTCAAATGATGGGTCACTCCCAATACATCTTACTGAAGCATCCAACACATGGTTGAATAGAATTTGGATAATAGAATACTCTGGATGGTTGTGGAAGGATTGCAGGATCCATGACTATCAACAACTGGCTTTAAGAGAGAACATATCTCTTATTTAAGATCAACTGTTTTTTTTTTTTTTTTTTTTTTTTTTTTTTTTTAACCTGGATGTGTTCCACTATTCACTGAGGAATGTATTTATTTTGCAGTTGAATTCTATGTGTCTAAGTCAGCAGCTGCAAAGAAAAGTAATTGGGAAAATATTATTATTCATATATTTTCTCTCATAACTACATTTCAGAACAAAAAGGGATGGGAATAACTTACCAAATATGAGGGATGTAACTTATAAACCAGTTCCATCCATTTAAAAAAAAAAAAAAAAAATAAAATATTGTCATGACAATCAATTTTTCGATATTTTTTAATTACGTACTTAAAGAACCAAAGCCCTTAATTGTTTCAAGGTGTCATTAAAACTAATAGAAAGAATACATTAATAGAAAAAAAATAATAATCATTTTAAGAAAGATAGGAATGGAGCTGGTTTTGAAAATATACGCTTTATATAGTGTCACACATTAACATGAGAATGAATGCAGAAATTTCCTACGCAAGTATAATGCCTTTTATTATATTGTCCTATTAACAAAGTTTCTTGAATATATAAGAAGGCACATTATGCCTTATACAATTTCGGCTTTCGTTACAAAAGGAGAATTTTCTATAAAACTTGTCCAGGCTTTTTCAAAAAGATAACAAAAAGATTTTCAAAAAGATGATCTAAATTAAAAAATATAATGACAATAACTGTTTGAGATAAAATTAGACCACAAATGGATTAAAAATTCTAATACAAAATACGTTTCATGAGTCAATTTATAAACAAGTCCTACGTTTCGACTTAAAAGAGATTCCTGGAGATGTATATTTGAAAACCACTTAGTTGCTTTTTCTACCAGATTGGTTGTATTCAGATTATCTGGCGCCGTCAGCAACACGAGGGCTATAATGCGCCGAAACATTTCGTCATTTAACAAACCAACATACATTTACAAACACCCATGCCTACACGGGACTCGAACCAGCAACCTCGCGGTCTAGAAGCCAGCACGCTAACCACTATGCCGTTTGGTCGGCCTTTTTCTACCAGAATCTAAAGATAATTCTTATCTACAAAACTGCAAACGTTTCATTAAACTTATACGCATTGGAAAACACAAGAAGCCTCATGTCTCAGCCACAGTGTAGTGACATTAGTGACCATAAAAGCAGGATATTGTGGTTAAGGCTTCAAAATTCATCTTACACATTATTGTTGTTTAAATATACATTGTCAAGGGAAAAGACATACCTAAAAGATATGTCCATTAAAATTATATATAATTAGAGTAAAACTTTCAACATTATAATTTTTAAAAAGAAGTCCAATTTTCTCACAAAGAATATCATAAAAATAACCTCAAGTGAAAGTTTCGGCCTCAAAATAAAATAAGGAAACCAAATTCTTCTACTCATTGTATTGAAATATTAACAGAAGTTTTTCAACAGAATTGTAAACCACCAGCTTAAAAAACTCCATCCGCATGTCTCTGCCAGATTTACGCTTAGATGGGTATATAACAAAAGTAAAAGCTGTTTCACCATTATTTTATACCATAGCGTGGCTGATTTTGTTACCACACTAGAAGTGAAAGAAATGAAAATATGAACCCCTCTAACGTTCTTTTCCATAATGGCCTCAGCAGCTGCTTTTAGCCATGTTTGGAACAAGGAATCTCATTCAAAAAGCGAGAACGTCTTCCTATGCATTACTGAGATTAAGTCGTATTTTAAGTGTGTAAGGATTTCTTGAGAGCTGAAAATGGCTGAAATTTTAACATTAAGGGAGTCTCGTCTCTGATATATGTTTGGAATGGTATACAATGTAACGTTTCCCAAGTGTTTTGATTGTTTAGACTTTCTTGTTGTATGTTTATTTTGTTTTTTTAAGGGAAATCATAAACAACTAAGGACGTCTGGTTAACTATCTCGATGTGCTAAAAGTTTTTGACACATTTTAAAGATACAAATAAAAACCACAAATTTATGTTTAAGGCTAAGTTTTGCTGCTAAATGGTTGTGATGGTAGAGTATTTTAAAACAGATAAAATAATTTAGTTCCAAATTGTACTCACAGATGGCTCTCTTTGAACACATTAAGACATTTTAACATATATTTTAACTATTTTTATAGCAATTTCTTTTGTAAAATTGGCTCTGTGCTCTAAAAATATGGAAATAAGATCGGTTAAATTGAATATATATATATATATATATATATATATATATATATATATATATATATATATATATATACACAATTCCTAAATTTTAAATCCTAAGTTTATACAAAAATATTTCACGGTTAATTCAGTACATGCAACAATTTAATTTTGAAGAATGATTCTAGGCTGGATTCGGCTCATTTCAAACTTACGTGTTCGTTTTGAACTTGCCAGAAAATCAGAAAAAAAAAAAAAAAATTAAATTAAAAAAATTCAAAAGCTTAATATACATGTAATGTACTATTCCATTTTAATTTAAGTTATTGCAGAGTGGTTGTGGAGCCGTAGTGAAGAGTCAATTTTAAACAAGATAAAACATTTATTAAGATAAAAACCATAATCCGGAGAGAGAGAGAGATAGCTTGAAAAGTTACGTCTTTACAACATGATGATAGGATTTAGAATGTAATGCGTCGTATTGTCGAACAGAGAGCAGCGTCGTGTTAAAACCGTGGGAATCGCTGAGTTAGCAAGGGTATTTCATAAACATTGTAGTGAGAAGGCAAGCATATTGGCGCCAGAATGGAATACTAATTATGGGATATGAATAACAAGAATGCTGACTCTGCAAAGATCTCACACATTAATTTGGCGTGGGCAGTTATCATAAATAAGTTGTTGAATGAATTGGTTAAAGAGGATTTTGTGCTTTGAAAAGAGGATTTAATTAATGTTAGGTCTAAAAAAGGATTTCTATTACATACACAAATTGCATGAATTTACTATTTTATATATTACTACCATACATGTCAGAATATTCAATGTTTTTTATCTGTTTAAAAATATACTTCTCCATAGCAAGCATTTTAAAATATACTTCTTCATAACAAGCAGTTTACTATAAACAAAACTCTTACAAGTCAATTTGTTGATTTTGAAAGTTCTTTAAATATGATAGGGGGGGGGATCTTTGAAATCGGTATTCATTTTAAAGATATATGTGTATATTTCATTCATAATTTAATAATTTCATTTGAAATTTTTGTATTAAACTTCATCCAGAAAGTTACTCAAAAAGTGTTTGCCTCTGTTTGAGGATAACATTTGGACAGAAAACCTATTGGTTGTCTCAATGATAATTTCCATCCATACAAACATTAATACTCTGAAACTAACACCAGTTTATATGTCGTTATTTGTTTTAAATATCAAATATAATATCTTTTCCTGGATTGATTAAAACATTGTTATAGCTTGATAAAGATTTTTCAATCTCAAATTCAAAATAAAAATATTTCTTTTCAGAAAAGAGTACCAAGGCTACAAATTAAATTGAGATAAGATTCTTCGGATAAATTCGTACTAAGAATAAAACTACTCTAGCATCCTGGTGAAAATGAATATCGGATGCGATGAAAACGGAAAAGTATGTTCAACTTCCATTTCCGATGGCAATTTGTTTATTTCACCGTAAATGCTAATTAGGGCTTCGAAGACGGCAAACTGCGCAAATAAATTCAACCACTTTGAAAGATGGTTTTTAGTTATTGCCCATTTGTTAAAATAAGTATTCCCTATTTTAAATCTGCAAACGCTTTTAGTGGAGATCAGCATTATGGAAATGAAACAAATTCCGTGACGTTCTAATTGCCTGGGCTATAAATTTTGTATGAATCTCTTTTGCACAACGATTTATTATGAGATCTGAACAATTGTTGCGTTTGCATTTGATTTAGGAAAATGATACTGCAGTAGTTTATTAAAAAACTCTTTTGAATAATTAACTATAATTTAAAACTAATTTATAGTTCCTCATTCAAAATATTGAATTATGAATGGTTTATTGCTAGTTTTACTGTTTATTTCAAAGAAGATTTCAATTGTACTTGTTCTGTTCTAGAGATTAAACGAAATGACATGCAACATTGAAATTATGCAATAAAACCTAGTGAGTGAAATTGCAAAACACTTTAAAATAGACTGAAAAAATAGTTTCTGAACTCTTTGGGTTATACACAAATAGCTGGTTCAAATAGATTTTCTAACTAAATGGAAATAGATGGCATAACTAAATGGATGGGTAATTTATAAATCTAAATTCTGCAATGCAAACGAGAAAAAAGTTCATGAAAATGAAAGTTGTCTAATACTTATTTTAACAGAAGTAAAGTAGTAATTAAAATGAGTAATGCCATTTAAAAGTTTATTTGTTCAAATATAAAGCACCTTTTTGCTATATATGTATAAAAAAATCCATGTATAAATTTTTTTTATGCAAAATGACTTTCGCTTTGAATTTAAAAAATAACGTTCTTTGTAATTTAAAAGTTTTACAAACTTTGTTGGTGTACAAGAGCGCTGGTAGAATTATTTTCAGGGGAGGTGTAAGGGGGTTAATATGTTGTTATAATCATGATTTGTGGCTATTTTTATGAAATTTTGATTGCAAATTATGTATAAAATTTATTTTCCTTTGAATATTTTAAAACCTATATCATACTTATATTACTAGTGAATAAAACTATAATTATTCACATTATTTTTAATATTCAATATCCTAGAGGATTCAAGTGCATCCGCTTGCACCTTCCTGGTGGTGCCGATGTTGGTGTAGTGGGTAAGAAAATACACTTACTGATTAAAAGTATTTTGTTAAGAACTTGGCGTATTATCCTATTTTTGATTTAATTACAAAGAGATAACATGCTCGTCTCAAAATTGACCTCAAAACTTCCGAACTACAAATGATTCGGAGGTAAGGTATATATTACTTAAAATGCTTACTTTCTACTTATTTCTATGCACTCTTTTCTAACAATTTAAGTGATCCACATTTACTTTCTGTTTATTGAATTTATTGTGTAGCAAATTTTTATTCAGTCTTGGGGAGGGGAGGGGGGGGGGGATGCTTTTAAAACTCATTAACTAGACGTTGCTTATGATTAAAATGATATCAAAGTGATTTAGTTTATTTTTCAACCTTCTTATTTATATTAAAAAAATAAATAAAATGAAACCACATTTATATTTAACTGTTTTTTTATCATACACTATTGCAATTCAATGTATAACACTGTAGATATTGTTTCATTGCCAAAACGTTGACATCAGTTTTCAGATGTTTCATTAGGCTGAACTAATTTGAGAAAAACCTCATCCAGTTAATATATTAACTAAATTCCGCTTTCGATTCATTACCTAGAAAACATCTCCACTAACAGAATTATTCTAAACAATCAGGTAATTTTATTAGGCAAGCTGGAACAATGTAATTTCTCTGCCGGTTTGGTAACTCCATTTAAGGTCATTAGATGCAGGTAGAATATAGGGTGTAACAAAAATGGAGTAATTAACTCATAAACATGTTGCTGCATATGCATAGTGTAACTATAATTAAAGAATCCATATTTATAGTGTTCTGGAGCCAGGCTGTAGAAATCGACTGATCTTCATAGAACTTTGAATATTTGTTACTTAAGATGAGGAAAAGTTGTTAAAATGCTTTATAGAAGACAACAAAATCGGAGTGTTTTCTTTTTGGTCTAAAACTTTTCATTCACAAGTTTCTAGAGAAGCTTCAGCCGGATCAGTTATCTTCAGTATAATTTTTCAAGCACTATATCTCCATCTCGAAGCAAACATTTGATCCCGTTTTTTTTTTTAAAACTGTTGTTTACTTTCTGCAATTGGTTAAGAAAACTAGGTTTCTGTGTGTGTGGCTTTTTAAAAAAAAATATTTTTTTAAAAACATTTCTATACTTTCTAAAAGTATTGAGTCCAAAAAATTGTATATGAAAAAAAGGCCTGCATATGGTCAGCATAACTTCAGAAGTGATTAATGGTGTCCATGGGGCGTGTCATTAAGGTTTTCGTCAAAATAGCGCGAGCGTATAAGGTAGAATATTGAAAAAATTATGTTTTTCAGAAATTGTCGAAAAAAACAACAACAGTTCTCCTAAGTATTTGATAAAGGCGTATCTGTTTAAATAGAGTTCTCTCTTGAACATTGCCCCTAAAGGATAGTTTCTCTTCCTTTTTACTTTTACGAAAGAAATAAAATAATTATCACCTCAATTTTGCCGATGCAATGATTTTTGCTAATTTAATAAATTATGAAAAACATCGTTAAACTGTCAATTATTTTTTCGAATTGATGAAAACATGCAGCACCTCCAACAAACTGACCATATCAAAGAAAGTTCATTGAGACCGAGACAGATTTTCTGAGCACCATTTCCTATACTTTACCGTTAGTCAGTGAGGCAGTATCGAACCCGCGAACTTCCGATCACGAGTTCAACTCTTCAACTCACCAGACCACCAATATCCTAATTAATAAAATTAATTTGGTTGTCAGTTCGTTTTAAATCTTTTCAATTATAACACTTTTTTACTTTTCCTAAATTTGCTCTGTCTGTTGCTGTAATATCGAACATTGCTACTAACATTTAATCAACTTCTTAATTTGTTTAAAGTTTTGATTTTGTTTAAAGTTAGGATTATTTTGATATTCCATTACAATGTTTCCATTCAGTATAGCCCTCATGGAGCTTTAATGCAAAGACAAATACAACCATATCAATAGAATTCAACCAATTTTTTTGTAATTAAATGAAAGAAATACTTTATTATTTCTTACAATATAAAAGAAATCCTCAACCACTAATTAACAAACTTTCGAAACGTAAACAATGAGAAAAAGCATGTCTTTTCCGAAACACCACGCGCCTCCTGAGGAGCCCCCATCGTCACCAGGTAGCGCTCCTTTCGACCGCCTGTAGAGCCAAAATGCGAAACTGCGTCCCCACACCGGCGCAAACGATAATTTCCCAAGCCCCCAGAGCAGACGGTCTGCGGCGGCGGGAAAACTGCGTCGCGAAAACATCAGACGACAAAACTCGCTCTGGAAGAACCCTCGGACGGGGGCGCGGGTGCACGATAATGTGCCTCTCCTTGCACCCGCAGACGATCTTAGGAAAGGCCCCTTGGATTAACTGTGACTTTGCCTACAAGGGGTCTTGAGTCGCAATATGTGCTACTCGTGGTTACAGCCCAAATAGACAACTTTTCTCATACAATCCCACTCTTAGAGTGGGATATATCTTTTTATTTACAACCGTAGGACCTTTTAGTGAGGGTCTAGAACTCTTAGAGAATTAGTGCCTTTGGAAACAAGTATTTGCATTTGCCTTTCTATTCTCAAATATTAGAACTACTCTAGAATAAACAAATTACAAATCTTCGATTAGCCATATCAATAGATCAAGTTTTTGACAATCAAGTCTTTATACTATATACTTCAAGTTCGTTCTTCTGCACTTTAGAATATCGTAGATATACTCTTGGAATTATCTATCTTTGGAATATCATAATTCGATTATTCTTCTCTGGGCACAATTTTTCCTCCGATGACAACAACATCAAGCGAGCAATAAAAGCGGGCAAAAAAAAGTTTTTTTCTACTTTTTGCCAGTGCTTCTCTTACCAAAGTGGCGATGATCACACGAGGCGTTAGCGATTACTGTGACTCTGGATTAGTGTGCCTGCTGCAAGTGATCGGGGATTAACACAAAAAGTGTACAATATGGCGATGTTTCGGGCAACTGGGGCCTCTGGAATGGGAGGCCCGTGGGATAAACTTATGTCGAAAGTGAAGCGACAACATTCTGGGCAACAAGGAACCGACTCAAGGTAGGTGCAACTTGATTGCGTTGCTAAGTTGTTCATTAGGGTTGTTTTTACTGTTTACAACGGGTCTTTGGAAATATACTTTATATCGTGGTTAGTGCGTGCATTTTTCTGCTGAGGAAGGGTGTCCTGGAGGATACAGTATGATCTGGTCCCAGAAGAATCTCAACCAACCCTGGTATTTTCGGATATAAATTTATAAAGTCATGTATCTAAATTTTAGGTGACAACGCATGGCACAGCTAATGCGTAAAGGCTAACATATAACATATAAGGCTAATATAATCACCGATATGGAATGCATTGTCAATTTCCTATATTGTTTACATTACGCATTAATGTTATCCTGTGTTATGTTTACCGACATAACAAAAACAAGTGAGCAATATTGTTCATCAACACATGTTGCAGAAAAGGTAATTGGCTTAAGCTTGCAATATTATTAACCCCTTGCCTGTGACGCCCGAACTCAATTCGGGCAACACAAATGCGCCAATTTTGGAATGCCCGACCTGGGTTCGGACAAGAGAAAAATCGGTGCTTCGGTGAAGTTTGAACTCAGTTTGGCAGTATAGCCCTCGTGTTGCACTTGCGCTGTTAAATCTCAACCAAACCAACTTTTTAAAAAAAATTTTTAGCACGTTTTTTTTCCAAATATATTCCACAGACAAGGGGTTAAAGCTGCACTTATACCTATTAAAATTGTTTATTAAATTAAAACAGTAGAGGAAATTGGAAGCTACAAAAATTGTACAAGAGTTATTTAACGTATCGATTGTGTGTTCGAAAAACTTAGTTGAAAATGTCCCAAGCTGGGATAAGATAAAACGTTACTTTATTCTGAAATTCTTCAACAAAAGGTAATATTTTTACATAATATTTCTTAATATTTTGCTATTTTAATTAGAAAAATTATTGTGATACTTACTTGTAAAAAAATTTGAATTAAACTTTTCGGGAGAAATATATTATACCACCCAAATAAAAAAAAAAAATAAAAAAAAAAAAAATCATTTTATTTTGTTCCATTTAAGTTTTTAACGTTAAATATTTTTTGAAACTATATTACATACGCAAATAATAATATTTTCCTATCACTAAATTCTTCCATTAGTGGTTTCTTTGGGATATTAACATTGTCATCTGCTTGCGCTATGACCTGCTTTCAAATGACTTCATAGATGAAAGAGTTGATCCTACTTTGTTGTAGAATAAAGGATTAAATCCATTTATTGGTCATTTCAGATTTTTTGTACAGCTTTATTTCAGAATAAAATTAAGATTCGCCTATTAATAAAAACAACTTATAATTTTCTTGAGAAAATATTTTCCCCGATTTTCAAATGGTATCTTTAAGTGGACGTTGTATAATTTTAGTGGGCACTTAAAAATGAGAGTGAATATTAGATGAAAGAAAAATTTATGAAGTTTTTGCATTGAGAGCAATTTCAAAAAATGAATGAGCCTTTTCTACAATAATCTATTCATTTATGAACATTGTGATGGATTGCTATAAATTCCATTTTATGGGTTCATTATGGAAACTGTATTTGATAAAAATTTGTCTTTACAGTTTTACAAATACGTTTACTAATAGCTGTAATGTATAAAAACACATGTTATATAACTAAATTACTAAAAAACGTAATCGGATGGTCTGTTGAATTCATTTTATAATTTTGCTATAAATAAAAGAAACTATTTTGAAAGTTGATCATACAATCCAAACCAAACATAACAACAATCTACAAAACGTTTAATATTTGAAAGTATATATATAATAAAATATGAGGAAAAAACTCAAACAGTAGTTGCATGTTGAAAAATTCCCGAAGTTAGTCAGCCGTTTATGTATGCAAATCGAACTAAGTTTTTTATCTAATAAAAATGAATCCTATTTTAAAGGAAACCATCCTCACATTAGAATTAATTTTGAAATGTGTGTATGCTTCTTATTCCACTACATATTTAGTTATATGGCGGATTCCCCACCCAATCGAATTTTTTTTCTTAACACTTGCTTTGGAATAGAATGAATTGTTAGTGTTTGAAATATTATATAGTTTGAGAGAAAATCTCATAGCGCAAGTTTTCCTGGATTAAAAAAATGCTTTCGAGGGACCGAGAGTTCTTGTCACTTTTCTCATCGATCGCATAAAAACAAGTCCATTGAAATCTCATTATAAGGAACAAGTCTTGTCAACAATGTGTTAAAAATTGTTGTGAAAATATATCCTTTCAGAAAACATATGGCGAAATAACTTTGGACAAAAATGATAAAACATTGCTTGGCTTTCTAACAAAACAACACCGAGAGAAATAAATATTTATTTGTGTGAAAGAAACAACCATAATTTTAAGTAGAAACTTCCAGAGTTGCTATTCTATACTGAAACAATTATTTATTTATATTGATAGAGAATTAATAATGTGTTACAAAGCTGAAATTTCGAGCATGTGTTTCATGCTTTCTGAGAAGTAAGATCGAAATCATGACTCAGAGATAAAACACATGTCTTTTATAAAAGAAAAGACACGACGGTGTTTATGACTAATGTCTCCTGTTGTCACATTTTTTCAGATTTTCTATCATTCGACATGCAGAGCAACTCTTTAATTAAACGTCAGACCACTAATTTCTGATATAAATGATGTTTCTGTTCAGTAAAGCTTGTGTAACATCTTTGCTAAGAAAAATATCAATAAAACATTGAACCTCAAAAGTAGTGATTCTTAATAGAAAGGAAGTTAAGAAACTTATATGTGGATTTTGTGATGGCATTGGAAACAAAGAAGAATGCACATATAGAAAAAATTAAGTCTTTATCTTCCTCTTAACTTTAATGGTTTTTTAACAACTTCACATTAAAGGCTTTTCTATATACATTAAAGATTATTTTAGTTGTTCCATATGCTGCTTTGGCTTCTTGACAATTTAAAAGTTTCTTTTTACACCATATTGTTCATCCATTGAGTATAAAATTGGGATATGTTTCACAGGATATGCATCAAAATTATGACTTTTCGGTATTCTGTTATCATTGCTTTCAAAGCGAAATAAGATGATAAAAATTTGAGGAGGCTTTGCATCAAGTGTTGGCACGTTTAAAGGTAGCTTTCTAGGTTTTTTTTTTTTTTTTTTGTAATTCAGATGAAAATATAAGGTAGTTTCTTTTTCCGTAACTTTCCCTAAACTTGCTTAAATAAATATTTAATGTAAGCAATTAAAATAAATTACGATAATTTTTGCAATAGAAAATAAAAAAAAAAATCGTACTACTTGTTTATATTCAAATTTGTAGTAACGTTGATGTTAAATTTATGTAAATTGTCAGTAATATGACATTTTTATTATACTTGGATTTTTAAAAGACATATTGTAAAGCATACTAATAAATATTGAATGCCAGACAAGAACTCATAAAAAACCCTGAAGGAAATATAAAGAAACTATAAATTATGAGCTAATCCATTGCACTGTATAAAATTATTTTTCTCT
This sequence comes from Linyphia triangularis, assembly GCA_963978545.1. NCBI lineage: Eukaryota > Metazoa > Arthropoda > Arachnida > Araneae > Linyphiidae > Linyphia > Linyphia triangularis. The sequence goes on from OZ021726.1 coordinate 58,668,871, forward strand.
TATACCGTGTGTGCAAATCAGGAAAAATTCATATATATCACAATCTGAGCGTAGTACGGAAAAAACTGATAAATAGGTAAACTGTTTAGTTAACATGACCAACTATTTCACTTTTTGAAGATGAAATATTGGTGAGTTTATACATATTATTGAAATATTCCAAAATCTTATGCTAATAATTGTTTTACAATTATGAAAATACCAAAGTAAGCTTTTTTATTGACTTACCATTCAAACGATAATAAGTGTTATTTACAAGTCTGGGCTGCCTCATTTCATGTTTACAATGCGACATGGTGTTCATTTGGGTTTTGTATTATTTTATTATCTATATTACTTCTTAATATCACAATAAATAACAATAAGCATTAACAATAAAAAAAGAAACTGATAATTTAATTTTCTATTTACAAATGAGTTTTAATTTAGAAAATTAATGGAATTTGTTAAAGTGTAAAATAATGCTATAATTAGTACATTTGTACTTAAGATGTCATGTTTACCCCATCAGATAAATACTAAGAATATCTTCCTAAAACTGCGAAATAACGTGGCTTTCTTCTACTGATAAGGAAACACTTGCTAAAAATATTACATTGCGAATTCTCCTTAAAATATTATGGGCGTTAATTTTATATTAACAATATATAAAACAATATCATTGTAAACAAGAGAGTACAACAACTGCTTCACATTTTGAGGCTACCGTTCTAAAAAGAAACAAACATCAATACTGACAAATTTGATAATGAAGACATTTTCAATGAAGAAAGTATTGTGGTCAACTAAGATCAGCTGTAAATGTCGTCCTGGCATATCATCCGGAATTAACGTAATACTGATTGAGTACTATTATTCACTTTGCTATCTAGTAATAGAATAGTTCTGTAATGAGCTTTAGTCTATCCATTAGAGCCCATTAAGTCATCAATGTAAACAATTCAGTGCTTAGATGTAGAACATCTCTCTTATTATGGGTAGAATAAATAATTAAAATTTGATTATCAGAACAACTTAAATTTTAAATGTATTTTACATACTTCAGTGTTACGTAAATGTTAAAGAATCAATTTGGTCCCAAAACTATTTAAACATTTATAATGAATTATTGGCATTTAATTTTAAACGGCATTTGACAAATAGAGTAATCGAGCTCATAAGTGCATAGCATGTGAAAGGTATTGGGATCAATTCCATTAGTTGGTACTCCGTTGAATAGTGGGCCAGTAAGTGATTGTGGCTAATTATTTTGTGTTGATACTCAGGCTGGTTTTTTTAGAATATTTTTTTTTTTTTTTTTTTTTTTTTTTTGCATTTTCCCTAATTGATTCAAAACGAAAATTCTTTTGTTTCTTCTAATAAGACCCCTCGGAAAGAATAACGTAACACATATGGTACTATATATAATCTGTATAACAATTCTTGAATTGTAAGTGCACTATCTAAGTTTAAAATAGATAATATTTTAATTTATTATAAATAAAAAAAAAAGTCGAGCATTAATAATTTAAATGTTTCCTGTTTTTCAGGCATCAGAAATTAAATCCTAAGAATTCTCTAATTCTAATTTTTTTACTGAATAAGATATATTTCATGGGTTCATAATAAAGAACTTTCTGTAGAAAGTTTAGATTTAGAGTTAGAGATAACCAGTGAAGTTAGTTTACAATGTTTTGTTTTTAATTGATTTTTCTGAGAGACAATGAGTATTCTAGTAAATAAATTAGGTTGAAAGGTTTCCGTTGGTAAAAATGAATTTATGAACTTCATTCTGAAATCCTTGGGTGTAACCAATGATGGTCTCATGACTTTCGTTTCTTTTCTGGGGGCAGGGACACTATGAGAGGAGAGGAAAAAAAATTCCTGCATTCCAGACAGTTAAAGTTATTTGCGAAGTGATGATTTTATCAAAAGATATTTCAATATTTGCTTTAGTTATTAAAGTTTTTTTTTCGACTTGAATTCAAAAAGTTTTCTCTTGAAAATAATAGCTCCAGGTCTAATTAATTGGGTGTCAAAATATCAGGTTTCTGGAAAGAACACTAAGTCTATCTGCTCGCTTCTTATATTTGCCAAGATTTTTTCTGCTCTGTATACTGATTTTAAACTGTGTTGTCTTAAACAATAAAAATTCTTTTCTGTGTGAAAATAGGTCATTGGGCAAACTAAGTGCTTTTCAGGGAAAAAGAAAAAAAAAAAGGAAAGGGAGAAAGGGGTGGGGGTAAGAGTAGGGAAAGTACAGATCACAATTGATAGATCCACCATTGGATATATTTTTGGCAGTAATGTATCGTTGAGAAGTTGATTTCTTGTATGGCTGTACGATGTTAAGCATTTGTATGGTGGTGCAATCGAACTATTTTATACTGTAATGAGATATCAAGCTCTTGAACGTCAGCACAGTTTAAACTATTATTGGCAGGATTTAAAACATTTTTACGGTAGTAAAATGTGACTTACAATGGTAATTATCAAAATACTTATATGTTAGCATAAAGTTAACTAATATTTGCAAGATCTAAAATATTATATGATGTTGTATTTATGAGGTGTTTCCAAGACTTGTTACGTGATGGTGTAATGTAAATGCAACCATCCCAAGGAGGAATGCAGTATCTCTTAAATCTCTGTCATCACTCTACCGACATGTTTACTTAACGTACCAATACAGTTAAAAATACGCACCGTACTGGTTTTTCATAGGTATATTATTTCTATTACTGAAACCTATGTTAATATATTCTTATTGCAAAAACATCAGTATTTCAAAACTATTAAATGTTGGGATACCGTTTATTTTAGATCGGATGTTAAAATAGTGGTCTGATGTTAATCGTCTATTAAAGGCCAATATCAAACCGACGATTCTGAAACCATATAGTTAGGTTCCATGTTGCGTGACTTCAATGTTACATAGTGTTTTAGTCACTCGCTAACGCGTAAACTGTACAGCATGCGCTGACAGTAATGTTGGATCCCTTTCTCCAAGTTGTCATTTTGCCGTTCTCATTCATTTCGTCTACGATGCTGTTGTCGATAAGAATTCCATCAAAATAGGAATAAATAAATATTATTCATATTTACAAATATTGTTTTGGTAAAATTTTTTATGTTGTTACAGGATTTACCATTTTGGGATTGGCTTAAATGCTTAGCATTTTTTCATTAAAAGTTAATGCCATACATCCGTGGCTATAATGAAAACCTCGTGCGAAATTTCTTCTAAAAATACGATTTAGAAACAATTATAAAAAAAAAATATTCGAATATCATCAAGGTAAATAAAGTTAATCTCTATGGTTCCAATGAAGTTTTTTTTGGGAGGAATAAGACAATTGCAAACCAATGTTATTAAAAGAACATTGCAAAATAGTTAGGAATTGTATCATATGTATTCACAATTATTTCTACTATACTGCGTATCACGGTCTGCTCAGTATGCCAAAATTGAAAGGTTAACAATGCAATCCCATACCGGCTGTGATATAATTTAGCTTAAAAATTTTATGTATATGAATAATTTAGCGGTTTTGGCCCTTATATAAATTTCTTTGAGTAAAACTTTAAATGATTTTTTTCCTTTCTTTACCTTTTTACGGTATTGATACTATATATTTTGTAAATTGGTTTTAATTTTCACTATATAACATGTTTATATGTTATTTCATTTTGGAAAAGGTTGTAGGGCTTTTCTTAACACTAAGCCTGCCGATACTTCTGAATACCTATTTTTACTACAGTATTTAAAATTATTCGCCTTTAAAAAGTAATATATTGAGAGTGAGATAATGAGGGATTATTTAGGGGAATTAGACAAAAAACTGAAAAGCAAGCGAAAAAACTAATTCTGTTTCTGGACAATCAACATTTATGTAGCTCCACTCGATCAAGGAATTTTCCGCATCTTTAAAATAGAGTACTATGCTACTTCTCGGGCATGTTTTTTCTCGGATTTCTTCGTGTTAATCTAAGGAAAAGTTGGTTAAATTTGTATCAGTTTTGGATGCAGTTTCCTGGACTACGTCAGCTCTGCAAAAGGTGGACCCTGGAAGTATTCTAAAGTGCTTTAAAAGGGTGAAATACGCAAGTAGGAGTGAAGTGGTATCTGACAGTGCAGTTGAAGATAACAACGAAAAAATGTCGACTGATTTAGGGACAACTTGGGATTCAAACGTCGTCAGAAATGAAAAATATGTCATATTGAGGACAATTATGTATTGAGGAAGAGGAATTAAAAGTTTCTAATTTTTCTACTGTTGAACTGTTTGTTGATAAATTTGATCTTTCTGAAGATAATAACGATGAAATACCAAATTAAGAACCTTTTCAGAAGCACTGAGATATAGTGAATGGTTAAAAAAGTTTTTTCTCTAAGCTACTGGTTCCGTAAAAAACGTTTAAAATTTAGTGATTTAAATTTTTTTTTTGAAAAACAGGTTTTTCAGTGAAAAAATATACATAACTGTTAAAGATTACTTCAATTAAACAGATCAGTTTAGCTTCTATGCATTATATTTTGAGATTATTTTTTTTAAAAAAAAGGAGATAATATTATTCATTTAAAAGATAAATTAGCAAGGTAGCTTACTTTTCCTCTTACTACACAAGACTAATTTTACACATCTATTTGAAATTTTAGCCATAATTCGTCATAAATATGCTTTATGAATTAATAAAATATTGTCCTCCTCAATAGTGGATGAATTTTCGGTCCCCTAATTTCGCTATTCGGAAGTAATACTTTATTTATTACAAGTTGGGGAGTAACTGAACAAATTTATCCAAAATAACGTTCAGAATTCAATAGGCTTCATCAATGTTTCATAAATCTTGCACCTATGTACTCTTTTATATACCATATGAAAACGTATTATATTGGATAGGCAACGGTTTAAACTGAAACACCGAATGCTCCCTTAGTCTATAAACTTAAAAATGTTCGCATAAAATGAATACTTTAAGAAGTTAGAGTGGATTACTGGAAACTTTGTTACACAATATTTAAGAAATTTATATTTCACAATAATTACGTTTATATAATTTACTCCTAATTTACTCTAACCATAGTGATATTTAAATGCATTCTAAAAATTCAAATTCTCCATTAACTTTTTCTGCTCAAAATTTTTTAAAGTTCATAATTATATTATATTTATTCATATAGTTTTAAAATGATTATCTTACAAAAAAAAAAAATTGTTTATACCTCAAAACACACAAACTTGTCTCGGACATGAGTAATCGCTTTTTTCTGCTTTTAAAGTTTTAGTGTTGTTTATTAGTTTATGGCAGATGAACACGGGATAGAATTGGGCTATAATATATATATATATATATATATATATATATATATATATATATATATATATATATATATATATATATATATATATATATTATAGCCCCAATTCTATCCCGTGCTCATCTGCCATAAACTACACTAAAACTTTAAAAGCAGTAAAAAGAGATTGCTCATGTCCGAGATAAGTTTGTGTGTTTTGAGGTATAAACAATTTTTTTTTTTGTAAGATAATCATTTTAAAACTATATGAATAACATATCTAAATAACCATGGGGATGAAAGGGTTAGAGTATAAAACTGGAATCGAAAGCGTGGATATGTGTTTCGCAATGGCTCACAAATTTCATTAATTTTTAGCATGCATGGGACACAGGAAAATAAATTCTTAAAAGTATACAAATATACGGATAAAATATTTCAATTAGGCTAAAAAGTGAAGGATAATTCAATTGCACAAATTGAGAAGGAAATGATTGGCTATCATTTTTGGACGAGTAGAATTATTTATTATTTAAATTGAAGTATCTGTTGTGTGTTACTAAATTTTAAATATTTTTATATTAACTTATAATTTTTTGTATATAAGCATGTTATTATTTTTGTTTTCTTATAGTATATTTTAAATTTTCAAAGATTTTCCTCCCAAAGTTATTACATTAATTAAAATAACCTTACATTTTAGCTCTTCTCACCAAACCTTAAAGTACGAATCCTTCCTACATTCAAACTTGGTAATTGTTTTACCAACCAAACTTATTAATATTAATCGACTCTCATAAATTGTTACTAATACAAAAATTGAATGGAGTTTGGAAATACAATTGTAAGTATTAAGTAGAATATGTAATTAGAATACTCCCTGAAGAGAATTCACTTGGTGAATCAAAATACAACATGTGGACGAATACATTAAATCTTGAATTAGTTAGAAATTACACTGTAAGTGAGAATAGGTTGCTGAATTACACTCGTCATGCTTAATGTATTCAAATATGGTCAAAATTATTACAAGTTTAATATGTTCAAGATTATTAAGATTTAGAGCTGCATTAAAGCTGGAATATTTTTATGTTGATAGTATGAATGTAGTAAGCTTTTCTCGGTAAGCTCAGAATTCAGAAAACTCATAGGTTTGTATTTGAATTAAGTTTATATTTTTCGTCATGAGCCACATTTTGCCTTAATTGTAATGGTCAAAATAGTCTCAAACAAGGAGTGTTTGGGAATATAATTAAATTTATTCTTATTGCTTATTTAATTTTACTATTTACACATCAATTCGTGTTGCTTAAACGTGTTTTCACGTTGGTAATTAGCATCTATCCTCACTGGCAAAATTTACGCGTGGTGAAGAATTTATAGAAGCCAATCTGAATTTGAGAGGTTGCAATTTACTGTAGAGGTAGATGCATGTATGCGAAAGCGTTATGTAGTTGCCAATCTCTGTTTCGAGTTGAGAAATAAGCAAAAAAAGGGTAAGAGGAGTTGCATGCAAGTGTTTATAAAACGTATTTAGAATTTTTGTACTATTAGTTTTCGAGACATATGTATTTCTATGGCATCTAGAAGACGAATGGCTGATACTGAGCGCTGGCGTTCTGAGGTAAAGCGGAATTGAAGAGAGACCTACAGACGTGTGAAATCTATGGCTGTAATATTGCTACACATGAATGAACTCTTCGCCTGGGTACCACGAGATTGTCTTCTTCTATTCGTCCAATCTAGAAGGGCACGATTAAAGTGGTGTCGGCACCATGTAAATTGGACTGCGTTTGAGTGGATAACGCTGAGATTTGTCCTGGAGCCAGATGGCAAGCGTGTAAGGGTCTGGCGAGAACAAAGCACATGCAATCGAACCCAGAACATCATCTCGCATCTAGCATTCCGAGGTCCAAGCATCCTGGTATGGGATGGGATTTCGTTGGGATGTCGCATCGACCTGCACATCCATATAGGGTTCTGTGACGGCTGTCCGGAATCGTGATGAAGTCCTAGAACTCACTGTGAAATTGCACGTTGCAGAAGTTGATCCTTTCGTTTTAATGGATGATAGTGAGCGTCCCCATACAGCTGGTATCGTAGACGACGACTTGGAGAGTAAGGGGATTGGCGTATGGTTTGGCTGGCATACCCGCCCAACCTTAATCCCTTTGAAAATCTTTGGGATGCTCTCGGCCGTGTTGTGTCTGCACATTTGTATCCCCAGCTACTCTCACAAAGTTTCTAACTGCTCTACAGGATGAATGGCGATTACTTGACTCTGGGGTGTTTGATCACCTCATGGAAAGCATGATCATACGCTGTACACCTTGTATGATGATGAGGAGTGGTTATATATCCTACTATTAATGTTGGTTTTGTTTATTTGTTTTGGATTTAAACGTCATTTTGTAAATGTCTCCAATATAAATTCACCTTATAATTTATGAAATTGTTTTCATTGTATTTAATTCATTGTTTTGTTTCATGCATAAACATATTTTCTACTTTCTTATAGCATTTCATGTCAATCAAAGCTGTACTTATACTTTTTTTTTTCTTTTGCATTTTACCTTTTATGCTTAACTTTTGGCAGTGCGTGTATTTAGGATTATTTATTTAATTGACATATTATTCAATCCATCTGCGTGAATTTAAAATATCGGCTATAAAACATTCATGCGATTTCTAGAGATAAAACATGTTTATAAAAAATATGAATTGATTAAACTTTATACAGTCAACTCGCGATAACTCGAAGTTCAAGGGACTGGTCAAATTCTTCGAGTTATCCGAAGTTCGAGTTATAGGAAGTCATTCTGACGTTATTTTCTATTCAAGGCATATTCTTGGAACCTAATGAAAATTTTGAGATAAACGAATATTCGACTTATGAGGCTTCGAGTTATCGCGAGTTGACTGTATTTTGAAATTTATATTATGATCAATACATATACACCTACAACTTCATTAATTTCTCCATACTCTAAAGATAAAATTTTATCAGTTCATATAAAATTTAAAGATCAAATTGAATAAATTCATATAAGTTTTAAATATATCACATTTAATGAATTTATAAAAATGTTAAATGTATTTTTCAGTTGATCCTACGTTTTAAACACCAAAATATAATCAATTTATATTTAAAATTATTATTATTATTATTTTTTTAATTTTAAAATGTAACAAATTAATCTAAACTTTAAATTTAAAAATCTACACTTAGCTTAGATTTTCAAATTTAAATGAACTAAGTAATTCATGTGAATTAAAAAAATCCAATCAAATTACTTAATCTCATGAATTATACAATTAAAATTATGTAGAATAATCGATTTTTATCACCTCATCAAAATTTTTGGAAAGATCTACCACTCTCAGTATATAATTACAAATTTAAACTCACGGCAAAGAAACAGATTGCATGGTTAACAGGCAAAACGTCTCTGAAAATTCTAAAAAGTGAATAGAAAAGACAACGAGCGTAACATTCTCAGGTTCGTTTGATAGGCTTCCTATTAAGAGAATACTGAGTTTTCTCTCATTTGAGACTCAAATGCCATCTTCCATTGAAATACCTTTCAAAAGGCAACCTTCCTCACACATCTAATTATCTAAAGAAAATTCCGAATACAACATATTAGACAAAAATTCCTCCCACCTCGTATGTAAACACGATTTTACTCGTGGTTGTTTTGGTAACCAGTGATTTTATTGTTGTACTCGTACCTTGAAAGTCTATGAAAAACACCCACTCATTACTTATAGTATTTTATTATAAGCATGGGTTTTGTAAATTTTTCTTGTAAACATTTTGCTAAGTTTTAAACTTAAAAAAAAAGATAATTTTATAATGTTAAATTTTTATAAAATTTTGAGCTTTATATGAATTGAGGGTCAAGCCCAATTGGTCAATCCAAAGCCAAGTTGCTATACGTGTTGTAATTTAGTGTAATTGCAAGTGCTGCGACGTGAGGTACCTCTACATTCAATTGTACATAGTTCATTCTCTGCTTTATGAAAATCAAATTGCCTTCATTTTCTTGTTTAACTTTTTGTACTTTAAAGAACTATAAAACTGCATTAAATAAAAACATGTTTTAAAAGGTCAGAAACAGGCGATACATATTATGTGAAGTCTGGGATTTTCTAGTTTTGTCAGAAATAAACCCTATCCCCCAAAGTACATGAAACTTCATACGCGCCTATACCTTCAAGTGATTTTTTTACATTCTTGAACCATGATCCCTTTTACTACAGCCGTAAATCATTTCCCTTCTCATAGTTCATAGGATTAAGTTTTCTAATACTTATACCTCAACGAATCGAAATCCAATAATAAAAGATCTCCCACCAATCTTGCCGTTTCTATTTGAAAAGTTGAGCAATTAATCAAAAAGATGAACGCCTGAAGTATAATTTCATCCTTTTTCTCTTCGGAAGGTCCTTTCCTGAATTTTTCGTTTGAATTAATACTTTTGATCTGAGGTTTCCTATAATGTCGGAAGCGATGGAAAATTCGAAATTGCTTTTTCGATTTTTGTTTATTAGAAAATAAAATATTTAGTGGTCCTGGCATAATATATAAGTATGACCATGTCTATTTTTCAAAGATATGTTTTTAAGACATGTATTGCACTTTAACAGTTATATAAAAATATAGTTTTATATATTTTATAAAATATAGGATTTAGGAAAGATGACTAAGAAATTTTGTACGTCTTTTTGTAAAAATTAAGTTCTTTTCTGTCACATTTCACGAGTAATATATTTGTCAAATAAAGTTTTTATTTATATTTTGCTCTAAATAATACGTCTGCTAGAATTCTTATTTCATTACTTTGTAAGTTCAACTACCTATTTTTGTGCTAATTAATGAATCATCAGATAGGGACCTAAAGCTTTGCAAGGTATCCAAACAACAGGGCACATTCACGCTCAACCCATAATATCCCCTATTTGTTTAAAAATTTATTATACATAATTCCTCATTATGAAGGAATGGCAATTTAAAATTTACAAGTTTCCCCTGAAAAATTTCTACTGCCTTTGATTGTGTATTGAATTTGCCTGATTGGACATAAACTTGGTCCCGTAAAAGTGTAGAGTGTCCATAATTGAAGTTTAACTATCGAAAATCCATATTAAACACTGGTCAAAATGAAATAATAAAAGCTAAGTTCATGTTTAAAAACAGCATAGCATTGTTACTTATGGCAAATCATGGCTTTCAAAAAGCAATAATATGGCATAAAAAATTATAAATAGTTCAAAATATATTTTTTAATGCGATACCATTTTTCTCTTTTCGAGAATATACAAATTAAATTTCAGTTCATTTTGACCAGTGGCTTTTTACTGCTTTTTGGAAGTTAAACTTTAATTATGACTCCCTGTATATATGAATTCAAAAATCAGAATTCGTAAATAAATAAGTCTTTTTTCAAATATTCATCATTATTTGGCTCTGCAACTTCGAACAAAATTTTAGACATAATAGTGAACATATTACCATATTTATTTTGTGATTGAGAAAACTTTACCGAATTGTCATAACATGTACATGAAATACACTACTGCATGAACATGAAATACGCTACTGCAAGAATTCGGTAATATAGGAATGATCTGTTGGCTTCACAGCTGATTTTGATGACAGTAACGTTAATGAACTTACCTTAAAAACTGCGATGTGGTTTATTTTAATAAAATTAATACATGGTAATAAATTAAAACTGAACAGCTTTATGCAAATGTCAGGTAAGCGACGATTGTTTAATATTTAAGAAAATCCATCGACAAGTTTTTCAGACTGTAGGATTGTATGGATATTTGCTTGAATTTTATGTAAATTACTAATTTATCAAATGAATTATAATAAAAACCCACGTATATTTTAGTAGTGAAGGAGATACCTGAAATTTTAATTGAAACATGTGTCGTTACCTGCTATTTTATAAAGCCGTGTAATTGTTTTCCTGATTACCAAAAAGTTTTTTCCTGATGACGTAAAGTCATTGGCCATCATTGATTGTTAGTGTACATTCTAAAAATCTGGGAAACGTGGGTTCAATGAAATTCCTAAAAATTTTTCCGACCCCGAGTTCTAAAAGTTTTAGAAGAAAATCAATTTGTGATTTGAGTGTCCTTCCATTCGAGACACAAATGCAAGATGGTTTCCTCTTGAATGACTTCTCGGGAGGCATATCTTCCTTAACACTTGAAGTAATCTAAGTTGTTACCAGATCCTACTATAAGGATATTACCGGCAGTCAGTCCTTGTATTGATCTTGTGAAAGAAAAATGTCTGATGCAAACAACCTTTTTTGAATTGTAAGATAATGTTTTTAATGAATTAAATATATAGCCATATATTCAATTCATTAGATACATATTCAATAGACATATATTCAATTTATTTACTTGATTTAAAAAATTTTTCTGACCCGTACATCAGTTTTTATTTAGTGTGTTCCTTAAGCAAATACGCCCTTCAGAGAAATAATCGTTTTGTATCATGTGGAATAGAATTGGTGAACTGAAAGTGTGATTTCGAAGTGTTTATTGGTGGCATTTGGCTTGAACCCAAAAAGTCGATGACCAAACTTTCTTTAACCAGAAGAATTGTAAAAGGCGTCGCCGAAGAAGTTTAAATTCTTTATTTTATGAAGCATAACCTAATTAGAAGAAGAAGTATGTTTGAGGATAGACTAAAGAAAATGAAAGCTTAGTCAAGTTGAACAATGTCTAGACCTTTTCATCACTAAAAGACATTTTCTTGATAATTGTACTACAAATGCGAAGCATTAAATGGGAGTTGTGAGTGATATTGGGTAGGATTTGTATGTATTTTTTTTTTTTTTTTTTTTTTGAGTACGAAGTTGACATTGAATAGATGATTAAAACAATGGTATTTACCCTTAATATTGTAGGCCATTAAAATGTGCCTATTCAAATTGGAAACTCTTCTGAACTCTTAATGAATTCATAATCAGTTGTGTAAATTTAAATTAAATATTTCAGATGAAGTTTTCTTGATTAACGTAAAGATGTATTTGGACGTATTAAAGACGTATTTGGTAAATGTCACATATACTTTGTGATTTTTAACGGTACAACATTATTAAAGGTAATATAAAATCATATTTTAAGAAAATTTCATTTAATTTCTATCATTAATGTAGGTATGAATTATTTAAGGATTTTTTCAAACGGCATACTTAGAACTTACATTTGACCGAACCAATTTGATCTGGACAATGTCGAGTACTTCACTTGATCTATAATAAAAATAGCAAAACATAGCATTTCAATCATATAAAAAAATCTTCATAAAAATTTAGCTTATTGCTATTTGATAGTAAAACTAGCTTCAATCTTTTTATTGTGTTTAATATTAGATGAGAATAATATGTCAACATTTAATGGTTTTATAAATTTTTGTTCATTGAAAAGTTATTTAATCGCATTTATTTTAAATCTTAAAATTCAACATCGAGTTAATATCTCTTTCGAACCTCTTTTTTAAGTTGATACTTAGAACTTCTTCTTTAATTGTCGTACGATTAAAATATGCATTTAAAAATACAGAGTGTTCTTAAATGTATCTATTTTAAGTCATCTGAAGTCAGTATTAATTCACGAGATGATCCTCATAAAACTGTGAATAGGTGCTGCTGATATCATTGTAAAATGTCTAAAAATTAAAAATTACTAACTATTAAAACTGAAAATGATTAATATGTTTGATACAAGAGTTCAATTTGTCACAAATTACACTTTAAGTAATTAAAGTATTCTTAGAGAATTTTGAATAAAGGACAGATACTTAAAAATTTTATAGATTACTTAAAATTTGGCCTAAGATCAATTTCACTTTCTCGATAAGGTATAGCCTGTAAAGTTAATTTTTATACCAGCCTTCAAAGAGCCATATATCCAACTGGTAGCAAAATTTTAAAATGATGTTTATATTTGTTTTCCATGTATAATTTTCTTTTAATCTCAGGTATATGTATTAACAACTTTATTCTTATCTCTTTAATTTTACAGGTTCCAGTTTATGAGGTTTTTGGGGAATTGTTATTAGACTTTAAATTTCAGCACCCTACCTGTATATAAGGAGCTTTAGATTTAAAAGACTTTTTTTTTCCACAATTTGGGACGTATGGTTTATTTAAAACAATTACCTAAATACTTTACTGTCATGAGACTAACCATTAAAAAGCACATCTTATTAATTTTATAACAATTTAAAACTTTTAGAAATAATTGTATTTTTAATTGTTACTTTCAATTACCCAGATGTATTACATAGGGTAAGGAAAGTATAGTATACGGGCAAAAAAATTTTAATTTTTTTTTGCATTTCTCTACATTTTGAGACATCCTGATTTCAAAAAAGCGATCTAGAAAAAATGTCTGTGTGTGTGGTTAGCATAGCTCCCGAACAAAATGATTTACAATGTTCAGATTTGGTGTGCGGTTTGGTGGTTACACAAAGACCTACCATTAAGGTTTTTGTCAAAATCGCGCATGCGTATAAGGTAGCTTCCATTGAAAAAAATCATGTTTTTCAGTGATTGCTAAAAAACGGCTCTAACGATTTTGTCCAAAACTGATGTAGTAATGCCTCTTAGGGTGTTCTAAACATCCTCATCTCCTGAATTCCCGTAAAAATGCTTTAATGGCGTAAAAAGTGGAAAAATGAATGCCTTTAACACAGAGCTCTATTTCCTTGAGCATACCTCATCAACGATAATTTTTTCTCCTCTCCTCAGTTTCACTTATAAGAAAGGATAATATAAGAATTATTGAAAAATATATCGCCAGAATTATCTATTTGGCCAAGTTTTTTTTCCCTTTCTTTTTCTTTTCAAGACTCATACAAGAATTATAGTAAAAAATATCACCAAACTGGCAATTTTTTCTAAATGAATGATGAAAATATAAAAACGGTAAATGACACAAATTGACATCAGTATTATAGTGTAATTGAAAGTTGTGTGATGTTCCACATCCCTAGTTATACATTAAAATGCTTTTAATGGGTGCACTGAACAAAATGTGAAGGCATTTCCCAAAATTTTCATGGTTTCATAATCTGCATTGATAATAATGTTTCCATAGAATTATCTTCAAAACTTCTCGATGGCCTATAAAAGTTAGAATTAATTTTGGTGCAGGGAATTTAATTAATGCTTTAACCTCAAGCAGTAATTAAATTAAATAACTCTCCATTGTAATGGGAGGGAAAATTTCTGTGAGTGATATTTTATGGAATTTTCGCCGAAATATTTGCACAGTTTAAGTGAAATATATTATGGGAACGAGATTATAAATCTCTTTGATTTAGCTTAAACTGTTATAATTAACAAGGCTCTGTTGAGTAGAAAATTGATCTTGTAGTTTCATCTTTCTCAAGTTTCATAAAATGTATATGACATGACATTGCTATATTTCACATTTTATTTTTTATTAAAAAAAAACGTGTTTGACTTTTTTTCTGTCAAATATTAACTGAGAGTCTAGGATTAAATTTATGTAAACTTTATATTTTGATTTGTCAAACAGGTAAAAAATGTTAAACGAGAATTTCTTTAAATTGGTTTACCTTTAATTTAAATCTTGTAAAGCAAATTTAGATGTGAGAATGCTTTCGTTAAAAGAGTCAGCAGAAGTTTGTCACATTTTACGAAATTAAACTACGTTAGTTTTTTTCATGCATATTCGTAAAACTATTGGGGTGTTCCATGATCATGTATGTGACGCTTGTAATCATTTTATACTCTAAATAATTAGTAATAGATAACAAAGCTGAATATTTTCATAGACTTGATTATTTTCATCTTAAACAGTATTCTCTTGTTCTCATTTACAAATTTTTCCAGATACATTTGCGTATAAATAAAAGTATGGTAAATAAATTTGCAGCTATCATGTATGTGACAGTTTGTAGAAGTGTTTTCGAAAGATGCAACACTTAGCAAATTCATTTCAGTAAATGTACAGTAGTGTCAACCATGCATTTTTGTTATAGCTGAAATTATAGAATTAATTTTGGATACTCATGTATTTGAAATCCTATTTCAAAACATTTTAAGGACCTATCATGTTTGTGACAGAGTAATCAGGTAATCACATATCCGACAAAATACAAAATTTATTTTTTAAAAGGCATATTCTTGCATTTTCTTTCTGAAGGATTAATCTAGACAACAATAGTGTTAGTAATTATAGTGAGAACAACATTTTTCTGACAAACTACACATAAATGAGGTTTAGATTAAAAGGGTACGTCAGTCTATTCTTATACTTAATGCCTTATTTTTTTGCCACAATTTGTGACGGAGTGTATCGCTGTGAAACACATGCAATTTTATAAAGGCAAAGCATCAGTAATAAAAGTTCATTTAAGAAATTTGAAGGAAAAATAACTAGTGTTTTTTTGTATTAAATTTATGAGTATTAAAAGTTAACTTATAAAAACCTGTTAAGTGTTTTTAGTTTTTTTTTAACATAAAAAACACTAATTATTTTGCCCTCAAATATATTTCATTTACTTTTTTTAACTGATATTATGTATGTATGGGTCAGGGACCGACTGACGTTCCTTTTTAAATTATTAATTATAAGTTAATTAATAAAAATAATACTTCTATTCATGTGTATTAACATAGTCACTGAATTTGACAATATTGTCTGAAATTAAAGCTGTTGTAAGTATTTCAACAATATCATTCCTGTTCATTTGATATTGTTGGGAAGTTTCAACGTATGAATATTTATTATTCGATACTTTTTTCAGATAAGAAATTGTTAAGCTGTTAATTTGTGTATATCCCCCTCCCCCCCCCCTACAACTTTTTCCGAAATAGCTGTTCTCACAATAATGTCAATTTCCACCTGATCATTCACATCAGGCTGAAAATAACCATTAATTTTTCTTGTACTATGTTACCAGATGAAAAATGCAAATTTTACTACTGCCAGATAACGGTATTACATATTACTATAATATTTACCTGGTTTTGGTAAATGCTAATGAGACGAAAATGACATTTCTTTTATAGTCGCATACATGGTTGGGTTTGTTGCAAACACGATAGCCTAGAAACTAAAGATAAAAAAAAATCTGCCAAATTTTATTTCAGGTGATATACCCAAACTTGCTTTGTAATCGTTACAAGAAAATATTTGTTTTACTGATGAGCCCCCAATAGCAATAAATGTAAGTTTCTATCATGCATGTGTATCTAGAGTTTATGTATTCATTTGGAGTTGCGGTATTTGAAGTTGTAGTACTTGAAATTGTAGTATTTGAAGTGATAATATTTAAAGTTGTAGTATTGGAAGATGAGAATTAGATGTAATTCGGATTTTATAATGGCTATTTTATAGTATTTATACATAACAACAGAGTTACTATATTAGCAAGATTACACATTATCATTAAGAGTGAAATTAGCTGTACAAAAGATAAATGTTGAGCACTTCAAAATGTAGGTATTTTTAGCATGCAGCATTTCAACTATTCAATTTAGATGCTACATATTTTTAAATTAAAATTTAAATAACACCATTACAAAGAGAAACTTCTTGGCCTTAAATAATGATGGTCACCTTTTAAAATTGAAGCTATACATATAAAAAAAAAAAAGAAAACTGTAGTTTCATAATCCATGAAAAGGTCCAATTGTCCCCTGAACATAGAAAAAATTATTTTATTTCTTTATGTTTGTCTCCTTTATAACCAATCTATGAATAATAAATGCATGTAACCAGAATTCAACTTTATAGATTTATGACGATTTCTTTTGTATTCAACAAACTTATTTTTAAATTTATTCTAAAATTTGAAATGCCCTTTAATTTTTCAAATATACTTCAGCAAATTTCCTAAAGAATATTTACAATTATGAGCCACTCTACAAAATTATTCATAATAAATTTTTTTTTTTATTTCTTTAGTATTACCAAATTTATACCAATTCTTTTTACGAAACATTACCCAATTATTTATTCTTTGAAAATGTCATAAATATCACGCATTTCCGACAGTATTAAGATGGAAATATAAGCAGCTAAGACTCGATTTCAAAGAGTGAGTGATTCAGTTAAAGAATTTAATATCCTTCAGAAACTTAAAAGTTATTAAACTACAATTCAACTCTACTAGAATCCATTACGTGGTAGTTGTAAACGAATATAAATCATCTCTGGTTATTCAATAAGAAGAGCTGGATCTTTTCAATATGGCTGGCTTCCAAAATTTTCAAACTCAATGAGGTGAAGTTAATGCTTTTGTCATATATTTGATTAATATAAATTAAATTTTCAAGCATTGTTACTTGTAATTATTGTTAATTTCAATCACAGAAATTGGTCGCCTTGCCAACAATACTTAATATTCTACAGTCCTTATCTAGAACAATTTTGAAGGGAAATATCTAGTAATTATTAATTTGTAATTATGTATTCTTAAATTAAATTGTAATTATGTATTCTTAAATTGCAATCTGCATCAAAACGTATTATATTAATATCGTTAAAATTAAATAGGCATACCAGGTGTTCATAATTATTCTCCTGCTTAGCGACATCTGGTATCTGTATTAATCAATGAATTATAACATTTTGAATATATTCTACTGTTGTCATGGAGAATTAATACATAAACATAAAATATATATAAAATTGGTCACATTATCTAAAATGGCGATACAAAATAGCAATTATAAACTAGAAATTAAAAACTTTAAAACATAGTTCTTTGGTATAAAATTTCATTGGTAACTTTCTCAACAAGGTTTAAATAGCCATATAAAAAGTCCTCAAAGTGACATATTTTCATTTGGTGACAATATTTTTATGTTTATTTTTTACTTCTGATACGATTTTGACATGATTGACATACATAAACCAATTGTCTTGAAGATCTTCTGATTACTGCAGGGTCCAAATTGCTCTATTCTTTAGAATTTTATCTATGAACTCCCTGTAGAGCAAATATAGCAATACATTTGCATCCTTAGCTTAGAAGGACAATTTTCTTGAATGTACCTGGGAATCATTATTTTTATAAGTACAATTGGTGAGGTAAATTCTAAAACTAACAAAAATATGATTACTAGCCTGGCCTGATTTACTGAATGTTACAATTCTATCTTTGTAACCGACCAGACATTGGTTCTCTCTCCCTCCGTTTTAGAGGAGTTATCAATTGTGCCGGCATACATATATTCAAGGAGGTGTACAATGCTCCAAATGTTTGTGTTAATTCTTCATTTTTCAATATTATAAAAAGGATGTTCCACTTAAATAATATTTAAAAGCTGTAAATAAATTTTATTTTTGAATGAATAACTTAAAGCCAGTGCTATACTAATTTAATTCTGTTAATTGAGTTAATTTTATCGACTTCTTTAATTTTCAAAAGACAGGGTGATGCAAGTGCATCTCCTTGCACTTACCTAACTGCGCCCATGGGAGTCATCTACCAAATGATACTACATCTGCTTTTATAGAGCATGTTACGAAGGCAAAACTGCTAAATAGTACAAATATGCACATTACTTTATTTGTGACAAAATTTCATTCTGCTTGTAGAGTAATTATAATAGGAATTTATTTTTTTCTTCTTAGGACACTTAAATGTTCGAATGATGTGTTTGACAGGTGATACAGTTAATTGATGGTTTTTATTACAAATGGTACCTTACAAAGCGGCTTTAAAATATTGGTAGATGCAATAGGTTTGTAAAAGTATATGATCTAGCACAGCTCATTGGACTTATTAGTGGGATATTTTTTAAGATTTCCACCATTTGATACAGATACGAGATACTACTCTTTCAAAAAGGCATATTCCCCTTTTAAATTTTTAATATATTTATATGGTGCTTATATGGACTTTTATGGATATGATATTGCAATGATAATGTCGATGAAACTTTATGTATTTTGAAGATCTAAGCTTGTATTTTCGATGCTGTTGAATATTTAACAACTGAATATTTAACATAAGAAGTGTTGTTGGTATAAAGGATTGTACAGTACTTTTTTTTATTTTTTTTTATACTCACAATTTTTTGAGAAGAAAATTTGTAGCAAAATATTTAAAGCCCTTCAATATATTTCTTCATTTTGCACTTTCAGAGATACTTTACATATCTTACTACTATTTTATAGTTTAGGTTTTTTTTAAGGTTCACCCTTATATTAGTTTTTATACCACGTGCGTTCTAAATGAAGCTCTTTCGAATTACTTGCGTGTGTTATTTGCTTAGTTTATGGCTTAAATAAAATCGAGTTGATTTAGTCTATAGGAATTAGCCTTTTAAAACATTTGGACAGGAATTTCAAATATATTTTTGTTACATGTACAACATTTATACAATTATTTTGACACAGATAAATTTTATGATACAATATTTGATTGTTTTAGTGTAGTTTTAAACAATTGTGCTTAAAAGAATTATTTTCACATTTGAACATAAAAATTTCTGCACATTTTTCTCAGAAATTAGAAAAAAATTAGATGTACTACGCTTTATTTCGTATAAAACAGTCAGCTGCTTTGATTAAAAATTTAAGTAAGACCTTATACATTACACTCAGATAGATTGTACTTAAACGTCGCTTGACATTTTCCAAACAATTAACTTTAACAAGATAACAAGATTTTCATCTGCGCAATTAACTTCATAACAAAATTATCATCAGAATAGACGGCATAAAAAGAAAATTATAACCATGGAAACATAGTATTTCTATTCAACATATCACTCACGAATAAAATATAGCTTCTGCCAGTCTGTTCCTAACATTAAAAGTGGAGCGATCATCAGAATTTGACGGTGCATTGTTATGTAAATGAGAAAGTCCTTACCCGATTCCTATTGTAATGACCGTTTATTATTCTGCCATTAATATGGTACTCTTGACAGCTTTTATGAGTTTGAAGGTAAATGGAATAATTCATTTATAGGAGCATTTGTGGTTGTTTAATTTAACATGTATCAATTTGAAATGACGATTTACTGGTTGAAAATGTCGTAAGTTGCATCAATGAATTTGCAACTTACAACATACATTTATATAGAACTGTGTAAGATCTTGAAGTATTTCATTAGCAGTAGCGATATTTTTACTTATTTTGCATGAAATACCTTACATTTTTATAAAAGTAAAAATCTGTAAATTACAAAATTATGGTATGGTTTATCCTTCTCAAGAAGTTTAATTCGACAAACCTTTTATTGGCATTGCTTTTAATTGTTTCTTTTTAATGTAGCATCTGGAAATTTTCCTTGTCTCTTTCTCGTTTCCTTAAAGTTTTCAATAAAAATCAGTTCATTTTACTGAGTAAATCAAATGTGGAGGTAAAGAGGGCAACTATTGGTCCCGAAACTGTCAAAACATTCAACTTGTTTACTCTCCAAACCATTAGTCAATATTTTCATAATTCACCAAATAATATGCATGGGTGTTGACCTGATGGCCACAGATCCTACTTTTTAACAAGCACTCTAATCGGGCAATTTCCTTCACTCTTTCTTAAAAAACTCGTGTCGATTTGATTTCACGCACTTTACTAATTCAGTATTACTTTTAAACACTACAACAGTAATCTTGAAACAGTGCATGAAAATTAACCGGAAGAGTTATTCTTTTAATATTAACTTAAGAGGTTACATTTTAATTTTAAGCTTCTAACCGTTTCCATTTACAAATTACAAAAAATTAGGTGATAACTGTACTGATCATATCTATTTTTTGTAATTATTGCCCAGCTTCTGACTAAAGTTTTTGCTTCGCTAAATAATAAAAATTTCTTAAATATATAATAAAAATTATGAGCAATTAATTCAAGGACTGTAGAAGAAACTCTTTTTTTTCTTTTCTACGGTTTGTCAAACGAATATTTCAATGCAGTGTCTTCAGTTCAAATCATATTAGAGTTAGGTACCTTTTACTTTCATAAAATTCTATTTAAATTATCAAGAGTCTAATCATTTCAGCTATGCCACCATAAATCTTTTATCCTATTTTTATGACTCTTGCTATATCCTTATAAACAAAAGCTTTCTTCGTTTTCAAGACATTTAGACGCATCATTGACAAATGCAGTCTGCCACGAATGCTTGCAAATGCCATTGGGCGTAATAAAGAAGTCCCCAAACGGACATGGACATATCGGATAATAACCTCCTACAGATTTGGATAGGATCCAAGAATCGAATAGGAAACGATATACGAAACATCCAAATGAATTTAAGCTAAAAGGTTCCACTGAATATTAGCTTATCCCTTTAATACCTAACATTACTTTGTGAAATCATTTTAAAAAAAAAATATTTCACTAAGAAGGAATTCTGTTGACTGTCCTTTTGTATTGTACATTTGGTGTTCCCATTTTCTTTAGATTTTTTATTATAGGAAGTACTAAGCTTTTAGGCGCAGACGTTTCATAGAAGTGTCATAGAAAATCGTCGCTTTTATACTTGCCCATTAGATTCCCAGCTAAGTCATGTGGCAATTCTGGTCTTACGTTCTAGATTTGAATGTAATCGATTTGTTTGAAAACAATTCCATTGTGTTGTTGAACACTATATTGTATCATTTTTTAATATATTTTATGTTGTAAATCTTCTTATAATAATATAAACTTAAATTTTCACTGACATCAAGAGACTGTTGTAAAATTAACCCTAAATCGTTATATTGTATTTTAAATAAAAGTAAAGTGTTATTGTACAAAACTGTGAAAGGCAATCAGCTTGACAGAATAAATTCAGAATTTGGAAAGAGAATACAAGCTTCTCATTTGATATTATCGCCAACATTGAAATTTAATTGTTGAAAAAGGATAAATTAATACTTATTGAGGAAAAACTGCAAGTTACTACTTTGCATTAGTAAGATGAAAAGTTCTTTTTAATCACCTAATGTTACTCTCTAGAAACTTTGATCATATGGCTGGCACCTGGTTCCCACACAGGTCTTGATGAGATTATTTATTTTACTATCAATTACCCATATGTATACATAGGGTATTTTTCCAAGTTTTGGAACATCCTGATTTCAAAAAAGTGATCTAGAAAAAATGACTGTCTTTGTGTCTGTGGTCAGTATAACTCCCGAGCATATTGACCTACGATGTTCAAATTTGGTGTGCGGGTTGGTGGTAGCCATGGGACCTAACTTTAAGGTTTTCGTCAAAATCGCGCATGCGCATAAGGTAGCTGCCATTGAAAAAAAATCATGTTTTTTCAATGATTGCTAAAAAACGGCTCTAACGATTTTGATCAAAATATCTTTGGTAATGCCTTTTAAGGTGTTCTAAACATCACCACCTCGAAAAATTTCCGTAAAAATGCTTTTACAACAAAAAAAGTAGAAAGACGAATGCCTTCAACACAGAGTTCTCTTTGCTTGAAGATAGCTGATCAACAATCGTTTTTTTTTTTTTTTTTTTTTTTTTTTTTTTTTTAAATCGTTTAAGGGATGATATAAGAATTATCGAAAAGCATATCGTCAAAAACACCATTTTGGTGAAGTATTTTTTTTTTTTTTCCAAATACTCATATAAGAATTATCGCAAAAAATTTCGCCAAACTGCCCATTTTTTTTATAGGCGAATGATAAAAATATAAAAATGGTAAATGAAACAAATCCACATCAGTAATGTAGTGTAATTGAAAGCTGTGCGATGTTCCACACCCCTAGTTTATATTAAAAATAGCTGTATGAATTACAAACATTTTTAATATGAGAATGAATCAATATGCTAATTTATTTTTAAAATGAAGGAATATTAATTTTGATACAGTGTGGCTGAAAAATCATCCAACGGCACAATATAAATTAATCCAACTTATAACAATTTTAAAATTGGTGTCTTTATTCGAAATAAATACTCGTGTTACTGATTACAATGTTATATATCCAATTATGATACACTCTGTTTTCATTGTTCAATTAAAAAATTTTGTGAATAAATTATTTTGTTAAAACAAAGTGTAATTTTTTGTTTTGTTTTGTTAAATCAAACATTATGGCGAAATACTTTATCGCGAGGCGTGCAGTAAGATATTTTATCACACTGGTGAGATAAAGTACTTTACTGCATGCCTCGTGCTCAAATTTTATATAGTTTTTGTAAATAAATTACATATATTTGGAAGAGATTCATAAACTGGAGTTATCAACGTTAATATGTACATGTATTTAGAATGTGCTTTATGCATGATGATAAAAATATTGTATGCAACTTGCGCGAAATTACTTTTTCAAACTTGGTAAATTATTTGACCCTTGCTGACGCACTCATCAAATAAACATTTTGTTTCGTTTGAAAAAGTATTACTTTTGCAACTAAGTTCCATAAATAACTATACCCTTAAGAGTGCTTTCTTACTTGTAAATAATTCCTAATCGTTAAATTGCCTTGGATCTAAAAATTAAATTCCACATTTTTATTAGCGTCCTGAATCTACCTCATCAGATAACTTTTCTGGAAAGGTGTGAAAAAAGTTTCAAAAGTTGTTGTATTTTGGTTAATTTTAAAAAGTATCTTTTGGAATTCGTGTAATCCGGTCTAATGAACAATTTTATAAGTGTCACTTTTCTCTTACAGGGGTTTTAGAAAAAGGAAAGTTCTTTAACTTTTGAAATAGGTTGTCACGGAAATTACACATCTAAAAATTCTTGCGTCTATTTCAATATTTTCGCAGAGTAAAAGAAATTTACCACGTAACATAGTGATACCACGTATAACGGATTTATCGATGTTGGTTGATACGAAGAATTTTAGTTTATATCGATATTAGTAGGAAATACACAAAGATATAGCGCTAGGGATGATTAAAAAATAACAATTTTAAAGTTTTTTTACAGCCTTAATGCAGTTTTAATTCAATGAAAATATATTATAGCATAAAACCTGTGCTTCACACGCCACTTTAAAAAATATCTTTAGGTCCATATACAAAATTCATTAAAACGTTGTTGTATAAGAAACAAGTCCTTCTGGAGATCGTCTTAGGATATTTTATTTTAAGCTAGCTGAATACATGAAATTTGACCATGTGCGATATGTTAGCTAGCTGTGAGGCCTCGCATTGCGGAAATCCGTTATTGGTGTATAGGTCCCAGTTTTTGGCACTTCGCTCGAAGGTAGGTTCATCGCTACGCAAAATCAAGCTCGTTTCGCTGAAAAGTTCATGGACATATAAGCACAGGTTTACTTCACACGTTAAAAGGTTCATTGCTATGCAAACATAGGCTCGCTTCACTATCTAAAATCAAATTCAATTAGATTTCAGTGAGGGGTATAAAAAGTGGACTACTTAAAGCCTTAATATTAAAAGCCTCTCCCCTGTTGAGGGAGAAAAAAAAATCCCCCGTTACCGTTAATACAATAATACAACACCCCTTAAAGATTATTTTGCCACGTGTTTGTGAAAAGCAAAATTAGACGGCCAAAACTACTTATGTTGAAATTTTCTTAAAATTTTAACATTCTTTTTTGTCAAAAGTTCAATTAGAAGGCCAAAACTACTTGTGTTGAAAATTTCAGAAATGTTGCCCAATTAGAAATTGTTTTGTATAACATTTATTAATTAATTATAAAAAATTAATTAAAAAAATAAAACTTAAAATTCTGTTTTCCAAAAGTCCAATTAGAAGGCCAAAACTATTTATGCTGAATATTAGAAATGGTTTTGTACAATATTTATTAATTAATTAAAAAGGAACTAAATGAAAATTTAAAATTCTGTTTTTCAAAAGTCCAATTAGAAGGCTAAAACTACTTATGTTGAAAATTTCAGAGCTGTAGCCTTAATAGAAATTGTTTTGTAAAATATTAATTAATTAAAAAAAATTAACTAAATTTTCAAAATTCTGTTTTTCACGATTTCAAGAAGAAGGAACAGAAGGCCAAAACTACTTATGTCGAAAATTTCAAAGCTGTAACGCTATTAAAAGTCGTTTTGTAAAAAAATTTGTTAATTAATAAATAATTAAAATTTTAACATTCTGATTTTCAGAAGTCCTTAGAAGAAGGCTAAAACTACTTATGATGAAAATTTCAGAGTTCTACTCCAATTTTAAGTAGCTTTCTATAGATTCACAGACAGATACAGAGTAAGACAGACAGCTTGTTTTATTATTATAGATATAAAGGATTCTTCGTTGAATTATGCAGTCAAATAAAATAAGTTAAATTTATTAATGTGAGGTTTAGAAATTATTTTACATAATACGATTCACATGTAAGGGAACGCCAATGTTTCTTTCAATCATATCTTGAAAGGCATTTTTACTACATGGAAATTTTTTCCAAAATATATGTTTGACCATCACATAAAGAAGGCCGGTTTGATATTGTAGTAAAGATCTTTATCATGAAAGAGATAGTAAGATCTCCCTATCGTGGAAAAATTAAAATACATCTCCATACATTAATATGGAAAAATGGAAATTCATAACAATATACCGACCGCTTCGACATCAATTAGAAAGTTCAGATTTGAAAATAATTAGATGGGATAATCCTATCAGGAACATTAAAATTGCGTTTCTTCATGAATAATTCAGAAATCGTATAATTTACTTAAGCTACCAGAGTCGTTTAGTTTTAGGTTTTACAATGTCGCCAAGAAGAGGGAAGTTATTTTTTTCTTCTTTTTTTTTCTTTTTCTGATATGTCAGTCATCCAAAAAAAAGTTTTTAACGTTTGCCGATATACTGGAAGGAAGTGCGTTAGGTTTAAGTTTGTACGTAAACTACCATAAATTTATAACTTGTAAATACTTTTCCTGTGTTTTGGATTTCATTAAATTAACTTCTGTTTGGATTGAAATGAAATCGTTTGCATGGGTGCAGTTAAATGACTGAAGTTTGACTTTTGTTTGATTGCGGCTCAAAATAATTTTTTTTTAATTGAAACTAATGTAATTAAAATTCATTCTGTTAATTTTTTATTTTTAAAATATTTCTTGATACATTTGAGGGGTTACTCTTTTGAAACATAATGATGTTAACGTTTGAATTTTATTTCCATTGTGATATATAACCAAATGATATAACGTGTAATATTAACACATAAATAACATAATGCGCTGTATTAGGCACTATGGTAAATAGAGTGCAGTAGGTAAACCATAAAATTTAGGGTACTTTGGTCCATTGTTATTTTCACACCAAATTTTTAAGAGATTCTACGGCATACTATGAAGTCATATTGTTTTGATAAAAGCCAAATATTCTGACAAGGAGGAATATATTTTCTAAGCTTTTGATTTTAAAATTTTTACTTGAGGAACCAGATCTTAGGTTCGTGATGACTTGGTATTCTCTATACGCATACTTTACTGTTTCAGTTGAATTTTCTCAGCTCTTGCTCTAGCTATACTAAAAAAATTGAATTTTTTATGTTGCTTTTTAAAGCGATGGCTTCTCATATGGCCTGTTACAGTAGTATAGTATTCCTGTCGGGTTCTAGTATAAAGTTTGTATTTTAAATACTGCCTTCATCAATTGTTTAAATTGTCCTATACTTTGAGATCGGCACTTTAAGCTCCGTAATTAGACTCAACGGGGAAAGCCCTTGACCTGAGAATGCGAGTTAAGTACAACTAGTATAAGGACCTACTACATAATAAACTAAATTATATATTACTGTTAAACAAATTATATGAGCAATTTTTTTTTTAGGAAATTTTAAATAATGTTAGGGGAACTCAGTGTATGAAAATTTTGTTTAAAAAAGATTCGTTGGAGGGATTTAAAAAAATCATTAATTTAGTAATTATCTTTCGGATTAGAGCACGAAGAAAATTAACATACTGAATGAAATAGTAACATCAACACTCTATTAATTAGATAATCTTTTTTTTTTTTTTTTTTTTGCTTTTAATTAATCATAAATTATTTTTTAAGGTTCTAAATTTTAGTTTTCAGTTCCAGTTATAGGATTTATTTAATAATTTTTTATAACTGTTTTAAAATATTATGTAAATGTAGAAACTGAAATTATCAAGTACAAATTATTGTCAATAGCTAAGCAATTTCGTGGTATTTTAACAGCTAAATAGAAAACGATTCTTCGATTTCTATTGAAACTCACTACATAACTTTGACCTAGTTCTCCCCATACTGTTTTAAAACCTTGACTAAAAGATCTGGATAAATCCCCTAACTCATTCTCTACTTAGTCTTTCATCAAACTCTTTCTGTAAATAAAAGAAGTTACTTTCAGGCTTGGACTCGAGTCGTTTCGTCTTTTAAGACAGAGATAAATCCTCAATCTTGCAAGGAATCTTAATGTGTAGTATTATAAGGAATCCCAGTCGTTGATTGGCAATCTCCCGTTAATTCTTTTATCATTCATTTCCTTATTTAGCATTAGGCAGCGAGTGGGGCCAAATAAATTGTTAAATCATTGATAGTAATGGGAAGTAGTATATGCATTACTGAAGTAATGCTAACAATTACATGGTGAGTGGTATTTTGATTTAATACTGAACCATAGATTAAATGTAAATTATTTAATGGTTGATTTTTATCATATAATTCAAGAATCGAGTTCATGTTTAATCAAATGAAAGGAATTTTGTTAGATGTAATGGATATTTAATATGTAATAAAAATATTTATATGTATCTTATTAAAATAGTAATCCTGCATTTTGATATTGCTTTGTATATAGCAACAAATATAATTTTAAATATGTAAGACATCTGAGAAGATATGTGCTTCATTTAAAAAATGAAATTCTTCATAATGAGAGTTTTGGTTTGATTTGTCAATAACTTAAAAGGAAAATATATCTTCATTATGTCATAATAATTATTTTGCCAAATAATTAAAAATATAATTATACAACTATAGATATTTTTTTTCATGTTTCCCCCCCCCCCCCTTTTTTATTGGTCTCCTTTACAGGTGTTCAATGGGATTTGTAATTATTTATGTGAATAGTTACTAACATTATTATGTATCCACCTTTGCGCATTTGGTCGTCATTATTTCGGTTGCACATCTTTGTGACTAACTGAAATGGTTATTAAAATTAACAATCAACAGTCATTTAAGTGATTGTCAATATTAAATAAATACATTATTATAACAATCCATCGTTGTTTGCTTTTAGACTACGGGGAAAAAAAGAATAATAATTTCGAATGACAAAAATATGTTATTTATTAGATTTATTATATTCAAAGTAATTTAAACAGCAGTTGATTGACTTTGACAGAAGTTACACACGCTACATATATTTAAAGAATTCATGAGATTTTACAAAGATTTAAACTTGAACGCAGTTCAAGATTAGAGAAGAAGCAGTCGATCTTTATCACTTTTATTGCTTTAAGAAAGATGGATGAGGCCATATAAAAATTCAGGCGTGGTCGAATCACTGCCAGTTTCCGCGAAACAGCATACGATTAAAAGATGAAATACAATACCGACGAGAGCTTCGAAGAATGAAAAAAAAGAGATAAAAAATCGATAGTCCTTTGGTAGCCAGGGGTTATTATGAAGTCACTGGGTTAAAATTAACCTCCTCGATTTTAACCCGATAGTTATCTATTGTCTGTGCGGACGGGACGAATTCTTTTGTAGAGAAAAAATGCCGATAGGAGATGTTATGAAGTGCTGCTCAAAGAATTTTAGGAACCGACAAAGCAGTAGATGTTAACTGATTTTCTGAAAAGAGTGAACATTTAAGTGATATATTATCTAAGTGGGCTTTAATACAAAGTGTAGTCTTTATATATAATTATCTTACGCGTGATAAAATAAAACTTTATTTGTATATGAGAATTAGCAACGCCGGGTAATTATTTACATAACCATAATTACTAGTTTGTTTGTTACTAGAATTGTTTAATATAGGTAAATATTTGTTGGGGTATCACATTATTTAAAAAAAAAAAAAAAAAAAAAAAAAAAATACAGGTCAGCGTGATCAACGAGCAAACGTAAATGAGAGTATTGAAAGGCGAAATGCTAAAGGATATGCTAAAAGATGTTGAAGAAACAATTAGTTTGAATTAGGAGTGTTTTTTATTGAAAAATACGATGCAGATTCTATGTAGAAAGGTTTTTTTTTTTTTTTTTTTTTTTTTTTTTTTTTTTTTAGCTTTTTTTATGTAAATCTATGGAAAAGAGAAAAATTCTTCAGCGAATTATATGAAATGTACAAATTAATACAATTAAGTTACATTTTTGTTCTTTTTTATTGATTATGATAGGAAAAAAAAATAATTATGCTCGGACGTGGACGTATTCTGAAAAAGTATATTCTTTTAGCGCATGAAGAAAGTTAGTTTCACAAGAGCCAATGACAGATGCAAATTTGGTGAACGCCAGGGAGCAGGGAGTGGAGCTCTCTTGCAATACAGAAATACTCTCAATATAATGTTTCATATTTGTGCTTTTGTTTTGCTTACTTCAATTTACCTGTTATCTCATCCAATATTTAAACATAGATAAAAAAAAATCAGAATATACTGAGATATAGGGTGTAAAAAAAACCTACGGATATTTGGATTCGTTAGAATTTACTATGATGCTAGAGATGGTGGTGGACATAAAGTTCTTTTGCTAAAAAAAGGAATGAGGATCATTTGATTTAAAGAGGTTTTTATCTCTGAGTAATTTCTGTCAATTTATATATTATGAAGTCAGAGCTTAAAATTTACCTGAAATGGGAATTGTCTGGCGTAAATTGGTTACTCATATTCCGAGTTCTTATCCTCAAGTTAGTAACACAAATCCAAATAATATAACCCATAAAAACAAAGTTTTTAATATAATTCTTTCTATGCATTGCCAGTTTTTATGTGCAATTGCAACTTCTTGAGCTCAGATCGAGTTTTCATAGTTTATGACCACTAAGAACAAAAGATCCCTTCCTAACTATATACTAGTTTCTTCCTTGCCCCCAAAACTTGATTAAAAACATTATCATCCCTAACGAGTCTATTTGTCAAGATTCAGATATATTGAAGATATATTCAGTCATTATATATCTCCAAATTGAATAAGTTTGAATTACGCTTGGCAACTGGATACTAGAACGAGAGTAAAAACTGATAAGTCTTTCGTAAAGTAATTGAAACACGTATGTTTAATTTATTTTGATTAAGACAATTATGACAACATGAAAAAGTTTAAAAAATGATCGGTTAAATGGGATGTATTAGTATACCGAAGCGATTATCGAAGCGTGTGTAAAAGTGACCTTTTACTGAGAATAATAGCCCCCAAAATTTGATAGAATACATTGTCATAGATATTGCCCGATTGGATTACGGCAAGTGAATTATTTAGGCCTCCACATATTTGCTCGTCAGTGACAAACACAACCCTCTTCCCCACATACACACACAATCTAAGTTAATATAAAGGATTTAAAAATAGTTTTTTCCAGTAACTCTTTAAATTTGACTCCTATTTTGCAAAGTTGATGGTAAAAGCAGAAAATACAAAACATTTTTTAAATTATTCTGACAAATATTCTGTACAACTTTAATAATTTAATAAGTGTATCTCATAAGTTATTGCACATCCTTGATTTGGGAAAAATATTTTTTAATAATTACCAGTACTTGATGTGATGTACACCAATATGTGAATAACTGCCATTAAATTTATGTTTAGTTAGAATGTCTGCAATAGATTTTAAAGACTAAAATTTGTCTCTTACAAAACAAAAAATATTCAAATAATTATTAGGTTTAGTATTCAAAACAAATATATTTTTTCTTGTGTTTAAAAATTGAAGATAATTTAAGAAAATATCTTTTTTCTGCTGTTAAATATAGAAATTTCTTCAAAAATATTTTTTTCTAAATTAGCATAAACGTACTTTACATTTAAACCATAATATTTTCTCTAATGACTCTTTCTACTACTGTACGTGTTGGTCATATATGTTTTCAAAAAATTAAATTTTTTGATTTTATGAAAGGTTGATCTTAAAGAAAAATTAACGACTACTTATAATTTAAATACCAAAGGGTAATTACAAGACATTTAACAGACCATTAGAAGACATTAAGATAATAAATTATAAGACATTTATCTTAAAGTTTGTTGCATAAAATAATGATGATTTTTAATTTTAGCAAACAACGAATATTTGATGTCGCAGCAGAAGTAATATTCTCTTATTAAAATGTTTTAAGAGCAATGTTTTAGAAAATACAAAACAAAAACGAAAAGTTTTTAAGATTTACTTGATCTAATTGTAATTTTCCAAACCAGATTAGCTGCAATTTTAAATAATTTTTTGAAGAGTAGTTTATAACGTAAAAATACCCTCTTCCGATTGTTTTGTTCAATTATTACTCAATAATACTTAAACTCCACTTGGTCGATTAATGGAAGTTTTGTTCTTAACGATAAAGTTATAAATTTTACTTTTTTAAACATTCATAATTAGAACATAAAAATCTACAATAAATAGAATAAGTTCTTAATGTCTCAATATTTGAGAAGTAAATTGTGATTCATTGCTATTTGAGAATTAAAGATATCAACATATTTGTTGTTTTGAAAATATCATTTCATTTTTCAAAAAATTCCAAAGGAATATGTTACTTAGTTTCTCTTAAGTTATTTATATTATGAAATGCTATTAGAAAATACATATTATCTTTTTAAAACACTCATATTATTTCGATTGTACAATTTTTCTTTATTTTCAGATTTATTACTCTTTTTTTCTTCTTTTTCTATGAATTGATAGAAGGGTTTCTTTAGGGAAGTGAAAATTCAGCAAATTATGAAATTCTTTTCCATTCTATCGAACTTTGGACTTACTCCAAATTTCCTAAACCAGGTCGTTTAGTATCCAAAGGAAGCTTTCCTTGTGAGTATCCTTTTGTTCATCGTTATTTGTAAGTTTTTGACAGAATTTTAATTGTGCTTGAGAAATATCACCAAAGATTTAAGGTATGATTGGATTGCTTAGTAACTACTTAAGTCGGGTATAATAGTAATGTTTTAACAGCAGAGAATGTATAAAATAGCAAATGGGAAAGGTAAATATTCCTATTCAGACTACTAACTCATTAAATTCTATATGGGACTTTTAGAAGAATAAAGGAAAGAAAAATCATTTGAAGAACGGGTTTCCTTGTTACAAAATATGAAATTTTAAAGAAGATTTAAAATATATAGTATTAAGATAAAATAAGATTACGAAGTTTCTATAGGAGAGAAAGAAAAATGTATCAGAGAGAACTAACATTTTATAGAAAAGCACGAATACTGTATACCAGAATTAGGAAGACTACAAGGAATAATTATAGAGACTATGCAGAAGAAGTATGGAGACTCTATAGAAGAAGTATGGAGACTAGATAGAAGAAGTATGAAAACTCTATAGAAGAAGTATGGAGACTCCATAGAAGAAGTATGGAGACTATATAGAAGAAGTATGAAGACTTTATATAAGAATAATGGAAACTCTATAGAAGAAGTATGGAGACTCCATAGAAGAATTATGGAGACTCTATAGAAAAAGTATCGAGATTCTATAGAAGAAGTATGAAGACTACATAGAAGAAGTATGAAGACTTTATATAAGAATTATGGAGACTCTATAGAAGTAGTATGAAGACTCTATAGAAGAAGTATAGAGACTCTACAGAAGAAATATGGAGTCTCCATATAAGAAGTATGATGACTCCGTAGAAGAATTATGGAGACTCCATAAAAGAAATATGGAGACTATGTAGAAGAAGTATGAATACTATATAGAACATAGAGACTCAGTGAAAATGTATTGAAACTAAATTTTGATGCATTTTATAACATTATAATTTTTTTTGTTTATTAATAATGATAATGATAATCAACAAACTTAGAAGAATATTGGAATCTACCTTAATATTTAAGCAATTTAGAATAAATTCATATTTGTAGTCTTGTAGGAATTACCTTACCCTTATTTTTCCAATTTAATTCTTATTATTAGGACCGCTTGTCAGTAAATCCTATATATTTTTATGGTCTTTATTTTCTGTCGTATGAATAATGTAATGCAAGGCTCATAAGCTATAAAATTATTTATTTAATACCATATGTCTACGTATTTTACCAAATTTGCTTGGTTCCATTCACTCATACATGAGATAAATCGACTCTTGTTATAAGTTAACTCTTAATGTTTTAACATTGAAAATGTTGGACATAGCTTTATCATACTACTTGCCCAATCTGGCATGAGCCAGTAAATCTTATACTTATCGCTCAACTGTATTAAATATTGCTTCTATCTAACTTCTTTTGACACAGCCAAATATATCAAAATTCATTGATAAGAAATTTTACGCAAAAATTAACTCATCCATCTATTTGTTATAATTTAAATATATATGGAATTCATTCATTCATATAAAATAGAAATTTCAAGTAGTTGTATGACATTTTACTTAAAAATAAATAATCACACATATTATTCTATTTGGGATATCATATATATCAATAAATATGATATTTTGACTCTTGTTTAAATTCCTCAAATATTTTACACAAGCATTTTAAGGTAGAAAGCTTATTCTATTAAATTTAACGTATATATTTTTAATGGAAGATTTCAAAATTATTTTCACTATAAATGGTAATACTCTTTCTATTTTAAGGAGAAAAGGAAACAATCTCTGATATCCGAGTTGGTAAGACAAGCTTCCAATCAGAAAGTCTTCAGTTAAAAACTGAGTATTCAGTCCATCTTTGCTTTCAATTTAGTTTTATAAAATGAGGACTCACAAAAGATTTAACTTGGAATTCATTGGAGTTACAGCGTACCTGACATTGATTATACTTATTTCAATTACAAAACTAAATTACTTCGAATGATAACTGATTTTTATCTTTGAAACAGAATGTTTTAAACAAGGCTAAATGTGTTTCACTTTACATCTGCTGTCTTCAAATCTGCTGCAGAACACTCACTCAAGATCTCCATTTAAAAAAAAATTATGAAAGTATGCTTTAATGTGTAAAATAGGTTTTAATTTAAAACATAAATATATGTTTTGTAGAAAAGATTGTCATGAAGTAAAGTTTCGAGGAATGTACATCAACAACATTTCTCA
Organism: Linyphia triangularis; assembly: GCA_963978545.1. Lineage (NCBI taxonomy): Eukaryota > Metazoa > Arthropoda > Arachnida > Araneae > Linyphiidae > Linyphia > Linyphia triangularis. The sequence goes on from OZ021726.1 coordinate 58,703,278, forward strand.
GCGTTTCACTTCTCCTCAAAAATACATCATTAACATGAAACATTTTAGATTTAGCTTCAAATCAATGGATTGTGAGTCGGCAAATCAGCAAGTTAAAGGCATTTAGTGACGCTAAGAAACGTTATATTTACTCGAATAGATTTCTAGAATATATCACCGATAGTTAAGGAATTAGTGGGTACAATAATATCTTGGCAAATAAAAGTTATTTACTGTATGATAGAAGTGGAGATTTTGAAAATGATTCATGAGGTGAGGTTAGACCTGAAGTTTTAATTTTTCATCAGAATTTGTTTACTAGTCAATTGTGTTTTGTATTTCTAATCGATTAGTTTCAACATGAATGTTTAAACTCATTTATGTGAAAGTAACTATATGAAAGACATATTTATATCTTTACCTAATACGTTTAATGATATTTTAATTCACGTGAAGTATTCTATATTCAATGAATTAAAAAAATTAAAAAGGTATTTATAAAATTAGCAAGATAACTAAGAACTGTTTGTTGATTTTAATTTCCCAAATTTTGTGTTTATTATAATGATCGTAAAATAAAAACGAAAGTTGCTAACGAGTGACAAAACCAACATTTGCATTGTTTAATCAAATACGTTATTAGCTCTTTGATTCACAGAGAGAAAACTTAAAGGTAGATAAACTCGTTTCAATTCAACTAGTCAAACTTTTAGGAACCATTTGAACCCCCTTATATTTCGCGATGGGGTGAGCTTTATAGCTTAACCATGGTTACAACATAATATACATGGGTATAAATATACTGAATAACTATTTTGATGCGGGCACCATTGCTTTACGTTACAGACTAAGCCATTTACATTTGGACTCATCTAATAGCTGTAGAGGAGGAGATTAAGATTTGTTTTCTAAATGCATTGGATTTCAGTCCGAGTAGTATTTACGTTGTTATTTGGAATGCATACTAATCTGTAGATTTCGCATTCTAGCACCGGATGTTCCTATGCAGTATAGCCATAGTGATCTTGGATCGATTATATGGCTCAGAAGCAGAGTGGAGATCACCTAGTACAGGAGATGAGTCCTTCGGTTCTCTACATGTTGGCATTCGGGAAACTATGCTTTAAAAATATTTAGATTTGACGAAGATTGTAAAAAAATGTCGTGTTTGTTGGTTGTCAACTGCTTGCCTCTGGACAATTTTCAGTCAACAATTCATGACGTAAATGTAGGGCAGTTCCTTGTATAAAAAAATTCACGAAAAGTGTTTCTCTTGCAAAATTCTGACGCAATAGTTTAGATTTTGTAATGAATTTGTGACATCATACACTCATTCTTCCCACCATAGCATAAAGAGAATCTTAGGTAAGACAACTTTCAAGAAATAAATATTTTCAGAACTTGTCATATGGGTCTGAAACCATAATTTAAAATAATCACATCTAATACCCACGAAAGAATACAAATTTAAGGGTGTGGAACATCGCACAGTTTTCAATTACACTATTATACTGACGTGAATTGGTGGATTGATGTTATTTCCCTTTTTTATATTTTCATCATTCATTTAGAAAGTAGGAGTGTGGAACATCGTACAATTTTCAATTACGTAATTTCTTCTTTCAATTACACAATAATAACTTTCAATTACACTATATTATTTGTCATTTTGTATTAAAATTTACTATTTTGATATTTATCGTTTTCATATTTTTACTCATTTAAATAACAATATCTAGCTTGGCGATATTTTTTGCAATAAATTTTAAATGGAAAAAAAGCCACCACTAGAATTGCAAAATTTGCGATGTTATTCGATAGACATTACTATGTTCTTTTTTGTGCGTGAAACAGGAAAAAACTATCGTTGATGTTCGATGCTCGATAGTTTTATTTACCTTATGATAACATATGGGTAATTACAGGTAAAAGGAGTCATGTTTTTATGATTTTCAATGACCATTTTACATTTAGAGGTTTAATTGTATTTTATGTTCGAAAATTAACTACTAAAAATCAAAGTAATTTTATTGGTAGTTAGAGGGAGATTATGGTAATGTAACACTTAACCAAGTGTCTATTAGTATTTCGGATCCTTCTATTTATTAATAATACTGAGCTTTGTGCCGATTTGTGTTTATTAGTAACACTTAGCCTTATATCTATTAGTAACACTTAATCTTGCAGGTAACGCTTAGCCGTTTTGTCTATTGGTAACACTTAATCTTGCTGGTAACGCTTAATCTTGCTGGAAACGCTTAATCTTGCTGGTAACGCTTAGCCATTTTGTATATTAGTAACACTTGATCTTGATGGTAATGCTTGGTCATTTTGTCTATTGATAACACTTACCCATAATGTCTATTGCTAACTCATAGTCTTTGTAACACAGCTTTGTTTTGAAGTCAAATATAAGAACCTTTCAAATGATCTTTTACAAATATATTTTTATTAAAGCAAAATACCCCATTTTAAAATATACTAATTGTAACATTTTAACCTCTCTGAATCAATGCAATACTTTCAATTATACGAATTATAATATAAAAAATGAAAGTAACAAATGAAGCGCAATTTTTTAAACCAAATCAGATCACCTAAAAATCAATACTAATGAAAGGTACATAACATGTTATTTCATTAGTTTTAATTACGTTGTAATTAAAACGAAGGTTTCAGTTCAAAAGGAGCGTTGTGTATGTCCATAATGAGTTTCTTTCGCAAAAAAGCGCGAATGAAGGACTCATTCTATTTAAATATTCAAGTGCTTTCGCTCTTCGTTGAAAGGAATTAAGATGTATAAAAGTGTCTAGAACTCCTCAGGAACAAAAGATTTGCGTCACAGCTTGGCGGGAAGATGATTATTTTGAGTGAAAAAGGCCTTTTGTGGTGGTTTTCAATGAGACAAGATTAGATAACTTTAGACTTGGAATAGGTGTCTGGGTAGACTGAGAAGAGTTTTTAAGAATATTTTTCCTTTGGGGTGGTCTGAGTGAAAAGCACCATTTAATTTAGAGTGAAGGTCTGTAAGAAATGTGTATATGATTTGGTTTTAAGTTTTTGAAACATTTTAAATTAATGTAATATCGATGGGGTGAGAAATTGGTTGAAGCGTTACTGTTGGGGACATTTCTCTGAGATGACGCACAGGATATTGCGATCTTTCCCACATGTAAACAGAATAAAATTGCAAAATTTTGATGGATCTAATAGTCATATTTTTGTTTTATAAAATAATAGTTGGGGATAAAGTTGCATGAGTAAATAGTCATTTTAATAAAGTTAAATATAAATTTATAATCCACAGATCCATGAGACCCGAAGCATAAACATAACTACTAGATTCATCATAAAATAGTGAGTACTTATAATCTATGTTTACATGTGAACTATGATTCTATGAACTATGATTTTAATAGGTTAAAAGTAAAAATAATTTATTAAATAGGGTTGCGTCATTTTTTCTCAATTTACAAATAGTCGAATACTATTTGAGTCAAATAATTTATTTTGCGGTGGACTGAAAATTTTATCGAAGAATAAACTTTTTATAGAAACTGGTTGATGAATTACTTTAATTCCTATAATTTTTATTCAATTAGTTTTTTTGTTATTTCCTAATAACCATAATATAATGAAGAAAACGCATCTTCAAAAATGATTCGTCATTTATATTTTGAAAAGTTTCTATGTTTCCGTAAAATTTTAATTTCTAGTAAATTTAATGCAAAATGTTAAATTTCCATAATTCTTATACAAGGTGGTCATAAGGAAATTTTTCCGATATATGGACATCTAGATTCCATTCCGTTCAACAGATCGAGATGTGATTTCAGGCATAGTTATTGAGAGGTATAAGTTCGGAAATATGGGAATGATAACAAAATGAAGCTCATAGTTACGGTTATAGTTACAGAACTCAAAATTTTCGGATGGTAACATCGACTATTTCCTGTCGCAAAATGCTCAGTGCACGAGAAAACACATAGAGTGTTGGAACGGTGCGTGTATCACAAAAAACGGACGCGTTATGCATACATAAAAAAAACATCTCTGCGAACGGCCAACAGAAACATGATTAGGGAACACGGAGACCGATCTCCAGATATTCAGCGTGGAAAACTGATAAAATCGCCTCTGATAGCACCCATGTGAACTTTGGCCTCTGTCATATGCGAATTTCTAACATGCGCCCCTATCGTGTTTTTTTGGCCGTTCGCAGAGCTGTTTTTTGTGCGTGCATAACGCGTCCGTTTTTTGTAATACACGTATCGTTTCAATGCTCTTTAGGGTTTTTGAATGTGCTGATCATTTTGCGATAGGAGGAAGTAAGTGTTGGTTTCTGTAACTATAACCTTAACCGTGAGTGCCATATTGTTGCTATTTTCAGAATCCCGAGCTCATACCTCTGAAAAACTATACTTGAAATCTCATCTCGATCTGTTGAACGGAACGGAAGTTTGAGGTCCATATATCGGAAAAGTTTCTTTAGGACCACCCTGTATTTTAACTTTAGAGATCAACAGATATGATAATACCTTTTTAAGCGATACTATATTTAAGATAAGCACACTGCGAATATAATGAATAAAATTAGCTAGACGTAATATATAGTAGTTGGTCGATTATTAAATAAATTAGAAGAAATATTCCTATATTCCTATGTCAAGTGCACAAAAAATGCTTTAAAAAAAAAAAAACTTAAATAGATCTTATAATTGTACTGTAGACTGCAAAGTCATACACAAATGCCTTTAGTAAGGTAGAGGTTTCATTCACGATGAATAAGTAACATACTTGCCCACGTACAAAATGTCATTATTTTCATTCATATAAGTTACGGCGAATGTTTTCCAAACATGCAAAACCTTGATGTATCGATTTCTTAAAATGACTATTTCGAATGAATAACCTCAAAAACACCCAGAAAGTTTTCAGTGCAAATTCTCTATTTCAGGGCTATTCATCACACAAAGAGAAACATTGAATAACACTTTTTCAATTTTTCGCGAAACAATGTGTCATTCCTTAATTACAAAGCAACAAAACTCAACTTTAGGGTGTGCCCTTTTCAAAAAATATCTTCATCACAACCAACTACAGCTTCACACTTTTTTTTTTTTTTTTTAGTCACAAAGAACTCATAATTATTCCTATTACTCCCAATTCCAAATAGGAACCATTGGTCAACTCGATGTTATATTTTTACCCCTTTTTGTATCATTACTTCTGAACTGTTGGCAACACACCCTTTCAACGGTGGTCGTCACGGTATTCATTATTTTTTCTTTTGTTTTATCCTCTCTTTCCACACTGTTTCTTTGTCTTTTCTAGGCCCGCTGCCAGACGTAAATAAAAAAAAAGGACCAGTTTGTACTATAATATATTTCTCTAACGGGATTGGTAGTCTGTCATTGGTTAATAGGGACACGTTACATTGCGTTCTTATGGTACTAGAGTGCAATCTCTTTTTATCTGGCAGGTACCAGGGACTTTCGGGAATTGAGTTTTTAGAGGTGATGACTGAAAGGTGATTGCCTGTTATCTCGGTCAAGAACATGTCTTCTGGATGTTACTCATGCTATGTGTTCGTTGATACGATGAAGTGAATTAACCGCACCATTTCAGTTCGTTGGACTCTGTTAAAGGCTCTTGTTTTGTCTTTTTCTTAATCTGGATTCTATATTGCATTTCAAGAAATGATTTTGTTCAACTTTGGCATTTTCGGGGTTTGCTAGTTTTTACACCTAAGCCATGCTAGGTTTGAAAACCATGCTGAATTTGTATAATTTTTTTTAATGATATATATTACTTCATTTATTACATAAAAACTATCGTATTTTTATTAGGTAAAAAAATCCTAGATATTTGCAATTATTGCCTTTTTCTTAGAACTGTAGTTTTACCATATAAACCATACGTTTAAATCCCTGCCTCCTTTTTGATTTTAGCGTTTTTTATTGTAAAATCAAAGTTATTTCTAATCCGTTTTAAAACCAAAATTATCACAAATATTTTTATAACCTTCCTCTGAAGAAATTGCAAGCTTTCTTTAACACTCTACTACCAATGGTATTTTTATTAGAATTTATTTATAAACATCTATTTTGAAGGAAGAAATTTAAGATAAACACAGTAACATTTGGTTCAGGGAAAAACAACAAAAACTCGTGGTATTTTAAAATTGATTTTTGTTTTCTTAGAAGGAACATTTCAATACCATTACTTAACTATTATTAAAATGGTTTTCACAGAAAAACAGCGTGTGAATGACACAATAAAAATCTGAACTTTTTTATAAATATATTACATCAAAATCTCTATTTTTATCCGTTGATAAAAACAACAAAAATGCATAAAATTACTATGAAAAGAAAATCCCTAAATTTCTGACGCGCTATATAATAAAACATCTAAACTGAAAGGTGAAGAAAGATGCACATTAAAACAATAGTTTACCATAGTGAAAGAGAGGGAAACGAAAGGTAAATAAAATTGCAAAAATGGCAGAATTTGTTTACTTGTTGTTGTCATGGGTACGCAAGTAACTGGAATCTTTCTCCTTCCACAATTCATTTACACGCAAAAATGCCAAATAAAGAAATCATTTCAGCGAATTGTTTTTTTGCCGTTGGTGGCATAGGAGGCGTTTTGATACTGCCATTAGTTTTTATCCTCGACTTTTCTGTTGTTTCAATGGATTTTCCGGGGGTAGTTTCAGTACAAAAGTTTCTGTAGTGGGAAGATTTTTTTTTTTTTTTTTTATGAAAGGATAGCAGTGTAATTTCTTTGATCACGGAATTTTGTGTTTGTTAGAGCCGTGTTGTCTGTTTTATGTTTTGGATGCATCTGTTTTGCTTTCACACATTGGATTCTCAACAAAGCGTTGTACAAAAATCTGCCAAGGCAAAATAGTCTGTTATGAAAAGTAAAAACACCATTATTGAATATTTGTGATTTTTAAATTTTCTATGGTCTTATCGATTTTTTTTTTTTAATACTAGGCCGGGCCGAAAAAGTCGAAGTATCTTGGATCTTTTATCGGTAGTGCAGAAAAGTTGTGGACTCTCATTATTAAAAAGTGTGTAAAATCTTAAAACTCTGAATTGATGCCTTCTGTCGCCTCAATGGGTCGAAAGTTGTGAAAATTGGATTAGAAATACTTAAAATTTAAAAATTAATAAATAATCGCATATTTCGTCGATCTTTTTGCGGTAATACTTAAAAGTTATTATTTTTCAACAAGATCACCGGTAAAAATGTTTATAATTATATGTTAATATCTTCTGCCTCCACTTGAGCATCGAATTTTGGAAATTAAAGGCAATTTTTTAAATAAAAACACATTATACTTTCCTCATTGTAATGCTAAAATAAACTTAATTCCATCTTTCAGAGATACAAATTACAGAAGTATTATTGATTGTAATTTTTGTTTAAAATTTTTTTTCTGGATTTTTTTTTTACTAAAAATTCTGGCATGTGATTTCTGGATTCTAGGGTTGCCCCATCCCTATTCTGCGGTCTAAGTCCTTTATCGGGGGTTTTAGTGTTTAGCTTTAAAATTTTCTCAAATGCTTGTGTGTGTGTGAAGGATATTTAATAAAATCCTAGCCGTCCAATGGCACACAGTTCTGTATCATCTCGTTATGTATCATGTTACATAACAAGTTTGCAAGTTCGTGAGATCTGTGTAGTTTGTAGCTCCAAGATTAACAGCAGTAATAGCGAATCTGCGAACACAATTTTCATCTTGGCCATTTTCCCTTGCTTTTGCTTTTATAATCAGTACAGCTGTAAGGGTCCTAATATGAATCCTCTCATCAGTTAAAATGAACATTAGCATTACTTATGTCAATTTGGACAGCTAGGATTTTATTAAATATCCTTCACGCACACAAGCAGTCGAAGAAATTGTAAAATTAAACACTGCAGCAGCCCAAAAGAAGATTTAAATCAATAATGCTTTTGCAATTTTTAAGTCTGAAAGATGGAATAAGGTTTATTTTCGTATTATAATGAGGAAAGTGTAATGTGTTTTTATTGCTTTCAATTACCCATATGAAAACATAGTAGGGTGTATAAAAAAAAAACTTTTTTTGGAAATTCAAAATTTCAAGTTGATAAAAAGTTGTCACTATGCTCACATGCTTATCAAAATTTTTTTTAGTTCAATCGAAAAATATTTAGGTCTCCCGGAATGGACCTGAAGTTGGATGTTTTTTGATAAAAACAAAGATTTTTAATTTTTTTTTTAAACATAAATATAAAGCAAATTTTTATTTTCAAGAATAAAAATGTAAAGTTTATAATACTAATTAACAGTAATAAAAAATTATATCTGCCATTTAATAATTAGGTCTCCCTGAATCTACATGAAAAACTTAACTTTTTTACAAAATACGGATATTTTTCAATTTTCAACCCATTCTTTAGGTTAGTTTCAATTATTTTATTCATAGTCTAGGTATAGTAGTGCAGCATTTTAAAATATCGGGAATATCATTTTATGAAATGGCGTTTACTTAACTCAAGTATTAATTCATATAATTTCTGCACGACTCCACGTTGGTTGGAGTTTCCAACCAACAAAGATTCTAGGTTTGAGACATGAAGGTAAAATTATCGAAAATGATTCAATGTCACAGGGTTCGAATGATGAAAGTGTACATGATAGTAAAATGCTTCTATAATGGGAAAGCCGGAAAGTTGAATTATTTCAGTGAAATAAGAACTGCCAGAAAATCTATTATCTTTTTCTAGAGATTGTGACCGTAGAGCCAATCTCAATTAAAGTTGAAGCTCAATTAGCAAGTGCTCTTTTGTGGAATTCGAATGTTGTAACACTAGAAAACCAGAAGTGGTAATAGATAAATCGAATGTTTTTCGGGAAATGGTAAAATATCATCATGAACTATTTTTCACTCTATTTATATAATCGAAAAGTATAAAAATTGTAAGTTGTAAATGAGGTCGCATAAATAAACGATAAAAAGATGTATCTTTGGCATAAGATTTATATTCAACATACTTTGGACACTCAACTCCAGACAGTGGCTCTGTATGAAACGTAATATCATCATTACATGACGTTATATTGTAAGCCATAAGGGTTTATAAATTTTCATTACAAACTCAGTCATATTTTTCATCTTCGAGGTTGGATCAAGTGATGCAATACATATACTTGAAATTCGATTTGCCATTTTTAATTATCTTGAATGGGAGATGTCACCAGAGTTTCTGCTTGCTAAACCTTGGGGACATTTGCTTACTAGTACAGCCTGACATATTTTGCAATATTTCTGGTCGGTGCTCAACTTTATAAAATCAAATTTTGGAAAAACACTATCAATGTTATTGTATTCAAAAACTGGTAACTTGTTAGACGTTTTCTGAATAGACAGTAAAAGAAGTACGTTAATAAATTGGACCATCGAGAGTAATCATAACTTTCTTAAGAGGCAATTTGTGTAAATGAAATAAACAAACAACTGCTTGTTCTGGTTATTTAAAAGTATTTACGGAGAATGAAATTGATCAATTAGAGACTTCAGTATTTCCTTCAATACCATCATAACCAAGACCTTAAATAATTTATTTATCAATGCAGCATTTTTCAGAAGTAGTAATGACTTCCGCAACACTACGTTTCACCCAGAGCCACTGTCTGCAGTTGCTTGTCCAAAATATGTTGAATATAGTTCTTATACCAAAAATACATGTTCTTCTCATTTATTTATGCGACCACATTTACAACTTACAATTTTTATACTTATTGCTTCATCCTTTCGATTATATAAATAGAGTGAAAAATAGCTGAACCTTGATGATATTTTACCGTTTCACGAAAAACATTCGATTTATATATTACCACTGCTTGGTTTTCTAGTGTTACAACATTTAAATTCCACAAAAGAGCACTTTCTAATTGAGCTTCTACTCTAATAGAGATTGGCTCAACGATCACAATCTCTAGAAAAAGAGAGTAGATTTTCTGGCAGTTCTTATTTCACTGAAATAATTAAACGTTACGGCTTTTCCATGGTAGAAGCATTTTACTATCATGTACACACACCCTGTGACATTGAATCATTTTCGATAACGTTACCTTCATGTCTCAAACCTAACCTAGAGTCTTTGTTGGGTGGAGACTCCAATCAACGTGGAGTCGTGCAGAAATGATATGAATAATACTTGAGTTAAGTAAACGCCATTTCATAAAATGATATTCCCGATATTTCAAAATGCTGTACTACTATACCTAAACTATGAATAAAATAATTGAAACTAACCAAAAGAATGGGTTGAAAATTCAAAAATATCCGTATTTTGTAAAAAAGTTAAGTTTTTCATGTAGATTCAGGGAGACCTAATTATTAAATGGCAGATATAATTTTTTTATTACTGTTAATTAGTATTATAAACTCTACATTTTTATTCTTAAAAATAAAAATTTGTTTTATATTTATGTTTAAAAAAAAATTAAAACTCTGTTTTTGTCAATATAAACATCAAACTTCAGGTCCATTCCGGGAGACCTAAATATTTTTCGATTGAACTAAAAATTTTTTTGGTAAACATGTGAGCATAGTGACAACTTTTTATCAACTTTAAATTTTGAATTTCCAAAAAAAGTTTTTTTCGATACACCCTAATACATAGAGTAGTGAAAGTATAGCATTTAATAATTTTTTTTTTCTTCTTTTTTTTTTTCTTCACGTTTTGGAACATGCTGATTTCAAAAAAGTGATCTAGAAAAAATGTCGTGGTCTGTGTGTGTATATGGTCAGCATAACTCCCAAAAAATTGACCTACGATATTCAAATTTGGTGTGCGAGTTGGGTTTAGTCATGGGACCTACCGTTGAAGTTTTCGTCAAAATCACGCATGCGCGTAAGGTAGCTGCCATTGAAAAACTCATGTTTTTCAGTAACTGCTAAAAAACGGCTTTAACGATTTTGTTCAAAATATCTGTGGCATTGCCTCTTAAGGTGTTGTAAATATTCCCACCACCGAAATTCACGTAAAAATGCTTTAATGGCGTAAAAAGTTGAAAAACGACTGCCTTTAACACAGAGTTCTCTTTCCTCGAGCATACCTCATCAACGATCGTTTTTTTTTTTTTTTTTTTTTTTTTTTTTTTTTTTTTTTTTTTTTTTTTTTTTTTAATTATCTCTGCTCAGTTCCACTTACAAGAAAGGATAATATAAGTATTATCAATCAACATATCCAAAATTCTAATTTATTCGATTTTTTTTCTTTTTAAATAGAGGACCCATATAAGAATTACCACAAAAAATATCGCCAAACTGGTAATTTTTTCTAAGCGACTGATGAAAATGTAAAAATGATAAACTACACAAATCTACATCAGCAATATAGTGTAATTGAAAGTTGTTCGATGTTCCACAACCCTAGTTTACAAAATTGCATTCAATTTTTCAATTTCAGTGCCTTTGAGGCGGTAAAAGATATCTCTATATATATAAGGCAAAGCTCACTCACTCACTCATTCACTGACTCACTCATCACTAATTCTCTCACTTCCCACATAGTCACAAATCTGAAAATCGGCACAAATATCAACAATGGTAAAAATCGAAAAAATAAGCTATTCCGATTTCGATTAACCCACTTTAAGGGGTCGAAAAGGGGTTAAACGTTCCAAACGAGGGACATTCGAATGTCCTACTTCTCATTTCGTCACAACTCCAAAAATTGGTGCGAATATCAACAAAAACAAACGAAAAAAAAAGTAAGCTATTCCGATCTCTATTAACCCACTCTAAGGGGTCTAAAAGGGGTTAAACGTTCCAAATGTTAAAAGGGTTAATGTTAAAAAAATAAGTCATTCCAATATCGACTAACGAATTTTTAAGGAATGAAAAGTCGACGCAATATTGAAACTATACGAGGATTAACTTAATGTCTCAATTCCAATACAGCTACTACTTTGAAATTTAGAACTAAGAGCAAACATAAACACAATAAACTATTCCAATTTGCTATTCACAATTATAAATTTCGTTTAAAATGTCAACAAAGGAAAGTTCCTATTTTGATAAATCAATTTGTCGGGATCGAAATTTGAGCAAACGTCTGAAGTGTAGAATACATGAATGTCTTTTGATCTCTAAAATGCTAATGGTAAAATTTCGTAGCGCAGCACGGGTATTCAGCTAGTTAACGTATAATTCTAAAATATTTTACAGGTGTTGTTAATAAAAAAAAACCAGTAACTTTTAAGCATTACAGCAAAAGGATTAATGAAATCTGTGATCATTTATTAATTTTTGTATTTTAATCAGTTCTGGTCGAATTTTCACAACTTTCGACACCTTGAGACGACAGAAGATATCAATTCAGAGTTTTAAGATTTTACACACTTTTTAATAATGAGAGTTTACAACTTTAATCGCTACCTCTAAAAGATCAAAGAAACTTTGATTTTTTAGACCGGCCTAATCAACACGTTTTGTTGAACCTTCTTATAGTTATGAGTAAGAAATGGTGCTGAAGAATAATGATGCATATTATTATTAAAGATCGATGTTTGTGGAAATAATTATTTATATTATTACTCAATATTGATGATGAAAACAGTTTTAAAGATATAGTTTCAATGACTTGAAAGCAAAAGTAAACTAGAAGTGATAAGTGTGTACTTTAAATTCCCATTTTGGATCATTTAAGTAAAATTAGACCTCCTGATATTGAAAAAAAAAAAAAAAAAAAAATGTTTTTCAAAAAGAACTAGGGGTGTGGAACATCGCACAACTTTCAATTGCACTATATTGCTGATGTAGATTTATGTAATTTATCATTTTTATATTTTCATCAGTAGCTTAGAAAAAATTGCCAGTTTGGTGATTTTTTTGTGATAATTCTTATATGAGTCTTTAAAAAAAAAAATTTGAAAAAATGGGAATTTTGGCGATATGCTTATCGATAATTCCTATATTATCCTTTCTTGTAAGTGAAACTGAGCTGATATTGTTGGTGAGGTATGCTCAAGAAAAGAGAACTCTGTGTTACAGAATTCGTTTTTCACTTTTTACGCCATTAAAGCATTTTATGTGAATTTCGGTGCTGGGGATGATCAAAACACCTTAAGAGGCATTACCACAGCAATTTTGAACAAAATCGTTAGAGCCGTTTTTTAGCAATTACTAAAAAACATGATTTTTTCAATGGAAGCTACCTTACGCGCATGCGCGATTTTGACGAAAACTTTAACGGTAGGTCCCATGGCTACCAGCAACTTGCACACCAAATTTGAAAATCGTAGGTCGATTTGTTCGGGAGTTATGCTGACCACATACACAGACATTTTTTCTAGATAATTTTTTTTGAAATCAGGATGTTCCAAAAACGTGGAGAAATGCAAAAAAAATCACAATTTTTTTTGTCCGAATGCTATACTTTCATTACCCTATGTATACTTATGAGTAAGTGAAAGTAAAAATATTCATTAACTCGTTTTAACTTAAGTACAACTGCCTAAAAATGATACGTTGGCATCTCTATATATATAAGGCAAAGCCCTCACTCACTCACTCACTCACTCACTCACTCACTCACTGACTCACTGACTCACTGATCACTAATTCTCCCACTTCCCACATAGTCACAACTCTGAAAATCGGCACAAATATCAACAATGGTAAAAATAGAAAAAGTAAACTATTCCGATCTCGATTAACACACTTTAAGGGGTCGAAAAGGGGTCAAACGTTCCAAACGGGGGACATTCGAAAATCCTACTTCCCACATAGTCACAACTCTGAAAATCGGCACAAATATCAACAATGGTAAAAATAGAAAAAGTAAACTATTCCGATCTCGATTAACACACTTTAAGGGGTCGAAAAGGGGTCAAACGTTCCAAACGGGGGACATTCGAAAATCCTACTTCCCACATAGTCACAACTCTGAAAATCGGCACAAATATCAACAATGGTAAAAATAGAAAAAGTAAACTATTCCGATCTCGATTAACACACTTTAAGGGGTCGAAAAGGGGTCAAACGTTCCAAACGGGGGACATTCGAAAATCCTACTTCCCACATAGTCACAACTCTGAAAATCGGCACAAATATCAACAATGGTAAAAATAGAAAAAGTAAACTATTCCGATCTCGATTAACACACTTTAAGGGGTCGAAAAGGGGTCAAACGTTCCAAACGGGGGACATTCGAAAATCCTACTTCCCACATAGTCACAACTCTGAAAATCGGCACAAATATCAACAATGGTAAAAATAGAAAAAGTAAACTATTCCGATCTCGATTAACACACTTTAAGGGGTCGAAAAGGGGTCAAACGTTCCAAACGGGGGACATTCGAAAATCCTACTTCCCACATAGTCACAACTCTGAAAATCGGCACAAATATCAACAATGGTAAAAATAGAAAAAGTAAACTATTCCGATCTCGATTAACACACTTTAAGGGGTCGAAAAGGGGTCAAACGTTCCAAACGGGGGACATTCGAAAATCCTACTTCCCACATAGTCACAACTCTGAAAATCGGCACAAATATCAACAATGGTAAAAATAGAAAAAGTAAACTATTCCGATCTCGATTAACACACTTTAAGGGGTCGAAAAGGGGTCAAACGTTCCAAACGGGGGACATTCGAAAATCCTACTTCCCACATAGTCACAACTCTGAAAATCGGCACAAATATCAACAATGGTAAAAATAGAAAAAGTAAACTATTCCGATCTCGATTAACACACTTTAAGGGGTCGAAAAGAGGTCAAACGTTCCAAACGGGGGACATTCGAAAATCCTACTTCCCACATAGTCACAACTCTGAAAATCGGCACAAATATCAACAATGGTAAAAATAGAAAAAGTAAACTATTCCGATCTCGATTATCACACTTTAAGGGGTCGAAAAGGGGTCAAACGTTCCAAACGGGGGACATTCGAAAATCCTACTTCCCACATAGTCACAACTCTGAAAATCGGCACAAATATCAACAATGGTAAAAATAGAAAAAGTAAACTATTCCGATCTTGATTAACACACTTTAAGGGGTCGAAAAGGGGTCAAACGTTCCAAACGAGGGACATTCGAAAATCCTACTTCCCACATAGTCACAACTCTGAAAATCGGCACAAATATCAACAATGGTAAAAATAGAAAAAGTAAACTATTCCGATCTCGATTAACCCACTTTAATGGGTCGAAAAGGGGTTAAACGTTCCAAAAGAGGAATATTCGAATGTCCTACTTCTCATTTCTTCACAACTCTAAAAATTGGTGAGAATATCAATAAAGACAAACGAAGAAAAAGTAAGTTATTCCGATCTCGATTAACCCACTTTAAGGGGTGGAACAGGGGTTAAACGTTCCAAACGAGGGATATTCGAATGTCCTACTTCCCCTTTCGTCACAACTCTGAAATCTGGTGCAAGTATCAACAAAAACAAACGTATAAAAAGTAAGCTATTCCGATCTCTATTTACCCACTCTAAGAGGTCAAAAAGGGGTTAAACGTTCCAAACGAGGGACATTCGAATATCCTACTTCTCACATAGTCACAACTCTAAAAATTGGTACAAATGTCAACAATGGTAAACATAGAAAAAGTTAGCTATTCCGATCTCGATGAACCCACTTTAAGAGGTCAAAAAGGGGTTAAACGTTCCAAACGAGCGATATATTCGAATGTCCTACTTCTCATATTTTCACAATTCTGAAAACTGGTGTGAATATCAATAAAGGCAAACGCAGAAAAAGTAAACTATTCCGATCTCGGGTGGATCAAGGGGTGGAAAAGGGGTTAAACGTTCCAAACGAGGAATATTCGAATGTACCACTTCCCATATGGTCACAACTCGGAAATTTGGTACAAATGTCAAAAAAGATTAAACATAGAAAAAGTAAGCTATTCTGTTCTCGATTAACCAACTTTAAGGGGTCGAGAAGGGGTTAAATGTTCCAAACGAGGGATATCCGAATGTTCCTCTTCCAATGTAGTCATTTTTCTGATTTTTTTTTGCAAATGTTAAAAAAATAAGTCATTCCAATATCGATTAACGAATTTTTAAGGGATGAAAAGACGACGCAACATTGAAACTATACGAGGATTAACTTAATGTCTAATTAACTTAATTCCAACACAGCTACTACTTTGAAATTTAGAACTAAGAGCAAACATAAACACAATAAACTATACCAGTTTACTATTCACAATTATAAATTTCGTTTAAAATGTCAACAAAGGAAAGTTCCTATTTTGATAAATCAATTTGTCGGGATCGAAATGGGAGCAAACGTCTGAAGTGTAGAATACATGAATGTCTTTTGATCGCTAAAATGCTAATGGTAAAATTTCGTAGCGCAGCACGGGTATTCAGCTAGTACTCAATAAATAAGTGCTTGTTTACTTAAGAGCAACAAATTCATTTTATTCAACTTAAGAGATTATTATTAATAATAATATGGCAAGAAAACCAAGAAGAAGTTTAGTAATTTTAGTTTACAATACTTTTTTATTTCACGTGTACATTCGGAAAAAAACAGCAACTAATATTTAGATGATTAAATCCTTAAAATACTTTATCATCCATTTTTCAACTGTCATGGGTTTTGTCATATTTTACCTAATGTTTAATAAATATATGATAATGAAAGCCGTTCATTGAGAAAAATCAATTTCGAAATTTCATTTGATTTTGACGTTTTGAAGGGTCAAACGTTTAGTTTATTCTTCATTTGAAAAAAACCTGACACTAATTTCACACAAGTATTTGCAACATATTGAAATTTTTAAGCATGCAGTTTTTTGTAAAATTTAAAACGTGTGTAATATTTTATTCAAAAAAGTAAAAATGTAATATGCTCTTTATTAACAAGGCTTTAACCAAAATTGATGACAAATTGTTTTCGTACTTTAGACAAAAGTGTTTTACTGCTACTTATCTATAGTCGAAGTATGTACAAAATGCTTTGTCATTTTTCTTGTTTGTGGTGAAAAGAGATAATTTAATTTGATCTAGTTCGGTAAACTACTTGGAGGATTTTCATGCTGACTGTGACTAAATACTATTTATTTACTGCTGGTGCGTTTTGCGGTATTTTCTTTTTTCTATGCAAATTTGAAGATGTTAAAATGTATATTATAGTTTAAGTGTCATGGCCTGACTTTTTTTTCATGTTCAAGAGACAAATTTTAGTCATAGTTAAAAGTTGATCTTTTACTCTTGTTTTAAACATTAAACTTATTGAAATATGTTGCTTATGAAACTATTTAATCCTTTAGTATATTTTGTAGTTTTAAAGCTACATGAATTACGTCTTGGTATAAACATAATTATTTTTATAAAAGTCTTGATGATGAGGATTATGTAAAGGGTACTTCAAAAATATATTCTACAAACCGTAGCAATGTATAAAAACTGTAGCAAGGTTTTGAAATCTTATCATAATATGACAGTGCTATATACCCTTTTTTAATGAAATCACTCAATTGGCTCATGAAATTCATATAAGTTTTTCCTACACTTTATTACAAAAGCTTATTATTTTTTTCATGTGTGATATTTTCAATTAGAAAAACATGGAAATAACATGTTTAATGTTATTTTTCAATAAAATGCATTTCATATACTTTTTTTAATTGCTTAATTGTATACATTTTAAAAATAACTGTTATACATTTATGAAAAGTTATACTTTAGAATAACCATTTACAAAGCTTAGAGAATATTTATCTTGCTTATTTGCTTATAAACTGCATCGGAAGCTAGTTACCCGACTTTCCCTTATATAGCAATGCCAACATTATGAAAAAAAAAAAAAAAAAAAAAAAAAAACATTATTTAAAATTTCATTTAAGTATAGCTCTTCTATTTTTAGATATTTTTATTTACAGATTGGCAGTAATGTTTTTATAAATTAATACATCATAAATACTTATAATTTTTTTCGAGTTTTCGCTTTTTGCCCTACAATCGGTTTTTCTTCCAGATTTCTAATGTTGAAAGCAACTACACCTGATAAAAGCTTGAATAGCAGTTAAAGGAATATCCCCAAAATTTTCTTCATTTAGATGACACGTCTCTAATGAACCATGGAGAGCTCATTAATAACTTCCCATTGTTTTCGTGTCATCTTTTATGACTACAAAGTATTCTAATTCATTTCCAATAATTCCGAAGTAATGATATTTCAATCAGTTGCGAAACTGTTTTGTATATTTTTGGAGGTTGCTTTGTTCATATTTTTTTTCTATATTCAGAGTGTGTTAATGTTAAGGACTTTAACGCAATGATATATTACGTAGGATGTTCTGACGATTTTTATGGGATTGATTCAACTCTAACAGATATATAACAAAATTGTAAAAAGCTGAAAATGACATTAGGAATCGTAAACATAGTGTTTCTCAAGATTATCAATACATGTTTAAAATTTATTTAACAAAAAGAATATATATATATATATATATATATATATATATATATATATATATATATATATATATATATATATATATATATATATATATATATATAAATTAATTATAAAGTAAGGTGTTCTTTAATTACAAACACTAAAATGTTTTATGGATAAATTTTTAGTTTAAAAAGATAATACTTTACTCTTTTCCCATCATTTAGTGTACTTCAAAAACATGATATTTTATTGAAATTTCTAAATTTTGCATAAATACTGGCGACATTTCATTCCACTCAATGCCTGTTTTAATCTCATTATTTTAAAATATTGGCAGATATTTTCATACACGTTTCATGATAATTCTCCCAACACGTTTTTCATAGGAATAAAATCTTGTCCAAATGTAGGTAAGTCCATAACTTTGAAATTATTTTAATGAATCCACATTTTTGTCGAGTTAGGCGCATGAATAAATGCTACATATTCCTGAGGGAACGTAATCATTTTCTTCTAGAAAATCTAGTAGTGAAGGATGCTCTAATATTTTCTAATAGTCTTTATAGTTCAATTTTTACTGTAAAAAGACACGAATGTTGGGTCATTAAATCAAAAACCACCTTAAATCATTATTGATGCTCCACTTCTTTGTGCATTTAATTCTCTTTTTAGTTCGTTTCTTAAATCATGCCAGTAAAACTTATATCCATCGTAGCGATATAAATTTCACTTCTTTGCATCACTAAATGCGATTGATAGCCATTACTTACCAAATTACCATAGTCTTTTACAAGTTAAGTCGTGCTATTTTATGGACTGCTTTAATACGGCTTATCCAACATTTTCTTAAAGTTTATTTTTAGAATTTCCTATTTTTCTGTTAATCGTACATTTCGATACTCCACTTTTTGATGCAAAGCCTCAGAATGACTTATTTACAGGAGATGCTATGCTTAATATCATTCTGCCATCACGCATATATGTTATGCGTTTTCTTTCGTTTCACAGATATCTTTTTAGACTATATGTCTACTTTTTCAAAATTCTATACATATTCCTCAAAGATAGCTTTACATTATTATATTTATCTTTCAAATGTTTTCTTAAAAATTTTGGATCTAGAATTTAGATAACCTCCTCCTTTGAGATATCTTTGGCGGAAGTATGAAAACTCCAAATAGTATTTTAAGGATAAACTAAAATAATATTCTCAAGTTTTCTAACATAAAAAGTATAATTCAATTCAAGGTGAATTGAATATAAGCTAAATTACTACTTCAGTTTAAATTTAGGCAGCTAGTAACATAACACTTTTAAAAACTATTACATTATATAAATTATAACAAATAAATACATTCGTAATCCAAAGTACTGTTTGTTTAATGAACAATGTCGTCTTAATATTTGCAGCGAAAGTCTTGTACACTTGTGTCAAAAACGGAATTATGTTATGGCACAAAATGTACCCTATATTTTTTAAATACCCAATTATTTTTGAAATTGTACATCTCTTTGATCTTAAAGTTATTTATAACTTTAAAACGAAAATTCCTTTCAAATTATTTATGCAGTTTCCCTGAAATAGCACTCAATTACCATTACAATACGAGTTCTACACATTTCAGTTATCGTACATTAACCAGAAGAAATATTAACAGGAAGTCTCTGCTCCATAGTGTGTGAATAAGACCCAATATGTCGGGCAACAATATGAATTATCATTGGAATCGGAAACATTACTTCTTGAGGTATATCCCTTTCACGTGTCATTAATCACGTGTTCCTAATGGTCTTATGTATCTGGAAGAGTCATTAGAAGGTGAAAGGATATCCAATCAATTGTCCAAGTCATTTGATGCTTTTATTGGGGTTCATATTTTAATAAATATGCAGAATTCTGAGTGAGATTATCGTTTACGTTTCGAAGAGAATTAATTTGGAAAGATCTATGTGCTGAATATTGATTTTGTGAAAGTCGTACTTGAATTATTATTTAGATTGGCCTGGACTGTCACTAAAAGGCCCTTCCCTATGATTTTTATTCCTTTGCATCTGGCCTAGGTATCAAACATGTACAATTTAGTAACATTTAGTTCATGGGACATCTCTTCATTAAGAATGGGGACATTTAAAACCATTTCATTTTTAGAGTTGTTTTTATAAACCAACTGTCACTATTTGCAGCCAATATTTGAACTTCTCATTGAGTACTGAGAAATTTTTTCAGGTCGAAATTTAAAGCACTTACTCTTATAATTTATGATTGAATTTTAGCACACTATATTTTTATCGATACCTTGAAACTGATACAATGACACATGGCAGTAGCGTTTATGATTTTGGCTTAAAATTGACTTCCGGTGCATATTTTGATTCGGTTTATCTTTGCTAAATTTTGGTATGCAAGCTCAAAAAGATGAAGCCTTTAATTTGACATATCACCCGTGTATGTGACATTTGTAGTTTTGTCTGTGGATGTTGATGAGCATTTGTATAAGTTTCACATTTTTTTAGTGTAGTGATATAAATTCATTACTATAATTTGGAATTAAATGAGTTTCAACTATATTCTTAATTTAGAAAGCTCCGTCACAATTTCCTTAATTTTTCTTTATAAAGACTCTGAAATTATGTAATGTCTAGTGCCAACTCTAAGTAAATAAATAAGAAGAGTTCTAAAGTGAAAGCGCAATGCAAAATGAACTTGAAATCTTTTTTCTTTTTCTTTTTCCCCCAAATCAATGATGTGGTAAATAAAAGTCATTGCAAGTCCTATCTAAGTTTTTTTCTCGACTTAAGCTTGTCTTGTGTTTATAGACATCAATTATGTTATATATGCATGCATTTGTTACACCATCTATGCATTGGAATTCAAATGGAAGTTTTGGAATCTATTTTGAATTTTATCACTGTTTAATTTTTAAAGCGGATGTTATTTAGCAAAAACAAACTTCTGAATTTATCTCGCCACTATTTTTTTTTTTTAATTTGAAGGCGACGCCAAGCATTTGAAGGTAACATTTATAGATGATACAACGTTTCAAAGAGGCAATTAGATTACTGTCTGTCTATCACAAGAAAAACTCTCTCCAAGTTGCCTAGAGTTGTCTGTTGTCTTGGGAACAGGGAAAGTCACATTGACCTCGGGGAAATCAAGGAGAGAGGCATCTATTTACCAAATAGTAACCTTTTTGACCGCCAATTTCCTGCATGTATCATGAATATTCTAAATCGATGAGTCTTGCTTTTACAGCGACCTCCAGCATCCTGACTGTCTGTGGAGAGAAATATAGAGAAATATGAGTCCATAGGTACTCAAATATCTGGTATCAAATATCAACACATTCAAATATGTCCTACAGATTCATAGTTTTTAGTAATTTGAATATAGATTCATTTTCTTGGAAATTGAAAATAAAAACAAAGCAAGAAATTGAAAATAAAAACAAACAAATAAAACAAAGTATTTTACTCATTGAGAAAAACAGTTTTTCAATGCTATAAAATGTAGACTTCACTGACCTTGGCCCCGGCTATTCCGGTGGCTGTGTTTGCTTGCTGGGCAGTACGACGGTCCAGCGATTTGACGATTGACCAGAGTGCAGGTTTCGAATTGCCATCGAAAGGAGTGTGTGTAGTTCAGAAGAATTTTAGAGTTTTTGTGAGTGCGTTTTACTCAAAATTATCATGCACGAAAATGGATTATTATTTCAATGAGCATGAGCCTTCCATGGAGTGGGGTGAGTCGATTATTTAATAGTTGAGGAGGAGCTTAATTTAAATAACTTAATATATAAGTTATATATTTAGTTAATATTAAATGTAAGAATTGATTATTCTTATAATGATATGTTAATAGTGTACAAATTCAGTAAGCTGATGATTATTATTTCAATTTCTGTAATATCAAATTGGTGTTTAATGAATTTTGAGTTTGTTGTTAAGCGTTGTCCTCTATCAGACCTCAGTCATACTTGGGATATTGCAGGATACGGTCACTTTTATTGTTATTGCCTATATATATTATTACAACTACTAGTAAATACTTAGCGCAAACGCAATGTACTAACCACCTTGGCTTTCTTCAGCCACCCAACACTATGTGATGATTGCGATTTCTCAGAATACAGATTGAAGAACTATCCTTTTCTTCCCCCCCCCCCTTTTTTTTTCTTTTCTGCTTAAGTAGAAAAATTTGTGGGAATTGCGATTTCATATACAAGCGATTCATTTCTGTTTGTTGGAAGTGAGCAAAATGTTTGGTAATTTGATTTAGAATTTTAATAGCCGCATGATATAAATGATTATTGTTTTTCATCCTTGAGGCTCCATGTTTTTTCACACACATTAATAAAGAGAACTTTGAAGAAGAAATTCCAGTACAGGATTGTAGTATTTAAATTGGATGACTGCGAAAAAATTGCATCTATATTTTATATAGTTGCATTTTCCCTTCACGACAACAGCCAAGTGTTTTTCCCTTTTTTTTTCCTTCTTTTTTTTTCTTTTATCTCTTCTGTCAAAAGGTTCTTACTTAATCTAGTCGCTCTGTATATTTCCACGTCCCTTTGGGGATCCCATATTTTTAACTACGCCACCCACTGAAAAAGTGTTACAAAATGCTTTGGAGTGAGGTGCTAGCTCAGGAGTCAATCCCTCGTCATAGGACCAAGTTCAAAATTACGAGAAGTAATTGCAGATGCTTTTGTTACAGCGTTATGACCCAGAATGGTTATGTTACCAGTTACTAGAAAACTCGTACTGACCAATCAAGTGTCAACCAAGTCATTTGACAGAGCTGAAAATTAAAATTTGTAAAAGGAAAATATCATTACGGTATTACAGCCAGTAGCCCTCGTGCGTTACTTGCAGGATAAAAAAATCATATACAACCAACCCATCTGTTCTTGTTGACTCAAACTGGCCGCAGCAGCCAGTGAAAAGCATCCTTCAAATACACACCTTGAAAGATTCCAGTGTGGTGCATGCCAAAAATTTGGGGGAAAAAAGAGAACAAAATAACAACGAACACAAAAAGAAAAAAGAAAAAGAAAAGACGACAAAGTTACCGGAAACAGCCTCGGCATTCGTGGGTGGATAAAGTCGGCGGTTATTTTTATATTCTTGACACGTGACCCACTGTCTGAGCTTTGCATTGCGACTGCTCGACATTTGTGTACGTTTTGAAAGGAATCCCTTTGGGGCTCATAAGAGATTGACACTCCATCCAGAAGAGAAAAATACAGCATTTTATGTATGAATGTACTGCGCTATGTATTCATGGTACCAATCAAATTCCCTTTTAGCTTGTACACTATGCTAATGCAAAGAGAAACTTTTTTTAAAAAGATTCTGTCTATTCCCAGGTATACTAAACGTGTTACAGACATGCATGATGTGTTAAAATGAAAGGTGTCATCGACTAGCTCTTATATCAAAATTCATTTGGAGGTTACGGCCGGATGTCAATTTGCGGATTGCTTACCATTAATTATAAATGTTATAGATATATGTCATATATGTTTGAAAGTCTTGATAAGATTAGTATTATCACTAAAAATTCAAAGAGGTTTGAACCAGAAGGGCTTTAACACGTTGACTGCCAGGGAATTTTGACACGACTGCGGTCTAAAGAGCCAATTTGATTTAACCTTTAACTGCTGTATGTGGTCTAACAGACAGCGTGTCATTTTTTGTGGAATGTTTCCACCCACTAAAATATTTCAACTTTCACTTTTATATTAATTTTTCCAATACTTTGTTTCTTAAATTTTAAATTGATGTTCACTAATTTCTTTGGCGCAGTATGAACCACGTGTTGCCCTTGCGCAAAAATTATCAAACAACCCAATCCAAGTTGAATGAAACTCATAGGCAGTCAACGTGTTAATCTTGTGCTTTTTAATTAGCTCTATTATAGAAGCTTATCGTAACGACTGCTCGTAGCGGCATTTTTCATATTTACCTACCGTTATTATTTACAGAACTTATAAAGTGGTGTGTAATCAAATTTAATGCATTTAACTGTTAATATTACGACTACTATTTTTTTTTTTTATATATAATGATTGTGAAACCATGTGTATATCAAGTTTACTTCTAGAGGGCTATAACTCACACAATGTTTTATAACTTATATTCATTTTAACTCACGAGCTCACTGGAATATTTTTTTCAGAATGGTTTAAAAATGACCAGGCCCCTAATATCCAGTGCGTGTAATCACGAGTTAAAGAGTAACTATAGCACAACAATAATACGAGTTTCATAACTTTGATAGGATATCCTGTACAATTAAGAAAACTGGAACTATTGCCGTAGGAAGTAAGCAATTATATTAGCAAAAACATAACAATTATATGTTATCATGAGTACGGAATAAATGACTGTTAGCTAAATTAAGAAAGAGTTCTTGATAACGACTAATATGGTGTAATGAAAAGAAGTTTTTCACAGCCATGCTATAATACAAAGAGTGGGAATAAATCAAACCATGGATAAAATTTCATTTTGATATCAGCACTCTTTATTATTTATTTCATAATATGCCTAAGTTAGAATACAAAAATAGAAAAAATTATGAATTCTTAAAAAAAAAGAAGATATTTTTTCAATATCATTTAATACCCAATATGGTCCTACCTTAAGTTATTGTAAAATATATTAAAATAATATTTTTATTTGACTGAGCTTAAAATTTTTAGTCTTTTCGAATTTTTTAAAGTTTAGAGGTATAATGCTCGATCAGAATGTCAGGTTCAATATTTGACCTGTAATTTAAAAAGTAGTAAACACGACGGTGATTGTCTGACTGTCTGTTCGTAGTTATTCAGGTTCTTTCTATTCGAAGATTTAATTTGGATCAGTTTTTACTTGAAAGATATCCCATAAGCTATTCCCCTTTCAAACATTTATGAACTCAAAAATATTCCTTAGAAGTAAATCCCTTGCGCAGACCATGCACTATGAATAAAGTTTTCTGGTTTGGAGCATCATAATATATGCGAATAAACGTTAGAATATATTCCTATTTTATTTTATATTCTCGGAACAAAGAGAATAAAATTTCGTGACGTCAGTTTACAGAAATTTTTTACATCTCTAAACAAATATAAAGTACCTAGTTACCTTTTAAGTCGAATAAAATGTAGTCATCTTCCATTAAAGAGTTTTAAAATGAAGAATGGAGATTTTGATTGGAAGATTTAGTCTAATACTACTTACCACTAATAGTCTGAAGTCACGTTGCCAACTTATAAAAGTAAAATCATTTGAGTAATCTTTCTACGTTGACTGGGGGTTTTAAATACATGATTTAGTTTTACTTTTAGTTTTGAAATATATGTTTTTTCATCCAGAATATTTTCTTGGTTTCTTTTTAGTCTGGCATAAAAAAATTTCGAGACAAATGTGCTTAGTTATTTTGTGGCTTATTCATTTTTCGACTTTATAAGGATATTACTTGCATATTTGTTAAATTACATTTGCGTTTTCATCTTTGGAGGAGTACTCTAAATAAGTGCTTCTCAAAGTAGAGTTTATAAATTGCCGTTTTATCTAGTAAATTGCTTTCATTGAGAGTAGGATATCAAATAATATAGGTGTTTTTAAATTTAAAAATCTGTAAAATAAATTCAATGAAAAAGTAATGAGTATATTAAATTTAGACACATAAGGCATGATTAAGTACTCCCAGGCTGCACAAAGGTATTGGTCAATATCGGAAAAGAGGTTTTGGGAAGATTAACTAGTCCATACATCAACATTTCAAAACTTCCAGTATATTTTACCCATCACTGGGCGAGATAAGCTAAGATATGTAACAATGGCTAGTTTACAATGATCCTCATCAGGATTTGACATTGCCGAGCTATTTTTCCCAGCGGATTTCTGCTTCTAGGGTTGTTGTAGAATATGTTATCAGATTCATTTTGCAATAGAGTTGGCTTTATACTTTTTTTATTAGGTGTATAGGGTGTATTACAAAGAATGAATCTCATTTTCTCAACAGACTGCGTTCATGGCGATTTTTCCATCTTTCGCATTTGGAGAGCCATCTAGTGACATCAAATAGTTTAGGCTACGCCTCATCCAGTGAAATAACTTTTATTCAAGAACGTCACTCGAGAGACTCACTTCATTCGATAACTACGTCGTTCCATAAATACAACGATTTAGAATTCGGTCTTTCTTTTTGATGCATGTAATTTTTGTAATGAGCCCAGGAAAGGCTCATCACAAAAGATATAGGCAGTCGTGGAAATAAGAGCAAATCAATCTTTGTCAGGCTACAATATAAGAGTTTGTTTGGGCATATGCAACATCGCATTTGGCTTAGGGTGGTCCAAAAAAGGTCGATTTTATTTAATGTTTTTATATTTTTAATGGTGCTACCACCTTAATTTGTTCCAGCCCATAATTTTAATATTTAGAGGTAGATAGACAACTCCAAAAGTTTTGTCTTAGGGGTTTTTATACGGCAGAAAATAACAAAATTCAGAAAAGTATTAAATTTTATTTTATAGAAATTTCTGGCATTTTTCGAGATAATAATAATAATAATAATAATAATAATAATAATGCTACAGTGACATTTAAATAGCAACGGATATGCCAGTGGCTAGTAAAATCTGCTTTTAGCAGTCAGGATGAGTTACGCAACGTTCTTTCATCACGTGTAGCAAGAATCGTAGTTTGTTCTCATTGTGTGTTATTTTTCCATTAAACTCTTTCATGAATGTAACACCTCTTTCAGTCTGACCATTAACTTCAATGGTTTGGAAAATTTTCAATGCTTTACTGTTTATTATAACCCTCCTGAGCCTTCCAGATTTCTGGATCTATTTGAAGAAATGCATTTGGTAAGCTAATTCTTTCAAATAATAAAGCTGACTGTTTTGTAACAAAGTCCTCAAATTTTATGTCCGTAAATGTTTCTTGAGTTTAATGTCAAGAAGCTCTCCAGGATTGTTTCTTCCATTAACTTCTTTGATAGACTATCATAATTTTTTCAGGTAGTGAGGTACTTGATTGTAGGTTGTGGTTTCCAAAAGGAGTTTGGGTTTGTGATGGGCGTGATTTTACTCTAACTAGACATTCCATTCGTCAAGAAAAAATGAAATATTCAGGTAATACGTTTGAGAGCTCAAAACTGAATTTCAAGAGCAAGGTGCTACATTAACAGGACGTTAAACTGTTGTAAGGCTTAACTGGAACAGAAAAAAAATCGTACAAAATTATCGTATTTGGAAGGGTCTATCAACTAGTTTCAGGGTCAAAATTGCCATTAGCAACCGGAAAAAGTCAAGCTAAAACCTAAGTAGGTTATACAGCTTCGCAGGATTGGGGCGCAGCCTTCACTGACAAAGTATGTGTTTTAAAACAACAAGTGTTAATACTGGCCAAAGGAATGGTACCAGTCTTTCTTAAACAAAAAATGTACAAGACACTATATTATTTGGCTTTTCTACACTATATTATGGAGTTGGTTATTGATACAGATTTTAACAAGTTCCAGACCAGACTTACCTTTCTTAAAAAGATTCCAAGCCTACTGGGAGCTCATCGATAAAGAAAAATATAAGACAATAATTAATAATAAAGAAATTGTGACTTAAATGGTTCATAAAAAGACCCAAAATAATTAGATTTATTGAAAAATTATTGGATGAAACCCAGTTTAAAGATGAATACCGAGAAATTCTTAAACTGATTTTATTTCTAGGTAAAACCACACCTTGAGGAATCAGTTTTATGGCAGCGACAGCAATGCTCCGTGCTCTGATGGATATCAAAAATATTGTTCTCTCAATATATGGATGTTTAGTTGATTAGATCACCATTTGCAAAGGATATGTATATTTGCTGTACAAGTATACCTAAATACTTAGATAACAGCTCCTTTACCTCAAAGTGCACCATACAATGATTTTAATTTTATAAAATCTCTATTGCAGAATAAAAATATTAATAAAAGAGTATCCAAAGTTAGTTGCATAAGAAAATCTAGCCAATTATTTTTGTTGTTTGTCAGAGAATTTTGTAACCTTAGCTCTTATTGAAGCCTTGCGATCAGAAACTTTCATTCAATCAAAAGGTCTTTTTGCTGTAATACCCCTTATGAGGTATTTACTAGCACAGTTGAAAAAGTTAGAGTTAAAAATATATTTTCATAAAATATTTTTTTATACAAAACTTACTTATTAATTTCCTGTTAATTGTAACAACAGCTACAATCTCATTTGTGATTAGTTTGCACATTCGAAATCAATCACCCTATGGGACAATGGTGCGAACTTCATCTGCATTGAGCTACCTCTTAATATCACTGAAATGTTCTCAAATTTGGTTTGATTTATTTTTTACAGCATTGGAACAACATAAGAGGGAAGGACTCAAAAAAATTTTGATCTTTAATATTTTGGACAACCCTAATCTGTATATAATGAGAGTCAGGAAGGGAGTGTGTGAAAAAAGGGAATTATGATCGCAAAGAGGAAAGATTGGTTTCACGAGTCTGGGGAAACTCAAGCCCAGGGCCGTCGCTAAGAATTGCGATTGGGGGCGTTAGACATACTTTTGCCGACTAAAATCAAGACAAGTACGGTGTAAATGTAGAAAATATCTATTAAGATGTTAATCTATTATTAATTAAACTTTATTCATGCATATTTTTTTTAATTAATATGTGATTATTTCTTAATTAATGCGTAACTAATTGTTAATGAGTTTATAACTAATTGTAAATGTCTTTTTATTTAATTGTGAATTATTTTATTTAATTGTAAATTATTTTATTTAATGTGTAATTAATTTTAATTTGTGTTTTAATATTTTATGGCATTTTATTAATACGTAATTAATGTCATATTTTAAGTAAATTCCCATAATATTTTAGTAAAGTTCCATCAAATTCATTTAATTCCCCCCCCCCCCTCTTTCCCGAACAAAGGGGATAATTTTTCGAAGTGCTTTTTGGAGGGGAAGGAAGGCATTTATCACTTGCAGACAGAATGCATTCTCACAATCTTGGACCAATTCAGTAACATGAGTAGTACAAAGGCTCCAATACAATATACAATTTTTTTTAATTTTCAAATTGCAGTTTCGAAGAAATTAATTAAACGTGTAAAAGTGGATGGAAATCGCACTACAACACGGAATAAAATAAATGAAAAATATTGATCAAATAGGTGACTCCAATTTAGAATTGTAAAAAAAAAAAAAGTTAATCAAACAAATTCTGAAAAAAATTCTTCTTTGTAAAATCCTGGTAGATTATTGCTATCACACAAAATTACCTACGCGAAACACTGCTATTTTTTATAATTGAGACAATGTCAGGGACATATAAGAAACATGCACTTACACTCCGTCCTGCCTTTCGATAAATAAAGTAATGTGGAACAAGTAGTTCACAAAAACAAAATATATAAGTAGTAAATTATCGATTCGAGCCAAAAATTATATTTAGCTATTAACTAACATCAAATTAGGAAGTCCAATTCCCATTTTCAAAAAATCCAAGATTAAACAAAGACTTTTGTCACCTTATACCTCCCTGTTAGCGACCTGCACCTCCCTACAAATAATCCTGTTGGCGCTCATGGACAATGTAATAGCTTTTCAAAATCCAATAATTATTAAAAACGTTTTGTTAATTAACTTTTAAATACTTTTTAACACATTTGCCTTACCAAAAAAGAAAAGAGAATTTTACTTTATCTTGAAAAGTATATTAATAGTAAAACTTAATTTTTGTTAGCAATTTACCATAGGAATTTACCTCTTAAAAATAGTTACTTCGTGTACATAGTTTTTACCAAAACTGCTGGATTGAATTCAATGGTTTTTTTTAGGTTTTTCAGCAATAATTTCTGCAAATATTACTCATTTCATTAATAATAATCATTTGCTCCAGAAGGAAAGTATAATGCTAATTTTCTCTAAGCAGGACTAAAAATGAAATGTATTACTTTAGCATTAAACCAAACTATAATATTAATTATATGTAAAAAAATAATAATGATAATAATAATATATGAACTTCTATCCTAATATCCAAGTTTTACAAAGTAAATTATTCTCAACTAACTCACTACCCTTATGAACTTCGAATTTAATTACAAAATATTCAGATCTGTAAAAAAGCAAAACCATAATTTTCGGCACAAAAATCCAAACTAAGTAAGGAATAATACCTGCGGAGCTTTTTTTTTGGGGGGGGGGGGATATTCAAATCTCCAATGTTATCATCTTGAGGAAGGAGAGTCATCATGAGATTTCTAAACAACCTCCCCCATTTCTCTTTCCCACCTTTAAAGGTTATGATCTTAAAGTGAGATCTACTGATCCAATATGAAATATTTTTAAAGGTATTTTGACTAATCTAACTTATCTGAAACACGATGTCTTTCCGATGTTTAGGGTATAAAGTGGTGAAATCGAGGATAGGCATGAAAGGGTACTCACTACTTCTAATTGACTGAAACCTGGTTGTACATCGGACAATGTCAGGCCGCAGCTATTTGACTACTGGAAACTTCAAGGAATTTACATAGTATAATAACAAACCTTTCAATACTTTTCCAATGATTATTTTGTTGCAATAAATACGACATTGCCATCCAATTTACATGACATGCATTATTTCGGTAATACATTTGTGGTGGTCTCATGTACAAATGACAGATACAACACCTAGGTGCTAGTGGTCACTTTTGCCTAGTGGTTAGCACGCCTGTCTTCTGATAAAGGAGTCCCGGGTTCGACTCCCCATTAGCGCACACCGCTACATTGGTGACCCGATTATTCGAACACATCAGTGGCACCATCTATTCACGATCTTCACATTACCACCTCAGCATCTCTGGTGACTCACTTCCACTGCCACTCCAACTCACACACAAGAAACTCAATCGTTTACCCCTTCGCAACTCACTGGCAAGGGGCTATGTGGTGGTCTCGTGTACAAATGACAAATACAACACCTAGGCACTAGTGATCAGCCTAGTAGTTAGCTCGCCTGTCTTCTGATCTAGGAGCCCCGTGTTCTACACTTCATTACAGCACACCGTTACACTTTTTTAATAAACGAAGTACTATATAATATCATTTATAGAAGTACTATATTACATCATTTTTAGAGTTCTACTTGACATTAATTGCAATAATTTGGCAAAATGTAATATAAATATTTTTCAACAGTACGCTACTTCCATTTCACTCAACTTCGCGTTCGTAATAAGTAAAAATAAACCTCGATGAATAACCTTATAACACGCATTTTTTATTTTTATCTTTACCAAAAAAATAAGCAAGTTTTATTCGAAATTGAAACTTCTCACCAGACAAGTGGGTTATATAAGGTATGTATTTGATAAAAGAGGGCTCATTTTTCGGATGTTAAAATTTAGATGTTTCGAAATTTTCTGTAAGACTTTCAATTCATATGACGTACACACTTTATGTAAATGATGTTTGATGGGCATATCATGGTTTTTTAGGCGTTACCTGACGTACTAAAAATATGTCACCTACTGTAACACATCAGAGTTACCTATTAATTGGAAGAATAAGTAATTATTGTCAGTTTCTTACTGAGAATATAGTGTGTACTTATCAGTGACTGAATTTAAAAATTTACGACAGTCGACTTGACGATTTATACAATTAAATGTACTGATTTGAAATTGAAATTAAATTATTCATTATTTAGAGAATTTGTGGAAATTGATACTTGTGCAACAGTGTACAGGGTACGGGAGATATGTTCATATTTAATTTCATTTAGAAGCTGTCAGGGACGATATCAACTTAAGTGTTCCTGCAAAAAAAAAGGATATACTTACTCCAATTTAAAATTGCTGACCCCCAACTTGAGCTGAATTGTGATCCGGATTTTTTATTACTAGCGACGATTTTAATTATTTATATTTTTTTCTATTCAATATGTTTTAAAACATCCATCACTTGGCACTTTTGAAGGAATTGATGAAATCTTGGAAATTTGCCGAGTGCCGTCTTTCTTTTCTAAAAACTTTGGCGGGGGGAGATAATGAAAATATCTATGATTTGTGTTCGCAAGATACCTATTATATTTGTGTACGCAGTCCATCAATGTAGGCTGTAGAAAAGACACCCGACTCCCTTATAATAGATTTCTAGTGTAAAATGCCGTTTCCTGAAACTCGGGTTGATATTTTTAATATTTTTGTTCGAATATTTTTTAAATATCTTTTTATTCAACTCGATTTATTGTGGATCAACTTTAAAAAAAGGGCTCGATAAAATTTTGAAAATTTGCCGACTGTTAATTTTTCTAAAACTGGGGAGAGGGGGGGGGGGGCGAGGCGCCCCACCCCGTTCTCGTCGTCCCAGCTCAAGCCTGAGATCTAACAGATCATCGAATATTAATAATTGAACGAAAGTTGATGAGGTCTCGATTGCACGGAAATGGTTTGAAATCTTGAGTTACTGTATTCTAAAAACAGCTTGAGAAAGAAAGTGAACATTGATGGAAGCTATTAAGTGGTACGTTTTAAAAATCTTTACATATGTTAGTGTTAAACGAAAAGTATTGTGTACTCTAATAATATTGTTTAAATATAATTTGTATTATCCATCAAAAAGTCTGTTATCAGGGAATTTTGAAAATTAGATGGGGAAATGGTACTTTTAAAAGTAATTTATGTATAAAGCTGCAGCGCTTACCGCATCTTTTACTGAAATTAATAAAAATAAAATGATAAATACTGTTGTACTTCATAGAAGGGATTTTGTATGTGTATATGTTTTTTTTTTTAAAGGAGACATGTTCATATTAAACAGAAATAATTTGAAAAAGTTCAATGGCAACCACATTTTTTTAATCCTATATTTGTGTGAAGCTTCCTTAACCCTATATTATTATCCCATATTCTCATTAAATTTCTAAAACAATTAATATCAAATTTAATCCAGTGATTGACGACTTAAATAATGGCAAAAAAATTACCTCACCACTTGTTTTTATACAACACTGATGCAATCAAAGAGTCGTTTTCATTCATATTTAGCAGTAGTTTTCAATATTAAAATAGAAAATGTTTAGCCTTAGGGAATATAAAGGATTCTATAAATAAAAATAACTTAGAAAATGATTAGTACATATTTTTAAACTGAATTGTAAATAATCGTAAACAAAACACACACTTTTATCCCAAGTACTTTAGAACCAAAAATATATACATCATTTTTATTTCTTTTGTAATACATAGATTTCTTTAAAGATGGATGTACAGTAAAATCATGTTTAGATATCAAATCGCTTTGATCTGGAATTTAACGTGCCCATGTAATCAATTTGATACGATTTAAATTTTTTCATATAATATTTTTATATTGTCTTTTTTTGCAGTCTTTTGGTTAATTTTATATTTAAATTAATATCATAAAGGAAATTAAAACACGAAAAACTCATCTTCATTCGCAAATTGGTAAATGATTTCTATTAAAATAAATGTGAGATATTTTCATAAAGTAATATTAATGAGATCTTTGTAAAATATAATATACAATGTGAATATAACATCACAAAATTTTCATATCATAATTAGTCATCAGCTCTTAAAATATTATTTTGGATTAGAAATCAAAGAAAGGAATAGACATTAACATTTAAAATTCGTCTGATCCGAAACATTTTATAATTTACCTTCAAATATTATCAGTCGCATTATAGTACAAGTACTTCCAAATATAGAAATCAATTTTATTTTGTTAAATTTTAATGAAATTAGCTTTCTGAAACCTTAATTTATGTGCCATACCTCAATATTTCTGAATACGAAGTTAATCTATTTTCAGAAACAAATTAAATGGCTTCCAATCATTTTAAAGAATAAAATTCACTAAATAATGTATCATATCATGTAATTCTCTCTGCCGTGGTTATAGTAGACATAGCAGTTGCAAATGAAATTCTGAAAAACTATTTTTTAAACCTATTTCTTTTCTGTTTTTAAAAAAATTTTAACAAAAAGAAAATTTTCCTAACGTTTCTTTTATCTCAAAGTAACAGAAAGTTTAAAATATCAATAATTCACGGGCATTTGATAGCACATTTTTTTATCATGCTCCCAAGTTAATGCCAATGTATTTTATCGTAGAATTTAAAACACAGTTTTTTGTTTAAGTTTTCAAGAAAATAAAATAAAATACTATAAATAAACTTTCGAACTATGCCTTATTATGTAAATATCATTTATAATTTTTCTTCTAACCATACTAAATAACTTGTATGAATATATTAGTAAATTTTAGCATACATTTTTTAATGCTCCTGGTTTTGGAAAATGAAAGTAAAGACATTTGATTTGCATAGTGGAGAGCATAAAATTTATTTTTAGAAGATTCGTTTGAAAGTACATTTTCCCTCTACAAAAATGTCTGATTGCCAAAAGTCATATTCCAAATGGAAGTCCCAAAGTTTACTGTTTCTCATAAATATTTAGAAACATAAAATTCAACAATAAAATGAAAATATTCTCAATATGATTTTTGATGCCACAATTTATATTTTTCGATTTGCTATGGAATTCATTCGTTTCATTTAAATATAAAATTACTAGAGTTACTTAATTTTGTTGAGAGTTTGAGGGTATATTTTCAATTAAACTCAAGTAATGAGGTATGTAAACTCATAGTTTTAGTTTGAAGTGCAAATAACAGATGTCCCAAAAAGGAATAACACATTTGATGAATTAATAATAATAATAATAAAAACCGGAGGATGTTATAAATGTACCGTTTGTTGCATTCTACTTGAACAATTATAGAATTTTATCCATCAACATTCAAAAATAGTTTCAAAGTTCACCAACAGATGGCGCTATTAAATGTTTGTTTTTTGAAAAAAAATATCGCCTGAACATGTTAAAAAAACTACCAAACAATGTTTCAAATGCTTCAGTTGTTTCTGGAAATGGTGGTTGTTTTGAAAACATCGCTTTGTTGTTTGCGCAACATATTCAGTCTTTATTTTCTTAGTTTTTCAATCAACAGTGTAATCTGTCAGTGAAATTTGTAATTAGTTTTGTAAATTGATGGAATAAATTTTTTATTTTCCAAGTAGAACTAAGTAAATGGTATATTTCTATCATGTTTTTCTTATTTACTTTTTAAATGTGGCATTCCCATTTAGGATAGTATGTAGAAATTCAGCATCTAAAAAAGAAATTATGCTTTTTTTTATAAATTTTAAACACATTTTTTTGTAGCAATTTTAAGTTATTAAGACACTATTACTTTTTTATTAAAAGGATTTTGAAACGTTTATAAAAGCAAAATTATTTGTGTTAAGTTTTAAATTTTAATTTGGGAAATCCTATATAATTTAAGTTATAAATAAGATAGCAAATATGTCGGGGAACCATTTATCTCGAGGAAAAGTTTTGATAAATCTTTCTATCGCTTACTATTCTGGGAAAGGTTTTACAAAAGCTAATGGGTTTGATAGTTCAAGCAGAAGTTAGATTTCTCCAGAAAAAGAAAATATTCTTGACAGAGAGATTCTTTTATTTTGTTTTTAGGTAGTTACTTTGTTACAACTAATTAACAATTATATAGTTTACAGCAGAAAAAGTACCTGGTAGCTAATTTTTTCTTCTTAAAAACCTTATCGAAATGGCATTTGGCCAAAAAAAAACTTTTTTTATGTCATGTTTAAAAATCCTTTTGTTAAAATAGTATAAATTCATTGTTTGGTTTGTTTTGAAACAATTCCTAACAAAGGTCAAAGTAGTATTACAAATTCCCCAAAACTTCTTGAAAGTATCGTAATACTTTTAAACTTAAATAGAAACTTATACTCTTTGCATTCTTTTGTTGCAAATAAATTTACTTTTAACTAAGAAAAGAATTTATTTATAATAAAAATGTCAAAAATAGTCATATTAATCATAAAAAAAGTTTAAAAGCAAACAACCTTTCTGCAAAAAAAAAAAAAAAAAATCTTTTTGGAAAACAATTTTTTTTTCTTTTTAATTTATTTTTTATTTAAAAATATTTGTAGATTTTTGAATTTAAAAAAATAATAATTTATGGGGTGGTTTTAGAAGGAATCCTCTCTCCCCTATCATAAACTATTATTCAAAGCTCTAACTTCATCAGCCAATGTTCAATTATTGGACATAGAAAGACGAATTTTGGGATTTGGTATCCATGGTTTAGATCTACGTCCTAACTTGGTTATTGTTTATTACACAGATACCACCTTTCAAGAAAATATAAACTTAATTAGTTTGAACTTGGCATTTATTTTTCTCCCGAAGCTTTTTAAATAAGTAGAATCAAATTGCAAAGTTAAAGCAGTCTAACTTCATGTACAAGAAAAATTATAATAAGTTTATAAAATATTGTTATCGTTCACTCGCAAGTGAATATTACATTTCAGTAGAATGATTTTCAATGATTTTTT
Source organism: Linyphia triangularis (assembly GCA_963978545.1). Classification (NCBI taxonomy): domain Eukaryota; kingdom Metazoa; phylum Arthropoda; class Arachnida; order Araneae; family Linyphiidae; genus Linyphia; species Linyphia triangularis. The sequence continues at coordinate 58,740,131 of OZ021726.1, forward strand.
GTGTACATTTTAAACAATGCACTTTACTTAACATTCTATGCATAGGTCCACAAGAACATTTTAAAATTTTCGCAATCTGGAAGCAATTAGTAGAAATTACTTTTCAGAAACTTTTTCCGATTAAAAAAACGTGTATACAAATCAGGTCTTTTAACATATAGCCGACAGATAACAGTAGAATAGAAATCCAGTCGTTTACTGCAGATATTTTTTTCTCCCTAGAAAAAACCTCGGGGTGAACAAATACTTTTTTTTATTAGTTGGAAAAGAAACTTTAACAATGGCTAGAGTTGCCTAAAAATACAATAGATTCCAGCTCCAAAAATAGAGGGGCTATCATAGGATTCGGAGGGATATTCTGAATATTTTGTTCTTTATCCCTCTAGACCATTTCTTTGTTGCTGCAGTTGTCGATATCTGCCTTTGTGACCTTTCCGTTTTATGAGGGATGCAAGTTGAAAAGCTAGAGTTATTCTCTTTTTATTTCAAGATACTTTTCTGATCCTAATGTATGTTTTTTTCTATTTTCAAAGTATCGGGAAGAGTATTTCTTGTTTTTGGTTTTGCATGATAGAGCGACATGGAAGCAGGTTTAGTTTAAGGGTTTTTGAAGTTTTGGGTTTTTCTGGTGTGGGGAGTGATACTTGAAATTTTCTTGACAGCTTGGCGATACTTTTAAGCTAATTTCAATCAATATATTTCTACAAAAACGTTCTAACGCAAAAAAAAAAAAAAAAAAAAAAAAAATTCATTTTGATGATGATAAGTTAGTAAAATGTTGACCTGTTAGTTAAAAAGTATTTTATAACCTCACATTTAAAAAAAAAGATAGCTAATTTATACTTGGTAAGTTAAGATCATTTTAGCCGTAATTATCAATTATTAATTTTTATGAATTAATTTGAAAGTTTTCGCTGTTGTTATTATTGCTGATAAGTAAGCTAAAAATACGTTTTATTTTTTTACTTTCACTACTCATATGTAATATAGGGTAATGAAATTATTGCATTCTGTAGACAAAAATCGTTTTTTCTGCATTTCTACACGTTTTGGAAGATTCTGTCTGAGTTAAAAAAAAGTGGTTGAGAAAATATTTATATCTGCCCATTTGTTTGTTGCCAGCGTAACTAATGAACGAATTAATCTACGACGTTGAAGTTTTGTAAAGGGATCAGTGGCGGTCATGGGATTTGCCATTAAATTTTAGTAAAAATAACGCATCTGGTATTGTCATTGAAAATTACAGTCGTTTTTTTTTTTTTTCAGCTATTGCCAAAAAACAATTCTAACCATTTTGATCAAATTAGCTGTACTTCTCTAAGTTGTTAACAAAACGTACATTCTAAAACCCTTACAACCTAGAAATTTTTGTAAAATTCTACAAAAATATAAAAAGGTAAAACAACAACAAATGTATTTAACATACAGTCCCATCAACGATTGATCTTTCTCATAATTATCACCAACAATTTCATCAAATCGGCTTTTTTTTAAGTTCACGAACACGAGAAAGGTAAGTAACACCAATCCTTGAATGATATAAATGAAGTGACATTACTATTAGAGTAATTGAAAGTTGTGCGATATTCCACACCCCTAGTTTTAATTGAAGATATGGAATATATATAAGTAAAACTATCAGGTATTTTAAATTATTTTATTTAAAAAATATAATAGTTTAGGAGTTAATATTTAAAAAATTTAATTTTAAGTGTGAAACTTTTGTAAAAGTAAAAAACTCAAAATCTGAGATTAATTTCTAATTATGCACACTCATTCAAAATCATTCTATTTATACAAAATACTATCATTTTTAATAATTTGTAAATAATATGTGTGAAACTGACTTAATCTAGTTCAATTAGAAAGTAAAAGACAACCTATTCTATTTTTTTTTACCTAAATTTTGACACAATTCAAGAACAACTATTTAAAATATTCATGTAAATTTATATAATATTAGGATATAAGTTAAAGAATGACAAAAATTGGCATTGGAAAATTGAAACATTTTTCAATAAAATTTGAATTTGAATAAAATTTTTCAATTCAAAATTCAGAAAAAAAAAAAAAAAAAAAAAAGGACAGAAGAATGTTTGTAAATTATTATCAATAGTTCTTTCAACAACTAACAATTGCGTGTTTCTATTTGTATTGTATTAACTTAAATTAGAATAGTACTTATACCGACTAACTTATTTTTCTAAAGTCAAGATGACTTTTTTTCTGTCAGTGGACAGTTGTTTTGTTGAACGAAGACTATTTCGAAAGCTTTCAATTGACACTAACTTGTTTAGTCAATAAACAATGTCGTCTTTCTGTTACTACTTTAACAGAGCAGGTTCTTTCTGTAGATAACGCTAAATCGATGAGGATGAATCAAACAAATAATTTGTTTTCTGTAGAATAGTTGCAGAGTGATTGTTTTGAAACTCCAAACGTTTCGTTTCTTTTACGTTTCAAGTAAATGAATTAACCGTTGTTATAACATTGTTTTGTTTATAATGGTTTTCTTGAAAGAAAGTTTTATACCGACAATCTATCTAGAATTTTGTCCTTGTCTTTTGAGACGTTTTGAAATAAACTCTTTCTTCTGTTTATATTTTTTTTCGAATTTAAATATTTAATACTCAAGATATTTTCAAAAACGTAGTTGTTTTTTTTATCAATTATTTATTTTACACTTTTATTAAAGCAACAAAATTGAAGTAGCTTATGTGTAATTATTTGCTTAGTTTTACTTCCCATTGCTGTTTGTTATTTTACATATAGTTCGCATGGGTTTACGAATAAAATATTCATCTAGCTAATCCGAATGACAGAGTGATATTTGGAATTATTTTGTAAAAGATGATTTTTGACCAATTCTTGGGGGAAAAAAAAAAACATTTTATTTTTATTGGAGCTAATTTTTTTTATTTTTTAATCTTATTTATTTTCTTTCTTCTTTTGAATTATTCATTGGCACAAATACACCAAAAAATTATTTTTACTTTGTGCCATAAATTACACTAAAATAGCAAATGACTTCACCATACTTGTATTGAAAGAATACATAACAAAGTGCGTGCAAAATAAACATTGTTCATGAAATAATAGATACCCAACAGCCATTTTTCCCGAAGTTGCACTTCAAGGAAAAAAATTATCATATATTAAAACAATATTTCAAATGCAATCAAAACAATAAAGTAAGATAAAAAAATTACAGAGAACCAGCTGTTAATGCAATTACTAAATATACTGACCACACAGATCAGACAGAAATAAAAATATTAAAGAATCAACAACAATTGCATATTGCAACCAAAAGTAAAAAAAAAAATTCAATTGTCTTGGAATAAAATAGAATTTCCAACTCTTCCCTAATATTTCAAAAGAAAATCTATTCATCTAAGAAATTCTCTCTCTTATAAAATAAAACGAAGCTACTTACGTTTTTTATGTTGAAAAAATTCTTATTTTCTTCAGTTATAATTAGGATGGGAAAAAGGCGTGGAGGTAGTTATGCTTTCTGTTGATCATTATTTTTTTTTTCTTCCGGCGGGAAGATGTATTAGCGAAAAATATTTGGAGAACTGTAAGAAGTCAAAATTATGCTAAGTTCTCTTCATTTTTTTCTCCGAAAGTTAAGTTTGTTTCGGAAGGTAATTAGAAATATGCAGTTTTAAAGTTTGGGAATTTTTAAATATCAAATTGGGAATTTCCGAAAATTCATAGTGAAGTTATAAGGTTTTAGATTTTTATTTAAAGTTCGGAACTATAATAATTCAGTAAAATGTTGATTTTCAATATTGGATTTGCGTTTTAGGGAATGTTCAGTTTCGAAAGGTTGATACAAATTATCAGTACGAACTGTATCCCTTATGAATCAAAACCTTTTCTTAAAATATTTATACGTCACATAGAAGTAGTTATAAAAAATAGTTAGTAAAAGTATAAACTAGTGTTATATATTTGATACTATCTAGTTTTAAGTTATGAAAATTTTATTAAATAAGTAATCAAGCTGTAGGGGATTTTAAAAGTATATGTGTGGAGATGAAATTTACATATTTTCTATATAGAAATCATGTATGATCATGTAAACTTATTAAGTACAGAACAAAAAGAATCGTCAAATGTCAAAGTGAAAGATTATTTTTGCATGGAACAGGACGTATATGTCTTACTAAAACACTCTCTGTGCTCTTTTTTTTTTAAATTTCGATCTAGTTTTGTAATGATTAAATATCTAAAAAATTCAATTGTAACTTTGCCCGATTGATGTTTGTTTTTGTATAAACAGCGGAAAAGTAGAGGGAAATGTTTAATTTATTTTAATAAATTATACCATGACATTGGTCAGATTGTCAGGATGGAATTTAAAAAATCCGAATTCATATTTTGAAATTAGATACTAGAATGGGATTCATATATTTTAGTTAAAACTCTTGTTACTACAAAGTTTCAAGATATTTTTAAAGGTGAGCTTTGATGGGCCAAAATTTCTCTGGAGTTGTCACTCTAGAACATACATCGACCGTATCTTACTCATCTCAAATATAATAAACTCAACAAAAGAATTGATATCTCCCATAAACCAACTATTCTTCGTAAAAAAAAATATTAAAAAAATGACGCCAAGTAAAATGATCAGCCAGAAAAGTTATGAAATCTATTGTTTGCCTACAAGAGACCGTGTTTAATTTCTTTGGGGTAATGCAATGGGAAGTAGCTCAAACATATGAAATGAGATGCCTACAAAATAACTACAGTCTGCCTACTATGGATCACCTATAGCGGTGCTTCCAATGATCCAAATTTAGTTAATTTTGTACAAGTATCCCAAAGTAATTAAACTCAGCTGGTTTTGAGGCAAACATCAGATTTCATAACTTTTTCTGCTGACCATTTTACTTGGTGTTTTGTTTTTTTACAAGGTTCTAGTTGTTTTTTGTGTGGTTTGAGATGCTTAACGTTGCACCCATGCTTTCATAGAATGGTAATAAAAATGTAAATGTGAAAACGTTTCGTTGATTTAATTTAAAAATTAATTCGGGTATAAAACAATTCATAGGTTTTCGAATGAAACTATAAAGATTGCGTTATGCATTATTAAATACTTCCTTCAAATATTTCAAGTATGTCATTTTTAAAAAAGAATCAGTGTAAATGTAAATTATTAATATATTAAAAACAGTTTACTAGGTGATAAAATTATACATAAGGTCATCGAAAAAGTTTTGTGTTTTCTTTTATGCTAAATACTAATGAAGTATTATAAAAAAAAATCTGAAATTTTATTGAATCAGGGATACAGTCCCCATTTTGATGTTATTTGGGGGAGTTCATTTTTTTTATCCCATGATCCCTTTCTTGTAACATTATTGTGTGGTGTTCACTTATCATCTCCAATAATAAGACATTTAAAAAAGTGCTTCTTCACTTTGTTTCAGCAAAGAATGAAATGCAGAAATTCGAGCAAACATATTCTGTTGTGTTTAAGTATGGACTACCAATACATAGTAACTCCTTACAGATTCAGTCTTTTACAGATGATCATAAACTGTACTCTTTGGAATATATATGATGTTTGTCATTAATGAACTATGTAACATGGATTTCCAGTGATAGCATAATTTAATAAGTCATCGCTTGCATCGAATGGGCATTATCTAAGATTATCAGAGATTGATATTTCTGCTTTAGATTTATCAAACTACCTTTGACTTCTGTCATCAGAAGCATCACTTTATCTATTTACAGAACACATTTTACAAACAGTCTAATTGGAATTTTTCCTTTCTCTAAATAAGTGTATAATGTGAAGAAAATTAACTTTTTGGTTTTCCATTCCCAGCACTGCGGTGACACAAAAATTGTGCAAGCAAACAAGCTATAAATATGCAGTAAAAGCATAAAATACCTAATTTACTCATCTGCTTTAATCAAAGCCACTTTTTTTCAGTGATAACAAAATAATAATTAGAAAGTGCATAGATTTGAAAAACCACAAAACTTTTCGAATGACGCAATATTTTGAAGTATTATGTGCATATATTTATGGGCAAATCCAAGCTTCCGTTGTTTTGCCAAGTAAGTTTTTATGGAATTTAAACTTTTGAGTTCAGACAGGAAAAATTTGAAGGTATTTAAATTGCAGGGATATTACTTGATTAACAATAAAACTGAAGTGAAATATTATTAAAATGTTTGAAGTGGATAGTGTAATACACATTAAGCATTGGAATAACAAAAAAGAAATAGTTAATACACTATATTTGTTACGTCTCGAACAATTTATTTGAAAATGAGTTAACTCATGTTTGTTTCAGTAACAAAATAATCCAAGAATGAAAAATATTAGAATTTCCTTGGATATTAGTGAAGAAGTTATGACTGATTTAAAAAGATATTATAATTAATTATTTTTTTATTCTCAACTAAAAAACGTGCATTATACTTTAAATAGCATGTATAGTCCTCATTTTTAACAACCCTTGTGTATTAGGGTGATTCGAAAAAAAAAAAAAAAATTGGTATTTGAAACGCATTAGGTGCAAAAATTTGGTACAGATCTTGATAACAAAGCTCTTAAAAAAAAAAAAAAAAAAAAATTGAAAATAATAATAATAATAATAATAATAATATTGTCCGATCGTGCATCCACCTCAAAGTTTGGAGAAAATGCAAAATATAACTATTTTTCCTAATTTTTTTTTTAATTTCTAAATGTTATTTATTTGAAAGGCAGTAGTTTACTATGTGTAGTAAAAGGGTGGTATAACACAGGAAAATACTATTCTATGCATTTTTTAAAACATATATTAATAATTAAAAGTATTCAAAGGTAAAATATTTTGTAAAAAATAATGATTTTTCTGTAAAATGGGTACTAACATTATTTCTAGCATTTTTTTTTTTTTTCCTTCTAAAAACATGCTTTTATTCATTTAGTTCACTTTTTTCTCGAGCTTTTTATCCCAGTTATGCACTTTTAAGGAAACTTTTGTAGAAAAGTCAGGCATTACGGATACTTTTTAAAAAAGGTGTTGTCCTAACGTCTTTGGCGTCAGCTCCATCCACTTTTTGTGTTGTCTCTACACAAGCGTTCCACAGCTTGAGAGTGACAAGGAAACGAGTTGAAGTTTGATTTCAGTGATACTCAGTAGTACAGAAACGCTGGCCAATTTCGCCAGACATAAGCTAATCCTGATGAGGAACGTTGTGAATCGGTCGTTGGAAACAATATAAGCCAAGCTCGCACAAATATTTTTTTTTTCATCTTTTTTTTTTTTTTTTTTTCGAGCAGAAGCAGTATAGGATCCCATTATCCCATCAGCGACTTCTCCAGATTTGAACTGTTCGGATTGGCGTTTTTTTACACCTCTGACAACCCCTTCCCTCCATCCGTAATTTTCAATCTGACAACCCTTGCAGTTTTGGCGGTTTTAATTTGTTTTGGTCCAACAATTGTGTGTTTTAACGGGTACGGTAAACAACCAAAACTCCATTGGCGACTTTTGCTTAACGTTTTCTTGTAGTCGCCAAGGGAAAAACTCACCATTGGAGTCCTATATTGCTTCTATACCCTTTTTTGCAATACTTAAAAAATAATATAGTAAAAAGCCAATTATCCGGAATTCAATCAACCGGAAAGCTCAATCGACCGTAATTATTTGAAAATCAAGTTTAGAAAAAATAATTTTTATTTCATTTGTAATTTCTAAGTTGGTGGAGGGGGGGGGGGGGGGTTCAGAGGAGTTATTCTTTATTTTGATAATTTTTAAGTAATGTAATCGCGTAATATCTGAATTTGCACTGATTAGAAGTAAATGTAGGCTCAAAATTATTATTTGGTGGCTCTTGGTGAATTTTTGAAAGTTTGTGATTTGGTGCCGAATGTGGTAACCTCTCGTCTTGGTTTTCCAGGAACCCTAGTGACCGTTTGGATTTGACAACACGCCGTTTTAACACCATTTTGGATTTAGTAACACGAGCTTTCAACTTTATTTTAATTTTGGCAACTTTTTTGTAAAAGTCGCCAAAAGGCACCGTACGGTAAATCATAACCTGAATGAATATATTATTATAAAAAGTTATTTTTTAAAAAATTGTGGTTGATCCGGATTGCTGATATTCTTATTCAATCTCCTGTGAATTTTTAGCATAGTAACTTTAATATTTTTAATGGAAATTCCGTGCTCAGTTTTTATTGGTATATATATTCGGAAAACATTTCCATATAAATATGGATAAAATTTTAAAGTACGGTACGGATTCTGAGCCAATAATTTTTACATAAAACCGAGTTAAATTATGGAAACCATAGGCAATTCACTTGTTATTAAAAAAAAGAGCAACTGCTGACATTTGTTGGCGAAATTCTTGGCGCAAAATCCGAACCCGACTTGGAATTTTAACCGACAATTTTTCGGAAAATCCTATTTTATATAGAATTTTAATCCCAAAGAAATATACACATCTTGCATCTATTTATTCCGCCTACAATGTAAATATTAAATCAATACGGTTTAAATAGGCAATAATTGTATCTGTAAAAACAAAACAAAATATAGCGAATTCAAGTTGTTGACTGCTACCGGAAGTCAAATTTCAAAAGATATACTATGATTGGCTGGATTGCTGAATTTGGAAACTCGGGCATAAAGCACATTTAGAAGATTTGTGATTGGTTGTTTGAAGTCTGCCATTCTACTTACAGAAATTCAGCCGAATTTGGGCGGCACGCAAGAGAATTATATATATAGATTACTAATTTGATTTTTTTCCAAGTTCTGATTACTTCATTTCACACAATACAAACTATTGTACCTCGATAAATTAGTGATTGGTGTATTCTACAAATTGATGAAAAAAATGTATATTTTGTATTTATTCAAAATTTTGAAGTAAAAATGCTTGAAGTAAATAAAACAATTTTAACAAAAATAAGTAAGAAATAGCGTTAGTATCCCTTTTATAAAACTAGGAGTGTGGAACATCGCACAACTTTCAGTTACACTATGATACTGACATGGATTTGTGTCATCTACAGTTTTAAATATTTTCATCACTCATTTTTTAAAAAAAAAAGGCCAGTTTGGCGATATTTTTTATCATAATTTTTGTATGGGTCTTTTAAAAAAAAACTTTGTCAAATCGATAATTTCGGCTGTATACTTTTCAATAATTCTTATATTATCCTTTCTAATAAGTGAAACTGAGGAAAAGAGAAAAAATGATCGTTGATATGGTATGATCCAGAAAATTTTACTATCAGAATGTTATTTACTTTGGAAAAAATTATTAAGTTGACAATATTTTGCAAAAATATGGGAAAATTGTAAATTTTCGTGAAAATATCCATAATGATACCATCATAAAACCATTACCACTTAACAAATGCTTGTAAAATTTGAAAATAGAGAAGTTAGATTCCTCCTGATATTTTACAGTTTAACCGTATTTTTCAGCAGCTCAGTGTTTAATATAGCTCTTGCGTATGATAATGTGTAAACCAACTAACCAACCAAAGATGCGTTTCTGGCAATCTTTGCTCTTGGTAAACATCTGTATGATCTATATTCTGTTACCTCTTCAAAATTGCACAAAGTTACCATTTTCTATTATGTATGGAAAAAAGAAAGAATTTCTTTGATTAAAAGGTATTGGTCTGAAATTATTATACAGGTTGATGTATGTTTTTTTTTGGCAATGGTGTGTGCAATGTTTAAGTTTTTTTTTATAAAGATCAAGTACTGTAGCCAAAACCTCCGTGCGCCTATCTTTTGCTGAAAAAAGACTACGTTCATTGAATTTTTTTAACATAGAACTATTTACTGAACCTGCCATTGTAAAAACTCAATATCAATCAGTGTAACAGTATGAAAGTACTAATACATTAAGCCAACATTTGTGAAGCCTTAACTCTAGTTTAATTATACGAGTAATTCAACGTGTCAAAATAAAAGCAATTTAAGTAACCAATTAGAAACTCCAGTGAAATAGTTGTAAGAATGCCATTATACAATTACTTCAACTATTTTTAAAAACCATTTAAATTCTTCAGATTTTTTCTTTGCAAAAACCCATTTTAAATTCACCGAATTTTTTTCTTAAAAAAATACAACAACCTATTTTATTAGATACGAAAGCAAAAGGCAAAAATAACTTTCAACCACCACAAATAAGTCTGCGCAATTAACCTAAATGAACATTGTGTTCCTTTTAGTAATTACACACTCTTTGGACTCGGCACGTTCCAGGCTTCGAATTGCTTAAGGTGTTTAGGTCATTAGTATTTTGAATCAACGAGAGAAATCACTCGGGACTCTAAATAAAGACAATAGGGGTTTCAAGTCTCAAATGAGGAGAATCAAAACAAAATAAAACTATTGTATTGGAATCTTTTGACATTAAAAGAATATGGACATCAAGTACAGTAATAAGTAATTTCAAGTTTGATATTTTATTAATTAACTACTAGAATGGCCATGCTTCATTTTAAAAATTTACTATTTCCTTTTAGGAATCAAACGACATCCATACATTCCACATTTCAGACGTTTAATTTACTTTATGTCGACTCCTAAAAATTAGATTATCAAAATTGGAATAGCCTACTTTATCTAAGCTTGTCTTTGCTGTCATTAGTATCGAATTTAAGAGTTGTAACTATATAGCAAATAGAAAATTAGACAATTCCTCGTTTGTGACGCTTCGACCCCTTTTCAAACCATTAAAATGAGTTCATCTAGAGCAAAATTGTTTACTTTATCTATTCTTGGTATCAAATTACTGAGCTGGGGCTATGTTAGATACCATTAGGATATTCCTCTTTTGATACCTTTCAATCTCTTTTCTACCTTTAAAGTTAATCGATGTCGAAATATTTTACTTTATCCATGCTTGTCTTTGTTGATATTTGTACAAAAGATCAAAGTTGTGAATACATTGTAAGTGGGACATTGCGATATCCTCCTGTTGGGTAGCTGAATTATAAACCTTTGTCTAAGTTGTAATTTGGGAAGGAGCAATTTGCACTGGTAATCATAAAGATAGATATCAATTATTCTTGTTCACAATCAAATGCCGTGATCAAATTCGTAATGATATAATAATAGTTCGAAATAATCTTTTGATTATGTTAGTACATTACGTTTGCGATAATCAGCTAGTATCCTCAATAATATAAATATGCAATAACTATAGAATGACCGTATCATGCTATAAACCTAGTATGACTGAACACTGATAGAGGAGGACAGCACTTTAACAACAAACACAATTTATTAAACACCAATTTGATGTTACAACAATTGAATATTAAAGTACAATAGCTTAATCTGACCTACTATTAAAATACAAGCATAATTTAAATCAACTGCTACATTTAACATTAATTAATCAATCAATTTCTTGCTTATATCACGTTATTTAATTTATAGCTTCTCCTCAACTATTAAACTAAACTAACTCACCCAACTCCATGGAAGGCTAGTGCTCGTCGAATTATTAATCCATATTCGCACATGATTAGTTGGGCTATTCAAACTTAAAAATAAAACTATAATTCTTTAGACAATGCACACCCTAGGAATCACACATATAGAACACACACACATATAGAACACACACTCATTCAATGAAATTTGGGAACTTGCACTATAGAACGCACATAGTAGTTAACATCTGCTTCGAATACGCTAAAATTTTAAAGGATCGGAAAGGGCACACTCTAGATGAATCAGAATATGGCAAACTAAAGACGAATGTAAATATGGTACAGCTGATAGTTTTTGAATACTGATGGACTAGCGCACTGCCCATCTCCAGCCAAAACACAAGCCACCGGCATAGCCAGGGCCAAGGGAAGTGAAGTCTACATTTTATATATTTGAAAACTGCTTCTAATAAGTAAAATTCTTGTGCAAGGGTTTCAAAAAACTATATTTCTATACAAATCTCACTTACCGAATCGCAAAGAAAGTTCCGCCCATATTTCCTGAAGCCTCATCCTACTAGAATTTTAACTGGATAACTTTTGATTCTCCTTCAAACATTTAATTGGGTAAAGGGTGTACTTGTAAAAATACCATACACCTCGAAATATTTCCAGACGTATAAATTTTGAAGTAGACACATTGTGCTAAAATGCCAAAAATTTCAAAGCCCTGGGATTCTGATGTAAAAGTTATGCTTCCCGAGTGTCGAAAATAATATCAAGACTACAAAAGTGTCCTCTACGCATTGACGCCAAAAGATCCCTCTTTAGTACAGCAAAGTTAAACTCCTTTGAAAACCTTTAATTTATTGTGAGGACGTATACGGCAGAAAGAACCCGCAACTATACCTTATTTCATAAGTACCGCACTCCCCAGTTAGGCTACTCGTTAACTGACCAGCTGCACTCCAGGTTAAGCAAAAAGGGGATTGGGCAACCTAACACTTCGTTCAAAACATTTGTCTTTTTCAACCCTTTAAACAGTTAATCGAGATCGGAATAGATAATTTTTCAGTGTTGGTCCTCCTCGTTGAAATGCGTATTTAAGTTCCGAGTTATGACTATATGGGAAGTGGGTGAACTAGGGATGAGTTAGTGAGGGCGTTTGCTTTTATGTATAGGGGATACAATTATAGTAGAGTGTTAAACATCACTTTCCCAGAATTGGAATTGCGGTGAAGCTCTTTTTCCAACATTTTGAATAATATTTTTTCATTTCTATAATCATTCATCACATTACATAACATATGAGTTACCACAAAATTAAAATAAAAATGTTTATTTTTTTCCTTCTTAAATTTATCCTCTTTGTAAACCATTGAAGTGATCAATTTATTATGCGTACGGTTTCTCTGATACTACCTCCAAGCATCCAAGGTCTTCAAACATAGCCTTCAAACGGTTGTTTACCCACATCTTCACAAAACACATCACTTATATTATTGTCGTAGGCATTCAGCTTTCCATTTTCATATTATGACAATAGTGTGATATCATAGCTAAACTCCTTAAAGTTGTCAGGGTGCATAAGTTTTCACTTAGTGTAATACGTAAAATTTTCCCTGGATTTTCCTTCTTATACCTTGGTAATAAAAAATATTTCCCAATGCTTCTATAAAATTTTTTAAATTCCCACTTTTTAAAGTAGAAATTGTCTTTTCATGTAACAGCATATCACTTTCTCAACTTAAAGGTGTTTAGTTAATGAGTTATTTAAGTTTGTCTAACAATCTAGACCCTAGTTACCGAGGTACTCTTCCGTTAGACGGGTACCAGTTGACCCAGTTGTTACCAATTCTATATGTTTACACGTTTAAAAGACACTTAAATGTATCTTAATGCTTAAATGTTTACGGTTTGCTATAGGAAGTTGCTAAACGGTTTGTTATTGATGAGTTTTCACTAAAGTTTAGTGGTTTTTATCTGGTACTGGTCTAACGCAAGAGTACTGTTGTCGGCAGTATTATTTTTAGGGACAGAATTATTTATTGGAAAATAATGATTTTTCGAAAAAAAAAATCATTTCTTAATGAAATGTTAATTAATAGTTATGCATATATATTTTGTTTTAATTGATAAATATAAGTATATATTACAAGGATTATTTTTCGTGTTTTTCACCTCTTTTCTCCATCTTTTAAAAAAAATTCAAAATCCAGGGAGTGCTCCATTGGCCTTTTTTGGGCGTATGTTGCTATTAAACTATACGAGATTTACTTTGAAAAGGTAGAGGTAAAATTGATCTTTTTATAATAAACCAAAGTGGTACTTAAGTTTACAAGCCAAATTATTTTCCTATTCTTTTTACTGAATAATTTTAAAGGTTTATTCGGGAATTTTTACACACAGAAGAACAAGTGGTACTAAATAAAAAGATTTTTCTTCTCATTCATAAAATATATATTTTTTATTTTGAGGATTTACGAAACACGGTTATGCATTTTCAAATAGATTTCTGATTCAACTTATAAAAAAATGATTTATTATGCAGCGAAAATACACACCCATATCCCGTACTGAAAAATCCATAACTCGAAACATATCACAATGTGGGTTCAGTAATCAATAACTCATTTATTTGCATTTCTTTGTATGTGTTGCAGAGTTACAAAAACCAATATTTGGCGGGTTTCTAAAATTAATGTTTGTCAAAAATCTAACAGGAGGCTTACGAAAACAATTTGTTTGACTTGTTGTATACTTTGAATGCAGTAAAGTAAAGTCCAACGAAATGAAAATTATTAACTATTCGCAATTTAGTAACCTGTTGATTTATTGTCTGAGTTATTGGTATTTAAATAAGTGAAAATCTTTCACGTAATTCTTGGATTTTTTTCATTTATTATTGAGTTGGATTATGATTATTTCCTAAAAATTTAATGATGAAATATTTAAATTTCCATTGCATTTATTAAAAAACTTAGGATATTATTTATACATCAAATTTAGATATTCATTTTTAAGGATGTTATTTCATGCACTTCATGTTACGCTGCTTATTTTTTAAGAAATTGTTTAGAAGTTCGTAATTGGTGGTTGAAATAAAAATAATTGTTTTAATGAGTTTTAAAATAGTATATAATTTGTAATTCAATTTCATGAACGGTTTAAGAAAATGTATTGATTCGGGACCGTTATATCTTAATATATACCATAATTACATACAATGATATATTTTTCTTAAAATATGAAGACTAGAAGTTATGAGTAGTTGCTGTGTTCAAATGTAATTTACAATGGACATATTTTTTTATTTTTGAATAAATAATTTTTTCACTAATATTCATTTGAGGGTAAGTTTTTCGCTTGTTAAAAAACAAATACAATAAAAAAAATTAAAAAAATCACGAAAAAACAGGCAGTGCTTAATTTTTAAAGTAATGAAATAGGTTATCCTAGTTAGTTGCATTATCCTAACAAATGCTCGTGTATATCCCTAATCTGTGTGCGGTTGAGTATGCTAATTCTAACCCTAAATTAGACTTTTTAGTAATATTGCGTGTATATATTTATAGCATGACATTTTAATTTAATATTACTTACCTTAAATTTAGACGTTATTGAAAATGAAAATCAAAATTATGAATGTTTGGAGTAAGATATCTGCTATTTCATTCACAATTGAAGTTATTAACTTAATAGAAAGATATTTATTAAAAATATTTTATAAAAACTGTATAAAAAAAATTACCACTGTAAAAAAATAGTTTATTCTCTCTTATTTAACAGAATACTCATTCCAACCAAATTTCTATCATTTTGAAACCTCTATTATCACTGTATTCTAAATAAAAAAACAAATATTCAAATAATGTCTTTAATTCCAAATTTTTTTCTTGGAATTGAAGACATAATCTTCCTTAGAAATTGATATTTAACAGTAGAAGTAAATGTAATAGCTATTTTTCAATCAAAATCATTTCCTTGTCTTACCTTTACTTTACTTCTCAATGGCAAAAGATTTAATTATTTCAGATATTGACATTTTCTTTCAATTAAAACTTAATGGTAGAATATTTAGAATTATTACAGAAATATAAAATGCTACTAATATAATTAAGCTATTCATGTCTTTCCTCCCCCCCCCCCTTTTTTTTTATCAAAAGAAGTATAAAATTTCATCTTAATTATTAATTCTTAATTACTAATCCTTGTTTAGAATAAAAATAATAATAATAAAAAAAAAACTACTCGTATACATTTTCCTCTTTAAAAACTATAAACTTAATTATCTTTTCCCAATCTTCTACAGAAAAAAAAAAAAAGTATAAAGTATTATTTTATGCGTTAGCACTTGAATAAAAGTTAATGGTTTAAATATTCATTTTTATCAGATAACACGAACGAAGTTTGTTACAACCACCACCTTTGCCCCAATCAACCCGACATAAAAATATTGACTTTTGATGCCCAATCATATCGTGTACTTTAAAAAGAAGCCAACACGCAAGATATATTATCGTCTGTTTGAATGCTGTTTCCAACGTTTCTTCATTAATTTCCCTCGTCTGCGATTTTCGTCGCCATGGACGACCATTAAAAATAAGTATCCGAAGAAAATTAAAATATTCTCTTTTGCATTTTCACCTTTTAATAGGGCGCCCCTAATTTAAAATAGATTTATACTGATAACGGATTATGCAGAGTGTTCACTTCGATAACGCTTTCGAAGATAATTGTATTGATTAAAGGGAAATGATCATATACGTATGTAGGTCATCCGTAAAAGAATTATTTTTCTGCTTGTAAAAGTGGCAGCGTTGCGTTAATTGCATTGGTGCATGAATTTCAATATTCAATAAGTGGATGTTTTCCGGATACAATTTGTAGAAATGAAATCTGCGTAATTATTTTTTAGAATTCTAGAACATTAATTTAAGAAAAGATTTCTGATTTTTTTTAGTGTTTGTTAAAATGTTTTTGAACATTGTCGTCGTCAAACAATCAATTATAAAAGTATGACAGTGTTTCATTATTAGTGATATATGTTATAAAGTAATGGTGTTAATTTCCCTTTTCTTGTGTCGAATTTTTTTTTTTCGTGTAATGCTTAGTTCAGTTAAAAGATGGTGTAAAATAAAACAACTGAAAAACAAATAATACATTGCTGATTAGATAAAAAGATTTCCTAAAAGTGTAACGCAATGCATCTCATAGATAATTATAAAATGTTTTCAAGCTGAAATTTGTTTAATGGAAACCTTTATCCTTAATGAAAAAGGTTGGAAATATGGCAGGTTTTTTTTTTACAATGATCTTACTAATTAGTTGATTCGAACGTGAATTTAAGGGTGAATGCACTCAAGGTAAAGAGGAATGAAATAAAGTAAAATAATGTCATAAAGTAAAGTTATGAAAAGCGTAAATCCATTTTAATTTTTAAATAAAACAACTTTTAAAAACTGTGACAATGCACAATCTTCTTTTTGAGGCTAAATTTCTTACCAATTATGCTTCAGAAGTTTATGTACAGTGTTTGAAAGTGAAGGAACACTTACAAGTTTCCATAATAACCACTCACAAAGCAGCTTACATTTTGGAAATGGAACCTATTTATTATTCTTGAATCTTTCTTTTACGTATTTTAAAACAACTTTACTTTTTTGAAATAATTTCAAAAGTGTTTTTAAAATACAAAAACTTATGCACTGTTCTGGAATCAAAGCCAAAAGTTATAGGAGTCTTTCAAGAAGTAATTAATATTATAGTAATACATACTATTTTTTTTTTTTTAAATTCCCCTTTTTTATTTTCCCCTTTGCCTGTATATGATATTTTAATTGTTTTTTTTTCTTTTAATTATTTTTATTAATTACAGAGTTTATGTTATGCTATTCTACCGAGAACGTGCGTTTCAAATATTTCTTTTATTACGCACAATCAAAGGAAACAGACGATATTTCAGTAGTTGTCATATTTTAGCCTGAAAAATGTTTAATTTTATTTTTTTGAAATCCTTTATATAACCTTCGATTGTGTTTGTTTGTACCGATAAAATTTGCGGAGTTTTAATTAACTAATTAACTAATCCAATAGAACTGAAACTTGACAGATATACTAGTTGTCGATGACTAGTGCATTCTATCAATATTCTGAGCCCGTCACTAAAGGTAGCTTTTATTCAACTTTCTAATGATACTCGGACTAATTAACCCACTTGCTGTTATCTATGCGGGTTCAAATTTGGTAGTTAGATTCGTTGTAAATGACAATGCATTTTACCAAGTTTTGGAGGTAATAAAAAAGAGTTAGTCCGTGTCACGATATCGTTGGTTTTCTTCGTACTGGTCAAATACTAAGAAAACTTGTTCAAAGCTTAAAATCGCTTAAACTGCAATTGCACATAAGTTGGTTAATGCAGATAAAGGATTTATATTAAAAACATTTATGGGATAGCTTTTTCTAAGATTATTTGAGAACATTTCAAAATTCATCCATCTTTGTTGTGACATTTTTTCTCGTTTCATAATCACTATTTTGATTTGTTTTTATTAAAAAGATATTTTGAAAATCAACTTACTAATTAATCTTATTAATTCAAAAAGGCTATGTATACTAAAAGTGTTTAATAAAACGATGATTTTTTTCTTTATTGTTAGAACATTTATCTAGTTTGTTGCGAAGTTGTTCCACTTTAGGAGGTCAGTAAATATTCCCAAAACATAATCTCTCCCTCAAATCATGTAAAATGTTACTTCTAACAGCTTGATCTCATGAAAAGTTCTTTTTATTAAGAAATAATATCAATATTTGTGATGATACCTAATAATACTTTTAATGGAGTAATTGCAAAATATGCATATTTTTTATTCTGTCTTATGATTACTTATTTCATCGATACTTTTGATATCATTCCGTTAAAATGAAAGCTTGTTCCTTAACCATAATGACGGTTGACAACAAAACTTGGCATTCGACATTTAAATTTTTTTTCTTTGCTAATAAATTGCGTTTGTGGTTCCAGTTAGTGTTTTTTAAAAACCATAGGAATAATTTTCCAAAAATTTGAAAAAATACCTTAAATGATCTAAATAAACAAGGTAAAAATTAAAAACAATGACTGTTTTCTCATTTCAAACTTGTCTTTAATGGGTTAAGTTTGCATTTTTGGTATAATTAGTTTAACCGCAAGTTTAATCGACAGGTATTAAGTAAAAAAGGAATAAGAAAGAAAAACAATATACCAATACGATTAAAATTCCGTCTTGAAAGAGTTAAATATCAAAAAGAAATTGTCGTATTTCACGTCTGGAGAAGCAATATTATTGATACGTTAAAAATTTAATAAGGAACGTACATGGCTGCCTCGTATTTCACTAAAAGTTTCGAGAATGGTCTTGAGTTGATTAATTCGCGTCATCAAAACCACCCCTTTTTCTCATCAAAAGGGTCGAATTGCAGAAATTGACTTTCCAGGAAACTGATATTTTTATTTCTTTCTCTAAAAATGACAGGAAACGGGGACTGAAAGAGGAAAGGAAGAGGTAGCGAGTGAAATTGCTTTTTAACCAAGATTGATTTCAGATAACTATTTCCATTCCAACTCATATTTAGATGAATTTTATATTCGTTTAATATTAACTAAACATAAATAATTTTATGTTTATTATTTCAAAATCTTTTAAAGTAATTCCAATAAAAAAATATTTTTAAAAAATGAAGTAAAATGTTTGTCGTAATTTTTTTTATTTGAATCCATTTCTAAAGTAATAAATATTTTGGAAAAAATTATAATAAATAATGTGTTTGGTACTTGTATTCTGACGTCGTAAAGTCATTAATTCCAGGCACTAAGCTTGAGGCATAATAATTAAATCATATGTAAGCATGCATGCCTTCTTTAATTTTTGTCCTGAATTATGATGGTAGAACTTTTTCTGCGCTTACAATTTTAGTAGAAATGATATTTCAGGCATTGAATCCCGGAGTCAAACAAGAACATACAATTTTTTGACGTTTTCGTAACCATGGTTGTTCTTTTTTCTGTGCACATAATTGCAAACATTTTCAATTCTCGTAAATGGATGACGGAGAAACTTATTCCTGGAAATCTTGCGTTTTTGATCTGCAAGGTTCTCTTATCAATTCTACAAATGGAATAAACATTTCATTCAAAAACAAATTTCTTCCCTTGAAATCCCCCTTCCCGTCCATCCCTTACAGCCAACTGCGATATAAATCACAACTCAAGCACACGTCAACACCAGTGGAAGAAAATGACGCCATCACAACCCTGACCGAACAGCCAGAATAGAACATAAATTATTCCCAAACACACAGGACTCCATAACGCTCGTAAAAATACACGTTATCTTTTCAGCACCTCGATATCCGATATATTTTTCTTTTTTTCATCTCTTCACAAAATTTTGAAATGCTGGCCCTCTCTAAGGCATAAATAGAACCTTTTGCACCACTTCAAGTGCTGGAGAAGCATTTCGCCCGATCCTTCACAAGTGCTGTCAACATAACCCTGTTGGCTAGTGGCCAATATTCGGAGACCAGCAGACACCTTGCGATATGCAGTTTCCTGAGAGAAAATATTTTGATAAATGTTCTTTCTGGTTGGTTTTGCCATATGTCACTTGATATGCTGATAAAGGGGTGGGTTGTCTCGTTGCCGGTTTGATGTACGCTACTTGGATGGTGATAGCTTACGAAGTCAGTTAGCAAAGTATTTGGGAAATTCTTTTTATCTTATGAACCAAAAGTAACCAGTTGTGTTTTTCAGTGAAATTGTTACATTATATAGTTGTGGTGTGTGCTGTGGGGCTGCCGGTAGCTTTGGATGCTGGATAGGGCAGTTTCTTTGGATAGTGCAGATCATTTAAGTTCTGCGCGAGAAGTTGTCTCGTACTCTGCTAACAATTAATGTAAACTTACTATAGGTTTCAGATACGGAGAACGGAAAATGAAAACATAGGATTTTGAAAAACTTTGGTTATTTGTTTTGCACTGGAAAATACTTAATTCAGGGTAGGAAAGGTGTGGCATAGTTAGGTTATAAGAATATGTGGACAATTTTGATACTTAGTTTGAAGAACATATTGCAATAATCATGCCATTGAAGGTTTATTGAGATCAAATCACACTACCTGTGAATTTTACTAGCAGTTGAGTGGAATACTAGCAGTTGAGTTACTTTTTTACCAGTAGTGTGAAATTCTTTTTTCATGCACCAAAATCAACTCTAGTGAAATTTTGGAAATAAACAACATTTATTCGTTTGTTTTAACAATAAATTTGATAACACTAATTAGTTGACACTTGTCTGGAAGAATATAAAAATTAATCTTAAGGTATTTAAACCAATTGAGTAACGTACAATTCTCGGAGCAGAATCTCCGAGTTATTATGATACTGTTGTAGCAAAAAGTAAAAGTAAAATAATCATGCCATTGAAGGTTTATTGAGATCAAATCACACTATCTGTAAATTTTACTAGCAGTTGAGTGGAATACTAGTAGTTGAGTTACTTTTTTACCAGTAGTGTGAAATTCTTTTTTCATGCACCAAAATCAACTCTAGTGAAATTTTGGATAAAAACAACATTTATTCGTTTGTTTTAACAATAAATTTGATAACACTAATTAGTTGACACTTGTCTGGAAGAATATAAAAATCAATCTAAAGGTATTTAAACCAGGTAACGTACAATTCTCGGAGCAGAATCTCTGAGTCATTATGATACTGTAGTAGCAAAAAGTCATCCAACTTTTTCTTTGCTATTCCAGAAACATTTTTTTGAAAATATAAAGGAAGATTTTTAGACTGTAACAAAACTGCAGTGTACAAAATTGCTGTGAATGCGATAGAGTGAATAGAATACATTCTGCGGCAACTCTTTTACAAAGAATTCAACTAGATCTAAAGGAGCGGGTCTGTATTAAGTAATTATAAAATTATGTTCAATCTCGACTTGACCAATTTCATGCTAATCATAAAAAAAATTGTATCAGAAATATATAAGTCATCAGTGTTTTCTATAAGAAAAATAAGTATAATTTCCTCCTTACCGGGGACTTTCTTGTTTATCTAAAAAGTCATAAAGGCACACTTTAAGCTAAAGAGACCAAGAGACCAACCGAAAAAATTTGTCAACGAAGTTCTTAATTTATTTTCATTTTTTATGGAGGACGCTGATCTGTGATGTACTCTAGGGCATGAGTGTAGTTTCTTTGATGTATGAATGTATGGTCAAGTCAGTTAAAAAACAAATAATAGAGCTGTACCTGAGGTACCATTCTAAACTCTATTTGATTTTTTTACTGTAATTGCATCTATCGGATGTATTCCATTCATAAGAAATAATGTTCTTGTACAGATTTAGTTGCTAAACAAAGGCCTATAGTAAAAGATGGAACTGAAAATTAAGTAGGAAGTAATTTCTAAAGAGTAATTATTTTTGCAAAGGGACCTGCTTGTTTAAAAAAAAAGAAAAAAAAAAAAAAAAAAAAAAAAGAGCTTTTTAGAGATCAGCTTTTATTTCAATGTGGTTTAGTCTGTAATTAAATATTCTTTTTCGGTATAAGTAATGGAAAAAATTGTGTGTATCAGAATTAGTTGATAGGAATTTTGTAGAAACAAGAGTTTGTTTAAAATAAGAAATAAAACAGCTGTGTTTTATATAGCATGTACATTATCCAATTTTTTTTAAAGAAGCCGACTATTATGTACTTAATTAAGTTTCCAATCGCATGTTACTGCAAATTATCTGTTTGGCATCATTGAGATATATTTATTTCAAGAATTACCTGAAAATTTGTCTTAATTCTGGGGTAAGATTTTGGTTTAAAAATATAATCGTAATAAGCCCCATAAAATTCTCTAGAAGCGAACCAATTAACTCAATATATGTCAGAAAGTTAAATCAATTTCATCATCTGAACTTTTTCATGTTGATAGTAATTATTTGAAGCTAATGAACTATTGCAAATAAAATTGCTCCAGATTGCATTAATACATTATTAACTGTAGTTTTGTACTTTAAGTTTTGTTAACGGCAGAAAAATGGCTTTAAAAATATTAAGAAAACCTCTCCCACAATTTCCTAACTTCATAGTATTAAGATACATTATTCTATTTTATGTGTGACCCCACGCTGCTGGGGACCCGTTGAAGAACATACATTTTGCAAAAAAAAACAACCCAAAAATCAAAAATTCGATCTAAAAAAAAAAAAAAAAATGATAATAAAGTTAAGTTAAAATATAATTAATAATAAAGTAAATAAGGTACTCTTGCGTTAGACGGGTACCAGTTGGAGCACTTGGCACCAAGACTAAATGTTTACACGTATAATCGACATGTTAAAGTAATACCAAGTTTATATGTTTATGGTTTAGTATAGGGTTAGAAATTATAAATCCCCAAAAACACTTTTTCCAAGACAAGTCCAACGACATCCAACGGGACATATTTATCTTTAAAATTGACCAATCTGTTTAAATGCCACCTATGGTATACCTGGTATCTTAAGAATTCATAATTCTTCAAGACAAGCCCAACGACATCCAACATGCCATGTTGAAAAAACAAAAAAAAGTGGTATTCCCTATGGCACACCTGGTACTAGGATTATTCATTATTCTTCAAACTGAGTTCGATGATACCTTACACGACATAATTATTTAAAAAATTGATAAACCGAAAGTAGTACCTCCTATAGCACACCTGGTACCTTAAACATTCATAATTCGTCAAGACAAGCTCAACAACCCATATTTATCATGGAAATTGATAAGCTGAAAGTGGAACTACCTATGATATACCTGGTACTTTAAACATTTATTATTTTTCAAGAAAAGTCCAAGGACACCTAACATGTCATATTTATCTTCAAATTGACAAACTAGAAGTAGTACTAACTATGGGACACCTGGTACCATCAAATAATCATAATTCTTCAAGCTGAATTCAACGATAACTTACATGCCATAATCATCTTGAAATTTGGCAAACCGGTTGAATGCGGACGGCAGTAACCAAAATCGACCACGAACGAGCAATAGGAACTTGTGTAAAAGCCTTCTTTTAATGGCAACTCAACCCCCAAAACTTAATGGAATACATTGCCATCGGCAAAAAGCTTCTCTGCCAAGTTTCAGTTAGTTTGGTTAGTTTGTGCGCACAACGACCTATTTTTGTGCAAATCAACCAGAAACCTACAGCTTTAACGTGGATTCCAAATCACAACAAACACCCACTCATAACCTAGGAATTGAAACCGGAACCTTTAACATGCAAGGCCAGAGCGTTAATCCAAATGAAAATTTATTGTATTAAATTGTTACAAATAAATATTAAAATATTTGTACAATCTAATTATTGCAATGGGAATTATTTTGATTATACCAAGCATTATTTTTGTTCACGTAATAACCCATTGATATTTGAAAAAGTTTCAAATATTTTCTTAACAACAATAGTTTTTAAATTCCCTATGAAGTTATAATTTTGATGATATACGATTCTACAATTTCATTTTACAACGGAAATTAAACAAAATCCACACATTTTTAGAAACGAATTAAATTTTTGCAATTTTTTCCATTAGCCAATCGCAAAGCGTGTTTCATTTATTCCCTCTCTAATGAATTGACTGTGACGTCATTTTTCATAACCTCCAGATTTATACTTTGTATTCAGTCCATAGTATCTGGCAACACAATATGATTATTTACATTTTTCAACGGATATTTCAAGAAAATAAAATTCTTTTGAAAGTTAACTCACTTTAAATTGTTTTACAGTTCAAATAACACATTCAATTTGAAGAACAAATATTTCTCTTAAATTCTGTTATTAATAAATTACATTAATGACATTAATATAATAACATTAATATAAACTAGGGGGCTTCGCCCCCTGCTCGCTAACGCTCGCCAACCCCCAAACGCCTCGCTGCGCTCGGATTAAGCGGCTTTGCCGCTCGAATTTGTGGTTAAAACATCTTGCTGCGCTCGAATAAGTTTGCCAGCCATAAAAAATGTAACCAAATTCTTATAAATTTAATGTAAGGCCTAATAGAGAAAACACCCAAATTGCAAGTTTCATAATAGAAAGTTAAATATAATATCCGAAAACATTCTGACTTAAAACTTCATTAGCTATGCCCTTACATTGAAGTCCCAATATCTTTTATTTATTCTGATAAGTCGCCCCGTTAGAGAACGACGTCCAACGCGAAGCATTTTCTGGATAGAAATACTTCAAAATAATAATTACTCTAATACAAAAATGCTTCAGAAAAACAGAAAAAATGAACTTTGAAAAGAAGAGGTTAAAAAGAGCTTTAAAATTAGCAATGGGTTTGTTGTTTACATATAAGGATAGCTTTAAAATTAGCAACGGTTGGTTGGTTGGTTGGTTGGTTGAACCCCCGAGCAGCCGGTTTGTTGTTTACATACGTAAGGATGTTGCCAATCATATATTCAAAATCATTGAGGCTTTGTAGTAGCTTAATGATGAAAAATATTGAAATTTAACTAATTAATAAAGTGTTAATAAATTATTTTAGCACGTTTTGGCAAATCTACAGCTTATTTCCTTTAAAATGACACCTTGATCATTGAAATTGGTTGAGCAGTTTAGGCGGACGGACTAACCCCAAAAAACGTATTGCCTATTAAATATATAGATTATATTAATGTTTTAATATAATTAAATTATTTCAATTTTAAAGATGCTATAAGCCGTATAATTATACTCCGATTCATTCTGCCTATACTTTAACATTAAAGTTCATTCTCGTTTGCCAAACTAACGCCGAAATAATGACAAACCTGTTTGGTGACTTGGCATATTTAACCTGAACCTCAATTACAAGCTGATCGCCTCTATCTATTGCCAAATTATGAAATAAAAAAAAAGTGATTTTAAATTAGGTAAAAATGGAAAAAAAATATTTAATGAAGTTCAAACCAGAGTAAGATTTTAAGTAGAAACATTCCGAATCATATAGTTCGATCCATTTGAAAATCTGTAGTTTAGTTAGGTCTGGACGTTTGTCTAAATTTTTACATCAAAAACGGGCTAGAACTCGACTTTTTATTTCGTTTTGGAAATTTCTATATTTTTTTTATCTTCGTTGTTTTTTTATCTTAGAGGTAATATTTTTTTTTCTTTAAAAGATATCACCGAGACGAATCTATGGTATTTTTTGTATAATTATACGAAGTTCCGTAAGATGGCTAGAAAATAGTCAATTTCGGCTTTTTCGATGGAAGTTGTGCAAAGAATAGATACTTACTGTCGTTTCTTTTTTTAAAGTTGGCGGTGAAGTGACGGTTTCGTCTGATGATTTGAAGGTTGTTAATTTGGAAGAGTTATCGCGGCAATTTGGCGATTTTTATCTGTTACCCGTCTAACAGAAGTGTACCGTAAATAAAGTGAAAATATAACTTAAAACAAAATCCGTTGACAGAAACCGTATTCATCCGGAAGAGGAAACGCCAAATAAAATCGTGCCAAAGAGATATCCTATGCTATATCTGCATCCAAAAAGTATTGTATTCTTCAAAATTTTTAGTACACAGAAGAAAGTAACCTGATGCCCACTTACCAACATCATAATCTGGACCAAAATGAAGCTCCAAGGAAATAAATCACAAATTAAATTCTACGTTTCTAGGGTAAATTGCAAAATAGTCTGGTGTAAAAAGTAAAACAAGTATAAAATACAAAAATGCATTCAAATCAAGAGTAAATAATATGCCTTCTTTTGATTGTTTTTGTTGTAAAATTATCGAAATAAAGTTATAGCTAATTTGAATTTAGAATTTAAACGGTAGAAAAAAGGAGAGAAGAACAGTATACGTCTTACTGTGGACATAAATTTATTCAAAAGGCAAGTAGAAAGTGTTGCCATCAGATACATTAAACATATTAACACGAAAATTAGTGATGCCACTCAACTGAACACAATACAAGTTGAATGCTCGATTCTCAACAGCCTCCTTCGAGCATGAAAATAGACATACATAGTTTAAACTGTCACTTATACATGTTGAATGCCTTCACACCGAGCAACTTCTTTTGAGAATGAAACTGAGGTGCTGGAAGGGCCTTCGTCAAAATGTCTGCTCGCTGTTCCTCACTTCTGACATAGCCTAATTCAAAGTGACCCTTTGAGAACTCATCTTGGACAAATTTGTATCTTTGGTCGATATGCTTTGTGCGTGCTTGGAACATCAGATTTTTGATGTACTTGATAGTACTCTGATTATCAACTTTCAGGATTGGTAATGAGACATTGTGGGCTATCTCATTAAACAAATGCTTCAACCATAAAAGGTCTTTTGTGGCTTCAGCTGCTGCCATAAACTCTGCTTCTGTCGTTGAATTGGATATGGCCTCCTGTAGCTTGCTTCGCCATGTAATTGCACCTCCACCATAGAAAGAAACTACTCCTGTGCGAGACCTGCGTGTTTCTGCACAGCTGTTGTTATCTTCATCACTAAATAACATCAGGCTTGTGTCATCTTCATTATTGTACACAATGCCGTGTCCAATGGTATTGCAAAGGTATCTAAATGTTGTTCGCACAATTTCCCAATCAGTCTCTGTGGGGTTGTCCAACTTACGAGACACCAAACTCACCGCGTAAGCAATATCTGGTCGTGACCCCATAGCCAAATAAAGCAAACTGCCAACTGCTGATCGGTATGGAATCTCATTGCTAAGAGGCTTCGCCTCCTTGATCTTGATCATACACTTCTTCACTGGGATGTGTGATGCCTTGGAATCTCCAAACCGTTCCAACATCTTTCTTGTAAATGCTTCTTGGTGCAAGAAGAGTGAGCCGTCCTTCAACTGTTCAACTTGCAAACCAAGAAAACAATTCAATGTCGTCACTCTAATGCTGAAATGTTGCTTGAGCTCGTCAATAAATGTGAAGAATGCTGCTTCGTCCTGAACAGCAACAATGCCATCATCAACATAAATCGCCATCAGCATCTTTTGTCCATAATCATTGCGTATGAACAGGCAGTGATCGGATTTACTTTGGATCATGCCAAGTTTCTTTAGCACATCAGTAAACTTGGCACTGAAACATCGTCCAGCTTGTTTCAAGCCGTACAAAGGTCGGAGCAATTTACACACACGCCCACTTCCGTCATCGTATCCTTCGGGTTGGCGCATAAAGATCTCCTCAGTCAGGTCACCATAAAGGAACGCCGTCTCCACGTCAAGTTGAAATAATTTTAGACTCTCCTTGGCTGCCGTTGCAATTACAGCTCGAATAGTGTCGTAGCGGCACACTGGGCTGAATGTTTCTCCATATTCGATATCCGCCGTCTGTGTATACCCTTTTGCTACTAAGCGAGCCTTGAATCTCTCAATTGAACCATCTGGATTTGTCTTTACCCTGTAAACCCAGCGATTGTCAAGGATTTTCCGTCTTTAAGGTGCCTCAACAAGCTGCCACGTTTTGTGTTTGGAAAGCGAAGTCATGTCTTCGCCCATGACTCGTTTCCAGTCGGCATATGCAGAAGACTTTGTCACTTCATCATATGTTTTGGGCTCTTCCAACTCCAAAATGCTGCTGTACACTTTGTAGTCGTCAAATCTGACAGGACGTTGGATAGTTGAACGATCTCGTAATGCATGCGTCGTCATCTCTATTGGTTCGTATTCATTACTGCAAAGTACACCAGCCTCCTGCGTAACTGCATCATCGGGTGTATTCAAAATTTCAAACTCCATACGTTGGCACTCTTTACCATGTCATTCTTTGATGGTATGAAAACACGATACCCATCGTCATCACAATAACCAACTAAGTAGCCCTTTATAGCCTTGTCATTCAGTTTACCTCTGTTGACATTTGGTACATGTACAAGTGCAGTTGATCCAAACACTCGAATCCTGTTGATTTCCGGCTTGCGTCCAAACCATTCCTCAAAAGGGGATTTTCCTGTGGTTTTGCTTGGCCCAGTACGGTTCAAAATGTAAACAGCTGTAGACGCTGCTTCTGCCCACAGAAAATGTGGTAGGCCTGCATCCTTGAGCATAGTGCGAACTGCATCCATTATTGTACGATTCTCTCTTTCAACCAAACCGTTTTGCTCTGGCGTATAAGGCATGATGATTCTCAACTTGATACCTGTATCCTCAGTCAGTTTCAGCAATGTAGCATTGTCGAACTCACGACCACCGTCTGTGACCAGTTCTTTTACATTTATACCATCCTTGTTGGCTCGAGCAAGAAACTGCTTGATTTTATCCACCGACTCGTCTTTATGTCTCAGAAATTCTACACTTCGAAATTTTGAATAATCGCCCTTAAGCACTAACATGTACTTCTTTCCACCTCTTGACAAGATTGGCGATTCGAGCAGGTCTGCATGTATGATCTCACCAGACCTTTTTGTCTTGAATCGTTTTGATTTGAATGTTCGTCGACTTTGTTTACCATATGTACACGACTCGCAAAACAGCCGATCGTAGATGAAATCGATTCCATTCTGACGCAGGTACTGCTTCACGTACTGTACTCCCTGGTGCCCAAGCCGTCGATGCCAAAGTGATAACGGCAGCTTTGTCGTCGTCGTCATTGCCGTTTCAGGAAAAGGAGTTATTTCCCTATTAACCAAGTAAGCTGTAGCATCAGAACCCCCTTGCGGCTTGATAGGTTTTGCACGTAGTTCAAAGAGTCCATTCGATGAGCATGGAGCCTCTAAAAGTACATTATCCGGAGTCTCCTTGCGGAAGAAACGACAAATCATGTCATCTGAATCTCCGAAGTTCGAGATTCCTCGCTTCATTGCCTTAGAAGCCGATAACAAATTCTTGCCGATGTCTGGTGCATACAATACATCACTGAGCTCAATAGATTTTTGTACAGTTCCAACCGTCGCGCACATGTCAATGTCACCACAACCATATGCTGGTATTGTCTGCTTGTTACCAACTGTGATTTCTACTTGTTTATCAAAATGACGGTACGTCTTAAAGTATTCTATGGAATTTGTAATGTGTGCTGTAGCTCCGTCGTCTTTAATCCACACATTTCGTCCACTATCATCTTCTTGACAAGCAAATGCACTGCATTGAGTATTTGCAAAGAATGTTTCTGCTTTACCACCCATCGTAGTTGGCTTGTCAGGGAAATCTGGACAAAACTTTCTAATGTGCCCAGGTTTATTACAACGAAAACAGATGCCATTAAAACCTTTCGCACCATCACTGGCCTTGCTAAATTTATTGATCGTTTTGGTATTATTTGTTGTTAAGAGTTGAGATTGACTCACCACCTGAGGCTTTTTTCCAATCTTCTTCCATTTCTTTCCATTATGGTTTGCACTATATTTAGCATTTGCAACGTACGTCGTAGTATCGTCTCTATGCTCCTGATTTCTTCTTTGCAGTCTCATGTTGATCTGTTCGATAAGTTTTTCTGGTGACTTTTCTGTACTGGCGTCGAGTCCCACTGTGATTTGAACTCACGATATTCATCATCAGGAAGAATAAATAAGAGGCGTGGTGCTAGGAGATTCTGTAGCATTTTTCCTTCGCCACTTAACTCTTGTTCACGTTGGAGATCCACCCACAGTGTACGCAAACGTGCGAGTGAATGCATTACATCTTCGTCTTTCTCGATCCGGAAATTGAAAAACTGTTGTAGAAGAGTGTCCAATTTGACGCTTGACACTTTTTCAAAATTGTTTAACAATTCCACCCATATCCCTCTTGCAGAATTACCATGCATACGGATCAAATTTAACACCTTTGCTGATACATTTGTGCGGATGATCACAGCAGCTTTCGCATTCGCCTTTGTATACGTTTTAACAGCTTGGTTGTAGTCGTGTATAGTCTTTTCTTCAGCGTCTGCTTCCGGTGCTGCTGGCTCGACAAGGGAACCATTCACGATTGAGGTACAATCATTGAGCACGAACAAAGAGTTCACTTCAAATTTCCAATCAATCCAGTTGGATAAACCTTCCAACTTGGTGCATTGAACAAAGTTTTTAACTTCCATATTACGCCGTTATTTACCAAAGTATGCTGGAAAAAAGCTATCGGTACACAGTCGTCTACCTACACACAGTTCAGCAGAAATGGTACAGTCAAAATCCGAAATCAAAACTTCGAAGTCAAAATCCGTTATTTAAGTACGTTGTCATAGCCATCGTTACTTCATTTACGCAGTTAAACGTCACCGTACCCATAACCTGTTGTAAAATTATCGAAATAAAGTTATAGCTAATTTGAATTTAGGATTTAAACGGTAGAAAAAAGGAGAGAAGAACAGTATACGTCTTACTGTGGACATAAATTTATTCAAAAGGCAAGTAGAAAGTGTTGCCATCAGATACATTAAACATATTAACACGAAAATTAGTGATGCCACTCAACTGAACACAATACAAGTTGAACGCTCGATTCTCAACAGTTTTTGTTGATATAAAGAACAAAAACAATCAAAAGAAGGAATAAAGAAAAATTAACAAACGTGGAAATGATTTCAAAGTTTTCCGTGAATTCAGTAACATTCACCGAATCTACGATTATCTCTTACGACTAATATTTCCAAAATACTTCGCGTATTACGTATAGTATTGCGTTTTAAAATCGTAATTGCTCAGAGCTTATTTACGGTATCGATTGTGACTAAATATGTGGAAATTGGGAATATTACAATAACATTGGAACCACTTATCGGACTGACTATTCTAATAAATAAAAATAATCAGAAAAAGGGGGGGGGGGACATTAAATTAACTTTTAATTGTATTCTGATGCAATAAAAAAATATCGTTGCCATACCAAGAATTTTTTCATGCGACTAAAGTTACAATTTTAGAAATCCGATGATTTTAAGTGGTAAAATCTTTATTTTAACTAACTGTTTTAACATATTGCACACTTGTTGGCAAAAGTTAAAAATGCATTTTTTTCAGCTTCCCTTTTATTACATTTTACTCATGTTCGAAAAGCTCCTTGCGACTCATTTTTTGGTAAATCACGTAATTTTTTGAAGAAATAATTTTTAATGTACTATAAAGAAATTCATACATGCTTCTTTGTGTCACATAATTTTTTCTATTTTTTTTTTTTTTTTTCATCTTGGGAAGCTAAAATATGAGCATTTTTTAATGAAAAATCTCTAGTGCCATGTTTGGAATTTTGTTTCTGTTCAACTATAGCACCAATATATATATATAATTGTATGAATATATATATATTAAAATAAAAATTAAAAGTGAAGTTACAAATGTAAAATCAGAAATATGAAGGCAAAAGAAATACAACAAACTGCCAGCGTTTAATCTGCTAGGTTAAAAAACTGCTTGTAGTAAGAAATGTGATGAAATGAAAAACGACAGAAATTTGGAATTTCGTCAGGGAGTTATCCAAAATTTCCAAAAACGTTTAAAACTAAGAGCTTTTTCTGTAGGCATTTTTTCGAATGACCCTACCCCAAAAGCTCAGGGGGAAAACAAGAGAGAAATGCAAAACTTACTAACCAAATTCTTCAGAATTATCTTTATTTGAAAAAGTTAATATTAATATTAATATTGTTGTCAACAGAAGCCAGGACGAATTTTGAGTTGGAAATAAAAGATAATTAAACAGTGCGTGACGTAAAAAATGGTTGAAGTTATTTAAGAGGTCTTTGCTGTATTAAATTATATTTTAAAGATACTCATATTCATAGACACATTGCGTAATTTCAAGCAAGTTTCTAGTCACATGGTAGCAAATAGCATAAAACAAAAAATACTCTAATAATGTCTAGCCTATCATAAAGTGCAACTTAACGATTTCCAAAATGTCACAGTTTACACTCCACAAACAATCAACGACATTTTACTTATTTTTACCACCACCCTATCACAACGATTATCACGGAATGAGAGATTCACCCCTTATTTTTTTTTTTTAAAAATCCCGCCAATTTCCGTGACCGGACTCATTTTCAAAACGATTTCCCCCTCTTTATCTAATGGCGCTTTCGATATACATATACACGAAGGAGGTCTAGGAGACAATACCGTGAAAAAAGTTTTTTTTTTTTTTTTTTTTTTTTTTTTTAAGGGCCGAAATACCGATGCTGTTTTACGGCTTGCGTGAGCACTTCTTCAAGTTAAGCTTCGTTCACCGGTAGCCTTCAGGGGGCCATGCGAAATATTGGGTTTAAACAGATAGGGTCGTGATTTATGTGGTCTTCTCCTGTGAATATTGATTGCCGCTCGCGACGAAGAAATGGAATGAGAGTGAATAAATCAATTTTGGAGAAAGGGATGGGTTTTCAATTTTAAGGAAAAGGATGTTTGGACAATTAAAATAGAGTATTTCCAATTACGGGACTTTTATTGGTGGCTCCTGATGGGAATTTGTAATGAAGTTTAAACGTGAATACTTTTTATAGGTCTTTTTTAACTTGGGAATGATTTAAAATATTAGTGTTAATAATGAATTTTTCTTCTTCCACTTTTAGGTTATTGTTAGATCAAAGGATGATATATGACATATATATATGCTACTAGGATATATTTAATAAATTTATATACAAGAATTAACCTATTTTATAGAGTTTACGATAGTATTTCTAGTGTCTTCGATTAAATTTTGATCTATCTATCACTTTCTGCCTCAAAGATATAGTTGGTTAGTGTGACGATAGTAATTATTTTAAAAATAAGTTATCAATGAATATTACTAGCGTAATATCAGTACTAAATTGTTTATAAATAAAGTTTATATAATACATTATCTACATACATTTTTATATGGGAAAAATTTACAGAAAGATTATAATGCTACTTTTTGTTAGTAATCACAAAAGGAATAATCATTCTTTAAACTTTAGATTTTGAACTAAAACTAAACAATGGCAATGGTAACTAAATTAGAAAGAAAACGTGCTTTGTTATGCATTGATGTTATTTTGTGCATTTAAAAATACAGTGAATTCAAGGAAACTATTAATGTATCACATTACATGAAACGGTAGAGAGAATATAAAACGAATCCAAAATGGGAGCAGTTTAATTTAGTACTCCTCTTTTCACTTAAGTATTTTCTAGTGTTTTCTGGAATTAATGAGCTGCGCATTGAATCTTATGGTCGGATCTCGCTTAGACCAGCACAGACCAGTTCTTTTTCGCATCTCCAATATATAAAACCCCCAAATTTCTGTTTTGCTACACTTTTTTACTCTTTACACACAATTTGAAAACGCGTTCTTTTTCCTCTCGCCAAACGTCAACTCGCTCGTGTCTGGAAATAAACTCTTTTTTATTCGGATACGAAACTTACTTATTAAGACAATCGACACTACTGTACCGTTTTAAAAGTCGAACAGGATATTAATCTTTGTTGGAGTTACGAGTTAAAAAATTTAATAAGAACGTGATTAGAATTTTTAATTTAAACTTAATAAATTTTTGGATTTTAACTTCAGTGAAGAGGACAGAACATGCCAAGCATAGATCGACTGGAACTCATTAGTCTCTGATAATATATGCACCGACTTGAGGCCCCACATATTTTCTTTGTGAGTGGTCAAGTTCTTTCCCAGGTAGAGAAATATTGTGCCTAGCCGCTAGCCGGACTGTACCGTACAGAGTACCGCAAAGTGAGAACTGGAATCTTCCGTCGAACCAAGCCGAAAAAGTGCCGAAGTAAGCCTCTAGCACGGTGAATCTTACCCGAAGAACGGCAAATCTTTGGCGAATAGCCGACTTGAGTTTGCAAGATTTCTGACTTTCTTGTAGAATTAACTTTCAAATCGATTTGTGCAACTGTGCTGGACTTTTGAATGGAAACTTTTTACTCTGACGAAGGATTACGCTAGGACTTATCACTGTAACTGGATAAGAATCCTAATGGGAATGTTAAAATGATTTTTTTTTATTTTGTTTGATTGCTGTATTTTTTGAAATTTTCATGGTAGCAGTTAAGTATTTTACATTGAAGGACGTTGTTTTAGTTTTTTCCATTGATTTGTTTATTAATCTTAGTGGTATTGCTTAATAATTTAAAGCAGACAGAAATATACTTTAATTTGATGAAACATTGTTGTTTTGCTTAGATATTTAATGAAGATTGAAATACAGAGTGTCTATAAATTAGTTGGCAAAGGAGCTCAAATAGATCTGTATAACTAATAATATCTAGCCATAATAAGCAATTGTGTGTGTGTGTTTTCTGAATGGCATGGTGAATAGGTGAATATAAATTATTTGAGGAAAAAGAATGGTCAATAATACCTAGTAATTAAGAGTTATACGGATCTATTTGAACTCCATTGCCCAACTAATTTATAGACACCCTGTATATGTTGAAGTGCTTTTTCATTTTTAATATTTGAGTTCAAATAAATAATATAGATCTTTAATAGATGGTGATTTGATTAATGGTGGAATTTTATTAGGTCAACATTGCTAAACAATGTTAGGAAAACAATGTCATTCTGTCTTTTTTAAAGTTAGTTTTCAATTTTAAGGATATCAGTCCTCATACATAGATAGAAAGAGTCAAAAAGACCACACGAGTTTAAAAGAAAAATAAAATTGTGTCGTTTTATAGTATGACGGAAAATATTAAAGAGTTATTGTAGATTAAAGAGTATTAGGTTTTCTTAGACGCTAAAAAATTCCCTAGTTACCAATAACACTAAGGTATTGAAAATTTAGTAAGTCAGGTAAACGTTTAAAATTTTGGTACTCCTCACTCTGACTGTACAATTTGTTTGACACTTTTTGAAAAATTCAAGGTGTGTTTATTGACATTTATGTTGAGTGTACAGTTGCATTTTAAGTATTTTTTTTACAGTTGTATTTTAAGTCTGTTCTTCTTGTTTGTATTATGGTTCTTGTGTCAAGGAGAAATTGAGAAGAAATATTCCTTCATTGTGCGCTGTACATATGTATGTTTTTGGAAAGCCATTGAATGTGCTGTTCATTAAGAGAGAAAGTGGGGTGACCTTTGGCCAGTTTAAAAGAACATTCACAATATTTGGAAGTCTTACACATTTTTCCTTTTTTGATGGAACAGCAGCCGTCTTGAGGGGAGGGGGGTGTAATGTATTTTTATTAGTACTTCTTTTTAAGTTTTAAATATTTTCTAGTGTTTTCCGGAATTAGTGAGATGTGCATTGAATCTGATCGGATCTGCCTTAGACCGGCTCAGACCAGTTCTTTTCAGCATCTCCAACACACATTTTTACTCTTTACACACAATGAAAAAAAAAAGTGAAGTTACAAATGTAAAATAAAAACATGAAAATAAAAGAAATACAACAAATTACCAGAGCAAAAGTTGTTAAATTTAAAATTTGTAGAGGGAGTATAATATATAGGAGTTAATAAGAGTATAGTTAGCCAACAGTGTCTTAATGAGGCCATTAAGTTGTTAATCGAATATTTTTTTTTTTTGCAAATATATTTTAGTCTAAGTACTTGAGAAGGAATAATATTTCTGTAGACTCTAATTGAAATATTGGAACTCCAGAAAATGTGTTTGTTGACTTTGAAATTAAAGGAATTGCGTTTGCCAAATAAATCAACAGTTGAATTAACAGTTACATGTAATAAGTACACAAACAAAATGAAATGAAAAGCGGCAGAAACTTCGTATTTCATTGGGAGGGGGGGGGGGGGGTCAAAATTTCCAAACCTGTTGAAACCAAAAGCTTATTCTGTAGACTTTTTTCAAACTGTGCCTTCTTTTGTTTTATTTAATTTTTTCTCCTGAGCTTTGTTGGTGGGAGGTTTGAAAGAACGTCAACAGAAAAAGTTATGCTTAATTATATATATATATATATATATATATATATATATATATATATATATATATATATATATATATATAATGTATGAGCGTAAACAGAAAAGAAGTAAATTATTGCATGTGATTATGTAATTTTAAACTATTTATTGGAAATATTTTAGGTTTTTCGGGGCAAAAATATTTCGGTGATTATTACAATTCGTTATATTGGAAATTGGTACACATAATTGTTTTTAAATTCCACGCACGTATAGAAAATCATCAAAAGCATTAGTATACATATTCAATAATAAAAAATATATTTAACTTCTTTTCATATATTATGTATTAAAAATCCATTATTTAGTTATTTCTTTGGAATATATTGAGTACCAGCTGCAACATTTAGAAAAGGCTTAGAAGCAAAGGATGATAAAATGCGTTTTTTAGTTAATCGGGTATTTGGAGAAAAATGTATAGTTATCTTCCTATGTAATATTTCATATCAAAGCCAGAAGTTGGCAAAGAAATAACATAATATAAATCTTTCGCAGTTTATTGTTTAAAAATAAAATTTATGTTTTCCCAACTATAATCCTAAACTCGATTTGAGGTTACAAAATGCACTTTTTAAAACTTGAATTCGGTTTTTAAAATAGAAAAGTTTAAAAGTACAGCTTCGTCCATGTCAAGATAAAACGTTAAAATTTTGTTAGTAAGAATAATTCTAAGATAAATGTGAGTTTGAGTCTGAGATTTTATAAATAACATGCGTCAGGTAAATATTTGATTTTCTCTATCGTTCTAATAGTCAACTACAAATATTTACTGTACAATATATACAGAGGATTTTTTTTTATTTGCTATGGCTTCACGACAAACTTTTATTCTACGTGGTACATTTACAAGCACACTTATTTTCTCTTTTTTATATTAAAGTTAAAAAAAAAATAAAAAATAAAAAAAAAAATTATACAATTATACTCTGTGAGTATCAACTTCATTTCTTTTCTTGAAAAAATTAGTTTTTGAAAGAAAATTAAGGAGGTCCAGCACCTCCATAGAATCCCCTGTTAAATTTTACAAGTTACGGTAAATTTTTCTCTAGAACCAACTGTCCGATATGCTTGAAATGTTTGCCACATATCATTTAAATATTTAACAATACTTAAACACGATGTTTTTTTTTTTTTCCTTTTCAAAAATTGAAATAAATATGACTTTTTTAAAAAGTGTCCAAAAAATTTCACAAATTTTCAACTTAAAATACATCTATTTAATATATACATATATATATATATATATATATATATATATATATATATATATATATATATATATATATATATATATATATATATATATATATATATATATATATATATATATATATATATATATATATATATATATATATATATATATATATATATATATATATATATATATATATATATATATATATATATATATATATATATATATATATATATATATATATATATATATATATATATATATATATATATATATATATATATATATATATATATATATATATATATATATATATATATATATATATATATATATATATACTTTCTTATTCCTTCTGTTAAAATACTAAGTCTACCTTAAATGATGGCTACCTTAAAAAATCAGAATTTATCTTTAGAAGTTTTGTAGAAAAATGTACCTAAAGATGAAAAAAGTGCATCTTGAGAAAATGTGATTTAAAGTTACGTCAGTACACATGTAAGTGAGTAGTGAGTTTATTTCAAAAACATCATTAAAAATACTTCTAAATAAGATATTGTAACAGATAAGGTGTCACTTTGAAGAGAAGAGTTCAAATTTAAATCAACAATAATAAACTCAAAATTTATATCTTGAAAAATTTTAAGGTGCCGGGCCGTCTTAACCAGACAATTTTGGCATACTCTTCTGTTGAGTTCTTAAAACAAAATAATAACAGTTTTTTTTCCCTAACGTCACATGTTATTCAAAATTTTTTAAACATTTATTTATTTAGAAATTGGAATTAAAGATAATAAGACGACATACATATAAATTCAATATTTTATTAAACAATGAATCATTCATCAATTTTATCAATGCAATAATAAATCGTTCAATTTTAAAACTATACTGAAATAACTATCCGAATATCTGTTTTTTAAATCGCAGGTTGTAAATTAAAGACATAGTTACTCGTCACCTTTTATGACATTTGAAATCGTTTGCCAAAAACAAATTTAATTTATTCTATATTTCAACATATCCAAACGTCATATTTTGTTCTTCCGAGTGTCAGACGTCAGAACAATTTCCGAAAGGGAATCAAATTCTCGGTAATGTTATCTCTTTGTTGTGTCATTTATATTTCATGAATAATTGCAAAATTTAAACAAATGTTATCTTTAGGAAATTGTTCTACAGAATCTTATCAAACAGATACTTCAAGATAAGGTTTAAATGAAAACTCAGATTTTGATTGGTTTTAATTCCTAAAATTGCAAACTTTATTCAAGATTTAAACCCTTTGTATTTAATTAGTAACAATAAAGATAGAAATTGAAATATTTGGAAAGCGCACACGAATATAATGGACATGTTTTTGTCTTGAAGTAATTATTCTTTAAATAAGTGTAGAAAGATTAATGTTTTAAACTTTGGAAACAAAATTATTGACACATTTAAATTGTAACGTCAACTTTGACGAAATATGTATGTATGTATGTATGTATGTATGTATGTATGTATGTATGTATGTATGTATGTATGTATGTATGTATGTATGTATGTATGTATGTATTGGCGGCAATAGACTAATTAATTTTTAATTACAAATCAAAGTGTTGCGTACAAGATGTACAATGAAGTTGTGCAGTTAGTTTATACTGTAATACTTTATAAATAACATTTTTAACACCACAGCTATTATTCCAGAAATTAACTAGAGGAAATTGAAATTGTTGTTGCTTTTTTTTTTTAATTATTTTAAAACTATCTTAAACACTTATTAAATAAAATATTTTTTCTGTAGTACCTGACTTTCAAAAACGTTTCAGAATTAAACAAGTAGAGGAACATTTTGTGAATTTTGGGTTGTTCCAAATCACAATTTCATATTTTAATTCAAACTCCGAGTGTATTCAATGAATATCAAGAAATTATTTGTCCACTGAAACCGTAAACATATTTTATAACTTATTAAAAAAGTTATAAAATATTAATTAAAACCAACTGCACCTTCAATAATTTTATATACAGTTTAAGGGAACCCACAAATGCCCTGCAGCTCTGTAGTAATATCTGGACAAACTTAATTTTGCTGGATATTATTCATTCATATTTCATTGATACAACTAATGCATTTGTTATACAACCAATGCCATAGTAAAATTTCCCCAAAAATAAGATAAGTGCAATGAAAATAAACACAATGTAACCAATTTTTAAAAATTTTTTTTTTTTTTTTTTTTTTTTTTTTTTTTTTGAATTACGTCATGCTATTAGTCTCGACAGCATATAAAAGTTGGAAAATGAGTTAAAATCTACAAAAATAAATAATTAAAAAAAAAATTGAATAAATATAAAATAATTTTTAGTTAAATTTAACGTTTACGATTAACACTGGCGACATAATTATTAGGAATAGCATGCAATTTCCTGGAAATTAGTTACATATAAGTGAACTCTCTTGAAAATGACGTTCAAGCTAAGAGATATCTTTAGAAGTTATTACGATATGGTTATTTAAAATATATATTCCAAAAAATTAAATTAAAGAAAAAAAATTCTTGTATAAATGATGTTATAAATAAATAACTATTGCACCTGAAACTTAGATTAAATGTCATTTTATGATGAGCATTACAAAAAAATTCCTCGGAAAATTTCACAGCAATGTCTTTCTTACTTTATAAATTATCATGTTAATGAAACGGTGTAAATTCCATGATACAGAAAATGAGTTTAAAATATAAAGTTGCTTTGGCAGCCTGTTGATATGATTGTATTGAATTTATCATAACTTTGTTCATAATTGACTTAGAAGAAAGGTAAAGATATTTTTAGATACGTTAAGAAGCAAGCTTTCACAAGATAATATATCAAAATAATAACGAAATTTATGAAAATTCGACTTTTTAAGGTAGTCGGCTACCTTCATATAAAATATTTTAATTCCGAATTAGAAAAGCTTTCATGCAAGAAACGCACGGGAAATAATATCATCTGAAAAAACTTCAGGGTATTCTCTAGTATTTTTAATTTTCTAAGGGGTTCGGGGCCCATAATTTTAATTTATTAATATTTGTTAGATAAACTAAATTTTTTTTATGTAATTGTAGAACAGTATACTGATCTATAAAATCCATTAAAAAATTAATTTATTTTTGTTATTAAAATTTTAAATGTTTTGATATAACTTGATAAAAATTATCTTAATAAACTTAAAAATTATATATATGTGTTCACAAATATGTAATAAAAAAATTTACCAAAAACAATTTTGATAGTTATAGTGGATATTAAAATAAAAAAAAATTAACTACAAAAGTTCATATTTTTTTCTTTCATGATAAAAAAAAAAAAAAATCATATCTGGGTGAGTCATATCTAAAGAGTTAATACAATATGCATGGGAAATTTGGTGTATGTTACTTAATTACAAATGAAGTTATTTCCCTTTATGTATATAAAAAAAAAGCTAAAAAAATCATCACTGAAAAAGAGCTGTTATAGGTTTATGCTGAAACTAAGTCAGCGTCAACTGTCAGATATTAATTTGACTACTGCAAGCCAACGTAAAGGGGTAGCATTATAAATGAGGTATCAAAATGATCGTAATTGAACAGATTACTTTTTAAAGCAAAAAATTGTTTTTGACAATTTTGAAAATATTTGTGCCATGGAACCCCTTAATGTCTCATTTTTATAACAATACATAAAAAATTAAATCATTTTTAAATTTCATCTTACCAGAATTCTTACCACAATTTCTAGCTCAAAGGTTTTGTCGATATTCTAATCACTAAAGCTCCATTGTACCAGTAAGCTGCTTTCCGAGTGATCCAAATTGCACCTATATTTGCCATACTCCAGTGGCTCATATATGTAATTCCAGAGGTACAATTATATCTCAATGCCATATTAAGGTCTTCCCGGTGGGAGTATGAGCATGCTTAACTG
The DNA here is from genome assembly GCA_963978545.1 of Linyphia triangularis. Taxonomy (NCBI): domain Eukaryota; kingdom Metazoa; phylum Arthropoda; class Arachnida; order Araneae; family Linyphiidae; genus Linyphia; species Linyphia triangularis. The sequence continues at coordinate 58,781,538 of OZ021726.1, forward strand.
GTCGAATGTGTATAAATCGTTATCTAAAATGAGGCTCTTAATAATAGTAGTAACGCCTTTCTGAACCTCAGATAATTGCTGTTGTGAACGGATTTATTATTTTATGCATGCATCAAATGTATCGGTTTGAATTATATTGTTGCGTAAGAAATAGAGAATTAGAAAGTCAAATAAGAATAGAATGGAGTGTATTGGTAATTCTGAATAGAAAAGTTCAACTAAAATGTTTTCTTTCGTGCTTTGATATTAATTGATAAAAACTGTTTTGAATTGATATTTGAACATTTCTAACCTCAAATGTTTAAAAATTTCCTTACAAAAAAATTTCGAGGTTATATAACGCTTAAAAAGTATTAAACAAATTAACTCATAAAGCAAATATTTCATTGTAAATCCTTCATATGCTTTGACAGCTGTTATGTGCTATTTGAACTTACTTGGGTGATTTTTAGTTGAGATTGACTTTTCAATATAATCACTAGGAATAAAACCATCAATTCTGTGCTAGACGAACTATTTTTGTTCCAAAAACTTGAATAAATGCAATATCACTGACAACGAATGTATCTGCTAAGTTTCAACTGGATTGAATGACGGCAAAATGATTAATTAGTCCTCCGCAAATTTTATATCCTAACCACAAAACATTTATTCTTGACTCATAACAAAACTGCTGATATCTTTTGTACGTGATTATTAATTTTGTAATATTTCATTAATTACAAAATTATGTGAGAACAAAAGAAATTGCCTCTGGTATATTTTTACTAATTGTTGGAAAACACTAATTTACAGGATCTCTGGTGCGTCATTGCCTGGATGCGTAGTTAGGTCTCAAACTAACAACATTAAATTAAACGATAATTGTCTAACTACTTACCTAGAAGTGGTTTTCCTGAAAAAACAAACAAAAAAAAACAAATATATGCTATTTGATGTGGCAATCTTTTATAAGCCACATAAAAGGTCTTTTTCTCCCGGTTTTTACACCAATGCCTTTTTTCCACGCAAAAAATGGTTTTCAATAACAGATTGCCCTGTAGGTATATGAGTTCCTGATCAGTTATAATTAAATAGGTTGTACATGTTAATCAGTAGATGTTTGATGAAAACTGGCCTATGTTGACTTAATCAGCTAGTTTTTATGTGTAAACAAACACTCAAATGTGTGTGTGTGTGTGTATGTATGTGTGTGCGTGCGCATTTCTGAGGAAGTTGTGTTTTAATAGTTATAATTTTTCGAATTTTTGTTCTACACTTTATTTTGAAGTTATGTTTTTATTATGCTTTAGGATTGATTTAACACTGGTTTATATTTATTAATTAAACATATTGAAAATGAAAATAATTTTTCCGTTTCTGTCTTTGTCTATAGGACTAGTCCAAACGATTGCACTAAGCATAATGTAAGTTTTAATCTTGGAAGACATCCCAAAAATTCAAATATTCCATCTAAAAAGTAATGACGTAGGTAATCCTATCTTCTTAACCTTTTGAGAGACCATATATTAAAAAAAGTGTTACAAATGTATCTAATAAATTACTTTTATTAAAGAGAAAATAGTCTCCCCCCCCCCCCTCTCCATTCATCTATTATTTATATTATTTTAATCTGGCATTATTGTCCTTTGGAAGACCATACATTAAAAAAAAAGTGTTGCAAATTTATCTAATAAATTACTTTTCTTAAAGAAAAAATAGTCCCCCCCCCCCCACCTTCTACCATCTATATTATTTTAATCTGGCATTTTTGCAAAAAGAAAAAGCTAAGTATAACCATTAAAAACCTTCCACGAATAGCAACGGTACTTTTTTTTTTTTTTTTAATTTCAGCAATTATATATAGCTATTATCTGGATTTATTTGCGTATTGTACTTGCACCATAATATAAGGCATTTACTGATTTGTACTTGTTATTGTAAGTCTTCAGTCATGATTAAAATATGCATTGTATAACTTCGATAATCAGCGATATAAGTGATATATATAAACGCATTATATACAAATACAGAGTCGTATACATTAATATAATTCACAATAGTCAGGAAGATATCAAATAGATTTTCGAAAGTGCCCAATGAATACAGTATATTTATCCAATGCGTTTTAGTTTCACAATGATTGTTTTACGATCACAATGTTAATAGTCATTATATACAAAGGATTAGCTTTGAATGCCTAGTTTTCTCTTGTATAGAAATCAACTTATGTGGTTTAGCTATATAAGAAAGAACTTTAATAGAATACAGTTGCCTATGATTTTATATGATTGGTTTAAATGCAGTAGTAAGTACTTGAATCAATGTGATATTGCAGCATTTTGTAATTTCTACATATTAGGCATTATAGCCCAGTGATTAAGCATTAGACTGGTGATTGAAAGGTCGGAGGTTCGAATCTCACAAGGACCCTCTTTTATTAATTCTTAATTTCCATGTTCGTCTTTTTTTAACAGAACTTTGTAGATTTTTCTAGGAATTTTCGGCATAACTTCTTTCCAGTTCCAGATTAATGTTCTGGATTATTCCTTCTAACTTTATAAGAGAGCCATTCGAGTGGCGCAGATTACTGTTGCTTAATAATTATCATTATTGAATACCAACAAGTTATAGAAATAATTTGTATTTCTTGTGTGCAGTTGATTATACATGACAATACATTTTAAGGATTCAAAAATAATCAATAAATATTGTTGTGCAATATAATTTTACAAGAGAAGAAAATTTTATTGATAAGAATATTTCAATAAAATTATAATGTATGATTTTGTTCTAATTCTATTGTAATAATGGGATTTTAAAATGTCTGATAAAATGTTTATCAATTTGTCTATTTAAACCTATTTACTTAAACTAACTCATGCATCTAATAAAAAAGTGCTTTCTTAGAAGTATATAATGCAAGAGATTAATGCTACATTTGTTATGAAAAAGTAAATGACGTAGTAAATTTTGTGAAACAGTGTAGAAATACTTTCTTTTTACCCAAAAGGAATGTATTATGTTAAATATTATCTATTGGAAGAAAACCTGCTTTACATTTCAGAAACATTTGTGTTTTTCTACAAAATGTAGATAAATGTTGTGAAATTAGAAATTGTGTAGACAAGATTGCCATTTCTAATTTCGTTTTTAATGTTGTCTTCAAAATAACATTGAGGTTTCTAATTTCACTGTTGTGGCATATTGTGAAAAAAATAGAATGTGATTTGTTGTAACTTTTCTAAAAGTTCACTGACTTTCTCACAACATTCTTATTTGTTTTTCACCACAAAATACGTTCTCTCAGTCTTTGTTATTTATTAAAAGTCTTTCCTCTAAAAAAAAAAACTGCAGAAGATTAATTATAAGAACACAAAAGGTTCAAGAAATGTGGCTTGAAATTTGAGCAGTAGAATTACTAGACACAATACTGGATCATAAAAAAAACCCTTCAAGGTTTAAAAAAATTGAACTTACTGCTCTAGCATTTTCTTTCCCAGAGAATGAGACTTTTGCAACACCTTTTCGATAGTAAATCAACCTTTTATTCCAGCGTAGAGTAGATATACTGTCCTCTTTTAAAGAATAGTTATTTTCTCTCTTTCGCTTGAAAACTACTTTCACTTTCCCTGAGAGCGGAAATAGAATTTCTTTTACTACAATGGGCTTTATATTGGTGTGATTTATTTGCGATACATGAAGAAATTTTGTCAAAAAATATTTGGATCCTCAACTGAAAAGAGGTGTGATATTAGGAAGAATTTATAATATTTTTTACACTTTACTCTTTGGCAACAATATGTTATTCCACATAAGTTTCATAAACAAAAATAGTTCAATCGTTTTATTTTTTTACCAAGCGATTTCAAACAGCCACTATCAAAGTTTAAAGTAAAATAAAGATTACGATTTTAAACCATTTGAAATTAAATAGTGCAATTATTAAAATTCTATTCATTAACTTACTATAATAGCTATCAATAATTTTATTCAACATAAGGGTTTATATAAAAGTATTAGGAATTCAAAATCATGACATTCAAATGACTAAGTTCAAATTATAAAATTTAATCATAAAATTTAAAATATAAAGTTTAAAATATGAAATTCAATAATAAAGTGAAGAATATAAAATGTAAAATTCAAATATAAAATTCAAAATACAAAAATTCAATTATAAAATTCAAAATATGAAACTCAATATTATATATAAATTAATTCAATTATATTAATATTAGTTCAATTATATTAATATTAGTTCAATTATATTAATCTAAAACTCAACATGTAAACTAGTAATAGAAAAAAAAAAAAAAAATACCATTAACATTTTTGTTTTTGAAATTTCTAAATTTGTATTATTTCACCTAAAATAACTCTGTAAATAATACAATTGATAAATAATTATTTTATTTATCTATGTTAGACAATTTCATCTATAAAGATAAACTTCACATAAAAATATTTAAAAAGAGGATTATGCTTTTCATTTATCAACAGTCTCCTCTAAAAAAAATAGCCTCTCTTTTACAATCAAATGAAACATGTATTTTTTTTATCAAAAAAACATATATATATCTGTGAAAATAAACAATATAAAAAATCAAAAGCTGGGAAAAAAAAAAAAAAAAAACACAATGCCAATAAACATTATAAGAAACGTACGAGTCATTGTTTCTAGATAAAACACTCGCTGAACGCTTTCTAAATCCCCAGATCAAATTAATTACGTCAGTGATAATAAAGCGTTTTTTCCCATGAGTACACATTTCCTTTGTATGTGTTTCACTAAACAAACTAAAGGAAGTTTTAGTAAAAGTAGTGACTTTTACTAAAACTTCCTTTTAAAAGCCAACCGACTCATTATCTTTTAAGTCGATAAGCCTATGTAAAGCTCTATAATTGGATTCAAGCCAAGTGTCGCTGCATCTAATAAATAAGATATCTGAAGAGTCTATAATTTTAAATAAACTACGCCAGGGATTTTTTTTAATAAAGTTCGATGTAAAGAGTGTAGAAAAATGTATAAGGTAACTTTAGACTAATCTAAAACGTCAGAAGCAATCACGTTCATGATTGATGTGCAGTTTATATATTGAGCTCGTTATAGAATTTTCTTTCTTCTGAAGTGCAGACTAAGAGGTAAATTAATAACTCCACGCCCATTGAAGTAATTAACCTTTTTCCTGTTGTCGTCCACTGCCAAAAAAATATTTTAAAAATGTATTTTTAATAGTTTTTGAAAGAAGTCCAGGGTGTATTTCCCTTTCTGGATATTGCATATTTTTTTTTTCTGTTATTAAGCTGGGTATTTGAAGAATGTGTAAAATTATATTTTTTCATAAGGTTTTAACTTACATTTTATTGAAATTAACGAACTTTTAAGTGTTAAATTCAATTTGAGCTAAGTGTGCTTCTATTTGAAATTAAAACTACTTCGTATCGATTAAATTATTAGAATTATATCTTGAACGCAATTTTCTCTGTTAGAATTTTAGCTGCTTGTTGAAAGTTTTTTGAGATTTATTCCATTAACATGCAAATCCGGATCAAATACCAATTGTTAAGTCTCGCGACAAGAAAAGATATTAACTTTATTGAATATCGAGAAAGACAACTGAGCGAGAACGAATTATAGATGATGTTCAGAAAACGGCGCCATTTTTAATGTAGCTTAGTTGACTGGATTTTTGCAATGAAAGGAATCAGTTTCGTTGGCACTCTTTTTGTAAATAGTCTTTTGCAAATATGTAATGTAACTTTCTAAATTTCATCTTAAGATTCATTAAAGTAGTTAAGCCATCAAGAAATATTTTTAACTATTTGAAGTCTGCGATTTAAATTACCTTTTAGCAATCACTTTTCCTTACATTGCGATTAATTCTAAACCTCTCCAGAAAGACATTTTCCCCTTTGAAATTCTAATCCATGTTGTAATGATCTTTTGGCAGTTAAGGCCCTGTATATAAACTTTTATCGAGAAATTCTGAAGCTAAACAACTTCATTCTGATTTCATTTATATTCTAATTTCATGCGTTGACTGCTTGACAAAATGTGCTTAAAAGTTATATTTAATTTATTTTTTAATGCCTTTAGTAGGTTGAATTAATTAACACCTAAACCAATATTAATGCTATTATATTATTAATCGGTTAATAGGACTAATTCTGAAATGTTGTTATGTATGGAATATAGTTTGTTTACGCAAATAATATAACGAATTTCAAAGACTTTTGAAATTAGATACCATAATACACTAGAACTCGATACATATTTAACTAATTTACATCCAAAGGATTACTTGTGGTAAATTTCAAATAGTTAACAATGTGAGTTTCTCGAAGTACTTGAATGAAAAACTTGATTTTTAAAATTTATATTTAGGTATTTATCATCCCTATCATCGATGACTTAAATTTCATTAACACAAATTTAATGTGTAAAAGCATTCATAGATTAAAATTACAAGAAAAAGATAATCTGATAAAGGTGGTAAAAATACAAAACAAAAAGTTTATAGAGATCGTCCTAGAGTACGGTATTCCAATATGAGTATTTTATTAATGCATATCTATTTGTTATAATTGCAAAGAAATTTATGGACAAAAATTTTAATTAAAATCAGAATATTACGAAGGTCATTAGTCAATGTTCTCAAATGAGAAAATTGATACTAATCGCATTACTATATGCACCTATAGAACACGACTTATTTCTAAGAATAGATAATACCAAATATAAAATATATTATAAAATATATATTTAAATGGCAATGTGAAACGGGAAGCGAGCCAAATATATCTACCAGTCTAAACGGCGAAGAAACGGGACTTTTCTCAGAAAAATCTCAGATTTATAAACGAGTTTGCATTGCATATTCGCAAAATATTTCGTGATGCCTTCCGACTCGCTCTTGGATGAAATAAATTCTCCATATTTTCCGGAAATCCTGGAGAAATATTTCAAGGAATGTGACTTCAGCTGTGCCGTTCCCGATCCCAACTACAGTTTCTTCTCGGAAATCTTACCATTTCCGGGAGACTCGCCTGAAATTTCCTGGTTTTGTGGTTGCTGTAATGGGGCAGCAAATAATCCAAGTCCAGAATAATCAGGACAGTTTCCTTTGACAATGGTTTATGTTTTGTGATAGTGAGCTTTATCGAATTGTGTTTATTCCCTGGGGAAATTTGTGGAATGACCGGGAGTTTGATTATACTTTGAGGATGTTCCGTATATCCTTCAACCAATACGGAGGAATTATTCAAATATCTGAATATAGGCAGAGTATATACGGCTTTTGTTAAGGATTAATATGTTTACAGACTGTACAAGAGTAATAGTATTTCAAATAGATCTGTGTTTCAAATAGATCTAGGAATTTTACAAACGAACGTCAGCAATTATTCTTTTCTAAAGAAAAGAATTAAATTTGTATATTTCCGTTGAACCAGTGTAAGATATTTTGTAAATCTTTTTTAAGTATTGAAATGGAAATTTATCTGTGAGATGAAAGTTTTAGATTTAGTGTTTTAATTTGAATATGAGGTAGCATTAGATGGTAAAACATATTGGTATACTAAATATGTATACTAAATATGTTTATTAAAATAACAAAATACGTCATCAAACAAACAATTATTTATAAATTTTGATAGCTAGAAAAAACATTGTTAGTAAATAAGCACTTAAAGGATATTGGGATTGAATTTTTCATATAAAATACACTGGGTATTAACTCATTGACTAATATTTATAAATATTAGTGTATTAACATCATATTGTTTTGAAAGAGCTTTCAGCTCTAAAATTTGCTTTAAAAAGAAGGGAAAAAATATTCGGCTGTTATAAGATGTATAGTTTGCATTGCCAAGATTGCAATATTTCAAATTTAGATCCAACCGTTAAGATTAAATGCTATCTTAGTACACATTTTGTCAATTAATTTTGCACAAACTTTCATTTGAATTTCAGCTTCACCAAATTATTTGATCATTGAAATATTTTTCATATGTCCATCAGCAGTTCAACAAAATTAGTTAATTTTTCTGACAAATTGCGTACGTAAAATCTTATTCATTCATGGCAATTCACTTTTTATTTAAGCTAAAAATTATTATTATTAGATTATTAGATTTATTTAAAATAGAAAGATAGATTAATGATTAAAAATATTAATGCAACATTTTAAAATTTAATCCACATTGTAAATTATTTCTTTTAAAGGTTCTTGTATTGTATTTGTATTTGTAGATTAAATGTGATTTAACTTCGATATTAAAAAAAAATAATAATAATGTTTTTTTAATATTTTTTATACACTTTTGGGAAGTGGGTAGGTAAATCATATTTATGTAAATTCCTTGTTCTTCGTATCTAGGTTAAACTACACAATGATATGGAAATGATAATTACATATTTTAAAAATTGCACTCCGAATGAATGACAGTTTTAAAGTTTTAAACAAATTGTTATATAGTAATTAAATGTCTGAAACAATCTTAATATTGAAATGTTTACTTATGAAATGTTCTTACTTTGAAATGAGAGACTGCAGAACATCACGATAGGTTTGACCCAGACCGTTTCAAAATTTAAAAAACTATGCAAGTTACCTTTTTTGTTTCAAAGAGCATTGCATTTGACTTTTAACAAATTTGTAATTAAAGTTTAAAAAATAAATTAATTAAAAATATGAATTTATTAAAAAACATTTAAAAAAAATTTAATTTTTGAAACAGTTCATAGTTTTTAAATTTAAAGCCGTGGATATAATATATAAATTCAATTCTATGGCAGTTTTAAAGGACTAATTAAAAGGTTCGAAATACTTTCTAAAATTTATTTTGATAGGATATTTGGATTGTTACTTAATTGATATTTTTGCAACTGTTTTAATCCAAATAAATTTGGTCAATTTTCTTTTGTAATTGTAAAGTCACCCACACAGTATTATTATTATTATTATTATTATTATTATTATTATTATTATTATTATTATTATTATTATTGTTGTTGTTGTTGTTGTTGTTGTTGTTGTAACCACTATTACTATTATATTTATTATCGTCATTAGTACTATTATTATTATTATTTTAGTTCATTCAGTCATATATATTTCATTATAATTTATGATAACTAGCCTTGAGCCAAACATAAAGTAGACTTTTCTTAGCTAAAAAGCTTCTCTTTAGAGGTTTATTATTCAACGAAGGAGTCAATTAAAACTGTATATTGTTCCCAATGCTGTCGTTAAGCTATTACGCTTGGGAAATTAATGCAACTAGAGTGAAGTTTCGTAGCAAATGTAAGCTCTGCTTATAAATTATGTTTGATTTGATAAATACTATAGACAATATTATTTTTGAAACTTTGTGTAATCAATGTTTTATTTGTGTGTATTATCAAATTGCCAAATCTATTATAGATAAATCAGTTTTCAAAAAAAAAAATTAAAAAAAATAGTTTGTTGATCTTGTTATAACTATTCTGGTGCCGATCAAACGGTATAGTGGTTAACGTGCTAGCTTCTAGACCACGAGGTTGCGGGTTCGAGTCCCGTGTTAGGCATGGGTGTTTGTAAGTGTACGTTGGCTTGTCTAAAGACGAATATTTCGGCGCATTATAGCCCTCATGTTTCTGATGGCGCCAGATAATCTGAATACAACCAACCAATAACTATTTAGGTATCGGTTCCAAAAGACTATTTAAAATATCCTACAAAGTCATTTTAAAGTACATTTTTTAGTTAATATACTTTTCATTTTTAACCCTTAGGAAGTGTTTCAGTTTATTCTTTTTTATTTTACCTTATTAGATTTTCCGTCACTTGTCAAAAAATATATCGAAAAGTAGTAAAAAAACAGTCGTAATATGATCTTTCACTAGGGTGCTCCAAGGAATCATAAGTCAATTCCAATGACATCCATGACCAAAAGGGTACCTTTTATCAAAACTACCTGACAATCATTTTTTCTACTCGTGTTTTGACAGCTCACGTAGTAAGTCTGAACAGAATAGAAAGAAAAAAAAGAAGGGGGGGAAAAAAAATGCTCGGAGTAGACTCCGAAAACAACAAAAAGAAACTCCACCTCAAGTCACCATAAATCAACTGAAGCAGAAATGATCTTTTCGTTATCATCAAAACCTCTCGTCAACCACCAGGAAGTGCCAGAATAAATTCGGAAGAGTTGTCGCCGCCATTTTGAGAGACAGATGGGAAAGGAAGGTTTTGTTGTGATTCCCGTATTTAGTGATACAAGTGAGGCTGAGGTGCAAAAATAACTGCCAGCAAGTTCAGTGGTCTTTTTCCCCCTTGTTTTGCTGTTCGTTTATCATTTGGGGCAGTAGGTAAAATGGGATTGTTTGTTGGGGGGTGCATTTCTTGTGTACTGCCTTCCGTCTTCAATCATCTTACAGAATTTAAAAATTGATTTTTTTGTGTGGTTGAAATCAATTGTTTAAATATGTTAAAATATTAGGATCCTAAATGATTCGAACCTGAACACAAAACAAAGAATTAATAAAACACGATTACATATTTTTGTGAATTTGTTCATTGATTATATAATAGTGAGCTGCATCTTTTAAATTCCCAAAACTTTATTTAAAAGATATTAATAAGGATATTGGAGCTAAAAATGTAGGTAAAAATCTAAAGTATATAAATGTAAGGTAAAATCAAAAATTAAGATAACGTCAAAAATTCAAGATTAAGGTAAAAATCAGATAAATATATAAATCAATATACAGGTAAAAATCAAAGGTAAAGAAAAAAAATTAAGAATAAAGTTTAATATCGAATATAGGGAAAACATTTAATGGTAAGATTCCAAACAGCAAAGATATAGGAATAGTTAATTGTAAAAAAAAAGGGTCAAGGTTTTCAAGTTTTCATTGACACGTGATCCCTTATTAAATTTTTAGCATATCTTAGTATATAATTAAATGCTGTTTTTTGCGAAGGAAAAGCATATTTACAAAAACTATGTTATCTAAAATTAAGTCGTAATCTCCATTAGCCTTATTTTTTAAAAAATTCTTTCTATATTTTCGGTTTTCGAAGGTTTTAATTTATTCAATTCACTAAATTAATTTTAAATTTTAAACTATTCATTAAAGAATTTTGTAAAATTAAATATTTTCTTCGTTTCTGGAATTCTTTTAATCACTACATATCTGGATATTATATCTAACATAAATGGATAAAAAAGTTTTTTTTTTTATAAAATAAAAGATTTTTTTTTATAGTTGTAGGTAGAATGCAATATTTGGATTCAATATTTTAATAGTTAGTGTGTGTTTTATTACAAACTGTAGTGTTATTAAATTAATCCAATCATTAAATATTTTTTTTTTATTTATTATAATAGTCATTGAAAAAAAGACATGTTACTAAAGTAAACCCATCATATTTATTTCTCTTTAAGGTATTTAATGGTCATAAAATAATAGAAAAATAATTTTAATTAACAGTATGAATATTTAAATAAGAAATTTAATTGTCTTTGCCAATAGGGAGTATTTTAACAGATATCAATAGGAAATTTCTCATAATAATACACTAAATTCCATATAACTGAATAACTAAAAAGAGAATTTTTTTTTTTTAGAAAAAACAAATATTTTACACAATATTTTTTAAATAAATGTCATTGATAAAATCTTCGTAAAAAAAGATTCTATTTTCTCAAAACGACCACAAAAGTTTTGACAATCACTTCAACGAAATAATATAAAATTAAACTAAAAATCTTAAAAAGACATAATATTATATTTGTGTTTTAAGAATTATATATATTTCGTTATGCAATAATAGTGTTATTATAAAATGTATATGTTTTTGTTAATTTAGTCTTTTTTTAATGCCAACAAGAAAGAACAACTATGAAAAATAATGCACACTATGAAAGAACATATTCTTTTAAAAAGTGAAAACACCAAAGTCTTATTAAATATTTATGTAATTTCAATAGAATTGTGATGATGTTTTATCATATAGTTTTTTTTTTTTTTTTTTTTTTTTTTTTTTTTCCATTTAGATTATCCTCAGCGTTTGAAAAACAAATTTACACTATGTCTAATACACAATCATTCATCTTTGTTAATCAAAAACATATTTTAGGTTTAATTTAAAATGTTCTGTTTATAGCTAAATAAAAAAAAAACTTATGATCTGTCAACGCATCCTAAATTAAAAAAAAAGTAAAGTATAAAAGTTTAAAAACACATTTATTTGACATCATTTTAGCTGAATACATCCCTCGATATAAGTTTTTATCAATGCGATATTATAAGTTTTCAAATACAAGTGAAAATGTATCGATTTCCTTCTTGCCGATTGAACTTCAAACACCCATTTAAAGGCACTCTCAAAAGAAGACCACTTTTCCAACTGAACATAAGATGTTTTCATTTTCGGATAAGTCTTTTTTATCTCCTTAGCGTGGACGCAAGAAAACATTTGGCGGCGAATCACTGCACAACATTTATGGGGCGTATAACTCTTGCACTGCAGAGGCTTGGTCTTTATGTCCGAAGTTAAGGTCTTTGTTGCCGGCGTAAAACTGCATTTGAGTTTTGTTATGGTCAAACACTTTAGGTAGAGAAAAAGAAAACCTTCCTTTTATAGATTATACTCCAGTTTTGTTGGATTATTTCCATGGATGTATTATTTTAGCTATTGTTGACTGTTTGGATTCAATTGTGATTAGAGTTGTTTAAGTTGAACGTAGTATAGTATTGCTGAATTAGACAAAAATGAATATACACCTTGAAAGAAAACTAACTAATCCCACAATATATGTAAATGAGTCGTATTCTTGGAAAAAAATCTCTTGTTATAAGAGCATGAATGTCGAAACGAAGGTAACGTAAAAAATATTTTATTTTCCTCACAAGTTTTGCGGCTGGAAGATTGGTAGTTGTTGTTTCTTCTTTATGTATTTTTATTTAATTTTTGTGATTAGGAATAATTCACTAACACATCTTTACAATAATATAATATAATTAGGAATGTAAGGGAAATATATGTGTGCATTAAATCTATTTTATAATTATTGGATGCATATAATAATTAAAGTCGCTTTGATAACCTTATTTTAACCAATTTCAACTTTAAATATTTAAAAAAAAAATTCTCTAGTTGATAATCGAAAAAAATGAGTCTTATTTATATAAAAATACAATCCATTTTAAAATCCACGAATTTAAAAACTGCTTAAGTATAGAAAGTGAAGATCGCATTTCGATCTAAATAAAATAAACTTTTATTGATTATTCTTGCTTTGAACATCCTTTAACACAGTTGGCTACATACTGATTGAATCGAGATGCACCATGGGAGGATTTCACGAAAGAAAGCGCATGAACTCAAAATATAGGATAAATATTTTTATCCTTTTCCTATTACTACAAGACTTGCATACATTTTTTAAACAGCATGGGTTGGAACAGCTGTATATGGGTATAGTATCAACATAAGTTTAAATTTATGAGTAACCTATTTTTTATTTGCACTTTTTCTAAATCTAAGGGAAAAACCCCCACATATTTGTGCTGAAAGTACAACCGAAAAAATATTTCAACTTTACTTGGTTTTCACTTTAAGTATTTAAAATTCAATATACACATTATGTGTGTTTACTCATGATGAGTCCGATTGTTTGGCAAATATTTCAAGGGTTATACCATTTATATTTTGATATCCTACTAATATGATAGTATATGAGATTAACCAAGAATCAAACGATTCATTTGAAGTTTAGTTCATTGTGACAAATATGACAATGATATATTATAAAGTTTGTAGAATTTTTTTTCATCGAAAAAATATTCTTCAGTAGCATCCTATTAATATTTTATAGTCTTCTTTAGTCTTATTCTATATATTTTTTATAAGCATAATGCTATATTTTTATAAGAATGTCTGAGAATTACATCAAGCATTTTGTACAAAATCGTATACAATTTTATTCAGTTTCCAGAAAAAATAGCCATAAAAACAAACAGGAAAATTTCATGAAAAAAACGACGCTCTATAGATAATCCACGTCATCACTCAGCTAAAAAGATAACAAAAACTGTTGCCACATAATAGCCAACAAAAATAATTATTCCAGCAAACAAATAAATAACCTAAATAAAAATGTCCAAAAAACCAAATTATTATCCAACACTCAAGATCCATTGTTCTGACATGTAGCCATTTGTATGAAGTGCAAACTATCTAAACTCAGTAGTTTGTGATGATTCCTAACGCAAAATGGCGTCTTTATCAAAAAACAATCTTTAATATATCCGGAAAGAGTTTCATCTCATATTTTTTCTAACGACAAAGACACAAAAATCGGGACAGCGTTGAAAACAATTACATTAGTGTGCGTGAGTTTTATGCCAATATACAGTCTCATTCATCTCTGAACTCCCCTCACGAAGGATAAATATAATTGAATCCGTGTCCGGAGTTTACAATGGACGACTATTTATCTTAGTGTTTTTTGTTAGTATGAAGAATGTGACATTCCTTATGGGTAAAAGATTCTTTGTTTTAGTTTCTGTGTTGACAAATTTTTTAAAAAGAAAGTTTTTCTTGTGGATGAGATTTTTTACGGGGATCTTTTTCCAGTCCTGTGTTTCCATCATTTAGAAAAGAGACCATGAAAAAAGAAGTGTATTTTATTTTGTAATTTATTAGTGCGAGTCTAGTTTCTGTTACCTTATGGTTTGTGAAATTGTAGGAATAAATTTTAGGTTGTTTTATTCTAAAAATAAAGTTTATTGATCAGTTTGTTCATAGAAATACAATTGAGATGAGTTATGTGTATAAAGAATGACGTTCTTTTCGGAATATCTTTTGTTTTGTTTCCTAATTTATCAGTATTTCAGAAAAGTTTATTTTGGAATGGAAACTTTTACAATTTTTTATTGAACTTTTATCTTGTAAAACAGTGAAAGCAATTTATAAAAGATATGCTACGAAATATTGGGTAAATAATATGTATGGTGCTATAAAATTTGGAGTTTGGTCAAATTTAGAATTATATTTTCAATATTTTTTAATTTCTTATCAATACTTATGTTTTCTTTGTTTTCTTTAATCATATAGTATGTTTTTAAAATATAAATGACAACATAATTAATATAAACTCGATTAAGAATTAAGAATTCAATTTAATAAATATTTTACTGAATTTCTCAAAAAAAGTTGCAATAATCACTCATGTCTTATTTATAACTAATATAATTTTTGAGATCAAATAATATGCTCTCTCTAGTTCAAAAATGTTATACATAGGTAGGTTACTGAAAGTAATAAACTTACAGTGGGTTGAAAGGGTGAAACATTAGTTTAAAACAGTTTCATTAATTATTTTTTTGCTTAATCTATTATCACTACGAAAACAAAAGTGTTTACCTTTATTTTTCATAACTGTGATTAAATAACTGAGTATAAATTCCATTTCAGATAACTTATACAATTTTGTAATATTTTTTTAAAAGAGTAAACAATTCAAATGTATTATTTATCTTGATCGAGTGTTAGGATTTGTGTTTATTATGCTGAGAAATACTTTCAATTGACAATTGTATCGAATAGATATGATTAAAGCAATGGTATAAATACTTGCATGAAACTTTTGCATGATTTAAAAACTGCATAATATAAATTATTTTTTAATTCTCTTTTCGATAATAATAATACACCATTATCGTAATAATAGTGTGTTTCTTTAAATAAAGTATCTGTATTTCAACAAATATTCAACTGCAATAATATTTAAAAAAATATAATAAATATATTTTCAATAAAAAGCATCTAATGAAAAGTTACAATATTACTAATATGCAAATTTTGAAATATCCTACTGAATTAAATTAACTAAATATTTACGATTATGCGTTTTAAATAACACAATGCTTATAAAATATTGTTATAAGTGTTACAATTGCATTAAAAATTAATGTAGGTTCATTTAACAAGTCCCAATATATTCTAAAAATATTTGAAAATTCAGTTTTAGAATAAAAAAATGGGGTATAAAATTTAAATAATTTTAAACTAATTTATTTACTCAAAGGAAATCTATTTAAAGTATAAAAGATGTAACAATATTATTGCACAATTTGTAATTTCGTAAAATCAAAAATATTCAGTTTGATGCATTAATGCCTGGAATGCGTAAAACAACTCAGGCTGCCAGAGTTTATAATGACTAAATTAAAATCGTTCATATCAAGTAATGAGTTAAACTGTTTAATTAACTGAAAAAAAAATTGCAATGATATTTTACCCAGTTTTCTATACAGGGCACCAACAAATATTATCACTTTCTTAAGAAAGATTGGTGCATCATCTCACTTGCAAGTTGAATAGACTTCACCATGAAACACTTCCACTTATCCGAACAAAACACTTCATCTGCATTTTGGCAGATGAAATCCTGTGCGAAGGATTTCATAGTATTATCACATTGATTCTGAGCAAATTCCAGTATATCACAGACATTATCTGCGCACATATTATCCATCATACTAGTAGAACACATTTCTTTAAGCGAACATATCTTATACTGAATTGCGGCTAAGTACAATTTCATTGCAACTTCACAAGAAACATTATCCAAAATGTCAGTATAGAGGAAAACAAGCATTCGGCTCAAAGTTTCTGTGTCTAATTCTGGTATCTCAATTACACCAGTAGACTTCACAGTTGCGTCGTTTTCTATCATGTCATAAAACACTGGAGATCGGGCGCTCAAAACTAGTTGATGAACTAGAATGTAGTCACTTCCGTTCCGTATAGTCAAATCGCAAAGTTTTTGTGCAACGTAAAGGTGATATATGTCGTTTCTCAAATTCAACCGTACTTTCGACATTATATCTGATCTTGTACACTGTATTTTGTTTGGAAAGTTTTGTACAAATGCTTCTATTTGTTCGGATAGGATACCTGAAGAAATGTTGAAAACACAACTTAATGTTAGCGTATCGTTTAGTAAGTACTGATTTGCACTTGCCGTTAAATTGTTCTTTTTTATAAATGGTGGATAATCCCAAAGCTGTGCTGTGGATGGCACAAAAAGGTGTTCATCTTTCTTTGAATCACGTCCACGTCCTTTTTTATCCAGAAGCATCAGGTCACAACTTAAAAACACTGGTTTATCATTGCCTTGTGTCCTTATGATTGAGATTTCTGCAAATCCACTATTAGGATTCAAATACATAGTCATGCTAAACTTTGGTCGATCTTTAGAAGGAGAATCTACTGAGTACTCAACTACTTCATTCCAATTCCTGGTAGTGAAGTTATTTATTTTCCATGTAAAGCTTCTGCTTTCCACTCCTATTCGCGTAAAAGTCTGGTATAAAAGAGATGATGAATTAATCTGTGAATTATTCTGCCACATATCGCACACTACTGTCAAAGTGTCCTCAGGAAGGTACAGACTTCGACTGCTCAAGATGTCCCCTCGTTTCACGAAGTCAGGAAATCCGTAACCAGAAGATCTTCTAAAAGCATATTTTTTGACATTCCTCATGAATACATTAGATCCATTCATGGCCATCAAAGAAATGCTGTAATTGATCACGATGCTTTCAGGTCCTTCATCAGAATCTGTTCGGCGTAAGAAGCATGGAATGTAACAATCGAAATTCCGTCCTCTAGGATACATGCGTAGGAACCATTCCGTGTTGTCCAGAGGATGAATGATGATCCTTGGACTTTCTAGATATTCTCCACTTGATTTAGTATTGAAGAAGAAGTTTTTGATCCTCCAGATAAATTTGAACTTTGGTGTTTTGCGTTCAGAGGCGCATGCCATCGTGTTTGGTGTTCGGTGCTTAAAT
The DNA here is from genome assembly GCA_963978545.1 of Linyphia triangularis. Lineage (NCBI taxonomy): Eukaryota > Metazoa > Arthropoda > Arachnida > Araneae > Linyphiidae > Linyphia > Linyphia triangularis. The sequence goes on from OZ021726.1 coordinate 58,799,368, forward strand.
AACGATTATTTTGTTAACTTACTATGTTATATCTTATCGTGGTTGTATACGATTGAACGCATTCGTTAAAGGATAATGTTTCACTTTCATTATGACATAAACTTTTTGACGTCACGACAAGATCTGGTAATATTTTTATCAATAAGATAACAATGTATCATGAAAAGGAAAATTGTTTATCGATCGGTAATTTTAAATTATCTTTAAAACGTATTTTAATGTTTTGTTTAAAATTTCAATATATTTCGCACATAATGACACATAATGACGTTGTAATAACAAATAGTGATAAGATGCTTGCAATTAATTTTATTAAAATACAATAATTAAAGTAGCACAAGAAAACCACTTGAAAAATTAACTTCCTGTATATCAGTGAGTACATTTTTCGAAGAGAAAGATTTAATTTCTAAATATGGAGACAAAAGGGTAAACTTATAAATGAATTGACAAACTTTTTTTGGGGCTAAGAAATGTGTTAATTAGAAACTATTGAACATTTTGAATCTTTATTTTATAACTAGAATTAACAGAATATTAGAAAAAAAAAAATAGAATTCGTTTTAAACTAAGAATTTATTTATTTGCTAAGTAAATCAAATATAGACCACCTCGATACACTCTACGAAAAAAGAAACTCTTTCAATTTCGCTTTTGCTTTCTCCAGTCCATTAAATCCTGAAAGCGCAACTCATGTTATCTATTCTAACGAACAATAGAATTAGCTAGATAATTTTGTGTAATAGGGAGATTATATCACTTGGGGGTATTCGGTTCGTCAACAGGACTTTTGGCGCTCGTTCTCTCTTTTGTTGGCGTTATTAACCTTCGGAGCGTTTTTGGCACTCTGTCCCAACTGTGAGTCAACAAATGGGACACAATCTGACGGAATCGGTCCGTGTTACTCAGTGGGGGTGCATTCCATTGAATAAGACTGCTGTGGTGCTGTGTTAATATATTGTGTTAAAAGGGTTAATGTGGTAGCACGTAGGGCGGGTTTTATATTGTGTTATTTGGAGGGAGAGGGTATATATTGGAACTTGGAGGAAAATAATGAAGCTGACACTTGTTTCTGTCACTTGTATATAGAGGATTTGCATTCTTAAAAGACAATTGTGTGTATTGATTTTTATATTTTGTGGCCAAAACATAAGTCACCAGGTGAAATAAGTCTACATATACATAAGATTCCGTGACTGGTAGTACAGCGATTTACATGTTGCAGATTTTAATTTAACTTTTTAAATAGTGCTGAAGAACAGTGCAATTGATCGTTTCTGTAAAATATATGTGGGACGTTTTTTTACGCGTCCACCACCACGGAAACGATGTTTCCCTTTTAAACAGGAACATATTAAAGGAATGCGCCAATAAAAAAAAAATTAAAAAAAAAAAATTAAAAAAAAGACCAAAGATATAGTAGAAATTACTGGAAATATGGTTAAGAAATGTCTAGGGCATTATTAAAAACTGGTTGTATCGTCAACATCTCAGAATAAATCTGGTTGAAGGACTTTTAAACTCTCGGGACCGAAGATCTTATAAGCGATCGGAGAATAAGAATCTTCAAAAATTATCTGTTGAACTCATGGAATTGTTTAGCCATGAACATAGGGTCATTTCAACATGCATAATTCAACGAGAATTTAACGGAATTGAACTTAACACAAGATAACTACTAGCGTCCGTTTTTAATCGAAAAAAAAACACGACTTCATTTTGCTAAAAAGTATAAAGCTTGATGGATTGTTAAGTAAAGAAACGTCATGTAGCCTGAAGAGCCAAGCTTCAGCAAATTTCATAAGGGTTGGAGCATCATAGAAGAGACCCTCATAAGGCGAGGGACTCTTCATACATAGTGCAGTCCAATGGAAAAAGTATTATAATCTGGGTTGTCTTAATAGGTCTGATCAACACCTACTTATACCCAGCTCAAAGCTTGGATCTTGTTAAAACAATGCTAAAATCCACTGAGCACGAATTATTGAGAACTTATTTTAGGAAGATGACGACTCATTTCCTCGCATAAATTGTCCAGATCAAAGCTTGGATCTTAATTCAATCAAAAATCTTCGGGATATACTGGAACTGTGGTTACGAAGGGGTTCGTCTCTTACGTCGTCCATTCTGTTCTAGTTTCTTGGAGAAAAACTGCTGCAAATCAGGACGACAGTAAGAGCGCTGGAAACAAACAGAATCTTACTCAAACAATGTTATGTCGAATGCATACGGTAATCTCAGCTAAAGGTGATCCATTCAAATATTAAAACAAGCGACATTTTTTTAACCACGTAGTGTGTGTATAATGGTAAAAACTGGCAAGGTGATGGCATAATAGTTAACATCGGACACAATAAAACTAGAAAAAAATTGCATTGAGCTTGTTTTTAGACTTTAAATTTGGCCTTTTTATATTTTGTACGCAACTAACCATAAACAAAAACAAGTAGTTCTAAGATATATTGATAGGATAGAAACTTCTTTGGTAAGGAAACTAGTTCGAAAACTTTAGTTTTTGTTAAGTATGTTGATTTTGTACATGAGATAGGTGGACTTAGCCGTTAAATAAACTTGTATATAGATTTGTATATAATCTGGGTAACGTTTTTAGTGACGAACAGTAGGGCGAATGAAAATACAAAAGCAATCGAGATTTTTGTATCTTTGCAGTCATATTTGCCGAAACACGCAAAATAAATTGAAGTTTTTTTAATTTTATTATTATTATTATTATTATTTTTTATTTTTTTATTTTAAGGATCACTATATATGATGCATCTAATTGTATTAGACATTGTAAAAAAAACTCAGCCATTTTGAAACAAATCTGGATATTGATGTTGCGATAAAATTCGGTACTCACACATTATCCCGTTGACTGTAGGCGAACTTATTGATGACAAAAAGTTTGAACCTCGGAGATCCGGTCAACTCAGACTAGCGTTGAGATTTTCCTATGGGATCCCTTAGGATCTCTCACTGTACAGCAGATCATACATTCGGGGATCGCTTCGTCGAAGGGAATCCTTTTGCCAAACTTTTGCTTTTAATAATACGTAAGTACCCAAAGTTCACTGTCAGGTAAAGTATGATGACATGATTATATATACAGGGTAATCATAAAGAAACTTTGCCGATATATGGACCTCTAGCAGCCGTTCCGTACAACAGATCGAGTTGAAATTTCAGATACAGTTATTCAGAGGTATGAGCTCGAGATTCTGTGATTGGCAACAAAATGGCTCTCACGGTTACGTTAATAACTGCAGAAACTCGAAAATTTTCGAATGGCAACACCTGCTTTTTCCTATCGCAAAATGCTCAGAGCATGAAAAATCCCTAACGAGTATTAGAACGGAACGTGTATCACAAAAAAAAGACACGTTATGCAAGCACAAAAAACATATGTGCGAACGTTCAACAGAAACACGATCGGGGCACACGGAGGAAATTTGCTCATAGAAAACCGATAAAATTCCCTGTGATGGCACCCATGTGAGCCCTCTGTCATATGCAAATTCTCCCGTGCGCCCCGATCGTGTTTTTGTTGGCCGTTCCAAGAACTGTTTTTTTTTTTTTTTTTTTTTTTTTTTTTGTGCGTGCGTAACGCATCTGTTTTTGTAATACACGTACCTTTCCAACACTCTTTTGGGTTTTCGCATGCCCTGAACATTTTGCGACAGGAAAAAGTAGGTGTTTTAATTCGAAAATTTCGAGTTTCTGTAATTATAACCTTAACCGAGAGCTCCATTTTATTGCCATTCTCGGAATCCCGAGCTCATACCTCTGAATAACTATTCCTGAAGTCTGATTTTGTTCTGTAGAACGGAACGGAAGCTTGAGGTCTTTATATCGGAAAAATTTCTATATGACCAACCTGTATCTGTATATAGGGTGTTTATAAATAAAGTTATTCCGTCTAAAGGATCTTTGTATCTTCATAAAATGTTGTGCACGTACTTCTGAGAACAATTAAATATGAAGAAAAAAAAATAAACGTCAGTTCAGAATTTCATAACCAAGGAGAATTTGAAATATTAATAATGGGCACCTTGTATGATAAATAGTTAATGAACCATTGCAGAGATCTTGTGGATACACAGCTATACTAAACTCCAACTTAACTTGACATCACTAGACTAGACTAGAATTAATCTTCACCTTGCTCATAGGCAATTAACCCATTTTAGAGGAGTGAAGACATAATTATCGCCAAACCTTATAGCCTTTTGTTCTCTACAACGTTGTGGTTTGGAGAACATTATGCTTTCACGCCGCCAAAATGGATTAAATGCCTATGAGCACTGTGATGTTAAGTTGAAGTTTAGTATAGTAAGAAGACAATGTGCAACAAAGAAAAGAAATACATACATAAAAGTAGGGGGCATCTTATTTTTGAAAGTGGTAATTTTATACGGGACACACTCTCATTTTATTCTATTCGATGAGAAAAAAAATTCAAATTTTTTTTACTAAAATCAAATGATATTTAGAGGTTGGTACTAGATCTGCAAAATCTGAAAATTTTAGCATTACGCAAGCATTGCAATTAATTTATTTTATGTATTTATTAGAATATTTAATTGCTTTGCCAGAAGTTAATGAATCATTATATATATTATACTACAAGTAGCATATATATTGATTTTGTCCAAGTAACTCGTATCAATTTAGCAGTTACATATCCAATTCAACTAAGGAATCAAAATTTTAAATTTTGAAAGTATGTCTTTATTTGATAGGCTTTAACAATAATTACTTTAGTTTTCGTCTTCTCTTTATTTATAATGGCCGGACTCTTGTAATTAAAAAAACTATACTATACTCAATAAAAGTGCATTAACGTAACCATTTATAACTGTTTCGTTAACTGTAAATGCAACCATTTCATTGGTTATGTTTACTTTCTTCTAATACAATTGGCATGTAATTTTTCTCTGCTTACTAATTATTTTATTCAGCTGCTGTTTACTGGTGTCATATTGGTGTATTTTAATGGGTAATTATAGTGGTAATTTCAATTATCGGTAGCAAACCCTAAATTTTATTTAAATTACCCAAAATTTTTACACAAGTATTTTCTCACCAAAAAGGAATCATTTGAAAGGATGACCCGTTAAGGATTAAAAAATTAATTTTTTGTGGCATAATTGTTAATAATCCAGGGTGATTATAATAATTGTAGGGTGATAATAATATAGAGGGGATTATAATAATTTCAAGGTGAATATATTATACAGGGTGATCATAATAATTGTAGGTAGTGATTATAATTTTTTCTTTAAGCGCGTATTATTCAGGTCAAATTTCAGATCATTCTGTCCAATGAATCTTTTTTTATAATTTTTCTTTTTAATGCTGGACTTTAACTATAATCACCCTAAATTTTAAATTGCGCTTCATAATATTTTTAATAAATATTTTCTGTTTAAAGTGCACTAAATAAGGGGAAGTTTGAATATAAATAAAAAAAAAAAACTTTAATAAACTCTTAACGCTTTGGTCACAACTGAGTTTCTGATTCATATTAAAAGCTTCAAATTAAATTTTAATTTATAAAAAAAAAAAAAAAATCATATTTTATAAAGATTGACTTATATTCTTTGTTAAGTTGAATAAGAAAACTTAGCTGCTTATAATTAACATCTGACATAATTTTTTTTTTTTTTAATATTTTTAGAAAAATATTCTAAGGAACAACGGAGTTTTTTTTAAGCAAAAAATATTTTTTAATTTGTAAAACATATAATTACAAATGTAATCGAATATAGTTATGAATAAATTAAAATCCAATGTTAATTTAAATTGATATTAACTTAATATTTTCAATTAAATCCTAAAAAATCAAAAGAATATCGGAAATATTTTTTCTAAAAAATACTTTTATTACATAATAAAATAATGAAAATTTAATTTTAAAAATATTGTTAACCATAACAATCAAACAAAGAAAACAAATTCGATGTACGTGACTGTAAAAAGATGAAAAGCTTTTACGTGACATGTAATCTTTTTCAATTTTCAGATAACACTATCTCTTTAATCGATAAATGAACTCTTCAGAGAATACTTTTTGAAGCAATTCGATAGAAAGTAGTAACTAAATTATATATAGAAAATATTTTAGGATTTTTATTTATTTTAATTTCATTGTATCCTGATTTAATGTTTTATTAAATGTCAAGACTACTATAATATTTTTATAGCCTAATCAAATTTCAATTTTCGAAATATATATTAGCATGGTAAATTACTTCAAATTACAAGATGGTTATCGTAACTCTTATCTGTTGAATTTATATAGAAACTTGTCAGAATGGACTTGTTGAATGTATGTTGAAACCTGTCGGAATCGACTGTTAATATTTCTGAAAAGTAAAGTTGTATAAATTTTTGCAAATGTGTCATAAAAGTTGTTTATAACGTGAAACAGTTTGAGCCAATGACTTTATATTACCTCGATTGCAAATCGATGGATGATGAAATTTCCAACAAAATCCACATTTAAATTTTGATGGCGGTCAGTTCATCCATGTTATTTTCCAGCATTTGCCGACCTCGGTTAACTCTTGACTCATGACCTGCATATTATGGTTCAACTCATATCATACCACTTTTAAAGAAAATAGTTATATAATTCGACTTAAAAAATAATTCCAAACCTAAAATATCTCAGAAGTGTAAACATAATAGGAGACTTTTACTCGCTGTGCCTCTGAGTTGATGAAGCGTACACCATGCCAATATAATTGTAAAAAAAAAAAAAAAAAAAAAGATTTCAGGTGAGTAGAGGCTCTGCCCCCTACTAACAAAAATTCAGAAGAGTTTGAAGAGGGCTTCTATACGCAGAAGAGTTTGAAGAGGGCTTCTATATGCCCTTATTGACTCGCCTTGAAAACCAAATTCACTTCTCTCGCTAAAAGAATGGACATCTTCAGTATACGTCCAGGCATAACTTTTTTCTTTGTGTCAGTATCATTTAAAAAAAAAATATGTAACTTCATCGTATTCATTTGCACATTTTTCAAAATGTTTCTATCTTTTTCAGAAAGAAATAATAACCTCCACTGAAAAAACAACAACATTTTCTGAATAGAATCTGTATCGTGTTTTTCAACATCAATACTCCTAATGCAAGCTATATTGTTTCTACGATATCTTTCAGTATTTTGCCTTTCAATATTTTCATCTACGTTCTCATTAGCACGTTGAGCATGCTGAATCGTATTTATTTTTTTAAATACTATGACAGCATGGTAATTATTAATTTCAATTCAACTGTTTAGAAAACGTTGATTTCAATACGTAAAATGCCAAAACCACTTTCTAAGAATTGAAAACAATACCTGAAATTATTAGACAATAAAAAAAAAATACCTTACTCTACAAACAAAATTCATAAATAAAAATTAAATAATCGGCTGAGGGTCGATAGACACTTTAACCTGGGCTTTAGTCCAAGCCTTTTAAAAAGTTTATTTTTATTTTTTTTATTTAAGTTTTATAACACATTGATACATCAATACAACTGAGCATCAGCATACATATATTTTTTACACAAGCAGGTGGAGCTAGCCCATGCCCACACAAAATCTTTTATGCGCAATGGACTTAAAGCCCAACGTAACAAACGATCGGTGTTTTAGCAATCTGCATATATAAATAACGACTTTTGGGGGGGTACGCGTCATATTTAAAACGCCCCTCCCCCCTCTCCGAGCCTACACCTACCCAAAATGGGCAAGTTGAACATGTCCATTTGGAACATGTCCATTTAAATTGTCGATCTAAAACCAATTACTGGTGAAAAAAATCAGCCGATTAAAATAATCATCCTCGAAATGTCGCTGCCTCCCGTCCTAGTATTATTATTTTCAATAACAATCTTGGCATTTCAATAAATTGTAACAAAAACAAAATCGAAAAGTTGAAAAAGATGAAAAAAAAAGTGTTACTTAAATATATATATATATATATATATATATATATATATATATATATATATATATATATATATATATATATATATATATATTTTAAAGTAGACTTATAATTTAAATTAAAAAAAATAAATTTAGATTGAAATACAAATTTAAGTTAATATTTAGATATCATTGCTATAAGCATCATATCGGTTGCAGTTTGTCCTTGTTTAATAGTTCTTGATTATTTCTAATCATCTGAAACAAACATATATATATATATATATATATATATATATATATATATATATATATATATATATATATATATATATATATATATATATATATATATATATATATATATTTTAAAGTAGACTTATAATTTAAATTAAAAAAAATAAATTTAGATTGAAATACAAATTTAAGTTAATATTTAGATATCATTGCTATAAGCATCATATCGGTTGCAGTTTGTCCTTGTTTAATAGTTCTTGATTATTTCTAATCATCTGAAACAAACGAAACTAAAAACAAATATGGTTCGTGTTTACTAGTGCTAATAACCAACCCTGTTTTTCTTCTTTTTTTTTCCTTCTTGACAGTCAGTTCCAAACGGTCATTTCATATGAATCATGATTTTGCCGAAATACTATCAAACTCTATTTCAATGTTCATACAACATCATGCAATTTTAACGAATCAAGGTTAAACAGTTGTGACAGGTACTTCATTGAATACAAAATGAATAATCAAAGTTAACAATATAGTTGGGCGAATACTTACAGATCCTACAGATACTTACAGAATACAAAAATACCAAAACCGTTCAAAGAAGGATTTTAAGGTATAAGAAATAACTTACACGCTTGCAATACTGAAAACTCTTGAGTATTTCATGTCATGGCCGTTACGTAGAAGCATTGACTGAGACTTTGAAAACCAAAATCCGAGATGACCAATACTTATCTAGGCCTACTTACGAATTAAAGCCTTAGGTTCTGTAGATATCCAAGAAAATATTTTAATTCCTTCTCATCCAAATTGGAATACGGTTGAGAAAAATATATCACAATGAGTGTCAAAGAGTAAAAACATTTGTGTACTAGTGGATAATTCGGAATATTATACAGTACTCAAAAAAAAATCAAATCTGAACGATGGTTATATCTTTTGTTCTAGTTATCGTAGAATCTTGCGGTTTGAACCAAAATGATTTGTTTACGATTTTCTATGTCTGATGCAAAATTGCTTTCTTAAGGTATTGCTGTATACTAAGTAAATTTAACTCTATCTTTAAAAATTTCAATACGAACCCCTATTTTTTGTTTTCATTCGATTTAGAATACCTCGTTTACCCTCGTTACCAAATTTTAGTTCATTATGTTGAGAAACACGTCACTTATGAACGAAAATGTTTTGGAAGATCTTGAAAGCAAATTTCCTTATCTCTTGGAGAAATCGAACGTTTTGCATGTTTCAAGACGTAATCTATTACATTTTTGTTAAAATATCGAGAACCAAAAGTCAAAATGGAGCGAAAAAAGTTCTGGAGGGGTTTTTAACCATGATAATTCTAATGGAAGCAAAAAAATATATATGCTTCGATTTAAAAAAATTAAAACTTTTTTAAATTTTTTAACTGCATAATTAATTATTAAAAAACTGTTTAATACAAAAGTTGCAAGTTATTTATGTTTGGCCTTAAACAAACTATCCTTTGAAATTAAAATTGCTAAAATATATTAACTATATAAGAATTTATGGAAAAAAAAAATAAACACCGGACCAAATTGTTTTTAACATTAATTTATCTTTTTTGTTTACATCATTTAAATTACTAACCCCTCATTGGAAAATTAATTATAAAATTTGGTATTTAGACATTTTTTTGGATTTTAAATCTAAATATGGTATAATATTATGGAGCTGCCATTGAACTTTTTAAAGTTTGGTTTAATTTTAATATGTAGATGACCCCTCATGATAAAAAAAATCATATACAATTAATAAAGACCTTCCACAATTTGCAACGGTACTTGACTTTAGTTATTTAATCAATTAAAATACAAGGTATAGCCATCGTTCGGATTTTCTTTTTGCATACTGTTCCTATTCTTTTAAGTTACCATCTCTATAAAATTGCTTATTGCTTTTAGTATTTTATAATTCGGAATTTCTTCTGAATTTTCAAATATTTACCTAAGAATATCGGGTAAATAGATGTTTTCCAACTACTTCCGCATAATATATTTAAAACGTCGGTATGTAAATAGCCTAATGAATACTTTGTCTTTTTAAAACCATAAGACACATAAAAACACATTTTTTCCAGACGCAAAAATAATAAAAAAATACTGTGACAAACAACTTTACGTTGTAGCCAAGAAGGTTGAGTTTTGTGCATCAAAACCTCGAAATGCTAAATCAGAAATAGCAACAAGGGCAAGGAGAGAGTTGGGAAAAAGAGTTTTTACCCACAACGTAAGCGTTTTCTTTCTTTGGTTGACACGTATGCCTTCCTAAGATCTCTACCATATTACCGAGTTATTTTTCTAACACTTCTTTGTCAATGTCACTTGATCAATATGAATTTATTACCATTGTTTACTGTTATTCCTATTTTACTAGGTGTGTCCGTAGATATAAGCCAAAAATATCAGAACTAATAGAAATGACTGTTTCAAAAGGTTTTTTTTTTTTATCTAGTTTACAGAAAAAAGATTGGTGTTTGTGAATAATTTTAAAGTTACTTGCACCTGGTTTTAAAAATAGACTTATCAGGGACAAGATAGATTTTGGGTTTTAGAATAAGGATGTGGGATTGTTTTAAATATAGTAATGTGTTAAAAATACACGTTCTCGATTTTACATAGTCAGTTCTGACTTATGAAGGTATTCTGAAGGACAAAAAAAAGAAAAGAAAAAGAACATGATCGTATTAAAATCGAAAGTAGTCACTTGGCAAGGAAAAGTTCATTATTGTCATGAAAAAGGTTTGATTAAAAAACAAGACGCTCTTTGAAAAAGGCATTTCTGCTGAAGTTTTCTGATCAGGAAGAATTCAAAAATGTTTGGTATGAGCCTTAGAAATCATCTAAAAACGAACTTGTTTTTCATACAGATAAGTTGATACTGAAAATATTTTTATGTTGTTCAAAGATGAGAGTCGAAAACAAGTTGAACTGGGTAATTAAATTTTATAGATAGTACACATGTTAGCGTTAATCTTGATTCGCATTTCTTCAAGATAAAAATAATGCCTATTTCATAAATAAATGTGAGGCTGAATTCGATGTGGAATTACATCAGTTGGCAAGGATGAAACTGAATTTGTTGGAATTATCGTAGTCTTTTTATCTTTGGGTGGTAACTTGAGAAACTATGCTTAAATAAATTTAAATCCTAGTTTTAAAGAAATATTGAGACATTTTAGGTTTTAAAGATGCATTATGTTGAGATTACTGATTTAAATTGTATCCAAACACTATTTAGTGGTAGGTTGGGCTGTCATAATATGTTTGCTGCTGATTGCAATGATTTCTCCAATTTTATGAATATAGATGTAGTAATATTTATATTTTCATATCGTAATAACAATTTAAACGTTTGGTAAAATAGGGATTAAACATGAAGTTTGTAACAAATTTACCAAAGCCGTTGACAAAACCGATGGTAAACTACAATGATTGGCACTTCTGTAAATTTGCTAACATGTCTTACAAACACATGTCTTACAAACATATGTCTTACATGTCACCATTAATGTGTAATAAAACAATTGAGTTTTCGACAGTATATAAATATATGTTTGAAAGAAAATGTTTGATGCTCCTAAGTTTAGAAACTGAAATATTTTACTTTTCTTTCAATCATTGCACATAAATATCTAAATATCATACTTCACCATTAATATGTATTTTAAAATACATCATATACTGATAAAAATAGTATTGTCTTTTCACGATATCAGAACTTTTTCATTTTCCACAATACAATAAATTATAAATGATGGATTAATACATATTTAATAACTGTAACCTTGAAAATATAACAAATGCTTAACGACAGCTAAAACATTTCTGAATATATCTTATGAGCGTCAAACATTTTCTTGTTTAAAACAAATAGCGAGTGTTAAGAGATTTTTGTATTTTTACTCGTTTCCGGCTTAAAATTCTGATTAATATTTAAAAATTTACAAAAATATTTGTACGTATTTCAGAATTAAAGTTCAATACTATCATGGTGTAGTTCATAAAAAATTCAATGATATCTAAACTCGGAACATTTCAACTGAAGGCATTATTCATTTATGTGTTTTCGAAAATTAAGAAGCAAATGTATTGTTATTATATTATACCCTAAAGCTCTAAATAAGCAAAATGGATTGGAGATGAGTTCTCTAAAACTAAAATCATTCAAAGGTTCCTGGCATTTAAGGAGTGAAATGCCATCACTGTTATAGTTGATGATATATAACAAATTCCCTGAAAATTTTAGGTGTGTACCCGAAAATACGTTCCTAGGATTGCAAATTTAGTGAAAAAACTTGTCTTAGGTATTCGCATTATAATAAAATATCTCTATTTGGAAGCAATCTGAGAATATAACAAATACACTGGTTCGGTCAATCTTTAAAATTCTTCCAATTGAATTTTACTTAATCTTACCGAGACATTCAAATTGCTATGCCTCGTGTATTTAATATTTATGGTTTTTATTTTTGAGAATGTTAAACCAAAACTGTCAGAAATTCTCATCTCACTACATAGTGATGCAAAAGCTTAAATGCATATTTTTTTAAACAAAATGCAAGTATTTTGTATAAAAGAGAATGTTTTTTTTGTTGTTGTTGGTTCCAAGCAAAATGAGTAAAATGTAGTGTTGTTTCGCATGAACATTTTAAAATTACAATAACATGATTGTCACCCCACAAACAATCCTTTAACAAAGATCTTTCGATTTCTCAAATTAGAATCTTTCACTTTAACATCTTCTCTAAAAAAACAAAAAAAAAACAGTCTCTTTGATTCATTGGGCAAAAACAATGAACATGAGATAATCCTTCATTTTTTGAAACTCAAATATTGATCGTACATACCATTACATTAACAGAAATTGTTCCTTTAATTTTTAAAATGCTCGATTAAAAATGAGGTGAAAAGGGATGAAGCCAGTGTCAAAAACTGCATTTCAATGGCTTGACGGGGACGATATTGGCAAGATTATAAGTTATGCATTTGAATATTGAGTCAAATGACAATCTCCCAGAAAGAACGACAGTTATTTTAAAAAGCAAACAAAGGTCATTCGATTTTGAAAAATTTTTACTTCATACAATTTATGTTTTTCCCCCTTTTAAATGATGTATTACTATAGTTTATACTCAAATTAGAAGTATCTTATAATAAAAAAAAAATACTATCAATTAGTAATTTTATAGACCTTTATATGCTTTTAACTTTGATTTTCTCTAAACGTTATATTTCAAACTTAAATATACTTTTTCTAACTAACTAGGTATAAGTCATTAGAAGTATATGTATAAATCATAATTTTTTTTTTATAAAATAGTAGTACATAACCTACAGATTTGATTGAGGTTAAATAATTTCCTGTTATTTTCTTAAGTATTATTTAAAATACCACATCTTTGTATAAAAAAAAAAAAAAATGCAAGATTGATTAAAATTTTAACTAAAAAAAATCTTAGGATATTTTTACTAAATCTTAACCTCAGTGTCTTGTATAAGATCTATTTAACCTATATACAACATTCCAACTCATTTATTAAAGAATTTTCCAAGAAAGGGTGCATCAAAAATAGGCAATTTAACATTCCGGATATAGGGGGTACTAAGTCGCTTAATCTCGTACAAAAAATAGGGCTTAAAAATACGCAAAATGCAAACCCTAGTAAAAGCATATTTAATAGCGCGATGATGAAACATATTGGAATTAAAACTAATTAATATTTTTTTGCAATTTTTTTTACGTTTAGACATATCCACAGTTCGACTTCCAAATGATAACTTGATCATAAAAATTGAAAAATAATTTAGAAGGATAAATTGTCACAAAAAAAAGTCTTGCCTCTTAAAGATATATACGATATGGAGAATTGGCCCTCATTTTGAAGTTTGAAATTATTTGAACCTAGGACATTTTAGTGGAAAAGTTTCACCAAATCAACATATTTTAAAGTAAAATACTTTGGAAGATTTGGATATACTCTTTTTATCGGCCTTTTTTCAGAAATCCTCGAAATCCAAAACTATTTTTTGGGAGTATAGTTACAATTTTATAAGATATTAGCCCAAGGATGTAAGAAAAATAATATTTAATTGTTATAAAAGGTACAACCGATCTTCGATAGTTTAAAAAAAGAAGGAAAAAAAACAAAAAAAACTAGTAATGAGCGAGTTACGTATAAAACTTAGAAGAGTTTAGCGATATCAATAACAATGCCTTTGTCGTCACGAACTAAAAGCTGGACATTTAGTTATTTTATAGCAAATGGTAAAATATGTTAATGGTAGATAATGCATAAAATATTCACTAAATTTGAAATAGTTATTGTACATTATTTAGATAAGGGATCTTAATCGCCTTCTAATATTTTATGAAGAGAGCTCTTAAGTTCCATTTTCGCGCTGGTTGGAGTTGCATACACTAATGTTTGCAAATTTTTAACAGTTAAGAATCAATAAATGTTGTTTTAATTTTTATATGAGATAGTTTACATTTAGTTAGATTAGATTTATTTCTGAAGCTCTAATTGATTTAAAGTTGTCTAAATAACATATTTTAAATGAATACCTTTTTCATCTAAAAAGCTGACCTTATGCTTAGTGTTGTTTTCATATATGGAGTATTCGCAATATGTTTCACACATTTTTTTCTCTTTTAGGTGAGTAAACACATCTTTTGGAAATGTTTCAACTATTGGTGTTTTGCACGAGCTACTGTAAGTCTTAAAAGTATTATTTTTCTATATTTCTGAGGCTCGTTTATTATATCCATATAATACTTTTTGGTAAAAGTCTTTTCTTGATGCTCTATAAGAAAATTATTTTCACTGTCACACTATGATAAATATGAATGTGATTTCTTACATTTTAAATTTACACATTTACACTCTACATTTACACATTACTACATTTAATTTACACACTTTAAATTTACACTCATTAGACTAATTGCTACTTAATATATATAAGCATCAATTTTACAACTGCTCAAAAACAATTACTAAGTATATAGAACATTAAAGTAACAATTGCCATGCAGTGGCGGATCCAGAAATTCGCCCTGGGGGGGGGGGGGGGCACACAACAATCGTGTTAAATACTCACAAGAGGAGAGAAAGGTCATTATCAAAAGCTGAAAATCACATTTACACTATTGGGCACTTAAAATAAACAGAAAAATTGGCACCTAACTTGCTGATGATTTTTAGAATTAAATTTAGTTTTTTTTTTAATAAACTTGCCAAATTTAAAATATAATTAATTGCACTTGGCAGAGTGATTAATACTGCTTTAGAATAAAATGTAGTTATATTTAAAAAAAAAAAAAAATCAATTTTAAAAGCCAGTATGTTTATTTTTAAAATTAATGATCTAGTTTCAAACGCAATCTTCTCTTTTGTTTCAAAGCAAAAACATCCAATACTTGTAAAGGAGATAGATTGGCTGCTGCTTCTTTATGAATGTGAAGGTTGGCCAACCCACTTAAACTTTCTTCCGTCATCGTAGTCCTTAAAAATTTCTTTATCCGACGGAGAGTAAAAAAGGACCTCTCCACAGTACTGCTTGTAACTGGAAGAGTGCATATTAATTGAAGAATTGTTGATATGTTGGGCAAATCTTCAGCGTATTTGATTGCTTCCGCTGGAGATTTGGGTAACTTCTCCTTCTGTCCATCCCACATATGCTTCCATATTTCTAATTCACCTTCCAGTGCTTGGAAACAGGGTTAATCGGACTTATACATTTTACTACCTTCTATGACAGAAGTTTCGAAATCTGCATCGAAATGTGAATTAACTGGTAATAACTTTTGCAAGTTCCCGACATTAATCATTTGTGAATCTTGTTGAAAGCTCATGGATGAGGAAGTCCATGAATGGAATATAAATGCTGATTCTGAAGTAATCTTCCGTAGATTTGCATTGCACATTGGCTCTGTTTTTTTTTATTACCTATTAGTCTTGGCTTCTTTATTTCAGTCCCCATCTGATCAGTCAAATTTTCAGCTTTTGAAATAATTTATTAAAATGTTCCCTGCTACTTTCTCTGTGACTTTGTAGGCTTTTCAGTATGGCATCAACTAACTTCATTGCTTTGAGCATATCCATGTACTCTGCTTGAAGTCTTGGGGCTAAGGGGAGAGTCAGTGCAAACACATCTGCTAAAACTACCACGCTAATGATAAATTCAGGTGACATAATACTGTACATAAATGAAAAGGCATTACTTCCTTTTCCGTCCTCTGAGTTGACAATAGATTCCAACACTTGGGATAAGAAGGGTAGGTTATCTAAAAAAGTTAGTACCAATAAATCATGGCAAACGATCCATCTCGTTTCACACAGCTTTTTCACTGCATGCTTTCCTTTCCTCAGAGTATCGTGCATTCCTTCATCTAGTTTGTGCAGCCTCTTAGCAGATTCTCGAAAAAAATTTGCGACTGACAATATTACGCCAACAACATTTCTTATTGATGGAGTTGAGCAGGCCTTACTAATAACTAAATTTAATCTGTGATTAGCACAGTGGCTATAAATGGCAAGGGGTAGTATTTTGGCTATTCTAGCTTGAAGTCATTGATATTTTCCACTCATATTGGAACCTCCGTCGAAAGCTTGACCACGGCAGTTGGATATATCTAAACCTAGGTTCTGCAGTTCTTCCAATACTACTTTACACAAACCTTCACCAGTGAGATCTTGAACTTCTAAAAATCTTATGAAATCTTCATTTATAGCAAAAGTGCTTTTATTATAATAACGGATACAGATCGATAGTTTCTCTATTAAGGCCATATCAGTGGTTTCATCAACAATCAATGACGTCATTCAAAATGAGAAATGTACATTTTCCCACCAAAAACTATGAAAGAAATAGACTTTATCAATTATTTGGGGAGGAACTTCAATAATATCCAGTGTAACTTTACATTTTCTGGGGGGGGGGGGGCACGTGCCCCCTGTGCCCCACCCTGGATCAGCCAATGTTGCCATGTGCTTTTATATATTATATATTTTTAACTTTAAACACTTATTTGAATTTATTTTAATATATACCAGCATTAATTATTTAAAAAATAAAGCATTTCACTTCCTTAACTTATAAAATATATATTTATAGCTATATAAAATATATATTTATGGCTATATAAAATATATATTTCGTTAAGTTTAACTATAGTTTATTATAAATGCTTACAGTATTGTTATTGATTTATAGAAAGTGTTCGAATAAGAATCATCGAATGCGTATCATTTGTGTCATCATTCGAATTTTTTTAAAAAGCTGAAAAAGTATAATTACGATTTTTATTTAACCAATAAAGTTAAAAAATTAAATATATATTTCAGAACTGTAAAATTTTTCATGTAATCAAAACGGATTTGCATCTCTTTTAAAACACGTAAAACTTGGTAGAAAATATAATGTTACAAATCGATTATATATAAGACACAAATATGCCTTTATATGAATTGCTGGATTTTTTTCTTAACTTACTACAATAGCCTTTCATTTGAAGAACTTCTTTAATCTTTTATATAAAACTGCATCCCGTTGGAAAACAAAATTTAATTGAATGGATTGCTACTATTATAACTGTGGTTAGCACAGAAAAGGATTTCAAACAACTAAGCAATTGTTAATACAATTATTTGTACTTAAGACTTGAGAAACATGTGGCACTTTTACGTTGTTGGGGGTACTGCTATAATGCAATTTTATGAACACTTACGCAGCTAAAAAAATCTATAAGATTACTTCGAAAACATACTACTTTTGAATTTGTTTCATTTTTATATCAGTGATTTTACTTGAGTTAATTTGACACAGTATTTTTTTTTAATCATTATTTTTCAGACTTTATATTTAAAATTTGTCTTTTAATAACTTTTGAAAGTAATACAAATAAAATTATAATCATGAGTTCATGTTAGGTAATATGTGAATTTTTTTAATAATTTTTTCTTTACACAATTATTATTTAAAACTGTGTAGTTTATTGTCTCATTTGTTAAGTAAAATTAATAACCAGATTTTAAATATTAAGATTGTTGATGGATGTTATTTTTTTAAAACAATATTTTTAAAATAATGCAATCGAATATTTGTTTCTGAACTCCCTAAACCTTTTATTTTATTATTTAAATAAACAAAAGGTTTCAAAACTAACTTTTAGGTATATTTCCTGTCCTCATAGTATTTTCAACTACATATTTCATATGATTGATAGTTTTTTTCATTAACATTTTTTATGATTATGAACTGAGATCAATCAATCAAAACTAAAAAGTTTTATATTTTTTTTGTCTTTTTCATATTTTTTATTTCTTGTTATTTTGGGAAATAATCGGTCATACTATAAACAAATATCAGTCCTAACATTTTTTTTTTTCATATAAAAAAAAAACTTTTCAAATTGAAAAAAAAATAATAAAATTTTCTATTTATGCCTTTTTTACCAACTACAAAGATCTCTTCAATTCAAATGTCAGGCAGTTAACCTTTAAAAAAAAAAAAAAAAAAAAAAAAAAAATTATTTGACGTTAATGCTTTGGATTTTGGGCTTCTTAGGAGTTCAAATTTTGTGAAGGTATTTTGGTGCATTTTACTTAACATTTGCCTTTTGTGGCAGAAAATGTAAAGTCCAGTCAACCATTTATTAAACTTCTAATCTAAGAAATAGTAAATTTTATTTGAATATTTCCAATGAGGAGAAAAGTTTAAAAGTACAAATTTTCCTAAGCATAAAACTAAAGATTTACCAAATAAATTAAAATATCTATTGAAAATAAATACGTTTAATTATTTAGATTTAATTTTTTCCTTTGAATTGGGAGATATTGTGTTCAACGTTCATGGTGTGTCTTCACAGGCAAAGAAATATGAATTTACAAACATTATTTGTTCGATACAATAGCTATTTGGTTATTTAGATAATAGTTGTACTTAATTTGCATTTATGATTATTCAATAATAATTTAAGGACATTTTTAAAATTAGAAAAGGATTATATTTGTGTGCATCATGAGATCTATACATTTTTTACTAAAATATATGAAATAATTAGTTCTTAAGCCATTAAAAATGCATCAAATTAATAGGTGGAACATACTTTTTTAAAATCATTCTACATTTTAAATGTTGCATAAAATATTTCAAATTAATAGAACTTCAATTGAATATATTTCTTTTAAGATATTTTGTAATACGAATGCTATTATAATGCATTTCTATGTCTACTTTTCGTTAAAGGATGTTTAACAATGTTCTTTCAAAATCCTTATTCATAGATATTTTATAGGGGCTAAAAGATAAAGTAAACAGTTTAAAATAACCTAAATACTTGAAATACAAAAGCAGAATTTGTCGAGGTCGAAAAGTAAAATACAATCGATAATGTAAAAATTTACTAAATATAATTGGTAAGGTTTCATTGAATCTTGAAAACTAACAAGAATTGCAAAGGTCTATTTTTATTGAGCTTATCCATTTACCTTTATGTTGTTCTGAAAGGAATGTGTTCCTAAGCATAACCAATTTAAATAGAGTACGATTTATTATAATGAATTGGGATTTATTATAAGTAAGGATTACAAAATGATGTTTTAACATTGAGAAGGGCATTTTATGTTTAGTTTTACAGATATCTTCTCTTTAACATTCAAAATCTGAAAAGAACAATTTCTGTTTGGAAAATATCGTAAACATTTTATTAGTTTATAATGTTAAATTATAACTCTAAAATAAATGCCCCCATGCACGTTAAATCCCTTATCATCAAATACCTTGCAAGAATTTAATTTGCAAAACAATTATTGCTTCATTACATTTTGTGTTACAATTAACTTCCTTAATATCAAACATGGGCAGGAAACGAAGTGTAATCAACGTCAAACTCACACAATCTAATTAAAATAATAATCCAAAAAGTACGTGTAAATAAAGAAAAATGTCGTATTATTTGACACCAAATACCTTTCGCAGAATATCTTTCAAATATTTATAGGATTTTTAAACCATGTCCCGTTCCTATCTGGTATTACATTGGAACACAATAACTGCAATTATGAAAATAAAGAGTCAATTTTAAGAGATACGGTCACAATTTAATTCATTAAAGTGATAACAATTTCATTGTGGTTTTGGAGTTTATTGATTGAGATGTGTGATGAGTTCGTTAACAGTTGATGATTCTAACTTTGTGGGAAATGAAGAATTTTTCATTTATGCAGATATATGTTGGAAAAGGGAAATCCCAATCAACATTGAATTGAATTAATATATATGCTAGTCTCAATGATCGAAAATGCTTAGTGAGCGCTTTTGGTCTTTGAGCCTAACATATATACCATGCGGAGAGTTCATATGTTATTAATCAGAAAATTTATATCACTTGTCAGAGATAAGATAGTACCACTAAATTGAAAAGAAAATTAAGGATTTGTGTTTTATTCTTCGATATTTTTTCAAAATTATTTTAATAAATAACTGATTAGTTGAAAAGACTGTGTTTTTTATTTAAATATCAAGTAGAATTTGGAAGTAATCTAACAAATTTAATTTAGATAAAGAAAGAGAATGAATTGGAGCATAGTTTTAATTTATGTAAAGTATATTACATAAATTCAATAATTCGTCAAATATATCACACACATATTTATATGGCATATTTTATCGACTACCAATTTGATTTTAATAGCTGCAAAATTAATTGTGTTAAGCTTTTAGATATAAACTGAACTACAATAAGGTTTTTATTTTAAACTAAACTAAATTGTAGGAAAACGTTATCATGTAAAAGAAACAAAACATCCAACCACAACCAACCTTTACCACTTGTAAGATAACATTACAGTATCCCTACCAACAATCATGAGCAAAGCTTACAGTAACATTCAATAGATGCACCTAGAGCTTACTCCAGACCTTTAAATTATCCAGCTACATTGCGCACCAGGGTCCAATTTCGTATATGACCCGCCAGGTACTAGAGTTTACTACCAACCAGGCAGATCTCAACGCAGTAGAAACTTTATGGTGAGAGTAACTTCAATATTTTAGTGACTATCGCAACTTGGAATGTTTACAACTGTAAGGGATCAGGGAGTAAGAGCTTATTGACCTTCTGGGTGTTTATTTATGTAAAAGTTGACTAAATCGTTATATTTTAAGAAATTACTGTAATTCGAAACTGTTTTTTTATCCTAAACAATAACTAGGAGAATGATATGATATGTTTACATTATGTTAAAAATTGCGTATTTCACCTTGTTTTCAATTGATTTTTTGATTTGAGTGAATAATTTCATTACGTAAGATAATAAATTAACCCATTAACATAACTATAAATTTTTATGGGCATAGCTAATCTTATGAGCAATTGCAACATATTTAAGTGGTTTTGAGCTCGGATCGTGTTATTATGGTGTTTGTAAATTACGTACTAAATCACAAAATCTCTATTTCATGCTATTAATTAACTTTTGTTTCCACAAAATTTGGTTGAATGAATTGTTATCGACAACGAGTTTATCTCCTAAATTTCAACTCGACTGGATAATGGCAAGTAGATTCCTCAGCCTTCGTAAGATTTTGTCGCAAACAAAACCGAATTTGATAAAAAGGATTTTAAAAGACTAAAATACTGCTCTCATGACTGCTTTCTATTCAATTATGAGCATGACTACTCTCTATTCAATTATATTTTTACCAAAGTATAATTGAATAGAGAGCAGTCATGTTGACTTATGCCTCTTTGCAAGTAAACTTTCTTTTAATGTATTCTTCTTTTATTTCCATTGTTAAAAGTTTAAACATTTCACTTGGTCTTCCCCCTCTGCTAAGATAGAGATTCATGAAATAAATAAATAGGACTTGCTCTAGAAAAGAATAAAATTTTCAATTATTTCGCCTGCTCACTTTCAATTTAAATTCCAGTCGTGAAAGATAGGAATTTCCCACTAGTATCTAAAATAGCAACTGAATTTATTTAGATTATTTCATTGAACAAATTCCGATATTTCTTTGATCAAATAATTATGCATGCATTTGTATTTCATCAGAAATTAAACTATTGATATCATTATAAATTTTCAAAAATTATATTTGTATTTCAAAATTATAAGTAGATGTTGCTTTCTAATAAATTTCGGATGATTTCTAAACATAAGGCTCAAAATTTAGTTTGTTTAAAATTATTATAGATTGGCTATATAGAAAAAAGTTTAAAATGTTGTCTTCTTGTTTCATTATGAAGAACAAGTTCTATAAAAAAGGTATTCTTTTTGATATTGAAGTATTATGTCTAGAGATAATTTTTGTTACTGTTTTTAAAGAACACAAACTTCTTACATTTCTTCAGCCTTTAAAAATTTAAGATCGCCGATTTTTTCTAGATTATGCAGGGTTTAGAATTTTTAATAAAAATCTTAACAAACCAATAAATAGAAAATAAGATTATTATTATATGGATTTGATATATTTAGTAATCTGCGGTAAAGTATGTTTTCTTTGCATAATTTGATATCTTTATAAATTTCATATAATTCGTTTCCTACCTTCCATTCTTTAACTTTCAATAAATTGTCAAATTAAATCTCTTTCGATACTCTTCAATATTTTTGCATATTAAGAACATTTACCTAATCAAAACTAACTAACCACTAACAACTCCTTTTTGATTGAAAAATCCAACTTCATGTTAAATATAGTGGAATACAATATTACTGACCTAATTAGATGCCACTAAACTGGTAGAATAAAAGAGAAAAGGTGAATAGAATCAAATTTGCGAAAACAGTTGTGGCTTATAACTTTATCATATTGAATGGAAAACAAAACATATTGAAAATACTACTGTTTATTCTCTTTCATACTATTGAGCCGGCATTTTTTATATAAATTTGTGACATCAGAAATATATTACATTCATTGCATGGCGTGTATTTTTCTTTTTTTCCATAAATGATAAGAGGACCTCACTGTTACACGTGGTCCAATTACAAGTGTTTTAAATTTACCTCAAACACACCCAATCTTATGCCTCTTGGAGGTCTTACAAGGTGAGAAATAACTTTTTAGTAGCTCTTAGAAGTTAGTCGTTCTGTTTAGAATTTGTGCAATCATGCCATTTGAAACATTTTCATTGATTTGACAAAGCCAACTTATATTTCTAAACCAATTTTTTAGTTATAGCCTGCTAGTTATTTTATTAAATATAATTATTATTTTCAAAGATGGATTTGATTTATTTTTTATTTTGCTATTAATTGATGGTTTGCCAACCGAAATAGTAGATAGCTATTTATGGCTAAAACTATCTGTATTTTAATTTTTAATAATTTTCCCTTTTTTTTTCCCTTAATCAACTTTTTATTGAGGAAGTATTGAGGTTTTGTCGGTTTTTGAAAATTTACAAATAAAAAAAAATCTTACCTTCTAACGAGAGTATAGAATCAAAACTAAACTTGAAAACTGATAACTGCTTAAATTAGTAAATACTTTAACTACTTTCTAGTAAAACAAATCTGTGTTTTAAAAATTGTTTGTTTTACTCACTGTCGAACATTAAAATTGATTTACCATGAGGGCTAAGCGAATGAATCATCACTAAAGTCTTAAGGTGTTAAACTTAATTTTAAGTGTATATGAAAATTTTCATGTCTTCAACTATATTCTAGATAACTTTCGGTAGTCTTTCATTTCAACTTTCATCCACCTCTATTACTCAGCGTACTTCTTGAAGTCAACCACCCTACTTGAATTCCCTCTCTGTTATCCTAAGGGTCAGTGTTATTGAGCTCTATTGTGAACAGTGTTAATACTTTTCAATATAATGAAATCCCACTATATTTGAATGTGGAGTTCTAGATTGAGAATAGAATTTAATAATGTTTTGAATATCTTTAGTGTAGCTTTTTTTGGTTTGTTATTTTCAGATTATCTGGCGCCGTCATCAACACGAGGGCTATAATGCGCCGAAACATTCGTCATTAGACAAGCCAACATACATTTACAAACACCCATGCCTAACTCGGGACTCGAACCCGCAAACTCGAGGTCCAGAAACTAGAACGCTAACCACTATACCGTTTGATCGGAGTAGCTTTCTTTGGAGTGTAAAGTTAAACTACTTTATAAAATTTGTCGGATTTTGTAAAAACTTTGTTAATTTTAGGGATTATTTTTCATTGATAGCAGTAGTATGATGCTAGTAGCTTAAAGTCTACTGAACAAATTTAAACAGTATTTTCTATGAGTACCTTTACTAATCTAGATTATCGAGAGTAAAAAAAATTGTTTTCAAGAAAAATTCTAATGTATTTACAAATGGATTCTTATTACCATATAAGCGTGGTCCTAAATATAAACTTTTATTTCTTCAAAACTAAATACACTTGTCCGTTTGAATCCACTTTGTTTACTATATTAAAACTATATTTCCATCCAGGAGTGCTGGTTGGTTGGTTGTATTCAGATTATCTGGCGCCGTCAGCAACATGAGGGCTATAATGCTCCGAAACATTCGTCATTAGACAAACCAATATACATTTACAAACACCCATGCCTAACACGGGACTCGAAATCGCAACCTCGCGGTCTAGATTATCCAGGAGTGCCTGAAGGTTGAAACGAAAGACTACCGATAGTTATAGAGAAAATATGATTAAAGAAATGAAATTTTTCATGTACGCTTAAAAGTTGATTTAATTTATCGGATTTCCATTCAAAATAGCTAATGCAATTATAATTAGAATATACTGATTGTTGGTACAAAAAAAAGTTTGATGCAAACTAGATATACAAGAGAGAAAATAAGCAATTGGTAAAAATATACTTATTTTATAATAATAAGTACCGACTGTGCCCCAAGCTGTCAGCAGCAATTACGATACATTGTATGTAGAGTGTGGCAAAGTAAAATTATACGTTTAGGAGAATCGACTTTTTAATAAAAACTTTTAGAAAAATGGCTAGATATGAATTTCAAACATCCTCTTGGGAAGTATCAAAGAAACAATAAAGCAGACTATCACTACATTCTGCTAACAAGCGTAGGTAGTAATCAACAAAAGACAGAGCAATATAGGATAACTTCGGGTCTCAAGGTAGCAGTTAACATAGATGACGAATTTGCATAACCAGCATAACGGCACTGGACAGGATTAGAGCCACTATAGAGGCCTTAAACTGGATCAGTCTGATAAGGCGCAGACAGTCTGATAAGGCGCTGGTAGGTCCAATCTGTACTAGTCGCCACAAGTATATATTTTAATTATTTGTATCCGATATCATTTCACCAAACAACTAATTTGGTACTGGAACTTCTTGCGGTTGGCATCATATGGTAAAAGTATTCCACAAGCAACCATCTTTAATTCTGTGGGCAGAGAATTCGGATTGTGAATATCAATAAGTGGATCTATTCAATCCACTTGAGTACTTTTCAATCAAAGTGAAGATTTATGATTTGATATCTGCTATCCCCGTCAAATATCTATTGCGTGGTGAAAAAGTGAAAAGCTGCTGACTTTTTTATCTTTATTAGAAAATTGAGTTTTAACTTTTGACGCAGCATGTTTCTAGATTAAAGGTTAGACCTTCTAAAGACAGTTCATCTCATCATCCAGAAATTGGTCAGTTCCTTACGTTACTCAGTAAAATTCAATTTTTAAGATTGGATGTTTCCGATTTAGCTGAACATTCAGTGCGATTTGAAATCGCATTTATAGTGTAAATCTTTCGTAAATTATGTATAACTATGAATGAAGTCATCGACATTTATAAAGTAATAAATATAGCAACTATATATTTTCTGTGCGGAAAAGTAATACATTAATTTTCAATTTTTTTTTGCCAACAATCGTGAGTGAAAAATGTCCTACAAATCATGGTTTAAATTTCAAAGCATTATAGTCACAATATGTGGGTGAGCAAAAAGCTATAACAAGCGTATCTTAGTGTATCGTACCTAATTTATAAACTCACTAATATATAACCACAAATAGAAAATGTTATTCTTTTTTACTTTTTTTAGACAGCACTGTTACTTATTTTTAATATAAGAGTGCTTTATTTTCAAATATTTTTAAACTTGTATAGTTATAAAATAACTCGTTAGTCAAATTAATATTCATGAAAAGTAGTCACATTCTATATATGTGTGGGAGTGTATCATATTTAGTAAAAAAAAAAAAATGAAGGGGTTTTAGGTACTCTATATTTGCTTGTAAATGTTTCTATTCAATTTATTAGCTAAGGCAAATAATGTAATATATTTTCGAGGCTATTTTATCGTCAGATTTTAGAGCAAAATTTCATTGTTCAATCATGTGTTATATAATTGTACACGAAAACCTATTTGAGGGATTTATTGTGAAAAGTAATATTGTATAAAAAGATTTAAAGCATTATAGTTAATAATAAATATATTATTTATAAAATTTCGGTCATGTGATTAGATTATTCAAGTTCATTTCTTGATCGGTTTATTGAAAGGTAAATTATAAGTCTTTTCTCCTTTATAAATAAAACAATTGGCATAAGTAATGTGTTCTTTCAGAATAAATCCAAGATTATATGTTATTTATATTTAAACATAATTGTAAGCGATGTAACTTTTATTGTATATGGAAGTAAAAAACAACGAAAATATTGAAAACCTGGAACTAAGCCATTTGGCAAGAAAGTATGCATGCAAGATAATCACACTGGTGAAAATCTTCCGAAGAATAGGGAAATAATTAGAAACATGGGACACGTTTAAAGGTTTTCAACGCGTCGTCAATCCTAGTACTTATATAAATTAAAATTACCTAGGACAAATTAAAGCTTAAATTGGCGTTAAGGTCAATTTCGATAAGGTAGTTGTTTTAAGCATAAATTTAATCTGACTCATTTCCGAATTCTGTTGTGTAATTTAAATATTTTATCTTGACTGATTTAATTTCTGATTATTTATAGTCACTAACATAATATTTTTAAATGCTTATTCCTTCTAAAGTTATTTGTATATGTTACGGCTAATTTTATTAATTTGGATATTATACATTGTAACTGGTCATTTTACAAAATAACTATTACCAATAATGATACTTATTTTGCAAAATAACCATTTATTATGTATAATATCCAAATTAATCAAACAAATCCGTAACATATACATATAAAATTCAAAATTTGATAGATAACCTAATTTATTGGATTTTTGCGGAAAAAACCCTGTCAGTCCACTTACGTTAACTGCCAGTTTTGGTACGTATGCGCAGAACATTAAAACATTTTGCAGACTCTGTAGAGTAATAGTATAGTTTAACAATACTTTGGTCAGGCGAATTCAATTGTTAAGGAAGCACTCTGCATATAAATTGTATAAAATTTAAAACACCAAGCCCCAAGCCAAATCTTTTGTAATTCAACAAAGCTTTTTCTATGACAATATTTACTTTATATTTTTCAACAAGAATTCAAATTGGTCATATTTTTCTTTTCGCTAATTTTAACACATTAGCTGATATTAATAATTAATTTACGTCTTGGATAAGATTAAAAGTGTACCAAAGGTAATAAATAATAACCATTCCGCATTCGCTTTAGTTGCAAAAGAAAAGATTTATTAACATGTAGACATCGATTAAACATAAAGAAAATGGCTTTTTCATGTTTAGTAAATTATACGAAATATACACAAACGACAACCACAAGGCCCACCTAGATTGGTCCAGATTAATTCTATTAAGCAATCCTATTGTACAGCTCCGGCTGTACTCTATTATAATTTACAATGTTATTTGGGTGATTATACCTTTTATCAACCACTCTACTGAAAAATATGTGTTTTCTGTTCTCTAAGAAAATATTTGACTGGTTTTGTTGCTGATTATCTGATAGCCATTCTCTTTTAAATTAAATCTGATATACAAATGTATTCTATGACAAACATCATTTCTCTATATTTTTTTAAAATTTCATTGTGATGTTAAGTGAAATATGATTATATGTTGTACCTTCTCAGACTGCATGCCCTGATGATCGAGCAATAGCAAAGCAACCTGTACTAATTGTCCACGTATAACCATTTTTTTATTATTTATTTTTTTGCCGATACGTGTGTATCATCTATACAGTGTAAATTCTTTTAAGAGAAAATTGTAGTTTAAATATCTACAAAATATTAACTGTTTAAACGCCTTTTTTAAACCGTCTTGTCTATTGCGATTTTTTGTTGCATTTTCAAAAATATTATTTTGATGCAGATGGATTCCTGTTTGGATTTAATTTTTATCTTTATTTATTACCTTTGATCTTTGGGGATTGCAAATATGATTTATTCAATTACAGCAAAATAATTATTCTTACATCCTTTAAAATGTTTTTAAAAAAATCTATCTCTTTCTATTAATTGCTCAAATACTATTTTAATTTTTTCTGTGCTATTTAAGCTACAGTTTCTTAAAACATTTGAAAGCCCGTTTAAAATTATTATTTAGGTTTTTTTAAAATATAACCTCCCAAACGTGCTTATATTTATCCGATGTATTGGAATGACACATTTTAATTAGGTGTATTATCGTGTCGCCATCTATTGCACAAATCTAAAATCATTGACAGCATTAACAACAATTTTCTTGTCAAAGTTAAAGGAAACTTACAAAATGTACCCAGGCCTCTGGAAAGCAGTCTGTTTTTGACCATCTCATTCAGAACATTATGCATATAAATAAGATATACTATGTATTCACTATCATATATATAATCAATACATACTATGTATATACATATAAACAAAATATTCTTAAATTTAACACAACTAAAAATATACAAGCAATAAAGAAAATATATTTTGAAATAAAAAGACCATTTTGTACATAAAATATGAATTTTTCCGTGCTATATTTTTGTATTACATTTACCTTTCTCTAAATACGAGGGATTCCTTCTTTTTCTATTTATTATTAAAATATCAATTTTAAAGGATGCCCAAAATTGGGCAAACATTCTTTTCATAAAATAAAAATATTTACTATGCTGTCAGATAAAATTATGTCCTCTAGGTAATTTATGAGTAAAACTATTCTGTGTAGTAGAAAAAGAAGTGACTTACAAAATTATTTTAATTTTCATAATTATGATATTAAAAAGCTTTTTTAAGAGGGAATTAACGATTATTTAAGAAATGTTGTTTTTCATATTATAGGCAACGCAATTTACCTATTATAGAAGAATTTAGTAAAATTTGAATGTAAACACTGGCTTAATGTTATAAGACCAAAGATTAGTATTAGCTTGTCATAGAGAAACGCAGTACTTTTTAATCTAAACTATACATTGCATGACATTCCTAATTAAAGATAAATTTTATTTTGTACAAATTTAATATTTATTTAAAAAAAATTTCTATGATTTATGAATAGAGAAAATCAATTACCAAATTTTAAAATGTAAATGCTGTTTTAATATACCCTATAGCCCCGTATTAAAACATAAAGCTTTTAAAAAAAATTACAATGATAATCTGTCAATATTCAACATACTAACATAATTTATTGTTATGCAAATGCTATCTACTTTCTACTCATGAAAGCTCGAATACATGAAATAGATTACAAACTGTGAAAAGTTTATTTTTTAAAACATTGTAAATATCAATCAGGAAACTTCTTTTCAACTGAACAAAATTCCTAGTTTTATAGTACATACAAGAACATAAGATTACTGAGAATGAATATTCTGTTAATATTGGTTCGTCTTCCGTTTCTACATAGATAAAATAATAATAATGAACATTATAATTATTTTCAAGCATCTAGCATTATAATCTTCAATTGCATTTGTTTCGTTGTTGTCATATAGATGGCAGCACAAAAATAATTTGTATTGCCTAGAAACCTAAGAAGCATTCTTGCAATACAATCATTATCAATTATCCCCGTTAATTTCACTGTATGGTGAAAAATATACATTAAAAGTGGTTTTGTACACAATAAAAAAATTCTTGATATAATTCTCTGGTTAGATTATAATATTGAAGCAAATAGGATAGGTTTGCATTTTTAATCTACTTAATGTTCATGATTTCTTGTTTTGTTATATCAAATTTGAGCCCAGCTAAAAAAGTGTAGTTATTTTTTTTTTTTTTTTTTTTTTCTTCTTCTATAAAAGTTTATTCAAATTTTTAGTGTGCATTTTTTTACTGTTTAATACTTTAATGAAATACTTTTACTGTAAAATACCTTTTTTTTGTGTGTAATATATAACATTTATGTTTGATTAATTCACATGATGATGCTTTTGGGTTTACTGACTTCAAGATCTGTGTACATTGGCCTACAAATATAAAAAAGTATCATGCAATGTTTGACAAATCCGCTCAAGGGTTTTGCTGTTTGCAGACATATATACATACCATTTACTAAAGAATTCATTTTGACTTGGCACCTGCCAAAACGGCAACATCTCTTTAATGTTCAAAATACACAACCTTCATTATTCTAAATACATACTGGATAAATAAATGTAAAAAATTATTCTTTAAATTAATGTAAGTAATTGTTATGTCTTTCTTATTCAATTTTTTTATTTTTTTATTTTTAATGATGACATATACACCGGAGTAGCACTATTGTTAAAGAAGGCAAATTTGTTTGAAAATATAAAAAATATAACAAGTAAGATAACAAATCTCTTTACTACCTTCTATTTACTGTACAAAATGATTGATATTGGGGTGACTCCATAACTTTAACTTTCTTTATACATCCAATTTTAACTAATGGAAGTGGAACTTCTTTCAAACACTTAAACTCAAAACTATGATTCAAAGTTCTTACCTCAATATGTAATTTCAGTAATATTAAACTAATTTATTTTTGCATAAATAGATATTGCTAAATCATTAACTCAGTTATCTTAAACAAATGAAAGCAATCCAATGCAAAAATACCTGACATCTTTTGAATCTTCTATCTTTTACTATGACTACTTTTACTACAAGATAACTCAATAATATCTCCTAACTCTTTATTTGTGCTAAAGTAATAACTGACATTATCAGTTCTAACATAACAGATCAAGACCACCCAACATAAAAAAAAAAAAAAAAAAAAAACAATACGAACACAGAAAACACGTTCCAGACAAAGAAAACAATTCAAATCTTGAGCAAGGCACGTATCAAAGCCTCAGTGTAACTAAACATACGCATCTCAAGTCAATATTTTAGTAATATCTCGGAACTTATCTATAATTGAAACCAATTCAAACTAAATAAAATATCGTATTTTCTTATGGGAACAAGAGATGAAACAATAAAGTGATAAGATCTGATGTGACTCTTTTACTGAATGCTTTTGATCTTCCGGTTTCTTGATTTTTTGTTAAATGATTTTCTTTGGAGATAGTCGGGGAGATTATCTTTAGATAGACGATGGAAGTACGAATTTGTACAAAGTAGGATTTGGAGAAGCGTAAGTTAGGGGAGACACTTTTGCTGAGGCGAGATGACTATTTTTTTTCTTACATTTTTAATAGAAAGTTTTGTTACTTGTTTTCGATAAGATCAGAAGGTTGCTTGTTGAGATCACGACTGGAATAATATTCATTGGAATTTAATCCACGATATATTTTTAATACAAAAAGTCACTTCTAAAAAGTCAAAAGAACAAGTACCTTTGTGTATACTATATATTAAAAAAAAAAATGGGAAAATGTAAACTGTTTAACGTATAACGTATCATAAATATAGCCAACTACATTTTGTGAAAATTTAATTTTTGAGTTGTGACATTACTATTGGATGTCCACAACAATAATAACAGAAAGGGTTTCATACATTTGAAGTGGTAAAGAATGTAGCGATCCACAAAATACAACTTCCTTTACGTTATTTCTTTTTAAAAAATATTTATTTCACAAATAAAGAGTTGTAAAGGGATAATGTTTGTTATTATAATGTAGATATTAGATTAAAAAAAATATGTGGATTTTAAGTCCTTTTTCAGTTGTACATGGTGACATAGTTTACACAGTCCCGGCTGTTTCTTTCTGTCACTATGAAGTGCTTATCTCAGCATTGTAAATTTGAAGAATAAGATTATGAGGTCGAAACCTTATCGAGCATAACTCTTTCTCAAACCCCACAACACTAACAAGAGGACATTGAAGCCACGAAGGAATTAATGCTCACCAGCCTCCACATTATCACACACGTATTTGGCATAGCCAAGACCGAACCCACGGTCTAAAACTCATGAATTAGGAGTCATTAACCACAGGCCACTTGAAATCTCCATAGTGGTCTGTGCAACAATTTGTGAATTTTTTTCTTTCTAAAACTAAACTAAGAAAAGATCATGCTCGATTTTAGCTTTTACACTGTACTATTATAGTTAGAATCTTAAAAAAAGACTTTGTCTATCCGTCGGTCGATGATAAAATTAGTTTTCTGTACAAACGTGTCAACTTGACATTATTTTAATAAATACATTTTAAATTGGGATGGTTTTTGTTATCCGTTCCCAAACTTGAATAAAGGAAATTTTTAGTCATTAAAATTTTGCCAAATTGTACATGATTGGTACCTGGCCCTTGTGTACCCTAATAAAACATTCGTAGAGAAGCAGTCGTTTATAAATTTTAAGTATGTTATTAAATTTGTGTTTCTCGGCTGGCATCAGTTTTCTGAGGTATAAACAATTTAAGAAAATTTATCTTAAAAATTATTTTTTAGGATTTTTTTAATAAACTTCACTCATTTATTATTTGTGGTATATTGTGAAGTTTGAGATATAACATTTTTTCACATAGGGTAGGGTGGGGTAAAATAGGTATAAAAATCAGGTGTTTTTTTTTATGTTCAGCTGAAATTTTTATGACTATTTAATAATTCTATTTTTATTTTGGCTTTCTTTACATTGTACATCTTGTGAATAAGAATATATAATTTTTAATTATAAAGGTACATAAATATGTTTGTGAGAAAACATTTTATTAGTATATGTTTACTATACCTATTTTACCCCAAGCAGGTGAAAATGGGTATAGTGTTGGGTAAAATGGGTATACTATAGTTTAACAATAAAAATCAAAAATAAATAATAAACTATAGGTAAATAATAAACCACAGACTTACCAAAAGAAAGCACAAGCCTAATAAAATATGAAAAATAATATAACAAATCATAAAATCATTTACGAGGTGCCCCAGTGATCTAACCCTTCGTCTGTTTGTACTTTCTCATTTTGGGTTTTATATTTATCGTTTGTTTTCTCTTCCTTCCCTCATTGTGATTACCTCAACTGAGGTGAGGGCTCCCCTTCAGAAGCTTTGTGCCGCTCTGTTGCCATCAGCTTCTCTTGGGGATTAAATCACCCACGTGTTTGCCGTGCGTGGAGACCCGTGTCCCTGGAAAAGGGGATCCTGGTAGTTGAGGGATGACATACTGTCCTAATACACTACTTTGGCCCTTGCTTCAGATAAACGGGAGGTGTACATTGGTCCCATGTGCATCAATCGGCTGGTCGTCCGACTTCGTCGGCGGCTTGGGATCAAGCGTCCGGCTCGTCTGCTGGGAATCTCGTTAAGGGTGGAGACATCTACAGGGACGAGCCGGTTGCGTATAGACACTAGATAACCTGATGGTGTTATGCCGTGCGTAACAGTTTAGTTACTATTTTTTTTCTTTTTCTTGGTTTTGTTGCTTGCCGGTGTGCACCATCCCTGATATCGAGGACTCCATGGTGGGTGGGATTCTAGTGTCCGAATTTCTATTTCTTTATTTTATGATGGCTTTTTCTTTATCCAGCCCCACGGGAGGCCTAAATCCCCAACTTCAACAAATAAAACGACCAATCGATATTAATGACAATAATGCAACAAAAAAACAAGCTACTCCACTTAATGTTCCGTCTTTCATAATAGTTCATTCCGAATCCGGTGAATTAGGAAAAATGTCCCCTTTTTTCATTCAAAAAGGGATAAAAGGTATCTGTGGCAACGAGCCAAAAGCAATTAAGAAGCTAAGATCGGGTGACTTCCTTATCGAAACTAAAGATCCGAGACAATCTCAATATTTACTCTCTGCAACAACAATAGGCACTATCCAAATAACTGTATCACCACATAAAGCCCTCAATTCTAGTCAAGGCGTAATATCTGAATCGGATCTTCAACATGTTGAAGATTCCGAAATACTAAGAGAACTCTCCCCCCAAGGGGTCACAGATATACGCCGTATTACTATCAAACGGGACAACAATATAATAAAGACCAAACACATTATCCTTACTTTCAATACTCCTAACCTCCCTAATAGAATAACTGCTGGCTACCTAAGTTGTCCCGTACGACCTTTCATCCCGAATCCATTGAGGTGCTTTAAATGTCAGAAGTTCGGGCATTCCAAAAACACATGCAGAAGTGATCACGAAGTTTGCGCAGTGTGTGGCAGCATTGAACATCTGAGCGAAGGCTGCAAGGCTGAGCCCACCTGCGTAAACTGCTCTGGAAACCATCCATCTTTTTCCAGAACGTGCAAAACATACATTAAAGAAAAGAATATCCAGGAAATTAAAACCCACAATAACATCTCGTATCCGGAAGCCCGAACTCTCTATGAAACTACAATAGAAAATTCTATGGCCAAAACAATAGCTAAAGCAACTGCCTCCAAACCAACTCAAGTAAAGTCTATGGCCACTCAAACAGATATTCATATCCCAAATACTCAAATGTCACCCGAACAGCTACTTAAGTGCTTTTTCCCTCTCGCCAAACACAGTACCTTTTCTGTTCAAACAGACCCAATTCCCGGAAATTCAAAATCAAATATAAATCCTAAAAAAACTCCTATAAAACCTCCAAAAAATAAGAAACTATCTGATACAAAGCAATCATATAAACCCGGAGAAGCTCTGAAAAACAGAATACAATCAAAAATCCAACAGAATACAAAGAAGAAAGCTAAAGCAAAGGAAGAGAAATCTGGACCATCTGAGTCATCGGAAGATGAAACTGATGTCATCTCGGGTCTTGACCCAGGTGACATGGAGGTCGACCCAGGTCTCGAGACCCCTAAGCTTCTTCAACCAAGAAGCAGGTCACTCGACCGGCGGATCGCTAATCTTTCCAAGTAAAATTCAATATGTTATCTTGGAATTGTCGCGGTTTCCACCAAAATTCGGTAGATATAAAACACCTCGTAGATTTACACAAACCTGTCTGTTTCTGTTTGCAAGAGACGCTCTTGAAGCCTTTTCAGAGCTCTCTTGTTAGGGGGTATAGTCCCCTACGTAAGGACTATATCAGCGGCGACCGAGCTAGCGGTGGTGTTGCTATATTTACATATAATAGCAATCCATCCACCCCGCTATCGCTCTCTACCAACTTACAAGCTGTTGCCGTTAGAGTCGCTGTGAAAAATATATTAGTAACAGTTTGCTCAATCTATCTCCCCCCTAATCGTAACATCCGACAATCAGAATTAGACAGGCTTTGTGACCAGCTTCCACCCCCTATTATTTTAATGGGGGATTTCAATGGTCACAGTCCTCTTTGGGGTAGCCCAGATGTAAATCAACGTGGAAGACAAGTCGAAAAAATGATAGATGACCAAAATCTGTGTCTTCTAAATAATGGGCAACATACACACTTCCACACCCCATCGAGGACGTTTCACGCCATCGATCTTGTCTTGTGTTCTCCATCTCTCCTACATCTATGGTCGTTTCATGTCGGACGGGATCTCTTCCACAGTGATCACTTCCCCGTCCGTCTGGAGATGCTAGGAGTTGGTGCTGTTCCCTCTGTTCGCGCTCCTCGTTTTATATTTGAATCAGCAGATTGGGAACAGTTTTCTTCCCTCGTCGATATCTCTGACGAGATGGTGAACCAAGACGATATCGATGAAGCGGTAAATTCTATCACCCGTGCCATATTGGAAGCTGCTCGTTTTTCCATTCCTATAACATCTACAAATCTACCGAAAATTCCAAAACCATGGTGGAATCACGACTGTAAAAATGCACATAAAAAGCGGAGGAAGGCTTGGGGCATTTTTCGCCGATGTCCCACTGAAGCCAACCTCATCGCCTTAAAATGTGCCCGAGCTGAAGCTCGTAGGATCCGCCGGCGTAGCCAGAAGGACTCTTGGATGCGTTATGTCAGCACTATAACATCGGATACCTCTTCTAAAAGGGTCTGGAACAAAGTAAATAAAATCAAGGGCCAATACCCAAGACACTCTATTTCTGTCTTGGAAACAGATCTGGGTATTGTTTCAGACCCTAAAGGTATTGCTGATACTCTGGCTGACTCGTTCGCAAAAGTATCCAGCAACTCGAATTACAAAGAGCCGTTCGCCTCTATCAAACGCAAATCTGAGAAAACTAAACTAAATTTTTCATCTACCGAGTTGGAAGACTATAATGCTGATTTCACCATGGCTGAGTTAATGCGAGCTCTGTCAAATACTCGCGGCTCAGCTGTTGGTCATGATGAAATCCATTATAGTATGCTGAAACATCTCCAGCCTCTCCAACTCAAGTTCCTTCTCAAGCTATATAATAGAATCTGGCGGGAAAACAAATTTCCGTCAACATGGCAACGCGCTCTTGTAATTCCGATTGTCAAGCCAGATAAAGACGCTAAGAGTCCTTCCAGCTACAGACCAATAGCTTTAACTAGTTGCTTATGCAAACTATTAGAAAAATTAATCAATGCTCGTCTGCTTTTTTATTTGGAACACAACAATTGTCTCTCTCGGTTTCAAAGTGGTTTCCGTCATGGACGAAGTACACTTGACAACCTGCTCCTCCTTGAAACATCCATTCGGGAGGCATTTGTCAAGCGGAACCATTTGGTGTCTGTATTTTTCGACATGGAGAAAGCCTATGACCGTACTTGGAGATATGGTATCCTCAGAGACCTTCATAATTTAGGTCTCAGAGGAAATTTACCACTCTTTATTGAGAATTTCCTTTCTCGGAGAGTCTTCCAAGTACGCGTCAACTCTGTCTTATCAGATGAGTTTGTTCAGGATCAAGGCGTTCCCCAGGGAAGTGTATTGAGCTGCGCACTGTTTATCATCAAAGTTAACGACATTATGACCTGCCTACCACCTGCAGTGTCTGGTTCGCTTTTCGTCGACGACTTTCAAATATCGTGCGCCTCAATAAACATGTCTCTTATTGAAAGACAGATTCAAATTGCCATCAGAAGGATTTCGGACTGGGCTAATCAAAATGGCTTTGCATTCAATGCACAAAAAACCGTGGCCATGCACTTCTGCAGGAAACGTGAGCTTCATAACGACCCTGAGCTTTTTATAAATGGGGCTCAGATACCTATTGTATCAGAAACGAAGTTTCTTGGGATCATTTTCGATCCGAAGCTCACGTTCCTGCCTCATATAAAACATCTGAGAGTAAAGTGCACCAAAGCTCTGAACCTTCTGAAAGTGCTATCTAACACTTCCTGGGGTGCTGATACCACCTCCATGTTGAGAATATACAGATGCCTTATTCGTTCCAAACTTGATTATGGTTCTGTGGTGTACGGATCCGCCAGAAAATCGGTGTTGATGCTCCTTGACCCTGTCCACCACCAAGGTGTCAGAATCGCGTCGGGAGCCTTCCGTACATCACCAATTCCAAGTGTACTTAATATATGTTTGGAGCAACCTTTGAAACTGAGACGAGACAAGCTGTCTTTAAAATTTTATTTTAAAATTAAAAGTCACCCACGTCATCCTCTCTCACATAATATTTATAGTCCATCTCATACGAGACTTTTTAACTCACGCCCATCTTGCATTCCATCATTTTCATTGCGAATTCATTCAATTCTTACATCTCATAATATTGATAATTTCAGGATTCGTCCTCTCACATTCACACAACCACCTTGGCATCCTCATAACATCAAAGTTTTAAATGTATTTGGTAATTTTAAAAAATGTGAAACACCAGATGTAATATTTAATCATCTGTTTTATTACCATAGACATAACTTTTCAAATTTTAAAGCAATGTATACGGATGGGTCGAAAAGCCAGGGACATGTCGGAGCAGCTGCAGTTTACGACGATAACATCTGCTCACGTGAGCTGCATCAAAGCTGCTCCATCTTTACAGCTGAGTCCCTGGCTATCTTCTTGGCCTTGCAATATATTTTACAGCAAGGCCATAGCCAGTGGATTATTTATACAGATTCGAAGAGCTGTTTAGATGCGTTAAGTAATCCACTCAGCCAGACCCATCCTTTTATTTTAGATATTTTAAAGATTCATTCAACACTTTTAGATAGAGGTTTTAATGTTCTTTTTTGTTGGATCCCAGGTCATGTGGGGATCATGGGTAACGAGCGCGCAGACATAATAGCTCGAACTGCAAGTGGACCTAGGAGCACTTGGCTCTGCCCTGACGACGCATATAAAGCTTGTGACACTGCTCTGTCTCTCACTTGGCAGGCCATGTGGGATGCACAGACAGCTAACAAGCTGCGTTCGTTTCAGCCCTCAATTTCCGGATTCGCGCCCATTCAGCTATCTCGGAAAAGGGAAGTGCTCCTGACCCGTCTTAGAATAGGCCACACTCGTTTTACCCATGTGCATCTTTTGCTGGCAGAAGATGCCCCCACATGCAACACCTGTGGAGTTATGTTTTCTGTGTTTCATATTTTAAATGAATGTCCAGCTTTTAACGCCATCAGATTGAGATTTTTTAAAATTAATCATCCTCCATTATCATCTCTTTTAAGTTCACCCCCACATAAAAATCTTTTTAGATTCTTACTTGAGATTGGATTTTATTACTTGATTTAGAATTTTATTTCAAATCTTTTACCCTTTGTTGATCAATATATTTTTAATCGTTTATTTTTAACATGGTAGATTTAGATAAATTTTTTCGGCGCAGTATGGCCCACGTGAAGCCCTTGCGCCAGAAAAATCGAACCAACCGAACCATAAAATCATTTAAAACCCTTGTTTTAATCTGAAATTGCTTAATACGTCTAATTCAAATGTTTATTGGTAACATTTGCATTTAAATCACAATCCTCTTCACATTACACTTAATTACTGAAAAATAATATTATTATCAGTGTTCAAAATCTGGCAAAAATATAATTCCTCCTATGTTGAATGCTGGTTAATTAAAAATGTTCGTTGTGTAGCTATTTTCAATCAGGTTTGATAGCTCCACATCAGGAAAAACAAACTCCCAAATCTTGAATTTTTTCACAAATTTTAAATTGTATGTGTCCTTTTTGATTGTCATAATTTTGCCAATGAATACTTGTTTCTTCCCCCCTCCTCATTAAATACTCTACTTTCACCCATGCAAGCTATAAAAGTAGACAAATTTTCATTGTTCTTTACTTTTAAGCCAATGTCTTATGGTGAAGTTTGAACTTTGGTTTGCAAGTTAATTTTATTGGCTTTAACTTTTTTAGTGGTCCAGTTTCCAGATTAATTTTTTAACCTCATAACTTCTTCATTCGTTAAAACTTAACCAACTTTAGCATGGTCATGTTTAGCTTTTAATTTCGAATTTTTTATACAATGTTATTAAAAGACTCGAAAATTTTGGAGATACAGCAGACAAAAATGCTTTATAAGACACAATTTTTATAAGAAATAAAAAGTATTGTGTTTGAAGCTAACTCTCCAGTAAATAGTTGGTTGTTTTGTACGCTCAACGATCTCTTTTTATGCAGAATAACAGCTAATCAGGTCAGGACCTAAAGCTTAACATGGATTCCAAACCGCAACAAACACCTAACCAGGATTCGAACCCGGCACCTTTGGCATGCAAAGCCAAAGCGTTAACCGCCGATCAAACTGTATAGTAGTTAGCGTGCTAGCTTCTAGACCTCGAGGTTGCGGGTTTGAGTCTCGTGTAAGGCATGGGTGTTTGTGAATGTATGTTGGCTTGTCAAATGACTAATGTTTCGGCACATCATAGCCCTCGTGTTGCTGACGGTGCCAGATAATCTGAAAACAACCAACCAAAGCGTTAATCGCACTGCCATCAAGTGGGTCCTCCTTTGAATAGTGATAATATGGCAGTACCCAGTTGAGAGATTCCTGATCCCTTTCACAAAGAATTTTTAATTACTCATCTTAATTTTTTAAAAGCTTTAAATAATACAAAATTATTTCATTGGGGTATTTGAAACATATTTTTATTCTAATTTAAAAAAATAAGACTTTATTCAGAAATTTTTTATATTATTGCCTTAAAAATACCTACTTAAGCCTGGTAAGCCTAACATTATACCCATTTTATCTCATTCACAAAATTGGGTTTAAAAAAAATAAACAAAAAATTCAATTTACCAACAATTTGAATAAGCAATAAAAATGTTCAATAAATACAGTCAAATAACTGGAAAGTAATTTTATTAAATATTCTGAGCTGCAGACAAGTTTTAAGTAGACAACATATCGCATAAAACTGTACACTAGTATATTTACTGTTGGCACATGTGTGAAACAAATTATTGAAACAAAAATGAAGTGGTAAAATAAAGTTTAGGCAAGCTACTACCATATACAATTTTAAAAACCATGAATATATTAGAAAATTCTAAAATTTTAAACAATATGTTTTGATTACCCATTTTACCCCACCTAACTCTACGCAAAGAAATTGTAACAAAATCCTCTATAATAAAAAATATCGGTGAAATGTCTGGAATAAGTTAAATAAAATTAAGTATAGATACAAAAATTATTGATTCAGAATATACATTTCAGGAGATGTCTACTATATTATAAATTTTATTTAATCTATTGGAATCCTTTAAAAATAAATTTTTCCTTACTTTTCTTTATGGATGTCAGCCTTTTTTATCATCCTTCTATAAAGAAACCTAGCATAGATTTTTTTTTTACTTTAATCTGTACAATGCCTTGGCATTTATAG
This sequence comes from Linyphia triangularis, assembly GCA_963978545.1. Taxonomy (NCBI): domain Eukaryota; kingdom Metazoa; phylum Arthropoda; class Arachnida; order Araneae; family Linyphiidae; genus Linyphia; species Linyphia triangularis. The sequence continues at coordinate 58,840,469 of OZ021726.1, forward strand.
TTAGACATGGACAATTTATTACGCTTTTTCAAGTCGAGGCTTATATGTATTCTTGCCTTTCATAAATTTATAACAACACAAAGTAACATAATTCTCTTGAAATGCGTTCATGGAGGAGAAAGCTTTTACTTATAGTCATTTATTGTGTTGAAACCTACAAAAAAACTTATAGGATACTTTATATAAACCCAGTTATAAAAATTAAAAGGCACTATATTAATTTAACGCAACATAAATTAGAGCTTTTCAAAGTGTGTCTTTTAACATTAATAAATAACTGCAATAACATTACATTTAATTTGATAGTAAATTACCCAAAATTTGCCTCCGAAAAGAAGCCATAGCTCCTAAAATAGCCATATCTATCTATCTAAAACAAAAACTACTAATAGAATCAAAGAATAAGTAAGATATGGATTTATAAAGACTCCACCTTGCAATAATAGATACAAAAATAAAGCAGTTGGAAGCGAGGGATGTTTAAAAAAAAAATGAATACAGTAAAATGGGGTGAATAGGAACAGCGGGGTGAATCGGAACAAAACTTCTTGAAATTACAAAGAAATTATTATTTTACACAAATAAAGCAGTTTTATTAATTATATATATATTTTTCATTTGGTCAACATATTTTTAATCTTGGAACATGTTTTGTGGGGTTTTCAACACTATCCTTTTTTTTTAAAAAAAAATCTGAAACAGCGTGCATACAATCCAATGAATTTTAACCTCTCCAAAACTTATCCCATAATTAATAACATGTACCAGTCATAGACTTAACTAATATATTTTTAAATAAGTATAAACATCCACAACAGCATGCCATACTTAATTTAACTTGGTTTTAAAAACTTTTTATTTTACGAATTTTTATGTTTTGCCTCGTCTCGATTTTGTGATTTGCGGGGTGAATCGGAACACTTGAAAAGTAATATTAAAAAGCTGTTTTTTGCAAGATTGTGTTCCACACAGGATTCAACGACTGAAGAAGAGTCTAATTACTCCCTTCAAGACAGTAATCAAGATTGCATTCTTGAATAAATGTCAGAAGAGGAGCCTAGTTTCCGCATGGCAGAAAACTCGATTGTTCCAGTGGTTTTTTCTCTAAATGACTTCGTTATCTTTAAGTTATATGGAAAAATGTATGAAGACTCTATGTGAGAAAAGTTTTACACCCACAAGATTATTGCTATATAAGTGTGTTTTACAAAAAGTGCTTATGAAAGAAGAGATTTTCTGAAACAAATGAGGATGCTTTTCTCCTTTCTCAAGATTTTTTAAAGAATTTGTAGTCATACGACACGCAAACATAAAGTAGATTAAAAAGTATTTTTAATTTTAACGACTACTTGGATGAGTTATATAAGAGTTGATATGCTTTCAAACATATGATTTGTTTTGACAATAATTGACCAACACAAATTTTATCCAGCATATTAAATGATTTTTTTATGATAATTTTGCGTTTCTATTCACCACAATGCATTATTAATTGTTTTTTGCCACCCTGTAAACATTTAAATAAGATTAGACATGAATTGTAACGAGTGTTCCGATTCACCCCTTTCTGCCGGGTGAATCGGAACACCATGAAAAAATTCAAAATAAATTAAAGTCCTAGTTTTTACCAAAAAATTAGGTTTGTTCTCAAAGAAGGTAAGACCCTAGTTTCTATGTCAAAAATATGTTCCTTGACGATCTTATTACAACCGATTATTACTTTGAAATTTGAAAAGTGTTCCGATTCACCCCATTTTACGGTACGTGGTTTATGCCAACGTCCAAACTTCTGCCGGGTAAAAAGGTATTGTTTTGCTTGTGATTCAATAAAGTGAATGGATATATTATTAGTAGAATGAAAGTGTTTTTGTCCTAATTTAAAAAAAATTATAAGCGTTTTTGTATCCTGCACATTACTGATGTTGGTGATTAGGTCAGATATGCTGATTGTCTATCAAAGTCATGTTGCAAAAGCGCTGGACTTTGATTTTAAAGTTATTTATCTCTAGTTTACTAAATGTTGGAGCTTATAGCTATGGATACTAATTTTTGAACTTATTTCATGAGTTTAAAAATCATGCTTTTTTTGTGACATTTATTTCTATAATCTCAGTAAAGGAATCTGAAAAATGAGAAAATGTACAATTTTATTTCAAGTTTTATTAATTATTTTATTGGAATTTGATTTAGTGGGATGAGAATTATAATTTCTCAAATTATGTTGATCATATTTGGTATACATACCTTATAATAGTAATTTAAATTAAATTTTTTACAGTTTGCCAATTACAGGGGTCGCAGACGTCCTATATGTCCTATAAATCCTATATTTTTTTTTAAATCGGCAAAAACGTCCTATATTGTCCTATATTTTACAATTGTCTTATATATCCTATATTTCTATATTGATTCGATCTATATTTTCTTCAAATTCGTAATAACGGCACTGTTTGTTGCCAATTTTTATATTTCGGATTCTTTGCCGCGATCGTAGGTGAAAAATACCTGATAAAAGCGATGTTCGTAACGTCGGCGTTTTATCTTTTGTGACGTCACGTGCTGCATGACCTACAACTCAACTCTACTGGACCGGCGGGAGTTGTAATATGTGAACTTTTCCATAGCACGCGGTCTTGAATTTCTGATTTGTTTTCTTCTCCAACGTAGTAAATTAATTGGTCATAAACAGGGAGAGAGAGAGATGCAGCAACAAAACTCTGTCTCAAGAAAAACGGATAAAAACGACTTATGATTAACTTGCAGGGTTACTAAAGAACATTTTGAGTGCTCAATCAACAATTAATGAAGGAAACAAAAGGGTTAAGATTTACTTTATGATGTCGGATGACGATTTTTTTATTCCAAATCCGATACGGATTCTGCGCCACGAATTGTTTACGTCAAACGGCGCCTAATTAGGGCAACCATAGGTAGTTCTCTTGCTCTTAAAAAAGTGACAGACTGTCATTTTCTGGCGAAAATCCCCTTGATGCAGAATCCGTACCGGATTCGGAATATTAGCCACGATTTTTTCATAAAAGTCGCCAAAACTCAAAATGACGTCAATACGTTGTGATGTCAAATCCAAACGGTCATTAGGGTTTCCTGAAAACCAAGTCCCCGGATCGCCACATACGGCGATAAATCTCCCACTTTTCGCCGCCAATCCAACCGACACTGAACAGTAAATCTGAACCAACAAAAGACTGCAAACAGGCATAAAAAGAAAATACTTAAAGAAATTGGAGCAGTTATAGATACTGGGAGCAAAAGACTCAAGATTGCAATAATGTAATTAATAAAACTTGATTTAGGGATGGAATATTGAGGCAATAACGGATGACATATTCAGGATCAGGCGATTTCTTTTTTTTAAAGTGTGTTTTCTATTCTCTTAAATACAATATAAAGAGTTTATAAATGTATAACTAATTTTTAAGTTCAGTAGCAACTGTGTGCAGTTATTTAATGTTTTAAATTATCCTATATATTTTTTTTTTTTAATCCTATATATTCTTATTTTGTCACTTTGACCCCTGCAATTATTATAGTAGTAAAATATTTATTTTACTATAATAAAAATTATTGTACCGAAATTATTATTTAATATTATAAAAAGCCATAAATTAAAAAAAAGTAAATATTTTGACACTTTCTAATGCATCCTTATAAAAAAAAAATTATATCATTGAATGGCTCAAATTATTAGGTCATACAAACCTATGTAACAATAAAACAAAATATGTAGTTTCAAAGAACGAAAGCAAAAGTTTCAAAATATGCTCTTTTTTTTAAGCTAATGACGGTAATTTAATACTAATACCTATTGTTCTGTGAAATATTTAAATCCAAATTTCAAACTTATGCTACATTATTTATTTTATGAGTTAAAAGTTTGAATTTTTATTTTGATGCTAATTAATAGTTAGCATTCATGAATCATTCGTTCACATTAAAAATTCAATCTTCGAGTGCAATAGACTTAAAACTTTTACATTTTTGCAATTTTTTCACCAAATATCGTTAGTTCAACAAATTTCTGCAAATGATAATTAATTTATCGTCTTGAATACTCGAAATTTTCAATCAAATGAACAATTGTAACCTTTTTGTTTTATATGATGCATAATTTTATTTAATAGTTATTTGTGACTTTTCCAATTGTATTTTTCATATTTCTTGATCATAAAAATTATTTTCCAAAAAATCTGAAAACTTGTATTACAATTGTATTAAAATTTTCTCGTAGGAATATTATTTCCTTTTTAATATAAAAATTAGACATGCTACAGTTTAAAGATTGGCTTCCAAATTATTTTCCTTTTTATTAAGTTAGATTTAAAATTAAATACTATTCTTTATTCTTGATTCATAAAGATAAAATAGGGAATTGGATATTCCCAATGAAACAAAAAGCATAATAAATACCAATATTTATTATATAAAAGTTAATTAAAAGTTTCATTTAGATGTCGAGAATTCCTAATTTTTTAACGAACAGAGGTCAAGATGTTCCTTAATGTGCGAATGTTATGACCAAATTTGTTTATTGATTTATTATGCATTAGGGAAACATCTTAAGGACATACGTTACCATGTAATATTCATTAGAATGCCATTTGTTTAGTAACATCAGAAATGTTGTAAAAAAATCGTTCATGAAACGAAGTGAATTAAAGATGCCTTTTACAGAATATCTCTTAAGAAATAAGAATTTTCTTATTATATTTATGTTTGTCAAATTTGATTACTGTTTCTTGTTTTCATTTTGGTTTTGAGTAGTTTATGTTGTGAATTAATTTTAATGATCAACTTCTCAGAAAGTATATTGTATTTGTCAAATGTTATATAACTTTCTTAATTCATTATCATTCAAATGGTTCAATGGTTATCCTTCAAAAAAATAATAATTTAACCTATTGCAGACGACTTTGAAATGGGATAAACAGTCAGTTTTTTACTTTTACGTTGTTTATGTAGATAATTTAAGGTATATTTTAAATTTTTCCAATTTTTTTTTTTTTTTTTTTTTTTAATTTTTTATAATTTTTAAAAAATAGTAAGTGGAATCACAATCAGATTTTATTGGCAAAGAAAAAACTAAAATGTCGATTGTCAAGTTTTCTTGCCAACCGTCTTTAATAGGTAAATGATAACTTATTTAATAAAATTGGATGCGAAAATAAATTACTTTTTGTTGCATTTTTTGAGCTAGTGGTATTTTTAGATGCAACATGACCTAATTATGAAAAAAGAATATCACTGTGTGCTATTTGTCAATGGATGGGACACTTAAAATTTCTAATTCGTTTCGGAGTCCCCAGTGTCTCGGATTGCAAAGGTTTTGCTTCATGGTTGGGAGGCCCTGGGATAGCTGGCAATAGAATAATGGTTACCAAAACTCACTGTCGAATGGTGATGATCACTGCTTGTTATATCCTTCAAAGTCTCGATATCCTCTTTGGCGTGAAAATAGGTGCAATCTCAGGTGTTGGTATCTCGTCATTTAACCAAGCTCAAAATTAAAAGGCTTAATTGTTGAATATGTACACGTCTCTTAAGCTAAACACAATGGTCTCAGTATTTGTATAAGAAGGGAGGGGTGGTGTTTTTCTTATGGACGTTTTCTTGGACATATACTAACTTTGTATAAATGGATCTCATATTCTTACAAAAATCATCTGTATAAAAATGAAAATAGTGACGAATTTAGTTTAAAATTTTATTTTATCACATTATATTCCGTATAGAATTGTAAATAGTGACGTATTTCTTTTAATGTTCAATTTTATTTTATTTGTTAACATCGATAATACACGTTAGAAAAAGGTAGCAACACCTAAATCAAGCGGGAAATTTCTAGTCATTTCATTATGTGATTGGGTAACTAGATTTTGCACGAAATTTCTGCCGCGAGACTATAAAAGGAAGCAAAAAAATAGAACTTGGGCAGACGAGTAATGAATGCTGTTCGGAAAACACCAGTTATGTTGTTTCAGTAGTTTAGTCCCACCGTGACCGATTTACCGCTGTGTTCGAAAATGTATATACCGTAGCTTATATTGAAGCTTGATAGCTGTTGTTCTGTTGTTCGAAGAATTTTTGAGAGCCTTCAGAGGAAGAATAAATTATAATTTTTATTTAGTAAAAGCTGTGGAATCATTTACTCTAAGAAAAATCGGCAACAATATGCTTCTCTATACAGAAATTAAAATCAATAGGTGGGACCAAAAGTTTGTTAAATGGTCTGACTCGAAAAGATACGATTTATAACCGTATGCAACGAGATATAATCACCTCCAAACGTTATTACTTTGATTACCGAGGAGATGTCTAAGTTGGCTTAAGCTATGTCTTGACAGATTGCCGGATGTTTAGAGAACCTAAGACTCTGATGCAGAAATATACTGATGTTCTGGTCCCTGTCCAGGCAAATAGCCAAACTGCTCACCGTAAGTTAATTTGCATTACCTCGTCCCCTTCAGACTTAACTGATTTAAATATGTTTAATAAGTTGGATTTCAGCTGTCGTAACTTGAATAATCGTAGCTTAGAGGACCTATTATACGAAGTTTAGATTTAATACTAATAATGAATAATGCCATTACAGAGTATTTAAATGTAAGATTATGATCCACGATTTAATGCATCAATAAATAAACTGCTATTCACTAATATAAATATTCTGATTTGAACAAGTGCTTCACTTAACTCTTACACTATACGATCACAAACTAATTTAACCAGATCAAAGAATTCCTTAGAACTCCCATAATAAACACCGAACATTTGTATGTTTCTGAAAAATGTAGAATGTTGGTCTGTTGGTATTCCTTTCCCTATATTATACTCCTCTACAGATTATGCCTTAAAAGTTCGTTTCCTATCGAATCATTACATCAGAACTCACAAAAAGAAGTTCTAAACCATTTAGCGGGAACTACCCACTATCTTCTCAATCTAATGTAATCTAGCGAGAACTATAACATATATATATATATATTAGTTCAGTGGGGAGAAGAAAATGTTTTCACTCATCTGTAAATTTACCCAATCGTGACTAAAGTGCGTTTGGTTATTATGAACACAAATGTGTATGCTTGTTATTTAAACCAAAGGAAAATTAGACCTGTAAAACATGATTTACAAAAACTAAATTTTAACTAGAAACTCTTTATATGTATTTCCAAATTGTATGCTCAATTCCAACTCATTTAAGATAGTTAGATTACAGATAAAGTTTTATCAGTGATAAGAAAACTATTGATACTGTACAATTGACTAACCTTTTTTTGCCTCCGAAATTATATAGAATGCATTGTCGTCGACAACGAGTTTATCTCTGCCGTTTCAGCTCGTTTGGATGATGGAAAGTGGTTTGATTAGATCTTCGAATTCGTAATAGAAACGTATTTAAAAGTGACCTTCTATCTAAATCTTTATAGAATTTATTCTCATCGACAACTAGTCTATGTTAAGTTTCAGTATCGTGGATGACAACGAGAGAGTTAATTAGGTCTCCGAAGATTTTCTCACCACAAACACACACAAACATCGAATTGAATATTTAAGTTAATAAAACGACTTAAAAAAAAAAAATACTTACATTAGTTCAAATTTCTTCATCAAATGGTAATGTGTACTTTAAAAACTTAAATAAGAGTCAACTTAACTGCACCTTATCGGGAACGTTTTGAATGAAGTTTTTAGGCAAAAATGGAAGTAATCCAAAACTGTTTTACATATCTGTCCTTTTACCCATTAACGGAGGTTGTCAAGAAAACATGCCAATCGACATTTTAGTGTGTTTTTTTTCTTTGCTAATAAATTGTGATTGTGGTTCCACTAAGGTTTTTTTTTTTAAATCATAATAATTTCACACACACACAATCTGAAAAATTCAAAATATACTTTAAATTATCTAAATAAACAAGATAAATTAAAAAAAAAATGACTATTTAGCCATTTCAAAGTCGTCTTTAAAGGTTTAATTGCTAACCTTAGAGCGTTATTTGGAAAAGTGTAAAATTCGTTTTTATTGGTATTCGTATTTTAGAGATTAATTTCTCTTGATTAAATAAGTACTTACGACTTTTTTTAGAGATTTATTTCTTGTTACTCTAAACAGCCTTTGTTTAATACTTTCTCTCGTTTGATAAACCTTATTTTTTCCATGGTAAAATGATTAGAAATATAAATTAATGTTAACAATTTTATTAAAGAGTTGATTTGAGCTATACATATGTTATGAGTTAAAATAAATGAACTAGTATTAGTTTTAAATGGAATATCCCAATTTTATTTTTCTTTGCATGTTTTCGTAGAGATGATATATTCTTTTATCAAGTAATTATCTGAATCTGAATAAGTTGCATTAACTTTATTTCCAAAAATGAATTCTTATTTCACTAGCAAATTATTATTAAAGATTTATTTGGCGTTTGCTTTTATAAAGTACAATGGCGATAAACAAGTATTTTAAAGCGTATATATTTAGCTATTTGTTTTAATTATGAATGTACGCGCATTTTTCGTAAAACATCCTTCAAAACGCATCCAACTCCAACCTTTTGTATTTATTATGCTAAAAAGTTTTAAATTATTTATCAGCACAATTACTTTAAAAACCTAGTTTCCTTTTAATATATCTTTTAGCATATGAATGTTTAATAAAAACCAATTTTCTGTTCTCAGAAAATATTTAATCACGTCTGCAGTTTTTCGAACAAAACAAAAGAACGTGTGTTTAATCAACGTAGCATCAACAGTGGCTCTGCTTTTCGAAACACAGAATTTGTATGCTTATAACTCAACCTTGTCTTAAGACTGAAGATTAGAAATAATCCCTGGTCTCATGAATTATACATGTTGCGATCTTCTAGAAAATTAGCAAAAATGTCACCTCTTAAAAAAATTATTATATTACATTGTATTGTATTAGAACAGCAAGTATTAGAACTAGAACAGCAAGAGGTGTTCTACAAAACTAAAAGATATTTATATATTTACCTATAGAAGTTGGGTTTAAAGCACGAAATGCTCATAAGTTTAGAAAACATAACCGGATAAGTAATTAATCGGAAGAAATAGTTACAAACTTCAAATGACTTTGTTATTGTAGGACGTATTTTTTATTTCTTTAACTTGTATACATCATTAAAAATTTAACTTTTTCTAGCATTAAAATTGGACTTGCACTAAAATAAATTATAAATGTATTTTATGTAAATTACGGATAACCTATACAAATATTTATAATTTAATAAAACACGTATGGATTTTAAACATATAAGTCCATTTTTTTTTTTTTTTTTGTAAATACATTGTTTACATGATTTTTACCAGTGGTTTAGCGATAAAATGCAGACTTATCTTTAAGCTAACGTTCAGAACTGCAGATGTAGCTCTGTTTATACCACTATATAAAGTGACCGAAGTTGTATATCTTCATAAAACAAATTTCATAATTCTAAAAAGAAATTATCGTTTGATAATCATTTTATTTAAAATTGACAAATATGTTAATGAACGCATTGTTTCAACGTTGTACTAGATTTTATACTGTCGTTATAAGTGCCTTTAATTTATTTTTGTGATTACACTAAAAGTAAAGTAACAAATACTGAATGAAGCATATTAAATACAAGTCGGAAATATGTTAAGCTACGTATTATAATTGGAAAATTGGATCTAATAATGATTGTGATAAAAAAAAATCTTAATCCTCTAGTCTCCCGTAATAATTTTATAAATAACTGAATGGTGTTTAATGTTCAAAATCCATGAGGCATATGATTTTTAGCAAGATTGCTCCAATAGAAACCTTGCTAGTTTTACTAGAATCATGAATAAATCGTTTAATAAGACTAATCCCCGTTTTGCTGAAGCTACATTCCATACACAACATATAATATAAAAAAAATCATATCAGTTTAATATACTTTCTGATGCCATTTCTTTTTTTTATTAAAATTGCAATCTTTAGTACCACATCTTTTGTTACCTTTCTAGTAAAGTGTATTATCTAAAGTGTTTACAATGTAAAATGTTATCATTAAACACCTAAGCGGAACTACGTATATTATTATCTCTTAATTTAAAATATATTCCTTATCTAAATTTGAGCTCTAAATATGAATGATTGGTCTAAAATGTGTTACTCTCAACTTAAACACTCTATGCTTTATCATCAAATAGCTTTTGGGAAAATCACTAAGCACATAAGCTTGAAATATCCATAACTATTGTTTAACCAAGCTTTTTCGTGTTGCATAACTATTACGACAAGATGGCTATTAAAGAACTAGACTTGTTGTTAAGGTATTTACTTACATGTTTCTAGCGATAACGTCATAAAACTTAATTGTCTACTTTATGTAGATTGGGTCTTTTGATGTATACAACTTAGCTAATTACTGACTGTTAAGCAGTGCATATGCTCTTATGTGAATGAAGATGTGGATTAGCGAATTTCAAACATCTTTTCAAATTTCAGCACTAAGCGTGCTAAGCCATGTTGACGACTTTCTTTTAATATAGCTAATGGGAAGGAATGGATTAATAATAGGGTTGGTTTGCAGGACAACTTATGCTTACAAGCATATTAAGTGTTTAATGATTTGGTACTCTTTCTTGAATGCTTTTCAAACGATAAGGAGTAACGCACTAAAGGTATTCTGAAAGTGTCTACCATTATTAAGCTGCTCACTTTACTGGTTTTCTAAAGGGAAGATTTAAATTGTCAATTTAAATTTGTTTAATATCGATTGATAATTGTATTCCTATTTAATAGTAACTATCTTTAAATACCTTATTAAAAATGCAAATGTTTAACCTTTAACTGCTGTAAGCGGTCTAACAGACCGCGAGTAATTTTTTGTGGAATGCTTCCACCCCCTAAAATATCGCATCTTTTACTTTTATATTAATTTTTCTGATACTATGTTTCTTAAACTTTAAGCTGATGTTCACCAATATGTTTGGCGCAGTATGGACCATGTGTAGCTCTTGTGACAAAAACCTCAAACCATCCAACCACAGAAGTTGAAGGTTAAAAATAAGAAGGATTACGAAAAAAAGTAATTCTTATTAGTTTTCTAATGAAATTATGGGTACAGGAGAAAAAGGAGCGTTATAGATTTTTTCCCAAATTCAAGAGCCTCACTCCCTCTTGTGATTATATAATGGCAACTAATAGGCAATACTAGAATGATATTCGACAAATATATCTGTGTTTTGGTATGAATGACTTCTTAACTCAATTTTTCAAAAAATGCATTTGCATATAAGAATATGAAATTATAGTATATGATATCCTTGTTGAATGGTTTTTCAAACTCATTGATTGTTTTCTATAAAATTGAATAATTTTGTATCTGAAAGTTTTTGAAATCTTGTCGCGTGGAGACACTTACCCATTTTGTCGGATAGTTATAGACAAGGCATGTAATTCTTTATTCAAATACTTTTAAATATATACTAAGACATGGGGTAATTCGTAGGCAATGTTTTTCAGAATAGAATCTAATAGTTGAATCATTCAAAACATTTTTATCCAGGAAGATGTGTTGATTTTGTTCCTGAAAGAAAACTGCAAAACTGTGATATTTAAAAAAAAGCAGAATTTTTTAAAAAGAAGATACTAATACACTTTTATAGTAGGGGAAACTGGGTCTTGAAGCAATACTTTATTTCAAAAAAGTTATTGGGTTTGTTACAACTAAATCCTGTTACTTTTAAACCCGGTCACCCCTGCATGCATATATTTCTATCACTGTTGAACTCCCAGGAATGTTTAAAAGGTTTTTATCCCATTGAAAATACTTTTTTATAAGAAATAACTCTTCAGCTCTTTGGAATTTTATTAATTACAAATCAATGAAGTTGGTTAAAAAAGTTAGTTCTATAATTAAAACTTGACAAATGAATACAATATCCCTTTTCCGTGATTTTGTTATATGATCAGTCTATTGAGAATTGTTAATTAAATCCTAGGTCATGAAATTTAACATAAACGTACATTGAATAAAAAACTTATAACAAATAAAAACCAGTAAAAATCAAGCTAGGTTAAGATTGCAAGCTCTACTTCATGCTCTGTAGCTGAGAAGGCTTTTTTTTGTGTGGACCAAATGACGCCACAGCTGCAATTTTGTAAATAAAAAAATGATAGAGCAAAGCCCATGAGATAATTCTTCCCATCAAAATAAAGATACAAATCAATAAAAGAAACGGAAAAAGCCCCATCAAAAAGAAACAGAAAAATCAATAGTTTAAATTGACTACAAACTTTATTTTTTCCCCCTATTATTTAGTCCTCATCTGAAAGCATGCACGACAGGAAAAAGTACGGAGTATTGAAATATTCCTAAAATTTATATACTGTAAAATAGATTACTTACAGAAATAGGCTTTAAAAATTTTTTATAGTCCTCAGCCACACTTGTATTCTGGCTATACATTAGATAAAGTTGTACTTCTTAAATTTTAGTCTGTGTACGCAAGTGATTGTCAGATAAGAAATGTTTTATTTAATGTTTCTACCTCAGTAAAAGCAGAATGGTTTTAAAATAAAAAATATTTATGATTTAAATACTCCTCAAAACATTTGTTTTGCTTTATTATTGTTTTCCATTTCCTTAATTCCAATGTACATTTAATCGGTTTGAACTGAAAATCCATGGTATTATTGACTTTCAAATATTTATATTTGTATTTATTTTATGCGAGTGCATAACAAATTATTAAAAGTGAATCAATTGATGTGAAGAAAATTGCTTTAAAAAGAGCACTTACCCCATGGAAAGATAGTATGTTCAACGATTTTAATGAAAATGTGGACAAATAGTTTCAATAAAATATCAAGTATATTGAAACGAAGAAACTATTCTGTCAGAAGGTATGATATAGAAGGAAGAGTTTTCTTTTTGTAAAGGAATGCTTATTCTGACGTTTAACGTTTTTTGACTGCCTCGTAAGGATTTCTTTTCATAAAAGAACGTTCAAAGAGAGAGCGCACATGTTTGAACTTCCGTGCTTCGAATCGGAAGGTAAACACGTCAAAGCTGCTAAATGGCTGAAAAGCAAGATTAGAAGTACTTTGTCGTTTCCGGATTTTTCAAGATGAGGAAAAAATGTATTTATCTTTTACTCTCAAATATTATCCATTTTCAGAAAAGAACCAAACATGTTTACAAATATTTCTCATTATGGACTATCGCTTGACTTATTGCGTAATTTGGTATTCGTAGGAAAAAAATCAAACTTTAACCTTTTTGTCGAGTTTGTTATTGACAAGTAAGGTTTCAAATTAAAACTGTAAAATGTAACGGTATAAGGGTTTCTTTTCTCGGAATGCAATGGTGATTCTGGATTCAAATGAATGATCACTAGGCAAAAAAAAAAAAACCTATGTCAAGTCTCTGTATTTGTTGCAATATTGTTAATATGATAACCTTTTATATTATTTCTGGATGGTGTTTTTTCATGGCGAACCTTTCTTGTTCCTTCATACTCAAATTGATAAATGATACGACAAACTTCTGCATTTAACTAATTATTTGTTAACAAATTGCATTTCAAAAACTCAGAAACAGTCCAAAAATCTTTCGGAAGTTGTGATAGTATACAGCAGATAGCAGATGTGTTTAGAATAAAAAAAATGCGTTTTAATAACGTAGAGTAAGCACGTAAAGAAAACTTAAGAAATATTACATCTCTCAGAAGTAAAATGCAATATCTATTTCTGATGAACTTCCAAAATAATAATTTCTAAAAGCAACTTAATGCTGAGGTTGATTAAAAGTCCCCTAGTAGTAGCATATTTTCTTAAGTCAAGTCTCTTTAAAATCTTAAAGAATTTAATAAATCCTTTATATCAACTTCGATTTGGTGTGTCGATGACGAGTAAATCTGCGGAGGCTTTAATAAGCCTCTTGTCGTTATCTAATAGGACTGAAACTTGGATGAAACTAAATCCATGATATTTAGATGCGAGTGCATAAATTTACATTCATTTTTAAAAAATAAATTTTTAAACGTAGTTTGTCGAAAATTTTACTGATAGAAGTGTTTTTGATATTTAAAATTAGATGCAAACACCAAGAACACGCTGTTTACAGAATCGTCGCTGTGTTAACGAATATAAAAATTGGCAATGCATACAAAGGATTTATATTAAAAACTTTGTTTTTATGGGTTATATTATTGTAACATCAATTTACTATTATTTAATTTAGGTTTCTTTCGACACGTTTTTTTTAATTTGAGTGTTAAGTGATGCTAAGAGAAGGAAGTTGGGTTAAAATCTTGCCGACATGTCATCAAATGAAAATTTATTTATTAATTTAACTTTAAAAGATCAAGGATGCTTTTTCTTCTGCGCAAAATTTAAATTCTGTTAACACGTATGCAATCCACAATTTTCAATAAAAAATTATGTTGGAAGTTATCGAAAAAAATATTAATATAGCTATAGCATTTTCGCGATTTTAGCTCTCATATAAATGAAACATTACTATAAAATTTACGCTCATCACTGACTCACTCACTCTGTAACGCTGCATGTTTTCTTTTATTTCTAATTACATGATATGAAAATTAGATTTGTGTATAAATTAAAATTAATTAAATGAGCATGCATCTTTTAATTTATTTCTGTTCACATGATATGGAAATTACATTGTTATTGTTGCGAATTTTCTTCTCAGATGAATGTTTCAATTTTAACATAATTTTTTTTGCACAGTTACAATGAAAGTGACAATAGAGGAGAATGATTTTTTATTTTTTTATTTTGTTAGATTCTGAGGAATTATTATAAGCGTTAAGCTCACATGCACAAAATTACATAAGGAAAATTTCAACATAAGGTTTTTTCTCAGTTATAACGAAAGGAAAGGCAGTGGGGAATGGAATTGCTTTGAAAGGGAATAAAGGTTTTTTTATAAGATTCTGAAGAATTAGAAATATATATAAGTTTTTTTTCCCCCCATCATTTCATATATAATTTTCGCTTGCACAATATTAATAAAAGCAAACTAAACTCAGTGACGCAACAGCCCCGTGAAGGGGCCTTAGCCTGCAGTGCCAAATACAGCTTACTAGACCAAGGGCC
The DNA here is from genome assembly GCA_963978545.1 of Linyphia triangularis. Lineage (NCBI taxonomy): Eukaryota > Metazoa > Arthropoda > Arachnida > Araneae > Linyphiidae > Linyphia > Linyphia triangularis. The sequence goes on from OZ021726.1 coordinate 58,855,584, forward strand.
CTAGGGTGCCATACAGCAATGTTGCGGTCAGATGGTCTGTCTGACGTGGACCTTCCAGTGTTTAGTTCCCAAGCAAGCTTGGTTCTCATTGAGTCTACCCTTTTTAAGGGATGAAAGGCTGGGTAAATCTTGCCCAGTTCGGGGATCTAACCGTGTACCTGTGGCGTGGCAGTACTAATTGTTACCACTGAGCCACTGGGCTACACACAATATTAATAAAGCAATTTAATTTTTAATAAATATTTCGTGTATTTTAAATTAAAGTGTTTATTCTATTCATATTTTTTCAATAGGCGTCTAGGGCGCCTCACAGCTTTCTAGTTGTCGAAATTTCTAATTTCAAAATCCACAATAAAATTTACTGTTAATCCACAAACTATTCACACGAATGTCTTCCTTTAAGGCTCTACGAAAGTATCTCTCAGTATTTTGCAACCTTCTCAGTACTCAGTATCTTACATTCGACTCAGTACTTAGTATCTTGCATCCGACTCAGTACTTAGTACCTTGCATCTCAGTATTTTACATCCGACTCGGTACTCAGTATCTTGCATTCGACTCAGTACTCAGTATCGTGCATCCGACTCAGTACTTAGTATCTTGCATTCGACTATTAACACTTAACTTTCAGCTAATATTAACTGTCCCAATTTAAATCAGACTTGCAATTTGCATACGCCTGAAGCAAATAATTCTAATTCTCATCTAAATTTTCGAAAGGGGCCAATACGTGTTAAAGGATAATAATTCTAGGATGAACATAAGCGTTATTAATGGAAGGCATAGGGCTGAATGAATTATCTTCAGCAGCCTTTGAAGCTAATACATTTGACAGTTGTATTACCGCTGATCCAACTGGTGATGTTTCTGAGGGATTTGAAGTGTAAGGGAGAAGAACGGTTGAGAAGATCATATTTCAGAAGATTTTTGGGAGGAGAGTGTTGGCGATGGTCCAGGAAACTAAGGAATGAATTGGTATTATATGGTGTAATTGCTTCGTTTCCGGAGATTTGTGTTATATTTAAAAGTATAATTCGTGTAATTCTGTAGTGAAGTGGAATGAAATGGCTTGAAATAAAGTGATACAATATGACTTGTAGTGAGTGAAATGAAATTACATGAAATGAAGTAAAATTTGGGGAGTTGAAAGGATTTGAAATATAGGGGGAAATTAAATTATCTGAAATGAAATAAAGGGAAATTAGATGTTTCAAAATAAAGGGAAATTAGATGATTTGAAATAAAGGGAAATATATGATTTGAAATCAAGCTTAATAAAGTAAAGTGAAATAAAGTTCTTTAGCATTCTCAGTTGATATTGAATAATGAGGTTATTCAAATCGTTTCGATTGAAATGAAACTTGTTTTCTTTTGATAGTTGACATTACAAAATTTCGTATATTTTTTGGAGATCTCTAGGTTTTGGAAGGTTTGCAATTTGCTTAAATAAAAGATTTATCCGGATATTTATTGTATTGAGATAAGCAGTGTAAGTCATCTTTTTCTCGACCAATAAATTTTTTCACTGGTGCATTATTCTGACTCTTACATGTTTTTGAATAATTCTGTCCAATTATAAAACAGAAAAATAAAAGCAAGGTGATAGATAGGATCATAAATGGAATAGACACTTACTTCAATAATAACTATCTTAGAAAATTTATGTCGCAGACTAAAGTTAATTCTGTTCCACCTAATTCTGAAATAACTATGTTAAGCATAATACGAAAAACCTGTGAGAGTTTGAAATGTCCAAGGCCATAAAACTTCAGTACCGATATCTAATATCTAACGATTGCAATCACCTGGAAACTAACCATTTTCTCGCTGTTTGATGTGGAACGATCGGAGTTTTGGAATGTTTAAATTCCGCTGGATTGTAATCGTCCTTTTAGATAAATTTTCTGGAAAACATTGAAATAAATGTTCATTAAACATGACTGAATCTTTAGTTCAGTGTGAATACGAATACCTGCATTAGTACACTTATACTATGATTTTGAGACTGTTTCAAGAAAATAAATTTTGGTATGACATTGGAATATCATGATGCTTTTAAAACTTGACAAAACAGCTATATTTTCTGCAATTATTAAAGAAAAATTGCGATCATTAAGGTATTTACGGTTTATATATATTGTACAGTTGTCCTGTTTGAAATTTCAGATGATCTATTCAAAAACTTATTTATATCAAACAAACGAATAAACTTATTTTATGCCAACAAACGATTTTTTTTTTAATAATTATAATAATTATTTTTAGTTCATTATTTATTTACTCGTTTGATGAAAGATTTAGAAGTGTAACAGAAAGTAGAATAAAAAAATCCACTTTTAAAAATGCATTTTTCTAAATTAAATAAAACAAATATGTTTGTATACCCCTAAATAATAATCCATCCAATAAATCATCAAAAACAAAAAATTGTAAATTTTTAGTAATGTAAAATATTATATCTGAATTTTTATTTATAAGATGCTGATAATTACTATTTTATTTTTTTATTATTGCTGGAATGTTTTACTCTTTTAAACTATTTTAAATTGTCAGTTAATATTTCAAATAAATTTGTTTCCTTAATAGAGACCGTCTGTTAACGATTAGTATTATGTATATGATATTTTACAAATAAAACCAAAAATTGTGTTCAAAATGTTTACTTTCATATATAAAGTACATTTAAAGCAGAAATGTGGGATTGAATATATTACAATGAAGTTCAATTAAATGGAATACAATTCAAATGAATTATAATTTTTTGACCACAAAAATTTAAATTAAAAAAAATTTAATACATATTTATAAATATCGTTTTTGATATATGAGGGTAAATAAGATTGTATCAGTTAATAAGTAATAAAAGTGTCTTCATGGTAAAGTATTTTACAGGTTTTAGTGGTTAAAAGTGGTACTTGATGCCGTTTTGGCAATGGCTTCATTAGAAGGCTCGATGATTTTTTTTTTTTTAAATAAAATAAATATGAGGTTAAAAAATGCTCATACTTCAGCAGCATTTTACCCTCTCTCCCTACTAAAATTCTAAAAAGTCAGTGCTTCAGCAAGTTTCTGAATTTGCATTGCATTTTTAATAAAAAATAACAAACAATAGTGAACATGGATTTTATAAACTATTCAAACCACAGCAAAAATATTAAAAGTCGTTAGATTTCAAAATAAAAACACAGCTTAACCTTTTCAAAGAATAGGGTAATTTAATAGAGATAGTTTGCTTAAGACGGTATTTTTTCTTTTCGGTCTGTTAACTGAATCGTATGACATAAACACGTTTCTTTTTTATTTGAGCCAATAATCAATTTGTGTAGCATATCCGTCTTAAATTATGGCACGAAACATATGGTGCCAAACTATTAGAGTATGGTATATAATATGATTTTTTTTATTTTTTTTTGTCATAAGTGATTACTTTTATCATGTTGATTAAAAACTCTTTAACTCTTTATGTAACTTACTTGAAGGTTACGGAGTAATTTTTTACCAGATCAGAAAAAAGAAACGTTCATAAAGATTAGCTTTTATTAGCAGCACTAAACAGTTAAAACGGGAAAACTCTGTTATGATAAAATAATAGCTAAATGTGTGATCTACGAAACTAAAGAAATATATTCATGTTATATCTAATGGATGAGGAGTTATAATTTGAAGAAGTAAAAGGAAAATAAATGCAATAAAATAATAAATTAGGGACATGTATCCTCCATGGTATAATAATTACTTGATATATGATATGAAACTGAGAAAAAATTAATGACTTGAATTACTTGATATATATGAAACTGAAAAAATACTTTAATGCTATTTCCAGTGTGGAGGAGTTGGTGGAAATGAAAATGCAATGCACAAAAGAATTTTGCCTCTAAAATAAGTTAAAATTGTCGAAAAAATCAAATTTACAATCAGTTTATGACCATGCTATATCCAACATTAATTTTATCTAACCCGAGGTTACTTTGATACAGGTTCTTTTCCTATTTCATTTTTTAAAAAAAAGTGTTTGAAAAATTCATCATAATTTTATTGATGTCATTTGGAATTACTGATTCCGAAAGAGTTAAACATAAAAGAAGTTGCAATCGAATACCGCTCGTATGAACAGCAATTCAAGCTGCAATGCCGGATGTTGCACAACAATCTGGAAATTCAACTGCAAACTTCACTGTAATCAAAGAGATGCTCATCTTGGGGGAACATTGAATTCAAATTTTACAATTTTGACAATTTAAAATGATACATTCTATTGAGAAAAAATCTATCGATGCAAAGTTTTACTTTTCATTATACTTTTCTGGGGGTCCGCATTGGAGCCCAAGTTCAATTCAACGACTTTGGGGCATCTCATTCAATAACCAATTCTTCAATCATTAGAAAACTTTCACTGTATAATATTTAGATACTTTGAATACTTTACCACAAGATTTTTTTATTATTTTTTAAAAATTAAAATAATTATGACTTTTTAAAAATATATTTATTTATTTTTTTTAATTTTAAACTGAATATTTTTTTTTTTTTAAATTATGTTACTTATTAATTTTTATTCCAAATTTAGCACTTAAATACATTAGAGAAATATGTATAAACATTTTCAAGCATTTATGTCGAAAAGATTTTAAGCTATGTGCCCCCAAATACGAAAAAACGGTATTTTCAGAAATTTGGCTTTAAAGCTTTAAAAAAAAAAGCTTTAAATAAGTAGTACATTTTGCTTACTTCAAAAAACTGTTAAAAATACTTCAAAATAATATATGATTACAAATGAGGCATCATTTTAATGATAAGAATTTAAATTTTAATATACATTAATAAACTCGAAATTGCTAATCTGAAATTTTTTTGTTGTGTCGAACCTCATTTACTTTCCACCAAAAAAGATTAATTATAAGGCATTGATATCTCTCAGTTTTAAATCGAAAGTCAGACAAAATCAATTGATGGAGTCTATATTAATAGAATTTAGAAATTGTTATTTGTTGTGATAGTTAGGTTAAGTATAACATATCTAAAATTTAGCTAAACACAAATTTAAGCTTAGACAAACAAATCTAGAGAAAAAAAAATTAAGATTGCAGTATTTTAAACACCAATTTATGATAAAAATTAGTATATTAAATGGAGGGATTAGAAGTAGTTACCTATAGCATGAAATCGTAATTTAATAAAAATCACCTATGCTTAGTTAAACTTACTTTTTCGTTGTATTGTACTAATCGTATTTAAATTATAACAAATTGTTGAATTTTAATTCTAATTACATTTAATCAACATTTATATTGGCAATTGGATGTCCTCCCTCCCCCACCCCGTTCTAGCTCAATCCAATTTTTTTGCGATGGCCCTAAACATGTCTAAAACTTAAAACGTATTTTTTGTTATTCAATTTATATTAATATTAAAAAAATGACTGTCAAGATGATATTTTTAAATAAATTAAATAAAAAAAAACTTAATTTTTTAGCTAAATAGTGAGCTTAAATTTACATTCGTTAATTCTCAATAGTTAATGAAAAAGTAAGACTTTCCTCAGCTGTTGCTGAAACATTCCCCCATGAAGAAACTCCCCTCTGCAAACGGTCGCTGAGTGGCGCTGTAAACTTTCTTCCCTCGAGTGGCCTAAACCTAGCAAATCCTGGGACCTCAAATCACGTGCTGTTTTCCCGCAGTAGGAGCTCCAAAGTAGCACCGCAAAAGAGCGCGACACTTTTAATCGTCGTTCATTAATTCACCGTTTTGAAGTCCATTTCCCCTACATTCACTTTTTTTCCCCGCAAAAAGGGAAAACCAGAAAAAATGTTTATCGTTTACTTCTTTCACCGCTTTGTTGATTGATGCTTATTATAAAGAATGATGGTTAAAAAAAGTTTGTTTCTGATTGATGATTACGCGGACATGGATTGAAGTTGGAAGATGTGAACTTGTGGTGTTGTGGCTTTTGTTAGTATGGATATAGAAGGGATTTGTGTGGAACAGATTGATATGGATTAAATATCGTGAAGTGGACGGGGTTGGTTGTAAAAATGTGACCTATTTTGTAGAGTTTGTAGTTGGAACATGGCAACTGTATATGTATCGCCGGGATCTTTATTTTGAATGATATGTTTGCTGTGACTGAGTATGCGTTGGCTGAACATTTTTCAAGGTAAGATGTTTTTTATTATTTTTGAAGTAAACTTTAAATTCTAATTTATGTTTGAAAGAAAAATACTTAGAGACGAAACAACACTACATTGATGAATAGTTTTGTGACTGTTAATAGTAATTAACTGAGATAAATTAATAAAAATGTTTTAAACATGTATGTTTAAAATTAGAAAATCTTTTAAAAATTTGATTATAAAATATAAGCTGTATAGAATGTTATTAATATCTTAAAGTTCCACATCAAATTTTTTTAAATATTTTGTTACTTTTTTAAAATGCTTATTACGTTTAAACTTCATCGCGCAACCGAAATTTTTTTTTATTATTATCTGCTGAGTTATACGATTTTTAAAAATATTATTCGTTATAAGTTATTACGATCAAAACACTCCCAACATATTTTAAATTTCAAAATATTATAATAATAGCAATTACCACATACTTTATTAATATACTTTTGTACAATTTAAATTATAATAATTGCATTTTTTAACCACGCACATCACTAAAAATAATTAAACTTAATGCTAAACAAATTATATAGTCTTATTTAAATGTCAAATGCTGAAGCAATTCCAAAGGACATTCCAATAATTGGTTTTACTAAATTTATTTCTGCAATTTTTCGAAAACAATACAGGGATCGAGATTAATTTGTTTATTTCTTTAATAATAATTACTTTAACGTTTACTTAAGGTAATCAGATTGTAGTCCGTTTCATTATCATATTAAGTCAATCTATAATTTTACTAAGAATATGTTTACCTAAATAGCTAGTTACGTTATTTCTATTGCCTTGCAAAGCACGATATTTTAACATTTCGTAAAGTCAATTTCAGTTCTTCTGATTAACGATTTATTCCTATTGTATAAATATTATGCTTCATCTAGACATTGCAATCCATTACATCTATTTTATTAATTGCTATTAATTACAATTTTTTTGTATCTGCATGAAGCATCATATTTAAAATAAAATAATATATTAAAGGAAATAAAATAATAATAAATGGAATATATTAAAATAAAGAAATAATATTAAATTACAGGTTCAATAAGTAACATTATACTTAAAATTCAAGGTACGATACTTAAACTTAATATTATTAAAAATCTAGTTTGAAACTCGGAAACAAGGTTGAAATTAATTAAAAAAATCTTTAAATTGGTTGTATTTAAAAAAAAAAAAAAAAAAATTTGGGAAATTGGTAGTGTTAAACATAATTATGATTTATAAAACGTATTTAAATATCACATGTAAATGAAAAGCCAACATTCCATTAAAAGTTTATCTTTACTTTATCATCTGAGAAATTTTATTTTCATTTTCTTCGTATCTCCCCTAAAAAGTGTTTTTCCAATTTCATATATTTTACTATGCTTAGTTTTATTTAATAACACATTTGCTAGACCGTAAATTTATACATAGTAAAAAGTAGGATGGCCTTAAAGTTAATCGTTAATTTTTTAAGGGGAGACAAGACTCCCAGAAAACCGAATCAGTAGTATTTTCATTAAATTTAAAAAGTTCCCTAGGTTATCTAAAATGCAATATTTTTAAATTAATTTTTGACACAGTCAATAATAACGTATTTGTTATGAATGTTTCACTTCCAATTTTATTTTATTTTGTGTATGCTTTATGTAATAAGCCTACACTTGAGATTTTAATGGCAATTTTTGGTTAAGTACACTTTTCCCAAATTGTATTGAATATTTTTGTCTAATTTTTTCCATAATAATGAAAATACACAAGATCTATCTAGTGAACCTAAAACTTTTCATAAATTAGGAAAAATAAATATTTTATGTTGTGAAAAATGACAATTTTTGTATACGCCAACTGTATTATTGCTTTAAATATAATTTTAAAGTTATATTAGGCAAACAAAATAGGTTCACGGTTTGAAATAGAGTTTATTTGCATTTGATAAAAATTTTATGTAAATTTATTGTATATTTATTCTGAAAAGTGTACCTAACCAAAGGTCGGCATAAAATAATTTTAAAATTCTAAGTCCGAATATAGGCTTATTAAATAAAAAAATATATAAAATAAAATAAAGTTATCCGACTAATAATCATAAAAAATAGGTTATTATTGACTGGGAATTTCGATCTATCACTATTATGTACGTAAAAAATTAATTTTGAAGTAAGATTTTGTAACTGCAATTTTTTTAGTATTTACTATTTTATAAGATGGTAAAGTTATATAGTGATAAATACTTTTTTTACTCATTTGCGAATAACAAATTAGTGTTTGAAATTCTTTTATTTTTTTATATTTTGAAGTTGATTCAAAAATACATTTCAAATTACAAAACAACTTTTAAATATTTCATTACCCAAGATAGTTTAGTTATTATCTAAATGTTATATCACAAAGACTTAGCATAGGGAGTTTGATACTAGATCATTATAAAATAGTAAATTAACCGGTTTATTTATTCACTAGGAACTGCATGACTGAAAATTGATTTGATACCTCAAATGTTAATTTTACTTTCAAAAACTCGAAATGAATTCAAGATGTAAGAATAATGTATTATTTATTTGAGATTGTAAGTTTCTGTGAGTAAAAAATAAAAGTAAACTGTCAATTATTTTGCAGACCAACTATAGGAAATTTTCTACAATAATTAAAATAAATGAATTTAAAAATATATTTGTTTAACTAATCCAACACCTTTAGAAATGAATTCTTTGCTTTAATCGTTTAACTGTCAATGCTATACCTAACAGTAATTACTTCAATAATTCCGGTTCTACTGATACAGATCGTTCTATTCGATGCGAAATCAAAATAAAACTAGAGGTATTAATTATCGCATAACTTAGTTACACTATAATACTGGATATTTCATTAAACTTAGACATTTAACTGTGTAATTGACCGTTATCTTTTTCCTATTTGCTTTAAATGAAAAACAATGCAAGTGCCACTATAATGTTGGCGATATTTATTATATAGGTGTGTGTGTGTGTGTGTGTGTGTGTGTGTGTGTGTGTGGCTACAACTAAACTCCTTCAAAATTGCAAGAAATTGGTGATCTGTTTTTCGATAATTATTTCATTATACTTTTGGATAAGTAAACAGAGGAGAACGAATAGTTGATGGGCAATTCTCAAGAGAGGAGAACTGTGAGATAAAGACATTCGTTTGTCACTTTTTTATACCTTTATTCGAATTTTACACTTTTATAGGATTATGTATCATTTTCTGAGCTGGAAATGCTTAGAATATCTTAAAAAGCATTACCACAGCGATTTTTTTTAAAGTCATTAGAGCCATTTCTGTGGCAATCGCTGAGAAACCTAATTTTTTCTATGGTAGCAACCTTTTGCACATTCACTATTTTAACGAAAGCAAAAAAATCAAAATATTGTTCGACCTAATGCAATACTTTCATTATCCTAAATTACATATAGAGTAATAGAAAACAACAATTATTTTTAACAAAGATTAACATAAAACCTTACGCTGTACACATATATTACACAACTCTGAAAATCTTTGCTTGTCAATTGTCTTTGAAAAATTGCCCTTGCTGAGGACTTCAAGATAAAAATTAGTGAAAACGGGGAAAAATTGTAAAAATAATATTAGTTGCTTTTTACGCTGTAGTTTCTGAAATACAATTTTCAAAGCAAGCTTATTTTCTGCTTTTATTTGAATTCATATCAATTTTCAAATTAAATTCATCTTGAGTAGCTAAGAAGAAATAATTTCAGTTTTACTTTTTACTGAAGAGATGCAGTAAAATGGCCGTAACATTTTAAAGACTATTGTGTTATTTTCCCTTTAGGATAAAATTTGAACGTTGAATAAATGTGATCTTTATAATATGATGCAATGATTTTTCTTACGCAATTCTTTAAATAAATTAATGAAAACTAACATGGTACAAAACGCCAATTAAATTAAAAGGGTACGCATCTTGAAAAAGCATTCAATTTTTTCATCCCTCAAGTTAAAAAGAAACTAATTGTAAACAAGGTTTTATCTGTTTAATGCATAGTATTTCGCTTAAGATACCTTTCAGATGCTTTATGTTACAACTGAATGGTTTATTAATCTTAAATTTTTTAGAATGTTTATTGGTAAATATTTTAGACATTGAGCCGAAATTGAGTTTTTTGGCAATTTTTTTTATTCATCAGAAAAAAATTAGAAGTTCAAACACTCTTTTTTGTTTGAAAAATTAAAGTTTTGTTGAAAAATTAATCGAAAGCTAAATAACAAAGTCAATTATCTCATCAATTTGAAAATCAACTGATGATGTTGTATTTAAATTTGTGATAATTCAAACTCATGATAATAAGAATTGTAGTTGAAAATATAACGTATATCGTAGTTTTTTTATACCGGTAAATTCCCATTATATCATTTTCTAATTTGTGCAGGATTATATTTTGGAATTCTTTTATCTTTTTACTGTCTCTTTTGTACGAATTCACCATTTGTATCGGGTTGAGTAAAATTTTTAAACCAAACAGTTTTTTATTTTAAAATAATACATAATACGAAAACCACAAAGCTAAAGAAGATAGTAATAACCCTTCAAATCTACAATCGTCTGCCAAGGTTTTGGTAACTTTTCAATCCCTTCTGCGAAACACTGTGGCGTGCGCGAGTCCAGAAAGCTATCGACTTCATTTATGACCTCGTCATTTGAGTTGAACATAGCGCTATCAAGATGCAGATGTGAAAACAGGTAGAAATCCGAAGGAGCCATTTCTGAGATGTATGGTGGAAGTTGCACCAGATACCACTCCACCTCGTAGAACCTCCAGCCGGTCATCCTGTGGCCGGGTCACACTAATATGGCGTTATATTAATGAAAGAGAACCACCATTATTCTGAACTCGTTTCTTCGTTTTTCGTGAATGGCATCACGCATTATGATTACCATGTTGCTATTTACGGTCAATCTGCTTTTCAGGTACTCTTTATAGATAATTCCAAGAGAATCCCATCAGTTACGGAAAAGCACCTTTTTATTAGTTAGGGCTCGTTATGCCACAGAGTCTATTGATTTCCCATGTGCTGACCAGCCTCCTTTACTGCTTGTATTGTTGTAGTACACCCATTTTTCATCATACGTCACAATTCTGAGCAGAATTATCCATTTCCTTTTATATCTGAGCAGAGACGAACGGGCCGATTTTCTCTTTCGCTTGTCTTCAGCAGTCATTTCATGAGGCACCCAACAGTTGAATTTAAATGTTACATTTATACATTTCAGAGAGTTAATTAATTTTTTTATTTTCTTATTTTTTGGTAAACGTCTATCTCTAACACAATTTTTTGTGTTGACATTTTTCTATTTTGATTAATGGTTTTCTTTAACTGCTCAGCCGACCAAACGGTATAGTGGTTAGCGTACTAGCTTCTAGACCGCGAGGTTGCGGGTTCGAGTCCCGTGTTAGGCATGGGTGTTTGTAAATGTATGCTGGCTTGTCTAATGACGAATGTTTCGGTGCTTTATAGCCCTCGTGTTGCTGACGGTGCCAGATAATCTGAATACAACAATCTTTAACTGCTCACAATCAACTTTAGAGCGGACAAAACGAGGATCATCTTCAATATCAAAATTCCCAGTTTTAGATTTCCGAAAACCAAACTTTGACTACAACCTCTCACACATTTTTTTGTGGCATTCTGTCGCACTAAGTTTGTTATTCATAATACTTATAGTACATAATCATTCTAATTTGTTGACATCATGTCTCTATTTTAAGCACTTTTTTAACAAACGAGATAATGAATTTTTAACAAAAAAATTACCCAATCGTTAACTTATGATTTTCAGCTTTCAAATGCAAAACCCCATTGGTGAAAAGGCTTACAACCACATAATTTGCAGCTGTTGGGACTGGAGGCATTTTGCTTTGGCGGGAAACCTTTTACTCAACCTGATATTTTAATTCTACAATGGACCTTATACAAGGTGCTTTTTTGAGTGGGGTTCAGTAACAGTATTTGGAGCATTCTTGTGACTAATCAGAATACATCTTATAATTGGAATTTACATATTCCATTTGCCGATGAAAATGTCTATATCCTTTAAATGCAAACTCAGCAGTTTACTGTGACTTAAATATATTTAAGCTCCATTCTTTTTGAAAAAAAAAATATATATATATATATATTGTATTTGTATATGACTAGTTTCGGAACAAAATCCTCTTTAGATAAAATCTATGTATATTTTTATGCATTAAAAAATTAGATACTTGTTGGTCACTCGTAAGATCAATGAATGTTAGGTTATTTTTTAAAGAAGAAATACTGGGTTTTGTGTGGATTTTAATAAATTGTTTAGTAGCTTTTTCCAAAAATCGTTAGTTGAGGAGAAAAGTATTAAAAAAAACCTACTTTTTTGGTTTTTGATCCAACACTCCAATCACCTTTTATTAATATAAATATAAACTACTTGATTTTGACGGATCACGCACTTTAGCTTAATAACTTCTCTTAAACAATTTTGACAAATTCTTCGATCTATATTAAAAGTTTTGCATGAGAATGTGTATTTGAAAACATTTTTTGTACAAGTTATTTATTCTAATAAATTTCAAAGGACTTCCATAAAATTGCTATATATTCTTTTAATTTATAAACTTACATTAGTTTAAGTGATTAACTTGCGGTAAAAATTTTTAAAACTTATTTTATTAGTTAAGAAAATTACCTAGGACGGAAAACATTTCAAATAAATAACTGACAAAAATAAAACAATCAGTAATTGATGTTAAATTCTATTTCAATTAAGTATGGTTAAATAGATTCTCTTGATTTGCACATCGTATTATTTTTAATAGCAAATAACTGTATTAGTTCTAATATAAAAATAATTACTTCTTTTCTAGATTCAAACACATTAACAAAATAATTTTTAATTTTTGCATTTTTTTCAATTTCATTAACTTCTGCGTTTTAATTACAAGCATAATAGTTTTCTTTATTACTCTTTTCATCGTAAAGTTAATAATTAAGCCCACACGCGCATTCACTTCTCATTATTAGGACTAAAACCAGAAAAAAAAGCATGTGATGGTATTAACATTTAATACTGTTTTCACAACTATGCAATTTTAAATAAATGAATACCTTATGAAAAGAAAAAGCACTTTTTGACAAAAGGAATTTTAACATGGTTTTAAATGTTCTCTAAAATAATTTTGCAACGTTTACAAAAATACTGAATGGTGAGATCAATTACTGATTGCTGAAAATAACGGATGGATCGGATATAATTCTGTAACTTTCACATTTACTGAAGCAGAATGAATAATAATAAAAATTTGTGTAGAATAATGATCTTTTTATCTAGAGAAACAATAAAATTACTAATATTTTCAAATTTAAAAAAAAAAATTAATGTTTTTAAAAAAGCATTTTTCTTTAGATAAATACATTTGTAAATAAGCTTATGTCCTATGTGTATTCCATTCAATCATACACTTAAATATATAAATTATGGAAAAGTAACATTTTTAACGATTCTTATTCTTTTTTTTAAGGTTATAACTTTCAATCGTGTTGAAATATTAAATAAATTTAGGATTCCTTTAAACTATAATTATTTGTTTTTAAACATACATATTTGTCTCATAAGTCAATAAATTCAAATTAAGATGTAATTATAATTAAATCAAAGAACATACTTATTATAATGCTAAAATTTCACATAGTATTTAAATATTATCTGGATTATTAGCATGATAATTATAACATCCGTATTGTGTATGCTGCTAAATTCTTAAAAAATGAATTCGGCAATTCAAAAATAGGTAACAATAATTGTTATTACAATTACAGGGCAGACCTCTGAAGTCAGAAAACCTGTAAATGGCGAAAACACATTGACGCGATTTTTCAGTTTTTGTTGCACAAGTTTGCAATTTTACAAGTTTTTCGCAAAACCTAATGTTAATTCGATGTATAAAGAGACATTTTGGACAAAAATACAAACAATGGATCACTATCCTTACTTTAACAACCAATAATACTGATGTGATTGCAACAGACTTCTAGAAAGTTGTTCAAATCGCCCATAATAAATCATTTTTACTGTCATGGTTAATATTAGTTAACGCACATTACCGATTATACAAATAAAGCAAAATTCCGTGAACTGCTCTTCATCCTATGTATTTATCACTTTAAAGGTTTGTTTATTTTTTAATGATTTTAATTTTTTTATAATTTTATTTTTAATATTTTTAATAACAATGTTCTTTTTTTATTAATTTTATTTTGTAATAATAGTTTTAATTTTAATGATAATAGTTTTAATTTTAATTATAGTTTTATTTTTTATAATAATTTCATTTTCTAATAATAAGTAATCTATCATCAATATGATGTTAAATACTAAATTTATAAATAAGAATTCCGTATCATCCATTAAGTAACCTATGTGTGTGTGCAGTTGGATATTGAGATAATAATTTACACAAAAATGTAGTTCTACAATATTATCTATTTTGTATTAAATGAAAATATAAATGTTCAAGTTCTGCTGAATGATTACATATCATTTTTCATAGTTTTAACGTTGTCACTTATGATAAATTATGATAGATCGACTGCAAGTTAAACATCGGATATCAATTCCGGAATGAAAAGTCACCATTTTGAAAATATCATTTTTCGTATGACATAAGTAACAAAAGCATGAGTTGTAAATAAATATGCATTTATTTTTTAATTTAACATTAAATTTTAAAATGAAAGGGATTTTAAACTTGAGAATTCTGCTTGTTTAATTTTCATCAGATTCATTTCTACAGTAATAACGCTTCAAAGAAATCTCCCTTCATTTTTATATATTTTCGTTAAATTTAATTTCATTAAATATTTGTCACTCATTTTAAAAGTTCGTATAATTTGTTAAAATAATGAGTAATATGTAATTACATAGTATCTATATATTATAATGATTTGCATATTTTGTTCACATAATTTCATAAAATAAAAAAAAATTAAAGGTGATAACTAAATTTATTTCTATTCGTGACTTTAAATTTCAACATCGCATATGCATATGTTTTCTCCCATATGAATTTAATTTTTTTTTAATACGCTTCTTTCGGATGTAATATGTACGATATGTCTTAAAAACACCTATTTATCGAATGCTACTAAGTTGTTGAGTTTATTTCTATCATTTATTTCTATCACAACACAGAAAATAACTGATGACGAATATTGAAAATTTAGTTTTGTTCATGACTTTTTTATTGAATGAATTTTGTTCCTATGACTATTTGTAAATCTCCTTATATAAGATATTTTATCACATGAAAAAGGTATAGTTTTTAGTAGCATATGTTTTCCTTTATCTTATATCTATATGCTACCTACAATTTGCAGCATGAACTTTTCTACCGCTCAGCAATTTTCATCATTTGACATTTTTCTGAAGTTAATATATCTTAAATTTAGCATTGCTATGTTTATAAATTCCATATAAAATACACATTCCCTCCATGTTGTAACTGTAAAGAATCCTGCAAATTTTCATTTAAAATCCAAACTGTAAAAGCAAATTGTTTACTTCAAAATCACCTACCTCCTTCACACAAATCCTGGCTCACAAAACCTATTTAAAATTTTACGACTTTTCTAGACAGAAAAAGGCAAAATAAATAACATAAAAAAAATTCACCCCATCTCGACATTAGGTATGGATCTAGCAAGAGAAGCTTACCTGTAAAAGACAAAATTGTTTGCAAAAGATAAAAAAAAAAATGTATCATCCTCCTGCTTCTATTCACAAAACCCAAGAAGGACTCAGTGAAAGAAAATTCAGGCTCCATTTCAGAATACTTTATTAAGGAAATATGCGAATTCTGTTCCTTATTTTATAAACGCATTACTGCCACCAAACATTATTTCGCAGCTTTTAAAAATGAAAAGGAAGTAAGAGTTTATGGAGTTATTTGTTTTGGTTAAATTTAATTTGACCATAAAGTGAAAATTGTTTATGGTGTTAATTTGTTGGGATGTTTCCAGGTGTGTTGATTAGATGGCTCCAAGGAGAAAATAAAAGTGTTTAGATACTTGGGGTTCTTTTGTAGACAAAAAAATGGAACATCTGATTTTTATGCCATAGTGACGCAATATTTATTTAACTTGAGGGATGCCTATAATCTTAGCCTACAAATAATACATATTTAGTAATACTGTTTTTAAATATTAAAATTTTAGATTCTGATATTATAATAAAGGTACACTTCAGTTGATCATATTTTCAAGGACATAATACTTTCAAGGAAATTAACGTTTTTAACCGAATTATTGTAAAATGTTTTGGAATATATATTTAAAAAAAAATCAGTACTTAAAGTAAGGTGAAAACCTAATATTGGTTTATTTTACAATAACAGATAAGTTATTTTGTGTAAAAAGAGTAGCATATATTTTCTGTAAATATATGTATCTTAATTATTCAAATAAAAATTACAAGTACTAATATCAGTATGGAATAGATTTATCTTGGTATACTTAAAAATATAATAGAAAAGTAACATTTTAACAACTAACCAGTACTAGGATGAAGTGATAATATACAGTAAACAAATTCTGTAGTTTTAATATCTAATATTATGAATTACATGACGTACTAAACAAAGGGAAACAATTTTGGAATTCTATTGTAAGATCTTGAGGGACCAAAATCGGCTTTAGTTTTGAAAAAATGAAAAATAACTCCTATGTTAAATGCTCTTATATGAAATAAGACCAACTCGTTTATTTTACAAAAATTTTAGTGGCAGAATACTTTGCCATGTTAAAACAGTGGATAATTAAAAGCTTCAGATTGTTTGTTTGCTTGTTTCATTTTTAGCAGAAAATCAGGCACATTAAAAGGGGTAAAATATAAAAGTTGACATGTCTATAAAGGTGAAGGCACAAAAATCAAATAATTGAATTGTAAAGTTTGCTTTTTATAAGTAAACCATTTTAAAAGATTACCCAACTAGTGAGTTTTAAATTTTAGCAATCGAGCCAAAATTCAAATAAAATGTACCCATTTTTGAGCAGAGTTATGTTCCTGCTTCGTGTTAACTTGTTTCATATGTTTACGAAACAATTTTTGAACGTATCAAACCATCTCTTGAAGTGTATCCACAAATCAGGATAGAGGCCTCCGTCATCACTTTCACATCGCTCACTGCCGCTTAGTTATAACATGGAAATAAGATAAAGTTAGCCACTGGCATTTCCACATTCTTCATAAAATTTTTTTATTCAAAATAGGAAACAACAGATGCGATTAGAGACTATGTAATAATTGTATTGGCTCAGTCTGTAATGTCAATGTAACCTTTGACGTCGAAGTTGAAATTGGGTACCTCAAATTTTCTTACTTTTTGAAAAGTTCTTTATCTTACCTATTGGGTCAATTCCTTCACGTGAGATCGGTCATAGATGATCTTTCAAAGTAGTAAGTTTTCTAGGTGACCGAAATACTCGCTATGTTGAATCATAGGATTGATGACATTTCCCAATGCCTCAGGCGAGTAAAGAGATTTCTGTATGTGTTAAGAAGATGATGAGCTGCGAGTTTGCAAGAAGTTTGGCACTTTATCATTAACCATATTGAAGCATAAACTTTGCTTACAATATTTTCAGAAATTTGTAAGTTTTTTAAGGTATTGGTGTTTCAACATACGTTCTCAAAATGGGATCAGCAGTAATGCGCTACCTAGAATGGAAAATGCTTCCTGGATTACGGCTCAGCCAGTCATCATATTAATTTCATGCTGAAATAGCTTTCCATATATCTAACAAATATATCTTTGCATTACAGAAAATTATTGGCAAAACTACTTAAATTTTTTGAAATGTGGAAACAGAAAGTTCTTCAAACCTTAATAATAACTTAAGAGGAACCTTATAATAATAAGACCAAAATATGATTTAGGTTCATTTGTTGTTTCATCAAGATGTTGGAACAAATGTTTAAAGAGTAATTTGTTCTCATGAAGTTGACAAATAAACCACTACAAAGGCTTTTTTAATTCTGTTTCTAATTGTTTAATCACACTTTAAGAAGTACGGTATTTTAACTTGTGTTGTCACATTCAATGGCAACCAAATCATCTGCACTAATACGTTATTTTGCTGAGTATACAATTAGTTTATTTTTTTAAATTATAACTTTTTCAGTAAGTGGTGAAGTATGATCAATATATTGGCCTCGGGTTATCTCATCAAATTACCATGCTCTTCTGTTATGGTTGGTTATCTTTTAAGTGTTTTTTTACACAATTAAAAACTTTTGTCTTTTCTTCATCAAAATATAGAACTCGAATTTATTTTATTTAGAGTTTTCTTGATTGAAGAGTTATGTAATATCTAGAGCTTTCTCTTCTTAAAATGCTTCTGTCTGCATTACTGCACGTATTTTCGGAATTTATTTCACCTATTTATTCAAGCACAGCGAATGCAAACATAGACCCAGCTCTATTGGGTATTACGTACATATTGCATGTTTTGACTGACGTGGGAAGAACTGTGTTATCAGATTGCCTATTCGTGGGCTGTTTTAAGAGTTTCATAATGGAATCATAGTAAGATTTTAACATTGACAACATTCTCGTTTTAGTCACTGTAGGAATTGAAGCTTTATCCCAGATAATGTGAATTTTATCAGCTGTGTTAGCTGCAATGTCTCAAAAATTGTGATCTTTAGAAATCGGAGTTAATTTCAACTAATTTCTGACATGAAGATAATATTTAAACACTTCTTCATTTGTTGGTAACGTACTGACGCTTAATGTCTATGGCAGTACAAAAATTGGACATTTTGTGTTGGATCTTGTTTTAAGTTTACTCATTAAAGGTTTTATTGTTTTTTCAAGAAATGATAAATGTAAGCAATCAAAAATAGAAAAACATTTCAATAAACAATTTATTTTGTTGTGCCTGATTGTTAAACAAAAGCTCTGTTAAAATGGTTTATTTCTTTCTTTATTTTTTAGTTTTACACACAAATTAATTCTTTTATGTTAATATAATGTATTTTTTATTCCCAACATACGATTCGAAATTTTAAACATGTTTTAATAAACGAAAAGCATTCCAAACACTCAGATTCTTGCCAAATTTCATTTTCAAGATTGATTGCAAAGCTCGTTTATAGAGTCTATAATTGG
Source organism: Linyphia triangularis (assembly GCA_963978545.1). NCBI lineage: Eukaryota > Metazoa > Arthropoda > Arachnida > Araneae > Linyphiidae > Linyphia > Linyphia triangularis. Next base: position 58,874,920 of record OZ021726.1, read on the forward strand.
TGTTGATAAATTGATTGTGAACCTTGAAAGCATTATTTCAACATTAAACAAATTTTATCCTGTTTCAGTATGATATGAAAAAACTTTTTAATGCTATTAAGCATTAAATTTAAATAAAACAAATGTTCACTCCACTCGAACCAGTATATCTTTTAAGCTTTTAGTTGCTAAATGCTACGGCGAATTTGATTAATTTGGATGTTATACGAAATAACTGATTATTTAACAAAATAACTATCACTCTTATATGACAAGTTATTAATAGTTTCTTAATATTTATATGAACCACTTATTACACATAATAAAAAAGCGCCTTGTTAGTATGATAATTTTTTTTTTTCATTTACCTCAAATGAATTACACAAACCTGCTTTTATGCCTAATAACTGTTAGCCCGCAGATAACATGAGTTCCGATAAATACTGGAATGTACAATTCAAAATTTCTAAAGAGATCCTCTAAACTAAATAACAATTTCTCAGTGTGGTTATTTCTATTCGCGAGTTATGTTAGGAAGCTGTCAATAGCAGGTGTCAAGAGTTGAAGAAATGTAACTGTAAAGGAAAGTGTTTACTGTCAAAATGTAGTTGCAAAAAGAATGGTATTCTATGTAATTCAAAATGTCACTGCAGTTAGTTCTGTTTTAATAAATAATTGATTACAGAAATATGTTTTCGTAATTTAACGCTTTTTACGTATTTCGTAATGTAACTAAATTTAAAATTATAATTTTTTAAAATTATTTATAGTAACCTTAGTGGTTTGGTTACAATATATAATCATAAATTAATTTAATAAATCCTGTTAATCAATTATATTAGCTGCTTACATTGGGTATGTTATAAAACAACTTGTCAAAGTAAGGATTTTTTTTTTATTTAGGTAAATATGGTTTTTAGTTATTTTATAAAATTCCCCCTAATTTTACCTAATTGCATGATTATCAAATTATGGAACTTTATTCACTCATTCTTTAATTTGAAAGAAAACAAATTCTGTTACACATCTACAATACTTACATAAAAGTATGCAAATATTTCTGATAAAATACTGTTTGTGGTAAATTCACAGTGATAAATTAGTTCGTATAGTGGATTTCGAAGTATTTAAAAACACCAGATCTCATACCATCCAAATTTGTCATAAATTAAAGTAAAAGGAATGACAGCAGCTTGATCACGAGTTAAAAACAATTCATTTAATCAACAAATGGGTCACAAAATTACAAGCAATTCGGACTTACCCAGATTGTGGTCACAGCTACGCGACCCAACATGGTCGGAAGTAGATCAAATTAAGTTTGATTTTACTAAAAAGCAGGACTATGTCCCTCAGTCTAAAGAGAGTGTTGGAACTAAGAGCTGGGAGTGAAGTGCTTAAAATCTAAAATATCAGTTCTCCTCATTGCTTTTTAAAATTACTATAAAGTTCCAGCATTGGTGGCATCATCGAAAGGTGTGTTATATTCCCTCTATTTGTGATTTCCAAGAGCGAAGGTGGCACAAAAACACGCCTTTGTTCTCTGGTTGGTAGGTCGGTAGGTCTTTTTTGTGACCGGCGAGGGGGACCCTAAATTCTTAAAAACCGTCTAAAGTGTCCAAAAGGTTCGCCAATGTCCAGCTATGTCTGGCTTCCTAGACAACTGGATTTATGATCCATTCTTTTGAGGAGAGATGTTTCTGTTTGTCAATCAGACACCGAGTCTACTCGTCGTAGCTCTGAACTGACATAAGAAGGGGAAGGGGGAAGAAAAGTCGTAAACTTTCGGAGTGTTCCTCCATGAATTTCTAGTGTGTTGACACATAGGTTCAGCACACTGTTTTTTTTTTTCTTTTTTTTCCCCCCCAACTATGATACAATTTATTAAAAAATTTGAAGAAAAATGTACTATTTTTTCATTCTGACAATTAAAAAAATGCAGTGATGATATGTAAAAAAATGCATGCATATTTTTACGAAACACATATCTTCACTGCCAGAAACAATTAGTTGATTTCTATGACAATGATTTCTTTGAAAAGTCTTTAGTAATTTCAGGGAATTGAAGGTTAAATAAAATATTGAGGGGCTTCCAATTGCTTCTAATATCATAAATGGAATAATGTTTAATAAAACTAAAAATATTAAATAAAAATTTGAAAATACAAATTAACTCTTATATACATGACAACTTATAGATCTTTTCAGTTTTATAAATGTTATTTTCAACTGTGCGAAACTATATCATAAAATTTTAATTTATTTTTAAGGTTTTGATACTATTTTTAAGGGGGTATGGTACCGAAATTTCTTCAAAAACCCCAAATTTTTTTTTCTGATTTTAAAAAATAGTTCGTACATTCCTGAAGAGAATGATGTTTTTATCTTATTCCTCCGGTGATAAAACGCCACAAAATTACCTGTGATTTAAACATCACTAATGGGCGTAACACCTTGAAGCGTCTGCTTAAAGTGCGTTTTTCGAGCACTAGTGTTTTTCACAGATGTTGCATATTCAAATCGATACATCTCCAGAACCATTAACAATTGGCTATTCAAATTTTTGGAGCATTTAATTTATATAGTTTTAAATATTTTGTCTTCACATAATTATATTTTTTTAATTCTGTTTTAAAATGTAATTTTTAGCGTAAAAGATAACATAAAAAAAAGCAAAAATTTCATTATTTTAACTTTGAGAATTTTTTAAATTTTTTTTAGTTCATCTATCAAAATTCTGTGAAGACAAAATTTTCTTTATATAATTATGTATTACAGAAAGCTTTCACTTTGAATTTTTTTTTTCTTGACTTATATCAAAATACGCAAACATCAATTATTATGGATTTTTCTTGGTTTTTAATTTTTTTTTAAATAACAAAACACAATATTTTGAAAAACATTTTCTCAAAGATATATAAATAGTATCTCATACATAAAATAAATTTTTGACGTAAAAATGTACTTAAATAAAGTTTTTTTATTTTTATTTTCGGTACAAAAACCCCCTTAACACCCATTGAAACTTTTAAATATCTACCCAAGATTTAGAGTACTTGAAAGCTATAAATTGTATTTGTTATGCAAAAGGATCTCCAAAAATTTATACTGACGCCAAATTAAATAAGCTTTGAGGCCTTACAACAATATTTACTCGGATACATGTGCTAAAAACAAATTATTTTAAAATGAAAAATAATTTTTATTAGCTTAATTCCTATATAAATATAATTTATTCAATTTTGAAAATCAATTTATCTCGCAACAAATATATTATTTAAATTATGAAATAAAATCGCTCTCAAAAGTATTTCCTTTGTACTTACAAATGATTTATTTTATTGTCATGCTAATAAAATCCTTCAGAATGTTTGAAAATATCCAAAACAATATAATTGAACAACCTTTTATTTAAAAGTATGAATTTATGTTACCTTTCAACTCCCTAGACACTGATAAAATGACATTTAGTTAGTTAAAATACTTTGATGGTTTTAAGATGACACGCTTGTAATTTTTTCTTTAATCATCAAAGGAATTTTGATTACTGTTTTAGATAAGTTTTAGTCGGAAAAGCTCTTTCAAATCGCTTTTATCGTTAGTTATCTCTGTGTCATGGTAATATCATTTAAATGAAACTACATTAATTTAACGCTTAATGAACCTCAATTATTTTAAGCATATATTGTTATAACATTTTCAGTTTTTAAATTTAGTGTTAGTAGAGGTAAGCAATTTAATCAATTGTACGATTAGAGAGTGAAAATTTAAGTGTTTCGGAAGTTTGTTTCCCATTAAAAAAACTAGGTTTTACTTATTTTTCAAGGAATATATTGCTTTTCAAAGATTAATACCAAAGGTTCCGGGTTCGTATCCAATGCTAGGCATGGATGCTTGCTATTGTTCAGAATCCACGCTAATCTGTAGTTTCCGGCCTGATTAGCCGTCATTGTACATAAAAATAGGTCGTTGAGCGTACAAATCAACCAACTTTCCAAAGTTTTTTTTAAAAAAAGAGAATATTTTAGAATAAATTCCCAAAAGTTATAGTTTACTCAATAAAACTGAAAAATAAAATTACATGGTGTCCTAAAAATTTAGTCAAATACGTGAATTATTATATATTTATAGTTTTCAAACTATTTCTTAGCTTTGAATCTTAATCAATTGAATTGCTATTTCTCGATATTTATGGAGTTTTAAAGTCATAAAGTAAATATTAAGCTAGACGAAAATCCGTTTCGTTTATTTTTCTACTATTATATCAATGAACTTAATTTTTTTAATAACTTTACTTCTAAGATACCCTTTCTGTGAATTAAAAGTTTTTTTTTTTTGGTGTTTTAAAAAAATATAATTTAACAAACTTACTCACCATTTATGTCAATTCAAGTTATTATTTTAGGGAAGACTCTTTAATTTGAATAAATATTCGGCTCGTTCTCTGTTATTAATGAACACACTTAAAGTCAACTAACTTAATTCATTTGAGAAACTGTGTTGCTTTAACATTATTCCAAGTATTTTACACTCAATTTAAATGCACCTTCATCTCACACTTCTGACCAAAGTACATGATGAGATACGAGAGAAATATATAGTCATTAGTAAAAAAAGGATGAAACTTTGATATTCCGCAAAGTTAGTGCTTCATCTACCAAGTCAATGGAACAGCTGATAATTTTCTCATTAAAATAAATAGCGCAGTTTTGAAATGTTAAGTCTAAGTTGGATTTCAGTTTACGCGTACTCGAAGATGAATTTCAGCATGAAACATTATTATATTTTTTTATAAATCTTAAATCATGACTTGTCTTTTTCGAATTATTTACGTTATATATTTCAGATATATATTAAAATCAGGGAATCATTCTTGATTGATGCAACTCATGTTTTCATAAAATATTATTGTTTCGTATGCCATATTTTGTAATGATGTATACGTTTGAACGAACTATGCACTTTAGAATGACTTTTTAATAATAAATTCACGTTTATTTTATCAATTATCATAATTTTAAAAATATTTGTCTTTTTGAACACATTTTTACTATTTCTTCTTATTCTTACATAGTAAGTATATCTGATTTTCATAATTAAACTGTCAAAAACGTTCTGAATTTATATTCGATAAAGTCGACGTAAATGCCCTTAGTTTTATCAAAATTTATTTATCAAGTACCCTCGCTTACTAATTGATTGAATCTGTCATCAGTAATTCTCACACTTCCTATATAGTCACAAGTGTCACATAAATCAATGAGGGAAAATATAGAAAAGTAATCTATTTCGATCTTTATTGACCCACATTAAAGGGTTGAATAGGGGTCAGATTTTCTCATTGAAGGATATTCCAATGTCTCACTTCCAATATCAATAAAAAATTCTGATATTTTTTTAAAATGTCAATAAGTACGAACATAGAAAAAGTAATCTCTTCCAATACCAATTAATCAACTTTAAGTAGTCGAAAAGGGGTCAAACGTTCCACACGAAATGGTATTCAAATGCACCACTTATAATAAAGTCACAACGTTGATATTCAGTCTGAATTTCAACAAGGTTAACATAGACAAAGTAAAATATTCCGACATCCTAAGTTTAAAGGGTCGAAATGAGTCTAAACGTTCCAAACTTGGAACATCTTAATGTCACTCTGAAATTAAATAGCTAGGATAAGCAAAGATAAAGTAAGCTATTCCAATGTTGGTAACCAACATTCAGGGGTCGAAAAAAGTTTAAACGTTCCAAACGAGGAATATTACAATGCTTCACTTATAATATAGTTAAAATTTTGAAATTTGCTTCAAATGCTAACAAGGAAAGGCATATATAAAGTATATAATGCGCTATTCTGATTTTTATAAAACAGTATTCAAGATCTAGTCAAATGCTCGAAATAACGAATGTATAAGTATCTTTTGATTGCTAAAATGTGCATGGCAAAATTTCATAGCGACTCGGGTTACTGTAAGTTTAGATATCCCATCGAAGATCATTTTGAATATCTTATAGAATGTGGAGAAATATTAGTAGATTATGAATGTACAGTACCCCCCCCCCCAAAAAAAAAAAAAACACAGAACGATGGCTATATCTTCGGTTCTAATTATTGTAGAATCTTACGGTTTGCACCAAAATGTTTTGCTTACGATTTTCTATATATCTGATGCAATTTTTTTTCTTGAGGGACCGTTTACTAAGTAAAAAAAACGCTATCTTCGAAAATTTCAATACGAACCCTTATTTTATATCATTTCATTCGATTCAGAATACATCATTTACCCTAAATACCAAATTTCAATGCATTATGTTGAAAAACACGTCACTTATGAGCGAAAATATTTCGACCATTTTTTGACCGATCTTCAGGGAGAATTTCCATAAAACGAAAGGTATTTTTAAGATTCTTCTTCACATGGGGAGAAATCGAACGGTCAATGTGGCACGTTTCACGAAGATTAAAAAATACAAGTATTAGTCTAAAATTGCATAGAAACTACTTGGATTTATAGTGTCATGTTTAAGATTAATACAAAAATAGCAAGTAAACGCAAAAGTAACATAATTTATTTACAATATTAAAGATGTGCATTCTTCACACGAAATAAATAAAATATCGAAAACTGTAATTGCAGAAATATAACGAATACTACAGATAATTAGAAAATTAATAAATATTAAATGTAGGCATTAGTAAACAGTATTTAGCAAAGCATGAATATTTTACAGAAATATTTCACTATAAACACAAATGTAACTAGATAGTTGAAATTATTTATAAAATGAAAAAGTCACATGATTCAGTAAAATTTAAAAGATAACTTACTGAAATTGCTTAAAAAATGTTGTTTTAAATAAATGGAATTTAAGAAAGCAAATTAAAAAAAAAAATTATAGTTTACAGAAAAAATAATTAATAATTTAAAAAACTAAAAAACACGCTTTAATAGAAAATCAAACTAAAAAGTAGAAAATAATCAATAGATTAAAAAACTAAGAAACACGCTTTAATAGAAAAGTGAACTAAAAAGTAGAAGATAATTTTAAATAAGTTTGAAATAAGAATAGAGTGATTAACAAGAAATATTTATTTTATCGTACAAAAGCGTGGGGTGCTTTTTAAGATATTTTCATAATGGCTCTACTTTTACCAATATCTGTCATTAAATATTTACAAAAATTGACATCAAGCACCCCACGCTTTTTTTACGATAAAATAAATATTTCTTGTTAATCACTATTCTTATTTCAAACTTATTTAAAATTATCTTCTACTTTTTAGTTCACTTTCCTATTAAAGCGTGTTTCTTAGTTTTAAAACTATCGGTTATACGATAATTGAACGTTATGCGATTTTCCACACCTCTAGTTTACCTTGTCTTAATCTTTGATAGTTTTCAAAAGTCGTCTACTATATACGGTCCCTTAAGGTGAGGGTTTTCTACATTTTCTCTAAAAAATCGAGAACTAATAGTCAAAATGGAAAGAAAAAAATTATGAGGGGGTTTAAGACCATGGTAAATCTATTGAAAGCAAAAAAATATATGTTTCTATTCAAAAAAACTTTTAATTGCTTTATTAATTAATAATTAATTATTAAAAAAGAAATTAATTCAAAAGCTGATTGCTATTTATGTTTGGCCATTTACAAACTACCTTTTGAAAAAAAAAATTACTGAAATATATTAATTATTTAAGTATTTATGGCCAAAAAACCAACTTTTTTATTTAACATTAATTTATCATTCTCTTTTTATCATTTAAATTACAAACCATTCATTAGAAAATTACGAATTTATGTATTTCGCATTCTTTTTTAATGCTGAATCCAAATATGGAATAATATTATGAGGTTGCTATTGAACTTTTTAAAGTTTGGCTCTGTTTTAATATGTAGATGACCCCTCATGATAAAAAAAACTACATACAATTATTAAAAACATTTCGCGATTTACAACGGTACCTTTTGTTTGTTATTTTAACAATTAGAACAAAAGATATAGCCATCTTTCTGGGTTTTTTTTTTGGGTACTGTACAAGTCTCCCAGGGAAAAAGTTGCTGGTACTACGCAAAAATTAACTTTTAACGAGTTGAACTAAATTCGATTGCCAATTATCTCATAACTTACCGAATAATCATAATTATTTTTTATTTGGTAAGCAATAGCTCTCTAAATCTTAACGAGGAAAAATAATCGCGTCTTTTAAAAGTCAGGACGAAAAATATTCCCATTTTTTAAAAGTGAGCCAAATTGGCACTGAATATTACGTAACTGATGACAAAATATTTATTGTAATGTTAATAATAGTTTAAGTTATTAATAGTTTAATAGTGAAAAGTGAAACATTTTCAATTACTATCCTACTTTTCTAAATTTAACTTGGAACATAGACGCAATCTTTTGTATGAAGCCACTTTATTTCTTGATCGTGTCAATTTATTATAGTTTTTCTTTCAATATTGATCAATAGATTTAAAACAGAGTACCATTTTACCACAAAATTTAAAAGAAATAGGTAACAAATGCTATAGATAAAGTAAGACTAACTTCATATTTACTAAATATATTACTTTTCCTAGCGAAATCAAATCTCAATACATCAAAATATTTCTTTATACTACTATATGAATCGAAAAATAAGAAATATATTATGTTATTTTTTATGCATAAAAAATAATAAGTTTATGTAAAGAAAACTAATAATATTTTGCAAAGGAGTAAGTAAGGAATTTTATGTGTATATATTAGAGTAGTACATCTTTAAATATTTCATTAAACCTTTATATACAGCATAAGAACACATTTCAGCATTTATATGTTCAACTATTTGAATAAAGCATAGATTCACATTTAAATTTTTCACAAAAATGTCTTGAATGGATAGTATTGCAATGTAAAAGTGGCATTATTGCATGTTTCCGTAGACAAGGTTTACTTTAAAGAGATTACGAAATAATATTTTTCGTAGGCGTTTTAAAACTGAAATTCTAACCTAAATCCCTTGAAAGGTTGCATTCACTTTTTAGTGACAAAAAATGAAATAGACTGGATTTGAAGATGAGGTCTATTTTATAGGGTAAAATATCTTTTAACATACAATTTAATAAACTACATAGGAATAGATAGAAATCTAAATAGTTCATATATAAATATCTGTGCAAATTAAAAAAAATTTAAGATTGAACATCATTAGATAATACGTTAACATAAACTGAAATGATATGCATCAAATGTGCTTTCTAATTAAATTTAGTTTTAGTTCACTTTGTGCACTTTGATTTCTTTCTGAAGTTTATTGGATGGTTAACTATACTTTCTAGAATAGTTTAGTATGAATCCCTTTCTTAACTATTATTACTGATCTCGATGTTTTCCTGGCGTTTTGTAAAAGCATATTGTTTAAATTAAAGACACAGGAACTTTATTTCAAGTGAATAAAAAGATATATAATCAAATCCACACAAACCTTTAAAAATATAATAGTAAAAAATATAATATACTGTTGAACAGTTAAGAAAACAGTATAAATTCTACAAATTTAAAATACACTTGTGCGACAATTTTTATTTGAGATTCTGCTTGAAATATTCATTTATTGCATTTCTTATTCTATGGATACTATATAACCTATACATATTTGGTCCGACATTTACGTTTGAAAACGATCTTTTAATACTAGTTTTATCCATTTTAGTCATTTTAAAACATTTATGTTTGTTTTTAAAATACATTACTATTTATAATACTGCAGTGGTTACTTTTTTTTTTTAACTTTTGTTCTTTTTTTCCTTGTTTACAATTCGAAATTTAGAAGCGAATCTTACGAGCTTGTTTTGAGATCCCATCCGTTGCCAAATTCTTTTCTTAAAGTTATTTTTTGACATATACCTAAAGATAACTCTAAATCACCATGGAGGATAGTGTGTTCTAAAAGAAAACAAAAACTATTGTTTAGAGTTTTGTGAATTGTTATTGGAAATAAAAAAAAATATTGTTTTAGTAGATTGCAATAAAATCTATTCTTGAACATATACGAAATTGAATTGAATTTCTGCCTGCTATAAAACTGAACTTACAGTGATTCTTTTAAGATGATTTCTTGGTAAATAAACTCGACTTATAACAGATTTTATCTTTAATTTTACAATAATGTAATGAAATACTTTTTTTTTAAATAATACTTTTTTGAAAAATCAAATTTGATATTTTTTAGAAACTAAGAAGTTTAATTTAAGCAATTTATTCTTGTATGTTTCATTATTCACATAAATTTTCAATGTAAACAATACAGTTTTGAAATATATTTTGAAAACAAATTTTATTCTGCTGGCTTTAATGTTTAAAATTCAATAGTAAAAAATGAATATTAACAGATAAATTATTTAAAAACTTTTATCAAAAATGTAAAGTTTATAGATATTTCAATAAATATAAACTAATTTAAAATTGATAAAATAAAGAAAATTATCTTTTATTGGCATATCGTATCCAATTGAATACCTATAGACAAGTTCACATTTTACATTAGAAGTTCAGTTGAAAAATACATTTATTAAAAGAAAGTTCAATTTCAATAGATGCAAATTATTACCTATAATCTTAAAAGCTTAGATATAAACTTATACCAAAAGTATTATGGAACATTTTCCGAATGAAAAATGGAAGTAACAAGTTCATACGTAAGCTAACAACAACAAAAATTCCTTTTATTCCAGATAAGCTATTATCTTTACGGATACTTAATCCTAATATAAAATTCTGTTAGAAAATCAATTATTTTTTTTTTATTATACATATATTTTTTCTGCTTTTGACTTCCGATTGCATTATAATGAGCTTCCTTAAAACCTTATAATGAAGTAAATTATACTATATTAATATTAAGTATCCATGACGGTGTTAAAAGGAACAGAAGTTATCTTCCGTCTCTGGATGTCGAGTGGTCTTCTCTTCCCATCAATTGTGGTAATAAGATTGATGATTATAAACCTTCACTCAATCTTCAACAAGTTTTTGATTTTTTTTTTCGGAATGAAAGTAATAATTGTCTTAAGACATAGGCGGCGTGGAGTGCAAATTGAGTTTCAAAAATTCGGCTGGATGTTCATATTTGATAAATTATGAGTTTTTGAGAAGTCTCAATTAAAAATCTTTTTAAATCGACATAAATGTGTAGGCTAATAAGGGGATTGGAGTTTATGTGAAACCCTAAATATAATATGGTTTTATTCGTAAGTTCCTTACGTTCTTATTGAAGTATATAGAGCATTTTTTAACTATTTAGAAACAGAAATTTAAGAATAGCAGCCTGACGCATTGACTTGCTAAAGTGATCGTCAGTGGTAGGTCAAAGCCTGACGCATTGACTTGCTAAAGTGATCGTCAGTGGTAGGTCAAAGAAGAAACTGAAGTACCTGATACTTCGGTTCATCATGGTAGGTGTCAGCGTGTAAGGTGTTTCGTCGCAGTCAGTATAAACCAGTGTTTTACGCTAATATATTTGTTGAATAGGAGGCTAAAGATATTTTATTGACTCTATTTTATATTATTAGATTTAAGAAACGAACTGTTAATATTATGGGTTAGGAGTTTTAAAAATAAATTATTTGTGTGTTGTTGTTTTTTTAAATTGGAACTTCGAAATTAGATTATCAATTAGAATTATAAATTTATAATCTACAATTAATACAATTTAAAACTTTTATCTAAGAAATATGGCAATACCTGAGTGTTGAACTCTTTAATTTTCAAGTTTTCTGTCAGGATAATGTGGATTTCCGTAGAAATTGTGCGTGAAGCTTCAATATGTATTTCAAAAGGCGTCAGTTAATATACTTCGACTTATTTTTGAAAAAAAATTGAACTCGTAAATTCTCAACCTGTTTTTGAGGAAAATAACATGATAAAAAAAAGGCTACAAAAAGTAATCTGGCTCACAAATACGAAATATCTATCATATTTAGTGCAAGTGAATAATATAAATTTCGCAGTTGTTCTGTTTTTAAAATAACTCCGAGTAATTTTTTTAATCCTATTAATGGTATTTCAGTGACATATCTTTTTCTAGAACGTCTGGCATTGCATGTTGAGAAAATCCGTAAGCTTTTAAACAATTTTGTAGTTCAGCATTTTAGCGATATTTTTAAATTTACAAACTAATATTGTTATTGAAAATTTAAACATTTTGATAAATATAGTGTCTTGTATAGGTTTTGAAATGTATAAAAATAATATTTAATTCACGCTTCATATTCGTATTGATTAACGAGGGCTTAGCTTTAGATAAAGGTTGTTTTCTTGTAAGATTGATAGGTTAAAGACCCAGGTTTTAGATATGAGTACTTATGTTGAATCAAAAAGGTATTGCTAGAGATAACAAAGAAGTTATTTCTAGTATATAAGCTTCTTTGTGAAAGTTAAGATTTTTCTTTGAAATACGAGCTTTGCTTACACTTCCCTTTTTCTAAATATAATGTTGGTTATTTGGATGTGTCATTTTTGTAGCATGAGATATAATATAGAGTAGAAGTATGAACTAGTTAACATTCAACTAAAAAGTGCAGTGAGATTTCAATCGTTTATTATTAGCATGTTTTATTTTTATTCCTACAAAAGTGAATTAGTTTCAAATTTTAAATATTTCAATTCTATAAAACTATGTATAGATCGAAACCGAGGAAAAGCGGATTATATAGTCATGTCAACAAAATACAAATATTTAAAAAATTCAACTATTTTCAAGCAGTATCAGTCTATAAAACTACTCAACTAATAAGAGAATATATTGATAGCTGTATATTTTATTTTAGTAGCATTACCGAATCCTCACTCGCAAATGTTAATATTTTAACATTTGCATTATAATTAATTCATACTATCCCAATATGTACTAGTCCTTCAATATATAGTATTTAAAACTCTGTTTCTATTCAATGTACCTCAAAGAGGTATATTTAAGAATGACTTAATATGTATTCCTAAATTTCTGTCTTGGTATTTAAGTTTCAGCACTATTCTGCAATTACACAAATTTGCATTCCTGCTCTAGCGATTGATTACTTGAAATTACCAAACGATTCTTGAAATAGAATAAATTATTTTTCTATTAGATTCTTTCATTTCCATCTCACAGATGTGTTTCTAGTATTCTTACTCAATTTTTTTTTATGCCAAAACATCGCATAAATTTCTGTTAATTTACTATTTCGCGCAAACTTGTATTTCATGCGGATTGGTTTTGAATGTGAGCCAACTCTTTCGTTACTATGGCATCCCACGCAATTTGTGTGCTATACTGACGTCACTCACTGTTGAGAAGTGAGACGAAATGACTTTATTTTCTTATATGTGATGAAGATTAAGACATGATAGAAGTACTTGTCTTTTTCCGAGTGTATTTTAGAAAAAAGAAAGAAAAAAAACCTGTCAAATTTAATGTAACATTGAAATTCAAAATTTACATCTGCATATTGGAAAGGTTTTATATGCTATCATAAGTAAACTGAACCGTTTTTAAATTGCTATATAAATTTTGAATGTTCACTTAAATGTATGTTTGTTGTAATTTATTTAGTTTTTAATTGCTTTCAACTTCTTTATCGGTTGAATTTGTAATTGGTAGGGCGTGTTATTTATTGGGTCAGGCTGAACACTGGGCACACGATAATTGGGGCAAATGTAAATTAAGTTGTAATTTTGTAACTACTGGTACGTCTTAAATATTTTAAATTTCATACCCCTTTTTCAAAATAACAAGAAAGTACTAAATATAGATTTAAACTCTTCCTCATCTTTCGAAAGTCTAAAATAATTATTAACATCTCGAGGTATTGATACTTTACAAATCTTTGAAACCTTACAATCAGTCTATCCTGGGTCTATTCTTATTCGAGGCTAAATTTCTTTCACTAAGAACTATAAAATATCTCTCTATATATATTCTCTCTTAAATATTTTGAGTTTATCATTGTTTAATAATGTAGTATAACATATAGCTTAAATGTTCTATTTATAGGAAACAATCAGGAGATAGTAACGTGAAGATAGCGACTTATAAACATTTTCATATTATTCGGAGTTCATCAAATCCTCAAAAGCAAAGCGATGTATATGCATAATTCACAATCGTCTTACTTTTACATGCATTAATGGGGATAATTTCTTTTTTATGTAATTTCAAACTTCCTCAGACGTTCTAAACTTGAAACTTGACATTAATATAAATCAATATTTTGTAATTAACATTGGATATTTCCTCTTGACCTATCAATCAAAAACTATTTTCCACGTATTTTCCAGACTTTATCTGATAAACGATAGCAAAAACAATGGGGATTCCCATTGTCTTCCGTATAATAACTTGTCCATTCCTTATAATGACAATTTCTCCTTCAAATATTGAAACTTCCCATACAAATTATTAAAAAGGTATCAATTATGTAGTTCATCCTTAAATTCCCTTCACTGGTATAGAGTCAAGCCTGTTCTAATGAACATTTATAAAAAATTCAGGATAGATATACTATTTTAACCAGAGAAAAATAATATGCGAGAAAAACATAACTCACATTTTCGCTAATAGATGGGTCTAGATCTTTAAGAGATTATGTACCCTAGTATCACAACAACTCTGACCAATCATACTCTACATAGGTCAATTCCGATGTGGAATGTTGTAAACCCGCCGGTATTACATATATAACCCAATCTCGCCATATTCTAATTAAAATATACTAGAAATTTGGAAATGTTGATAAATTTTTAAAAGTAAAATATTTTATTTATAAGAAAATACGAAGAGCAAAAAATATGTTTTGTAATGTTTTTGGCATGTTTATTTTAAAAAAATCGTGTATTTTGGAACAATGCTCGAATCTTGATTTTTAACATTGAAGAATATTGCTGAGCTATCTAGGTAGCATCTATTCTTAACTAGGAGTGTGAAACATCGCAAGACTTTCAATTACATTTAGTACTGGTTACTGCATTTAAATTCGTCCTGTATTGGGATAATTTACCGTTTTCATTTTCATATTTTCATTACTTATTGAAAATGGCCAGTTTGGCAATAATTTTGGTGATAACTAATGCATTAGCAAAAAAAAGAAACCTCTCCAAAATGGTGAAATTGAGGATACTGTTTTCGATAAGTATTACATTCTCCTTTCTTGTAAGTGAAACAGATGATAAACAATCATTGAAGGTCAATGCTCGAGGAAAGATAACTCTGTGTTAAAGAATTCTTTTTTCAGTTTTGTACACCTTTCTCTCATTTTTGCTGAAATTTTGTAACATGGAATGCTTAGAACACCTTAAAAAAACCTTATCACAGCGATTTTGATCAAAATAGTTAGCCAGTTTTTTGGCAATTCCTAAAATACTTAAATTTTTTCAATGGCAGTTACCTTATGCGAATGCAAAATTTGAGCATCGTAGGCTAATCCGTTCGGGAGTTACGCTGACTAAGGACACAGACATTTTTTCCCTGTTCACATTTTTGAACTCAGCACGTTTCAGCACTTGTAGAAATGTTTTTAAAAAACCGACATTTATTGACCGGATGCAATACTTTCATTACCCCATTACGTCGACCAAACGGTATAGTGGTTAGCGTGTTAGCTTCTAGACCGCGAGGTTGCGGGTTCGAGTCCCGTGTAAGGCATGGGTGTTCGTAAATGTATGTTGGCATGTCAAATGACGAATGTTTCGGCGCATTATAGCCCTCGTGTAGCTGACGGTGCCAGATAATCTGAAAACAACCATTACCCAATTACCCTATGTTAACATGGGTAATTAGAAGTAAATATTATTTTGAATCTCCCCTATATAACTGCTTTCCTTGGAAAACCATTTGCATTGTTTTTTTTTTAAACTTTTTATAGATTATTTTCTCATGATATCATGGGTATGTTCCCAAAGTTTTATAAAATCTTAATATATAAACAGAGAAGTTTACTATAAACGATGTCAGTTTAATTATTGCACCCTGTATTTGAATGGTTAAGTGTACATAAGGATATATAGATATCCCACTAGGCTGGGAACATTTAAAAGAGCAATACATTAAAAATAATGATATCCAACAAAATTCTCTAGTTATATATGCGATTATTTTGACACTTTGTACCTTTTGTTACGTACAAATATTCATATTTAAATATTGGATGAATAAATTATAACAGATATGAATAACACGTACCTACTGATAATATATTGCATAATTTACATTTAGATCTAAATTTAAACGCTGGAAAATTACATCGTAAACATATTTTAAAAATAGATCTCTATCCAGCGTGTGTTCTTTTAAATTGGAAATTGTTCCGGAACCCCGATGCGTTGAACAAAGTACCAATAAAATAACTGTTTCCTGCACGACTGTCAGTAATGGATCTATTGCCAAAGCAACTTGTGATCGATAAAATCGTCGATATCTGACACTAAAAATCTCACGAAAAGTCTCTTATGTCACTAACCATGTTCAATTCGTTTGAGAAGATTGACATCAAATTACTTTATAGCTTTTTCTGCAATCCGCGCTCAATAGAGGTTTTGTGGATCATCCAGGAACTTAAATCCATAGCAGTCATTTCTACAATGAATAGCCATTGCTGCATATGAAAGTTACTCATTTGGGAGATATCTATAAATATATGAATAGTCAGATGTTCAATTCAGTTTTGCGACAGTGAAATAATAATAGATTGTAGCAGTGGAAAATGATCTATTCATGCTGAATAAATCAATAATGTGTTATTATTTTTATGATGATTGCTATTGATATTTGTATACTGTTTTTCATTTATTTTTTATTTTAAATAGAATTGCTTGATTGAATGTTCTTCAGTTCTTTAAGAAAAAAGTAATAAAATACATCTAAGAAATTGTTTTTCATTCATCAAGTGGTTAAAAATGTAATATTCATAATTTATATATTAATTTTATCGTTAACGAGTACTAAAGTATTAAAATACTATAAATTAGTATTGAATCAGTTGCTAACATGATTAATTTATCGATTCAATATTTTATTAAACAAGACTACTCTTTTAAAAACACATTTTCTCAAATACTCCACTAAATTGCCCAATTAAAGGGGGACGCATGTCTCTATGTAGCCTATGTTAAATTGACCAATTTCATGTACGTTTTACTCAGAACCTATCAAACATAATAAATTAAAATTTGGAGCACATATTTCTTAAACACTTTTAATACTACTAAAAATAGCTTTTTTTTTTTTTTTTTTCATTTTCTAAAATTAAGCAGATTTATGGTATTTTTTTACATATAATTATCTTTTTTAAGGGTTCTTTTTACACTTTATGACAAATAAAAAGATATGAATTATTTTTACAAAAACTCATTTAAGTACATACAATGTTGACTTATAAATACTACCTCCAAATTTTGTATTAATAGTATAATTACTTTCTGAGAAAAACTTACATAAAGGTGAAAAATACATGTTTTGAGATACAGCCATTTAAAGTTTGAAATTGCCGAGTTTTAAGCAAGAGAATATATTTTTAAAAGATCATTAAAATATTTCTACAGGTAGGAATGGCACAATATATATCGCATTTTAAGCAGAAACGTTTGAATGTTTAGAAAATATCAAAATCGAAAATTTTGAAAATTGAACACATACTTCCTCCCTTAACATGGAAATGAATTTGTCTTATCCTTTTCTATTTGTTTTGAAGCTCCATTAGAGCCTATTTTGAGTTTTTGTTCGTGATAGTAGAGCTTTAAAATTAAAAAATATTTTTATAGGGGGAAGGCAAATTTTATTAACATTGACTCGGCATCTTAAAATAATTAATATGGAATTTATTGTATCTTTAAAAACATTGGAACTAAAACAAATAATATGAGAAAATAAATGCTTGCTTTTATCTTATTTACAATACTAAGAAGAAAATAATCTTTCAAATACAACCGGTTAAAGAGTGATAGTATTTATATAGGTGGCCACAAATCAGTTTAAAGTTCATTAATTAGATAACTTATTTCCATTTTTTCATATATCCTCAAACTTGGGATATAATCTCTCATTGAACTACTGCCGTAAAATCAATCTTTCGTAAATTACAGGGTGTTTCATATTGAATGAGAAAAAATAAAGCACACCTGGGAGCTATGTAATTAATTTATTTTGGTAATTAAAATTCACAATGAAACTACAGTTATCCAAGTTTCTATAGATTTTCTATGTGTGCCTCTTCAGTGAAAAGACAAATGTCTATGGGATATTTTAATTCCTGCCACACACGTCATAGAATATCCCCTGTTAACGAGTCCAAAACGTCAGTTGTTTACTGCTTCATTTGCTGTAAGTGCTGGGGGAAGTGGAGGGACGAAGACTTTGTCTTTAGCAAAATCGTAAAGGAAAAAATTGAAAAGGAGATTGATCTGTTAATCTCGGTGGACGAGAAATCAATTGTATATCTTTTGTCCCAGAGCTGTCAATTCAGCGATGGAATAGACAATCGTTCAGGTATTCATCTAAACCCTTGCGATTTTTTTCTTTCCTTATGGAGTTTAGTTAAAGGCAATGTCTTTGTGTTTCCACTTCCCCGGGACTTGCAGCAACTGATGCAATGGATAACTGACGTTTTGGGGTCATTAACAAGGGATACTCTATGACGAGTGTGGCAGGAACTGAAGTACCGCATAGTCATTTTCCATGTCACCGAAGGAGCACACGTAGAACATTTATAGAAACTTGGAAATCTGTAGTTTCTTGGTAAATTTGATTCATCAAAATAAATTCCTTACAGCAGCCACGGGTATGCTTAATTTTTGTACCATTTAATATGAAACACTCTGTATTAAGTTGCGAATGCATTTGTTTCCATCTTCTGCATTATATATGCACATGTGGGTTCTTTTTAACATTTGTAATTTATTAAATTTTGGATTACTGCCTGTTAATTATGCAATGTGTGGTGCTTCATAAAAGTAAGAGTAATTAACTAATTGACTTATTATTTTCAGAAATAGCTTAAACAGCCCCCGTTTCTCCCAATAGGAAAATTTGTCGTATTAATTTGTTACCAGAACAATTTAAGCAAATACACCATAACAAATAAATGCAATATAAAAAGACAATTCCTTTAATAGAATAACTCGATTCAGAGTGTTAGTTAAACAATTGTAGCAATTTAGATACCATATCATAATTACGTTTCTTTGATTTTCCAACGCTCTTTTGTGAAAAAATTTGGTATTTTTCTAAGTAAAAAAATTAAAATATTCAATTCATTTGTATATATAAGAATAGTAAGTGCTAAAAAAAATGGTTACATACATTTTCCAGAGGTCTCATAGACTAAGATAGATAGCAGAACGAGAAAAGATTTATTTGACAAAAAAAAAAAAACCGAATGAAACAAAAGAAACAGAGGATATCGTTAGAAAGTAAAACTCTAGCGCTTAGCTCCACCAAATTCCTGTTCTAAGCGTTACTTTTTTGATAGATTCCACGATTAAATCCAAGCGAAGTCAGGAAAAAATTAAAGTAAAGAAGTGAAATTGTAATTTTTCTTGTTCTTTATTCTCCTCGCCCCTCTCTTCTCCAGTTATGAAGACATAACTCTCTTATATTTAATTCTTAGTTAGCTTTTTTTTTTGGAGTTTGAGTTATCAAATTTTTTTTTTTTTTTATTATTTAATGAAAAAGATATTGAGACTCTTTGTATTTCTAAGGAGTTAGTGCCTAAAAGGGATGTGTTTTTATGTGAGATGGACTTGATGTTTTACAATAAATTAATTTTTTGTTCTTGATATTTTAGGGGTATGATATAAATGCATAATAGAAGGAATCATTTGGTAGATATAAAAGAGGTTTATATTATTCAAATTCACAAGTATTTTTAGTGCAGGTAAAATAGGACATAAAAAATTTGGTCCTATCATGAAACTTAACAAAAACATTACATTTGTAATGAAAAAGAATAATCAAAGAGTCTATAAAAATATCTGAAAAAGAGTATTTTGAGGGTGGGGCTGGTAGTTTATTAATGAAAAAATAATTTCGGATCGATCTAGGCATGTGATGCATGTTTTTAGAGTTTTTTTATGCTGATTAGAATAAAAAAAAAAGCAAAACGATATAACCAATCTAGAAAAAGTTAGTCCTTCTTAAAAACAAGTACACTGCATATAAAAAGTGAGAATAGATAAAATATGACATATAGAAATAAAAAATGGGTTCGTTTATGAAATTTGGAAAAAACTTTTATTTGTCATGATAATATTGACACAAAAGAGTCTACAAAAATATCTAGCAAAGAAGGGTGTTTTTTGAGGAGGTGATTAGAGGTTTTTTTAAACTATAAATAATTTTGGTATAATCTAGGCGTACATATGCCCAATTTTTGATTAAGAAGTTGTAAAAATGTACTTATAAGTAATTTTTAACTTTTTGACATTGTATATTATTAAAAAAATCTTAAATAAAAAGACTATAAAATTAATAGCGCTCTTATCTATTGTTGGAAGTGTTATTTCTACTTTAGTGCCATATAAAGAAATGAGAGTGGATATAATGCAGTTAAATTAAACCTCATAGTGAGATGCATCAGCCTATTTATTAAATTTATAAGTTCTCTAAGAGCGTAAAATAAGTGCCTTTCATGAATTAAAAATTGAATAAAAAAAAAAGTTTTTTTTTTATTCCATTTCCATTAAAACTGCCGTAGCAATTATGACACTCTTAAAAATCGATTAATTTTACTCAATACTTGAATTATTGTATTAAAATTTACTGATGTACAACTTATTGTATTTAGTTGAATATATTGCAATTTTTCACTTGCATCTATTTACATTGTATTTTTAGAAACTCTTCTCTATCTGCCTTTTTAACATACTTTTGAAACATATTTACTCTGAAATCAAAACAATAAATTGTTACTCTCACGCATTGACTGTTTTAAACTACATAAAAGTGTCATATACTGTATATCTCCCTTTACAAAAATAATAATAAAAAAATTCTTCACTCAAATTAATATCAATTGGATTTTAAATGTAACAAATAATTCAGATATAAAAGTATTTCACATTGTTGAAATACTGTTAATTGGGGGCTAAACCTACCGTATTTCACCTGTCCTATCACTATGTTCCATCTATCAAACATTCATTGGGTGTATTAGTTCATTTCTTACAAGAATATAATCCATTAGCTATTATCTTTCATACTATAATATATTTTTCGAAATGCTTACATTTCATTAGAATAAAACCCGTCATTTATTACAGTAGAATAAAACACGTCATTTATAACAGTAGAAAAACAACAATATTACGGACTATTCTACCTTAGGTAATCTGTTGTCATTAATGGATGGCAGAATAGCCATCCTGCCCTTTGACGAGTTTCACTGCACAGCGCACATTTTCAAAAATAAGGACAATGGTTCAACGTGTCCCTATGGCTAATCTGCATTTATTATACTTTTTATTATCTACAAATTAAACATACCGCAAACAAAATTGTAGTACTTAACATTGGTTCCAATTTTTCTTGAAACGTATTTAAGAACTATTTTTACAGTAATATTACGTAGCGTTAAAATGCATCATTACTTATAACATATTTTATATGAAATATGATAATCATAATGCTTCTAAATTTTTGCATATGAATTCTTTTGAACCACAGTATTAGCGATGGTAATTTTATGGTGGTTAAAATGCTAATTTTAGAGTTGAAATTGTACTTTTCTTTAATTCTTTGATTTTAAAATAATTGCCACTAGTAAGCATACATAAATTCAATGTTAGTGTAAAAACAGGTTATGATCTATAGATTTTCAATGGGACATAACTCTTTATTTTACATTTGCCGATTCAATTATCACCTTAATAGTTAACTTTATACTGAAAGATAATTTAATAGTGTAATGACATATTGTTATGTGATTTTATTTTGAGACTAATAATCATTATTTTTTCTAGGTAAGTGATATTTCCAATATTTACTTGAATTCAATGATGACTGAAATGTTTGAGATTGAAGCCTTCATATTTTCAATTACCTAAGTGAGAAGTTTTCAAAGTATTATTTTACATTTGTTGTTTTACTGTTGATTACTGTTGTTACTTTAAACCTTTACAAATGCTTAAGTAGCATATACACATTCTCTATCAATATTAAACTTGTGTTTATATATTTAAAAAAAGTGAATTTTTAAAGTTTAGCAAATAGATGTATTTTTAAAAACCCAATGACTTTGTAAAAAGGTATATTTTTAATCTTCTATTTAAGTAAATGAACGTAATTCAGGGATTGTTTAATAAAACAGCTCTTAAATTTTTATACGTCAGTATAAACATTTTCTATTGTTAAAGAGTTTTATAAAAAAAATTTTGTAATGTTTTATAATTAAGTCTTTAAAGGCAAGTCTTTTTTTTTTTTTTTTTGCATTAAACATATGTTTCAGATTTTATTTTCCAAACAAAGTAAAGTACAAAATTATTTAAAATTCTAAGGAATCTTTATTTTAAGCCCATGTTTTCCAACTAAACCAATTTATTTTGCAATTTAATTAAAACTATAATGCAAAAACTAATCACCGCTTCGAGGTATAAACTATCGATCTATTATCTTTTGGTTATAGCTCATACATATTATGGCCTTATAATATAAAATGTAGAATTCAAGTTTTAACTCTGTACACCTTTCAAAGGGTTTAGTTAAAAAAAAAATCACGTTGTTCTTATACTATAAAATATCATTGCCTTTTAGTAGGTAAAATATAGAAAATGGGAAATGAAATGGAAATAAAATAAAAATTGTTTTAATGTTATTAATGTTTATTCAAAGGGAAAAATATTTCCAAATGACTGCAAAGCATTTTTTTTTTTTTATTTTATTGTTTAAAATATATACTTTAATTTGATTAACTTTGTAGAAAAAGACAAAAATGAATAATTATAAGACTGTTAATGTTTTATGTGGAGGTAATATTTTGGAAATTTTAGAGCTTGCTTTGAACTTGGATGTTTAGTATTTTATAGTTAAAAATAATTTAAATTTAGACAAATGAAATGTTTAAAATTAACTAAAATTTGCTTAAATTTTATATATTATAAAAATCTAAAATTAAATGAATAATACATTTCATAAATAGTTAATTTGAGTGAATAGTATAAAAAAAAAAAAAACTTCCAAATTATTTACTGCAACAACATTTCATCTTAACATGCCAACTAAAAAAAACCTAAAGCAATGGGACTTTTCAATAATATATATATTTAAAGTTATTGAGAACAAGTATAGTATGAACTGCAGCAAACATATACTAAATAGTTTCAGATTGTTAGAGTGAAGCTATTTGCTACGTCAATGTGAATTGAATTTAAAATGGCAAATATCACAAAGCTTTTAATACTTACGCATAGGTCTAATTGAAATATAGTGCTTCTTGCTTCAGATCTACATAATGTTATAAATATTCAAACGGAAATCCGTTTCAATTTTAAAGTACCCATATTCTTTTAATAGTTGCTCTACTTTCTTATGAATGCCCTACTTCTTCCTCTGAGCTTTTAAAAGTCCTTTAAAAGTAATGATACCTCGTGTGAGAAATATTCCAAGCTATGCTTCTTGACTATACCAGAAGGTGCGCAAGTAATTAGAAGTGACAGGACTGAAATACTTTAGATTTACCCACACAACTATTATGATACTATTTTAAGACTAAACTTGAGAAAGATAGTTCGAAGAATTTCGTTTTAGTGAGATATTTTTACCTACTGTGAGTTAAGCTGTTAGATTTTACACTGAACTGAGTAATGAGAGCATTACTTGTTAGATTATGAATTAACCTCGCAATATATATTACCTATTTGTTGTATTTTGATATAAATGTTAATGAGAATTACACTGCAGCTTCATTCTAGTTCGTCTAGTGACTAAAATATTACGTGAATCACTAAATCAAGTTAAAAGGTCTTACTTTTTTTCCAATTACATTATAAAATCAAATACACAGGTATTAAAGTTTGTTATTGTGTTTAATTATTTAACTTCTAGAGGTAGTTAATCATATCAGCTCGGAATAAAGTTCATAAAAATATAATGTGATTTTTTTTTTTTAATCATTCAGCTCAGAAATGAGCAAAATCTAATTATTAATTTAAAAGTTACACTATTAAATGTCAGAAATGCTCAGAATAACCATTTTTAAAAGATAATGGAATTGAAATTTTTCAAGAAAATTTACTTTGAAAGCCATTTGTAATATTTATACAACTCCTATTTGGGAAAATATTCATTATGATCTTACGGTTAAATTGCGTTAATTAAACAAATTATGTACCTTGAATATAAACTAAATTGAAATGATTTTTTTTTTTTTAAATGAGTGATAGCTTTATTTTGGAAAGTAAATTCCCAATTTGATTATAATAATAATAATCTGTTCTAATACAATCTGTTTTAAATGTTTAATTAAATCATTCAGTTGTATATAAAAGACTTTGCTTCCATACATTTTTCTAGATGTAAAGCATTTATAATCTTTTGAATACCTTTGTTCTGAAAATAAAATAATCAATTTGGTAAGTTATATTAACAAATATCTTTCAAAACTTTAATTAGCCAAGCTTATTGCATGCGTTACATGGTAATTCAATAACTTAACAATAACACAAATAACATAAACAATCAAAAGTTTTAATGCATTTGTGTAAACGTGTTATGTATACTTTAATGAATGGGTATTTAAGGGTAACTTTCATTTATATGTGGTAGTTGTTTGTTATTATTTTGAGAAGTGGGATTTTTTTAAAAACAGATTTTTAAGCTTTGTTTATTCCTTACCATCATCAGGTTTAATATGAAACTAAACTTCAATTTTATGATTTCCAGAAACTGTTTTCTATTTAATATATTTATTACTTTTGTTGTTTGGAAAAACATGTCGTTCAAAGTTTAAGAAACCATAGAAACTGGAAGTTTTAATTAATTCTTATCAGACTACGTGCTAAACGAGGCGTGAAAATAACAGGAGCTTGTTTTAAATTTACGTGCAGGTTTCCTTATACAATAATTAAAGTTTTCAAGATTAATTAGAAACTAAAATGTAATGGTCTATAAAAAAAGTTATTAATAACTTCTAATTTCTAAATAGTCATAATAGTAATTAATTGAATTTTGGGGGAAATATACATTATCCATGCAAGTTAAAATATTTTAATTTTGATAAATACAATTTTTGGTTGTTTTTACTACCAAGAAAATTGTACTTTAAATAAATAAAAAAATAAAAAATGAAATACATCGACTTGTACAAAAATGCATATTATATGCCAGCTTGGTGCGAGGACGCTTTTTGAACGGAATATCTATGAATTTCAAATGAATAATATGGTGAAATACTCATTATTACAATGGAATATAAGGATTTTAATGGGATATATAAGTTCTACCTGGTTTATGGATAAAAGAGGAAAATAAATCGAGAACCAAACAAAAATGAAAAATTAGTTTAAATATCCCTGGTGAAGCTACTAAAAATTATTTCCTAATGGTAAATCGTAAAGAGATTATACGTATGTATATCTTGACATTCAGTGCAAAAATTCATGTGAATAAATAAATAGTTCTGAATTTGTTTGTTTTCTTCTGTAAAATGTTATTATTTGGATCAACTTTTTTATAATTCTGAATGTTGTATTCTTTAAAGAACATTTTGAACTATGTGTGGGCGTATGATCAAACCAGTAATCAACCTATGTGGTATAATTTTTGAAATTTTTTAATTTTTTGTAAAATGAATGGGAGTAATGAATGTGAAATGTTATGTTCGACTATGGTTTTTAATGCAGTAGGTGCTATGGTTTGCACTTGCTTTATTAGAAATCATTTTTTAGCAAGCATGTTTTGCATTTTTTAATAAGATAGAAATATTCAAATAAAAATAGCGAAGACAAATGAAAAGGTATTCAATTGCCAAATCTGTAGCAATTGAGCTTTGTACATCCAAGTATAGATATAATTTATAGATATACATTGTTAAACTATTTAAGATTAATATTTAGTTAAGATATTCCTATTATTTAAAACTAGCTAAATACCCATGCTAAATTTTAACATGTGCAATATTTTAGCTAGCTGTGAGGCCTCGCTTTGCGGAAATCTGTCATTCGTGTATAGGACCGAGTTTTTGACGTTTCGCTCGCAGGAAAGTTCATCTCTACGCAAAATCGAGCTCGCTTCGTTCGCTGAAAGTTCATGGACACATAAACGCAGGCTTATTTCTTAAAAGGTTCATTGCTATGCAACCATAGGCTCCCTTCGCTCGCTGAAAGGTTCATTGCTGGGCAAGCATAAGCTCACTTCACTCACTAAAATCTAGTCAAATTGTAATCCAATTAGAAAGCTACGTAAAGTATTAATATTGGGAGACTCACCCTTGTCAAGAAAAAAAAATTCCCCGTTAATACAATAATACAACACCCCTTTAAGATTATTTGAACACGTGTTTGTCGAAAGCAAAATTAGAGGCTAAAACTACTTATGTTGAAACTTTCCGAACTCTAGCCCTATTCGAAGTCGCTTTTTGTGAAAAAATTAATTAAAAAACAAATTAAAATTTTGACGTTCTTTTTGTTAGTGAAATTTGAAGGCCAAAACTATTTGTGTTGAAAATTTCACAATGTAGCCCAATTACAAATCGTTTTGTAAAATATTTTTTAATAAATTAAAATAAAAAAAGTAAATTTTGGTTTTTAAAAATCCAATTAGAAGGCCACAACTATTTATGTTGAAAATTTCAAAGCTGTAGCCCTATTTGAAATCATTTTGTAATATATATATTAATTAATTAAAAAATTAATTAATAACGAACTAAACAAAAATTTAAAATTCTGTTTATCTAAAGTCCAATTAGAAGGCCAAAACTACTTATGTTGAAAATTTCAGAGCAGTAGCTCTATTAGTAATCGTTTTGTAAAATGTTTATTAATTACTTAAAAAAATTAATTAAAAAACAACTAAATAAAAACTTTAAATCTGTTTTTTAAAAGTCCGATTAAAAGGCCGAAACTACTTGTGTTGAAAATTTCAGAGCTGTAGCCCTATTAGATATCGTTTTATAACATATTTATTTATTAATTAAAAAAATTAATTAATAAAGAACTAATTAAAATTTTAACATTCTGTTTGCGATGTATACTATTAGAAGGCCCAAACTACTTATGTAAATTTCGGAGCTCTACTCCAATTTTAAGTAGGTTTCTATAAATCCACAGAGCCACAGACAGACACACAGCTTGTTTTATTATTATAGATAAAGTTATTGACAAGACTCCTCTTAGAAATAATTTTTTTTAATTCTATATGTTTTTAATATTGTTAATTATATATCTTAACTATATTTTATAAAACTTACCAAATGTATTTGTTGGTAATTTTATTTTCTAAACTTGGATAAAATAGAAATCATTCACTAAAGTTTAAATTATTCAAGTATTTAAATATAATGAAAGGGCGTTGTGTACTTGAAATAAAATTGATTTCCTTGTAGAAAATTATTTACAAACGATTTTAATTTTCGTAAAAAAAGCAGTTGCATTTGACAATTTTGTTAAAAAAAATAAAATTAAAAATTAAATAAATTAATTCTAGCATACAGAATATGGAAGCAAAATTATTTAAAGATTTCGTTAAACAATATAGTTAAAAAGAAATAATTTGAACTTAAGGCTTCAAAACTTGAAATTTTATTAAAAGAAATTATTTGAAATTGCATTAGTATAAATAAATATGATTTATACTTAAAATAATCCTCCAACTTAAACACAAACTTTTACCAGACTCTTTTAGAACAAAATGTTTGCAGTGTGTACAATATAATACATTTTTGCTATATATATATATATAACCTCATTTACTAGATAAAATGCATAATAACACATAAATTAGATTAAGTGCAAAAGTATAAAAAAAATGTGTATAATTTTTCTTTGAAAACATGTTTAGTTTTAAATATTTTTTATACTTTAATATTCGTTATAATGCTTTATTACATATATTAAAAATATTTACAAAGCTTTAAAAGATTTGTGTGTCGGAAATAATTCTTAACTTGATATACGTATTTATTTTTTGGATCTCCACCAAAAACGAGTACTTTTACTGATTTATATTACAGTATTCTTCAGCCAAAAAGAATACCTCTTTGAAGTTTTCTAAGACAAAATGTTTAATATTTTAAGGCACATACTTTATTTATATCTAGATATTCATCTTCCTTTCATTTCAAATAATTTGAATAATGTATTTTCGTGTTACATGCTACCACCTTGGATGGCAAATTTGTGGTGTTTGTTGATAAACATAAATTACATAGAGTAAATGACTTTATTTCTTACGTAAATAATATTATTTATTCTTAATAATTTAAAGTATTCTAGATGGAAATAACATATGACTTTTGATATTCAAATGTCACGAAGGGACGAATTTGGTAATTACTCTTGTTCCAAGTGAATATCGTCTTACTTTTTCATAATAAGACAATTAATAGGTGTCTTACTTTTCTCAATTTACATAGTAGTATTAAATGTAATTGAATAACTTTACTAATGTAAATAGTATATTTTAATATAATTTTAAACATCTGTTGATCTTATTCAAAAATATTTATCTTGTGAGTAATGTTTTTCCCATTGGCCTACTAATGTATTCAGACAAAGTCGTTTTTAATGTTTTAGCTTAACTACTTTTGAAACAAACAGTTTTATTTATAGGTAGTATAAAATAATAGAAAATCCATCAGGTTTTAGTAATTTGTGAGAGTTTTTAATATCATTTAAATGTTCATGTATTATGAAACAACCATGGAAAATATCTGCAGAAACATTATTCTATTTGCATAATTACAAGATTCCCGATCATCTCGTACGATTAAAAATTATCCACTACCGATAGAGGAAGTTAAAAAGTTTTCTACCATACGTTTAATTAAAAAATATCAATCCTTTAAGGAATATTTTAAATAGGTTTTTTTTCCCTTTGTCAAAATGAAAAACATAAGTAAAACTTTCTGAGATTCAAGACTGGTATAGCGTTAAGTTATACGTACACCAAAAGCAAAAATTGCTAGCCTGAAATCAATTTCGCTCCCAATATTCTGGTATTTGTGTTATTCATACTTTTCTCTTAAACTAATGATTATACTCTTGAATTAACTTTCATATTTCGAAGCAGTATTTTCCATTTATGATGATCATGGGAACCACTGCTTCCATAATTATCATAAATAGAAACTACTGTGGGTATCTGTAAATTATTACTGCTTTAAGGAGCAAAGAGAAATACATGGTTGGATTTTATACACTTTATCGTAGACATAATAAAGTAAATAGAAAATGGTGTTTCAATTGCAATAAGTCTACATTTTATACTAACACAGATAAAACTTTTTCTCTAATGAAAAGAATTCAAAATAGTGGTTTTCTATTTTGTGACCAGTAGCACTAATCTTCCAAAATAAGCCATCCCTGAAGATATTGATTCTCTATGTAATAATGGGTATTAACTTGATAATACAACCCTCTAGCAACGAATTTGGACACTTTTATTAATAAAGTCAGGCAATATGCATTTGAGAAATTTAATAAACTCTATAAAATCTTTTTATATCCCTGATTAAGTAAAACGATGCAAAAAACCCTTTATCATAACAAATGTAATGTGAGTTCATTTTTATTCAGTTTCTCTTTGGTATGGATTTATTTATTTAGTAAATGGAGAATATGTAAACAGAACGATTATCTAAAATAAACCTAAATACCCTAATTTAAACGATTTAGAACGGAAACTTGGTCAGTGTTTGAATATGAATAATAAAGTGATGAGATGCTAATAGGCCGTCTGATTGGTTAAGTTTCTCATTACATTCAAATATCTGAAAGGTTTTCATTTAAAATGACTGATTAATAACTTTAAACATATTTTAATTACATTTTCAAGTAGACTTCGTTTAGATTATATTTCGAATTTAAATAAAGAGAACCGGAGTTGATGATCGAGGATTGTAAAATGTCTGGTAGAAGGAAAAACATCTTGGATGATATTGTCAGTATATCGAATCCAAAATAAATTATCCTCTTAACTTCTAAAATGTACCCTATACAACTTTTTTCGTCGTGATAATATCGTAAGGTAGAACTTAACTTCTTAAATTAAGTTACCTACATTTATTTTACGTTTGAGTTTAGTCCATTTATAAACATGCATACAAAAATTTGCCTAGCATTCGTTTGGCTATAAAGTTATACAAATTCTATTAAATCACTTCATAAATGGATCTGTAACTATCAATGCAAATATTTAATATTTAGTGTGACTAATAAAGATTTATAGCATAAAGCTGTAACTTCCAATTTATAAGTAGTTTATTTGTTACAGAAAATATTCATAAAATCCACTAACTGCTAGTATATACGTATTAAAGAGATTCCACGTATACTAAATAAAACTTCAGTAGTTAACATTTAACAGCTTAGGACATCTAGTAAATGCCAAAATAGTATTTTCTAAACTTCATATTTCTAATTTACAATGCAAGTTCGTTTTGCTTGTGATGTAATATTATATAAAAGGTTGAACTAGTAAAACATATACTTGAAGAATATTTAATCTAGTTTAAAAATCTTCAAATAGTTTAAATCTTGTACGTCATTAATAGTTACCAGCAAAATGAGATAAGAAAATTGTTGTTCAGCTCAAAAAATCGCATATTTGTTAGACTTTTTTTCTTGTTACTTAGCACTTTATTTTCAGTTTTATCTATGTTATATGTTCTACATTTCTATGAAAACTTAAGTTACGTCTTGTTGCATTAATTTCTATCATTAGTAGCTTAAGTTACATGTATGCCTAAGCCTATGGGTGTGTGCTTGAGACGACAGAATAGAAAAAAAAAAACTATATACATTTTTTTTTGTCGAAATCGTTAAGCTTATTTACATTTTTACTACTTAACAGTTTTATGATTGATTTCTTTTTACTATTTATTATTTATTATTATTTTATTTATATATATTATTTTATTTATATATATTATTTTATTTATATATTTATATATATATATTTTTTATATTATTTATATTATTGTCTATATCCTACATTTGATAAGACCTAGAAAGAACTGCTCAAATAAATGTAATTGTAATCTTTTTGAAAACTGAATTTTAAAAGTTTCGAAATGAAACAATCTTTAAAAATGACTTTTTTTAGTTTGTTAGTTAACCTTAACGATGTTGCCAAGTTTGAAACATATTGATTATGCTGTTCTATAATTAAAAATTCTCTAACACTTATATTTGGCCTACTTACCATATCAAATTTAACTTTTTTTAAGAACCATATTCTCTTACAGATTCGAGTTGAGAACCTATGATTTTTACACGCTTACTCATTTAAAATTATTTGACTTAAAGTAATGGTTGAAAAAAGTTTTTGTTGGCAGAAGAACACTTCAGTTTAAGAACACAAATAAAAGTTTTCCTTTGTGAAAAAATTACACAAAGTTTCAATTTAAAATTGAATTGCGACTCCATAATAGTTTCCAAAGTCTTTCAGCCAATATGACATTTTCCAAAGTTATATTAACATCTAGTTTCCACAAATGAAGTATGCTGTTTTAATGTCAGGATGACTCTTCAATTAAGCAGAGATACAAGAAACCATAAGCCTCCCCCCTTTCTTCACAGTAAGAAGCCTCTCTTTACTTGGAATTTCAATGTGTCAACGTGTTCAAACAATTACCATCCACCCTATTCCTCTCACCCCTTGTTACCATAACTACCAAATAGGAAACACAACCGCAGTGAGTATCTACTTATTTGGTTGTATCTTCTAACATGCGTGTGTGAAAGATATTTTGCCGTAGTTTGTTTCACTCTGTTTCGGACAGATTTTTGTTGCTTTGAATTTTTGTTCAATTACTGACTGATAGATTGGCATGCACAGAGGTTCTTTAGGGTATTTTCAAAGTAAATTTGTAATGCTTAGTCTGCAGGGGAACTATTTTTTTCCCATTTAGCATAGTGGTATCTTATTGTAGTCGATTGGCTAGTTTATCAAAGCCTATATTAAGTATTAACTACTTATTAGGGTTGATGTATTATTTACTATATAATGTATTTTTGATATGGTATTTATGAAAATATAAGTATGAAAGCTTAGTGCCTACATAGTAACTTAAAAAATAGCTCAAATTATTTGGATGGCATTTTACTGCTTGAAAGTGTTTCAAGCGAGAGTAAATGATGTAGATCATAAAGATTCAAGTAGCTATTTTCTATGAATTTTAATGTGAGAATCAGATGTATAATAGAGCTGTGAAAGTATTTTGAAAGTTTTCTATGTGAACTACATTGCTCTAACCTATAATGATTTCAATAATGTACAGTGGTGGAAATGGATTTATGAACTAACACTATTTTCGCCAGATATCGCTTAGTATTAAATGCTATTGATTCGAATTATGTACGTTGTATATTCAGAGCATAATAAAGGATTTGCACACATAAAAATTAAAAAAAAAAATGATAGTAAATAAAAATATATCTATTTTTCGTTTTTAATCAACTCAAATGGTGGAAATTGATATATGAACTCGAATCAATTTTGAACTCATGTACCAAAGATTTTAACTAGTTCTTCATTTGAACATCAGGGGGAGCTTACTATTAATGTTTATAAATAAGATCAACGCCTACTTCGTTGAAATTTATCTGTTTAACGTTTTACGAAATGGGTAAGCGTGCTGGACTGTCTGAAGCCGAAACGGTAAAAATTGACACTTATATACTATGTAACAAATCTGTAAGAGAAATCAGCAATTAATTAAAAGAACAATAAATGTTATATATAAATATTTGAAGAACCCTTCTGATTACGACAAAAACTTCAATAAGAAAAGTAACCCTCGTTTAAGCACGAGGGATGAAAGCAGGATTGTACGACTTGCATCCCAAAAAGGTTACAGTTCAAGGCGAATTTGTAATGAACTATCACTTCCTGTAACTCCCAGAGTAAGAAAATATTGAAATCGTCGTCTATCTTGAAATGGTCCAAAATGAAGGCTGGTCCGAAGTTGACTCTGCTCCACAAGAACATACGATTAAAATATTGTGATAACTACATGGAAGTGGGAGGAAAATGGAAAAAAATTATATTTTCTGATGAAAAAAAGTTCAATTTGGACTGACCTGATGGTTTAAACTATTACTGGAGGGATCTTCGTTAAGGAATCAAGATCTGTCTTTAGAAGAAATTTTGGTGGTGGAAGTTTGATGGTTTGGGATGCGATATCTTATAATGGAAGAAGCGAGATTGTGTTTCTGAAGGGTCAACAAACATCACTTGATTACAGATTAGTTCTAGAAAATTCTTTGCTTTCCGTTTGCATGGCAAAACTATGCTCTTTGATTACATTTTTATGCAGAATAATGCAAGTATCCACACCTCAAACGAAATGAAAGACTGGTTTTATAAACAGAGTGTTGTTCTTTTAGATCATCCGGCCAATAGCCCTGATTTAAACCTCATGGAAAATGTCTGTGTTCAATTGGTTCGAATGATTTACTCAAATGGCAAGCAGTATGCATCAGTTACAGAATTGAAGGACTCAATCATTAAAAACTGGAAATTACTTGACCAAAAATTGATCCAAAGTCTCGTGTTATCTATGAAAAACAAAATCAAGGAAGTATTAATGAAAAAAGGAGGCTTAATTAATTATTAATTGCGATTGAATGTTAAAGTTCAATTTCCTTATGCTGAACTAAAATATCAACAAAAGAAATTGTTTATGAATTTATATAAAAATTTATTTATGTGTATAGTTTATTATACAAAGCCTGTATTTTGTATGAAATTTAAATCGATAAATATTAATTTAATAAAGAAATATTTAAAAAAACTGTCGGTTCATAAATCAATTTCCACCACAATAAGAAATTGATATGTTTTGACTTTCCAATTACAAACTAGTTGTCGTGTCAGCAGATCATACTTACCAATACATAAAATAAAACTTGCAAGTATAATGGTTTATAACTCGATATCCAAGACAACTCTAAGCCAATTCAGAAGGTGTTTTGATGGTATTGTGTATAGCATCTGTAAAGAAATAATATAAGCATGCGAACTTTAGACTACGTAAAAATTTTACTATCTGCAAAAGTAAAACTTTCTCATTGCATTTACGCATCAGTTTTTTTTTTTTGTTTTTCCCTTCTTCCTCAATCTTTTGTTTGCTTTTTATTTATCCTTTCATAGGGAATGTAAAGATAATAGTATGACTTTAAATACATAACAATCTGACTGAGTTTCCTGTTTTCTCAAATCTGAAATGCAATCGCAGGGCAGTTTCCTTAAAAAACACCTCAAAGTTTTTTTTATTTCTCTTCTGACTTATGATTGGCAAAATATTGGAGAATAAATAAAAACGTAGCATTTTGGGTGGAATACACTTGCAGTCCAATTTGATTGTTCAGTCAAATAGGACAGTATAATGTGCTTCGTAATGATGGTAAAATCTACAAATTCGTAATCGTTCATATATAAAATGTTTTTAACACACATTAGTGACATTTTTAATTTAATTTATATGAAATATTGTGAATCGAATGACTTGTGAGAAAAAAAGAGTTTATTAGAGATTTAAAAGATTTTGTTTAAAACTAGTAGACTATTCTTTCAGAATTAATTTTTACAGAACTATAGATAATAATAAACAGATAGAATTGGTATTATCCCAAGATTTTTTAATCAAAAATACTTCCCTCTTTCAAATGTTATTTTTTGCGTGCTGTACAAGAACGAACTTGTTTTAAGCATGTGCATAATAGGAAGTTTTAACGTATAATAAGGACGTTAAAACGCATTTTATGTCAAACTGCCATAAAAATACGTAGTCGCTACTGGTAACTGTTATTTTACACAGGGAAACTTTTCAACATCTATTGAAAAATCGTTAATGCCATTACTCATGCAAAACTAATATATAATTTACCAAAGTTAATACAACATGGTACTTTTATTGGAAATAAGACACATCTAAATAAAAAAAAATAATAATAATAAATATTGAATTCCTATAAAAGTGACATGTATAGCATTGACATTTGGATTCTCGTAGCATTTTAACGAAGTGATCTATTTCATTTGGATAAGTAATGGTTAGTAATGAAGAGTTGGATAAAGACACGATCACAAACAAAATTCAACTATTGGTAAGGTGATGTATAAATAATTAACATAAATCATAGTGGTCAATGATTATGATCAGAAGTTTAGATGGATTTATCTAACACAAAGTCAACGTGAAATTAAATGTATATCTGTGTTTTAAGATAAAATATTGTCAATACTTGGATCTTGGAGCCTAGAAAAACTTTCAATCACCCTATAATTATGTAGATTAATTCAGGATTTAACCTTTTTATTTCCAAATTTGGCTGTCAGTGCCAGAATTATCATTGCTGTGTGAAGATAAGCAACTGTTGAAGAGGCAGTATTTATTACTTTACGATATTCATCTTTCATCTTTTTACTGGAATTTTCGCAATGGCATTAGCATCTGAATATAAGCTAGATAAAGGCCTATTTTTGAAAAAACAATTTTTTTTTATTGCTTCGGAAATCTTGTTGTCTCTACCCGTGACCACTCCTGACATGTACACCAAACTTGAATATTATTTCATGTTTAGTTCTGAATATATACTCTTCAAACACATACATACAAATACACACCTTACGAAAATTTAATTCGTAAGGTGTGCGAAACCTTCGAGAGGCTCCATTTGTATTACTTGTGTGAAAGAGAGCTACAATATAAACAAACTAGCAGCGAGGCCCCGCGTTGCTGAAAACCGGCGTTGATATACATATATCAGCTTTCGGCTAGTTAAAATTTTAACATTCTGTTTTTCAAAAGAAGGTTAAAACTACTTATGCTAAAAATTTCAAAGCTCTACCTCTATTCGAAGTCACTTTGTAAAAATTAATTAAAAAAGAAGTAATTAAAATGTTAATATTCTGTTTGTCAAAGGTACAATTAGGCCAAAACTAGTTAAGTTGAAAATTTTAGACCTCTACGACTATTTACGTATCTTTCTATAGATTCACAGAGCCACAGATCCACAGACACATAAATAGCTTGTTTTATTATTGTAGATATGTACAGAGTGAAGTGTGCCTTTCTAGGGGAGGAATTACTTTTTAAATTACATTAGGTTTTGTGAACCTGTTTTGTATCATGTTCATTAGTGTAGTAAACTTTAAACGCGTTTTCTGAAGAATGACATTTTGATGTTATGACTTTACGCCAACGGTCATAACTTCATAATAAATGGTCCGATTTACAAAGTTATAATTTTATTTAGTAGACAATAGTTGTGAATGTGTTTCCTTTGGAGAATATAATATATATTGTAATAAACTTATTTTTTATGCATATTTTAATCTTAATTTTTTGTTAAAAACTATGTATTTTTTTAAACTTTTTATTTAAAAACTTATATTTAAATAAATATTGAGGCCAAATTTAAAATTCTCCATAGAAACTTGCGTCAGTATAATATTTTTTATTTGCAATAAAAATCGTACCTGTAATTGCAAGTTTACTTATGTATGTTCTAATAACATCCTAATTAGTCACTTTAATTGTAATTAGCTGATTAAAAAATTGACGGAAAAAAAAGTTTTTATATAAAAATGCATCATTCTTAATTCTGATACACTGCCAAAAAGTTTGAAATTATAACCTAAAAATTAAAAAAATCATCTCAATTGTATATGTATACCTTAACATTCTGTGCAATTGGGTATTTTTACATTACTATTTCATGTTCCTCATACTTGTGTTTAATTCGTAGGTTGGTTCTATTCATAGTTAGTTTTGTAAGGTGTCTTGATTGTTTGATTCTAGAATAAATTGTTAGTTTGTTCATGATATCCTTCTATTGCGCCCCTAAACACTGCAATTCAATGGTACAAGCCATTACGCTCATATCAACAGACCATTTTTCAAATACCTCTTGTTTAGTCCTGGGACATTCCAAAGTGTGGCAAAACAGTCGGCATCGATAATTGCCCCCAATGCATTACTTTCATTCCCATCTATATTATATAGTTGGAAATTAAAAGTTTTAATGTCTGGAAAAAATATCTGGTACTGAAATGTGCAATGCTATAATAATCAGTGTTAATTGTAAATGTATTATTTTTGGAGTATTCAAAGTTATTTAGTCGACAAAAAAGTATTGGGTTGGTATCGCGATTGAAGTTAATGCTCTGCAAGCTGTACTATAACTAATAAGTAGATGCCATACCAATCATGAAAGAATTACATCGTGAGGGTGTGTTTCTGTTTGTTCATTTGAAACATAAATACGGTACAGTTACCCATTTAAGTTTTTCCTTTAGGTGTTTTATCCTGATATTTACGATATTCACGATGTTCCGGTACAGAATAAACCACGTTTAGTTCTCTAGCAAGATAAAGTTTTTATCAACCAAGCCGAAAATTAACAATTATTTAACGTAGACGTAAATAATATTTAAAAAAATCTAGGCGTATTTTCTCAAGATGTTATTTATTATTATTCTTTATTTAAGTTTCAAGGCACTTGCATTCCGATGTTTTAAAGGAGCTTAGAAATCCGGTGAATTATAACTACTAAATATATAATAATAAAACAGTCTATCTTAAAATAAAATCTAATTCTAATAGGCGAATGTGTCTTAGCTTTTCGATCTAAGTCGTCTGTGCTTTCTAATTGGACTTTTGACAAACAGAATGTTAAAATTTTAGTTTTCTTTTTTTAATTATTTTGTTTAATTTCTTACAGTTTCTTTACTATGTGACTTTTAATAAGCTTATTGGGTTGACTTGACTTGTATTAGATTTTAAATTATAATAACATTATTCAAAGTGTTAGAATTACATTTATGAACGTAAAAAAATGCATAGGAATGAGATATTATAATAAACATATATAATAATAATAATACAGAATACACACAATGAATGAAGACGATGGAGTATAAACTTTAAATGTTACTTACTGAATAGACTTGAATTAACGGAGTTGTTTTTAATTGGATTTCGATTGTAATATATGTAAGAAGTGCCCAAAAAAGCGGTTTTGATTTGTATGTGCCAATGGTTATAAGATGTCTACTCAACCACATCCGAATCGTCTGCACCCTCACAAGTTAAAATGTAAATATGAAAAAGAACAAGTGGTTCCCTCTTCTGGCGTGCGGTGGACTGAACTCGAAACTTATACTCTGACATTTTAAACATAAGTAGTTCTGGTCTTCTAATTTTGATTTCCACAAGCATAATGTTAAAATTTTCTCAGATGGAAGAAGGGAGCTGCATTATTATATTAACGGATAAACTTTTTTTTTGTTTCTCGACGGGGAAAGGGTGTTTTAACATAGAGCGAAGCAAGTCTATGCATACGTATCAATGAACTTTTCAGCGAGTCAGTGTTTGCTTTACAATAAAATGTTTAGTAAGCGAAGCGAGATTGTTCGCGAAAAGTCAAAGGCTGGCTCATACAATGGTGGGTATCTGTAACTCGGGGCCACGCAACTAGTTTTATATATAAGTTTCTGAAATGTTAATTTACCTATTTTTTAATTCTTCTAACTTTAACTATTTCATTTACCTCACTATACTAATCAGAATCAAAAACTACTTTTATTTAAACTTATTAACTTATTTCCTTTCACTCATTCTATAAAAATCATACATCAGTATGCAAGTGAAAGAACTAGAAATATTTTTCGATAAGGTATATTAGTCTTGAACATTCCACTAAAATGGAATTCCACAAAAAGCGTTTAAATATACAATATATACGACTGCGAATTCAAAAAATACAACATGGCATTTCACTTCTATGAAAAAAGTAATCTGCTGATTTCCGTTGAGACCACAGTTTTTAAAACATCTATTCATTACAAAAGACTTACTATATTTTAGGACAGCGTTTTTGCTCAGAATTCTAGTACTATTTCGGGACTTATTTTCGCTTGCAATATTTTATTTCAAACCTCTACGGATGAACATAGAAAAAAGTTTTCACAGAATTCAAACAAAATATTTTTATTGAATTGAATTTACATGAAAATTTGTATCTTACATCACACGAAAATATCATTTTGTGAAATGCTTTATAATCTATTCTATCTTTAAAGGCATATTAATATATTTTATACAATGAATATAAGGTTTTATTCGGGAGCAAACTAGTGATGGTTGTAAACATTTCCAATGCACGTTTTAATGGATGCTTTCATGTAATGAGAATATAAAAATGTAGATTTTTACATTCATACATTATTTATCAAGTAAATATACTATGTGCCTTGAAGTCTAAAGAAAAAAAACCTTTTTCTATACTCTGCCTGGACGTGAAATGTTCATCATTTATTCTAGCAGCATTTAGTAATTTTCCTATACTTTAGAAGGAAATAAAGCAACATTTTAAAGAATTATATGCTTTTCAAAATGCATTTAGAAACATAAATTATGAATTCAAAGTTTTTTATAAAAATTATGGCAGTTGTGGTGCACTAACAGCTATAATTGGAGTGTTTTTGTGATATTTAACATTTATAAGAAATACTAACTTAATCCATTTATAAAAACTGAAGAATTTCGTAAGTGCGAAATTTGAATTTTGAATGTACATCCATATTTTGAATTACTCCTAATATTCAACAATGCAAAGCTAAGTCGAAAAAAATTATATGTAGAAAATAATAAATTTGCAAAAATATTCTCTTTGAGGGAAGATTCTCTTTCAATACTGTTGCTATTCTAAAAAGTGCGTTACATGTTGTATCGCTTGTTTTAATTAAATTTGTTTAATTAAACTTCATAATTTGAACTTGACATTTTGCTTGTAAAATCTTTGCTACGTTATTTTAATTCGTCAACTAAGAGATTTGTTAAGATTTGAAAAATTAGCTAATTAAAATTATTTAGCTTATAATACATATTTTAATCCTTTTTATATAAAAAGTTTTTATGATTTTTTAATTCGCATCAGATTTCCAAAAATTCAATGAAATATTCAATGATTTCAATTCAATAATATGTGTTTTATAAATATTCAAGAAGAATTAGGAAAACTATCATGTCTGTATTTTTTTTTTTTTTTTTTTATTTTAAAACCACGAATAATTTAATCTAAATAAACAAACAATTATTGCTACTAATGTGGACATTCAAATCATCATTTTAATGTCTTATTGAGAAATATTATTTTTTAAATTAAATATATAGTTCAATGGTAATTGTTTACTACATAATACATGGAATATTGCTCTTAGATTCATCAGTAATGGTGATAACTTATTCAAATTGACATTTTTAAAATTTAGAAATAAGTTGTTAAAACAGAAAACCTTTATTTTAGAAACAAATTTAAAATGCAGACTGTAATTTAAGTTCAATTCATAAATTTGTATCATAAAAAATCTATTATTCAATAGTCTTTAAATGCAAGATTTATTTAAAAATAGATTACAACTTTATCTACCTATAGTACTCGTACAACTTTGCATTTACAAAAAACTCACTCAATAATGTTATTGTATCAAGAATATTTCATTTAGTAAATTATTTTCTTAAAAAATAGATAGAAAACTAAATTCCAATTTCATTTAAAACAAATTTTAGGTTTAATATTTTGAATAAAAAAATCAAAAATTCTGTTGCTTTTTCTAAAACCTGTCTATTGCGAAACAATTGCACAGCTCCAAAAAGAAAGAAAATATTCTCTCGCGATTCGCTGTAGTTACTTTTGCAGTAAGAATTACTTAAACTTCATTCAATATATCAGAATTAAACTTTTTTTTTATATCATTTTCATATAATTTCATATTCTTTTTTTTTTTTTTTTTTTTTTTCATTCTATAACTGCTATGCCAACAGTCATAGAATGAAACAAAACCTGCTGAGGAATATAAAAAGTTTACGATTCAATAATTTTAAGGATACAATGAAATTTCTCATATTACACTTCAAATATTAGGAGTTTTCTATAGTAATCTGTGAGGAAAGGGAAGCGAAGAGGGAAAATCTTTTGTGTTTAGTATTCCTTTTGAAAAACTGGTTCAGATCAGAAAAATGCGGAACAAAATATTTAGTATTACCTCGATTATAAAACAAAACGATTCATTTAATAGAAAACAAAGTCACGGACACAGCTGCAAGTTATGCAGGGGTCCCATATTGCACCAACTACGCCCGCCCCCTACCATCACAGAGGCTTCACCTGCTTGAACAATCCCCTATAGACATGTAGGATACATGAGGTTGTCTCCATACCTATGCACCTCCATCTGCCCGTTACAATTGAAAACGAGACTCATCAGACAAGGCAACGCGTTTCCAGTAGTCAACATTCCAATGGCGGTATTGGCGGGCCCATGTTGGTTGTAAAGCCTTGCGCGTGTAGTCACCAAAGATACACGAATGGGCCTTCGCCTTCGAAAGCTTATGTCAATGATGGCCCTTTGAACACTTGCACTCTGACACTTGTTGATGCTCTAACATTGAAATCCGCGGCAATTTGTGGAAAAATTGCACTTTCATCTTGTTTAAGAATTCTCCTTAACCATCGATGGTCCCGTTCTTTCAAAGTCTTTTTTCGGCCGCACCGATTTCTGAGATTTTATGTTTTACCCGATAATAATTGATATTCTTGGTTACCACTCATGAAATTATCGTAGGCGAAAATACAAATTTCTTCACTACCTTGGAGATGCTTTGTCCCATCTCCCGTGCACCGACTACAATGCGACTCGTAATTATAAGGGCAGCATATATTTCATTCTCATTCTAAAACTAAATACAAAACAATACAAGACTTAACGAAGTATATATTGTAATTGACAATTAGAAATTTTTGACCCGTATTTTTATCATTTTACTTTTGGGTGAAGTAAAATAATATGAAAAACAAGATTTTTAGCATGTTCAGAAATATAAGGACAGTTTAGTTTTTTGTGAATAATGGAAGTTATTCATGAAGCCTATGTTTGGTTGATCGGTCTTTTCTTTCGAGACAGTTAACCATTCTCTCTGGCATACTGCTGGCTAGTTCATTCTAGTAATTACTATCAAGTTCACTCCATACAATGTAAACTTTCAATTCAAGCTCTGACAATGAATCATATTGCTTTTTGTTTGCATAAACCTTCTTTGGCAGATATTTCCAAACATTTTCTAAAACGTTTAATTCAGAAGAATGCTCAGGCCATGTTAATAGCTTGATGTTACATTCTTCAAACCGTTTTTTGATGCATTAAAAATTTGGCATGATGCACCATCTCGCTGAAATATGAAGTTTGCACCACCTATAAAGGCAAAAAATATGCTAAAAGCTGTATTTCTAGGATTTCAAGATGCATCTGTGCGCACACGGTTGACGGAACAAGCACTAAATCAGTTTTTCCACTAGAAAAATCTGTTTGTAAAGTATACTACTCATGACTTTAACTTATATTTCTCGCTGTACCATTTACATGGAATCTCTCTCATAAATAAGGAATAAAATAAATCATGTAACGTATATATATTGTATGTTTATTGAAATACTTTATAAAATCCGTGAGGACCAATTCTATTTAACTAAAGCCAATTTTAAAATATATATATTTTTAAGGATTGTTAATAATTTTGAAAACTCTACTAGAATACTTTTTTTTTAAACCTATTTAAGTCAGCATCTAAATTAGTATTTAATGTTAATTGAACTAGAACACTGAATGCGAAAAATCCTGAAACACGCTAAATATTACATACTATTGTGATAAATAAATGATTAAGTGTTAAATATATTATTTAAAATCTTATTTAACTGTATTACAAATTTTTCACGAGTTAAATTATTCATTTCCCTTTTTAATTGAAAGTATCCTTTTAAATATTCAGAAATCTCTTCTAATCACCATTTTATTACTAATTCAACAATAAGTAGTAAACCAAGGTTATAATTTTTGAACCTGTATTATGGTATAAGTACTGGTTTCTTCGTAATTAATTCTTTTAAACTTACTATATGTGTTTTCAAATATTTCTAATTACATTTCTAACTGATATATTTTTATGTGATTTTGGCAATTCAAATATTGAATTTATAAAGCAACACTAACTTTTGTACACTTAGCAGGGAAAATTTGTGATTCATAAATAGTTATCTCTTTTATTCTATAGATAATAAAAACTTTGAAACTTGTCCATTGTTAAGTTACCACTTATTCAAAAAATTACAATGAGTTACTTCTAATATACTTGTATTCAAATTCAATTACCTACTATCTAATAAAGGCTAACCTTACAAAAAAAAATACTTTGTAAGATAAAGTTCAATTCAAATTTCAAAGTACTTGTATTAGTCATTCTTAGTAAAATTAGAATACTATATTAGATAATTTTATGTTATGTGTTCAAAATGTTTTATAACATTTAAATGTTATAAATATATAATTTTGTATCTATATTAAAATACAATTTCAATCTATACTTTTAATTTCTAATGCATATTTTTACGAAAAGTTATTACATATTTTCTTGAAGGCACAGCATCTTTAGTTATGTATATCAACCCTAAAAGTATATAAGTTACAGTTAATTTGATTATTTTAAACGTTATACATAAATTGTTATTTCCCAAAATAACTATCGCTATTGGTTAATATGACACATTATTTCCAGTTTCTTAATATTTATCATATTAACCAGTTATTACATAAAATAAAAATAATAAACTTGTTAAAATAATATTTTTTTTCCATTTATCTCAAATTAATCACATTAATCAGTCATTATGCATAATAACTCTTTTCCCGCGGTTAATTTGATAAGTACTGGATTCGTCCTTTGTTTACGTATTCCTCTGTGTTATGCTTGAACATTTGTTCAATAACCAATTTTCTGTTTTGGGATTCTTATTTTTAAAGTTTTATTTTTAATCTTAATTTTAGTTGAAATTGCAGATCTTGTTATTATTATCATCAATACGGAAATTATTTATAATTGCAGCAATGATTTGGTTACTATATAAAATTAGCAGTTATTTTTATAAACCCTATAAATTAATCATCTTGCTCTCTATACATTGGGTATTTTATAAAAACAATTTTTTTTTTTAATTTGGCATATTATCCAGTCA
Organism: Linyphia triangularis; assembly: GCA_963978545.1. Lineage (NCBI taxonomy): Eukaryota > Metazoa > Arthropoda > Arachnida > Araneae > Linyphiidae > Linyphia > Linyphia triangularis. The sequence goes on from OZ021726.1 coordinate 58,919,142, forward strand.
TTTTGGTTATTTCATATTATAACTTTTTATTTACATAATAGCAGCTTTATCAAATTAGCCATAACGTATACATAATACACAAACCAAAATCAATCAACGGATTTCTTCTCTTTAGGAATGCAATTCACTTTAGGGAAGTTCCATAGTTTCACCTAAATATATTATTGGTAACCCAATTTGTATATTGTCTCTAGACTAAAGGGAAACAATTCTTCTTGGAGGAACACATATTATCCACGAGTTCCCAAGAAGACTGCATTAACCTAACCACTGAAGAAAAAATAAAAGCATTCATTTAAGTGTCCATTTCCGGATAAAAATGGCTTTTTTAGTGTTCTACCGGGATAAAACTCCGGGTTCTTTCCCGAATCCAGGATAAAAAAAAAAAAATACTTGGGTAATTTTGTCTGCACCTGGGAAGAAGCATTTGACTCCAGTTTCATTTTACCTATGTAGATGTTTGAATGAATATTGATGGGGTGTGTATTTATAGTTTTCTTCGGTAAGATCTCGGGTTTACCCATAAAAAATAAACTTGTGTATGAGCACGTATGTAATGGAAAATTGCACGAGCAATTTTCAAGGTGACCGAAATAAAAATGAAATTCGCTTGACTTCATATAAACTAGGTTGTAGAAATTTGGATGATTATTTATTCATAAAATGTTTATGAACACTAAGATGATAGTTTGGTTTACATTTAAAAATGCGGTTTTTATTTGCAGAAAAACAGATAAGAGTTATTAAAAATTCATAAATCTGACAATTTTTTTTATCAGAAGAATTTTTCATTAATCTAATGGAATAATGTTCAGTCTGATTTTTAGTGTGTGTGTGTGTGTTCGGACTAGAATTACCCAGCAAGCAGATTGCCGGTAAATAGATTATGATGTTAAATTTTAAAAATAAAGTTTGAGCTCGTCTACTTATAAAATCTAATAGTTCAAGTTAAGCATATTAAGTTCGCTGTTCGACATAGAATATATTCTGTTATATTCATGAAAAAATTCCAGGATAGTGATAAAGGTAAATATTTTTTGCAACTTGTTTTATCAATAATTCTATACCCTTCTTTCCCATTAATATGTTAACACTGTTGAATTTATCTAAGATACGTTAAGGTACAAGGTATAATTAAAAATGAAAATTAAATGAAAATATAATTATTCAGTTGCTCAAATGTTCATTAATCAAAGTATTTATTTTTTCTGATGTTTAATTTAAACAACGTTGTACGAAAAAATATATTTATAAATTATTTCATTTTTATGGGGAGTATTTAGTAGTTAGTATGTTTATTTCCTAGATATATAAAGCTGTTGACCAACCAAAGTGTAATAGCTAGTCTAAAGTAAAGTATACTAGTCTTATGGATGCGATAAAATTAAACTCTTTTAAACGTTTTGTAATTACATTAATTTTATTTAACCATTTTAATTTTAGTTAATTGATAAACTTAAAACCAGTTGAATATTATTTTTTTAAAAAACTAGCGGGAAAATGTAAATGGTAAAAAAAAGAAATATATATAAATATTCTTTGAAAAATTTTGTTTTAAGAATCAAAAAAATTTGAAGCTTAAAAACTTTCTTTTTAAACTTTTCTCTTTCGCCAAACGTTCTACATTAATCATAGTTTCTTAAAGTTCATATTTATTTAAGCTGTTCAGCTTATTAAAAAATGTAAACACTGATAATGAAAAATTATAAACGCATTACACGCAACAAGAGATTAATTTTTAATACAACTAAAAGAGGTTGAAGAGACCGTGTTGTTAAAACCGGATTTTTTCCATTTACATTTTACTTCAGAGTTTATTCTAGTTCAATTATTTATAAGTGTTAGCAATCTAATTTTTCAAATGTGGAACTTAAAAAATGTATTTGTTGAAGCGAAATTGCCAGTATATATGTTTCATAATCTTGGAAAACTTAAATTTGAGAAAACAATAAATTTAAAAATAAGTTTTTGAAACACATGGTATCAAACTAGATATCAAAAGTTTTCCGAAAAAAAAATTATTTTTATAAACCTAGATATTTTAAAATAGCAATTAAAAAAAATTTTAAATAAAAAAATAAACTATTAACTTTAATAAAAAATTAATAATCCATAAATATGTATTTAAAATAATTATTAGTTTTTAAAGTTAATTTATTAGTTAAAAAATAATTTTTTTTATTGGGAAATAAGAAAAAAGATGAACGATGTTAATTTTTTATAATTGAAAAACAAAATACACGTCTTTAATTGCCATAAGATAATTAGCTTTTTCTATTAAGAATTACTGTTACATTACACATGCGAGATGTAGATAGTCTCCAAGCAACAAAATGATTAGGTAAGAAAAAATACCAGAAACCATTGACTGTTTGATTTGGCGTATCATTTCCGTCCACTTCTTAAAAAGCTTGTCGTAAATCATTGATCTTGCTCAATGCATAAAAACGAAGATTTATTTCCTAGATAAGATAAACGGAAAAGCAGTTTTGTTTTGGAATCTTAAACCATGTTAAATATCAGCAAATATTTAGGATTCAGCATTGTTTATGGATTATCATTGAAAGAAATTTGTCTATCACAGTCACAATTACTAAATAGAAGCCCCTATTTGTGTTTCTGTTCTAGTAAAAACATCCAAACATTGTATAGATTTTCGGTTCTAAAAGTAACTAGATAAATCTTGTTTGCATCCACTGAGCTCATTTACAATGTTCTATAGTTTTGTATAAAAGGTGGTTCTGGAGAGATATCCATTTTGTTTATTGTTGCTCAATTTTACTGTATGAAATTGTAAACAGTGCACATATTCTATTTAAATTTCCATTTTCTGTAGATTTATGTTAATAGGGATATTAATAGGAATAATGCAGGCTTGAAAAGTTAACAATACTCACGCTAGTTAATCAAGAAATTTTGTGATTTTTGATTATTGAATAATTTACTCTGGATATTTCAAGAAAGTTTTCACGCGAGGGCATATAAACCACCAAGAAGTAAAAGGTTGAGTCAGTTGGATTTTGAGTGCTGTTATCGAAGGTGCTCAGAGCTTACTTTTGTAGTGCTTGATTTATTGTTGAGCTGTATGCACTAAAACTTTTTGTTGAATAACGAGATTGCCCATTATTTATATCTGGTATTTAAAGAGCTATTGTTTAAAATAAAGCTTTAAAAATTTTATTAAATATGTAACGGTTTATGCCTACAGTTTGATCAAATTTGATAACAGCACCCCTCCCTTCTAATAATATTGAAGAAAAATTAACAAAAATTTTACCAATATGAAAATTTTTACAAAAGAAAAAATTGCAAGTATCTGAGTTTTTTGACAAATTTTTATATTCAGTGATAAGTTTCTTCGCTATTCTCCGATATATTTCTACTTGTAGTCGATAGAAATTATAAGCAAGCACTCTGTTGGTTTTATTTTCAGCCTATCCTATTGCACTTCTAATTTAGTCTTACTAATCTCACTGAAGCCTTCAAAATGATATATGACGCTTCTAGCATTCACAGTTTAGGCTTGAAAGAAAGAAAATTTATTTCCGGTTGCCCTTTCTCCACTATCAACTAGACATTTTATTTGATAAATTGCACTTGTATGTACAATTTGTTGTTTCGTCTGAGAATGTCGATTGCAGTTGCATCTATTGTGTAAATTTCCTCACTGAGAAAATATCTGGTATACAAATTGGACATTTTCGCTATTTTTTTACTCATAAGCAGATTGGCACTACAAACTTATGATGAATCTATTAACACGTTCATCCTCAATAGCTTATAAATGTTTACTTAACCTAATTAAAATAATTATTTATCAATACAAATTTACCCTCAACAAGTATTACACATATATATAAAAAAACTACAAGATTCAAAATAATTTTACAATTTTAATCTGTTTACAGGTAGAAAAAAATAGCAATGTCCCGTGCGTCAGCCCTAGAGAATGTACCAACCCACTATATTAGTTCAGATGAAGAAAAATTATTATTTTGAATGATTATCATTCATTTAATTACGCTTTATAAGAATAGTCTGCTTTTAAACATGCTCATTACAACACGTACATTAAATGAATTAATTAATTTATGGCACTTGACACTTTCAATTGAACCAATGTGCAAGATAGAAATTAGTAAATAGTTTGCGAGTTCCACAGCTTAAATTTCAATGGTAACCTTTTGATCTTGAAGTGTAATTAATATTTAATAATTAATTAAAACTAATCTTGAAATGATGGCTGATAAGCATCACATGCCAATTGTATTCATACTTTTTATCGAATAAAATGTTAATCTTCAAGGAATGGAATACTTGTAAAAATTATTTCAATTCATTTTCCACCCATTATAATGAAACTTCTACTCTTTAGCATATTAAAATACACTGTATAACATACTTATACTAAAAGCAGATATGTAAGCAATTTGTTAAATTTAATTGTTTTCAAATAAGACACAATTTTACATTTACTGTGTTGTAAAACAAATTAAAGGTAAATAATTAGGTAATTTTTGTAACTATAGTAATACATTTGGAAAATTCTCCATAAAGCTTTTCAAGAGCTTATTTTATATCTTAGAGGCTTGCTGATCAAAAGGATACTTTGAAACACAATTTCACTTTTCAAGCGCTCATCAATACTTACCATCATTTTTACCATTATACCATCATGATTATGTGCTTATATTTTCTATACACATATCTCAAAGCTTTCCAGCTATCGATTTTTATTTAAATTTTAATGAAACATTCACCATTATTCATAATTATTTTTAATTATTCACCAATTTTTTTTTTATTTTTATTTTTGTAAAATATTTTTCAAAGCACTTAAAATTTATATCTTTATTTTAAATACTTACAAAGCACAATTATTTTTTGTAAGTAATAATCAATTCGAATATCTGATATTCTAACAAGAAGGATTATAAAAATTTGTTTCAGAATCACTTGCCTTAGAGTAACTTTTTACATAAGTTCTAAAATAACTTATGCTTCAACTTTTATGTAACTTGTATTGAACTACTATCGTATTGAAATGTGTGTGTTTTTTGTGTGTGTCTGCGACATAATCTTTCGCCTTCAAATTATTTGCATGTAAGCAAACAAAAAGAATATATCCTTACCTCGACGATCTCAATAAATTACCCATTGCGAAAACTACGAATTACAATCCTTTAATATATCAAGAACCTTCAACTGAGACAATCATTTTCTAATCTTTAAAGGTAACATAGTGAGTTTTGAACTAAATTTTTAAAAACATACCTACTAAGAATAATGCTAGTTGATGAGACTCTAGAATGCAAAATTCATTATTTGATTGCGTTGATGCGGTGCTAAACCACTCTATGAGATGAGGTGTAGTTACTAGAAATGCGCCTCTTACGACATCGATATCCCATGGATGTTTTAACAACTTCATGTTCACTTGGAGTTTAATCTAGTAAAAGTAGCTCATCGGAGGAAGGTATGTGCCACTTGATCTTGATATTCCCGGGTGATGGCTTAAAGCGTCATATAACTCCAGCATGTAACGCTGATTAAATCACCTATATCAACTATGGGACAAGGATAAGATAATCATATGGCTTTAATACTTTTTATTCACAAATATAAGACTTAAAAAGATGTATAATATGTGATAACAACCTGATACATGAATTACTAGATGATGTTCAATTATTGGGGTGATGGTCGCAAATTATTTGGTGATGGATTCCTAATGGTGAAGTATAACTCTATAAAACTACGTACCATAAAGTATTACTTTTATCAAATTATGCATTGAATATCATGTCTATTATGTTTCCTAAAGAATCGTTTATTAAGCTTATTTATGCAACTAAATTGGGACTTCATAGTCCCAAAACTTTTACTTTCTTATTGACAGCAGTTGTAATATATTTTAGTGTTTTGAGCCTTATTTGATCTATTTCTGCTAATTCTGTATTTGAATTCTGTATAGAATGTGAAAAGAAAGAATAAATAAAACTGTACTTCTTTTTTAAGTCACGATTTTAAAATACTTTTAAAACCGTACAAAATTCAGAAATGAAATAAAAAGTTTTTGAAAAAACCGATTGTGAACTATGTTAAATTAAGAAAGGGACATATTCGTGTTTTCATTATTGATGTCCTCAATACTCAAGAGAAACTACAGGTAAACTCAATTCATATACCCTATCAGTAAATCAATATTGATCTTAAAAAGACATTAAATTCCCTGTCGAAACCAACACTTTTCAATTGAAAACTAAATACAACAGTACCCTAGACTAACAGCAATGCGTAAACTTTAGTTTTCTGTACAAATCCCACTGCTATGTCCCTAACATTGAAATGTTTTGGTTAAGTAGGTTCTGCCATCTGCACTCCAATGAATTCACCTCACTATTGTCACCACTCTCAGAATTAACATTTCCGAGCTCGTTTTACTTTATGCTTAAGAGAAGTTTGAGTTTGCTAATTTGAATGTTAAAACTTTTCGTCTTGTAATTTGAAATTAGCTTAACTGTTTCTTGGAATCTGGGAGTGGAGCTAATGACCCTAGAACGAATTCCTTTGCGTGATTTCTCAGCATTAATAATAATTGTGTCTAAAGTTACTTTTGTCTTTGTAAAAATTATCATTGTGTAAGATACTGTAATTATAAGAGATAATTGGGATTGTAGTTGAAATGTATTTGATTTTATTTCATTTGTTTTACTTTCTAAAACACAAACTTGAAGTCCAATCGATTTTAATATTTAAAAAACTACTTATTTCACCTGAAACTAAAATATATCGCAGCACATATAGATATAATTGAAAACAAATATTTATCACAATTTTAAAAATCTTGATTTTTGAATGAAACACTAGAAAAAATTGTCTCAAATTAACACTAGAATTATTTTACTCAAATCAGTTTAACTAATTTTTAGCTTATATACAAGAGGATGAAGAGGATATGTAACACTGTTAGCAATTCCGAATATCAAGATTTCCGTAATACATTATTTCTGCAACACAATGCTAAAAAAATTGTGAATAGAGGATAAATTAAATAATTACATGTAAAGTTAGTTTGGAGTATTAGCTGTGAGTTAAAAAAAAAAGAAAACTGAAGAAAATAATTAATGTTTACAAACGTTGAGTAGAATGTTTAGTAATAAATCGTGTTCGGCGTTGTACGGTGCACCCCAGTTAAAGTTAGTTTAGTCGTTTTCAAGTTATGGGAATACCACCTTAATTCCCTATTTTCAATTTCACTCTCTAAGGGAAAAAAAAATCACAATGAAATTGTGTTCCCGATAATCTGGATTAGTCAAGATACCTATAGAAAATAACCTCAAATTGGTTCAGTAGATCTGTATTTATGATCATGCTCCCTTTCACCCAATACCCTCTATTTACACACTTCACCTGCAAAACTTCATGATTAGGCACGATACGGTGAGAAAAAAAATATATTCAAATTGATTTAGTAAGTTATTTAATATCCCGTTACCGGTTGGAAACTGGGAATGTTGGGGTTTTACAAAATCTCATGTAGCCAGTGACCTACTTATTTCGACGATCAAATTTGCGAAAGTTCATTAAAATCAGAAAGAAACAAAATTATGACTTCCCATAATAAAATATAAATAACCAAAGACACTTTTTTTCCATATAAATTGATTTATAGGCCAGTTCATCAAAAAGCTGTACCATCAAGTAGATGTATGTAGAAGCAATATTTTAGTGACTGTCATTATTACTGTCCAACTTTTTGCCTTTTTTTTTAGTTAATAATTTAAAGTTATCGTACATTTTACGTGTGTCTTCTTAATAAATTGTATACTTTTTAATAATAAAAATTGTAATAGCAATATATTTTTATTCATGAACTTTTGTTTCAATAAATATTGTCCACTTTTTTTTTTACTAACGACATTTCAGAGATATTTATTCAAATACAATCTCACTTAAACTATTATTTCCTTGATACTATTTCCTTTAAAAAAAGAGATCTCAAATCAAATCACAATTGCATATACTTCAAAAATTTGCAATTTAACCTCAAACATAAATACATCAAGTATAAAAGCGTTCTCAACTAGTTCTTTTTACTCAACTACAACTACCCAGGGCAATAAATATTTATTAGTAAGCCTCCCTATATTGAAAACACGCCTTTCGTAATGATTATAAGGACATTAAAGGGTGAAATAACGACCATTTTCTAAATTGCTTCGTTTAAACTTCCATTTAATGGTTGGGCTAACTTCCCAGTCCGCTCTATCTTCCCTTCAGAGCAGCGAAATTGAATCGGAAATCTGCAGTGTCTTAATTAAAGTTGAAGGAAATATAGACAGAGAGGTATATGGACTTCAGTGGGTTTGAAATTCAATGATTTGAAGGGAGAGATAGGTGTAGTAATTTTTTACTCAGTCGGCAATGGTTGAATCAAATGTCTTTTATTGAATCCATTATGGTATGATTTATGACGCATAAATTGATCTGGATATGGATGGAAATGTATTTGATCAAAGTATTGTTCCTGTTAGCTTGATGAAATGATGATTCGAATTTATTAAGAGAAAGTGTTTTTTGATATTAGTTTTTATTTTCTGGTTCTGTGGTTCTGAAGGATGTACACATATGTGAGACGACTTTTTGTAATTTTTGGTGTATCAACTGGAAGGTGAATGTGTTTATCACTAAAAGCATAAAACATTTTGTGATTCTTACTAAACTTTTACATAGTTGTTAGGGTGATAAAGATCCTATGTATCCACTGAGAGACGCTTGTTCGTTTGTTTAATCATTGTTCATATGAGGTAACAAATTTATCCTTATGGAGATTCAATTTTAGTTTAATAAAAAAGCGTCGGAGATGTACATTGTGTATAAATCGTAAATATTGGATTGTTACATGCATGCAATTGTTGAAAAGGAATTTTTAAATATACCCTAGAATATATTTGCAAACGATAAGCATATTATTAAATCTAGAACTGAGTACATGACGCACAATAGTTTTCATTAGAAATGTTTATTCCTTATTTCTTAAAAAACTTTGAGTTAAGTCGAGTGATTGTCATTGAATCGTACAGTTAAGAAGCGTGTAAAAAAATAAGTGCAATAATTATCAAAACTGATTGTAGTTCAGATTTACAGAAACTGATATTGTTTTAATGTCCTACCAAAGATGCATACACGAAACAACTACTTGAACTAGTCAAAATATTAGGATTATATAAACCAGTTCCTTTTATACTTACAAATTATATATGATCTGTAAATCATTTGTGTTTTATTTTTAAAAAAATTCTAAATAAAGAATCCCATATGGCAAAACACGCTCTTGGAAAATTTGACAATCAAGTTAAAAGACATTTAATTTATTATTAGTTTTAGAAATCTGTTAGCTTTCACAGTTCGTATTTGAGAATCAAGAGTTATATGACCACATATTTTCCTTTAAATCTATTTCATTAATGGATTTTCACCATTAAGAGTTTTATTAATAATGCCTGTTTCATTTCATATAACACGTATTTATAGTACCATGTTGAGTTACTCTTATGAGTTGAATTGTTTAACCGAACCTTAAACTGATGCTCTGCTAGTTGATATCTTTGTTTCAAAACTATATTGAATTAAGTTAATTTCTTTAGTTTACATAACATGGCCTGATTATAAATTAAGTTTCAAAATCTAAAGAAGCTTTAGGCACTATCTGCAATGTTCGTTGTTACTGGGGATTCAAAAGAAAAATATTTTATACTAATACAGTTTTAAAAATATATTGATCACTTATAAATTTGTAAGCATGTAACACTGTGATATTTTTTACTGCTCCACTTTTATTCCCCGTGAATCTAACCAATCCTTACACCACCAGCACAATATTTGGCAAATTGATCGCTATACATTCTCTTATCAAAACCAAATGTCTATCGCATTCCTTACCTCTTGAAGTAGTCTCTTAAGAAAAGAAATTTTAAAACAAAACAGGAAGACAACTTTTTCCTTTATCAATCCAAATTTGTTTAAATACATAACAAAAAATATAAAAAGTAAAACAGCCCTCAAAAATAGTATTTTTCTTTAATATTCCCAATAATCCATTTTTCTTTTATGTCAAAAGCAAATTTATTTATACATGAGATATCGTGCATTCATTTGTCAGTGCGGTAAATATATATAAAAATCTTCAAAATATGTGAGATTCCTTTCCTACAAAATATTCCACCTCTCACATCACTATCGAAACACATGATAAATTACCTTACTTGCGTTTCAAATAAGCTACCTCGTTGCTATGTATGCTACCTGAAAGTGTGGAACCTATCACATTTGATAATCTGATTTGGATCAGCCTTTTTCGAATGAGCGTCAGAACGCATCGCTGCATTTTCATCATTTGTCACTCGCGGCGAAAGTCACAGATGGCATACCCATTGGAATAGCTGAAAAATCACATTTTCTTTTATTGGGTTTTGTGGCGGAATAGTCGGGAAAGCTGTAATCAAGTGCGAACAAGATGATAACTCTGTCTCTTGTGTTTTACATTTTAAATTATAGAGATTGTCTCGTTTACGGTGGATGGTTCTTTCTGATGATAGAGTTGGCAAGTGCTTAATGTCTTATGCTTTTTTGTGACATGTTTTGTTTTTATTAGGTGTTTTTGAAATCGGTTTTTTGAGAGGGTAGTTGAAGTACCTTAGTAGTCAACTGATGCTGGATGAAATATGGACAATTTAATTTTAAGCTTTATGTTTGTAACTTTTAATGGTAGCATTAAGTTAGGTAGAAGTCTGATAAAATTAATATCTCTCTGAAAATGACTGTGTTTCTCCGTCATTCTCCAATTTTTAAGAGACAGTACCTGTAATGTTTGTGGGTTTATACGCTCAATGACCTGTTTTTATATACAATGAAGGCTCCATTAGATTGGTACCCACAGATTAACTTGGATTCCCAACCACAACAAACATCCAAGCCTAGCCTTTGTTTCGAACTCGGAACCTATGCCATACAAGACCAAAGCGCAAACCACACAGCCCTCAGGTGGGCACTCAACTTGCGCAAGTATCTACGTTGACCGATTGCAGGCCGATTTTAGTCCACTCTCTGCTCAGGTCGTACTTTGTATAGAACCTTTATTCTTTTTTATCATAATTTTCCTCCACATTTTTATATAAGAATTATGTTGTTCTTTTTTTCTTTTCTTTTTTTTTACTTTGAACAAGGATAGTTGGTGAAACTTTGAACATCACCGATAGCACTGAAGTTTTGTTTTTCTTCTGCTTTTTCTTGTTGCGCTCAAACTATAGTGAGACCTCAAGAAAGACTAAACGACTGGATGAATTTTGGTCATTTTTATTTTTTGCTTTTTTTAAATGAGTAAAATGGCGTATAATTTATCTGTTTCATTGAAAAGGAGGGTTTCGATCGCTAAGACTAAACTATTTCTGAAATTTGGAAACAATCGGTGAGATACATTAAGGTACTTGACCACCTTGGGAAGCTAAAAAATAAAACATTTGTAATAAATTTCTTTTCTGGACCTGTATAAGATATTACAATGATTTTTTTTTTTTAACTTTTATTTGAGGCTTATAGAATACAAAAATACTTGATTTTTTTCAAATTTCATTTTTTAACAACTATCCAGGAGGCGCCAAAGTCGATGCCTCAAAAAAAAAAAAATGGTGTCCCACGGCGGACAGTTAATCTCAGGATTGGTGAATCTGAAAAAAAAAAGGAAAAAAAGAAAAAAATGGCTTTGTTTGAAAAAAAGGTTGAAAAAACACTCCTGTTTTTCACTATACTTTGCTAAAAAACAATGTTATTATTAATTTTTTGAGCAAAATGTGGAAAACTGGCATACAAAACATCTCAACGAACAAAACAAGACCAAAATCATTGAAATCGGCAGAGTAGTTTCGAAGATTAAATGTCCGCCATTTGATAAAAAGTAGTTTCGAGAAAAACGCGTTTAAAGTTTTAACTCGCTAGTATGAAGTGCTGGAACACTTTTCACTCACACTTTCACTTATTTCATTAGGTTTGAATTCGAATTAAAAAAAATAATTTGGAGGGTGATGTTTAAAAGTATAAGGATTGAGAAAATGTTTAAAAAAAGTCGATTTTTTAAAATTTATAAGGTGTTCTTTAAGACTGTTCTATTGATTTTATATTTTTTTGTTAGAAAGAAGCAAAGAACTTACTTTTTTACTTTAATTTGACTGACTAAAACAGTGTACTTATAAATAAATAAAATGAAGTTATAAATTAAATTGTCATAACTTCCAAAGCATGTATTTAAATTTTGGCATACACTGTGTATAAAATTGAAATTTATGAACAAGCAGTTAAGTTATAAAGTTGCACGATGTTTGTAGCTTTAAGAAAAAAGGTGTTAAAAATTTCTTTTGCGTTCTTCTATTCAATAAAAGTAACCACGTATGGTATTAATTAGTATTTATTCTGCCATCATTTACATAAAATTTTAAAAGAATTATAAATTTGATAGCTTGGAAGAATAATTTAAGCTCAAACAACTATAAAATGAATTATTTTTAGAGAATTTTATCAGCGTATTTACTCGATAGAATAGTTATATAAAAAAATTCAAGTAATAATTATTAATTGTTAAGGCTGGAAATTTCAATGTGTTTTATATTTAAGTGAAGTATTCAGTAGCATCCATTTATAATCTGGTAAATAATAATTTTTTTTTTTTTTTTTTGTAATTTAGTAATTTTTGAAAAATTGTAAAAGCTTTAATTATTTGAGATAAAAATTATCCTACTCAACATTACTTTTTGTGTATTAGATCACAAAATGTTAAATAATGAACGATTAAAAGAATTCAAAATGCTTGATTAGTCTTAGTTTTTACTTTGAAAAACCAATACATCACATTCATAATTTTTTTAAAAACAATGTTATTATAAGTTTTTTACCCGGTACAACCTAGAGATATCACAAGTTCCCATTTTGAGCTCGATGAATTTTCTGAAAGAACTTACGAGTATATAAATTAAACAAATTATTCCAAAATTTAAAAATATCTTCATACCAACTGCACTGCTCTTTTAAGAAATTAATATTTTTATGTAAACCGAGTGATAAAAACCTCAATTAAACTTTTATTGAATAAAACAATTAGTAAATGCCTTCCGAATTTCGTATATACTGACATTCTTTTTAATTCAATCATTTCACTCATTGTTTGAAATTCTCTAATTTAATTACTAAAAGCCCAGAAATGCAATTATAGGACTTTCCCCATAACGTTCTCTGATTTTTTGACGGCAGTTATCAAATTGGAATTCTTAGTATTTCTTTTCATTTAATCGTATCAAGTCCATTTCTTTTCGCTGCTTACGTTTATTTGAGTACATAAAAAAAAAAATCTCGAAAAGAACTCTTTGTTGACTGACTGTGTGTGCGGCTTTTAATTTATTTAAATTGACGATGTTATTCCTAAGTGTATTTAGTGTAATTAGTTGAAATAGACATTAATTTTACCGTGCAGTTAATTTTTATTTGAGATACATTAATTTTTTTATTTTGTGTGTTATTTGCCCCTCATTGACTAATATTGTATCAGATCATATAAGCCCTACTTTGGAACTTATAAGTTTTCTTTAATTTCTCCAATGAAGGAAAAAAATTAGTGTTGAATTTTGAAATATTTTACGGTTGATGAAATGATTTTTTTTTTTCAATACATTTAGGACTTAAATGACTTGTGCTAAATTTTAAGGTACCAATATAGTTTTGAAATGGTAAATTTTGGTGGAAGTATATATTTTCATTTTTTAATTTTGAAATGTCCTTCATCTTCAAACTCATATTCTGAACAAGGGCAATTTTGTCAGTGAATCTCTTTATTTCTTTATTATAAAGTGCTACCCTTGGCAGGAAAAACTAAAATGACATCAATTTATACTAGAAGCATTTGACATTGAATGAATTTTTAATTGTATTTTTTATAAGGCAAAAAACATTGTTATTAAAAAGATATAATTTTCTTTAACTAAGTCCTTTGTAAAGTATTATTCGGTTGTATTTCGTAAATTTTTCTAATACATTTTTGAAATGTATAGACAATTTCTTGTAGTATTTTCTAATTAACCTCTTTTAGTTCTACAACTTTTTTATGTCATTTACTTATTTAACTTGAATGGAGAGTTCATGCAATAATTAAGATTTCTTTAGAGAGACAAATTTTGTTTAAAGAACTATGTTTTTTGGAGTTGGTCTAAACTATATAATAACATTAATTCTGAGATACGGGTATTTAATGTTTGCAAAAATTATTAGTTATTTCCTGTTGTAAGTCATTCATGGCGATAAAAATACCATAGTGATAAGTATAAGCAGTGCTTAGAGATTTTTTTATGTTTACTCTGGTGATATCTGCATCATCCAAAGTAATAAAAAAAAATCACTCTGATAAATACTTAATCAATTTAACTTTTCATATTTTTTATTTTAGTTCAACTTACAGTCGCTTATATACAGAAATCTTAAAAAAAAAAAAAAAAAAATTAAAAAAAAAAAAAAAAAAAAAAAAAAAAAAATGCGGGTAAATTTTTTCTCATCACGCTCTCAAAATTAATGGTGAAAGTAAGATAGTTTGAGAATAATGTATTTTATACACGTTAATATAAATAATATGCATAAAAGATGATTTGTACACGCCAACTCCAGTCGTACATAACCGATTGTTTCCTCGCGTTGCATCGAAGAGTGTTACTTTTAAAATCAGGCCAATTAGGGAAGAAATTGTACCTTTTTACGACAGATTGCGCTTTTTGAAATATTTCTCAAATATATTAGCAACATTGTTCTTGTTTATGGAGAAGAAAAATGAATAAAAATAATGATTCAAAGGTTTTCTTTTGTAACTACATGTCAAATAAGAATTACGTCGAAACGTCGCATGAATAACTTTTCGAAAATTAGAGTTTCAATTATATTTTGAATTTTCAATGAGTAAAATAAATTGAATGATTCTACAGAAAATGTATCTTTTGAATCAACAATTTTTTATAATATCAAAACATTTATTTTTATTTTTTAATTAAACTGTTATCAGGAAAATAATTAATGTAAATTATAACTTGTTCAGTAAAATAAAAGCTACGCATAGAAAATTTGAATAGATTAACACCGGAATATTTAGATTACTGTAGGTAATTTGGAATACCAAATTTTCTCTAATTCCAAGTACTATCACGTTTTAACGAAAAGTACCATTTTAAATTATTATTAGATATATAGTAATGGATAAGGTTATAACGTTATGTTGTCTGTTTAGAATGTAAGTAACAGAAAAAAGAAATATGAACTGACAATATTTGTTTTTAATACAATACTAATCCAAAGTAATCATTATTTTTTATCAAAATGTTTTTACTATTGTAGTTCGAACAATTGATAAAATGTCCACTAAATCTACAGTTTTCATAACTTTATATCAAAACTGATTTATTGCTGAAGTTAAAATTATTCATTGCCTTCAGTAGTTAACTTCTTATTGCTTTCATGACAATTTTAAACAGCCGTGACAAAATAGTTTGGGTTAGAATCTATGTTGTTACATTGCAAAGTCCATGTTATGTACAATACGGCATTCTCGCGTTTCAGCAAAATGATTGCATGCACTATTCATAGTTATTATTTACATTTAAATACAACACAAGTAAAGATAATATGTATTACTAACTAGCAATATAAATGACCGAAAAATAGACTTTTCATAGATTTCCTAGACCATGAAATAAGAAATGAAAAGAATTTCTTTTCCATCAAAACATTCCATGTAAATGCACTGAAACAAATTTTCCTTTAAACTAGTTTCAATAATGCTTCATGAATTTAACTTGATTTGCTCTTTACAATCCTTTAAAGCACTATCTTAACTAAGTAATATTATTGAAACTTTAACATGGAAAAAAGTGCAAACCATTATCTTTATTGTAATATATTAAAGGATTATTTCTCAATTTAGCATACTCACACAAGTTTAAAAATTAAAATATAAAAGAAATTGATTGCGTAAAATTGAAGATTATGCTAAAAAATTGTTAGCTCTTACAATAAATTCGATAAGTATGATTAGTATTGTATCTTTTATCTATCTGAGTTATTAATTGCCCATCTTAACTATAATGCAGTTGAAGTCCTTAAATACATCGGTAATTTATGGTCTTAAAATGACTTATTTTTAAATTTCTAGTTACAAAACTTGCGTAAACCTGTACTCTATTTTTTTTTAATATTTATTTAAGTATTTTTGTCACTTTGATCCTGGCAGTGATTATATCTGATAAGTTATAAGATTAAACTAAGACTCTGAATAGTTAACGAAAGTACAAGATTAGTCACTGGTTAACTTTGTTTTCCGTAACTATAAGGAAGCTATTTTTATTTGTAGCCTGACATAGAAGCATAAAATAAATTAAGAAATAATGTTATCCTTCTGTATAAGATTATCATGCATCTAGTTCATTAGCATATTTTATCAAATATTCTAAAAAGCTTTTATCAACCTGAAATGTCAACATTAAACATTTTGTCTTTTTTTAAATCATGATATCCTTCAAGTATTTAATAAACTATCCATTGTTAATAACTCTATAAGATAGTTACAAAGGTTTATGATTTTATAAATGGATTTATGCATCATAAATTACAATAAATTTGTTAGAACGTTTACAAAAAATATAAATAATTATCAGAATATTTCTATAAGTATTTAAGAAGGATCTTGAATATTTATAATACAAATAAATAATCACATTATTCATGATGGTTTATCAAGCACTGCTTTTAGTTAATAGCCAAAATAAGTTATTAAAACCTATTTGGTCCCAATAATTAATTATAATAGATAATATTTTTCCAATAGATATAATGATAATAAAAAATAAAAAAAAATATTGTTACTCTTTTAAGTTTTTTTTTTTTTTTTTACCTTTCAGTAAATAAAAAGATTGAACAATGTCATATTGACAAAGAAAAATAAATACCGCCTGAGGAAAGTTTTCTAAAGTAAACGTTTCTGTTAAGCAGAATAACATACTAAAATAATGTATAGAGGATATTTAAAATTTCCAAAAAGTAATCTTTGTTAAAAAAGTTTTCTTAAAGAAATTCACGGTTTTACAGGTAACAATCAGTGAATATAAACACCCAATGGTCCGTACTCTATTATGCGCGTCCTAGTACTTGCATTTAATTATTCATTTTCTTAAAAAAATAAAAAAAAAATTTCGATTTAGCCTTTAAGCTATGTACAGTATACAAAAAAGAAATCAGAACGATGGCTATATCTTCGGCGATAATTATTCTAGAATCTTGCGGTATGCACCAAAATGTTTTGTTTACGATTTTTTATAAGACTGTCATAAAAAAAATTCTTTGGGGGCTGTTTACTAAGTAAATTTAACTCTATCCTTGAAAACTTTATTACTAACTCCTATTTTTTATGTTTTCATTCGATTTAGAATACTTCGCTTAGCCTAAATATGAAATTTCAGTTCATTATGTTGAGAAACACACCACTTATGAGGGAAAATTTTTCCACCGATCTTCAGGGCAAATCCAAGCTCCTCCTTTAAAGCGGGGAAGAATCGCACGTTTGCGTGCATCAAGACGAAATCTATTATACGGTCCCTCTCCCTTAAAGTGAGCTTTTTTTACATTTTTGTTAAAATATTGAGAACCAAAAGTCAATATGGAATGAAACAAATTCTGGAGGGTTTTCAACCATGATAATTCTAATGGATGTAAAAAAAAAAAATGTAAATATTTAAAAAAAAATTAAAACTTGTTTTATTAATTAGTGATTAATTATTAAAAAACTCTTTAGTGCAAAAGTTCCATGTTATTTATGTACGTCCTTTTATAAACTATCGTTCGAAACAAAAATTGCTAAAATATATGAACTATTTAAGAACTCTTACTGATGAATATTTGTGTCATTTACCGTTTTTATATTTGTATCTTTCGTTTAGAGAAAATGGTCAGTTTGGCGATATTTTACAGGGGCAAAAATCGATCGTCGATGAGCTATGCTCAAGGAAAGAGAACTCTGTGTTGAAGGCATTTTTTTTTTAACTTTTTACGCCATTAAACATTTTTACGGGAATTTCGAAGTTATGGATGTTTAGAACACTTCAAGAGGCATTACCACGGCGATTTTGATCAAAATAGTTAGAGCCGTTTTTTAGCAATCATTGAAAAACATGATTCTTTCAATGGCAGCTACCTCATGCGCACGGGCGATTTTGACGAAAACCTTAATGATATGTCCCATAGCCATCACCTATCCGCACATTAAATTTTAACATCGTAATCGTCGGTAATTTTTTTTTTTTTTTTTTTTTTTTTTTTTTTAACCGACTCCTATACTTTCATCACTCTATATGTACATATGGGTAACCTATAATAATAAAACAAGCTGTGTGTCTGTCTGTGGATCTATAGAAAAGTACTTGAAATTGGAGTAGAGCTCTGAAATTTTCAGAATAAGTAGTTTTGGCCTTCTAATTGTATACATCCCAAACAGAATGTTAAAATTTTAATTCTTTACTTTTTAATTAATTTTTTTTTTACAAAGTGACTTCAAATAGAGATACAGCTCCGAAATTTTCCACATAAGTAGTTATGGACTTATAATTCTAGTTTTAAAAAACAGAATTTTAAAATTTTAATTAGTTTTTTTAATTAATTTTCCTAATTAACAAATTTTTTTACAAAACGACTTCTAATAGGGCTACAGCTCTGAAATTTTCAACATAAGTAGTTTTCGCCTTTTAATTTAACTTTGGAAAAACAGAAATTTAAATTTTTATTTAATTCTTTTTTAATTAATTTTTTAATTAATTTACAATTATTTTACAATACGATTTCTACTTGGGCTACAGTTTTGAAATTTTCAACACAAGTAGTTTTGGCCT
Organism: Linyphia triangularis; assembly: GCA_963978545.1. Classification (NCBI taxonomy): domain Eukaryota; kingdom Metazoa; phylum Arthropoda; class Arachnida; order Araneae; family Linyphiidae; genus Linyphia; species Linyphia triangularis. The sequence continues at coordinate 58,938,101 of OZ021726.1, forward strand.
TCTAATTGAACTATTGACCAAAAGAATGTTAAAATTTTAATTTGTTTTTTAATTAATTTTTTCACAAAAATCGACTTCTAATAGGCCTAGAGCTCTGACAGTTTCAACATAAATAGTTTTGGCCTTCTAATTTTGCTTGCTACAAACACGTGTTAAAATAATCTTAAAGAGGTGTTGTATTATTGTATTAACGATGAATTTTTTTTTCTGGACAAGGGAGTCGCTTCCAATATTAAGGCTTTACGTAGCAATTAGATTTTAGTTAGTGAAGCTAGCTTATGCTTACGCAGCAATGAACGTTTCAACGAACGAAGCGAGCCTATGCTTGCATAGCAATGAACCTTTCAATTAGTGAAGTAAGCCTGTGTTTATGTGTCAATGAACTTTTCAGAGAACGAAGCGAGCTCGATTTTGCGTAGCGATGAACCTTCCTGCGAGCGAAGCGCCAAAAACTGGGACCTATACACGAATGACAGATTTCCACAACGCGAGGCCTCACGGATAGCTAAAATACTGTACATATTAAAATTTTCGGGTATTCAGCTAGTTGAAAATAAAAAATTAGAAGATTTAAAAGTGAAAAATTAATGAATAGTAATGAACACGCAAACTGGACGTCGCATGTGCTTAAAATCGCTCAAAACAGTTGACACTTTATTAATGAAACAATTCTATATATAATTCGTTTGTAACATTTAGAAAAATAAAATTAAACGAAAGAAATAGTAATTTTTTTTAGTAATGGTAAATTCTATAGGTAATTCTTTTTTAACATTTGGAAACACAAAATTAAACAAAAGAATTAATCGAGGTTTTTTTTTAGTTACAATATATTTTAACTTCGTTTACTTTTTTATTTGTATTCTCCAAATAAGTACGTTTTCTAACTATTAATAAAATTCAAATTATACTTTAAAACCTATTATTAAAAAAATTATTTTGTTTTATTGAGAAAAAAAAATATTTTTCAATATAAAAAAAGTAAAATAAAAGCTAGAACGCTTCTAGATAGTAGCAACAAAATCAAGTTTGTCTATAAAGAAAAAGGCAGCAGATGATAAACAGTTAGAAACAGTTATTGGGTTTGTTAAATTGAAATCTCTCTCGAAACGTAACATTATAATTCCGCATTTGTAGTTAGAAATAACTTTTTATATTCTTTGCATCCCTGAAGAAATTATTTGGAATAAAATGTCATTATATCTTAAGAGTGTAATTTAATCTCAAATATTTTTAGTAGAGAAAAGTTAATTTGAAAAGTTTCAGAGAGATTGAAAACTTTAAATAACTCCGATGACTTCGTGAATTGTGAAGTTCAAATCATTACTTTTGCTTTTATATTTCTCTAAAGTTGTCTTGAAAAATGTCCATCAAATTCCTTAGAATATTCTGAATTTTTAGGAATTACTTTTTAATAACTATCGGTAATTACTTTTATTTCTAGTTGTAGAAAAATACTTTCTGTGAATAAACCTCACATACTTTTCATTTATACTTTATGTCACAACAATCAACAATGTTTTTCTTTACATTAATTTCTTTTACATACGTTAAGCTATTTCAAAAAAATTTTACTCTTAGGCTAAAGACTAAACATATCAACTTCCTAAGTTCATTAATTTCTATGTTTTTCAAGATATAAGCTTAATATGAATGTATATTAGTATTTTAAAGTTACTTAGTATTCAGAAGAATATTAACAAGTTATTACTAGCTCACTAATTCTTCATGCTTTATAGAAACTAAGTAGTAATTTTGTTAACCATGACACAGTATCATTAACCCTATTTTAAATAATGGGAATGCATTTTGTGTTACATTTCCTCAGTATATTATATTTTTTCGTATTATTATATCAGTAAAATCTTTGCATCAGTGTTTTTCCAATATTTTCCACTTTCATAGAATATTTTATGACCATAAAAAACTAGCATTAAAGTTGCATTTTTATTTTATTGTAATTTTTACCAATGCGTGCGGTAGCAATTTTACTAATTTATTACGCCCAAGCCACATTTAAATAAAGTTTTCTTATAGGAACCTATGAAATTTGGTTCTCTGTTATGGATATTCTACCAATATTACGTTGCTTTGGGAATAACTTACAATTGTTATCCAATTGTCATTTAATTGTTACTATTATCACAGAAGTTAGGGTTTAATTAACTAGGTATTTAATAATAGGTTATTGGCTCTGGGTCTATTGAAACTTTCAGAAAAGTTTGTTTCATCAAGTTTCTGTCCAAAATTATTCAAATTGAGTGTTATATATACATATCAGTCGTACATATTTAAATATTTCTTTTCCAATATATATACCTTTTATGCTGTTAAGGTACTTAATCAAAATTCTTTTTAAGAGTTGTAAATAAAACTTAATTGGAACCACAAAAATTATCCCATTTTATAAAATTTGTAAAAATTACAGTCGAAAACTTCTCATATCAGCTTTTATATTTAAAAATAGAAGCAGTTTGACGCAATTTACAGACAAAAAAAAATAGTAGTATGTGATACAAAAGAAAATTTATTTTCAGTTAATTTGTTTCAAAATTATTTAAATTGAACTCCAAGGAAGCAGTTTAAATGAGTTAGCCCCAATATTTAATGATTTACATACCGAGGTGAATTTTTTGTGATGCTTTGGCCATCTTATGAGACAATCTAGTTTAAAAAGAATATTTAAAGCAACAATGCTTTGGTTCTAAGAAACCAATAGTATAAGCTAGAGAACATAAAATTGTCAATGTGCTTCCTTGAATACATTATTTATTTCTGAGGCTTTGGAAGTATCGTTGCTACTTCAATGGACTATTCCCACCAATTAAAAATAAGCAGAAACAGATAATGAATTACTATCAAATGAAACAGAATTTGTTAGATATAATATTAACAATCTTACTGCTAGGGAATAATATGCATGAGAAAATATTGTCGTGAATGGATATGGATAATGAATTTTTGTATTATATTACTTGATGTAAATATTAAAATAGACACGAATGAGTACGAGATGGTTAAAGAAACTGATATACTCTGTATTATGTACTTGACAATTATATATGTTTAAAAAAGTACCTCAGTGCAGAATACTCTGAGAAATGTCATCTACATTTACTAACTCTGTAATAAATGCTACCATATTTTCAAACAGGATAAAATTCCTAAACAAAGATGTATGCACACATGCAAAATACTAAGGAATCGCATCCTGTTATGAATAGCTTCTTCCAAAAAGGCTCATCTACTATGATGAAAAACATGTACATATTTATATTTACCATGAGAACATGTCGACGATAAGTATTGGGAAATTCTTGCCGATTTTGTTATATTGAACCATAACAGCAACAGGACGATTAACTAAATACCTGGGATGACAGAAGAACAGAGACGAGTTGGGATTCAATTTTGCATCCCATCCACAATGATTAATAATGTAACACATGAATTTACTAGTGTCATGTATCATTGTGAGAAGTTGCGTACTCTAGATAAAAGAGACTAAAAGATACAAAGAAAAGCCTGAAATTTGTAATGGATAGAAGCCATATATCTCTGATCCACCAAACAGCAGTTAAATGTCAGGAGTAATTGCACATGACAATGTCCTCAGAGTAAAAGAAGCCAGTGAAGTTGTTCTTATATTTATAAGTGATCAAAATATTTGATGGCTCTATTCATCAAACAAAAGTTTATACGATTTTACAATGGAAAAGGAGGAACCCAATTGATTAAGATTTTATATTGACCCATAATTGTTTTGCAGAGACTTACCATCACTCCAGATATGCAGGGATTTTATTATACCTGTATATTTAAGTGCAAACTTTGTAGTTACACTACATCATTCTTTGATGAGTCACTCCTTCGTAAGAAAGACAGCCAACCAGCTCTGACTAATGCCATTTGGTTAAAAGTTGAGCAATTACAGTAACAGCAGTTTCTAATCCATTGAATTTACTAGGTGCTTTACTGTTCCGCATATCACACACTTGTATGTAAGTCAGTACTTATATGCATGCGCAACATAAAATATGATCTTGTAAGGTATGAGGAATTGGTTGTAGTTGTGTTTGACGGATATGTAGATGGCCTTTCCAAGAAAGACTCCACTCATACATTAGAAAAAGAGGTAAAAATGTATCCTGCTATATAATTTAAGTAATAAACATGAAAATGACAAATTAGAAAAGAGTTTTACTGACGAAATAAACACTAAACACTGTACAAATGTTGAGTAAAAGATCAGATTTTTCTGTCTTCCTGGCAATTCCTTCAGATCTTGTGATGCGGATCTTCTAATAATCATATTTTGCTGAGTGATTAATCTTTTAGCGAGCATAGTAAATTTATGCTGGGGCAACAAGGAACTTTCAGAGAGTGGGGGGCGCTTGTGCTTACATAGCAACAAACCTTTCAGAAACGTAGCGAGCCAATGCAAATTTTAGCGAGCCAAGTATTAGAGTAGCCATGAAATTTTCAGCGAGTGACACGAGCCTTTTCGCATAGCGTCAAAAGCTTTGACGCTCAGTGACGGGTCTTCGCAACGTGGAGCCACGCAGCTAAAGTTTAATTATGATATTAAACTTTTTCGAGCAATTTTATAAAATCTCCCGATTTTTTATCAATTTCCCCTCATCAAAGCTTATCAACTGTAGTAAATTTTAACCTCCATTAAGACATAAAAAATGTTAAGGCATGACATATTTAAAATTCTCTTTGGTAATAAAGCATTCATGTTAGCTTTGCTTTGAAAAAAAATATATATATATTAATGAAATTTTTCATTATATACTTTGAAAAACTTTTCAAAATGTAGTTGCGTCTCTCCGATAACGAACTCATTACTCTTTAGTGTTGTGAAATTGAATTCAAGAGATCCGAAGAAGCGATTGGACGAATTTTATGTACGGCACATTTTCGACCAATCGATGGCCTTAATTAAGTTTGAGGGAAATTCATGGCTTGAATATTACCCAGTGTCAAAAAGAAATGAGTGGATTGGTTAATGTAAATTTGTTTTAGAAAAGATTCCTTTCAAATATATAAGTTTTTAATTTCAATAATGTGTAAAAAATATATGTAACTGAATAGCATATATCGATCAATAATTTTTTATTGCGTCATTAATTATAGTGAGATTTTAGATATTTTACTATAGTTTTATAAATTTGATATAAGCATTGAAATTAATTTTTTATCTGAATTTAATGCTGGGATTAAATTAGTAATTAACTAAAGAATAATGAGTTTCGTGATTTTTTATTTATTGGGAAATTGAAACGTGTATGGAAAAAATAAATGCATGTGTGTAAGTAATATTTGAGAAACGTATATGGATGTTTTATTTTTATTATGAAAAGTTTAATTATATAAATAGAGGAAAGGAGAGAGAACAAATTATCAGGCATATTATTTTGTTTATTTTGGAGAGCGTCGCATTTATCATATGAAAAAGCCAAATGTGGCAAAAGAATCCTACTTCGAAACTGCTATTTTAATTACCATTTCTGTTTTAATGCAGTAAATAAGAAATTAAAGCATTAATATTTTAAATCTTTTGATACTTATTAAAACTAGTGTATTAAAAGTCTTCGTTTTAAATACTACTTTTTAATTTACTACTTTTCGAAAGCAGACTTTTTGTTTACTAGATAGCTGTATTACTTGAGACACATTATCAAATAACGTAATTTTTTTTATAGATTCTTTAAAACAAATCTTTTCCTGATTAGTAGAAGAAGTTTCACTTTATTCATTGTAGCTATAAATAATTAAACTATTTAAATGCTAAAATTTGAATCGATTCTTAAAAGTCCTGGTTCTAGCTGAGCCATTTAATTGACTTTGAAGACGCATTTTTACATCAATGGCAGGTTAATTCGGACATTTTTTGGTGACTATAAGTGGATATACACGAGGAAAGTAAAATGATAAGTAGCGTTCAGAAAGAACAGTTATAATTTCTACTGTGTCATAATCATCACCGTGTCTACTCACTTTCACAACAGACTGCATTGAGCCAATCCTAACTTTCCCGGAATGGTCCAGGTTTTATATTTAATGTCCCATCATCCCACTCTTTTAAATGTTTCGATTTAAAAAAAAAAAAAAAAAAAAAAAAAAAAAAAAAAAACTAGTAAATTATTCCGCTTTAACAGACTCAAATTTTAGAAAAGATTAAATAAGTTATGATTTTCTTCAAAAAATAGAGAGATGCACATTTTATTTTTTTCATTGAAAAATAAACCACCTTTTGAAAGTCCATCATTTTTTATCCTTTTGGGGTATCATTAATATAATTTTGGGAATCAATGATGCAAACTAAAAATTTGCTTATTTTTTTTTCTCACAATATTAAAAAAAAAAAAAAGAAAAAAAAAATTCAATGAAACGGCAACGATTGTTTTCTTTGGTACAGAAAGTTTGTTTCGTCAGGACGATGATGCTCTGTTTCATCAAAAACTATTCCTGCCATATGTTGATTCTTCGTCCTGTATATTTGTTTATTTTAACTACTCAAGTGCACAACCAACTCAGATATATTTTCATGAATGACTAACAACGACAAACTGACCCTCAGCATTTTACTTTCCTCGTGTCGAGGCGCACTTTCTAGAACGTAAATTGTCCCATTCTCTGTCGGAAACTACACAAATTTTCACCCCTGTAAATGCCCCTCATACCACATGAAAGTATTGTTTAAAAGTGTAGAAAATTGAGGTTATAAACTTTTGGGTGGTCTTTTAAAAGAAAACTACATTTCACTCACGTGTCGTATAGACAAAAAAACAAAAGCAAAAAAAAAAAAAAAAAAAAAAAAAAAAAAAAAAAAAAAAAAAACAGGAAAGTTGTGGACCAAGCAGTTGGAGAGTGGACATGAGACGATTTGTCACAACCATCGATGTGTCTACTCATTTTTGAAATAGACCTTTAGACCGATGATAACTATCATATTTGATCCCGCGATCTTTATCTTCTCATCAAATATTTGTCAAATGCACCATCAAACATAAAAGTAACATCCAGATAAAAAGTATGTATAAGTGCTCTTCAAAATGGGAGAAAAATGTTCTGATGTTATATGTCTAATTAAACAACAATATCTGTCTACCTAACTAGACATAAGAAAGCAAAATGTTTCAGAAAACGCTGAAAGTCAACCATGAACGACTTATCGATGTGTTATCTGACTAAGCTCTAGTATCAATCTTTGTAGCAAGGGTGCGAAAAAAATTCACCTAAAGTAGCCAATGCTTAACATTCACATTAACAATGTTTGGCAGGTTGCCCTTCTACAAGATCTTGGCAGCAACTTTTCACCGGACAAATCAACCTTGTGTTGCTACATTTTTAACTCTAGATGCAATCCCTTCCCCCCCCCCCCCTAGAATCCCTTTACTCCCGGAAAAGGTGTTTTTAATGTTCGGTTCCCACGACAGAACTGTTGGGAAGTTTTCCAAAAACCAGACAATATTGGCTGTCTTAATTTGAAAAATGACCCATTTTGTCGTTCGCGATAAAAAAAATAAAAGGTGATAATAAAATAAAAAAGATAGTGCCGAATACAAAAAAAGGATTGAAATTGACTGACCACTATGTGACGTGATAAGGGTTTAATGGAATTTAGAAATGGTTTTAGCGGTTGAAGCAATGGTCTGAAAAATAAAAAGTAATGATATGTAATGTATTGAATTCCTTAACTTATGAAATGCTAGATTTCAAATTTTTCGTATCTAGAGTGATCTACACACTTGGTATGAGTTTTTAATGTATTTTTTTTATGAATAATGTACTTGTTATTTAAACTTTTACAGTATTATAAATATAGAGTTAAGAAATTCTGTTTATAGAAACTGGTATGAAGGCAGAACTACTATTAAGATTTCTTAATAAAGATTTAGAAGAAAAATGCTTATTTCTTTCAAAATGCTTTTTCATTTCTTTTTTCTGAATTTTCTAATTAAAATAATGCAACTTCGAACTTAAAAATAATATTGCATAAAAATCTAACATATGCATAAGATGGACTGTATGATAGATTACAAATATTTGTGTTTTAATTATTGCATTTAAATAATACCTCAAGAATATTTACAAGGAAATTCTACAAGGTTTTCTGATTATCAAAAGTCACATAAAAAAACCTAAACCTAGGAATTACAAGTATTTACTTATCCTTATCTCACATTTCGTACCTGTGTTACTTTATTGACTCAAAAATTCACTGCACACCTGATGGCTTTGAGGTTAGCGCTATGGCCTACCATGCCAAAGGTGCCGAGTTCGAATCCCGGGGTTTGGCATGGATGTTCATTGTAGTTCAGAATTCACTTTAAACTGTAGGTTCCGGCCTGATTAACAGTCATAATGCATAAAAATAGATCGCTGAGTGAATTAACAAACCAACCAAAAATTCACTCCTGCTGCCAGACTCAAACACAGAAAGAAAGCTCTCCTAATATTCCAGAGAACCTGGAACTCTGTAAGCTTTGTTTTCATCATAAATAAATTCGTTAACGATTGTGACACATAGGAACGGTATGAAATTTGAGTGGTCTGATAAGTTATATATTTTCTCTTATTTATAATGCTAATAGGAGAAAGTTTTCAGTTGATAGACCTCCAGGTTTTTATCCCTTCTCACTGTGATTGCTTTCAATGGTTCGTATCATGCTGAACGATCTATCTTTACCGCATGTTCCAGGTGTTGATCATTGGCCAGAAAGTATCCAGTACAAACCATGAACTTTTTACTGGTTTTAATTTTGTATATTTGACTACCATGCACACTGTAAAACCCCAATCCTGTTTCTGAAATCCAAAAATAAGATTGTAAGTATTTCGAAGGATATCAAATAAATACAAATGTAATTTTCCCCCCTTTATTTTTTGGACAATTTCTTAGTAATCTTGGACGAAATAATGATTGTAGAACATTTTGATTAAGCAATGATATGTAACTAACAGATTATATTATGAACGAATTTTCGGAATTTTTTATAGAAACATTGTTGTGGCTTACCACACAAACTTATTTAATTGAATGAGCAAGCCAAATTCGTAACTTTTTTTTTAAATATTTTTCCAAACTTTTTTATGTCATGGTCTCTTAATATTCTGAATACAATTTATGATTATGTAACAGTTAAGGGGATTTTTTTTTTTTTTTTTTTTTTAACAATTTCTTAGCAATCCTGGACGCAATAATGATTGTAGAAAATTTTTATAGAGCAGTGATAAGTAACAACAGACTTTGCAATTTATGTATGAAGAATTTACATACTGATTTAACAAATTGTGACGTAACAACGTATTACAATCAGTTAAGGCAACATAAGTTATAATGGTATCCAGAAAATTTAAAGTAAAATACATGATATCTAATACTTTAACAATGGAATGGGTTTTGGGATGTTTGAAGATCATTGATACTAGATTCCATCATTACCATTCACTTTTCCAACTTCTTTTTAATTTAAATATTTTGTAATTTATATTGATACTAAATAAATAAGTAGTGTTGGTTCTTTTCGCGAGATTAATTAGTTGATAGCGTTTTACTAAAATTATAACTGGTAAACTAACGCGTATTCAACTAAATAAATATTGGTATGTTTTAAAATTATTCCAAAGTTTTGGTGAAAGGAGTATTTAACTAAGGTTGTATCAAAATAATATGTATTGCGTAACTAACAACAAGGTTCAAAATGGTTCAGATGATTGCAACTTTTAATTCTCTCTCAGAGGTTTCACCACCTTAGCAACAAAACATCGGAGTTAACATAGTCGAGTTAGCTACCGAAAGAAACCGATTTAAATAGTGTGTGTGTGTGGTTCAATAGATCTCAAATTGTTATAATACCCTCTTTCACTCTCCATCCTCGATTTCAACATCCTAACTACAAAGAGTCGGAATTAAATTGTATTCCCGATAATCTGGACTAGTCAAGAAACCTATAGAAAAAAGCATGTTAAAATTGGTTCAGTAGATCTCAAGTTATAATTATACTCCATAAGGGGTGGAAAAGGGTGAGGGTGACATAATTTTTGGAAAAAAAAAGAAGAAAAAAAAAGAGTAAAAAGTTATTTATATAAAGTTAGTAACAATCATATATATTGTGAAATAGTTATTTCTCGCATGGTAATAACCTAGAAAAAACATCAAAATCTTTCGAGCTTTACGAAATCTTCACTCGCATACAAATTAACATCGCAACTATCTTAAAAACGGATTTCTCTTCAGCGAGAAAAACTTCCAGAAGAAGCGAGCGACAAAAAACACAAAATCGCCCTGTTCGTTTCCATGGCAACGGAAAGACGAACGCGTTGCCATCCGTTTTGCATAAATAAAACACAACCGAAAGGAAAACGAAACATCTCTCGGTTAGCATGCCCAAAACCAGCCCCGGTCTTGGTTCCAATCCAACGTTGATTCCACATTTCGGTGGGTAATTTTTTCCGAGCTTTCACCTTAGAAAACCTTTGGCTATCTGACAAAATGGCATTTGGCAGAGGTTTCTCAGGCAGGTAGGACGTGAGCGTAAATGGTTGATGAGGCGCGTTGTGACGTCAAAGGTATTCTGAAATATGGTTGTTTGCAATTAACCATTATTAAAGTTGCCTTTATCCTTGCCTTGTAAAATAGATTGTAAGCCTGGTTCCTGGCAAGGACCACTGTCGTTAATTTGATGATAGAAAATTTTGTGAAAGAGCTTGCCAATTACGGTCTAATTGATTTATGTGGTACTTGGCGAATAAAAGTTACGTTCGTTTATGCAAAGTGCCAATAAATGTGAAAGGGTTTTTCACTATTGTTTTAAATGCCAAAACATCGTTTAAATAATTAATCTAGAATATGTATGAATATATCTACAGATGGCACCTATATCACTTATTTTTAACTATGCCCTCGTTAAAAACTCCAACTTTTTTTTTTTTTCATCTATCAGTCGTAAAGAATATGTGAAGTCTAACATATCATGCTGAGTTTAAAAATCCAAAAATATCGTTAGTGTGTGTCCATTTGTCCACCAAGCTAAAACTTACACATTTTAGATGACTAAATAATTGAATTGATTTTAGGAAAACTGGATTGATGCACGAGATTATGGGTTGACTGATTACTATCGAGCATTCAGGTACGCGCTAAGGTCTAAAAGCTCAGAAAGTGAAATTTTTTTAATACTGTTAACATGATTCAAGCTAATAATGGTAGTTCAACAATTTAGTAAACTTGTACAAATTATTATTAGTTGCCAAACTCTCTAACTAACCAAATATTTTTTTATATATATTTAAATACAAATGGAAAAACGCAGATGATAAATTATGCCAATTCATATCAAATTGCAAACCAATTATCTGTTTTAGACTTTTATTGAAAGTTGTGCAATATTCTACAGCATTACTTTTTGAGTTCTATTCTAACTTAGCGCTGAGTTTGTGAAATAGTTTTATTTGTCTTTATTGCGAAGGTCAAAGACCTTAGTCTAATCCATAAATTGGCATTTAATATTATTGCCAAAATTGACGGGAAAATCTTCAAATCATTGATTTTTTTTTTTAATATTTCCAGTACTGATGAGATCAAATTGACAGGATTATTTTCTGTTTTCCTATCACCATATCTTAGGAGGCTTCATTACCTCTCCAGATGTAGTTTTTCTAACACTTACTGATATCTTATCTGATTCCTCCTTAGAAAATATTTTATCAATAATTTCAACACTTAAAACATGATGTCTATCTTTCGATAACGCAGCGCAATACATTCAATAAAAAATATTTTTTAAGTTATTGAAATTCACTACTACAAATAAAATATTTTCATTTATAGGCGTCAGTGAGAAATATTTTCGTTATTATTATTATGGAGGTGCCAGTGTGTACACCAGAAGATTAAATGTGGCAAAACATTTGTTCAAACCTGGAACTTTTTCAAAACTGACAGTTGGATTTCTTAAGGAAATAACTATTGACTGTCCATCCATTTTCAGTTTAAATGAGCAATTAAAAAAAACTATATATTAAACTTCTTTTATCCTATTAATAGCTTTAATTTCAGCCAATTTTAATTTAATTTTTAAAAACCCTCCTTGTTGGCCCTTATATTTTAAATAAGATAAAAATATGAATTCCGATTTAGAGATGGTTAAAAACCTTTTTGGAAAAAAATACCTTTTAAATAATAAGGCCGGATCTTCAACAATAATACGTTACTTATCTTTTTACTTTCTAAAAAAAAAAAATTAATCAATATTTCGTTAGAACAAGTTATTATTGTAATAAACCGTCTCTTTAGTCATTTTAATAATCCTATTCATTCCGCTTACAAATCCAGTTTCCTAATTGAAATTCCAACTTGAAATGAATTTCTCGGAAATCAGTATTTGGAAATAAGCTTAACTAATTTTGGGGAATTGCTGCTTTCAATTTGTCCATAATATAAACCTTGTCCACATTAGCGATGTCAAAATCCACATTTAAGATTAAATTAAACATAGTAACTAACGCAATTTCGAACCTTATTTAGCTTGCATTTTCTAATCGAAACTGCCCATTAGCATCCTCTTTGTTGATCAGCAGCGAATGCATCGACCAGAGAATATCACCTATTTCTCTAACCATGCAATTAATAGAGAAATCACTGCCTATTCAAATTTTCGGCTTGCCTATAAAAATTCTCATTCTAATAGACGTTTCAACGATTGGTTTATGCAGAATTTTCGATATTTCGATTCAGTTACACATTGACTTTGGTACACTTTCAGATTTGGGATAAATCATAATTATTGACTGGATCACTAAATTAAAGTAATTTGTCAGTTTAATATCTCTTATTCTGTTGGATTGTAGGGTAAAGATAATGGTAATATATAGCTGGTAATAGATAGCTCTATGGTAATAGATAGCTCTATTTTAAAATTGTGACATTTTCCTGTCATAAGTGAAAAATTGAAGACAAGTAGTGAAGATAATCGACAAAAATTACTTAAACTATTAAATAAACTTTTTTTATTTAACTTCTTCGGAAATGAGCGGCAATTTTCAAAATTCCAATTTTGAATTTATTTTTCTTATTCAACTTTTCTAAACTTTAATTTTGTTTCGAAATATATAGAAAAATAAGTGAAATGTCGATTTTGGAAAAATTTTATGGTTTCTTTGCTGGAAAAACACTGAAATAAGCTGTATTTATATAGCCTCAATGTAAAAAGCATTTTGAAATTTAGTCGAGATTTTCGAAGGTAGTTGAATGAAATCTTCAAACATATCGCATTTGACATTTATGTGTCTTTTCAGTTAGTCCATTTCCTGAAGATATGTGTTATTTTTTTAATTTATTTTTTATCTATAAAATATCAGAAAGTATGAACAATGTAAAACAATTTTGAATAACACCAGGGAGAGATGATAGTGTAATGCAACAATGTCAATTGCTCAGAATACGCTTTTATATATATAAAAAAAAAATTCCTCAGATTCTATTACGCGCATTCATTGTGCGCGCATTCAAAAGACATCTGTTACTTTATATAAAAGAATTTTAATGAGTTAATTTATTCAAAATTAGAGTAACTATTAAAATGTTTTGAAATAACATTCATACAACTTTTAAAACCTTATTTCATTTAAAAAAAAAATCAAATTTTATACTTCGACCAATTTTAGAAATGAATCTAAGAAAATATTAGGTTTGAATCTCATATAAATTCGTTCAAGCGTAATAAACGTTCAATGGCGTATTAACATTTACTCTTTAAACAAGGATATTTCAGACACTTTTATTTCTTTTAAAATGATAACACAATAAATTGTATAAAACGAAAATATTTCTTCAAAAAAATACTAAGATATTATTTTTACTTTAATTATACTAATTTTCTATATCTACGATTCAATTCATAAGCTTATTATTAAAAATAATAAAATCTTTGAATTATATTTCTTCTCAAGATTTAAAAATCATCCTTATCATACTACGCCAACATTATTTTCTCTTCCTTAGTAACAACCCGTCAAATATTTTATTGAAAAAAAAAAAAAAAAAGCTCATGTTTAAAATATGTGATTACTATATACTGAATTAAAGAAAATAAAACCTGTATGAGTAAACCATACTACAGCATGCTTTTGACAATGACAATTGAAATATCTCGATATGTCTACCAAAATAATCTCCATAACCTCAATGTCTTCATGTAATTATTAAAGTTAAATTACTATTTTACAAATTAAGATATTTTTACTTTAAATGAGACTCGTAAGCAGAAACAACAAATTTTTATTAATGAATTTAATGGCACCAAATTTTTTTATATAAGTAAATCATCTATTTTTAAACAATTATTGTTAAAAAAAAATTTTTAAATTTAATAATTTTTTTTATATTTTTGATTTTTAGTGTTTTTTGTCGAAATATACGTCTATTAAAAAACTACTCCCCCTTCAATTTTTTTTATATATTTTTTAATTTCAAAACTAATTAATTATATGAAACTATATTCTAAAGATGCATGAAGAATTTTTTTTTTTTTTTTTTTTTTTCAATTTGTTTGACAGGCAATTTTAAAGAGATATTTTGTATTTTTCGAAAGAAATTTTTTAATTTTCACAAATTCCTATTTTTTAATTCTTATTTTTTTTTTTTTCCAATTTCCTATTTCTTAAAAAAAAAAAGCAATTTACAAAAAAAAAAAAAATCTCCCTATATTTATAAAACAGATATTCAAGATTTCAAAAATATAAACAGATTAGTTCTACGCGAATTTTTCTCTTTCTCAAAGCCTTACCATTTTAAACATAGTCCTAATTGCCAAGTATAGATTTCGAGAAAAACTAACTTAAAAATAAAAACTTGCATACAATTTCATAGTAGAGAGGTATTTAAAAGTTTAAAAATCAAACATTTGCAGTTCTCTAGAACTCTGATATTTTTTCCATGTCTTTTTGAATATATATAGCTTAATTTTATGCAATAAAATACAAAACATTTTTTTTTCCCAAATTTTTTTGATATTTGGTGTACGGGTCTCCCTTAAACCTAGTTTTTCAAGTCTTACAGAAAAAAATTATTGGGAAGTTTAATAGGTTGCACAAATATTTGCACATGGTAGCTTTTTGAAAATAAAGGACTGAATGGTGTTTGAAAAATCTGTGTCAATCTACTTCTGGTTCCTAACTAAATTGTTCAATTTATAACGGGAGTGAATGGGAATTAATTAGTTTGCAATTAAGTTTTAGAAAATATCCACCATGAAAAGTGAAAGAGAATGGAATATCAGCTGATCAGAGCTAATGCTTTTTAAGTCAATCTAGAACGAATGCAAATGGCTGTTTATATACTACTAGTGAGAGCATGGAAAAATTATATATACAAATAAAAAAATATAAATTTAACTAAATTAAATACAAAATTTAGAATTCAGCTTGTAAAGTTAAATTCTGTACTTTTCTTTAATCTCCGACTTGTGGTGAAAATTGGAACTAATGCTTTTCTTTAAAAATATTTTCCCATGGGCTATATAATGTTTAGTTTATTACTTTTAAAACAAGATTTTTTGGTTCTAAGTTGGTACAGTTTAATACCAACACAGTTGGTACAGTTAAAATATATTAATTATTAATTATAACCACACTGTGTAACTATGCATTAAATTAAAAAGCATTCTATGTCATTTTGTAAAAAGAAACATGTTGGAAATAAGTTTATTTGTGATTTTGTAGAATTATTCGGATTTGTATACTTGAAGTAGATAAGATTCGTCAGTTTTAAATTTCAACACAGTAGTACAACTTAATTGGAGATTTTAAATAAAAGTAACTGGAAACAATCTATCAATATATTTTGCAAAAACTTATTGCAATACATTTTATTTCTTTGTTAAAGTAGATTTTCCGAGAAGAAATCATTAATAACAATGCATGTTATTAAATTCTTTATTTAATTGAAAGATAGGTTAGTTTGTAAATTAAAGTCTTGAATTTGATTTTATTAATTATAAATTTTTATGCTTTAAGATTACTAATTAAAATATATTAATTTGATTAAATTCTAGATCTCTATATTATTTGATAAATTTTAAAAAGGTACAATCAAAACGGTTATTACAATACTGACCCCCGAACTTATATAGGTTTAAAAACTGACTTTTAGAATTTTTTATAGCTGAAAATGAAATGACAAGAGCGACCCATATCGATTAAATATATATTTTTTTTCTTAGAATATAAATTGCATAGTATAAACTTTTGAGGAAAATCCTTCTTTTAATTCAAAATATATATGCCATCACGAAATTCACAAATTTAACTCCACTGTTCCTTCTTTGAGACTTAAAATAAAGTTTGTTCTCGTGCTGCCATCTATGAATTAATTTCTCATTTAACTCATCTACCTTTTATGAATGTCCAAAATATCAAAAATAAACAGTAGCATGTCCAAGTTATTCAAAACATCATCTTATTATTGTAGTACTTAGAAAATGAAAAAAATAATAGATTGGGAAAGTAATCAAAGCAAAATTAAAGAATACAAAAAAAGACATCTTTTGAAGTAAATTTAAATATTTTTTATATATATTGTTGACAAAATGTAGATCTTTTAAATGCAATAATGAATCAACTATTACTGAACTTCAACGAATTTAAATATGTATTTATCTTTGTAATATAATTTAAGTTAAAGTAACGTACTAATGATTTCTGTCCTCAGTACGCTAATCTACTAAAATTATCACCAAACCCATAAATCACAGATTTGGATTTTATAGAATCTGTAACTCAAAAAGATGGACGCATACATTTTTGATCAAAGCAATTCTCTGGGATTCTTTAAAACTAAAAAAAAATCGCATTCCCAAAATAACAAATTTGGAACACAGATTACGAAAGTCGAAATATGGAATTCGGGTAGCCACAAGAGGATGTTATGGAAATGCTTTGCAAAGTGTAGTACCTAAAAAACGCCAATGTATTTCGAAAGAATGCGTGTTCCCACAGTTTCTATTTTGAAGCGCAGAAGAAGTAGAAAGCTGAAATTTGGAATTCAGACATTCTATCGAAAATAAAGATGCACGGAATACTTTAGAATGCCCTGGTGCGTCAAAAGAACACGGGTTTTCCAAATTCATTATAATGAATACCAGGAAACGTAAATATTTGAAATTTAGGCCACTACAGAAAACAAGGATACATGAATATATTCAAAAACGAGATAAGCCTTAAGGGAACATCAAAATAACACGTGTTATCTATATGAGTGTTTTGACCTTGATGCTTAAAAAACTTATAATTGCAAATTCGAGTTTTTGGCCAAATCGGTTGATAGTTTGATTAGTATTCTGATTTTCCAGATTTTTTGAAAAATAGGAAAGAAAGTCTTGTCACAAAAGTTCTATTTCTATCCTGTAAAATTTTTAAGAGAAATGTACTGTGCGGTATTTTATGATTAAAATGTTTATGGAATATCTGTAATCCAAAAGTTCTTCAAGGACAACCCGGTACGTTTTCTAATAAATGAAAGACTGCGAATATTCTAAACTGTTAGGGGGCATTGATAGAAGTAATTGATGTGTCGGAAAAGAACCGACATTAGAAAATACTATTCAATGATATCCATCTTTTTAATTGTTTTTTCTACAGATATGCTAATATATTAATCGAACCGAATACCTGGGTCATAACTGCGAAATTTTACCCCCTTTCGATGCTCCGAAATGGGTAAATCGATACCAGAACTTCTTACTTTTTTTTTATGCTTAACTCTTTTTTTTTTTTTTTTTTTTTTTTTTTTTTGATGATGATTAAACTAAATTTTAAAGTTGTATTCACTTGGAAAGTGACAAAATTGGTGAAGAGTTAGCGAGTGAGTTAGGGAATTAGTCAGTCAGTGAGAGCTTTTATAAATAGGAATAACCAGTAAAAAAAGACTAGTCCACATGGCTGAAAATATGAATGGGTACTCTATAATCGGACATTAAGATTTTAACGCAAAAATAAAGAAAAATACAAATGATCTTTAACTAGAGGTAAAATGTTATGACACATTTTACGTATTCATTAATGTGATCTGCCGCGCTCTACTTGAAAATAATAGTCTCGCATTGTAAAAAGCTTGAAAAAATTAACTTGAAGCAGAATACAAATGTAATTATCTGCATTCAACCATTGATGGGAGTTTCATTAATGAGCTTAATTTTTTTTTTTTTTTTTTTTTTTTGCTTTCATATTTTTGTTGATTACTTCATTTGGATTGTAAGTGAAATATTTTTTTTTAAACCGTGAAATTATTAATATGTATCTAACTCCAAATTAAGCACCTCATTATCAGATAGAATATACATGTTAATTTCAAGTTGGTGAATTTGGTGTTATTTAAATTTGTTTTAATTTGATACATATCAAAGTTTTTAAAAATTAACATTCTAAGGCACGGTGTGAAACCTTTTTTTAGTATAACAGTAGAGGAGACCTGGGCTTTTTGAAACACTTTTCAAATTTACATTTTTTCTTGTAAGCAAATAGTACAAGGAACTTAATTTTAGTGGTATTGGTAGGTTACACTATTGGTCTATAACACTGAATTTTAATATACGATATTTAGAGCTGTAATGTATTTTTAAAAAGAATAAAAAAAAATCTAAGGAACCTTGATGTATGTTTCAACCAAACCCTTACTCGTGATTGATTGAAACACTCGCTTGAGCAGGTTAAAACATTATTATTTGACTACTGCAAACATAATTATTTGAATACTATAACTTATTAGCATAAACCTAATTATCTGAATAAAGTAAGCGTAATTATTGAACTATCTTAAACATAATTATCTCGCTATAATTAATATAAACAATGCTTTGCTGATTGCTTTATTAGAAGCATTGTATTCATTACTCCACTAATAGTATAGTAAGCAATGTGGTGGAATGTTCAAAAAAACAATACCTTTTTCTCTACACAAATCTATGGTATTGATAGAAAGGTGGGATTCAGGATTATCAAGGGTCAGTGAAATAAGCTTCCCTGGTGTGCACCACGTGGTTGAAATGAAATGTTTCAAAAATACAATACAGTCGTTGTCCTTCATCCATTCTAAAGTATTATCTAACCCATCACACTTGAAACAAAATGATCAGTACATTACCCTAGGAAACACAAATATCGATGGTACTGCATTTCCTGTCGCAGAAATATGTATAGTGACAGTTACAAGAGTTCCACGTTCGGCTGAGGTAATAGATCCCACTTGCTTGATACCTTTTTTTAGCAACAATTCTGTTTGCGTGATGGACTAGTTATTTCGGTATTGTTCTATGTTGTATATATCAGCAGCTTGAAAATTATGTTTTCTAAAACACGAGAGTAATTTTCGAAAAATAATTTGGTACCATACTGTTTAAAGCTGATAGTTCGAGCTAAACTAGTTGCTTGGGGAGTTCTAATGAACAAAGTTATGTGTCTTTTTAGATATCAGATAAACCAATCAGCTTCAGCAACAATCCATGATGAAGGAACAAGCAGATTGTTTCTTGTTGTATATTGGTAAATCAGTTTTCTAAACTCACGTGGGCATAAGCCTTGATAGAGGCAAATACAGGGAATGAAACGCTGTATCAACCAGCTCCGTCCCTTTTGTTTCAACCTGCCCCAAAACATCATTTAACTTAATAAGACGCTAAGTACCAGTAGCTATGCACATATGTTTTTCAAAACATATGAGTAGCAAACCATAACTATGAACAATAAACACTTTATAAAACAAAAATTAGTCAAATACTGCACAAAATGCGATGTTTTATGAAGCTTTGAAAATGTACTCACCCTTCTTAAAAACAGTTTTTTTCCTTTTAAAATACAGTCCTGTTAACTAAACAGTTCCTCTCGTACATAGAGCACAGGTTTAACGTTTCTGCAATGCCCTCTATGAACAAAAAATTTAAAACGTATAAAATCAGATTTTTAAATGAGGTTATTTCAACCTGCCCCTGTTTCAACCAGCACCGGTCTCCCCTATTATTCTTAAGGTTAAAAGATGTTTCAAATAGTAATTTTGTAGTTTGAATAGTGTGATACATTTGAAATTGTAGGACAATGGTATCAATAAAGAGTATTTAGATTTGTAATTGATTAGTACTTTGGGTAGGTTAAAGTATAAAATGTTATGAATTAAATTTTCTGGTAGACATAATTTGTATTTTCAAAATAAATAGCTCCCGTTAGTTTGAAAATAAGTAATATCTATATTTTTTCTAATTTTTGCGTTGTAATATTTCAATAACCAGAATTGTTTTAATCTAAAGTTAAAAACAGCCCATAAAGATATCCGTCATTGAAGAAATGCTTTCATAAAAAATAAAAAAATAAATAAAAAAGTTTCGAATATTAAAAAAATGCGGAAGCACAACCAAAACCTTTAAATCTATGAAATCAGATTTATGAATGTTAACATTGAGAACCGTCACTGAGGAAATGCTTTCATAAAAAAAAACTGTTTCGAATATTAAAAAAATGCGGAAGCACAACCAAAACCTTTAAACCTATGAAAAAAGATTTATGAATGTTAACTTTGAAATCTGCTGGTAAATAGAAAATGAAAAAATTTCACACGGAATGCAAGAAAAATCTTTAACAGAACACAATTATAAAAGAAATATATTGAATGCAACATTTTCACTTACCCAACACATATAAGCTTGATCAATCGGATTGATTAACTGAAGTGAATCAATAAAGAATGTTGCATCTTTTTTTTATCAAAACTATCGGCAATTTTAGATTTCGATGTGCCATTTTAACAATCGCCCACTAATTTGTGACCTACTCAAAGTAATGTCAATTCTTATACTGATTGTATATTTCAAAGTATACAATCAGTATTGAGCTTTACCTATTAGGTTCCAATCCGCAAAGGTTAGCAGTCACTTATTATCATATTGAACTTCACTCTTAAGGAACAGATTTATAATGAATTTGGGTGAATCTGAAGTGTACAAAATGTATTGGTGGATTTTATCAATATCTTAATTATGCTGCATATCCTTACTCAGGAAAAAACCGTGAATTCTTACTAAATTTTAAAAAAAACTTTATCTTCCTATTTTTTATTGTCTATACCCAAAGTTTTAATAACTGTATAAACTTTTTAGAACAAAGAAAAATTATGGTCACCAAATTCAAATTTATATTTGGTGTTCCTAGAATTAAATGTAACTTTTTAGAGGATTTTTTAAATATTTTGTTAATGATTTTGTTTAAAAGTCAATTAATAAACTTGAAAAAAAAATCTTTTTTTTTTCACTATGTGGATATTTTAATAATATAAATTATTAAAACATGTTACTACGTACTTTTAATTTTGAGCTGAGTATAAATTAACTTTTTATGCAGTTAAAATCGAAAATAAGAAGATAATTTAATTAAAATTCTTGTTGAATATTTTTCTGACAACAATATATATCGCCTTTTTAATTAGAATTTATGAAACATAAAAATACACTCAAGAGAAGTAATAACGAAATTCTCTTAAAACCAATTATAACGAACGAAATACATATTCTTAAAGCAAAGATAATTGCTTATTTTTAAAAATGTCCATTAAATTAATGAAATAATAATTTTAATAAATATTCATTAAGAGAATTGACCAAAAAAAGGAGCATTTGTGTTTACATTGTTAATTATTACCATTTTAAAAAATTAAAACCCGTCAACTCGTTTCAAGCTAGGTATGAAACAAATTAATTTTGGTTATGTACCGAACAATATTGTTCTGCAGTACAAACTGGATGTGGTACAGATTATTTATCACGTGGTTTATTAAACTTCTAGAAATAAGGCAATTTTGTAAATTAGAAAACTGCTCAATATTCGACATGCAGTTATAGAACGATTTTGTGATTTTCGTGGGAATTTTTTTTCCTTCAAAATTACTGCATTTCAATATTTATACAGCCTTTAAGTCAAAAATTCCATTTTAAAAGTGTCTTTGATGTAAAATCATATCAGCTCCAAATTATACCTTTAAAATATTACAAAATCTGTTCTCATTCAATCTGGTTTAAACGTTTTATTAAAACTTTCTTTTGAACAAAAATATTTGTTTCCATACATCTTTTTTTGAGACAAATAATTCATAAAATTTTAAATACATCAGGTATCGTATTTAAAACAATCAACTATTGTCCCTACTTTCTTCTTTTACATATTTCTTCTAATTTTGTGAAATTACAATTTTTAATGCATTCTAATTCCTTCAATTTTAAAAATAATATATATCACCAGACTTTTCAGACGAAGAAACTTTTCTGTAAGTGACCTTATACATACAGAGATACCATCGAAACTAAAATTATGCAACATTCTTTAATAAATTACCATACAAAGCAAATGATTTTTTTTTCACTCATCTTTCCTTTAACTTAATACTATTTAATGAACTTTTCTCCCTTTATTTGAAGTATTTTTTATTATTTGCACTTACACGGCATTAATATTTGAAGACACATCTTCCCCCTCCGTATAATCTAATATGGTACATACAATATATCATATCTATTCATATGAATATAGACAACTTTTTTCTGCATCAACTATCAGAAATCCCAATGCTTGACATATTCAAGTTATTGATTTATTTTATTTTCTAATGAATAATAATTCTAACCATGTTAAGACTCCTTTATTATGATATGCTTCACATTTAATTTCTATGAGGATATTATTGAAACACCAAATGCTCCAATTTTAAACCATGCAAAATTAGCAAAAATTGTCAATTGGTGAAAAATTATATCCTTTTAAACCTAATTTTCATATAAATATATTCTTGTTATTTCAAAAAAATTAATAAATTACTAGTTTAAATTAATAATTATAATATAACATGACTGTGATGGCAAATGTGGTAACAGTTTTGATAACAACAAAAGTAACCAAAACTTAAAATATTGTTTAAGTGAAACTGAAAGCTTAGTAATAATATATATATATATATTTTTCAATATTCAAAGTATGTGTTTTAAAGTAAATTATTATTTAGCCTCTTTAATATTATAAGATGCCTCATAGTATACAAACACTTCTTACTATACACTTTATTTTGAGTAATTTTGACGCAGTTTTTCTATCATACACACAGTGAACTAATGATAAAACACTGTATCAATAAATTAGTTATAAAATCAATTGAAAACTCATAAATCTTAAAAATACCTTTATTGGTAAATTTTACTCTAAATCAGTTTAGTGTTGGCATTTGTCAAAGAGTTGAATGAAAACATATAGGGAATATAAGCAGTAAAGAAATAAATTTATTTAAATTGTCAACTCATATTTCAAAGCATCCTTAATAATGAATAGATACTAGACAATAAGCTGTGAATAATTCTGAGTTTTATTGGATGCAAGCCCATCGTTCCGCTCTTTATTTTACTGGGAGCAGGTGCATATACCGAGATAAGGGAGGATAAATATCACTCAGAGAGAAGATAAACTCTTTGGTTGGATGGATATCATGATGAGTAAATGCTTGTTGTGTATGGTGGGTGATAAGAGGATAAGTGTAATGCTATGATATCTGTAATAGGATTCCTAGTCAGATGGCATGTGATTTGCTTTATTGTGATACATATACTACGCATGGACTACTATACTAATTAGATTTTTTTAGTTATTTTACTTCAGTTGGGAACAATACCTGTTGCTTTTAAAGAGGAATGGATGTAATGAGATATTTCACACTGGGATACATATTTTACATGTATATTTTCTTATCATAGATACTAACTTTTATAAAGTTTTTATATGCTTTATATCTATTAGTGGTCCTCCTTTTTAAGAATTGTTAATGGTTTGCCGTATAGGATATGTGAACGAAGTTATTGTGATATGCATGGTACCAAAACTTCACATAATATATAAAGTGTGAAAAAGATTTAAATGATGTGTAAAATAAGTTTAGTTTAAGTTTAAAAACTAGAACTATTTTTTCTACACGTTAATCGCGAACAGGACATCCAACCATCAGAAAGTGAATACCTTTAGATACTTTAAAACTTATTTGATTTTTATCTCATCACGTATTTCAATTACCAATTGAAAACTTAAATTCACTTTTTTATATTCATTATTTAAATAATGCGTTGAGAATTTTCCATGTAATCACGTATTTGAAACAAAATATTTCATCTTGTGAGACAGTTCAGCCTTTATGAATCCCAAAGTGATGCTTTTAAACATATTTTTTCTTTCATTAAAACATAGTCACGAACTATTGACTTTTCAACAGGCTGTGTTACCTATGCTATATATAGCACTAAATTATTATATTTTTTGCTAAACATTACCAAATTATTAAGATAAAGAAAAACAATGCTGATGATTGTTTGTTTCGTGCAATATCTGTAAAAAGTATATACTGAGCAATAACATCATTGATTCATTACTTTTTTTTAAAGTAAAAATGCTTCAAGAGAGGTCTTACCAAAGAAAAATGATCTGCATGAAAGAAAATGCGAAAATATTTCATCAGCCAGACAACCTGGCAACTGACACAACACTATCTGGTATGATAGAAGTTCTGTCTTTGAAGAGAGACTTGAAGATACCGACGAGACGAGATCACGATATTCTCAACGAGTGCTCCGTATTTAGAGAACTTAAAATCCATTAAAATAAAGTTTTCACTATAAGTCCTCAATAAGCATTGTCAATTTTTAAAAGCAATTGCAACTTATTTAAGAGGTTTCGAACTCAAATTGAATTTTTATTATGTTTGACTCAACCATCGGAAACCATTGATTTCATGCCTTTAACTAACTTTTCTATGCCTTGACCAAAACTTGATCATCGTCATCGATACGAGTTTATCTGGAAAATGTCAGATTGATTGGATAACTACAAGTGGTTTAATTAGCAGTCCGAAGATTCAATACTCCCTTCGAACGAAATCCGAGTTAATACAAAAGATTTTTAAAAATCAAAGTGAGAGGTTTTCTTTTTATCATAATGCCGTCAACCGTAAGACAGGAAAGTTTTAATCATTAAATATCGCCAAATTATGTATGCTTAAATATAGCTTGGAATTTTATCTGAAGAATGGAAATTCAAACGTATGTAAAAGCGGCCTTTTAGTGAAAATCCCCAAAACTTGTTCGAATGTATTGTCATCTACAAAACTACTACTTCTTTGTTTTAGCTAGATTGACTAACGAGAAGTGCGTTGATTAGCCTATGAAATTTTTTTTCCACATTCAAACAGAATAGAAGTTAATATAAAGGAATTAAAAATAGCTTGAGGTTTACAAGCGTAAATATGACGCAAAATCAAAATGTATCAAATTACTGTTCGACAGTTAAATGAAATGTTTTCAATGGGAAAAACATTTTAAACAATTAATTCAATTATAAATGTTATTTTAATACTTTACTTATAAATGGATATCATAAGCAATTTAGCATTGAATGAACCAGGTTTATAAATTTTTTTCCGACAAATAGCGTAGTACCTTACAACACGATGCTAAGTAACCTTACAATTAGTGCCCACATAAAATTAATTCAAATCATAAAATTATTAACTGTTTTTTTATTTTTTAAAAAATACAAAAGTCGACGAATGCAATTATTTGCTTTAAATACAATTCTACTCGTCAATTTTACATTATTTCTTCCTATATAAAGACTTTTGATTCATTAAGAAATTATTCTAAAATTATATTAGTAAAATTTACACGTTTCTTCAGAGGAAAAACTACGAAAACAATCTGTAACAAAAAAAAAAAAAAAAAATTTAATAGCAAAATTAAGTATTCATTTCAAATCACGGGAATTTTTTTTTATAAAACCCCAAAGAAATGGTTCCCCAGATAATGAAAATAATCGTATGTCTTCTCATTCTAATTGTTTAATACTAAATAATAAATGACAAAAATCATTCACACTTTTGTTGTGCTACTACTCTGACAATTTAAAATGTTTATATATATATATATATATATATATATATATATATATATATATATATATATATATACGGTTTCCTTAGAAACAAAAATTAGTAATTATTTGCCAAAACAAATGATGGAAAATAGAATTAAGTTATGACGCATCTGTGAAACATATATGTTGGAAAAGATTTTACAATAATTTTACTTTAAAATTTAATTTGCTTTGAATAAATATATTACCAACTTATTATTTTATTTACATTAATATAAAGAATTGCTGTGATTCACTTTCAAATTACTAAAATGCAATTTATTGCCTTAAAAGCAGGCAAAATAATTGGCATACAAGTCGACTGATAATTTCTTTTCATATTTATTCCCTAGATGGCGACACACTACATTATTAGTACTATTGTTGAGCCTCAAAATGTTGGCTACATTCCAAAGAAGGGCCAATCCATTTGAATCGTCCACACACCCCACCCCTATAGCGCCCTCATGCGCCCTTCTAAGGGTTGAACGAGACGGCCGACCCAATTTTACAATCGAAATTTCTTTCAAACAATTTTTTTTCTACCTTTTTTCACAACGATAATAGTTTTCTCCAAGAAATATCTGAGCAATAAGATAAGAAAGTATCGAATTTCTCTCCAAGGATAGATGAAGTAATCCTAAAATTTTGTTGACAGTGAGCTTTGAGATCTGCTTGCAAAATACGAGATTATTTCTAGTTGGAAAAGATCTTTACTTTAGAAAATGGAGTGAACGTGTTATAGGATGAATCGCAAATAAATATTGCAATAGAAATCGGAAAAGATATTATTAGGTTTGGGTATCACAGATTTATTTTAGTTTTAAATTGTCTGTGCCATGACATTATCTTTTTATTTTTAATTTCAAAATCCGTAAAACTCGCGTTTTTATTTGCATTTAGGTGCTTCATCTTTACATTTTGTTTTAATAGTTTGTAATAAAGATGAGTTTTATAACGTTTCATAATCGTTTGTTTCTTAAATTCGTAAATCATAGGTATTCGTTAGAAATAATAGGGGAGACCTGTGTACCTAGGGCTGCCTTATTTCAATGCATAAAAAATGAGCTACTAAGGTGATTAAAAATGTGAAACTGATATGCATACATCGTTATAGTAATTACTTTACATAGGGATTAATATAAATACTTAAAATGATAGATTCTGTCAAATAGAAGGTTTTTAAAGAAATTTCCAAAATGGCTCTAGGTATAAGACCACGTTTTATCTAGGGCCAGTAGCTGATGTATCTAGGGCCATTCTCTTTAAGTGAGGTTTCAGTTCATAATGAATAGAAAACAAACATACAGAGACAGTGCCGGAACTAGGGGGGGGCAGGCGGGGCAGCTGCCCCGGGCGCTAACCAGAGGGGGCGCCGAAAAGCCAACAAAGCACTATTTGTTGTATAAATTTTAATATTTGGACGAAAGGATAATTTTTCATAAATAAATTTTCATTTTTTCTTAAAATTCTGGATGATCTTTAAGATATCCAACAGAAGAAAAAATCCACTAGAAAAAAAAAATAATACATTTCTGTACAAAGAAAGTAATAATCTATCCTTTTACAAAAGAATGACAACGAATTCTCCCTACCCCCTGATGAAGAATAGGTTTGTGCTACATGGCAGGCTGCCAGAAATGCTAATTTAAAATCGCATTGGTAATATAGTCGCAATGTAGTTAGATAAAATTTAGCATTACAACAATTTAATGCTGTTGAAATTTTCGTAAATTGAAATATGGCGAAGAAATTATCTGGGGCGCAGAATCGCAGAAAAGCAAAAGAAACTGCAAGAATATCCCAACCTTTTATCATCTTGGCTAGTTCGCGAGACTGAAACCAATGAAGGTAAGAATTTTTTTAAATTTGTAACCTAATAAACTTCGGAAGATGTGTATTAAGGACAAGGGTTACGTTTGGGATATACAGGGGTCGCAGACGTCCTATATATCCTATAAATCCTATATTTTTTAAAAAATCGGAAAAAACGTCCTATATTGTCCTATATTTTATAATTGTCCTATAAATCCTATATTTCTGTGTTGATTCGACCTATATTTTCTTCAAATTCGTAATAACGGTGCCGATTGTTGCGATTTTTTTTATATTCTGGATTCTTTGCCGTGATCGTAAGCGAAAGAGACCTGACAAAACCCACAAAACGATGTTAGGAAGCGGCCGCGCAGTATCTCTTGTGACGTCACGTGTTGCATTGACTACTCACTTCCTTTCTGCTTGACCATAGGGAAAGCGCACGTCGACAGAGGTAACGATGACTTATTCCTACAACTCAACTGTACTCGACCGACGAAAGTTGTAAACAAGAAACAAGTGAACTTTTCCATAGCACGCGTAGTAAACTAATTGGCCATAATGCAAAAAGAGAAGCGAAAAAGAAAAGGTTAAAATTCCAAGTCAGGTACGGATTCTACGCTAAGGTGATTTTTACCAAAAAATAGCAGCCTCGCCATTTTTTTAATGACCTGTGAACTATCCATGGTTGTCATAGTTTGGCGCGGCTTTATGTAATAAATTTTTAGCGCACCATCCGTACAGGACTTGGAATTTTAACCAAAGAAAGCGATGCAGAAACAAACTACCCCGGGAAGAACGGACAAAAAAAAAAAACTTTATTATACATTTGCAGGACTAAAATTGACATTTCGAGTGCTCAGTCAATGATCGATGAAGGAAACAAAAGGGTTAAAATTTGCTGTACAGTGTCAGAATTCGGATAGCGACTTTTCAAAAAAGTCAAAAATTGAAAATGACGTCAAAAATCTGCGTTGCTAAATCTAAACACTCGCTAGGATTACCGGGAAACTAAGTCAACGGGTTGCCACATTTGGCGCTAAATCGCCAATCCGTCCGGCCCCGTAGGATAAATCTATACTAACAAAAGACTGCTAATAAGGATAAAAAGAAAATGCTTGAAAGAAATAGGGCAGCTCAAGCACTTATACATGCTAGAAACAAAAGACTCAAAATTGCAAATGTAGCTACTATAAACTTGATTTATTGATGAATACCAAGTATGAAATATTGAGGTAATAACAAATAAAGGATGACATATTCAGCATCAGACAATTTCTTTTTTTAATGTTTTTTTTTTCTTTTCTTTTTTTTTCTTCCTGTTTTCTTAAATTCAATATAACGAGTTTTAAAGGGGGATAGTAATTTTCTAAGTACTTTTTATTAATATTCCTCTATTAAAAGGAAAAATTTATAGGAAGGAAAATTAGTGCTATGTGAAAGTCCTCATACTTCAAATAAGTATGTCTTATGTGTTCATTTCAGTAATTTTCTTTTAAAGTTTTAATTAATGAAATATATAATGAGTTAAAATTCAAGTTCAGTAGCAACTGTATGCAGTTATTTGATATTTTATATTGTCCTATATTTTTTTTTTTAAAAATCCTATATATTCTTATTTTGTCACTTTGACCCCTGGATATATCTCTTGCCAAATATATTTATTGTTCTCTAGGAGTCCGCAGGAATTTTTACAGGGGGCTGCAAGATGTTGAATTGTTTAGAAATCGTTTACTTTTGTTTTTGAGGTTGATTATCATTAACTTTAAAGGTTCATTGCGATTCCTAATGAAAATTAATTAGCAAAAAGTTAATTAAAAATTGAAATAATTAACGATTGAAACGTTTTCTTTAAGAGAATAATTTAGTATTTCTTCAGCTAAAAACAGATTTTTTTTTCATTTTTACACATTTTGAATCGTGCTGAGTTTAAAAAAACTGGGGGTGTTGAACTTTGAACAACTTTCAATTTCCACTGTTTCCTTCATTTAATTTAGCAATTATTTTGGCTGTAAAAATGACAGCGCAAGCACGATTTTGACAAAAACCGTAACGCCAGGTGATGGCCAAAGTAGGTCAATCCGTTTGAAAGTAATGCTGACCACAGACAACACACGGACCCACAAACTTTTTTTCTAGAACACTTTTTTGATTCAGAATGTTCTGAAACGTGAAGAAATGCAAAAAAATTATGCGATAAAAAGTTGACACAAGAATTTCTATTGAGCACAAGAATTCCTATTTATTGCAAAACATATCAATTTTTTAAAAATAAAAACGAAAACAGTAAATTACATCCTATCCAAATCTCAATTTAAATGCACTGACTAAATATGTGATAATATATTTTTAACAATATAATTTACTATATATTTTTAAATCCCTTATATTAACTTCACTTTTGTTTGAGTGTGCGTTTGAGCCTGGCGTACAAATCTGCGGATGCTGGTCTATTCCTAAATAATGAAAAAATAATAAAACATCAAGGCATGAATTCTAAAAATAGATCTCAAGGCCTTATTTTTCATAAAAAATAACGAAAAAGAAAGTATTTTCCAGGAAGTGATAAATAAAATAAAAAGAATCCAGTCTCCATGCTACGAGAAAAAGGCGCCAATTTTCAGCGTGAGTTATATTGTCATTTTGACGGCATTATTTTTCACCAAACAGATGTCATGTTCGTCAAATTTTGTCCATTGCATTGGTGAGAATTTTAAATTCTCCAAGAAAATGGAGAACTCACACATAGCACAGTAAGTAATATATTATTCATTCTATTATTAAAATGAGTTTCAATAAGTTTAAATTACTAATTGTTCTAAAATAAACATTTATGTGTTTACCAACTATTCAATGATTTTTGTAGACAAGTCATTAAATTAATTTGCTTTTGTGTTCAATGAGTTCTGGTAATATTCGGAAGCTTTTTAAATTTTTGTATTAGTATTTTACAGAAGAAAATATTTTTTGAAATGTAAAACAGCTTAATTGTTTATGATCTAAGACGTTGTGAAACCAGGTTAACCAGATTTTGTGTTAAAAAGTGTTACATATCATTCAACTATGTTCTTTTATTTCATTGTAACTGACATTATTTGTATTGATTCATTAGTTGTTTTTTTTGTCTTTATGCAAATCTTTATGCAAGCAGAATGAACCCTGGTCATTAATAAGGGCTTGTCAAATATATTTATTTAAAATTTCAATTAATTAATTCTTTTATTGTTTGTTTCAAAACAGAATTTTACAAAGGAAAAACCTTTGTTAATTTTCAATGTATATATAGTTAGCTTCAAATCTAAAAAATTATTGTGTGGGGGCGCCAAAATGAATTCTTGCCCCGGGTAAAAAGTGACCTAGTTCCGTCCCTGTACAGAGATGAATTTTTTAAAAGAAACCATATTAAGTAATTATCAATCATTGGATTATAATATAATAGCTATAATAAATTACAATGTGTCAAATTTTATTTGTGAATTACAAGTATTTTCATAACTTGAAAAACTGATTCCAAAAAAATGAGCTGCATGCGTTATCGCTGTAAAGCACGAACAGATTTTGGTTTCGGTAATTTGAACACAATGAGCAACTAAGTGGCTCTAGGTACACGACTTGATAATTTTATATAAAATATCTTCTACTAAAAATGCACATGGAGAAAGGATTTATTTAAACATATCATTTAGTACTTAATGTTACAAACAAAATTATTTTCTACAATTCAAAGAAAAGTATTTGACTTAATTTTGTAAAACAATAAAAGAAGCTGTAAAATGTTACTGCAGACCATATAAAAACGTTTTTCACTTATAACTTGCCACAGCTTTCTCCTCTAAGACATCAAAATGACTTCCAAAAGAGCAATTGGTGTTGCCACTTACCCAAGTGAGTAAAAAAAACTTAAAACTAAACATTATTCAATAAAAGTGGGGGTACCCTAGGTACATGGTCTCCCAATGTGTTTTGTAATCTGACATTTTTATGATACATTCCTAGTGGCACAACAACGCTAGTGCCGACCAAACGGTATAGTGGTTAGCGTGCTAGCTTCTAGACCGCGAGATCGGGGGTTCAAGTTCCGTGTTAGGCATGGGTGTTTGTAAATGTATGTTGGCTTGTCTAATGAAGAATGTTTCTGCGCATTATAGCCCTTGTGTTGCTGACGGCGCCAGATAATCTGAAAACAACCAACAACAACGCTAGCCAAATCGCTCGATATTGTTCAATCCTGATGTGGAACGTTGTAAACTAACCTTTGCTACAGGTATTAGCCAATCTCCCAATCTTGAATAAAATATACTGGAAGTTTTGAAATGTGGATAAAAAGTTTTAAAAGTTGTAATATTTATTTATAAGGAGTAATAGAGGGAAAAAAATTATGTTGCTGACTTGTTTATTTTAAAGAAAAACGTGTATTCTGGAACGATGCCGGATTTTTAGCCAGAAATGACCAATCTTCCAAGAACCCTTGTATGCGCCATGGACCATTGCTGCTTTGCTACATGGGATGTTAGGCAGTTATTATTCAACAGTATCATAGTGCTGAAGTGTTTGAAAAATTTGGCCTTCCAATTGCTCAACAGTATTGAGTAAGATACTCCGTAGTATAACGCACGCTATGCAAGCCGTGTGTTCAATAAGAATATCTCAAATATGAAAAAAAAAAAGAAGAAAAAAAACTGCAAAGAAGCCACATTAGAAATTATTTTGATGGGTTATCTGGCGAAGTATTCTATATTTTCTTACAGTTGTGAATTAAAATTCTAGGCATTTCTCCCTCAAAAGTTTTGCTATACTTCATTTTTCAATCCCTCGCCCACCACCTTCGCTTCCCGTATTCTTTTTAACGCTATGTTCTGTCGTGGTACGACCTATTTGTGTTGCCTTTTAATTTTGATAACACAGCGTCACCAAAACCGTTTTATAACAATTTCTGTTTTTAGAACTCAGTATGTATGAATGGGTGAACCCAACACCTAAAGCCATAAGCATTTTAAAAACTCCTTACATTTCCATTTTATTTTCATACTGTTACCATAGTAAATTTATTTCTATAAGTTTCCCAATATAAGTTATATCTACATATTCTACGGGGGTTATTAATCTAACTGTATATTTTCAAAAGATAAATTATGAAATTCAGTAATTTGAGTTTATTAGCTTACAAGTAGAAGTTGTATCCGAGGCTGACTCCGTGGTTCAATTAAGAAATTGTACTTGGAAATGGGATGACGAGTGCACATTATTGAAGGGTTGGTTGGTTGTTTTCAGATTATCTGGCACCGTCAGCAACACGAGGGCTATAATGCGCCGAAACATTCGTCATTAGACAAGCCAACATACATTTACAAACACCCATGCCAACACGGGACTCGAACCCGCAACCTCGCGGTCTAGAAGCTAGCACGCTAACCACTATACCGTTTGGTCGGCCATTATTGAAGGGAAAAAAACACAGTGAGGGCACTAAAGTTTAAAAGGTGAATCTCCAATTATATGAAACATTTTTCAAATAGTTATATTTCATTTTGCATTTACTCTGAAAGCGGAATATCAAACAGCTAATGTATATATGAATAAGTAATAGATTACTTAAAGTGACAGCTTAGAAATATTAATTTAATTTGAGCAATTATATTTCACGTTAAATATACCGTAAAAATATTTATGTATATTCACAAAATATACTTCGATATAATATAAGATAAAACATTATAAACATAATGTATATTATACTGGACTGGAAATAAAACTAGAATAAGTCTATTTCATTGTCAACCAAAAGTTTCTCAGAAACTTAATTATATCAGCACTTTAGAACTTTAAAGAGTTTAACAAATATAATTTACTTCTTCTAATATTAATCATGATATATTAAGTGACAAATAAAACTGTAAATACTTGAATTAGAATATACAGATTTCTTTCTTCATATCACATTACATCTTAAGTGTGATATGAACCAAATGAAAATGAACAATTTCACATTCAGATAAAACAGCCAGTACATTTTTCCAAGGTGTATTAAATGTATGTATTAACTGGTTTAAATCATTAATAAGCTATTATTAAATATACCCCGATTTAAACACATAAAAACATTTAGTAAATGGGAATTATCTTAATTTTATTTGTGTTTATGTGATGTGATTACATTTTTTACGAATGCCATGTATGTTAAATTTTATTTTACTAATCGTTAATAAATAAATGTTTTTAATAAAATAACTTCTATATATAACATGAGGTATAACACTATTATTTCTATGCATACACGTTTTTTTAATAAATTATAAGATGGATGAAGAAGGGAAACGTTATGATTAGAAACCAAACTATAAGTTGGATTTAGTGATCGTATTAATATATTTTATGCTTATATTTGTTAATAAAAGTCAGAAATATTAAAAAAAAAAAAAAAATTGAAGGAAAGTTATAGCATTGCCCCTAAAAAAAGTTTTTCACGACTTGACTGAAGTTTAGAGGATAAAGGTTATGCAATTATTAGAAAAGTTGATACTTTATATTTCGTTTTCTAAATTTCTACTAATCGAGATATATCTACACAGTCATATAAGTTCGGCACTTTTAAAAAAGTAGATTAAACTGAAATGCTCTTAAATATGAGAAAAAATATTCCTTTTAAAACTAAAATATGTTTATAAATTTGATTAAATACTATCAAAAACTAATACAAAAGGACAAAATTTTATTGTTTTTAAATTTCAGCTACCTTTTGTATAAATGAGTGATATGATTTTTTTTACTTTTACTTTTTTATTCTATATTTCACTTTTATTCCCTCCTTTTGGATTCCATTCAAATTGAGTATTGAAATTTTTTTTCCCTACAACATAATAAATTATACTTTTCAATATTTCCTTCCCCTCCCCAGAAGTACAACTTAATCCAAGTAAAAACCCATCTTTCAAAAAACACCCATATTTGCCATTTCTCATTGATACTACTTTAACCAATCTCACTAATCGCGTTTACTTTAACGTAATTGCTTTTTACTTTTTACAAAAGCAAACCTTTCTTTTTTGACTGCTAGCATTTTTCTTCTACGTTACTAGATTTCACGATAATAAATTCACCAATTACACTACTCTAATAGCCGCGAAAATTTCTCTTGATGACCCTCCATGTAATACTTCTTCCACATGAATAGTATATATCCGATTGTTCACCCTCTACTTTTTAAATAGCTCCAACCTCTTTATTTCACTTTTGGCAGAATTGGTATTCCGTCGACGGAATACTCCACCCATGCCCCTCTTGGGAACTGTTGACCTTTTTTAGAATGCGATCGAATCTTTTCAGCTCGTTTTTCTGTTCTGCGTCATCGACTACTTACTTGTTTTTTCATCACGTTTTACGAGATTAATTTAGGAAGTTTCGTTTTTTTTTTTAATAAGTTCGGAATGCGAAGGGTTTTGGATTTCTTTTATGAATGCCAAGCGGTGGCGTATTGAAAGATTGTTGGCGAGCTTATTCGCATGTATTTAGTATTATTGAATGATGGAATGGATAGTTTTTACCTTTTTATCGCGTTGTGTGCCAATTCCATTGAACTTTACAATGTTTATCAGAATGACAGTCTTAGAAATATGTATGAACGATTTTGGGTATTTATGTCCCGTCTACCGTTGGTGAGAAAAAAAGTTCTCGAAAAGGATTCCTTTACTCGGGAGAAACGGTCGGTCCGGACAGATGCTCAGTCCGCCACGCAGCTGAGGCATTAGACTCGGAAAGATCCGATGCAGGTTTGACAGGAACCTGATATCCTAAGAACACAGATGGATCGATCATTTTTGCAACGACAGAACGTTTGCCAGCCCTCAATGGGATAAATCGTAAATACCCAAGTTCGATTGTGGAAGTAAATGTTACTAATTATTGTTTCTATATCCGTCTTATTGCGGTGTTTAGGCCCCAGATACCAAAGTGTTAGCGCCGACCAAACGACATAGTGGTTAGCGTGCTAGCCTCTAGGTCGCGGGTCGCGGGTTCAAGTCCTGTGTAAGGCATGGGTGTTTGTAAATGTATGTTGGCTTGTCAAATGACGAATGTTTCGACGCATTATAGCCCTCGTGTTGCTGACGGTGCCAGATAATCTGAAAACAACCAACCAAAGTATTGGCTACATATGACTTTAATCTCCCTCAGTTAAGGTTGACATAATACAGCAAAAACTTTTTATCAACAAATATTCCACCAAGTTGATTTGATTGGGTAAAAAAAAATCAACGATAAAACTTGTAACCTAATTTCAAAGTCTTAAACCGATATCTTTATTTAAAGCCAATTTGTGATTTTCTCATAGAGTTATTCAGGAAGTACTCATCCGGTAATATTCCGAAATACATCAAGTTATATATTTTGCAATCCTTCTAACATTATCGATTCTTGGAGACATGCATGACGCATGTACGTAATATGCTTAAAGAATTGCAACCTGACACAATTTCTGGCATTTCCCTTCATAATTTGTTGTGGTTCAATTTTGATGCTTATATAAATAGAATTTGATGTTAGAATTGCAAAACAATGATGCTTTCCACATTTTTGGTGTGAATTTAAAGCAAGCTATATTTTTGCAATACATCCAAAATGAAATAACATTATCGCTATAAAATTTAAGTTTCACTTTTTAGTACGTTATTTATTTTCCAAATGTGTGTCAATCAATGTTAGAGTTTATCGTTATAGCAAAAATAATTTTGTGATGTTTTTTATGTGCTTAATTTCGATTTTTGTATGGTCTTGTATATATGTGCTGAATTATATATTTTTTTTTCTAGGTGAGTACATTTTAGTATTATCTAAATACTTGCATCTGACAAAAAAAAATTTGCCAAAAATAACGAGGAGGGATCGTGAAGATTTACAGTAAGAAATTATTTCGTTTGTTTGCTATTTGTGTT
Organism: Linyphia triangularis; assembly: GCA_963978545.1. Lineage (NCBI taxonomy): Eukaryota > Metazoa > Arthropoda > Arachnida > Araneae > Linyphiidae > Linyphia > Linyphia triangularis. Next base: position 58,974,826 of record OZ021726.1, read on the forward strand.
TATCAAAGTACAATTTTGTTATTGAAGCAAACAGTTTCGTTTAGTAAGGATTTATCATGCAACTAAACAAATTCAAAATATAAATTATTTAATACTCTATTATATCTTTGCTGATAAAATATTTACGACATTTTTTTCGTTTATGCAGTCTGAAATGTTTGTTAATGATTAAGCATGTATAAATAATATTTTGATCTTACTAAAATATTCATATATTTATTTCTTATGAGCTATAAGAAGATGAAGCAAACATTTAAAAAAAAAATCTAAACAAAAAAAAATTAAACAAATTATTATCTTTAAACAAATTTTCCATTAAATATAGCCGATATGACAGTTAACATTTTAAAGTCTTTAACATTTGCTATACACTCGTTGAAAAAACAAATTGACCATGTTTATATTTTGTGTTTATAAAAATTTCAAATGAAAAAAAAAACTTTCTAAAGCATCCAAATCTGATTTTTGTCAATAAAATTTCATAATAAAAATTGGAAGAATATAACAAAAAACCTTAACCTTTCACACAACCGAACAATGATTTTAAAATATCAATTTGGTTTTATTTCAAAACTTGTTTAAATTTTCAATCATTGAATATCTTTCTATGTGAACACCTCACAATAACTTTCTACACAATAAATTGATATGCAAGTCATTAAGTCCACCAAAGAATATATCCCACATGAAATACTTAAAAATGATATCATTAAGAAGCTTTGTATGCATTTATTGATAGTATAATATTTATACTAAAAGTAACGAAAGAAAACTTCAAATCAATTTTCCTGAATGATAGTGTACAGATTTGAACATACTTCTTGAAATATATAGAAAAAAGAAATGATTACACACACATGGGCTGAGAAGAGGATCATAATTGGAAATATACAAATGTGCAATGTTCAATAACATTATAATAGACAAAACTTTATTTACTCTCTTGAATTCCGACTGTGGATAAGAGGCCGTTTACTCTCGAATGCTAATATTGGATGCCAGTTAATTTACTCTTTAATTAAAATAACAGATAATTAACCATTTACTCTTGAATGATAATAGTAGATACCAGTCTATTTATTTTTCAATGAAATATTATTTACTAGCCCCTTTATTCTTGAATGCCAATAGTGTATACTAATCCATTTACTCAAATTCCAATAGTAGATGTCATTCTATTTACTCTTGAATGCTAATATTAGATGCCAGTTAATTTACTCTTTAGTTACAATAATGGATATTTGGCCATTTACTCTTGAATGTCCAAAGTAAACATTGGTCCATTTATTTGTATGCCATGAGTAGATTTTTGCCCATTTTCTCTTAAATGCCAGTAATGTATAATAGTTCAGTTACTCTTAAATGTCAGTCATTGATAACAGTCCAATTATTCCTGCAGGCCAATGGTCGATATTAATCAATTTATGCTTGAAATTAATAGCGGGTTTTAGTTCACTTTAGCTCTGAATACTGATAGTGGATATCAGTCTATTTTATGTTGTATACATGCTATTTATTAGAGTACTGAAAGCTAATATTTAGATTGCAAGAATTATGCATAACATTCATCTAATATCTTACTGTGATTTATTCATGTTATTAATGCGTTTTTACTACCTTTTAAAAAAAAAAAAAAAAACTCGCCAAATAACCCATTTCCAACAACAATCCTGATTTCTTCCTTTATCACTTTATCATAGTACAAATGAGGAAAAGTGCTCGTTATCCTCTTTTTCCCGGATGTTTCCGGAGATAAATTGCATTCCCGACTGTCCTGTCTATTAAGGTTGCGTGACCATGCAGCGTAGACATTGGGCAGATGATTTGGATGGCCAACCATCTTTGGAATGTGCCATTCGTTTACGAAGCATTTAATCATCAGACACACTGCTGGTATTTTTCAGAAAGAATTTAAATTGTCTATGTTTGAGTTATTGAAATCTAAAAACAGCATTTTTACATTTCTGTACCTCAGAATTAGTTCAGTCATTTTAGATGAAAACATCAAACAAGTTGCATCAAAAGGTTTTTAAGGTTTTTTAGACTCAGAAAAATGTCCTCAACAACATATATAAAGTCTAAAAAAAATCTAAGTGGCGGATGGCAGCCATATTAACTGTCATCTTGAATGTCTGTCTTAATAGTAAAAGACTATACTAGAAACATACCTTATTTAAATAACTTTTGATAGTAATAGCATTAAAATACTTTTATTTGCCTTTTTTATTGTAGTACAGACATTTTAGAGTTAAAAAAGGCCAAAAATCAAATAAATTACAAAAAATAGGGTTTTTTACTCAGTAAACTGTCCTGAACAACTTATTAAAAGTCTAGAAAAATCTAAGTAGTGGAAGCCCGCCATATTGGCCATTTGCCGCCATCTTGAATTTCTCTCGTAATAGTAAAATGTCTATAATTAATGCTACAGGGCTATGATTTCCTTAAAATATGTACCAAATGAAAAGGTTTTTAATGCTTAAACTTATAATCTAGAAACACATTCTATTTAAAAAACTTTTTGGCAGTAAAAGAATTAAAAAATAATTTTATTTGGTTGTTTTTATTGCTTTTTAAATCATAAATTTAAATTTTTCTTTTTTTATTTATCATACATACAAAATTTCTTTTAAAAACAATTTGAATAAAAACACAAAATATATTACATTTCATAAAAATTCTAAACACGGAAGCAAAAAACTACTTTCATTTTACCAATTTTTATATTTAGAAATAACAGTTTCATGCCATTTATAACCAAAATATGTAATGGGTCACAAAGAAAATCAATTTTCATTCACCAATTCTTTCAATTGACAATTTTTTTCTCAGTTATTTCAATTGAACCTTAAATAAGTGCAATTAATCATGTATTTGCTTCTCTTAATCTTAATGAATCTTTTCCCAGATTGCCTGTTTGCATTCTAATTAACATCTATTATTTGTTTACCTCCATTTCTTCTTGTGTGTGAATGGAGTCGTTTTTGAAAGGACCATTTATAATTCGCCAAACACAAATGCTCTCAATTTTCCATACCTTTAGAGAACATATTTTATGTAGGACTAGCATACAAGTATTAAATATAGTACACGTGATATGCGCAGTAGTAAACTACCTAGTAGATGCAAGAAATTGGAAACTGCTGTTACTGTCATTGCTTAGCTTTTAACCAAATAGCATTAAACCAGAGCTGGTTTTCTGTCTTTCTTACGAAGGAGTGATTCATCAAAGACAGGGCCTGATCATGACAAATTGGGGTCTAAGGCCCGGACACATTCAGGGGCCCTTTTTTTCAAACGGGTGATTTATTAGAAATGGACTCTACGAAAAGTCAAATGAATTAATATGAAATTTAGAAAAGGTTTATGAATTAATGTTAATATTGTTTTCTAAAAGTTTTTTTTTTTATCACAAATAAAGAAACAAATTTCTAACAATTAAATTTATAAATCAAAAAGGGAAAAACTTTGTTATGTATAACATTGCATTTCACTATAACAATGTGTATATCCGTGACAGCAATATCTGCAGCATTATTCACAACTTCAGAGTCGACATTTGCTTATCTCACTATAAATTCGTCTAGACTACCTTTCAATTTTTCCCCCCTATCTTTCAAAAAACCTTGTGTTTCACGCTTTAAAAGGTTTATTTATATAAAACACTCTGGGAAACTAAAGACTGTTCAATATCAATACGAAATTATTTTTCTGTAAAAATTATTTTATACAGGTTATAAAAGATATTCACATAGCTTTTGTGAAACAAAAATGGTTTACAGCCAATTTCGGGGGCCCCTAAAATCATGGGCCCAAGGCCCGGGCCTTGTGGGCCTAGGAGATGATCAGGCCCTGATCAAAGAATGATGTAGTGTAACTACAAAGTTTGTACTTAAATATAAAGGTTCAATAAAATCCTTGTATTACTGCAGGGGTGGTAAGTCTCTGTAAAAGCAATTAAGGGTCAATATAAAATAATAATCGTTAAGAAGTTTCTTCCTTCTATTGTAATAGCCTGTGAAATTTTCTTTGATGAATAGAGCGACCAAATATTTTGACCTTTTATAAAAGTTCCTCGACATCTTTTACTCTGTGGATATTGTCAAGTGATCCTGATGTCTAACTGCACAAAGGTGGATCAAGAGTGAAGGGGCTTCTTTTTATTTAAAAAGTCAGGCTTTTCTTTGTGTCTTTTCTGATTTTTCTTTACCTGATGTACGAAACCTCTTTATATTTGTTAACGAGTGTGACACATGATACAAGTAAATACACTGGTGTCCAAAAGTTAAGCATAATTGATAATTATGTGAATAAAAAAAGAACTGTACATCAGAATGGCGGGAAACGTGATATGCGAGTGTAAAATGGTTATAAAATAAGGAAGCAAATCAAAAGAACGATAATAATTAATTTTATTATCCAAAGTAGCAGTTTGAAAGAAACTGAGAATAGCAAGGGTTCACACTTTAAAGAAAAAATGAAAGAAAACATTAAATAAAATACTGATGCTGCAGTTTAATAAGGCGTGTGGTCACCTCTGACAGCTAGGCACGCTGCACAGCGATTTACCGTACTTGCTATGAGATGATGAATGAGTTGTGGGCTCAAAAGGTTCCAAGTTTCTTGGAGAGTTCTCTTCAGTTCTGTAACGGAGCTTGGTGGGTGCGAAAGGCCTGCAATTTGTCTCCCGAGCACATCCCATACATGCTCGATAGGATTTAAATCAGGGGAGTTGGCAGGCCACGACATGCGCTGGATGTTTTCCGTTTCAAGGAAGTCATCAACCAGCACCGCTCGGTGTCATGGCGCATTATCATCCATGAATATGAAGTTATGACCGACAGCACCTAGAAACAAGCGAACATAAGGCTCAAGAACTTCGTATCTGTATCTTTGACCAGTCACAAACCCCGTGTCAAAGAAATGGAGATCTGTGCGGCCGTCCATCATGATGCCTGCCCATACCATTACTCCCCTTGATGGAAAATGATGTCTTTCTGATATGTTTCTTGGTTCAAAACGTGTTCCACGTTCTCTCCATATCGTTACCCGACCAGAATCACTACTCAGACTAAACCGGGACTCGTCACTGAACATCACATCTCCCTCCAATGTTGATGTTTCAAACTCCAGTTCAAACGAGCGCGTTTCTGAGCAGACGTGAGGGGAATGCAAACTGCTGGTCTTCTGGCATACAGGCCAGCATGATTGAGTCTCCTGTAAACAGTTTGTCTCTAAATTCGTATTCCTGTGGCGACTGTGAGCGCCGAACCCAGTGATGTGGCAGTAATGCCCCTCTGACGTCGCGCACTTATTACCAGATATCGGTCTTGGCGAGGGGTTGTGATTCTTGGTCGACCTGATACTGTTCGTCGGGTAACATCTCCCATTCTTTGAAACCTCTGCCACAGTCTTGAGATCACAGACTGGTTCACATTCAGAATTCGAGACACTTCGGTTTGTGATCGTCCGGATTCCAGCATTCCAACGATTCTTCCTTTCGCAAACATGTCCAATTGGCGTCTTTGTGCCATTTTCACCTTGTTTGATGGTTAACAACTCTCTTTCGCACAGCAGTTGCCCAAAAATTGTCTGAACTACCTATGCTGCGTTAATCGGTTTCTCTGCGCTCCGACATGCTCAGGTGTTTCACGCAGGACGTAGTCGACTGAAAAGTTTTGCATAAACCCAATGTTTCTTCTTCACCCAATTAATATCCGCAAGAAATTTGGAATAATTTTACGAATATTTACTCCATGTTTTTGGCATTTTACAATTTATGCTTAACTTTTGGACACCAGTGTATATGAATAGAGTTATTAACATCTGTGCATGGAATCATAGATTGAACCCCAATTCGTTTCTGTACTTCGGGTATATACCTGCTCTTTTAGTTAATCATTCTGTTTTTGTGATGGTTCTTAATGTCGTTTCAATATAATGATTCAATTCATTAGTGTCGGCTCAATATAACAATTCTTATTAATATGACGAAAAATAAGTAGACCTTTTTGAAAGAATTTGTACACGATTGGATGTGAGAATTATTAACTTATTTGAGGTGGGCATACGATTTTGTTTATGAATTGTATCCTGTTTGAAAATATGACAGCATTTATTTCAGAGTTAGTAAATGCATATTCGATTTCTCAGAGCATTGTGCTCGGAGGTATTTATTTAAACGTCAACCATTCTTATCTACTTAATCCAGAATTTAACAATTTAACTAATCAACTCGTACACAAAGAGCGTATTTTACTATTTACATCTAGTAATATATAATACGAAAATCATCATACTAATTCAATACAATATATTATCATTCATATTTTTCGCTAACAGTTTTCATATCTAAGGAATCATCCTGTATTGAAACATATCTAGCTAATAATTTCTAATGTATTCAAAACAGCACGTCTAAAATTATACTTCCTCTTCTAATTTGTGCTACTGCCGTTTTACTAAACATATGGACCACCGTATGGCTGCAAAACTTTCGTTCGAAAATTCCTTTTCAGCTAGATTGTCTCATTAGATGACCAATACATACCAAAAACAGTAATTAAAACAATCAAAGTTTGAATAGTTTGTAGAATAGTGGAAATAAAACTGAACCTAATTTTGAAATAGATACATCTTTCACAAATACACAAAATTCACTTATCGTTATTCAGATATTCCACTTCATCTCAAATACATCTACTCCACCACCTTGATGGAGATGCCTTGATGTACTTTAAGTTTTATACCGCCACAACAATTGTTCTCATACTTACAAATTCGACGAATTCACTCAGTATCCGTACTTCAAAACAAATTTATAAAAACAAAATCTGTACTCTCCACAATATTATTCTCTCACCTACGTTCACTGAATCTTAAATCTTTTCACCTTAATTCTGTTTCCTTAATAATTCAACATGCGAAGGACCACAGAATGGATTGCGTTATGAAAGCCAGTGGCGTGATGTAATGGCATTAATGTATTTTGCAGGGGCGTGAGGTAGGACAATTGAGGGGTGGGACTGTCGTCCTGAAATAGGGAAGGATGTCACACAGGAAAGGCAACCGACACTGCTGGGTTTCCGATTTGCGTGATAACATTTCTTACCGGAATTGAAGATATAGGTTGTATTGATTGAAAGATATATAGATGGGCCAAAATTTAAAAGGGATCTTGTGTAAATCTTAGTATGCACAAGACAATATTTTATTTGTGTATGTTTAGGAATGTTAGCAAAATAGAAATAATTGTATTGATGCGCAAATTATTCCAGATAGCATTTTAAGGTTAAGATTTACTGTACAGTAACTTTTGGCGACTTTTCAAAACAGTCACCAAAATCGAAAATGACATCAAAAAGTTGTATCGCCAAACCTAAAATGTCGTCAAAACGATGTGTTGCCAAATTCAAACGGCCACTATCGTCGTCGGAAAACCAAGTCAACAGGTTGCCACATTTGGTGCTAAATCGACAATTTCCAAAAAGTCGCCATCAAACACCGTATAGTAAATCTGTACCCATTTTAATATTCTCAGCACCTTGTGTAAGCCTATTAAACAAAAATGATGCAAGGTTGAGACAAAGAGAATGCAAACATTTTAAAAGCTTGAAAAAAGGGGTCATAGTTCACAGTTGATAAGATTTTTGCAACGTTTTGACGGACAACTTCTCAACAAGGTTTACACTATAAAGGGCGTGCCCATCGTAACCTTTTTCATCAAACCCTTTACAAACATTTTTCATGTACGTTACCTTACAATCTTTTCACAGCAAAACCAATGACAAGTAAATTACAATCTTTTTATAAGTTTGCATTCTATTTGAGATATAATTGCATTTAATATGAGGTTTTGGTTGCAATATGCTTCAGAAATGTGAAACAAAATTAATTGGCTTGTTTAAAAACAAGATTGATTCTATTTTTAAAACCAAATTTTTTTCTTCTTTTTTTTTTTCTTTCTTCCAAGTTGAAAATCATATAAAACAAATTTTTCATTTTAAAATGGACGTTAGGGCATTTTCATAATTTTTAACTAGGGTAATTACAATTTTATTTATGACATTTTAATTGGTTGTTTGGTTGTATTCAGATTATCTGGCACCGTCAGCAACACGAGGGCTATAATGCGCCGAAACATTCGTCATTAGACAAGCCAACATACATTTACAAACACTCATGCCAACACGGCACTCGAACCCGCAACCTCGTGGTCTAGTGGCTAGCACGCTAACCACTATACCGTTTGGTCGGCGAAATTTTAATTGGTGTATCATTACATATTCAAAAACAGTTCTTGTAAACGTGGAAATGCTTATTAGATATAACAGCATTGAAATGCGAGTGTTTTAAAACTTTTCGTCAGTAACAAAAAGTACTAATACGCAAGTATCAAATTGGATAATCAAGTTCAAAACAATTTACTTTGACTATTTTAGCTTTGTAATAATTTATAAATTTCAGGTTTGCAGATATATAGGAAATTTCATGATAGGAAATTTAATGATTGTAGATATATAGGAATATCGATAGTTATATAGGATATATAGGTAGATGTATGGGAAAAACCCTAACTCCAAAAAAAATTCAAAGACCTATAACTTGAGCCATTAAATAAAATAAAAAGACTACTTTCTGAAAGTGTCGAATTTTTTGTTTGTATTTAGGGCTTTAAACTAATGACGGCAGATTGCTAGTTGATTGGTTGGTTGTATTCAGATTATCTGGCGCCGTCAGCAACACGAGGGCTATAATGCGCCGAAACATTTCGTCATTTAACAAACCAACATACATTTACAAACACCCATGCCTACACGGGACTCGAACCCGCAACCTCGCGGTCTAGAAGCCAGCACGACAGATTGCTAGTTGAACAAATCATTAAACAATCACAAATTGCCCTTGACCCCAAATGTGATATTTCAGTTAACAAATGCTGTGTTCGGTGAAATGTAGCACTACCGGTTTAATTTTTATTTAAATGAAACTAATCCCAATGTTATTAATGATACATTTGGCATTTTGAAGCTTATTTTTGTGTTGTTTACAGCATCCCTCTCAACGATGAATGGAAAGCAAAAAGAAAATCTTTAGTTAAACATGTCCCGCTTTAGAAACAGTCGAATTTACCTAGACTGCAAACAAACATCAACAATTCTCTTTTTTTATTGATAGCAGTGTAAATAGCAAGGCCCATATAATCATCCGCATCAGCTGAAAGCTTATAAAAACTCTTCGAAGAAAATAGTAGAATGAGTAAACCTTTTAGTGGAAACAGTGGAGAACACAACAATATTGACTTAAAAAAAATCTGTTTACGTTCTGATTTTCTTAAAGGAAGCTGCATTTTATTGCCGGAGAGGGTTTTGAAGGAAGGCTTAATCCTAAAAGCTGTTTATCTTTACAAAAAGGATTTTATTTATCGAACGTAACATGCACTTTTAATGCTTTTGTGTTGACCGATAGCTAAAAAAAATTGCTTACTTGAACGAATCGCTTCTTTTATGTCTTATAATGCCTACATTTTCTGAAGGACTCTTGGATTAAATCGAAAAGATATAGAATCGGAAATTAATCAAAATTTTGAATATTTAATGATTCAGCAAATTCTAGTACTCAAGGTGTTTAACTTTTTGTTTTTCTTCGGGACATCTTTTAGATTTGCAGTGGGAAGCTGGTTTAACGACTTTTGATTGCAGTGTTTGCTTTGCTTTTCAAACGTTTTTACATTTCATTACGTTTTTATAATACGATGGTTGGTTTGCATACAATTGCTCAATGACCTATTTTTATGCACAATGACTGCAAATCAGGCTGGATTTACACCTTAACGTAGATTCTGAATCACAACGAACATCAATACTTATTACAGGATTAGAATCCAGCACCTTTGGCATGAGAGGCCAGATCATTGGCCTACAAGTATCAGGTGATCATATATAATACTGCCGACCAAACGGTTTAGTGGTTAGCGTGCTAGCTTCTAGACCGCGAGGTTGCGGGTTCGAGTCCCGTGTTAGGCATGGGTGTTTGTAAATGTATTTTGGCTTGTCTAATGACGAAAGTTTCGGCGCATTATAGCCTTCATGTTGCTGACGGCACCAGATAATCTGAAAACAACCAACCATATATAATACGATTGAAAACATTTAAAGAACACCTTATAAGTTGCTACTCTACATTTTACTGAAAAGATTTTACTAAGGTTCTATCTTTACATCCAATATCAATACTATATTCCAAAATTACAACGGCTACAAACGCGTCTATATATCAAATGAAGGTTTCTGTATAATTTGCATTCCAAAATTATAGAAAAGTTAGGAAAAGAAACACTCAAAATTATGATCAAAGTCCATTGGCAACTATGTTCCATCAATTCTATAAATTCTTCAGTTATGCAGCATATTGGTTTAAAAATGGAAGATTATAAGTTCAAAAGTAATTTACTACCGGAAGTGGGTAGCATTTTACCGGGAAAAATGTTCAAGTGCTGACTAAAAAATTTTCTGGCAACAAAATCTAACGCCACTGGACTTTTTCTTGTGAGGTTACCTTAAAGTTTTTGCTAGAAAACCAACACCACTGGAAGAATTAAAAGACGCAATTGAACAAGAATGACTCAACATCAAATGTAATGTTTAATGAAGTGTATGAATCATTTGTCCACCGTTATCAGAAGTGTATTGACTAGAATGTGCATACATTTTGGGGACACTAATAAAACTTACTTCAGAGCATAAATTAACCGCACCCCCATTCATTAGTCAATTCCATAAAACAAACTGACAAAAAACTTAAAAATCAATCCAATTTAATGTGGATACGATGACAGACAACACAAGATACACGTCCACCATCTTTATTAGTCGAAAGCTTAAATTACAATGACGCCAAGTGGCGGTTACATCCGGTTGTTATCAATCGAAGACATTGCAGTTACAGTTAAATAACAACGTTTACAACACACGTCCTCATTTCGAGGAGGAATTGCATAATAACGCAAATTTCCACAACATGAGATACAATATTAAAAAAAAAAAAAAAAATCATCTGTCAGACTGATCAGGCTTTACATTTCTAATCACCCTGCATTTCAAGTAAAAAATTGGATTTCGTTCTGAATACAAAAACCCTATGATTTTCTTATAAAATTTTATGCGTAGAAGAATATACATTTCAATATAATCCACAGTTTTCTAAAGAACTTCTCTCAAATGTGCTGAATTCGGTTTTTCTTCTTTCGGGGAAACTCCCGATATAAATGGAGAAACATAGAAGAGACTGTTATCTTCCTAAAAGCATTCAAGGAAACAAATCCAGCATCATTTCTATTTTTCCTATTTTTTTCGAATTCAATAACTTAGAATTGCATTAGTGATAGTTTTTCCTTTTCGGGCCATTTTATCAAAAACATCTGGAAAAGTATTGCTCCAATGTTATTGAAGGAATCGTTTTAAGTTAAGTTTGAGCTCACTTTGTATAGTAGCGTTCTCTAAAAGGAAATACATTTTATCTATGTATATATATCCATCTAATTATATGATTTTATATAACGAAAGATCTTCATTAATTGATGAATGATTCAAAATGGGACCATCTGTTTAATAATATTTAAATATTTCACTGGTAAGTTTTGAATAATTTGTAAAAGGAAAAATTTTCTAAAACTTTTATTAGGAGGTTCTTAATTTATAGCCGTCCACGTACAGGGATTTGTCAGATCAAGCAATCCAGATGGATAAAAAAAACTTAACTTACATACATTTTTTTTTTTTTTTTTTAAATTTAATTTTCAATTAGAGATTTACAAGTATAAACTTTTCAAAAACGGTATCCGGGTTCAGAAATCATCTTTATTGATGGAAACGATAATCAACTTCATATAATACGATTACAACGAGTTCTTAATGTTTTGTTCAACGTTTTGGGTTATTTTTTTATATCCTTTTTCTATATATCCTTGAGAGGTGTTTAATGAATATATTACCATTGCTATCCAAATCTCGTAACTTATTTCAGTATGACTGCAACAGAGTTATTCCAGTGTCACTTACAAAAACACATTACATTTTAGTTATTCACTTCATAGTCAATTTCTAAATAATTATACTTCTTAAGTGACTAAAGGAAATCTTAATGAGAGAAATATGCTGATGAATCCAACAATTCCAAGAAAAAGAGAAACTTCATGTAAAACAACACTAAAAAATATTCAACCAAGAAATAATAAAGTTTTTTTTTCTAAAGTTTCTTTTTCCAAGCTGAAACTTTTCTTTCCCTTCTTTTCAATGTTTTTTTGTAGAGAATTCTAATGCTGACCTTTTTCTGAATTAGAATATTTTCACAATTAGCCATTCTCTTTTCTACCAATGCACCTATAGTTCTTGTACTAACTTTATTTTTCGAAAGCACGGAAAAATTATTTTCGATGAATATCTTAAACCGACTAGATTAAATTGCATTTTTCATATTCACAAATGTACTCTTTGCTCTTTAACCTAGAGAGGTTTTACACTTATTTGTCCAGATTATTAATTTATAAATTCTAATTACTTTATAATTATTTTGATTTTATTATTTAATGTAGTAATATTTTTTCATAAGGAAGTATTTAAAAAACAAGATGTCTATACATAAAAGCTAGATGTTAGCTGTAATAATACTTGTAAGAAATATTTATTCAACGTGGAATTTTCTAAAACTATTAAATTTTATTTAAAATATATTTTGGACAAAGGCCTATTTGAATAATATTTTAATTTGCTTGTTCTAATCCTTCAATAAAATCTATTTCACCACAGGATTTGTCATTCGTTGTTGTAGTTTTTTTTTTTTTTTTTTTTTTTTTTTTTTTTTTTTTAAATAAAAATTATATTTTTGCTAAGAGCAAAATGTGTTTCTTTGGAATTAATTTATTAAAAATCGATTATTTTGAAAATAAAATAGCAGTTGTATGTTGCAAAAAACTAAAATAGTTTAAATTATATTTAGTATTTTACTGAAATATTTTTAAATTATTAAAACAGAATAGCAACTATGTTCAAGAAAAATGTAAATAATTTTTTTAAAAAGAGCAACATAATTTTAAACTATTGTTGAAAACTTAATTTTAAAACACTAATCCAAAACAATTTGTTTTTCACAATCAACAAAAATATCTTACCCTCTGCTAATTCAACATTTTAGCTATTCACATTTTACATAAAAATAAATTTGGCCATTTATTTAATTTATATCATTTTAGATAAGTAAGTATTCATAAGAATAAATAGGCATAAATTCATAGCTATAAATAGATTATAATTAAATCATTATCATTAAACCATTATCTGTTTTTAAAATATTATACAATGACTAAAGCTTCAAATACCCATAACAAAAACAAAAAAACAATCCTTAAAGAAAGGTTTTTAAAAATATAACGATGCAAATTTAAATGACAAGGCTTTAATTAAATCCAAGAGATTTAGCTTGTAGTTTGTAGTTTTCTTGAAAAATAAATAATTTTTAAAGAAAATCTTCCTTTTTTATAATTGCATATTTTACAAACAGATTGGCATTTAAACTTATACAAAACAGAGAATGCGATGAATCTCGACAGATTTATTTCCAAAGGATTCATTTCTTTTTAACAAAAGGATTACTTCGTATCATACTTAATTTCACTGAGCTTTCTGCTCATTCTAGAATATTTCTATTGTTTGCTTGTACATTTTTGCATTTTGTTGTTTTTATAGTATTTGTAATACTTTTACGTATCCATTTATACTATTCAATTTAAGTTGTATTTATCAATTAACATTTGTGTTCTACTTGCATGCACTAGATAATCTTTAAAGCATTTTTCTGGATAGAATTTAAGTATACAGACTTCATAGATATTTTTTTTTTTTTTTTTAGTTTTTAAGCACTTCAAATCTTATGATAATGAGATAGAGCTTTTTTTATATATAGTCAATTATATATAGAGCTTTTTTATATTAGATCAAGTCAGCAACATTCTGTTATGTGAGTATTATATTTGGTATTTCTTTAGATATTAATCACGAATAATTAAAAAATATATATTCTTTCATATCCTTCAATATTTTTACTTGAATAAAAATTCGAGTTAAAAATAAATTTAATCCGCTAAAACAAAGTATTTAATTTATATACATTGCTAATTTTGTATACAATGGCAATTTTTTTATTCATTAGCATAGCACAGATTCCATTCTGTTGTCAGCGTATGCTTGGTATTTGCAAATAATTTATTTTAAATATTAAAAACATCGATTTCACGATTTTAAATTGTCACTTTTTACGGGAAAATAAATGTTTCCCTTTACTTGCCATGCAAAATTTATTTATTTAAAATCAATGTGGATCGATGCATCCACATCCAAACATCTTTTATTTATTCTGATTGAAACAATTTTGGCAACAGAAAGAGTTTCAACAATGATCGGTTCAAACAATTTCATTTACATCGTTATTACGCAACGCAACGTTGACTGGAGAACACTCCATAAAAAACTTATGCATTCACGACTATTTTTAATTTTATTTATTCTGATTAAAATAATTTTTGAAAAAATTTAATTTGAAAAAGTTTCAAAAATAAACTGTTACATGGGATTTATAAGTGTTCTAAAACGATCATAAAAACGTGAGTAAAAGTGACATTTTAATGAGAGTGAAAGCCCCTAAAACGTAATATTATACATTGTCATCGATATCGAATCTATATGTCACGTTTCAGCCCGATTGGATGGCTGCAAGTGGGTTAATTAGGCTTCCGTAGATTTGTCTGGCAGACACAAACACACAAAATCGAAGCTAATATAAAGAATTTAATAACTTTCTATTTTATATTATGTTTAAATATTTTCATACATAACTATTTTTTCATACATAACACAGTTATATACATAACTATTGATTGGACGTATAAAATTAAACAATATAAATCAGCGTTTCTCAATCTTTCAGTATTCGCGGCCCAGTTTTCAATCCTAATTTTTAATCGCGCCCCTGCTTACAATAAAATGTATATAACAGTAATGTATACTGAGTATTTTGGATTCTGTTTTTAAATTATTTTTAACTAACTGCCAAAACAATACTAAAAGCGAGCCAACGTTGGCGAGAAACTGCATCTGGCATTATGCCAAGCGTTCGGTGAACACGACCGGTGCCGTCTCGAGCACGCCCAAAGGAAATGTTTTCTCATAGGAAGAAGGAAAATTTTCGATAACACAAGTTTCAATTCCAGCCAATCCCGTTTGAGTCGATCCTTCTATCACAATCGAATCTATAGTTAATGTGTATGTTATATATGTTTTCATGTTAATTGCAATTCACCATATTAAATATTCATGGCAGCAGATTTATACAGACTCATGGATAAATTTTTAAGCGGAAGTAAGTGAGCATTAGACGATATTCAAGCATCAAAAAGTACACAAGCGAACGTGGTTCCGAAAATAAAATCAAGGAAATATTCTCAAGAATATTTCATTTTTGGGTTTACCAGTACTGAAGTAAACGAAGAAGAAAGGCCCTGTGTATCATTTGCTCAAAAATCTTGGCCTCAAATAGCATGAAACCTAATAAACTTAAACGACATTTGGAAACGCTTCATAGTGAGTACGTCAACAAACCCAGAAAATTCTTCGAATTAAAATTAAAATCATATAAAAAGCAAAAATCATTTTTTAAAGAAACTTTGTCTGTGAATAAAAAAAACTTTAATTGCATCTTACAAAGTTTCATATAATATAGCCAAATGTAAAAAACCTCACATCATTGGTGAAGAGATTATTTTGCCAGCAGCAATTGAGATTGTAGAAACTATTGTTATGAATTTTTCCGCTGAGGCAATGACGGCACAGTTTTTCAGATAAAAACTAGTATTTATTCTCTTCAGAAAACTCACAAAATTTATTCACAGATAACAGTGCAATCACTATTAATCTTCAATACAAGCTTCAACAAGAACAGCTTCGAATATAGCGATTATACAAGCTCCCTCCAATAGGTCAACAAAGCGATCGCGATCAGCTTTCAACGAAATCCGAAGTACATCTGAAAACTTTCCCGTTCTCCAGTCTTTTATATACAAGCGCGTGAGACATTCGCGAAATTTCCAGCCAATTCATCGGGAAAGAAATATCTCGAAACTTCTCGATTGCTTTAGGTGTTGCCACCTTTTTCTAACTTGTATAATCGCTGTTAATAAATAAAATAAGATAAAAATAAATTACAATAGAATTTTAAAATAATACGTCACTATTTACACTATATACAGACAATTTGTGCAACATTTCCCCCTTCTTAAAGACAGCACGTCCCGGGCAGTGAAGTCCTTAAGAGGAAAGGTAATTCAATCACTTCTACTATAATATGGGGCTAGTCTATTGTTATGTACAACTCTAGGTTTACAGGAGGGTGTCCGTTGAATCCTTACCACGACGTCGTTGATCTTCTTAAGGACCACATACGGCCCTTCCTAGTTCGTCTGGAGCTTAGGGGAGAGTCCTTTCCGACGTTTAGGATTACATAACCACACCTTGTCACCTTCCTGGAATGAACCGTCCGTGGCCTTGGCATCGTAGCGGACCTTCATGCGCTCCGTCATAATGTTGATTCTTTCTCTGGCGAACCGATGTACGGCTTCCAAACGTGCCTGGAGATCATCTAGATACTGGACAGGCGAGGAAGGGGTGTCCGGTGGTCGTCCAAAGAGGAGGTCGCAGGGTAGTCTAAGGTATCTTCCGAAAATCATTTGAGATGGTGTATATCCCGTGGTCTCGTGAGTAGCACTTCTGTAGGCCAAAAGGAACAGTGGAAGTTTCTGATCCCAATCTTGCTGGTTCTTGGAAACGAACAAAGGGAGATGATTCAGAATCGTTCTATTAAACCGTTCGACCATTCCATCCGATTGTGGGTGGAGGGGAGTTGTGCGAGTCTTTTCCATGTCGAGCAAGTCACACAGCCCAGTGAAGACGGCAGAGTTGAAGTTCGTCCCCTGGTCAGAATGTATCAGCAGGGGTACGCCAAATCGGGAGATCCAATTCTGCACGAGGATTTCTGCTACGGTTGTGGCTTCCTGGTCCGGAATCGCGTATGCTTCTGGCCACTTACTAAAGTAGTCCATGACAACTAGGATGTATTTGTTGCCATTAGTTGTGAGAGGTAGGGGGCCTAAGACGTCCAAAGCAATTCTTTCGAATGGTGCTCCTACGTTGTAACGTTGCAACTTTCCACGAGTTCGGGTCTTCGGTCCTTTCCGCGAATTACATGCATCACAGGACTTGCACCACTTCTCCACGTCGAACTTGGCTTTGTCCCAGAAGAATCTCTCCCTGACTTTCTGAAGAGTTTTCGTGACTCCAAAATGTCCTCCAGTAGAACTGTTGTGAAGTTCTTCTAGAACGTTGGTAACTCTAGAACTTGGAAGGATTAATTGCCACCGGAAGCTTTTGCCATCATTGGACTCCCATCGACGGTAGAGTACTCCATTCTTCAAGTGTAAAGAGTCCCACATAGCCCAATATCTCTTCATTGTTGGGCTATAGCGTGCAATTTCCTGCCAACTGGGTTTTCCGGTAGCTGCTTCCATGAATTCAATTAGAGGTTTCAAGTCTTGATCTTCAACCTGACTCTTTCGAACATTCTGGTCACTCCAAGGGTCCACGTCTGAAATAGTCGACTTGGTGGTTATTTTCCGAACGGCCGATGTGTTAAGCCCAAACTTAGACTCGGCATTGGAACAAAATCGACAATTCTCCGGACATGGTCTTCTAGAAAGAGCGTCTGCATTTCCATGGAACGTTCCTTTTCTGTGATGGATATCCATGTCGTATTCCTGCAGGCGCTGAATCCACCTTGCTATTTGTCCCTCTGTATTCTTGAAATTCAGCAACCAAGTCGGAGACGCATGATCAGTTCTTAAAAGGAATTTTCGCCCGTACAAGTAATGATGAAAGTGTTCAACGGCCTTTACTATTGCCAGTAACTCCTTTCTTGTGACGTAGTAGTTCCGCTCGGATCTTGATAGGCTCTTACTAAAATAAGCAATGACTTTCTCTTGTCCCTCAACTTCCTGGGAAAGAACGGCGCCCACTCCTTCATCGCTGGCATCTGTATCCAGAATAAAGTCGTTGTTAACATCGGGAAAAGCCAAAACAGGCGCGGATGTTAAAGCGTTCTTCAGTTGATTGAAGGAGTCGTCACGGTCGGCAGTCCACAGGAACTTCTGCTTGCTCTCTGTTAGTCGATGCAAAGGTCTGGCGATCTTGGAGAATCCCTTCACAAATCTACGGTAATACGTGCACAGGCCTAGGAAGCTTCGCAATTGATGAACGTCTTGCGGTCGAGACCAAATTTGCACAGAATGGATCTTGGCTGGATCTGTGCTCACTCCATCGGATGAGATGATGTGTCCGAGATAACTGACTTTCCGCCTAAAGAGCTTACATTTTGATGGGCTAAGTTTCAAGTGGGCTTCCCTAAGCTTCAAGAACACGTTCTTTACGTTTTGCAAGTGCTGATCAAAACTCCGCCCGGTGATAATGATATCGTCCAAATATACCAGACAGATCTCGTAGGAAAGTCCTCTGAGCACAGTCTCCATTAGTCGCTCGAACGTAGCCGGTGCATTACACAAGCCAAACGGCATAACTTGAAACTGCCATAATCCTTGTCCGGTAGTGAAGGCCGTCTTCTCACGATCGTCGGGATGTATCTCCACTTGCCAGTATCCACTCTTCAAATCCAAAGTTGAAAACCACTGGTTCCCCGATAGAGTGTCCAAAGTGTCATCAATCCTTGGCAGAGGGTAGCTGTCCTTTTTCGTAATTTCATTCAGCTTCCTGTAATCCACACAAAACCTGGTAGAACCATCCTTCTTTCGAACGAGTACGATTGGAGAGGCCCATGGACTTGAGGAGGGTTCGATAACTCTATTATCTTCCATTTCATGTAACAGTTTCCCGACCTCCTCTTGTTTTGCGAAAGGAAGTCTTCGAGGATGTTGTTTAATAGGTAAATGGGTCCCAGTATCGATTCGATGTTGAGTAAGCTCTGTTCTTCCTACATCTTTCGATGACACGGAGAAAATGTCTTGAAATTCTTTTATAAGGTTTCCGACAATCTTCTCTTGCCTTCTTTCCAACCGAGAGTCTTCGAGAAGCTGGTCCACTAAATCCGCGGGTGGTGCGGTCGGAAGCTCCTTCGATCCTCGTTTGATGCTTGTAACAGGTGTGCAAGTGGCAATTTCTTCTCCTTTCTTGATAACTCTCTTAGAATCACCGATGTTGGCCATTCTCACATGCACCACCTCTTGAGAGAGATCCACAAGCGTCGCTCCTACTAGCACTCCTTTCGGGACGCTATTCGATGATGGGAAGTCCGTTACTCCAAATCGGAAGGCCTTCGGGAGCTCTGTTGACCTTTTTACAACCAAATCTGTCATGGAGGGGATGGTGATGTCTTCAAGAGCTACTATTCGATATGCACACGGCTCTTCCAGGTCCAAACCGAACAATGGAACTTCTTCTTTCCCTGTTTGAAGCTCGCCTTTCTCGAAATTCAAAGTAATTCCATTTTTCTTTAAAAAGTCCAATCCAAGAATACATGGGTCAATAATTTCAGCGGCGTAAACGGTGTGAGTGTAGGTGTGAAATCCAAAAGAGATGTTGACATTTAATTTCCCATGCACAGAAATTTTGTCACCAGTCACAGTTTGTAGTGAAACTGAAGGCGCCGTGTAAAGAGGTTGGCTGTCCAGGCGCCGGGCTACATCCGTCCGTAAGATAGTTACATTTGCCCCTGAGTCAACTATTAGACGACAGGGAGTTCCATTGATCTTGCCCTCCACGAATAAACCATGGTTTCCTCCTTGAAGGGATGAGATGTGATAGAGGCTGAGTGGGGCACCACCTGCTCTACACGGCGACCTCCGCCTCGCGAGATAGCCGCTCTTTAGTTTAACTGCTGAGGCTCGGACGAGGGTCTGTCCCCTCTCCGGTCCAATTCAGGGCAATCACGTCTGAAATGCCCTTCCCGGTTGCAGAGCCAACAAACCACTCTAGTTTTTCGATCCCTCGAGCCAGGAATATTTCTCATAATTCGCTCCATCTTGTTTTCCAGTTCTTGAAACTTCTTCGTGAAAAGTTCAGAGGAATCGTCTGCCAATGTTCCACGTACGAAACGCCGATCTTTTCTAGAAGCTTGCTGTGCGGCTTCTACTCTCATGGCATAGACGAGGGTGGACTTCAGATCTTTGCTGTCTGACATCCTGGTAGCCTTTCTTCAACAGCGTCATGAAACTTTTCCTGCTCTTCTTTCATGGTGGAAACCTTTTCTTCGATTTCATTCCTCACAGTCACAAGATCTTCTTTCACTGTTGAAACCTTTTCTCCCAAGCAGTCAACTTTCCCATTAACAACCTCAAAACTCTCACTGATTTCTTTTCTTACTTCACTCAGAACCTCTTCTTTCACCGATTGTAGAACACTTGTAGTAGTTTCTATTATGGTGGATTCCACCATTGAGGATAGCTCTATCTTCATTTCTTCTTTGATTTCATTCACTGCTGCAGATGTTGTTTCACACTTGGCGGCTAAAGCTTTAATGTCCGATGACGTTGCGTTTTGCAAAGCTTTAATATCTGATGATGTCGCTTCTTGGCTGGCGGTGATTGCGGCGGCGAGTTCAGCGTTAATCGTTTCTTGGCGGGTTTGACCAGCGGCGATTGTAGCGGCGAGTTCGGCATTTGTCGTTTCTTGACGGACTTGACCAGCGGCGATTGTAGCGGCGAGTTCGGCATTTGTCGTTTCTTGACGGGCTTGATCAGCGGCGATTGTAGCGGCGGTTGATTCTTGTCCGGCCTTTATTCCAGCAATCATTTCCATCAACTGCTTCATTTGGTCTTCCATCATTCCTCTAGTTGTCGGCATTCAAAATTACGAGATCCCACTTCTGACACCACTGTTATGAATTTTTCCGCTGAGGCAATGACGGCACAGTTTTTCAGATAAAAACTAGTATTTATTCTCTTCAGAAAACTCACAAAATTTATTCACAGATAACAGTGCAATCACTATTAATCTTCAATACAAGCTTCAACAAGAACAGCTTCGAATATAGCGATTATACAAGCTCACTCCAATAGGTCAACAAAGCGATCGCGATCAGCTTTCAACGAAATCCGAAGTACATCTGAAAACTTTCCCGTTCTCCAGTCTTTTATATACAAGCGCGTGAGACATTCGCGAAATTTCCAGCCAATTCATCGGAAAAGAAATATCTCGAAACTTCTCGATTGCTTTAGGTGTTGCCACCTTTTTCTAACTTGCATAATCGCTGTTAATAAATAAAATAAGATAAAAATAAATTACAATAGAATTTTAAAATAATACGTCACTATTTACACTGTATACAGACAATTTGTGCAACACTATGTTTGGAGATAATTTTTCAAAACAATTGCAGTCCATACATCTTTCAAATGATACTGTTGCTCGTCGAATTGGTGATATAGCTGAAGATGTACAGTGTCAGCTTTTCTCGAAGTTGCGTGACAAATTGTTTTCAATACAGCTTTATGAAGCAACAGATAGTAATAAAGATGCTCATTTAATTGCCTATGTTCGATTTTGCGATAATATGTCAGTAGTAGAAGAACTACTTTTCTGAAAACCAATAAGAACTCCAAACAACAGCGCTCGTATTATTTGCTATTTTAAATGATTTTATAAACTAGGCAAACATAGAATGGAAAAATTGCGTCAAAATATGCACCGATGGTGCTCCTTCAATGTGCGGAAGATTCCAAGGTATACAAGCACTTGTAAAACAAAAATCTCCTCAGTGCGTCTGGACCATCGATGGTCTGGGCACATTGCATGATTCACAGAGAAGCTTTGGCTTCGAAAGAAATGAGTCTTGATCTGAATATTGTGTTAACTACGTTTGTAACCGTAGTAAATTATATAAAAATGAGACCCCTGAAATAGAGAACATTTTCCGCACTTTTTAAAGACATGGGTTCAGTACATTCAGCGATACTATTTTATTGCGAGGCAAGATCTTTTTCACGTGGGAAATTTTTGCAACATATTTATGATTAAGAGAAGAAATCGCCATTTTCCTAGAAGAAGAAAACAGACCGGAATTTTTCGCGATGGTTTATTTGTGATGAAATTGAGCTACTTGGTCGACATATTCGAGAAATTAAATAACTTGAATCTTCAACTCCAAGGAGCAAATACACATTTGGTGAATACGAGTGATAAAGTTAATGCTTTTTATAGAAAATTGGAATTGTGGAGCAGAAATTTAAAGCAAAAAAAACTAACAATGTTTGCAAATGTGGATGATTGTACTAAAACTTACAAGGCTGAAGAATAACATGTAAAAGTTGTTTTTGTAACCATTGAAAATCATTTAGCCATGCTGGCAAAGAATTTTAAAAAGTATTTTCTTGCTGATGACAAACTGATAGCAAGTTACAAGTGGGTTGGGGATCCATTTCATAAGACTCCCGAAGGCTCAATTGATGAGGAAGAAAAACTCATAGACTTCTCGACAAGTGGCGAAATCAAAAGATAATTTAGTAATAAATCACTATTTGAATTTTGTGCAGGAGTAGAGGATGATTTTTCTGTTCTAAAAAAAAAAAAAAAAAAGGGCATTTCGCATTCTATTACCATTTTCAACATCCTACCTTCATGAAACTGGATTTTCTTCTGTGGCTTCTTTGAAGACAAAATATAGATCTCGGCTAAATATAGAAACAGAACTGAGAGTGGCTATTTCTAATATTAAGCCTTCCTTCGAAAAACTTTGCTCTACAAGACAAGCCCAAGAAAGTCACTAATAATTATTAAATTTGTTTTTAATTTAGTATGTTTTGATTAAGTAAGTTTTGATTTAGTAAGTTGTTTTACTTCATTTGTTAAATATGTCGAAATGTATTTTGTTTTTGATGTGTATGTGTGCTTTCCTTTCAGTCAGTTAATCAATTTTTTTAAATAATATTTTCTCTTGGATATTCTCGCGCCTCCCCTCTAGTGTGCTCACACCCCCTGGGGGGGGGGGGGGGGGCAAGCCCCACAGGTTGAGAATCTCTGTTTTAGACTCATGAACACAGTCTTTTTCTATTTTATTAACTCTAGACGAGCAATATATCAAAAGTTTATCCCTGTTCTCCTAGTAAAGTTATCTTTTCACTTCAATAACTTCAAACGTTTGTGTATGGGTACGATGTCCACTGTTTTTCCCCCCTTTTTAAATTGAATACAATACTTGTAAATCAC
Organism: Linyphia triangularis; assembly: GCA_963978545.1. Taxonomy (NCBI): domain Eukaryota; kingdom Metazoa; phylum Arthropoda; class Arachnida; order Araneae; family Linyphiidae; genus Linyphia; species Linyphia triangularis. Next base: position 58,998,135 of record OZ021726.1, read on the forward strand.
AATTTTCGGAATATTCAGAAGTATTCTCCTAATTTCTCAGAATGATTTATGTTTTCTTTTTTTAAAATTTGACCAATTCATTTCGAATACTTTCCTATATTCCGTATTGAATCATTCCTCTGGTATAATGCGACGAACCCTTATAAATTGAAAATTACCCTATGACATAAATAATTAATGAATTCTATAAAATTACGTTGAAAAGGCCCATTAGCACTACTGAAACGAAATTACTTATTGACAAGAAAATGTAAATTTGGAATACTCATATTTTGCCCAATTTTTTTTAGTAAAATTGGCCTATTTTGGGGCAGAATAAAAAAACAAAAAACACACAGATGAATTTTTAGATATAATTGGTTCCTAAGAGTAATTAATCAATAATAAATAGAATTACTTAACTTTTAAATGACATCTGTTAGTACTAGAAAATAGGTTACTACCTCATATAATCCGCAGTTCTCTTAATGGTAATGCGTATTTACTTAGGTTCCGGTTAGTAATAAATTAATAATCAACACAATCCTAGTCTCTCACCAAAAAAAGGAAATCCACATGACGTCAGGGCCGACCAAACGTTATAGTGGTTAGCATACTAGCTTCTAGACCGCGAGGTTGCGGGTTCGAGTCCCGTGTTAGGCATGGGTGTTTGTAAATGTATGTTGGCTTGTCTAATGACGAATGTTTCGGCGCATTATAACCCTCGTGTTGCTGATGGTGCCAGATAATCTGGAAACAACTAACCAACCAACCACATGACGTCATAGCCACCTTAGTTTCCCGATGTCCATTAATAAAAGGGTATTTTGCCAAATCATAGTTCCTTACTCCTCTTGCGTATTATTATCTTTCAGTTACGGTATTTATCAATACTTTAAATCAATCACCTTCTTGATTTGAACTGTTGGAACTACAAACTAGAGCTTGATGCAACTAAACTTATTATTACTATTCGTGTTTATATATTTCCGCTCCTCTTTTTATGTATTCTTGTTGAGAATAAAATGATTTCTCGTACTGGCAACAGCTCGATTTATTCACCGTAACTTTTTGATACAATTCAATCACCTTCTCGGTAAAATGAAATTTTCAAATATTTTAGCAGGCATTGCATTCTTATGGATTGGAAATAACATGCCCGAAAACAAACTTGACAAGTCCATTCGAAAACTACGTAGTTCATTCAATAAATGTTTTTTCAATGATTAATTATCTAAAAATAATTATAAAAAATTACATATAATCATTTATTAAATTGTTGAATAGCACGATGCGATTGATAGAAAGGATTTTTAAAGAAATACAACCACTGTAAACCAAAAGCTCTTCTGTCGCTTGCGCAGCGAGTGTAGTTCTGAGAATTTGAGTAATAAGGCAGAGATTAAATATACAGTTCACGAGGTGTTGTGTTTGAATTTGCTATGTTAAATTCACAACGAGACATATTTCAAAAGAGTTATCGATAGGCCTAAACATACTATATATATATATATATATATATATATATATAGAGAGAGAGAGACCACATCCTAACTTTTTACTTTAACAGTTATTGTCACAAAAATTTAGCCCACGGACATTTTATTATTGTTAAACTATCTAGAGAGACTGTTTAAAGCTTCTCCCAATTGTATAAACAAGAATCTGTTTGCATATATTAAAAACAATATGAAATATACATGACATTGTTAAGTAGCATCATTTTTGTAAGAAAAGTCTTGTCAAAAGTGTCCCCAATAAGAAAAATAAATACTTTAATATATCATATTGTTGAAGATTTTCCTTTTTATTGGTGATTCATTGTTCATTTCTGATATAACGATTTTCCTATTAAAATGATGCTGCTCTACAACTTGGCATTGAAAGTTTTTATGTATCTTCTATGGGGGGGGGGGGTAGCAGCGTTAGCCACAACGCGGCCCGCGACATATTTTTCTGCGGCCCGCTGGCACCATAGAAGATTAAAAAAAAAGCCGGTATGGACTTTTTTTTTTACATAACTATAATTAATCCGAAATAATATGTGTTAACTATGTAGAACAAAGTTCTCCACAACGTGCCCGAAGAAACTATATAAAGAAGTTTTTAGCAAGGTGATTTTCATCAGGAATAAATACAGGAATAATTTAACTGAACCTCATTTGGATAGTTTATTAAAATTGACTGCGACAAATACTCTGAAATACATCGAATGTATCATAAAATAAACTGAACGATTTCAAACGCCATCGACTCACAATTGATATAAAATAAAACGGAGTAATCTGGAAGTACAGTTTAAATACTTTTATAAAAAGTTAGGTCAAGTTGCATAGTTACTTTGAAACAAATATATATATATATATATATATATATATATATATATATATATATATATATATATATATATATATATATTGTTGCGTGGACGGGTTCGAAAGATTTGAAGCCAAAGCAGATCAAAAACTTGCAGAAATTTATTCCAATATAACTCGTCACAGATTTCTTTACAGCTCCAGAACTTCTCGTTCTAGTCGACAGAATACAGCTCTTTTCACAATAATAGAGCACAAAACAGCAGTTCAAAATTTGACAACACAACTGCTCAATCGCTGCAAAAGACAATGCAATACAGTTCGCTTTAGAACTACTCAGTAATTCCAGTCAACTAATGGACTCAGCTAACAACTAACTCAGTGACTCAAAATCAGTCAACTAACTAACCCCACTCACGGCCGGGCTTATATAGGGGAGGTTGCGAACCTTCTTGAAACCTCTTGAGGTCGATATTTGGAGAACTTTCCAGATCGTAGTCGAAAAGTCCTATACATGTACCTGGAGACCGAAAATGTCGCCAAATGATCGCCAAGTTTGGCGACATTTGGCGATTTCTCGCCAATTTGGAGAGATTCCCATTACCATTATGTTAAATGCCCTGCCCCTTGAAACTCGCTTCCCAGCGTTACCTCTGTAAAACCCGTTATCAAGCATTGAGATGCTCACTGCAGGGAAGCCAATTTAACGACGAACTATTGCACTGCCTTATGCGAAATGTACATAAATTACTATTTACAAAATTAACACTACGAAATATTTACAAATAAACAAAAATTCGTAACAATATTAGTTTTATTTTTATTATTTGAAAAAAAAATCAAATATCAATTGTAATTTTATTAAAGGTAAAAAATAAAAAAAAATATATAGTTTTCTTAAATTCTATGTATTGTTAAATCGATAATAATTAAATATGCGGTCGGCGAAAAAATCACACCATAAGTTATACGGTCCGCCTCTAAAAGTTAGTGGCGAACGCTGTTCGAGAATGACAGGTTAACTTTTGACCTTTACTTTAGGTGTCTTAAATACTTAGAGGTCACTAAAAGGTCAGATAAGCTTTCTTTTTATAAAAGTTAAGAAGTTTGCAAAATAATTTAATGAATAATCTCTATCTGCCATATAATATTATGTATAAATTAATCACATAAAAAGTTATACTATACCACGTAAGTAGTACAACTTTTGCACGTGGAATACCCTACTACACCACGTAAAAAGTTACGCAATGGAAATAATAATGAACTGAATAAATTACAAAAAAAAAAAAAAAAAAAAAAAATCAAATCAAATGTAGTATCAGGTAATTACGTTCTGTTTTCTGATTCTTGAATCGTTTTTATCCTGTGGGTAAATAAACAATAAGACATTGAAAAATTAAACAAGTAAACGCGAAATATACCTAATCATAATTTTAATAAATTCAATAGTTCACAGAAATACCTATTTTTAATTAGAAACAGCTTTCCCAAACTACCCTAGAAGGTAATTGCAAATAAAATTAAGTTTTGCGGTATTTTAAATAACTCGAATTATCATACTGAATCCATTTTTATTTAATCGATTCTTGAATCCATGGACTCGGGATCAAATTTTTCTTCTGAAGAAGTACCGGTAAAAAGAAAGTACTTTTTTAAACTCTGAAAAATCCAATTCATTTAAAATAAGGCTTCAGTGTTTTTCTTCTGGATTTAGTAGAGTCGTTTTTCGCGAACTCCTGGGTGTGATGTTTTCTTTTTCGATGTTTTCAAAGCTTTCTCGCTGGGGAGGTATTTTGATTTCGTTGATGGGAACGTTTATTTTTAAAACGAATAATTTTCCTTATTTGATTGTTTGTTTTTAGCAGTTTATTTTTGGCTAATAATTTCAAACTATTTAATAAGAACATGAGATATTAACTGAATTTAAATAATAAAACGATGTAATTTGTAACATATTGGATAGTTTTTTCAGAGGTCAAGAGAACATTACAAAATGCAGATGTCATATTTACACCATTTTCTAATATTAAAGTAGAAACACTTGTTTCGCCTTTTTAAGTTTTTATGTGTGTGTGCGTTCGTTCGTTCTGATTAGATAGAATCAAATACTATTATGAACATGTCTTTGTAAGAACAACAGAGTTATTTTATAATCACGTATTTAACTCATTATTTACAACTTTAAAGAATAAGGACAATGATCCTACGTTGTACGGTAACCCACATGAGAATAAACACTAAGTAACTTTTGGAATGAACTATTGTTTGAAAGATTATGAAGCAACAAGTTTATGAGATTGCAACAGTTATTAACGTATTATCTCGTCGACTACTGACGATACAGAAAGCTTGTCAAACAGATTTCTTCAGTTGCGCGGATTGGCATGCAGCTTCATCAGGAAGGTTCCGATGCTGTTTCAAAAGAACCAGACCTCCAAGGATGCCAGGTGGATCCTCGTTACCTCTACCTGTCAACATAGTGTCTAGTAAAAATATAGAAAACGGGGAAATAGGAAAACTGGCAAGTGCAAAAAAAATCTAGGATTTCTGTTTTTTTAATGGCAATGACAAAGGATTTTTTTTATATTTAATAGTTAAAAAATGTATAGTTACAAATCATATTTTTAATCTTGTAGTAGATATATTTCTGTTCTCATATAGTTCATTTCATTGAAATTTAAATATTTTATAATATTTTGAAAATTGATATTTACAAGACAACAACTAACTCATTAATTTTCAAGCCATAATTTTATTTAAATTAAGCTTTTCATCGGTAACCATTATCTCAAATCGTTATCAAAAAACAAGATTGACCGAGAATTATCAAGGACATTTGATTATTTTTCCTCTGAACTTACCTACATTCTTCGAAGCCGTACACTCGCCGTAAATATACGGCTTATGCCGTATATTTACGTACGCATAAGAGACTACTTTAAAAACTTTTTATGGAGGATTTTTCCCCCTCTTTCTTTTGAAGTCAATAAAGTAAATTTTGAATAGAAGTAAAAAATTTCGAGTTCATAGATTAAGAAGAAAAATTTACGCCAGTAAATAACATTTTAAAGGAATAATTTGAACGATATATAGCGGCTATATGCAATTTGAAAAAACTAAGACTTTAAAAGTTTAATTTTTCCTTAACACTAGGATGATGGAAAGAGGAACAACGCCATCACCATCATATCAACAGATTTGGGGTACACAATTTTTTTCGTCACCAAGTACCCTCTCTAAATTTTTTCGTCCTCAAAATATGAAGCATCGAAAATCCACTACATTTTTATACTCTTCTTCTTTCTTCAAACCCAAAGTTTCTTTCTAGCTCCTACTTTCCTATCAAAATTACCCTATCTCCAACCCCACAAAAATCCACTCTCCATCATTTCACAAACTCTCCTTTGTGACGATGTTTTTATTTATTTTTTTCATCTTTTATCTCCTTTTTTAGAAAACTAGAAGCAGAAGCAAGTATAGTGTATAGTAAAAAAATAAAATAAAAAAACGCGCTCTTTTGCGTGACTGGCGTGGATTTTCTCTGCTATTCAAGACGGCGCATGCGTCCTAGAAAATCACCGTTTCGCGGATTTTTCACTTCGCGGGACGCATGCGCCTTACGTATGTCTTTTCGCGGGGTGGCGGGACTCAATCCTGACTGAGATCGACCTGCTGAACCGTCCGTCGAGGTAGTGAGTAGAAAGCGCTCGCACAGGATTGTAAATGCCCGGATAACGGACTGGCCGGATAAAGACATTTCCTTTTATTTTTTCCTTCTTCCGCGTTATTTCAGAGCTGAGATGGATTTGCGGGTGAACATTACTTGAGGATAAGTGTTTTCAGTGCAAAGATTGGATACATTTAAAGAATGGAAATGTTAAGCAACAGTTGCGATAAAGTGTGATCGGTTGCAAGCAATTAGTATTGAGTGTTTTATTAGTTTTTTTCTACCTTGTGTGCCTACTTTATCCCGAATTTTATTCCGCCTATGAATTTTAGGTATTCATTTGTAGGATTGCCAAACTTAATTTTCGTAGATAGATACTAACAAGGATGGTGACCAAACCATTTTCAGTTAAACGAAGATCAATGTTTGTCCATTTTAAATTGGTGTCCAGTACTTTAGAATAAATATTCGTATTCTTACATTATCACTTTTACAGTATTGAAGTTTTAGAGCTATTATACACGATGTTTTCTTGTTGCACAAATCTTGTATTATAGATATTTTTTTGCACCAGATTGATGTGATTCGCATGATATATAATCTTTATGTCCGATAGTGAAATTATCTCTTTACCTGTACACAAGGATTTTGTAAAACAGTGAAGATATAACGACATCCCGTTGTTACGAAATTTTGAAATTGTTTCCATCCATTGTCATTTAGCAAACAATATAAAATTAAAAGATCTTTTACTAATACAGTAGTTGAAAACTGGATTGCCTTTTATTAAGTTCAAATTAAAAAATCATTTAAATTATAACGTGGAACTGATTTGTTGAAATAATATTAGCAATCGGTGTTAGTGATTGTTAATTTTAGAAGTTCGTTGATTAACTTTGATTTTTGAATAAGAAAATATAAAAAATTATGATTAAAGTTTTGAAATGAAAATTAAGATCATATAGTTTATATGCAGCCTATACTTTTCATTCGATTGAACATGAAAAAAAACTTTTACAACTTATGCGGAGATTATTTTTTCTTATATGTGTTGTGTAATCACTTATATATACGTAAATTATAAATGCACTACTTTACGAAAGTAATATTTACAGTGCTGAGATATTAGTAGCATCTATTTGGTAGTTGGAAAAATGCTATATTTTCATCAAATATTTTCAATGTACATTTTTCGTGTGCGGTTTTAGGATTTAATGGAAATCTTCACATAAAAAACTACATAGTTCATACAATATATCCGTCAAGGTCATATCCAAGAAGATGGTGAACAGGACATGGACAGTTTCTGAATGTCGCACGTATATCCTTGCAGGTAGTTGTGGATTTTCAAATAAATCTGATGAAAACACAAAAGAAAGATTACAAATACAATGTGATGCATTGAATTTAATGCATTCATATTATTTTCAAGAGAAGAACTGTTGAAAAGATTTAGCCATTTTATTCTTTTGTACTATTCTATTCTTATAAATTACCAGAAGTAAATGTTAAAAGTATAGTAATCTATTAGAAATTAAAATAGTAAATACACCCTTTCTAGTACATCGCCGCTGGTATCTAAAAAGGAATAAATTTCGTTTTACTTTATTTTTTCATAACTTTATTTCCATATTCCCATAATATTCTACCCACAGCACTTTCAATTAAATTTAATTATTTTACAGTTAAAAATACAAACGAGGAAAAAATTCAAAACAATAATATTTATTCATTAATGAAATGGCTACCAATACAATATTTTTGAAACACTTATAGATTAATTTGAAACCAGTATTTAAATCCCGGAACTCCAAAGCAACGTATTTTAATTTGACAGAATTATCCATTATTTTTAAACCATATTATTGTACTTTTATTATATTTAATAAATAATTTGGTTTACACTCTATTTACATCAAATATATTTTTCCTACCTAATTTTTGCATCATAAATTAATAAAAGAAAGCAAATTTTTAAACATTAAACTCAATGCTCCGACTTTAAATTTTAAGCTTTTGCATACGTATTGATTTTTAAATTTATTAAAAAGACTTCGAAACTAAACGTAATGAGAAGAAATATATTTAGTTAAAGTTGGAAATTAAAATAAATTTGTTAATCTTAACATTATAAATTACACTGATAGAATCGCAAAATGCGATCTTTTATAAATTGCTTTCTTTGTAAAAATAAATAAATTTCTAAAGTCATTTTCTATAAATTTAAATCTACCTTATACCAACTACTGCCACTATGTTACTAATAAAAACATTAAATATATTAGTATCTGTATAAGATTGAAAAAGGTTAAATAAACCTTAAATATTTTATTTTAATTTCCATACTTATGTTACTTTCCCCCACATTAATATATTTGCTTAATCAAATCCAGCCTTAAATATTACACCTTTATTAAGCTTATAATTTAGAATTTCGAAATGCTATTTTCTTCTTTCCCAATAGAGGATCCTAATAGTACAAATAAAATTTAAAATACGATAAAGTTAAGTGACTGTATTAAGTTTGGCATTGTATCAAATCCAAGTAACTTCTTTACATGGAGATAATGTATTTATTTGTTGCACTAAGCTACATCAAAAAGAACTTCTGCCAGATTTTAGAAGACTGCAAATGTATTTCACATAATACTAGAGAAAAAATATCAACTTCTTTGAATCTGTTGCACTGTCCAAGTCATGGTAGTATTTATATTGTTTGAAGTTTATTCAACAGTTTTATTCCGGAAATAAGTAACCTACATAGACTAAATTAATAACTAAAATCAAGAAATCATTTTTTTACTAAAACCTATATAATAAAGACGTAATTAAATTGATGCAAGTTTAAAGTTGTTAATAAAAAATTTCAAATTAAGTTCTGAAAATGTAAAAGTTTAAATATGGAAAAGTTCAGATGTTGTTTTTAATTATGCAATTCAACAATAAACTATAAAGAAGCGTTCATTTAAGTTATAATTTATAAAGAGTTTTTATACATATGCAAAACAAAACAAAATTAAGTAAATAAAACTAGGTGTTAGTTTAAATTTAAATGGAAATTTATGAATTACAATTGGATTTAGCTGAAAAAAGTTATCCTAAGCATACTACAACAGAGCAAACTGTGTGAACCATACGATGGTCAAATAATTTCTGACAAGTATTTGGTACTGAGAAGTAACATTTTCTCTTCTCGTGTTTGACATTAAGTGCATTGATTATGAAATGAGGTGATACTTCAGCTCTAAGATGTGCTATTTTATAAACCAGTATATTATACATGATAAAGCCTCAACTGTTTTGAATTCGATACTCAAGCATTACAAATTTCAAATTAATATGCACCAAGAATCTACAAGTATAGAGTGTCTGGAAATTAAACAATTGTAAACAGTTAATTAGGAATTCCTCAAACAGACTAACTAAATACGATTAGTCTTGAAATGCTATTATTGTTCAGTGTGCTAATTGTTACTAACTGTACTAATCAACATATTAGATAACTGGAGTATTATTGTGTCCAGCCATTAGGAGCACTTTCCCATCTAACTAGAACTGATGCCGTATACAGCTGTAATAAAGTAGTATAGTTCGGTGGGTTTCTATTCAAATAGACTTGTTACAGTATAGAATAATTAAAGTGAAAAGCCCAAACCTTTATGAGATCTTAGATTGAACATTTAATGATTTTCAATTGGTGTGTCCAGTAATTGTAATCATCGTCAAATTTTCTGGAATTTCAAGTATGAAGAAAGGTCAACACTAGCAAATGATACGTATTTGGAAAGTAATTAACACTATTACCATGAAGGATTTGGATAATATTAATTGATCACATTACAGTGTGCATAAGTTAGACATTGCAGTGAGATAAGATTACAGTGTGAATAAGTAGATTACAGTGATTAATCACATCACACAGTGTGCATAAGGAAGACATTACAGTGAGATAAGAGTAATTAATCCCATTGCAATATGAATAAGTAAGATATTACAGTAATATAAGAAAAATTAATCACATTACGCAGAACAAATGCAAAACAATAGATGTGAATTAAAATTTTAACGAAAATCAACGTTTTCCGCCTCAAATGAGATTCGCATATTAAATTCATTTTTAAAAGTGGATAGGTGTTCGTGATTGTAAGTTACTGTTGAGAGTATTTAACTGAATGTTTAACAAATGGAAATTGAATTTAATAGATGGACAAGATTTGTATCATAAAAAACACATGAATAAGTGGGATATACTGAATTAGAATGTTCCCGTTGCATTGTGTGAATATCAAAAGAATGGAAGTGGAGTATGAAACAAATTTTTTTACCAAAAGTTTATGTGCTTTCAATAAGTGTGATTCGTTTAAACAAGCATATTTTCTTCAAGTTTATTAAAAATGGTTACTTTCAATAGTTCATTTTTGAATGATCAACTAATGAAATATATTTTAGCAGATACAAACGCAGTTTTCATCAACAGACGCGATAACAAGTGTGATTAATCGCATTAAAGTGAGGAAAGTGTGTGAACGAAAACAATAAAAGTGAATCAAGACAACAACAAAACAAAAAAACTAATTTCATCGTGATTCAAAGCTTCTTCATTAAGTGTGATTAGTTTCAGCACTTCTCTTTCAAGACCATCAAGTGAATAGTCACTTATTGTAAAGACCTTTTCTTTTTCTGAGGATATGAATAATGAAATGTGATTTGTTGGTCGTCGAATTGCCGGATTCGTTCTAATTGGAATTCTTCCTCTTTCCGTCTAATCAATGGCAGCCGTTGGGATTTGGTCGCAGGCTGGAGCTGGAGCCTCGACCTATCCGGAACAATTACCAGGAGAATTTCTGCTGGATTACGGATGCACGTAAGTTGAGATATTTTTCTTCCATTTAATTTTTTTTTTTTTTTTTTTTTAATCAGAGGCATTTGCAACTTGGTTTCATTTCTGCTAAATAAATGCTCTTTAACTTGGTAGATATTTTTTTACTTCTGACCATACACTGTTGACTTGATAATACTGGTAGTATGGCGAATTTGTTTGACAGAAAATATAAACTATTGTAGATATTTCAACCACGATTGATTAAAATTTTATTTTCATTTGATAATGATATACTTTTACTTTTTTTTTTTTTACGATGATACATTAATGCCCTGATTATATTGTGCCAGACTTGTTAAAACGTGAAAACATTTTAGTTTTAAAGAGTTAAGTGAACGTAACTGATTTCGTATCTAAATAACGTTAATTTTGTAAAAAAAAATACTATTTAATTTCAACACCTAATTATTTGCTATGCATTTTATGAACTCTTTTGCAAATACTAACACATGTTTTTATAGTTTCGAGGATTGGTATTGTTATATAAATAATTTATATAGCTACACGTGCTTTTTATAAAAACGCTAAATTTCTAGCACTCTTACTAGCGTAAAAAACAGTGTTTTTTTGGATAAATTCATGAGTGAAAAAATGCAATACTATCTGATTAATATATTGAAAAAATGTTTGGATAAATGAACGAGAGTTTTTAAGGAAATGTTCCTTTTTGGATAAAAATCATGTTTCGAGAAAACAAGGATTTATTTAAAAAATTGCATATATTTAATGTATACTAAACAACATTTAAAAATACTTTTAATGTATTTAGAATAAACATTTAATTGTTATTATATACAGCAATGTTGATCATATTAAAAATATAGGAATTGAAAAATCAATTTTACAATCATTTGTGTTTGTTTACCCTTTAAAATCAGTTTTGCAAACTGGCTCATGAAAGCAAAATTTTTACTCTAAATCCTTTTATTTATTGCCAACTTTCATGTGCAATTTATTTAAACAATTTTGAACTCTGATCGAGTTTTCATGGTGTTTGATCACTACGAAAAAACTATATTCCATCTGCCTGAAAAACTTTGTATTCTGCTTCCCAATCTTGATAGGATGCATTGTCATAGATTGCGAGACCATCAACCGAGTTTCATTTCAATAAGATGATGGCACATGGATTGGTTTCTCCTCTAAGGATTTATCCTCCACAAATAAAATCGAAGTTAATACAATGAATATAAAAGATTTTAATTTTATCAAATTTAAAGTATAATTTCGTGCTAATACAGCTACGATCACTTTAAAAAATAACAGCCCTAAAACGTTTTTACTTTGATCACATGCAGATAAATTGTTTATAAAAATAATGTTTTTAAGAATTAATAAAGCGGTTGAATGAGCTTGACAAAAAGTATTCAGTTGTACTAAATTTTAAATACTATTTATAATACACTCTACTGCACCTATAAGATTTTATGACAGATTGACAATCATGCCGGGACAATACATAAAATATCAGTCTGACAAAACAACAACTAATTTTTTGTTATGATCATATACAAACGAACTAGTTTGAATAAATACCTATGCATTTGTATGGACTAAATTACTTTGTCAGAAATAACGGCTTTATCTAATTCAAAGTACTTTCTTTCTTTCTTTTTATTCATGCAGCTCAGAGAATTTTGAATGACCAAGGAATTGTGAACTTCCAGTGTCATTGAAAATGATCTTCTCTTCAAATCTCCCGATTTCAAAACAATTATAATAATGCCATACATAAACTGATTGATTGTTGAGGGGAGCTCATCCTTTCCTAATCCGATTTTCAGACACTCTCATCAATATAATATTTTTTTTTATTATTTCTCTCCTCATCTAAACCTTGTACACAACTTTTCATAACTTCCAATAAAAGTTTAAGATTTTGATTCAAATTATATACTTGTATCCTCTAGTATTGCTACGTATTCTGCGCGCGGTTTATACGTGTACATTTGGAATAAAATCAATATGTCACTTTAACCGTAATTGAAATAAATCGGCAGTTACCTAATGACATTTTGCGTGAGATGACTCTTTTGACAGTTTCTGCTATTGTAGCACAATACAACAATGAATTGTACGTTTTGGGATAAAATTCAATCATTGTTAATGACTGTACTGTTAAAGTTTTGAATGAATATATAATAATAAAACAAGGTGTGTGTCTGTTTGTGGCTCTGTGGATCTATAGAAATCTACTTAAAATTGGAGTAGAGCTCTGAAATTTTCAACATAAGTAATTTTGGCCTTCTAATTGTAAACATGTCAAACAGAATGTTAAAATTTTAATTAGTTCTTTTTAATTAAATTTTTTTTTTTTGTATTTTTTTTTTTTAATGTGACTCCAAACAGAGATACAGCTTTGAAATTTTCAACATAAGTAGTTTTTGCCTTCTAATTGGACTTTTAAAAAACAGAATGTTTTTATTTTAATTAGTTATTTTTAATTAATTTTTTTAATTAAGTAATATATATTTTACAAAACGATTTCTAATTGAGCTACAGCTCTGAAATTTTCAACAAACGTAATTTTGGCCTTCTAATTGGACTCTTGAAAAACAGAATTTCAGATTTTTATGTAGTTCTTTTTTAATTAATACGTATTTTACAAAACGATTTCTATTAGGGCTACAGCTCTGAAATTTTCAACATAAGTAATTGTGTCCTTCTAATTGGACTTTTGAAAAACTGAACTTTAAAATTTTATTTGTGTTTTAATTTTTTTTTTTTTTTTTAACTATAACAAATATTTTACAAAACTATTTCTATTTGGGCTACAGTTCTGAAATTTTCAATACAAGTAGTTTTGGCCTTCTAATGGGACTTTTGACTTTTAACAAAAAGAATGTTAAAATTTTAATTGGTTTTTTATTTAAAATTTTCGAAAAAAGTGACCTAGAGCTCTGAAAGTTTCTAAATAAGTAGTTTTGGCCTTCCAATTTTGCTTTCCACAAACACGTGTTAAAATAATCTTAAGGGTGTTGTATTATTGTATTAACGGGATATTAAACGAGATTTTTTGTTTCTCTATCAAGGCTTTACGTAGCAATTAAATTTTAGTGAGTGAAGCGAGCTTATGCTTACGCAGAAATGAACTTTTCAGCAAGCGAAGCAAACCTATGCTTGCACAGCAATGAACCTTTCAATGAGTGAAGTAAGCCTGTGCGTATGTGTCTTAGAACTTTTCTGTGAATGAAGCTATCCCGATTTTGTGTAACGATGAACCTTCTTTCTAGCGAAGAGCCAAAAACACGGGGACCTATACACCAATGACGGATTTCCGCAACGCGAGGCCTCGCAGCTAGCTAAAATATTGCAAATTTTTAAATTTTGTAGCGAAGCACGAGTATTCAGCTAGTAATTTATATAATTCATTTGTTTAGTCATTTTGTTCGTATTCCCATTTAAAACGTCTAAGTACATGAAATTAAGATATACATTACTTCAAATTACTTGTTCGAAACTCTAAAAATAAATTTTGATAATTTTAAAAGTACTTATTATAAATAACTACTTTAAGTAAACTTCTACTTCCTCTAAAGAATGAGCAACAAAATATCTCTTGTTCTCTTCAGTATAATATTGTGATGTGACCTTGAAATAAAGTATGCAGAAAATATCAAAGAAATAAACATTGAATTAAATATTAAATATGAGATAGTAATGAGGTACTACTTTATATAAGTTTATTTGTTAAATATCTCATAGAAAATATGTGCAGGGTTGAATTTGATATCCTTACTTCATATTACCCCTATGAAATTGATACAATTTTCCCAGCAAATTATTAGATATATGAAGACCCCCGACCTCAGATATTTCGGCTAATCGATACTCTACTGTAAATGTAATTTTTAAAAGAAAAATAAATTTTATGTATAATTTTTTAATATAATTTTTGTTATAATTGTACAATATATATTTTTTTCGTTGAAAACTAAAAAATAAAATACTTATTTCTTACATATTGCATATTGTAAAATAGTCGCCTCCCCCCCCCCCCCTTCTTTTCGAATAAAGTATAAATATTCCAAAGGTTGTTTTTTTTTTTTTTTTTTTTTTTAAGTCTTTGTAATAAAAATGTATTAACGATTAAATTCAGTTTTAACTCTGATTCTACTTTTCAATTTTTTGGCATTCAGTTTCTTTCAATTCCTAAAGTGGTGCAACTAGTATATAAAATTAATGCTTATCTGTGCTTTTATTTTTTAAATCAAATGGAAACTATTTAAAACTAAGACAGCAGTGTAACATTTGCTTTCTGCTAGTTTTTCGTTACTATTTAATGATTTTTCAAGAAAGATGCTATTCTAAATTGAATATAAATTAAATTTAGTTTTCTCCAAAATAAATTATATTTTCTCTTTCTCCACCTACACACTTACACTTCCGAACATTTTCATTAATTTTGGACTTCTAAAATATTCTTTAAGTCTTATTCTTGCAACTTTCGAAAGAGAAAAGTAAAATTATTTCCATCTATGCTGTCAGTTTCTTTAAATTACTTTAGTAATGTTCAACTCACTTCTATGCTTAAATTTTAAAACATGTCCTATTTCATACGATAAGAGAGTACTTCATTCTTACTATAAGCCATCCAATAGTATGTAATATTTGCACTCTAGCATTGGAATCCGTTGCGACGAATATTTATTTTGTCCAATATAAACGTCAAATTGATGGATAGTCAGGACTATGTATATAGAAAAAGCTCGAAATATTTCAATTTCTACTGCACGGATATTTTTTGTAAAGTAGTGACAGATTAAAAATGATATTTTGTTGTTTCCTATTTTGAAACTAAACGCTTCGGATTTTTTTCAACCTTTAAAATTTTATCTTCGTATTCTTTTTGTTACAAAATGTGAAAATTTGCATCCAACATTTATTGTTTAATTTGAATCGATTTTGTTTCTAAAATATTTATATTATTAACTGTTGTAATTTGTTTCCTTTCATTTCGTTTCCGAAGTATTTTAATAAGTTATGATTTATATTAGAAATTCATAATAATATAAAGCGAAAAAAAAAACTTTCAAGAATTTTTAACTTCAAATATTTAGACATACGAATTACGTTTGTTTGTTAGTTTTTGCGTACTTTTAATTTTTAAATTTATAAGTATGCACTTAACTGAGCATTTTTAAATTTAATCAAAGATATATTTCATTGTGAAATAAAATGACTTTTATATAAATGATTATTTTTAAGCAATATAAAACATAATCGAATCCTAAAAGGTGTTTCGATCAATATATTATGCCGTTTTTTAATTTAAACTAAGCTTATATAATGTCTTCAGTTTCTTTAGAAGAGTCGGAAGCTCCTATACTTGCTATTAAAAAATTGGTATATTTTCATATATCTTTTCTCATACTCATTTCAAGTGTAGGTCTAAATTTGTTTCTCTACACAAAATTAATGCATGTTATTTTACTAAAATCAACATTTAAAGAAAATCACTTTAAATATTTTTATAATTGTTTTATTATAATAGTACTTATATTTTTTTTTTTCAAAACTTGACTTTTTTTTATAAAAAAATAAGTGTCCAAATTACTTTCAACAACATATTTCAATGTATACTGAATATATGGAACTGCCATATATAGAACTTTTATACAAATCACTTCTTCAGATATTATAATACAATTTTTATCATTCTAAATACATAAGAGGAAAAATCGGTGTATGATAGAAAGAAGAAAAAAATGTAGATTCAGATTATGTTAAAATCTCAAAATTGTATGTTTTCAAATATTTTATTTCAACTCCTCTTAATCTTGTAAGTACTATTTTTTCCCCAGTTTTTAATTTTATTTGTTTTTTCATCGAGTAAAAAACATTCATAATAGCAAATACTCACTTTATTTCCCTTCTCAATATGAAAAATTTTGCCAATTTGAAGGCTAGAAAAAATCCTCCAGATTGTAAAGTATTTAACATCAAATGACGTCAACTTTAATAAGAGGAGATTTCAGTCATTAAATTTTACCAAATAGCTCATATTTGACATCCGGAAGTACCGTAATCGAATCATCTGTAGAAGAGGTATTTTAGTGACAGTTACTGTTGCAATGAAACTTGATTTAATTATGTTTGACTAAGATAAAATTAATTTTGTACAATACTCGTTGCTAACAAGCGGCGTTCTGAGGCAGAAGAAATATGTGCTATCGGACTGCAAGGGCATTCCTTTTCGGAAGGCAATCGTCTAAATAGATCGGAAGATCGTTTCGCGGGAATAAGAAATATTACCTACTTTCAACCTTTTATCTGGTCTGCTAAATGGTTGTGGGTCAGCGGGATATAAGTGAGAATAAACCTTATTTTTAAGGCTTGAGTAGAAGTAAAAATTATTTTGTCTGCAATTTTCATTGTTTCATATATATTATGTTAGATGAGTGTGTGTAGATGACTTAAGTCCCATGAAATATCACTATGAATTTTGTACTTTAAAAGTATTTAAATTTATCAATGTGTTTTAACTCAAATGCATTGTTTTTTTAGCCTTATGTTGGGTAGATATTTTTATGTCAAATATGATTGCTTCATTATAAATTTCGGACTAAATCTTAGCATAGATTTTAATGAATAAAGCATTTTTATTACCTTTTTGTTTTTGTGAAATCCTAAAACACTTTTTTTTTTTTTTTTTTTTTTTTTTTGCAGTCGGTGGAATTGAATAACTCTTTTGGGTGTTTTAATTCGGGTAATTAATAGAAATTATATCTTTTGAACGTGTTTTTCTTTTTAAAAAAAAACAATATAATCTGTCATAACTACTAAATGTTTATTTAATTGTTCTCATATTGAATTTCAATACTTCACTTGCAGCAAGAGGCCTTTACGTGAAAACCGTTATTTTCTGTTTGATTTTATAAAGACTATTTAGTTGCTTAGCAGTTTTTATTGTGTTTGTTACTTTATGTTTCTAATAAATGGTAATACCTTTTTCTTATAATGATTACTAATATTTAGTCTTTTACAAACAGAGTTACATATTTTATGTCAAAAACTAAATGTTAGTTAACAAAAAATATTTTTCTAAGCAAAAGAAATATAAGGACCGTCATAGATAGTTACTTTGTTCCACTAATTTACAGTAGATCATGCTAAATATCTTTCTTTTAGGTAGGTAAAATATACTGTAGCTGAAACCAAACTGGCTCTGAAAAGGTTTTTTATTGACACTAAATTCATCTTTGTACTTACTGGAGTACTCTTTTGTGTTTTTAACTTTTGTCATTTAAATTTTGGCCACCTTTTAACTTTATTCCTACTTCCAAAAATCAAAATTGTTTGTTTACCCATTAAAGCGGTGAAGTTAAGGACAACTTAGAAATTTTCCTAATACTCAATAGGTAACTTTGTTTTAGAATCTTACTATTGACGAAACAAAATACCTAGAATAAAATAAATTTTAAATACTTATTTAATTTGCTTGTGCATAAGTATTTATGTACCGTTAAAAAAATAAACTTTGGTATACTGCCGTCCTCAGCAGAAATGCAGTAACTCCACTTGAGGTGATTTGACAGAAAACGCAATTTTGTTTCTTTTTTGTGGGCCACTTATTTAAAATACAATAATTTTTAACCTTTTATGCTACTAGGGGGTATTTTTGATGCTCTACAACATAGATGCATAAACTTATACTATTTGTTTTCAAAGTTTTATCATGAATTGGCGGTTATTGCATTTCAACCTAGTTAAGTAAAATTGTAGTAACTCCTTCAATCAGCTATTGAAGGTACATTTTACAACCCAAAGGTGGTGTACTACTTACTTAGCTTATATCATTGTATTACTACATAAAGACATGTAAGAATATTATCAACGAATGAATTTTTAATGTCACATCAAAAAATCATTTTATTGGAAAAATTATCGGTGCTATTTACATAAAAGGAAAAATATCCATGTATTACTTACAAAACTGTACAAATAGTAATGCTTAATTTAGTTTCTTCTTAAACAAAACAAAAAAAAAAAACATGGTTTTTCAAATAGTTTTCTCATTCCTCTTACTAAATATCGTCAAAAGCGCTGCGCAAATCTACAACTTTTTGTTTGACTAGAAGTGATTTCCAAAATTTTTAACGATTTTCTGCATCAGATATAGCAAGTTCTCTAATATCATTTTGTTAGATATTAATGCTGTTACATTAGTCCAATTCTAACAATCTATAGGAAGCAAGGCCATCTGGTTCTTTTTCCATATTAATCGCATTTAAGCTCAAAAAATTCTGAAAAACAAAGTTTTCATTGTGAAATAATGACTGTAAGTTGGGGCAAATAAAGCTATTCACATTCACGATTTTGTTGATTGGTTGGTTTGTGCGCTCAACGACCTATACTTGTGCACAATAATGGCTAATCAGGCTGGAATCTACAGCTTAACTCGGATTCTGAACCACAACGAATATCCATGCCTAACTCGGGATTCGAACCCAACAACTTTGACATGCTACCACACAGACAAAAAGTGGGCCATTCACGATTTGAGAGTTGTAACAATAACACACCCTAAGCAATCATTATCAAAATTCCATAACAATTGTTTATTTGTATGTATAACAATTGTATTATAATTTCTGTTGACAATTAAAGTTGTCAATTAAAAGTTAATCACCTAACTTTCTGCAGTCAAATCCCTTTCACTCATATCTTTATAAACTTAACTTCTAATAACGGTCTTCGGTCAATGCGCAAAGGATAACTTTGAAGATTGCTTACTATAACTAAAATAATAAAGTTACAAAAAAAAAAAATCTACATTTTAAACGTCAAACGACTTTTATAATAATTGCCAATTGCCTAAAAAATAAAAAGTAATATTTTCATATCGTTCAGTTCACGGAGACAAAAAAGCAAACGATAAAAAATAAACTGCTTTTAACACAATAAATTGAAACTTGTGAAGTGGTCTAACAATATCTAAGGTGTATGAGTCACTGTCAGTCCAGTCTTTTACATAGCCCCAAATGCGTATATCATATTTCCCTAAAGTTTATACGCATCCTACGATTCCAGAAACGTATCCATTTCCCAATTCAGTGGAGTTGCTGCATTTCAACTTAGTATTTGTCTTTGTTGCATTCTTCCTTAGTAGACCTCGTCTTATTCTGGAGTTGCTGCAATACTGACTACCGAGTTTAATTGTAAAGGGGTAGAAAACCGATCGTGTGTTTATATACACATATGCGTATTATCTTAGAAGTACTAAAAATCATAATAACTCAAAATCTACAAAAAGGAGAGTTACTGCATTTCTGGTTAGGATGGCAGAATAGAGGTATTCATTTATATTTAATAAATTTATTAAATCAATAATTATATTAAGTGTTACAAATGAATATTAATTGCAGATTTAATGCAAGTTACGTAATGTACATATAAAACATATAGATGTTTTTGTCAAGAAATGTATATTAAAATAAGATGATTTAATTTTGAAGCTTTTAAAATTAATAAATTAGGACAGCATTTAAAATCATCTTCTCTTCTTCCAAAACAAAATTAAATGCAAACATTAATTGTTTATTATATGAAAATGAATATATAATCCTAAACGTTATCCAAAACTCAGCCAAAATTAAATAAATTAGCTCAAAAAGATCATGTATAAATTAAATATATTAAAAAGTATATTAAATTGAATTCATCCACTAGCCAAATATCTTTCAATCAAGACAGAAATAAAAGAAACAGCACAAATCTCTCTTTATTATCCTTGTGAGGGGAGAACTTATAAACGTAATTCAAGAATTAATCTAGAGTAAATTAAGTTATGTGTTTATCTTTTTCACTCACTAAATCTTCTGCATTTAGGGAATAAATAGATTTTGTTAATGAATTCTGAACAAGTTCATCATTTTTTAGAGAAAAAGAGATGGTTTCTGAAAAAAAAAAACATATGTTAAGTGGCTTAAACCAAGATGAATAACTTTGGCGTAACACTAAATTATCCCAAAAATGTACTCGCCCTAGCATAGAAGAAAAAAAATATTGAGACAAGCTAGTAGTAGTATGAAATATGATTCAATTAATTTTACAAAATGCATTAGGAACTAACCTTTAATTCTAAAATAATTTTCAAAATAAAATTGATATAAGTATTATTTTTATTTAATCCACTAAGTCCTATATTGAATAGACTATTTTTTTTTAGTCAATGATATTAGATTCCTTTAGCATAACTAATTAACGGGATTAGATTCCTAGACAACACCCATTGATCATGCCTTCTGAATTCAAAAATGAACATCTTCTCTAATTAAATGATAGAAAGACTTCTCAGGTAAGTTCTTGAGGAGCAATGTATTGTTTCTACCAGCCATTAAATGCCATCTTTGCTTTTTATATGTACTTTTTTGAACCAGAGACACCTGTTGTCAGTATAATAAAACAAATTTGTTGCCATTTCACCGACAGGAGTTTCTTTACATTGAAATCTAGCCAATTTGGTGGTTGGTGAGACATCTTTCTTTTTTCCAAGTATCTATCTTACATTCAACTCTGTGATTTAAATAGATTCACTAAAATGTACTATTTTTCAAAATTTGAAAGAATCGTACATTTATCAGTAAATGACGCAGCCTGATAATATTTTACAAGTAACCAAATTCCTCCACAATGACTGCCAACCAAAAGATATAGTGGTTAGCGTGCAAGCTTATAGACCACGAGGTTACGGGTTCGAGTCCCGTGTTAGGCATGGGTGTTTGTAAATGTATGTTGGCTTGTCTAATGACGAATGTTTCGGCGCATTATAGCCTTCGTGTTGCTGACGGTGCCAGATAATCTGAAAACAACCAACCAACCTCCACAATGACTACATTATATACATCAAAAATATACTCATATATAATGTATAGTATGCATCTCATCCATCAGAAGTGGAAAGTGTTGCAATCGTCCAAATAATTTACCTTTGCTTTTTATGTATGTTGGCATAACATAGCACGATGATTCCAAAAACGAAAAAATTATGACTGTTAATGCTTTGGTTCACGTGTCATACTAGAAATTGTATGTTGAGTTTTTTTTTTTTTTTTTTTTTTTTTTCTAAGTTAGTACTAAGTTTTCTAAATATTGAACTGAATTCAATGAAATAAGAAAGGTGACTGAGGATAGAATTTATTTGGTTTCTAAGAAAAATTTTGAATATTCAAGGGTCTGAGAGATCAAAAATCGAGATTTTTATTTCTTTTAAAATGCCAACAATGGAGAATGGTTACTATGATATTGGTAGGCGAAGACAATTTACAACAAAGGATGTAATATCCTAATCTAGTTATGTTAATAAAAATATGTTTTTACCGATAAGCTTACTTAATTTAAGGGTTTATTATTTATTTAATTTTACAGTCAACAACTATGCAGTGATAGCTCATACAAAAGTAGGAGGATTATTTGCAGGGTTATAAAGCTTTTCTTCAAAAAAAAAAAATTTTTCAAAATTAATAATATATCCTAATCAGACATTAAATCATAACTATGCATTAATCTTCTGTTGAAATAAATCATTTTAATTCCTTATTATATTTCTTTTCTCCTATGATTTTTACCACTTTTACTATGTTATTTTTAACATTCAAAAGTCAATAATTGAACCCTCATTATTGGCGTCCATGTACAAAATCTATGCTCATATATCCGTCGTGTTTAAGGTCAACATTCTTAGCCAAAGCAAATAATACACAACAAGCTAGCGCAGACATTTTTTAATTGCTTATTGTTTTGCATTTATTCTAGAAGATCTTAATTACTTGTGCAACTCATTTTCTAACGAAAAACACTAGTAACAAAAACGATTAACTGATTTTTTGATAAATCCACCTAATTTTTTGCCGAACTAATTTTTAATGTACTATAAAGAGATACATGCATGCTTTTTTATGTCACATAATTTTTTCTATTTTTTTATTTTTTTTTTCATGTTGGGAATTGGAAATATGTGCACTTTTTAATTGAAAAATCACTAGGTCCAACATTGAAATTTTATTTTTGTTCAACTATTGCACCTAAAGATAAAAGTATGAGTGAAAATGTTAATTATATATTGATAAACACCTTCAAATTTTTCATTCATGTTTCTTTAACATTTGTGTCGCGATGAGCATTTTGAAAAAAGTTAAAATTTCGTATTATTTTAATACATTTTTCTTAATAATTTATTATCTATTTTATACTATGATTTATAACACAACTGCTCAAATTTTGTTGTTGTGTTATCAATCATATCTTCTATGTCAGTGCCAAATTTTATTTAATTCTAAGCTAAACTAAAGAATTTTGGAAAAATTTTCCCATCTCCCCTTAATTCATAAGACAATATCAATAAAATATCAAACTAATTGTCGAT
The DNA here is from genome assembly GCA_963978545.1 of Linyphia triangularis. Taxonomy (NCBI): domain Eukaryota; kingdom Metazoa; phylum Arthropoda; class Arachnida; order Araneae; family Linyphiidae; genus Linyphia; species Linyphia triangularis. Next base: position 59,021,348 of record OZ021726.1, read on the forward strand.
ATTTGAAACTCGTTATATGCTTACTTTGAATAATTCAAGTACTCTCAAATAAATAACTACAAGTCGATAATGTCAATAAGATTGAAATCTAACTTCCCTTATCAAATTTATTCATCAGTTCACAAGACACTTTAAAATTTGTCTAATCAATCAGACTTGACTTAACGATCTAATCAAAATATTGAACGTTTTCTTCCTCCCTTCTATTAACCTATATTTAAAGTCTAGCGCCTAATCACATTTCAGTAATAACCCCTCCTTGTTCAGTCAATATAGCGTGGCTCTCTAGGAAGCGACACGCATTAGGCAGCAAGTGCAAAAGACGAGCACGGATCCCCAGGATTGTATCGATCGGGATTGGTTAGAGAGATTTCATGGGAGGATGAATTGCGAAGCCTATTCGTTTAAGAGAACTCTTAATTTAAAGTCCCATCCTGTAAGGAGACGCTACGTGGGTGGAATGAGTGGTGAGTTTTTCGGACCGTTGTAAGCATTCCACGTCCGTGTTAGGCGGTTTTTGTCAGAGAAGATGATTTTTTTTATTATTTATTTAATAGTTTTACCGATGGCTAGAAGAAGAAAAAATCTATCTTTTCGTTTTTTTGAGACTGTTTTTTAAGTAAGTTTCAATAAATTGACTTTGAATATAATTTTTGATATTTTGCACTGCTAAATATTAAGTATTTATTTTTTCAAATACAGTTTATTCACTTTCTCCTCAATATCTCAAAAAGCGCTACAAAGTTATTTAATAAATACATAATCGTATAATTTACTTCTGTATTGTTGCAAACCAAAGATATGTGTTTAACTAGAACCAGACTACGCGACAATGAAGGGTTCAATTATTTTATTATTTTTCTTATACACATCAATCCATGATAATTCGTTTAGTATACAGGAATATTTTAAACTGAACTCGCATAATCTACCTTAACACTATTATTCTGTGATAGATGTATAAGTTATTGAATGTAAAATTATATGTAATTATTTTTTACTAGATTTCAGAGTCACAGTTTCCTATGCAGTAGTCTGTTGATAATATTAATTCACTCCAAATAGCTGCACAATAAAAATTCAAACGTTTTATCTTTGAATATGCCTTTTTCTCATATCACTGAAAATTCTCAAACGTGTTTCATTTTCCCTTTCTGATTGATACTTTAATCATAATACTTGAAAATCAAATTCCTTTCGTCCAAATAGCAACATCTCTTAACCGTGAGAAATGTATACGTCATTGGGCTATCATGTGAAACATAAAGTCAATGTGTCAATGAATCAAACAACATGCAATTTTGTCATTAATGTATATCAAGCCTCTCAATGATACCAACTGGATATACTTTTCTCGTACAAGCATTTTAAAGTATCTATACCAATCTTGTATATCCTTTGAGGCTGCATATCATACCGGGTGTTCTGTTCGTCTGTTATTTTAAAAAAATTAGTTTCAAATTAGTTAACCCTTATGAGAGCAGTCTCTTACTACTTTTTCTAGGACTTCAAATTTTCAAGAGTATTCAGTGAATCTTAACACATAATTTACGTCCATATTTATGATACTCAGATGAATTTTTATACATCCTAATGCATAGTTGATTTCGGATGTATAGGTCTCTAATTTTTAAATTTTGTTATTGTTTTCTTATTCTTATTGCATGCAGTGTCATTCATTAGAACATACACCAGAAAATGCAATTTCATAATATATAGACTACTGTAGTTAAATTCGTAATGGTAAACTATAAAAAAAAATTTAAAAAAAAAAAAAAAACGATCGAAAAAAATACCAAATTTACCGATTTTGGTTTGTGTTCCATAATATTGGGTGGTTGTAATGGAATTTAAAGACGAAAACTGAAAAAATAGTTGAAAAAAGCCGTAATTTAGTACTTGATAGAATAAAAGGGCAATTTATTTATTAATATTATTTTTTTTTTTTATTATTTTTTTTTTTTTTTTTTTTTGTAACTTTCATAGAATTTAAGATAGAATAAATTGCAAACTCATACTCATCTAAAGTTTTAAACGGATGCAACTTTTTATTGGGATGCCTGATTTTAAACCTATTTTAATTCCCCTAATAATTATGACTATAATCATCTGTTTTGTGTCTGTTTAATCTTGTACAATTTTGCACATTTGAAAGTAAAGTCCATCTTATGGGTCAGTTATCTAGATGCATGCTTTATTATTACGAGATGTAATGCTAGATTCATGCATTAAACAATACGTTCAAGCTTGAATAATATAACCTTTCAAAAAACTGATATTAAATTGAAATATTACAAAAGGATCACTTGTTGGTCATTAATTTTATTTTTCATTAGGTGGAAAAAAAGTGCTTAGTTACCAAATATAAAAAAAATACCAGAAGTTTTTTATTTAACACTATTTACTAAGTTACGACAAATAATGATATCAGGTAATTCACATTACATATGCTGCATACACTAGCTCTCAATAATGTTAATACTGTAGTTTTGTAACACACCTCCTCAATGGCATATGAAATATTGTTATGAATTTTTCCACTGAGGCAATGATGGCACAGTTTTTAAGATGAAAACTACTATTTATTCACTCTTCACAGGCACAAAATTTATTCAAAGAACAGCCACTATCAAGCTTCAATGAAAACAACTTCGAATACAGTGATTATACAAGTTCACTGGTACTCTAGTAGGTAAACAAAGCGATCAGCTTTCATCCAAGTCCGAAGTCAATCTGAAAACTTTCCCGATCTCCAGTCTTATTTATACTTGGCGCGAGAGAACATTCTCGAAAAATCCAGCCAATTCGTCGAAAAAGAAACATCTCGAAATTTCTCGATTGCTTTAGGTGTGGCCACCTTTTTCTAACTTGTAATATCGCTGTTAATAAATAAGATAAAATAAATTACAATAGAATTTTAAAATAATACGTCACTATTTACACTATATACAGACAATTTGTGCAACAATATGAAGAGTAAATATGTTACCGTGAAAGACCAAAATCTGGTCAACATTCACATAGTCGCTTGGTGTATGTTCGACATATTTGCTAAATATCCTTATTTCTCACTTACACCGGCAAATGTCGACATTCTCCATGCACTGATGGTGAATGTTGAATAAAAAATGTTTGGTGTGAGACACACAGATGGTAGTCCGAATATATTAGAAAATAGTAAAATATTCGGTTTTCACCAAGGTATTTAGTATACGTTGGCATTCACCTGAAAAAGTTAACATTCTCCAATTTCGAACATTCACAGAAACATATATGCAACTGCGTCATGGGATCGAGGATTTTTCACTAGACCTATTAATTTAGAAATCTGTGTGTAATAAATTTATGTGATAATATATATTAAAATATTTACCTTAAAGTGACATTATATAAGGACCATTCCTTGAGGAATGGATAATATTTTAAAAAGGTTTTTGTAGACTTGCTTATTAAGTCAGACTATATTTAAAATATTTCAGCCAAATTAAATCCTCGATGAACTTTCGAACAATGTGTTTCTCTGAATTGTTGATAAAAATGTCCCCATCTAAATGAAAATATATACTGTTTATGAACTTTCTTATATGAAAGTCAATTTCATAAAATAATATTCTTTCATTAATTCTAAAAAAATCAAGGTAAATATTTCAAAGAACTATTTTAATTTTTTATAAATATTCATTACAAGTAAATAATGAACCTTTTCAAACCAACCCATTTTCAAAATGAATTTCATTATATTATTTAAATAAATATAAAAGATGATTAATTCTAACTTTAGTAATGAACAGTAACAAATGGTTATATCTCAGAACTCATAAAATACATCTTTTCATGTTATATTTTTAAAAGTATTAAAATATTTTTAAATCAGAAGCCTTTTATCCTGATAAAATAACACAGAAATTATTAATAATGTAACAAACTTGTTTAAAATGAGGTAAAAAAAAATATCACATTAAGTTTCAACGTTTAGTAATTATAATACGATAATTTTATTCACTTATATTCCAAAATACACAAATTAAATAAAGCTATATTCAGACTTAGAAAATATCAAAGAGAATATTTAAAAACATTTACGTTATTCATCTTTTTAAAACTATGTACATACAAATTAAATTACATTAGAAAACTCTTTCAAACGAATTGCACTATAATATTAGGCGTCTCAAAACAAAAATAAAGTGTGCTTGCATTTTTGACTTTATTAAATATTAATTGAATACAAAGTATGTGGCAATATAAATATAAAAAAAAAAAAAAATCAAATGTTACATGCATATAATTATCACTAACGAGAGATTGCTCACAATAACAAAAATATAAAGCTCTTAAATCAACTTAATTTTTAAATAATAAATCAAGATATCTAAATAATATATAAAGCTTATTCATATTTTCTACTCAACAATTCTCGTGATGGAGTATTTATATGAAAAGATTCGCTTTAAATATTAAGCCAATAAAGCGTCAATTACTCAGGAAATAAACTATAAATATTTACCCAATATATATTTTTTTATAAGCAGATAACTCCATTTTTATTTTACACATAATTTAAAACTCAAAGGAAATGTATTTGAATACGAAATGCATTGGATATGTGTTTTCCAAGTTTGATACTAATTTATAATATCGTTGTCCAAATATTAAAATTATCACTCGATACAATTTTATCATGAAAATGAACAAAAAGATTATGTGCTGCATTAAAAGTAGGTACTTCCTTGCTTACTCATAGAAAAATTATCCAAAAGATAATAAACATATCACTGTATATAAATTAATTTAGATATATTTCCAAAATTCATCCAAGAAGCATGTTTTTTTTCTTTCTGAAGCTTTATAAAATTTAATGATGGAAAGTTTGTTCACTAAGCACAAAGATCATAAATATTATTAATGAGAAATAAAAAAAAAAAAAACATATATTATTACATGGTTAAATATTGCACAAACATAGGTAAATGATTAACCTTTTCTTTTTTGGTATTATTTCGTAACACAGAAAGCTATTTTGTTCCTTCCAATGCGTTTTTAAAAAATAGTGCCGATCAATAAGGAAAACCAAAGTAAGGGATGCCTCGGCATAGTTAAAGAAAACCATCGATTTTCAATGAACTCTGAAACTAATGGAAGTTCTTGGCCTATCATTAGAAGTAGGAGCATGTGTTATTATATTCAGATTCTGATAAGACCAAAAATTACGAAGGCTTTTGTTAGGCATTAAAAATTCATCCCAGTAGTGTTTACAGAAATAAGAGCATTTATACTTGTAAATGATTTATACTTGAAATTGGATGATTCACTTTAAAGGGAACATTTAAGTTCAAAGCAAAACACTATTATTATTTTTTTTTATAATAAATATACGTTCTTCGAAAGCCATTTTTTCTACATTTATTATGCATTAAAGGATTTTTTAAAAATAGTATTTTTTGTATGGGCCTATATAAATTACAAGGCAGATCAATCTAATATATATTACAAATGATTAATTTATAGTTTCATTTGCTTTGAAATTTATTTACGTATGAAATGACTTTTATCTTCACTTCGAATACAATTCTATCTATTCAATAAAATTACACCAATTTGTATGCTACTTAATGTATAACCTTTATTTGTATATTACAATTTAAGTATGCAATGAACTCTAAAAAAGTAATCTTATATGAAATTTGGATAAAAATATTTTTTTATAATATTCGCATTCAATACTTAACATTTATTTAAAAAATACTTAAATTCCTTTTTTGTCCAAAAATCTGTAAGTAAAATTTTAGTAATATCGTAATTTTTTCCCTTTCTGTGTTTAATTTTGAAAATTGTACATTTAACTTATTAGATTAAAAAAAAAAATATATTAGATTAAAAAATTTGAAATAAAGTCAGATTTTGAATATCATAAGTGAAGAACTATGAATTTAAAACTAATAATAGCTTTAGCTGGATAAAATCCAAATTCCTTGAGCTTATACAGCACGTGTAAAAATATTTTGCTTGTTTGGTTCTGTGATGTAACAATCCAGCATTGATTACCACAAATAAATAGTTACACACAACCATAAACTCAACGATTTACACTTACGAGCCGTTTCTATTTACTTTTTAATAATTACGTTAGTTAAAGTAACTTATTTGAAATTTAACGTCTCTCTTAATACAATGAAAATAATTTGGTGTCCTTAAAAAATTGTTTACAACAAGTGAAATCTGTTTCGTTTTATTCTTTATATCGAGAATTATATATATATAAAAAAAATCAATATTTTATACACATCATACATCTTCGTCCCACGCATAAACTTCTTACAAAGATTTTAATGAAATACATATATCTTCTACAAAACACTAAAATTTCTTTCACATCCTCTAGAGATTTCCTGTTCATTTTGTGCATCTTACTTTGAGAACTTACACATCGATTATCTCCATACATCCTAGTTTACCATTAGGCTGTTCTTTCTTTTCAGTAATTGAGATTTGACCGTCGGCACTGCTGCAACCCCCAAACACCGTATAACCGAAAGTATATCGATTTCTCCATTTCTCATTACCCCCTGTTTTCTATCTCGGTCAATGATGGAGCCGTAATCCCTACTTGATAGCCAAAAGTTCGAAGTCTAACTGAATGGCAATTCTTAATTCACTTTGACAATGACGTTACATTTTACTGAAGCGCGATTGAAAACTCCATTGTTTGTAATATAGTGTGTGATAGAGAAGTGATTAAGTCGAAAGCTTTATAAAATTTAATGTTTGAAAGTTTGTTCATTGAGGACAAAGATCATAAATATTATAAATTACATATATTTTAACTTTAACGTTAGTGTTTGCTATTCTTTTATAAGCACATTTCCTCTGTCGAGTGTAACGGATATTTAATCATTACTTTAAGTTGGTTGTATTCAGATTATCTGGCGCCGTCAGCAACACGAGGGCTATAATGCGCCGAAACATTCGGCATTAGACAAGCCAACATACATTTACAAACACCCATGCCAACACGGGACTCGAACCCGCAACCTCGCGGTCTAGAAGCTAGCACGCTAACCACTATACCGTTTGGTCGGCCATTACTTTAAGCATTCATATAAATGAGAAGTGTTACTGAATTTCCACTCGTGAAATGTTCGTATATTTAGGTAAAAGTATTTATTTAACATGGTGCAACTTGAACAGTGCACCGGCATCACAATAATTTTATCTATCCCAAACTCATAAATGTTTCAGCTTCGAACTTTAAGATTAAAACAACAACGAAAAAAAAGGGGGGGAAAACAACTCAAACCGACATAAAGTGGATGCATACACAAATAAAAAATATTATATAAAAATAAAATCAATTTATTAAATAACTAACGATATAACTAAGTAAATTATCGAATGAACTTTAAAAAATACAAGTTGATTACTTAAAAATTAATTTCAAATTCAGTCAGTTAAAATACTTTATAATCAGAAAAAATAAGCAGCAAGTTATAGCCGTATTAAAGAAGCTGCTATTTCCTAGAATCCACTATTCTGCTAACACAATATATGCAAGTTTCATGGATGGAGAGTCCAAACAACGCAACACATAACTCACAGCATAAATCTGTCCTGGCTCTAGGCTTGTGATTTGTAACAAGCTGATCTCAGTTTCCCGCTGCGAATTGTTCTCTCGAGCTTTGTTAATTAGGAAGCAGACAAGGGGATGTAATCTTATATTTTGAGAAAATGCATCACAGAATAAATTCTTGGAATTGGATGTTAGCCTAGAGAATGGATTTCAGAGAATCTTAGTACATGTGGTAGTTAGTATTCCTCTTCGCAATATGTATATGGGATCTTTGAACTGAATCGGTAAAAGCGCGTTTGACTTTAAAATTTCTTAAAATTTAGTGATATGTAAATTAGATAAAAAGAATAGCTCAGATATTTGTAAATCATTTTATATGTTTATTTATGTATACAAACTTAATTTTAGTCTTCATTTAATGCGTAATAAAAAATAAGTTAACGTAATGAAATTTAAAAATAAATGACAATTTTTAAATTGTACAACTGTAAAAATATTTGTTTTTTATGTTTCAATTTTTTTTTTTTTTAATAAAATAGAGGTTTGTATAGCTGCGTAATGTTTTAGCGGTTTCAACTAACTAAGAAGAACATATTTTTCATTAGCATTGACGATTTTTATTAGTAACTATTCAGTTTGGATAACAGTTACATTTAATAAAGAAATGATAAAAATATTGTTGGTTTTATAACAAATAATAATAAGTAGAAGTTATATCTATCGTTGAAGATTTAAAATTAGTATACGATTTTATGATTTAAAATGTGTGTCTAAAAGCTTTTTATAAGGGCAAAGACGATTGATACTAAAAAATTTTATTTAAATTCTACTGCAAACTTTATTTTATTATTAAAACAATTTTATCAATGATGCAACAATTGTATAAATAATGTCATTTATTCTTTTAATTAATTTAAGTTCCAAATTTATTTATTAACTATCTTTTTCACATTAATTATGTATGTCTGTAATCAACTGTCTCATTGAGGTATAAAATATCAAGCAAACCTATTTTAATTGAAAGTTTAATAAATTCAGATTATGAATAATACATGCTTGTAAGAAGGAAACAATACGTAGTATTTTGTTCGTATTTTATTTGCCCACACACAATCAACTGATATTAAGTATATTTACTGCAGAGTATAAACATAAAATGTATTATAAATCATAAACTTTTCGCAAAAGTTAATAGAAATATGTTTTCAATTACAAAAAGTTATTGGATAAACTTTAATATTAAAAAATTGGGTAACAGTTTTTAATATACTATAAGAACAAATCTGAGAATACCAATCATTGCACAACTTTATTTATATTTTGAAAGAATATGCGTAAACAACTGTTGACTTTTTTTAGATTTTCATTAAAATGCACCGATTTCACTCCCTTATCTACTAAACACTGAATAAGTCAAGTTACCCACAGAAAAAAAAAACGTTTAATTGATCTCAAAATATAAGTATATTACTTTTCGTCCCCTTCCCGTGAAGAAACTCTTAAAACTCTCAAAATAAAATATTGTTCTTATAATCAAGATTCTGATGCAATAAATTTCTTAAGTATGTACTCACACCCATTCATTCTGTTTCGACAGTTTTAATCTCTTAATTCCAAAACATTGGAATGAAACATTTTTACTTTTCTTAATTAGCTTATGATAAACTTCTCTTCCAAATGTTAACCCTCTAGTTTTATAAGAAGTGAGAGAATTAATTATAAGTGAGTAAATTAATCAGACAAAGCTTTTAGAATATCAGGAAACTTAATATACAAATATTTGTTACGTTTTTCGCAAATTTGTTCAGTAAGAGACGAAAAGTAATTCTTTAAGCATTTCATACAAATACCAAACCCCATTTGTGAGCGCAATGTCGTAATGTGTTTTTATAATAAAACTGATATGGTTTATAAATCTCATTATGCAATATTGTTTAAACATTTAAGAGTAGTGTATAGTTTTGCGTATATTTTTAATAATTTTATTTATTTAAACGATTATGGCATTTTTTTAACATAATAACTTTTTATTGCATAGCATATTTTAAGATTTTGCCTACTTTTTTTAATTGGTGTATTTTATATCGTTGCTGTACCATAGGTTTAAGTTAATAGTGAAAAGCAGAATAAATATTTCCAGAACAATTATACTAATATGTCTGGGCAAGAAATCTAGTTTAAAATATAAAATAGAAATGAAAATTAAATGGTTAAAAAAATTAATTTATCCATATACTATAGATAAAAGGAATATTATGTTCATTTAAGAAAGCAATTTTAACTTGCATTTTAAAGATATTAAAACAAATCAAATTCTCTTACCACCTATCTCAGTTAAATTCCTTAACTTGATGTTAGGCAAAAAAAGGAATAGTTTGGACTGCTTGGTAATGAAAAAATACTTTTAAAATTTAATGCAATTCATTTTGGGATTTCTTAAGATAAAGAAGTTTAAGCTGCTTCTAAAAAGCAATTTTTGGTAGACGTCTTATAAATTGTATGGATTTTATGGAGTTATGGGATTAAAGACTTTACGTGAAATTCATATAAATGATGACATATACATAAGTTTTTCGATAGTAAGATGAATGTTCTTCAAGAGTTATGATTTGTGTATGTGTCATTTGAAATTGAATATGGTTTTCGTATTCAAACATACTGCCCATGTTTCTCAATGCAGATTAAAATTACCTAAAAATAACAGTATTTCCATTTCTCTATGTAAATAGGTCAAAATTTCGCGTATATTCTTAGAATTTAAATCAGTTTGTCCCCGTTTCTAAGCAACTATGTATGTATTTACCTAACTTACAATAAAAATATATCGCTCGCTCTCATGAATTTTTCATTCAAAAATGCTTTTGGTGATCCATTTATGAAAGTTACATTTGTAGCACCTTCAGTATTCTTGTTTAAAAAATTTCTTTGCATATCTTTGAATTTTATTCCTCACGTTAAAACTGAACAACAATTTCTTCTTGATCTGCTTCACTGCAAGTATTTTTAAATATATTTCAAATCAAATCTTTAAAATAAAAGCAGTCAAGTTTATATTTAAAAAAATATAAAGTGCCTATTTTCGATACATTTTAGTCTGATAAAAAGATACATTGTAATAATCTCCATTACTATAAAAGTAATTATCGATGCAAGAAATCTTTGCACTGGTGCGTTTTTTCTTTCAAAGATACTTCAATCACTTTACAAAAAAATATATTGTTTTTAACTATTTCCTTACTACAAAATTTACCAACACAATTATCGAATTATTGAAAATATATTTAATCTTTCAACTCGACATTAACATATTTAAAATTTAACTTAACTAGTAATTTAATTTAATGCTGGCATACTAAAAGAAGTATACAATGAATTTAAAGTGTTTTACTTTTCCTGTTTTCAATATATTCCAATCGTATAATAGACTGGAACAATTTAACTAACTCATACAGAATATTATAATAAATATATAATATTGTAGTAATTTGATAACTGACGAGATAAATTGTTCCACTATTAAATATGATTGGGATAACACATCCAACAAAAGATCGGACGAATATGGCCATTTTGGCTGAAAATCCAAAACAACATATGATTTTACGATATATCATTTGATTTTACATCAATACGAAAAAAAGCACATACTCTTATTACAAAATTAGTTTTATTAACAGCATTTTTAAATTCATATAAGACCAGAATTATTATAATTGTGTATTTTAAATGAAATTGATAGAAAACATAATTGCATATGTAAAAGCCGTTTCTCTACCGGTATTCTTTTGACTCAGTAAAGCAAACTTTTACCACTCTTTACCAGCTGGTCTGAAAGCTACTCGCAATTATTTTTGACACCATTCAGCTCGCAAGAACTTATTTCATTACAAATTATATATTATTGGATATACGCCATCACTGTTGGTTTTTAATATTTGAATACACCATAGCTTTCATGATTTTCATTAGTTTAATTAAGTTTCTCTTAAAAATCGATATTTTGAATAATAAATTATTTTCGGTGGTTCGTTATTTTGAGTGGAAGAACTTAGCAATTTACTTAAACTGATTAATCTTCCTCCTTCTACCTGAAATAATTATCTAACTTCGTTGCTATTGTAAACAACCTTTATCGTTCTAAACTTGGGGCGCAATTAACCCATTTACTTTGGTTGGCGGCAATTATATTTGCCACCCTATATTTCAGAATTATGTTTAATTTATAAATTTACCGAGTTATTTCTTGCAAGTGCTTTTACTTCCATAGACATCAATTTTTAAATATGAAATTATTACTGAATTCAACTGTATTACATGTAATTCAATGTTTCTTTAAATGCCTTATTATAATATTATTTGTAAATAGCATTGTGTACTACCCAAAATCACAATGATAAAAGACAGATTCCGTTCCTAAATTTATTTTTTACTCATGTTAAAAATGTGTTGTCTTTCGGAGTATTCTGGCACATGGTCCAGACCGCGAGGTAGCGGGTTCGAGTCCCGTGTTAGGCATGGGTGTTTGTAAATGTATGTTGGCTTGTCTAATGACGAATGATTCGGCGCATAATATCCCTCGTATTGCTGACGGCGCCAGATAATCTGAAAACCACCAACCAATTGGCACATGGTCCATGATATGCTGTTACATTATAAAAGCAATGCCTACAGTTAGGCATATAATTTTGATCTTTGTCAGATGACTAATTCCGTTACCAGATCGTGCGCCTACTTTTCTTTACATTCAGATTAGAGAGAACATTAGGACATCGTACGATTTAATCATGTATTGTAGTTTAAGAGCAAAACATTTCAATTATAAATAATGTTCATGCAGAATTACGGATTTGTAAAAATACACTAGATTTGATTGTTAAGTTTTTTGCTGAATCAAATTATTATTATTATTTATCTTGAGCAAATTTCTAATTAAAAATAATATCACCAACAATACAAAACTAAAAAATAACTCTACACCTTAATTATTGCTTGAGTCCTATATTAAGTAACTCTTGAACACAAATACCTTCTATAATTATGAGCTGTTTGAATTATGCATATTAGGTAAGCGTAGTACTAAAATTTTAGTAATACAAATGCAGTACATTTGTTGTACAATTTACTGCATATTTCCGTATCTGGTTGAAAATGGTGGGAAATTTTAGTATTATATTCTCCAGGTATTTTTATCACTAAATAGCAAGCATTTCAGATAGTTATTTACAATGCAAACTTATAATTTACTTTCATCTCTTTTTACTATTTTGATGTTTAAACAGTCACTATTTTCCTAAAATTTATTTTTTCCTTATTCCTTTCCTTATTATATAGTTTAATTATATATACCTTTCAAATTTTTTCATATTACATTAATATTTGAAATTAATAATACCAATACATAATAAGTTGTTAACGGTATTTTAATATATGTTGCCCCAAATATGTCTCATAAATATTTCTCATAAATTCATATAACAACTCAAACTTTAATTACATTTACATTTAGATACGTTTAACTTCAATTTTTAAATTATTAATCATGTTTGAAATACTCCCAATAAAATGGGGGAGGGGGGGGGGGAATCACTATTACATGATCAGGCAATGATTGTCCACATTGATCCCACTTCCATTTAATACAAATCAATACCCTAGTACAAAAACCATACGATAAATATTTACTTCAACAAATATAAATAATCACATTCATTTTCCATGATTATCTTATAAATAAAATAAAAGCAAAACCTCAAAACTGCGCAAAATAAAATTTTCCTTTCTGTGCTCCGATTTTGAAACGCAGATATCTGTGTATCATTGATATATCATACATCTCTTTCAATAGCGCAGATATGACTAAGTACGTATGCCACAGGTAGTCTGTCTCGTTGCCATGACAACGTCTGTCAACAGTTGGGTTGAACGTGTAAAATTCGATTTTGTACTTCTTTCCGTGATGATTAGTTTTTGAACTAGACCTTATTAGTCAGGTAATAAAGTAATGTATATCATTGATAAGTTTGACCAACACCACTATCATTTTCTTCTATACGCTACTTGCTCAAAGAAACACTAATTTTGCTGGGTACAACATTCTTCCTCTCTCTTAGTGTAAAAACTACCTAGATAGATCTAAAATTTTCTTCAAATGTTTGTTTACCTGACATGTTGATCTTGTTGTTTTATGGTGAAATAGTAGAAATTTGTTTTACAGGTGTTTACATTCTTGATTTTCCATTTGAAGATTTATGTGTCTGGCTTTTTTTCTCTTTTTTTTTTTTTTTTTCTTGATAAAATAGCAATACTTCCATTATTCAGAATTGAAATTTAATTAAATTTATTTTAAATTTCATTGTATGGTTTTATTTTCTAATTCCTTGAGTGAAACTTCCTTGTAGTGTAACTTTTACTATCTAGAATCTTTTTCGGTACATTACGATCTGCTACACTAAAAATAAAGATGTCTTCAAATAATGAACAAAAGTGGCACCGTCAAGACGCCAAAAGGAGTCTTAATTTTTAATATCTATATTAAAATCCAGTTCAAATATGCTTGTTATCACAGATTAAATATTTAATAAAAAAATTCAAACTATTAACTGCTTAAAATCTTTACCAGTATGATATGCATTAAATTAATACTATCAATGTTTACTATGTTGACGATTTTTCACTTTTACTTAATATAAGCATGCACTAAAAATACACGTGTCTCAAATTGAGACTGCTTTTGAGTCAAATACAGTTAAACTTTTCTGTATTTTTGTAAGACATTTCAATGTGCAGGGTATTCATAAAAATTTTATGAATGTTAATCATCTATTCACATAGGATGGGTCATCGAAAAACACATTTTTTTTTTTAAGTCAAGTTTTTTTCATGGAAAAATTGAGAATTTGGAGCACTAAAAAGGGGGTAAAAAGAAAACAAATGTTGGTTTATATTTTTTGGTCATGCAGGTGCTCGTAAGTTTGCCAAAATTTGGAAAAATTCAAATCTTTACAATAATTTTTAACATTTTAAAATTATCCTCTTTTTGAATGTAATAGCTCAAATTGTTACGTATTAGAACGAGAGAAATTAATGATTTAAATCCATCAATCTTTCGGATATGCATCGCCTTCAAAGTAAATAAAATTCTGAGAAAAATACATATGAAAGTAGATCACGCTTGAAAGAAAAACAAATGCTAACAACTTATCAGTCTTGTAGAACATTCGTAATATTAATCAACGTATTTTTTATCTTAAAAACTAAGTTTTTGTGTAAAGAATTACAAGTCCAAAAAAATCATGTTGGACAATTGAAATTCCCCTTTTTTACTCATTCTTAGCTGAAGATACTTGGAAATCGAATTATGAGCGAAGTTAGGCCTGGTTTACCTTGATAGCAGAGCCGTTCTGATAAAACCATCCTAGTCTCAGCTCCGAAAGCTTTTCCTGAGGCTTCTGTCACGAGTTTCAGACATCATTCAACTTGTCTGTGTGTAAAGTGGAAGAGTTTTGAGTGTTATATCGCAATTATGGACTGCGTCACTTTGCATTTGGGATTTAATCTCATCGTCACTGATATAATTTAATAATGGGGGAGAAGATAAATCGCAGTCCATCCAGTTAATTATTTTCGAGTTATCTTGAACCTTGAAATTGAATTTTGGCGTAAGACACAAGATAATACTTACGCAAGATAATACAACACATAATTGATTTCAGAACGACTCTGCTGTCAAGGTCATCTATATCAGATTTCAAAGTATCTTCAACTAAGAATGAGTCAAACCGCGATGCTCAATTGCTCAACCATGATTCTCTTGGATAAAATAATTTAGGTTTTTCAATAAAAAAATATGTTTATAAATATTACTAATTGTTTGCAAAACACGTAAGTTGTTAGTATTTTTGTTTTCTTCTCTTGAAGTGGGATTTACCTTTATTTGCAATATTTCTTCAAAATTTCATTAAATTTGAAGGCAATGAGCGACAAGAACATATTAATGGATCTAAAAAATATTTTACCATTAATTTATGAGTTAATTATGAGCTCTATTATTTTCTGTGATTCTAATTCACAAGAATTTGATTTATAGTAAAATGCTTTTAAAAATATTAGAAATTGTTAAAATAATATTTTCAAAATGTTAAAAATTATTGTAAAAATGTTAATTTATTGAAATTTTGGCAAACTTCTGAGCACATGCATGTCTGGTAGATATAAACCGATTATTTTTTTTATTTTTTTCGCCCCTTTTTAGTCTCCCGAATTCGCAACTTTTCCTGGTATTACGATATGAAAAAAAAAATGTTTTTTTTTTTTTTCTTTTTTTTTTTTTTTCTCTACCCTATCAACCAAGCCTAATTTCCACTTTAAATAAGGTTTCAAAAGTATCTTCAACAAAGAATGAGTAAAAACGGATAAGTCTAATTGTTCAACATAATTTTCTTGGAATTACGACTCCACAATTTTTTTTTTTTTTCTCAGTAAAAATATGTTTATAAATATTAATTAGTATTTGTTTATCCCTGAACTTTGATCTACCATATATTGCATTTTTTTAAAATTTCATTGACTTTGAAGGCAATGCGCATCCGAAAGATGTGGATAAACTTAAATAATATTTAAACGTTTTTTTCTGTGGTTCAAAAACATAAAAATTTGAGCTAATAGATTTAAGAAGTAGATAATTTTAAATTATTTAAAATCGTAGAAATGGGAATTTTCACAAATTTTGCTGAGCTGCAGAGCACATGCGCGACAGGAAGATATAAAGCAATATTATCTTTTTTTACCACTTTTTATTCTCCCAAATTTGCAACTTTTCCACGGTATAACGACTTGAAGGAGAAAAAAAATATTTTTTTGGCCCACCCTAATACACACTGCGTATTTCTGGAATCAGGCTGATGTTTTCTAAATGAATTATAGTAATAAACCAGAAACAAAATTCCAAAACTAGTTTTGTCTTCAAAATCATTAAACTAAATAGTTCCGATATTTTGTTAAATGCACGAAAGCATGATTTTTTTATTGAATAGATTGTAAGAGAATATTTCGTTTAAAGAATGACATTTATGAAATAACACATGACAGTGTGATTTAGAATTGGAAATATTATTACACCAATATAAAAGTATTTATTAGTTGAGAACCCAATCAGTGAAAATGAATGAATTTGTATTACAGTGCGGCGCAAAAGTTTAAGCACAACTCACATATTTTAATAAAAAGAAAATTGTACAACGGAACGCTTTCAAAATATCAACTGCAGGTAAATACTATGATCATAAATGTATACCTCAAGTTTGGAAAAAATTCGTGGTAACGAAAACCAGAAATTACAAAAAAAAAATAATAATGTTGCAAAAGTTTATGCACAAATGAGATTTTATGCAAATATATCTTTAAACGTAATTGGTAGAGGATCGGTGATACTTTTCCTAAACTATAAAGGCTAGTGATCTCTGTACCAGTTATCGAAATTCCGAAATCTCTGCAGTTCTCGCCTGAAGAATTTGTGAAAGTTTAAAAACTAAAAGCTGAAGGTATATCCATTTTGCAAATTTCACTTATTTTAAATCGGTCAAAACGTAGTAATTTATAGTGTTTTACAACGTGGAGAACAATTTAAAAATGAGAAATTGCTCAGGAAAGCTGAGAAAAATCACATTAGTGAGGATAGACAAATTAAAAAAAGAATGGTTCTAACTGACAATTTGTCTCTTAATCACACAAAAAATCGACTTGGATAAAAAAAATATCACATGACACCATACGCAAACGAATAACCAATTCAAAATTCATCAAAAAACAAAAATTAGCTCGTTATCCTTTTCTGAAACCTTGTCCCTAACAAGCAAGACTTTAATGAGCAAAACAGCACTTATATTATCATGACGAATGGATTAGCGTTATTTTCTCTGATGACAAATAAATGGAATTTGGATGGTCCAGATGAGTTCTCATTCTATTGGCGTA
The DNA here is from genome assembly GCA_963978545.1 of Linyphia triangularis. Lineage (NCBI taxonomy): Eukaryota > Metazoa > Arthropoda > Arachnida > Araneae > Linyphiidae > Linyphia > Linyphia triangularis. The sequence goes on from OZ021726.1 coordinate 59,038,887, forward strand.
ACTTGAAAAAAGATCCGAAGAGCATATTCAGCAGACAACAAGGTGGTGGTTCGATCATATTATGAGGCGCTTTTGGCTACCATGGACAAACAACGTCTCTTTGCTTCCTAAATATCAGACACAATTAAAAAAAGAATCAGAAAACTCTGAGTGGGCATTTTTTATCGTTTGGTGAACTTCTAGGTGGTCCCAACTGGACTTTCCAGCAGGAAAATACATCGATACACACTTCCCGTTGTACAAAAGTATAGACTAGATCTCATAAAATCAGTGTGACGGACTGGTTAGCACTCAGCCCAGATCTCAATCTGATAGAGAACAACTCGGGTACCTTCTTTAAGTGACGTCTACAAGAATGGGAAGCGGTATTACTCAGTGCAAAAGCTCAAATCAGCGATCGAGAAAACCTGGTACAGACTCGTACTCGAAACCTTCTCTAATCTCGTGTTATCAATGGAAAATCGCCTTATTCAATCTCGTCAGGTGCAATGTAAACACCATAGACTACTAAAGGACTTTTGTGCTTTGTGAAATGCAAATATTTCGTTTTTGTGCATAAACTTTTGCGACATCACAATTTTGATTTTTTATAATTTGTTATTTTCCTTTCAAGGAATTGTTTCCGTATTTTAAACAAGAATTTATAATCCAATTATATAAGTACAGTAAAAATTTCGAAGCATTCCGTTGAATATTTTTCATTTTATTGAAACATTTAGCTTCTGCATAAACTTTTGCGTAGCAGTGTAAATGTAAATTAAAGTTTCATTCTTGCCATTCATTTGTTAGTGAAGTCTTGACTGACAATTGGATAAAGTACAACTTTTAATTAAGTATCTAATCACCCTGATTGCATCGCCTATTTATGTGTCTGTTATTGCATATGTTCTCAATTACAAAAGTACGAGATGTAAGATAATGTGAACACGAATTCATTATGTATTCTCATTAACTATTCAAAAACCTGACAACTATCAATCTGTAATAAAAACTAAAATAAAAAACAGTCTAGCGTAGCTTTTCCATACATCTATTATACCATCATGGACATAAATACATTCCCACTTATTATTAATTAATAGCTTTTTAGCAAGTTATGTATGTTTTAGAAGTGCACCAAATTGTTTTTTCCTTTTGTTACATTTTGAATGAGTTTCAGACGAAAGACAAACTATTTTCTGGCAAAACGATGTTCAAAATTAGTATATGTAGGGCAGCACGCAAAAGAAATCTAATGATAGCTATGTATATTCGAAAATTCCTAAGATAAAGTGGCTTTCATCCATAAAGTGGCCAAAACTGTCAGTATTATGGATGCTTGATTTCAGTTTCTCAGAACCAAGTCTAAATTCAACAATTTTAGTTGTATTGTCGTGTTCTATCAGAACACAACATCTAATACAAATTTTAAAAAAATCTAAAACCTTCAGCAAGAATTATAGACTAACCTTATATAGAGATTCCAGTGGGAATAGGAAGCAGTTGTCCTTCCATCCTCTTTAGAGTTTCATGATTGTGTTTTGTGCTCGTTTAGTTTTGACATACAAATTTGTTACTGCGAAATTTATTTATGACTGGAGTAATGAAATAGTATTTACTGTTGAATTGAGTAAGATCATTTATTTGAGGCATCTGGTATTCATTAACTTTTATCTTAAAACTTAACTATCCTGTTACTATTCTTAAAAAAGGTTTGTGAAGTATTTCAATGATTATTGTAAGTGATGGCGATAATGAATTATTACGTGGAAAATAATAAATGATAATGATTTAAAGTAACTTGAAGAATATGGGTTAAAATGTTAGTAGTTGATAAGCAAACGTCTCATTTTTAGGAAAGATTGAACATATCTCGTTAATATGTCACAGATCTAGGTTATTTTACTTATAAACAGGATTCTGTGGAATAATATATCCTTAAGTAATGATTATACCAAGAGAACCTACTGTTGGTACAGAAATAGTAGGGAAAATAAGAATTGTAGGTGATTGAATGAGAGTTACGCTATTTTTATGAAACAAGGATTTGTGACAGGATATTTAATGAAAGTTTTGTAATAGATCCAAAAGTACAACTAATTGTAAGCTAATGTTTGCTGTGACTAGACGTTTTCAATTTAATTTATTTTTGTAATTTCTGAAAAATAAACAACTCAATTATACTTGTTGACAATATTTTCAAAACAAAGCTAATCCCTACTCCATTGCGAATCATCAGAACTCAGATTAATCAATGCTCTCTCACATTTAAGAATCAAAACCCTCTGGAACAAAAACACCAGAAGATGACAGTCAACCAAACACAACCTTCAACGCCATGCAAAAGAGTTATTCCTCCCTGACATTTAGCACATCCGACACTGTTATTGAGAGACGCAATAAACATAATAAAGCGTCGGCTCCTTTGTTGGTCATTGCTGCTTGGAATATGGATGCGTCTATTTGGCTTCGCTCCAGAACTTGTAATTTTACTCAGTTGACAGGAATAATGGGAACGTCGTCAGGGGGGAGGGGAGAGACCACGCAGAAGATTATGTTATGCTTAACTATGTGGTAATGTGGTATCCTTTACTTCTGGGTGGGTAGTTAGTGATGCGATTTGTTATATGTATGCTTGGAATATGGTTGGGCTTTTATAGTATGAAGTTTTAAGAAAAGAACAATGGAATTTTAATTTCAACTGGTGAAGTTACAGGTACATTGATCTGTTGAATTAAGAGGCGTGTGTGTGATGCTAGAGTTTGCTGATTTGGTTAGATTTGCTAGAAATGTGAGAATGGAATTTGTGTTTCTTTTTGGTGTTGATAATGATTAAATATAACTTCCCAAGTATTGGTTTAATTATTTTTTAATAGCCTTGATATGTATTTGTCTTTTATGTAATAGTTATGTGTTAATAATTTTTTTATTTGGAGTATGCATAGTAAGCATACACATCGCTATAATAAACGTTGGTGTAGTTTCAGAAATAAAACAAAAAGAGTAACAGGAACTATTATACTTTTAATTTTCCATCATAACCGATATCATTCTGAAAAAGGAAGCAATATCCTTAAAAATTCTGAATGAAAAAATAAATATGTAAGGGAACAACTTGACTTGAGCCTTAATAATAATAAATTTAATGTTTATGTTATAGTAAAAATTACCATCCTAATTTCGTAACCATAACGTCAGCCATCATAGTCTGGAACGTTACTTTTTTCCAAATTCTTATCTCAATTGTCGATCATTAGAATTTGTCTTTTCTGCATATTTTCTTTAAAAACGTTACTAAAATAGACCATCTTATACCTAATAAAATAAAGTTATATAATATATAGATTTTTTTAGTCCTTGATATGCATTTATCTTTAAAATATTACTGTATATCATCGCTATATATAAAAGCAAAAGCTCTTACTGACTCATTACTAATTCTCACACTTCCTATTAAATTAGAACTCTGAAATTTGGGCAAATGTCAACAAAAAAAAGCATAGAAAAAGTAAGCTGTTCCAATATTAACTCGTTGTAAACGATCAAAAAGAGGTCGAAACTTCCCAAATAAAAAATAGTCCAATGTACCACTTCCAACGAAGGCATAACACTGAAATTGGTACAAATAACAAGGGCAGTCATATAAAAAGTAAGTTATTCCGATTTTGATTAACACACTTTTTAGATGTTTGACGTTTCAAATATGCAAAGCATGAATGTCTTTTGATTGCTAAACTGTACATGGTAAAATTTCGTAACGAAGCAAGTATATTCAACTAATTTTTTATATACTATATACTTCTATTTTACCAATATATTATTATATAAAAACTGCATGTATAAAAAAAGTGTACGAATATTTTATTTTATATTGCTAACATAATGATGGCATTTATTCCCAACATACCAAACAATATAACCTCCATTTATGTCAACTAAAAACTCTTAACTAAAACTAACAACTAAAAAACTAAGAACTTATTTCATACGTTCACTAAAATACGACACAATCTTGGGGTTTTGTTCAGCCAATTACACGCCCTTGATTTTTCTTAATCTCAAAACCCTTTCACGTACTTGAAGAAAATGTTTTTCTTTTCTCTTATATCATAAGTTATTTTTTCCAAAGACAAAGTTTTGCCTTAAGAAGCTTTTGATTATTTAGTTGCCTGGAAATTGGGAAACCCTTCTTTTAATTTTCTTATATGTTGCATTTGTATTTATTTTTGGGATTCTTTCTTCTTTTCAATTTAAGCTCGTTTACTTTTATTTTTAAAGCCTGGCTTATTTTTTCGATTTAGATTTTGACAAAGATAAATGTTGTGCAAGTATCCATAAAATGTATCTTTCTAAAATTATCTAAAGAAATATTTCATTTTAAAGGCTTTTGTCTTATTTTGTCTTTCCGTCAATTTAATGAATACACTCAGATAAATTGTTATAATTTTAATAGCCATTAAAAAATAATTTATTTTAAATAAATGCATTTTTAATTTTCAAATCGAAGATTTTAATAATTGTGATATTTTAATTATCTTGACTTTGACTGAAAGATATTATTATTAGGTTTTTAATAGAATCTCTAAATGTTTTTTAAAGAATTTATAAATGTTTCCTAAAGAATTTATAAATGTTTCCATTACCTTAGAACAAAGTAATAATAACAATATTGTAAATCTTTTATTATTTTTTTATACCAGAATATAAAATTATACAACACTGTTACACATAAAACCGTTTTCTACAGTAATAAGAGCATTATGTTGCAAATTATAGACTATATATGATGTATTCATTATTATCTGTATAAGAAGTTCATATCTCTGCTGCAAATCAAAACCTCAAATTAAAGCATGAAAGGTTTTGATAAGTTTTTTCCCGATTCTATTGTCACCTAAACTAACCAAATTAAAAACATATTTGTTTATAAATTATTTCAAAATTAGCAAACATTTTTTTTACCACATGTTATCGATAATAACAAGGAAATTGTTATCTTTAAGAGACACAAAATTGTTATATCTTTGGAATCTACAAGGTGAGACCGAAAAGTAAGGTGACTGATGTCATAATAATCGCTGTATTATATATTTGCAGATAAATACATCACTGTCCTTCAAAGCAGTTCCCTCCGTCTACAATACACTTCTGACAACGTCCATACAAACTTCTGAAAATGTCCTCCTTTGAGACTGTCTTAAGTTCCTTGGTAACAGCAGCTTGAATGCCTAAGATGCTTGAAAATCGGTTTCCCTTCAGTGCCAATTTAATTTGTGGAAAGAGGAAAAAATCTGCTGGCGCTAGATCAGGGGAAATAAGGAGGGTGTAATACTAGACTGAAATTGTCACTGAAGGGAAACCGATTTTCAAGCATCTCAGACATTCAAACTGCTGTTACCAAGGAACTTAAGACAGTCTCAAAGGAGGACTTTTTCAGAAGTTTCAAGAACTTGTATGAACTTTGTCAGAAGTGTATTGTTGACGGCGGGAACTACTTTGAAGGACAGTGATGTATTTATCTGCAAATATATAATACAGTGATTATTATGACATCAGTCACCTTACTTTCCGGTCTCATCTTGTATATCTGATGTGCCATGACGTAGAAGTATTCTTTTATAAACAGATAGTATCACAATCCAAACTTTTTTTTTATTTTATTGCAATTTGTTTTTTAAATTAGCAAAGTATTGCAGAAGTTTGTATATACATATTGTAATGAACATCATTTTAATAAATAAAATACAAAGATAACAATCATATAAAATACAAAAGTAAAACAATTTTAACACATTCTTTGTATTAAGCGTGTATTAATATCATTTAAAAAAATAAACAAAATCTTTTTAAATTCATATTAACTTCAAAAGATTATAAGGAAAGGTTTCTGTAATAAAAAAAAAATAAAAAAAAAATAAAAAAACGATTTTTGATAAGATTTAATGAATTTATACAGTTTATTTAAATATAACTGACAGTTCTTATATATCATTCTATATTGAACAGCATAATATCACTATACATAAAAAGCAAAGTCCTCACTTACTGACTTACTCATTACTAATTCTCCCACTTCCTATATAATCACAATTCTGAAAATTGGTACAATTATCAACAAAGACAAACATAGAAAAAGTAAGATATTCCTATCTCGATTAATCAACTGTAAATGGTTTAAAAGCATCCAAACGTTCTAAAAGAGGGATATTCAAATGTCCCACTCATGGTATATGGTACAAATAAAAAAGGGCAAAAAAAGTAAACTGATGCGATCTCGATTCACTAAGTTTAAATGTCGAAAAAGGGTCAAACGTTCAAAGCGAAGGATTTGCATGTGTTCAACTTCCAATATAGTCGCAACTCTGAAATTTGTGAATGAAAAGTGACAACTATTTCGATGTTAATTAACCTGTTTTAAAGGTTCGAAAAGGGGTTGAAACGTTCCAAACGAGGTATATTGAAACGTGCCTTCTTCTAATGTAGTCAAAACTCTGAAATTTGATACTTAGGACAAGCTTTGATTAAAGCCGAATAGCCAACTTTAAGGGGTCGAGAAAGGATCAACTGATCTAAACGAGAGACATTCAAATTTTCCGTTTCCAATGTAATCCTAACTCCTGATATTTGAAACAATAATTGTCATCAATGACAAGCATAAAAAGTCTTTTATTCCGATCTCGATAGAAAAGTTTTAAAGTGTCGAAAAGGGGTCAAATTTTCCTAACGAGGGATATTCAAATGTACCACTTCCAAAATAGCCACAACTCTGGTACTTTGCACAAATTTTAACAAAGGAAACCATAGAATGATAGTTTATTCCATGTCGATTAACCAATTTTAAAAAATCGAAAGGAGGAAGAAACGTTTAATACGAGGAATATCCCAATGTTCCACTTCCAAGAGTCGTAACTCTGATATTAGGTAGAAGAAAACCAAATATTGAGAAAAATAATCTAATCCGATCTAGAGCAACCAACTTTAAGGGGTAGCAAAAGGGTTGAAAGTTCCAAACGAGGTATATTCAAATGTTCCATTTCCAATATATCCACAACTCTAATATTCGATACAAATGTCAACAAAGGCATATAAAAAGTAAGCTATTTTAATAACAATTAATAAATTTTTAAGGACTGAAAAGGGGTCCAAAAAACTATGCGAGGAATATTCCAATGTAGCAGTTTCCAATACAGTTACAACTTTGAAACTTGAAAAGAAATATAAATAAATTAAGCAATTGCAATATCGATTAACTAATTTTAAAAGGTCGAAAAGGGGCTAAATGTTTTAAGCAAGAGATATTCAATGTCTCACTTCCAATATATGCGTACCTCTGAAAATTGAAACCAAGAGCAAGCACATATAAATAAGTTATTCCGATCTCGATTAACTAATTTTAAGAGTTCTAAAAGGGGTGAAAGCGTTCCATACAATGAGTGAACCAAGGTCACACTTCCAATTTATTCTCATTTATTTAAACCAATTTTCAAGCGTCAAAACGAGATCAAACGTCTAAAATGTAGAATACATGAATGTTTTTCGATTACTCAAATGCAAGTAATAAAATTTCCCAGCGAATCACGGGTATTCAACTAGTCTATAATAATAAAAGAAATTATCTGCCCTTTGCCCGTCCTTAAAAAATTGAACCTCTAATTGTGGGCCTGACAAATTTTTATAAGGTTTTTCAATTAACTTTTTTTTTAATTTTAACATTACCAGTCGTCGTCAGTTTGGAAAACTTCCACTAGATGACGGAATGCAGCATAGTAGCATCTCGGTGTCTAAATTGTAGCATTTTTTTTTAATATCCCCGTATGAGTTTCTCGAAGGAAGGGAGTATTAACAAGGGAAATGTTTTTAATTCTAAATGGGTGAGATTGTATTAACAGGATGAGATAAGGTTAAAAAATAATGTGTTTCTCAAAGAGAGTGTTTGGGAATGTGTTACCCCCCCCCCCCTTCTCTCGAATAGTAGATGGTTGTAGTAACAGAGACAGATTTTTTTTCCCTTAAAAGGGAGAGGGGGTGGGGTGCTGACCCTCTGATGGTCCAGGGAATGGGCGAAATTCTACTGTTGTTTCTCTGCAATAAATTTTAAAATACGTTTCTAATTCAAATTGTTTGCGCCTGATTGGTCGAGAACAATTATCCTCGTGGTGTCTCCCCCTAATGGAGAATACGCGAAAGAAGAAGCAGAACTGAATTGAATTTGATAGGAGACACATGTCTCAAAATTGGAGCCGAGTGCTCATCTATAAATAATTAACCTTAAAGAATTATAAATGTTTATACGTGTAAGTAAATCTGTATTATGTGTGTGCCTTGTATGTCTTTAATAAATAATAGTAAAAATTCTACAGTCCACTACTTTAAATTAACTTAACTGAGCTCCTGACATTTTGGTCCGTGAACGATCCGGAGAGAAGAGCAAGCAATGGCTCGATTAGTTAAATTAAATAGGCAGCAAGGCACACTGAAGTCAAAACTTACACGTCTAGAGGAGTTTTGTGCACCCTTGACATTATTATCGGCTGAAACACTTAGCAGCACAAATTCAGTAATCGAACTGAAACAAAAACTTGAAGGGCTCAAGACTACCCAAAACGAAGTGAATTCTCTTCGTGATAAATATTATGATGCTGCAAAAGATGAAGAAATAGAAGAAATTGATGCAGCACTACAAGAATTGGATATTAGTATCGAAAATAGTGAAGTAAGTCTTTTGAAACTTATTAGTTTACTAAAAAAAGATACTCCAAGTGTTGCAGTAAAGCCAGAAACTAGTGGTACTTTAGTTAGAACAAAATTGCCTGTTATTCCCCTTCCAGTATTTTCGGGAAATTATGAAGATTGGAGTAAATTTAAAACCTCCTTCACTAATCTCATTACAAATAATGCTGAGTTAGATGATATTCAGAAGTTGCATTATTTAAACGCAGCTTTGGAAGGAAAGGCCAAGTCAATTGAAACGGAGGATGATACATTCGAATCCTTATTTAATGCTCTGCAACAACGATACGAAAATCGCCGGGTAATATTAGATACCCATATTCAAAATATCTTAAGATATCCTAAGCTAAATCAAGAATCTGCGAAAGAAATGCGTGATTTTTTGGATAATTTAAAAAAGAATTTAAGAGCACTTAAAGTACTGGAATATGATCGTGACAAATTGTCGGACATATTATTAATGAACATTTTAATTGATAAACTTGATTTGGAAACAAGAAAGATTTATGAAATGTCCATTTCATCGAATGAAGTGCAGAATTTTAATGAATTCATAATGTTTTTAGAAAAGCGAAGTAATATATTAGAAAGTATATCTCGAAATATGCCATCAATGAAACAAATAAATAAATCTAATGCTTCACATCACTCCTTAAATCGAAGCAAAAATTTAGTTATTAACTCGCCTACGCATTTCTGTGTTGCATGCAAAAAGAAGGAAACACATGGCCTCTTTGGGTGCGACGCATTTAGAAATATGAATGTTGTTGATAGATTTGAGCTCGTTAAAAGATATAAATTTTGTATTCGATGTCTGCGAAGAAACCATAAAGTAGACAGCTGCAGATCAAAATTTACTTGCCAATGTGGTTCGAAATTCCACAACACACTATTACATTCAGTGGAAAGAAATGATAAACCATTCGTTAATGATGAGAGTTCTCAGGCGATTCCATCAGATCTTGAGGAGTCTTCAAATGCTACTCAAGGCCAATCCACTCGAAGTGAAACTTCTTCGACTATGAGAAGCAGCTGTTTATTATCCGAGAGAAAAAACGTAGTTTTACTCGCAACTGCTATAATTCAAGTTAAAGATGAACGAGGAAATTACTTCAATGTTAGAGCTATTCTTGATTCATGTTCACAGAGTAATTTTCTGACTTTTGAGTGCGCAGATCTCTTGAGAATTAAAAAAGAAAAAACATATGTATCAGTCAGTGGATTGAATGGAATGACGGTTTCTACAATAAAGAAGAAAATTCAGACCCTCATTTCCAACCAGCAGAGCACTTATGAAAGACGTCTGCAGTTTTTGCTTGTCCCTAAAATTACGGACATATCGCCTTCCAGAGCCGTAGATGTTGCGGGTTTGATATTACCGAACATTCTATACGCTGATCCTGACTTTAATAAGCCAAAAAGGATTGATGCCCTGTTAGGCGCCGAGTGTTTTTTCGAACTTTTAAGGAATAATCAAATACGACTTAAGAACAATACAATCATTCTACAAGAGACTGTTTTTGGATATATCGTGAGTGGGTCTTTTCCAGATGATGCGAAATCTACCGTGCACTGTCATTTATCTTGTGAAGAACAATTAAGTAATTTGAACTCTAACCTCGAAAGATTTTGGAACATTGAAGATGTTGATGATTCTGAGCGTTTTGCAAACGATGAAGAAAAAGCTTGTGAAGAACATTTTCTCTCTACTCATTACAGAAATGAAGATGGGCGTTACGTGGTCCAACTACCTATGAAAGAAGGAGTGCTGGGGTCTTCAAAAGACATTGCCGCTGTCCGACTGAACTCTCTTTGGAAACGTCTGAATAGAAATCCCACATTAAAGAGTTTATATGTGGAATTCATGGAAGAGTATGAAAGACTTGGTCATATGAAGGAAATAATTGAAGAATCTGATCCTAGAGACTGTTATTATATCCCACACCATGCAGTCTACAAACCAGAAAAATCTTCTACGAAATTGAGAACTGTTTTCAACGCTTCTTCCCCAAGTTCAAATGGGATCTCCCTTAACGACTTGCTAATGTACGGAGGTGTTTTACAAGAAGATGTTTTTGATATTATGTCCAGATTCCGAACTCATAAATATGCTTTCACTGCAGATATACAGAAAATGTTTCGCCAAGTGTTAGTTGATGAGTGCCATCGTAACTTCCAACGTGTTCTCTGGAAGACAAATTCTGATAGTCCGATCAAGATCTACCAGCTGCAAACCATCACGTATGGCATGACCAGTAGTCCATTTTTGAGTACAAGAGTCCTAAATCAATTGGCAGAAGATGAACAGTTTAATTTTCCACTTGCGGCTGCAGCAACTTTGACTGATTACTATATTGATGACATTCTTACCGGTGGATCAACATTAGAAACAGCAATAGAACTACAAGATCAACTTGTCAATATGTTGCAGACTTGTGGAATGACATTGCATAAATTTGTGTCTAACACTTCTTCCCTTTTAGAAAGAGTGCCAAGTGAGTGTTTAGAATATTCGTTCGACGATAGTGCTGAGACCAAAACAGTAAAAACCTTAGGGGTTATATGGAACCCAAAAAAGGATAGTTTCACCTTTCGGGTGAGCATAGGTGAGTCTCCGCATACTAAAAGGTCAGTATTATCAACCATTGCTAGAATATTTGACCAATTGGGGTTATTAGGTCCTTTGATATGTAAATTAAAGATTTTTATGCAAAATTTATGGCTTTTAAAAATTGATTGGCATGATATGTTACCTGAAAAAGAGAGTATAATTTGGGATAGTATTATTTCCCAACTGTCAGTTATTGAGAATATTTGTGTTGAGAGATTTATTTTCATTGATGATATTGAATTGATAGAATTGCATGCATTTTGTGATGCTTCTAAGCTATCCTATGGATGTTGTTTATATTTAAAATGTGTTAATAAATTTAATGATATTAAAGTAAATTTATTGTGTAGTAAGTCTCGAGTGGCTCCACTGAAAACCTTAACCATACCACGTCTTGAATTGTGTGGTGCATTGTTGTTAGCTAAATTAGTTAAGAAAACTATTACAGCTTTAAAAATTGAAATTGATAAAATTGTATTGTGGTGTGATTCCACTATTGTATTGGCATGGATTAAAACTCCCCCTAATCAATTAAAACCTTTCGTTTCTAATAGAGTTTCTCAAATTCAGAAACTCACACCAGGTTATCAGTGGTGCCATGTAACTTCTGATAATAATCCAGCAGATCTGATTTCTAGAGGTCTCAAACCTAGCGATATAGTAAACAATGATATGTGGTGGCATGGACCACAGTTTTTAAAACATGCAAATGCATTTGTCAGTAATCCAGGTAGTGAATATTGCATGGATAGTACTTACTTAAATGAGTTAAGGAAAAATGTGAATATAAATCTTGTTACAGTAATACATAACAGTGTTTTAAATGATATAATTGAGAAAAGTAATGATTATATGAAAATTGTTCGTATACTTGCATTTGTTTTGAGATTTGTTATTAATGTCCAATCAAAGGATAATCGTATAAGTGGTCCGCTTTCTGAAGAGGAAGTAAAAAAAGCCGCAAATTATATAATACGGCACATTCAAAGAAGTGAATATAATCTAGAAATATATGATTTAAGTAAGGGTCACCCCATTAGTAAAAATAGTAAACTTAGATCATTAAATCCATTTTTAGATTCTAATAATGTACTACGTGTTGGTGGAAGATTAGTAAATTCTGATTTGGATTATACTAAAAAACACCAGATAATTTTGCCCCCTAAGCATAAATTGACTAAACTAATTATTGAAAATATTCATAAAAGAAACTTCCATGTCGGTCCTCAGACTCTGTTGTATAGTGTCCGACAACAGTTTTGGCCAGTTAGTGGAAGGGGACTCTGTAGAAAGGTAGTTCATGTGTTTGTAACTTGTTTCCGTAGTAAACCTATAAATAGTTGTCAAATCTTGGGAAACCTTCCGTCTGAGAGGGTGACACCCACTTTTCCCTTTAATGTTGTTGGGGTAGATTTTTGTGGACCTTTTTATATTAAATATAAGGGACAGAGAGCTGGAGCTTTGCATAAAATATATGTTGCAATTTTCGTTTGCTTTGTGACAAAGGCCGTACACTTAGAAATTGTGTCGGATCTCACTTCTATTGCTTTTATAGCAACTTTAAAAAGGTTTTTTGCTAGGAGAGGGAAAAGTTGTTGCATCTTCTCGGACAATGGCACGAATTTTGTTGGAGCAGCATCGGAGATCAAACGACTCCATGCCTTAGTTTGTAAGCCTGATGACAACTTGGCTGGTTATCTAACTTCTGAAGAAATTTCGTGGAAATTTACTCCGGCAAAATCGCCAAATTTTGGAGGTCTATGGGAAGCTAATGTGAAAAGCTTTAAAAATCTTTTACGAAAAACTGTGGCTAATGCTAGATTTACTTATGAAGAATTCGTAACCGTGACTAACCAAATTGAAGCAATATTAAATTCTCGTCCTATTACTCCGCTCTCTTCTGATCCATCTGATCTTGAGGCTTTGACTCCGGGACATTTCTTAATAGGCCGTCCTCTTAATGCTTTGGCTGAACCTGACCACACTGATTTAAATGAAAATCGTTTATCCAGGTGGCAGAGAACAACAAAAATAGTCCAAAATATATGGAAACGATGGAATCATGATTATCTAAACAACCTCCAACAGAGATCTAAATGGCAGTTTGAAAAGGAAAATGTTATGATAGGAACACTTGTTGTTATTAAGGAAGACAACTTGCCAAGTTGTAAATGGCGTTTAGGTAGAATACTTGAAGTTATACCTGGTAAGGATAAGAAAGTTCGAGTCGTAATTGTTAAAACCGCTACTGGCTCATTTAAACGTAGCATTAGCAAAATATGTATTCTTCCTATAAGTGATAACAAGATTGTTGTAAAGTGAATACTTTAATGTGTATAATGTAATTTTACATTTTTATGTTTGATATGTCATTGTAGTTCGATGTGTTTTTGATTTGAACTTATTTTTTGTTCTTTATTTTATCTTTTATATGATAATTTTATTCATTTAATTTTGTTGAATGTTATAACATTGCAACGCCGGGCGGGATGTTTGCGCCTGATTGGTCGAGAACAATTATCCTCGTGGTGTCTCCCCCTAATGGAGAATACGCGAAAGAAGAAGCAGAACTGAATTGAATTTGATAGGAGACACATGTCTCAAAATTGGAGCCGAGTGCTCATCTATAAATAATTAACCTTAAAGAATTATAAATGTTTATACGTGTAAGTAAATCTGTATTATGTGTGTGCCTTGTATGTCTTTAATAAATAATAGTAAAAATTCTACAGTCCACTACTTTAAATTAACTTAACTGAGCTCCTGACACAAATATATAATTTTTTTTTAAATTATTTTATTTATTTTGTTTTAGAGAGATAAACTATCATCCTAGTAAAAGTATTTAAATAATATTTTATTATAAATGTCATTTATAAATTTAAAAATGTTGTGTATTGCTGGAAAACTGGAGATCAAATGACGCATATATACGTGTTTGTTCTTTTCTCGAAGGGGAGGCTTGCAATGAACATTTTAGAAATCGAAACGAACCTGAACTTTCGTAGTAATGAACCTTTGAGCTAACCACACGAGCTTGATTCATGAAGCGTCAAAAGCTATGATATATTCAAATAGACAAGTCAACGTGGGGCCATGCAGCTAATTGTAAAAATATGTAAATTTTAAATTTATTTGGTTATTTTCTTTTCTAATAAATCCTTAACATAGTTTTATATTTGTAATTATTGCTTCACAACCATTTAATTAAACATGCTACCTTGCAAAACTTTCTTTTATAAAAGTTGAGCTGTTTATCAACGAGATGTATTGCTGAAACTTTTAAACTCCAAGAACCTGCTACAAATTTTTGGTACCGGAACAAGCATGTTCTGTTTGATACAACATGTTCTGTTTGATTGTAAATCAAGTACATAATATACTGCTACTTTTTAAGGCTAATTGGTTCACAAGTATTACATTAGTTATCTGTGATCATCCAGTTAATGTAGAAATTTTGTCAGGAAGCTGAAATGATGTATATCTGGAAAAAATTTGGTCTGGAATGCTTTTTAGTGTTTGACGACCAATCTATTGGCGTATATAAATAGTCAAACACAGTGTTTATAAGGTAAATTATTGTGACACTTGGAAATCTTATTAAGGTAATTGCGGCGTTTTCCCATTAAACAAGATGAAAGACCCCATAAATTAGTACCACGTAATCAAGTTGTGGGAATCGAGTTGGGTATGTTAGCAATTCACTTTGGGGTGCGAAACACGCGGGGAACATTCTTTGGATGTTTCGAAAGCGTTGCTTGCTAGAAATGTTTATTATATCAGGAATCCATATCACAACTAAATTCTTAATTATAGTAGGTCATCAATAGTTAGACCATTCTGTTCAAATATGGAGTAAAATTCGAATAACTTTATAATTTGGACTTGATTCTAATTATTTAATCTCATATGTATAATTATATGTATAAATAATGTATTTTATTAACCTTTTTTTATATCTTCCTTTCAATACGGAAATTTATTTTTTCATATGGAAATACTGATGGCTTTACTTTCAAAAAGAAATCTGTACCGAAATATTTGAATATTTTACTTTACGTGTGTTGAATATTTTATTTTATATGTTTCCTTTTTTAATACATAAACAAATTATATGATGCCATTCTTCGTTCGGAAATGAAATTTTTAATAAGATAATACAAATCTCTCTCATTCAATGGCAATTCTTATCAGATTTTTTTTTTTCTTTTTTTTTTTTTTTTCTTTCTTTTACAGAAAGATATTAGTATGCAACTGAAAAACAGTGTTACCTTTCACCTAAAGAAGGTAGTATTAAGTATTTCATTTATATTCATTCCATATTCTGATAAGGTAAAGTTAAAACACTGCTATTCTTTTTCGGGGTAGCTTAAAATTTTAATAGGAAAACTTCGCATTTCCCTTAAAGAAAATCGTATTTCCAGTAGCAAGAAATGATTTAGGGATGCGAAATATTTTAATGACATCATCGGCATTTTCAGCTATTTGTTTTTTTATTTTACGTGTATTGTTTTACTATTTTCTGTAAGATATTTCAAAACTTTAATTTTACGTAGGAATGGTAAATAAATGTTAATGCAGAGCTATCACGCGATAAAAGTTTCACTACATCACTAACTATTTTTAAGTTTTGTTTATGCTATGCTCAGTATTTAATGATCCATGCTCACATCCGGAAGTTGCTCGTCTATCACGCAAGAGGTCTTTATATTGAAACTTGACATCGCATTTCAAAGTGAATAAACACAGACATTTAAGAAGGACAGATGAACAAACTTCTTTATTTAATGATTTTTTCGATGCAATATAGTATTTTGTGTACCACTTATGCAAAAGAATATCTAAAACAACAGACCAGGGCATTTTCTAGGGTTACTTAAACATAAGTTTAATTTTTAATATACGCTATTAGTATATTCCAAGTAACTAATGTCCTTTATAACATGGTAATCATACACTATATTGACAACACAAATTTGTAGTATCATAAATCTTTTAAATATGCTAGTATATTAACATAAGATTGCTTACAATTTCTTTAGCAAACCACAATTTATACATTTTTTCACTAAAAAACAATTCTAATACATATATGTTTTCACGTAATTCGCTGTTATTTATGATGTCTCTTTGATGTATAAGCATGCATTAATGTTATAAAACATCGCAAAAAGTATTGTAAACAGCACTTAAAAAAAAATCAAAAAAATCAGGAACTATGGTTTGTCATCAATACACGTCATTTCAATTATGCATTGAAGCCTGATCCTATACAAAAACATCCAGAAATGCATCATTGCACTTGCATAAAGAAATCTGAAGTTAATTCATTTTTTATTTTGCATATCCATTCTTTCGAAAGAAGTTCCCCAACCACAGCAAGAAGCTTTTTCACTGCTGCTCTTTACGGAAAAAAAATCAATGAAAAATAAAAGTATTTGAAACTCTGTCGGAAAAATAACTATATTCTCCCTCTTGCAATCGATTAGTTTAGTGCTCCATGCTTAAAAGGAGCTACTTAAAAAATGCACTGAATCTCATTTAACTCCAGTGCTTTCAAAAATTGGACAACAGCCAGTTGCTTATCAGGTAAAAAAAAAAATATTTCCTTGTGATTCTGTATCCGTTTTTCTCTAAGTAGTGAACACATGCGCAGTTGAAAACTAACTAAAAAGAATCGGCGTAATGTATTCAGAATTGTAATGTGAAATGGATTTTTTTGCGGAAAAGCTTTATGGGAAGTTGCTGATGCTTCACACAGTGGCCAATTTCGCCATATATTATTGGGATATTCGTGCCTAAAGGTAGTTTTGAAATAATGCTGAATTTGCTGATAAAAGTATTTTGCCCTCAGCATTATCGAAATGTAACGAGTCTAAAAATTAACAAGCAAGCTACTCATTTACTTTCTTTGATTTTAGCTCTATTATATATACCAAGTTTACTGATAAAGAATTATAAAAATCAAAATAACTTCAAAAAGATTAAACCATAAATTGCATACGCTTCAATACATTGCCATTGTCCTTACAAAAAAAAAATACTTAAATAGATTTTAAAAGGGTTTATATTAATATGTAAGTAAAGCATGTTTACGCCATTAAGGTTTGGGGCTATTTAAATGGTTGTTTCTTTATCTGTGTTTATTCGACCATAAAATGCATATCTAAGGATAGGAAACGAAACAGTATATATATATATATATATATATATATATATATATATATATATATATATATATATATATATATATATATATATATATATATATATATTCTAAATCTAGTTCTTAAAATGAATGAACAATTTTGATTTCGAATTGTATCATTTAAAATCGCTATTCTCAAAATTTAAATAAGTGAGTAAACAAACAAAAAAAATCGATACTGTAATCTATAAGAATATAAAGCTTCACTATCGGTTTTGGATGAGACTGGTCAATCTTCGTAATTACGACAGTAGTAGAAATAATTCTTTTGTTGAAATATGGGTAAGTAATGCAGTTTGACAGACTTTTAAGAGAGCGAAGGTTAGATCCATGAAGAAAGGATCAGCAAAACTGGTTTTATGAAATGGTCCAGAGCAGCAGAGGTTAACACTTTAAAGTATTCAAAAACTGTAGAGGCGGTTTAAAGACTGTCTCTAAACGATCAAATTGTGGTAGTCATCCAGTGAGATCTCTTCGATGGAACATGGAGTGTAGATTAAGAAAAGACAATGGTCCATAAAATTACAGTACTTCTTATTCAAAAATCCTGCTTTGACTAATCTTTGAAATCTAAAAACACATGTAGTTATTAACACGAGAAAGGGCTCAACGGAGCGCTGAGAAGATGTAACAAAGTATCTAGTTGGGTATATTGTATTTTAAATTATAATGCATCAAATGTGGGAAATTAATAAAAATAAATATAAAAATAAATTTTTTAATGTTAGCAACATCTTGGTAGGAAAACTATTTGTATTATAATTTAAAATACATATTTTTAGTGTCTTTGGAATCAACTTCAAATAATAGAAGTATTCAGAAAAAATTATTACTAATAAATATTTATATAAAGGTTTTCAGATATAGTGCAGGATATTTATCTGGAGGGCAATTCTTTGAAAACTGAAACCACTAAACCTAAAAAAACATTAAAGGAATGTAAAAGCAATGGATTTCTACTAAAGTTAGATGTCCAAAGTATCATAAAAGAGTAATAAACAAAATTTGTAACACAATTTAATTTACCTTTTTGACATTGAATTCACTCATTTCAATGACTCTAAATTATGTAAAACAGAGTATAATAAATTGTCGACTTTTAAAGGAGCAAATTCAAGAAAACCAATAAAAACTTTATTTAATGTAATCTTTATAATTAGTAGAAATACAAAAGTCCAAAAATATTACATTCTAGGTGGAAAAAGTTTTGAAACTAGATTCAAAGTTCAAGTCCTTACGCATGTCTCATGCGACAGTGTGAAAAAATATTTTTTTTTTAATAAAAACGTACTTTATATTTAATTTTTTGCAAAACTTTATTTTTTCTTTTAAAATTCAATCACAAAGTGCTGTGCAAAATTTTAAAGCAATACAAAAATAATTTAAACTGTTATTTTAGAAAACACATACATCCCTTGCGTCAGTTTTTTAACAATTGCGTAAAAGTAAGATTTTTAAGTGCACAATTATTTTGATAATAATTATTGTAATATTCGATATTTACGTCAAGGAAAACATTTCCCTTGAAAACAAACTAAATTGATTTTATTATGACATAACGTTTCATTCTAAAAAGATTTTGAATCGTAATGATTTTGCAAACTTTTTAGTTCAAGAAAGAAATTTTCACAAATCATAGCACTGGTCAGCAGGTATGTGATTTAAGAGTATGACATTCTTTGGCCGAATTTTGCAAAATGTAGAAAAAAACTTGACTTGTGAGGTTTTTTTTTTTTTTTTTTTTTTTCTTATTTTTTCTTTGTATAAGAAGAATGCATCATATAAGGACACGGGTAAAAAAAAGGTCTTTAATTTTTTGCCACTTTCCCAAAGATTATGCAGCTGTCTCTAAATCAATGTAGAAACAAAACAACGGGTGCAAAAATGGCAGATGTTATGAAAAAGTGTTTGCGTTTGAACACCTAAAGTTGTGCAATGGCCATTCTAACTTGAAACTAATTTTTAAAAATATCCTTCATTTCAAACTGATTTCTATAAATTAATAAATAATTATTATAAAAATAATTCTTAAATTTTAAACATTTCTTTGTTAACGAGAAATGAGATTATTTAAGAAAATTCTTCACCACTCCATTCATTAAAGGTATAAAAAATTAATATATACGCCAATTCTAAAATACCTTGGTAAATTTGTATTACCAAAAAAAAATTCATTAATAATTTAATTTTGTGAATCACAATTTACTAAGCGCCTGAAAGGGTACACCTTCTCCGAAAGAAAATAGCAAATATATATACCAAAATAGTTTAAAATTGTGTCCAATTTGATTAACAAATAATTCAAAGTATATACAATTTGTTTAAAAAAAAACATACAACAATTGGAACTCTAAAAATATCACTGTTTTCCACTCTAAAAATACTACGTCCAATGCGTCGGTTTCCGAATATCCCGTACGTCGGTTCAAGTTTTTGTTTTTTTAAATCCACAAAAATAATCTTTTTGCAAAAAATTTGATAAATATAGTATTATTAACATTTACCGAAATGTGCTTATGCATTTCATAAATTTAGTCCTTATAAATTAATGTAAACGTTTGTCTTGGGCGTAATTTTCTTTTGTTTTTCCGTTTCCCGGGCGTAGGTTGCTTATAAATGCATTTTGGCCGAATAAACACAATTATTTTTCTATGCAACTTTACCACCAACTAAAATTATAGAAAACTAAAACATAGCTAGTAAATTCTTCATATTTTTGTTATTTTTATTTTTTAAAGAGTAGAAAAAATGACGCAAAAAGTCCCGTGCATCAGCATAAGAATCGCCTAATAACAAACCTATCTATCAAAATGTTTCAAAATTATGCCCATTTTGAGTAACAGGTAGTTTAAAGTATGTATAATTAGTCCAACAAAATATACAAAAATTGTATTATTAAAACTATCACTGTTTCCCACTCGCAAAATAGTATCTCTCGTGCGTCGCTTACAGAATGTCCCATGCGTCAGTTAATAAAATAGTTCATAAAAATATTCTTTTTTTCAAAAAATTTATTAAATATAGTATTTACCCAAATGTACCTATGAGTTTCATAATTTCATTGTTTATAAATTCAGAGAAAATTTGAACTTGTGTTTTGAATGTAATTGTCTTTTGTTTCACCGAGTCCCGTGCGTCAGCTGCCTATAAATGCATATTTGACCTAGTTAAAACAATTATTTATCGATATAACTTTGCGACCAACTGAAACAATAGAAAACAAAAACGCAACTAGTATATCCATTATTAGTTTGTTACTATAATTTGTTTAAGTGTGTAAAAAAGAGCGCAAAATGTCCCGTGTATCAGCCAGAGAATTGCCCTGGAGATAAATATTTGGGGATTTAATTCTGATATTGATTCAGTATTCTCAAGTGGGATCTTACTTATACCAAATACATTAAAACCACTTATTACCTAGTTGGTAAAAAAAAATCATTAGTACGAAAAACCTACCTGTGTTTTAATGACTCTAAATTTGTAAATACTTCCATTAGAGAAGTCAGCATTAACCGTTAGTTTTAAAGCTATATTTAGCGACTGTTTTAGTTTTTGGTGACCTGAAATGGGAAAAGTTCCATTAGTACTTTTTTTAAGATTATAAAGATTATTTGAAGACTTCTTAGTAGTTTTGACGATCTTGATTGATTACCATTTATTGGTCCATTAGAGTATTTTTGAATGACTGATGGCTATATTTGATCTTTTATTATTATTATTATTATTTTATACAGTTTCCTTATAGCTCAAATTCCTTTTTTTAAATGACAAGTGATTATAGCTTTAGATATTCTTACTACTTTTAGGGTATTTTAGTTGTGGAAAGCCTTAAGTACAGTTTCAATCGACCTGAGGTCATACTGGCTAACATTTTTAGTTTGACGATTGTCATTGGTCAACAAAGGACAATTCCCACATTTTATTATTATTATTATTATTATTTAATTCTCAATGTTTCAAAAAGGCCATAAACACAAATTTTTGCTCACTTCATTTTTTCTCTCTCTCTCTTTTTTTTTTTTTTTAATTTGCAACCTAAGTTCACCTGTTAGACTTTATCGAGAAAACAATTCATTCGACTCGAAATAAATGTGACGTCCCTTGATCTGAAACAACTTGGCTTGAAACGTAGCATGAGAAACCAGTTTTGCAAGTTTCTCGAAAATCGCGCCAACCTGTACGGGATATGGCAACTGTCTACCAAACCAACGCCAACTATTTGGCAGAAACCTTACGATAACCACAGAAAATGGAAGGAAGTCGTTAAGTCACAGCTATAGCGGAGTGTTTTGATCAGATTGATTTTGGGACATTTTCTTTTCCTAATATTTAAATAACTATTTTTTTAAAAAAAGCTTTTGTTTGAATATTAGGAATCAGAAAGAAATTCTTAATAAATATAAACTAATTTCACTGGCTTGCTATGGAAATTAAAAAATTTACAATTAAATTATTACTTTTTATTATTCGGTGCAGTGTTTATATATCTGGTAATTGAGTTTGGAGATTTTTTTAATTTTGTCATCGTAGCCGAACCAATACATACCCAAATATAATATAATCTTACACCAAAATCATAACAGCTACTAAAAAAATAATAAGGACTGGACTAGAAATCTCATAAAATACCCACATTCATTTATAAGAATACTTTAGTACAGCTTTTCATACTGTTGGTCGTGAATTAATCTTTGGTAGATCACAGCAAGATCTTGAAAAGACCACAAATATAAGAATTTTGAAACATCTCAAATGTTTATAATTGTATATCATAATGTAAATGTTTTTGATAGCATAATAACCGTAATCTAAAAGCATTTTATCACATGTTCGAAAGAAAATTTTAATTATTATTTTACTAAAGAAATGAAAAGCTACAAAAAGAAAAACTTGATTGAGTTTCCCTTTCAAGTAAATATTACGATTGGCATGCCATCAAAAACTAAAGAACTTATTGACTTTTCCGAAAATACATTACAAATAAATTGTAATCGTAATTAATTGACACAATTTTGACTGTCTATCCAAAACAAACTTTTATAATTTTTCTACTGAAGCTTTGGAGACATTAATCTCTTTTACATTTCCATTCCTTTGAGGAGTTGAAGTGCAACGGGGAGAATTTAAATCAGGTATCGAAACAAATTGCAATTGCCTATATTTTGCGTCTGAAGATAACTCGAATTTACCTGGATTTTATTACCATCAGTAATTTTTTTAACTTAAAAAAAATTTTTATTACACATAAACAAAACAATTAAAATTTACTTCTTTAATACGATATAAGGTTTATATAGGGACTTGGGAAATGGTTTGTAGTTTAGATTTGTGATAGAATTTTGTTCCTACTGGAGAATCTCCATACATTTTTCAACTTTAAAGACTCGTAAATTACGTTTTCAAAACATCTATTTACATCAATGTTTATAGAACCCTTTTTGATCAGTTATTATAAAAAATAAAAAAATAAAAATTTCTACACATTTAGAAACTTTACAACTTTAAAGAAAATCATTTTGACAAACATTTGTGTCATGCATAACATTATCACACTAATAAGTGTATTCAAAATTATATTATCATATTTAGTTTTATATTGAGGAGATATTTTATGTACAAACGCACCAGAAGTTCTTTTTAAAAAAACATTTTGTTAACTCCTTGAAATTTGGAAAAAATAAATTCAATAAAAATTAAATATATTTTGTGTCAGAATAAAATATTTGGATTACACAATATTTTAATATAAGATAAAGTAAAAGAAA
Source organism: Linyphia triangularis (assembly GCA_963978545.1). Taxonomy (NCBI): domain Eukaryota; kingdom Metazoa; phylum Arthropoda; class Arachnida; order Araneae; family Linyphiidae; genus Linyphia; species Linyphia triangularis. Next base: position 59,062,180 of record OZ021726.1, read on the forward strand.
AAGTATCATAACTTATTAGTATGTATTTATGTAACAGATGTTATGATAGTGTATCTTTGAAACAATAATTGTTGATATTTATTTACGATTGCATTTGGTAATTTTTGAAATGATCAAACCTCATTAGGTTAATGCGATATTGCGTTTCTAACAAAGCCATAAACCCACAGTTTTGGCTCTTTCCAAATAAATTTTCTTGTTGCTATTTTTTTATAATTCTATCCATCAATTCTCAATAAATTGTACTCAATGTTCCATCTGATATTTTAAAGTAATATTCTGCTCTTTTCGTGACAAAAGTCACCTTTCGCATGGAATTCAGGTAACAAAGCAATTCTCTAAGTCCCAGAGAGCATCTACTTCGTTCCTAAATTCCATTTCTTGCAATAAAAATAAACTTTACCGTTTCTTTAAAAGTAGTTATGAATACTTCATGAAGTAAATCATTGGCGTCCCTTTTCGCCTCGTAGTTATTTATGGCCGCTGTTGATTGGTTGATACAAATTCCAAAGAGATCTAGGGCTGCCTTTGTGAGCCGCCATTTTTAAAAATGTGGAGACGATAAAGCTAAGTAGCTTTGCGTTTGTGAATAAATAAATAGAAGTATTTGCCGCTTCTTTTTCCCTTCTTATGTTTCAAGTATAAGTATAAAGATCATTTATTTAACAACAGGTAATATCAGTATTGAGTGCCTTTGGGACATTTTATTTGGAACGCAATGCTGCTTTGGAAATGCGCAATATGAAATCAAATTATATGTGTGTGATATTTTATTCATTTCTGGGGAACTCTACAAAACATATAAAAATGGAAAAGATTACGATTTCTTTTAGTTTTGATCTTTCGGAGGATATTTTGTGGTTTATATGGTCTGATAAAGCTCCAATATTATTATCTTTTATTCATGGTCCTTTACTTAATTAAGTATATTTATTTTACTATTAAAATGCTTGTCAATAATTATGCAACAAAGAAAATAAAGGTCGGCAGTTTATATAAATGAATGTCACTTTACTATAATCAAACAAATCATAAAATGCAGTTCTTAAATGAATAATTGCATATACTGTATTTTGTAATGGATAACTTTTCAGTTATTTGTAATTTTCCGATTACCTACTTTAAAGATATATTTTTACTTTTACAAAGGAAAACATAAATTGAAAAATAGAAAATTTTGTGCATATCTACAGTGTTTTGCGATCTGAAACATCAGATTTATAACTTTAAAAGATTGCATCTGAAATAAGTATTAAATACTTATCAGAAGATCTACTGATAAAAGATGGGAAAGTAAAAAAGGATATTTATCATTTCAATTAACACATAAAAATTATTTTTTTCTGACAGACCTTAAAAATCGAAAAAGTAAAACAAAGGTGTTAAAACGGTACTAATTTTTGTAAAGAGTTTCAATTCATTAGTTCAAATAGTGTATAAATTCAAAATGAGTAAGAATTTATTTTTTAAAAAAACTAATTACATTTAATACATTTTGCAAAACTAGAATTCCTGTTCTTCCACCTCTGCAAGATATATCATTTAAGTAAGATTACATTCATTTTTTTTTCTATCTCATCCAATAATTAATATTTATCCTTTACGGTACCAATCAACATAGAAAGTTTTCAAAATACTCATTTTATACCGATATCCTATCGTAGTTACAAAAACCTATACCATTTTACGGTTCTCAACCTGCATAAACCAACGTTGCTCTTCGGTTATCTACTTACAAAAACCTGCGTTAATCTATGGTTCTCTTTACAAAAACCTACCTACGTAGCCCTTCAGTTTTTTTACGTTACTCAACAATTTCTACTTACCAAACCATACTTCATTTTGAAAAAAATAATCATCATTATCCTGCCTTTTGTTTAGATGGTAGTCATATTACTATTCTTTCTTCTTATTGGTATATTATCTTCATGTTAACATTTTCCTTTCATAAAAGTATTTTCCCTTCATATTGGTGTTTTTCTTTCATATTAGCATTCTTCCTTCATATATATTATTAGAAACGGATGATTCTTAGCATAGAATTTAATAATACTAATAAATAAAATCAATATTCACATTTTTCTGTAATGTCAGGAAATGCCTCATTCCACCAATTGATTAAAGTTTACTCAATTGTTGTTAAAAATTAAATTTCACTTACATTATTTAGTTACACTCAAATCTTCGTAAAGCATTTCACAGAAGATATCATTTCATAAATACCAAGCATAACGTAAGCAGAATTCAAAAACATAAAGAAACATTATTCTCTATCTATACACTCAAACAAAGGAAACGAAGTAAGAAAATAATATTTGTAAGTAAGCTCTTTCCAGAGAGGACTGTTTAACTAGTAGCTTCCTTTCGTAGTGCAGAGTTGAAGATGTCCGCTTAGTTGTAAATAATTTAACAATTTTAGAAATTTTAGTATTTTAGGGGTGAAAGTATCTTTTACAAGGAAAAGTTAATCTCAGTATTAAGAAATTATAAACCATAAAATACTTTAAAAATCCCAATAACAACTTAAGTACGGACTGACTCACTAAATGAAATTTGGGATTGGTCTATTAAGCCCTCGTTTTATTCTAATTTCCATAAGTAAATATTTTAGGTCAACAACACCGTCATAATATTGAATCACGCCTTCACCCAATACTATTTTAATAAGAGAAACAACAACGATTCTTCATCAGAGCCAGAAACCTTCCATGTATTTGTCTTTCCTTTTCACCACAGACTATTTCCGCACCATGAATAATTGAAGATTCTGCCATTAAAAAGGAATGGTATTGATCGTTTGCCAGTTTCGCGATCGAAAACGGAGAAATTACTGTAACAGTTGGTTGTGTGTTTTTCGGTGAATTCGGACACATTTTGGATAGATAAAATTCGAAAACAAACTTATGAAAAAGTTTTTTAATTGCTTAAATATTTGACGCACAAAAGAATTTTAAATTTTCCCTTCAATAAATAAAATTTTATAATTTAAAAAAATTTAGTTCAAACCTAAATTTAAAATTTTAAGGAAAATACCAATATGAAGGAAAACTACTAATGTGAAAGGAAACGTTAATATGAAGGAAATATAGTAATATGACTGAAATATACTAATAAGAAAGAAATATACTATTATGAAGGAAATATACTAATAAGAAGGAAATGTACTAATATGAAGAAAATGTACTAATATCAAGGAAATATACTAATACGAAGAAAGAATGTAAATTATTTAAAATGAAGATTCTAATTAATATGAAGGGTAAATATTAATATAAGGATTTTTTCTAAATAACTGATTTTGTAAGTTTGAGGGAAAAGTTTTTTAGAAATTTCAATAGCGGAAAAACTAAGTTCAACAACCTGAAGAAAAAAATTTCATAGACCACACATTTTCTTAATTTTATCACTCCTAATACTTATTTTTTTTTTTTTTTTCAAGTTAAATACATTACGATTCCGTTGTGTAATAGATTTGTTTTTACCTATTCAAAAAAGTTTCTTATTTCAAAAAGTTATGGGTGTTTCAAATAAAATTACGAATGAGGACAACCAAACTTATCACGCCACTGTCACTATTATGTAAATAATTAATTTAAGGAGACTTGGTATCCTTCAAACCTTTAATTTTTATTTAAACTTTTAAAAATATAATTTTACATATTATAAAGTATCACTAAGTAAAAACTGAATTTAAATTTAAAAAAAGTGTTTATTTCAGCCTTGATCAAGGCATTCTAAGAAAAATTTAAGACTGTCAAAAAGTTCGATAAAAATCCTCTCTTCTAGTACAATCTTTATTAAATAGAACCCAGAATAAATACAAAAATAACAGGTTATCAAGGTGCTTGCTTGATAGTTATTTTTCCCACCAGTATGGAATTTAAAATTGTGATTTAGTAAAAATATTATAAAATGGGTAAAAATATTAAGAATTTTTTATTTTCCAAAAGTGGAGATTGGGTGCAAAAAGTGACTGGAACGTATTCGTTAAATAAAGGATAAACATGAGGAAACTTTTAAAACAATACTACATTTTGCCCCGCCTAAAATTAAATTTACGATTGTAATAATACGAAACGGTTTACAGAAACAAATTTATTAGTTAACACGCCATTCTCCAAACTCAAACTGCTATCTTAAAATCTTTAGAACACAACTACCAAGGTAAAGCGCGAGGATATCTAGTTGTGACGGCACGAGAAGTTATTCATCCAGCTAGAGATGCACGAGGATATATTTATTCTGCTACAAATTTATATTATTGATAACTAGTTCATTATAAATTACAAATATTATTATAGTTTGTACAGAACTTTTAATAATTGTTAAACAAAGAAAATTTACTAATAACTGTTTTTAGTATACAACCTTTATATTCCATGCCATGGACCATAAGAAAGTACTATTCAAGCTGAATCCATCAATTTGAAAATAATAATATGACGGCACTATGGAAAACTAGTATTTTTGTAACTTGCTTAGTAGTTAAGGTTGGTTTTTAAATAACTCATAAGTTTTGGAAAATGGTCAGGTACCATAAGAGCATTAGCACAAAAAAATATGGATGAACAAGTACTAAAAAGAGGTTGATTCTTGTACAAGAATCAAATGACTTTGCATAAGAATGAATGGTACACGAATGAAATGAAGATTCTTAAAAGTTAAGTTTTGGTTTAACATATATTTTCTGAGAATAAATGAGTCATTTCGAATAGTTCATAATGTATGCAATAATTTGCACTCCGAAACTATAGTTAAAAATCTGTCGAGTTGCTTTGCAAATGTTAGTCAGTTTAACTGGATTGAATGATAATTGAGTATAATATTTAAAAATATGCCATATTCTATAAAGTTAAAGCCAAATATAAATAAAGCTGTTTGTAAATTGTACACATACCTTGTAGCTTTCACTCCACGAATTTCAGCTTCAATAAAATTTGGATTGCTTCTAAGAAGCCACACATTGTCATCGAATCAATTTTTGGTAAATTTTCCAATTGCCCTTTATTGAACCCCTGCAAAACAGGCATTTCTAAAGAAATATAACTAAACAACAGCAACAACAAATTGATGCATTATGATAATACGCTTAGAAAAAGGAGATAACGAAACGAAACACGAAGACACAGATTAGCGTGAGATGTAAACACTGGACTGCATCTGCGATAAACGTCAGTTTTTTTATGCGTTTTTGGTCACGTGACTTTTGCTTTGATTTCAGCTACTTTAAAACCTGATTTTTAACTAATTGAAAACACATCGACAAAAAATTTCACCAGTGTAATTTATTCGTTTGATAATACTAGAAAATACTAAAATTATTCATTTCCCCCACATGTGCAAGTTCCTCATTCTAATTCTCCATAAAAATATAGTTTTTCTGCAATTGCATTTAGCGAATCATCACAAATACTTGCCAAAATAAGGAGATGGCTTCAAAGATTATAAACATAAAAAATAGAAAATTGATAATTTTATAATTTTTTTTGTGAAAATAAGAGATACCATGTCCCCTTAACCAGTTTAAAACGCTATTCACATTCAAGTTTCTTTGGATATAACCAGCGATAAATTCATGCTAAGGCCGCTATGAGATACAAAATATATATTACTGTATATATAAGAAAAGACATAATTTCAATACTACGTCCTATAACTACCACTTTATTGATATGCTGAATTTTTTTCGTATATTATTGTTGACAAATTCTAGGTTTACATTATGTAGATAAAATTGACATTTATAAAATTTCGATTATGTACTAAACACGCATTTTATGGAAAGCAAAACGTATAATTTAAATCATAATATACGTTTTACGTAAACGAGAAAAGACTTTGGGAATTTTTTAAGTGTATTGCTTTTATGTATTATGCTGCAATGGAATTCTTTTGATATGAAAATGAACTTGAGCTCCTAAAATTCAAATGAGGTTATTTATTCCATCTTATGAATATGGTCTTAAAAGCTTATGTGGTATGTAATAACATGAATATGTATGCATATTTGAAAGTTTAAAAACAGCATAATGTCATCTATTTGTGTATTTCTATAATTATTTCTGGATTATTATACAATACATTTATATTTTATTTATTTTATTTTATGAATTTGCTTTTAATATTTTAAACTAAAGCAGACATTATTTATTTCAATGCTAACATATTTTTTTTCCATATAAACTTTATTTAATTGAAGACATTCACTTCATTAAACTTAGACTAATATGTTCTCTCCATATATCGTTGTAACGATATTTCAGTGCAGTATAGTTTTGGTGTAAATCATACGCAATGAAAATTAAATAGCCAACCAATCAAAAGTTACAAACAATTCTAATTATGTGTTTCATTCTATTAAGATTCTTTAAAAATTAAATTTGAACGTGTGTCAATTTATAAAAAAAGAATGTTGTGCAGTACCCCAAAAAAAAATCAGATCGATGGCTATATCTTGTGCTCTAATTGTTTAAATAACAAACTAAAGGTACCGTTGTAAATCGTGGAAGGTTTTTAATAATTACATGTAGTTTTTTTCGTCATGAGAGGTCATTTACATATTAAAATAGAACCAAACTTTAAAAAGTTCAATAGCAACCTCATAATATTATCCTATATTTGGATTCAGCATCCAAAAAAATGTCGAAATTCAAAAATTCGTAATTTTCTAATGAATGGTTTGTAATTTAAATGATAAAAAGAAAATGATAAATTAATGTTAAATAAAAAAAAATGGTTTTTTGGCCATAACTACTTAAATAATTAATATATTCAGTATTTTTTTTTTTTTTTTTTTTCAAAAGGTAGTTTGTAAATGACCAAACATAAATAGCAAGCAACTTTAGCATCAATTTATTTTTTAATAATTAATTATTAATTAATTAAACAATTTTAAATTTTTTTTTAATACAAACATATTTTTTTTTTGCTTTCATTAGATTCACCATGGTCTAAAACCCCACCACAATTTTTTTCTTTTCATTTTGACTTTCAGTTCTCGATTTTTTTGCGAAAATGTAAAAAACGCTCACTTCACCGTATAGTAGACGACTTTTGAAAACTATCAAAGATTAATTCAAGGTAAACTAGAGGTGTGGAAAATCGCACAACGTTCAATTATCGTAAAATGGGGTGAATAGGAACAGAATTTCTTGAAATTACAAAAAGAAATATTATTTTATACAAACAAAGCAATTTTATTTTTTATATGTATTTTTTTAATCTGTCTAACGTGTTTGGAATCGTGGAACATATGTTTAGAGTGGTTTTCAACAGTGTTCTTTTTTTTTTTTTTTTTAATTACTTTCTTAAATTACATTTATTTAAAACAACATTTTTAAGCAATTTCAAACAGTTATCCTTTAAAAATTTTACTGAATAATGTGATTTTTTTTATTTTATAAATAATTTCAACGATCAATTTACATTCGTGTTTACAGTGAAATGTTTCTGTAAAATAATCACGCTTTGCTGAATACTGTTTACTAATGCCTACATTTTATATTTATTAATTTTCTAATTATCAGTAGTATACGTTATACTTCTGCAATAGCAGTTTTCGATATTTTTATTTATTTCGTGTGAAGAATGCACATCTTTAATGTTGTAAATAAATTATGTTACTTTTCCGTTTTCTTGCTATTTTTGTATTAATCTTAAACATGACACTATAAATCCAAATAGTTTCTATGCAGTTTTAGACTAATGTTGGTATTTTTTATTCTCGTGAAACGCCGCATGTACCTTTCCGATTTCTCCCGATGTGAAGTAGAACCTTAAAAATACCTTTCGTTTTATGGAAATTCTCCCTGAAGATAGGTCAAAAAATGGTCGAAACATTTTCGCTCATAAGTGACGTTTTGTTTAACATATTGCATTGAAATTTCGTCATTTATAGTAAATGATGTATTCTAAATCGAATGAAATGATAAAAAATAGGGGTTCGTATTGAAATTTTCGAAGATAGCGTTACTTTTACTTAGTAAACGGTCCCTTAAGAAAAAAAATTGCATCAGATATATAGAAAATCGTAGGCAAAACATTTTGGTGCAAACCGTAAGAGTCTACGATAATTAGAACCGAAGATATAGCCATCGTTCTGATTTGATTTTTTTTTGGGGGGGGGGGGGTACTGTACGGTTTTGTATTTTTAAGCAATTGAGCATTTTAAATTTCTTGTATTGATCTAAATAATAAGCTTTATCCAATTCAGTATACCCTACCGAAATTGGTTTGTATTTTCAATTGAATTACTAAAATAAGTTAGAACTTATTAAAGTAAATCCAATTGCTATTTCGCTAGTACAACTTAAGTGCATGACATTGTATGTTTAAACATCCAAATATTTTTCACGTTCAATTGAACAGAAAATTGTAAGAAAGCAATGTACACAATAGGTTCTAAAAACAAACAATTATAGTTACTTGAGGAAAGAAATTCTCTGACTATACTTGCCTTTCATTCTCAAAGTTTTATTTACGCTTTGTTAATAAAGAAATAGTACATTTAATTGTAGCATTTGTGTCACAATAAATAAATCACTTCGGATTTATATCTTAAATTTAATTTATTTTTAAATGAAACAATTTGTATTACTGTGTTATTCAAAGTGAAGGAACAGAATTTAAATGTTTATTTCTAATGAACGGCAATAGATAGTCGCCACGTACTACACATCAATGGATAGAGGAAGGTTCAAAGTTATTGTTGCACAAATTGTCTGTATATATTGTAAATAGTGACGTATTATTTCAAAATTCTATTGTAATTTATTTTTATCTTATTTTATTTATTAATTAATAGCGATTATACAAGTTAGAAAAAGGTGGCAACACCTAAAGCATTCGAGAAGTTTCGAGATATTTCGTTTCCGATGAATTGGCTGGAAATTTCGAGAATGTCTCACGCGCTTGTATAAAATAAGACTGGAGAACGGGAAAGTTTTCAAATTGACTTCGGTTTTCGTTGAAAGCTGATCGCTTTGTTTACCTATTGGAGTGAGCTTGTATAATCGCTGAATTCGAAGTTATTTTTGTTGAAGCTTGTGTTGAAGCTTGAGAGTAATTAAACTGTTGCCTGTGAATAAATTTTGTGAGTTTTCTGAAGAGAGAATAAATACTTTTAAACTGTGAAAACTGTGCCATCATTGCCTCAGTGGAAAAATTCATAACATTATTTTATGCATTCAATATTTGTTTTGCACGAATGTTGAATCGGTACTCTCATTCTTGTCACACACATCTGCTTCTCCTTTTTGCATGATGGCCGACCAAACGGTATAGTGGTTAACATGCTAGCTTCTAGACTGCGAGGTTGCGGGTTCGAGTTCCGTGTTGGCATGGGTGTTTGTAAATGTATGTTGGCTTGTCTAATGACGAATGTTTCGGCGCATTATAGCCCTAGTGTTGCTGACGGCGCCAGGTAATCTGAATACAACCTTTTTGCATGACCCTGTACACAGAACAAAAAAAAAATTGTAAGTGTTCTTTTACTTGCCAAGTAATTGATTTCATAAAAATTTATTCAAGCCAAATAAATGTTCTTAAATAAAAAACCACTCGTAACAATCTGATATACCTAAGTAACACTTAGATTTTTTATTATTTTTTTTTTTTTTTTTTTTTTTTTTTTTTTTCAATCCTTGATATTAACTTCTAATTTGTTTGGGTGTTTGAAAATCAGCAGAGAGCTAATTTATCCACTTACCATCGCCCAAACTTGAAAGATTGACTTTTTGTCGATGACAGTACATTCTAGCAAGTTTTGGGGAGAAAAATAGTTAGTACATGGCGCAGAATCGTTGGTTTTCTTCGTAGATGTAATAACAGAGAGGGGTTTGTAGAGATATTAACTTCGAATTTGTTTTTTGTATTTGCAAATCTGCAGAGGGCTTATTTACCACCTTGCCACCATCCAATTGAGCTAAAACTTGGCAGATAGACTCGTTGTCGATGAAAAATGTCTTCTATCAATTATTTGGAGGGAAAAATAGTTAGTACATGCGCAGAATCGATGGTTTTCTTCACAGAGACTAACTTCACAGAACTATTAAAAGTTGATCTGAACTCAAAATCGCTTAACTAAGTTACAATTGCAAATGTTGTCAATGTATATAAAGGATTAATATTGAAAACTTTGTTTTTATTCGTAGGTTTTTGTTTTAAATTTAAAATGTATTAACGATTTGATTTGAAGGTTTATGTCCCGACGCTTCTGTTATCCAATTCGCTGTACACACCTTCGAAACGAAATTTAACTGTAAGTAAATTTTTACAACTGATGGCTTAATCTAAATGTAGAAGGTTTTAAATCCTTAGAGACAATTAATATGGTACAAAACTGTCGTAAAATCATTCTTAATTAAATAACTGAATTTACTAGTAAAGCTGCATTGAAAGTGATGGGCAATTATTGATGTTAATTGTAAAGCAGAATTTTTAATCTACATTTAAACTGAAAAAAAGAGTAAATATAAATTGTTCTGTACGATCGCAATTTCCGTCTACAGAACTTTTAAAATAATGGTTTATTTTTCCCTTAACAAATAAAATACATAGAAAATAGGAAACATTAAAGTTTAGATTACAAAGTAGCAAATAAAACGTAATCATAAGAGCCTAAAATTTAAAAAATAATAATAATAATAATAATAATTTAATTTCCTTTAATATGTAGCTTATTAACAAGCTGCAGATATACACACAATTCAATTTTATTTTAACTCCTAAAATTGGTCAGACAACTTATTAATGTTTCATTAAAATCTTTCAAACTTTAAATCCCAGAACTCTATCAAGATATTCGGGATATAAAGTAATCTACTATAAATTTTAATAATTAGAAGTCTCCACCCTCTGCTCGCTAATCTGGCCAAATTCCGCACTTACTACGCTTAAGGATTACTAACGCAATCTCAATGGTTTATTTTGCAATCGTCAAAACATTTCATTTTATATTCCTCCTCTCTGATTCTCAGTGGATGGCTACCGACCCTTAGTAGAGTAAAAATCAGCCAGGTGTCTTTTAGAAAAAGAATAATTCGTCACCTGGAGGGGGGGGAAAGGCGAAATGAAAAAAAACATACCAATTTTTAATTAACTTAAAGTGGTCCAATACACGTCATTATTTTAACAATCTGATATTTTAAAGAGAATCCTAATAAACTAGCATATGTCGTGGTATAACTTATTAATAAAAATTTTATTTTTCGGTTTACAAATAAAAAATCGTTCACTTTTACATTAAACCACTCTATAATTAAAGTTCGCATTTCCAAATTTTTTTTAGTAGAACTCGAAAGAATAATGCAATAATTTATAGGCTAATTGGTGATATTAATTTGCTAAAAATACCACCAAAAAGGTTCATTTTTTAGTTCATGGAAATATAAAAACGTAAATGTTAAATTACATAATCCATGGTAAATTTAAAGGAAGTGGCTTTTGTTATAGTATAATTGAAAATTTTGCAATGTTCTACAACTCTAGTTTATTAGCAGCATTTTTAAATACACGTTTAATTATTAAATTATGTTTTCTTTAATTACTGGTTTTCACATATAATAACTAAACTCGATATTGAATAAACAGTGTGAACAATTTCCATCTAACTAAGTTTATTCAAAGGAGCAAAAAGTTGAAATAACCCTATAATTAAGAAATACATGTTTGAAATTAAAAACGCTGTTTAAATTGCAAAAAAAAATAATTAAGTTATGTTAAACAAGTACACGCAATAAAGTTACATAAAAGAAATATTTTTAAATAAAATATAAAGTAAATTTTTTATACAAAATATGTCTTTTAAATCCAGAGCTTAAGTGAATTCAACTTCAACAATATTTTTATAACTCAAAATTGAAATAGAAATTTAAAACAATAGTAATTCATACAAATTGAATGAATCCGTATTTTGCATTCAATAAATAACACTACAAAATATTAAATATATTATCATTGAAAACATTTGTTATATTTAAAAATTTCCATGGCTTTCAAATAATTGATTACTTGAGAAAACTATTCTTCCTTCAAAGAAAAACATGCAAACAACTCAGAAAATAAATTTCAGTTAAAAGAAAGCTTGAATTGAACTTAAAAAAACTAACAATAATAGAAGAAATTATAACTGAAATTAAAAGTTTGCTTGTCCAATTGGGGTTTTTCAAGATTACATTATTTCTGACCAATTCCTATGATTTAATCAATTAAGTTATCAAGATGCATTTGAACTTGAAAAGAAAGTGCAAATATAAATAAAACAATTAAGCACGCAAACTAATATACATGCATTCGAAAACACAACAATAATTCATACTGAAAATTATAACGTAAATAATCTAAAAGTAGATGATAAACTTTCAAAAGTCACTAATGTATTATGTCTAGAAACTTAGACTGTAAATGTCTTCTGGAAAATGGGTATTTGATATGAAGGGGAAAAGATGGAAAAATCTGGTTTTTGTTCTATATTTGGTAGAGTCAAGAACATTTTCGCTAAACGAAGACATCTATAAATAAACATAAACTTAGAGGATGATTCTTTTTCTAAAACCCAAGCAACGTTGTAAGTGACGAGAAACTTTCTAAACTAGTTCTTGATGGCATCGTTGATACTGGTGATTCACAACCAATAACTATTGATTTTTCCCTAAATATTGTACAATATTTTAAAAACCATCGTTGTAAGCTTTGTCGATGACATTATTTTCAGATCCAATTTGAGGCTCGTACTGTAACGCTAGAAAGATATAACTATTTAAAAAATGCAAGACAGTGTTAGTTAGTTAACCCTCCTCCCCCCCCCCCCTCCCAAGACATGATACTGTTTAATTATAAAAAGCGTTTTTTAGACAAATAACTGTTCCAATAAGAAAGCAGTGCTTAAGTCTATTGTTTCTAATATTTAATTAATACTCTGTTTGCTCATTTGAAAAATCTACATAGGCAATAAGAATTTTCTCGTCATTTTTGTTATAATTGCAGTTATTTAATTTAACCAATTATTTTGTTACCCATTATACATATATTCCATAAAATATTATAACAATTATTTTCTGTTACTTTCTGATATCGTAAAAAAATTTAAATAAATGCTTGAAAGAAAATAGCAAACAGGAAAGAATAATACATTTTGTATGTTAAAGCTTTATAAGTATTACATATCATTAGAAATTTACTTGGTAAGTATATGAATTAAAATGTTCATTTTCCAGACATTTAAATTTATTACTTGAACTAATTTAGCACAATTTTTTTGTGGAATTCAAAGTTTGAATCCAACATTATCAAAAAATAATCCATACCTAAGAGACACTAGCATGTTGTGCATATATAACAGCATACGTATTTCTTATAAAAGAACTACGCCAACAAAACAGTTCACAAATGTTTTTCAAATGAATAAATTTTTGTAGACTAAGAAATACAGTTATAAATTAACACCATTTTCTATTCAAATTGAAGATTCTTCCATTCATGGGGGGGGGGGGGGAACTTTGAATGAGAGTCTTTATTTAATCTGCAATGGCTAGTTCAGATTTCTTCATTCAAGAATTTCTATTCAGGATCATTGGAAAAGGGCGTCATTCAGTCAATAAAGGAAAAGAAAAGAAAAAAAGTCCTTCGACATTCAAATTGAAAAAATTCTAATTTTCAGCTGTTTACAAATTGTTAAGTTATTGAGTAATAGATCACTTCTAATTTCTGAAATATAAATTTCATGCATAAGTTTAAAATATTCCATTATTATTTCTAAAGAGTTAATTGTTATCTCTACTTATAGAATGAACCGAAAGTTGATTACAAGAATTTCAAATAAAAAAAAAATCTCTAAGGATTTACTTTAGGGTAAATCTTTAAAGATTTACACTATAATATGATGTCCATGTTATTTCCAAATAATTACATTAAGCTAAATTTAAAAGTATGATACTTTTTATAGAAATTATAATCAAAGAAACATGCAATTTTTCTTATTAAACTATTTCTACGTTTAGGAGGGGTAATAAAATAAAAAAATTGATACTTATATATAATTATACATTGGGTGTTGACCGTCATAAGAAGCAAGTCGTGTCCGAATAAAAATTAGTTTATTTCCAGAGAAGGGGGACGTTTGGTTAGCACAAAGAGTTAGATTACGCCCTTTTTTGACATAATGTAACAGAAAACTGTGGTTTTTATTTCTTGGTGATCGCCAATGAACCGATCCAGGCCGGTTAAAGCTAGACCAGACCAGCTTAACGGCGTTTCATGCTAACTCAGGAAAACTCTAAAAAATACCAATAACGAAAGGAAAGTTCCAATGGGAATACATTACATGTATAATCTAGATTATTTTTCGACCATCCTTTGATTTCAGTATTGTAATCGTGGTGTATTTATGACAATGGTGAATAAATTCAACTTTTTGCCATCTTTTGGATGCAGTACTTTACATCATACATTAAAGAAGATATTGTCTATTTTCATTATCTCTATACCAATCAAAACATTAGCAGTCACGGACCCCCATTGATTTTTGATGTCACTTTCTTTGTCATAAAAACTGCCTTCATCACCATATGAAGGTCGTATCGACTTAACAATTAGTCCACAGTCTTTTTTTAGAATCCCCATCAATCTAACAGACACCATTAACTTCTGGATTCGCCATTCTATGCAATAGAGGGGAAATAAAACGCGCAATGCTATCTCTGAAATGCTATCTAGAGATTTTGCTATAAGTCACTAACCTTAGAAATAACGATGTAGCTACTAAAAAATTTCTGTCTATAGTACTGATTCTCAACATTATATTATCGATGTTAAAGTGAATGGTTAAAGTATTTTATAGAAATTTCATGCTGTGATATCTACATAATTTCTTTAAAAGATATTGAAACCTATTACTTGGCATTTAGTGAGTGTCTTATAATAGAAGTTAGTTCGTCCATACGTATTAAAGTAATTTTATCTCATTAACCTTGAATTTAGTCCTGTGAATTACTGAAATGAAACATAAAAAGAATAAATTTCAAATGTTGTCTGAACAGAATTAATAATTGGTTCTTCTCAGAATGAATAATTGCCTTTAATTATTGATTTAAAAGACAAAAATTGTTTTAATTTTTATTAATGATATTCCTTAGTTTAAATATCCCAGCGGGGATGTATTGAATTGATTAACACTTCTGAAAATCCTCCATCTTTTGTTTATACTTATACTATTACTTCTTCCATAGTTCAAACTTGTTCTATTATCTAAATATTACAATTTAACATTTTTTGACCCGAGACCTTATCTTCATCTTGTGAGTACAATAACGTTGTGATAAATCTATTTCAAGGTATGCTTGGTGGGTATTCCTCCCACGCAACACACAAGCACTTCCTCCAAAACAATTCTAATAGGGTATTTTTTTCCTTTTATGAATCTTGCATACAATGCAGTGGACTTAAGATCATAAGAATAGACCAGTTCATCATCTTACAGATTGTAGACAAAAAGGATGTACAGGCATTGATTAATTTTGCTTGATACATGATCTCGGAAACAATTGTTCACTTCATACTCGATCTTGGTTCACCATTGAATTATAATTTCGAGCCACTACCTGCTTCGCAATCCTTTTATCCTAGTCGTTATGTTTGCTTCAACTGTCTACGTTTTATAGCAAATGATATTTTACCACGTTTTTAGTAAACTATCACAACATTTGACACAGTTCTTCACACGCTACTAAGTTCTGCTGTTTTCGCATCTGATGTCCCACAAAGGTTTTGTACAATTTTTATGCTTCTTTTGAAGTCTGAAGTATCTAAAATTACATTACCTTACTGAGAGTTAAATGGTCACAGACTCATACGTCATGTTTTTCTGTTTCATTAGATGGATACACATACTTTGGATACGGGTTTTGACTTTTTGTCACCACTACTAATGTAAAATATAAACCAGAACCTTTCACGCCACATTTACTAGGTAGCAAGCTTCAAGGTTCGGTTGAAGCCAAATGAATTCCCTTCATACTGTTCTCTATCTAAAGGTGTGTAACAGGTTGCCCTTAGTTATCAACAGACATTAACTAGTCTGAGAAGAAGTTGCTCATTTAGACCTCTAAAGTAACTGTTAAGCCTGTTTTGGCTTCAAGGCAGTAGCCAAACATGCAATATCCAGAAGTTGTGATTAGAGATTAGTTATCTTGCTCAGAATAATTATGTGTTTGTGGATCATCGATAGTTCTGTCCAATAACAGTGGCTGGAAAGTCACATATACATTTACTCTAGCCCAGTATTCTCGCCAGTTCTCCAAATACCAATGAAAGGAGCTTGTGATCCTCACAATAATATCTCTTTAATCACTATACTACAATTTTGTTGAATACGATGCAACACACTAGATGCAAACACTATCACCAATCAAATTTGGTTTAGATGTCCTTTTTATAAATTCAATTTGATAGCTTCTACATACTTGCATGTATCAAAATATTTAATTTTCTCAGATAGGAATACCTTTCACAGCTCTTTTTTTTAAGCACGACAGATTCATTCCATTCTCATTCAGTCCCATTACTACGAGTGTCCGCCAACGAATGCATACTTCTAACAGGAGTTTATTCTTTGAACATCCTCATGAAATATTCACGAAACAGTGTCAAGTTACTTCCCTCGGCAAAAAAGGAACTCACTTGTCGAGTTTTCTTGCCCATCCACGTGTAACGAAGGTATAGATAGAGTAGAGTTACCAATTACCTACGACTGCTGACTGCGAGTTCCAGGAAAGTGCATTTTTACGATGAACAAAACATGTGCTGCAATTAATGATATATAGGCAATATGTACTTGGAAATGATCTTCTTAATTTAGCTGCTCAAATATTCCGTGTTTGAATAAATTTAATAGCAAACTTTATTTAAAATTTTAGCTTTAAGTTTAATGCGTACAGAAGTGCACTTCTCACAAAAAATGAATTGTATTATTCTATAGGGCCCAATACTAAAATCTCAAAGCAAAGACCGTTCCTAAATAGAGGTCGGAAATATCGATCAAAATAAATATTGATACTATATCGTTGCATAGAAAAAAATATCGATGTATCGATACATGAATTTTTTTTTTTTTATTATTATTATTATTTTTAATTTTACCAAAAACAAAGTTTTTCGGGGCAAATTTCTATCTTTCGTTATTGTTTTTTTGTAAGGTGACTACTTTTTCAACTGAAATGGATCTATTACAAAAAAAAAAAAGTAATATTTTCACTTAATTGGTGCAGTGATTTTAAGAAAAATTTAGATAATTTTTAATAGCTTTTAAGTGTATGGGAAAATATTGAATATTGGTGCCATTTTAATTGTCTCTCAGCCAAGTTCAAACTTTAGTTTTGAAGTTTTTGAAAAGGGAATAAAGAAAATCGAAAAAACACATGGAACAAAACGATTATAAAAAAAAAAATTGAAAATATCGATACATCGGTGACTTTTATCGATATTTTTATTATAGATATTTTACTAAAAATATCGTAGTATCGATGTATCTCCAACCTCTATTCCTACAGCCAAAAGGGAGACAGACGGTTTATGCATTTAAATATACGATGTAATTACTACAGCATGTCTAGAGAGATTGGCTGTTGAGTCATTAATGCCCACATGTAGCGTCAGCCTTTGATACGCATTACTACTTACTTCTTCTAATACTGATTGAACTGGAACTGTGTGGATCCTAGATTGCCATATACAAGGTAAACTGGAAGGCATATAACCCTAACCGTTCTCACTGGAACCCAAGAACCGTATTCTGAGCTATGAACATATTTGGTGGGAAATCACTATCAATCAAAATGACATGAGAGCTTTCGTGTATTTTTTCTTAAATCAAAAAAATGAAATAAATACGTCTAATTTTAAATTACTGAAACTTTTCATTTGACAAAAATGATTAAAAAAAAATTTCTTGAAAAAATTAATATGCACATTACAAAGAACTAACTTTAGAATTGTTATTTTAATCTTGGATTCCTTGGGTTTCTCTTTTAAAATATTTTATAACTGGTTAATTTTTTAATAAAGCTAAAAATTTTTTAAAATATCAGTACACGCAAAGTATTTTTTAACTTAATGAATCTGATGTTACAGAACCAACAGAAACTTTTTATTTTGGTACTAAATAGCATCAAAACTTAACAAGATCTATTTATACTTTATTAAAACACATACTAAGGACATATACAAAAGGAGAGCAAAGTAAACATACTTAATTTTCATACAACGTTTTTACTTATAAAACAAGTATCAAAATGTGGAGAATAGTTAATAGAAAAAAGCAATGTCTTTATAAATATATTTTAACTTTGCAAAAGGAAATTTTCTTATTTTATTCATATATATACATTAGTTTCACAGGTATATAAGGTTTATTTTTCCATGTATAGATATTGTATTCAATGGGATTTATTATTGTTTTGAGATAGTATACATTCATTAAATTACAAATATATGCAGGTTGTGAAATGGTAATGATAATAATAATAACTAGAAATACTAATGATAATAATAATAAGTAGAAATACTAAAAAACTGAGAACAGCATGACGCCAACTATTGGTAACGTACACAAGCAAAAGTTCAATGGAAAATAATATTTCCTATCTCCAAAAATATTCATCAAACCACAAAACATTCCTTAAGGCATGAAATGTTGTAGAGAGAAGTAAAAATAAAAAAATACAGAAAAAATTCCGAATCGCTCTGAATAGAACTTTTTTATTGCTTCTGTCATAAAATACGTGATGGCTTTTTCTCGTGTTGGTAGTCAAATTAAACAAGATTTCTACTGACAGTCTGGCAATTCTGATTTGTCAGACGTCTATTCAACCACGAGTCATTTTTTATAGTCATTATGATTGGGTTACACATATTTTTTCTCGTTTTTATGGAATAGAATCAGATAGCTGTGGTGTTTTGCAATGTGTGTTAAAGGATGTACTATGCGGTGTCTGAAAAAGTAATAAAAACTTAAATATTCAAGAATTACATATTTAAAGTTTACTATTTTTCTCATTTGTAAATTCGCATTTTAACTATTTGTCATTTAAAATAAATCTTAATTTCATGATTTTAAAATTGTTTATTCTCTAATTTTATAAAAATGGTTCCAAGAGTGACTGTCAGCATGCGAGTCACTTTCAATAGAAGACCTTTTCTTCACTCGTTTTTATTGTAAGATATCAGGTTCAGAATCTGATCTTAACAACGAAACAGAGTGTGGTCTTATTTTTCGTCTTATGACATCACTATTACGTCCGGTAATTAAAGCCAAAGTCCGGCAGATAACGAAATGTATTCAGTCGTTTTTATTATATTTGTTTTAATTTATATTGTTTGGAACTCTTAGTTCAGCTCTCCATTTTTAGGGAAATACATAGGGTTCGTTCCACATAATTATGCAAGTTAGTTTACATACATATAACTCAATATACGAAATATTTCTTATCCAAACATTGTCGAAACTGTTTCCTATTGCCTAACTTTTTTCGAATCTGAGTGCACAATTTAATGAATATGAAAAAAAAATATTTGCCCATGAATGTTTAATCATAGAGTTTAGTTCGTCAATCCAAACGATGGGAATACAGAAATGTTTCGCTTTAATCGTCTAAAATCGTTTCCATCTAATTAATGCAGATTTAAACTAATAACTATAATTGTATTTAATACTATTGTTTTTTTAACAATTATATTGCAAAACTTATATTTAGTGCAATAGTTTAAAAACTTATACATATAAAGCAGCAAAAAAAGTAAATGTATTTACCAGAAACTTATATTTAAATCAGTCTGCTATTGATTTTTGCTTTAAATTTTAAGTAAGCATTCTTTTTTTTTTTTTTTTTTTTTTTTTTTTTTTTTTTTTTAAATGTGTGTACTTTTTTAAAATCATTTGAAGCACATGATGCATTGGTTTTCTACATTAGGAAACATTGAAAGGTTTTAATGCATCAGGAGTTAAGCTTATGAAACTTTATGGATCAGTAATATCATCATCTTTATATTCGTTGTCATTTACACAATCCTTTTTTCAGTTATTTCAACTATATCTTCTTCTGTGACAATTTCGGACGTTAAAGTACTTTCATCTATTGAGATGTACTCATCTAATAAGGTTTTTGAAAGAATTTCTTGCTTTTCAGCTTCTTCGACAATTGAGGACTAAAAATGGAAAACGACCTAAGTACAAAAAAAATCAAAAATCTTTTTTTTACGTAAAAATGTCCTGAAGACAAAGTGTCCTGAGAACAAGTGGTGAACTCACAAAGTGCGAACTCCAGTAGCAATAGTTCAATTTCAATTTGAAGTATGTACTTAACCATTGCCTTGAGTACCAGATGCGATCATTTTTCGACTCTCCTGAAAAAAATTATTTTTTGGACTTGGGTCGTTTTCGATTTCTAATCCTCAATTAATAAATCATTCATGTTCATTCTTTGATTGAAGTTCTTCATGTGTTTCAATAAAACCTTCCTTAAACCATCATGCTTGAAACAATTTCTAAATGTTTTTGGACTTAAACTGTTCCAGACACTTTTTAGGTAATATATTACTTCCTACAAATCAACAGAAAATTACTTTCAGTCGTTAAAACATACAATTGTTTTTCGGTCACTTATCATCAAACCATTCAAGTGTTTGTTCAAGTACTTGATGCCTTAATCGCAAGGTTAAAGTTTTGCTGTAGAGTTAGGAGATAAAAACACAAATTTTATGGCTTAAGCCTTTGAAAACTTACGTGAGCAGTGCAAATGTCCAGAATAAGGCACATTTTTTACGTCACAAAACATGCCATTCCAATTTGTGCCGAAATGAGCTCATTTCACAGCAATATCCTCGAAATTTGATCACCCAAGCATTTTCCCTATTTCATAGATTTTCAACTTGGGGATTGTGTTTGTAACACTTTTAAATTGCGTCTCGCATAATGAAGAAGACTTCATAAAAAAAATGGTTTAAGAGCACATTTTTTTTTCGTCTTATACGGGATTTCATGTTATGCGATTATGTGTTGAACGAATAAATTATAGTTAAGTTTAAGCTTCATCATGTGGAAAAGTGCTTTTATTTTCACGTTAAATGGAATTACATGTTAAACAATTTAGCGTTAACTTGGTTTGACTTCCCTGAAAATCATCAGATGGAATTTTTTTAAATTTACTAAAATTTTAAAATAAATCGGTAAAATGTTCTAAATCCTTTGGAAAATCATATAGTAACTTTACTAGTGTATAAAGCAATCAAAGTATAAAAGGTAAAAGATTTATTCTGAAAGTTACATGTCCTTATTCTTCCAAACGTTTAAAAAAAAAAAATTACGGTTATTTCAGTTTTTGTTATATAATTGTTCAAATAAACATAAGGTCTGTTCAAAATCTAAAATATTTTCAATTATTGAGAACCTTTTATAACAGTATTATGCAAATTGCAATTTAGCGTGTCAAAAAATATGATCTAAAGCACGATATTCCCTCGAGATATTTTAAACGACTCTCATGTCAGACTTAAGAAAAGGTACAGAGTTTATTTTTCACTTGCAGACATATTAATAAGATTTATTCTTAGAAATGCTTCATCTAGTTAAGTAGAGTATTTTTTAGAAAGAAGCAATTTTCACATACTTCAAATTGGCAATAATTTATTTGTCGGCAGTTTAACTTAATCAAGTTTTTCTTTAGCATCTTAAGTACATTTTAAAGTTGGCTTATTCTGATATTTATCAATACTTTCAGAAAATTTACCATAGCATTCAAAAATAATTTTTGTTTCTTTCCAATTCTGATTTTCCTTATAATTTTTGTGCTACCCCTATTGGAAAAAGTTCAAATTACCAGTATCAAATTGATACCGGAACCAGTAAAAATGATACCGGAACCAGTAAAACCATACTGGAAATTTTAAAACCGGTATAAAACCATACTGGGAATTTTAAAGCCGGTATGAAACTATACTGGGAATTTTAAAGCCGGTATGAAACTATACTGGAAATTTTAAAGCCGGTATGACACTATACTGGGAGATTTTAAACCGGTATGAAACTATACTGGAAGTTTTAAAGCCGGTATGACACCATACTGGAAGATTTTAAACCGGTATGAAATTATACTGGAAATTTTAATACTGGGATTTGAAACATACTGGAAATTTTGATACCAGGTTTGAAACATACTGGAAATGTTTGAAACCAGTATGGAACCATACTGGAAATATTGAAACTAGTATAGATTCTTAGTGGAAGTATTTAAGACAATATATTGGCCTAAATATATTTTACAAATGCATCCAAACCATATAGAGAATTTTCAATCTAAATATTAATTCGTTCCAAAAGCACAACATAGAATTGGGGGCCCTCATATAAAGCCAACGTTGACTGTAGTAAAAATAAAATTAAGTCGGCTATTTCACTTATGTAGAAAATCAGCAAAAAGTGTTACGAGCAAATAATTTTTTTATTATCTTGACCTACATGATTAATCCATTAACGAGGGTTGGCAAGAAAACTTGCCAAACGTTTTAGTTCTTTTCTCTGCTAATATAAAATTTTCCCAAAAAATCTGAAAAATTCAAAATATACCTTAAACGATCTAAATAAACAAAGTTAAAGTTAAAAACAATGATGAGTTTATCCATTTTAAAATTGTCTTTAATGGGTTAATGTAAATTGTTGGTAAAATGCTGCCAAATTTCGGTACTTACGTGTTAACGCCACCGCAGCTACAGATTTAGCAGTTTTTAAGTGCCGCCAATAAAGAGCAATCTTGTTGTTTGCACGCGCACACAGTTATCTTTTGGATTCCTTGTTGTTTGCTGATTTTTGACGCCATTTTTTACATTGGCGACACTTAAAAACCGCCAAATCTGTAGCTGCGGTGGCGTTAATACGCAAGTACCCAAATTTCTAGTATTGCAAAACTGAAAGAAAAATACTTTGATGTATAAAAAATATTTATTGTAAAGAAACACAAGAAAGTAGGCCCTGTCTGTGGCATTTCAAACTATCTTTTCAAGAATATTCTATTAAAATAAAGCAGATTCTCAGCATGTGTATTAATTTCGAGTTGTCATTTTGGTACTTTTCCGTTAAAAGCACATTTTAAATCTTGGCGTTTTACAAATACAACACAACGTACTGGCGAATGAAATAACTTTTGATGTATTCTACTAGTGATCCTTGAATCAAAAGGTTTGCATATTTTAGTAATGCAATTTGCCAATCATTAGTATGATTATCTTCTATTACTTTTCTCTCTCGTAACAGCGATTTTTTAAAACGTTCCCAAGTGGGGTGAAAAAAATTGTGGTGCTAAACGGAAAAGTACTATAATGTGAAACACTCGACAAATCTTGACTACAGTATTATCTGTTTTCCCAGCACGTGTATAAGCTTTGCTAAGATACATTATACAGTATATTATCATTTGGCTCTATTCTGAGACCATCACTTGAGGGATAACAGTAATAACATATGCGGTACAGATGTAGTATAGAACATTTCTTTGGCATGATATTATTTTTTAAAGATAAATGCTGTTTCAGTCAACGGGTTTTACTTTAAGTTACATTTTTATTTAGTTTCTTATATATATTTTATTTTAATTACTTTGTTTTTAATTTTGGTGAAATTTCTTAATGCCAAATAAAAAAAAATTCTTAATTCCAAATAAAAAAAAATTCTTAATGCCAAATAAAAAAAAATTCTTAATGCCAAATAATAAAAAATTGCCTAATGTCCTATATTTCATCTGTTCCACATATGCTTGCTCTTCAGTTTCATCATAAGTCCTTAATAATTTCTGTTAGCCAAGCATATGAATGCCACGGCCTAGTCTTTCAATACATTATTTTTCCTCCTTTTGATGTGAAGTCGCTAAATGATTATTTACAAGCGATAAAAGACTTTTGGAAAAAGTTGTTTATTGATTTGGGAACGAATTCGATTGTCTTCACTTCGTTTCTTAACGTCAATTTCACCTTTCCCTGGCCAACATAAGTCATTACGGTGGCTTCACAACTCTTGTAAAAATAAATAAGGACATTTTCAGTCAATTTCATATAAAAATTTAATTTTCATCAACCATCACTTAAATAATAATAAATAAATTTCATTAAAAATATGCATATATTTGCGTTAGTTCAATTTTAACTAGACAAAGTAATGGCAAGTAAAAAGTTTCTTCGGCAGGGTTGGCAACAGCTAAATGTAAACAAATGAGCATTTTGAAATTCAAAACGTATTTTTCATGCGTAATTCGAACTTTTAATGTGTTTAAAGTGCTTATTGAAAGAAAATCTTCATAAGGGCGGAATACAGCCGATTCTAAAATGCTGGTGAATTACTCTGGACAGTACAATAAAAGAAATTGCTGCCGGACTTACACTCTGGAAAGATTCTCTGCCAAGACATTTTTAACGGAGGTTTCCGTAGTTTAATTTAGATAGAAATATTAAAGATATTTACAAGAAACAAATTCATTTAATTAATAATAATATATTTACAAATGACATTTACAACTTTGAAAGCTGAATGGCTAATGAACTGCATTTCCAGTTTTTTGAGATCCATCTAAAAAGATAAGAATTCGTTTTCCGTTCTTTCTGTTCTATTCTCGTGCCGCCCAAGTCATGTTCAAAGTGCTTTTAAAAGACTATGAGCTCTACTATCGTGGCTTCATCACTTGACTGCCACAGTAGCCTCCCACCAGCGATAGCAAGACTTGAAGCATCTCTTGGATTAAACTGTACTCTTCTGCCTGATCGAGTTGTTTTGGTCTCCTGGGTAAGATTTGCTGTATCATGGTTGACTGTAGATGGAGCTTGAATCAGTTCAGATGATGCTGATGAAATGGGCTTTTCCTCCAAGATGATTGATGAGGTTCTGGACAGTTCCTTCGCAATGTATGCTAGCTTTAGAGAGTCGATATTGATGTTTGTGGCTTTTATCCCTTTTTGAATTTTGAAGCAATAAAAGGTCCCTCGTAAGGTGGTTGCAAGCCTTTCCTGAAGGTATCTGTTCGCAGAAACACATGGCTGCAAGTTGATAGATCTTTACTTACGAATACTGATGGGTGTCCATGAGGTTGTGGAAGTAACCGTTTCATTGCCTCTCTAAGCTTCCCGACACATGTGGCTGCATCAAGAACCTTTGAAGTTGGTGACATGAATTTGCTAGGTAAATGAATTGTTGAACCATAGACCATTTCTGCTGTCGTTACCTTTAGGTCATCTTTCCATGCCGCTCTGAAGCCCAAAAGAATTGTTGGCAGCACTGCAGACCATTGTGTGTTTCTATGTGCCATGATCTCAGCTTTCAATTGGCGATGAAAACTTTCCACCTGACCATTTGAAGCTGGGTGGCATACCGTTGTATGTTGGCATGCTGTACCCAAGAATTTGGAGACGGCGTAATGAAGAGATGGCTCAAATTGTGTTCCCTGATCTGTGGTTAATCTGAGTAGTGTCCCGAAGCGAGTGATCCATCCAGAGTAGAAAGCTTTTACAACTGTGTCAGCAGTGATATCTACATTGCTTCAGGACACTTGGAAAACTTATCCTCACAAGTGAGACAATACCTGTATCCTTCTGATGGAGGGAGTGAACCAACCAGATCAATGTGCACATGCTCAAATTTAACATTCGGTGGTACAAAACTGCCAATAGCATTTCTGGTGTGGCAAGATTCCTTGGACTTTTGGTGTTCCAGACATGTGCATGCCCAGGCCGCAACCTCCGCTTTTATGGCAGGCCAAACATGCCTCTCGTGGACTAACTTTACCGACGCTCTGGCACCAGAATAAGAAAGATAATGCAGACTGTTGAAAACTTTTTGTTGATGAAAAGCATACACTATGTTCAAATTGCCCTTAAATATTATTTCAGACTCTATAGCAGTTTGCAACATATCCAAACCGGGCAATGTTGCTAAGCTGTTGCAGCAACAACTTGCTCTTTAATAGTATGATATGAGGTTTCGTCCAGTGTTAAAAAGCCTTTGTTCATAATAATAGTATTTAAGTGACTTAGCAATCATTTGCTCTAACTCGAAAATGATCTTTTTGATGTGCAAAACCGCTTCATTTCCGTTAATAAGTTGGTTTTTGTGATATTACCTAAAATGTTGATTTAAAAAATATTTTGAATCCTGAAATCAGCTCTACACTTATCCGGCTGCCATCTCAGCTGCTTAAAAAAGCTATTTTGGCTCGGAGAAATGATAATGATGCCCTTAACAATTTAATGCTCAGAAAATAAGAAAATCATTGACTTATATATGGGTCATTCTCCAAAACTGGGCACTTTTTAATGTCATGTTTTGTAAAAAAAAATTTTTTTTTAAATGATTTATTTTATTTTTTTAAATAATCCCTACATGGTTCTTAATATATTCCAGCTCGTAGCCAAAATCGCTGACAAATATTTTTGAAGAAAAAAATTATTAATGTTTTCATTGCCCACGGAGTTGACAGATCGAGAAACGGAGTTGACAGTGAGCAGAATATTGTCGAATTTTAGGAAAGAAATATAAAACTAAGTATTTTTCAACATCACTTTGAGTGGAACCAAAATACCAAGTTACAATATATACCAAGGTTTAATAAACAAATGTTACAGTACTGCTTATACACAGAATATATCTTTAATTAGTCAACATATACTTTTAACATTGAAAAGAATTTTTTTTTTTAAAGAAGTTTACTTGACATTATGAAATTTTTGTTAAATCTAAGTTGTTAAGCATGTATGTATAATTTCTATAATAAATTAACACTGTATGGATGGTCACTTGTTAACGTGAGCTATCGAAATGAAATGCTTGAATTTTACTTAAGTATTTACACTTGTAATTTTTAGAGAAATCCATATGATTAACACTTCCTTAGGTTTCAATCGGTCTTTTATATTCAACAATTCTCTATGTTAGTGTAAAATGTTACTAATATGAATCATGAGCATCATATTTAGCATTTCTGATTGTAGGGCATGAACCAGTTCAGCAGTAGAACAGTTAACCTCTTGCCTGTGACACCCGAACTCAATTCCGGCAACTCAAATGGGTTTTCAAATATATTTCACAGGCAAAGGTTAATTTGATCTTTAAACTATTTATTAATCTTTTTCAGAGTACCTTAGACTATAATGTCTACTTTTTTTAAAATCCATTTCTCATACGACACTGTGTCTTCTTTTGAATAATCCAATAAATGCATTTTTCTGTTTTTGCATTCCTTACAATTCCTCTCTGAACACTCTTTAATATTGTCTTTATCCCACAACAAACTTTTGTACATCTCAGCTCGGATATTCTCTGAAACAATCTTTATCTGTTTTAATTTTATCTACATAAGTTTCATGAAGCCGACAGATACGAGTTTCGTAGGCCTATTTTTTTCTAAAAACACCAAAATGGTCAAGGTTTACAAAACGTAGAGTAATGTATGGAATATTGCATACACTAGCTGAGAAGGTCTTGTGAAGGTTTTGTAAACTGTTGTTCAAGTACCTTTTATGTTTCTTCACTCTTTTTCTGGTTATTTTATCTTTCATTCCAAGACATAAAGTGAAGCAAGAATTGTCTTCCAAAAAAATTCTGAATAACTTTTTTAATCTGTCCCAAAAGGGCTTGAATTAGGGTTTTTTCTTTAACATTTCTTCTTCTGAGATTTTTGAATATTTTTTAACTTCATTGAGGAACTTATAATTTTCCCAGCTACGCAACAGAAAAAAGATTTCCTAGATTCTTTCCTACTGCATGTTTTCTGAGAATTACAGTCAGTTTGCAAATTAATGCTTCACGAAAAACTAATCTTTTTGTAAGAGAAGATACCTTCGAACCTTTGGTCAATTTCTTAACTTCAATATTTGGTGTTTCATTCCCCCCCCCCCCCCATATTATCTACATTTTAACTTGTTATATTTTGTTTTGTATACTTTTAGTTTTTCCTGTTTTTTATTTTCTTGTAAGCTTCTGCCCTACCATTTTTTACCTTTCCGACCACTTTTTTTCTTCTAGATTTTCTGGAATAGTAAGTTTCTGCAGATTTTTCAGAACTTGCACACAGTGATAATGGCGAATTGTTTTGATGTTCTATAAGTTCATTTAGAACTACAGATATTCCAGGACTAGAAGAGCTATCCAGACTTAATATCTGCACTAACTTTTCATCTTCCTTTTTGGCTGCACAGTATCTCTTTGAACATGCTTTCCCACTTTTTTGCTTAACTCTTTGCTCTCGGGCTGGTGCAATTTTATTAATATATTTTTTTTTTACCTCTTTCTTTTTTAACATGGTACTGTTCGAGTTCTTTTCTCGCTGCTTCTTCATATAACTCTGGGTTGTTTTTAACATGCTCACGTCTTTTTCTCTTGCATTCTTTGTTTTGTTTTTACCACTCTAACTTGTATTTCATAGATTCTCTCTTGCTTTAAGCCACAATTAAAATTTAGAAAATGCATATTAAATTGGTTAAAAGATATAAAAAAATTTCTTTGCTTCCATTTATGTAACGTAACTTCAATTTTTCGTAAATTTTTTATAACATTAACTACTACTCTAAGAATAAAATCAAATAAGACTATTAATAGCCACATTTCTATCCACTATTATGGTTGCATTTCTTTAAAAAACGTTTAAACATTCGATGCAGCTATACCACCATAATCATTCACTGTCACCAAGGTTAGGCCTATTTATATGTATGGAACTTAGCATTTTTAAAAACTTATTTATGGAGGAAATATGCTTAAATATCATGTAATGATGGACAAAAAATTTGCACAAACTTAATTTATACATAAAACACGAGAAGTAGATATCAATAAATATGTGCTTATAAAAATATATTTATTAGAAAAGAATTCAAATTCATTAGTTAGGCTTAGAATCCACTCCATGGGCAAAGCATCAACTCCATGGGCAAAGTTGTCCACGTAGTGCCCACGGAGTTGATGCCCATGGAGTTGATGAAATCACATTTTGAGTGCAAGTTGAAGCACAGTTTTAATGTTATAAAAAGGTGTTCAGGTATTTGATGTCTTTTCATCATGTACTTCTAATATGATATAAAAAAACAGGCAACAGTTTACATTTTATAGGTTTTATATAAGCCATGGAGTTGACAACCAATAAACATACTCGCCTAGAATTGAGAATGTCTTATATTTCTGTGTACAAACAAAGCTTCATTCAAATCTATGCACAATGTAAATACATACAAAATGTCTGTCTCTCTTCAATAACACTAGACAAAAATGACTTGTATTGCCGTATGTAAAGAATTTTAGAAAAATATCTCTGTCCATGGAGATGATGCTAAAACCTGGTTGCAAACTTAAGATAACCAAAACTTTATAAATTTACAATATTTGTTGTAACTTCAATACGTAAAACTATTTTTCAAAATATATTTATTTAATTTTACATAAATAAAAGGTAATATTTCATGTAGTTTTAATAATATGACAACTTATTTACGTAAACTATGGACTGGTTGCAGTCCACGGAGTTGACTTTCCTACCATATTTTGAATTATATCCTACTAAAGCAATTTAAAATAAATTTTGAATTTCAGGTAATTAATTAGTACCCATCTAGAACTACATGATACAATTTTTTTAAATAGATATTTTGTTAATGGAATAGTCAATGTTCTCGAGTTTCAAGAAAGTGCCCGTATTTGGAGAATGACCCATATATGTATGGGGAACACTTTTTGTACTTGCATAAAATAATTATATAGGTTTAAAATTAACAATACTTGCAAATTATTCCATTTTCTAATTTTGACAAAACCGAATCTGTCGCCAAAATGCAGCTTAAGTGATAGTTATGGATAACAGTGTGCTACAGCTTCTTTTTGCCAAAAGTTTAGGTTTTTTCGAAAATGATCCAAACCTTTTAAGAAGTACTATTTGCTGGTTTATACTGAATTCATTTACAGAGCAGGTACGAATTTTGTTTTTATGGTTTTTATTTTGTAATAATTATTCAGAGTGGTCAGTGTAAAAGAGACCCCAGACTTAAAAAGTGCTAGCTTTTCAGATTGTTAAACGTAATTTCAATTCCAAACTTCTGTTTTGAAAATTATCTAACGGTTCTTCTATGCTGGTCACCTTATATTATAACTTGAATTATCTAAATCAATAACCTATGTGCCTCAACGAGTACCCCACAACGCGGGTCTACTCAGCTAATTATTAATAAGTTAACTTTCTTATTCTTTCATTTGATGTTTTACATTTGTAATTGATTGATGTAATTGTATTGCTATGATAAATCCTGTGCTGCATAAATATCAATTCTGTAATCAATGTTCTAGTATTATACTGGTACATGTTTCACACTAGGACCGATATATTATACTGAAACCGGCATTGTACCAGAATTCTTTCTGGTATAAAAAAATGTATACCGGTTTATGAAACACCGGTTCCGGTATGATACTGGATCCGGTATGATACCGGCTTATGAAACACCGGTTCTGGTATGATACTGGATCCGGTATGATACCGGCTTATGAAACACCGGTTCCGGTATGATACTGGATCCGGTATGATACCGGCTTATGAAACACCGGTTCCGGTATGATACTGGATCCGGTATGATACCGGCTTATGAAACACCGGTTCCGGTATGGATACTGGATCCGGTATGGATACCGGTTCCGGTATGATACTGGATCCGGTATGATACCGGCTTATGAAACACCGGTTCCGGTATGGATACCGGTTCCGGTATGATACCGGAACCGGTGTTTCATAAGCCGGTATCTTTTTTTTATACCGGAATTTTTTTTTTCCAATAGGGACGAATTAAGGCACATACGTGTAATGCAATCATTAACTAAATTTTTAAAATTGTGTTGAAAACTAATCTTAAAATGACATTGTTTTCAGTTATTTAAGTTTTTACATTAACTGCTAACTGTTCAAATAAACATTAAAAAAAAATTATTTTATGATATTAAGGTCATTTCAAAGAGATTTTTGAAAAATAATTTAATAAAAGAATAACAATTTGGTAGTTTAAGGATAATTTTGCAAATAAACTGTATGCTCGAAATATATGATAAAATGACCGAACTGTACTAAAATGATGACGTTTTTTTTAGAGTTTTATTTTCAGAATTATAAACATCTATATTTTAGGCCACTTAGATATATGATGCGCGTAGTCACGATGAAGAACTCTTCGTATGACGATTACGTTTAATCTTATTCTTAATATGTATTCAGAGTTCTTGTTTTAACATATACCGCAAAACACTAACTTAGTCTTGACTTCAGCAGCTCAGTTACTTATTGATCGTATTTCCGTTAATTATCACTTCACTTCCTGAAGTTTAGATGCTTGACCATTTTTAGAACTGCCACTTCCAGATGTTGCGAGACCAGAAAGCTCGATGATAACTTGTAAGTTTCGTTGATAATCCATATCTAATAAATTCTTTGCGACCAAAATTATTTTTTACTTTCAAATTAAAACCTCTACTACGTCTGGTTCATGTTATATTTATAAGCTCAAGTTTACCAGGGAAATATATCCTGGGATGCATAAACCTACCTTACCTATTCCACTTAGAAGGACTGCAAATGTTGTGATAGTGCTTATGATACTTTAATTTAAATACAATAAAAAATCTATCTGAAAATTCGAACGAACACATTTCTTTGAAAATATCAAATTAAGGAATTATAAATGTAATAACATCATGAATAAAATTAATATTAAGTAAATACATTACTGGAATGCTCTGCATCTAAAATGTGCATTGTCAGAAAAATCAAAATATGGATTTGATATATTCCAAGTTAATAAGAATTATTCAGCATAAAATCAAATGCTGCTGATTCTTTTCCCTGGCTTTGTTCCTTAAAGTTAAATATATTGGCTTTCTTTTTCTTACATACTATTTTATCATTCTGTCCACAGGGAAATAAACTTTTTCAGAGACAATATTTATGAATAACTTGGACCTTAAGTGATTATATTTATAATTACAATATTTTCTGAACACAACAATAAACATTAGCCTAATAATAATAATATAGTTTCTGAATGTGTCCTTTATTATAATTGTAATGATTTATGTCATAAACTTATATAAAGTTTATTGCAAAACATAAAGTTCCTTCCTGAATTTAATTTAAAACTGTTATAAAATAGCAAGTGACAATCCAATAAAAGCCACATAACTTTTATTTGACGGCGCAGAAAAGGAATAAAACTACTTTATAAAAAAAGCTATAAAAGAAAAACGAATTACAGGAATAAGTTTTCCCATTGAAGAGGGTCTCCCACATTTTCTTTTTCTCTAATAGCCGGTTCCCCTCATTTTCTTTCATGATTCCAATTTGATTTGATTTTAAATTCGTTTTTCTGAGTGGATCTCTCCCCATTTTTATTCATTTCAGTTCTCTATGACGTCATTCTCCATCCGATTCTGATGCAGGACTCATTTGTAGTTGTAGATTACTTTAAAGCTAAGATAATTTTCTCTCAGAAATGAAAAGATTGAAAGATGACATGAAATATCATAGTCTTTTTAAATGTCAAATACTCTTGTGTTCTGGACTGTAGATGCTGTGGTTTGTGTATAAAAACTTTTTATGCAATTTCCTTTGCAAAGCATTTTGTTAAGATAATAATACGTCATTTATTTCATAGATTAATCAACTGTATATTTAAAATACATCAATATCGGATATGCCTTATTCAATTTATTCTCTAAATAGTCTTTGCTTTCTAGAAAAGTTTAATTTGCATTCCATAAACCTTTATGTAAGTTTATTGAATTAAAATGTTTTTTCACATTCGAGATGCATGTGCAGATTTTTTCGCCTTGAAAGAAATTTTTTCATCCACCCCAAAAAAAATAAGTGATTTAAAAATATAATTAATTATAAAACGCACTACTAAACTTTCGAAAGATATTACAAGGAAGATGGTTAGTAAGTAAGTATGGTTAGTAACAAGAAGTGATGTAATGTAACCCTGGTCTGACATTTCCCAAAAGTGTAAAAGTGCACCCAAAAGGAACTTACGACCCTTAAACAATCACTTAAATTTCTATTTCAGTCTATAAATGTGTTTGCAATATAAATTACAGACACTACTTTTAATTATTTTTTATTTTTTATCGACATTAGTATAGTGTTTAATCTTTCCTTAACACAACACATAACTTATTGAAAAAGTTCGGAATGTTATTTACTCAAAAGCTATTCCCCTTGCTATGACAACTAAACACAATGTATGTAGTAACCAATTAAGAGTCAGAGAAAGTTGCTATAAATTTATTCTGACAAAATGTGATCTTTTTATTAATCTCTGAAAGCTATAGTCTTAAATTGCAGGAAACTAGAACTAAGGGCAAATTATAGTGTTATAATAAAAATAATAATCTACAATTATGCCAATTAAAAAAATTCAAATGCAAAAATGGGATCACCGGCGACTGTTTTCTCCATTCTGCTTTATTCGAAGAAAATTTACTATAGATGATTAATGATTTCTTATACAAACATGATGTTGTAAAAAATCATATCGATGTGAAATTCTCAAAATTTAACCATATTTGTGGCAACTTAAGTGTTATTCTGTTAAAAAAAAACTCCGTATTTTAAAACTTTCTTAATATTCTAACTCCTGGTATGAGCTTAAGATTCATATTTATAGTAGAAATTATTTGAATACAACATTAACTTTAATGAGAAATTGTGTTCACGAAAATAACTTTTAATATTAGCTTTGTTCATTTCTAATTTCAATCAAAACTAACTTTCTAAGATTTTAAGAGTTGTTTTATTATTCTGTTTATATATTGTTTACACGCATTCTCCCTCTTTTTTTTTTTTTTTTTTTCTTTTTATCATTCGGACACGGGACATGTACCTATTTGTTTCCTATATTTCATTACTTTTTCGACTTTTGCTTTCCTGACTCTAGTGTTAATTTTATCCTTTGTGTCCTTCTTCTTATGTCTTTCATCACAAAACGCTTCTTGTATCGTCTAGATCCGATTACTCTAGTTGCCTTTTGTCTTTTATTTTAACAGAGAAACGTTAATGGAGTTTATTTGTAGAGTTTCTTTGTCTCCACTCGAGTTATTTAGCAATAAGAATGCTCAGAGAATACATAGAAAATTACTTTGTTTAAATGAATTATCTGTAGTATATGTTACTGTTTAGAAATAATACAGTACTGAGACTACACAAACAGTTTATTTTTTTATAAATAATTTGTACTATATAGAGATTTACCAGCATCTCTCGTAAATTTGAAGCGACATTTGTTCGTAGTTTTAGTTTCGAAGTATATATACTATTTACTTCAGTATTGCTGACATGAACTGAAACACAAGAAACAAACCTTCTTTCATTAACACATAGTTATTCATATAATGCATACTTAAAAGTAAATATTTAATCTTTATATTAATTGTGATAATATAATGTAAAACTTAATTTTAAAATTCTTACGATTTCTGATATTTTGATACTACTTTAGATGCACATTTCTTGTCGAGAACTTTCAGATAATTTTCTTCCGTTAAATTTGCATATTGTAATTGTAGCTGAAACTTCTTCCCTCACAAAGAGTTTAGAATAAATTATGAAGTCTCCCAGAAATTAAATTAGAAAACTTTCATGATGAAACTAAGAGATTTGCTAAGTACTTCTTTAATTATTTATATTTCTAGTAGGGTTTCAAACTTTCATGGCCTTAGTTTATCATCAGATTTATCTTTCTTTTCAATAAACAAATGTTCAAAGTTAGTTGTTTTTTCACTTAGCCACTCTAAAACCGTTCAAAGGATTTCCATTAAACTTTCAGCTTGTGTGACATGGACTGCTGGAAATCGACGATTTTAAGTGATTTTTTTTTTAATTTCTCCATTATTTAAATATTTTTAAAAATTAAATTTAGTTAGTAATTTTTCCATTCAGGGCATTATAAATGTTGATAACTTCATATTTCAAGTATCCTGATAAAGTCATTTGCTTTAAAATGTAATAGTTTGCTATGCTCTTAATTAAAATAAGACAATAACACTTAATCAATTTTTGGTTTAACTCGTAAAATAAAAGAGAAATGCACAAGTATATGTGGCTATCAAGCATATTAATCCAACGATGATTTTGCCGACCAAACGGTATAGTGGTTAGCGTGCTAGCTTCTAGATCGCGAGGTTGCGGGTTCGAGTCCCGTGTTTGGCATGGGTGTGTGTAAATGTATGTTGGCTTGTCTAATGACGAAAGTTTCGGCGCATTATAGCCCTCGTGTTGCTGACGGCGCCAGATAATCTGAAAACAACCAACCAACCAACGATGATTTTTGTGCCTGTGTTTTACTGATTTTAAATGCATTAAACATGAATATTTTTTAAATGATATTAAAGCAAGGAAATAAAACATAAATCGAAAAAATACCTGGAAAAGGCATATTTGTCAATTACAGTAATTTAGTCAAGGGGTGACTACCATAAGCCAAAATATGAAAACTTTCTTCCTATATCATGACAAAAGCCTATAAATTGACTTATAAAACATTAATATATAAATATATAAGTATGAATACAAAATTATGAAATTCACCAATTTCTTTTAACCCTTTGGGTACATTTGACGAATGAGACTCGTCATCTGCTTACTTGGGCAAAGTTACCGTGGACGAGTCTGACTCGTCATCAGTCCATCCAAATCCGTCCCAAGGGCATAAAAATCTTCAAATAATTCAGTACTCAAAGGGTTCATAAATTATTTATAATTAACGTCATAAGAATCATTAATTGTTAAATATAGCCCTCTACTTTCCAGTTTGGTTGCTTATTTTTTTTTAGCTTTTGAAAGATTTGTGTTTTGACTAACACAGAAACATTTTTACAAGCATTCGATATTTATGAATTGTATTAAAATATATGTAAAAATTAACCTTGCATGGGAAGAGAATGAATAAAAAGTTTTATAAACGACATATCATTAAACTTTTTGATATTTGTATTCACCATGATAATTAGTGTAAACACTATCTAAAGTTGTACATAAGGAGATAAAGTAACAAATGTGTCAGAGGACATAGTTTGGTGCTTCTAAAGAAAATAATTTTAAAAAATGTGAAAGTAATTCTTAAAAAAAGTTAATTTATATTTTGAAATTCTTATTTTTAAATTTATGCGGTTAAATTTTATGTCCGCATACAATATATAATACTTTTGGAAGTACTTTGTCATCATTATTGTAAGTTATCAGGTTTACTGCAGATTTAATACGAATGATTTATAAAGTGCATTCAAAGATTAAGATTTTAATTTGTACCAACCTTTCTATAATGCTTTTAAACACACTCAAATCTAATTACACTACAATTTGACACTGTCCAAAATTAAACCTTTCCCCATATGAATAGTGTCAATGAAAGGTTATTACTTAAATTTTCCACTACTAAGAGTTCTGATTTTAGAAAAAAGGCACTACCTTATAGAACTATAAAAAATAAAAATAAGTCTTTCTCGGATGATTTATTGCATAGTTGTTTTACAACACTATTTTTACACGCATTGTTTACCAATATACTTATAAACGAAAATAAAGCATGTTCCAACCCTTTCAGGATATTCTGTATTTCAGCACGTCCAAATCAAGCCAATTAAAATGTGACTTTAACAGGCAGGTAGGGAAAAGTATTATTAGAGCTTTTATGAAGAAATTGTTGCTTTGAATAACAATCTATTTTCCCTCTCCTTCCGGCAGTCTTCACACTTCCTTTCTCTTGGGGTTCATAAAAGGGTTCTTGAAGGTCTGAAAGGTTTCGGGTTTTGACGGCTATTTTCTGACAGTGATTGAGGTTGAATAGAAATCTCTAGATAAAGTGTTGAATAGCGGTTTTATTTTAACTTTAGAAAAATAGAAGTAGTGCAATGGGGGCAGTTAAGTTATATATAAATTGTTCGTGATCTTTTATATAATTAAGGAATCTGTTTCTTTTAAATACGGAAAGATGGTTTTGTTATTGAGAACAAAGAAAATAGTGTATTATCATATGCAGCATTATTTATGATTGTTCGAATTTCTGAATCCTTTAAAGCATATTGTTTTGCATTTTGTTGAGTAATTGAGGACTAGAAATGGAAAACGACCGAAGTACCAAAAAATCAAAAATCTTTTCTTTTTTTTACGGAAAAATGTCCTAAAAACCAAGCAAAACAAAGTGCAGAACGTCCAAAGTGAGAACTTGAGTAGCAATAGTTAAAATTCAATCTGGTACTTAGTCATAGCCTTAAGGGGTCTCAGTACCCTTAAAAAATTCTGCAGGCATATGAGAAATCTCAGTTTTCGAGTCAATATAACTTTTTAACCAAGCAAAGTTTAAGGTTCTGGTTTTTTACATTTGAAACTTTACACTATTGTTATTTACATCACCCTTAAACTTAAACAGCATTCAAATAATTATTATATATATTTGGAAATGTAAATCATAAAATTTTTAATAATCAGAAAAAAATGCAATTTGCTGCGCGCATGATTATGAAATAAATTATGACCCAAAGTGTCTCAAATTGGTTTCAAATAACCCATACAATAGCTACCTAGAAGTTATACATCATTTTAGTATATTTTATAAGGCTTAAGTATTTTTTATTTAAATAAAAATTCAAAAAATTAATTTTTTCGAAAAATTTTCACACAAAAATGCTCCAATTTTTTTTTGTAAATAAAAATCTTCCCAAATTGAAGTATAAGTTATAGAGTAAGTTATAAAGAACATTTGCAACAAATTTCAAGTTCATACAATAAATACTTTTTTTTAAATCATGCGCGCAAACTAGAAATTTACATTTTGAGAAAAATCAAGTTAAAGTTAAAATTTTACCTAAAGTAAATAAAATGAGA
The DNA here is from genome assembly GCA_963978545.1 of Linyphia triangularis. Taxonomy (NCBI): domain Eukaryota; kingdom Metazoa; phylum Arthropoda; class Arachnida; order Araneae; family Linyphiidae; genus Linyphia; species Linyphia triangularis. Next base: position 59,100,105 of record OZ021726.1, read on the forward strand.
TTAATTACCTAATCAAATTCTCCTGTACCATAAGCCATTCCTTCCTTCACCTACAGAGACTCATTTATTACAGCATTTTTTAGTTTTTTGGCTTTCCGAGCCTCTAACAAAGCACTGCTGGCTCTTTTTTCAGCCACAGCGACACGCGTTTGCTATGTGAAATACAAGTAGTAGTTATAAATATTTTTTTGTATATTTTAAGTCTAAAACTTTCAAGTTAGCTAATGTTGACTTCTCTTCACCATTATATATACAGGAAGCTGAATATGCAGCTAGCTTAGTTACTGTTATACACGGCCCAATAACTTTCGAACTATACTTCCATACGAGAGAATTCATGGATTCATTGGTTTTCTGTGTTCGACCGCCAAGGCATTACCATAATAGAACCACTTGGAATATATCTTTAAAAACGGGTTTAATAGTGTCAATAACGGCCAAAGGTAAAGTGTTCTTATGCTTAAAAACCCTCAGTTAACCGTTAGCTTCTGCAATGTTATACTTACACCAAGTCTTTTCACCTTTCGGGCAAACCCAGAGTATAAGCTCTTGGTCAGAGCTGCCTGTATGAGCCCATACAGCCGAAATAGATTGCCTCGTCATTAACGCTAATTGAATTGTCCCTTATAGCATTCCCGTAGTATGAAGTCAGTTTCTTGACGTTGGTTTCTGTTAGTTGACCTTTGCCGCCTATAGTTTTGCCATCTGAAAATTTCTTATTTACAAGAACTGACTTCATTTTTCGTAAACGAGTACCCATTCTTTTCTGTATGTGGCCCACGTATTCTACTATCTTAATTTTAAAATCTATCCCACATTGTTTGCTTTCTGAAACAGCCGCAGATGTCTTGTACTCTTTACACTTCAACCCTCGTTCAGTTTCCGATCTCCGAAAGATTCCATCGACCCCCATCTTTCCTGCAGATCCAAACATGATTTTTAGTACAAAATGATCTGTGCTTTGAAATCCAAGATTTATATCTGGGTCCAAATTTACAACCTTTGTACAACTGGCATCCTTTGTAATGTGCCGACATTACCTTGACATCAATGACTTTACCCGAATCACTGTCAATCAACACACAGGCACCGACAAGCGACATGTGGCCTCGACTACTATCCCCACTAATAGCAACGGAACTATTGTTGTCATTAAGGGAAATTTCATCAGACGCAGCCTGTTTCAAAGAGTCTTCGGCAACTACCTGGATGACCTCAGTCAAATTTTTGTTGATATAGCATATGATTTTTTTTAAATGGGTGTTGATAAACTTATCACGTTGCAGAATGTTTGAAGAGAAGTCATTTCAGCTCCACAATATCTCATGGCTAAAGTCAATTTATTTCTGGAATGTTTTTATTTGGGCCAATCATTGAACAAGATTTAAATGAAGCCTCAGAAGTACAATGAACACACGTGACTGTGTAAGTAGAGTACTGTAACTGTGTACTTGTTGATTTCTCAGAGAATTTTATATGTCTATGATACAAAAAACTACAAACAGTTTTTTAAATTATCAAACATAAAAATATCAACAATTCTATATCCACAAAATTCAGTGGAAATATCATCATTCTTCTATGATAGAGTTAGCAGAAGGCATTTTTTTTTTTTTTTTTTGCTGATAAGCTTTTAGAAGCATGCACTTTGATGAATGTTGTACTGCTACTATTTACATTTTGTAAGCATATTTATTACCGTTAAACTTCTTCTTTTTCGACCGCTGTCCTCATGATCTCTTTTAATGATAATTTACTCGCATTTTCATGACTTTAAAAAGCTTTCGGAATCAAAACAAAATCGAATCCTCAAAAGAACAGTCCAAAACACGCGCTCCAAAACAAAATAATAACATTAAATAACCAGCAAGTAATTCTAAAGTTTAGTTGTATACCTTCTGCTTGTTTACAAACATTAAAATAATATTAGCAAAGGCTTTGCATGTAGATTAAAAGTGAAATGAAACATACTATAAGCTTGAAATTGTATCGTCTGCTAACAATAAGTGGGCGTGGCATCGACTGATTTCTAAATGTTGGTTTAAACTTTTTCGAATAACTTCGCAAATAATTTGAGTATCTTCATAATTTTGGTACCAAAATATTCAGAATAAAATGGCTCATAACATATATTTTTTTCAAAAAATCGATAATTTTAAAAGTTAAGGGTCCTGAGACCCCTTAAGTACTAATGCGAGTGTTTTTTATTTTTCGGCTCTTCTGAAAAATTTTCTTTTTTGGACTTTATGCCGTTTTCCTTTTCTAGTCCTCAATTAACTTCATGAGCTCGTCTGTTAATGATGATAGATTTCCACTAATCTTGATTGTGTTAAGAAAGCATACTTTAATGCACATAAATTATTTATAATTCCCAAATAAAAGTTAAGGAATCAGTAATTTTCTTGCATATGATACGATACTAAAACTGTAAGGGATGTTTGATAACATCATGACGTTAAGATACTGCTATGACGCTGTCAAAACATCATAGCAGTGTCTTAACTGCTGTGTTCTAATTTCAAGAGAGAAACTCTTCTCGGTTGAGGTTTTTTTTTAAGGGGAAATACCTTGAACTTACGTTACGAATTGGAAAAAATCCTACACACTAGCTCGCGTGAAGAATTCTTTTTGTCACAATCTGTACTCTTTTAAAGCAGAATTTGTCGGGAATTAAACTCCATTTCCGTCCACTGAATAAATAAGCTATGTGTTCAACCTTGGAGCAATTGGGCTACACGTGAGCTATACTGCGTTCGAACAATGTATATCAGACTCAAACATTTACATTAACAGGTATTCCGAACAGGAAAGCACATCCCATCAAAATTCGAATCCTTCTTCATTTGGGAAACAAAGCTTAATCAGTATCCTACCGTTGTTAAATGTCTCTATTTTTAAAAAGACTCTCCATAGTGTAAAGAGCTGATGTCGGCGTAAAAATATTTTATGTTTAAATTGCATAACTAAAAGTGAGTCGGCATCTTTGTGGCTTAGTATCAGAATCCCCTACCTAGGTCAAGTGGTTGGTAGATCCTAAATATCCGAAACACCGGCCAAAGTTGGTAACAAGTGAACAAAAGCGCTTTTTCTAACAATAATGTATTATTTTTCTAAGAATTAATATGTTACAATGTATTAAATAAGCTAATACAACTGGCGACTTTATTGCTAGTTTTCTGATTTCGTTGCTGGCATACAATAATTGCATTTTTGTTTTTAATTAATAATATAACTCTTAATTCTTTGGTAATGAAGTTTAATTAACGATTTATGTTACTGTATTGCCTATCTGATTTTTTTTAAATAAATCCGTCCAATGTTGAATCTGTAACTTAAAATTTAAAATACTATTCTTTAAAAATTAGGTTGCATACATAGAGTATTATTTTATAGGTAAAAAGTTAAGGATATTCTTATTCTGTATCGGCATTGATTTTTAACTGAGAAATTTCTCTTTTTACGCGTTCTATTTAAGAGACTATAAAGAGAATTATATTTTATTAGAGGGAACAAATAATGAAGTGTTTTTTCTATATACTTCGCATCATTCTCAATTATTTGTTGATCTAATTGGTTTAAGATGTTCTCTTCACAATGTTCAAAATTCAAACCATCTGGTTGCCATCAGTTTCCTAGTATATAGATAGAAATATCCGATCAATAATCAGTGTAAAAAAAAAAAAATAGTAATTTCAAGCCTAAATGTTGTTGCTTCAACGTTAATGGTTCCATAGCATGCCAAACTTTTCTCAAGAAGCAGCATTTTGTTTAAGCTTCCGCTTCAATGCTGCATTCTCATTATCCTTTGCATCTAGTTACGTGGGATTCTTAATTGTTCAATTAAGTAAGGGCTTGTAAAGTAAGAATGTTAATGACTCTCTGTGAATGGAAGTTTTCTTATTCATACAACAACACTGTTTTTAATATGCTGCAGTGCACTCACTTGGGGAAATGTATATTCGTGGACAACTAGCTGATATATACACGCATAAAATATAATCAAAGAGTATTTAACTATTTTTAACCACGTAAGGTCAAAGTGGTAATACAAAAAAGTCATACTAAAAAATAACAATACAAATAAACTGTATTAACTTTTTTTCCGAACAGTTGCAATATGAAATAATTTGAACTATTAACTACGTAAAAGCAGATCCTATAATTTCGCAATATTAAAATCCTCGAAGTAATCCATGAAAAAATGATTAAAAATAGCTTTATTATTTATACCCTTTTACTAATTAAATTGCATAATAAAAAAAATCACGCATATCCAACCTCAGTAAAAGTGTCGATAATCTGGATCTTTCAAGGCTATCTCTTTCATATTTTAGTTTTAAAAAAAACGCTTCGTTATTTATTTTATCAGTTCATAAGTATAACTAAAAGGCAAATCAAAAATTAATGCTTCCACAAAAACAAAAGTTAATGACTTCAAAATGCGTCATATAACCAGCTATCTTTCCTGTGGTATTAAAATCGCCAATCTAAAAATGAAGTTGCGTAGCCGTTACTAAAATTTTCGCCAATCTTCACTTTTCTAAACCATAAAGAAGTTATCTTTCTTTCCCTGCTTTACGGCTTATCAAGAATGAAATATGATACTTTTAATTAGCAGTGTCGTAAATGGCTCAAAAAGTTGTAAAACTCGTTAGAGTGTTCATTATTATTTATAAAACTTCCCTATCCAGCTGTAAAATAGTTTGTTACATAGAATCCTCATCACACAACTTCCTAATTTCCTTTATTATTGATCCCGCAATGTCCAATTTAATGAGCAAAATCCGAGAAACTGCTAATTCTTATTAGAGAAAAGCATAGTCGTGATCTAAGATTAAAGTACACGACGCATAATTGGCGAAATAGTATTTTTGTCTTTGCTAATTACGCGTTAGTTTCGAAAAGATTTTACTTATCTTTTTCGAGAGGTGACTGCAAGTTTATGTACACCAACCAAAATCATTCTGAAATTTTTATAAAATGTGAAGGAAAGTTAGTACTTTATGAATGTACTTGCCTGTCATTGCAAAAATGGCTGATACTCGTAAAAAGTCGAATTCAAAATAGTTGAAATAAATCCGATTGCGAAATATGTTATAACATGCCAAATAAGACATAACTTGCTAAATAATGAGCATTCTCTTTTATTTTGTTACCCACCTATCTTTAATTTTCAATTAAGAAGGTTTCTGACTATTCAGATATCTGGCGACGTCTTAAGCCGGATTTACACGCTACCAATCAAGGTTCCAGTTTAGATCGCCAGCCAGTGGCGTCACATGACGTCACCAGCCTACTGGTTCCAGTAAACCAAACATTTTCTATTTACTGGCACCGGCGACTCCGATCAACCAATCACGTGCGACGTCATAGAACTGGCGTTCTAAACTGGAGGTACGCCTGGTAGCGTGTAAATCCGGCTTAAAAGCCAGTCAAGTTGGCATCATCAGTTTCGTCATCTGTGACATAGTATGTATTGCCTATTAAGTCACTATTAAAAGATTATTAAAATTGTCACTATTAAAAGATGGGAATATTTTTCGACAACTCGATGATATCGTCTGCACCATTCCTCGTTGAAAGTTACAGAACGGTGGGATCTTCCACAAAAAAATAATAATGTTCATTATTTGCCAAGTTATGACATGTTTGACAATCGGATTTAGTTCAACTCATTCAAAGTCAATTTTTGACCCGTTAGGGTCACTTTTGCCCCCACAGACCAATAAACTCATAATCTATCAACTTTTCATCACATTCTATAAAAAATTCATAATGTGTTAAAATGGAACACTTAAACTTGCAGTCGCCCCTCAATTTATCAGCATACGATAAAGTATACTACTGAATTTCCCCAACAAGTATAAAATTGTCTTTGTAATGTAGGGGTTGTGCGGGTGATATCTTTGTTACTGTCTTCCAAAAATAACAACACATAAACTTTAAAGTGTTTAGAGCAATATGAAGAATATTCAAATATGAATGTGTTTACGCAGAGTTATGATTATAATTCTTATATAATTATCGTTTGGTAATTTTCGTTGTCGTAATTACAAAAGTTTATTCTTTGCAAGTGGCAATTAAATATTTTTCGGTGTTCTATTTTTCTGTTCTGGTTGATAAATGTGAATTGAAAAGCCGTTTAAAAAACCTTCTCCTCCCGTTACAGAAAAATTACAATAAAGTAATAACAGAAGAAAACTGAGAGTCGTTTTTTAGAAGTGTAATTGAGATTATGAACTATCGACTAGTGATGGTCCATCAGAAGTGAATTATCAGCATGAATTAAATCACATAAATATAAAGTATGACGGAATTGTATATTATTTAATCCTGAAATTGGAGTAAAAATATAATGTTCAATTTATATTGTTCATTAAAAACAAATGTCTTAAAATGATGACAGAGGAAATTCAAATAATAGCAAAATGGAGTTTCAATTTTAAGAAAAAATTAACTTAAGTTCATCAATGCTTCTAATTTCTAACGTCCATCAATGTTCATCAAAGCAAAATTAATGCTTCTTTATTCCCCTAGAGAAAATAATTTTAACTTATGAACCTCAAATTTAATTTTCAAAAGTAGTCCCGCTTGTTTTAAAGCAAACATTTATACTCACGTGATCAAACAAGTTGCTTAGTAAATTACAAAATCAATTTCAACCCATTAACAGCATCTACGGGTTACGCCCAAATGTCCACATGACTTATCACTCGATAGTTTTAGAAAATTGCTCAGGCAAACAACTGGATTAACATATTATATTGAAGAAACGCAACTAGTAATTAAAGGCTAAAGCTACAAATCAATTTATATTTTGAACGGGTTTTGATTTTATATCATAGACGAGTACAGATAAATAAATAAAAGTGCAAATCACTGAACTTCCTTAATATGATCAAGTTAACGGAAGTTTTAACTATTTTGTATTAACCTTCTCAATAATTTGATAGAATTTTAGATGTTCGATTATTTTATATCCAGTTCTGGCAATATATACCACTAATTTCATTTCCAAAAATATTTATTTTTAATTAGTTGGGTATAAAATTTCAGACACATATCTCTTCACCACTAAAGACTTTAATAAGTTAGAGCGCTTTCAGTGACTGCATTACGCCTTTGGAAATGACTCATATTTATTATTCAAAAATAAGTGATAGTGAAAATAACGTCTTAGAATTGCTCTTACATATTTCCAGGACCGAATTTAGACTTAATAAGGCCCTAAGCTATTTAGATTTGGGGCCCTTTGTAAGTCCAGATATTATAAGTCAGTGCCATAATATGATTTTTGGATACCTAGAGGGTTAAACTGAAATACAATTAAGAAGATAGTGAAATAATAAATCTTTAACTTAAAATCATTTTTATTCATAACAAACTTAAAAATGTAAATTCTGGTAAAAGGAAACAAAAGTTCTTTTAAAAGGCACAATATACAAAGGCTTATTATCTAATCTCTTGAAACATATTATAAGGATTAAGGAATTGTATTAAATTAAAATATTTTCTTTCTTCCCTTTGCCAGAGCAAAGTCACTGATGACATCATCAAATGATAAACTGCGTGATTTGTCGCTTTCTATGCACATAAGACTGAGGGAACATAATTTATCTTGAGTCTTTGTTGTTCTAAATTCATTTTTTATCCTCTTCAGCTGAGAAAAAGATCTTTCTCGAGAAAAATTTGCAACCATCATAATAAGAAACAATCACAAAATTGTTTCTACATTAGGGAATGTTGATTGGGCACGATCGTTAAATATTAACGTATACAGATCCTGATATGTCAGACTATCATGTTTCGCTGAACCATAGGCTTGACTATGTATAACATATTGATGAAAATGCTTGACTACTCCTACAGGATTCATGTCCACATCTTCAGGATATGTTTGACATAAAGCACTAACTTCTTCACGAATATCTTCTTCTGTAGCTTCTAATTTTGTTAAGAATGATAACTTTTCTGCAGCATAATTGTATACTGATACCCTCTGTGCCAGACTTGACTCTAATGCATCCATCACAGGCATAAATGTTTTGATTCTGAACTTGTCTCTTGGCTCAAGGTTCTCTAAAGCATCATCTTCATCATCATTGATATGCCTTCTTCTATATCTGCTTTTCCTTTTCTTGTAATCAACATCAGGCAATTTTTCTTTTGCTTTTTCTTCAAATGATCGAACATTTCCCTGGAACCTTTAAACAAAATCCGAAAGTAAAGCATAAAATTTCCTACATACATCTAGACGAATTTGGGAGTCTTGCAGTGATTGACTAGTCTTGTGAAATTCATCCAGCAAGTAACTCGACAAATATAACATTACCATAAATTTAAACTCCATTTTATTCAAAATGTTTATGACTTGATTTCTTGTTTCGCCTTTCTCTGTAGTATCAATAAGCAGCTGATGTATTGCAGAAATTATTCCATCATAACTATCAAGTGTTGCACTTGTGGCCATTAAATGTGCTTCCCATCTAGTCTTTGACAAAGATTTTGGAACTTTTGAATCATCTTTAGAGAATGACAACAGTACTAGTCATTCATCATTCTAGTAAAAATACGTATACTACAACTAAGTAACTAAAAATAAAAAATATTTGATTTTTTCATATAAAAATGTAGAAAAAATTTACATTTACATTGATTCTATTATACGATACCAGCTCAGGAATAAAATCTCCAATAACAAGTGTATTCGATTTCCAAGCACAGGATAGCAAAAGCGCTATTTAAAATACATAAAAACAAACTATTACATTAAATAATAATGTTCCAAAAGTAACCATTACATAATACGAGTTCTAATTTATATGATTAGGAAGTTTTAAAAGATCAAATATTACTGGTATTAATTTAAATCACAATTCTAAATTCACTCGATGAAAGTGAGTCTAAAAATGCATAGAACTTTGCATAGCAATGGATTGTTTAGCCTCACTTGATGACCGTAACAACATCACTTACATCGTCCATTGCTCACTGGGACAATTTTTAGGGGACCCCAAGCAAGTCAGGGTACCCTAAGCTACAGCTTGTCTAGCTTATACGTAAATCCTGCACTGTACATTTCTTTCATTCTAGACAATTATGCCATTTTCAAAGTTTTACTAATACATGCATATCTCCCCTCAAATAAATTGGTTTACTCTTATATGTTATGAAACAGTATTGTCCTCCGTAATCCAGTAAAATCAACCAACCTAAATTCATTGATTTTACAAAGTTTTTAAAATATGATGCCAATAATCTCATGCCAATAACTATTTGACGCATTTGAGATTGCTTAGAGGGAATGATTTTTTGGAACTTCGCCTTAGATATATTTTATTACTGATGGATATAAGATTCCTTAGGTTTCCACAACATGCTTAAATTGAAGTTTTCTCTTTATATAGTGCTGCCATCTACGGTATACTATTAAATTTAATTATTTACAGATTAACTATTTTGAAACTCTGCTTGACGTTCAGTTGTTCTAGAAACTGAATAAAAATTCTTAATTATCTCTAAGGGGAAAAAATTTCAAATAAATACAAAATAATCAATATTTTATAATATTAGAATTTTCATTTAAAAAAAATTGAAATATGTTCGCAATCAACACTTTTTTATTTAAACATTAGAAATGGAACAAAAATTACAAATAAAAATTTTGTGTTGGGATACTTCAAATAAAATAGAATCAGCATTATGGAGTACCATAAACAATAATTAAATGCCTGGAAATTTATCTGAAATTTATAATTAAACTTGCTTTGAACTGCTTTTACTGTTCTGTATTGTAAAACAAAAATTTTATCACATTGTATTGCACAAAATAAAAAAAAATAAAACGCTTTTAAATCCGGCAGTTATAATGCATGTCCGCCTGTGAAATCTAAGTAAGATTCTACAGAACAATTTCAGTTTATTTGCACATTATGGTTTTGAAATAAGTCATTTGAAGAAGGGGATTTTTATTTTTGAAAAAGTTTTTTTTTTTATTTGAAGTAGATGACTTTTTTTAGTTTTATATACATATAGCTGAATACAAATTTTAACATATGCAACATTTTAGCTAGCTGTGAGGCCTCGGGTTGTGGAAATCCGTCATTGGCATATAGGTCCCAGTTTTTGGCCCTTCGCTCGCAGGAAGATTCATCGCTACGCAAAATCGAGCTCGCTTCGTTCGCTGAAAGTTCATTGACACATAAACACAGGCTTACTTCACTCGTTGAAAGGTTCATTGCTATGCAAGCATAGGCTCGCTTCGCTTGCTGAAAGGTTTATTGCTGGGTAAGCAACAGCTCGCTTCACTTACTAAAATCTAGTTGCTACGTAAAGCCTTAATATTAGAAGCATCTCCCCTGTCGAGACACACACAAAAAAAAAAACCGTTAATACAATACCACACCAATTTAAGATTATTTTAACACGTGTTTGTGAAAAGCAAAATTAGAAGGCTAAAACTACTTATGTTGAAACTTTCAGAGGTCTAGGCTAATTAGAAGCGCTTTTTGTGAAAATATTAATTAAATAAATTAATCAAAAATCAAATTAAAATTTTAACATTCATTTTGTCAATAGTCTAACTAGAATGCCAAAACTACAAGTGTTGAAAATTTCAGAACTATAGCACAAGTAGAAATCGTATTGTAAAATATTTGTTAATTAAAAAAATTAATTAAAAAAGAACTAAATAAAAATTTTAAATTCTGCTTTAAAAAGTCCAATTAGAAAGCCAAAAGTACTTGTGTTGAAAATTTCAGAGCTCTAGCCCTATTAGACATCGTTCTGTAAAATATTTATTAATTAAAAAAGCACTAAATAAAAAATTAAAATTCTGTTTTACAAAAGTCCAATTTGGAGGCCACAACGACTTATGTTGAAAATGTCTGAGCTGTATCTTTATTTAAAGTCACTTTGTAAAAAAAAAAGTTAATTAAAATATTAATTAAAATAGAACTAATTAAAATTTTAACATTCTGTTAGACAGACATAAAATTAGAAGGCCAAAACTTCTTGTGTTTAAAATTTCAGAGCTCTACTCTAATTTTAAGTAGGTTTCTATAGATCCACATACAGATAGACAGACACACGGCTTCTTTTATTATTATAGATCATATATATATATATATATATATATATATATATATATATATATATTCTGTTCGTTTATAACGAACAACCACGAATATTGAAATTTCCCACGCTGTAAATTATTCAAACAAAATCCATAACATTTGAGTGTCCGCCAAAAGAGGATCTAAGTTTCATAACTAAAAAATCCTTCCACACAAAACTTTAATCGTAAGTTATAAAGCTGTGACTTGATTTATGATTTTTACAGAGTCAATCCTAACATTTTCAGTCCTTATATTAATTTGTCACTGTCACTAGTAGCCACACTCGATTGAGCAGAAATGTACATCCTAAAATGAACGTTCATTTTTTTTTTTAAATTGCAATGCATCTGTGTTCAGATATGAGCACAGATGCATTGCAATACTCTTCTTGGTTATTATTCGTATAAAGTATTTGTACAGATTTTTTATAGCGTTCTATCAATTTTATGCAAATATTTATCTTCCATCATTCATCTCTCAATCCCTGCAACTTTTGAACTTAAGTTGTTTATTTAACTTTCACCTTCAAATTTTTTATGTCTCTGCCAATTTTCTTCCTGGAGTAACGTTAAAGTTATTACTGGTAATTTAAAATCTTTTTGTGGCTTATTGTTTAATTTTGCTTTAATAATTAGTTTCAAGCAGTCATTAATTTGATTGTCACAGTTACAATAAATTTTATTTAATTATTCAATATATATTTTATTCAAATAATCGTATTTCAATTAATGATCGAAATTCCGGGCTTAAAACTACAGATATGTTTTTTTTCCCTTTTGCTATAGTTTTTAAAGCAATTATTAATATGGAATTTCATAGCATTCGTATGATTTTATTTGAACAATAGTGTTTTATTTACTTACTGGAACTTTTAAACTTTAAATAATCTAGTTTTTTAATTAACTTTTTCTTCAATAGTTCCTTCTCCAATAATCATCATTTCATTTACATTCGCAAAGTTTTTTTTTTTTTTTTTTTTTTTTTTTTTTAATAGTCATTGTTCATTACTGTCATAAATGAGAAACATTATATGTTGAATTATTACTGTGTCAAAATTGGAGCTAAAAAATCAATTAGTATCATCCAAACCATTTAGTTCTTATATATAAATTCAAGAACACATTCTCACTACTTCAAAAACAAACTACATCTTTGGACTATGTGAAGAATCCATTCAATATGTGAAAACTGAAAAAAATATATTATCTGCTCGGAAAGTCAGGAAAGAAAGTAAACTCTTTGTTCATGGGTCATCCATCAAAGAGATAAGTATAACATGTCCTAGAACCCAAAAAATAACAAATGTTCCAGGGTTTGAAATTGCACCCTGTTGTTGCATTGAAACTGAAACCACATTGATTCTTTTATTTATATATAAATATATATTATGTCTTGTAATAGACCAAATAAATGTAATGCATATATTAGCATAACAGCATAATGAAGGGACTAAAACCAATTATTTAATATTTGTAGATCTTCAAGTTGACTTATATATTTTAGTTTTAAAGTAATGTTTAGTAATTTTTGTATATTTTACTTTATTTATACAACATAGAATACAAAGGGATATACGGACGAGGAACATAATTTGACATTAGTATTTGTGATTTCCAGCCTCATAGGGGGGATTTATGCAAATATCCTTTAATATTTTTCATTACAAAAATATTTTTCAATAAGTTCAATTACTTTGAGGTTGGATAACTTGTTAATAAATAATTTTTGCACTATTAAAACGTCAATATTTTTTTCTGTTATTCTGTATATTAAAATATTTAGTCTAATCAATATCTTCATTGAAATATTGTTTGAACTAAAAAAATATATATATTTTAAAGTGTGTGACGCTTTTGTCACATTCTCAATATTAATTGTTTGTAAAAAAGTGTAAAACAATTTTTTGAAAAATTACTTTTTTCTAATAATTGAACATTTTGGAATTTCTTGTAATTTCAAAATTTTCCAATTTTTCCAACGTTAGATAAATATAAAACTTCGTAAAATAGTACTTTTGTATTCTTAAAAGTATAATTTAAAAGTATTTTTTAGAGCCATATGATTAAAATTCAAAGAATTGTTTTTTAAAATAAAAATATGAAATTTCAAACGCCATGGAAAATGCAAAATAAAAACAAGTTTTTTTTCTGTATCATTAAAATCTTTCAATGATCGTATGATAAATATTTATTTATGAACTTATAGAGTATTCCATTTATACAACCATATTTATCCGTTTTTCTAAACATTGTAAATATTAATGATATTACTGCGCATATTTTCGCAATTTCTCCCCTGAGTACCCAATAATGATACTAATCAAAAACCACAAAAAAAAATTAATTAGTCTTGTTTCTGTTTCATTCAAAAACTTTTCTCTCAGCTATATAATTACAGTTCCAATTTAAAATATCATGGAACTGTGTATTCAAACATTTTCTAGAACCATTATCCTTAATGAGTATAAATTTATCACGTACTCTTAAAACTTAAGGTTTCATTAAGCTTTAGTCTTGGCGATGAAATAATAAGCGATAGCGATATTAATTCAAAAGAAAACTTAAAACGTCAAATAAAATTTATCCTCCGACTCTGATTGGTTGTCTGCATGCACGCGAGCTCGTTTTAAAATCTAGAGTAAACACGCAATTTTGCGCTCAACTTCAAACATTTATTTCGGATGACGAAGCTTCTGGAATCCCTCCGCTTATCTCAAAAAGTAATTTGCAGTTTTTGGGGATTCTAAGAACTTTAAATTCACTGTATGTGTTGGTGGTTGGGTGCAAGGATTCCTTCCTTAGAAATAATAGTTCATCATTTGTCAAAGCCGCTTTTAAAGTCTGTACGGTTGGGAAAATGCATGTGGAAGTTATTGTGTTTCTTCTTGAGCTTTTAAATGTTCATTTGAGGTTTAAATTTTATCGATATTTTTTCCTTTAAAACTTGTTATTTAAAGAATTTAATTCATTGACAATTGTTTTTTTATTTCATTGACAATATATTTTGATTCATTGAACATTATATATTATATTTCAATAACAATTGAGGACAAGAAATAGGTCGTTTTCTAAGTCCAAAAAAGAAACATTTTCAAGAGAGCCGAAAAATGAAAAACATTTGCATTGGTACTTACGGCTACGGCTAAATATCAGATTGAACTTGAACTATTGCTACTGGTTTTTTTACACTTTGGGAGTTCTCCAATTTGTTAGCTTGGTCTTTAAGATAATTTTCCGTAAAAAAAAATTAAAAAAAAAAGATTTTCGATATTTTTTTTGGTACTTAGGACGTTTTCCATTTCTTGTCCTCAATTATATAGTGTAATAATTATCATTTATAAAATTTATTTTATTCACAATTATATATTTCAATGTCCTCTCATTTAGGTTTTTTAATTCGTTAACAATTATATATTAAATTGATTATCTTTTATATATATTAATTTACGAACAATTGTATATTTAATTGATTGCCATTTATATATTTTAATACATTGACAAATACATATTTGAAATCAATGTTATTTACATATTTTAATTAAATCACAATTATACATTTTAATTCAACTTATGTTTTATTTATGGACGGTGTTTTTTTATGATGATCTCTTTTTATCCCTTTATACAAAACCAACTTTTAAAAATGGTATACCAATTTATAGGCTAGCACCTCCGCTCCTTAAGAATAGTTTACTTACAAATGCATATTGTGTTATTTGTTTGAAAACCGAAAATGAAGTCAAAAATGGTCCACAAATTTTGGGAAGCTGTATAAGATACAATAGGATAGCAGCACTATAGAAAAAGAAAATAGCACGTTGAGGGCACATATAAGGAATTCAATTTTTAAGCAAACTTAAATACCCAGGCGAAGCACGGGCCCAGAAATGTATCGTAATATATTTAATTACGTGTCATTTACATTCATTGACATCTTTATATTATATTTGTATTTATTACACCAATTATTTACTACACCAATTGCAAACAATAATTTTAAAGGACAACCCCTTTAATTTTAATATAGAGTTCTCAGTGATTCGAGAAACTAAGGCTTCATTTCATGAATGGGAGGTTGTGAAATAGAGCCAGTAAACTGAAATTTACACATGGAATAATGGTGGCAGCTGCATGTTAGGATCATCGAGTGCTCAATCTTTGGAGTAATGTTATTGTGCTCAGAGATGCGTTGGTGCCTCGTCATATGATCAAATTAAAAAAAAAAATGTAAGGCCTATTATGTAGATGTTAGTGCTACAGTATTTAGGCGCAGTATCTAGCTACATTTTTTTTAATCGAAATGGGTAGAGGGTAGAGTTTATGTTATAGTATGTCCTGAAGTACAACAGGTATAGATTTCAATAATTAAATGTGTGTAAAATCGTACTTTTAGTGACAGTGATCGATCAATTTATTTATCTTTAGTAAATTAAGAACCAGCCTCGTTGAAAGCCATCCAAGTAGTACTCAATTACAAATGCTCAATTTTTATTATCACGTCATTCATTAAAGAGATTAGTCAATATATCACCATTGAAGAATATTACTATTCAAAAGTGATATGCAAAAACGTTTAGTTTTAACTATTTAAAAGTTTACTATTTAATTTTCTACTTAAAAGTTCGATAAGTTTGAGACCATCACTGCCACTAAAAGTCCGCTTCTACACACATTTCTATTTCACTACAGTCCATATACCAAGCATGTACAATTTGATGACATTGAATGTCGGAAATCTATTCCTGCTAAGCTTGAGAACGTACGATAACATAAACTCTATTAATTTAGATTTTTCATTAACAAAAACTGTATCCAAGTTAGTAATACTGCGCTAAAGTATTTAAAATTGAATTGCTGATATCGTTGACTTGTATCTTCAAGCTCTATTAAAATTTTCGATTTTACTCCACTCCATTTCAAATTAAATGAAATTATCATTAAATAAATAAGCGATGCTCACTGTAAATTGGTTTGGATGAGAGTTAGTGTTTCCAATTTCTTTAGAATTGGAAATCTCGCTTTTCTTGTGTAAATTCCTTTTCAAGTTATTTTATATTTGTTTATTGTTTAGAATGATACAGATTTTTCAAGGTTACAAATTGGTAATCGAGTAGAAACACTGAAATCATTTGAAGAGTTTTACACTCCTTAAACTTTGATTGATCCATCCTTTATTTAGTATTGAAATTTATATTTCCTTTAAATGTTCATAATCAAAAGTTCAAACTAGGCGTTAACCAATACATAACCTACTCAGCCGACTGGAAACTCAAAAATTTCTTTAGAACCTAAACTCTCATAAAAACTTACATTTGACACTATTGAAATTCTGAACAATTATAATGTGCGCATGTTTATTGTGCAAACTGGTTCAGATAATTTTCAGAGTTACCAATCTGCAATTACTTGTTGAAAGGTACCCAACAGTTTAAATATTTTACAATCCTCAAATATTACCAATCCTTCCCCATTGAAGATTACATTATATTCATAATATGTGATTATTCAGAATTGCATTATATTCATAATATGTGATTATTCAGAATTGCATTATATTCATAATATGTGATTATTCAGAATTGCATTATATTCATAACATGTGATTATTCAGAATTGCATTATATTCATAGTATGATTGTATGGATTCAAAATATTCTTAATCGGAAGACTAGATAAATGTTTAAATGTTGTGTCCTTTTGTCCATTTAGTACAATGGCAATTTATAATATCCGTTTTCTAAGGGGCTGGCCAAAGCGGAATTTTCATAGTTAGATATATATATTCCACTAGACACTCATTGAAAACTTCCACAATCCTTAAACTTTAATTGCTTTGTCCATTTATCATCATTAAAAATTGCATTCTCTTAAACAATATCAGTCTTCAAGTTTTAATAGATAAATAAACTCACTGAATTCAATAATAGCTTCAGAACTTAGAACCTTCACTGTCTCAATCCAAAACACGAGACGTTCAACATCATTGAAATCCAGAACAATTACATTTTGTATGCGTTTATTCTGTAGAGTGGTGCATTTCTTCGATGTACCCAATTTGAAGGGAAAGATTATCAAAATGTGGGAGCATTGAATTGTTAACTAAAATAAATATTTTTAAAAAATTCCAATTTAACACGATTTTTTTTACAGTGTAGTTTTTCATGCTAGAAAAGATTATGTAAACATTGAAAGACAGAAAGTGTTCTGAAAAATTACTAATTAAAGCATTTAATCAACTGATGTATAGGTTACAGATATTGGACATTATTGTCTTGAAGCAGGTTACACAATTTTGGAAATAACTGTACTGTAAGTAATTGTTTCGACTTTTCCATAAATAAATTTTGTGTATTATTTTACAGATGCATTAATTGCTTAGCAAGAAATTAAAAATATATGAAATTGATATTCCACTTATTTATCTGATATACAGAAAACTGTTTTAATTTACATAATAACAGAACATTTTTCTTGAAATGTATTAATATTTTTAAGATATTAAATCAACTTTAACTAGTTTAATAATTTAACTTATGCATTACAAATTTCATGTATATCTGCTTACAATTTGTTCTATCATCTTTATATGTTAAAAATCTCAATTTACTTTAACCCTTTTCAAAGGTAATTTATAAATAAAGAAAGGGAAAAGACAGGTTACTTTGATTTGAGAACCACTTGCATGCTATTTTTTTAAATTTACAAACCGAATTACAAAGTTATTTTTTAATGTACTTTTCAATTGTTTCTTTAGCAAAAGAAAAGTCTCTCCTTGTTGTTACAGGATGAGGCGGTGATGGCGATTTGAGCAGAATATCTTCATAGTTTAATGCTGCACAATCGTGTTATACTGGATAACGAAACCTATTGTAATGAATGTCTCCTTGAGGAGTCAAAATATTTACTGTAAACATTTTTAAATCATTGACAATGCGGATGCTTTTTTGTCCCGATCTTACACATAATTAGACGTGTTTTTAGTCATGATTTTTAACATTTTACGGCCTACACATAATTTTTTTCTGAAAAAAAAAACTCGGTTAACAAAAAGTAACATTATAATTAATATTTTATTTCAAGTTTTTAGACTTAAGACTTTAAGTGACACTACCATTATTAAGAATACTATCGGCGTTTCGATCGTTGTGCGATTTGGACATTGCGGTTTAACAAATAATAAAAGTCCATTTACAAGAAAGAAATTGCCAATAAAAACACAAAAGCATTTGGAAACATAAAAAAATATATATCTTAAAAGACAAATAAATGAGTTTAATGTACTTACTTAATATATTTCGTAATCAAATACAGCGTTGTTTCGATCGTTACTTTTGGACATAACAAAACGTGGAACCTTTTTTTCTAGAACAATCTTTTCATCTCACAAAATTATTTAACGAATTCTACCATCTATTTTCCTAAATTGAAAGTATTCATCTCTTTCCTTGATTCATTCATTATTTTTCTTTTAAAAATCCTGGAAACAAGTTATAACTCTTTTTTCTTAGTAACACTGAATCAGTTAATAATTTAGATGTCCGAAATGAGCCAGTTTTAAGTAAAAAAATATTCTTTAAAATATTTAGAATATCTTTTGGAAATAAAATATACCAATTCTTGTCTCTAAACAGAATCAAAAACTCAATGAGAAAAATAATTTAAGTTATTGTAGTTAAAAAATTGTGCTGTCAGTACTAAAAATTATGAATTGTGTCAAGTTCCCACCTTTTGAAAACTACCCAAGGATCAATTTAAATTTTCGCAATCAATAAACTTTCGTTGCTTTGTCCATTTATACCATTGAAGATTGCATCCATTAATAATGTAATTGTTATTGAATTTGACAGCTTTTCTCTCTATAGGCAATAGTTCAAAATATGCGTCTTACATATTGAGATCGCTCTTAAATGTTCTTGTAAATACACCTTTATATAGATTATCTGCTGCATTATGTTCAGTAGTGTGGTCAAATAAACACAAGCTAAATAAAGTGTAGACAAACTTCTGTAGGATATGGCATTTAATCCATTAAAGATAACTTTGAAATGGATAAAAAATTGTTGTTTTTAACTTTTACCTTGTTCATTTAGATTATTTAACATATATTTCGAATATTTCAGATTTTTTGAAAAATTATTTTTATGATTTTTAAAAACACTAAATGGATTCACAATCGCCATTTATTAGCAAAGAAAAAAGCTAAAATATCGATTGGAAAATTTTCTTACCAACCATCGGTAATGTGTTAATTGATACTTTAGGTATTTTAGGTTTAAGTAAAACAAGTGAGCACAATGCTTCTTTACATCTTAACGGTGGATGTTGCATTTCTGAGTGATGAAAGGGGAAAGTAAAGAAATGAAGACAATTCTGAATTACTATAAAAGTTTCGCTCATCACTGACTCACTCTCTAATTGACTCTGTAACGATGCAAGATGACGCTAGTATCGCGCCTTTCATTCAGTTCAGCAAACGGTGAATAAGACGATCCACATTCGAGATAGAATGTTTTTGTTTGGAAGGGTTCTTTACAAGTTAAAATTGCAAGTGAAGTGAAGGTGTATAGTTAAACAAATCCACAGTAAGGGAGATTAGGCTTTGTCACTATCAAGAGTTGCAAGTCAAGTGAATATATATTGAATATTGAATCGAATCTATAACAAAGAAGATTATTGATTCCAGTCCAGTAAAATTTTTAATAAATGCTTCAAATATAATAAATTAAAGTATTTGTTATATCCATAATTTTATAACGGGCGTTTAGGTGCCTGACAATTTCTAGCAAGATATATTTCTTGTGGTGTATATGGTTGGCACAATTGGAGATGAATCGACGTTTTAATCATTCTCATTCCAACAATATTGTAGAAGCTATTGAGGTCTAAGGCTCAACCAATACATAACTTACTGGATCCATTGAAGACCCAAGAAATTCAAGACCTTAACTGAACTTCCATGGCTTTCCCCATTCATCACCACGGAAAATCAGACCGATTATATTAACCTCAGTTGTTTTCAAGACCACCCTCTTCCCAACCATATCTAATCCATTTATCAATAAGACGATAATGACAAGCCACACCATCTTTAAGGAACTTCACCCCCTCCTCTTGTCCAGAATAGGGTTAGACGTCCCATCCCATCTTTTGCAAGGGGCGCGCCCTATCTGGCAGCCCGCCAATGATTGCCAACTGACAATAAAATCTTTCGCGACGTACGTTCGACGGAGACTGTAGTGTTTTCTCTTGCAAGAGAATGGCTATACCCTTGGACATTTCGATCGGAAGAGGTTGGGGTGAAGAGGGGAAGGATGGATCGTCTGGAATTAAGACTATGACTCTACCCTTTAATTTTTTTGTTTGGATAGCGTTTGAAGTTGGGTCCGTTGCTGGAATTTTATGTTTAAATTCTACTTAATGTTTGTTCACATTTCGGTTGTTTACACTAAAACATAGCCATGGTATATAATGGTTATTTTGTGTAACAGAATCTTTACAACTATTTTATTCTAACGGTTTCGTAGCTTAAACATATGTGACCCCATCAGACGTTAACTCTGTTATGCATGAATACCTAAATTTGATATTTTCATAAAATATGGTAAAATGGGTTTGTTTGTGTTTTTTTACTCCTTAAAAAAGGTACGGAATCAATTTTTGTCAAAGCCTTTTTTTTTTCACTTGAGTACTATCGTTTTGCCTAGCAAGGCGTGATCTTACAAGAAAATAGTAATGGAGACTTACGTAAATTGTGTCACGTAAAATTTGCCTTTTGGGTTCGCAGCTGGAATTTTAAGTTCTGCTTAATGTTTTTTCCCTTTTCGGTTGTTTATACTAAAATATAGGTATGCTGTATAATGGAAGGAGGTTGCCCCTCCACCCCCTTAAAATTACGTCATGTTTCTGAGATCAAATTCCTCTACATCAAAAATATTAAAAACTGCATTTATAATGTAATTTGTAATTTTTAAATTAACTGAGATAAAATAAAGCCTAACGAATGAAACGAACCAAATGAGCTTTTAATAAAGAGATTCGTGGTCAAATGTTCTTTTCAAATGATTGAAACTGAATTGTTTTTAAACTTTAAATTTTAAAAAAAATTAAATATGTCACGCAAAAAGGAATTTGCTGCGTCACGAAAGTGATTACCTAAACCCCTATGTCTCTCTATCTCCCTCTCCCTTTCACAGACCATCAAGTTGCACAAATTCATTCTCTCCTCTCTTAAGAACTAATCTCAAACTAATATCGCTATTTTAAAAATACCCAAAATCAGTTTCAACTTAGAATTATTTCTCAATTATTCCTTTCTATGTTTGACTCCCTTATCGGTTTCTTATAAACTTTTTTTTTTTTTTTTTTTTTTTTTTTAAAGATATGATGGGTAAACATAGCTTTTAAATTACCACGCATCGCATTTGGGACTTTCTTTTGGTTTAACATATCATCTGCAAACGAGGCACAGTTTCTCCTTACACTTATTTCCATAGGGTAATCTCAACAGAGTTTTAAAAAATTAAACGTTAATCTCAATTATTGCTAAGTTGTAATTTGATTAGTTATTTTTTAACTTATACTCTATATTTGTTGCAAGACTAGATTTCTTGAACATCTAATTAAAATTTTAGCTTGCAGCCAGTTCATGATCCCTAAAAAGACAATCATGAAGCACAATGAAGTGCAACTACACAACAAGAAAAAACCAAGCCCTAACCTTCAAAACGTAAATACGGATCAGTTTCACTTTGAAAAATATGTCAGAAGGCATATCCTCCCTGTGACACTTGAAGTACATTAATTAGCCTAAATCCCACAGTAACTATAGCCCACCTGATGACTGTGAGGTTAGCGCTCTAGCTTCTCATGCCAAAGATGCCGGGTAAGAATACCGGGTTATGCATGGATGCTCGTTGTGGTTCGGAATCCACGTTAAGCTGTAGGTCCCGGCCTGATTAGCTGTTATTGTGCCCAAGTATAGGTCGTTAAGCTCACAAGCCAAACCAAACTCCCTGTAACCATGTTACCACGCTGTTTAGCCTTCGTGTAACTCTTGAAAAACAACCAATCAAATCCTAGCCACTCACTAATAATAAATCCAATACAACAATGAAATATTTGCTGATCATGCAGGTAATTATTTGTCAGATAAATGGTATATTTAAAGAAAAATATAAATACAAATAGAAATATTCTTACTTGAAAGATTAAAATAATTTTACTACAAAAAAAATGCGTCGGGATTGATTTTATAAATAAAAATGTAATTCATAAAACGAAAAAGAGAAAAATATACAAAAAAAAATTAAAATAGTTAACAAAAAAAAATATCAAAATTTCAATCACTACGCATTATCTATCAATCCATCCTCAATTATATTCCAAGAATTCCTTCCCGGTTATTTTATTTCAGTCTCTTTTCACAAAGTATGCTAATTGTGCATTCTTCCAGCATACCAGATTCACCATAAATAAAGCTTAAGGATTTTGTTATTGAATGGAAGTTTTTTCCTGACATGACAGCCTCATTATATTTTGCACGAGATATGAGTATGATTATCACTGAAAAATAATTGCCACTGTCTAATTAAAAGTCTTATAAATGATACGTCATCAAGCTTTCAATTAAATATTTTATTTAACACTTGTCATTCCTGAAACATAATTGTGGAATCTAATCATTATTTCAAATTGCATTTATCTTATTTCTATTTCCTAGAACAAGGTAAAAGAATCATCGATAACTTGAACTGACAGGAATGTATTTTCATTACAATTGCAAGTGCATAAGTTTATGAGAGAAAAGTTAAACCTTTAAATATTATATTGTTAAGTATTTTAATTATTCTAATTTTAATTATAGGAAATAGTAAAACTAAAAATTGATTAACTATTTGTCTATTAACAGGGCATATGTGTTTCAATAACATCAAAAATTCATTTTAAATAATCCGGTCGTAAAACAAATGAGATTACCCAACTGGCGATCCTGCTGTCTAGGGGAGTTGGTACCCGCTATACTGGTAATGCTAATTTGGCATATTTCATGTACCTTTTTCTCAGAAAGTATTTGACACAGAAGCGTAATTTTTTTTCAGTGCACTTGTTATTCTACTGAAGTTGGCTTTTGATTGTGATTCGTTTACTTTTTTTAAAAAATGAATTTTTGCGAAAGTCATTCAAATTTGTTAAAAATCACAAATTTATTTTGCCGAAAAAAAATAAGAAAAAAAATATTTTTAAAATAACAACAAAATCTCACTTCAGTCTATACAGATATATAAAAGGAATATGTGGTAAAAATGTTTGGAAGATTGCGCAGTTTCTGAGAAAAAGGTACATGAATAATGAAAAATATAATTATGATAAAAACGCGTTTTAAAGAAAACTTTACTTCCACTAATAGTTACCAATTTTGTCTTCAAAAAATTATTAAAAATGCTTCTAGTTGAGGTATTATTACAAATTGTGTATCCTTATAAAAAGGAGAATATAAATTTTGATAAACAATAATAAACTCAAAATCAATTATTTACAAATTTTTGGGAACCAACTCCCTTTACTTCAGAAAGAAACAAGAAAAAAAAATTGGATTCAGTTTATCGATTAACTTTTAAAGGAACTTTGTGTGCACGATGGATAAATTTGAAAGATAATTATTTTGACTAATTTTCCCAACGCTGCCATTCTAACCATCCAATGCACAAAAAAAGGATGGGTCAGAAAAATATTTGAGTATCGGAAGCCCAATTATATGATGAAAGAAGTATTTTAGATGGAAAAAAAATGCAATCCATGTTTAGGACTGAATGTCTACTTAATGGTGAAGAACAGTTTTTTCTTTCCTCTAATGGGTTTGGAAGAAAATGCTTGAAAAGATTCACCATAAAAATCTATTTTTTTCATTTTTTTATCCCTTTGGATCTAACATGATGGCTTTATGGATAATCACTAATAGAAACCTAAAAAAGCCAAGCTATAGTAATTTATTAAGAGCATTCTAAAAATATATGCCCATGTAATGGCTGTAGGGTTAGCACTCTGGCCTTGGTTGGTTGGTTGTTTTCAGATTATCTGGCGCCGTCAACAACACAAGGGCTATAATGCGCCGAAACATTCGTCATTTGACAAGCCAACATACATTTACAAACACCCATGCCTAACACGGGACTCGAACCCGCAACCTTGCCGGTCTTGAAGCTAGCACGCTAACCACTGTACCGTTTGGTCGGCACTCTGGCCTTGGATGTTAAAGGTGTCGGGTCCAAATCTTGGGCTAGACATGGATGTTCGTTGTGGTTCGAAATTCACATTAAGCTGTAGGTCCTGCCTAATTAGCGGTCATTGCGCAAAAAGTAGGTTGTTGAGTGTACAAATCAAAACCTAAAAATATCTATTTAACGTTGAGTTCTTCCTCTAAGTTAGTAGGGCACGGCGCCGTTATACTCAGGTTCACAAATGAACAAAGAACAGTGAACAACCATAAGTAATCCATCGCGTAATGGTTTATGCTAAGAATACTTCATCTTGTACTTTACAATGTAAATATCTTTCAGGGAATAAAGTTTATCAAAATGTTAAGTGTGTTTGTAGCAAGTCCGAATGCGAACTGGCACGTTTTCATTAATTTAAAGATTATACGGGTTAAATAGATTACCAGAAATGTTGAGTTTGCGAGCCTCTAAAAGTCATAAATCATCAGGTAGAGAAATGGACGATATTGTGTTATTTGTTGAACTCCGAAGGTATTTATTTGATATTGTGTAGAAGCTTAAAGGTTATAAAATGGAAATGTTTCAAAACAAAATGAAGTATCATGGTATCTTTCTTTCATTATAGGTTGTATTTTTCAACAAAAAAAATAATTTAATTGTTTATTTAACTTTAGAGAAATCTTTTAAACATATACCCCATCCTGTCTGTAATATTTGTATATGGTTACGACTAAACAAATTTTTTTTTTACTATTTTGAACTTATGAGTCAAACAGTATAACTCACGAAATTATTATTAGATTCATGTGATTTCATTATAAATACATTTTAAGGCACCACGTTTTATTTAATTTATTGGCAAGTTTAAAGCTGAATGTCAAGTGGAGATAAAAGAATTTTAACAACCCCCATTACACATTTGCATCCAACAAATGCCATCATGTGATTTGATAAAATTGCTTTGATTTTTTTTTCCGAAGATTTTATTAAAACGGTGTTTTATATATATATATATATATATATATATATATATATATATATATATATATATATATATATATATATATATATATATATATATATATTTTTTTTTTTTTATTGTTATTAAAATAGATTTTTATAGTTTTTATTACTGTGTAAATGCATTTTCATTTCGTATTTTTATTTCATGTGTCACTGTCCTTTTGAATACCATGATTTCCTCAAAATCTCTCGTTAGTTTAGAGTATCGTTTGGTTAAATTAGTAAAACAGTATTTGTTCAATGTATTTTTAGGAAATAATGTATAAAAAACACCTAAAATGGTTTTAAGAAAACAAAGCATTTCAGAAAATAAAAAAAAATCTTATTTTCCATTAAACAAAGAAAAAGCTATTTAATGAGTGATTTATATATTTTTTAAAATTAATTATACTTTAACTCCCATTTCTAAAAAAATGTAATAAAATCATATTGAATTTTGATGGTTAAAAGATTTGTTCCACTAATATATAAGAAATTGTCTCCAAAATAATTTATTTTAAATTAATGAAAAACAAATCAATATAACTTATCCCAAATTCTCTAAACAATGATAACGAAATAAACCTATCCCCCAAATGCTCTCCGTTTAAATAACAAATTCGAATAAATCAAATAATAATGCATTTTCTCCAAAAGTACTCATCCTCTATTATTTATCATCAACCTTAAAACATCTAATAGTGTTCCCTCACGAAAAGGATGAATAAATACGGTCCTTTAGATTAATATTTTATAATCTTTGTCCATCTGGTAATGCTAACTTATCAGAGTTCACTTAATTTAATACTTGGTAGTTTAATGCGCCATTAAGATCGAATTCACGCAGGAAATGATTTTCTATCATTAGCCTTGTGTTCCTGTTTAGTTAACTCTGGGTAATCATTGTGTGATTTACGGTTTATCTGATAGAGTGGTATAGAATAGCAAATAGGTTGCATGGGAAATGGGAAAATGTGTTTTTAAACATCGTTTAAATGTACCTAGTGCTGATTTGTTTTAGGGTTATGGAGATTTACTTTTATTTTATGATTTTCTATTCCGCCACTAACTTTTAGAGACGGGCCGTATGATTTATGTTGGAGATTTTGGCGGGCCGGATACACCAAAATATGTATCTAAAATTATTATTATTAGTAGTAGTATAGTAGTAATTTAACGAAACTGGAAAACTGGAAACTGGCATTTCTGAAAACTGGAAAAAATATTTTTTTTTTTTATCTTAGTAAAATCACTATGGATATTCCATTACTTTTTTATTTCTTCAAATAATTAAAAAAATATTTTTAAATGTTAGCAAATCAAAGTCTAAAAAAGAAGTGAATCTATTGTTTCAAAGTGACCAATGCGACTTCACATAGCTTTTAATAAAAGTATTTAAACTATACTTCCAGATTACTCCGTTTTATTCCATATCAATTGTGAAACGATGGCGATCGAAATCGTTCAGTTTATTTTATGATAGAATCGATGTCTTTCGGAGTATTTGTTGCAATCAATTTTTATAAATTGTCCAAATGAGATGCAGTTGAGTTATTCTTGATAAAACCACCTTGCTGAAAGCTTCTGCGTATACTCTCTTCAGGCACGTAGTGGAGAACTCTGTTCTACATAGTTGACAATTATTATTTAAGATAAATTACAATTATATAAAAAAAATCCATCATACCATGAAGTTTGATATATATATATATATATATATATATATATATATATTATAATCTTCTGTAGTGCCGGTGGGCCGCAGAGAAATCTGTGGCGGACAAAACCGGGCCGCATAGTGGCTAACGCTGTTCTATAGCGTCTTGAGTATGAAAATACTGTTATTAAATATTTTCCTGGAAAGTTAGTTAGATGGGATTAATATATTACTGTGATAGAAAGAAAAAAAAATAGTTTTTTAGTTTTGAAATAATTCGAATTTTCAGTTTATTAAGACTATTGGAAATATTCAGTTTATAAAAGTCATCTAAAACGAACGAGAAAAATTAGGAATTTACATAATTTTGTTATTTATGAGGTGAGGCCCTTGATGTTCCCGAAAGTTTGTTCATAACAGATGAAATCACAAGTGAATCCCTTACACTTAAATCCTTTTCACACCTGAATTCCTTATCTGCAATAGTTAGAAGACGCATACTTGGGTTCTGCGTGCTTTGTGGTAACGATCAAATTTAGACTCTTCAACAAGAACAATTTATTTCTCCCTTGGCATCAAAAAGTCTAAATCTTCCAAACATTTTATATTTAAGATTTATAGTAACGATTTACTGTGTGTTTCCATTCATCCGGTTTAAAAAAAACTAAACCATATAAACTGTAGGTATTATTTATTGAAGAATAATATCATAAAAATAAATACTATATTGGTAACATATTATATGTTTCTACGTTCCACTTCCTTTGCTAAGTTATTTCACATCAGTTTTACGAAGAGAAATGATCTTTTAGTTTTTCTTCCGGAATTTCTTAATATTTTTCCCCCGACTTCATTTCAGAGCTATACTGCTAAACTTTCTTTCCAGTTCTAAGATCTAAAGAGGAAGATTATTGCTTATATAGCTAGATAAATCCAATTTATGTTATTAATATTTTCTTATCAATTTCTGTTAATACAAATTTTGGTTTTCACGGAAGGATTAGAGATATTTTTAAAGGAGTAAAAGTACTTATGGATAAAATTTAACTCAAAACCTACTTTAATTTAGAATATATTTGATTGTTATACGTATGCAACCCAGTGACATTTATACTGAAAAAATTTATCCAAGTGTAATGAAATGTACAAGAAAACAGTAATATAGTTTTTAAATATTAACCTTGTTTACAGAATAAGCATCATTAAAATCGTTTGTAAGTTTTTATTAAAAATAATCTACAATGAATATATATATCGCATGTATAAAATTTAGTCATATTATGTCACTTTTATATCAATGTAAATTTTGATATACTCTAACATACTACATTTTTTCTTTTTAGGTGAGTATTAAGCCTTTTGGAACTATATTTCAACTTCTGAAATGTTACGAGCCAAAGTGAGTCCAATATGCTACCATCCAGCATTTTTTAATATATATATATATATATATATATATATATATATATATATATATATATATATATATATAGTGCACAATCCTCCAAATTTTATTTATTTTAATACTGCAGAATATAGCTGCTAATATAGAACAAAATCCTCTATAAGCATATCCTACATTTAAAGTGGCTATAGAATTTTAGTTCCTTGTAAAATTATTACTTAAACCGATCTTAACCCACTGACGGTCATGGGAATGGGAGAATTTTTACAGTTATTTTCCCTGCAATAATTTTAAAATTATATTTCTAATTCAAATACATAATTTTTTTTTTAATTATTTTGTTTTAGATAGGTTATAAACAATCATCCTAATAAAAATATTTAAAATATATATATATATATATTTTAATTTTATTTATAAATTTAAAAATGTTGTGTACTGCTGAAAAAACTGGGGATCAAATGACGTATATATACGTGCATGACCGTCAGTATTAATAGAAATGTACAGTGTTTACATAATGTTAACTATTTTGTCAAATAATTTGTTTTTGAATATTTTTCTTGTTGCATGAAACGATATCATGAGTCGTAGCCCTTCATTTACTAACTTATAAGTTCCATCAGTTTTCTTACTGTATTAAACTAAACGCTTGGAGACGCGTTGAGACTTTGAAATCCACTTCTTTTTCCAATTCTTCTTTTTCTTCAATAGCAACACAGGCTTATTTCTCTTTGTATGCAAATACATGGATGATTTCCAATCCTCGATGTATACAACTCGACTTTACATCGTATTGTATAAATTCCCAAAGAGTTGTGCTGCCGTCCAACAATTGAAAAACAAACTTCATGGAAGTGAATTTTAAAACCCGTATAGGTCTTAAAGCTTTCAAATTATTATAGCACTATGAGAAAACAAATGGAATCCATCATTAAATAATGGATTAAATAATAAAATTGTGTCATTTTCAATGTTCAACTATTCTTAGTAAGTATAGGAAAAGTATATTATATTCTACTAGTGCAGAACTCGATAGACTGCTAGTAAAGTAACTAGTTATCACTTTAAATTCATTTCAACACATAAAAAGTAATTTTTAAACAAATTATTCACATCACCGTCAGCATCCAATCGTTCCAGAATTTATTATCAAAAAGTTTTTCTTCAAAAGTTTCTTTTAAAAAAAAAAAAAAAAAAAAAACTCTCCTCTCTTTAACTTGCATCTCCATTTGAGTTGAAAGAAACGAGAAAATATCACCCCACAGTGTCCATGCGCGTTATCCACAATTTATGGGGCACTGCAAACCCGGAGAGCAATCTTAATATGTGACATCGTTGTGGTCCCCAATATTTATTTATTTTTTTCTTTTCAGCAATGTTTTCTCAGCGTGTCTGTGTATTTTCGTCATTTTTCATGCTTCTTGCTTATACACGTCCCGTGTCTCTTTTTATATTGCACTTGTTTCTAGGTAGGTTTATGGGGAAAATTGCTTTTTCTGACTCTAGGATTTATTGGAATGTATGTTTTATGACGGAGGGGTTTTTTGAGTATTTCTTTATAGTTTTTAGATGTTTTAAAGGCTTGATCATGAGGTATTGTGAGAGATGACTCAACTGATGATTATTGATTGCAGTTAGTTCCAATATACCGTCTTAAATGTAGTATTGTGATTTCTCTGTTCTAGTCAAAGCATAATTATGTATACTGTTAAAAATTTTGTTTCATCTTGCACCAAAAATTAGTTCCCATTTAGCTGCCACCAACATTTGGTGCTTAGTTTCGCTATTTAATGGTGCTACTTCGGACCGTAAGCACCATTAAATTGAGAAACTAATCACTAAATGTTAGTTGCGGCTAAACGGGAACCAATTTTTGGTTAATGGTGGAACAAAAATTTTAGCAGCGTATATAACAGTGTTAAAGGGCAATCTATCTAGTGGTTTTAATTATTCGAAGAACTTATTTAAATAAGAAACTGATAATTTCTTAATACTATAGGAACTTTTTTAAATTAATATATTCATTAAGGGGATCTGGAACTCAAAATTTTTAAAATTCTCAACAAAAAAAAAAAGAATTATTATTGTGAAACATAGTGCAAATATTTCTAAATAAAATGGCATACAAATTTTGTTTCTATCTTTAGTAGAACTTGAAATATTTAAGTTTTTGTTGCATGCCAACTGTATTTCAGACATGCTATCTTGAAACTTTGAAACTGTTTTTCTCTGTGATTGATATTACTTAAAAATTACTTGATACAAATCTATGAAACTTTCCACAATTATTTTTCATATATATTTCTTTAATTTTTCTTCATGAATTATGTTTTTTTATTTAACTTTTTTAAAAAAAGCTTTTGGAGCATAGCATAATATGGGGATTTTATACAGTTTTTGCACAAAATATATATATATTTTTTTTTAATTTTTCTAATTACTTTATTGAAAAATTATGAAAAATTTTTTTGAAATGAATTATAAGAAGTAGTTTTATGCAAAAATGAAGTGATTTTTTTTTTAAAGTTTTCCAGATATATCAAATTCAAGAAATATCAAAAGTTTGAAGTTTTGCAATTTAAAAAAAAAATGTTTTGAAAATTTAAAATAGTTTTTAAAGTTTTAAAGCATTATACATTACTGTATAAAAAAAATTCAGAAAAATAATTCTAAAAATAAAGATTTTAGAATTTTGAGTCCCAGCACCCCTTAAAGACATAGTGTTTTATACCTCTTGAATAAACAAAACACATATAATATCTCAGTTTTATCATGAAAATAAGTTAGTATTTTTACCTCAAGGGGTATACTATTATTAATATATTTCACCTTAATTTTCTCAAAAGCCCTCTGTAGTAATACTGCAATTGTGACAGATAACCATATGTGGTTGTCAGATTGTAATCTGGTAATTTTCCATTTCCTTATATTCGAGCGGTAAATACGAGGATGTTTCTATTAGAAAAACTTCACGAAAGGCATCACTTACCTTTACAAGGATCTTTCTCTAATGATAAGTAGTCATAGTATTGTTTTTGTGCCAGAAAATTCACTCTACAACCAATCAACTATAATCATTCTGTCGATCTTTCTAAAAATAAATGGGTTATGAAAAGAATGTGGTAACCTAAGCAATTAGAAACCCGATTACCGAGAGCACAGTGACATATAATTCTGAAATCAACTCGTAGGGAACTTTCAGTTGGTATTCCAAAATATTTAATTCAAAAATCTCAATTTTAAACAAAAAATATGTAAAGTATCAAAAAGTTATTTTTAAAAAATAAGCTCTTATTCGTGTATATTTGGGTATTTATGAAGTAGCTAATTAAAAATATCATTGATTATTAAAAGAAATTCCGTTTGTGTAATGAATGACTTTAAATATGTTATCTCATTTTAATTGCATAATTAATATTTCATTTAAATAGCAAATAATTTCACCTGCTAAACTCACCAATTCAACATTCAATTGATTATCTCTACATGAATTCATTTTGCAAAGATTACTTGAATTTTTTCATACGTAAAACTTTATTTCAATTATATAATTATTGATATTTTAATGGCAGTCCATATTTTCCATAGCGTTATAAAAACGCATTTTTTGCTGAATTTAGAAAATCTTTAGGTATAAACACTTCAAATTACAAGAGAAACGACAACGGTGTTGGACATATTAAATTTCATTCATAAAGGATGCCTATTAATTTTTAAGTGCGTGTATTTTATTTGTAAAATGTTTTAAATTGTTCTGAAGCTTTGTGATGCATTGGAATAAAGCTCTAAAGCACTTTGGTGTTACAAAGCTATAGGTGCAAAATTTGCCGATAAACAGTGCAATTTATCTTTGAGTCAAGTATCCAGTAGAAATGGATTATTGTTGTTTCGAATTATGTTGTATTTACGGTTTCATAGTATCTATGTAAAAAAAAAATTCTTTGCATTTCAGATATTATACTCGTTTGTAAGATAAATTTCACTCAAGCTACTTACAAAAGTAATTCATATATAACGCAGAAAAATTATTTTCGCCATTAAAAAGGTAATTTGTCAGTCCTCGTTGCTGAGATTAGTCTTTGTTAGGAGAATTTAAGATTTGGACGATAAAGAAAAATCTTGTTATAGGCTAATTTAAGTAAATATGAATTATTTCCTTCCATATTCGTGTGCACGATAACGATCCAAACTCGCACCGTGCAGATAATAAATTTTTACAAATTGGACCTAAAAAGGATAATAGTCGGTTTAGTTTGTTCAATCCAATTTGTAGTATTAGCATGATTATATTTATATTTAAATGTAATACATTGAAATAGAAAATAGAACAGATTATGGAATGCAAATACAAGGTATTAAATAGAAATAATGTGCAAGGGCACCCCATATTTCATCATCGCAATTTATTGCTCCAGATTGTTAAGAAAATATAATGTTAGTTATATCGCTGTATTATTTCTGTAAGTATTTCTAGTCCAGTGGTCTTTTTTGAGCTAGCAGTAAAATTATTGTTATAATACAAAATAAAAGAAAAATTCATCTAGAATTGGATAATAACGTTAAACTTTGGGTTTAGTAATAGAGGTTTGCGGTAATAGACTGTACAATTTTCTTTGTTATTTGTTAAGTCTTTCAGACAAGAGTACCAGTACGGTGAGTGATTTTTGCCAGATTTGTTTCTATAACATTAAAAAAAATTATTATATTAAAAATCATTCATCTTTGTTGAAAATATTTGCCACTTTTCGAAATAGTTATATAAAAAAAAACATTCAATATGAAAAAAATTACATAACAAAAAGAAATTGGATTTAATATTCACTTAAATTACGATATCCTAATATACACAACAAAAACTTATTTAAAGCGCGTCTAGAAACTTCAGTTGAGTTTATTCAATGAAGTATCCATTGGTATACATTGATCAATTTCTACTTTTAACATATAATTCTAAAAATATGGGATTTGTTATATTTTCTTTTAAATAACACAATTATAATTTTATTGTAATCTTTCCTAATCTAAATCATATTTAATTTTCTACTGTATTTGTATTCTTTTTCTAGTTATAATCATGTATCCATTAATAATCTTAATAGTAATCTTACTATAGATTTTCATTTTTAACACTTTCATTAGCAGTATTAAAATCATATGTATCATTTATATTTAATTAGAGTTCTTCCGTGTTAAAATTTAATTAGACAGTAAAAAAAATCCATTGTGTAACATTCATCCATTTTATGTTAATTAACTTTCTTGCAAGAATCAAAAAATCAAAATTAGGATGAGTTAATTAGTTAATATTTTATTGCCATTTTCAATTGAAAGCAAAATTGGCTATGCTATTAACAAAATGAGATACTAACTGAACAGTTAATTTTTCCATACGGTTTAGATGTAGGAATTTAACTCAAGTATCTTTTAATTGCATGATATTTTACTGAATGATATATTTCTCCTACTCGTGATTTTCAATTAAGATGTTTAATTAAAATATTATATGATATTAAGCTAATTAGTACATTGAAATGTGTTGGTTTTGTTCTCAATTACTTATGAGAAAGAGCAAAGCCCTCATACATTTTAATTAGGATTTCATTTTATATTCTTAATTATCGCAGTTAGTAATTCTCAATCCAAATATGAGAATTATATGAAATTATGGATACATAAAACCATAACGTTAATTTATTAAATCATAGATATTTTAGTATTAATTATTTTAAATTAAATTAATATCCAAGTTATATGTTTCTTATAGAATTCATTAAATTAATTTGTAAGGTATCATGGATATTTTCTAACTTCTTGCCTATAAGGAATCTCAAATTTTTATTAAAAATTAATCAATAAGTTTTAAAAAACAGGTGAAAATTGAAAGTTTAAATAAGATAAAGAAAGATTTAAGTTGTGACTCTAATATATAAACATTGCAAAAAAATGAGGGACAATTTAAATTAAAACAATGGTCTTAAAATAACAGACTAAGAATATAAATTTCATGTAAACCTATAATTTGGTCACAAAAAGTATTTAGGTAATAATAAAGCAGTTATGAAGTGAAATAGCCGCACTATTTTTCGAGTTTTGAAAAAAAGACAAAAAAAAAAATCTCCTTAGTTTTCATTTTTAGTTCAAACTTCAGATGAATGGTAATTTCAAAACTGGAAGTCTGGAAAATGCTAGAAAACCTTATGTATATAAATGTTTCCGTTAGAATAGCTGGGATTTTAATTTTGAAAATTAACAAAATCAAGACATAAGGTATTAGCCGACTTTCTCAGTTTGTTTACTGGTTACCTATGTTAAAGGGCGAACATAATAAAAATTCGAATTTTGATTCAAAACATTTTTAATGAGAAATAATCAATTAATAAAGCCTTTTTTTAAATTTAGAATAAAAAGAAACATTTATTTCACTATTTGAAGTGCCCGATGACTATTGAAGTATTTACTATTTGAAGTGCCAGTCGATTACAAGTTATACCCATGTCTTCCATAACTTTCTATATTCCTCCTCTTTGCAGCAAAATATCGGAATGAAATTGTGTTCTCGATAATCCGGATTATTCAAGATGCCTGGGAAGAAAACAGTTTGAATTGGTTAAGTAGATTTCAGGTTATGACTAAACCACCCTTCAAATCCTTTCCTCTTTTTACCACCATAGAATGACATTTTGTTCCCGATAATCAAAATTTCTCAAGATACGTACAGAAAACACCTAGCTCAAATGAAATAGATATCAAGATTATCAAGTAACTATCATGCCCCTCTTAAAAGTTGAAAAAAGGGAAGGCTCTCGAAATTTTAAGAAGCCACAAATCTTCTTCGTTTTCCAAAGATAAAGTGTGCAAGATTTCATCAAAATCGGAATATATCTGCAGTTTCCTATTAAAAAAACTTCATTCATAAAATCACTCTTCTTTATACAAATAGATTTTGTCTCTGTTAGATTAAATAAAATCTTTTCTGACTTTTAGTAGCTAAAATATTGTCGAATTTATATGCAAAGTATTTACTAAAGTATTTTTACACGTTTTAGAACTGAGTTAAAAAAAAAATGGCTTGGAAAAAATGTCTGCCTGTGGTAACTCTCGAATGGAATGAACAACGATATTCAACTTTAGTATACGGGCTAGTGGTGGCCTAAAGACCTATCTTTAAGGATTTCGTCAAAATAACGCATGCGCAAAAGGTGGTTGCCTTTGAAACATTTATGTTCTTCAGCATTTTCCAAAAAAAACGTCTATATGGATTTTGATCAAAATTGCTGAGGTAATGCCTTTTAAGCTGTTCTAAATACTCGGACTTCTGAAATTTCCTTATAAATAGGATAAATGCGTAAAAAGTAGAAAAACTAATGCCTGTAACACAGAGCCCTAATACCTGTAACACAGAGTATGACCATCAACGACTGTTTATTCCCTGTTTCACTTACAAGTAAGATAATATAAAGTTTATTTTAAAAAAAATTGCCAATTTAGACTGTGTGTGTGTGTGTGTGTGTGTGTGTGTGTGTGTGTGTGTGTGTGTGTGTGTGTGTGTGTGTGTGTGTGTGTGTGTGTGTGTGTGTGTGTGTGTGTGTGTGTGTGTGTGTGTGTGTGTGTGTGTGTGTGTGTGTGTGCTTTTGGGTTGGGTTTTTTTGTTTTTGGTATGGTTTTTGTTTGTTTGTTTGTTAATGAAATAATTATTAAGAAAAATGCATTGTCAGAGTGGGTATTTTTTTTTTTAATTAATGAAAATGGTAAATTACACTTATCCATGGTAAATGCAGTGACCAGAATTAAGTGTAATTAGAAGTTTTGCAATGTTCCACACCCCTAGTTGTTATTCTCATAAACATAGACATTTTTCCTAATACTGGGAACTTACAGTTATAATTACATTACTAGATTATACATTAAAACATGTATCATTTTCGAATAAATATTACTAACTTAAACTAAACAAATTTAAATGTTTATTAATTTCATAAATGAAAATAAAAAGTTGTAATGCCGAGCATCGGCACATCTCCAAAAGATTTTATAACGATGAATATTAATCCCATAAATCCAGATTTTACTATTCTCATCTATACATATTTGCTATGATACACATTTTTAAATATTCTTTCAACTTTAAAATATTCAAATGCCCAACATTCAAAAGGTATCTCCTGAATAAGCACAAACAAACAATTCGAAAACTTTTCAACCTAAACTACTATGACTTCCCAATAAACATATTACAGAATAAACAACTCCTTGTATATATTTCCTTTGGGAAACGATTGACTAGCGTTAAATTAATTCGCCTTTTTTCTTGAGATACCTCTATAACACTACAAATCGCAGGGGGATACGATACTTCTAAAAATGCTATTATCGATTATTTCGTACAATCAGTGTCAATACCTCCGACTGTTCTTTCACTCCGAGGCCCCGTCAGTAAGACGTTTGCGTTGTTGTTATTATATTTACAATCAATGATACATCGAAATTACAAACTGAAACGCCGCCATTTAAGGTCATATGTGTATTATACCTTTGGAAAATCATGACCTTCATCAGTTATCTATGACATTAGTTCGATAGAATTACCATTCAATTCCACTTGGTAAAGAGAATGTGTCAAAAAAAAAAAATTTAAACTGAGTTTGTAATCATCTTGTTTACGAATTATCTTGTAATAATTCTATGTATTAGCATTTGTATATTAAACTTTGGGTTTAGGTCATGAAGCTTTTAAAGGTCCTGATATGTTAGCAATGCAACGTGTTAAAAAAAAAAAAAAATGTTTTTAATCACAAACCGTTTGAAATGTTCGTGCTACGTTTGAAATAGTCGTGCTACGTTTGAAATAGTCGTGCTACGTTTGAAATGGTAATTATACGTTTGAAATGGTCAAGCTACGTTTGAAATGGTCATGCTACGTTTAAAATTATCATGCTACGTTTCGTATGGCCATGCTATACGTTCATATTTGAGTAATTTAACCATTAGAAACAATATTCATTACAAACTTCCAAGCGAGTTCATAGAATGTTATGCAGTTTGTTTTTCTAGGCAAAAATAGAATATAATTGGTGTAGTTATATTTCAGCATCATAGAAGAACACATCTTTTGAATATGAAAAGAAATTCACACAAATTGTAACCTTCAACTGTGCGTTAAATAATTGAATACGAAATAATTGCATTTCATATTTCATTCAAAAATGTATCATTTTCTTAAAAAACAGCATAAATTATTTTCATAATCTTACAACAATATTGCAATGCATGTTAACAGGAAAAGCGTGAGACATCGAACAACTTAAATTACTCTATAATTAAAAGTGAAGCATTAAGTTGTCTGCATTAAGTAGCATAAATTTTCTCGTTAAGTTTCAACGATCGGCAGTAAAAATCCTAATATTTTGCATTTTTATAAACAAAAGCATCGCTAAGATGGTGAGTTTGACAGTAATTTTGTCGAAAAAGATCCTAGTTTCAAGCCGATGTAACATATTGTTGACAAATAAAACTTAGAAGGTTGGTTGTATTCAGATTATCTGGCGCCGTCAGCAACGCGAGGGCTATAATGAGCCGAAACATTCGTCATTAGACAAGTCAACATACATTTACAAACACCCATGCCTAACACGGGACTCGAACTCGCAACCTCGTGGTCTAGAAGTAAAACTTAGAAGGAGTCGTATGCAAGTATTCTTCCAGACTAACGTTTGGCGTAGTTTGGCTTTAGTATTGCCCTTGCGCCAGGAAATCAAATTCAACTAACCAATCCAGACTAACGTTAAAACCTACAAACCTGTAAGACAAAACCTTTGTTTTTATCATCGTTCATTCTCTAATGTAGAAACTAAACAACTAATTCACATCAAGATACAAAATGCACAAGTACTAAATGAAAATAGAAGTGACATCCATGTGAATTTTTCTGTTTATCAAATATCATGAAAATATTCACAAATTCTAAGCGAGAATTACGAATTCTGATTATATCAAATTCTGATTATAGCGGTGATTATATCAAAAATTACGAATGAATTAATCAGTTGAATCGATAAGTATGAAAAGGCACCATGTCAATAAATTTTCAATTAGACATGATACCTTTTTACATTTAGTTAAGATATACTTAAAGTAGCGAGTGGTTAAGCACAATGTTTCCTAAATGCAAATGGTGATCAAGAAGAAAAAAAAATCATTTATGAACATGTGGGTAGCATTAGCACATCTGGCGCGCGAGATGGCATTGCATATCGAAAAGGAAATGTGGCCAGGATAAAGTAACGAAACAAGGAGCAAAATTTGGTATAAAAGAGCGTGTAATTTGGAATCAGTGCTGCATGTTACTGTGTCTGTCTTTTTGGGTGTATATCACGTATGAAATGTGCCGGTGACCATTTTTTCCCGTATTATTATTGCTTTTCGTTTGTATTACCTTACTAGAAATTTAAGAAAGAAAATACTGGCTAGGTCGCATTGAAATCAACACTACGTTCAGTGAAGGTGATTGCCCCTCAATTTGTCTTCTTATGGAAGCCAATTTGTGAAAATTTGACGATACAGCCGTCAAAAATGATGAAAGTTCGTAAAACTGTAGCTCAACTACCACCTTTTTCTACCCTTGATCACAGCCACTAACTTCGCTTACGCCACACTTTTGTTATTCTATGTGTTGTTGTTTGTCGTTCTCTTTTATAAATCAAATAAAGAATCTCTATTTGTCAGACCTTAGCTCAAAATCCTTTCTTAGTTATTGGTCTTTTATGTACCAAGTTTAAGAAAGAGCAGAAGAATCTTTCATTCAGAGGGCTATTTTGGGAGCTACAAAATATTCTCTATACAGAATAGTTGCTTCAACATTTACTATCAATTGTGACGTAAAGGGTTAATCTTCGACAATGTCACTACGTATGTGCGACGGGAGTTGCTAATCAATAACTTATTTCAGCCGCAATATATTTTAAACAAAGCTTTCAGGTTATTTGAGGATACACTAACGCTTTCTATTCATTCACAGACAGTTCTACTCGCAATTTCGGTTAATTTTGAACAAACCGGATAATTTAATAGAGCAATAGAGTAAATTCTGGTTTCATTTTGTTTAGTTTAAGGTTTCATATTAAATGCAAGGTGTTTAGAAACCGCTACATTTCCTAGATCATTTATTCAAAATGTCTATTTGCAATTTGTCGAAGTAGTCAAATTGATATTTATTCAAAATTTCTCCCTATTGAAGTTTGAGGAATCAGCTATTTAGTATAAATATTTGAAATACCACTTCGCTTCTTTCAGTGTGAATATTACCTAAATATTTTATTTGTGAAAAAGTAAACGTTGGCTAGTTACGCAACTAAATATATTTTTCAAATTTATTTACACTTGCAATTGAAATTACTGTACATTTTTAAACATTATATCTATATATTGTATATTATTATAAGTATCTAAGTATCTTATTGAGACCTCGGTTTTGTTGCTGCACTTAACATTTAATTTGAATTCACCAATCAATTTCGAATTGCAGCGATAATTTTATTTTTGATGAAACAGCCTGATATCTAACACTACCATTAATGTCTGATTTTGAATTGGATTTCTACTAATTTCCGATTTCTTTTAAAATTTTAGTACATTCTAAAAGTCTTTCATTTTTTAAATTATACTTTGAACACTCTTGATTTTTGGCATTGAGTTGACAATGAGCATCTGTTTTTTCCAAGTTAATTTCATCGGTTGTACTGAGTAACTAACTTAAAAGACAACAAATGATGTATTTCCTTTGATTCTTTAAAAAATAAATATACGATGTTAATTTTGTAAAAGTTGCATGTTTTTAAAGTTTTGGATTCACTTCCAGTAGCCATTATTTTTCTGCAAATTATTTTAAATAGAAACGTTTTTAAGATCCCATATAAGACCTAGATTACCTTCTAAAATTTATTTCAAGTTATTCTCTTAATTTAGGATTAATTAAAATATGTATAATCTAAAAATACATTACGAATTAGAAGTGTTGGTAACATGTTTGACATATTTTCTATAACACACAACGTTTCATTCACAATTCCACAAGAATTCAACATTTATTTATTTTTTATTTAATCATATAGGTTGTTGTTTTTTTTTTTTTTTTTTTTATTGATATAAAAATTTTCTACTTTAAAGAATTTCAACAATGATCGGATTATAAAAGCATTTTAGACATTAATCTCTAACTGTGGCTTTGTAATTACTCAAAAGTAATTTCTTCTTGGTATGCAGAGATGACGCTATTTGAATTTGCGCCATACTGTTCCCCATATAATACTTCGTAATGAATTGCCCTTGGTAACTGAAAGACGCAAACTAATATGAGGTAAAATTGCTAATATGTATGGTGACTGTTAAGCTTTCTGTAGCTTCAAGTCAATAACCAAGTGTGTACTATCCAAAAATTGCAGGAAAAAATTATATTTATTTCACGGTTTTGTTGTGCCATATTTAAGAAAAAAAAGAAGAAAAATGTATTATC
Organism: Linyphia triangularis; assembly: GCA_963978545.1. Taxonomy (NCBI): domain Eukaryota; kingdom Metazoa; phylum Arthropoda; class Arachnida; order Araneae; family Linyphiidae; genus Linyphia; species Linyphia triangularis. The sequence continues at coordinate 59,141,010 of OZ021726.1, forward strand.
CGTGAAACAATCTATGAGAAATTGAACTTTAAAAGTATTACCCTTCAAATAAATATTACCTCTTGTGTAGTTTAATAATCGAATAAAAATTAATGGGGGTCGGAAGACTCTATCTCGACCATGTTAAAAGAGGCCTTTTTTATGTACCATTTTCTCAGAAACAACTCATAGCATTGGTTTAAAATTTTGTACAGCCAATATTAAAACACTTTTATGTGGACTGGCATATTCTTTTGTAAAAATAAAATTATCTTTAGGATTTATGATGGTTTGAAATTTTTTTATAAAATTTTCCAATAAAACATGGTTAGGAATTTTTTTTTTAAAAATCTAATCAACTTTTCTATAAAAACACGTGTCTTTTTGTGTAAAATTACCTGGTAAATTACCAATTAATTGTACCTGGAAAAAAAAATTCAAAACAAAATATTGAGAAGATTCTGAGAAAAAGGTACATTTGTATGAAAAAACAACATTTTGAGAAAACAGCATTTCAAGTACAAAGCAGACGGTTTTTATCACTGATGTTATATTTTCGAAAAATATTTAAAAAATTCTTTGGATAAGCGCATTTTCCACCAAGTTAAACCATTTTGTAGATAACATTTCAAATATTGTAATGCGCTAAAAACCTCAAAATGTAATCGGAGAAAAAAAATTGCCTTTCCCCCCCCCCCCCCCCCCCCTCACTTAACAAACTCGACAGTTGCATTCCGATAAAGTCATTATTGAATTCTCAAAAGCTCGGAGATCTAACATTTGAAGTGTGAGAGGACGAGTGTTTAAAAAAAAAAAAAAACTTTTGTTGTTTGGGAAGCGAAACCTGAAAAACTTTATATTATGTTGATGATGGGTAATTTGTTTATTTTTATTTGACAGGAATTTTGAAAAATGATAAAAAAAAATAATAATAAGTACCTCCTGTATATTATCTACAGTATATTAAAGAAAGAAATAATTTTACTTTTATCAGTTAGCATTCAATTAAGCTGCAGAAGTGAAAAAATTATTCACCAGTATAAGAGTTAAGCTGATCACTGACTGACTGTCTCATTACCTGCCTTACTCTGTAAAGCTGTAAGTGAAATAATTTTAACTGATCGTTTTTAAAACTCTCTCCTGTTGCGAATATTGTTTTAATCATAATAAATAAATGATAACGAATTAATGCATTCACATCCGAATATGTAGTTTAATCCACTCAGTTCAACGTTGCCTTCCTCAGTAACACTGTAAGTGAAAAAATTTCAGACCATCATTGTTAAAACTGTTTTCTGTTACCAGATTGTTTTAATCAGAATAAATAATATATTGTTGCGTTGACGGGTTCGAAAGATTTGAAGCCAAAGCAGATCAAAAGTTGCAGAAATTTATTCCAATATAACTCTTCTCAGATTCACTTACAGCTCCAGAACTTCTCGTTCTAGTAGACACAATACAGCTCTTTTCACCTCAATAGAGCACAAAACAGCAGTTAAAAATTTGACAACAACTGCTAAATCACTGCAAAAGACAATGCAATACAGTTCGCTCACTGAGACTCAGTAATTCCAGTCAACTAATGGACTCAGCTAACAACTAACTCAGTGACTCAAAATCAGTCAACTACAGACTAACCCAGTCAACTAACTCAGTGACTCAAAATCCAAAAACTAACTAACTAACCCCACTCACGGCCGGGCTTATATAGGGGAGGCTGCGAACCTTCTTGAAACTTCTAGAGGTCGATATTTGGAGAACTTTCCAGATCGTAGTCGAAAAGTTCTATACATGTACATGGGATACATGTACCTATACATGTACCGAAAATGTCGCCAAATGGTCGCTAAGTTTGGCGACATTTGGCGATTTCTCGCCAAATTTGGCGATAAAATTAGTCGCCAAAACCGTCGCCAACTTGGCTCTATCTCGCCAATTTGGCAAGATTGTCATTACCATAATGTTAAATGCCCTGCTCCTTAAAACTCGCTTCCCAGAGTTACCTCTGTAAAACTCGTTATCAAGCATCAAGATGCTCACTGCAGGGAAGCCAATTTAACGACGAACTATTACACTGCCTTATGCGAAATGTACATAAATTACTATTTACAAAATTAACACTACGAAATATTTACAAATATACAAAAATTCGTGACAATATATTTAGACTTGAATGTATAAATTTACGTTCATTTTTAATAAGTAATTTTTGAAACGGAGTTTACTGCCTTTTACTATTAGGGATGTTTTTATTATTTAAAATTAAATGCAAAAACGAAGCACATACTGAATCGGCAGTATGTAATGAATAGGAAGATAATCAATTTGGTTGATGGTAATCCTCCAAATCTACTATAGCTCGATTTTGTTGTCAGTGAAGATTCAAACAATACACTCAATTTCTTTGTTGAATGTAATTTTTTAAGAGGTTCTTCATTAACAATTTTGCTGTCAAATAAGTACTTTTTTTATTATTTCATAAACATGTATCGAAAAAAAATTCATTTCCTCAATATTAAAAGTAAAATTGAGTTTTTAATAAATATTTTATGCATATTAAACTAAAGTGTTTGTTATTTTCGTCATTTTTCAGCGGACGCCTTAAGCACCTTACATATTTCTAGTTTTTTTTATATAATTTACCATTTCAAATTCAATAACAATAGAATATTTTAATTAAACACGATTTTTTAAGTAGACAAGAGTTTTCCCACCTTACAAAAGTAGAAAAATTTTATTTAGTCATTTATAAATTAATTTAATTTAAAAAGTTCTTTATATATTTACTATGTTACTCGTGACATTTAAAAAGTGACTTATTATTAAATAAATTCATTAATATTTGAAAACATTTTGTTTATTTTATACCAACAACAAAAAATAAAACTATAAGTAAATATTTAGCTCTTATAAAAAATACCATTCACTCAGTTTTTTACTTCCAAAACTGTCTTTCAATGAAGCAAAAACATGCAACTCTTATATAAAACGAAAAAGATAAAAAAAAATGTAATCCTTATAAAAAACGAAAAAAAAATCAAGAAAATAAGTTATGAATTTTACTCAACTTTAATTTATTTAAATTCAGAATAGCATGCAACAAACAAATCGATATTATTTCTAACCTGTAAAAGTTTATTCTGTAAAACTAAATAAAGTCAGGTTAATTAATGGGTTTAAACTGAAATTTTGAGTGGAAAACTTTGAAAAAAAAAAAGTATTTATTTTAACGTACAACTGTTTAAAATTTGCCTCAGGATAAACATAAAACGTAAAAATAAAGGGAAGGGAAGGGGGGGGGGGGTATTTCGAAATATTGCCGTAAAGAATTATTTCTTAACAGTAGTACCATATTAAATGTTATTTTATAGCATCATTAATTTTTCTTCTGTTTCATAATAAAATTGTTTTCAATAAAATATTTTTTTCTTTATAGTAAGGTTTGAAATAAATAGTTTTTTCTCCATATATTTGATATAAATATAGTTTTTTTCTGTATGGTAAAATTTTAAATAAATCATTCATAATAAAAAAAAATAAAACATTTTTGATTTCTTTTAAAACTCCTGATATCTTCACAGATATATTCACAGAAAGTTTATATCCTTCAGATTTTCGGTTATCAAATGACGTCATCGCGGAATTATAAAGCATAACATCACGTGTATCAAATGATAGTTTGAGACAGTTATCCAATAGTTTAGTATTCCTAAGCAGAAACAGAAAGAATAAGGAATGACTTAACAGGCAGATATTTATGAAATATTCGATGTTTGACTTTTTTTAAATATTACTGGTTGGCAACACAATTCAAAGTACACTTGTACGCTGCGTTATTAAAAATTGTCGTTTTACTTTTGAGCGCTTAACTAGATTTATACTAATTAGAATTACATAAATTATTTTTTACAATCGAACTAAATTGATTTAATAAAGTACAAGGGTGTTTTAGTTTCAATGACTAATTTTTAAAAAAATGCGTGAGCTCTACGTTTAGTTTAGTTTTCTTAACCGAAGGTAACCTGCCTGTACTTTCGCCTGACCAGCAATCCATCTGATACTACATATTTAAGAGTATAAAAGAACCAAAATCTGCATTAACCATAATCCGATCAGTATTGTAATTAACAAAGTATTAAAGTTAGTTCCAGTCGAGATCAAGAAGTTTTTTTAGATCTAATTACCCATATATTAACATAGGGTAATGATAATATTTGTTTCAGTCAAAAAAAATTCGATTTCCCCCCCCCCCCCCATATCTCCACGTTTTAGAACATCCTGATTTCGAAAAAATGGTCTAGGAAAAATGCACGTCTTTCCGTGGTCAGCATAACTCTCGAACAAATTGATTTAAGACGTTCAAATTTGGTGTGTGAGTTAATGGTAGAAATTTGACCTACCATTAAGGTTTTCGTCAAAATTACCCATGAGTATAAGTTTTAAATCATTTATACGGGAATTTCTGAGGTTGGAACTTTTAAAATACCTTAAGAGGCATGGAGGTGGATAAGTTTAAGACTTCTTAAAAGGCATTGGCACAGAGATTTTAATCGAAATAATTACAGTCGTTTTTTAGCAATTGCTGAAAACATGATTTTTTCATGATTTTTCAAAAAATTAAGGTTTTCAGCGATTTCTAAGAAACGGCTCTAATGATTTTGATTAAGATCTCTGTGCTATTGCTTATTAAAGTGTTTTAAACCTCCCCACTTCCGAAATTCTCGTAGAAATGCGATAAAAGCGTAAAACATTGAAAAAACGATTGCCTTTAACGCAGAGTTATCTGTCATTGAGCATCGCCCACCAACGATTGATTTCCTTCTGTTTCATGCACAAGAAAGGAAAATGTAAGGCTTATCGAATAACATTGTAAATTTCCCTTTTCGTTGATTTTTTTTTTTTTTTTTTTTTTTTTTTTTTTGACAATGTAAAAAAAAATATTGCCAAAATCATCGCCAAACGTGTGATTTTTTTTTAAATAAAGAAAACATAAAATGGTACATAACACCAATATTATAGTGCAATTGAAAGTTATGCTATGTTCCCCACCCCTAGTTTTTTTTTTTTTTTTTTTTTTTTTTCAAAATGCAAAATAGGTTTTAACGCAACATACTTTTTTAATACAACATAAATTACACTCAGTTTACAGAAAAAGTAAAATCTATTTAAAAAGGAATTTTACTGTTATATAATTTCCCAGTTCAATTTCCTTTTTTTTTTTTCTTTTTTTTTTTCCCCCTCTTTTCTTTTCTTTTTTTCCATTATCCAATAAAGCTAAATGATGTGTGTTGTACTAAAAGAATCTCAACTTTTTATATGTTTTGTACATTTTGTTTTTATTTCAATTGCAAATATAAATTTTCTCTTTTGGGACTGCAACTTCCATATTGCATTTAATATAAGGAGTATAATACAAGTTTATCCTCTTAGAAATAAGATTTTTCGAATAATGACACAATGACAATAGAGACTTTGTTATCAAAGTTATCCTTTTATTCCAAACCTTTTCGACAGACTTTGTCCAAATTTATCTTTTATATTTTCGGTATAATATTTCTTACTGTGTAAAGAAAGAATGTATGTCTTTTCTTATTCCTTCTTTCTGCAATTGATGGAAATATATTTCTCGCATTTTTCCTTATTGTGGCTTGACAAAGAAAAAAAATTTCTTGAAGTACCCTTGTATAAATAGTCATATACCCCTTTTGAAGTGAAATATTTGAAGAAATTCGAAAATGGTTTGTTCTAGTTTTGATTTTTTTTTTTTTTTTTTTTTTTTTTTTTTTTTTTAATTTGAAATATATTTGATTGCATTTTATAGTGAAAGATAAGGAATTTCAGAATTACATAAAAATATATTCTACATACATATTCTACACTTTATACACCATATATTCTACACGTTACGATACGTTCGATAAGATACGTTGCTTTACGATACGTGTCGTAACGAAATGTATCTTATCAAACATTTAGCATCGATACGCTTTGTTGCGATAGGTCCATCTTCAAAAAGCAATTTTTTTTTAAACCTTAAATACTATATTAATGCAAATTTTAGATATAGTTTTCGATAGTTTTATCTGAGTGTAAATTTTCTAATCAGAAACGGTTCTTTCAAAACTAAAATTAAAAAATTTTAATTGATTACCGGCCGACTAAGTTGTGATGTCTTAATTATCTACCTTATTCCAAAGTCAAGATGCAAATTCCCATTAAATTTATTATGAAAACTCTCTTCCGATTGTAATTGCGATCACCTCACGTTGAAAAGTTTTGATTAAATTTTTTTTTTTTTTTTTTTTTGCATTTTCAGTTTTATTGTACGAGTTTTGGATTTCTCGAACAACTTCTATATCATTGATTTCATTTTTGAATTTAAATTAGTCTCAAAGAGACCTTTAATTTAGAATAACGCACGACTGTATGATACTTGTATTTATGGATGAGTAAAAAAGATGAACTGGTAAGGCTTGTGTATAGGATATAATGGAAATTTGAATTCTGCCACAAATAATCTCATTTTTACACATCATCCAATTCATTCTCAAAGTGATATAGCAGCATAATTTTTAGGATACAAGTTCTAAAATTTTTGAAAAAATTCTCTAATTTAATATTTTCTACTCACTTTTTTAGTAGTTTAAAAAAATATATATATTAAGGTTAGAATGCGTTATACGCCCCCCTCCCCCTTTTTTTTTTTTTTTTTTTTTTTTTTTCGGCAATTTTGCGTCAAGTATGGTAACCCGGAGCCTATATGGTTCCATTACAACTTGGCATCCATTTTGGAAAACATGTATTTCAATTCAGTAGTAGTGTCAATTGAACTTGGCGGCATTTTGCAAAGTCGCCAAGGGACATAAAACTGGGTAGGGATTCCCCAAGTAGAATTTGCTCTAGCCTTGTCGATAGAAAATAATGTCCTTAGTTCCGAAAGAGGCAGCAGAAGGAAGAGCACTTCCCTCTTTCGCAAGCAAGTTTGGGATAGCTATAAAATTTCCATTAATAAAGCTATCATTTCCGAAGCCTCCAACATGTGATAAAATACATTGAATGCAAACTCTGATTTTCTGTGAAAGTGTGGCAATTTTTTAAATAACTTCTTGACCGGTTTTTTCTAGAATTTTTGTTAAATTTATTAAGTATTGAATTGAACTCTTGCTGTCCGTCAAAATATAGATGTACCTATTTTCAAGGTTCCAAAGCGTTAATGGAACGAAATGGATCATAATTTTCAAAGCCAAACGGAAGGCAAAATTTAAGGCTTCTCCTTTAAGCACCTCACAAGTCATTAATCATAAATCATTACAGCCGATTGTTGAAAAACAAATTAAGGTAACTTGTTACCCCTTGTTTTCACAAACACAAATGAAAATATCAATTTTCTATTTATTGCGTGTTTATGATCTTTGAAACGTTCTTCTTATTCTGGCAAGTTTTTGAACTTATCCGGTAACTGCAATTGCAGAAAAACTATATTTTTGTGGAGAATTTAGCATTGCTACAATAGGTCCTGAGATGTTTCGAACGCATTTTTCTCAGTTCGTGATTTTTTGAAATTCCAACCTTACTCAAAATGCTAAACCTTCGGCAAATATGAATGTAATGACTTGAATTTTATTTGTGTCATTCTTAATATCTATTTAACAAAAATATGCATGGATTTTTGAATAAAATATAAACTTTTTTTTTACAAATTTAAATGTTGAAAAATACCCGTTTTTTACGCTTTTCTACCTATAGGTTAAGTAATTATCGTCTTTCTCGAAAACCATTTTACGTATTCTAAATCAGGTCTAAAAAGTTAGAGTATATTACTAGAAACATTCTTTTTTTAAAAATCAGGGAAACATATTGAAAAATGAAAAAGAAGATAGAATTTGAAATTTTATTAATTTTTTAAGAAATTTTAAAATTTTGAAAATTTAGAGCACTATGTGAACTCTTTTTTAAATAAAATTTAGTTTTTACTTAGTAATACTTCCAAATACGTAAAAATTATAATTTTAAAGACTTAAATAAAATTAAAAAAAAAAAAATTAAAAAAAATTGGAAGGTACCAATTCTTCTCAATTTTCAATGGCATTTTCAATTTTCATTCCATTCATCCACTTTCAATGGATCTTATACGCATAAGTAATTTTGCGGAAGACCTTGACAGAACCCATGGCCACAACTAACCCGTATACAAAAGTTGAAAATCGTAGGTCAATTATTTCGTTAGTTATGCTGACTATATACAAATGGACGCACGAATTTTTTTCTGTATCACTTTTTATGTTCAATTATCCATATGCTAATATAGGGTAATGAAAATATTGCATTCGGATCGAAAAACGGACCAGTCATTAACGCTTTGAATAATATAGCACTTGCTTGAGGGCTTTTGCCGAAATTGCGCATGCGCATAAGGTAGATAAAATTTTTAAAAAATTGCGATTTTGATCAAAATCAATGTAGCAATGTCTTTAAAAGTGTTCTAGGCATTCCCATCCCCAAAATTTCTGTAGAAATGTAATAAAGGCTTTAAAATGTTTTTCTCTTTACTTACAAGAAAAAAAAACATGATTGCTAATTTCTCTATTTTGGTGGTGCTTTTTTCAAATGTAATAATTATTTTTAAATTAATATCATTATCTTATGACTATGAATTTCTACAATCTTAACTCAACAAATAAAAATCTGGTGGCTACAGAATAAGCTTTTTCTTAATAATGGTAAGAGTTTTTATTTAACATTTACACGAAAACTAAAACCTATTTCATACAATTATTCTAAAGTAATATTTCCATCTTTAAAAAAATTTATACAAAAGATCTTGGAGAAACTTATGTATCTAGTTTTATTTTTACTTTACACATACATGATATTAAATAAGTGGAAAAAAAAAAAAAAAAACTGGGATTGCACAAAAGAAATGTTTCTAATTTTACAGATATCTTTGTACTTATTAATCTTTTCAATTATTTAGTTCGTCCCATTTTAGATTATAATTGCATTATTTGGAATCCTTTTGCTAAATCGTTAATCGTAACCATCGAAAAAACTCAAAACAAGTTTGTAGATAATGTTTCTTACAAATCTAATGGCCACTTTAATTTATCAATTTAACCTAATTGTACACTAGAATGTCGTAAATCTATACCTGTACTTGAATTATTTTACAGTTTATTAAATAACAGCTCTAATTGTCTTACTTTACTACAATTACTAAATTTATACGCTCCTAAACTTGTTACTGGAAATAAAATTGTCTTCAGTAAACCGTTCCATACAAAAAATTATCGTAAGAACCAACCCATTAATCAATTTATTGATTAAGTAAACAACTTGCTCCCTCATAGTGATATTTTCTTAGATAAATTTTTTAAACTAAAATGTGATATTATTTCTTTATTTACGTAATTATCATGAATATTTTAATCTTGTTGTGCTCTTCTATTTCTTCTATGCGTTCTTATCCTGGCATGTAATTTGAACTTCTCTTTCTGTTTAAAAGTGTAATTAATTAATAAATAGTACATTACCACTAAACATTATTGGCAATTTAACCATTTTTCTTTCAATTAATTAAAATCTGAAAACGAAAACTGTAACTTACACCAATCCATGCCAATTTTAAATGTTGTGACAACAATTATAGTACAATTGAAATTTGTGCGATTTTCCTCTCACCTAGTTTTAATTACGGTTGCACGTTTGTAATGTAATCTGTGAGTGTGGTTGAATACTGGATCTCTTTTACTTTATTTTTATTTTGCTTCATCTTCTTTAACCCATTAAGAGGTATGTATCCATATCTATACCTATTAATTGGATATATATTAATTGAATTAGGTACAACACTGTTAATTGGTATACGTAATTACGTATGGTTTTTATGTTAGGTATTAAGCAATTTTGGTAGTTTAAATTGTGTGTTTTGCTCAAATTCTGTATTTCCTATTATGTATTCTGCAAATTCGGTAGTCAAAACCAACTCTATTGGTTAAATTTGTATTTTTGTTTATTTTTATTAAAACACCAAAAATATCTACACAAAAGCATTAGAAACTTACGTAACTTAATTTTAAAATTCAAAAGTAAATCTCGCGTTAGTAAGTTATAACATGAATTCTGTTTATTCGACATGTTTAAAAGATTTTTTTTCCAATTTTGTCTCGGTCATTTCTTCCCTTACATTTAATTAACTAAACTACTAGGAAAAGTTTGAATACCTATACTTTAGAAATCAATACTAAAATTTTTAAAAGCAAGAGGAAAACAAAACAATCAAAAGTTAAAAGTTCAGCAATGGATTCGAACTCGATGCGAAGTTTGAGAAGATGGATCTTGAAGGCAATTTCGATCTCAAGCGATGAAAGAGGAGCCATACTTCCCCAGATTAAGAAGTTTCTAGAGTTCAAAAAAAGATAGACTATCGAAAAAGAAAGTGAAGTAAAGATAGTTTTGAAGACTTATGTGGAGATGGCCAAATTGAAAATGTGGATGAAAAATACGTCTTTCAAGTATGCAATCAAAAGTTAAATGATAAAGCTGTTTCAAGTTTGAGGTGGAAGTGTTGTTTCATATGTAAGTATAATGGTTGGTAAGACTACTAGAAATGATGGTAAAAATAACATAAAGGCTACTCTAAAAGCAGGTGGAAATAATAAAAGGCTACTACAAAACAAGTAAAAAAAATGGGAAAGCTATTTCAAAAGGAGTAGTAAAGGAGATTACCCTAAATTCGCTCTGTTAAAGAAAACAATCATGAATTCGATCTGAATGACGAGAAAGCTAAAGAAAATATTGATTCTTTGATTTCGGAGATCGGCAATTCAAACTAACTGCTATTTTTGCCAAGCAATTCTAAATTAAGTTGTAGTAAAGATCAATTTTGATCTATGATAAGGAAATATAACTAAATCTAATTAAAAATTTGATAAGTAAATAATATTTTAGTCATTGTTTTATAGGCGAAATTTAAAATATTCTCGTTAGAGTTACTAAAAAGCAAAAATTTATCTTGCTTTCTTTTTTATAGATCCAGAGCAGTTTTTATGAATTAAAGCCGTTATTAATAACACTGAATCAATAGTTTCATTTCATTGCATAGTATATGCATTTTTATATGTATTTATACGATAATAGTAAAGCAATTTATTTTAAAATATAAATTCTTTATTTGATTCTAAGTTTTGTGAGTATATGTAACTCAACAAAAGAGTATTACCTTCATTTTTTATTTAACAATTTTATTTACACTGCACTTTTTCTTCGAAATACCAAATTCAATATTAAAAAAAAGTTTTCAGGAAGGTCTTTCAAGGGAAAACCATCCGAAATTTGTGTCTCGCACCCGAGAAATCCTGTAAAAATACCATCGAACAGAACGACAATCATCACGAGCCTGCACTATTACTATCTTGTCATTTCACATTGAAAAAGGACACTGCAGAGCGCCGGGGGTGATTCAATCCCAACATCTCTTGCATGTCAAGAGAGCATTATACCACTCGGTTAAGAGTACGTAACAATCAAAAGAGATAACTAGATTTTAATTAATCATAGATAACGTTAAAAAATAATGAATTCTCTTCTCCTTAAAAATTGCACCTATTTTTCAATTAATCTAACCCGAGTAATCGAACGTTTGGGCTTTGTTTATAACAACCCAAAGAAGTTCCCAAGCTTTATGTTTATATCCTTGCTTTTTATATTCAACATATTATTTATGAAGGTTTTTAATTGACGATGCTTTCTATTACTTTCTTTTTTTTTATAAGGCAATGAAACTTAATGACTTTACTTAATTATCCCTATTAACACTAGGGATTACGACGCACTTAATAATAGCATTTTTTTTTTTTACTAAAGCGGGAAAAAATATTATTATTCTCCAAAATTAATACTGTGAGTAATTAATTCTGTGTAACCTGTTATTGTTTAGATTTTATAATTATTAAAAAATAAGTAAGCATTAACTAAACATAAACATCTTTTAATGCGAATGAACATTTGAGAGTTGAAAGATGCGGTTTCCATAGAAATGTTCAGAAGAAGTCGAGTGTTTCTAATAAAGAAAATACTTTTTTCGTTAATAAATAGTGCAGTGAGTATCAGTGAGCAACTTCCAAACATTATTTAAGTGGATCTTGAGCTGCTTAAGATTTTGATGTACAACTCCAATGGTTGATAAAAAAATAACAATATTGGTTTTCAATTACTCATATGTTAATATAGGATAATGAAAGCATTGCATTCAGTAAAAAAGTCGATTTCTTTTGCATTTTCTAAATATTTTGGAACGTTCTGAGTTAAAAAAAAGTAGTCTAGACAAAAAAATTGTGTGTCCGTCTGTCAGTGGTCAGCATAACGAACGGAACAATGTTCAACTTTTGTATACGGGTTAGTGATGGCCATGTGACCTGTCATTAAGGTTTTCGTCAAAATTGTGCATATATGTATTTCATGCGCAATTTAGCTACCATTGAAAAGTTATGTTTTCCAGTAATGGAAATTCGGTTCTAATGAATTTTAACAAAATAGTTGTAGTAACGCCTTTTAATGTGTTCTAATCATCCCCACCTCCAAAATTCCCATAGAAATGCTACAAATTTAAAACAAATGTCTTTAACATAAAGTTCTCTTTCTTTGAGTATCGCCCATCAGCGACTGTTCAACCTCTGGTTTGACTTACAAGGTAGGATAATGTAATGTTTATTTAAAAGCATGTCGTAAATGAAATAATTATCGTCCCAAAATAAATATCCAAGCTGACAATTTTTTTTAACATTATTTAAAGTACAAAATTAAAAACGGTAAAATACACCATTCTAAATATAGGCACCAGTATGATGTATATTGAAAGTTTTGCTATGTTTCACACCCCAAGTTTTATTTCGGAAAAGAAAAAACTCCATAATGTGCATAGATAATTTTTCAGAGGTATGTTTTAGAAGTTGGATCACTATGTACTTAGGTAATTATTGTACTCTGATATTAAATAATCTTATATAGTAATGGAGTGAGAACTCTAATAAAAAATATATAATTTATGTTGAAAACTATTTATATAAAAAAAAATATTAAAAATCAAATATATGTGGATACGTTGCTTTTATCTTCAACCCTGTTAATGTTTTAAAAGAAGCTTTAAACTGAATATTTAATTAAATGAAATATTTATCAAAGACACTAAATATTATAATTATTGATAGTGAAATATATTTTATCCTTTGAATTAGTAGAACAAATCATAACTCTTTCATTCATTTATATTATTTTTTCGTCCTTCCTAATTTCTAAAAGCAATGTGATCACATTGCTTTATAAATTATAAATGATTAATAAAGCATTCATTATTTCTAAAAGCAATGTTATATAATCTATTTTATACTTTTAATTAAAACATTCTCTTGAATAAAATATTTTGTTTAATGCATACATTCTTAGCTGAATAATAATTCTTAAATTTTAAAGGATTTAATTTTTAGAATTAATAAATTTTTGAATACCTAAGATTTGCAATTCTAAGGACAATATTTAAATACCCTTAATTTCCTTCATCACAAAGCTCTTCAGAAATGATGAAAATAATGTTTTTGAATGCGTTTTATTTTGTTCAATATTAAAGACATAGCGGTTTTTTTTTTTTTTTTTTTTTTTTTTTTTATCACTGTGATGTGACATCGGAAACACTTTCGAAATTGACATTTTCTCCCTGCTGAGGATATATAAAAAAAAATGCTATAACATTTTGAAAATACCCTTGAAAACTGGATTTATAATTTCTTATCATAATAAGATCACTTTTTGAAAATTCCACTCATTCCTAATCTCTTACATTTACAAGAGGCCAAATATTTTACCCTGTAAAAATATTTGTGTGGTTACATTCTTCTTAAGCATAGTATTTGTTGAAGATTTCATCTAAAATGCAGGGTTACTACAAAAGAATCATTCATTTTCATCGTGAACATTGACGCGATCATGCTACAAAATGTGTGGAATGAATTGAACTACAGCCATGACGTGTGACAGGGGGGCACACATAGAACATTTGTAGAGTTAGCATAAAACTTGAATAGTTGGTGGTTATTTTCATGTATCAATCATATTTGTAAGTATAATACTTTTGAATAAATCGGGTTTTGAAAATGAATGATTCTTTTGTAGTAACCCTGAATAACAACCAAAATGCTTTTAATTTTAATATTTATTTCATGACAAAAAATATTGATAAAAACTGTTTAAATACTGACGAGCACTTTGTTCCGAAACAAATTGTACTAACTATTTTAACTAGCTAATATATCCATGCAGAAAGGCAGAGGCAGTAATATAACCCTGTCTTAATGTATAAAAAGCGGGCATTCTAATAGTTGAACCGCTATGACCACTACGTTGAATTGAATGTCATTCTCCTTTTTAGAGTTTAATTGAAGACGAGATTTAATAATAAATATGAAAACATAATTTTTCTTTCAATATGGTTATCGCATTTTTTTTTTTTTAAGTCATGCTATTTGACCTTGAATTTCTACATAGTTTTCTATAATCCAGAATTTTTTTCGAATATTTATATTTTTTGGAATCGAAGATCGCAACGCTTATTTACGTTCATGTTAATTAAATTCATTACCAACCCCACGTATGATACACTTCTGAATTCGTATCATATAATTTTGAACACAATGTACTTGAAAGAGTAAAAAAATTTCTCAAATTGCTCTTTCCTTAAGAGTTGGGATAATTGCTTTTCTTTTCCAAATCATCTGACTCAAAAGAATGAAGATATATCCGAAGATAATCAAAATCATGTTTTTAATTAATTTCATTACATTCTGAAAAAATTCACGAATATTTATTTTATTATATATATTCATCAAAAATAAGTGAATATTTACTTTTCTGAACATATTGTCCAGTTGATAAATTTTCGCATTGGAATTTTCTACATTTAGTTTATTATTTTTAAAATTTCATTTATGCGACATGTGATTCTAATAAGTTTTTCCAACAATAAAAAATATATTGTTCCTCAAATTAGAGTTTAAATTATCATTAAGAAATGTATAATTTGTGGTCTAAGATACAACATGGAAGTGTCCCCTTAGTCAGGAAATGTGTTACATTGAACTGTTTCTGTGATTCAAAAGAAATATTAAAGAAAATACGTTAAATAAACATGTTATTGTACAAAAAGTGTAACTGCATTATGTAGAAGTACTAGCAGCTACTTTCTGTAACATAATGTTTGTATCAATTAAGAATTTTTGTAAAACACTAAACATTACATATATATACGGGTTATCTAGTTTACAGTTGGCAAACTTTTGATTGGTGATAAAGAGTTCGAATCCCTTGACCTCCGGTTTAAAATCGGACCTGCGACAAAACCTTCCCATTGAATGTAGGCGGCTCTGTCGAACGGGCATTCATACTGATCGATCGTATTGACGGACTGAGGGAATTCGTTTGGTGAACTTTTTCTCTCGACAACTGTCGACTGGATAATACATGTGTCAAATAATAATAATAATATGTATCATTCATCATAGGAACCTGAAACAATACTTGAACGTCTTTACTAAACCTTAAACAATCATCATGTGAAAACTTATATATATATATAGTTTAAAAAGATATATATAGTTTAAAAAGATATATATAGTTTAAAAAGATATAGTTAAAAAATAATTTTAAAATGTTGAAATCTTTATTAGAACAATGAAATGGATATGAACACTTAAATGGATATTTTGAAAGTGTCATAGTCGTATACCAATTACGATCATTTTTCATACTGCCCAAATACAACTTGATATCTGGAAAGAGTTAAACAAGTTTTGGGGTTACATGAAAATATTATTAACAGAGAAATTAGTAGATTACAAAAAAAAAATGATTTTTAGAAATAATTTATTTTACTTTTATAGTAATTAATATCCTTTGAGTTAAACATGAATAGAAAAAATACTATGATTCATCCTTTTTGCAAGCTTATATTTACTTAATTCAAATAAAAAACTATCTTTTTAAAGGTTTGCCACTTTTCAGCACAAGACACAAACGTATTTGTGGTAGAAAAAATATCTTAAGGAAATTTAATAACTTTAAAATAGATACTTTTTTGCATTTAAAAATATTCATTAGTTATTATTGAAATTTAATACTAAATTATCAAATTAATATATCCGTTAAAATATGTCAATAGCTTTTTTTCCTTCATATTAATATTCTAATTTCGCAATGATAGAAGCAATAGTGTGAATTTTTCATGTTGTTTGTAAAACTTTAGATTAATTACTCACAAGACTTCAAATCTGTAAATGAAGTCTTAGATGAAAATTGTACTTTTTGTACACTCAAAATATATCAGGAATGTAAAAATATTTTATATTTTAACGTTCGACGCAATTAAAAAAAATATATATATTATAACAACACTTTAAATACAATGTAATTCAATCTCCTAAGATTTTACAAACAAATTTTTTCAACGAAACATCTTTTAATGCCAATATTATTTAGTTTTATTTTACTCTGCACCAGTTATTACAGATGAAGAAAGAATACTACTTTTCTTGTGTCGCCATCTACTGTCTAAATAAATAAGTAAATTTCGAAGTGGGGGAAAAATTCAGCAGTCCTAAATAAAGAACGGAGTTTAAAGATTTTAAATGTCGGGAAATTGAAT
Source organism: Linyphia triangularis (assembly GCA_963978545.1). Lineage (NCBI taxonomy): Eukaryota > Metazoa > Arthropoda > Arachnida > Araneae > Linyphiidae > Linyphia > Linyphia triangularis. Next base: position 59,157,676 of record OZ021726.1, read on the forward strand.
TTATTTAAATGAAAAAATTAAATTGAAAATTAAAAAAATTAAATTATTTTGCTTTAAATGCTCAAAACGTTATACTGTTCAATGAAATTAATTAAAAATTAATACATCACTTCAATTCGCAAGAGTTTATCTATATAGTACTATTGCTTTTGACAGAAGTATACCTAAAATGAATAAAGAAAAATAACAATTTAAACGAACATACGTTCAGTGACATATTTTTTTATTTGCATGAACTCAACTTACATCGAAATATATATATATATATATATATATATATATTTCCGTAAAAGATATTTCGAAGATTCTGAAACAGTACGTAACATATTTTATATTCTTTCTATATTGGACAACTGTTAATGAAGTAACATTCAATGTATATTTTCGTGTTTTTATCGTAAAAGTTCAGTATGGATATAGGAGCAATTACTATATGATCTACTAGTGATTTAAGATAGTTTGCGACCGTTCTGTTCTTTCTTCCCTACAGCCTTACGATCCACTGATTTCAATAAAAACGTCTTAATTTTAATACATGAAGTTTCAAAAGATACTAATCATTAGCAACCAAATCAATTAAGAAAAATGCTTTTAGTCATCTCTCAGAAAAGTCGGCTAGTTTGGCAATTGGGATACTTGCACAAATAGTAGCTATAATTAAATTGCACCTACTTAAAATCTTCTTATCATCTAGAACCTATTCCAATTAACAGATCTTTATAAAGTTCGATAACATTATAATGAGACCAAAGGAAATTACCATTACAAAAAAAAAAATCAATAATAGTTTGCACGGTGAAAATAAAATACCGTTTTCTACCTCACATTCCGTCTAAATTGAACCTATATTTATATTTTCTCGACGCTTTGACACCTTACTTCTTTCTCTTCATAACTGAAACACCTACATCTTAATTATTTCTTCTGATCCAACGGTCAAATGTTTATCATCTTACGACTTACATGTATACATAAACATTATTCCCTATCCTCAAAACATAATCTGGTGAACATGAATTGGGACGGCACACACAATATGGATCTGCAAACACGTGACTTGCTGGCTGGTAAACGGGTCTTTGTCAGAGATAACATCAAGGTATTCGATAATTGACCAAAACAATTGTGCTAAATACGCTACCAGCAAATCGAGCAATCAACTGCAAGATAAAGAAATTCCGCCACTTCAGCTCCAGCAATTAACAAACCATCTCTGCCAGAAAAATAGTTGGAAGCCCATACTGATTCTGTTGCATTTTCATCGAGCATGATACTCTAGAGCTTCTGATAAATGAAGCAACGTCGGAGAATATTTGAATTAAGATTTTTATCTCCGACGTTGCTTCATTTATCAGAAGCTCTAGAGTTTCATTCACACTAAAAATACAGCAGAATCAGTGTGTTACAGAATCGGGAGGATACAGGAATAAGTTTACACAATTTCTTAGTAATTTTCGGTAAATCTATTTCATCATTCTACCAAAAACAATGTATAGATCCTATAGGTATTGACAAAAAAAGGAAAGAGAGAGAGGCACGCTCTAATATATTTAATTAAATAAAACAGGGTAGTATGGGTATTAATGACACGTTTAATCTATTACCCATATGGCACTTTGGCGTATTGGACTTTCTCGGAAACAGTGGTTCGAGACGGAATATTCTAGTTGAAATTCGAACATCATTCCAAAATACACGATTTAAAAAAAAAATGAATATCTCAAAAAAACGTCCCAAAGCCTATTTTCACCATTCGTCCTTTCTTATAAATAAAACATTTCAATTTTAAAACTGTAAATCGACAATTTCAAAACTTCCAGTATTTTTTTTTCCAGTAATGGGTGAGATTGACTAATATAGGTATACAATTACCAATTTACAACGGTACAATGTGAGCCGATATTGGCCAAAGTTGTTTTAGTACTGGAGTAGTAGTTATTTAATTATTTATTTATTATTTTATTGTAATACAATAATATAAACAGAGTAGGTTTTGGTGATTTTGCTTGCAATTGAACAAGTCTTGTACAAGAACTCGATCCGATGACTTTCCTCAAGTGCCCCCCCCCCCCCCACTTTTTCGATTTTCATTTTTAATTTCTTTCCGATCCGCTGCATTTTTTTGTCTGTCATAACTCTGACGTTTTGTATGAAAATTATCTACCTCAGTTTGTTCTTTATGTGTTATACTTTCACTTTTCATATCTTATATTTAGCTTGAATTTCCACATACAATTTCCATGGTACAATCTATATATATAAAACTAAGTTATCTGAACCTTATACAAATCCACAATTTTGTACCTAGAGGCACGAAGTTTGGTACATAGAAGCTTTAGTACATGGATATTGTAGAGAACAACATTTAAATTCGATTAAAAGTTGCTTTCATTTTTATTTAATGATGCGAAAAAAATTCTTGGAATGGCAACGATATTTTTTATTACATCAGAATAAAACCAAAAGTTATTTTAATGTATCCCCCTCATTTTTCTGATTATTTTTATGTATTAAAATCGTCTGTCCAATAAACAGTTCCAATTTTATTGTAATATTTCAATATATTTACTGTCGGTTAATACCTTTAACAACTTTTGGGCATGTGCAGTTTTAAAGCATTATTTTTTTATGCATCGTTTTGTTTTTCTAGGTATTAAAATTCATCGTGCTTTTTTTTACATTTTGTGTTGTCGTCAAAGATGAATTGTGCTCAGCGGGTATTGACATTTTGATTTTATTTAATGAGTATTAATAACATTTAAACAAAATGAATTCGTTAAATTCCTTTGTATTTCATTAGCAAATATCTTCTGCATTACAGTTGTAATTATCTAACATCTAAAGGTTCGTTTACCAACATAATTTACCAGTAATACGTTGGTGCCGTTATGGGATGTTTTCAGTCGGATTTTGGTCAACTTAATAAATCTGTTATATCTTTTTTACTGGATGTGTCCATTACAAAATCAAATGTAAGATGTCCATCTAATGTGAAACACCTACGTATATCATTAGGTGTGTTGTGTGGCACTACGCATTAATACGTTATATCCATGCAACTTGGCGATAATTTTTCAGTTGACGAACAATTTGATAGATAACACTATCGTTTCAATGCCTGTTAATTTTACTCTTAATTCAGATTTTGTTTTATTTTAAAACAAAAATTAAGAATTTGTTACAATATATTTTCATGATTATTTTTAAAACAGAGACTAGAGCTGCCCTATAGACACCAGGCATATTTTTATATTATTTCTATGTTTTCAAAATTTTAAATGATTAAAATTTTCAAGCTGGATTAATTAAAATTATGAATATAACTTCATTTAATGAGAGTCGGTCAAAATATACATAGAATCTAGCTTAGCAACGGATTATTTCGACTCAATTTGTCTTCATCACTTGCAGTCTCAATTGTAGATTCACTGAAGATTATTGAAATTTATTGAAAACTTTCAGATCATTTCGACATAATATGCCGCCAAAGAAAAGAGCGAATATGGATGCTAAGTATAGAGCATCTGCCGCCGAGAGAGCTAGGGCATCACCGCTGTAAAAACAGCATCGACTGGAGTATGACAGAGCGCGCTATTACAAAATCAACAAAAACATGGATCTGTTACAATGCATTCGAAACTGATCACAAATAACATTTAATCCGCAGAAATTCCGCGTCTATGTAACGCAGAACTGATAGATGTCCTTCAACGGATCCCCAGCAGTGCGGGGCCATACAGCTAGTACAATACAAATATGCATTTGTACTGTGATAACCTTGACTATCAAACGTTGACTTCAGTTGAGTAATCAGTTTAAAATTCATTTTGCACCAATTGACAATTCCTGCATTTTTAATTTTTTTATTCAATTCTAAATGTTTCGAAAAGCCCATAAACATAAAAATGTCTGCTCAATGCGCTTTTTTTTTTTTTTTTTTTTTTCTTTTTTTTTTAATTTGCGATCAAAATTATCTTGTTAGAGGTTAACGAGAAAACTGTCAATTTCGTTGGCATTGAACGTGACATAAGGAGATCTCAAACATCTTGGCTTGAAATGCAGCAGCGGAAACCAGATTTGCAAGTTTCTCGCAAATCACGCCAACCAGTACGGAATGTGGCAATGGTCTACCAACGCCAACTCTTTTAACGATTACTATTTGGTAGAAACCTCACGATAACCATAGAAACGCAGGGATCTCTTTACGTCACGAATTTTGTTGATTGTTTTAATCGGACTGGTTTTGGCTGGTTTTTGGGGCATTTTCTTTTCTTAATATTTAAATAACTAATTTTTTAAAAGATCTTTTGTTTAAATATTTTGAATCGGAAAGAAATTTTTCATAAACATGTACTAATTTCACTCGTTTTTAAAAAATGCGGGAATTGTCCATTGTCAAACTGATTTGAAACACAAAGGCTGCCAGCTTACCTTAAAATATCTCCCGAAATGTCCCTTTTAAAATTCATTTTTTGCAATCATGTTGGTCTGCAGTAAAAAGCAACTAACCAATCGGAAACACATTTCAGATACTAATAACTTTAGGTAACTTCAGCACAATATATTCACCATTTAGACCAGCATTAGCCACTACGCGGTCCGTAGACCGTTTTCAGCCCACGATTTATTTTTCTGCGGAAAGCAAATGAATAAAATCAAGCTTTACGATATAGACATTTTTTTTAAATAATTTTAATTTGTCAAAAATAGTATGCGATGAATATCTATAACAGCATTCGCCACTACGTGGTCCAAAGAAACTATATGAAGAAACTTTGAGTTAGATGAATTTTTATCAAGAATAAATACAGGAATAACTTAACTGTTTCTGTTTTGGATGATTTATTAAGATAGACTGCTACAAATACTGTGACAGACAGCGACTATATCATGAAAGAAACCTAACGATTTCGAATGTCATCATCTCACAATAGATACCGACTAAAGTGTAGGGGGGGAGGAGATCTAAAGGAATGGTTTAAATATATTTATTAAAAGTTAGGTCAAGTCACATTGTTACGTTGGAACAAAATATTCACTTCTTTTTTCGACTTCAATTTACGTAATAATAAAAATTATTTTTTGTTATTAAATAAAAATATGAAAATTATTTTTTTAGTATCTAAAAATGCAATCGAGTATCATTTGTAATTTTATTAGGATAAAAAGAACATAATATTTTTTCAGTTTTCAGAAATGCTTTATATTGTTAGTTGTAATAATTAATATTGCTGAATTCGGGATCAATCTGGTGCCAGCGAAAAGCACAAACATAAGTCGTAAGGCCAGTCTTTAACAGTTAGTGGAGAACGCTGATATAAACACGTCACTTTTTTTAATTATTTGCCGAAACATAATCACTCATTTTCGTCAAGAAATTTTGTAATTGTCAACATTTTGCTCATGAGCTCAATCAGTTCTGATTTAAAGACATACTACATACGTCATAATCCTGCATACCTAATACAACGTTACGAAATTCGGTTACTTTCACTGCAGTAATAAAATCATCAAAAAAAGAAGGGGGAGGGGGGTAGTACTGACAACCGTTTTACCTTTAAGCGAGAAGCATAACAGTAACCTGACTTATCCCCCAACAACTAATCTATTACGAAGATTGAGTGGCGGCGGATTTTAAGGCAGCTATTAACTAAAAAACTCTAAAAAAAAACTTGGGAACAATTCCCATTTCAACACAATGCCTTTTTCCGTGTTTAATAGTTGGGAAGCAATAAACGAGATGGCGTTATAGTCGCAGGTTTTGGTAACGATGCCAAAAACTGGTAGCTAAAAATATGCTACAAAGCAAACAGATGGCCGCGGTTGATTGTGGCTTTTGAGGCAGTGGCGGTGCAAAAGCGCACCAAGAAGCAAGAATGGATTGTAGGGTGTTAAGTAGAGAAACACTTTATAAATAGAAATTCGGGTATTTAGCATGTATATTTTTAACGAAAAGGATAATTTTCTGAGTCAAAAGTAATTTTTAAAGCTATGTGTTGATCAATTTTTGTTCGGTTGCGGTGTATACTTTATTTGTGATATTTTGAGTTGTTTGTTATTCTGTTATGGAAAGCGTTGAAGATCTTCAGACTTCTACAATAGTTGTGAACTTTCTTCGGGTTTATTTAAGGAGAATGCAGAGTCTGGGAAGCATTGTTGATAAGTTATTTATATTGGTGGGTAGGGTGTTGAAATGTAGAAATATGGACAGATGAACGTTTGGCAATGCCATTGGGACATAGCATATGAGCGAGTAAGTGTTCATTTAGTGTGTATTTTTTTATTGTTATTATTCTTGCTCCTCTCTTTTATATTGCAAAACTTAAATTACTGCAGCATTCTTTTGAATATAGACCATCTTTATTATCAATTTTATGAAAAAAGTAATTTAGAAACATAAAAAAAAAAAAAAATTCTTTGCAGTCAGTAAATCAAGGGTAAATTTAGCAGTCAAATAATTGTTGAAAATAACATTTCTTTAATTATATACTAATTTTTAGGATGGAAAAAGAAATTGAACTTGAATATATGATAAATAGTTGTTGATAATTATTTTATTTTTCTCATTATACAAATTCGATTTACAAATCAAAAGTTTTGATGACATGGAAAATGATGCAGATATTTTTGTGAAATTAAAAAAAAATAATAATAATAATTTTGCTTATTAAATAAGAGACATTAACTTTTGTTATAATGCCTCTAAATGTATTTTTAATCTAAATTTAATGTAAAAGTATTCATTTGTATTACAATAATATTTATTTCAACATTATGATCTTTTCTATCCTTTCCTTCACATTACACAAATTTTCATTCATTCTCCATCCTTTTACAATGGCTTTTAATTAATTTAAATTTTTCTGTTGCTACAATTAAGAAAGACACATTAAAATTCTCCTAAAACATGTGCTCTACTTTCACTTTCAATGTATTTAATTTATTTACGAATATGAAATAAAAGAAAATTCATTTTAAAATAAATTGAGTGAATGCAATATTTTCTAATAAAAAAATTTTAGTAAAATTTTTATTGCGATTGTAATGTTTTAACATGCGATTGTAAATCACCTTGGTTTAAAAGTTGTAGGAATAATGTCTCACCTCGTTGAATATTAATACAAGTTACTTGACAAAGTTTTTTTTTTTTTTTTAACTCTTGCTTGAAAATAGCTCTGATCACAATAGTGATTTTAAAACCAATAAACTAATAGCTGTGTAATTGCTCTTAGCGTGCGGTTATGATTATATATGAAATTTATGATTTACAAACCATAAATTTTCAAAGAGAGTATTACACCCTTAAATATGTATAACTTAAGTGGAAGAATTTTAGGATAAAGCCATGGCCGCCCCCAGGAATATTTTTCAAGGGGGTGCAAGACGATTAATATCAAAATCATTAATTTTTTTAGAAATGTTATTTAATAATTACGCATTATAAATTATACTCTTTGAGAATAATTAAAATGTATGGTATATATTTTTGAAAGCGCAACCCTGTTAAAGGGGGGAAAAGTACAAAATAGTAAAAATATTAAAATATATTGTTGCGTTGTATGGGTTCGAAAGATTTGACGCCAAAGCAGATCAAAACTTGCAGAAATGTATTCCAAAATAACTCTTCACAATTCTCTTACAGCTCCAGAACTTCTCGTTCTAGTAGACACAATACAATTCTTTTTCACCTCAATAGAACACAAAACAGCAGTTAAAAACTTGACAAACAACTGCTAAATCGCCGCAAAAGACAATGCGAAACATTTCGCTTTAGAATGCTCAGTATCTCCAGTCAACTAACTCAGTGACTCAAAATTCAAGAACTAACTAAGCCTACTCACGGCCGTCCTTATATAGGAGTGGGGAACTTTCGTGAATATTCCAAATATAGACATTTGGAGAACTTTCCAGATTGTAGTCGAAAAGTGTACATGGGATACATGTACCCATACATGTACCGAAAATGTCACTTAATGGTCGCCAAGTTTGGCGACATTTGGCGATTTCTCGCCAAATTTGGCGACAAAAATTAGTCGCCAAAACCGTCGCCAACTTGGCTCTATCTCGCCAATTTGGCGAGATTCCCATTACCATAATGTTAAATGCCCTGCCCCTTGAAACTCGCTTCCCAGAGTTACCTCTGTAAAACTCGTTATCAAGCATTGAGAGAATCATTGCTGGGAAACAAACTAACTACGAACTTTTGCACTGCCTTATGCGAAATGTACATAAATGTTCCTATTTACAAAATTAACACTACGAAATATTTACAAATATACAAAATTCGTAACAATATATTTTGAACAATATTTTTTATCATCCAACTAGATCTCACAGCATTCAAGAGATAGTGTTTAGAATAGAGGAACTCGAAGATCCAAAAAATACAGAAGAGTAATATTTTATTTCTTCCATGTTTCAGATGTTATGAAAAAAAAATTTAATTAAACACAGAGGCAGTATTGGAATATATTCGATTGAATACTAAAAATAGATTTCAAGATAGTATATCTGATGACTTAAAAAACAAAACATTTTCCTAGAATTTTGAGAACTAACTACACATGAAAGGATTGTTCAATAAAAGGAATAAATACTTCTACTCATCAGCCTCTAATAATCATAGACAACAAGCGCTAGAATATCGTCTCGCAAGTAGATATAAAAAACGACATAGGAAAGAAACAAAAGACTAAATTAATAGAAGAAAAAAAACTCGTAACATAACGTATATAATCGGCATATGTGCTTTTTTTTTTATCTTGGAATTTAAATCTTTTTTTTTTTTTTTTTTTTTTTTTTTTTTAAGAGCTAGGGGGATGCAAGTGCACCTCCTTTCACCCTCCTGAGGGTGCCCATGGATAAAACCAAATGAAATTCTTCTTGAAATACTGTAGAAAAACTAGTTAAATCCAATTGATGAATACGGAAATAAAGGCGCAACTTAAAAAAATTAAAAAACTAAGACTTTCATGCCATTTAGTAGCATCCGGAGAAAGCTATTAGTTTGTAGATTCATTTTGAGGACAAAAAGACGATATTAAAATTTTGAGAATTTTTTATTTTTTTTTACTAGGGAAGAAAATGCTTGATTGTGGATTTTTTTTCCTATTAAGAATGCACCTTTCCCCTTTAAATTAAACCAGTAGATATTTCAACCCCAACGTTTTCTTCATATCATATCTAGTTTCGGTGTAGCTTAACTAGTAGTCTATCGATTATTTGTAAGTGAACTCATGCTTCTTCATTACAACCTTCAATTATGTTAAAAATTTAAAAATAAATTTTATAATAATTTAAATTTAAAAATAAATTTTATAATAATTTAAATTTAAAAATAAATTTTATAATAATTTAAATTTAAAAATAAATTTTATAATAATTTAAATATAAAAATAAATTTTATAATAATTTAAATTTAAAAATAAATTTTGTAATAATTTAAATTTAAAATAATGTTTATAAAAATGTCTACGTATTAAACGTAAGCTTAAATTAACACAGTTTTATTTGCCTTAGTAAAAGTAATGAGTATTTATCTTTGTTATAAATATACTTTACAGTCTATTTCTGTCACAATTATGAAATAAATTTATAATTCATCAATAAGAGTATTTGATAAAAAGTTTCTATCAGGATTGAATACATTAGTTATGTTGATGTGCGTATTAACAGCAGCAACTACACAGTTTAACACTTATTTATTTCCTCCTTATTTACGTTAGCCGAATACATATTGTAATCCTAATGTGAAATTTAAGATCATCAGATATAAACGCAGTTCAAACTTCAAAAGCATCAGTGAAAATCATTCAGTCCCAAAGTAAATTTATCATAAATTGTATTATTAAAATAACTTCTAAAATGTAGCAAACAGTATATGTCTTACGTTTTTATCCATACTCCTTCATGTTAATTCATAAATTAATATTTGACCTTCTCTTGGACGTGTAAATATAAGTGAGTATAGTTGGAAGAAAATTGACGTACCTTTCAAAAATATTCCGAGCGCATTTACATCATCTATGCATTTCAAATTTTCTTTCACAAGCTTAGATTTCCTTCTCTAAGTAATTTTACCAACTTTCAGCGGCCTGTCTTTATGGATATTGGAATAATTCACCTTTGGACAGGGCCTTATTCTAACGGGCAGTAGTTGCTCATTTGGGCAGTCGTAAATCTGTATTTGGGCAGAGGTAAAAAGTACAAAACAAAAAAAAAAGTAAAAACTTTGAGAGGTAAAAAATATTTCAAAAATATTTGTTAATACATATCCCTTCATCCACTTAGCCCTTCCATTTTCTATCTGATAAAACGTTTTAGAGAGGACTCAATGCACTTACCCGTTAATTGTAATTCATTTCATACGCATTTATGATGTTTTTTAACAAGCGATTTATCAGGTAGGAAGAAATCTTGACATTTTTGATGGATTTATTATATTTTCATCACAAGAGAAACTTTTCCTGACAAGAAATGGGTTTTGTTCTTGGTGAATGCTTGAATGGTTAACTTTGTTTAACAGCATTATTTCTATATTCAAATCATCCAAAATGCCATCATCTCAAACATATCCTGAGTATGTCACTATTAGACTTAATAATGGCCTAGTTTTTACTAAGGAGGGAGGGTGGGGTTAGGAGAGAGAATTCGGGCAGTCGCAAAATTTGCTTGGAATAGGCTTTGTTTGGAACGTTTCTTTCGAAACCCTTAAGGATAGCTTGTTTAAATCATCAGAGGTCAGTTTTATTAAGTTCCACTTTGTGGGCATTTGTATCTGATTTCCTCGATCTATCTTTGCGATAAATAGGGCATTAGAATTTTCCACATTGGAACGCTTTCAAATTGATAAATCGTATTTGGAATAACTTACTTTCTCTAATTACCTCCTTGTTCATATTAGCCCTAAATTGTAGAGCTGTGTTGTATAGGAAGTTAGTGTCATGAGTTAGTCTGTGAATGATAGCCTTGAGTTTTAGGTATAGAAATGACGTATAAATATCGTATATTGATAGTTAAATTTCATATCACTTCGGTTACTGCTATAGCCAATCTTGCTACTGGTCTTGTGATAAATCTTTATTACTTTTATCATCTCTTCTAAGAAAATTTCATTCATTTGAAATTCTCTTTATCATTTAGTATTAACGTCGTAACGTGACAGCAGTGTATTGATTCAATAACGTGTTTACTGTTTGTAAATGGAAAGCAAAATTGGTTTCACTCTATCACGACTTGAAAATAGATATTAAAATTGGTGCTGCCATCTATCGTTCAAACTATTGACTTTCTAATAAATCTCAACGAAATGGCCAACATTCTTATCCGAATTTATTTTATTACAAAAGCTGAATTCCAATAAAATTTTACATTTTAAGGAAAAAAAAAACATCTTAGTTTTCTTTCTTGAGCTAATTACTCATGGTGCGATATTTAAGTTACTTCTCGATTCAAATTAAATTATTTAGTTGTCTGTCATACTTGATATCAATTCTTTATTATTATTTTAATTCTTGTGCCGAACTACGTCAGTGAATCGCTCATCGGCAATGGCTTTTCAATTACCAAATCCAATTTCGTTATATAATAGTAGAATATAAATTTAAAATATGAATTAACTTACATTATTAAAAGGTAAATTTATTACTAGTTTTTTCTATATCTAATATTTTTATAATATTATTAATAGTTTTTATATAATAAATTGGTTTAAAAATAATAAAAAATGCAGAAGTTCATTACGTTCATTTAGAAACATATAGAAATACATAAAACTTATTACTGTTAAACAGCTTGATCAGTATAATCTCTATCACTATCATTTTTAGGGATTTCTAGCCTTTAAAAATCTATCACTAGAATTTCCAGGGCTAGAGTTAGCATTATCTTTTAGAGAATCTGTACGAATAAATAGTGTAATGCAAAATTACGAGGTCTTTAAAAAAAGGAATCCCTAAATTTGAAATGACATAATCTGCAAAATGATGAGAGACAGAAAGAAGAGACTAGTGGTCTGTTGGATAGACAGCTATGGAATTTGAAATACACTTGAAATACACTGGATTGAAAAAAATGATAACGGCTGCATATGACTTACCGATGAAGCCATTTCTATTTAGACGGATTTGTCAATAAACAAGACTAGTGAATATGGGGTACCGAAAACCCGCCTGTGTGTCTTGAAAAAAACCCTGCATTCTACAAAATTGACCATTTAGATGCACTATCCAATGAAGGGCTGATGTGGTTCTTTTTCATGATGAAATCTATTAAGGGGATACCGAAAGTTAAAAACAAAACTTTATTTATAAATATTTTTATGTCAAAAATTTATCTTACGTATGAGATACTATTTATATATATATCTTTGATATAATGTTTTTTAGATATTGTGTTTATTTTTGAAAAAATTAAAAAACAAGAAAAATCCATAATAATTGATGTTTGCGTATTTTGATACAAGTCAAAAAAAAATTATTTTTATTTATTTTTTAAAAGTGAAAGCTCTCTGTAATACATAATTATATAAAAAAAAAAACTTTTGTCATCACAGAATTTTGATGGGTGATTTAGAAAAAATTCAAAAAATTCTCAAAGTTAAAATATAGAAATTTTTGCTTTTTTTTTTTTTTTTTATGTTATCCTTTACGCTAAATGTTATATTTTAAAACAGAACCTAAAAAATAAAATTCTGTGTCGAAAAAAGTTAACACTATATAAATTAAATGCTTCAAAAATTTTAATAGCAAATTGTTAATGGTCTGGAGATATATCGATTTGAATTTGCAACATCTGTGCAAAAACACTAGTGCTCGAAAAACACACATTAAGCAGACGCTTCAAGGCGTTACGTCTATTAGAGTTGTTTAAATTACAAGTAATTTCATAGCATTCTAATCACGGGAGGAATAAAATATAAACATCATTCTCTTCAGGAATGCATGAACTATTTTTAAAAATCGGAGAAGGGGGGGGGGGGGGGAATTGGGACTTTTGGTGAAATTTAGTTACTGGATCCCCTTAACTCATTCCGTTATATTCAGATTTTATATACAACAATTCTTTACCACATTTCAGTATTCTAATTTAAATTTGCAAACCGCTGAATTTAAAACTCCAAGCCTGTCCATTCAGCATACCATTTATTCCTTCTTATTGTCTTTCACTGTTTCGGAGTTATGTCATTTCAAAATTAGCGTCCTTTTTAAAGCTTGAAACGAACTTGAAATATGTTTAAGTAGATTTTCTACTTTCCTTTAAAAAAAAAATTATATTTTACATTAAAATATCTGCTATCAATTATCTTTAAGGGGGTTCGGTAGACCCTATACCACTAATGTTAAAAGGCCAATTTTCTATGTATCTTTTCTAAGTAACTAATGCACGGATATTTTTGAAATGTTTCCTAAATATTATTTGAACCTTCATTTTTAATCTGAAATTAACATTAAGAGAGTATGTTTGCTTGATTATGAAAAAAAAATTCAAATGAAAAAACACCAAAAATCTCTGAAAATCGTATTTTTTTAAACAAAGTAATTTTTTTAAAAAAAATAATAATAAGCATATTTCTAAAACGTTAGCCTCAAATTAATATTTAATATAAGGCAAATATGGGATAAAAATTTTAAAGTTTAAAAAGTGACATTTTGAAATAAATGCATTTTTATGCGAAATTACGGCATGGCAAACGTGTGTTTATGTTTCTTAAAACTAACTTTTCTCAGGAACTAGAAAGAGCACAAGCCAAAACTATGTCTTAAAAGAAGCAAAATAGTGTGAAATTTAAAGATATTAATATCACGAAATCAATTGTTTTGATATTTTAAACCTATTGAACCCTCTTAAAACTGTATAAATGCGTCTAATAAGAATTGTTATTGACAATCACAATTCATTATTAGAATAGGATTTAAAGGGAATTTCAGTCTTCAATTAATACATAAACCCCACAACCCTAAGAAAGATCTTATGTCTCTCGCTTACAACGAAAATACGTTGAACCCTTGACAGAAAGAAAGCTACAAAAATTCATTTCCATTGCTAAGAAAAACCACAAAAATGCCATTTTGTGATTTTTCTTTTAATATACAAAACGTGAAGTTGTTCTGAAAGCTCGTGAATTTTGTACAAGTATGAGGGGGAACAGGCAGCATCAAAAATAAATAAGTTAAGAGTTTCTTGTTAAGTGACGCAAATTCTCATCAGTTCTGTCTGTGATTCGTTTCAAAAATATCGAATATCTTTCACTCACGATACTTTTAATCATAGCAAATGGACTTTCTCAACTGTCTTCTTACAATTACGACTTTTCTTTTTAGTCATTCGTATTATTCTGATTGAACAACTGAATAAATTATTTTGGTGAAATTTCGATAGTTATTTTTGCATTTGTTTCATTTTAAACCGTGTCTTTTTTTTTTTTTTTTCTTTTTTTTTTTTTTCTTTTTCTTCTTTTTTTTCCCCAATATAAAAGGAGCTTATCAAAAATGCAATTAAATCAAGTAATAAGGAAAGGAACTTTATTTTTAAGATTTTCTTCGCGATCTTTCTGACCCACATAAATAGAGTTAAGCGCTACATGGTGTTTAGAGTTTAAAAAGAATGGGAATATCAATAATGCTAGTTAGGGCATGAATGACTTTATGAAAAAAGTATTTTTTGTACCATGTTGCATGACAACATACCGCTTTTACAAAAGGATGATTTACGACTGATGCATTAATTTTCAAAATCTCACAAACACGTGATACCAGTTAAATGTTTTAAATGAAGATGAAATACAGCTTGTTTAAGTACACACTTTTAAAACTTGAATCGCCCCGATTATTTAATTTCATGTTTCCTTTTTCTTTCGAAATAATTTTCAGACAACTCAAATTGACAATTTCAATATTTCTAGTGATTTTAAATGCTAGATATTAGGGTTCATGCTTTTTATGGAATTTATTTAATGAAGAAATTTTTTTATTATTTCGATATCTCATTTTCTCAAAGTTTACATTTTATTATTTTCTGAAATTTTGTCTTGATAAACTAAGTTAATATAATTCCCCTTATTCATTAAAGAGCGATGTATATATATATATATATATATATATATATATATATATATATATATATATATTTCATTCAGTGCTGTTTACAATACCAAGTTATGTTAAGAAGTGCATTTTAATTTGAGTTGCTGTCAGAAATATATGACTGCAGTTTGAAGTGATTTGAAAAGGATATCTGTATTGTTGATCAATAAGGTGGAAACATAAAATTCCTGCATTTGCTTTATGAATGGGACAGCTTTATAGAAAAGATAATTCATGGGAGGAAAATAAATTATTTATAAAATGGACTAAAAAACAAGTTTGATTAATCCACAAAAAGTTTCACTTCAATCGCTTTTAATAAAATTATACCTTATAAAATAATATACAATGCCGGACCAAAAAAGGAGAATGTTTCAATCTCTGTAAGGTCAATGAGTTTATCTTAAGTAAAGCTAAAGGACGGGCACATTTTAGACATAATATCTACCTTGAAGAGTTTTAATTTTGAACTGAGACAAATGAGCGGAAGCTTGAAAATCTTTTCAAACAAGTGGTAATCAGCATTTTTTTTTTTTTTTTTTTTTGAAAACCAAAAAGATTCAAATTGTAAATTTATTCTATAATAGATGTTAGCAAATTTTAAAATGTTAGGGTTGTATGTGAGCTTAAAAATTCATTTTCTTAAACCACACCTGGATACAGTCAGCTGATATCAAAGTGAAACATTTCTCCAATACATAATGGAAATGAAAATGCGATATCAAAAATGGAATATCCGCATGATAGCCGGTGACTGCTGTTGGATATTGAAACGCGAAAACGTAAGTTCGCAAAAATAAAAGCGCTAAAAAAGTCTGAATAATAAAAAAAAAAGATGAAAACGCTACTCTAAGGATTTGTAAACTTTTTTTCAAACTCATTACTTAAATTATAGCTGTGCTAGGATGTAATGTATTCGAGATGATAAAATAAGAAAAGAAATGTCAAATTATCTAGAGAGTTGAGTTTTTTCCCCCTAAAATATGAAATGGTTTTATAAAAAAACTCAATGTGGAAGGGAAAAAAAATGGTTTTCATATATGAAATCTGCAATGAAGATAACATAAAAATTAGTTATCAAAACTAAAACAGTTTTTTCAAATTATATTTTTGTAGACATATTTCAGAATATCGGAAAGTAATGAAAAGTAGTACTCAAAACTCTGAAATATGCGGCAAACCATTATTTTTCAACATCACCTTATGATGTGTAACTGAACAAGAATTGTATTCAATTTTTAGAAACCAGCTAAAGAAAAATCAGTACATTATTTTCGTCTAATTATTAAAAAAAAAAATAAAGATAAAAATCTATAAATGTGCAAGTACTTCTGTTTTATCCCTCTCTTAGAAAAATGTTGTTCACTTGATCTTTGAAACAAGCGGAAGGTCCTTGGTTATATGAAATTCCGAAAAACCAACCCTGTTCTCCTTTCCAACCTTTAATGGGAGTATAACAATAACTCGAGAAATAATGGTCCAAATTGGAAGATATTTTTTTTTCTATAGGTTTTTTATACCATTCAGATTGTCGGGAGCACAGCTTGTTTTTGACGTTTTGCTGCTATAGCGATTTGAGGATAGAAGGTTAAAGAGTAAAGCTCATAACTTGAAATCGGCTGAACAAATTTTATCTGCTTTGCACCTGGAAACGCATAACCACAGCTGTTTGTGCACAAGAAAAGCCAAGTACTTCAGTGAGTTATGTAAAAAACTCATTTTAGCAATAGCTGGTCTTCTTTAAAGTATAATGTATATATTTCTTTTACACACGAACATGTGAATTAACTTTTTCACAGTCTACCACGCAACGTATACACATGATTCACAAAGTCTTTTACTTGTGAGCCGACCAAACGGTATAGTGGTTAGCGTGCTAGCTTGTAGACCACGAGGTTGCGGGTTCGAGTCCCGTGTTAGGCATAGGTGTTTGTAAATGTATGTTGGCTTGTCTAATGACGAATGTTTTGACGCATTATAGCCCTCGTGTTGCTGACGGTGCCAGATAATCTGAAAACAACTAACCAACTTTTACTTGTGATTGTAATTTTAATGTCTGCATTATTAAAATGGTTGCATCAATTATAATATAAAAATTATTGTATTCATTAATTTCAATAGTAGTTTGTACATTATTGTAATCTGCGCATTTAATTGTAATATGTACCTTAATTGCAATGTGCAAATTATTGCAACGTTTGTATTATTGATTAGGCCATAATTGTATAAAGTGCATTTATTTTAAAGTGTGAATTTATTGTAACAGGGTCATTACATTTTATAGCGTGCACTAATTGTAATGGTGGGCATTAAATTAAATATATTAAACTTCAACTTAACTTTACATCACTAGATGGTAGATCGTCACAGTACTCATAAGCAATTTATCCATTTTGGAGGCGTGAAGACATAATGCTCGCCAAACCACAACCCTGTAGAGAACAAAAGGCTATAAGGTTTGGCGAGAATTATGTCTTCACTCCGCTAAAATGGATTAATTGCCTATGAGCACGATGAAGATCTATCGTCTAGCAATGTCAAGTTAAGTTGGAGTTTAGTATAGGTGAATTGCAATGTGCTCATTTATTGTAATGTATGTATTAATTGCATTGTAAACCAGCTGTATTGTTTACATTGTTAGAGCGCGAAGCAACACTGGTTCTCTTAGAACCAATAGAAAATCACAACTAAGGTTTCCAGACGTAGACCCAAAACATTTACTTCCACCACTGGTGTATCAATTCAGAACTCAAAAATCAACACATTTTTAAATCATATATTCATTCCTAATCAAAAAGAAATAATCATTTTTTTTTCCCCAAACATTACTACTAAGACCCCCCCCCCTCCCCTCTCTCTCTCTCTCTCTCTCTTCAACCCTCGAAACATTTACACCCCCAGAATTGGTAGCTTTCGCGAAAAGAAAAACAAAAGATAACAAGCTCCTTATTATTCATCTCTTCCTCTCCCAGTCCTCATCTTCTATGACGTCATTGGCGGTGGACCAATGGAGATGGGAGTCTCTCGAGCTATGAGACGGGATACGCTATTGGCTGAAGCTGCCGCATGATGAGACCGGACTGCATTCCGGTTTCTTTCCAACCATTAAACATATCCAAGCCGGGTCCGGGACCATCGATTGGGACTTGGGGGAATTTATTTGGGTGGATTTTTTTTATTTATTTTTTATTAAATTAAAAAAAAATTAGGTTATGTAGTGTAAAATTGAAATATCTATGATAATCCTGAGTGGTGTTGTATATGAGGCGTACAATTTTCAGATTCAATGTTTCAAGGATGGTTACATTTTGATACACATGATGGGAAATAGATTTACATTTTATTCTAATACCCGTAGATAAAAAGAGTTAAATATTTTTTTTTTCTGGATAAGAACAACACAAGCAATATATTTTCTTTAAGAAAGATTGGAAAACATTTCATTCGGTCAATTGGGCTTCGGCAATTTCGGTCCATTTGAGCTTAAGAGATTTGAGTGGGGACTTTTTTCCCAAATTAAATTATAATAAAAAGCATTAATGTTTTATATAAGGTTAAGAAAAATGGTTTTCAATTATAACTAGCAATTAAAGCACCTAATTTTCTTTTTCTTTTGTCACTTTTTAGTGTAAAAGATTACCAAAGAACTTTGTCGGCCACCACGCTTTTCAACAAATAATTGTCGGCTAAGATCAAAAATGGCATAAAACATGTTTACTTATTTCATCTACGTAAAATTGGCTCCTTTACCACTTATAATGATTAAATTTAAAATTATTCATACTTACGTGCAATTACCCACTATTCAAGTATCGCACATTTTATCTTAAAAGTTAAGGGGATCTGGGACTCAAAATTTTTAAAATTCTCAACAAAAAAAATATATATTATTGTAAAAAGTAATACAAACATTTTTTTAATAAAACGGCATAAAAATTTTGCTTGTATCATTAGTAGAACTTAAAATATTTTAGTTTTTGTTAAATGACAACTGTATCTCAGACATACTATCTTGAAACGTGGAAACTGTTTTTCTCGGTGATGGTTTTTTGTCCCTTTTTTGAGTTTAAATTGATATAACTTAAAAACTACTTGTTAAAAATTTATGAAACTTTCCACAATTATTTTTCATATAGATTTCTTTAATTTTCTTGAGGAATTATGTTTTTTTATTTAACTTTTTTTTAAGTTTTTGGAGCTTAACATACTATGAATTTTATACAGTTTTTGAATAAAATATATTTTTTTTTTAATTTCTTATAATTACTTTATTTAAAAATCATGAAGACAATTTTTGATATGAATTATAAGTAGTAATTTTATTTAAAAATGGAGTGATTTTTTTTTTTTTTTTTAAGTTTTTTAGATATATAAATTTAGGAAAGATCAAAACTTTGAAGTTTTTAAATTTTTAAAAAAAAATATTTTTTGAATTTAAAATTTTAAAAATAGTTTTTTAAGTTTCAATGTATCATACAATACTGCATAAATAATTTCAGAAAATTAATTTTAAAAATGAAGATTTTAGAATTTTGAGTCCCAGACGCCCTAAATTATTTATTTTTTTTATTTGAATTTTAAGTAACATTTCAAGTTTACTATTTAAAAAATTACATTTGTAAAAAGTTTTCCAAATTTATATTTATGTACTTTATGTGGTTATAATTAAAATTCAACATTAAAAAACTGTCAAAAATTACAATGACCTGAAATTGCACCTGAATACACGCGATGAAAATTAAGGTTAAATTTCATGTCATTCGGAACCAGTTGTCCTCTTTTCAAGGTTTTTCGAAAGTTAAACTTTAGTTGTAATAACTCTGTACGTAAAATTTAAATTCAGGTCAAACTACTTCAAGTATCAAAATTTAGATATTAAAAATAGTTTTTATTTAAAATTTAAAGAATGCTTGTTTAAACTATGTTTCAAATATGCATTCATATAAAAATAACTGAAAACAACTGTATCTTGTGTATAAAATTAATGCAAATACAGCTCTATAAGTGTTTTATGATTTCGTGAACAAATGCCCAAAACATTGAAGTTGGCAATGACACTGAAGCTTGAAAGTGTGAGTTTTGTTTGATTATAATGCAATTTAATTAAGAATCTTAAATTTTTATATGACTTAGGTTTTAGAAAAACAATTTAGAAAATAAAAAATAATCATACTCCAACATTAAAAAAAAAACTTAAGTTTTCTTCTGATGAACCCAGCTAAAAACAGAGATGCTTTCACTACAAAAATGTAAAGAAATTATGCAGTGTGCTTAACTTCATAGTAGAAAAGACATTTCGATAGATTTTTGGAAAAATACTTTTGAGCATAAAACTTGTGTTGAAATCTAGTTTCAATCTTTTAGAATACAAAGCATTTCTAAATTCATAAAAAAAAAAATTGTAATGCAGCATCTTACACTATTAAAAAAACTATAATTTTAATATTACTTCTTTGAATGAAGATAGAATATTATTTTCTAATTTTTTACACTATAGATTTATTTAAGAAATTGTAACTGAAAATGTATTATTTAAGAAACCTTTTATTTATGCTACAAAAGTGTTTCTTACGATCTAATAAGCTGTTTAATACAAGATTATATTTAAAAGTAGAGCACATATTTCATCTATGGTACCACAACACTTTGTTTGCAAAACGTATCTCTGATTGTATCAAAACAACTCGCTGTTTTTTAATATAGTTGCAATGTTTGATGGTTTTTATATATCATTCATTTTATATACGCTGAATGTCTCCGAATGTTTCAGCACACCTGATGGCTGTGTGGCTAGCGATCTAGCTTCGCATGTCAAAGGTGCAGGGTTCGGATCCCGGATTAGGCATGGATGCTCGTTGTACTTCGGTATCTACGTTAAGCTGTAGGTCTCGGCCTGATTAGCCGTCATTGTGCTTAAAAATAGGTTGTTGAGCAAACCAACCAACCGAATGTTTCAGATGCATGCACAATGTTTTCCCTGTCAGTTGCAAATAAAAGTTCAACGATTTTATTAAATGGCTCTGTTAGCCAAAAATCGAAGTTAGAATGTTATTTTCCTTCAACTGAACGTCTAAACTATAAAACAAAGTGTGTGTGTGTTTTTTTTTGTTTTTTTGTTTTTTTGCATTTAATAGTTTGCTTGACTTAACATTATACGTTCCCGCATTTCAAGCTCTGGTACCACGAATTTTTCACTATATATTTTGTTTGGATTTGTTATTTCAACTCCTATTTTCAGAAGTATATGTTCTTTCATTTCATGTTAATAAAATAATTCTGAATAAACTATATGTATGAAAAAAAAAAAATTGTTACGAATATAATCATGACTTTCCTGTTGCCATCTGGGATTTTAAAGCTAAATAAACTATCTATTGAAAACAAAAGTATATATTTGCAACACAATCCCTGATTACATCAAAGACTGTTTCCAATTGTATTGAATTCTGCTTATTTTAGTAGAATAATGTAAAAAACTATGGAAACCTCTCGTTACAGAGAACCATAAAAATATTTGCCTATTATTAGTTTTGACAACTTTCGTTTGACGTAAAAACAATAAACAAAAGGAAATTGATACAATTTCTTAATGTGTATGTAAATGAATATTACTTACAAGTACTCTCTATAAAAAAAATATCGATAAAAGATCATTAAAAATTCGAAATTTGGTGAGTTTTATTCCTTACTGTGTATATTTTCCTGGTTGACAAATGTTTAGTTTTCAAGCAACTTTCATCAAGATTACTTATCCAACTAAAAACAGTATAAAAATAAATTAATATATGTAAATAACTCGACAGGTTTTAACAGGATAGTATTTTTTAAATTTGAACATAAGCACTTAGTATTAATTTCTACACCGACTATACAATAAACTATCATACTTCATTACGCATTTAAATATGTTTCAATTTATTTTACTTTACAAAAGTATACAAAGTCCGTGCTCACCATGGACTAGTTTTTGTTAACATAAGTACATGATTGTTTCACGGGCTTCTTTCACTATTAAGAAGGGGAAAACAGAAAAATTCCGTGTAAGTCCAATCAACAGTAAAGTCCAAGGTAATTTTCAGTTCCACTAAATGAGAAACTGAAAATTAATGGAATTAATGCGAATATGAATATTATTGTTTAACAAACGAGTAAATATTATATTTAAAAATTCTGTAATAATCTATATCCCAAACGAATCCAGGAAAGATAATCAACAGTATAATATGTATTTCCTAGTAATTTTTTATATCAATCATTCTATTATATTTTAATCATTTTAGGAAAAAAAATTCTGTGAATAATATATGACACAATAAGTACATAATCATGTAATTCAGAAGTATTCTTTAAAAAACAAAAGTTACTCTGTTGAGTAATTAATTAAAGGATTTTCTTCCAGTTATGTTTGTACTTTATCTAGTTTGGAAGAAACCAAATTGTTGGTACAAAAACAGGTTTCTGAAAATGATATAATCAATCTTCTGTATTACAGATTGTTCGGAGTTTGTGCTTCTGATTTAAATTCTATTTTAATCATTTTAGGAAAAAAATTGTGAGCATAATATAAGACACAATAAGTGCATAATCATGTAATACATTTCTTTACGAAACAAAAGCTTCCGAAACTTTACGAAACTTGCGAAATGCCAATAAAATTTACATTATATTATATTCAAATCAGAAAATGTGGTTTTCTGTTTCATATTAGTCATAATTCTGTATTTTTGAAATCCTTACATTGTTAAGGCACTAAAAAAATATGAACTCCAAAATCTTATATTGGAAAGAATGTTTCAAAAATCAGAAAAACTTTCCTATTTTCCCTCTCTTTTCAAATTATTCATGTAGACTTATCAAGGAAAATAGACCATATTTATTTGACATAAATTCTTATATGCATTAAAATTTAGAAATAATCAAAGGGGAGTGTTTCTATGGTTCAGCTAGTTTTCTTATATATTTATTAACTAGTAGATATCTTCTACGTGTTATGTTATGCAGTTGATTAAATGTAATCTAATTTAGTTTTATTTGTTGATAACAAATTTTTAACGTTTAAAAATATTCTGCAACGAGAATAATAAGGTACTATACAACGCTATATGACATTTGTACATCAAACGTACTTTTTCAAACGTACATGAACTTTACCTCTAAATTTTTCAAAAAATGTATTACTCTAAATTAATTTTGGTGTGTTAGATCTACAAATCTGAGTTTTCCTTGAGTTTTACATTACCTGAAGTTGTCATTTACCTACAAAAAGAAAGTTGTTAACGAATTTGCACATTAATTTATTTAAAAAAAAAAAATGATATCGAATGCTTTTTCTCAATGCTACCCAGTTTCTCCGTAACAAAGCTTTGTAAGGAATAAAAAGAAAACTGCTAACGGCAGATTTTAGTGACAGCTCAATTAATTTTTTTTTATTTAAGTTTTCAATACAACAAACGATATTTAATCTATGCAGTAAAAAATCAAGAGTAAAGAAACGAAATTTATTTCCATTAATATTAAACGCGTTCAAAGTTTGACGAGAAAAATTTTCTTGAAACTACTCAAAGTAGGTTGTATGCGGTTTTGCAAAAAAAAAATCGTAAGTTTTCTTTGATTTTGAATTATATATGTAGTTTTTATATGTGCTTATAATGGATTTTAATGAACTTGCAACACAAAGCTAGAATTTTAACCATTTAATAAAGTGAATTTTTTTTGCATTGTCAAGGTTGGATTGTCAAAAGCTAGTTATAAAAGAATTTTCTTATTTTGGTGCTTTATGAGGTCATTATTCCACATGTTTCTATCTTATATTATTGAAAGCCATAAATAAATGTTTAGGTAGTAAATTGTCTAGTAATTATTTTATAT
Organism: Linyphia triangularis; assembly: GCA_963978545.1. Classification (NCBI taxonomy): domain Eukaryota; kingdom Metazoa; phylum Arthropoda; class Arachnida; order Araneae; family Linyphiidae; genus Linyphia; species Linyphia triangularis. Next base: position 59,181,627 of record OZ021726.1, read on the forward strand.
GTTTTTATTTGATAAACTACTGTATATTTCATGCTTTACTCAACGTAACATAATAATTCGCAAAATGTTCTATAATTTCGTCAATTGGCTATTTTTATAGCTATGATCTTTGCACACAAGTGCGTCTTAATTTAAATACTTTTTTTACATACTTTTTACTCATTGTATACCAAAGCAAACTTTTATCTAACTTTTCATGGTTTTTTTCTATTAACTAATGATTCGCAATACATTTTGAGCAACAATTCTAACACTAGCTATGTTTTCTTGAGAATTTAATTGTAAAAATTAATTTAATGATTTTTTGTGAATATAAGAAAATGTTATCAATATCGTGAAATACTGCATGAAATTTTGCAATTATTCGAAAATTATGTTCAGAATCCATGTTAAACTCTAGATGTGAACCTATTGAAAAAAATATAGTAAAACAATATCATCAAACTTAGTCCTAGTATTTAAATGTCACAGTTAATTTGTGTAACAATGATACTCCGACGTATTTATTTTTTATAATAAAGAAGCAGAATAAACTAATACTCGTGTCAACAAAAGAATTTGGTCAGAATGTTACTTATGATAAAACATTTAATAACTTCAACAATAGGTGCTTTCTAGCCGATGATGACATCTCTACCTTAAAGGGTGATATACACACTGCCAGTGATTGAAAAGCCAGCCAGTAAGTTGATTGGGAGGTCACTGTCACGCGTTGATCAAAATACCAGCTTTGCGTTTACCCGGTATCAGCAGATTGAATAATCTAGCTATTCAGCTAGTGTTGCGCCACTTGCTGGAGGTCATGAGAGAGTGTTGGGGATTTGGTGATAGGAGTTGACGCGCCAGTAAATAGAAAATATCTAATCAACCGGAGCCGCAAGCCAGAGGTGATCACGTGACAAACTGGCTTCTCCTAGGACTGGAATGATCTGTTTACTCGGTGACAGTGCTGAAGGATCATTTACACGCTGTCAGTAAACGTATCAGTTGAGATCGCCAGTCTGTGACGTCACCTGGCTTCTGCCTTCAGTGTATCAAACATTATCTATTTACTGGCGCCAGTGACACACTTCATCCAATCACCTGCGTTCTCCCATGAACATCAACATGTGGCGCTGTGGTCGCTCTGCTTAAGTAACATAACTAGTAATCTAAATTAGAATGCCGACTAGCAGCGTGTAAATGAGCCTTGACGTCACATGACTGGTTATCTCAAGTGAAACACCTATTATTAATGAGTAAATCATCTTTAACTAAAACTATTAAAAAAAAAAAAACTAAACCATTGATGGTGTGCATACTGATAATGATATTGATTTATTCACGGTTTCGAAGGAGAATCACGCTTTTCGTGACTATACAGTTGGATATTAATTGATCGTTTGGGTTGGAATTTCATGGATTAAGAGCTGTAGGAATACGATAATGAACCGCTACATTGTTGCGACATTTAAACTACTGAGAGAAATACGATATTCCAACGATATTTTTCTCATTTACTTTGCAAATTTGGAGAATATCCATTTATAAATTGGCACGTTGGTAAAATGTACAACCATCAAAACACTTATCCTATATTTTCTTGAGGTATAAAATCCTATTTAAAAAAAGAGAAATATATCCTTGTTAAATAAAACTAGATATTATGTTATTTGAGTTTCGTATCAATGACTGTTCTGCATAGAATTTCGTATAAAAAATGTATGCTTAAAATACATTGTATGTTCTCTCTTATTGCTTTTTTTTTTTTGTCCATGATTTTTCCAGGTTCCTCTTGGAACTTAAATATTTATCTATTTTCCTTGATAGACCTCCGACCTCCAAGAATTTCCTCAATGAAACTTGGGCTAGTGTCCTTAGTACTGATACCATTGCTGCCTTTCTTAGACTCAACATGGCCTTTGTGTATACTTTTCATTGTGAAAATCCATTACCATCAGATTGACAGATGCAAAAACCGATAGACATAATTCCACCTCTATCCACCGAAACTCTCACTCAGTACCATAAACTATTAGGAAAAGTAATTAACTTTATATCTCCAAAGAACAATATTGAACCCGATTCGATAGTAAAAAGAAAAACGGTCCAATGTATGCTTAAAATAGAGAGATGGGGAGAAAAGAGATCAAGAGCATGGGTCCTTCTCCGGAAGGATGATGAGGAAAGAAATAAAGAGGACTGGTTAAAGGAAGAAAATAAATCATGAATTTGTAGAACTCGCATTACCTGTTATTTGACACTTGTCGGTGGATACTTTTAAAGTATATCGGATGAGAAGAAAAGGTTGGGTAGAATATAACGTAATTCAGTAATGATATTTTTTAGCAATTTGTTTCAAGAAACAAAACTTTAAATGCAAATGAACCATTGTAATTGTTTCTAAGCTCACTGAATTACAGAGTGTACGAAATCAGGTCCAGTTTCAGATTTAAAGCTTCTTTGAAGTGAAATAGTACAGTTATAATTTCTTCAATCATTTATCTTTCTTCTACAGCCCTTCAACTAAACAGTTCGAGTAAATGACAATATCTGAGCTATATACAGCTATTTTTTGATTTTGGTACTTTTTTCAGCAAACAAAATTTTAATACAAATGGAATAAAACCCTTTATTTCTAAACTCATTAAATTTCGCGTATAAGAAATCGCAGTCAGTTTTAGATATAAATATTTTATCAAATGATATCAACCAGTTGTAATTATTTTTCCCTGTTCATTGGATGACCCCTTTGGTCAGAATACAACTTATAGCTCACACAATTTTTCCCAATGAAGCTCAAGTATCAATTGCAATAGTTTAAAAAAGTATGAGGTTTGTAGAAAACTAAAAAGTTATCTTTCATGGTAGCCACATTATAGATAATATGTATTCCTGTATTTGGAAATACCAAACTACTAGTTTAATGAGAATGTTTTGCAAGTTTAAAGTATGATGCTTTGCTCAGATTATAGAATTACGGACCTTTTCAATTTTTCATAGAAAATGGGATTAACGAGAAATAATGGTTCTTCATTTTAGAAAGGGATTTACATGCAGGCTATGAGATATAAAGGTAACTTAAGTTATTTAAGGATTCTGTGTACAAAAAGACTCAACCACAAAAATTCACATCTTCAGAAAAAAGCTTAAACATTTAATAACACAACTAAATAAAGTAAATAAACATCATCAAACAATCACAGTGAAATAAAGTAAAAAAACATCATCAAACAATCACAGTCAATTATTTCACTCTTAACAAAATTATTATGAAAGCGCTATATTGGTGGTTGATGATTGCATATTTAAACGACAATAAACTACTGACGTGTCTTCCGTTGGGAGCTGTGCGAATTGAAAAAATAACAGTGACAAGAACCAATAATTAAAAAACATAACTTCACCCGAAATAAACCAGAAAAACGAATTTGTGAAAACCATGGTTTAAATATCATACCGAGTCTACCATGCATACGCAGCACTATAGATTATTTGATAAGTGAACTTTGAATGAAAAGGTGCTCACTCCAATTTGTCTATGTTTTCAGGAGAGCAAAAATACCTTCTAAAGTACTATTTACATTATCTTAGCGCTTTCGTGAATCACATTCACCATAAACTTATAATTTTTTTCAATGATAAAGTTGCAGATTTTACCAATCGATAGGTCTTCTCATCCTGTTTCCCATAATACTAAAAACTTATTTTAGACTAAAAGTGGTTATCACCTTCTCACTCTAAGCTGACTATGCGTTAGTCATCTTTTTATTTTACATACTTTACTCTTTTCTAACGTCAATTGTTAAATTTAATAATCAATTTACAAAACCTTCTTCGGGTACTATAATGAAAAAGTTACAATTTAAAGTCTTTCATTTCAATGCATTCCAAATGTAAGCAGGATCACGAACCACTTTACGCCAATCCCTGTTCATCATCAAATTTCTCTTTTCCATTATCAATTCTTAAAAAAAAAAAAAAAAAAATTCTCCATCTTTCACGAAACAATATTAAGCCCGATTCGATGGGACAAAAGCGAAGGGGGAAATCTCATATCAGAACGAAAGAAGCGCAAGAGCATGCTTCTCTGAAAGAGATGATGATGGGGAGGAGGAAGAGAGAGAGAAAAGAACTCGTGTGAGTTTGTGGGATAGAGGAGCGTACATAGATTTGGCAAGTGTACAGCGGGGAGGGGGAAGGGGAGAGGGTGCTCCTTGGCACTTGGCCCTGATAGCTGCACTGCAGTGAATTTCCCGGACCCTCTTGCTGCAGGGTCCGGCATCGCCCGGACCCTTCATTAGACAGTTCATTGTTTAAGGAAGGGTGGGTTTTTAGTATCATTTTGAGGATTCTACTCGTTTATATTCTCGTTGGGAGTTGTGTTTTAAGGAATCTAGTATGGGTTATGGAAGATTTAAGGTTTGATTAAGGGACTAGTGTGAATTTGGAAATTCATTATGAATTTTGTTGATAAAGTGAAATAAGGAGGGTTATGAAAGTTCTACAGTTAGGAAAATTTTGTGGCCTAGAAAAAATATTGTACTTAGTATAACATTGTAGAGGAGAGAAGGAGACTATTTTTTGATGACAACTGCTAAAAATAACTCTAGAATTAATGTTCTGCATTCAAAGCGATAAAGAATAATTAAATAAGTTAAAACACAAGATTATTTCTTTACTTGGAGACTTTTTAGTAATGGCCGATAAAATATTTCGTAAAGACAAAGTTTTATATGTTTGTTAGTTTTTTTGGGGTTTTTTTTTTTCTAGAAAGGAAAATTAAAAAATTTTAAATATTTTATCGAAAAGAAATAATTTAAATATTTAAAATTTGTATCAAGAAAAATGTATACAAATTTTAATTATATTTTCCAAAAGAACTAAATAAAACGATCAATATTTGTATCTATAAACAACTTCATAATTAATACTTATTTAAATTATTGAACTTCAATAGCAGTTACGCCATTTTTCCACCTTCAGAGTTATATTGATTCCTTATTCAAAAGAAAGACTCTTGTTTTTACAGATCCAATAAACAGATAATAATTATTTAAATTACGTATTTTGTCTCGAGTATAATGTGTCCTAATGTCCACTTCCAATTAAATTTTAAATAAAACTCTAATAAAAATGCCATTTTGGTTTTAAATATAGTATAAACTGTTGCTTTATTTAGCAATTTAACCTAACACATTCGCTGTGTATTAAAGTTTAAAATGCGTAATAACAGAAAAACATTGTTTTAATGTTTTGATAGAAGGAATAACGAATGTACATCTTATCTTAATCTAATTTCAAATAATTTCGAAATTTCTACTCGCCATACGTATCAATAAATTGTTAAAATTAAATGTAGGTATTCGTATATTTTGTCCCATTCTAAGTTTTATCCTTGTTAAGAAAGAGAGCAAATTTGACTCTAATGCAACAGTAAAATGTCTTTCATTGTAAATGATAATCCTTATATCTTGAAAATTAATAAATCTTGATTAGTAAACAAATATATTTTTCACTGAAAAGAAACATTAGGTCATTGACTGATGTTATTTAAAAGATTTATTTGGTACTAGACATTGTTAAAAAGCACAAAAATTGCAATAAATTTGGTATATCACAAAAACAAAACAAAAAACTAACACCCTATTGTAATAAAAAAAAATTCAATTTATAAAATTATACACCATCTTTTTTCTCTAAACACCAACTACACCCACCTAATTATCTCTAAACTAGTAGCATTATATTACATATTTAAGAGCATAAAAGAGAATAAATGAAAACAATACAATTATAACACATTTAAATCATCAACAAAAAAAATCAACAATGAAATGTATAGATGAAGAAAGAAAACATTTTGATAATGAAATCCTCAAACGTTCTCGTGTATAGAAGACATTCACCAAAGCTTGAATCTAGAGTACCCTATTTAACTTTTACAACAAAACTTTATTCTGAATTATGAAAGAACACACAAGAGTAATTAAAACATCAAACCAAATAATTCAGACTTTGATAACTAAGCATTGTATTAGAACTTCATCAGTCTTCTGATAATGTCTGATGTAGCTATTTTCTTAAGTAAAGTCTCCTCTCGTATTAGTAAATTAGCAGATAGATAACATATGTAATGTTCTGGATAAAAGATTCCTCTTTTTGAGAAGTACCAGGTATTACAATTAGAGAAGTTCATCCAGATGCCTCTTACATTATCAAGATCTGAAGATGCAGATACTAGAGATATCTAGTTATTATTAGATGAATTTTAGTTATTTAAATAATAGTAATTTGTACGTATTTCTAAGCACTTTCAAATTGCATTCTGATAGATATGATAAATAGTAATTTTAAACATTTTACCGAATTTAGTTTTTTTAAATTTGGAAATAATTTTGTTCCACACTTACACCTCTTGACTTAACTTATTTCAATGGTTGCAATTAAGATCTTCAAACTGCAAACAATTCGTTTATTTTTTTCGGATGAAAAGTAATTTATTTTTATGACAATGCAAAGGAACGTTTACGGTTATGTACTTAAAACATTTTTAAAGGGCTTTAGATTCAACAAAATTGAAATGTTCTCTCGCTCTTTTTTTTTTTTTTTTTTTAGCACTTTACACTATCGTAAGTTGGAGGTAGTGTTTTTGAGATATTTTAAATCCCTCATTATGATCTTAAAACCTTGTTTTATTCTTTTTTTAGTGGTAAATATTCAAGTACATATTTAATTCGAATCTTGCATGACGAGGAAATATTATAAATTGAGGTAAATTTATAAGCAGAATATGTACGAATATTGATAATAAAATATTTTTCTAAATATCCTATTTAAATATGAAATAATAGGGTATTTATACAAAATTTTAAACTAATTTGATGTTGCCAAATTTTCTAAATTCAAAACGGTTTTTAATATTCAATAATAGTTTTATAACTTTAAAAAGTATGAGAATCTTTAAATATCGTCTTAAACATGCATAGTTCTTCTTCTATGATAAGTAACTTATTTTTATGTAAAATAAGACAAGTTCAACAATGTAGAAAATGAAATACTCTTAAAGGTTTAGAATAACATTTCCTTACTATCAGTCGATATCATACTCGCCGAACGAAAAAAGATAATTCTACTGGGAATATTCCACTCTTAAGTATTTTTAGACCACCTAGCCTCGAGACCAATAGAAATGTAGAGAACGATTTTTTTTTTTTTTTTTTATTATTATTATTATTATTTTAGTGACCAATATCTTTTCTTCGTCGTCCACGTGGCGTGTGACGTCATGACATTTTACTGGTTAAATATAATTTAGGCTGTTTTATGGGGCTATTAAATGACTGGATTCATTATTATTGGATCGAGTTCCTACCTTCACTGTTATATAATGGGTATGATAGATTTATGGAGGAATTCCGAACATTTATGTTGATACTCCATGGAGAATTGGAGAACTTGAGTAATTATTTCGTAAATAGAAAATAGTTTCTGTTTAAAAATTATAAAAGCAAGCATCCTACATAAATTGACTTAAAGTTATCGATTTCATTTTGTTTCTGTCTTAACTGTAAATTAAAATTAAGTCTTAAGTTGTTATACCAAAAAAATCTCAGTACCTATTTTACCAAAAAATAATTTAATGTACAACTCATGTGTATTAAAAATAATAAAATAAATTTTATTTACATTAATGTACAACTTATAATGCATTAAATGTAAATAAAACTTTATTTTATTCATTTTGAAAAGTTTGTATAGTTTTTAACAATATATTCTATCTCGTAAAATTTAAAAAATATTTTTCTATCGACGGAAGGAAAACTTTATAAATAAAATAGATGGAATGTCAGTCAAAGTACATATATTTTGCGTGAAATTGTTAAAATCCATTTCTTTATAAGGACTTAAACATTATACAATAATTTTTAAAGCAAACTATATGTGATAAGACATCAAAATTATTGGATGTGGTTGGATGAATAAAATAAATATCGAATTTATCAGATTTTACACCTAAGGATATGTCAAAAACCAATATTTCTGAAGTTTTATAGAGGAATTTTCGTTACTTTTGCATCCTGTAGAAATGTTTTTTTCACTTATGATAACATGATTCCGGTAAAATAACATACATGCTTTTTTTTCTATTTAATAAGTATTTGCAGATCGATAATAAACTGTTTCCAATCAATATTTCACTTTAAATAAATTAAATGCATTTCCAAATGATTTCATACAAATCAATGTATTCAACGTTTATATGATTGTATACAAATCAATAAATACATGTTTTAAATTGACGACGTTTGACCATTATTCGAAACAAATTAATTAAATCACTTAAGGTTTGCTTGTTTTTTGCATTTCAAATCAAACACACGTATTTCAGTAACTTCATTGCATGATTATAGTACTTCTCCTTTACAAAAATTATCTTAAATTAATTTTTGCTATTTTAGTTTATCAGCTAATATTTTTACGTATTCCATATAACCAGTTTTGGCATATTCCTCTTCGTGGAACTTCTGTATTGAATGACGTGCATCCGTCCTGAGAAGGCCAAAAGTTCAAAAACATTGGCATTCATTCAAGGAATATTTTACTGCAAAACCTTTCAATGCATTTCTTATTGTTAAACGCTGGCAGCAGTTAGAAACATTGTTAATATTTATTTCTATTAAGAGTAGACTGTCATCCTAGATCTGCTATTTTTGCTTGTAAATGTCAGAAATGCCTTTATTTCATTAGGATAGTTTTTATCAATTTTTCTTTGACTTATACAACCCAAATTCCAAATAATAGAATAACAGAACTTTCTAAACATAACTTGGCAATTCGTCGTGTAAAAATGAACATGTGCAAATTAAAAGAGAACACAAGTTATTCAGAAATTGGTAAAACAATTTTCTATACAGATATTATTTTAATAATTTAAGGGTCGTTAACACATTTGAAAATTAAGTTTTTTTTTTATATGAGTCACAAAATTTGAATAATCAATTCATTCAATATGAATTTGAAAAGAAGACATAACATCTGTATGCCTGTTAACCGATAGGTTGCGACAAGTATAAAACTTGCCGCTCGGAAAATCTTACGTTAGTCTTTTGCTGAAAATGGGTCCTAAACGTGATATTTCTGAAACAACGAAATAGTGTATTTTATCATTCTTTAAAGTTGGAAAAACAACAATTTATCTCTGATCAAACGAATGTTCACAAATTACTGTTTTGAATATAGAAGAACTAGCTAACTAAAAAGTAACCAAAGTAAATGTGGTAGAAAGCTTGTAACAACTATCTAAAGTGAACACAAATTAAAACGAATCGTCCAAAATAATCACTTTAAAACTGTTTTTTACATCAAGAAGTGTTGGGAAGAATCTGGAATTGTCACGTCAAAGTCAGCTACACTTAGGCGATTGCATAAATTTGAGTTTCAATCGTGGGTCCCCAAAGTAAAACCAAATATGAACATGAAGCAGAAACATACACGACTCTTCTGATGCAAAGAGAAGCTCATGTGGAGTCTTAAACAAGATTTATTAAAGGTATCACGTTTTAAACGCCAAACTCCAGCACTTCCTTTTTCAACAGATATTTGAAATAAAAATTCATCTTTGAATAAAACAGTTTTCCAGTCTTGTTGCGCCCAGATAAGCTTCTCTTTGCACCAGGAGAGTCATGCACGTCTCTGCTTCATGTCATCTTTGGTTTTACTTTGGAGACCTGCGATTGTAACTGAAATGTATGCAATTAAGTGTAGTTGAATTTGACGCGACAACTCCAGATTTTTTCCAACACTTCTTGATGTAAAAAACAGTTTTACAGTGATTATTTTGGACGATTCGTTTTAATTTGTGTTCACTTTAGATAGTTGTTACAAGCTTTCTACCACATTTACTTTGGTTACTTTTTAGTTAGCTAGTTCTTCTATATTCAAAACAGTAATTTGTGAACATTCGTTTGATCAGAGATAAATTGTTGTTTTTCCAACTTTAAAGAATGATAAAATACACTATTTCGTTGTTTCAGAAATATCACGTTTAGGACCCATTTTCAGCAAAAGACTAACGTAAGATTTTCCGAGCGCCTCTGTTTTTCAAATTCATATTGAATAAATTGATTATTCTAATTTTTTTACCCAAATAAAAAATCAACATAATTTTTAAATGTGCTAACGAACCTTAAATTGTTAAAATAATATTTGTATAGTTGTTAAAAATAGTTTTGCTGATTCCTGAATAACATATGTCACTCTTTTAATTTGCATAGGTTCATTTTACACGAAGCATTGCCAAGTTTTGTTTAGAAAGTTATATTATTCTATTATTTTGAATTTGGGTTGTACTTATATTCCCTTTATGATTGGACGAATACACTTTAAACTAATATACTATTAATAATTTTCATTTCTGATTAACATAGATTTCTGAATCTAACATTCTCGCTTTTGGTCGTTTCCATTTTTTTTTTTTTTTTTTTTTTTTTTTTTTTTATTTATTTATTGATTACCATTTCAGAAGCTTTTGTTTTTTTAAATTAACCGTTTGCAGGTTGTTTCTTTCCAGATCATATGTAAAAGGATATCTATATTATTTGAAAAAAATAATTGGTTTATTTTATATGGGAACTTACTATCAATTTAGTGCAGAAAAGTATTAATATAAGTAGAATATTAAATAATTTTTCTCAATATTAAGTAACCATAAATTAGAATATGCTTAAACTATACGATTTGTTTTAAAAGATATATTTTATTATTTTATTTTTTATACAGTTTCCTAATTTGAAAATAATCGAGCTATTTATTTTTTATTTAAAATTTTGGTCACGTATTATTTCAATAAAATATGGAGCAATTAAAAATTCGTTTTTTAAATACACCAACAAAATTTTAATAATTTTCTCTATTACTTTTCATCTTAGTTCTATCAAATAATTATTCATTTCTCCTCTTCGAAAACGAAATAAAAGAAAACTAATGATAACTAAACAAAACAAAACAAAAAAATTCTATATTTTATTTATTATTCCTGTGCATATTTATTCTGAATCTTATGCATTATTTTTCTTAGCTATGCAACAGTTATTTAAGTCTTATAGGAATTTTTTGCATTGTTATAGTGAACTAATAAAAATTATATTTTTAAAAGTTACTGAATCAATCTAAAGGGTGGAAAGAAGTAGTATGAGACAATTGTTTATTTTGACTTACTGGTCCGAGGTCGTGTTAAGGTTATGAACATTTGCTATGTTGAAAACAGATGCAGGATATATATAACAAAAAGTTGTTTCTATACACGGGAATGCCTCTTTTCAGCAAAAGTTGATTGATCAATATAAAAAAACGTCAAAACACAAGCCCTCTAGAACTACCACTTATAAATAAAAATAATAAAGGACATGAAAAAATTGCAAATACCATCCTTATTAGCAATCACATTGAAATACGCAGGATGTAAAATGTAACAAGGTAACACATATTCGCCCTTTTTATGTTATTAGATTTTGCATTTAGTGATTCTAGACAGTCATCCAATATGACATTTTCATATTTCTATCCTTATCACAGTATTTACGATTTTATTAAACACATACCAAAAATCTAAATTTTTAAAACCTAAAAATTTAAATTTGTACACCGAAAAATCTAAATTTTTCATACCTAAAAATCTAAATATTTAATTTCTAAAAATCTTTTTCCCACCAAGCAAGGAAATATAAAAAAGATAAAAAAAAATATGCAAGCTCTAAAATTCAGACAAAAACCATTTTATCGCTAAAAAAACATTTCACATCAAAATATATTTGTCCCAAAAGCCCATTCAGAGTTTGCAAAGATTTTTTCCAGAGATGCATTTGTAGAAATGCAAAAATTTCTCTAGTCTTTTGGTTCAGAAATCCTTTCGGTAAAACGGTATTTTTACGGCTCCTAATTGTAATTCCAGAGAGGAAAAGCATCTTAACCCTCTTTACTATTGACAGCCTCATAAAAACAGACCTTCAGAGCTGGCTCCGCATCCCCAATGCATCTCTCCTCTTTTCGTCGCCAAATCTGCCATATTTTTACTTTTAGCTACGTTCTGGCTATACTCATGGCATATTCGAAAATTATTCAAAAGATGGAGACCATGATACATAGAGATCGATATATCTTTGAAGTCTTATATCAGTAGTATGCTTAGTTTTACGAGCTACCGATTAAACTAAAATGCATTTTTACGTTTGAGTGGAGTTTATGTGCAATTATTAATATGAAGATACTATTCAATCGCATTGTTAGATAAATACAAAGGTTAAATATGTGTATGTTTACCAACACTAAAAATGTGTAAGCGCTATCTCGTATGTCGAATACTTAATAAAATTTTCATAATTCATTTAAGATAATAACTTTAAAGCATAAATGTTAAGTTCAATAATTATCTACCACTATTATTTTAATTCACTCATTTTTTTTTATATAATTATTTTGTGATTCAAGGTCAAAAACAGAACACATAGCATATGAATTCCTTCCACGTCTGTTCGAAGTAATATTTTTGAATAACGCGGGATCCACTTTGGACAATTGAAGGCATTTTGATATGTAATTTGTCCATTGAAGTAAAACAGTTCTTAAATGGGACTAAATAAAAAATTAATCTTTCAAAATTTTACAGTTTGTTCGAATTTGTGTGAAACTTTCTTTATCGCAGTATGTTTAGAATGAAATGGAAGTCACAATCAAAATGATTTTATATATAAAAAAAAATATCAATTCTATGGTATGTTTTCTAATTGATCAAACTGGCTTCTTTTTCCGTTAATTCTGAAACATAGAGGCAGGAGAAAAAAAAAGGATAAACTCACAATTACGGTATAATTAAATATTTTTCAAAAGTACCTGTATTTTTCGTTAATTAATTCTTTAATGCATTCTTTTTCCTTGTTATGATATGCCGACCAAACGGTATAGTGATTAGCGTGCTAGCTTCTAGATAGCGAGGCTGCTGGTTCGAGTCCCGTGTTAGGCATGGGTGTTTGTAAATGTATGTTGGCTTGTCTAACGACGAATGTTTCGGCGCATTATAGCCCTCGTGTTGCTTACGGCGCCAGATAATCTGAAAACAACCAATCAACCTTATTATGATGTTGAAATAAAATTAAAGAAGCAATTTACCTAACTTTTTATTCTTCGCATTCAATTAAATGTGTATTATTTCTCATAAATTGTAAAATGTATTCATGATACTGACTACTCTAAACATAATCCTGTTGAACAATATAAATAAATTCATTATCTCCAAATATCCTTTATCTAATTAAAAAGCTAAATTTATTGGTTTAATTTATATTTGTCTTGTTATTTAAACAATCAACTGAGTTTTGTCTTTATAATATTTAAGAAAAAAATTGAGTCGACGAAATACATTAACTGAGCTGAAACAAATGCATATGCAACACATAAATTGTTTCTCAGCAATGAAGCATTTTTATCCTTTATGTCATTAAGATTACTTCGGTCGTAAATAAATTGGCTTTCGAGCTGTAAAATATCATTCATTAAATACACTTAATACATTTTACAATTTTTTAATATATCTTCATTATGTGTATTCATTCACTTTTCAACTAATTGAGTGATAAATTAATTTTTCAAAATTTGATTAAAATATATTATCTGATAGTGGAAATTACTTATGGTCTGAATTAAAAAAGTAGTGAAATATTATGAAAACTACATAATATTAAAGATTATGAAGAGAACAAAATAAAATTATATTAAGGTTTCTAAATACAACAAAAAAAAATAATATTAATAATTATGAAAACAACATAGCAGAAGAGTATTAAGGATTAGGAAGACAATAAAACAAATTAATATTAGGATAATGAAGACAATAAAACAAATTAAAGATTATGAAAACTACAAAAAAAATTAATATTAAGGATTATGAATACAACAAAACAAAATATTAAGAAATTTGATCACAGCAAGACTTAGTAATATTAAGAAATTTGATCACAGCAAGACTTAGTAATATTAAGAATTTGTAAACAAAAAAGTATAATAATTTAAAGAATTTTAAAGACAACAATTAATGAATATATTTATGCTATTGAAAGAAAATAGATTAGTAAGATTACAATAAAAAAAATCTCAGCTTAAAACTTAAATATGAATTTAATTAATGTAATAAAGTTTAACAAGTATTTTGAAATAGGTTCCCATGATTGGCCTATTTCACGTAACAACCAAAAAATTTAGAAATAATTAATACTTATTCCAATTTTAGTTTACTAAATTGCATATGGGTCTGTTTATTTGCGTTTCCCCTGCATCAGTCCAAAATATTAAAAATGTATGTCTGTCCAAAAAGTTCAAAATAAAATAAAATACCAAAGGAGAAAAGATTATATAAGTCCAGTTTTTGTGAAAATAGAAAAGGCATATGCTCTTGACTCACAAGCGGTAATAACCGTTGGTATATCGCCAAAGGGGAAGAATGAGTATAGTTTAAAAGATAAATCATAGAAAATGCTGATTATCATAATGTGCTCCTAAATATTTTCAAACCTTTGAATTGCTTTTCCTATTTGTATTAAATTGTGAGTCAGTGGGACAATTAGAAGAAATTTGGTACACCAGTAATTTTATAAGTATTTAAAAATAGACAAAATAGAAAGCAGACTTAGTACTAATAGAACAGAGTACTTTAGTAATAGAATTTAGTACTTTTCGTATTTAAAGTACTAGTATACATTGAAAAACATGTATTTAAATTTTTATTTAGACTCGCAATTTTTTCACACTTTAGAAGTGATAGAAAACTAACGTATCTTCACAAAAACATTCTTCGTTTGATAATATTTAAGAGGACTAGGTACCCCTTGTTTCCACAAAAAATTATAAAAATATCGATTTTCTATTTTTTGAGTGTTTTATAATCTTTGAAACCTTCTCCTTGTTCTAGCAATATTTTGAGCTCCTTAATTGATTAATTAAAATTTAATAGCCTAATTAGAATCTCATTGCACAAACGTAACTCAATTTGTAATTTATTTAGAATTTTAGTTTTAATTACAAATGATACACAATGATATGTTACAGGGAATCTACTAGAATTGTAAATTTAACTTAGATAGCTTGGTTTTTTTTTTATTAGAGTTTGTTTTAAAAGTACTCAAAATAACTCTCCCTTTCTGAAAAATATTAATATTCAAAGTTAAAAGTTAATTATTGCATGGATGTATTAGATCCTAGTAGTTTTCATGCCCTATATTATACACTTTGAATTTTATTATATTTTTATATTGGTCAATTCAAACTGAAGTTATTTCTGGTGAAAATAAGTCTTACACTGACAAAAACTAGTGTCCCTCAAATCAAGTGTAAAATTGTGGTACTTATCTTTTAACTCTGTGTTTCTTAATAATAATAAACGCAGTTTAAAAAGTATTTTGAATATTTTAAAGAGAATATGGCCTTTTTAAAGCTACCCGGTTTGATAACTTTTTTTTTTTTTTTTTTTTTTTTTTTACTTTAAAATATTATCTCCAAATTTTCCAATTTCTAAATGCTGGTATCTTAAAATAAAAAATCTTTAAGTTGTATAATGAATTTATTATGAAGGAAAATATGGTGATAAGATGATTTCACAAACTTGTAACATCTGCACACAAAAAAAGTATTTTGTAAGGGAGATTCTGAAATTAAAGGAAATTTGAGGAGGTAAAAAAACATTAAAAAAAAATAGATAACAAAATTGAAATTTTACTCTTAGAATTTTATTAACAAAACTAATATATTTACCACTTCAAAAAAAAGGTCAAGGAAAAATATGTTTTCTAAAAATAAAAATAAAGTTTTCTAATTTTGCTTGTAACCTCCGTGGTTAACACAACCCATGGAAGTTATAAATAAGTAGAAATAAGTAGATTGCCATGCTTCAAACTTAACCTTAACTAAGCTTTGCTTTTAGAGAAGAAAAAATTGGCTATTTGATAAAAGTTAACGGCAAAAGTATGCTTAACACTATAAGAAATAATATTACTGAACATGGAGGTTAACATGAAAAAAAGAACTCACCAGATTTTTGAGGATTGGACAGCTTTTTCACAAACAATATAAAACTATGCACATCCAACAACATCACCAGACAAAATAGTTGACTTGAGTACTGGTAAAAAAGACTGTACTGCTATCTAGTAGAATTTTAATCAAGTTAAAATTATTCCATGGATGTTACCTCAGCACCCCAGGGAAAACTTATATGCTTATAATAAAGTGGTAAAATAAATCAAAACTTATATTTCTTTGTGATTAGTTAAGTATTTATGTAATAAATAAATGCTTAACCCAGATTTTTCCACAAATGTATAATTAATCAGGTTTATTTCTTCAGTTAACACTAAGAAAAAAACAAGGGTGAGGAAATTCCATGGAGGTTGCATTTCCAATACTTTGGATTTTTTTTAATAATAAATAAATATGTAAAATAAAGACTGTAAACATTAAATGTAAACTTTTTTCTACTTAATAATTAATTTCCTCACTTAAATTGAATAAATATTAAGTCAGTAAAGGCACAGGGACTGAAATTTCCCCTTATTTTCAGAATCGCCCATATTGTAATATGTTTTGTCAAAATGTCGAGATAAACTTTTGCAAAATCTGAACCTTAGAGAGGGAAAATAGAACTAATAATTTATTATTGAATCAGTTGTAGTTAAACAACTGCATTTAATAATATTACAATACTGTTAACTAATATGATTCAAACGTATGTGGCAATGTTCTTGTACTCTGATTCATTTCTTATTTTCTTTTCTTAATTTAATATTTTAAATAAAAGTTAATTTTAATTAAATGAAGTTTATATAAAAGCTTTTTTTTTTCCAAAAAGATACTTCTCATTGATCAGCTAATGATGAAGTAATATTCTTTCGTGTAAATATTGTTGCTGTTTATCTGATCCTCAGACTAAGCCCAAGTCCCAATACCTTATGCGAGAATTAAAAAAATCCGAATCTTACTCCCTGTGTAATCCTTTTTTGTTATAACTCTGAAAAAATTAGATATTTTTTTTCAATTTAGTCACGGTTTAATAGGAAACGCAGAATTTCAAGGCATAATCTGCTTTAAAATAATAATCGAATTTTAAATTTGGATCCATTTAAATCTAAAGTGCAGAACCTGCTACAAATTCTATTGAAATAAGAAACTGATGATACAATCTCGTCACTTTTCTTGTGGGAGTAAGAACTCACAAAATTCCAATAAGCCTCGTGATTTACTTTTCTACATAGATAAAAAAAAAATTTAATGTCGGTTGTAAAAATTTAAAAATCACATTGCTTTCTTAACCTATTCAAAAAACTTGTTCAATACGCTACAGAAATATAACTAATTAAACAGCCTAACTAAAAGTAGAAGTGAACTAGGTCGTTGTATGGCAATTTGTTATAAGAATGCATGGCGAAATTAGCGATCATTCATTGACACTCGTTTTTTCACACTGATTTTACTTTGTCTTGGAATGTCTTAAAATTTTTAGTTTTATGTTCGACTTATACATTATTTACAATTCTAACTGAAACTCGTTGATATTTAATGAAATTCTTTTATGAAAAAAAGTAAGCTATCCACTGAAAGGATTTAAAGATTCATCCACCTCTTACATAAAATGAATATATTACTATATAATAGCAAAGAGTCCGAAAATATATAAATAAAATTTTAATGTACTAGGTAAAACCGAAATTCGTGGATTGATCATCAATTGAGGACTAAAAATAGAAAACGACCCAAGAACCAAAAAAATCGAAAATCTTTTTTTACGGAAAAATGTCCTGAAGACCAAACTAAACAAAGTGGAGAACGCCCAAAGTGAGAACAGTAGCAATAGTTCAATTTCAATCTTGTACTTAGTCATAGCCTTAAATACCAGGCCGACCAAACGGTATAGTGGTTCGCGTGCTAGCTTCTAGACCGCGAGGTTGCGGGTTCGAGTCCCGTGTTGGCATGGGTGTATGTAAATGTATGTTGGCTTGTCTAATGACGAATGTTTCGGCGCATTATAGCCCTCGTGTTGCTGACGGCGCCAGATAATCTGAATACAACCAACCAACTTAAATACCAGATGTGAATGTTTTTCATTTTTCGGCTCTCCTAATTTTTTTTTTTTTTTTTTTTTTTTTTTTTTACTTTGGACTTAGGTCGTTTTCCAGTTTTCCATTTCTAGTCCTCAATTATAAAATTTATAATAGTCGGTTGTATGAAAATGCTTTAAAGATAACACTCTTGATATTTACGGAATCGAAAAGTGGAAAATCGATCTACTAGACCTACATCCTCCTAAAGAACCCACAAATCTTCAAAACATGGCATCCCAAATAAGTCGTAAATTGCCTTTTACATTTTAGAAAATCCGTAAGAAAAAAATAACACCCAAATAATCCTGTACATTTTCTCTGGACGAATTTTTTTTTTTTTTTTTTTTTTTTTTTTTTTTTAATTATTATTATTTGTGATGATTCATTTTCCTCTATACAATGCCAAAATTAACCAACTAAAATACCAATTTAAAGACTAAAACATATGTTTCTGGCGGATAGTTTATTTACAATTTCTCATTGTATTATTTGTTTGAAAATCGTAGTTAAAACATCAGAAATATGTGTTGTATCTTCCCAAAAACTTTGGGAAGTTGTGTTTTTACAATAGAAGACAGCGCTTTAAAAAACTTCTATTTAAACATGTTAAGGAAACCTAAAAAATATTATATATATATCAGCAAAAGAATACAATATCTATTTTCGAAGAACTTCCAAAAAAAGTAATTCCTCTAAGCAATCTTAAATGCTCAGGGTCTATTTAATCAACAGTAAGATTACTATAAAAAAAAAAATTCCGCATAGAAAAGAATTTTCTTAGCATCTATTGGCGGTTTTCTAAGAAACTGTTGGTTATACGTAATTCCTACGCGACGAAATTTTCCACTTAGAAATGAATTTTTTCAGCGTCTCTTGGTGGATTTCTAGGAAACTGTTGGTTAGACATAATTTCTACTCAACGAAATTTTTATTTAAGAAAAAGAAAATGTAGCGTCTCCTGGTGGTTTTCTAAGAAAATGTTGAATACAAGTTCGCCTCATACGTTTAATCTATATGTGCTAATTTTACCCTTCTTTACTTTCAATTATATTAAACTTTAAAAAAAATGATTAGGCGTCACAATGAAGTATTGTCTATTTCCTTACATATAAAACACAACGTCTGTCTCTTAGTTCAGATTATCATCTATGAAACCACAAATTATTTATTTCGTTAAGCTCCTTCTTTATTTCGGTTGGTAAGATTATTTTAAGTGACTTTACGGTTCCAAAGTTATAACGAAACTAAGCGCATTCCATTGTAAAAATTTACAAAGGTCATTGTGTTGTTTTAATTAGTTATTTTGTTAATCATGAAAAATTCTTCCACTTGAAATATTTCAAATGTTTATGGTTCCATGTTAGGTTCCTTTCTTCCAAAATTAGTTTCTTTGCAATTTATTATTTTAATTGTTAAAAAAATACCTCTTTTTCTCATGACTTTTCAAGGACGCAATATGGCTCTTGACTAGTTTTTATGCCATAAAACTCAATTACAACTTACTAACTCATGATTTTTCGAGTGAGACATTTTCTTAAAGGCTACGTGTCTTTTTCTGATGGACATAATATTCTATGAATATATTTCATTGGATTTTTGGAATTATCCGGTGTAAATTCAATTTCACATTATGGCAATTGTTTTACTAAGAACTTTTCCATAATCTTTGTTACTTTCTCCACATTGATAAATTTGGACTTATGAATGAGATAACGTTCACTGTCAGTTTAACGCTTTTTATTTTTCTAGAGCAAAATGAAACTATGATATTGCGATATAGTCACATTTTGTCAAGTTGAATAATCCAAAATGATTAAAGTTACACATCTTGTCTTTTTTAATAGATTCGCATCTCATAAGTCTATTCATACAAAATATTTTATATCCGATTGCTTATTTTAGAGAAAAATACAATCAGCAATGCATTAGCACCCAAGCATTTTTATTTAAAATAACATTTTATTTCAATGCTCAAGAAAAAAAATTCGATAATTTATATATCAGTATTCAATCTTCTATATTTTAATTTTAATTTACTACGGGGAATTTTATTTTTACAATGTAAGTTTAATTGGGATGTTTTGTCCAATTGCGATACAGTATAAACTATATGTCCATAAACTCCATTACTAATATATTAATTTACATTATTCAATAGATTTACTTATCAGATGGAAAAAATAATGTGGAAGAACTTCATTTAAAATATTTGGGTATTTTATGATTGTCTGCTGATTGACTTACCAACCAACTTATTTTAAATTAATAACTTTTGTTAGATATTAAAGTCGAGGTCATTGAAGTTTGCATTGTGAGTTTGGATGCTTAAATGCTTCCAATTTTCATTTAGTATTATTTCGCTATTAAATTAAAAAATGTAAGCGTAAATAATAAATGTGTTTAATACTACTTCTTAGTACTGTAAGTTTCATCAAAAGCAATTTGCTACATAACAGCACTAAACTATTTAAAGTAGAACTACATTTACATGCAAAGTTTCTCTAATTATGATTTTCGTGTTTAGATCCACCGGAGTTTGTAATAATAGGCAGAGATTTTCATAAAATTTTGCATACGTACCACTAATATCGTGGGAAAATACTGATAGAAAAAAGACCCTTTACAAAAAAATGTCAACTCTGCAACTGAAGTGTTTGACCAAATAGTAACTAATCTAATAAATGTTAGATTATCTATACTATAATTGTTATCGCTAAAAGGTCATTTTCAAAATATTTAATATTAAAATATAATTTTTTTTTTAATATTTGATTTTTTTAATTTGTAAGGGTTATTTCCCCAAGATCTCAATAGCACGCATAGAAAGTTTTTTTAATGTATGACATTGCTACAGGTTTCATACAGCTGAAAAAGGAAGAACTTTAAATATCGAGACACTGTGTAATATCTAAACAATTTTTGGAATATTTATTATTTTAGTTCATTTCTTTTACGTTTCACTTATATATAAACTTAGTAATGTCTTATTTTATTGTAAATTTGTTAAACAATTAAATATACAAAGATGTATGTATAGTATACATGTATAGTTATGTATATTAATAATAAAAATCTAGAGTCTGATCAGTTCTTAATATGTAAAATCTAAAAGTTCTAGAATAATAAAGTACAACTTCAACAGTTTGAAAAATTAAGTAACATGTTTACTTTTAAGTAATCTAAATTTACAAAACTAAAATACAAAACTATGATTAAAAAATTGAGTCGTAAGTTTAAAATATTTTGCATACCATTCATACAGAAATTTCAGTGCGATATGAATGATTCAGGAAATGCTTGTGTCATATTAAATATATATATATACTCCCCATTGTTAGATTAGATTAGATTCGAGAGTAGCAAAGCCCAGCATACTTAAGCCTTGAAGGCTAATTGTACCTTTCATGCTAATAATATGCCCAGTCTATGGCATAACAAAGAGTGGTTTATCCTTGCCAAAGGCCAAACAGTCCTATAAGAAGACATTGAAGTCATCAGACTTGATGTCTATAACTGCACAGGTTTTCATCCTAACGTCCATGAATGATAGGCATTCATTCTCTAAACTATTTCAATTTAACTCCCACACACATAGGTTATCTTCGGCAATTTTCATTGTTTTAAGGTGATTTCTGAGACGGTACCAGTTGTCAAACCTATTATACTACATGACTTTCTGTACAATCGTAGTATAATTTTTTGTATTTGGTTTGAGGTTTTTATGAAGTGTTTGGATTCTCTTATACACTGAAACTTTTTCCCTCTAGAACAGTTTATTTACTAAGACCTGTCCTAAGAGATCCTTTGACCTCAGATCGTAAAACTGATGCAAACTGTGGTGGGCTAAATGTCCAGTTTGTTCCAAATTGCTAAATTTTATTGTATCTATTTAGATATTGGAGAGGGAATCTTAAATGAAACGAATAATTAAAGAGTATATTGTGACGTGTTCAAAACTATCTAATATACTCTATTAAATATGAAATCTTGTTGCTGTTTTTTCCATTTTAAACTCTTTTCGAAGAGAATATGTTTAATTTTGAGAAATTGCAAAAATATTAAAACAGATTTATTAACTAAATAACATAAAACATAAGTGTAAAATGAAGATTATGTACACATATTCTAGTAAACAATACTAAAAGGCCTTGACACTCAGCTTTTTAAATACATATTTTTTTGCCATTTCTGATATATCTTTTGCCAACATTTTCTGTCAACAAAAGCTCGAAATCCAATTTCATAAAAATTTGTATTTTCTGAGAGCAAATCATTGAAGGTAAAAATATTCATTTAAAAAAAATCTTGAAGGTGGGTTATTTTAAAGACGCGACAGAAAAATCACCCATCTCTCCACATTTGGCAAGCACCCTCACCCAATTGGCGATCAAATCCGGCAACCCTTGAGATGTGGGGGGAAACCGCCGACGGCATCCTCTCTTCCTCAGTGCTTATCGCGATCTCGTCCAACACGGGGGGACGGGGATGCGCCGCTGTAGGAGCCGGTGGAAAAGACCCCTGCTACGGCAGCAGGAGGGTTGTGACTACCGGACACATCTCTCCGGTCAACAACGACCAAAATAAAACAGGATAATACCTACCAGAGAAGAATAAGGGGTCGGTGTGATATAGTTTAAACAGCCACCATTTCGAAGCTCCACCTTGTCGAGAAGTGGGGGGTCACCCCCGTGCTAAGACCCCGGCGACCCCCCGTGACCCTCCTAGTTCCACCCCCGCCCCCTTTACGAAGGGCCAGCTCAGGGGGATGGGACGATGGCAAGCTCGCATCTTCACACTCTATCGTCCATCTTTCCAGGTCGAGTTGACGAGTTTTCCTTCGTTGTGTTCCATGGTCTGACCACAAATGCCCTACTCTATGTGTATATGTCTAAATATATGTCAAAAAATGTGTAAATCTGCATCTGTTACAAATAATTCTAGTCTAACTTATCTACTTTTCTGTTTCGAAATACATTTGATATGGTTAATGAGAAAATCTGTGCTTCTTACTATGGTCCAGATGACATATAAATCTGTGTCTGTTTCCTATTATTCTGATTTAATTGCGAGTGGTAAATAATTAATATTCTGGTCAGTATTATGGGATTTATAACCATTTATGTGTATATCTGCTTTGAGAGATGTGGTATTCGTGATCAGACTATAATCAAATTTTTTGTTATATATTCGATGTTTTTTATTTATTTCAAATACCCTTTGTAGCAACTCTAAAGAGGTTTCTGTAGTACTTTTTTTTCTCTCTCTGTAATACTTTGTAGAGAGTTCTTTAGTTCTTTTTTTTTTCTGTTACTCTATGTAAGGAGATATTCTAGATTTCATTATGATAAATTGTAGTATTGATAGATTCGTCAAACCATCCGTTTAAAATCCTCAATGTTTGCACTATTTCATAAATCCAAGTAGTATGATGTTCTGTAGCGTTGGAAATACTTGTTACAGTGTTATCTCCTAAATTATATAATTCTCTGAAAAAGAAAAGACAAGTAGATACCAATAGTCCTGGCCACCATTTGTATTTGTTGATAAAGTTCAGAGTGTATCGGGTAATCATATCACAATTTGCATTATTCCCTATGTATTGATTGGTAATCTTCTAGTATAGTCATAATAGACATCTTTATCATATTTGCCTTTTTCCTAGTACATTCACAGATAATCTGCAGAGAGTCCTCATTCATATCTCAAATTGTCATTTCCCTCGTGTATCCATTAATGATTTGTTAGTGTAATGGAGAACTATACAAAAATTTGCATTTTTCTTTTTACGTTCATTTAGAATCTGCAGAGTGTAATAGACATCTATATCTTAATTTGCCTGTTTCATCTTATATTCTTTGATTATATAATCTATGTAGTGTGATTACTTCCCTAATTCAATTTGCAAATTTCTTAACGAATTCATTAAAGAGTGTGATATAAATTTATATCTCATAATGTGACCCTTTCTTCTGAATTATTCGATGATCTGCAAAGTGTTATAGACTATCAAATGTGCTTGTTTTTGCATCTGTATTCATTGATACTGTTACATTGGGAATCCATACTTCAATGTGACTATTTTATCAGTATTACTTAATGAAAAGTAGATTGTTCATCTTTTGCAATACTCTGTAGTGAAGTATGTAGTTCACGCACATTCTAGACTTTTTCTCTGTAAATCCATGTACATCAATACTACAGTGAACTTAATTCCAATGTTTTTAAAGTCCATTGGCTTGTATAATTGTCTAAGGACAATTGTAACTATTTTATCAGCATTAATTAATGAAAAGCAGATTGGACATCTCTTGCAATATCTCGTTGCTAGTTCTTTATTTCATGTACATTCTCGGCTTTTTTCTTGCAAATCCATGTACAGGTAAATTACAGATGAGCGAGAATGCCTTTGGTAAGTTCATATTCAAGTGAACTGCATTCGAATTTTTTTAAAGTCCATTGGCTTGCATAATTATCTTAGGCATCATTAGAGTTTTATACTTTGTGGATACCCACCATCTAGTTAACTATTTTTATTACATGCATTGGTGCTGGTATATTGTAAGATATCTTTTTCTAATATTTACCTCTAGCAATAATGAATTTTAAAAATCCTGCTCATTCTGTATAACCGTTTTATAACGGGATGAGATAGTACCAGATATACGTACAACAAAGTACGTTGGATGTTTAGTGGGACATCAAGTGTCATTGCATTAAAAGTTCATTGTCTTTTCGTCGCAAATTAACATTATGAATGTAACAAACGATATGGTATCATCATTTGCTTGTCCAAAATCCATATGTATTCGTTGATGCTCTGTAAAGGGGCTGTTTGCAGTTCTAACCTTTTCTAGTTTAAAACTATTATGCAAAATCACCAGCAATTTCATGAGGTTTTCTGAAGGATATTTTTGTTAGTTGCACAATCACCAGTAGTATTTTATGAATATTCGTATGATGTTTTGCATTACATCCCTGTATTCATTTATATTCCGTAGCAGTTTTAGAACATTGCTATTTTCTACATTGCATTTTACATACATTCTTCATTGCTATTTACTATAAATTTGATATTTTCTACTTTAACCTTCTAATTTAAAATCAATTGATTTAATGATCTCAATGACCATATGCAGAAATGTGTGGACATCCCCGTATGACGTCTCTTCTCTTTTGTTTCAGGTCCCTGCCGAAGCTGCACGGCGGAGTTGAGGATGGAGGTGGTCCTACCGACGGTGGAGGAGGAGGAATGGGTGGAGGTGGAGGCGCAACGCTGTTGTCAATGCCTCCCCTGTGCAACTTCGAGCCCATCCCTCACGACCACGACTACTGCGAGCGCGTCGTGATCAACGTGAGCGGGCTCCGGTTCGAGACGCAGCTGCGGACGCTGAACCAGTTCCCGGACACCCTGCTGGGGGACCCGGCTCGGCGCATCCGCTACTTCGACCCGCTGCGCAACGAATACTTCTTCGACCGGAACCGGCCCTCCTTCGACGCCATCCTCTACTACTACCAAAGTGGAGGGAGATTGCGGAGGCCGGTCAACGTGCCCCTGGACGTCTTCGCCGAGGAGATCAAGTTCTACGAGCTGGGAGAGATGGCCTTCAACAAGTTCCGCGAGGACGAGGGGTTCATCAAAGAGGAGGAGAGGCCCTTGCCCAAGCACGAGCTGAAGCGCAAGCTCTGGCTTCTGTTCGAGTACCCCGAGAGCTCGCAGGGGGCGAGGGTGATCGCCATCGTCTCCGTGGTGGTGATCCTGCTGTCGATCTTCATCTTCTGCCTGGAGACGCTTCCGGAGTTCAAGCACTACCGCCTCTTCAACACGACCAACAACATGACGCGCGTCATCGAGGACGAGGTCCCTCGTACCACCGACCCCTTCTTCATCATTGAGACCTGCTGCATCATCTGGTTCACATTCGAGCTACTGGTCCGCTTCCTGGCCTGCCCCTCCAAAGTGGCCTTCTGCAGGGACGCCATGAACAGCATCGACCTGATGGCCATCATACCTTATTTTATCACCCTGGCCACGGTGGTGTCCGGGCAGCGGCCGCAGGAAAGGCCCGTCAACGAGAGGGGCAACAACCAGGCCATGTCGCTGGCCATCCTGCGAGTGATCCGACTGGTGCGGGTCTTCCGCATCTTTAAATTATCCCGCCATTCGAAAGGACTTCAAATATTAGGGAGAACACTCAAAGCGAGCATGCGGGAGCTCGGCCTCCTCATCTTCTTCCTCTTCATCGGCGTGATCCTCTTCTCGAGTGCCGTGTACTACGCGGAGGCGGACTCGGAGAGGTCCTTCTTCAAGAGCATCCCGGACGCGTTCTGGTGGGCGGTCGTCACCATGACGACAGTCGGCTACGGGGACATGCGACCCGTCGGGGTCTGGGGCAAGCTGGTGGGCTCGCTGTGCGCTATCGCCGGCGTGCTCACCATCGCCCTGCCAGTGCCCGTCATAGTCTCCAACTTCAACTACTTCTACCACCGTGAGACGGACCAGGAGGAGATGCAGTCGCAAAACTTCAACCACGTGACCAGCTGTCCATACCTGCCCGGGACGGTGGGCGCCAAGCTCAAGCGGGACTCGTGCAGCGAGTCCGCCTCGGACATCATGGAACTGGAGGAAGGGATGCTGCTCAGCGTAGAGAACCACCACCACCAGCCACCCAACTACCACCAACAGCAGCAGCAGAAAAAGCAGCAGCCCAACTGCAATCCCCTCCACAACAACAATATAAATGCCGTCTCCATAGAAACCGATGTTTGAAGTAGTGCTTGGTTGGCAGCTGCGCAAATGTCCTCCTACAGAGCAGCCTTTATATACACGTATCCTTTTTCTCTCTCTGTACCATTAATCTTTCTTAATTCTCTCTTCATCTTCAGCAGCCACTTCTTCATAGAGGGTAAGTCATTCCTTTTTTATATGTCTGCATGATTAGTTGTGCTATCTGGTAATGCATGTCTGACCAGGACTGCTGAGAAAGGAGCCATTAAAAACCTAAATTGATCATTAAAGAGTAGCACGCTTCTTTCATTTATTTATCAAGTTGTTAGGAGTCCATAAATTTATTGTGTAAAACATCAAACATTTGAAGTAACATTGCTACAAAGGAGAAATATAACTACTGGGACAAGGCAACATAATTTAAATGGGTTAAAAGTCCCTTTCGGGTTTCCAGCAAGTATTGAAGACCACTAAATCAATTACAAAAATTGCAGTTCAATATAAAATATAAAACGGTAGTTCACTTGGATTTCTAAAAGAATTTTGTTCGCCTAAAAATACTAAAAGCTATGTTTAAGTTCTATGGCAAATATAAAAACTAAATTTTGAAATTTTAAACATATAATATCAACCCATTCCTCTAAAATGGTTTTATCAATGAAATTCACAATGGACATTTGTTTACCTTGCATAAAATTTCTAAGAAATCTTTTACGACAATGTTTCTTGACCACAATTTTTTAATACACTGCGATGCAAAAGTTTAGATAATGAACAAGTTCACACAGAATTCAAAATAAATGTAATCAATTTTCGTAATACAGCGTCAGTTTAATTGCAATACATAGTTTACAATATTTATAACTATAAAAGTTATTTGTGCCCATTGCAAGTTACTAATTGGTAACAAAACAAATAACATTTTCTCAAAAGTTTAGACACAAATGAAATGAAATTAAAATGAACATGATTTAAAATGTAATTGTGGATCTATTCTTGTTGATTACTTCATAAGTATGAGTTTCCATCGAAGAAACTAAATTTTGTATGGTTTGGGGCTCGATTTGGTACCATGTATTCTCTATAGATCTCTTTGGTTCAATTATAGAAGTTTACTGTCTAAAATTGCTGTAAACTTTGTGGCACATGATGCCCTAAAGATTCTCTACTGTGTTATGATCTGGGCTATACGCTGGGCAGTCGAGAACTTTAAAATTCTGAAAATTAATCGGGCATTTGTATTGTCTACAGTGCGGATCAAAGCAGTAACTTGCTGAAATGCCCATGAAGATCCTCCTCGAAGTTCAGCAAATGGCAGAAGGTTATCCTCCAATGCCTTAGTGTAATGCTGCGACGTTTGGTGTCCACTGATAGAGTGCAAAGACACTTGTCCATTATAGCAAAAAGCAGTCCAAAACATCACCGAGCCACCATCATGTCTGGGACTTTAAAAAATGACGAGGTTCCTTCCGCAAGTCATGGCAGTACGGTTTCCAGCCATCCTAGGCTCATCATATTCCAATTTTTTCTTCTGTAAATACCACTGATCACCTTTTTGGTCCATTTGACTTATGATTTCGAGACAACATTCTCTGTGACTTATGATGTGGCTTCAAAGCTGGAATCTTTTTTATTTTGTAATAAACCATTGTTCCTGTTTCCGAAATTCATTTACGAACAGTATAATTTTATACTGAAAGTCCTAATTACTTTTGAAATTCACGAACATTGATTTGTTGGGCACTCGACAGTCTTTGGATCTGACGATTATGAATTTTATTCGGCACACGTGGCCTGTCAGGTCTTAATATCAGGTAATTTTAAAAGAGTTTCTGAATATATTTATTTGCTTTTGTAATTCTACTACCACAATTCTAAATTTTAAATCTCTTTTCCATGTAAAATAGCTTTAAATTTGCTACAAGTATGTAAAGGTATATTCCTTAACTCTTTTAGTAAAAATATTTTTAAGAAAAATTATCAAAAAAATATACTTCTTCATATTCCCCATGATAAAATACCCTTTGTAGAGCATATATTTAAATAAGTTGCAGAATATTATTCGATGAGTATTGCCAATCATCTATTGGTTCAAATATATGTTTGACAATACTTATCCAATAATAATTTACAATTATTACAACATTATAAGAAAAAATGTCATGTATATAACATATCCTATTAAAATTTCAAATGAAAACTTGCGTTTGCCAATTTACAAAAAGTTACAAATAGTTAACCAATCACAGAAAATAACTATTATTAATTGAGCAATCGATTTTTAAATATTTTAATTTCTCACAGTGTAAGTACAAAAATTGTGCCTGGACTAGGCACAATTTTTGTGCTTACCTTGTCTAGACAAAAGCACTTTTAACAACCTCAACAAGTTTTTTTCTTCTACACAACACATCTACTAACTACTACCACAACACATTTTTGGTTCTAGTGTCCTCAAACGGTAGTTGCGTATTCCTGAGCTTTTCGGGGAGAAGAAAAAGTGAAAAAAAACTTATTCAAGAACTCCAGAGATTTTGAATCGCGTCCAAAGTAAACCATCATTGTTTTGTAACGGTTGGCACCGGAGCCTTGTTCACAACTCTTGCTGAATATCCTACGATAACATTGTAAGTCGAAGATAAACTGCTCACACACATTCGCTCACTTAACTCAAATAACAGTTCATTCCACAAGTTAGCAAGAAATGTTTTTCTTCTTCTTTCCAGAGAAACATCACAACTACTAACTTATATTGTCTCAGAAGTTTATTTGCTCTGTTTACGTTCACAAATATACTAAGTTTACGTTAAATAAAAAATCTAAAAATCTTTCACAATAGCGTTTGGCGAACAGGAGTTTTTTAAAATGTTGCTCTTGAGGAAAAGGCTATTTTAGTCATTTAGAAGAAAAAAATATTACACGAAAATTGCAAATTTCCCTTTCACCACATTGTAAGTCGAAGATAAACTGCTCACACACATTCGCTCACTTAACTCAAATAACAGTTCATTCCACAAGTTAGCAAGAAAGGCTTTTCTTTTTCTTTCCAGAGAAACATCGCAACTACTAACTTATATTGTCTCAGAAGTTTATTTGCTCTGTTTACTTTCACAAATATACTAAGTTTACGTTAGGTAAAAAATCTAAAAATCTTTCACAATAGTGTTTGGCGAACATAATGTTTTTAAAACGTTGCTCTTGAGGAAAAGGCTATTTTAGTCATTTAGAAAAAAAAATTATTAGCGGAAAATTACAAATTTCCCTTTCAAAGAAGAGAAAAAAAACATGAAACGCGATTAAAGATTCGGTGATGCATTGTGACAATCTTCGAACTACAAATCACTCTATTTTAAAATCTTAATGTCTTAAATGTCTGCAAATATAAATGCTTTAAGTAAAACTTTGCAATTAATCTTTTTTACTAAAGTCAATATAATTTTTAAGTTTTGAGTAACAAAAGTATATTGTGTATGAAATAGCTGAAATTTTTGCAAATGATACTTCAAAGACAGCAATTAGAAGACAATAGCTAATTTTCTATCAAATTTTTTTTGTCTAAAACTTCATTTACAACTTTTTTTTATAACCTCCTGAGACCCCACGTACATTTAAATACACATTTATTTTGGGCGCATAATTTTTCTTTGCATGAAATAGCCAAATTCAGTCCTACAACTGATATAGTTTCACCGATTGTGATGAAGTAGAACCTGTAAAGGAACGACAAAAAACTGTTCCTCTGCTAGTAGAGGCGTCACCAGAAGTTGGTGCGAAACACATGCCAGCAGTGGACTCTAAGACTTTTTCCTCACGTTGTCGGATGTCTAGATGTTCAGCTCGAACAAAATTTGTTTGCACTATCTGTAAAGTATTTTTATATATCACGTCCTCACGAAATTGTTTTGAAGCCTTTCATGATTAAATTTCACATCTGAACAATTGAATTTCAGAATTTTTGCAAGCTTAAGGAGATAGTAATTTTTTGTCTATGTGTACTTAAAGTGCATGGATCAGTTCTGAACTTTAAAAGTACGTTACATAGACCCAAAAGAATAATATACATAAAAATTATCTTTAAATCATGTTTCAAACAGTTGTGGGTCTCAGGAGGATAAGGTACAGTTTGTAGGTTTAGTTTCCACATAAGTCCCTTAAGAGGAATAGTTAGTCTGTTTCTGTCTCATAAAATGTTTCATTTTTTTCCCTTCAATATTTTCCGAAGTATTACTCTAAAACATTTGATTTTTTTACTAAGTACAACAGCAGTAAAAAAAATTATTCACAGCATTTTAAAGGAAAATAACAAGTAGGTTTTAATCATACATTTTTTAAGTTTTCTGAAGATCGCTTATAATACCTTTTAAACTAGGGGTGTGGAACATCGCACAATTTTCAATTACACTATAATACTGATGTGAATTTTTGTCATTTACCGTTTGTATATTTTCATCCTTCATTTAGAATAAATGGCTAGTTTGGTGATATTTTTTGCGATAATTCTTGTATGGGTCTTTTAAAAAAAAAAAAAATTCGCCCAAATGGGGATTTTGGCGATATACTTTTCGATAATCCTTATATTATCCTTTATTAAAAGCGAAACTGAGAAGAGGAAAAAAAAAACGATCGTTGATGAGTTATGCTCAAGGAAAGAGAGAACTCTGTGTTGAAGGCATTCATTTTTCAACTTTTTACGCCATTAAAACATTTTTACGGAGTTTCGGAGGTGGGGATACTTACAAGGGGACCTTATGGTCTCGGAAATTCAGATCGGGATGAGACTCGGCAGATTAGTAGTATACCTTAAGGGTATCCACACAGTAAAGCAATAAAGCGCACTAGCCAGAAGATTCCGAGAAAATAGGCTCTAAAGTGTTACGCGCAGCATATATCCTTGTAGATATTTTTGCTCTGCAATTGCAAATAAAGTATCTTTAATTGAAATTTCAATTAGTTGTAATAGTCACTTTATAAATTGAAGAAGAAAAAAAAATTACTTAACGAGGTATCGAACCCGGATCGCCCGTACAGGAACCCAGTACGCTGACCATTTATGTTAGCCACCGGGCAGTTGCAGAGCAAAAATCTCTACTAGTATATAAGCTGGGCGTAACACTTTAAAGCCTGTTTTCTCGGAATCTTCTGGCTAGTGCGCTTTATTGCTTTACTGTGTGGATACCCTTAAGGTATACTACCAATCTGCCGAGTCTCATTCAGATCTAAATTTCCGAGACCGTAAGGTTCCCTTGTTAGAACACCTTAAGAGGCATTACCACAGCGATTTTTATCAAAATTGTTAGAGCCGTTTTTTAGCAATCATTGAAAAACATGATTTTTTCAATGGCAGCTACCTTATGCGCATGGGCCATTTTGACGAAAACCTTAATGGTAAGTCCCATGGCCACCACTAACCCTCATGCTAAATTTGAACGTCGTAGGTCAATTTGTTCGGGAGTTATGCTGATCACAGACACACACATAGAGACATTTTTTCTAGATCTCTTTTTTGAATCGGGATGTTCCAAAACATGAAGAAATACAAAAAAAAAAAAAAAAAAAAAAAATGATTTTTTTTTCCCCCACCGAATGCTATACTTTCATTACCCTATGTATATATATACATATGTATAATTGAAAGTAAAAAAACTCAGTTATTTACCTTTTAAAATTTTGTTAATGATTTCTTATTCCTTCTATAACACCTCGTATAAAAATTTATGGGTAAAAATGTAGTATAGAACATTTCTTTGGCACGATTTTATTTGGAAGGGTTTTTTATAAAATAGATACGGTTCATAACAATAAGTTTCATTTTACTTATTTTATTTATTTGTATTTGTTTAATTCATTTTATTTATATTTTAAATTAATTTTATTTATATTTTAAATTAATTTTATAGTTATTTATTGTTTAATTAAATTATTATTCATACTTTAGGGGACTTGGTGCCCCTTGTTTTCACAAAAAATAATACAAATATCAATTTTCTATTTTTTGCGTGTTTATAATCATTGAAACCTTCTTTTTATTCTGGCAAGTTTTTGAACTGATCGTGATTTGTGAAATTGCCACTTTACTCTAAATGCTAAAACTTCATCAACTATGAATGAAATGACTTGACATTTTTTTTGTATCATTCTTAATTTCTATTTGGCAAAAATAGGCATGGATTTTTGAATAAAATAAAAACTTTTTTTTACAAATTTAAATTCCGAAAAATACCCGTTTTTCACGCTTTTTTTACCTATAGGGACAGTAATTATCGTTTTTCTCGAAAACCATTTTACTCATTCGAAATCCGATGCCTAAAAAGTTAGAGTATATCACAAGAAAAAAAAATTCAAAAATCAGGAAAAAATATTAAAAAATGAAAAAGAAGATAGAATTTGAAATTTGATTACTTTTTTTTAAAATTTAAAATTTTGAAATTTTAAAGCACTATGTGAATTTTTTTTTTTTTTTTTTTTTTTAATAAAATTTAGTTTGTATTTAGTATTTAGTAATACTTCAAATATGTAAAAATTATAATTTTAAAAGCTTAAATAAAAAAAAATTTGAAAGGTACCATGTCCCATTAAAGTAATTTTAATATTTATATTTTAATTTTACTTTAGTTACTGTGTTTTTGATTTTGGCGATTTTTATGATCGCCAAATGTCTTGTACTACATCGATTCCAATTAATTTTAATACAACACTTCTGACAGATATTGTAGACAAAAAATGAAACATTAAGTCAGTGTTTGTATTTCAGAACGCTAAATGAAACCCCTGATGACCACGTAAACAACCTCAACAAAAATTCAACAGGTGGTTAATAGATGTAAGACATAAATCCAAAACGAAATCTTTTCCGTTACACATTCCTACAAGAAATTCCTTTTTCATTCAACAACAACCACCGATGGAAACCTCTCCACATCCGTCTTAAA
The DNA here is from genome assembly GCA_963978545.1 of Linyphia triangularis. Classification (NCBI taxonomy): domain Eukaryota; kingdom Metazoa; phylum Arthropoda; class Arachnida; order Araneae; family Linyphiidae; genus Linyphia; species Linyphia triangularis. The sequence continues at coordinate 59,215,403 of OZ021726.1, forward strand.
ACGTGAGTCATACCTCCGTGACTCATCCACTGAAGCCTTTGTAGCGAAGTGGAAGATAGACTAAGAATTTAAAATAACGGAGTTAAAAGAAAATCTCTTTCCACTTTATTCTATTAATAGAGCACATGACTTTAGCAAGCGTTGTTGGGTTATTTTATTGATGTGGAACAAATCGTCAAGTAGAAAGTAGAGATCGGGATTATTATTATTCTGGAGGTTATAAATGTATTGTATTCAAAACTTAAGTGCTCATATTCGGAACCTCAACCATTCAAACAGATATGCATAAAATGTTGTATACGTATTAATGAGATCAAAGGAAAATTTAAAAAGAAGAAAGAAAAAAAAATAACATTAGTTCACATTTTTGCCGCCAGACACAAATATGGCATTTTAAAGGCATATGTGGTAACTAACCGCTAATCTCTTAACTACAACCTCTAGATAGCTTATAAGCGGTTTCTTCTCTGAAAGCAAATGATGTCAATTGAATACTTCCTCCCTCTATGATACGTAATAGATTTCCCATGGTTACCAACGCATTCTAACTAGTTTGGAGGGAAGTTGCTAATATAGATCGCTATGGTAATAGTTAATCCGTCTTCGACTTCGAGTCAATGACGAAGCTTGCACGATCCAGAAGTTATAATTAACTTAGCAGACAAGGGCAGATAGGGAAAGTTATAAATGAAATGGTTATAATTTTCCCATTATCACAATACAATATACTAAATTTTGAAATATGTTGGTTATTAAAAATTCCAGACGAGTTTAAACGGAAGAATTTTAATTGTATTCACTATGTATAGAGTGAAACAACATTATTATAGATTCCTCCTAGTATCTTATTACATGAGACATCTTTGTTACCCGAGTGAAATTTGTGGATGTTTTTTTAAATTAACTTGAGTTAAGTTAAAAAGCGTTCAAGTTATGTGTCAATTCTACTTAAATTTAATATAAATTATACATATTTAAAGAAAGTTAGTACATGATCAAAGCTTGTTTAAGAAAGTGACGCTCCAAACATTTAGTCCCAAAGATATTTGAAAATAAGGTGCATTTGTGTTTCATTGACAACTGCACCAAAGCAAAATCTGATATCGGCAAATGAAATGTATGTATAAATGTACATTACTACCACAAATACCCATCAGGAAATTATTTTGAAGATTAGTTAATGGTGAAATAATTTTGTATTTTGCGTTGCGATTTAGGAATAAATGCCAAACTAAAAAAATCACCATTTTGCCAATTAATGAAATACCACATAATATACAGAAAATTTCTTAACTCCTGATTATCAAATATATGCAGTATACGTGAGCAACTGAATTGTCTTTCTTTTTATAATCTGGAGAAGTCTTTGCACTTTCACATTTACTAGGATGTAGAAAAGACTTCTTACCTTCAATGAAAATCATTGTTCATATTTCCACAAGACTCTTGATATTATCATAAAAGTTATTATTGATATTGTTGGTCAGCCAATGTCAGGATATAACTTTTACAGCAATCTCTAAATATAAAGTTGTAGAAAGCAACTTGTTCAAGACACAGGGTGAAAATTACGCATTCATTTTAGTGAGGTATCATAAAGTTTGAAGACTTATCGTCAAAAGTTTTCAGTTATATTATGATTAAAATATAGACTGTCCAAACTTGGAAGTGTCCTATCATAAATGTTGAAGTCTTGCAGAGTTGTTAGTGTTTTGCTAGGCATATGCACTAGCCTTCATATCTAGGAATAAACTTATCATGAGAATTCTTAAGTGGTATCCTAAAAGTATTTCATTTATATATAAAATGGAAATGTTCACTTTGGTATTAGTTGGCATGCCAATGACTGAAGAGTTGTTTTTATACAACTCAAAGAAGTTTGGGATATTCTCTATGAATCAAATAAGATGTAAGTAAAGGTTATTTTGCATTTGCTTTTTCATAGCGGGAATTTTCTAATAAGAGGCCATTACTCTCTGTGATTGTTAGAACTTCCCAGATCTCTTCTCGAAATAGGCCAACGCTATAGCTAACAAGTTCTTTGTATGGGTATATGGTCATTCTCAGTGAGAAACAGCACTTCTTACTGATGTTGATTACATGCTTTTCCAAGTAATCCGTCCATATATTAGAATACTGAAATGTGAGAGGATTTTTACGAATAAAAAGCACAGCGATTTTTTTTTTATTTATTTATTATTTTTTTTTTTTAATTTCAAAGATTGATAAAGTATATTGACGTTTCTTGAGGGAGATCATAAACAGTGAGAATTGTAGCACAGCAAGGATTTCTTAGAATCTACATAAAGGCATACTTTGTACGATATAGAGATTCAACATAAGTTTTTGGGCAAAATATTTTTTCCAAATATTTTTCTCTCTAAATATAATTAAGATAAAGGTAAAACATGATGTTATGCCTTTTGGCGTCTCTTCGAGAATCAGAGAAAGATTATAAAAGGGTAAAAGTACTAGTTTTTTATTGTAGAAAGTAACGAAAAATGTACTGGATACAAATTTTTTTTATTTTGAATCTTATCAAATGATTTGATTTTAAATTGTATCTGTCCTTTTTTTATCTTTAATCGTCCAAAGTCTTATAAAGTGCTTTAAAATAAATATTATTTCGCAAAACATTATTTCATGCAGACGGCACAATTAATTAGGTAGATAAATAAACATAAAGACATTAGTTAACAAAGAAAATCAGTCAAGATAAATCTAATTTATTTTCTAAATAGGAAGAAGGTAAATTTTCAAAAAATTCAAGTAGAACAATTAAAAATTACGTAACTGGTGCATCAAGCTTTAATTAACAAAACTTTTTAGTGATGTAAAAGACAAACTCACTTTCTCTTCTTAATCGTTGTTCTAAAACTTGAATAATTCTTTGAAACTAATTCCCCTCTTTGAATGCTTGTATGCCTAATACAATAAAGTGTTTAATCTTATACACACAATGATACAATGCTCAATTTCTAACAAAGTATCACCGAAAAAAAATATAAAGTTTTATTATTTATTGGAACATCATAAACACTCGTAATTTTAACACTTATTTAACTAAACAACAAAAAGTTGTATACATTTTACATTCCAACAAATAGTGTGCTTACCAAAATACAATATAAGCAAAAGGATTATGTAGTGCAAAATGTGTAAGATTTGTGCCACTTTTAATGTCTTCTAGATAATAGTTAGTAATTAAAAACTGCTAATCTTTTTTCTTATTGTATTTTAACAATTTTTTTCTTTTGAAATAATAATATTTACAATAAACTCGGTCGATATAATACTAATATTTCTCTTTAATTTGTATGCCAAATTTTACCCAACAATTTACAATATTTTACTTTGGAATTCCTTAAATAATTTTCTTGTGGAAGTTTTACTTTTTTTGTTAGCTTCAATACGTAAACTCTGGGTTATACATTTTCAATCAAAAATTTTCCGGTGGATTCATTCCAAACTTATACTTTAAGTATTTAGAAGGTTGTTTCAGTAAATAGGGACCACTAGTTTCTCGATTACCCAATAATATACCAATTAATATACTTAAACTCCCTTTCTATACATTTGTTTAATAAAATGGACTTCCAGAGTAGAAGCAAATAGAAAGAGAAATAAGAAAGTAGAATATTCCAAATTTAAGGGTAATCGTTTAGTGTAAGGTTAAGTGTTTCGTTTAATGTAAGGTTTTAACTTACCTTACATTAAAATAAAATTAACATGGGCTCCGCCAAGGAGGTGCAAGAGGATGCACTTGTACCCCTCTGAATTTTAAAAGTTAAAAATAATGTGGAGAAAAGTTATGTAGTACACTGGAAATAGAAGTATTTTATAGGTGATAATATATTAAATGGAACAGAAAATTAATACATAACCATTAATTGATATTTCATTAAGACATCCAATTTAAAAATCACCAAAAATATATATATATATATATATATATATATATATATATATATATATATATATATATATATATATATATATATATATATATATATATATATATATATATCGCCTTGTGATCTCTTGAAAATAATTCCGTCGGCGCTCGTGAACATAAGAACACTATAATGAATATTAAAATTTCTCATTCATTTTGAACTAACGTACAAACCACAACTAGTTCGCAGATACCCACTAAAAACTTGTACAGCGATCAAGATGATTGACTGTTTTTCGAAAATATTATCTTCATTCTCAAAATATATACAAAACAACATTAATTACAAATTTCATTCACCACATTCGCATTATTAACCATTTTTCTAATTGGTAAATAGCTAATTGAAACACATGAAAAAATTTAAAAACCACAAATAAACGCAAAGCTTTTTACATGGAAAATTAAAACCATTAAACCATTCCACCCCACTATACCTTCCAAGACAGGTAAAGGCGATCAATTTCAAGTCTCACGCAAAAAGACGAAAACTAAAAATCGAAGAAACCGGACCTCGATCTCCTTTTTCAAGAAGGAGACGCCGGGATCAGAACCGCATCCCCAGCTGCAATGTCATGCATGCATCCATACCACCATGCCTCTCTTCTCCCCCACTTCCCACTAAGGGATCGATCACATCGGGCCTCTCCCTCCACCCCTCTAAAAAAGGCAGACAAAAGGCAGCTCGATGGATATTCACAACAGATTAACAAGACGGAATGTTTGGATGAGATGTAAGACGGAGTTGAAATCCTGGTATTACTCGAGAAGGAAGCAGTGTAAGGGACTTAGTAATGAGGACTTGATGGGAGTTTTTGAAATCGTTTGATGGGGTGGACACTGTATTTATTTAGAGAGGGGAAAAGATAAAAGGTTGCAATTAATATCGAAATTTAGTTTTTATACCCAAAGAGTCTTCGATTTGGTAGCATTGTATCTTTAAAATTAAACAGATCGTATCTTTACTTAGAAAGTTAAAATCATATTAATACTGACAGCAATTATATAATATATACAATCTGAAATGTCAGATGGAAAAATATAAACTTGAGTCAATTTTCCCTTTAAATTAAACTGCTATATATATATTGTCGTTTAAGAGATAGATTCTGACAGTTTGCTAGCATTTTTTGTCTGTCAACATAAATTTAACCACGAAAAAAAGCTATTTAAAATTGATCTTGAACAAAATTTCATCTTGCCATTGACACTTTATCTCTTTTAAACGTTTTATTAAACATTTATGTTGAAAAAAAGGTTTTTCTTCTGTACATGCTTTCTTAGATACAAATAGTTCATAATCTTTCATATATCTTAAATCTGAAAATTAAAATACTAAGTTTCGTTATTCTTCCTTATTACCCTCATTACATATCTCTTAGATATGTAATGAGGGTAATAACGAAGAATAACGAAAAATATAAGATATCTATATAAGATAAAGATATAAGATATCTGAAGGTAATACGGTCCCTCTTATTTAAAACTAAAATTATGATGATTGTCGTAAATTTGAAAATGTAAATTATGTGGGGTTACTAGTTTTATCTTCTTTAAATTTTGAATATTTGAAGAACTTGTATTTGAGAACTTCAGATTTTCCCCTTTCAAATGTTAACTTTAGCAAATCACATTTTTAAAGGTAATATGGGCAGTCCGGACATGTTGATTATTTTCCTATTTTTTAAATAACCCATTTACTTAGTTTTATATCACAAGGTGTAATGAAAATACACTTAATTATTCTTATGAACAATGCAAATAAAACAATTCAAAAAATAAAATTAAACATTAAAAATGTTGACAAAAAATCAAACGGTTAAAACGTTTCAAATCACCACCTGAATTTCCAATTAAAATCTCATAGCTGTTCAAAAATCGCTATCTGAGCACACACAAAAATATTTTTTCTTACTACACCCACACTTGCTTGTAACCATATTACTCTGCAGATTGCTTTATGAAAAGTGGTTTAAACACCAACTGAAAATATTCTGATAAAAATCACAACATATCATTGAAGAGCATTCAAATATCTATTGTTTTCAGTGTCAGTCACGTTTTTGATAGAATTATTTTTCACTCAAATTTAAATGTACGGCGTTGATTTTTTGCTTTAACGTAAAATCTTCAACACACTTTTGTTATTAGTTTGGTTTGTTTGTACGCTCAAAGACCTATTTTTGTGTACAATAACGGCTAATCAGGCCGGGACGTACAGCTTAACGTGGATTCCGAAACACAACGAACATCCATGCCTAACACAGGATTCGAACCCGGCACCTTTGGCGTGCGAGGCCAGAGCTCTAACCCCACAGCCATCTGGTTGGCCTTTTGTTATTGACCTCTTTCTCTTACAGGGGATGTATAAAGGTAAAATTATGTAACTTTCAAACAACATGTAAACGTTAATGTTCTTTCCATCAAAGATATACTCTACCGTGTAAAACAATTTAAAATGTCCAATAGCAAACTAAACTGACTTGTACAGTTTCGGTGCAGTATAATCCATTGCATATTATTTGGCTAAGAGATCATTACCAAAGTTGCCACCGTCCGAGACTCAACATGATAAAATAGATCCTATCAGACAAAATAGATCCGACCAAATTTGCGACTAAACCTTTGTATCGATTCCCTATCCTCACCCCTTTCAAAAAAGAATGGTCTTCTTCCATACAGCATCAGCAGACACGATAAGTCGGCAAAAGGGCTAAAGTGTCCCCCCAAAGTCCGAGATGATTAACGACAGGACTACGACTTCAAGAGGAACTATGGGGGAAGATTGCGTTTCGAAAGCTTTGTTCGATGACCAGCCACTTCTTTCCCTCTGATAAAGACGCCGATTCTTCTCCTTTTGTTCTTTGCTTTTTCTTCTTCACCGTAGCAGATTTCTGTCTTCTTTTCTTCTTGAAGAGTCACGATACTGGACGGGGAACACGGGTTTCCGGCCATTTTCTCCAAACGTGTTGGTTGTTGAGATGAGATTCTTGTTTCTTAAAAAGAGTTTGTGAGGTTCAGGATCTATTTGTTTTCAAGGACGTCTGGATATTATATTTCAGCTCCAAGCAGGGTGGTTCGAGATTGTCCCTAGAAGTTAAAATGGAGGTGTTACTTTCTGAGAGATATTTGTGGGTAACACTTCCTGCATTGATTTCCAATGATAACCCTGAACATAACCATCAGACACCTAACCAATTATTTAAATGCAATTTTATGTGAACTTCTTAATATATTTCCCTGATATTACTTGAGGTGGTGCCATAATATCAGTCAGCAGTTCATTTTATAAAAGCTCAATCCAAATAAGTTCAAAATTGTCTTTTTATTTTTTCGTTTGTAAATTATATAATCACACTAATATTACTATATAAAGTGGCATAACAAATCAAACAATTTGAAAAAGAAACTATTAGAGCAACTTGATCTCAATTTTGATTTGGGTAATGACGCAGATGCGTGAAATTCCGAAATCCTTTTAAATTTATTTCTTTACATTCTCAAAAGAACTATTTGTTAATTCTCATCCCCTATTTGCATAAAGCTCGCATTTGAGTTCATTTTGCGGAAATCTGTTTTTGTTGCTGCAGTTTTACCATTGCTCAACAGACTGAATCTTTAAGGGCAAAACGTGTTGGATGGTGATTGTTTTACTGATGCTACGTCAAAAATAAAGCTCTTTCTTTCATTGACTGACGCTATTAGATCTAAACGTTTTCAATCCTATTAGGATCATCCAGCGATCCATTACTGTCAAACTACAAGGCTATAAAGTAATTTCTAGTGCCTGTTGCATTGCCTAATTCAATGAACTTAAAGTCTAGAGATTGAAATTTTAGCATATGGAAATCTGGCATTCTTTTAACATTTGATTGCTTTCATTTGTATATGTTTTAGGTGTCTTTTTTTACTGTATATTTTAAAAGTAACCGGACTTTCGTAATCAAACAATTAGAATGTTGCTGGTTTTTTATTTGCTATGAAGTGGAGTGCTAATAGTGTATGAAACGCATGAGAATTGTATTAATACATTTAAAATAGTATTAATGTTGTCATGGAAACAAATATTTTTAATTAATGAATAAATTAAAGTCTTTCATAAAATGACTGTGTTCTCATATCATTTTGATTAGGAATTGCTCTGCGGAATATGAGAAAACAGACTAAAAAAAACTTACTTCCTTTATTATATATTAACTTGTTTTACTTCACCATTCTTCAGTAAAAATAATGAAATCGATAATCACATACTTGCAAAAAATTGTCAATTGTATATTTAGATTCATTATATTCTTTTTCTGGCAGCATACGCTTTGACCCCTTTAGAACATAAATTACTAGAATGGCTTTTTTTTTATTACATTATTTTGCGCCGTGCTGATTTTAGTTATCAAACTAACAAATTCGTTGCGGTTGACTTCAAAACTTTCTTGGTTTCATATCTTGCGATACAGAGCCAATACACTATTTTCATACCTCAAAACTAAACACGTTTTTAAATCACAATTAGGAAACTTTACAAAAGAGTTTAAAAAACAGAATATCCTACTCCCATTATCTTTTATGACTGCCATTAAATGCTCTAGAGATTTTTTTTTGTTACAATGTGATGGTTCAATAAAAAACCAACATTTTAAGACACAATCTTCAATAACATAAAAACTACCAAATTTGAAGTTAGGTACACCTGATTTTGTGATATAGAAATTATCCTACTATAATCTTGGAATAAACGTTCATTTAAATAAGTATTTTTAAGGAGTCATTTTGTAATATTAAATGCTGAATACTATAGTAATTAAAAGAAACGTACATGATTACCAGTTCTTATTCAACTCTAGAAATTAACAGAGTTTAGTTAATTTCACGAAATATCTCGATTATCTATATATATAATTCTCTTGCGTAACGTCCAAATTCGGCTGTATTTCTGTGAGCAGAATGGCAACGACTTCAAATATCCGATCACAAATCTTCTAAATGTACTTTATGCACGAATTCCCAAATTCAACAACCCAGCCAATCACAATATAGCTTTTGAAATTTGACTTATACATCTGGCAACAGCAACAACTTGGATTCACTATATTTTGTTTTTCTTATTACAATTTACAGATAGAAATTATTGCCTATTTAAAACGTATTGATTTAATAGTTACGATGATGCAAGAATAAATATATCCAAGATGTGTGCATTTCTTTTGGATTAGAATTCCGGATAAAACAGACTTTTCGGAAAAGTTATTTGCTGGAACATGTTCCGGATGTCGCCGGATTGCATTCAGCGCTAAATCGCCAACTTTCAAAAAGTCACTAAGAGGCATCGATTGTGCACTAAATCTGAACCTATATTAATTTATAATCAGTGCAAATTCAGCTATTATGAATTGAAAACTATCAAAATAACGAATAAAACCACCCACTCGACTTCCAAATCTCATATAAAAAATTTAAAAAAAAATTGGCGAAATAGGGCTAATTTTCTAGCCAACTTTGATTTTCAAAAAATTCTGGTTTATTGAATGCCGGATAACTGGCCTTTCACTGTTTTATTTTATATTCTAAGTATCGCAAAAAAGATTATGCAAAATTTCGATAAGCAACTTTAATTATTTTGGCGCTTCATGAGAAACATCCCTTAAATTTTAATTGTTCAATGAAATAAAAGATTTTTTTTAAATATATGTACGAAGCTGTTTATTTTTGTTGTTTTCCAAGAACTTTCTACTACGTTGCCACACTGACCCTGCTAAACGCGTCTCGACAGCAGTAGGATAATGATGTTCATAAATAACTAAACGTTTTCAGTTTCATGGCATTATGCAGCTGAAATAGCTTTTTGCTAGAGCATATTTTAAATGCTTCACTTTGAGGCGAGCAAAGCGAGCCAATGGGATTGCATAGCAATCCAGGGGGTTGGCGAGCGTCAGCGAGCAGGGGGCGGAGCCCCCTAGTATTATTTATTATACTATTAACCTATTTTATATTATTAACAATGTAAAACTTAAAAAATTTTATACAAATTAAAAGTACAACAAAATACAACTATTAATTTGTTCACCCTTGAAAACTTTACTATATTTAACTTATGTATAATGTTTCTAGGAATATGCAATAATACAATATTTCTTAATTTGTTAAAAGTTTTGTTGACTCAATATTTTCAAAAATGTTATCTGTATAATAAATTTAAATATTTTTTTTTTTCTATGTATATTCTGTCCATCAAAGGAATTAGTGAAAACCAATAAGCTGTCTAAAATTCTAATTATAAAGTTTTTTTTTTTTTTTTTTTTTTTTTTTTGTACTAGATAATGCATTTTATTGGCATTTTTTAATTGGCGTTTATTCTAAACTTATATAATCATTTATTCAGTATTCCATAAAAACTTTTGCTAAGCGTTTTTTTTTTTTTAAACATTCTAATAACTACTTCAACAGTCTATAATAATCAACAAACAGCAGTCGATAATTGATCGCATTTCATCATAATAGTAGTAAATGTATTCTATGCATGGCTAATATTATGAATTTATTCTAAAAATGTTTTAAACAAGAAAACAGAATCCAAAACGAGCCAAGAAGAGATCGCCCAACACAGTTATCTGAACGTGAAAAGGACTGTAAGAAAATTTGAAAAAAATCCACATTTTTTTTATATAAAAGCTTCTTCAGAATGTAAGGAAAAAATTTGACTTAAATTTTAATTGAAACAATTTGAAATGTAGTCGGATCAGCTGAACTACATGGGTTCTCTACGCGAAGAAAAAAAATTCATAAATGCTAAAACTATAAAGTTTCGCCACTTCTTTACAAGGCAATGATAAATAAGCCAGAAACTTATTGAAATCGTATCTTCTTTGGAGATAAAAACAAATATAAAATTTTTGTTTTCTATGGGCTCACAATTATGTGGAGAAGAAAAATGATGAACCTAATCCCAAGAACTTTGCTGCAACAGTAAAGTATGGCAGTAAAAGTGTTCTTATAAATGGGTCTAGTCATCATTAAGACTTGATAAATTGGTGTTTAATGATGGAATAATGAATCATGAACTCTATTTGAATATTTTGAATGATAAATTAAATATTTCAACCTAAAATTTGGGTATTAAAAATAACTTCAATTTATATTAAGATAATGATCTGAGTACACAGTATTCAATGATGGTCTCTAAAATTGCCCTCAAAATCTAAACACACTACCTCAGTCAACTAATTTGAACCCAAAAGAACAGATTCAGAGAGAATTGGAGGCCAAAGTAAGAAGACACGACATTAAAATAAAAAGCCAACTAATAACAGTAATGATCGAAGAAAGGAGGAACATTGATGCAGAAATTACCAAAAAAATTAGTAAACTTTATGCCCATACTCGTAAATTTTATTGTTGTGAATTGCATTTTGTTGTGAATGCTAAAATATATCTTGCGAATTACTAATTTACCAAAATATTACAATACATACTAATATGTAAGAAAAAAAATGTAAATGTACGAAGACTTTTGGGAGATTTTTTGTGTTGGTTTTAGGTTAATGGTTTTTCTAAAAAAAAGATTTTCTATGTATTAAAAATATCTTTTGTAGTTTTATTAAGATGAAATTAGAGGTATTATTTAAAAAATTCTATTCTGAAATATTAATTTTTTAAATGGAGAATGTAGCATTTGATTGAAATTTGTAAGTGTGCGACGACTTTTGAAAGCCCCTGTATGTAGTATCTGAATTCAGTTGTCACTTAATTTTGAGGAATAGTTATTTATTAAAGCATAGAAAGTTAAGCCTAAATTAGTTATGAAAGAAAAAGTGTAATAAAACATGCTCACTGTAAAATAAGTTTAAATCATCCAAGCAGCACGATAACATTAGTAGTTATTTGAAATTATAAAAGTAATGAAACATATTTAATTGCAAGACGTATTTTCATCACAGTCTCTACTATTAAGCTACTCAACTGAAATAATCAAGAATTAAAGATCAATGTGCTCTTTAGAAGAATTTGTAAAGTAAATGTGCTAAAGCATACCAAAAGGGAGAAACATGTATTACATAGTATAATTAACAATATTTTTCAAAAATTGCGTTATCGAACAGACCTTTACTATGGTAGTGTGTTTTGATAATCTGAATGGCAACATCTAACAGGGTATGTGTTGTTTACAATTTTCAAATATAATCCGGATTTTTTAGATGATAATAACTGATCATTCGCTTGATTTCAGTTCATTGTTGTTCTTACTAGAAGATTACATGTCGTTTGAAAATGTTCATTAAGTACAACTGCACATTTAGAAACTTAAAATAGAGATAAAAGCTATACACTATCTATACTTGCTATTTCGCTCATTTACTGAGTAAGAATGGAGTGATTTGTAAGAATATTTTGGTACTTACGTATTTTCTTATCGACCATTTTCATCATACAAAAAATGTCGCCAAATGTACTACTTGGTGACAAAATAATATTGTAGTGATCGTTTAAATGATGAAATAAAAAACACTGTGGATCTATGTAACACAATACCATTTAGTAATTTCGTATTTAGGGTTGCTAAACCTTTTGAGCAATCAAATGTATATCAGTGAACCTTCTGACGAAGACAGGTGCTTGACAAAAGTCTTTTTACTTTCATCTCCTATTTATTTTATATTTCATTACTTTAGTGATTTACTAAACATTAATTAGATATCCGTTGCTTTAGAAAAAATAGTTCAAATTATATTAGGTAGTTACATTACACTTCATCGTAATACAAATTCAAGAATTAGATATAAAAAACTAAATGTGTGTTTTATTTGTTTGAAAATATTGTAGCATAATATCAAGAAAAATGCATAGTACATCAGAAAGTTGTAGATCATGGTTAAAACTATATAAAATAAATATGGAAGTATTGCTATTTATTACGTCTTTAAGCATAGCTCAAAGCAATTATTTTAATTTCTGAAGAATTCAAATGTTTTTGAATTGTTTTGAATTTAAATGTTTTGAATTTTTTATTTTATTTTTTTAGTATTTACTTAAACAAGTTTTGTAAACATTCATGTCTAAGAAAACAAGTCACAGTTGTAAGGAGATTTGCGCCAAGCAAAAACCTTTTAACTTTCAGCCGGAAAAAGCAGTGACATTTATTTTCCTACACGAAGTCTGTATGGGTTCATTGAGTTAGTTGGCGGAGGCTTTAGCCTTTCAAAAAACGCATAGTTTCATTTAATCGAAGATTGGTTTCTTTTTGTTTTATAAAATGATTAATAGCACTTTAAACATTTTCTCATAGCATTTTTTATTTCCCTGAAAATGTTTTAAGTTTAATGTCAAAAAAAAAAAAAAAAAAAAAAAAAAAAAAAAAAAAAAAAAAAAAAAAAAAAAAAAAAAAACGATATTCCTTTTTATTTAAATTTTTGCCACTGATTTTATTTCATTTTTTTTTAAGGTAGCGTGTATGAAGAGCTAACTTTTGTTTGTAATTTTTAAAAACTTCCTAACAAAGTTGATAAACCGATTTAGATTTCAAGAAGAAAAAATATATTCCACTGCTTTTTCTAACTAAACATATGATGTTGTTGGTTGGTAGAATCTGTTTTACAACTTCATAGTGTGTTCTTGGGTATCTTTACTTTCGTGGGATGAATTTTCAGGTGAAATTTATTTAAAATCTTTCTTGTAAAAACTTTTTTACTTTTAAAACATCTTTAATTAAATCATACTAATAAAATTTCGATTTAAGGCCTTGAAAAACTACAGATTTGAATATTTTAATAAGAAATTTAATTTCAAATGTAATAAGATTTACCCTCAGATACATACAATAGACTCATAAAAAAATTTTGCATGTTTTGGCATCACTTTGAAAAAGTTCTTATTACTTCTGATAAAAAGTATTTATGATCTTTAATAAATATTAGTTTCTTCTTTTAAACACCTCGCAATAGGAAAAAACGATCAAAGTTTTAAAAAAAATTTAGTTTTTAAAATTGAGACAACCAAGTTGAAAGTTAGGTTCTAGTGACTCTGTATTGATCCTGTATGTAGCAATAGCGTATTCATCTGAACTGTGATAATTTTTTTCAAGATGTTGAAGTATTCTCTTAAATAGTTTAGTAATATTCAAATTCATCGTCAAAATTTGTATTTGTTCGTATGTCATAGAAAGATGTCACTTCATAAGATGCACCTACTTTTTTCGTTTTATTCATTTATTTTTTCATTTCAATTAGCCATATATTAACAAAGAGTTATTAAAGTATTGCATTCGGTAAAAAAAAAGCATTCTTTTGAAATTGTTACACGTTTTGTTAGGTTCTGAGTCCAAAAAAGAAATATAGGGAAAATATCTGTGTGATCTTCTGCAGCTAGAATACTCTAAAACGGATTGATATGATGTTCAACTTTTGAATATGGGTTTGTGATGGCCATGGGACCTATCATTAAGATTTTCGTCAAAATAGCGCATGCGCATGAGGTAGCATTGAATAAAAACATTCAGAAATTGCTAAAAACTGGTTCTAACGATTTGTATTAAAATCGCTGCGGTCCTGCTTTTTAAGATGTTCTAATGCTTTTAAGGTGTTCTAATAATCCCTTTCCACTAAATTCCTCTAAAAATTTGATAAGGGTGTAAAAATTTAATAATGATTGTTTTTAAAACATAGGCTTCTCTTCAATTGGTCTTTTTCATCAAAGACTGTTCAACCTTCATTTTACTTAACGAAAAAAAAATCGAATAATTATTGTAAAAAAATATTACCAAATATGCCAAAATGGGTATGTCTTGAATTTATGCATTTAAATTAGTGCTATTTGCGACATCCCTAGTTTGATTGGTAAATTAGAATACATTTTACACAAAGTTGGTTGGTTGAAGTGGGTTTGAATGCTCTACATTTTTGATTACCCGGTATATTTCGGGCAGACGAGAAGCCTTTCTGCAGATTTTTTTTCTCTTTAATACAGTAAGGAACATTATCAAACTGTATCCTAATAGCTTGTAATGTTGACATTTGTAAAATCCATTGTAAATGAGAGAAATAGATGTGTTCATAAAAAGTCACTATCAGGAATAAATGCAAAACGTACGCCTATGTGACCATCGAAAGATTTTACACTTTTCCCGAACAAAATGTCTCACTTTCCTAATGCATCCTAAAATAATCGTGCGTCCTATGATTTTGCATTTAATGTCAAACAAAATAATCTGCTACTAAATTTTACATTTAAATAAAGAACCAAGAATAAATACAATTATTACCAAGAATACAAGATCTAATTTTTTTTTACGATGTTAATCTCAAAATTGACTTTTTGTCACTTTTAAACTCCGACTCCCTTTAAGAAACTAAACAATTTACATTATAAAAACGATAACAAAGGGAAACTTAAATTATTAACTATATACTAGTATAGTTTTTAATTTTATTTACCTCTCTCGACTCTACCACTAAAGTGTATCAAGTTAGAAACTTTTTAAACTTGTTTTTTACCTGTCAAAACTTAAATTTCAACAGTTACTGCTTCTGATAAACCAAATTTTTGTATTTGAAATTTTCATTTAAGGAATAGTATGTTATCTACTGTTTTAAATGATGGTTGATTTATTTCAAAGTATTAAATATTATACGTATACCTTCTTCTCTCTTGCTTTAATTATTTTAAAATCCAACTAACTGATTAACAGACTAATATATATCTCGCCTCCTTGAATCAGCTTAAATTCGTAAAAATTAACTATTTCAAATATACCTTCTGATTTCTATAAAATAAGAAAATTGTAAATCGTTTAAAAAATGATACTTAAGGTTAACATGTTAAAAACTGATCTTCCGGTTTAATGACATACAATTTCAACATTATCTATATATATAATTCTCTTGCGTAACGTCCAAATTTGGCTGTATTTCTGTGAGCAGAATGGCAACGACTTCAATCACCAATCTTCTAAATGCACTTTATGCACGAATTTCCAGCCAATCACAATATATCTTTTGAAATTCGACTAATACATCTGGCAACAGAAACAACTCGGATTCGCTATATTTTTCTTTTCTTATTACAATCTACAGATAGAAATTATTGCCTATTTAAAACGTATTAGTTTAATAGTTACGATGATGCAAGAATAAATAGATCCAAGATGTGTACATTTCTTTTGGATTAGAATTCCGGATAAATCAGACTTTTCGGAAAAGTTATCTGCTGGAACATGTTCCAGAGGTCGCCAGGTTGCATTCAGCGCTAAATCGCCAATTTAAAAAAAAATCGCTAAGAGGCGTTGTGCAGTAAATCTGAACCTATACTCATCTTTAATCAGTGCAAATTCAGTTATTACGAATTAAAAACTATCAAAATAACGAATAAAACCACCCACTCAACTTCAAAATCTCGTATGAAAATTAAAAAAAAAAAACTATTGGCGAAATATGGCTAATTTTCTCGCCAAATTTGATTTTCAAAAAATTCCGGTTGATTGAATGCTGGATAATTGGCCTTTCACTGTTTTATTTTATTTTCGAAGTATCGCAAAAAAGATTAAGTGAGCATATGATTGCTTCGTTAAGAAATTTCGATAAGCAACTTTAATTATTTTGGCGCTTCATACAAAACCAGACCGTAAATTTTATTTGTTCAATGAAATAACCGATCTTTTTTAAATATATGTACAAAACTGTTTATTTTTGTTGTTTTCCAAGATCTTTCTACTACGTTGCCACACTGTCACTGCTTAACGCGTCTCGACAGCAACAGAATAATGACGTGGCAAGTATTCTGACTCTTCATAAATAATAAAAGGTGCAGTTTCATGGCATTATGCAGTTGAAATAACTTTTTGCTAGGGCATATTTTAAATGCTTCTCTTTAAGGCGAGCAAAGCGAGCCAAGGGGATTGCATAGCAATCCAGGGGGTTGGCGAGCGTCAGCGAGCAGGGGGCGGAGCCCCCTAGTGCAATCATAAATTTATTACCTACATAGATACACATGATGGTATTATAACTCAGTTATATTTCACCAAACATCCACGTTTTTTCCGAGTGCTATCCCATGTGATACAAAATAAGTTTTTTTATGAACGAACCTAATTCCCGTCTTATAAAGAATGAAAAACTTAATATTACTCCCATATTGAGCTCTATATGACATTCTGTTATAACTATCTCTAAATAATATATAATTTTTAGTGAGTTATAATTCTACAGTTCAATGGAAAACGCAATTTTAAGATATAATATGCAATAACAGAAATCGCCAAATTCTGACTTAGGGCCATTTGGCTGTAAGGAACAGAAATATTAGCTGACGGGTTGAAAAGTTGTATTGATAAATAACCACTGCTTTTTTTTTATCGCTATGAACGCAGTATAACCCAGGTATAGATCTTACACCAATAAATTCCAATAATCAATGTTTTTGTCCCTGTTAACGCATTATACCCCAAGGGTAAATAAAGCTTGCACAATAAATATGCTGTTGCAATAATCCCCAATAATCAATGCTTTATTGTCCCTGTTAACGCAGTATAGCCCAGGTGTAGATATTACGCAAATAATATGCTGTTGCAATAATCCACAAAAGTCTATGCTGGTTGTTGTTTTTCCGGTTAACGTAGTATAGCCCAAATGTAGTTCTTGAGCCGCCAATAATCATCAATATAGCTCTTTGACCTAAATTTGAAAACCAAAGTCATTGTCTAATATGAATCCTCCTAAGGGAAGGAATTGTGGTAATTCAAAATAAACTATGATTTCGCTGCTGTTACACAGTTAAGGTTCAAAGACTTCATTATGATACCTTTCCATAATTACACTACTTGAAATAATTACTTGAAGCATGATTAATATTGTGCCGTCAGTATTCGCTTTGAGCAGAAGAGTAATACTATTAGTGCAAACCATCCTTACAAATTATTTGCAATGGTCCAACTATTCAATTGGCCTCTTTTTACTATGAAAAGAATTCTAACTTTTTGCTGAATATAATCATTTACTTATGACAGACGATAAGGTATGCATTATAATTTACTTAAGTAATCGAGAATGATTTAAATTATGCGACATTGCGTATTGGTAAATTAACTTGAATTATCTTTCTCAACGTACCGAAAATCCCCCAGTTTAATTTCAATAAAGAAATTAAAAAGAAATTGGTTAATATACTGCTTTTATCACAGTCTGTTTACTATCCATAATGTTCGTTTTCTATAACGAGACCGACACATATATATTTTTAACGTAGTAATATGAGGTCACCTTAAGGTAAGGCTTGCAATTAATTTAGTAAAATTGTTAAATACCATACTCTTTGCTATCGAATGGAACATTGCATAAACGATGTATTTTTTGGGTGGGGAAGGGTGGTTAAAAATTAACAAGCAGCTGAAAAAAAGGGGTTTTGAAGTGGATATTATGTATCAAGTTAAATTCAATAAATTATAGAAGGTCTTCCAAAAAGAAATCCCTAATTTTTAAATGACCTAACTGTAAAACAGTGAGAGAAAGAATAAAGGGTATCTTAGATACACATGTATAGAATTTTATATACACCAGTTTGCAAAATAGATTGGTGGAAGTAAATTTGATGGCATATAGTTCACCAAGAATTTATTTTTATGAATTTGACGGCAAAAAAATCACGTGAGTATGGACTATTATAAACTCGTATGTGTGTCTTACATTACCACTGGATTCTGCAAAAGAGACGTTTTACCCTGAACTACTCGGTAAAAAGAGCTTGCGGCCCTTTTCCTTGAGGAAAACTATGAACTTATTTCTCTATATTCAGATTTTACAACTATGTGTGGCCACATTTCAATATCGTAACTAATTTTGCGAACCGGTGTATATAAAATTCCATACCTGTCTATGCAACATATCACTTGTCTCTCCTTTCTTTTTCTCACTGTTTTGCGGTTGTGTTAATTCAAAGTTATGGAATATTTTCTAAAAGACCCTATGGAAGACCCTAACGTCTTTTTCTCTGTTTTGTAGTTATGTCAATTCAGAGTTATGGAATCTTTTCTAAAAGACCCTATCGAAGACACTAACGTCATTTTCTCACTGTTTTGTAGTTATGTCAATTCAAAGTTATGAAATCTTTTCTAAAAGACCCTATGGAAGACCTTAACGTCTTTTTCTCTGTTTTGTAGTTATGTCAATTCAGAGTTATGGAATCTTTTCTAAAAGACCCTATCGAAGACAGTCGTTATTTGGGTAAGGAACTCTATAGGGAAAGAATTGCACTTATACAGAATAATACAGTGCAACCTTTGTGCCTTAATCAAATGGAAAACTCTTTTAATAGTTTTTTTCCTGGCTTTATTTATCTGTCTATCTTTTTCTAAATGCTCTTCAAAAGATGTAAACAGCTTTTCAACGAGAATCGCTATAGTCGTCTTCTGATACTCGAAATCATCTAATTGGAATCATCGAAAGTTAATGCAAAGCTTATGTTACTTTAGGGGGAGGTACTACATTATACTTAAATCCTTGATTTGCTTGTATAGCATACAAACTCAATTTTTTTAATAAAGTGAAGTAATATACTAATGTTCATAAATACTTCACGGCTAAAAATTTCTCCAAATAAATATTCTTATAATGTTTTTATCATACCATTATTATATTACTGAATAAATAATTAAATTGCCTACTTTGATGTAAATTTTGGAGTTTTGCGTCTTATACTCCAAAAATTGAGAATAGTAAAAGAAAAAGACACTTAAAGTAATCCATAGGAAAATGTTTATCTAATAGTTAAAGTTTCCAAAAAAATGTAAAACCATAAAATTTGCATTTATGTCAACTTTGTTTTAAATTCGGTAAATCGAGTAAGATTTCACAAAAATTACTATCGATAAATTGTTGTTATCTAACATAAATGGTTATACATACACCTAAAAAGCAATAAACGTGTGTGTGTGTGTGTGTGTGTGTGTGTGTGTGTGTGTGTGTGTGTGTGTGTGTGTGTGTGTGTGTGTGTGTGTGTGTGTGTGTGTGTGTGTGTGTGTGTGTGTGTGTGTGTGTGTGTGTGTGTGTGTGTAAAAAATTGACTATCAATGATTAACAATTAAGTTTCGTCCATTTAATTTTTAATAGAAACATTCTAAGAAACAGATATGTATATAACTCTTAATTCACAATTTTATACTTTGAATCGTATCATACGACTACATAAAAAATTAGATTCCTGCTAATATTGTTTATAAATAAAGTAACCCTAATTTAAAAAAAAAAAAAACTCTCACATAAATATTTTATTTAAAAATAGCCAAAGACACCATCATTAACAATGTATCATTTAGCTAAAAATCGGTTTTTTTTCTCTCCAGCCAATAACAAAGAACATAAAGCGACATCAAAACCTCGCCACCGCAAAGCTCTTTAAAAATCACTTATGGAAATAGTGTCTTCTAATCTCTCTGTTGTTACATCCATACACACATTGTCACAAAGACACTTCACTTTCAACCCACAAAAACAGAAAACAAAACCCGGGATGAGAACGTTCGCAGGAAGAGAGAAAAAAATGAAAAAATCTAACAGGAAAAAAAGTAAAAAAGCTCAGTACAAACTATCGAAACAAACAGAACGATATCACGCTTTTTCTCCGTAAACTGGCATCGATCACACAGCCCTAACTGCGGTTAGCAAGCTTGCTCCTCCTCTTCCATCCGAAAAACCCATCCTCCCTATTCCGGAAATATGGACTCGTCCTCCGGTATCGACGCAACGATCGCTTGGCGTAGAGATAACGTCGCCAAAAGTGGTCGCCTACAGCCTTTAAGAGTTGAATTGAGAAAAGGTAAATAGTGCGCAGTGCTTGATATGCAAATAGCTATCGTATTATCATCGAATGGTATTTTTGGAACGCGGGAAATGGAACATTTTATTCCCGTTATCTTAACGGTCAAGATCGGGGCTGTTTGGTGGTGGCGGGAATTGGATTCAATGTTCGATAAAAGGTTTAAATTTAGCACTGCTTGGTAGGTTTTCTTTGAGTCTTATGTGTGTGTTTTTGTAGATTTTTTGGCGCGATTGTGGAGGGCGTAATGGAGTTGGGGTTGAATGGGAATTAAAATTCGATTACTTGCTGCAAAACTGTTTAAAAGAACTACTCCAACTTCGCGAAAAAAGGTAGCAATCGTTTTTGTATATTAAATTTCAGACCTAAATAATGAAAAAATATGGGCGAATTAAAATGAATACTTAGGTATTATCCCGTCGACATTTGGAAATCTTTTAATCAACAGCGATTTTTTTTTCCTGTTGGCAGCATTTTTTGCAAATCTTAAAAATTTATTTAAAATCCTTTTATATCATCTTATTCTCATTGATTGCATAAATGCATCATGATCTGTGGTCCTGTAAATTGAACTTCGTTAAAATAATCCTGATAATTATCTTGTAATTAAACTGCGTAGAGAATGTACTTTAAACACAACTATAAAATAGTTCCAATAGCTCCGGTAGTTGACACGCAAACCAAAAGTTCCTCAAAGGTTGGTGGGATAATACGTAAGATCCTAAGGGATCTACCGTAATATGGATCCTAAGAAATCTTACGTATTATACTGTTGAGTTTTGTACAAAAAAAATATTCACCAAACATAATTCCAATCCAATGCTTCTCATTCTAGTGCGTTATCAACAAAAATTTTATCATTGGTCGAAGGAATAATACGTATGATCCCAATTTCCATTAAATTTACTGTTTTTCCATGAGAATCCAGAAAAAGCGCCGTACAGTTATTATTCTCATCAATGTTTAATTTTAATTGTATTGCACAATTGTTTTTCACATTCTTTTAATTTGATTGGTTAGTTGGTTGTGTAGTGTTTTATTGCGCAAGAGCTTCCCATGGGCTATACTGCTCCAAGCCAGTGGTTATTTAGTAAAGGTTGTTTATTTTAATTTCAATATAGATTGATTTATAGAGTAAACTTGCATCTATGATTTTTTCCTTCTAACTCATGCGCGTCTAAAGCCCTTCGGTGAAACATCTATATGACTTGATTTATTTCTCTAAGTAAGGCTACAAGTTTAGCATGCCATCCCCGTCACTCCAGTGCAGCTTCTCTTGAGTTTCCACAACTTGATCATCCCAAAAGATTTTGTTCATTGAGGCTTATTTGTCTCCACATCAATTTAGGGCACTCTCTCTCTCTCTCTTTCGTTTACTATCGTGTGCCCATGTCAAAGCAATTCGAGGGGGATCCAATGTGGACATCTTCAAAACTTGCCAAATCCCGGCCCATCTGAGTTTTTTATTTCAATTTTGTTAGGTTTAGTCTGATAGGCGACTGCATGTTTAGGTATCCAATCGAACATCATTCTGAATTTTTTATCGAATGTGAAGAAAAGTTAGTAGATTACAAATCCACTGGTCTGCCGTGGCAAAAATGGGCGAAACTAGTCAAAAATCGACTTTGAATGAGTTGAACTAAATCCGATTGCCAAATATGCCATAACTTGCCAAATAATTAGCATTCTTTTTTATTTGGTAACCCTTCGTTCTTTAATTTTCATTTAAAAAGGATGCAGACGATTCAGATACTTGGCGACGGCTTTCTTTCCTCTTTAAAAAATTATTCAAGTTGGCAATAAATATTACGTCACTAATGACGTAATTTTTATCGCCAATTTGGCTTACTTTTAATACATGCTAGTTTTCCCACCCAGAGATCAGAAATCATCTGCTCCCTCTTTCATTGAAAATCAAAGTATCAAAATGGGTAGTATCAAAGTATCAAAATCAAAGTATCATAGTAATCAAAATGGGCTCATTTTTGGCAAGTTATGACATATTTGGCTATCAGATTTAGTTCAACTCATTCAAAGTCGATTTTTGACCAGTTTCGGCCATTTTTGCCACTGCAGATCAGTGGATTCGTAATCTACCAACTTTTCTCCATATTCCGAGGGCAGTAAACATGCAATCGCCTCTCAGTCTATATCATATAATTTGTATTTAGGCATTTTATCTGACCAATATATTTTTAAAACTTTTCTCGGGCATTTGGTTTGAAAGGTAGTTTACTGTGATGGGAATGGTGAACTATTTTCTCCTCGCTTGTTTAGAAACCTGTTAGTATTTTTAAAGATTTATTCCAAAAAGATAGAATACAATGACTTCTAATTATTTCTAAGGTTTTATTAAGGAATTAGTTTTCTTTTTTGTGAACCGTATAAATTTTTTCATATTGCAAGAGCAATACAAAGGCTATGCTTCGCAAAGCATCGTTACAACAACGTCTAGACTACTATTTTTCAATCTAAATCATAAGGGGTGTGCATTTTTAAGGCATTGTTAATTTTTTTTTTCACTAATGTTATTCGACTTCATTAACTCCTTTGTAATTGACCTATTTCATCTACAGGCGCTGCATACACACTGAAATTCTACAGCTTTTCAAATATTTACCCATAAGAATCACAATATTTCTTTTAATGGAAAAGCATTTAAAATACCCTTTTTTCTTACCGCCCACTTTTGAAATATATAAAAAGCATTTACTTAAATAATTCTAGAAACCTTCCTATCAAGGTATAACGTAAAGTTATAAGTGAATGTGATCTCGATAACCAATGTGATCTCGATTGCGCTTTGCACCTATTAGGATAGCAAAGGAATACAAAAAAAAAAATAACATTACGGTGTATAAAATGTTATAAACCCCCTGACATGCTTATAGTAAAAAACTCTACATAAAATGTTATATTGCCAAAACAATATTTTACTTTAGTCAAATTTCAAGAATACCGTTTTATTTATTGTATCACAAATAGGCGCAAAGCCGTTCAGAAAGTGCTTTTACGGCGTAACTTGGGAATTCTGTAGAACGTTCTTTCCGGCAAAGTAATAAAGAGTGCACAAAAACTCACGTAATCTTTTCAGTCAAGCGGTTTTTATTCTTACTTCTGACTGGAACAGCAGGTTATTGTGCAAATACTGCCAAATAATCTATTCTACCATCATTTAGTATCTGTTTTGAATTTATAATTTTTTCATGATTTAAATAAATGCATGTCAAGTTATTTTCAAATATTATCAAGTGACAAGTGAGGAGAATGAAGAGTTGTGGTCATCGACATAAATATAAATTAAGATAATTGTCCGAGATCACCTTAAGGTTATGAATCACTGTTGTAAATCGTTCTCTGAGATTGTTCTAATTAAAGTGCATACGTTAAAATGTACCTAGAGACTATTGTAATCCTAAAATTCAATACTCATACTGTGGAAAGTAAGGGTAAATGATATCTGAAGAAAAAAAGAATTAGTTAAAATATTCGTCACCAGACTGAATAGGTTAAGGTCTAATATAAATGATAACTATACAGGTGAATTATGGTTGGACTTAAAATTTAGACTGAGAAAAAAAACAATCTAATAAAGACTTTGAATTTCGGTCAAAAATTGTATTTGTTCAAACATAATTGGACAACATTTTACATTTTAACCCACTGACGGTCATGGCAATGGGCGAAATTCCCCATTTGTTTTCCCTGCAATAATTTTTAAATTATATTTCTAATTCAAATACATAATTTTCTTTAATTATTTTTTATTTATTTTGTTTTAGATAGGTTATAGACTATTATCCTAATAAAAATATCTAAAATATATCGTATTTTAACTTTTATTTATAAACTTAAAAATGTTGTGTATTGCTAGAAAAACTGGGGATCCTAAGACGTATATATACGTGCATGATCGTCAATGGGTTTTAAGAAAATAAAAGTATATATAAAAAATTATTACTATTATTATTATTATTATTTAGAAATTATTTTACAATGTTCTCAGTAACTTGCGTAGAAAGTTGTATGATTATCTGTTCATTTCTAAAAAGAAAAATCTCTATACGGCTCTGAACGGACACTTTAGAACAGTCTTAACATTCTAAAATTAACGCAAAAGAACATTCTTAAGATCGATGTTTTACGTCCTATCATATATAACCGGGTAATAATAAGGACCTCAATGATCCTTCAAGTAACAAAAAGGGTTTGACAAGAAATGGTCATAAGAAATACTAATTGAAAAAAAATTCCACTTTGTAATAATTTTATTTTTTAGGTAATTGGATTAATCATGTCTATTTTTCTAAGTTCTTGAATTTTTAAGGTGAAAATGTCCGTATCTCCTTTTCTCTGTGATTTTACTTCGGTTGAATAGAAATATTCATATAATTCACAACATTCAAGTTAATAAAATATTCAAAGTATTATAGTCCTTAATATTAGTAAACTAAAATTTTCCCTCAGCAATATTTCCAAATTACATTTAACCGTATCAAACTAAATTCATTATACTTCACTTAATGCATAGTTATAAAGTTAGCGTTCAAAATAGTCTAAAACAACATTTTATCACACCCACACAACCTGATAATATTTATCTTAAAGAAAGTTTGACAAAGGGACTAAGCAGCTGTATTTTTATACAGACATTTCCAAGTTAAGTAGATGAACAATTTTGCAATGTATTGTTACAACTTTTTTGCTGAAACCCATACAAGATTATTTTTTTTTTTTTTTTTTATAGGATATTATGTTAAGTGGCAAAAGGGAACATTATTAGATCAAAATCTGTTTTAAAGAAAGAATGACTTCCGGGTGGTCTCTCAAAGGGAAACTTTCCTGAACTGCATCTCAAATGAAAAATAATATAAAACTCCTACCAAGTAGCCCGATAACCAATTCGTGGTTGTCAGTAATAAGTACCCCCGTTACATTGCACAATAAAAAAGAAGATTTCAAAACGTTGGCAAAGTTTTACCCGAGATTTCCTTTCTTTTACTGCATTGCAAATACTCTGCATCCATATGTAATTAGTACTTTTTTTTAATTAATCTGGCCTATTTTAAATACAAAATCCTAATATATTCGACTTCACTGCCATCTACAAATGGATTTGATGCAATAACTTCTATAACTAAAAATTGTAATTCTGAATCTTAAAAATTTATGTGCTACAAAATGAAATCAACAATAACATAATTTTATAGATTACAGCTTAGTTTTATGACTCGGTAAGTAAAATACGAAATGTTCCATTTGTTTTCTAATTATCTTAGCGTGTTAAATTCTTTGAACAAGGCAAAACAATTCCTTTAGAACTAATCGATTATTCAAATTATATGAATATTAATCGATGTTCCCGTGAAGATGGTTAAACGATTTTTGATTACCATTTTCATTTCGCCTTTCCATATTTTTTTGATTTTTTTTTTCCGTTAAAAGAATGATTTCTAACACAAAGTAATCTTAAATTTATTTTCCTCTTAAATAGTGAAACTAAATTAAATGTAAAGTGATTATTGTAGCAAAGTAAATAGGTTTTTGTTTCCAATTATCCAAGGAAATTAATCATTGTGAACTTTTTTTTTTTTTTTTTTTTTTTTTTTTTTTAACATTACATGTTCAGAATTTCATCATCGAGATTCCTGAATGCACAAAAAAATGCTTCGAGCATTGATAAGAATTTATATAAAGTCCTTAAATTTTTTTCCTTGTAGCAAAATTCAAATATCTTATATTCATTCTATATTAAAATAATTGTTCAAAGTAAAATCTTAAAAATGGCAAATTAGATTCTGTAAAAATCTTCTATGATCATCATTGAACTTATTTAATACACTGAAAGAAGTTTACATAAAATATTTTTCTAATGTTTCCCTAGGTGGTTGGTTGGTAGTTTTCAGATTATCTGGCGCCGTCAACAACACGAGGGCTATAATGCGCCAAAACATTCGTCATTAGACAAGCCAACACACATTTACAAACACCCATGCCTAACACGGGACTCGAACCCGCAACCTCGAGGTCTAGAAGCTAGCACGCTAACCACTATACCGTTTGGTCGACGTTTCTCTAGGTGGAGATCTTCTGTAAATCCATATTATAAAGAGGCAATTAGTTTCAAAACCAGCTCTCACACACCCCCAATCCAAATTTTTTCAAGATTGTTTTTTATGTATTATTACTTTTTTGTAAATTCTCAACGCACTACATCATCTTTTAAAACTTTATAAACTTAAAAGAGTCTATCGATTCAATATAAAATGCTTTCAAACTCCTGACCATTGGATAGAGCCGAAGGATAGCTACAAAACGTGTTAAGTATCTTCTGTTCAGAATGAAAATGGATTGTTTTGAAATTAATCATTAAAAAAAAAAATTTAAACTAAATTTCCACAGTTGATGCTGTTTTTACTATAAATTTATCAGGCATTGTGACTGTTCAAAAACATTTAATTTACAGTTGCAACACAGCACTTTCAGACCCATTACGTAATCAGTGAAAGAATTCTTTAAAATTAAATCAGTCTATCTTTGAGCTTTGAGTCTGTATAAAATCTTAGAAATAACCTTAGTAGAGTGTTTTTTTTTTTTTTTTTTTTTTTTTTTTTTTTTTTTTTTTTAAATTCTACAACTACTCTACAACAAATAACTTTTCTAAAAATAAAATACTTCCACAATGGATTATTTTATTGAATATATAAACATTGACATTGCGAAGATATTGCCAACAAGAATTCATACTCCACACAGAACTTTAATTTATTTGAACAGCATGAAAACTTCCTCTAAGGTCCTCTAAGGCACATTTCCTCTATGGTAAAAAAATTATTGTAAAATATTTTAATACATCCAAATGTATCTATATTTTTTTTCTTACAGCCATGGCCGACCAAACGGTATAGTGGTTAGGGTGCTAGCTTCTAGACCACGAGGTTGCGGGTTCGAGTCCCGTATTAGGCATGGGTGTTTGTAAATGTATGTTGGCTTGTCTAATGACGAATGTTTCGGCGCATAATAGCCCTCGTGTTGCTGACGGCGCCAGATAATCTGAAAACAACCAACTTACAGCCATGAATATAACATGATCGGCTTATCAAAAAAGTAGACAGAGCTTATTTTTCTGTTGTGTTCGATTCTTTATCGTGTATTTAGTACTTGAAAGACAATGCATTAAACTCTTGGAGAAAGCATTAATTCATAATGTCTTCTTAAGCTTGATGTACATTTGAAAACTTGAAACTTTGATAAAAAAAAAACTGCATTATAAAAATTTTACTCTGGGAGCGTACTTACAAATAAACAGTAGGGTTTCGCAAAAGGAAAATCTCGTACGATAAATATAATTAACTTTTATACAAAAAGGTAATGGATGAATTATATAGTAGAAATAGTGTTGATGTAGTTTACATCGATTTTGAGAAGGCTTTTGATAAGGTCCCGCGTGAAGCATTATTCCACAAGTTAAACAAAGTGGCATCTGGGGTGTTATTTTAAATTGAATTAGAAATTGGTTAATTGGCAGAAAACAACGAGTATAAATCAAGAGTAAATATTCTAAATGGGCAATAGTTAAAAGTGGAACAACACAGGGTTCGGTGCTTGGGCCTCTTTTATTTATTATTTTCATTAATGATATGAGTGATAATATTACTAGAATGGTTAACATTTTCGCAGAGGATTTAAAAATAATGGGAATTGTTAATGCAGTTGTACAGAGAATGCAATTTCAAGATGATTTTACCAAAATATCAGAATCGGCTGTTAAATGAGGTGTGTCATTTAATATTAATAAATGTCTGGTTCTACGTATGAGGCACAGAAATAGAAATACTTATCATGTACAAAGTGTTAAATGGAAGTATTGTTAAAGATTTAGGTGTGTTGGTTAATCAAGATTTCAAAATGGCGTATTATTGTAGATCATCCAGTAAAAAGGCTAAGCGGATGTTAGGATTTATTAAAACAAGTGTTTCTATTAAATCTAAAGATATCACTCTACCATTATATAGGAGATTAGTTAGATCATACCTTGAGTATTCAATACAATTTTGGTCACCATATCTTAAAAAAAAACATTGAGTAGCTGGCGAGGGTTCATCACAGGGCTATAAAAGTGATTCGGGATTTTGCATCATTCGAATATTTATATACATTAAGAAAATTGAATATGTACACGCTGCAGGAGAGAACAACTTCAGGAGATTTAATTCATTTATTCAAAATTATTAAACAGATTGAAACTGCAGAGTGAAAAATTTTTGCCTGTAGATATAAGGAATTTAATTGCAGTGGGTGACTTTTTAAAAGAAAATTGGATTTTCATTGGGGAATAGTTAAAGGCCATTGATTACTTTTAACTGGACAACCTTGCTGGGCATTGTACCTGTAGTTGGTTAACTTCTTTTGTATTTGTATAAAAACTTTTAAATAAACAACCTACAAATTTACAAGTTGGCCTAGTTAAGTGTATTTAACTTTAACGCAATGTTGCTTTTTTGCTCTTAAGTGTAAGTCACAAATTAATCTGTATTGTTTTCCTTGATAGAAAACAAAACAGACCAAATTTGTTTAATAAGTATCTTTAATTATTGTTTTAAAAAATTTCTTATTTTTGCTTAGTATTACTTTACTAATATATGCTTAAGTATCTTAACGTACCATATAATAACATTAAATGTAATACTTTATGATACATAACAATAAAAAGTAATAAACTATTAACATCTAAAAATTTTAAACTC
This sequence comes from Linyphia triangularis, assembly GCA_963978545.1. Taxonomy (NCBI): domain Eukaryota; kingdom Metazoa; phylum Arthropoda; class Arachnida; order Araneae; family Linyphiidae; genus Linyphia; species Linyphia triangularis. The sequence continues at coordinate 59,244,896 of OZ021726.1, forward strand.
TGAATTTTCTATAACTTTTTTATTGTTGTGGAATACTATCAATCATTGTGCAAATTGTACAGCAGTAAATCGAAAGATATTTTTGTTAGATTTCAGCAATTTAAAACGCAAATGCGAGAAGTTTTCTTTTAAAACACCTCTAAGAAAGTATCTTCATTCACATACTTTTAGTAGTAAAGATCTTAACCTAACGATGTTCAGACACTGTACTTCTCGTCCAGCTCTTGCACCAGAAAATCCTCAAAACAATCAACTAGACCTAAAAACAAACTTCTCAAGATGTTGAATAGTTAAATGTAAAGAGGGAACAAGTCAATAGGTTTTCATTTAAACCTTACCATTTTTTACATTTGTCAATAAATTTATCATTGAAATAAAATGTCCACTTTCATTAAATTAATTTGGTAAAAATGAAATGCAAATATATTAATTTTCATTAACTTCTAATGTGCCAGAATTAATGGGAAAGATTAGTTTTACGTAAATAAATATGTATCTTGCCTAGATGCGATTTGGAGGAAAGGGACCGTTTCTCAATTGTAAAACATCAACAACAAAAAAAACATTGTAAGGTGACGCGTGCCTCAAAAGCAAATGGATGGATAATGTCTTTTCACCGAGAAGAGTGGATTAAGAGGGCACACGCTAATTGCACGGAAACGATCATTAGTTGATGGAAGTTAATTATGCGATTATTCGCTTGGTTAGTCTGATAGAATCACAGCAGATGTCGGAAATTACCCCATAAATATACCGCAATGGGAAAAAAAACAGTGCACTACTACGTGTACAACCTAATTTTGCTTGGTTATTTTAAAGAACCCAGTTAATGGTTTCCATTTAAAAAAAACAGCCCTTGTGTTTATTTTTTAAGTGTTCAGTTACCAAACTCGTGGTTCAGAAGTAGAATAAATATCTAAAATATGAAAGAGAAATAACTCTACATAGAGCCCTGATTAGTGCTCTGAAATATCTCAACGAGTAGATACAACTGAGAATGTGTAGAACTAATTGTAGGACTTACCTCGTTAATTGTAGGACTTAGTGGTGAAAGTATTCTGGGTTTTCTTCCTATTCGAGTATTAAATGAGAGAAGGTTCATCTTGAAAGATCTTCTAGAGAAAATTCTTAACTTGAAATTATAAATCATCATGTTGTGACTGTGACTATTTTTTAGCATGGAATAGCTCTCGTTTGAATGTTGAATAAAGAAAAATTTAACACAGCTAATACAACTAAATATTTGGTTTTGAAATGAGCCTTGGATTAATTTCCTGGTTTAAGTTATTCTATGAAAAGTAAGAATCAAATCCGATTGCTATCCTACACTTATTAGTAGTTGTGCAGTAATTTCCATCTATTACATCTAGCATCTTAAAACGCCAAAATTGTTTGATCTGCAAGTTTAAAGACCGTATTAAACAAAATAATATAAAACAGACTCCAACTTACAAATTAACGTCGATTCAGAAAACCTTAGTTAAATCAGGACTTTAAGTCAAAACTTTTCTCATGTAAGGACGCTGTGATAATCTTGACTATCAGTGTCATGTCTAAATATAGAAGGTGTTGCTCCTATTAAATTCACCTTTGAAAACTTGAAATCAACTATTTTCACCAACAAAAAGTCAATTTTTAAGAAAAAAAAATGTGTAAAGAATGTTCTATTAGAGGAAAACTAATAATTCCAAATTCCTAAGGCCCACCAGATGGCTGTGTGGTTAAAGTTCTGGCCTCGCACTCCACAATTTCCGGGTTCGAATCCTGGGTCAGGCATGGATATTCGTTGTGATTCGGATTCAAAGGTTAAGACTGATTAGCCGTTGTTGTGCTTAAAAATATATCGTTGAGCGTACAAACCAACCAAATCCCTAAAATATGACCTAATTATTTGTATCCTTTTATTATTTTAGTTTTAAATCAAGTACCATGTAATTACCGCAACACCAAAAATCGGTTGCTCACGTACTATCTCAATATCAAAAATAGTGGATCACAATAAAATCTAACAATACATATTGTGTGTGTAATAATCTAGTCAGCAAATATCAATTGAAAATGTATCAAATATATCAAAGAGAACTTTACATTCCATCCTGAACAACTTAAAGCCTTACTTGCATGTAAGAAATACATTTTGGCAAATATATTCCAATAGCGTTCAAAGCTCTCGATCGAAAAGCTTGGCATTGGATTGCAAAGCCGTGAACAACTTTAAACCAAATCAAAATATTCTACCGGCCAAAAAGTTGTATTTTTCCCATCCACGTCAAGTTATCCTGACAGGAAGAGAAGCACTGGCAAAAGCAAACAAAGGTATTTGTATTTCTCTTCCATTTTTGACAGATTTGGTGAATTATGGAGACATTCTATGACGTGTTTGTTTCTGTGGCTAAAAAGATTTTATTTAGTTTCTGAAAACAGATGGGTGTGAACATGAAATGAAATATGCTTGCGGAACATTTGTACCATCAATATTTACTTCAAATTCTAGTGTTTAACATAAATTATAAACATATAAAAAAAAGTTACGTTATTAAAAGTATATTTATAGTCTTTTGGAATATTAGGTCCTTGTCTATTTTCGATTTACAACTAATGATGGATAACAATTTTAAATTACGTTCCATTTCTATTGTGGGTATTTTTTTAATCCTAATCAATTCGGCAATTGAGATTATTATAGTGCTTTAACTTTGTCGATCATTCTAAATAAGTAGTTAAATTCATTGTGATTTTATATTGTTTTGAATTCATCAATTGATATGAGTTCATACTTTATGAACTTGCTTTATTAAAATGTTATATTAGATGATGAAAATACTCCTTGGTAAAAAAATATCTGTTTAATTCAGTTTTTTAACTGGGGATACTTCGTTTTGTTGATCAAATGGTTTTCAATATCCAAAAAAAAATGCACGGCAATGCATTTGTGTAATGTAACTTTTCTGAGGTACTACTTTAAGGTGCAGTATATTCACATGTTTAAAAAGCTGTTCTTAGAAAATAGTATTATAAATGCTTACAAACAGTTAAACTTTTTGGTCTTCCCTACTTTACTCCGAACACGTAATTCAAAGGCAGAATACCCTGTTACATTAGTAATGGCAACTCAAGGTCAACACCCTCCTCCCGTGTCGATAGATACGTTAAGTAGGAACATTTTCTAAACTAATTGTTCCCACTACTGGTCAAAATATGCGTGTATAAACCGAAATTTAACCACTTTAACGCAATATGTAATTGTACATACATCAGCCAAAACTGACGTGGTAAAAATTGCTTGACTAAGCCAGTACTCTGGGGTGTTTTCTTATTTTCTACAGTGGTGGTCAGAATTGTAATGGCAACTGAAGTAATTTTGAAGTAATGTCAACTATAAACATACACAATACCTAAAACCAAAGATTAATTTATGTATCGTACCAATTCTTAGTAGTCATCGTAACAGCTTTGTAAAATTTTAAAGAACTTGCAAGAATTTAAAGTTTTGTATGCATCCGTCTTGGCTTTAATTTTGCAACTCTAAATTGAATTAGCAATTGCATTTTTGAGAGTACTGTAAAAAAAAAGGCTGTATGTTAGAACTCTAACATATTGATCCGAAATTATTAAAATATAAATACAGAAGGGAAGGTTTGTTCAAGTGTTTCTTAGTAAATGCTAAAACTGTGGAACTCAAAATGATCATTAATAGATCAAAAACAAAATTTCTCTCTTTAAAAAAAATATTTTTTTTAGTCAAAAAATGATTATTATTCAAACTAATTTGATGTGGCACCCCGTTACGATATCACGAAACTTATATATGTAATGTATTCCCTTTAGTACTTCACTTTTCATTTTTTGGCATTCTCTAGCTTTTGCCAAAGTTAGCGGGATATTCCTTTAATCTGGTCTGGTCTAGCTTAAACCGGTTTTGACTTGTTCTTTGGAGATCACCAATATATAAAAACCACAGTTTTCTATTCGACTAAGCCTTTTTGATATCATTTAATCAGCCAATCATCCACCCCGTCTCCTCCGCTCTCTCGTCTTTAGCAATAAACTCTTATTTTTATTCGGACACGACTTGCTTCTTATGACGGTCAACACGTACCGTTATATATATATTAGCAACTAATGCTTTCAAATAATAACAGGTGTGTAATTTGTAAAAAAAAAAAAATTTTAAAAATCATAATTAATTATGTAACTCTACCAATCACCTCAAAATCTTCTCATCGATGACAAGTTTGTGTAGCTTATGGCCTCATCGGAATTCAAGCCAAATAATTAAGAAAGAGAACTAAAAATAATACTTTTTTCAACAACAAAAAATATCTGCTAATATACGGAGAGAATTCTGGTTTTGTATTTCTAAAATAAATTCTCAAACAGCCAAGTTTTAAATTAAAAATATTATTTATATTACTATTCTATACAACAACATGCGAGTTACGAACAATCCACAGAAACATAATTAAAAATATTCAAACTTTTAGAAGTCGCACGACATTATCTTGATATTTATTTGAGAAAGAAAACAATCTTTTTTTTTTTTTTTTTTTTTTTTTTAATTTGGCTTGAGTTGAATGAAAAACTACCTACTGAATTTAAATGATTATTAGTATTATTCAATATATTAATGCCAGTGGTTATTATTAGTATTAATATATTTCAGTGGTTATTAATATTATTATATATCATGCGTTCATTTTCAATTCCTAGAAACTCATATAGTTTTGATAACTCATCATATTAAACGCTTAATTAATCCTCGTTTCATGCAATTAATAAATGTATTCTCCAATTTGAGGAACAAATACCAGCAGTTTTTAATTTAAAAACCTCCCCAAATAAGTGTTCTCTATATATTTTTCCGAACCCTGAATTATCTCTATATTTTCTGTAAAGTTCCTGAAATTGTTGTAACCACGACTAACATAGTGTTTCTCCGTGTAACTCCTTAAAATTTGAATTATCAAACTTACAACTTGTATAGTTTCCATTCATTTGGAAAAACAAAACTTGCGAGAGCATTGATTTTTATTATTCTATTTTATTAATGCAAACCATTCAAATCACTTTCAGTTCATTTTTTAAATCCAAATTCAGTAGTAAAAAAGGCCCCAACACTTAGTCTAATAATAGAATTAAACGTTTTTATCCAAAATCTGATTTCGAAATTAATAACTATTTTCACCCTTGCTTCTCCTTCTGAAGCTCTTCAGAAAATCCGTTATCTGCGTTTCCGTTCAACTTGACGAGTCACTGCAGTAAACAAGGGTTGCCACAAAAACATCGAATTCGCTCTCCTGGAATCAAGCCAAGAGAGGTCGCCAAAGAGCGCGTTCAATCATTTGGTTCCGAAATGATAAAAATGTCATCCATCAGTTTTGATGAAGGCTGCTTCTTGGGACGAATTAAGCGACCATATCACCTTTTTGTGATTGTTCCCTTACTAATTTGCCTCCATCGTTGTTAGAAAGTATTCAGTTGTCCGCCAAAAAAACTCAATATCTGTTTCGGAATCCGATAAAATTAGACGTATTGGTTTACCGTTTCAGCAGTATTTTACTTCTTCATAGAAAATGGGTCAACTATTCCTATTACAATCTCATCAATAACTGCTGCACTGGGAAAAATAATTATTTACATAACGTAGTTTCGATTTCTGTGGAATCAATCCAAAGATACTGAACTCAAATAACAAACATCTTTCGCTAGTGTGTAGTTCTTCTAATTTTACAATTCCTCCGCCTACTCAGATTAATATTTTTAACTGGAATTTTGCTTTATTTAACACTTGAATGGGATTTAGAAATAATAATACATTCCTGTTTCAGTGTTCACAATTTAAATTTTTTACTATCGTGGAAGAGATAAAATTCAGATATTATGGGCGCCCCCAGGAATATTTGCAAAGGGATGCAAGACTAGATTTTTAACAAAATCATTATTTTTTTGGAAATGTTAATTAATAATTATACATTATAAATTATACTCTTTTGAGAATAGTTAAAATTCGTGGTATAAATTTTTGAAAACGCAACCCTGTGAAAGAGAAAAAAATACAAAATAGTAAAAATATTAAAATATATATTTGTAACGATTTTTTTTTTTATCATCCGACTAGATCTCACACGGTATTCAAGAGACAGTGTTTAGAATAGAGGAACTCGAAGATGCAAAAATACAGAAGAGTAAAAAAAAAAATATTTCTTCCAAGTTTTCGGATATAATGAAAAAAAAATTCAAAATGAAACAGAAAGGCAGTATTGGAATATGTTCAATTGAATTCTAAAAATAGATTTCAAGATAGTATATCTGATGACTTAAAAAGCAAAACATTTTCCTAGAATTTTGAGAACTACACAGGAAATGATTATACCAATAAAAGGAATAAATACTTCTACTCATCAGACTCTAATAACCATAGACAACAAGCGCCAGAAAATCGTCACGCAAGTAGCTATAAAAAATTACATAGGAAAGAAACAAAAGACTAAATTGATAGGAAAAAAATGCTCATTGTAACATAAAAGTATAAGCGGCATATGTGCTTTTTTTTTAATCTTGGAATTTACATCATTTCCCTCATTTTTTTTTTTTTATTTTTTTTAATTTTCAAAGAGCCAGGGGGTTGCAAGTGCACCTCCTTGCACCCTCCTGGAGGCGCCCTTGTCAGATATTGTTCAAAAGTTTGTCAGTGAGCAAAGTTTTCCTCTAATAACGATATCAAAAACGCATTTTAGGCTTAATTTCTCTTATTACAACATCACAATTATTTTTTAGTGTTTTACAAATTATTCATAAAACTTTATAAATTTATTCTGTTGGGATTCCCAATTAATGAATCTTTATAAGCACTCTAAGTTACTATATTTTTCCTCTGTAATATTTGTCTAAATGGAAAAAATAAGACAGTTAATGGACCCCGTATTTGATCAAGGGAAATTATTTTAATGCTACTGCGTGCTTTATACTGTCATTCAAAAAATGCTGTGCTGTTTTCTCAAACTAGTAGAGTTTGCTTTCTTTTGGTGTGCTGAACTTATTTTAAAGTAAAGATTAGTATTCAATAAAAATCAAATTGCATTTTCTAATAACCTTGTTTTAGATTCGTAATATACCTAATATAGAAAAAAGTACACAAGTCTACAAAAAAATACTTTTGAAAAATGTCTAAGTTTTGATAACTAATTTTTATATAATTTTTAATACTGGTGCGAAATATGAAATTCATTTTTCTATCACGTGGGGTTTTTTCCCAAAACGATTTCATATTTTTGTTAAAATAATTCAAATAAAAATATATAACAATAATTTTACTTTTATTTTACCTCTTCATAAATACATACTATACATTTATACCTTATCACTGGCATTATTTAAATGATATATTATTTAATGAAAAAGATTATAAATCCTTATTGTAAAGCTTTTTCTTTTCCACAAAACTTTTTCCCCGTTTACTTCTTGTAAACTTGCTGAGGTTTGTCTCTTTTCAATATTCAGCAGTTGTCTCACCTCTTACTCTGATATTTCATATTTCTTGATATCATCTTTTCATTTGCTTTTTGTCTTAGCGATATCTTTCATCTTTCTTCTTGAGTATTGCGCTAAGATTTTCAAGGAAATAATCCAATTGTAAATGAAGAAAATAATTTCCTCAGCTCATAATGCCCTAATACCATAAAATTTGTCATCATTTACAATAGATTTATAATTTGTCTCTTTGGTTACAAAGATTGCTGATAACTATAAGTTTGAAAGATTTCCAAGCTTTTCTCTTCTTTATCTCCATTGTGAGATCAACATTTTCACTCTCCATCAATTTTTTGATATCAGCTCCTACAATTACCCATTACCATAAAACTGCTCACAAAACTATTTGAAACATTATCTTTGTTTTGATAATATCTCTACTAATTACTGAATGAGGCACAATTATATTTGAAGTGGTGGAACTAAATCAGTTTTTAGATAAATTAAACTTGTCTTTTGATGGATTAATCAAATTTGTCCAAGTTTCGATCCTTTCTTTGCCTTGATCTCCCAAATTTATACTAAAATAAGCTAAGTACTCTTTTTACCCAAAATATGAAATGTTTTTTATTGATGTTTCCTGTATAGTTACCCATAAGTTATAGAAACAATCTGGGGAATTAATGCATCCTGATAATGATGGGAATCAAAACTAAGGGTGCGGAACACCGCACAACTTTCAATAGCACTATCATACTGATCATTGTATATAAATTTGATTTCGAATTGTGTTATTTACCGTTTTCATATTTTCATTCATTTAAATAAAAATGGCCAGTTTGATGATATTTTTGAAAACTTTTACATAAACAAAATAAAAAAAAGAAACGTGCTTTTCTCTTGCTTGAAACAGAGAAAAATCAATCATTAATGGGCAATACTCAAAGGCAAAGAATTCTGTGTTAAAGGCATTCGTTTTCAACTTTTTACGCTTTGATCGCCTTTCTGTGGGAATTTCGAAGATGGGGACGTTTAAAACACCGTAAGACGCATTAGCACAGCGATTTTAATCAAAATCGTTACAGCCGTTATTCAGCAACTGCTGAAAAACATGATTTTTTCATGATTTCAACCTCTTATGCGCATGCACAATTTTGACGAAAATCTTAATGGTAGGTCCCATGGGCACCACAAACTCGTACACCAAATTTGAACATCGTTGGTCATTCGTCTGGAGTTATGCTGACCATGTACAGACAGACAGACATTTTTTCTAGACATTTTTTTTAAAATAAGTATGCTCCGAAACGTGGAGAAATGCAAATATATATATATATATATATATATATATATATATATATATATATATATATATATATATATATATATATATATATATATATATATATATATATATATATATATATATATATATATATTGACCAAAAACAATTTTTTATTACACTTTGTTAACATATGGGTAATTGAAAGTAAAAATTGATAGTAAACTGGCAATGTAGATAGATGGTTGGGAAGAATATATAAGTGCATCGACAGGCTAATGATCAGATTTCAACTTATTTTCTCTAGCTTCACAGGTATTTGAAAAACAATTTACCGGGATAGAGGAAAATAGTAAATATATAATAGCATATTATTTCATGTATACTATTTATATAGAGCAACTTATTATTTAAAATGTATAAATATGTTTAATAAGATCATATAAATAACATAACTTTGCTCTTAAAAGTATAATATTCCTGGCTATTATACCTATGATTTGTAATCAAACTGTCAGTGCTGAAATTTTTTCATTCTTTTTACAGTAATCAGCATTCATAAAGTTATAAAAACGGATATTTTTACTAATATATGTCATATTTTTAATAAATACACCATATTATTATTTATATATTTTTAGCTAATATGTATATAATTTAGTGCTGTTTTTAACTAATTGTACTTAAATCTGTTTCATATTAAGTCATTCTATGACACATTTATCAGTTCTTTTCATTAAACATTAAAATTTTAATAAAAATGATCAATTTAAATTCTGTATGTACAGTAAGCAAAAAAAAATCCGAACGATGGCCATATCTTCGGTTCTAATTATCGTAGAATCTTGCAGTTTGCACCAAAATGTTTTGTTTACGATTTTCTATGAAAAAATTTAATCTTAGGGGTCTGTATACGAAGTAAATTTAACTCTATCGTTAAAAAATTTAATACGAAACCCTATTTTTGTGTGTTTTCATTCGATTTAGAATATTTCGTTTACCATAGATACCGAATTTCAGTTCATTATGTTCAGAAAAACGTCACTTATGAGCGAAATTGTTTTGGCTGATTTTGAGGGAAAATTTCTTTAAAGCAGGGAAGAAGCAAATGTTTTGCATGCTTTAAGACTTAGTCTATTACACGGTCCCTTAAAGTGAGCTTTTTAACATTTTTGTTAAAATATTGAGAACCAAAAGTCAAAATGGAATGAACAAAATTCTGCGGGGGGAGGGGGTTCGACCATGATAATTCTAATGGAAGCACACACACAAATAATACATGTTTGTATTTAAAAAAAATGTAAAACTTGTTTTATTAATTAATTATTAAAAACTGTGTAATACAAAAGTTGTATGTTATTTATGTTTGGACTTTAATATTTTTTTTTTAAACATTATTTAAATTACTAACCACTTATTGAAAAATTATGAAATTTGGTATTTAGACGGGTTTTTTTATTCTAAATTTAAATATGATATAATATTATGGGGTTGCTATTGAACTTTTTAATGTTTGGTTTAGTTTTAATATGTAGATAACCCCTCATGATAAAAAAAAATTATATGCAATTAATAAAGACCTTCCACGATTTACAACGATACTTGACTTTTGATATTTCATCAATTAGAACACAAGATATAATCATCGTTCGGAATTTTTTTTGTCAAGTTTTAAAATAGGCTTTTTGCGAAAGTTAAATATTAAAGAAAAATCGCATTCTGTGTTTGTAAATCGTAATGTAAATAGTAACGAACGACTATGATTGTAGAGAAAAATTCATGTTGCTAATTGATTATTACTAATATCTTATTATTTTAATATAATTCAAAATCTTTTCGAATGCTTTATGTCCCTTTTACTTTAAGCAACTTAAGTAAACTAACAAGTAAAAAGAACTTAAACTCGGAGAAAACTATTTAAATTATCAAACTTAAAAGGACATTCAATATATTTTTTATTTAATTTTCTGAGAGTGATATTTGTAATGGCGTGATATTAAATGTATAATAACTTTTAACTAATAAGAATCCAAGCTGAACCCCTAAAAATTACGGATAATTTTTAAATATTCTTTTGACTTATTGCTTGTTTATTTTTGTCCGTGAAAACATTGCAGGAAAATCGTTATCACTTAAAAAAGAAATATATATATATAATACACGAATAATATTCTAAATAGTTTTATTTATAAATAAATTGTTGTTATTGAGAATACATTTTGCATCTGCAGCATTTTAGGAATTACTTTCAAAAGAATTATCTGCATATGAATGAAATATGACATTGCTTGCAAAAGAATTAAATTATTTTTGAAATCGATTTTTACTAATTTACCGAAATCATTTAAGAAATTGGGTATTTTCCTAATAGGTTAATTTGGTTAAAAAATATCATGAGGTCAAAATAATACTTTATATAAAATATAAAGTTATTTGAGTTGTAAAACTATACTAAAAATACTAGAAAACTAAATTTTTGTGACTAGATTCGTTTTTCATTCAGTTTCTTCAGTTGGAGACAAACTCTTGCAACAGCATTTTAAATGTCCAAATAGAAAGATAATCTTGAGGGGTGACAATTATTGAGCTATATGAAATGAAAGTTAAAATTTCCAAAAACTACTGAGTTCAAAAATGTTATGTAAATTTTAAAAGTAACTGCAGATATTCGGATTTAGTTTATGACATTTTTGATGAGCTTACCATGAATGACTATTATTTAATACAGAGAATAACAAATTCGCTAAAGTGTCGAGACATCGATGATTTCGATTAATTCCTGAATGAAAGTTTTGAGCTTAACGATGGTTTATAAGTTATTTGCGTAAACTCTCTTTTATATAGCCACACAAAAATGAGTCACAAGGATTGAGTTCAAAAGAATAGGGTGGCCAAGAGATTCACATTCCAGTGTGACTTCTGGTGTGTACTTCATAGCCAGAATGCTCTCTCCAAAGTGGTCTTCCAGGACTTCAAACTCTCTATCGGTCCAAGGGGTTCATGCTTCATTCTGTATGAACCACCTTTTTTCGAAATATGGGTCACTTTAGATGATAGAGAGGAAATCATATAACTCATCAAATGGCAATCTGTATGCCTTCCGTGTTTTCCACTTTTTATTGAAATTGTTTAGTTTGTCTATATCTACAACTTACTGTTGAAATTGATACAAATGTAGCTCAAATATCATCGTTAGGGTTATCTTCAAATAATAGCCCTAACTTCAAATACATAGTTGTTGTTTTATCAATCTTTGTGAAGCTTTGCACTCTTGATCTTTGAATCAAATGGAAAGTAATTAGTTGCATAAGCGTGAAAAAACCACCCCATTCTCCATTTCCGACATCTAACGGAGTACGATAATAACTTAAGACCTAATTATTCAATTGTAATCTTTTTTTCTTTTCTTTTTTTCCCCTGTAGGTAATCCTAATCTTGATTATAGGGAACGCAATTTCATTTCAATGTTTTGTGGATAAGGTGGTGAAATCTATTGGTCGTCCAAGACTCTTGTTCCTATATCATTTACAGCGATATATGTTCATTTTCTTCACATTTAGACTGCCATAAGAAACTACATTATATAATACACGGTATCTGGCTTTTATGTTGTTTCACAAACGTTTTCACGTTTTTAACTTTATTAAATTAAGCGGTAGTCTGGAGGGAGGTGCTGTAGTAAACGACATAAAACATAAAAGTGCTGTAGTAAAAACATAAAAATAACAAATTTCTTTAGGTCCTAAGTACAGCAGGTTACCAGTTTCTTTTTGCACCCCCTCTCTCTCCAGAATTCCAATGTATCACAACAATTTAACCACTTTGAAAAGATTCTCGCCAAAAAGTTAAATTCTTAAGCGAAACATTTAACACTTCCATCATCAATTACCCTTACATAAACCTAGAACTAAATTAAAGACTTAGAGGCTCAAAAGGTGATAGTAAACTGTACACCACCTTTGTCTCATTTCTAAACTCCGTAAGTGCAGGTAAAGTTCTAATTGACATCCGTTCCTAAGTAACCCTCAATGCATTCAACATATGTGTTGGGCCGTGACGTCAACTAATTAACCTGCCGTTAATGAAACGCATGTTTCACATCGACCAAGAGGGGCGATCCACCCAATGGGTTGGCCGGACAATTAGTTGGTCCTTCGCCAAAATATCCATTGATTTCCCCAGCGTTAACAGTTTCTCTCCTCCATTGTCTGGATGCCTTCACAGAAGAGATGGGGATCAAATTTGTGGCATACTTTTGGAGTTGGATCGTTAACATACTTCATTTTTTGCATCTGGGGTTTGGCTCGATATATTCTGTGGATTCTGCAAGATTTATGAATTATCACCATTCCAGTAATCTCGCATACATGAATCTAGATGTTTACAAAACGCAATAGAGAAGAAAACTCGAAAAGGAAAGGGTTAATTTTGAAATAGATGATTTTGCTCCACGCCCGCTAATTGCTTTTTGATTGTTTATAGCTTCAAAGTACTCATAATTCTGAAGCTTTAAAAAAAAAAATTGATTAATACCGTTAAAACACATTTATCGGAATCGTGACTTCCCCATCTGATTGATGTGTGGTTAGCGCTCTGACCTTGCATGACAAAGCTGCCGGGTTCGAAACCCGAATTAGGCATAGATGTTCGTTGTGGTTCGGAACCCATGATAAGCTGTAGATTCCGGCATGATTAGCCGTCTTGGTACATAAAAATAGGTCGTCAAGCTTACAAATCAAAACGAGTTCGTGACTACAAAGTTTCCTCGTGTTCTTTCATTTCCAAATTATTACTATCGTCAAAGATTAAAATATCTGTTTACTACTTATCAAATGATAGTCCTTATTAAAATTATATTTACTATAATTGAAAGGAGCTTTTGTATAGAACTCGTATTTTCTTTAATCTAGATGCACAGCAGTGCACTCTCCAGTTGCATTTTGTCACCCTCGTATCTGCGCATTACAGTATAACTGGAAGCTGGATTTTTTTTTTTTTTTTTTTTTTTTTTTACGAGTTGCAGTTAGCCACTTTAGTAAGATCCCCAAGTTTCAAGTCTCCAATTACATTGGCTCAAATTCGAAAGCGTCATATTTTGAGGCTCACTCACTAATCATCAGTATTCTAAGATACTTCTAATAGAGATAAAAACTATAAAATTTGGTATATTTATAAAGTTCTCAACATCTATACAAAAGGGGGGAAAATCGCAAAATGGAGACTCACTAATTTTCATCGTCCGTAATTTACACCAACGTTAAACTTGTTTGTGCTTTACATACTTACAATGCTTTTTACGGCCGTAGCATGAAGAACTTGGCGCATTTTTACAGAGATATTTTTGTTGGATAAACAATTTAAGCGAATAATTTTCTAGTCCCATTTTCATACCAACGAAAATTGAGTGACAAAAATTTGTGCGATCATCGTGAAGAAAAGAACATAATATAATTATATATACAGGCTATGTATTTTAATTCTGATTATTAACTTGACTTACACAGTTCAAATGTTATAGGCCAGAAATTATTGTTAAAAAGGAAACTAAATAGCATTTGAATTATAACTTCGATGTTGTCAACAATGTTATCACTTGGCAAAGAAACCGTCTATATGCTTCTTAAAATCAACTGTACTATAATAAATATTTTTTTGTTCCATGACATTTCTTCAGAAACAAACTTCCCTTATGAACCATCCAACTTGAATATTACTAAAAATTCTCTTTGAATGAATAACGCAACCAAACCAAAAAAATATATCATAATCAACTAAGTGAACATTAGAACAATTCAAAGTTAAAGTCTTTCCAACTTAACATTATAATATTACAAAAACTTAAGAATAGAAAGTGACCCACCTAAATTGTTACAGTTTAACTCCTTCTTGCTATCACCCAATACAGATCAAAATATCTTCTAAAATATTTACTCCTGTTCAATATAAGATGTCATAAGTCATATAATTCCATCTATAAATAATGTAGGAAAAAAATCTATTTCATTATGAATAAAGTGTTAAAAAGTTCACAATTCATTTGAATAACTTCTAATGAAAAGAATGAGTGGTTTCATTAGAATAAAGTAAATAATTTAGCTTGTTTTTGGTAAATTCCTGAAGATTTTCAAGCTTACCAGGTAGAAAGCTACGTGCTTAATTGTCAAAGTTGACAAAAAAAGATCTTAAACAACTCATTTTTTTAGATAAAAGTGGCATGACAAAAGTATATTTCTATAAATAAACTCATAACTGAATCCTGAAGAAAAGACTAATGTGGTAAATGTCCAAGGTGTGTTTACGTACAAAATGAATTTTCTCAAACGTGCAGGAATGCGCAAAAAAGGAAAGTCGTCGACCAGAAATATGCCCCAAGGAGTTAACAGGGACTCAAATTTTGATAACTGGCAGAAGCTCAACACATCTCTGCCCAAGGTAATAGGGGTGCGTGTATAAATATCTTTAAAGATGGGGTTGTACGCTTCACTTACCTAAAGGCCGTTTGCTTCTCTTTTGTTGTGGAAAAAACTGTCTTAAGAGAATGAGTGCCTACTTTTGTTGTTATGAAGTGTTTGCATTTTTTTTTTTTTTTTTTTTTTAATTTTTTTTTTTTTTTTTTTTTTTTTTTTTTATTATTGTTCCCTGTAAGTTTTTCGGAATGAAAGGTAGTTTCAATCTGTTTATGAAGGAAGGGGGGCGTTGAGGAAGTCGTGATTTTTCTTTCTGGAAATGGCCCTGGGCGTCTGCCGGAAAAGTGGGAGGAAGTACTTCGTGTTTTATATGCGGAAAAGGGCACTTATTTTGGTACTTAGTTGCTCTGGCGATACGCTTGAATTTCGTTCTTCTTTTGAAATATTACGAAACTATACTGAGAAAGAAAAGCCGCTTTTGTTGAATGTTTCGTGAACTTTCTTTTCTTGTAGTGTTTCACACGTGGAATGAAGTCTGAAACACTGCAAGTCCTATATTATTTTAAGGCAATAATAGTTCATTCAGTGCCCCAATCACATAAATATAAAATTTTGATTTAAGGTAAACATGTCATTAATGTAAGAAAAACTTGATCTATCGAAAGGAATTACATTTTATTAGCAATTCACCTTCAGTATGGAAGCGCATCGTCATCAAATACAATATCTCTTATATATCAACCTTACATTTTATTCCAGTTTTTATGTGATTTGTAAAACTTAAAAAAGTTGCAATAACGTCGTTGTTCCATCTTATGAACTATATAAAAAGGTGACGTTTAAATAATCAGTGACATTTCTAGAAATTTACCATAAATAGCTGTGATAAATATTTCATTATGATAAAATATTTTATTAATTTAATATATTAATTTAACTCATTTGACTTTAAATAAAAGTTAATTGCAGAATTTTGTTTATCTAGCATAAATTTTAAATTAATGACAGCTTTTTTTATCGAATTTTATTTCTAGAAATATTCCTTTAGACTTTTTACTTCAACATCGAAATAGGTAGTATACATTTTTAATACATATTTTGCAAATTTTCTAATACTACTGCTTTAAAAAAGTAAATCCTAAATGTTTCTTAGAATAAGTAACTGTGAAATAAGCGAGTTTAAATGAATGAATTTCTGATTATTTTGTCAACTATGTTTTCTACAGTAATTAATATATTCTTTTTTTAGCAACTAACAAATAATACCATATCTAAGTTACCATAAATGTATTCAAAATAATACAAAAGTACTTCACAGATTAAATACGTTAAATAATTGTTTCGGTATCTCATCATTACATATCGGCCTTTCAAAAACCAATTTGTAAGTGTTATCACACAGATGATGGTAAGGTATGAAAAGGAACTGTTATGATAGAAAATCAATAAATGTTATTATTATCGACATCTCTTCAAAGACACGCTAGTAAATATATACATCAAACTCTGAATGGTTTTATCTTGGAGTAGTTGGAAGACGTCATATGTTGAGCACAGGATTCGTATCTCTTCATTAGTGGACGTCCAAGTGACAAATCATTTCTAGAAACATGACTTTCCTCTAAGGAGCTTGGCTTGTCACTTCCCTGTGATGCATTTAGCAGTTAATCTTTATTTTGTCTGAGCATTGATGAAAAGATTTTGATTTGATTTCTAGTTTACAAAAAGTCGTAATAACTTTATTATTGTAATTATATGTCATGCCATGACTATCTCATGTTTACCATGTTGAACGCCACTAAATCGAGCCTCATCGGAATATAGCGGTATCTCTTTTTTAAAATGAGTAGACATAACGGCGATAGTGAAAGATGATCTTGTATCGGTTGTGGGACTATATGGTGGGATTTTTCCTTGTGTGCTTTCATTCCAAACACAAACGTGGGGTTTCTTGAAAGACCTCACGGAAGGCATTCTCTCTCAGGCAATTGCACGACTCTTAGTTGTCCTTATTCGGATATAACTATATTCTTGTTCAATATAAAACGCGTGAAGCATTTGGCAAAATCTCTAAGATAACCTAAAAGTTTATTTTTGCAACATTTTTTTTTTTTTTAATTTTTAAAATAATGTAACAGAAAATGATAATATTCATTCATTCATTGCAAGATTCACCACTCAGTGCTCTTTAAGAGTTGACGAAAGTACATATCTCTTCTCGGCCTGTTACTAGAATAATATTCTTTTTTTAGGTAAACTTAGCACAAAATATTAATTAAAAAAGACTTTCATGTTTAATTGGGAAGCCTCAAAAATCATGATTTATTTAGAATCCTTTCGGTTGATAAAACTTTTTCTGTCTTTCCTATTATATATATTTCTATAAAAAAAAATATATAAAAGTTTTTACTTCACTCCTTTTATTGTCACATTCCTCCCTCCTCTCGACTATATATTTATAAATTTAGGCTATTCCTTTAAAATATCATTCATTCCAAATCCTCTTCATTCCTCCTTTCATTTTTCTTTCGATAGATTCTGAGCATTGCCTATTAGGCCTGGGCGATATTAACATTTCTGCATCGCGATATATCGGGAAGCAAACATCGGGATGTCACGATACATCGCGAAGTGAACTATATTTTTTTACAAAATACTATAAAACAACGTTTTCAAAAAGCGCTATATAGCCGAAAGTTGTGCTTACTTAGCTAATTTGTTATCATCCAGGAAAGGAGAAGTGGGGTGGAGGGGGGGGGGGGGAAGGATAAGTGCACTTCATGGCAGTGCACATGTTACTTTAGTTATTGGATATTCTTAATTATTAAATCAAAAACATACTTTATAATGAATATTGTATTACTATCTAGTACAATATAACTATAAAACAATAAAAATAAAATTGATGCATAACATTTAAAATAATAATAGTCTTTATTTTGTGCCAAAAAAATCTGCATTTCCGCATTGTTAAGAAGCAAGTTGGATTGAGTGATTAATCTTATGGAAATAAACTATATTCAAATTGTACAAACTGAAAAAAATTATAAAACATTTAATTACTTACGAGTCAGAAGAGAAAATCCTTCAACGTAAATGGGGAAAAAAATCGCTTATAAGTATTTAAGAGAAACAACTGTGATCAGTCCATGCGCTAGTTCATATTGACTTTGGCAGATATAACAAACGATCATAGTAATAAATATCCTGATTATCTTAACTGGGTAAGAATTAGACAGAAATTACTGTGCTAGAATACAGCAATCCCCTTCAGTTAATAAATAAATAAAGCAAAGCTCTCAAAGCGTAAAAATGTCAGATAAAAAAAATCCTGCAGTTAATGTAAAAGATTTAAAGATACAAATATTTTATATTTTATTTCTTCCAAGTTAAGAGAAAAAATGGGGAAAAAGAAGAAAAAAAATGTTCAAACAATAATAAAAAGGAATACTTCTTTCATCGAATCTCCAATAATATTACTAGACTACTGGCGCCTGAAAACCACCTCGAAATTTCAATACACAGCTGTAAAAACGAAGAAAAAAATAAACGCGAGACCTAAAAATAAACACATTGTAAATTTGAATTATAATTTCAAAATGTCATACGTGTTTTTTTCCCCTTGAAATGTGCACTTTTTTTTCAACTTTATTTGAAACTTCAAAAGGCAGAGGGTGCAAAAGCGAATGCAACATGTATGAGTGATTAAGTGCGCGATGCCGTATGTGGCGCTTTGTTTCTATACAATCTTGTAAATATCGCACATACCGAAGGTGGATACGATTACTACTATGCCGAAGAAGTATCGCCCTAGCAAAAGTAAATGGAAATAGTCTCAAACAGCGCGGTGTTAGCTGTTACAGTACGTTTCTGTACAGTCTTGGAGACACCGCGCATATGCAGGGTGGATTAGTGCGATGTGTTGAAATATCGTGTTTCAAACGGCGCGGTGCCGACTGTTTCAATACGTTTACTAAAGTATCTTAGAAACCCCCCGCATCAATCGTGGCATCGCGGTTCTTCGTCCTTGAAGTGCAAGGCAAGATTCGCTCTCTCATAAAAAAAAATCGTGATGTATCGGTTATGCGAAAATAATGACACCGGTTTGACGATGTTGATTTCACACCGGTTTTGGACGATGTATCGATACATCACCCAAGCCTATTGCCTATTTGTTTTTGTACTTAATTGTAAAAAAACAATGTTGTGAATTTGAATTTTATTAACCACGAATTTGTCTCAAACTTCTAACTTGATAGAAATTATAAGAAGCGTGAATGTATTTAGGATTTTTAATAATCTTCTGAATGCTTTAATAAGAATAATTCAACAACATAACAATTTCTTTTTAGGATTTCTAGCAAGTCTTCTTCAGTTTACCCTTTACCAATTATTTACAACTGTAATGCTTTAGAGCGCATTTAAAGGAAGGAAATTATAATAAAGCTGACCTTTGGTCATCTGGATGTAATCCAATCAACAAATCTTACGAATCTTAATTTAAATCAATATAATTTTAACAGAAAATATCCCTTTCCCCTTGATGATGAGTGATTAAACTTCTTCCGTCTTGCACTCTTTGTGATTTTAAGAGGAAGTCCTAGTAAGGATCACTCCCTATATTCGCTATGTTACAATCTTTTAGCCCAGTGCATTCAGACACTACTTTCCCTAAACTTTGAAATTTGGTGAGTAGGTAAGAAAATGATCACTTATTAAATGACATAAATTGTTTTAATTTAATGTCTATATATTATAAATGAAAATTAAAATAGCAAATGACAAAAACCAGGTGAGACCACTGCATATGCATTGATGCAAGGATTTAAAATATATTAAGCGTTGTTTTCGAATTTTTAATTTATGTAATTTTATTAAGTGCTCATTTTCGTATCTACTCATGATAATGTCATAAACTCATAATATCAAGTTTTTTTTTACAAAGTTGTTTCTAAATGCACTTGGCTAGAATATTGTAACACAGCGAGTATAGGAAATGATACTTACAAAGACAGCCTCTTAAATAAGCATGAGTAGGAATTTTATAAAATTTGTTGTACTACAAATTAAGAATTTTATACAACTTTCAAGCCTTTCCATCAAAATTACAAACATTAAAATTATTTTTTTCCCGTTTGTTGGTTGGTTGTATTCAGATTATCTGGCGCCATCAGCAACACTAGGGCTATAATGCGCCGAAACATTCGTCATTAGACAAGCCAACATACATTTACAAACACCCATGCCTAACACAGGACTCGAACCCGCAACCTCGTGGTCTAGAAGCTAGCACGCTAACCACTTTCTCGTTTGTATTCTTTAGTTTGAAATAAAATAATTTTCAATAGTACATTCATTTAATAATTCACCACGTACTGTTGACAAAGAATATGTCCATGGCAGAAAAAGATAATGTAACTAGTTTAAAGTCAATAATAAGTGTGTTAAGGTTTTTTTTGGGGAAGGTGGGTTAAGCAAATGAAAATGAAAACAAACGTTCTTTTAGAAACCAAGATGAATTCGAACCTTTTCAACAATAAAAGAATAAATCCTTGACTCCGCAAACTATTAATATTATTTTCCGTTAATAAATAAATATTTTAAGAACATTTGAGAAATATTTTATAACTACTGTTTTTAATTATCCAAAATGAATTTTTCCTTCGTGTTATTCACCATTCAAAATATTTTATTTGTTATACAGCATACGGTTAATTTTTATATTAATTGAACTAAATTGAAAATCAATAAAATTTAATATTTTCTACCTATCATTTAAAATTTTTTTTATTGCAAAAGAAAGTTAATACTTTTTCCACACACAAAACATCACCTTAAGATACAAGAACAGAATGGTAGAGAAAGATTTTAATTAAAACTTTCAACGGCGATTTTGTTTTCCAGCTGTCGAACATTTAGACGAGAAGTTTATGATTACGTTTACTAGTGAAAATATTCAAAAGAATGCCCAAGTGTCTAATAATTATAGGAAGATGTAACTCCTATTTGTGGTATATACCATTAGTTTGCGTTGCATAGAACGCTCATTCATCCTTTTAACTCTTACATGAGCCATAATTAAACAATGCACCATAATCTTGATTATGGTTATGATAAATTTATGACATTCGAGCTAAACTGGGAAACGATAAAATTCCCATTTTCTGAATGACCCAGATGAAAACTCCATTGCATAAAAGTTCGAAGGAAAGTTTCGTTAACTGTGTGAAACCTTGTTGATACTTAATGGAAATTCCTGTGCGTGAGAATGGCAGGTGTTCGAGACTGTCACTGACAATGGCATACTTAAGCCTAACATGGCCGTCCGCTTCCGAAAGTGGCGAAAATCATTCGGCAAGTTATAGTTTAAAAATAACGTCGCTTCGAGGGCGTTGCTGACATTTTTATTATTTAGGCCGCTTGAAATAAACGGTTATTTTCCCGTTGAGGAAGGAAGTTTGATCTGCTTAAGCCCCTGAGGTTTAATTAGGTGTCGTTCGATTTAGATTGATATCTCTTTTTAAAAGTTTGTAATTTGTTTCAATACCTACCTTTTTTGGGAAGGTCACATCTAGGAATTAAGCTTTCGAGAAACAAATGACAGGCCTTGAGAACCGATTTATTTTTATACAATGAAGCAATTTTTCTCCTTAGATATTCATTGAGATAGATGAGGTATTTTGCGTTATTCGAAAATTCACACATAGACTGTCATTTAGGAACTTGGATGGTGACTAGTAACGTGAAATTTTCTTTTAGTGAGGTCCCTTATCAAAATAAACCTGAAGTACTCCTTTATAAGTGTATTTATAAATCTATAAAATACTTTTTTATTAATATAGCGATGTATGTATACAACTGCCAACTTAATCGTCCAATGTTTCATAATTACATGTAGATATAGTTTTAAGTAAAACATCTGATACTTCTCTTTTTATGTTTTTTTCCCTTATCCTCTGCCCATACATTTATATCCTCTATATTTCACTCAGTCTCTAAATATCTCCTTCCTCTATATGATCTCTATATTCCGAATTCATCTGATACACTCCCTCCCACATCAATTTCTTTGTACACTGAAACAAACAAAAAATCAATTTTGAAGAAAACGTGTGTCGTTCAGCCTATATGCTAAATAATTCCTAAAATTTTAAATAACTCAGAGAATAATACATCCGTAAATTTGGCTATACTGATATTAGTACTGATATTAGTACTGATATGTCTGTATGGCTGTACTGATATTAGTACTGATATGTCTGTATGGCTGTACTGATATTAAGAATTTTAAAGAAAGAGCTTTCTAACTGCGTATAGCTCGGTTTCACAACTTCTTCGAATTTTGTTATTGTGGTTTAAAGTTACCAATTCTATTTCAGAATTTTACTGTCTTTATCTTGCTCTCTGCTATCTATTTTAATCTATTTCCTCTTTCTATCCTTATGTCCCTTTTCTCCTCTTCTTACTGGTCTACTCTATCGCCTTTCTCAACTTAATTACAATCTTGCTCCTTCCCTCCTCTCATCTATATATCTCTCATCTATACATCTCTCATCTATACATCTCTCATCTATACATCTCTCATCTATACATCTCTCATCTATACATCTCTCATCTATACATCTATACATCTCTCATCTATACATCTCTCATCTATATACCTCTCATCTATCTTTCATTCATCTATCTCTCATCTACCTATCTCTCAGCTATATCATCTATCTCTCAGCTGTATCTATCTAGCTATATCATCTATCTATCTCTCAGCTACCTATCTCTCAGCTACCTATCTCTCAGCTACCTATCTCTCAGCTATATAATCTCTTGATCATTCTTCTATCTCTCAACTATATAATCTATCTATCACTCTTCTATCTCTCATCTATCTATTTCTCCTCTATCTCATCTATCTATCAACCAGCTTCTATCTCTCATCTATCTATCTAACATCTATCTCTCAGCTATATGTCTCCCCTCTATCTCTCTCACCTCGATATCTCCTGTTTTCTCTTTCTTTCTAATTCTACATTTCACCCCTCTATCTTTATATTACTCCCTATTCTCCTTCATGTTTCTCCTTTTCTATCTTTCTCTGTATCACTATTTCTGTTTATCTAAGTTTCTCTATCACACACTTCCCAGGTTCTGTCTCTATACATCATCATCTAGTATTCTTCACTGTTACCATACTAAAGAAAACAAAAATTATGGAATGTCAGGTTCAAAACTATCCTGGCTGAACATCTGTCTTCAACTCCTCCCATCTCTCAACATATTTTACTCATCTCTATCTTTTGTATTTTAATTTGTTTTCCTATGTTTCTATTATGCGAGTGCACCTGCGTGATGTCACCAGTGCACTCGCAATGTCTATAAAAGTGACAATGCATGTATGAAACTTTTAAGTATATGTATTCCAAAGCAAAAAGAATTTAAAATATATTTTAATCCATTCAAGTTTTTTGTAGCTAAGTTGTTTCTAAGTCGTATTATAAAAAGTAATAATACATACAACTTAACAATATTTGTCATTTCTACTTGTGGTATTTATATTAAAGCTATAAATAAGACATTCTATCGCAGATCATAACGTAAAACACTAAAAAATTAGTATTATTTTACTTGTACTATTAAGATTAAATCTCACAAAGCAAAAGCAGTTACATTTCGGATCATAAAGCAAGCACAACGAATGCCCATTTTTCAAAATTCGCTATGCATTTTTGCATACTCATCTTTCAACTGTAATATTTCCAAATAAGGCTGTTAAATACGAAGCAAACGCTTTGCACATCGTTAAATGCAATTAAATTATGCGTTCATGCATATGCTATCGTCTCTCATTAAGAAAACATTTTACAAAGAAAGCTATTTCGGCAAATAAGACCCGCAGTTGCATAAATAGGTAGTGATAAAAAACAATTTCCTTTTTCGAATCCCTGAATGAATATTTCAGAAGAATTTATTCTCCTTCATCTCAAAAACTTTCGCGCTGGGACGCCCTATTAATAGCCCTTTTCCCCAGTCGCTCTTGCAGCTCCGTGCGACTGCGCAGTAGCGACGTAGAACGTGACGTCATGATCGATGACCCAGCTGACAGAGTGACGTCATCCAATGCATGAAGCCAATTCAGACCGTTTGCGAAAGACCTTGTTTCAAGAAAAGAACGATCGGGGGAAGTTACTTTGCATAAAATTCATTCTCTACACTTCAGGATTGTTTGAATAGACGGAGAAGGGTATTTTTTATGCTTGAATAGGAAGATATGGATTTTCGATTTATCTGGGGTTTTTTTTTCAGTGGCTCAAATACATCCTGACCCCAAATTTCGTTAAGCATTATTTAAAATAAATTACTAATGAATCACAACTTAATTTTGCTTTTGTCCCCATTCTATGTTTGGATTGCTAAAAGTTACATCATTGTCAGTATCAAGTAAACTAGAAGGATTGAAATATTTCAAACTTATTCACTGGACTTCAAAAAAGTCTAGAATCTTTAAGACTAGTAATAAACTAAAGCACAATTTCTTCATGTCGCTTTTCTTCGACAGGAAGAATTCTTTGAGACAAATATTTCTTAGAAATAAAATAACCGATTCTTTATGTTATGGCATTGGATTCTAAGAACACAAGAGAAAACCTAAAGCCGTTCATCACCAAAAAAGACGCATCGAGACTATAGGTAGTCTAAAATTTATAGAGGAATGCATTCCAGAAAACATTTTTGTGGAGAGAAAGTTCTTCCGTCTCATGGGGGTTAACTTGTTTCTTTCTTTTCGACATGCAGGGACTTTCCAGCTTCATCTCCTCCTTTTGACTTTTGCTGGCTAAAAACCAACTGATTGAACAGTAGATGCGTCTATAAAGATAAAAATAAAGATCTTTTTAAGAGGAACTGCTCCATATCTTAAGAGTTTTCTTTGTAGGTAAAGAAAGTTGTGTTTCACTAATATAATTTACCTGCAACCTTCCTCGTTTATTAAAGAGCGATAGATTACCAAATAAAAAATAATGCAAATTATTGGATTTAGTTCAACTCATTCAAATACAACTTTCGGACAATTTCGACCATTTTTGATACGGCAGACCAATCGATTCATGATTTACTCGCATTTCTCCACATTCTACATTTGGCAGTTGGAATACATAAACTCTTTCAAAGTCAATTTTTTTTACAATTTTGGCCATTTCCCTTCCCTCCAGCAAACAACTTTATTCAAGATTTACTAGCATTTCTTTTACGCTTTATAAAAAAATTCAAAATGATGTTCGATGGGGTACCTTAACTTGCAGTAGCCTCTCTAACTATATTACTTATATCCGAAAGCCAGAATTTGCGTCAACAATGCACAGCCCTCTAATTCGCAATTTAGCTTTGAACTATATCACTTATATCTGAGAGACAGAATTTGCGTCAACAATGCACAACCCTCTAATTCGCAATTTAGCCTTGAACTATATTACTTGTATCCGAGAGACAGAATTTGCGTCAACAATGCACAACCCTCTAATTCGCAATTTAGCCTTGAATTATATTACTTATATCCGAGAGACAGAATTTGCGTCAACAATGCACAACCCTCTAATTCGCAATTTAGTCTTAAAGTGGTGTCCAATTAACTATTTCTCAGAAAGTAAAGTGTGTCATTGTAGTGTATCAAAAATGCCACTTTCCAAACAGCAATGGATAATATTAATCGAGTGGAAAACAACGGAAAAAAATCCACACATAGAAATAAGTACAATTTACCATAAAGGTATCATTTAATTCAAGCATTTAAGTCATATTTTTATTCTTGCTTCTATACTAAAATGCTTCCAATATACTTTAAATTTAGCTTGTGGGTGAAAATATTTATACACTATATATAAGTAGTATTTATTCGAGTGATTTATTGGTTATTTATAAAAGTCCGAATTTCTTGCAAAGATCTTCTGGTAGGTCTTTTAAAGCGAACTACATATTTTCGTCTTGTATGGGAAACTCTCGTAAAATCCACCAGACATAGAACATGAGACCAATTACCGACATGTGCCCCTTATTTTTGGAAGCAAAATTTCCAGGACACCTACACTCTAATACACTAGCCTGAAAAATGATTTCGTGAATATTTTTAAAAGAAAACTCTGAGTTCGAAAACACAATCCTAGTTTATCAGACATTTGTTTAAAGTCTGAGCAAATTCAATTAGCATTCCAGTGCTTTACTTGAGGAGATGAATAATTTATGTTGTAGAATTGTTGTGACATGGTAATACTTAATAACGTTTCTTATTTATACAAATTTGGCTTTTACGTATTATCCCGTCGAAAGTGGGCTAGACAAAAAAAAATCGCCAAATCGGATTTCCTTACTCCGTCGAAACAGTCGTTCTGATGCATTGCATGAGATGGCCTCTTTGCTGGTTCGATTTGAACTTTGTTTCCCATAGGGCCTGTAAGGCCCATGCCTTGGGCACTCGAATTTTGAGGGCTCCCAATTTGCCTTAAAAATTCTTATGAAAATTCGACTTTATCATAACTTATGTAATTAAAATTGAATTATTGTATAACTATCATCAATATTCTGTTTAGTGCACTTGATCAATGACTTCATTTTTTAATAACTCGTTAGTTATTAAAATAATTATTTATCGACATTAATTTACTCAAGACGTTAATCAAAAATGTCATTAATAGTTAACAAACACCAATAATAATCAATGGGAGGATGCATCTGCTATGTCGGGCCTATAGTAATCGGTTTTCTAAATCAGGCCCTGGCGTTAGAGCCTAATCGAAATTCCGAGGACGCGATTCAAACTTTTCATCACAAAAAAAAAAAATTGTTTAAAAATAAAACCTTTTTGTTCCTGCCTCAATGTATTTGGTCAGGGGCGTTATAAATATTTCGAAAGCTATAATACTAGAATTATTGGGGACCAAACTAAATTCCAAAAAACATTTACTAAAATATACATTTCGGTTAAAAAGAAGTCCTAGTAAGGATAATTTCCTATACTCGCTATGCTACAATATTCTAGCCCAATGCATTTAGAAACTACTTTCAATAAAACCTTGAAATTTGGTGAGTAGGTATAAAAATGATCACTAAATGAAATGACATAAATTATTTTCATTTAATGCCTATCTATTATAAATGAAAATTAAAATAGAAAAAGACAAAACCAGGTGGCGCCACTGCATATACATTGGCGTAAGGATTTCAAATATAAAAATAAAATACATTAGACGCTATTTTCAAGTTTTTAATTTATGTCATTTCCATAAAGTGATCATTTTCGTACATACTCACCGAATTTTAAGGTTTTATACGAAGAAGTTTTTTAATGCACTGCGCTAGAAGATTGTAACAAAGCGAGTATAGTGAATAATCTTAGCTAGGACTTCTTCTTAATCAATTTTACAATCTCACCAGATAAACCTGCATTCAAAACGAAGTATACAAAAAATAGAAAATGTGATTTAATAATACTGAAATCTTTAGATTAGTAATTTTTATTGTTAAAAAAACTTCTTCTAGAATTTTTACTTTGAAAAATACGTACCTGGAAATCATCAGTACTAGAAAAAGGCAAAATGCTTTGTTAATCAATAAAAAAATTGTGCTTTACCAATCAGAAATTTATTTTTGTGAATACCAATGTTTGCTGTGTTGAAAAAGGAAAAGTATCCAAAAGACTTAGAATATATGTTACTCTTCCATTTCTTTAAAATATGAAATTCATTAAAAATATAATAATTTAAGTCAGTTTTAAATGATTTTTATTAAATGCAAATGATTTTTAATAAATAGTTTCAAAACGCATAGAAACTCATCGAAAGAAACTTTTGCTTGTGAAGTATATCTCGTACTGCATCGTTCGTCTTGCTGTGCTAAAGCAGTGGTCGGCAAACCGCGGCTCACTGTACATAGGCGGCTCTTTAACCAGTTGCGGCTCTAAATAATAACTCAGTAATTAAAGTTTGTCATTTCCAAACAACGATTTTAAATATGAAGTTTCAGGAATTCTAAAATAGAATAGCATTAAGAAAAAAATCTTTCAGTGCTGTGTGACGTATTCCTAATTTTTTTTCTATTTAATAATGGCAATGGCGCTTTTGAAATGCAATTACTAGAGTTAAAAAAAAATAACTGTAGAGCTTTAAATTGGAACGTTTGCCGATGTTAAAAATTGGAAGACATTGATGTCAGCTTCATAGAAAAGGTTGTTAGCTTTGAAAGGCCTACAGAAGGAAGACATTGTGTCTACTACTATTTAGCTGTGCTTCATACTATTCTGGCTTTACAATTTTCAACACCTGAAATAGTATTCCAGACTCATTTTATTCGTTAAAAAAAAACTAGCATTTAATGTTCTTCCATTCTTTGGCCTTACATATTCATGCGAACAATCTTTTCCAAGCATGAACTTTTTCAAAACTAAATTGAGAAATTGTTTTATTTATGAGCACCTGGAATCCTGCTTGAAATTGAAAACAACAACATACAAATCAAACTTTCCAAAGAAATGACATTCAAGGCGTATTTCGTCATACTTTTATTTTACTGTAAAATATATATATATATATATATATATATATATATATATATATATATATATATATATATATATATATATATATATATATATATATATATATATATATATATATATATATATATATAATGGCAATAAATAAGATAATTATTATTAAGATACCTAGCTTTATTACATTTTAGTAGCTAATTTATACCAACTCCTAAAACATGGCTCTTGAAAAGAAATTTAAAGAAAAGAATCTTAATCGTTTTACTGCTGATCTTTGGATCTTTCGACTTATGAGGTTTGCCGATCATTGACCTAGAGGGTAATACCCCTAGTGCTCATACACTCATAGAACAATTTTCATTAAAAAGAGTACTTACCCCAAATCTTTCACCCTTCTTCTTCATATACGTTGAAAATCCTGTTATAAATTACTAAAACCAAAGTGTATGACTATGCTATTTGAACTCGTTTAATTGATTGTCCAAGATTTTTATTTAGTTAGGTAAAACAATATTATGTTCAACGTGTAAATTTAAAGTTTTTACAATTTAAATGTATGACGATACATATTGGGTGTTGACCGTCATAAGATGTAAGTCGTGTCAGAATAAAAATAAGAGTTTATTGTCAAAGACAAGAGAGGGGAGAAGACGGAGTTGACGATTTGATAGCGTGGAGATTTAAATGATAACAAAAAGGCCTAGTCGAACAGAAAACTGAGGGTTTTATAGATGGGTGATCGCCAAATGAACCGGTCCAAACTAGGTAAAGCTAGAGGAGACCAGATTAAAGGCGTTTCTTGCTAACTTCGGAAAATACTTAAGTCAAAATCGAAAGTTCCAATGGGAATACAAGTTTTTATCTGCAAGTAGCAATTAAAATCAATAACTCCTAAATCCATGCCAATGATCTGTAAAAGAAGACAGAAACATACTCTTTTACTTATTCCCCCCCCCCCACCCCCCCACCCCACCCCGATCCTTCAGCTTTCAAAGATAGAAATCAAAGTAAAAAGTCGAAATAAAACCATTTCGTTCTTAACACGGAAAATAAACCAATTTTAGTGGATAGATATGTATCCATGTTTCTTTTCAGGGGTTGTAAAATCGATATACTGCTTCTTTCCGCAACAAACTCAATGCAAAAATGGAGCAAAAGTCTGACTCAAGTCCAACGGCTGCTGTTCGATCGTCGCTTTTGACTTTTTTTTGTAAACAAAACCAGCGAATGTCGTGGAAAACAGAATGAAAATGTCTATGAATGGGGAAGAGGGGGCACATGGAGAATATTAATGGCTTTTTGATTGGATCGCGAGTCAACAATGACGCTGGGTGTGTGGAATACTGAGTTTGGGGTTGGATGAGTTGAGGTGTGAATGTGTCTCTTGCTTGGGATCGGGTAATTGAATTTTTTAAGTTTGTGTTATTTGTGAATGGGGGCTAAGGGATAGAAACACGGGAAAACATTAGATCTAGAGGATATTGTAGCCCATCCACGTTAGATTGTTGGTTGTATTATTTTCTGTAAGGAGAGCTACAGTGTCATACTAAGCTCAAAAGTCTTGTCTGCAACTGAGCACAAAATAAGAAACTGCGTTTTTAAGTGTAACAACCTCATGAGCTTGATGCTAACTCATTGACTTATTAACCTTTTTAATATTTCCTATACAGATACGTCTATTAAACCTTACCATTATATAGAACAATTACAAAGAACCACCCAGTAACAATAACTCAGTTAGAGTTAAAATTCAAATACGACCTTTGTGTTTAGCAAGGCAATACCCGAGGACTATGCTGTGCCAGAACATCGATGTACCATGTGTCAGAATTTCCAGAAGGAATATTTTTCGGAGGGTCTTTCAAGGAGAATATCAGACAGTCTGATGACTGACTCGAGACTGCTAGTCTTAGCTGCTTACTTTGAAAACAGTGACTGCAAAATGATCCCTGTATCTCTTGCATTAGGAGGCCTTTTGACCGTAAGCTATTTGGGGGCAAGTTAGTTTAACAATGATTACTTTCCACACACAAAATAAAATTACATATTTAGATGTGAACCTATGCTTTTTTTTTCTGTAAATAATTTTCTGTGTTAATTTTCGAAACGCTTTTGAGATTTGAAAAAAAATTAGATATGAAAAATTAGATTTTCTTTTTCTGTCCCAGTGAAAATACTAATATGATATATATTTACATTAATTTATTTGCTATTGTAAACGTATGTATTGTTAGTTGAGGGGAGGGGAATTCCTTATATGTTCGTTGAAAACAAAGATATCATCTCAAATGATACGAGATCACTCAGACTCTGAGACACGAGGCCATCCATCTATCTACCTGGCCAAAGTAGAAAAAAAATAGTTTTTATAATTGTATGATTTCCTAAGGCAAGATTAATTCTATCTCTTTACGTGAAATCTGGTAGTATAAAAACATCACAAACATAATTTAGATTTTTTTTCTAAAATATTTCTCTAATAGATTGACGAGAGGAGAAAGTGATCGTGCAAAGAACCGCAATTTTACACTCATCAAAAACTATTTTGTGCTGAAAAAAATTAAAAAATAATATTCAAAATACACAACTTAATAGATTTCTCAAATAATCATTATGAGATCAAGAATTATATCTTGTTTTTATTGTTAAGTAAAAAAAGGTGTTGTAGTACAATATAAAAATATTCAACTGAATTTAAATAACTTGATTAATTATTTAAAACAATTTATTCAATGCAATAACAGAAGCATTGATGTTTAATAATCACAATTATTTCGAACTGAAATGTTAACTCGGTAGCAGGCGCGTCAATTATTTGCCATCAAATTAAGGACGCTTCAGCTGCAAGATTAAGGAATATTGCATATCAATTATTTTATCCCCCACAATGAATTTCTGGATACTCCATTATAACATAAACAAACGGTTAGTGCCGCTCCTTTTTGATATAAAAAGATTCTATCCGCTTTTTATTGACAATTAAAAAGATTGCAGAGGGGAAAAAATTATGTCGATAACAGTTTAAGTAACATGATCTGAATAAATACTCAATGCAAAAATACACAACTCAGTATTATCTATAGTTGCAAGTTCAAACATATCTTTCTTCTATTTTTTTTCGCAAACAAACGTTTTATGAAAAGGCTTTACAAAAATTATAGAATTATCTGTAAATGGGGACTATCGTTCATGGAGCTTGATAAGACCGTGCGACAATAAAAGTGATATGTGTGTTGGAGTGGAATACTTACTTTGTTGCAAAATATATGAACTTGAGGATTATTTAAATGTTGCTTTTACTAAATGGGATGTCATCATTTTCAAGTTTAAAAAGAGCATCATGTGGGGATGAATGATACCGATAGAGGGCGACACGTAATCACTCTTAAAAAAGTTACTATTAAGGCTGCTACAAGGAATGGAGGTTTGAGAATAGGATTTTGTTGTTTTACTCTATTTTTGGCGGGAATATGCTTCTCGGGGCATTGCTGTTGTTAAGTGAGAAAAATTTTATTTAAAAATACTATTCTTATTTCTCAAAGAGAAAATAATTTCAAATACCTTTTTAGATTTAAATATTATAGAAATATTTACATGCGTATTTTGTATAAATAAAAATTGTAATTCTTTATTTCTTATTTTTTTTTTATTCACAATTTATGCATATCTTACGTTAATATACAAAAGTTTGTTTATTTTAACTTCTTTTATTTTCACTATATATATTTCAGTTTTTTATTTGTTGAATCATGCATTTTCTTATTTAAAAAAATACAGTTTAGTACAGTTTACGATAGTTACAGTTACTATACAGTTTAGCACTTGTGAAGCTCTTGGGACTGAAAATACTTCATTACAACATCACTTTCCTTCCTTACACTCTACGACCAATGCTACCTTGAAATTTGAAACGAGTTTCATTTCTTATGAAATAACTTCAAACGTTTTTTGAATGAGATGTACTGTCGAACTGAGTACCTCAAGAGAATTTGATTGTATTCATTTTCAAATAATCGAGACGATAATACTTCTGAAACTGTGACATTTGAGCCGCAAATAGTACATGAAATTTTGCATCTTTAAAAAAAATTAGTCGAAAAACACTAAAATAATTTTAATGACGGATGACTTCAACTAGAAACTTGGGCAAGGGATTTCGGAAATAATGTTTCACAAGTATTCGTGTTTTAAAGTTTGGTACCTGGAGTAAAAGTGAAACAAATTTGACTTCCTCTACATCACCGAATATTTTACTAACCTCAATAATCCGAATATTGTTGTTGTTAACGGTGTTTCATTGCTTGCTATGCCCATTCCGTAGCTCTTTCGACATGAAATACAATGTAACTGAAACTTACATCCATCTTTCTTTTGCACAGTTTAAATCAAAATATATTTTAGTGAATCAATGCCTTGAAAAATTTATTTAGTGCTTTTTTTTATATATATAAATTCATTTTTGATGACGTAGTCAATGATGCTATTAAGATTTTTTGCGATTGATATGACAAAAATTCTCTGCCTTTTTCAAGCTATTTATTATGTATCGACCAGAAATTTACCCAACTGTTAGATAACACTGTCCGTTGCTCTAGTGCACTATCATTCTAAATTCATTGAAAATGCCTACAGTGATAAGTTGCTTGATTGTATTACACTGGTTTACTATAAGGATACTGACATTGGAAGAACATTCTTCCCGATATAGAAGTAGTTTTTACCAAAAACAAAATCACTTCACTCGACCACATCAATCTAACCGAACATTTAATCCTCATTTTCCTTCACACAAAAAAAATTGCTTCCAATTAATAAAACCTTTCATCGGCCCCCAAAAACAATAAGAAACCTCTTAGCCACCGCAAACAATTACCATTCACTTATAGAAATTCTTTTTAGAGCAGCGATCAAAACGATGCCGGCAAGAAAAACAATCTGTTGCTGTTCTATTGTTTGGAATTATGGGATTTACTGCAGACGATTCCCATTAAAAGAGAATGAACGCTCTTGAGAGTCATCTATGACTGAAAACACGCGGGGCCATTCTAAAGAGCCCCTAAAAGAACAAACACAATGGAAAGCATAATTACTGTAATAATAATCGAAAGTTTGACGTTCGGTGTCATTATAAGAATTCGAGGGCTTCCTCGTAACTCGCGCACGCGCGGCGGAGACTGGGGGACCTGCGAATCGATGTGATTCTAATGATTTTGCAGCCACCCTTTTAACTCCGAGGGAGACTTGGATTCCCTCCTGACTTCCATGTAGAAGTAGAAAGGGGATGTGGGCAGGGGTTCAAAACTTTAATTCTGTCATCTTTCTTGAATTGATAAGATTATCTAGTCTGGTGTAATGGCGGGCATTTTGGTTAGCGTCTAAAGTATTCCCCACACACTAAAAATACGTTTCACTCAATGAAGTGAATGTTTTACTTTTCAAAAGATTTGAAGAATAATATATCATACACCCCTCTTGAGTTCTGCATTCTTTAACAGGTATATAAGGTCAGTTCTGAGGAAAGGACGCCCAGTCCCTTGTTCTTAGAGTTAAAAAAAAAAAATCTTTTGGAAAAAGGAAACATTCTATGAGATGAGGATCTGGATGTGCCCCTCTGCTTAAATTCGTACTCTAAGCTGCATCGTCACCAGAAACACTGATGCATGGAATATTCTTTTCTATTTCTAAATACCATCAATTTCTATTCCGTTATGCACAGAAGAGAGTTCGTCGTATCTTCTGAATAAGTCGTTGGAAGGAGGTCTTGTTTGGACCCAAGACATACTTGAAATATTTCCAAACATAATATCCACAAATGGGGTTCCTGGGAAAATGTATATCTTGAGAAAAAAATATTTTTAAATAGAAAAAATATAGTTCTCCTAAATATATGTCGCAGCTCTTGTTCTATAGTGGTAGGGGAGAGTGGGGCTCAATGAATTTGTTTTAGACATTGCGTATTCAAATCTATTGTAAAATAGGAAAATTTGTATGTTCTAAAAGTAACTTTATTATATCTGTAAATGAAAACTAGAAATGAAATGAATTACTCTATCAAAATTATAGAGAAAACTAATTTTTTAAATATTATGTGAAATAGGTCAATGTACACTTTCGGGTGGAATAGTTTGAAACTTCAAGAAAGGCAAGTTGAACCCATGTGAAATAGCACTACAAACTAAAATAAGTGATAAATATTTTTTCACTGAACACTTAGGATGAACATTGAACACTTAAGAACACATCTACTAACAATTATAATGATTAATGTCACCCTTTTAGTGGAAGCAGTTGTCATTGGTTTCGAAAGGCACATCACAATGTTATTTTTGCTTATGTATTTTTCATCTTCTAAGTCTGGTTTAAAAAATCTTTCAGTCGGTTTATATTGCCTATAAAAATCAACTTCATACAGCTATTCGTCATCTCTTATTGGAATAATTATTTTTCAAACATATTAAAGAGTTTACTGTATAAAAACTTATTGATGTTAAAGCAATTAAAACAAAATTGCCGTTTTCTGGCTCTTTTGATTTCATGTTGACAAGGTCTGTTTTATTATCTTCAAATTCGACGTTTTCATCACTTGAGCCGTCGAACAAAACATAAGTGTTTTAAGCTTCATTTTCAGAACTATTGGCGCAGCATGGCCGTAGTTAAGCCCTTGCGCCAGAAAACCACAACCAACCAATCTTCAGAACTATCTTGTCTAATTTGCATAGTGGTTTTTGCACTCCCAAGATTATTTATTCTTGATTAAATAACATAAAAGTCCCTTGTATTGTTCCTGTTCGTATTACAAGTAAAAGATAAATACGAAAAAAAAAATTATTATTGTTACTCTATTTTTCTTTCATGTTTTTTTACTAAAAATTATTAATGTTTTAAAACTTTGGGAAAACATCAAATTTATTACAATCAAAATGCTATTTTGAACAATTTTTTCCATTTTTTTGTTAATTTAATTGATTTTTGGTTTAATATTTAACTTAGAAATTTGTATTTATCCTAGTGAAACTGAAATAAAACCTAATATTTTTATATTTCAGTTCATTAATATTATTTTTCATTTGATATTTAAATAAAAAAGCTATCAATATGTCCATTTTGGAAGGAAAAACTCATAAATCAAATAAATGCTTATTATTCTCTACCATACATCAAACAAAACATAACTTTTTAATGATGGGACATGTTGAACAATTCTAACTGCCTCGATTCTTGAGGTGCAATGTACTCCATTAAAATATTTACTTTGGCACAATTATGGTGAGAGATTTAAATTTAAAACTATGTCACAAATCATTATCTATAACATTGCAATATGTTCAGTAAAAGAAATTAATTTAGAACACATTTATCAAAGGGAAAATAAGCTGTTTACTTATCTGCAAAATTTTACTTGCATAGGTGAATTTTAAACATAACCTTCTACAGTGGCAGCAACCAAGGAAAATAAACAATGCTTTGTATGAATCATATATTTACTTCTAGTTTATAATACTGTACTGATACATAATGTGATAAAATAAAATTAAACTAAAAAATTTCAATGGTTCAATGTGCCCCTATGTTTAAGATGCCGCACTTTCCCTCCAGCGAAATCCATGAAAATGAAAATTCTATAAAAATCATTGCAGTATATATGTCAAAGTTCATGAAATTATTTTCAACGCTATGTGTGAAAGTTTGAACTACATTTTACTCAGTGATCACAAATTAGTTGGGCAGGACAGTCCCAACGGATATGCATAACGATATAACTAAGCATAATAAATCCCTATTTTTGCTGACCTGGTGAATTTATTATGACGATGGATTTAGTAGTCAAAGATTAAAGTTTTATTATGCGTAGTTATATCGCGTTATGTAACTGAATTTAGTCAAATCGTTCATTTTCTTTTTTGAAAAAACCCACTTCGGCTAATTCCTAGTATACGTGTCGAGGTTGTCAAGTGAATTTGGCGACAATTGAAAGACTATAATGTCGCTCCACAAACGTGCACTTTTTTTAACCGTATACTTTGTAATTAACTATTTTATTTTGTATTTGCGATTTCATTAAGTTTTCAGTCGTTTAGTTTTACGGCCTTTTTGTTTTAGACAACAGAAAACCACTTCATTTTGGCCTTATCGCCAACTTTTCAAACTCGCGCCAACCGTGACACTTTAACTAGGAATTTACCATACCTTCTATAAAACGACGTGTTAATGCCTCTCACCAAATTTTTGACATCGGTTTTGAAGCATTTTCTTTTCTTGATATTTAAATAACTAATTTTTTAAAAGAACTTTTGTTTAAATATTTGGAATCAGAAAGAAATTCTTCATAAATATGCACTAGTTTCGCTCGTTTTTAAAAAATGCGGGAATTGTCCATTGTATAATCTTAAAAAAAAAATCCTTCAAAACTTTTATTTAATGCTGTCGCAACACTAAAATCTAAATTTCATGGATGACAATAATTAATAGTTGATTCTAAGATGAATTTATTTAGAGTAAACTAACAAAAAAAAGTAGCTTATTACATTGCTGGTTTATTTTAGTTATAATGTTTAATCTTTTAAATCTTTAAATACACTCCTATCTCCTTCCGTTCTCATTCTCCTCCAACACAAAATATATTAGCCACACAATTTAAGCTACTTATATATTGCACTTCGTAATAAAAACTAGGTGTGTGAAACATCGCGCAGCTCTCAATTGCACAATAATACTGATGTCAATTTGAGTAATTTACCGTTTGTATATTTTCATCATTCGTTTAGAAAAAAGGCTAGTTTGGCGATATTTTTTGCAATAATTCTTATATGTGTGCAAAAAAAAACCGTCTCCAAATAGATGATTTTGCAATATACTTTTCAATAATTCTTATATTATCCTTTCTTATTAGTGAAACTGAAGGGAGGGAAGAAAAAATTATCGTTTATGAGATATGCTCATGGAAATAGAACTCTGAGTTAAAGGCATTCGTTTTTCAACTTTTTACGCCTTTAAAGTATTTTTACGGGAATTTTGGAGGTGAGGATGCTTAGAACACCTAAAGAGGCATTACCTCAGCGATTTTGGGCAAAACCGTTAGAGCCGTTTTTTAGAAATTACTGAAAAACATAATTTTTCAATGGCAGCTACCTATGCTCATGAGCGATTTTGACGAAAACCTTAATGGTAGGTTCCTGTCACCAACCCGCTCACCAAATTTGAACATCTTAAGGTAATTTGCTCGGTAGTTATGCTGACCACAGACACACATACATGCATTTTTTCTAGATCATTTTTTTTTAAATCAAGATGTTCCACAACGTGGAGAAATACCATTTTTTTTTTTTTTTTTTTTTTGAATAATTACTATACTTTTATTACTCTATGTATACATATAGGTAATTGAAAGTAAAAATCAACTTACTGAGAAACTGTAATTGACTTGAATTAATTTTAGACCGTAAGACCATTAAAAATGCAATACCTTAATAAGATGTACTTTAATTAAATTACAAAAACTTTTTAAAAATTTCAAAATGTATTGCATTGTTGTTTAAATACAAGATTTTGATAACTAATCCTTGTTTATAAGCAGGAACTGGTTCATCTTTTGCCACATTTCTTTGAGATGATTATAGAATAATATAAGTTTACAGATTGGATCAAAAGAAATAAACCAAAAATGCATAAATCCGCCCTAGTAGTTAACAATTTATCTTTTCAATATTTGAAAGTCTAGTTTTTGCATGTGTAAATACTTATTTTATAAGTGATGTCCAGTGTTCAGTTTGTATTAAAAATTTAGACTGTTGCTGCACTAGTATATCTCTGCTATGCACTTTAATTTTTATTGCAAGACATTTTTTATTATTATTATTATTATTGTTGTTGTTGTTGTTGTTGTTCTGTGTAAATCTAGTTCTGATTGTTGAATGCATTTAGTAAACTTCAATTTTAATGACAATAAATACATAACACCAACCCTAATATCATGCCTAACAAAAAGTACTCTTTGAAATACCACTTAAGTATGTTCCCTCTCTCTCTTCTCTCTCTCTCTCTCTTTTTTTCCTTGTATTATTAATGTTATAAAATGTCTCTATATTATATTATAAATGTATTAGCATTATGTGTGAATATATCAATGAGTTCACAGTTAAATAAATTCATGAATGTTTTCTATTTATCTTAAAGTAGCATAATGGCGTTATCTAAATGAAATGTATTAATTTAATTTAATTATTTAAAGCCATAATGCATAGATATTTAACTAATTTACTGTTTTTATTTCAATAATTTGTAAAATTATGTTTCGAATACTTTGTTAATTCTTTATTATAACAGTAAGGATTTCGAGCCCTTTCAAAAGATTACAATTACGCGTCTCACATTTTTTTTTTTTTTTTTTTTTTTAAATAAATCCCCCATTCGAAAATTAATTAAAACCTTTGATATCTTGAAACATGAAAAATTATAAGCTTTCAAGATAAGCATATACCACGTAAGCCATTAAGGATTCACCCGCGTCGATGAACTCCCTCATATAGCTGTGCGTACTATTATGAGTTAGTAATATTGTAATGGTATAAAACTTTTAGAGCCTATACCTTTGAATAGGTGATTGCACAAAAAACTTCTAAAACGTTTAAAAAATCTCTGAATTTGGTATGGTATGATCAATATATCATTATTAAAAGCATGGAATTATATTGTGAAAAACAACCCCTTTGAAAAGCAAGATGTTAAATAACGTAGTAAAAAAGATAAGATTTTTAGTTAAAATTAAACTTAGAAAATCTGCAAATATTTTCTTTGTAATCAGCATTTCGATTAAAGAAAAGAATACGGCATAGATTATTATTATTATTTTTTTAATATTTTTTACAAAATAATTTGCTTTTACACCAATTTGAAGTGAGGGTTAACCCATCATTATTGAAATTGATTAACGAAGTTCCTTATCAATTTCATAACAATGTCATTTTCGGAGATAAATATGTAATGGTAGTACTCAAAACGTAAAGATGAACTTTCCTCAATGAAATGGGGTCCAAACAATGGATGCCTAACTTGCGAGGCAGATTTCTATATCTATGAGAGACAGCCTTATTCTGATATATATGAATAATTATCACTATTGATCGGATGCTGGCTCGGTTGAGTAATGTAAAAAAAAAAATCTTTCACTTTCTTTCCGTTGTCTTAAAAAAAATGCTGGTTCTACCAAAAAAAAAGCATATCTCCATTGCATGCATTTTCAAATTATAAATGTTTCAAATTAATTCAAAGTTTTTATCCGTACAAAAATTAATAATAAAAACAAAACAGGATGGTCTACACGGTTCACAGCGTCTAGTTATTTATCGATGTAAATAGATTTTTATGGATTTCAATAAACTGAATTTTAAAACGAATATTTAGATACATTGCAAGGACAAATCGAAGTACTTTGTAATGGCATGATATGCTTTTCTTAAACAACTGAACGCGCTGGTCCATTTGGATTGACCATGTAAAAAGTTTTCTATTGGAATCAGTAACCTTTTTACCATAAGTACCTCGTGGACCATCCTGTCCGTGTGTCTAAGAAAGATTAACAGTCCTTTTAAACTGATTGGTATGTTCTAAAATATTTAAGTTCGCATTCATTTCAGTTATATTTCACTGCATTTGTTTGTTGTGTTGTGCCCTTAACTCCAACTTTCAGCTTCCAGTTGCAAAAACCATATTGGTTTCCTGGCTGGAGTTAGAAGAAGTTGTGAACCAAAGGTCTTTCAAGTTTAAATAATTAATGCTATTAATTAACAAAGACAATGAAGCAGACGCTCGCCAAGGAAAATGACGGAGAAGCCAAGTTTTTCGCCCAATAGTTCTTCATCCACTGTTCATCATCTGAAACGAAGTAGCCAACGATACTGACTCGAAGAAAAAAAAAGTTACGAGTTCGTTTGAGGTTCGGCCTCGCAGTGGCCATTCTTCGAAATCTACAGTATTTTTCCTTTTTACTACGTCAAAAGAATCATCTGTTGGTTCGATATATAAAATCTATTATTCGATTCACCGAAACCTGATTATACTTACCTTTTTATTACATAAAACTGTGATGGTCTGTTCTGCATAAGGCAATATTAGTGATCATGTGTTTGTTTCTGTTTGTTTTTCTTATTGTTCAATATTCTTGTTATTGAAGTCATGGCAAGTTTTTTCCGGTTGAAATGCAATGTATGGTACAATCGCCAATTGGCGCCAAATTGTTTTCGTTCAAAAATCAATTTCCCAGATTTATTGTAAGTGTTTAAAACTCTACTTTCGGTTTCCAATCACACAAAAATAAAATTTTCTATTTATTAATCATAACAAGTTTGTTATAAATGCATGAAAAAAAATGTGGCCCCAAGTGTTGTACCATATATTTAATTTTTACCGTTTTTCCAAGTAGAAGGTAGTAGACGATATTTTATTATCATCTGTGGTTTTTATTATATTTGCCCGTTGAAAGAAATCCATTGTGAACTGATGATATATCGTATGACTTCAAGTGATTCGTATATTTATTTGTTAATTTATTTATCTTATTTTGTCGCCAAAATGAGCGTCAAAAGGCGCCGTTAGCCACTATAGTTGGCAATGTTTAAGAGAAAAAAAAAAGAAATAAAAACCGGTGGTTGCCTTCCCCAAACAAACATACAGACCTATCGTATGCCTTCCATTTTACTTAAACTCTAGTTATTTATTACCAAGTTTCTGTAGAATTATTAAACACCTTAATTAATCGCTTAGATTCCATTAATGCAAATTTAAATTATTAATATAACAATTACAATCATCCTAATTATTACTATGCATTGCTAAACCTAAAACTGTTTCACGGCCCTTAAATGGCTAAATGTTGGATGATGGGATCTAAACTTTGAAAAATTGTCACCAGTCATTCACTTAAGCCTCTTTCCAAGAAAACTCTACATGAATACATGTATTTAAATACGTATGTAAGCATAGAATTCCTTTGAGAAGTTAGATCTTTTCTCTCATGTCTCCAAATCCGATTACCAAATAATCAAACAAAAAAATTTATTAAAAAAATGCTACATTTGATCTTGAGTCCCTTTAACTATAAGCCCCTGTAACATTCTAGAATAATTTTTCAAATTATCCATCTGATAAGGTAGGAATTATTGTAAAGATCACGTTGCCAAAATGGCGACAAAATTCGAATTGTCCGTTAAACAATTGTATTGTTCCAGAAACGTTTGCCAAATTCAATTTATTAAATTTTAATTTTGTTGAAATACATTCTCATTTAGAAACTTAATTTAAATAAATGAAATTAAAACATACGAAAAAATCTATGAAATTTCTTGTCGAATTTAGTTGGAATAAATTTCCACATAATTGTTGCCTTTTAAAAAATACTATATCGACAAGATTCCAACTGTTCATAAAATAATTATATTGTTTCAGAAAAGTTTGTTAAGTTCAATTTATTAAATTCAATTTTGCTAAAATGCGTTATCTCATTTAGGAAAGATAATGAAAATAAACAAAATGAATACATTTAAAAAATCTATGCAATTTATTGTCAAATTAAACTGGGAAAAAAATTTCCATATAATTGTTGCCGTTTAAAAAAAAAGAAATATATATATTAAAAAAAAGTGCTCTTATTTGATCGACACCATTGATTGCTTGAAGCTACTAGTCTTTCAGAGCCGTACAATTACGGTTTATGCGTATTATCAAAAGGGTAATATTTTTCCATAAAAGTTCAGTTGTAAGCTCTCGAAATTCATTGTATCTTGAATTTTTTGTAGATTGGACACTTATCTCATTGCCTGAAAATTAAATTTTCGGTATCGTATCTAGCAGCTGTTCTGAACATACAGAACTTTTCAAACGTTAAAAATCTGCTCAGATTGAAAACAATATGTAAAAAATTGTTCGAAAATATTTAGAATTTTAGAAAAGTAAAAGCTGTTGCCATTTATCGTAGAATAACTTCACCAGGGGAAGTAGAGCGGGAATTCCATCTCTTGTTCCAGTGAAATTGCTTGCTCGTACGAAAATGTAGATAAACATGTTTCAAGTTTCGTAAATTTAACGCGACAAAATTTAACTCCCATATCCCCCTATAAACTTAATATGTATAAATTCGTTGAAAGTTTAAAGTCATTCATTTCTTTCATCAAATTAAAATGGTAAAAATATGTTTGGTTCTACAAAATTGTTCTTATTGATATGAACTGTCGGACATTTTGCATTCTTAAAAATCTTAATGCTTAGTAATGCAATTTTTACACTTTAGTTGGTTTTTTTTTTTTTTTTTTTTTTTTTCCCTTTAGTGTCTGTTAGCAAATTCATTAATTGAATTAATATATAGATTTATGTATCAGATAACTTTGTTGTTTTAAAGGAAAAACGATTTTATTGTGTATTCCTCTTTATATATGTCCAACAATTCAATTACTTTTTAAACTTGTTTTTGTCAAAATTGCTCTTTAATGTTCACATAAGTCACATAGTCATATTTACTTATTACATTTCTTAAAGAATGAACTATATTTTGAGCTGGGGGGGGGGGGGAGGTTCTGGAAATTGATCCATGGTCAAAGTACGATTTCCAAACTCCTTGTTTAAATTAAGGATGGAAATTACTCAAATTATGTTAAAAGTGGTTATGATGTCCTAAACAAATTGTCTATAATATACGTGTCTATATCCAAATGTTCTGTAATAT
The DNA here is from genome assembly GCA_963978545.1 of Linyphia triangularis. Lineage (NCBI taxonomy): Eukaryota > Metazoa > Arthropoda > Arachnida > Araneae > Linyphiidae > Linyphia > Linyphia triangularis. The sequence goes on from OZ021726.1 coordinate 59,288,303, forward strand.
AGTTAATGTTACTGTATGTTACCATGAATTTTTTACTGTTCGGGACTGTCTGCTGATAACTCATCAATATTCATTTCTTCTTTGTGTTTCTATGAGGAAATTTAAACATCATGCACCATCTTCGAGTGTGTAAAATATATTCTTTGATATTTTTCAGAACTGCCTGAAGTACTTCAATAGGAACGCACATTTATTACAGCCGCCAAACTTCTGCAAAACGTCGTTAAATTAAATTTCTTTACCTGGTCACTTAATTTTCTTCCTTAAATTCTATAAAATACTTATCTTGCATTCGTTGTTGCAATGAGATCAGATTATTTGTTTTCCGAACATCGGGAAATGCGAAAAACTTATTTAGATTTGCTGATTAATGTAAGTTTATTCCAAGAAATTTCTGTTTTACTACTTAACATTCCAGCAATATAATATAGGCGTTAAAAGTAACTCAGGAACTCTAATGTTTGAAACATGAAACTTGTGCTAAAAAGTTGAAAATAAATAAAATATAGTCATTTCCTTTTGTTTGCCAGTACAAACGCTAAATCTAAGTCGCTTGTCCTAAAATCTAAAGTAGCTTGATATTTGTTTACCATTATGTTTTTAAGTAATAAAGTACAGATTATTCATATTTTTTTACGCTATTTAGTGTCATATTTTAACCAATTCCTAATATTAGCGATATGATTAATAAAATTAGTGCTTTTGAAAGTATATATAAAGGAAATTCTATCTTAAAACAGATGTATATGCAACGATTATAATTTATAAAATTAGTAAATTTAAAGTATTAATCATAATGAAAATGTAAACCTTTATTTTTGTATTATCTGAAAATATGATTTTAAATATGTTTATGTTTGGTTTATACCTGCGCTACAAACCATACCTTACAGGCATTTTTACATCTGAAGCTAGCATCAACGAGCGCAAGAGCTATTTCATTAAAACTTTTTACAAAAAAAATTCTTTCTCTATCTGTCGCCCGCCCTTTTTCTATTGTCGGTACTTGGATGCAGGAAAATCCTTTTTAAGGTAGCTCAATTAAAAGCCAATATACTAAACCTCGAAGTAGACGTAGCAAAAAAATTTACATCTAGCATATAGGCATAGCTCGACTCCTGTTCGCGAGTTGAACTTCTAATCTTTTCCGTCTTCTTTTTATCTTCTAAACTTAGCTGACGACAAAGCTACCAATATAAATATTAACTGACGATAAAGATAACTAGTGCCACAAGTCAAGTGCTCAGACCTGACGCATCGAACATATGACCAACTATGTATGCTTTTGCGAATGGGATCAAATACGAAACAGTAACTGTATAGAGATGGAAGTTTGCATGAAATTCTTGTCACCTGTAAAGAGTAATGTTGACATCGATGGGTCGGCAGGTTAGGCGCAAGCTTGATTGTTGTCGGCAATTGTATTCTCTTCATTTCTAGATCAATTTAAAAATTTATTGTCCCCCATTAACAAGTGTGGATTGGGAACGTGAGAGGGATGTCACACCGCTTGGAAGTCTCCAGAATGATTTGGAACCAGGTTTCACCAGAGCCCAAATACTGGCACATTCGCTCGAACCAGAATGGTACCACAATTTCCAAACTATTCGCATTTAAAGAATGAAAAATGATTACTATGGAAATTAGTAGAGGAAGATTAATTGCTGAACTAATTATGAAAACTAAATTGCCACCGTTGTCTGCTTGCAAATCTGGTTGTTATTTGCAACTGTGGGCAATCCCCGAATGCGTTTCGATCTGTGAAAGACTTCAGTCGACGTTGATAGTTGGCGATGATTATTGAAACAGCACTTGAAGTTGCTTCTGGACCTCATGGATGTTACCCCCCATCATTTGCAGGCCGATTCATTATTCTCATAAGATTCCATGATTCCCCCCAGTCTAGCGCTCAAGGAGGTACTGATAATCGTTCCATCCTCGTTCTCTCATATGAAGCTCAGGTCTTGTAAGAAAATGCCAGGTTCTCCCCAGCCAGCAGGGGGAGAATTCTCCGCTCAATTGCTTGCACCGACCAAAGAGGCTTTCTTTTTTAAACTTCAGAACCTTTTCTGGAACACATCACTCTGTAGACCATCTAGTGACCGATGGTGGCATCACGTAGTGTTTTTCTCTTTGTACAAAAAAAAACAATCTTTTTCTGTGTTAATGGTTCCCCAACTGGGCCTTGCACACAAAAAATCTTTTTGTAAATAATACATCATGTAGATACATTAAAATTCATTGTCAACGGATGCTGAAAAATGCCCCCCGTTTCCCCCGGTCTGGGATGGTGTATACCACCAGACTGCTAGCGATTGTTTGGAGATGAAGTCGTAAGTAATGCCGGAAAGCAATGTCAATGTCTGATTTTTAAAAAAAAAAAAGAGCTGGTATGTGAATAACCACAAATATATATTCGAAGAATATCAAACTTCAACATACTATTGGAAACCTTGCCTCGTGAAACCTGGTTCGAAATTGATTTAGGTGGGTACTTTAGACTAGGTTTTTGTTACTCGAACCTGTGCATTCAAAAATGAAACTGCGGGAAATTGGTGCTAAGCAAACTTTGTAGAATTTAGAATATAGCAAACCCCATGTTTGAGATGCTAGTCACATTCATTGTTAATATTTGAACTTGTACATAATTAAGTAGAATAAAAAAAAAAATGTTTTCAGGCGCTTCTTCATCTTTTTAAAGAAATTGTTTGCAAGTTTAACACCAAGTGATAGTCAAATTCATCCTCTTCGCTGCTATATTTGAAATGCTGCATATTAAATACTCCTATATGTAGCCAATACGCAGCAGTAGAAGGATTTAGTAAAAGATTATTCTAAGATACAGAAAGTTTGAAGAGGCGTCTTTCCGCGATCGTAGAAGTATTAGCGTAAGGATTTTGATTTGATAAGTTAAAATAGATCTTCTTTACCTTATTTCAACTTTTCTACAAGAACTGCTGTGACTGTTCTAGTAATTTTAAAATATATTCGTAGAAACCTTTTAGAAACAGTGACCGAAAGAGAAATATATCGTTGAAATAGAAAGTGGTGGATATTGTTGAAAAAGAACTGATTATAACTAGTTGATAAAGATTAAAGGAATTTTATTGATGCCGAAACCTCGAGTCTGATTGTTATTTGAATGAGTTTATGACCAGAGGTCAGATAATAGTGCTGATATAGAACATTTGAATACGTTCTGTTGGGAATACACCTCGTGTAGAAAGTGCTTGACGACTGTAAGAAAGAGTTATATATTGTAAATCGATGTGTGTGAGTTCAAGGTATAGTTCTGAGGTTTTATAGCTTGCGATGCGTTCAAACTAAGCTTTCTTGAAATTTTACAGAAAAACTAATGAATGTAGTTAAATGGCCCTTTTTATTACGATCGTAATTTAGAGAGGGAGAGAAGAAAAAAATAATCAAAGTCAAATACGAATGTAATAATCCATTCAAACGCGTCCACTTAAAGTAAAGCAATCGTGGAGGTACGAATACCACAATCTTTAAAGAAACTTAATTTTAATGCGGAAACAGTCAAAACCAACATTCTCAAACATTGCAACACATTCCATTCCAGATCTGATTCTCTTTAAGAAGTTATTTAAAAAAAAAATTAACTAGTTCATTATTAGCAAGTAAGGTGCTTCCACTCGTCACTTCTTGTAGTTTTCTTGTAGATACTTGTTACTTAAGAGATAAATAATACATGGTTGGTCCTGTTGAGCCGATGCTGCTAATCTCCCTTCATTATAAAAAAAAAAAAAAAAAGCATGCGCCAGTGCAAAATGTAAAGATGATAAACAGTATAATACCAATGTACTTATATATACATGATATAGCCCTCGCGTTTACTTCGTTGTTGTTATTTTATATATGAAACCTGTATCTATATCCTTCAGTGTAAAGGCGAATTTAGCTGTCCAGCAGCTCTGTTGCCTGGCCTTTGACTGGTTGATTTTATTACAAATGACCGTCCAAAATGAGATAAAAACCTTTGTTTGAAAAACTATAGATGTGCAAAAGATTACAATTGTTTATTTTATCCACCGAAGGTTTATTTATCTTGTGAGCATGTGATAAACTGTTTTACTTGAATCTCCAATTTTTCAAGATTCTTCGTGGATCTCCTTGTTTGTGTGCATGAAATTTAAAACAAAAAGTACAATGTTATGAATAAACAAAAAATGCTGTTCTCCTTTTCTTGCACGACATACATAGATCCTTTACATTGAATTGTAGATACCGCGATCAAATTAATAAAGCTACAGTTCCTTTTCATTGTTGACTCTATTCATTGTGTAATGTTGTCGTATCAAAAGCCTGAGGGCTAACCCAGTGTGACGTACGTTAAAATTTAAGACATTTTATGATCTGAACTTATAATTTTTGTATTGATAGTGGTTTATGTTTCTTGTTAGTTTCTAATTTGAGTAGCTTTTACGATTCATACTATATATAACGTACGTCACGCTACTACTTTATCCTGAAATATTTCTTTAGTATTATAACGTTTTATAGTAAAGAAACCTTGTATGCTCACTCAAATATTTAGAAATTATCTCTTCCTACTCAAGTAATAAACATGGCACCTTATTATTACCATCATCAATAACACCTCATACCAACCCTTTTATCTCTTAACAAAATATCTTCCACTAAATGCTATCAACTCCCACAAATAAAGTCATCAATGCTATTTATTATCTTTAAAAAAAAAAAAATAATAACCACCCTCTCTCTACTGCTCATGTTCAATGGACACCATACCACCATTAATTTTCAAACACATTGCAAAAATATCGCTTCAAAACTAATGACACTTTACTAGATATGAAAAGCAATGCATTTTAATTTAAAGACATTTAAAAAATTTAGTTGGAAAATAACGTTTAAAAACTGTCGTTATTTTCAACGTTACGTTGCTCGGCACGTGGTCCCACTTAAATAGAGATAAGGTAACGAAATTAATTTTTAAACGCTAATAGTAAAGCCAGTTAAGTTTATTTTCTTTTTAAATTTTGTTAAAAAGATTCTAATGTTGTTATTACATCTTCTATAAAAAAAAAAATTAGTTTTGCGTTTCAGCAAACAATAGAATTGGGAAAATAAAGTGAATGGGGCAGAAAGATCCTAAAAATTATATGTTTCAAGAATAAAATAATGTTTTTCAAAATTGCAATTGATGACTTGTTTATAAGAAAAAAACTTAAGTGAGTCAATGTCGACATGACTTTCCTAGATAGGCTAAGGATTGACTAGTGAAAAAGCATTACTTTAACTTTGGAAGATATATATTTTAAATCGTTTTTTGAACCCTATAACCAAAAACTGCAGTCAAAAGTGAAACCAATCAACCAAATAGTCGTTCAACTATTTGGCATTCTCGTTTAACTCCTATTTGAATGGGTTCTTGCTGAAAAAAAATCATTCACCAATAGGTAGGGTTTTTTTTTTTTTTTTTTTTTTTTTTTTTTTTTTAAAGAGGGGGGAAGGGAGTTATCTGAACTTAAAAATGGAAGAATAATAACGATTTTGTATTTATATAAAGACTTTAAATGATTAATAAATATTTTACAATAACAATAGATTGCACAATTTTGTTTCTCTGAAAAAAAAATATTTAATGAATTTTTCCATCACACATTAGGGCATCTCGAATTTTTCGATTTCGACAAATTTTCGATTATGAAAACACCCGACCCCTCAAAAATTTCCTTTTAGGACTCTGAAATATGGAATCAAAACATTTTTTGAAAATAAACAATTTTTAAGTATCCCACACTCGTTTCTAAATGTCATTTTTTATTTTTGTCAAAAAAAACTAGATTTTTTCCGATAGTTTTTAAATTTTAAAAAGTCTGACCGTCTCAACATTTTCTCTTTAGGACAATAAACATAAAATAAAAAAATCCCCTTTAGACAAATTTCAAATATCCCACACCCTCTTCGAAATTTAAAAATTTTATAGTTTTCAAACTAAAACTTGACAATTTACATTGTACACATACTACCAGCAATCATCCATCAGATAAGAGTAATGAATATTTTATTTACTTCATTTACTTTATTTTTGCAATTTATTAAAAGCGTGTAAAATGGAAGCAGAACCTTTTTCCAGCGCTATGTATATGATTGCGCTATTATATAATATACAAGCAGAAAAACGCCAAAAAATCAATATCAACTAAAAGTCCTTTATTTTGACGGCCTGAACATTGACTATAAAAAAAATGGAAAGCAATCAAGAGCAGAACAACTACAGCACAATATTATATAACGTTATGGGAACCTACATCCACGTACATCGGCCACAATGGGCGCCGGCAGAATTAATTTCAGGTGGGTGCAAAATGCAGATGGCCTTCAAAAAATAGAAGGCGATTAGTTTTTCATTTTAACCTTGATTTTTCAATTGGATAGCGTAATAAAATTTTAATAGTCATGTATTTAATTTATATCCATTGAATTTTTTAAAACATATATCACAGTTCTATTTCTAATGAATCATGCCACTTCCCTCCGTATTATTTTTAATTTCGAAAATCCATTGGGGTGCAAGTGTACCCCCTTGCACCTTAATAGGGGCGGCCAAATCTGCACATGTGAAGCTGTTATAGGGCATTAGACTTACATTACATTAAGTATTATCAGTTACCTGGTAGAAGAAATTAGCGTAGAATACCTGGTATCCGTTGGATGGAGCGGCGTTTTAGTTAACGCGGGAGAAGTAATTAGAATGCATGAAAAATATGTCAATAGGTCTTTGCACTGTTTCGTATGCCAACTCCATGGACACGGACGTGTCCCGTGAGCTAGAATATTTGATCTTAACTAAAATAATTACTTTTCCATTTAACTTTAGCACCAATTAATATTACATAAAACAGAAACAAAACTATTGTCCTAATTGTCCTAATTTTGCGATTCTAGTCTATTAACGAGTAAAAATTAGCCAAAATATTCTGTGAGCCATCAAGACAATCACCCAAACTTGTAATCTAGTTAGAGATAATAAAAAAAAAAATTCAAAAAAATTTTTTAAAGTATTTCCTATTATTATCAGGGTCATAAATTGAAACTTTTTAAATTAATGAACGTTTTCAGATTCAAAATATTATCTTCAACAACAAAACCTGTTTCTTGTCAGAAATTAAAAAAAAAATTCAAATTTCGAAGTGATAGTGGAATATTTAAAAAATGCCTGAACGGAGAAATGTTTTTACTCCATATTCAGGGTCCTAAAAAAAAAATTTTGATAAGTTAGGTGTTTTCAAATTCGAAAAACTGCCTTGAAAACAAATTCTAGTTTTTTGACGAAAATTTTTAAAAAATAGAAATTGTGAAGTGAGTGTGAAACATTTTAAAATTGTCATAATGTCTAACTTCAAAAAAAAAATTCGTTCCATATCCCAGGTCTTAAAAAAAATCTAGGGTTAGACATTTCCTGGATCGAAAAATTTTCGAAATCGAAAAATTTAAAACCTTTTAATCATGTCTCCATCTGTAGTCAGCTACATTTTAAATGTATAATGAAATTCTCAAAACTGTGCAGGAACATACGATTTTTTTTTTTTTTTTTTTTTTTTTTTAACAATTTAATTAAGTTTATTTCAGTTGCTCTTTATGTTATGGATATGCTTTTAGGACAACTAGATGGAAAAGAGGACTCTCATGAGATCCAAAATCAAATTTTTGTGTTACTGTTAATTCGATAAAGGGTCGGCCTTTAACTTTCACAGCTGTCATCCTGTCATTGTTATCCCAATCGTTCTCCTGTAACTGTTCTTGTTAATGGTATATATATAGCAGGCAGATGCCCCTTTATTGTAAAATTATGCCAAATGATCCCAGAAACTTGAATCCGATTCTATCTTGATTTTCATTTTTTATGACCGGTCCCCTTTCAGCATGAACCAATTCATGTAATAAGCACCTGCTTTCATTTTAAAAGCTTACGAAAAAATATATTCATTTTAGCATATTCGGCGGAAGATCGTTTCAATTCAAATATAAATTTGCATAAAATTTCATGAAAAAACCCTACTAAATTAACAACTTGAGTTTAAGATATTAATTACATTTTAATCGAATCGGCATCAGGATTACGTAATACCCTCACTTCCAAAAGTCATGCACGGAAAGAAAAATTTTAATTTCCGTAAGTCAATCTTAATCAAAGAAGCTGAAATTTGCTGCAAAGGTCGAAGGAAGTATGCAAATATGTTAGATAACAGCCAATCACGGTTTCGCGTCGAGAACTATGCAAAAGAGGCAGTCGTATAAGAATCCAGGCCCATGCTGGACTGGAGTGACAGTGGGACGTGTCCCTCTGCGCCCTCTGCATGATGCATCCTTAAGCCAACGAAATAAACATGTCATATTTCTTCGCAAGTAAATAATATCAGCAAATAATAATAATAATTATTAAAAAAAAGCATTGACGTACTTACTATTAATAGACACAACAATAGAATTTCCGGCAACGATCAGTGTGCGTTTTTGGTCCGCTATGTTAAAGATCATAAAGTATTTGAAAGACTGTATCGCTTTAAAGTGTGTCACATCAACTACGCCTGAGGAGTTATTAACTTCATTAAGTAATACTCTGAAGGAAGGTCTATACCAGCGTTCACCACTAACTTTTAGAGGCGGGCCGTATGACTTAGGCCACTTTCCCTCGGTGCGGATGCGAGAGCGAACGCGGACGGGCGGACCCTCAAACGCATGCCTTTTCACACGAGCACATATCTGCGGACGTTTCGCCCGCATGAAGAGTTTGATTATTATTTTCACCCAGTGAATGCAGCATTTGGATAAACGTTGATTAAAAGAATTTAGTTATTTTTTAAGTTTTACTTTATAATATAAGTGTAAAATTTGAGTATTGGTAAAAGAAGGTTACGGTTATTATACCTCCTTTATTCTAGAAGGAAACGGAGAGATGGGCGTTTGTTGGATCATCCTATTAATCAGGGCCGGCCAAAGGGGTGTGCGATCGCGCACGTGTGATTTTGTGAGGGGAGCCGAAATAAGAAAAATATTTTTAAAAAATAATATGATAATATTTTTTAAATATAAACTAATAAAAACATTTTCCGCTACTAAAACTAGGAAGGTCCACTGCTAAGTGATGTAATGCAGGTTATTTTAATCAATTTTCTGTAATATTTTTTATCGTGAATAATAAATCAAAACTTTTGTTGTAATTAAAAAAAATGTGTCTTATTTTCCAACAAAACTATAAACAGAATAAAAGAATTTAGGAGCTTTCTCTTTATAGAAGTACAGAACACCATGCCTATTGAAGTTTGAAAAAGTCCGTCAAAAGAATTAGTAATAGAAGAAATCATTTAAAAAAATAATGAAAAGGTATACTAAATATTTTACTATTTATTACTACTTATTAGTTGTAGTTTTTAATCCCTTTAAAATGCCAAATTCAAGTATTAAGTTCCTGCAAATTTTAGTTATAGAGCACCCATACCATTTTCGGAGGGTTTTTTCTATACCATTTTCATTGTAAGAAGCGCCAAAACTCATTCTTTGCTCTTAGGCCGGCATTGTAGTTGAACAAACAGCTAAGATAATATCAGTACTGTTTAACAGTATTAATATATAGTTGACAGCTTTTACTTACGTGGGATTCTCTTCCTGTTTCCAAAATACTGAAAAGTGGTTTGAAACCTAAAGTGGAGTTTGGACCTTTTCACTCAAAGCCGATGTTGTGGTTTAGAAAAAAAGTACACATTGAAAAAAAATTCCTAAACTTTTTAATTAGATTCACATTTTTTCGCGCTTAACAAGTGTTATAAAACTAACATGCCTGCACAAAAATTATTCATTTGAGGATTGATTAATTAAAAATTAACTAAAGGATATAATCCTGCACCAATCATTATTCAATTTGTGATTTATTTAAAATTTTAAATTTAACGACAAACGATACACAGTGATTTGATATAAGAAACCGACTAGAATTGAAAATTTAACTGAAATATTTTTTTTTATAATTTTTTTTTTTTTAAATTATTTAAAATTACCAACTTTTTATTAAAAAAAAAAAGTCAAGATTCAAAATTAAGTTAAAATTCTATTATTGCATTGATGAGTTAGATCCCAGTAGGCTTTTTGTCCCGCATTATACACTTTAAATTACAAATAGAAATATAATTAGTTAATTCAAACTAAATTTATCGATGGAAATTGCGGAGATATACCGACTTCTGCGGGCCCGCACGAAAAGTTTTAACGAGGTTTAAAAGTTGCGGACCACTCTCCGCACCATGTAAAAAGCTCCATTCTGAATACATTGGGCCGACCAAACGGTATAGTGGTTAGCGTGCTGGCTTCTAGACCGCGAGGTTGCGGGTTCGAGTCCCGTGTTAGGCATGGGTGTTTGTAAATGTATGTTGGCTTGTCTAATGACGAATGTTTCGGCGCATTATAGCCCTCGTGTTGCTGACGGCGCCAGATAATCTGAATACAACCAACAACCAACTGAATACATTGGTGAAACTTTTTGCGGGCCAGCACTCGCATCCGCACCGTGAGAAAGAGGCTTACAAGTTGAAACTTTTTGTGGGCCGGATACACCAAAATATGTTAACTTTAATTATTATTGATTTAACAATATATCCCATTAAAAAAATAATAGTTTTCATTATTAGTAAATCAAAATCTAAAAAAGAAGTGAATCTTTTATTTCAACGTTACAATGCAACTTGAACTAACTTTTAATAAAAGATTCAAACTGTACTTACAGACTACTCCATTTTAGTCGATATCAATTGTGGGACGATGGCGGTCGAAATCGTTCAATTTATTTTATGATGGAATCAATGTCTTTTGGAGTATTTGTTGCAGTCAATTTTAATAAATTGTCCCTATGAGATTCAGTTAAGTTATTCCTGTATTTATTTTTGATGAAAACCACATTGCAAGCTTTTTCATGTAGTTAACACAGATTATTTCGGATAAATTACAATTAAGTAAAAAAAAAAAGTCCATACCGTGAAATTTGTTTGTTTTTTTATCTTCTGTGATGCCGGCGGGCCGCGGAAAAATCTGTCCAAATCCGGCCCACGGGCCGCGTAGTGGCTAAAGCTGGTTAATGCCTATCACAGATTGCGTTGCTAATGCCTTTAAATATAAGTGCTTCAAATATGAGTGGACTCTTTAATGGTCTTACTGCCAAACTATCAGACATAATACTAAATCACGTTCATACATGGGCCTATGCTCATGGATTAAATGTAGTACTTTCTGATAATGCACAGGTACTGCCCATCACTATATCCTTTTTCAGTCTGCTCCAAGAAACACAAGTTCCTTAAATTAATTGTTAAAGAGACAGCAAAAATATTGTTGCATAAATTGTCTGTATGTAGTGTAAATAGTGACGTATTATTTTAAAATTCTATTGTAATTTATTTTATCTTATTTTATTTATTAACAGCGATTATACAAGTTAGAAAAAGGTGGCAACACCTAAAGCAATCGAGAAATTTCGAGATGTTTCTTTATCGATGAATTGGCTGGAAATTTCGGGAATGTTCTCACGCGCCTGCTATATAAAGACCGGAGATCGGGAAAGTTTGCAGATTGACTTTGGACTTCGATGAAAGCTGTTCGCTTTGTTTACCTATTGGAGTGAGCTTGTATAATCGCTGTAATCGAAGTTGTTTTTATTGAAGCTTGTGTTGAAGCTTGAGACTGATTACACTGTTGTCTTTGAATAAATTTTGTGCCTGTGAAGAGTGAATAAATAGTAGTTTCAACTTAAAAACTGTGCCATCATTGCTTCAGTGGAAAAATTCATAACAATATACAGAAGAAAGTCCAACTTAAACTGGAAGCTATTGGAGCTACTCGTTGGCAATGCCAGTGTTAAGATATTTGGTAGGATTGACGACTAGACATCACAGTGAGAAAATGCCCAATTTCAACCAGTTAAATATGTTTTCTTCGAGCTAACTTGGCTTTATTTAAGATGTCTTCATCCATGGATTTTAAAGCCAAAGTCAGAAAGTATTCTGCAGCTCTTCTCCAGAAATTCTTTAATTTTGAAACAATAATAGCGGCTATGAATTTTCTTCAAATTTTCAAGATTACAACACCACTGTCTGAATATCTGAAAAAAAAAAAACCTGGTCTACGCTCATGCCTCGTGGTTGGTTCAGTCAGCTATTTCAAGACTCAAAGCTGTTTGAAACAGATTTAATGAAACTTTGAGTACAGCCAAGACCTTATCTCACTGAAATGTATAGAAAAGATTGAAAATTCTTCATACAGAGAATTCCTGAAAGAGTTAACCATTAAAGCTGATTTTAGAGGGGGGGGGGGGGAGACAAATCGGGAGTGTGTGATAGCGAAAAAGTTCAATCTTCACCTGAAGATGAATTTAAAGTTCATGTATTCAATTGTATTGTGGATACAGTTATCCAATCAATGGAAAATAGGTTTGTGAAACACAAAAATCTGTACCCTGACATAGCTTTGTTCGATACAAAAATTATTATTCAAAATTAATCAGAACCAACTTTCATCAAATGAGCTGGGAAAGATTTGTGAGTGGATTCCTTCATTAGATAAGGGAAAGTTTAAGAAAAAAATAAATTCCTTTGCAAATGTTTAGCCTAGAATATGTCGAAAATCCATGGACGATTACAAGACTGATGCGTTTAAAGAGACTGAATATAACCATTGTAACCAACACCCTGAAGAAAATTTGGACAAGATCGAAGAATATTAAGTATTAATGCCAAAAACCCGTATAGTATATGTATCAAAAGTGCATTTGGAAGGATTGTTGAGTACAACATATATAAGTATAGTCTCCCGTATTCAGAACTTTATGAAGTTTACAAATATTTGCTCACTATTCCACTGACACAGGTCAGCTGTGAAAGAGTTTTCTAAAAATTAAAGTCATAAAAATTAAACTGAGGGCATCCATGACCAATGAAACTCTCGAAGCGTTTGTTTTGATAAGGTAGACTTATGCACACCACAGAGAGATATTTTAAATTCCATCGAACTTGATTTCATAATCAACAAACTCTGTGAATCAAGTTCAGAAATGAGGCGACTGCCCATTCTATAACTCAAAAATTTTAGACAATACCAACAGTATTAAAAAAAAAATTTAATTGTTTGTGTGTTAAAGGTATATTTAAAAAATACTTTTTTTAATTTCTGTAAGTACATGTACTTTTTTTTTCAAAGACACTTAAACTTTTTATAGTCTAAATTTTTCCCAGTTATTTTATGCATATATACATGGGTTAAAATGTTTAAGAGTGTCTGGTTTTAAAGTTTTAGGATAAATTAATAAGTAGTTTTTAATACAATGTTCTTTTTTGAATAAAAAAAACATATTTCGACGAATATTTAATGCATAAAAAATAATATTTAAAGAATAAATAAAAAATACTTCTACTTAGCTAAAATAACTAGGGGTGTAGAACATCGCACAACTTTCAATTACTCAATAATATTGGCCATTGCATTAAAATTTAAGGTGTTATTTACTGTTTTCATTTTTCTCTCATTTAAATAAAAATCGCCAATTTGGTGATATTTTTGGCAATAATTTTTACTCGGGAGTAAAAAAAAAAAAAAAACAAGGTGGCGAAATTGGTGATGTTATTCGATAGACATTACATTGTCTTTTGCAAGCGAGTTCATTTATGAATCTAACATAACGTCTTGTCGTTGAAATCAACAGATAAGGTTACATTCAGTTTGTAATTTGATAACTATGCGTCTTGCATTTTACGTTTCAACCTTTTCAGTTCAATTTTTCAGACCGTTTCGTCAATATTAACCTCTAACTTGCTAATTGGTGAAGAAAAATATACAACATTTGAACGTGCCATCCATGCCTACTCAAAACGGGTAATCATCTTTCGAACTATAGGTAAACATCATCACACCATTTTTATATTGGACATTTCAAAAGAGGATGTTGAAAAACCTCAAGATAATTTTAAATTTATCTTCTAGACATCTTGGAGACGCCAAGCAGGGTTTAGGGAATGCACTTGCACTCAACTCGTTTTAAAATTAAAGATACTACAGAGAAGAGTAGTAAAATCACTGGGAAAATGTATAATAAGAAATTCATTTAAACAGAAAATTAATATATAGCTATTAATTTACAGTGTGAAATCCAACTATAATTATTGAAAAATCAAGGTTTGAATTAAAAAAACTTAAGCTGACTTTAACCCCCTGCAAATAATCAACATCCATGCTTGGCATATTTCACAGATTATCTTTCACATCTTGGATCAATATTCCAATCTAACTCCATGCTAAATAGGAAAGATTTTCTAGAGAATTCTTGAGATTTCATTCACCTCCTGAAATGGCAGAGAATGCAAAGGAAAGGTAAACAATCCAAAGTTGATATCCCTGCAAAGAGATCTTTATTTTTAATGAAAGATTTGGGTATAGTATTAAATTATTTACATTAAATATACCGACTGTCTATTTCTGCCACTTATAAAGTGCACATTAGATATTCTTCTGTCTATTGTTTTTCTAATACGTTACTTATAGCTTCAATTCCGTGATGTTCTCGAAGAAATCCTCTTCAAAAAGTATGCCTGAACAAATTGCTGAAAACCAAATAAGATGTAATACGCGCAAAAAAATATGATTGGCGACCTAATAGTTTAATGCCCCCAACCCAAGGCGCTAATTCCAACAATCAAACTTTCATGATATGATTTTTATTTCCCATAAGGCCTGTAAGGGCTGTGTCTAGAATCCCTGAATTTTAGGAGCCCCCAAATTGCCTGAAAAATTCTGAATTATCATGTAACTATCAATATCCCGATCAGCGCACTTGATCAATGCCATAAAATATTAAAATATATTTTAATAATTCTTATTTGCTTTTAAAATATTAATATATCAACATTATTTTAATCAAGTGGCAATAGACGGTAATCGAAATTTCCCTTAATATTTAAATAACTCCAACAATTATAGATGAGGAACCCCATCTGTTATGCTGTGCCTTAGTAATTGGTTTTCTAAATCAGGCCTTGATCATGACAGTATTATATACCCTTTCGCAGTATCATAAATATTCTTCCTTCATCTCAGTTAATTCTGCTATTCAAGCTTGTCCATGTAAAGTATTATAATGTGTACAGTGAAACCGGTATAACGATACTGCCTGTAACAATAAAAATTCATATAATGATATTTTCTTTAGTCCCAATAATTCCTATCCAGTCTAAGTATTTTGAACCTGTCCTCAACAATAATCTCTTTGTAGAAGTGATGTTCCCCACAACCTCAATAACTTGTGGAAAAGCTCCTGTTTCCTAATTGGAAGTGGGAAGCCTCGTTTTGACAAGATGCTTGGAGATTAAGTACCATAAAATGTATATTTTAGACAAATCAAATGAATAGATCATAGAGGGTGAGCAGTGGTAGAAGTGGATAAAAAAAAGTGGGGGGATGCCCAAAAGTTGGTGATAAGTGCTATCCTACTCCCAACGATAAATTTTATAATTTTGTATCTTATAATAAAAATATTAACTAGTAAGGAAATAAGTTATACTTCAGTAACATTGAACAAGGATCCGAAATGTATCGTTATTTTAATGAATATCCTGAGACTTAAGTTTTTTTACATGGAAGTTAAAGATTAAGTGAAGTAATAATTCCCCATTATAAACATAACTCTTTATTTAGATTTAAATAGTGCTTCTAAATGTACATACTTTTAAGAAATTAAAATAATAAACTAAAAAAAAAAAAAAAAAAAAAAAAAAAAAAAAAAAAAAAAAAAAAAAAATAGCTTGTATTTATCTGAAACAAGAATGAACAATTTTAACTTAAAAAAAGCTCCTCCAAATTTAAAAGTTGATCTGTTGAGTTAATATAACAGTATTTTTTTATAAAAGTACTTATATCTTTAAACAAAGTAGTATAATAAATTTTTATAATAGTATGATATGTATATAGATGTACGATAAATAGTTTTTTTTTTTTTTTTTTTACATTTGAAAACTTGAAATCACTTTTTCTCAGTGTCACTACATTTAAAGATTAATGTTATTTTTCTTTAGTAGTTTTAGACCAGCGTTCGCCACTAACTTTTAGAGACGGGCCGCATAACTTATGTTGGAACTTTCAACGGGCCGCAGATTTATACCGTATCGTCAATAAATATATTGCTTTACTACATATGTTCAATGTCAGAATTGTGATAATTACTAAAGATTCAACAATATAAAACCATTTTGAAAACTGAAACAATAATTTAACTTTTTTATATTTATAAAATAACAATTGATATTTGATTCTTGCTTCAAATAATTAAAAAAATAATTTTCTCGACATCGTAAATCAAAGTCATAAAAGAAGTTAATCTTTTGTTACAATACTACAATATGACTTGACAAACTCATAATCAATAAAGATATTTAAACCATACCTCCTAAATCTTGCATTTTAGTCGATGTTAATTGCGAGACGATGACGGCCGGTCCGCTCTTTAGTATCTACTTTGCGTTTAAAACTAGTTTTCAACGCCATTATTGCACTGGAGTCATAGAGATCGCGATACTTCTTTTCAAATCAAAACAAAAGAGGTAGGCATTAAAACGCCCAATTCCTGCCCATCACATTCAGAAAAGCCGTAATCGAATTGTGCCATTCACGAATCAAGGGGATACAGTATCGTAAGTACAAAATCAAGCAATGCATCATTGGTAATAGTTCAAATTATTGCTTTTTTATTTTTTCTGGCAATCTCAGAAAAGAAAGGAAAAAAAGAAAAAAAAGATTTTTCAGACTTACTGATTCGGGTCACTTAATGGAAACGCGTTTTTTAGTAGTAAACACATTCTATTGTAGACAAATTAAAATTATTTCCGCAAAATTTGATTTTTGCTCTTCTGTACTGCCGGCGGGCCGGAGAAAAAGTTGTCGCGAGCCGGATCCGGCCCACGGGCCGCTTACTGGCTGACGCTGTTTTAGACGGATGGAGTGTTTTTAAAAGTGGGGGGATGGATTTCAGTGGTTTTAGAAGTAGGGGGACGCATGGGTATATTTTCTTGAAAAGTGGGGGGACGCTTCACCCCGCGTCTACCCACACTTCTAGCACTGAGGGTGAGGGGTTCTCCTGAGCCCTATTTGTCTTGGATCTCTGTTCATTGGAGTACTTACGGAAAGTACGACACCTGGTAAGATTCTAGCCAATGGTGCAACTTTGGAAGATCGGGTCTATCTTAACTGCTGATTTGAAAAGTTGAGGCCAAGAATGACCGCCTCTAATGTTTCCTTCCTTGGCTTTCACAGAAAAATTATCTTTAATTTTATCTACGACTAAATGTTAAATTCTGAGAAACAGACGTATTGATGCCGTCATATGTCTTGAAACGGAGTATAAGTCTGTGATCCCCACATGCAACCACAACGAAATTAAATGTGAAATTTAAATTTTTCACGTTGCAGCCCTCTTTTTTATTTCTGTTCATTAGCGATCCACAAGAGTTAAACTTGAATAAAAACCTTGTCTGAAGATGAATTTGGTGATATTTTTGCAATATTTAACAAAAAGTATTGCTAACTTGGCAATCTTTGATAAAAGTTCAAGTACTAAGCATAATGACCTTGTACATTACATAAATTACCATACTAATAGCCATTGTATAGTCTCAAACCAAAAAAAAAAATTATTTAGCAGTAAATTTTTCAATTAATGAAATTTACAAGAAAAGAAAGTACCCTAGAGAAATTGTGCCACCTTTAAGATACTAAAGACGTCATATTATATTATAACAATTTATGACGTCATGAGTACTAATTTATATCTTATATTTGTTTGAAACACATTTTTAATACCTCTCGATGGTTTAAGCAGAAGTGAAGAGGTTTGAAAGAGTTTGTTGACAAAGCAAAAACAAATCATTTGTAGTTTGCCAAAAGTTATAATTATTTAAATTTGTCATATTTTACATGCTTTAAAATGGTGAAACCAAAAAAAGATTTCCAGAAAGGTAAATTTTATTCTGTACCTTTGTATTCCACTTAATATCTACATCAAATAGCATTTCCTATTGCAAAATTTCTTTGAAAGCGTTCTTTTGTGTTTTCAAAAATAATATACTATTTAAAGTGGTTTATAAACTATTCTCCCTGCCAAAGTATGTGAAGAGGTACTGATTTGGCGGGGAACACGACTACCGGAATCGCCCCAAAGATAGTTTTATTGATAGAAACCCTGATATACGACAATCCAATTCAAGTTGGGGGACCCCAAGTTGGCTTTACATCACTTCTTAAATCATCTTTCATGTGTTAAAGTAAAGTGCGTAGAATTTATTCTTAAGAATGTGTGGTTTTCCTTATTTTGTCACCTGATTAGTGCATAAATAAACAGGTGCTTTCCACCTGCCATGACGCTCCTTTTCTCCCAATAATTATGCTTTTACTTGAACCTCCTAATTTTCAATTTCATATCAATGGTTTCCTAATTATTTTTTGGTATATATAGATCTTTATCAATTCGATCAGCTTTTTTATCAGTTCGTAACATTATAGCACCTACATTGTCTGCGTGGGAAAATGTGAATGTGCTGATTTGGGAAGTGCTTCTGCCATTTGGTAATAAAACATGAATTTTTTTACTCAAAAAATAATTTTATGTTTGCATGAATTTTAATTTATTTAAATTAAAATTATTCATACAATTTGGTTATATTGCATTATACCCCTTCCCCCCCCCCCCCCTTATATTTTAGCAATTTTGCGCCAAGTATCTTAATCTGGTTCCATTACAACTTGGCGGCATTTTGCAAAGTCGTCAAGGGGGGGGGGGGGATAACGCACTTTAACCTACAGTTCTTAACTTTTACTTTTGGTGGCACTCCTCCGTTAGACAGGCAGTACCAGATAAAAATCGCCAAATTGTAGCGTAGCTCTTTCTAACTAATAACCCTTCAAATAATTTCTATAACAAACTGTTATAGAGTTGCTATAGTGACCCTATAGCAAACAGTAAATATTTAGGCTTGACGATACAATTACTCGTCATTTAAACATTTAGGCTTGATGCCAACTGGTACCTGTTTAACAAAAGAGTACCCTTTTAAAAGTTAATTGTAAATAACTTAGAATTGTTGGAAATTCAGATCGGAACATATGCAGTGAACTGCACATTTTCATGAATTTTTTTTTTAATATAATGAAGAAACTGAATTAGGAAACAAATTCTTTAGTTGGATTTTTGATCAACAACTCTAGAGGCAATTCTCTGCTATACACACCCTACATTTCGGCTCTTTTTCTACTCGTAAACAAATTAGAATTGTAAAATTATAATAAATCTATTACTTAAGTTTTTGTTTTATACAATACTGGCTGGTAGCAAAGTTATATTAAAAAACAATTATTTTAACTAGTTCAAATATACTTTTATTAGCCATCAACGCATGGGACACATCAGTGTTCCATGCTTTGGTGGCTTAAAATAGTTATTTTCAATAAAAATAATTATTTTTCAATACAACTTTACCATCATCTAGCATTGTATAAAACAAAAACATGATTACTAGATTAATCATAATTTTAGATTTCTAATTTGTTTACAGGAAAAAAAATCACCCAAAATATCCTATGTGTCAGCCAGAGAATTGCCCTCTAGTAATAATGCCAGCTTTGAAAAACTGGTTTGTCAGTATGAATCTCAAAAGCTGTTAAATAAATTAAACTATTCACTATTTCTTACAAGTTTAAATACTTTTTTTACTAATTTTATTAGTTTCATTGATGTAAATTGGAATCCCATTTAATTTTATTTCTTCTATTTATCGTTATTTTATTTTATCAGCTATTCAACTACATTTTATTAAATTGTACTGATGTAATGTAATTTTTTGTTGTTTCATTTAATAATTGCAATTTGAATTTTAAGAGCTGTTTATTTTTAGGTTCTTGGGACAGAAAGAAAACTGCCATTGTGCGACAGTACAAGAAACTACAGACCACAGGAAATGGAAAATTCACTTCAAGATCACATCTGCCGGAAAATGATAGGTAACGATTATAATGGTTCGAATTTTTTGAATGAGTTCATCTACATTTATGTCGAATTTTCTTTTTATTCTGATTTTCATCAAGTAAAGTTCTTTTCATTTAATGTTTTATTTAATGCCACTACTATTTCTCCAAAATTTACATGCTTCAAAGCATCTATTTTTTCTGCTTTATCAATGCAAAAAATTAACTTTCCTCTTCAAGATAAATATTTTTTCATTTACATTATGTAACATAGCACCCAACCATATAAAAAGTTTATATATTTGTTATAGCAATTAAATGTTTTAATGCTTATTAATAATTAAATCAATGTGTGTTAACTTAACTCTTAAGGTAATTGTTCTACAAACCCAATGTCCTTTGTGGTATTTTTAGCAAAATGGAGTTTTAAAATCATTGCGATCAAATTAGCACTAATCTGCTATCAAATGATAACGCAAAAATAGTATTAGAATATACATCATTAACCTAGCTTAATTTTATTTAAAGTCATGTTAAATGCATAGCTAATATTTTTTTATTTTTTTTTAATCTGTTTTTATGAAGTTTTTTATTTTGACTTTTATAGAGAAATTGAATTTTGGTCATTCTTTATATCGCAAAAAAAAAAATCTTAAAAACTTCCTACTTTTATTTCAAGAATTTATACAAAAACACATTTACTTTTACAAACTCTCCCCAAAATTTTAATTAAAAAATATATATATTTCTGAGCAGATCTATTTAGAGTTTCCAGTAAAACATATTGTCTACTGCATGGCTCGTACGTTTTTTAAAAAAAACCTTGAAAAGTGCTTGAAAAAAAATCTTTCATTTTCAAGTGCACGAAAACCTTGAATTCTTTAAAAATACATTCAAAGTGCTTGAATTTCATTTTATTTTCTACAAATATAGCATCTTAAAAAAAAAATTCAACAAAGTAAACAAAATCTTTCGAATTTTGTTCAGCCAATCAGCAACTAGGAAAACAGATCAGTTGAATATACAAAGATTTTGCAATCCCCCCCCCCCCCCCTTTGATGAGTACAGTGCTGCGGATGCTCAACATATTAGGAATATCCGATCGAATCACATGATCCCTTGTTTTGATTTTGTATTGTGTGTGCTAATTTTTTGCACATTGTTTAAAAATGGCAGGGAAATACATCTTCAATTCAAGCTGATTTGAAAAGCCAGAATATAATATGGTTTGAAGCCTTTGTCTTGGAATCGCACTTAGCACAATGTACGTTGTGTGCCGAAAATGTCATAATGTGAGAAAGTGCTTTAAAAAGCCATGCGAAGAGCAAAAAGCATATTATGGATATTTAGTTTCTATAAGAAATTTGATGAGGATTGTTCGAACTATTTCTAATAATAAAAAGTACCCCAAATCGTATATTTTTCACAACAATCAACGTCATCAGCCCGATGGAGGCCTATGTAACTAAAAACAAAGTATTAGATACTGAAATACTATGGACAATGGACATTGAAAACCATAAAAAACCATAGCTCTTGTAAATTCAATGAAAACATTGATAAATTATGTAATTGCATGTTTGCCGATAGTGTGATTGCATCTAAATTTCCATGTGGAGAAAAAAACCTGCATATTATGCAGTATTTGGAATGAAGCCTTCAGAGTTAATTGGATGATAATTGAATCAATAAGACTTTTCTATTATTATTTGGCAAAAGTCATAATATGATGAAACAAGAAAATAAAATGGATGTTCACATCTAATATTGGCATAATTACCAAGTGAGTACTAGCTACATTACTTCTGTTTTTATGAGACATGTTACGGCTTCTGATATATTGGAAGGGGGGTTTTTGTAACCTTAATATTTTCTTTTATTGAAACTTAAAAAATATTTTTTTGCACTTCCTTTATTTGAACATGCACCGTTTGCCAATAAAAAAAAAACTTAGAATTCTTTTTAATGTTTTTGTGTTGATGTATCCTTGAAAAGTCCTTGAATTTTTTTCTCCTTCAAGTGTACGAACCATGTACTACATTGTTCATGCACCTCATTTTTAACCTTTAATTAACATTAAAATTTTATTTTTATCATTAAAGATTTTGAAAAGACAAATTTAGCAATTCCTCTCAAAAGTACTGTATTATATCTTGTGCTGTATCATTCAATTACATTAAGATACATTTTTGTAAGCTAATATGTGTTTTATTTTTAATTTTAGAAACAAGACTGCTTTCTTCAATCGAGCTATGCAAGAGTATGAAAGGAAAAAAGCTTTTAAAGAGGAAAAGAAAAAAGTGAGTTTTTAATGTTGAATAATTCCAAATATTTAGCTTTATACATCAAAGATGAACATAGACCTTGGATTAATTTTATTCTAAAACATATACTTTTTTTATTGCATCCATTGCTAAGGGTTTTTATTTTATTTATTTTAATTATAAATGCAAAGAGAACCAAACATAACTTCATACAGAATATCTAACTGGTAACCTTTAAAAAAAATGGTAAACTAGCAAGTAAAATAAACTAAATTTATATTTCATTAAGGAAACAGAAATCCAGCAATACAAGAAGTATTGCAGTATAAACACAATCATCTAATAATTTTTTTTTCTGTGGCCGAAGCAGCAAAAGTCTTATGAAAAAGGAGGCATCTCCTATCAAAATCACCACGTTCAATAAAAAAAATTGCTGCCAGTTTCAGTAATAAATCTGGAAAATCTTATAGAAACAATAATTTTATTAAACCCTACCCTTATTTATCCAGATAATTACAAAATATTCTTTAAAACACTTTGTGCAAAAAAAATCATTTTTGCAATGTATAATATTTGAGTGGTATCGCCACGCATAAATTCCATTAGATTTTCATTTTACCAAATCATTTCTTAAGTGTGCTCTTTTAATTTGTTGGAAATAATTTCAGTTAATTATAGAATATCTTCTTCATTAAATAAGTTTCAAAAGTTAGTTTTGTATCATTCAAGTAATGAAGTGACTTGTCAGTTACACCCTGAACTTGGATTTTGGATTTGTGAAACTTTGACCTGTTTTATTTACTGTCTATTTCATCTGAAATGTTAAAAATCAATATCTCTATATTGCTATACATCATTCCTCAAAGTACTTAAATTATATTTCCAATTTTAATTGACTTTGCTATGAAATTCACTTGACTCTTTATGTTTGTTCTTATTAAGCTTATAACCTTCAATACTATTTCTATTCAAATTATGTTTATTTTCCTTACATATATATTTTGAAACACCAATAAAAATTTCTAAATTGCATAATTTTTAATTCTAAAAATTAATTTATCTTTTCACTGTGTTTTTAAACACAATAGTAGTGATAAAACAAAATGTCTCCCTTTATATGATATTGTTACTATAATAATTTGCGCATCTGAAATAAAAAGACTGCAACACATTTTATTTTTTTTGTTTGAGAAGTTTGGTAAAAATGTAAATTCTAAAAAAAGTTTCCCAAATGACGTAAAAAATATCATTATGTTATAGCACAAATTATAGCAAGATAGTTTTCTATTTTTATACTTTGGTCCATATGCCAAAATAATGAATTCAATAGTTATAATTTCTGTGTCCGGGTCATTCCACACGAAATCAACCAATAAAAAAATAATTTTTCAACTCAATGTGTAGGAATGTTTTAATATTTTGTCTGCGTGTAGAACTTACTTCTGAGATGAAAACAGTGCAATTAAAAAAAAATTCTGTCGATTCCTTCCATAGTTACGAATTTTTTAAATTTTGAAAAATTCCCGAATATTGCATAGTTTCACAATCTTTAAACAGGGTTCCCACGGTCATTGAAAGTCATTAAAAGTGCTTAATATTTTTGAACTTGTTTTCAAGGCCTTGAAAGTGCTTGAAAATGCTTAGAGGCCCTTAAAAGTCTTTAATTTTTACAGATGTTGTCCAACTGCAAAATTTATAAAAATACCACTCGGACTTGCTATTCCCGCTTGACCGCCACTTATCTGCACCGTATAGGAATTTTCCAACATATTTTTGTACTACGCATCCACCAACTTGTAACTTTTTTGGTAGAATATGCTTTATTAAAAATTTAAATACAGACGTGATGCCTGAAATTTTTTTTTGTAGGTCCTTAAAAACATTAATTAGGTCCTTAAAAGTCATTGAAAAGTCATTGATTTTCATTCTGTGATTTGAGTGGGAACCCTGTTAAAACTTTGGAACTATTTGACTTAAAGGGTTGGTATTTGTGTCATTTTGTTCAGTTTTTTTCTGTCTTTTATTGAATACATAACATGATCAACTTACTTGAAATAATATTTTTTTTTGTAAATTTGTCTTATACATTTTTCAAAAACTTGAAAACGGAATTTTTAATTTTTTTGAAAAAAACATATTATATTTGGCCATTTCTTAGGAACATTTTCACCAAATTTCATGATGGTACTCTTATTTTATCATAAACAAAAAAAATTATATCTGTATGTAGGTTTGGGTATTTAAAAAAAACCCACCCTATTATCTGATGTTAAAATGTAATTTGAGTATAAATTCATGTCTAAAATAATAATATTTTCCATTTATGCAAGTTTAGCTTAATTACTAAACAAAATATTAGTGTTTATTTTGTTATATTTTATTTATTTGGTAAAATTGACCATTTTATAACAAAAAATTTTCCAAACTGTTACAGTACTTTTATTACTATTCTATGGTAATAAAAATATCTGTTCTATATGTTTGTAAATTCTGTAAAACTCTTGCACATTACCATTTAAACTTAAGGGTTGTAATAGGTAAGCAATATAAGGTGGTGAACTTCAAAAATAAACCGTTTACTTACATTCTAATGCTAAAAGTTTGCTAAGTTAAACTCCCACATTGCTGCAATGAAGCAGCCATCTTAAAACAGTATATTTTTTTTCTGGAGCAACATTTTTGTAGCTCTTATCATCTCCTGTTTCGGGACTTAGCATGTTCAATCTGTTGCAGTAATAGGATTCAATTTACACAAAATAAAGTTTTTTGGAACTGATGGTCTGCTTTTCTTGGATATGTGAATGATATTGATGGTCCTTTTGGATGAAGGAAAGAAACTTTAACTTCTTCTTTAACTTGATCTTTTAAAAGAATCATTTTTTTCCATTGACAATACTTTTCAGAAGAAAAAAATTATTGTCGTTTTAGATATGTTATTTGGTTACCAAACTCTTGCTTAAAATCTTCAAGTGGTTTAGCAATGGTCTCAAAGTTATACATGATATTTTTCATCATTCATATCTTCTGCAAGACATCCCATCAGAGCTTCTTTAAAATCATCAATTTTGGAACAGTTTTCATAGTTGTTTAAAACCCATGACTATTCTGGAGGGGATTGCACATAATGTTAGCCATGCATTCCCATTATATGTTGTAAGAGGATTATCAGATTTAGGTAGTTTGATTTTACGTAAATTACCTCTAGCAATCATCAATTTAATATTATGGTATGCTATGCAGACACACACAGAATGTGTACCACTGACACTAGCAATCTTACAGTTTTTCGGTCTCAACTCTGCAAACTTTGAAAAGTCAAGTAACTTCTCGTAAGTTTCCTAAAATTAGTCTCTTTTGTATATGAACTGTCTTACCTAAAGCATCCTTCCCCACAGAAACATAGTCCTTTTTCCCAGGCATTTGTCTGCTTACTTCATCATCGTCATAAAAATTCTTTACTGAAATAGTTGTTTGAGGAGATAAAGTTTTACCAGGTTTTGAGTCTGGAGTCGACAAGACACCTTTTTCTTCAAATAGTGTAACAAATGGCAGACTATTATTTCATCTGAATATTGATATTTATTTACATGACTAGAAAACAGTATTTTACACTCAAATGGGCCACATTCGATACTTAATTTGCTTTTTACAACATGTATTTTTTTTTATATAAAAATTGCGCAGACAATCATACATGGGCAATTCTCTGCTTTAAGCACGAGACATTTTAGCTCTTTTTTTCTACTCATAAATTAGAATTCTAAAATCATTATCAATCTAACAATTTTACTTTTGTTTCATATAGCTCTACTTGGTGACAAAGTTATATGGAAAAATAATCATTTTAATTAGGTACATAGATGGGTTTTTTTTGGTACATAGATGGTTCAAAGATATCGTATGGCACTGGTTCAGGTGTCTTCTGTCCTAACAGAAAAATAAAGCTATCTTTCTCTCTGGGCAAGTTGGCTACTGTATTTCAGGCTGAGGTTCTTGCAATTACGGCATGTGCCTACAATTGCCTAGATAGGGGGGTTGTTAAGAGGGTCATAAAGATTTTCTCTGACAGTCAGGCTACACTAAAGGCTTTAAAGAGTCACTGCTTTACCTCTGAAGCAGTGTGGGAATGCCACAATGCACTTGAAGACCTGGCTGAGGGTAACAAGGTGTCTCTTCTCTGGGTCCCTGGTCACTGTGATATTGAAGGTAATGAAATGGCAGACCAATTAGGTAAACAAGGATCTGAATTATCCTTTGTTGGCCCAGAACCTGTTTTGGGTCTGCCCTACAATGCGGTCAGGAAAACTATCAAAAGCTTTTTATTGACTGAATCCTATCAAGCATAGCTTGAATCAAAAGATCAAAGACAAGCCAAAGAGCTCTATCAACAGTCGCCCTGGAATAGATCGAGGGAGCTATTAATATTGAGCAGAAGAGAGATAAAGGTTGCTGTAGGCCTTTTAACTGGTCACTGCACCTTAAATAGACATCTTAATCTGATAGGTGTTATAGATGACCCACTATGCAGAGGCTGTCGTATGACAGAGGAGAGCTCTACACATGTGTTATGCAATTGTGACTACTACTCTGCCCAAAGATTTGAACATCTGGGATACCATTGTATCGACCCCTGGGAATTGTCAAATGTTCCAATCAGGTCTATACTGAAATTTATTTCAGCAACCGGTCTTCTTTAGATCAAATAGGGGGTTTCAGTACAATAGACTTCAGTCGCGGTGCTGGTACTCGATAGAGCCACCCCCATTCACAAGTCATAAGTCATTGTTGAATCACAGTAAACATTCGTTCTTTCGTGCTATCAACAAGGACTTTAAGCGTATTTTTGTCCGAATTCTCCCATGCACTTTCAATAGCTTGCTTTAATTGAGCAACCAATTGGTAAATCATGTTATTCGCATAAGTTTTGAGCACAAGAAGTCCCCAAACATGTTCAATTAGATTACAGTCTGGTGAACATGCTGGCCAATCTATTACATTCACTTTGTTTGTAGACAACCATTGTTATGTGCTTTTACTTACATGTACTGCTGCATTATCTTTTTGGAAGATAGAACGATCTTGTCGAAACCGACGTAAATATGACAAAAGATTTTTTCGAGTATGGTTTGATGTACTTACTATCCATTTTATATGACATGAAATCCAATGACACAGTTCCTTAGGCACCAATGGCTCCCAAAACCATACAGTTGCCTCTTCCAAAATTTCTCTTTGAGAAGTATTTCTTCTCCTTTCTGAGGTCATACCTGTAGAAATTGCACCCATCTGGGTCTTCCAGTTTAAATTTTTTCTCGTCACTGAAGATGACCTAAATATATTTAATTGAAAATAATGAAAAATTGAAATTTGATAAAGATATGATGTTTATTTAAGGAATTGAAAATCCTACCTTGCCCCAATCTCTGTCCATGTTTTTCTGGCCAAATTTTAACCTTGTATTTACTGGTTTATTCTTGCCATACTTGGATTTTTTATGCAAGAAATTTCCAACAACATTATGAGATCTTCCATTCTCACGTGCAATTTATCTGACACCTTTGTCAGAGTGATAAAATATGTATCTAAATTGAATTTAAAACATTAATTTTTTCCTAACTATAGAATTATTTTGTATTCAAATGCGTTATTTTGATTTTTCTTAATAAAATATAACGTCGAATGGAATTGTCAGTTGTTAAAATAACTTTTTATCATTTATGTTCATTCTTTCTATCAATGTCCACCATTACATTTTTTTATTATCATTTTTATTTTATTTTGCATCTCCCCTAAGACATTTCATGTACAATTTTGTAAGTATTCTCTGGGCCGTATTTCTAAATAGGCTAAGTGGCTGAAGTCTAGAGTGGCAAATTTGCAGGGGGCGGCAGTTTGGCAATTTATTCAAAAGTTAAAATGAAGTATTTCAGACATTAATAATATTTTCCGTACGAATTTAAAATTACATTTTACTTAAAAATATATTTTATTCCTTCTACAAAGCCTACTCTCTAAAACTATAACATAATACAAATTCACTACATTTAATCTTGTATTATAACTTTCTTGTTGTGCAATCTAATTAAAAAGATGAAAACACCAATGAATTCTATCCTTTTGTTATACAAAACAAATGTATTAAACAAATATGAACTATAGAGGGGACAGCAAATGGACTTTAGTCTATAGGCGGCATACTCTTAAATTTAGCCCAGATTGTTCTTGCCACAGGTTCAGAAATGCTGGTTTGAGTTATTCATGTTTAATTAATCTATTAATGTTTTATAAAAGAATTCTTATAAACATCAACATATATGAGAAATACACAAAGATATATCTTTAATCTCTCAAAAATAGTTTTTTGTCTAGAGAAAAATTTTATTTCATAAATTTGCCATTTTTATATCAGAATCATGCTTGTGCATGGATTTAGAAGTAGTATTAGATTCCATAATGGGGTATCTTTCAGCTGTATAATGTAATTGAACATTACAGAATTTTAAATTATAAATCTGTTTTTTATGCAAGCGTTCAGAAGAAAAATTTCAGACGTTAAAATGAAGTTTATAATATTTTTAAAATTGAATATTGTAAGTGTCAAAAATGTTGAAGAAAAAAATCGATTTTTGTAATGATTAAAAATTTAAGGATTTAAATTTTGAGCTATCTTGAACGGTTTTTTTTTTTTTTTTTTTCTTGTAACTTTAGTAAAATATTAGCTGATCTCTATTCCACTGGTTGTAGTTGATACTTTACTTTCCAAAAGTATTTAGCTTTCTTTATTTTACCATGCTTAAAATACTTTATTTTTTCTACTCTTTTTAACATAATATGAATATCATGAATTGTGTAACTAGTATGGTAATTTAGACTTTCATATAATCCCATAAAAATTTCACTTTTCATCTTTATACTTCAAAGTAGTTACCCATTTTGAATATTTTTTATCTATTTTTGCACCAAACTAATTCATAGTGCTGTTTAATTTAATTATTTATATATGCTTAAAAAATTCTATTGCTAAAAGTTCTGTTTTAATTTTCAGGCTAAAGAAGCTAAACAAAAAGAAAAGGATGAAGCAATAAAAAAGTATGTTCAGAAGAAACGAGAAAATTTCAAAAAGCTTTCTGAAAAAACCAAATGGGGTCAACCTGTGATGAAAGGAAGAATGGAAATTCTTCTGGAAAGGATACAAAAATCTGTAAATAACGATGTAATAAAATAGCTTGTGTATATTTAACTCATATTGTATTACTGTATGTTTAATTATAGCAAATGTATTAACCTTTATAAGACTACATTGGATTTATCATATTATGACTTGTGTATATACAAAATTTTATTTATATTTCACAAATGAATTTAAGGGTTTTTTTTTGTCTTATGCTAATTTTAGCAAATGCAGAGAACACAAAAGAACTGTTTAATTATAATATTCAAATACCTTGTAGCATGTCAGCGACAAAAAGGAAAGTTTTATCATCAAAAATGAATTTATCACTAACACATTATGTTATATTCCACAATTGTTTTTTGTATTTTTTTCTATTTTTGAATATTGTTAAGCGATGGCGCAACATATAGTCCTACTATTTTTGTTTGTATTTTATGTAATGACAGGCTTTCATAAGTTGCATGTCAAAATGGCATTTACAATGGATTCACAGAGTGAGTTTGTAGGCAGTTAATTCAATTAGTCCTAGAAGTGATTTTAAGTTTATGTTCCTCATCAAATATTCTTATACTGGTTTGCCAGAGGAAAAATATTGGAAACTATTCAAAAATCAAATGAGGAAAGGTACAGACGATTTGACTTCTCTGACCTCAAACACTTACATTTTTTTTAAGTGAACCCTAGTTGGCAATAAATATTATGTCACTGATGAATTCTCCCAGTCGGAAGAAAATAGTTCTGATTTATCTAGTGATGACATTGATTCACAGTCTAGTGATAATTTGACGGCCACCAATGAGCCAAGTAAAAAACTGCTTACTGGCAGGAATTTTTTAACCCAGGATAGGACATATACTAATTTTCTGTTAAAAAGAAAACTGCTTTTTTTGGATTGGAAATTAAAAAAAAAATTCAACCAAGATAGGATAGCAGATGGCGAGTACTTAACTTTTCAATATTAAATGAAAAATGCTGTTGAACATTGTCGCATTTAACACCTTTTCTGCATATTTTTTTTTTTTTTTTTTTTTAAACAATGCTTTAACTATTCAATTTAATATTTAAGAACAGAAAGTTTATAATAATATACACCTCGTTTTTATAATGATATAGAAACCTAATTTTTTTTTAATAAGTTTGCCAAAATTGTATGAAACGACTCAAGTTTTAAGTATGTTTAAAGAACATTATCTTGAATATTTTTTCAGCAAAAAAATAAAAATATTCATTTAAAATCTAAATGATTTTTCTGACTTTTTGTGGTGTTTCATAAGGATATAAACGCTGTACAAAATTATCTCTAATTTCGATTATTTCCGCATGATAAAAAAATATTTCCACTTGAATAGAAGAAACATAGGCAAATCAGTTTTACATAAAAACACCAGTTCACAGTGATTGTAAGCACTACTTTGAATTAGAAATTATGATTGTTGAGTAGGGGACATTGAATCTTTAAGCAATCAAGGGCTTTCAAAGAGATGAATGAAAAGAAATTCAGACAATCACTCAGTGCAGTTTTAATTTTCTTCCGTCAACCAGATCAATATAGTAAAAAATCTCCAGGACACCTTCGAAAGCTTTCCTTACGACAAAATCAAACTGGAAATTTAGAAGCTACAAAACTTCTCTGAGTGAATTATCTGTGCTTTTAGAAAAACAAACAGAAGCAAAATTTTTGACGAGAAACAAAAGTAAGAACCCAAGATTCTACTTTTTCAACTAAGATTGAGTTCAATTTTATGTGGGATACTACTATCCTGTAATTCGTGGGTTCCACTGAGGAAGTGTGCTTCCTTTTTTTTTTAGCAGAATATTAATGGATAACTACACCATATCATTAGGAAATAAGAATTAATTTTCTTTAATAAAGATTTGAACAAAAACTTTTTCCACTCCCGTAAAAATGTTATTGTCGGTGTCTATAAAGTCATGGAAAAATCTCTTGTAGAAAAAAAAAAGAGTTTTTGCATATGCATAAAAATATTTCTTCTGGCAAGTTAAGAAAAACTCGAAAGCAACCAAAAGTGAGTATCTTTCAGTGAGTTTTAAAGACTCTTGGTCTTCCATGAAGTAAATCGACAGTGCAGGAAACCAGTTTGTCTGTAATGTAATTTGATTTTAAAACATAATGGGTTTTAGAAACAAAAGAAAAAGTCGTAGAAGATCAAGGGGGGAAAATGAAAGTGTATTTTATCACTAAGAGTTTTAAACCTTTTCAAAATCTGCTATGCGAACCATATACTCCTACAGAGGATGCACTTATCCCCTGCCCTGACGGTTTGACAATCAAAAATGAATTGGCCTAAACCGAAATGTAATGCGTTAACTATTAATATATCGGTCGAAAATTCAATTATAATTTCTGAAAATTCAAGATTTTAACAAAAAATTTTAATCTCCTTGCACCACTCTATCTGCACTTATTACAAATAATCCAGTCGGCCTCCATGGTGCGAGCCTTTAACACTTATTGGTAAAATTGTCTCAACTTTCGCCGTTCATTTGATTCCAATTTAACATGATTAATGCCCACCTATTGTTGTTCCAGTGTGTGACCATTACGAATGGACTCGATATATGAAGCCTTCTCTCCTCATTTTTTAGCATGAACCGAAATGCACTTGATATCTCAGTTTGGTGAGCAGTACAATTTCAACCAAATCTACTTCGAAATGGACGATTTCTTCGAAAATTGATAATTAGAAGCTATTGCAAATTAAAAACTACGATTTAATTAAGGTAATGTAGGGATTTTTGAATGTCTAAAATGCATTTACTTCGTCTTTTCAAAGATTTTGAGGGGGAAAAGGGTTATTTTGCATTTAAGTGCAAAATAACTTTTTAACTCTTCCAAAACGATTTCAAATTCCCCTCAACTGTTGCGCCAATAAACTTATTTCTCGAGTGAAAACCATCGAGGTGAAAATTGACAACATAAATATATTATAGTATTCTATCTCTATCAGAGAGTTAGTTTGTTTATTGAAAAAGAGCGATAAAGAGACGCTACAAAGTCAACTATTTTCCAGCAGTAGGGTCCATGATTGTGGACGCGCGCTTATCCTACATCGCAGAATTATGCCGCCCTCAAAGAAACGTCATAGGATGTGGTGCCTATGAAAATATCTTAACTAGCTGGCAACAACGTTAAACTTAAACTTGTTGATTTTCTTTTTCAGCTGTTTGTAAAGGAAAAGTTTCATACCTTCGACGATTTAGTAGTTCAAATTTTGCCAGGGAATCAACGAAAATATTTTATATTCATTGCCTTTATACATTTTTTAGTGTTTGTATTATGTGTTTCTTCTGAGATATTGCAGTTATTCCTCTATCCTGAGAAAGAAAATACATTCACATTTTAAAATGGTAAATTTAATATTATTAACTCATTTGAATGATTCCTTTCCTTTAAACATTGTTTTTAGTTAAGTTTCAGTTTAGATAGTTCCATCAGATCAGTAGGTTCATTACATTGTGTTTGTCTGTGAAATAATTTTCAATGACTTAATCTACGCAGGTACTTGGGATTTATAAATCCATTGACATTATTTCATTTTCACCTATGACCATTCCTGATTGTCAAAATCGAATATTTATCTTTTTCGCTTCTTCAGTCACTACAGAAATTATGTGATCTTTCTTCTAACTAAATCTTGAAGTAATAATAACCATTGGTCCTGAGAATCATTTGTGTACTGATGATGCACTATAGGTATCTGGCGATGTATTCGGTAAATTTATTAGGTGCTAAAATAAATCAGCTGAGCACTATTTATAGTTGCTAAATATGGTTTAGAGAATGAGATTAGAGGGTAACAACTTATATCTAAATAAAACCAAAGAAAATGTTCGAAACTTGCAAGTTTTATGTAGTGCATCCTTAGAAATGTATAATCATTATGTTATGTGACGTTGTTAAGTAAATATAAGGTTGCTTGAATAAAGTAACAAAGTCTATTTTAAATTATATTATGATTATTGTATACTATTGTGACATTATTAAAAGCTGCTTGGTGTTAGTTTTTTTCGTTCTCTCATTTCAGACATGCTACTATTTTAAGGAAATGCTAATTTCCTCTTTTTTGGCATGTATTTTGATTTTACTATAGTTGATAGAAAGTTATAAAATTACATCACCCTATGTATTTCCGTTATTTCTCGTAGAGAGCTTTAGCATGTCTTCTCTTTCAAAAAGCGAACATGGGGCAGTTTCTCTTTGAAACTACTTCCTGAAGGCACTACTTCCTTCACACAGATACTGCTCTATTAATGTTCTACCACTGTATAGCCCCTTTTGCTACTAAAAAATCTCCAGTAGACATTTTTTAACTGTCAGTTTATATCCTTATTAAAAAATATTTCTCAATTAGTTAAAAGATTTTATACACCAATTGTATAATAAGATTGTAACTTAATATGTGATTAAAAAAAAACTTCCATCATATTTTTATAGAATGGAGCTGAGAAAGTTTGTAAAGTGCGAGTCAATTCAGGTGCAAATTCAACTGTTCCATACAGTCAACTCTTGGATCTACGCTCTGCTCAAACACTAAATGAAAGAGCTGCTACTGAGGTTAGTCTGGCTTTACAATTTCTTAAAAACAAATTTAAATTAATATGTTTGATACACTTGCTGTCAAATGTTGAGCACAAAGAGGAAAATGTTAATTTCTAGAAGCCAATCTGAATTTGAGAGGCTGCAATTTACTGCTAAGGTAGGTGGAAGTATGTAAAAGTAGTATATAGCAGCCAATCACAGTTTTGTGCTGAGAAATTTGTAAAAGAGGTAGTCGTATAATGCCTACATTGTGAAGGGTTAGAGGAATTGCATGAAAGTCTTAATAAAAAGTGTCTAGAACATTTGTGTGATAAGTTTTCAAGAAAGACACATTTTATGGCTTCCAGAAGATAAATGGCAGATAGTCCTTGCTGACATTCTGTGGGACGCCTTGAAGCAAGGCAATCAATTGTTGCTGTTGCTCTTTTCTTCAACATTCATGATTCCATTATTTGGCGATTATGAGAACAATTCCAAATTGTTACCCGAAGACTTATGACCGGCCATCCATGGGTTGCAACCCCGCTGAAGTTCTATACATTGCTGTTGTTGTGAAGTGGAACCAAAGAGAGACCTCCACACGTGTGACATTTATGATTGAAGCATTCTTTAATAAGGTTAAGGTTTGTTAATTTGTATGCTCAATGACCTATTTTTGTGCACTATAACAGTTAATCAGGCCGGGACCTACAGCTTAACAACCACCACTTAACCAACTACTACAAACGCCCATGCCTAACCCAGGATTCGAACCCGGTACCTTTGGCGTGCAAGGCCAGAGCGCTACCCCACAGCCGTTAGGTTGGCCTGTTGATAAGACGATATCTGCCACCCCAGAAGCAGAATAATATATAATGATCTGCAACGGGACTTTTGACAGTTATAAATGTTCTGCAGAAATTTTTTCAAAATTTCCAGTATGATATAAAAGAAAAAAAAAAACATAAAATTAATACTACACATTTATTACAAAATGATGATGACGAAAAAAAATATTTTTCAAACCAAGGCATACATTCAAAATTTGTAACTTTATCAATGACTTAGAAAGTTAAATATTTAGACTCTGATACAGAACCGCTATATATAAAATGTTTGTGGTAAGTTGGTCCATGCAAAGAAATAAGGATTGCTTTAAGATGTTTTCTTAAAAGATTTGTGTCCAGGTGGAGCACCATTAAAAAACAAACATTCTTTTATCAGTTGTTCCAGCAGAAATATTGTCTCCATCAAAAACATTTGGTCGCTTAGCAACAATTTTTTCAATTGTGGATCCCCAAGATTCACAAAATGCTTCTGAAATGGGCACTGAAAAAATAAAAACAAGAAATTTGATGAATCTGGGAATCTCTGTCTTCAGTTCTTCTATGGCGTGCTTTAAAAGCTCTTTTGGCTGGAAAAAAGACTCACTACTCCTTCACTCCTCAAGACATTTGTACACCCAATTATTAAAAACAGTGTATTCAAAATACAATTCAGTAGTTTCTTCTTTTGAATGTTCAATGAAAGGAAAATCTTTCATAAAACTTATGAAATTAGGAAGAAGTTCCAATTCTTCTTCTCACTCGCGGCAGTTGTTCCAAACTTAAAATTGTTCTACGACGTACATCGCAGTTTTAGGCACTTTCTGCTTTCGGGTCTGCAACTACTATATGTTGAAGGCTACACATAAGTGAACTATATGCCCCGATAACACAAGCTTGTACTGTGTTATATGGGCTGTCCACTTCAAAAGGTGATGTCAGCAACATGTGAATTGGACTGTGTATAATTGAGCTAATGTTATGTTCACGGATGAGTCAAGATTTACCCTGGTGCCAGATGGCAAATGTGTAGGGTCTGGTAAGAACAAGGCACACTCAATGAGCCTCAGAACAGCATCAATTGAGCATTGGAATATCGCACTGATCTGCACATCTATAGACAGGGTTCTAAGATAACTGTCATGTATTGGGATGAAATCTTAGAACCCATTGTGAGATTGTACACTGCAACAGTTGATCCTTTCTTTTTAATGGATGATAATGCATGTTCCAAATAGTGTCAATGAAAACATGGAGAA
This sequence comes from Linyphia triangularis, assembly GCA_963978545.1. NCBI lineage: Eukaryota > Metazoa > Arthropoda > Arachnida > Araneae > Linyphiidae > Linyphia > Linyphia triangularis. The sequence continues at coordinate 59,324,392 of OZ021726.1, forward strand.
TGTGGGGATTGGGCATATGCTTTGGCCAGCGTACTCACCCGATCCTATGCCCATTGAAAATCTTTGGGGTGCTTTCAGCCACACATTTCCTACTCCTAACTACTCTTGAAGAGTTGCAAACTGCTGCTCTATAGGAGGAATGCCGATTACTTAACTCGGATGTGGTTGATCACTTCCTTGAAAGCTTTGGATGAGGTGTGGTCACATACCCTATTAATGTCAATTTTGGTTTGGACTTAAATATAATTTTGTTAATGACTCTAACATGACTTTATCTATACTAGGGTTGCTATTTATATTTCTGGCCTTGACAATACTAAGTGTTGCTAGGCAACAGCTTACATTTGCAAACAATAATTTAATATTCTTAACCTTAATTTCTTTAGAGATTTTTGTCTTAGTGTAATTTGTGTTATTTACAATAAATTGAAAAATTCATCTCGGGCAAAAAATGGAATTGACTCGTGAATATTTTCATGCGATCATTTTTCATAACTTTCGACAAAGATTATCAAGACAAGAGTGCTCTGATGAACTTAATTTTTTATACAGTGATAAAGCACCATCCTAAAAACTGCTAAAACGAACTTAAATGTCAAAGTTCGCTCCAGGATGAATTTCGTGAATGTCCAATCGTCCAAAATCGATAGTTGTGCTAGAAAATATTGATGCTGTGCATGAACTGATATAGCAAGATTGCCATGTGACATACCGTGAGAGTGAGGCGTCTTTGGGCATTAGTATGACAAGCATTAATAAGGATATTACATGAATATTTGGTCGTAAAAAAGATTTGTTCGTGTTGGATCCCACATAATCTGACAAACGCTCAAAAGAAGACTCGTGTCATTTGGTGCAAAGAAATGTTGACAAAATACATTCAAGATACATCAAAGGCTGTGTTTAACATCTACAGAGGTGACGAATCATGGATGTATGCATATGAGCCTGAAACAAAACAACAATCGACTGTATGGGTCTTTCAAGACGAGGCAAGTCCATCAAAAGTTGTTCAAGGAAGAAGCACATCGAAGCAAATGGCTGCCTGTTTCTTCAGCATTACCGGTCACATGGCGACAGTGGTGTTAGAGCAACACAAGACAGTCAATTTTGAATGGTATACGACCATTTGTTTGCCAGAAGTCATAGGAAAAATCCAAAAAAAAGCAGAAGAGGCAAATCATTCTTCACCACGATAATGCAATCTCTCATACATCGGCTCAAACAAAGGATTTTTGACCAGCCAAAACATCGAATTGATGGGTCATCCGCTGTACAGCTATGATTTGGCTCCCATTGACCATTTTTTATTCCCTCACATCAAAAATAAATTATATGGTCAACGATTTTTGGTACCCGAAGAAGCGGTTGATGAATTCAAAACACATGTTTTGGAGGTACCTCGATCGAAGTAGAAAAATTGGTTCAAGCGCATGCAAAAGTGTATTAATAACGAGAATATTTCGAAAAACAATATTACCAATTTCAATCATAAATATTTGTTTTTTTGTTATTAGGCCAGAAATATAAATAGCAACCCTCGTAATTTAAGAAAATTCAATATTCTTTCCATCTTTGTATTTAATTGTTTGTTTGTTATTCATAAACCTATTTACTACTTTCCTGCTGCATTTTTGTGTCAGTCGAAGTCGCTGTCCATTTTTTCCCATTTTACCTTTTGTGCTTAACCTTTGGTAGTGAGTGTAAATGAATAAAAGATGTCCAGCAAAAAGGATATTAGTAGATTTGAAAATATCGGGGAGTTTTTGAATAATTGTGATTAAATAATAAACTTTTTAATGCTGAGTCCATAAAGTTTAATAATCATAATTATTGAAATTTAGCTTTGCTAAATATATTTAGTTTTTAGAAAATATGAATAAGTAATATAAAATATTGTGGATGTTGCTAGAAATGTACAATGGTTGCACTTTCTCCCCCTCTCCCTACACTTTTGAAAATTAAAAATGAATGTTAAAATCAGGGAACAGAATTCATACTGCAAAGTATAATTAGTTGGTCTATAATTAATTCATTGGTCAAGAAAATATCCTATAAAATTTTTTATATGCGTAAACAATTTGGTACTTGCGTATTAACGCCACTGCAGCTACAGATTTGATGGTTTTTAAGTGCCGCCAATGAAGAGCAATCTTGTTCGCTCGCAGTTATCTTTTAGATTCCTTGTTGCCTTGTTATTTGCTGATTTTTAGATTGACAGCACCTAAAAACTGCCAAATCTGTAGCTGTGGTGGCTTTAATATGTAAGTACCAACAATTTTTATGTTCAATTACAAGTTACTACAATTCTGAACTCAAATTAAGTTTTCAAAGTGTTTGTTACCACAAAGAAAAATGATAAGTTTCAGCTCATTTGGATGACATAAGTGATTTAATTAGCCCTCTAATGTGAGAATAGAAACATGTGTAAAAACTGCCTTTTTAGTGACAGCCCACAAAACTAGTTCAAAATCAAGAAGTTCAATATCGACAAAGAATCTCTCTGCCGAGTTTTAGCTGAATTGGGGGATAACAAGTGATTTAATTATACCTACAAAGATTTTTGAGAAATCCAGATTTGAGCAAAAACTTGAGCCACCTTGCTGTTGCAGAATTTTTCCATTTAAATTCTATTTAGGACATATCAATAGAATGAGATCAATTCAGGAAAAGGGCTGTGTATCTGACTGGAAGTTAATTTGAATAGGTCCTCTATAAAACTCTGCAATTTAAAGGACTCTTTCAAGATAACAGGCAACGTAGATGAAGACGATTCCTAATTTTAAAACTTTATGAGAAGAATTTAATTTTTTATGCAGTGAATAACAAAAGAAGAGAATAAACATTCAATATAGCATGTATTAATTAGGTATTAAATATATTTGGTTTTTAATGGTTATTTAAGGAAAAAATTATAAATTAATTCTGATATATGCTTCGTGCAAGTTTTAAATACTAGCTAAATTGTTATGTAGTAAACTCCTGCTCTTTTGGATAATTTAAAATTATGTAAAATAAATTTCATATCGTGAAATTTGTTCTTCTGTGCAGCAGGTGGGCTGCATTAAAAGCTCTTGCAGGCTGTGTAGTAGCAAACACTGATGCAGTTTTTTTTTTTTTTTTTTTTTTTTTTTTTAAGAAGTAATGCACAAATTTTATATTTTCAGCCAACAGCAGAATTTCTCAAAGGACTGCCATCCTACAATGAAAACAACTTTTCTCGTTTTCAACCAGATACATCGTTTAAAAGCACTGTAAGTTTTTAAAACAATTTGTTGTTTCCTACATTTCCCAATCTTCTTCACTTTCCCAACAAATAAACTTTCAATTTTAATTTCACATTTTTCATTCCTTCAAAAATTTTAGATTTAGTTTCAGCTGTTTCTAAAGTTTTATTTTAAGCTTTTTGAGTGTTAGTGTAACATTTTAGCTTTAACCTCAGCTTTCAGATTCAGTAGTAGGAAGCTTATACAAAGTCTGCCTGTCCAAGGTCAATATTTCCAAACATAACCTCAATTGTCACAGACTTATACAATTAAAGCTTTTATCAAGACGAGTTCCTATACCAAATTTTGTTTGCAAGTACAGGAAATTATCACAGAAAGTTCATTTTGAATTTTTTAAGAGAAAGTCCTAGTAAAGATCATTCCCTATACTCGCTATGTTGCAATCTTCTAGCCCAGTGCATTTAGAAACTACTTTCTATAAAAATTAGAAATTTGGTGAGTAGGTACGAAAAATATCATTTAAAGAAATGATAGAAATTGTTTTCATTTAATGTCTATGAATAAAAATTAAAATAGCAAAAGACAAAACCAGGTGGAGTCACTACATATGCATTGACGTAAGGATTTCAAATATAAAATAAAATATACCTATTAGATGCTATTTTTGAGTTATTAATTGATTTCCTTTCATTGAGGAATCTTTTTTGCACCTACTCACCAAATTTCAAGGTTTTATATAAAGTAGTTTCTTAATGCACTGGGCTAGAAGATTGTTACATAGCGAGTATATGGAATGATCTATACTAGGACTTCCTCTTAAGCCTAAACTATAAAAGCTACAAACATGTGTTACTTATCCATTTAAACGTCTTAATAAGATTATAATGAGATCGCATAAAATTTAATCTAAAATTATCACCTTAGCTCTTTAAAGTTTGATTGGAAGAGTGCTTTCTAAATAACTGAGGGAAATCTTGGTAGAAAGATATATCAAGTATGAAGTTGGATGTTCGATGATAAGTTTTCTTGTCAAGTTTCTTGCCAAACTCCACAAAAGTTTTATTTGTAAAAATTTCTAATTTAAGGGGTTTTCTTTGTCATATGTCATCAGTCTTAGCAATAAGAATATTTCAGCCTTTAAATGTTGGCAAATTGTACATTCTTTATCAGAGCTTCATGTGCAGGGATTAAACATATGTTGAGGCAGTTTTTTAGTGATATTAACTAACACTATCAACTTGTTTCTTTTCATCAGAGTGATTTATATGTTAGAAAATTGAGGATTGTTTAATAATATTTCTCCGAATTAAAAAAAAAAATTCAGTCAGACTTAATAAATACTTTTTTTTTTCTCTTTAAATTTTCCTGTTGATGCTATTTAACAAAATATTTCATATTGATGAAGTGTATATTTTCTTTCAATCTATTAAGCTAAGTAATATTTAACTGGTTGCTCTTTTTTTTTTAAGTGCCAAAGTATGCTAGCAATTGATATTTCCATTTTTCATGTTTTACCTTTTAAATTGAAAGTGTGTATACATGTATAATTCCTTGATCAAATTTTTGTTGGTTTTCAGATGAAAAAACCATCAGTCTACTTGCCTACAAAAGATCACCCTGTCGAGCAAAGTAAAAAAATTTATTGCTCTACATTTAGCATTATTATAAAAGTTCATGTATAAAATTGGATTTTAAGTTGGATCTAAAAATATTAGCAAAACCTTTAATTTAAACAACAAAAGTCTGGTAAATTCTTTCATTCATACTATGTTCAGTATTTTGAAGGAAAAAAATTCAATTTGAATGTGTCCACGTAACAATATTAATGCTAAATATACAATAAGTTATCAGTGAAATATAATCAGTGTCCAACTGTCATTAACCCATTAACCTCTGGCGTTGCGTTCACGCAACGCTTAGAAAACATAACTAAAAAAAAATATTTAATCAATTTTAAACTAATATTTGGAGGTTTATGTTCATTGATAAGGTTACACACTTTAATTTCGAACAATAAAAATTATTCTAAACCTTATTGTTTTCTCGTAGTAATAACTTAAACTTTTCCGAAATTCGCTAAGTTAGACTGACATTGCTAAATCGATACCGAAAAATAAAAGAAAGGGAAATAATTTTTATTAGACATAACATTTCATATCTCCATAGTTCACTTGATGGTCACACGCAAATAAAAAATGTTTTGATGAATTCATCTTTGAGCTACGATGTTGGAAATACTAGTGTTGCGCTTGCGCAACGTCAGCGGAAAAGAGGGTCGAAATTTTCTGAACTTTTTCTCACCGCGTGTTATTACAACTGCTTCATTTTGATTTGAAATATCTCGAAAGCACTATCTTACGCTTAGTGAAGCTCTGGATACTTTTTACACCATTGATTCAGATGACAATGAAACGGACATTGTTATTATTTCACTAGAATTTGGCAAAGTTACTAACAAGGAAGAAGGGGACAATACAGTAATAAGTGACTCGAACGTTTTACCAAATGACATTTCTGGTGTGGTTGAATTACATTCAAATAGGGAAGATAAGGACCAAAATAATATGGATAATACAAAGACAAAGAAAAAATATTGAGCTTTGAAATGGAAGAAAATAGATCCTATTTATACATCGATACCAAAATATGAAGAAACATCACCAAGTTAAAAAACTGAAAAGAGAATTAGAAAATTTAAGTTGTGAAGAAATTTTCTTTAAGTTTTTTTACTCTGAAATTTATGCATTGCTCATTAATCAAACTAATATATATTCTCAGCAAAATAATCGAACTGACTTTTTTGCTTCTGAGAGTTACATAAAAAGGTTTATTGGTTTGCTTCTTCTTACTGGATACCATACATTGCCACAAGAAGTAATGTATTAATCATTAGATAAATATGTATCTGTCCCGTTTGTTAGGGAGTCAATGTCACGTATTCATTACAGGAATATAAAACAAAATTTGCATATGGCAGATAACATCAATATTGACAAAAATGACAAATTGTAGAAAGTGAGAGTACAAGAGTGAAATTTGTTGAATAAGAAATTTTAATAGTTTCAAATATTTGCACATGACCTAAGTATAGACGAACAAATGATTCCTTATAGAGGAAAACATTCTGCAAAAATGTTCCTAAAAGGAAGACCTGTATGATTCGGTTATAAAACTTGAACCCTTGCATCACATGATGGACAATAAAAGACTTCGCAGTAAACATTGTCACAGTCAAATTATGTATCGCTGTAATGGTTGTGAAGTGGCTTTACATCAAGAATGTAGTCAATATTTTCATATAAAATAAGTTATATTAAATAAATATATGTACTTACATAGTACGAAAAGTTTAAATTTTTTAAAAGAAGCTTTAAAATATCGCCAACGGTTAATTACAGTCGTTGAATATTCAACGTTAATGGAATATGAAATTCTTGAAAACCGCCGATTTTAACTCGGTTTTACGCTGACGTTGCGCCAACGCAACAGTCGTTTTCTCAAAAGATACATAAAATATTCCAACTTTTTCTTTAAATATGTTATATATGACCCTAAAATCACAAATGTTATAAATACTGACCATGTTTTTTAAGGATTTCGAGTTTTGGCGGTTAATGGGTTAAAAGATATTTTATCTTATAGATGGAAAGGTGACTGAAGGTTATGGTACTACATTGAACATGATTGAATGTAGAGAAATATTTGTAGTTTAAGAATATATGGCCAGGGTTAAAATGGCCAAAACTATTTGAAAGTTAACTTTGAATGAGTTCAACAAAAACCGGTTGCTAAATATGTCTTAACTTACCAAATAATAAACATCCTTTTTAATCTGGTAACCCACTACTCTTTAATTTTCAGTGGAGAAGGGAGCAGACTGTTTATTCTTCCACAGAATCCTTCATTGTTAAAAATTAATTTGGTACTGGAGGGCTAAAATTGTCTTAACTAATTATGGTATATTTGGATATTGGTTGTCATTCAAAATCAATTTTTGTACAGTTTCAACTGTATTTTACCATGGAAACTAAATACAAACTCAAAATAATAAAATAACAAAACTTCTAAGCAAAACTTAGCAATGCATCATGAAAAATTAACATATGCAAATTAAAATAGTGACACATGTTATTCAGGAATTGGCAAAACAATTTTCAACAACTATACAGATATTATTTTAACGATTATAGTTAACACATTTAAAAATTAAGTTGATTTTTTATAAGGGTCAAAAAATTAGAATTATCAATTCATTCAATATGAATTTGAAAAGCACACAAAATATTTACATACCTGTTAACCGATAGGTAGCTACAAGTATAAAGCTTGACCCTCAGAAATACGTTAGTCTTTTGCTAAAAATGGGTCACCAATGTGATTTTTCTGAAACACTAAAATCATGCATTTTATCATTGTTTAAAGTTGGAAAGAAACAATAATTTATCATATCAACAATCTCAGATTAAATAAGTGTTTCACAATCTATGGTTCTGAATATCGAAGAACCGGCCAACTAAAAAAGTAACCGAAGTGAATGTTGTAAAAAGCTTGTAACTACTACCTAAGGTGAACACAAATTAAAACTAATCATCCAATATAATCGCTTTAAAACTGTTTTTTACTTCAAAAAGTGTTGGAAGGAATCTGGAGTTGTTGTGTCAAAGTCAACTACACTTAGGCGATTGCATACATTTGAGTTTCAGTCGGGGTCCCCAAAGTGAAACCAATGATGAACATGAAGCAGAGATGTGCGCGACTCTCCTGGTGCAAAGAGAAGTTCATCTGGATTCTGTAGAAGCTCATCTGAAGTCCTAAACAAAATTTATCAAAGGCATCACGTTTTAAATGCCACACGCAAACATTTCCTTAGTCAACAGATATCTATGTGTATAAAACTGAGTTGCCTGTATGTCTGAACCTTATACAATTGCACAGTTTTGCATCTAAAGGTACGAAATTTGGTACAGAGAAGCTTTAGCACAAGGAGATTGTAGAGAACAACTTTTAAATTCGATTAAAAGTTGCTTTCTTTAAAATTTTATGACATGAAAAAAAATTCTTGGAATTACAACAATATTTTTTTATTACATCAGAATAAAACTAAAAGTTATATTAATGTGTCCTTATTTTTCTGATTATTTTGATGTATTGTTGCATGGATGGGTTCGAAAGATTTGAAGCCAAAGCAGATCTAAACTTGCAGAAATTTATTCTGATATAACTCTTCACAGATTCTCTTACAACTCCAGAACTTCTCGTTCTAGTAGACTCAATACAGCTCTTTTCGCAACAACTGAGCACAAAACAGCAGTTAAACTTGACACACAACTGCTAAATCGTCGCAAAAGACAATGCAATACAGTTCGCTTTCGGAACCCTCTGAATGCTCGCTGACAGACAACCAAGTCAGTAACTCCACTCAGTCAGCATCTCAACTAACTCAGTAATTTCAGTCAACTAACGGACTCAACTAACTCGATCACACTCTCTCTCGATCTTACATAGGGGAGACGAACCTTCGTGAATCTTCCAGAGATAGACATTTCGAGAACTTTCCAGATCGTAGTCGAAAAGTCCTATACATGTACATGGGGACCTATCGGTTAACATGTATGCAAATATTATGTCTGCTTTTTAAAATCATATTGAATGAGTTGATTATTCTAATTTTTTTTACCCATATAAAAAGCCAACTTTTGTTTAGAAAGTTCTGTTATTCTATTATTTTGAATTTGGGTTGTAGTACTTCTTATTTTACAAAAAATTAGCATATGATGTTAAATGAAGTACTAAAACTTGCAACGGCCTCTGTCTATTATTATTTTCTTTAGCCTGTAAAAATATACTTGTTTATTATTCAAAAAGTTACAATGAATTTTTTAGAAACTCCAAAATTCTAGTATCTATAAATTTTACAATTCTTTTTTCTAGCTACTTTACCTTTAAATGTATCAAATAAAAAATTTCAATATTTGTATTCATTCTTTTTTTTTTTTAGTTATAACAACAGATAAAACAACAATACTCTTGAGGTTTCTTCAACAAGAATATGACAAAAAGGTATTTACTAATCAAAATTTAAAATCTTTTCGAATATTTTTTTTAAGCTAAAAGCTTATTTTTACAGATGTTATTTGTGTAAAATCAATTCGATTATTTTTGTATTGTTTTATTAAACATATTATCCCTGTTCCATTGTAAAACTTGTTTTCAAGGTAAATAAACTAAGTATACAAGTTTTTCAATGTTTATTTTATTATTATTATAAAATTCCAAAAACTGTAGTAAAAACTTTTAAATCCTCACTATTGCTTTTCTTTTCTGCGATATGTAAAAAGCTATGCAAGTAGTGATCCACTTTCTAGGTGCATATGACTAACTCTGAAAGCTGCAAGGTAACTGGGTTTGGGAATTAAGTTGGACACTGTTATAGATGACAATAGGTAGAATATAAAAACATGTACGTTGAAAGCTCTCATTGGTTGGAACATTTAGAGAGTTTTTACATACTTTGTCAACACTTTTTCCAAATTACGGTTGCAGTCCATTTTCAGATTAACCAGACATTTTGACTGCTGCAACAGATAGTTTAGCGTCAATTGTTGAGCTGTATGTTGGGAGTTTTCTCCCATTTGAGATGCAAATGCGAGGTGGGCAGCTTTCTCTGGAAAGACCTCTCAGAAGGTGTTTATTGTTTTACACTAGGACTACTTTTTGTAGTTTAGATTCTTCCCTACTTCTATCACAGTAGAGGCCTCAAGCATAGGTGCAAATGTGTACTGACCATTTGCAAATCGATTGATGCGGACTATTTAACGAAAATTTTCAACTTCATGTTATCGGAGTTTGACTGTATAATAGAAAAAATAATACTTTTTTTACCCTGCAATTTATAATTGTGCTAGTTTGAAGTCTATGAAAATAGTTCATAAGTGAACTTTTGTTGTTGATTGCAAATAAAATTTTAATAAATGTATTTAAAAAAAATACTCATTTATTTCCTCAATTTTTAGTAAATACAAATCAGACTTGCTATCCCCGCGTGACTGCCACTTATCCGCCACTAATTTATATATAGATATGATGCCTGAAAACAAATTTTCGAAGGTCCTTAAAAAACATTATTTAGGTCCTTAAAAGTTATTTATTGATTTTGATTCTGTGATTTATGTGAAAACCCTGACATAGTACTAGTAAGTTTGGTTTTAAACCTTAATGATTTTGGAAAATAATGTGTCTTAGAAATCATTATAGTCTGTTGTAAAAAAATGTATCTAAAAAATTTAGGGATGTTAGCAAAGAACCCAATTGAAATTTCAGTACAGAGCCAGGAAATAAAAAGGAGAGGGATATCAATTGGTGTACACAAGTGCTCCCAATTTATGTGTATACCTAACAAAATTTCTTGTTCATCTCCATAAAGGCTCCTAGTTTCCAAGTTTGGCTAAGTTCATATACTTCATCTCATGCCTACCTGGAACACAGGCCCCTCCAATATTTTTTAACAATTCACGTTTATGGCCTCTAGCTGCTCTTGCTCCAGAAAATCTCCATTGCAGCTAACCCAAAATATAGTACCAATTTTTTTTATTTTTTTTTGTGCGCGAAATCTTCAATCTTTTAGGCTCTCATACTAAACTCTGAAATTTGTTTTTCTAAATAAAAGCAAAATGCTTCCAAACTTATTTATTGATTTCTTAATGCTTTTTTCTCTCTTCTTCAGAAAAGCAAAAGAGATAACGAGAAAACTGGATCTGAGCAAACTCCTCGAAAGAAATGTCGCTTGGGCAGAGAGTAGCATCCAACAAATACCAATGACATAGAAAGATGCTCGTTCAATCTTTTTGTTCATTCTTCTTTCAGTGTTAATTGCCTTTATGTATATTTCCAGTATTTTTTCTCCATTTAAAAACTAGAATACTACAATACCTGTTTGCTACTTTTTCCTGTATTAAATTTATATACCAATTACTATACTGTTTTACATTTTCTATTTTTTTTTAATGGTGCCGATTGTGGATGTTGTTAGCTAATGTGCATTTGTGCAATTGAGAGAATTATGATATTTCTTTCTGTGTACATGTTGTTGAATATTGCTGGACAGTTTCTGTTTTCTTTAGATGCTGCAATTTTGTTATCTGCTACAGCAATCAGTGTCAATGCTACTTGAATACTTCTGTTATTTTTTAGCAAAAATTGCAAAAATAATTGTTTTGTTGTTTCCTTTATCTTAGAATTATTCAATTATTATGGTTTAATGAACACAAAAAATAGCAATTTTTTTTTTAAAGATGATTAATATTTTATAAAAATATTTCCTAAATCATTTAAATTTGACTTATTGTTATATATTAACAAAAATAGCCAGGGTTTCCACTGTCATTAAAAGTGCTTAATATTTTTTAACTTGCTTTCTAGGCCTTCAAAGTACTTGAAAATGTTTGGAGGTCCTTAATTTTTTTCACTTATCTTGGCATCATCAAAATTTGTCAGTATATTTATATTACACATGCATCAACTTGTACATCGTTAGGTTCGTATTTGCTGATTGGTGGAGTAGAATTTGAACGGTTTTAGTTACACACTGTACTCGGTGAAACAAGCATGTGAGATTAGTGTTTAAGATTTGCAAGCCAAAAGATCAAGGACCATCATCCAAGACTGTTTGTAAGGTACAACGCAAATTGTGCATGAAAGACTTTGTTATTAATGCTCTGTGCAAAACAAGTGGAAAATCAGATTATTCCTGATGAATGAAAACAAATTTCTGAAGGTCCTTAAAAATATTATATAGGTCCTTAAAAAGTCATTGATTTTTATTCTATGATTTCAGTGGGAATCCTAATAGCACATTTATACTTTTAAATATTCTAGATTTTTATTGGAGAAAACATCAACGTTTTTTTAGTTGTTTTGAGGTCCAAAATAAATGTTCTAAAAAAATATTTTGATATTTAATTATTTTTTTTAATTTTGGTCTATTTACCAGTTAAGGTGTGTGTATATATAAGTTTAATACTTATTTCTTCTGTATATATATTAAATATTCCTCCTTACATTATACTTGATATTCCCTTGTAGTAGTGATATCATAAAACCATCTAAGGCACTGAAGTTAAGTTTAAAGCAGTTCATGTCAAGCAAAAAACCAACTTTCCTATGTTATAAAGCTCTCTTGCAGCTTCATGTGAAATAAACTGTTTTTTTTTTATTATTATTCCTCATTGTTGAGTTCTTTATTATTTACTTATGTAATCTTGAGTACATTTGAATTCTTTGAATAAACCATAAAATCCTTTAATCGATCATGTTTTAAATCATTGAGTTAAAAAATTTTATCAACCTCTATCTTAAATTATTTTTAGTCCTGAATATTAATTATTAATCAATAATCATCTTTGACAAGTTATAAATTTCAGTAAAATCAAAACATCATACTGTGTCGTCCACATGGTACACAGCATCCGTTTTTATTTTCAGATTTGTATAGATCTTGCCGAGATAAGTATTTAGATTTATATTCTACCTAAATATGTAAATAGATGCTTGCATACCCTCATGACCACTGTAGTGTTTAATCCTTCTAGCCATGTCTTCAGAAAAAAATTTGGAAGACACCAAGAGGTATTGTTCCACTCAGTAAAATATGCATCCTCCTGTCACTAGCCTGAACCTGCTTCATTTTGGGCCACAATATATGCCAAAGAAGCACCTTAATGAAGCATTTTATGAATTCTTAACAAGTTATAACTAAGCTCCTTAACAAAATTTGAAAGAAAAATAACTTTTAAATGCACTTTCAATTAATATAAAAAGCACTATTAATTTTATTTATAAATGTTTTCGTTAAAAACTTTTATTACTGTTGTTCTGCTAGGAAAAATGCATTCCAATACAGCACACCGACATCCCAGGAAAGTCCTTCGGTACTTCCTCATACTAAAATGTCTTCTTCCCGCTCACATCCATGAGTAGACTTCAGGAACATAAAATTTCTGCATTTGAGACTATCACAGCCTTTGAGGTCACCCCAGGGAACTTCTATGGAGGGATTTCGGAAGATGTAGGGACAAATCATCAGGAAGTTTTAAATCATTCAGATTATTGCCACTTCCTTTTTAGTGTATTTAAATTAAAATATAAAATTTTAATGAATATTTGGATGCTTAGAAAAAAATGCTTTATTTTTCTTCAAATACACCGTGAATTTACAATTCTTTTTTAAGCGGAAAGTCGAACCCACAACTCCTCATCCAGCAACTTACCTCACCATGAAGCTCGTGCTTTTTAACTCGACTACCCAGACAATTAGTTGGCAGCTATATGCATTAATAATGTGTGCCCGATTAAAAAAAAGTGTGCTGAAATTTTAGTAAGACAATTTGAACAAATAATTTTAAAACTAAGTTAGGTTTAGTGATATTATTTATTGCCTTGTCCAAATTAAATATTGTATCTATCATCTTAAAAAAAGTGTACTTAGTTTTTAAATTTGTGTAAAATTTTGCAATTTCATTTTTAAAAAGATATACCCTTTTCAAATATCTGTTGAGTGAATTCATTTGTTAGGTTTGTGCCATATTTATTTCACAAATATATTTTAAATAAAAGAAGTGGCATAACCTCAACATTTTTACTATCAACAACAAGATTTTACATCATATTTAGGGCTTTTTTGTTTTCGATTACTGAAGCATGATTTTTAAAAATAGACAGGGATTGATTGCCTTCTTTATCTTGAGAATATTTAAGAAATAGTTTTTTCCATTTCAAATGAGATCTCAATGTGTGTTTTTTTCCCTTGCCCCCCCCCCCCCCCCCTCAATATGGAAATTTTGAAAGGCAATTTAAAATACGGCTAGTGTTCACGAAAATCTAAGGTTGATATTTTTAAAATACTTTATGAAAATGTAGTTTCACATGAGATATCACAATATCCTTGGGTTCCTTTAACACTAAACCGACCAACATTTTATAAATACCTACTTTTACCGATGGCGGTCAAATGACCGTTTTTCAAATAAACATTATATTATTTTCCAGTTGATTATAAATAATACAGAATTTAGCATAGGCAATAAACCACAAAATAATTATCATGTAATAATTTTAAAAATATTTATTTTTTTGGGCTATACGAAGAAAAATGAAAACCTGGAATTAAACAATTTTGATTAAAGTCTCAAAAGCGGTCATTTAATCTAAAGTGTTAAATATTCCCACCTAGGTAGCACCTCAGGAACTTCTTAGAATGTTCTTGTCACCTCCCCAAATGTGTCATTCGGAGTCCCTGGGAGGAGTAGAAACCTCAAATGGAAAGAGTGTGCTGTGTGGGTTAGCTTTAAAGCAGTAGATCAACGGATATTGTTGACTCAAATATGAAGCATTAGGTCTGGGGCACAGACTGACGATCTCGCTTAATTCGGTAATAAACGTTACTTTGGTTCTTTACACCTGGCTAGTTAGTAAACTAAAAAACCTCAGCTTCTCTAACTGAGAGTATTAACACTCGAGAATCGTTAATATTAAGTTGTAAAGTACTTTCATATAATTAGTAGTGTATAATTGTATCAAATCCAAACCAAATTCTCTAAAATTTCAGAAAATATGTATTTAAGTTGTCTGCTCCATGAAATCCTAATGATTAGCACTTTTTATTACAAATACCAACAGAAAAGTTTAGACATTTAATGGCAATGAAATCTTTAATAAATAATGGAAACTTATTCCATATAATTTGAAAATGTATGCATTCACAAATAATCGAAACTCATCAATTAGTAGAAAATATTAGAGGGGGGGGGGGGGGGGGACTTAAATTTTTAAAGAATAGTTCTGTAATTACATTTTTTAACAAGTGAATCATATTCAAATTATGGAAATGCAGTAAAAGAATTGCAATAAATTTCAGAGACTAACTTTTAATTCCTGCCATGGTTCTTAAAAAAAAAAAGATTACAAAAGAACCAAATTCTATAAGTAGCGAGAAGGGGGAAAAAATCTAACTTTTATAGTATTGTTACCTATAAATGCCATTGTAGGAATTTCATCCAGTGAATGTAACTACAAATAATGTTTTGTTTAGTATTTTGAATTAGCCAGCTGGAAAGGAAGATTTTAAAGTGTAGCAAAGACACTATATCACAGTCATGTAGATAAACCAATAAATGGCATTATGAATAACTTGAAACAGGAATTAGCAGGAAAAATCAAACAGAAAATTTATTTTATTTTTCCCTGATCACATTTCATTTTCCTTATCACTGGGGGATTCACGCTTTTCTCAGCAAAAGACTGAATCCCAGAAACCCTCCTCAAGTTCTTAAAAAGAAGGGTGGCCAGAGCAGAGTTTCCACTTTCCACTATTTTTTTTAAACAAAAAATTAAGGAGTATTTAAGGATGCGCAAATATTTTATAAGGACCTTAAAAAACATGGCAAAAATTATACTACACTTTCACACAGCATCACTTCGGAGAAAAGTTATTAAATCAAGTAAAGTTGTGCATTTTGAAGTAATATTTTCAAAAACATCCATTAATAAACCATTAATTAAAAGAAAAAACCTAGTGTTTAAAATCATGTTACCACAATCTAGCTCTTCTTTTCTGTAAAAACAACACAGTAGAGAATTATAAACATATTTATTAATAAATTACTTTAAAACAATTAAATTTTTAAACAGAAAATATTACAGTAAAATAGATTTACTTAGTTCTAAATTTTACACATTAGAAATAATCTAAAATTTAAACATTTCTTTTGTTCTATCAGAAACAATCTTTTCCAATCCATTAACTTCCAATACTTTTTCCTAAATTTCTTTCCGCAAAACATTTGCTTTAGCAAAAAGTAAAATTTTACTCGAGTTAGTTATTTTAAGATAATTGACAACATCTACTTAAATTGAGGGCTTCCTCTTCATTTATTTAGTTCGATTTCAATTTTTCTTTCAACAGTTCATCAACAACAAACTCCCTTCTGATTTCATGAGTAAAATTATAATCCTCGAAGCCAAACCTGCCAAGTTTTATTTTAATATTTTTGTGTTTTAGCTTCAGAACTTTGTTTATGCACTTGGTGATGAATTTCAAAAACTCGTCTCCAAAAAAGGGAAAGAATGGTTTATAATTTTAGAAAAACTCAAGGAAAGATAGTTATTATTTAGTAATATCTAAAACAAAATATTGCCACTACAGTTTTATACCTGGTTGTTTCAAGAACAGTCTGATGAGACTTGCAACTGGGTTTGTCTAAATGACCCTTTTCATATATCTGGTCAAATTTCAATCCACCTCTAAAAAACTGACACATTTCCAAGACTTCTATGATACAAACATTTTTGGGGAAGTATTTCACCTTTAAACACCTTAATAAAATCTTCTTGTTTTGCCGAAGAGTCTTCTAAGAAGCAATACAAACACAAACACACTGCTGGTGCAGGGGACCCCGGGATCCCTCACTTTTTTGGTTCCTTGCCCCATTTATATTAGAATTTCTATAAAATAATATTTTTAACAAAGTAAAACTAGTGAAAGTGTTTATTTGGCTTCACAATACTAACTAATATGGGTGGAACAACACAGTTCTCTAGACAAAAACTCATGGAAATGTCAACCAATTGCAACCTATTTCAACAAAAACAGTCCTTCTTAAGGACTTATGCAGGGACACACAACCCAAGGGACACAAACATTTTTTCATTGAGGCCTATGAAGAGGAATTTCTCAACTTGGAGAAGAAAATCTTACTAATTTTCATTGCCCGTAATTTCCAACAATGTTAAACTTGGCTCAACTTTATACCTCAATACTTTTCACAGCCATAACTATTGCATGAAGAACTTTGCGCTTTTTTACGGAGATATTTTTGTTGGGATATATATTACGCGGTTGATTCTATTATGATTAGATTTATTAAAAAATTAGACATAAAGATTAAGCTAGAATTTCTGATAAAGTAAGAATTTATTTTGAAATTACTATTTATAATTATCTAACAATGTTTGCCTGGTAAAATTCTGGAATGCTATTTATTTAGCCTGTCTAACTGGAAACTTTCTTGAGCATTTTGTATTTATTAGCTAAGGAAGCATGCATTTCAAGTCACCAAAATTCTGTTGTTTTTTTTTACCTGAACCACTTTTATACGATTTGGACACTGCACAACAAAATTGCACCATTTCCTGTTTGGGATGTTCAGCTGTCCTTGTACCTGAAACAGGGATGAAAGTGATCAGAGAGCAAAAAGAGGAAATGCAAATATTAGTTAAAAAAATTTACAAAAGGAATACACAAAAATTCAACAAAAAAGTAAGCAGGAAGGATAATTCAATAATTTTAAAGATACAATGAAATTTCTCATACTATATAATAATTACATTTCAAATATTATGAGTTTCTTAAGTAATCTGTGAGGAAAGGGGAGCTAAGAGGGAAAATCTTTTGCTTAGACATGAGGAAAAGTATACTTTTTGCAGGAAAAACTGGTTCAAATTAGAAAAATGCAGATCCTCGAAACAGTGACAAAGAGAACATGTTACATAAAAAACAAAACAAAAAAAGAGAAAATCCTCCAAAAGGAGGAAAACTGTCATCCCTGCTGAAAGTAGTATTGTGACTTTGTCGCAAGCGAATGATTTATAATCCAAATATTTGTAGAATAGAATCATCCTCTACAGTGACTATGTTTTGTGACGAGTAAGACATTTGATTTCAATTAATCATGCGCATAGCCAGGCCCCCTCCCCATCCCAAAATTTTCAGATTGTAGAAAATAAAAACCAAAATAAAAATAAAACCAAGAACAAATTACCTGAGAAACTCTACTTTCCAAAATTGCTAAATGTTTTGGATTTCATATCCATCCATAGAGAAATTGACATTGACCAAGAAGTCCTTAATAAACTTTCCAAAAAGCCTCAACAGTTAAGTTTTCAGCTATGAATTACAAGGCAAAATATGTGCTTAACTTAAATTTCTGCAAATTTTGTGAGTGGAGTTAATTAATAAAATTTAAGTTTTTTTTGTTTTTTTTTTTAAAGAAATTATATATTGCTAAATAGTACTGAAGATTAAATTGACTAAGTGATTAAGGGTATTAATTTAAAAGTACCGAGAGTACCGTTTTACATATATTACAAGCAATTCTTGAATATGGTTGAGAATGTTCTCCCCCCCCCCCCTTCTCCACCCTAAAAAAAAACTGGCTTTTGCCCCTGCAAATAATTCATCTTCTCCTACCAAACCAGAATGAATGAATGAAATACATCTACAAAAAGCCAGCATCATGTGAGTGACTGAGAGCCCTGTGAATTCTTCGAAAGCACTTTATATTGCAACCTCAGGCATGTTTCCATATTGAATGTTAATGTGCAACAAACATGTTACAGATATCGTACAAAATTTAGTTCGCAAATGTTGTTCTAGACTGTAAATTATAATAGGAAACATATTTTCATTAACTGAACCTTCTGGAAACTATTCATGATCTTTTTCTGCCAGTATAGTTTGGAATACGAAAAGGGGAGGGTGATCATTTACAATGATAATGTTAAATATATTTCTGGACAAATTTGTTATAATTAAAAATTGGTTGTAATTTAAGCATGATTTTCAAATGAATTGCTATTTTGAGATTCGCTTTACAAAGAACTTTGCCTTTGATTAAAAATACAAAACTAGTTATTAATTCTTTATAGTCTACAACACAGTAAGCATGATTGTTTGAGAGGGTTTTTTTATAATCGAGAAATTTGAAAAAGGATCAACAAGTCATAGATGTTTTTCATGAGAGTTACCTTTTTCTTGTAACGTATATTTTCTGTATTAATAATCATTAATATTTTACCTTATTTTATTATGTGTTTAATTTGAAGTTATGTGTTAAAATTTATAGACTTTGTATATTACTTGTTGTACATGCACAAGCACATGGCTAATTTCTTGTTACAAGTTATACGTAACGTACTCACATAGGATATGTGGATTATCATTAGATAACAGATGAATTTGTTTAAGATTTTGTTGCCTTCAATTCAATATTTTTATATTTTAACACAAGCATCATATTCAACATCAGTTTGCTTTATAACCTAAAATGACCTGTACCTAGTAAAGGTTAGGTGTGAAATGTGTACAACTCACAAAGAAATTTTCTCTATAGAACTTTCATTAATGCACTCAAGAAACATTTTTGCTTTTTTTTTGGTTACAGTTTCTTTTGTTCTACCTGTGCTTCTTCTTACTTCATATACAATAGACCTATTGCTCTATTTTTTATTTTTTTTTATTACCCAGAGCGCAGGATTCACACAGGAGTGTTTACAGCTTTGTTCCTAGCTACTGGGAAGATGAGTTTTTACATTGGGTTAATGTAGCTTTTACAATGAGCTACAGTGTGAATACAGACTATTTTTTATATATAACATGTTTTTATTATAGAATATTTGTATTTCATAATATAATCTTTAAAACGTACATAGGGAAATAAACAATTCTTCTATCTTAAAACGAACAAAACACAACAAACATAAACACAAAACATTCAAACTTGTCCTTAAAATAATTTATGTTCTTTAAATATTCCAAAAAAAAGAACCATTTATATTCTTTTATTTTATAGGTTCCTGGCAGAGGCAAATGTCTTTTCTAAAAACTGAATTGTTAAATACAGTATGACTAAAAAAAGGGAATTTCGCTTCAAAGTCTGTGAAATCCAAAAAACCTACAATTTAATATTTAAAACACAGAGCCATTTAGAAACCTGAAATTATATTCTAAGACTTAAAAACAAATAGTTAAAAAGTAAAATTGCTTACATTAATATTACAAACCAGACAAAGTCTATTAAAGTGAAAAATAAATTTAATTTTTTTATTTTTATTCATTCATGGCAGATCTTTAGTGAGATATTTATGGATTCTGTAATTTTCTTAAATGTTATTTTATTCAATATATATTGATTTTAACCACACGCTCTTGAAATTATTGTATGGTTTTGTTAAGTGGTGACCCATGGTTAAGGGGCAATTGAATATACTATAATGGTCTGCGTCCCCAACCGAGTTGCACGGACAGTGTCCTCTGTTTTTAAGTATGAATCTGTATAAATAATTAAGAAATGGCCCATGATTAGTTAAGAAGAGGATTAAATGTCTATCCATAATTTGAAAACTACTCGAAAACCTGGGTAGGTAGGTTCAAATTCTTTTATTGCTGTTACCCCCACAGGATCCCCAGCAGGACTGCCATCATTTTTTCAGATACTGTTTGATGCAGGTCTTAAAATAAGAGTATGGCAGAGATAATATAAGAGAGTGGCAGTGGAAACCTATTGCTCTATTTGTCATACCTTGAAAACAATAATGATTCACTAACTTTTTAGAAATAATGATAAAATTTAAATGTCTTTTGTCACTTTTCTTTGATAGCTGGTAATTTTGCCTCAAAGAAGAAATAAAGAGTATTGTGAAGGTCAAGTGTGTGTGCAAGTTTGATGTTTGTCTACTAGCTGTTTTTTCACTTCTTTTACCTAAACTATTTTTGCAAAAGTTTCTTTGTTTAAGTCAGCTGTTCATCAGGAATTCTCATTATCTTTCTAAATTTTGAGCTACTACTCTTTGGAAACGTTTCTTATATTTTACTTTTTACTCCTGTGAAGTTATTTTTGAGAGATTCAATTGTTGTTGTTTTTTGTTTTTTTTAGTTCCTCATTTTAATTTGAAACATTTTGAACGGGTGCTAAACACAGTTATATACCCTCGCTCTTGGTTGCAAAGAGCTTGCGGGGAAACTCTTTTCAGCATTGGTATACTTTCTGAAAAAACAAACCATTTAGGGTGAACCTACCAGTAATTGACCATTTAGTGGAAGTTCCTACACATTTAATTTTTTTCTTGAAAAATTATTAACGGAATATTATGAAAATTTCCCAAGATATCAATTGATTAATGAAGCTCAATAATAAATTAACAAAGTGTTCCAGTCCTTTTTACAATTTAAAATATCATCAGAATTTCTTACCAAGAGCAATTTTGCCAGTAATTGACCATGTATACATTAGTAATTGACCACAGTCATGCTAGTAATTGACCACTTTTTTTCCAGAATAAAACCAAAAGTTAATTGTTAAATTCTGTAATAAAATGCTCTAATATTGATAAATTATCAATTAAATGAATCAAAAAAAGGAAGTCAAAATAAATATAATCAATTTTAATCAATGAAAATACAGGATTACCATTGTAAGATATAGTATGATGGTTTTATAAACTTAGGTTATCAAAGTTATTTAGACTGGTAGCTAATTATGCATATCTTACTCAAAAAATTAAAACAAGAAAATGAAAATAATATAGAATAGACTATCTAGTCCTATACTTTCAATTCTGAATAAATTTAGATGAAAAGAATCGAATTTAGAGGATATTATTTCTTGAACAGTTTCAAAAAGCATCCGTTTATCTAATGGAAATCCTTTTCTTGCATTGACACTTACATAGAAGTTACATTACAATCCAATTGCATAGAAGAGTTCTTATAGTCTAGGTATATGTTTAAATCTAAAAAAAAAAAACATCCTTAATGATTTATTTAACTCAATTTCTTATCAATATTTAAGTTAGTTTTCTACTTTAATTTTTTCCTGTTCATATTAAAAAATATTAATAAACATATATCTTATTCAATTAAGTTGTGAAAAGTAATTTTGATATTTACAAGGGTGTTAGTGATCTGGAAATTTTCCGGCTTAACTTTGACCAATGCTTTTCTCTTTCAACAGACCATTTAATTTGAGTTTTTGAATTTTTCAAGAAATAAAACAATTTATAAAATTCTAACAGACAACATTTTATGTACCAGAGTGTTAGTTTAAATAAACATTGTAATTAACCTACACAATATTTGTGGGGGATAAAGTGGAAGTATACTTAAAAGTAACTGTTGACCATTTCTTGACTTTTAAAAAAAAATTATGCTAAGAAACTAAGCCTAGTATATTTAAAAAAGATCTAATGTACACATGCAATAAGAAAATCCATCTTAGTGTTTAAAAAGGACTTACTTTTTTATTCTAAAGTTAAAACAAAACTGTTACTTTACACCCTTACTAACACCAATTAATCACACTGGTCAATTACTGAAAAAATCTATTTTTCTGGACAAATAAGAAGTGGAAATTTCAATAAAAGCATAAACCTTTGTTATCATTTTGTTTTTTCCCAGAAAACATACAAGTAAGTAAAAATTTAGTAGTTGACCATTTTGGTCAATTACTAAAAATATAACATAGCCTGGTCAGTAATTAACCAGCTGCTATTCATAATTTGTTTATTAGTTTCATGAAAAATTTCTTATATATTAATGTAAAACAAACATAAATGATCTACATACCTTATTTGTATTACACCATTTAGAAATTATTAATGTTGATGCTAAAAGATCACAGAGAAGCTGAACCACCCTTCACTAATAGTGTCAGTCACTCATATGAGGCCCTGCGATGTACCTTTGTGTTTGTTAATTTTTAACATCCAAGCAGAAACTTGGTTACCCCTATAACTTTTGGCAGTGGCTTTCATTGGTTATTGGATATATTTTGACCAATAAAAATTAGAATACCAACACAACAATTCTTGTTTACTTCCTTTTTGTGTCATTTTGGTCAACTACTGGCATGTGGTCAATTACTGGCGTATCACCCTAGTTAAAATGTTGTGTATGTATCAAATTCTGTAGTTTAAATGAATAAAAGAATCTCCAAAGGAGCATTATAATAAGATCAGCTTATGTACAATTTTTAAGACAACAATCCCAGATGTTGATTTATAAATACCTTTTACTCAAGAGTGTAGTGTTACTTTAAAAGTAACACTCATGAGATTCTTGAAGGTATTTGAACTTAGAAAAATGTACATCTTTCCAAAGAAGATTAGGTTAAGCCCATGCTCAGTGACCCCCCCTCCCCCATAATCATTTATGAATGGAAATTCTTTCATCTTAATTACTCAAACGCAAAATTTCCTTTCATTATTTACAAAATGATATGAGAAAGAAAATAGAAAAAGAAAAACTTATTTAAACTTAATTATAACAGGGCTCCGTGTTTCAAAATGGTTCAATTATAAGTTTTAGTATTACTTAAGAAGTAACAAGAATCCACAAGTGCACTAAACTTATCACAGAAACTATTTCCGTTTGGTGCAGAAAATTTTACTAGTACTTGCTCGTTTCTCTCAAACTCACACCCTAGTCAATCAGTCATCGAATTTACAAGTACAACCGAAGTTGCTAAATTTGTAAGGACTGCATTTGCGAGTTTTTCTTTCCTCAATTGTGCATCACGCAACAGGTTTGATATTTATCAGTGATTTTTACTTACCGTAGAAATAACCACCTTTAAAGAGAAGCACATGTGGACACTGAAAAAGTAAACAAACATTGAAAAGCCACAATTACGGTTGGAGTCAGGGTTGCCAGATGAAAAAAGTAAAATAATGCCAAATTGCTGTCGAAATAAGGCCAAACTGTGACGTCATCACTAAATTGATGCCAAATGGGAAAAAATGCATGGTGTTCTGTATGACAAAGGTTTAAAAAATAGTACTCAAGATTCACTAGGATGTCTCTTTGGTCGTCCTTAACAACAAACATTTTAAAATTTCAATTTTTAATTAAAAATTTATTAATTTTAAAAATTGTTCAAAAATTTTTTTTGTCTAAAATATTTGTGTTTGGTATCACATAAATGCTTAAAAAAAAGTTCTTTCTAAAAATATACCACCCTTTGGACAAATAATTCGTTGAACATAGAAATCTATGAATACTTTCCATACAAGGTACAAAATGGAACAACTTACCCACGGAATTTGTGTGTGTGTAATTTGAACTCCTTGTTAATAATGTGAAATACATGAATGCATTAATGCATAGGTTAAAGGGAAACGGATGGGGGGAGGGAGGGCCAAATTTTTTGCAATATCTCTATCATTATTAAGATGAGCATAAAAAATCAAGCAGTTTAAAGAAAAATATTGGACATTTTTTGAAATATTTAAAGTGTAACTTAAAAAAATGCTTGACCATTTTATAATATTTTTTTCTTCAGTTTTATTCTTTTTTTCAGTTTCTCAGTTGAGGTACAAACAACACCCTTTTGTCTCTATTTAGGTAGAAGAGACATTTGATGAGTGTGTATAAATGACATCAAATCCAGATAAAACATTAAATTGTTACATGAATTTGATTTTTATACGAATGAATATTTGGAAATCGTGAATTGTGGAGCTTTACAAAATTCCCGTTTCACTACACAACTGGATTCCTAAATATTATTTAAATTTTTTTATTTATTATTAAAATGAAAATTGCATATTTTAGTAGAAGTTGTTGAACTATAAAAATCGAAACTGGACATTTAATTGAATTTTCACTATTTTACAAGACGCATATGTATGTTATACGTATTACGATTGATCGAAGTTTACTTTTTAAATGTAAATTTTCTCTCTGAATTATTTGTTCATAACGATGTATGATGAATCCATTCTTAAAAGTTATTTAGAAAAACCTAAATTTCACTAATCTAACCGAATTATACTTTTACTACTCTACTGCCATCACAATAATCATCCTCTTCAGGACGGACCACCATGCTTGGATTTAGATGGGTGGCAGATGGTAGTCGCAATGCTTAGAGCATTTTGAGGTTCGTTGGCAAGACAGATGAACGACTAATTTCACCTTTTGGGACAAGATTCTTGGAAATCCAGCTCTATCACTTATCTTAATTGATATCGCCCTTTCCCCTTAAAAAGAACATGCCGTTATTCTGCCTAGAGCCTCGTTTACATCCTGTATTCCGACAATCATTCGACCCCCAACTCTTGTCAACTCCGGTTGTCCCTAGTCAGCTAATGAGGCCAAAACACGAGATTGGTATCGCACTTAACTTTAGGCGAAAAGCTTATCTTCTCACTCAAAAAGTTTGAAAAAAAAGAGGAAAGTTTGTTTTAATTGGTATTTTTTTCTGACTTCAGAAGTTGTGGAAAAAAAGGCCAAAAAAAAAAGGCCAAAAATAAGGCCAAATTAAAGAAAAGGCCAAACGTAAATTCTTAAGGCCAGGCACTTCTAAAAAAGGCCAAATTTCCCAAATTTGGCCTTAAGAAGGCCAATATGGCAACCCTGGTTGGAGTTTTACATAAGTCTTCGGACGTCACACTCTAGACTAAAAGTTACAGTTTTTTTTATAATTCATTTATGGGTGGACACTTTAAAATATTAAATAAGAAACTCTTCTGTTTTCTTGGATTTTATATTTTATTTTAAATTTAGGTTCATTTAAACGTTACGAATATATTTACGATAAATTTATGTTGAAATATTTTGTTGTGTATAAATATAATATGCTTTAACTTTAACTGGAAGTGTGTTGTTTATATTTTCGTTGTTTCGTCTGCTACTGAACATTTGCTTTTTAAAATGAATGATTTTAAACGGGTGAAAAGTGAATATAGCGATAAGTTTAAGGTATGATTCTATTTTTGGTGTTTGAAAGCATTAATACTTTTTCCAGAATGGAATGAAATTGAACTAAGTTTAAAAGTAACAGATGTACAAAAATGTCCTCAAAATAAACCTCACTTTTTAAAGTTTGTGTTTCATCCTTCTGCTTTATTAATTACTGAAACTTATTAAGTTATGGTACTTTCGGATGCCAATTGAAATAGTCTCCTTACTTACATTTCATACTTAGGAACTACTTTGTAATATTTTATTTTGTTACAAAATGTATTGTTTTCTTTCAAATGATTTGGTATCCTGTATGCAAATAACTGGTACTGAATAATACTATCTCCTCTCAACTTCGGTAGTAAAAGAGCGTAGTGAGTATTCTTAATTTACCTGTCCAGTTTTTTATTCTGTAAAATGTTCACTCTCAGGTACCATTTGTAAGAATTAGCGATTTTTTGGTGACTTTCCCTTGTTTTATTCAAAAGATAAATATTTTCAAATTCTAGCTTATTAATCTTGATCTGTAAATAACTTTATAGCAATTACACTTTTCTATTACAGGGATTTGCATCATACACAGAGTGTATGACTAAAGCCTTGTTCACTGGTGTAGCATCGTTTACTTTAAGTAAGATTTAATTTTATCAACTTTACATATTGTCAATCATTATATACTAATTCTAAGAATATCTGTGAAACTTGCATGAACCCTAGTTTCTGAAGTCTTAAGTAAAGGAAAAAGTATAGAAAATTAAAATGCGTTTATTATAATTTAGGTAGCCTGTAATAATTAGAAGAAAGGAAAAACTGTGCTTTTTAATCTTTTTTCCTTAGAAGAATAAGAAACTTATTAGAGTAGCACTTATAAAAACAAAACTTTGATAATTTCATAACTTTTTCCAAGAAATGAAATTAAAGTAAGTTTAGCTGAAATTTTATAAAAATTAAGAATTAACAAGTTTTTGTACCACCAAAGTACAATCAGCAGAAGACCATTGCCTGCATTGCAACTTTAAATATTTTTTGTTAGCAGTAATTAAAAAAAAAACCTGGTTAAGTACAAATATACTTGTATGCCTTACTTGATCACTGTTCATGTGATCACTCACTCATAACTTTTTTTATTGATTGTAATGGCAGATTCACAAGCTATACTCAGAGTTATACCTTTTGTCTACAAAGCTATTTGGATTGAGATTCATTTATCAGTAATTATTTGTTAAGTTAAATAAATAAAGTGTCTAGATAGAAACATACTTAATATTTAAAATCGATTTCATAACATAATTGAACTTTTAGAATATATAGATTTTATAAATTAATGAGCATTTGTGTATGACACCAGTGGTTTTGAAAAAGTTATTTGGGGGAAGTGTGATTTGAATGCAGGTCACTTGAACAGCAGTCCAATTCTCTACCATCTAAGTCAGTATTAAGAATGTCAATATACAGCTTACTCTTTAGACTGCTACTATTTATGATTAGCTCAGTTAATTTACTCATTTAAAAATGTATTTATTTGATTCTATGATTTTGATGAACCAGAGTAATTTTCTTTGAAACAATCCATAATGATCTACTTCTATCTTTCTTTCCTTTTTTTTTTTTCTTTTTTTTTTTTTTTTCTTTTTTTTTTTTTTTCTTCATATTTCCTGCTTATAAGTTTCAAATTGAAAAGAAAGGGAGTACATTTTTCAGTAGCTAGTTAGATGTTTTGTTACAAAAATTACATCAAGCCACACATATTATCTCTTAATCATCTAATCTACAATGTTTGTTTTGTATCAAATACAACGTTAAAGAAAAAAACTGTTTGCTTAAAAATCAGTTGTAAAATTTTTAAAAAATAAATAAATTTATATTTGTCTATTTTTGAGTGTATGAGCTGTGTACTAAATTTTATTTTAATTGTCCAAGTCGTTCTTCTAGATTTAGCTTTTATTATTTTATTTCAACAGAAAAGACATTAAAGTGATTCGATAGGTATTCTTTTTTTGACCTTGGGCTGATGCCGAACACTAAAAATGTGTAGTTAAATCTTTGCAAGAAAACTTAACATTTTCAAGATAACTTTTGGCAAATTTATTGTTTTGTATTTCTAATTTTATGGATATTTTAACTATTTAAGATGCAAATTTAATTTAATTATTTTGTTGTTCTTATACTGCTTTTGGTATTTTGGCTTAAAATTACATTTCAATATATATACAGGGTATACATGAATGAATATCCCAACTTAGCAGGATTTTTCAAAGAAAAAAACTAAATATAACTTTGTTGTTCATTGGAAATTGATAATTAGTCTGAAGTTTCAATTCAGCACAGTTATAAATGTTCAGTGTGAGCCTCTCCAAAAACATGAACAATATCATAACCGTATGATAACTCATCTGGCACTTACTTTACCTCTAGTGTGACACTTTGGAAGGCTGCAGGTATACATGTCTTAATTTGATCAATGTCAGTTAGTAGTGGTAGAACAAACACTTGATGTTTTATGTAGCCCCCCCCCCACACACACACACAAAAAAAAAATCGTATGATGTAATGTCAAGTCTCCAAGAAGGCCATTTACGAAGTGTATTATCCTGGGATGTTCGGCGACCAATCCATCAATGCAACAATTTGTTATTTAAAAACCCACATACAGCTAATTGCCTATGGAGTAATGCACCATCCTGTTGTAGAATGAAATCATCAGATTCTTCTTCTAACAACAGGTAACAAACAAGTCTCTAACAATATCCAAGTAAATAATCCCCTAAACAATCTTCTCATGAAAAAAGAATGGGCAAAATTTTTGTTATGGAACATTGCACAAAATACATTCCCCGTCTTCATGAACTTACAGCTATTATTTTTGATTTCCGATGAACAACAAAGTTGTACTTTGTTTTGTTTTCTTTCAATAACCCTGCCAAGTTGGGATAGTTATTTATGTACACCCTATTTATAAAGTTATTAGTAATAGTTCCAATTTTCTTTAGCTTTTTCAGCATTATATTTCACTCAGTACCTTCTGAAATCTCGTTTGCCTTACCCGCGGAAGTATTTCATGGTCTTACCAGCATTTACAAGCACTGGTGTTGCATGGATTATTACATCAAGAAGAGCAAAGATTTGTCAACAAAATTGGACATCTGCAGAAAATCAGTACACAGATTATGATTCAAAAAGTAGTAAGGAGATAATAGAGTGATGTATATGAACAATTAGCTAATTCATTTTATACTGATATTTAGTAATATAATGCATATAAACTTTAGCTAGTTGTGTATCATGAATACACATGGGACAGTATATATTTATTATACTGATATTTAATGGTGAGTATCAACAATTGATATGCATTTAGTATGGCCTATTTAAAATAAATCTATTCATTATATGATATTGTGGATTGTTCTTCACTAATATATAAATGTTTACTGTGTATTTTGTCCTTTCCTGAATAAAGCACAAAAGATAATCACTAGTTTACTTCTCAGAGTTGTAATCTAAATAATTTTAGTACCATTTACAAGTTTTGAAATCTTTGATTTGTCAATTTCATGGTCAAAAATTGTTTATTATTCTTTTTAATATTTAGAATTTAAAAACATTTTCAATTTAAATTTATTTATGTTGTTGCATAATGTAAACGGAAAAATTGTGTATATTAAATGTTTACTGAGTTCCGCATTATAATGGCTAAACGAATAATTTTAAGAGGGGATATAAACCCATATTCCATTCCCTGCCTAGTGTGAGACGAAAAAACTTTTTTTCCAAATCGATCTTGGCATAGTTCCGAAAAGTTGCCTAATAGGTTACTTAAAACACACGAGATTTTGACAATTCTGCTCAATGTCTATCTGCTCCCCTCTGGCATTAAAAAAGTTCAGAAAAAGATAAAAATACCTTTCTTTTTCTCCTTTTTTTTTTTTTTAATTATTTTTAAAAACCGGCATTGACATATCATAAAATGGTTGCCTTTTTAGTCAGAACACAAAAAAATCACCCGTCTTACCTTCAAAATGTGCTTAAATGTCACAACATCGTAACAGATTGGATGTCTTCCAATCAATTTCGAGAGATATTCGAAATAGCTTTATGAACATTTGTACAAATTATGTGTATATATTTTACAAGTTCAAGTTTTCTTGAGAGTAGATCATTTTAATATTCACCTTTTTAAGAGTTTCTCACATTTCAACTCCTTAAAATTAGTTAATCAAGATCAAAATAGCCTCCATTTTCTATGTTTGGTTTTGTTGACATTGGTATTGAATTTCAGAGTTATGCTACAGGGAGTTGACAGAATACAGAATTAAGGATGAATCAGTGAGTCAATCAAAGACGATCTTTCTTTGAGTATAGTGAAATAGAGTATTTATTATAGGAAAAAATACAAGTACACAATCAAATATTTAAAAGAAGCTATTGTAATTTTGATCAGTACAATTTTGTTAGCTTTCTCCTTCTTACATTTCTTATATACATTTTTCACCGGTGGTTATTCACCCAACATGACTGTTATGAAACCAATCATGACATATAATAAATAATAGATTGCACGCATTTGCTGAACATGCAAAATGATTTTTTTCTTATTTTTTCATTTTGATGAAAAACTACGCAGTGGAATAAATATATTCATGAAATCTCTTACATTTTTTTTCTTTGCTTTACCATATTTATAAATACACTCCAAAATTCAAAAAATTATTTACCTTTAATTTGTTTTTAAAAAATATCGATCTCATCGCTTAAATAAGCATTTGATACAGTACCTATTAAAGAATTATATTTACAATGGAACAATTTAGAGTAGAGTAAATAAAATGACAAAACATTTATAAGCAATAATACAAGTCATACATATAATAAAAAACAAAAAAACAATTGAAATTTTTCCAATAGATAATAAATATTTTTTTTAATACACAACATATAATAGTGATGGCACAATAAATTAAAATTAATATGTATCAGAAGTATTTTTGATAATAGGAACTTAAAAATAATAAATACAAACAAAAATTAAAGTCTGATATGTACCTTCACCGCATTCTTTAGTTCAATCTGAAAAAAACCCCTCTGTATTGGTTCTAAATCTCAGCTTTTTATTTCTTACTTAAGAGTTAAGTTTGTAATACATACTTGGTTATACATTACTTGTCATGGATAAATATTATGAACCTTAAGATAAAAGTTTGCTTGCCCTTGCTACAGTACTTTCTGCTTAGGAAGTGCCATAAAAGTGCAGTATTATATATTTTAGATGGATGCTAAGTAGATTGAAAAATCATAATAGAGATTTTTTTTTCTTTTGTGGGCGAATTGCCTACGGCACTGTATACTTTAAATAAATAATCATTTTTTGTTTGTGAAATGTTGTCTTGAAAAGGTTAAATAAACCTGTGATGACACAACGCAGTGTGCCATCAATTATTAAGCATTTACTTTGTCGTGTTGTAATACTGGATCATCTGATCAAACACCTTTAATAGATGATGTGATTCTAATCAACAAAGGAATCTCCTGTATATTCGTAAATTTTTACTCAAAAATTAAAGTTTTATCAGTCTCTAGACCGCGAAATTATGCCAGAATTTCGAAATGTTTTTGTTGAATCGTTGTGGCTTTTGTTGTAACTGCGAATATTGTTGAATCGAGAGAGAAAGAGTGAGAGAACTGGTGATTTTGGTGTTAGTGCTAGCAGCCGATTAGACAATTGAAACAATTTTTTGCTCTTTTTACTTATTTATACCCCCAAACTTTAATTATTTTAATAGAAATTGGGACGAAAGAAGCTAAAGACTTGCGTCGTGGAATTTTCGCAGCCCTCCACATCCCCTGGCGTGTTGCATCCTTGTATCTTGGGATCAAACACAGTTCCTGGCGGACAAGAAAACTCATAAGGCAAGAACGAACTTCCAGTAGGTCCATGGACCCTCACACATGAATGGAACTTCTGGCAGTCTTTTGGGTCTCTCTGCAGTCCCGATTGGGTGCATACAAAACTTGGAGAACTGATAGGATCGTGTTCTGGAGCCTTGGATGACGATGGAGGTGCTACGGTTGTAGTTGTTGTTGAAGTTGTGGTTGGTGCTTGTGTTGTTGTGGTAGTTGTTGTTGTTGTAGTAGTGGTTGTTGAACCTGTCGTGGAAGAGGAGGCCTGTGTCGAGGAAGATGCAGGAGCACTGGTGACTGGTGCTTTTGGTGGAAGAGGGAGTGCGATGGAAGGATTGGCGAACTCTTCGTTGATGGCTGTCAGCAGGGGGTATTTTTTGCCGTGGCATTTCCCTCGAAAGTCGTCTGTTTCAACTGACCATACCATTCCACCTCCCAATTTATTGTACTTGGCGTAGTTCACCTGTTAGAATTGAGTGCGAGTTACAATTTTGTGACAGAAATCGAAATTGTCTGGGAACTTCTTTGAAAAGAATAAACTAAGTTACCAAAGGTATTAACTCTTTTATGCGATTTTTTTTTAGTTCACTTTTTCTATGCTCCTCCCCTACACAATACTCCCTTTTTGACTGATATTTGTTGATAAAATATCATAAATTATTATTAAAAATACTTTAAAATTGCTTTTTGAAAGCATAATTTTACTTACAATACTCAGAACGCTTAATTCAATGGCAAATTTTAGATTAATTTCGAAACATCAAATATGGTGAAAGAACTTCATTTTAACGTTGGTGCCTTTCTCAAAATAAACAGCCTGTATAATGACAATTTTCGCCATTTTTTTTTTTTTTTTTTTTTTTTTGCAATCTTTACTTATGTTATGCTTTATAATTTTTGAAAATCACAAATTCATTCAATCACACCATCAGTTTTCATGTGACCCATAAAAAAATTAACTGACAATCAATTAGTGCATCGCTAATCGCTACACACAACTTAAGACATGCTAAACTGGTTTTTTTTTTTTTTTTTTTTTTTTTTTTTTTTTTTTTTTTTTTAGCAAAATAATTTTGTTTTAAACTTTATATATCAATTGGTGTTTAATACAGGCTCATATGACTTAAATTTCACTTACTTTTAGTCTGATGCTAGCCTCATTATCGTAGCCAACCCACTGCCGATCCTCGTAAGCATAGGGTGCCATGTAATAGTCGTCCCATACAATATTCCACTTCTGAGCTTTTTGCATGTCACAAATCTTTAAAAAAAATTGTGATTAAGAAAACATATTTTACTACACGTTAAATTCACGGAATGAATATCATTACCAGTTCATTTTTTAAAAAATACTTAAATCAATATTAAAGTTAAATAAAGTTTAACTTTTTGCATAAATATCAATTTCTAAAAATTAATTAGGTTCAGCAAAGTTATCTTGACAATTAATGTAAGGCTTGCATTGAAATGAAGCCCTCTGAATTTAACTGAAATTAAAGTTAGAGAAAACAATATTAAAAATTTTGTGAAACTGTTCACTTCCATTACTGATTACTGACGTCCTTAAATTTAAATTAAGAAAAACGTCAATCAATAATGGCGATTAAGAGAGAGGCAAAGAGGAACTATTCTCCCCTCATTTTTTAAACTTTTAATGTTTTGATACATATATCGTCAAAACTTTTTAAGTTTTCTCCGCCACTTTGATATATATATATATATATATATCAATTTTTTTTTTTTTTTTTTTTTGGCTTTTAATTGCATCCACTATCATTTGTTACAATCTTCTACATGACAAATAACTAAAATGGAAAATAATTGAATTTCACTGATTTATATTTTATTTATATAAAGACTAAATGCTACTGTAATATGTATAGTGATTTTCATATAAAATGATTAGAAAAGACATTTCATCACAAAAACATTCATTCGAAATCTGATGATGTATAAATTAACTTACTTCATTATAGCCCAGCGAACCAGGTTCTCTTGTATATGGACCAGCTCTTCCTTTTTGAGGCGCAGACGCATTAAATCCGTTATTTTCTGCTCTTTGAAGAGTGAAAGATCTACCATAGAGTCCCATGCCTAAAACTAGTTTTTCTCTTGGGGCTCCTTTCGAAATCCAATAGTTAATTGAGAAGTTCTAGAAAACAAAATAAATACAAAACAATAATATTATTAAGCTTTTTTTTTTGCATCCTTTATATTAACTTCGATTTTGTTTGTCGATGGGAGCGGAATCTGCGGTGGCCTAATTAACCCCCTTGCCGTAATCCAATCGGGCTGAAACTTGGCAAATAGGTTCGACGTCCATGACAATACATTCTATCAAATTTTGGGGCTGTTACTGTCACTAAAAGGTCGCTTTTACGGAATACTAATAAACCAACCTGCCGCCATCCAATCTCATTAAAATAGGATTGAACCGATCATTGTTGAAACTCGTTCTTGTTGCCAAATTATTATTTTTTATTTTTTTTTAATAAATAATAAATTACTTTAATCAGAATAAATAAATTATACTTGGATGTGAGAGCGTAAATTCACGTTCAATTTTAATAAATAAATTTCGAAACGTTGTTTGCTGCACATTTTGCTGATAGAAATGTTTTTGAAATCGCCGCTATGTTAATGAATATAAAAATTGATAATGCATTTTAAGAATTTAAAAAAAAACCTCCGTTTTTATGGGTTATTTGGCAAAATGTTTCTTTTTTAATTTTTCAATCATTAAAAATGATTATTCATAATGTTTTTAGCATACGTGTTTTAATTAATCTATCAAATAGCATAAATGAGAGTGGGGGCGCGGTATTCATTTGGCTTCATCTTCTTCCAGATGTAGTCCAAAGCAGAAACCGCTTACAAGCTATCAAGAAGTTGTACTTAGATATCAGTTACTTCAAATCGCGATTTCTGTGGTTCGAGATCTTTGCGCGTTTTTGTTAGTTCCCAATTGATTCCTTTCTGGTTTAATTAAAATCGATTCAGTATTTTCAGACTTAAAGAAAGTATAAATTCTAGCCTGACAAAAGAAGGATGAATATACCCTATCAAGATTTTTGTGATCAGCACGTCATGTTCGACCAATGTATGTAAAAAAATTAATAAAGCTTGATTTTTTAAACGATCACCAAATTTTGTACATTTGATGTGGTGAGTGTAAAATCAGTTCAAATAGAAATAATTCCACGAAACTGGACATGAATTTCACTCAAACTTTTTTCGCTACATCGGATGATTCGTTTCCATTAATACTGCTGAGTGATTGACCAGTGACCACAGACGGCTTATCGGGAAAAACTTAATGTTAAAAGTGACAGAAAGAGCCGATTCGTGAGAGAACTGTTATCAAACCAGCTTACTTTGTTTCCAAATGACTGCGAGAAATTGAATAAAGGATATAGTGATAGAACTGTTTCAGTTGTTGGATATCAATGGAAATATCCTATCCCATTGTATCCTATTGTCTAGTTTGTAGAATTAATTGGTGCCGGTGGTGAAATTTGTAGAATTAGTATTGGTTGTTACTTTACACCTTGTTGAATGCGAGAATATATTTGGTACTGATATTAATGACTACAATTTATACAACTGCAAATAGTAGTCTCTGTGGTTTGCTTGTCACATACGCGCGTCCTTTTGCTTTCGTAATTTTGAATTTTACTTTCTTATATAGAGTGGTAGAAGTGGTGAGGAAAAAAAAAGGTGGGGGGGGATGCCTAAAAGTTCGTGGCAAGAGCACCTCTCTCCCCCCCCCCCCCCCGTATTTCTTATAAAATAAAAATATTTCTATCTTTACTCAAAAGAGTGCAATACATTTTTGTAACAGTATGATACATACACCATCAAGTTATTTTTTTTTTTTTTTTTAAACTTTAAACCACTTTTTCGCAGTGTTAACTACAATTTGCATTTTCCCTACATGCTTGATATATTTTTTAAGAAGAAAAAACTACATCTATGTAATTTTAGTACTATCTAATATTCCATGCTCATTATTATTTAATATTTCAAGAAGTTTAAAAACAAAATTTAGTGATAAAAACTGAAAACTTGCAAGAAATTAAAAAGAAAAAAAAATTACTTTTTTCAAAAATTATATGCATAGTGCATGACTCGGAAGACATGTACTGGTTAGACAATGGTAGGATGATGCTTTTTCAACAATTTTGCAATTGATTATATAACAAGTATTGAATCGTGCATTCAAAAATTAAAATTTAAAAAAAAAAAAAAAAAAAATGCGAAAGAAAAATTTACCTTCTTGTGCCATGTGCCAAAGAAGTTAATGTTATTTTTCATTAGTAATTTTTAGATGGATTGAATGTTTTAAAAGTGGAGGGATGGATTTCAGTTGTTTTAGAAGTGGGGAGACGTATGGGCCTTTTCTTGAAAAGTGGGGGACACGTCGCCCCGCGTCTACCCACACTTCTACCACTGCTTATATATCATGTTTTCCTTCATTTTATAAGTTAAACTAAAAAGATATCTTCATATACAGCTATAACTCTAGAACTTAAAATAGTCACTCTCCTAGCGATTTGAACCAAACATGTGGTTCACTTAAATACTAAGTAGCAACACGTGCAAAGCCGTACCATAAGGCTACCTAACATTTAAAAAAAATTGAACTTTTTTGTAACATTACTTGTCTATTTATAGTGTTATGTTAATCAAAACATTATGGTATGAATTTTAAATTACTTTCTATCGTCTTCTCTAGGACTCTAAGGAATAGCTTACCAGGTTGAGCATTTGGTTCTCTTTATCATCGTCTGGTCGTGCATAAAGTGGAGCATTATGTCCTGTAAAACTTTCCCACCCTCCATGATAATCGTAACACATCACATTGACGAAATCCAAATATCTGCATTAGAAAAGGAACACAATTAATTTTATACATTTAACATAAAATATCAGTGCAAATCATAACTAATGAAAATAAGCATTTTTAATTGTTTTAAAAAACATAACTGCAACATATACTGTAATTTTACTAAGTTTAGCAAAACTGATCATGGATCACATCAGCGAAATTTGTAATTTGTTGTTTTAAAGTCAAAATACTGTCAAACCCCGTTAACACAGAGTCGATGAGGCAGCTGAAATTGAGTTAACCGAATTTCGAATTAAACGAATAAGACGTAGTTAAAATTTTATTTAAAATAATAATAAAAAAAATTCTCATAATGTATTTCTTATTTATAAAGAGCTTATGCATGGCTACTCTAAATTTAATTGCAAACCTCCGGAAATGAAATATGCAATGCGATTGGCTAATACATGCATGCGAAAAATCGATTTTTTTTAATTGTATTTTTTTTTTTTTTTTTTTTTCAAATATTGTAATTGCTGATTGGTCTCAATCACGTCACAAATATTGCCACTGTAATCCAATCCAAATAACGTCTTACATAAGATACATCACCAGATAACCGTAATTGACTTAACGTAAATTGTAGCTAATGTTTCGAAGATACGTATCTAGTGAAATAGTTTAGCGAAACCCTACGTTGTTCTTTTACTGCATAGTTAATTTAACGTTACTATCTTCCTCGTCAGTGCATCCAGTTATTACTAATAGGTGTAATGTAGTAATTCATTAGGAAGATGATTGGCGCCCTTCCTTGCCACGTTGATTCATTCGGTTGATGACACACGAAAAGTTTATTTGATGTCGATTAAAGGATTTTGAAAAGAAAGTCTTTAAGAAACAAACTATATACTCACTGCGTAACTTGAGGTATGTCGTAGGCATCGTCTATGGTATGTTTACCAGCTGACACTGCAGCTGTGAGTAAGAGATTGTGCTTCTGAAATTCGGTTTTTAGCTCCTAAAATAAAACAAACACAAAGTATTACTAGTTTTGGGTTTAATAAAAGTGTCATTGAAATACTCATACTAAATACTTATATCAAATGTAGGCAAAGTTTTCTTCAAAAAAAAAAAAAAAGAAGAAAAGAGAGAGAGAGAGGAAGGATACCCTTGAGATTTCTTGCCACCAAAGCATTGAAAAAATCCAAGTTACAAACGAACACCATCAGTATCAATTCATAATGTCTACGGCAGCATTGCCAAACTTCACACGGTGAAGTATTTGACTCGAAAAGCTAGACCATGGTAAAAAATGAAATCTAGTAAAAAAAAAAAAAAAAATTAAATATGTACTTGGATGCCAAAACAACCAAAGGCCTGTTAGTCAAAACTTATCCGAAATTTTTATGCATACTTTTTATACTTATTTATAAAGTAAGGAATGTCGAGAAAAATTAAAAGTCGAGTTTCAATCACAAGTTTATTTGAAATTGTTTTATATAAAAATTGACAATTTTTTTTTATATGTTTATATGTCACGGCTTTGAATGAAAAACTTTAAAAGTCATGTTCAATAAAATATTCATTCGGAAAGAGATTTTTTTACGTCTTTCCGCCAAAAACACTTGTTGCAAACATAATGAGTTATCGAATGAGGGGATTCATTCAGATCACGGAACCGATCTTGTTTTCAATGCTAAATGACGGTGGTGACAAGCTAATTTAAAAACCATTGCAATATTAATATACACCATTATCTCACCATATGCACCATTGCTCTATCAATAAGCAAACATAAATTCTTACCCTCAACAAAGCAACAAAATTTTGCTTGTCTTCTGGCTTCCCTCCTCTGCTTGCCGGATATTCCCAATCCATATCCAGGCCATCGAATTCATACTTTCTAACAAATTCGACGACACTATCGACGAAGATTTTTCTTGTAGCACTCGTGGCAGCCATGTTGGAATATCTCGTGGAACCTTCATTCCAGCCTCCGATTGCGACAATGGTTTTCAGTTCTGGATTGATCTTCTTCAGATTGTTAAATCTTTTGAAGGCACCTGTTTGAACACAAAATATTTTAGAAAATGTATGCATCAAGTTTTCATAAATTTTATCCGCTGAATTACTAAATGAATACTTCCTTCAATTATTATGAATTTAAACGTTGCATGGCTTTGTAAAAAGTAAAAAAAGGTAAGATTTTAAAAATATCTAGTTTGATATTGTTTTTAATACGTTCAGATAAATTTTATGATCTGAAATGTTAATCAAGCTTAACCTCTTGACTATTCATAGAGACCCATTAAGTAATGAATAATAATATTGATGACAATTTTTTTATCAATTAGAAAAATCACATGACACACCATGAAAAGTTTCCAAATGAAATAAGTTGTTGAAATAATACAATAATGAGTCTAATCACAAAACAAGTATGCACCGCCGAATGCATTAATAACACAAAATTTGAAGAATGTAGTCGTAGAAAGGAAGGGTGGTTTTAAAAAAGTCCACTTTTATTTATATTTTAGTTGGGATGGGTGGTCTTATATGAATGACTAATTGGAAAAACGCACTTATATGAATGACTAAGAAGTGAAAAATCTTCTAAGGTGAAGCCAAACCACAAGAATTGTAAAAAATAATAATAACATTTTGCTATGTTTCTGACGGATAAGTAACAAATAACTTTAAGGTGATTAATGAAACACTAAATTTTCAGAATCTCCCAATCCCCAAAATACCTCAATGTTATTTTACTGATTTTATTAAAGTAATATTTTGTTTATAATTGTATATTTATCGATGAAATTCATTTGGTTTCCAAAGATTACAAATCATCGTATAAAGAATTCTCTAAAGGCTGTCAATGAAGCAAAAAAATAATTTAGCAATTTAGTCTGTGAACATCTGTAAAAAATTACCTTTTCCGTAATTTTCTTCGAGATCGTAATAAGGATCAAGGCAACGTATTCTGTTATCAAATCCTAGTCCAACAAATCCATATATAAGATGGGTGCAGATGAATGGGTCAATTTCTTCTACAGGGAATTTTCCTTCATCAGGCCTGTAAACAGCCCAACTGCCATAGTAGCATACAACTTTGTACTTGTGAGAGTTTGCTGGAAATAACAAATGTACAATATTTCATTAAATATTCATTGGACTTGAATAATTTATTTTAAGAGGGATAATTTAAATCTCTAGACTTTTATGTAATCGTTTTTGGGTGTTTGAAGTCAGACGAGATTTGTAAAATAGGCACGTGATGCGTGAATTGTTCCGGACAAAATGGAGTGGGCGTTCAAAAATTACGATTTGAATTATGAGCATTATTTCCCCGCTACCCTTATAAACGTGTTTGAAATGATTTAGATAGAAAATAAGTCGGGTTGTTGAGACAATAACTGCTATTCAAGGCCGCTTTTATACATTTTTATATTGCGGAACATCAGGTCCAGATATCATGTTTATACAATTTAGCGACATTTAATGATGAAATCGAGTTGTTTGTTACACGATTATATGAAACAAAAATCTTCATAAAATCAAGTTGTCGAGTTTCACGACAAAGTTGGTGAGGAAACTTGTCACCAAATATCCAAATTCTAGACCGATATCTCTTATTTGTAGCCCAGATGTGAATTTCCTATTTTGGTCAAATTTTAAAGCACTTCTAATTTTAATCTTCGGTTTAATTTTAGGTAAAGCTACGAGCCTTATCGAAAGTTTTAAACTGACGCTGGACTAATGTCTGTAGCATTTATTGTTTAGGCCTAATGAATTGCAGATAGATATCCTCTAGTGCCCTTTTCTGTACTTTCGGATGAATTTTGGTACGTGTACTCCTCATGACGTGACCTTTCATTTGATATATCGCACAATGGACAATACCAGCATTTTTTTTTTATTATTATTCAATTCTAAATGTTTCGAAAAGGCCTTAAACATAAAAATTTCTGATCAATGCGTTTTTTCTTTTTTTTTAATTTGCGATCAAAATTACCTTGTTAGAGATTGGCAAGAAAACGACTTATTTCGTTGATATTGAACGTGACGTAAAGAGATCTCAAACATTTTGGCTTGAAATGCAACAGCAGAAACCCGATTTGCAAGTTTCTCGCAAATCACGCCAACCTGTACGGAATGTGGCAATGGACTATCAACGCCATTATTTTTAACGATAACTATTTGGCAGAAACCTCACGATAACCATAGAAACGCAGGGATCTCTTTACGTCACGATTTTTGTTGACTGTTTTGATTGGACTAGTTTTGGCTCGGTTTTGAGGCATTTTCTTTTCTTAATATTTAAATACCTAATTTTTTTTAAAGAACTTTTGTTTAAATATTTGGAATCAGAAAGAAATTCTTCATAAATATGTACTAATTTTACTCATTTTTAAAAAATGCGGGAATTGTCTATTGTGTAGCATTTGTAATTTTGTCTGTGAATTTGGAATGACAAAGCCTTTGTATAAGCTTCTCTCTACATACTGGATCATTCAAAAAGGTTTCCCTAACCTTGAAATGACATAAATGGTAAACAGTGGGATACAGAAGGAAGAGACAAATGGATAGACAGGTACGGAATTTTAATTACACTGCTTTAATTTTCAATGCACAGGTTCGCAAAATTAATTATAAGACCAAAATGTGGCAATAAATTGCTGCAAAATCAGTGTAATGGAAAGTACATCGTTTGATTAATCGTTGACCCTGTGATCCATTTACTGGATAGTGTGCTCAAAATGGTTACTTTTGTAGAATGCAGTGGTTTTACACGACACACAGACGGGTTTTCAGAAGCCCATATTCATCAGTTTTGTTTATTGACAAATATGCCCAAATGAAAGTGTAAATCCATCTAAATGTTACCACTTCATCGGTAAACCACATGCAGCCGTCATTTAATTTACTCTAATCAATCAATTTTTAAAATCGGTGTATTTAAAATTCCATATCGGTCTATCTTCCTGTCCACTTGTCTCTTCTTCCTGTCTCTCACTGTCTCGCGGTTATGTCATTTCAAAATTAGTTATTCCTTTCTGAAGACTGTAAGTGTATTGTTAAAGCTACAATACAGTTTTTAAGTATAAAGCAATATTCTTTAAGCAGTAAAATCAAGACTGTCTTAAAGGCAATTAAGTAAAGAAAGCAGTTTTGTCTCACCAAAACTCTCTCTCTCTCACTCTCAAAAACCCATACGTGGACATCGAAAAGAGAGGTGAGAATTTATATTTGGATAACAGGTGTGTTTCACTGTATCAAAACCTATAAATCTAGGGGTGTGGAACATAGCACGACTTTCAATTACGCTATTATATTGACGTAGATTTGTGTCACTTACCGTTTTTATATTTTCATCATTCATCTAGAAAAGATGGTCTGTTTGGCAATATTTTTGTAATAATTGTTATATGGGTCTTTAAAAAAAGAGGGGGGGGGGGAACCTCCCTTCAAAATCGATCGTGATGAGGTATGATCAAGGAAAGTGAACTCTGTGTTGAAGGCATTCGTTTTTCAACTTTTTACGCCATTAAAACATTTTTACGGGAATTTCAGAGGTGGGGATGTTTAGAACACTTTAAAAGGCATTATCTCAGCAATTTTGATCAAAATCGTCAGAGCCGTTTTTTGGCAATCATTGAAAAACATGATTTTATCAATTGCAGCTACCTTATGCGCATGCGCGATTTTGACGAAAACCTCAATGGTTGGTGTCATGGTCACCACTAACCCGCACATTAAATTTAAACATCCTAGGTCAATTTGTTCGGAAGTTATGCTGACCACAGACACGTGGACACACAAATTTTTTCTATACAACTTTTTTGAAATCAGGATGTTCCAAACCGTGAAGAAATGGGGAAAAAAATTTAAAAAATAAAATTAATTATTATTATTATTATTATTTTTTTTTTTTTTTTTTTTTTTTTTTTTTTTTTTTTTTTTGGTTCGATGCTATACTCTCATTACCCTATGTATACAAATGGGAAATTGAAAGTAAAAATTGTTTGTATAATACTGCTGGAAAATAGACCATGAAGACTACATTCTATCCTCATTATAAAAAAATTCTAAAGAAATTGTCTTACAAAACTTGATGAAAAAGTTTTAGCCAAATTAAAAGGATATTATCTTTTCATCAGGGTCCTCCGTCACAAAATTTTTACAGGGCACAATTTTTATGAAATTAAATTATTTTTTGTATGAAAAATATTATTATTTTTTCTTCTTATAAGTACACAGGTAGGGTCGATTTTTACTTTATTGTCTTACCAAATAGGTTTATTTCATTCTTTAAAATTGAGCTGTTTCTAAAATATTTGAAAGTTAAATTAACTATCGTAAATTAAAAGAAAATTCATTTAATGTTATTAAAGAGCAGCGATAAAACACGTTTTTTTTTTTTTTTTTTTTTTTTTTTTTAAATAATAGTAGTAAAAAGACTTGAAACAAGTATATAAATAGAACCTATGGCGGGGAATTTTAATTTTTTTTTTCTTAAAAGTTGTTTCGATTGCAATTTTAATTATTTCAAAGCAACTAGTGGATGTAAGTTAAAAATGAAGGGAATGAAAAGACTGATTTATTTTAAGATTAGGGAAACTTACCCTTTCCTTCTGTATAAAAAGATACTCGTTGGTCATCGATTGGAGATGCTTTTAATGCGTCGAAAGCAGCAGCAAACAATATCGTAAATATTAGTTTTGCGTTCATCGTGAGTCAATGCAACCTGTAACTAAAAATAAAGCATCGGACATAAAAATAAAACTTTCCAAAGAAAAGGAGAAGATTTATAAACTTATTTCCAAAATAAATTTCTGAGATATCGTATTAAAATTCAATTTAAAACTTTTAAATTTTCGAATCTTCTGAATGTAAAATTTATAAATTAAAATTAATAACAAATCAAAAAATTATTAAAAGCAGACATATATTCTGACGTATTTGCATTTTTGGGGACAAATTGAGTTATTGTTACCAGTTAGTTCTCTGTAATTTGTTCAATATAAAGGTGAAGTTTCATATTTGTATCTGCAGCGGAAATATAAAAAAAAGTCAATAAGTTAGCATCAACTACATATGTAGTTGCAAAACATTAAATAACCATTTCTCATTTTGAGCTCATTGTTGATGACCATATCTGTTTTTAGCAGGGCAGTGTAAAAAAGAAGTGACCAGTGGTACAAGTGGGGAAGAAAGTGGGAGGAGGAGGGCTGGCGCTGCCCAAAAGCT
Source organism: Linyphia triangularis (assembly GCA_963978545.1). Lineage (NCBI taxonomy): Eukaryota > Metazoa > Arthropoda > Arachnida > Araneae > Linyphiidae > Linyphia > Linyphia triangularis. Next base: position 59,368,103 of record OZ021726.1, read on the forward strand.
GGTGCCAAGTGCCCCCCCCCCCATCCCCTCTCCTCTTCAACGATAAATTTTATAATTTCGTATCTTATAATAAAAATATTAACTAGTAAGGAAATAATTTATACTTCCTAACACTAACATTGAACAAAAGTTCAAGATTTATTGTTATTTTAATGAATATTCTGTGACTTATTTTTGTTTTACTTGGAAGTAAGAGACAAAGTGAAGCAATAATTCAACAATATATACATAATTGTTCATTTAGTCTTATAAAGTGCTTCTAAATGTGCATATTCATACTTTCATGAAATTAAATTAATAGAATTAATTACTCTTGTTTTTTTTTTTGTTTTTTTATTTATTTATTTATTTATTTATTATTAATTTTTTTAAAAAAAGACGTCTTTATATGAAGCAGAAATTTTACTTAAAAGAAAACTCCTCCAAAATTAAAAGCTGACCAAGTGTAACGGTATTTGTCAATAAAAATGCTTATATCTTTATGCAAAGTAGTATTATACTTTTTTGATATGTTGATAAGTAAATAAATTACATAAATAGCTTTTTTTTTGTTTTTTTGCATTTAAAAATTTTAAATAACTTTTTCTCAGTGTCACTACGTTTAAAGGTTAATGTTATTTTTCTTTAGTAGTTTTCAGACGGATTGAATGTTTTTAAAAGTGGGGGAGGGGGTGGATTTCAGTGGTTTTAGAAGTGGGGGAAGGGGATGCATGGGTATTTTCTTGAAAAGAAGGAGGACGCCTCACCCCTCGTCTACCCACACTTCTAGCACTAGAAGTGACAATTTTAGTCCAAGAATAAATGAATTTTCATTAATACAATTGAATAGTTTAGCCCAACATTCTCATTGATTGATGTTAAAAAAATTGCTTTTTTTTTTTTTTTTTTTTTTTTTTCTTTCTTTTCAAAGAATTTAGGTTTTATTTAAAAATATATTTATACACATAGAAACATTTAGAGGGGCGCTTGAAGGAGAGGTGAATATGGGATTAGCAAGTTACATTTAAACGCATAAAAGAAAATGCTATAAGGAAATTTGAAATTTTTTCGCAATGGTTGTTGCTGTAATTCTGTTAAATCAGCTTTCTGTAGAAAAAATATTACATCGCATTATCTGTCATGATAATTCTTTCTAAAATAAAATTTAAATCGGAAAATCAATTAACAAATGTTAAATGTGATGAAAGAAATATTTGCACAGAACTTTGGACAATTTTTTTTGTGAAATACCTTACAAAAGTAAAATCAATCAATATATATGTTATAATAAATATTATTAAATGACTAAGAAGGTAAAATATACTTAAAGTTAAGGCTAATTGAATATTATGCACATTATGGATATGGAATATTATGCACATTATGGATATGGAATATTATGCACATTATGGATATAGAATATTATGGATTTTCGTATGCAAGCAGTAAGTAGCATTTGTATTGAGAATAATACCATTATAAATAAAACCCGAATTGAGCACCTTAGAAATTATTTTTAAAAGGACATATATTTTCAAATTGCGACACCACAAAATAAAATTAATTTGAATTAAATTGTTTATTTGAAAGAAAAAAAAATTCAATACATGAACGTGCTTTTGCATAGTCTCACTTTATTTTGAATTTAGATTTTGAATAAATGCACGGTGACACATGTACAAAAATCAGAATTTCGTTTTCCACAGGTGTGGTAAAACAAAAATAATCCACACAAAAAAATCTTCCGCCTATTACATGCATACTAGAGACAATAACCAAGTCCACTAACCTTGAAATATCCAGTGTTCTCACTAGTGGCACAGAAAGAGTTGCTGCCTACCCGAAGGCCACTCCAAGTTTGCTATTGAATTTAAAATTTATTTTGAGTGTTAAAAAAAAGCACCGACCGTGCGGGTCGCTGACACTATGGGTCCCTGTCGGGGGCCCCTTTTTCTCAGGGTTTTATACAAGATCCGATCCCCCCTTCGTCCCATCCTACCAATCAGACCACTTTTTGAGGGAACCACCCTTAATTTGCCTCAGTTTTCCACCATCTCTCCTTTCTGGCACCTCTTTGACCATGACCGCGAAGTTGCAGTTAACCCGGAAGAACATTTGAGATGGATGTGCCCGGAGGGTGTAACGGGTCATCATGCGGAAACAGTCTCCATCAACAAGTGGAAGAGAGATTTTTTGTTGTCTGTTTTCCAGATTTTGTTTTGGTTTCAAACCCTTTTTTTTTTGTGATTGGGGATGATGATACTGGCTGAGTGGCGGGATGATCACTGGAAGATGAGGAGCTGTTGTTTGAGATGGGCGGGATGATAGGTGGAAGATGGGTTAGTGGAGTAAATGTAGGGTCGGATTGAACTGAGATTTCTGTTCCTCAGAATCAAACGAGTCTTAAGTCACAATAAGACAACTTCATGAAAGAGTAAAAAAGCTTCTATTGGATATAATTATTGAGTGAGTTACAAAATTGTGTTTATTTTTTTTAAGAAAACGAACTTTTAAAACATCATCTGCAGTAAAATAAAAATCGGCAATGTTTTGCAAAGGCGTGTTTGATGCTGAAGTACAAATTTAGTGGCAGCTGTTCTTTTATTTCCAACGACTCTTTCGCACTGAGAGAGGAACATTGAATTTTTAGCAGTATTCTGTAAAAAGAAAGGAGGAGCCCACACTCTAGATGTCACTTCCATAGATGTCATTGTCTGTCCATCAGAAACATATACTTTGTTATGCCACAAAGATTCAAGCTATCGACCGGTAAACTTGAAATGGAGATAATTAGCTTAAGCAAAGGTATTGAAAGCCTGTAAATAGTGGGTAAGTGTATTTCAGCTAAAATGGTGAAAATGGGGAGAAGAAGCGAGAGAAGAAAATACAATAAGTAAACGCAACTTTTTCTCTCCTTTTTTATTTATTTATAATTTATATGAAATGACCTGCTACTTATATTTTGAATTAAAATTCAGTCTAAAAAAGAAATAAAAGTGAGTACCGGGTAAGATAAAACTTTAAACCATCTTAAGAAATTTTAAACTATAATTCTATACTTGTGTATTAATTCATATTTTATTTATATAAAAGTTTATAAATTTCTAGATAGGCCACCCACAACTGAACCTTCTGTAGCATAACCACCTTTACAGTATCTGTAAGGTTATGTCCTAGGAATAAGTCCAGTTGTGTACAATAAATTTTGTTGGTTCAATTTCGCCAATTTTGTGATGAAAAAAAATTTATATAACTATTTTAATTCTATTACGATAGACCATTCTTTTCTTTATTTCGTAAATCATTACAAAAAAAAAAAAAAAAAAAAAAATTATAAAATTGGTTCCGAGTTGCATTTCGTAATTAAATAAATTACCTTATTAAGTTTAGCTTAAATATTTAAATTCCAGTTAACTCCAACAGAAGTGTAAAAAACTAAGGGTGTGGAATATCGCGCAACTTTCATTTACACTATAATACTGACGTGGATTTGTGTCATTTACAGTATTTATATTTTCATCATTCATTTAGTAAAAATGACCAGTTCGGTGATATTTTTTGCGATAATTCTTGTATGCGTCTTTGAAAAAAAAAAGATATCCTTTGCCAAAATGAAAATTTTGGCGATATACTTTTGGATAATTCTTAAATCATCCTTTCTTATAAGTAAAATTGGGAAGAGGAGAAAAAATTATCGTTGACAAGCTATGTTCAAGAAAAGAGAAATATCTGTGTTGAAGGCATTCGTTTCTCAACTTTTTACGCCGTTAAAGAATGTTTACGGAAATTTCACAGGTGGGTATGTTTATAATTCCTTAAGAGGCAATACACAGCGATTTTGAGCAAAATCGTCTGAGCCGTTTTTAGCAATCATTGAAAAACATGATTATATCAATGGCAGCTACCTTATGCGCATGCGCGATTTTGACGAAAACTTTAATGGTAGGTGTCATGGTTACTACTAACCCGCACACCAAATTTAAACATCCTAGGTCAATTTGTTCGAAAGCTATGCTTACCACAGACAAGTGGACATACAGACATTTTTTCTAGAAGACTTTTTTGAAATCGGGATGTTCCAAAACGTGGAGAAATGCAAAAAAAAAATATCTAAAATTCTTTTTTTTGGCCGAATGCTATACTTTTATTACCCTATGTATGCATATGGGTAATTGAAAGTAATAAGTTACACAATTACACTCTCACAATTTCACAGCATTTTCTTTTTCAAATTTAACACTTCACTAGTGTAGTGATAAATAATACAGTGGTTTTTACCGTCTGAAATCAACATTCCTGGACGAAAGTAGTAATGATGCAGACACGTGAGAATTGTCAAATAAAAGGTCTCGTTAAAATGAGTTCCAAAATTCAAAAGAAAGTATATATGCTGCAGACATGTCTCGAAAACATTAGTATTTCATAAATTTCAACCATAAGTTGCAAATGAAAGTGCTTTAAAATTTGAACAGAATATTTCTTCCATAACAAATCTAATGAAAATTTATATCTTGGCAGCAAATTGTGTAATGGAGGTGGAACTTACATATTCAATAGAATTTTTTTTTTTTTGTTGCCTAACTCGCTAAATAAGCGATAATTGGTTGCAAAAAAATCCTACCCAAGTGACAGGATTTTTTGTAATCATATATCATAAACCTTAACAGGGGAGATTTTGGTGACTAAATGTCGCCAAATTGTACCTGCTTAGTATTCATCCTGTTGTGTTTTGATTGTAAGTCCCTTTAGCGTGGAACCTAATACAATTTACCGACAGTACATCGGAGGTGATTGGTTGAGCAAAAGATGCGGAATTATTAGTTGCGATGGGCGAGAATGATAGGAATAGATGGGTTAGTAGAGTAAAGGCTAAGTTGGGCCTCAAACCAGCAGCTGCGCTCTTTCGATTGGAACGAAAAGAAGGTTTTTTGATTTTTAGCTCCTATTCCGCCACCAAAATAAGGTCAAGTTTTGTTGGGTTTTTTTTGTTTGTTTTTTTGCCTCGACGTCCGAAGTGTTGAAAGTCGAATAAATCGAGCATAGTTTGTATGATTTGAATGAAATTGGGATGGATTTGACTCACAGCTGATGTGTTTATTTCCTATTTTCCCTAAAGAGTGGGGAAATGGGTTTTTTTAACACAATGGGGAAGTGTTTAAAAAATTAAACGTCTGAAGTTTTTTTTTTTTTTTTTAGTGATTTTCATTTTTTTATGTAAACGTTTTAGAGTAGAAATGTATGCGAGTTCTACAAAAAAAAAAAAAAACATTTTTTAATTTGTTGAAATGTTCTTTATTTTAACTTTAGCAATATTTTTGAAAAAGAGCGCTAATTATTGATTTTTAAACCCCTACACTTCATATCAACAATAAAGAAATAAATACATATAATAATGACTACACTCACTGAATATTTGTTAACTCCATAGGCGAATGGTCAACATTGTATGCTAAGGTCCTCGGAGTGGTGATTTTGTGTGATGACGTTATCACTTTTTCAAAAATATTAAACTTTGTAAATGAATTTTTCATCTACACCACAATATAACTTTTCATAAGTAAAAATATAACCCAGTTATTAAAGTTTGTTTTAAAAATTGATAACCAAAAGAGATACACACCAGAAATAGCACATCTAATGTATTTTCTTGATTGAGAAAGCTTACAAACGGATGGCTTAACTGCTCCAAACTCCAAAACATTCCATCTCTCACCCCTTGAAGGTTGAAAACTTCAATAGGTGGAGAGCCACTGTTTTAAAAGGATAAATACAAATCAGATTTCTAAATTTCAGAGATAGTGATTTATCTTACTCGTTCGTGCATTACAAGGGACCTTTCTGGGGAGATATGAGGGGCCTAACCCTATAAGAAAGGTAGAGGGGGCCTATAGGGGTATTTTCAGGGGCCTCCGAGGCCAAGGTCGAAGGGTCGATTGGGGGAGAGCCCTCTGTTGGGTGGAACAAAAGGGGCCAAGCATGTCTTGTTTCAGCCATTTTCTTGTGGATCTTTGATTCGATTTAGAATTTTGAGACAATGACCTCCAAACGAATTCTAGGAATTTGGTATTTTACACTGTGAGAATCTATACACATTAATAGGCAAGGCGTTTGTGAGTGGTAGTCACTAGAGGTCGGAAATATCGATAAAAATAAATATCGATACTATATCGTTGCATTAAAAAAAATATCGATAAAATATTGATGTATCGATAAATGATTTCTTTTTAAATTGGATTTTCAATTTTACCAGAAACAAAGTTTTTCGTGGCAAATTTCTATTTTTCATGATTGCTTTTTATAAGGTGACTACTTTTTCAACTGAAATGAATCAATTAGAAAAAGAAAGAAAAAATTAAAAATTTATATTTTCGCTTAATTGGTGCAGTGATTTTAAGAAAAATTTAGATAATTTTCAATAGCTTTTAAGTGTATGGGAAAATATTGAATATTGGTGCCATTTTAACTGTCTCTCAGCCAAGTTCAAACTTTACTTTTGAAGTTTTTGAAAAGGGAATATAGAAAATCGAAAAAACACATGGAACTACAAAACGATCATAAAAAAAAAAAAAAAAAAAAAAAAAAAAAAAGATGCTTAAAAATATTGATATATCGGTGACTTTTATCAATTTTTTTACTAACGATATTTTTTTTAGAAATATTGATAAAAAATATCATCGTATCGATATATCGCCGACCTCTAGTAGTCACTCCTCCAAATTTACACAACCAATTTTTGTGGTTAAAGTGTCATTTGAAAGAGATTGAACTGTAAATTTTTGCAAAACAGTCCAAAACTAGAAAAAATAACTTAATCATTAGTTTAAATAATTACGGAAATGATTTAGATAATCTGAATGGCAATAGTGTGTTGTTTACATTTGGGTTATTTTGGGTGACTTGTTAAAGGGAATGTGATTTGTGATTTATCATTAAATGCTTTTGGGCAAACCTAATAAGAGGGAAAAGACCCAGTGTTGGGGATTGACGAGCGTTAACGAGCAGGAGGCGGAATCCCCTAATAATGTATTGATATGCAACCACAAAAACGAAAGAACGGCCCTCAAATTCACTTCTATATTAAATTTTGAATCTTAAAAAATATTTTCAGAGAGTGCAAAAAAAAATAAAAAATAATATATATATATATATATATATATATATATATATATATATATATATATATATATATATATATATATATATATATATATATATATAAAGGTGTCCACAGAAAAGTTATTTTAAAATTCCCTGATATTTCCCTGATTATTCCTTGAAGCACCCAATTTTTTCCCTGATTATAAGCTATCGACAAAATATATATAAATAATAAACTTTCAAGTAAAAGAACATTCAAATTCACCATCATAAAGAAAATTACGATGCATGTACTGTTTATCTTTACACATTCATAACACAAATACCAAATTGCTTCCTTTAGTGTAGTGTATGTATAGTGTACCTGTACTGTGCGTGTGCAATTATACTTTAAAATCACACTTTTTTTCATTACAATCTAATCTAAAGAAAAGAGGACTCTAGTATTAAATTTCAGATGTAATAAGCTGTTTTTGTAAGTATTATTTTAAAAATAAAAACAAACCATAAATAATGTCAAAATGGATCAAACACACACACATTTAAAAAATACTCTGTATAATATATTAACTACTTTTGTTTTCTGAATACTTGCAATTTTAATCAAATTTTGAAAATAAATAATTACTTTTAAATATTTTCGTAATGTAAAATTTTTATGTTTTATGAATTATATATCAATTTGTGTATTAAAAAAAAAATACCACACTGTCTTCAAATGTAGTTGGATTGGGGGAGTTACACCATTTTCATTGTCTTTTTAGTTTGCATAATTTTGTTGTCCAAATTGTTCAATTTTATTATTTGCATAATTGAAATTTTCTTTTTTGTTTAAGATCAGCTGTAGCCACTGTTTAGGTACAATACCCAAGCAAAATTTTTACAAAATAAACACATTTTCCCCAGACGAATTAATTTTAAACAATTATACATAAAAAAAATTGCTTTAACTTTTTTAAACTATTACTTACATCTATAGTTAAAATGTAAATTTATTTTTCAAGTTAAAATAAACAATTTTAAATTCAATAGCAGTTAAAATGACAATTTTAAATAAAGGATACATAATAAAAACTGAGACGATTTGGATTAATTTCTTGCGCAAAATAAAAATAAAATTCTAATCATTCATCATAATTCAAACCAAACGGTGAAAAGGATCCTCACATACACACTAATCACGTACATAGAGGCTTTCACATCAGAGGAAGTCTAGGAGAATGACACCAAAACGACGTCGCGAACCTCGCCAATATTCAGTGAAAACGGCTTAAATCTAAGTGAAAATTGCAGCTACTTCAACGTAAATATCGGTGATAGCGGCAGTTTCGGCAATTATATTAAACCAACAATCGGCAAAAATGCCCGTACCGGTGCAGGCAAAATGCCCGGTAAGAAGATTCAGTGATTGTCAGACTTGCAAGTCCAACAAAATTTTAATGCAGAATTGTATCGATCTTAGGAATGACCGAAATTTCAATTAAAAGAAAAAGTCGAAATTCGCGTTTTAGCTGAACTGTACTATGTCCGACAGATGCAAACCTCTGCAATAACGTCAGTAACTATTAGTTGGGAGTAAGACTCGACGAAAATGAGCATCACACAGCAACGTAACAACGGCGATAATGCTCGCCATAATCACAGGAATAACTGCCATTTCATCAGCGTAACGTTCTGCAAAATGGCTATAACATAGCAATGTAAATAATTCCGATAGAGTCTAACATTAGAGAAAAGTAAGGGGAGAGGGAATAATAATTCCATCGGTGGTTTGGGGAAGTCTGAACGCATGCAGGTTCCATGATTGTCAGGAAATTTTAATCTCCGCGAGATCAATGAGAAAATTGTAGAAAAACTTTGATAGGTGGAAAAATAAGAAAAATTCACGAAAGCGGAAAGATGAGAAATTTAAAAAAAAGTTACGACCTTCATTGATTCTTTCCACCGATCGGCGGAAGCAATCACATCCCTGCATTAAGGCAACAATCGCCAAAAATGACCATCACACCAACGTAAATATCAAAGTTAGCATCCAATATATCGATGGAAATCGCTGAAATTGAGGCGATTCTATCGACTTCAAATCTACGAAATTTATAATCACAACATCACAAGAATGTAAATCTCGGTGATAACTCCCGTCTTAGCAGCCCAAATCTCGGCAATAACAAGCTTAACATCAGCGTAACGTTCGGCGAAAATCAACCACCACACACCAGCATAAACAACAGCGATAGATGCTGGTAATCAGCAAGAAAAGTGGTCACTACATCAAAGTTTGGAGAAATCAGAACGAAGGTAGGTAGGTTCCTTGGTTGTGAGACAAGCAAGTAAACCCAATAAAATTGTAATGCAGTTTTGTATCTGTCTCAGGAATGATGGAAATTTCAACAAAAAAAGTGCTGAAATCCGTGTTTCAGCAGAACTGTACCATGGCTGACAGGTGCAATCTCTGAAATAGTGTCAGTGATACACCACGAAAATGAGCAGCACGCAAGAAAGTGTTTCTTGCCCTCTATAATCAGGAAAATATCGGCCATTTTACCACAGTAAAGTTCAGAAAAATGACCATCACATACCAACGTAAATAATGCCGATAGACTACTATAATATAAAAGAAAAATGAGAAAGAAATATAGTCATTCCATCGGCGATTTGAGGCAAATTTGAACGTAAGCAGGTTTAGTGATTGTCAGGAAATTTTAATGCGAGAAGTTACGTGGTCGATCTTGCAAGCAGAATTTTTGACGTGTTTTTTTTTTTTTTTTTTTTTTTTTTTTTTTAAACTATTTCTATTATTTTTTTTTATTATTTTTTAATTGATTTTGGTAGCTGTGTATCTTTAATTGTCAAAATCAAAAGTTTCATTTTAATTTCGGAAAATTCCTTTAAACTTTTTGACAAAATCCCTGATAATTCCCCGATTTTTCCAGAAATGCCGAATTCCCTGACTTTTCCCGATATTCCCGGTTTTCCCGATCTGTGGACACCCTGATATATATATATATATATATATATATATATATATATATATATATATATATATATATATATATATATATATATATATATATAAAGGTATCAATTTCCTTAAAAATACTAGAAATACCACTAAAAAACACCCGTAGTTCTTAAAATGTTTTCCATCAACTGTAGCCGACCAAACGGTATAGTGGTTAGCGTGCTAGCTTCTAGACCGCGAGGTTGCGGGTTCGAGTCCCGTGTTGGCATGGGTGTTTATAAATGTATGTTGGTTTGTCTAATGACGAATGTTTCGGCGCATTATAGCCCTCATGTTGCTGACGGCGCCAGATAATCTGAATACAACCAACCATCAACTGTAATACATAATCGAGCTCTCGTAATGTTTTTGTAAATATTTTTATCTTCTCCAGTAATATTGTTGCAAGCATCGATTATCTTTCGTTTAAGGTCGAGGTTTAGGAAGCGAATATTATAAACTAGTGTTTAAAGCCGACCCCAAAAATAAAATTAGAGCGGCGCGGCGTTCAATCATAAAAGTTGAGAAAGGGCATTCTGTGATTCCTTACAAACCAATCCGTTATTTAACAAAGTTTTCGTTAAGCCAGTTTGCCCATTTATAGTCTTGTTTGTAGGCTAATCTACCCTAAACATGCAAAAATGGTTTTAATGTTAATAATATCTTGCAATTTTAAATCTTTTTTATTAACTTCAATTTTGTTTGTTTGTTTGGTTGAATGGGTGTGTGGCTGCTGGACAAATCTGCGGAAGCGTAACTAACCCGCTTGCAGTCATCTGATAGGGTTGAAACTTGGCAGATAGGTTCGATGTCGTTAACAATGCATTCTATCAAGTTTTGAGAGGTGTCACTGACACTAAAAGGTCGCTTTTACACATGCTTCTATAATCGTTTTGGAAAACTAATAAATATCACTTAAGTGATCAAAAGAACTTATAGTTATAAGTCAGTCATAGGAGGAAAAAAAAAAAGCACAAGGGAAAATGTAAAAAAAAACACCACATAATTTTGAAAATGTGGATGGTGTCATTGGAGTCACTGATACTGGGAGGTTAGCAAGAACAATAGAAGTGTGAATTATACAATTATTTCGATAAATCACAACGCGAACAAGGAACTGGAACACAAGAAAGGACAGACATCCAGAATAATCTGATAGTTCCGTGAACTGTGTTAACATACAACAGGACTTTAAACAAATGCCAACCATTTCTATTTTTTTAGATTATTTCTAGTTTTGTCGTGTCTGACCTTCGAACAGAATCAGGTTGAACTTCAAGTTCAATCTCTTATCTTTGTATGCTTACTAATAAGCTTTCCCGGTAACGTGGCTCACCTCGATTTACATACTTCTTACAACCGGAATATGGGAATAACAATTTCATCCTTCAATTACTTGTGTTATGAATTCGATGGTACTTTTTGATGGGAGTTTTTTTCTAAAGGAAGTTTTGTTATTTTTTCATCTTAGAGCAAGTGCTTTTGCATATACTCTACTGACGTTCAAAAGGATCAATTAGTAAGAATACAAGTCATTTCAGAGTTTTAGAATATTAATTAAAGTTTTAACTATGTACAACTTTCAAAACGAATTACCACAAATTAATTATTCTTATAATTAATTTTTTTTTCTGTGATATCAGTTTTTTGGAAAGAAAAGTAAAATAAACGATCGTTGCAAAAGTAAAAAAAGTACTTCCGCATATAAAAAATGTAGGTTAATATAGATTAAAATTTTTATGCACATCAATAGATTATGGAATTTTATCGAGGAACTTAGACTCTCATGCAATTTTTATTTAAGTAATATTTTCTCTGAATTTCATGTTAGTCCAATCAGGGGTAAGTAGTTAATAGAAAGTTTTACGAGATGTCACATAACAAAGGTTCCCTCATGTGTCGCCTCATTGAAGGTGAATACCGTAAATTTGTAAAATATGAATTTATTTTTTACTTTGATAGAGAATACTTATGCCAATTTTTTATGTTAAAATGTTTGGGTGAAATGTTTGCTCAGTCTTTGATTTTTCACAAATGTTTATTGGATTTCGTGTCGAAATGTCCATTAATAGTTATGAATTAATTTTCTGTTCAAATAAACTGAGCATACTCTCTTGTTCCTTCCTGGCGACTTATATATTTTTTTCTTTCAAGTTGTGTGTTCGGTACAAATCGTGAAGAATGAGTACTCCTTGAAAACTTCTTCCCTACTTAACAATGATAATGAAGGAAAAGAAGGATCTACAGTAAAATATTTCCACCTTGGCAACATGAAGTTACTTGGCTTAAACAATCTTGATTTATTTCAGTGTACTGTTAGAATTTTGTTTAAAGTTATCTTCAATCCATTTTTGTAATAAGAGTCCATTATCATTTAACAACCACTTGTTGCCAACGAAATGAAAATATGCTGGATGGTAGAAATCTAAAGATCCCGTAATATTTACCTGGGCTGGGCGCAACCAAAAAAATGTTGTGAGTGAGGTTAAGTGTGCATTAAAATCTGAATTTTTCATCTCGGAAAAATCTTTTATATTAACTTCGATCTTGTGTGCATGTGTATGTCGATGGCGAGGTCTGCGGAGGTCTAGTTAACCCCGTTGTCGTCATCCAATCGTGCTGAAACTTAGCAGATAGATTCGATGTCGATGATAATGTATTCTATCAAATTTTGGAGGCTGTCACTAAAAGATCGCTTTTATGGGATACTAGTAAACCAACCTATCGTCATCCCGTCGTGCTGAAATAGCATTTAACAGATCATTGAAGAAACTCCACTCTGTTGCCAAAATCGTTTTAATACCTAAATAATAAAATTGTTTTGATCAGAATAAATAAAAGATATTTGGATGCGAGTTAGAGGTCAGTGATGTATCGATACGACGATATTTGTATCGATATTTTTAAAAAAGATATCGATAAAAGTCACCGATATATCTATATTTTCAAACATTTTTTTTTTTTTTTTTTTGATGATTGTTTTGTAGTTCCATGTGTTTTTTCGATTTTCTTTATTCCGTTTTCAAAAAACTTCAAAACTAAAGCTTGGACTTGGCTGAAAGACAGTTAAAATGGCACCAATATTCAATATTTTGCCGTATACTTTATAATCATGGGCGCCACCAGGAGGGTACAAGGGGGTGCACTTGCACTTCTCCCTGCCTTTTGAAAATTAAAATAAAATTGGGAAAAAACGTGCTAATTCCAAGTAAATAAAAGCACAAATGCCATTTTGAAATTTCGGTTCAATGTTACACTGCCTATTTTTTTTTTTTTTTTTTAAATATTATTTTAAGCCTCTTGTTCATTTTCTAAACTCTGTTTTTTATAGCTGATTTATTGCAATTGAGAAGTGGCTTTCAGGCGCACTTGTCTCAGTATCAAATCAATTTAATCTTTTTTGTAAATCATTTATATGTTCTCTCAATTGTTGGAAAATGTTTAGATTTTTATTTGTTAGTCATCAGATATTAGACCTTGATATATATTTTCAAATGAACATTTCCTGTATTACTTCCGTGTTTTTTTTTTTTTTTTTTTGTTTTTTTTTTCATTATTTCACTAACTTGGAAGAAATAATTACTCTTTTGCATTTTTAAATCCTCTATATTAAATTCAATTTTGTTTTAGTGTTGCGTTCAAATGTACGGAAGGCTAATTAATGCAATTGCCGCCATTCAAATGAGCAGAAATTTGGCAGATTGCATGTCAATGACGATGCAGTCTATCGCGTTTTTGGGGCTGTCAGCCAGAGTTGTAGGGCTAAAAAAATTTTAACGGTACCCAAACTTTTAGATCATGGCGGTACGTTAACTGGAATTGTTTCTTTATTTTAAAATGCAAATTTACAATAATTTACCAAGCAAAAAAGCTGAATACTCTTAATTTACATATTTATTTTCTCACTAACTTATATCACAATACATTGTATAGGATTATTAGTTATTATTGATTACTTGTTCAAAAAAGTGGCGTTACGCCGTACCAGCTCTCAAAAAAGTATCGGTGCACCGTACCGGCACTTACTAGTGTCAATATCACTAAAAAGTTGCTTTTTCACGCCACTATTTTCGTTTCAGATGACTAATTAACACATTTGCCTTCATCCAATCGAGCTGAAACTTGGCAGATTGATTTGATGACGATGACACTGCAGTATATCAAATTTTTGGGGCTATTACTATCACAATCACTAAAAGGCCGCTTTTACAAAAGTATCTATTGGTGATTCGAATTACTAATAACCCCGTAAATAGTTCGAAGTGGATGTTTTTTTCGTAGTGGTCAAGCACTATGAAAACGATATGAACTAAAAAAGTTGCAATTGCACATTAAAATTAGCAATACATGTAAGGGATTTTAAAAAATTTGTGTTTATGGTTTATTTACTGTGCCTTCTGCTTCTTTTGTTCGAAACACTGCTACTTTAAATACTGCGAGTACTACTTGGAAGATAAAAAACAGAAAAACAAGAAAATCGTTAAAAACAATTAATTTTATTTTTTGGGAGGGGATAATTTTATCATTTCTTTCTTAAGAAACTTTTAAGATTTTTTTTCTTTTTTTTTTTTTTCTAAATGAATTTGTGTTGAACACCTAATAAAATACATAGAAGAGACGATTTCAAAAATATACACCGTACGTTTTGTTTATTATCCAAATTAAAATTAATGCATATTTGTTAATAAGCATTTCATTAGTAATTTGCAATCAACATTTCTGAAAAATTAATGAATTTAACAAAATTCTAGAAATCTTACAACCACTTGCAAATAATCCTGCCAGTGCCCATTTTCGTAATCATATTTTATTTTTTGTAAATTGTATTGGTGGGGTCGCTTAACTTGAAATTGTGGACACGCCGGATAATAGCACCAAAATTTTGTTCATAAGCTAGTTACGTACTTAGCTTTCAATTTCTAATAAGAACCACCTTCTCCGCTGGCCATTTTGGATTGTATGGCGGCCATTTTGAAATATCAGTATATTATCAATATCTCTGCTTCTAAGTCAGTTAGGATCATAAAATTGGCGTCTAAATATACATATTTGGAGTCAAAGAATACAACTAAACAATCTTTAAACGTATCAGACTATATTTATTTACTAATATGTACAGGGCCGTCGCTATTGGGGAGGGGGTGGGGGTCTACACCCAAAATTTTTGAAAGGTGGCAGGTCGGCAAACTTTCTAAATTTCATTTTTTTTTTGCAAAAGAAGGAACAATAGAGAAAACATTGGATGTAAAAAGTAAATAGAAGTTAAATCGTCAATGTTAAAAAAAAAAAAAAAAAAAAAAAAAAAAAACGCAATACTAAGTAATCTTAGTAAGTCGGAACTTTTGAATTGAGATGAAAATATTCTACCTTTTTTTATAGTTAAAACAATAGGATCATTAAAGTAATCATCGTTATCTTCAATGATAACTATTAAATAAAATTAAACTAAATTTTTATATTTATAGCTTATTTTTTGTTTCAAGAAAATCAGAAGGAATAATTTATTTTAATTGAAATCAATGTGTGCTCCTGCTGGAATCAGTAGTATATTGCCAAAAATCATTGTCTATAGCAATGTCATTAAATGCGTTATCCCTATAATAAAAATCGTAGTGTTTTTGTACAGTACCCAGAAA
Organism: Linyphia triangularis; assembly: GCA_963978545.1. Taxonomy (NCBI): domain Eukaryota; kingdom Metazoa; phylum Arthropoda; class Arachnida; order Araneae; family Linyphiidae; genus Linyphia; species Linyphia triangularis. Next base: position 59,383,817 of record OZ021726.1, read on the forward strand.
AAAAAAAGAAAAAAAAATCAGAACGATGGCTATATCTTGTGCTCTAATTGTTGAAATAATAAACAAAAGGTATCGTTGTAAATCGTGGAAGGTTTTTAATAATTGCATGTAGTTTTTTTTTTTCCTTTTTTTTTTTGTCTTTTTTTGTCATGAGGGGTCATCTACAAATTATTTCAGAACCAAACTTTAAAAAGTTCAATAGCAACCTCATAATATTATCCCATATTTGGATTCAGCATCCAAAAAAATGTCGAAATACAAAAATTCGTAATTTTCTAATGAATGGTTTGTAATTTAAATGATAAATTAATGTTAAATAAAAAAGTTGGTCTTTTGGCCATAAATACTTAAATAATTAATATATTTCAGTAATTTTTTTTTTTTTTTTTTTTTTTTTTTAAATATAGTTTGTGGCCAAACATAAATAGTGTTACGAATTTTTCCGCTGAGGCAATGATGGCACAGTTTTTACAGTATAAAAATATTTATTCTCTCTTCAGAAAACTCACAAACTCACAAAATTTATCCACAGGCAACAGTGTAATCGCTCACAAGCTTCAACACAAGCTTTAGCAAAAACAACTTCGAATACAGCGTATATACAAGCTCACTCCAATAGGTAAACAAATCGATACGCTTTCATCGAAGTCCAAAGTCAATATGAAAACTTTCCCGCTCTCCAGTCTTTTATATACAAGCGCGTGAGACATTCTCGAAATTTCCAGCCAATTCATCGGAAACGAAATATCTCGAAACTTCTCGATTGCTTTAGGTGTTGCCACCTTTTTCTAACTTGTATAATCGCTATTAATTAATAAATAAAATAAGATAAAAATAAATTACAATAGAATTTTGAAATAATACGTCACTATTTACAATATATACAGACAATTTGTGCAACATTTCCCCCTTCTTAAAGACTGCACGTCCCGGGCAGTGAAGTCCTTAAGCCATTCAATGACTTCTACCATAATATGGGGCTAGCCTATTGTAGTGTACAACTCTAGGTTTACAGGAAGGTGTCCGTTGAATTCTCACCACGACGTCGTTGATCTTCTTAAGGACCCCATACGGCCCTTCCCAGTTCGTCTGGAGCTTAGGGGAGAGTCCTTTCCGACGTTTAGGGTTCCCTAACCACACCTTGTCACCTTCCTGGAATGAACGGTCCATGGCCTTGGCATAGTACCGGATCTTCATGCGTTCCGTCATGATGTTGTTTCTCTCTCTGGCAAACCGATGTACGGCTTCCAAACGTGCCTGCAGATCATCTAGATACTGGACAGGCGAGGAAGGAGTGTCCGGTGGTTGTCCAAAGAAGAGGTTGCTGGGGAGCCTAAGGTCTCCTCCAAACATCGTTAGAGATGGAGAAAATCCGGTGGTCTCGTGAGTTGCACTCCCGTATGCCAACAGAAGCGGTGAAAGTTTCTGATCCCCATCTTGCTGGTTATATGATTTTGAGATTGCGTCCGAATCATCCGCAGGTGCAGCTGATAGATCCCGGGACCTCCGTTCGATGCTTGTAACAGGAGTACGGATGTCGATTCCCTCTTCACTAACTTTGTCCATTTCCACATGAACCACTTCCTGGGAGGGTTTCGTCAACGTCACTTTCTTCGGTTCTCTTTCCGAGGCTGGTGAGGTACTTTTCATAGATGTGGACTCTTCAGCATTCTCTATGACCTTGTCTTCATGAGCCATAATCCGATATACGCACAGCTCTTTCATGTCTAGATCGTGCAAAGGAACTTCGCCTCTCCATGTTTGCAGCTTGCTTTTCTCAAAATTCAGCGTAATTCCATTTTTCTTCAAAAAGTCTAGTCCGAGAATGCATGGATCTACAATTTCGGCAACATAAACGGTGTGCTTGTAGGTGTTAAATCCAAGGGCAATGTCCACTTGCAATTTCCCATGCACAGAGATATTACCACCATTACATTTTTTTTTTTCTAAATGAATTTGTGTTGAACACCTAATAAAATACATAGAAGAGACGATTTCAAAAATATACACCGTACGTTTTGTTTATTATCCAAATTAAAATTAATGCATATTTGTTAATAAGCATTTCATTAGTAATTTGCAATCAACATTTCTGAAAAATTAATGAATTTAACAAAATTCTAGAAATCTTACAACCACTTGCAAATAATCCTGCCAGTGCCCATTTTCGTAATCATATTTTATTTTTTGTAAATTGTATTGGTGGGGTCGCTTAACTTGAAATTGTGGACACGCCGGATAATAGCACCAAAATTTTGTTCATAAGCTAGTTACGTACTTAGCTTTCAATTTCTAATAAGAACCACCTTCTCCGCTGGCCATTTTGGATTGTATGGCGGCCATTTTGAAATATCAGTATATTATCAATATCTCTGCTTCTAAGTCAGTTAGGATCATAAAATTGGCGTCTAAATATACATATTTGGAGTCAAAGAATACAACTAAACAATCTTTAAACGTATCAGACTATATTTATTTACTAATATGTACAGGGCCGTCGCTATTGGGGAGGGGGTGGGGGTCTACACCCAAAATTTTTGAAAGGTGGCAGGTCGGCAAACTTTCTAAATTTCATTTTTTTTTTGCAAAAGAAGGAACAATAGAGAAAACATTGGATGTAAAAAGTAAATAGAAGTTAAATCGTCAATGTTAAAAAAAAAAAAAAAAAAAAAAAAAAAAAACGCAATACTAAGTAATCTTAGTAAGTCGGAACTTTTGAATTGAGATGAAAATATTCTACCTTTTTTTATAGTTAAAACAATAGGATCATTAAAGTAATCATCGTTATCTTCAATGATAACTATTAAATAAAATTAAACTAAATTTTTATATTTATAGCTTATTTTTTGTTTCAAGAAAATCAGAAGGAATAATTTATTTTAATTGAAATCAATGTGTGCTCCTGCTGGAATCAGTAGTATATTGCCAAAAATCATTGTCTATAGCAATGTCATTAAATGCGTTATCCCTATAATAAAAATCGTAGTGTTTTTGTACAGTACCCAGAAAAAAAAAAGAAAAAAAAATCAGAACGATGGCTATATCTTGTGCTCTAATTGTTGAAATAATAAACAAAAGGTATCGTTGTAAATCGTGGAAGGTTTTTAATAATTGCATGTAGTTTTTTTTTTTCCTTTTTTTTTTTGTCTTTTTTTGTCATGAGGGGTCATCTACAAATTATTTCAGAACCAAACTTTAAAAAGTTCAATAGCAACCTCATAATATTATCCCATATTTGGATTCAGCATCCAAAAAAATGTCGAAATACAAAAATTCGTAATTTTCTAATGAATGGTTTGTAATTTAAATGATAAATTAATGTTAAATAAAAAAGTTGGTCTTTTGGCCATAAATACTTAAATAATTAATATATTTCAGTAATTTTTTTTTTTTTTTTTTTTTTTTTTTAAATATAGTTTGTGGCCAAACATAAATAGTGTTACGAATTTTTCCGCTGAGGCAATGATGGCACAGTTTTTACAGTATAAAAATATTTATTCTCTCTTCAGAAAACTCACAAACTCACAAAATTTATCCACAGGCAACAGTGTAATCGCTCACAAGCTTCAACACAAGCTTTAGCAAAAACAACTTCGAATACAGCGTATATACAAGCTCACTCCAATAGGTAAACAAATCGATACGCTTTCATCGAAGTCCAAAGTCAATATGAAAACTTTCCCGCTCTCCAGTCTTTTATATACAAGCGCGTGAGACATTCTCGAAATTTCCAGCCAATTCATCGGAAACGAAATATCTCGAAACTTCTCGATTGCTTTAGGTGTTGCCACCTTTTTCTAACTTGTATAATCGCTATTAATTAATAAATAAAATAAGATAAAAATAAATTACAATAGAATTTTGAAATAATACGTCACTATTTACAATATATACAGACAATTTGTGCAACATTTCCCCCTTCTTAAAGACTGCACGTCCCGGGCAGTGAAGTCCTTAAGCCATTCAATGACTTCTACCATAATATGGGGCTAGCCTATTGTAGTGTACAACTCTAGGTTTACAGGAAGGTGTCCGTTGAATTCTCACCACGACGTCGTTGATCTTCTTAAGGACCCCATACGGCCCTTCCCAGTTCGTCTGGAGCTTAGGGGAGAGTCCTTTCCGACGTTTAGGGTTCCCTAACCACACCTTGTCACCTTCCTGGAATGAACGGTCCATGGCCTTGGCATAGTACCGGATCTTCATGCGTTCCGTCATGATGTTGTTTCTCTCTCTGGCGAACCGATGTACGGCTTCCAAACGTGCCTGCAGATCATCTAGATACTGGACAGGCGAGGAAGGAGTGTCCGGTGGTTGTCCAAAGAAGAGGTTGCTGGGGAGCCTAAGGTCTCCTCCAAACATCGTTAGAGATGGAGAAAATCCGGTGGTCTCGTGAGTTGCACTCCCGTATGCCAACAGAAGCGGTGAAAGTTTCTGATCCCCATCTTGCTGGTTATATGATTTTGAGATTGCGTCCGAATCATCCGCAGGTGCAGCTGATAGATCCCGGGACCTCCGTTCGATGCTTGTAACAGGAGTACGGATGTCGATTCCCTCTTCACTAACTTTGTCCATTTCCACATGAACCACTTCCTGGGAGGGTTTCGTCAACGTCACTTTCTTCGGTTCTCTTTCCGAGGCTGGTGAGGTACTTTTCATAGATGTGGACTCTTCAGCATTCTCTATGACCTTGTCTTCATGAGCCATAATCCGATATACGCACAGCTCTTTCATGTCTAGATCGTGCAAAGGAACTTCGCCTCTCCATGTTTGCAGCTTGCTTTTCTCAAAATTCAGCGTAATTCCATTTTTCTTCAAAAAGTCTAGTCCGAGAATGCATGGATCTACAATTTCGGCAACATAAACGGTGTGCTTGTAGGTGTTAAATCCAAGGGCAATGTCCACTTGCAATTTCCCATGCACAGAGATATTACCACCAGACACAGTTTGTAGAGAAACAGAGGGCGCTGTGTAGAGGAGTCGGCTGTTCAGGCGACGAGCCACGTCCGTCCTTACGATCGTTACGTTCGCTCCCGAATCGACGATTAGACGACATGGAGTTCCGTTGATCTCCCCCTTCACGAATAAACCCTGGCTTCCTCCTTGTCGAGATGAAACGTGGAAACGACTGGTCGGGGCTTCACCTGTTCTAAATTGCAGCTTCTGCCCTGCGAGATGACATCTTCTTAGATTCAGTTGTGGAGAATCCGTGGTAGCGTTATCCCTTCTCTTTTTCAAATCAAGGCAGTTTCGTCGTAGATGCCCTTCCCGTTTGCAGTGCCAGCAAACGACTCTGGTCCTTCGATCCCTGGCTCCGGGATAGTTTCTCATGATTCTATCAATTTTGCTTTCCAGTTCTCGAAGCTTACTGGTGACAAAGTCAGACGAATCCTCGGCTAATGCACCACGCACATATCGTCGGTCTTTTCCAGAAGCTAGCTGCGCGACTTCCACTCTCATGGCGTACACGAGGGCCGACTTCAGGTTTTTGTTTTGGGATAACCTTACCGCCTGCTGCACATCGGGATCTTGAATAGCGTCGATGAAATACTGCAGAGAAAGATCGTCTCGTACATCCGGGGGACAGTCAGGGAAAGCGAGGAGCGACAGTCTTTCTATATCCGATGCCAATTCTTGAAGAGTTTCATTGGCCTTCTGCTGTCTCATTTTCAATTGCAGTCTGTTTAATCTTTTAGATGCTGCTCCCCAAACCTTAACTCCAACGCACTTGCCAGCGCCACGAATTCTCCTCGCTTCTCTTCAGGTAGTGTCTGTAAAATGTCGGCAGCTTCACCTCGAAGAGATGCTGCGAGATGGAATGCTTTCGAAGTATCGTCCCAACCATTCGCAGAAGCAATAATTTCAAACTGCGTTTGATAAACACGCCAAGACGACCTCCCATCAAAAGTGGCTACTTTGATGTTGGAACGTGGCGTAATGAAGGGAGTGGAAACATTATCCCATTTAGGCGTTGCAACGGTCATAGCTTCTCCCGTTTCAATTTTCCGTAGCCTTTTTTCTACAGCATTATGAAACTTTTCAAACCTTTCTTCAACAGCGTCTTGAAACTTTTCCTGCTTCTCTTTCATGGTGGAAACTTTGTCACCTAAGTTGTTCACTTTTCCGTTGAACTCCTCAAACTTTTCATCAACTTCCTTTCTTACTGCATTGAATACTTCTTCTTTCACGGATTGCAGAACATTTGAGGTAGTTTCTATTATGGTTAATTCCACCATTGAGGCTAGCTCTATCTTCATTTCTTCTTTGATTTCATTCACTGCTGCAGATGTTGTTTCACACTTGGCGGCTAAAGCTTCATTATCCGATGATGTTGCTTCTTGGCTGGCGGCGATTGCGGCGGCAAGTTCGGCGTTAGTCGTTTCTTGGCGGGCTTGACCAGCGGCGATTGTAGCGGCGAGTCCGGCTTTTATTTCAGCAGCGGTAGCTTGTTGACTGGATTTCATTTCGGCGGCGGTGGTTTCCTGTTGGGCCATCATTCCAACAATCATTTCCATCAACTGCTTCATTTGGTCTTCCATCATTCCTCTAGTTGTCGGCATTCAAAATTACGAGATCCCACTTCTGACACCACTGTTACGATCACGGCCGCTGAGGCAATGATGGCACAGTTTTTACAGTATAAAAATATTTATTCTCTCTTCAGAAAACTCACAAAATTTATCCACAGGCAACAGTGTAATCGCTCACAAGCTTCAACACAAGCTTTAGCAAAAACAACTTCGAATACAGCGATTATACAAGCTCACTCCAATAGGTAAACAAAGCGATACGCTTTCATCGAAGTCCAAAGTCAATCTGAAAACTTTCCCGTTCTCCAGTCTTTTATATACAAGAGCGTGAGACATTCTCGAAATTTCCAGCCAATTCATCGGAAACGAAATATCTCGAAACTTCTCGATTGCTTTAGGTGTTGCCACCTTTTTCTAACTTGTATAATCGCTATTAATTAATAAATAAAATAAGATAAAAATAAATTACAATAGAATTTTGAAATAATACGTCACTATTTACAATATATACAGACAATTTGTGCAACAATAGCAATCAACTTCATCTTCAAAGCAGCATCAATTTCTTCTTTAATAATTAATAAAAAAAATTAAAAAAATTTTTTGATATATATATTTTTCATATATATTTTTATTTTTTTATTTTACTTTCATTAGATTTACCATGGTCTAAAACCCCCTCATAATTTTTTTCTTTCCATTTTGACCTTTAGTTCTCGATTTTTTAGCGAAAATGTCAAACGTTCACTTTGAGGGACCGTACAGTAGACGACTTTTGAAAACTATCAAAGATTAATTGTGTGAAAAATCGCACAACGTTTAATTATCGTAAAATGGGATGAATAGGAACAGCGGGGTGAATCGGAAGAGAATTTCTTGAAAGTGCAAAAAAAAACAAAAAAAAAAAAAAACATTATTTTATACAAACAAAGCAGTTTTATTTTATTTATTTATTTATATATATATATATATATATATATATATATATATATATATATATATATATATATATATATATATATATATATATATATATATATATATATATATATATATATATATATATATATATAAATCTGAACAGCATGCACACAATCGAGTGAGTTTCAACCTCTCCAAAACTTATCCCGTAATTACTAACATTTACCTGTTATAGACTTAACTGATATATTTTTAGATAAGTAACAATCAAGTTACATGAGTGTTTAAAGTGAAATATTTCTGTAAAATAATCACGCTTTGCTGAATACTGTTTACTAATGCCTACATTTAATATTTATTAATTTTCTAATTATCAGTAACATACGTTATACTTCTGCAATTACTGTTTTCGATATTTTATTTATTTCGTGTGAAGAAGGGGCATATTTAATGTTGTAAATAAATTATGTTACTTTTGCGTTTACTTGCTATTTTTGTATTAATCTTAAACATGACACTATAAATCCAAGTAGTTTCTATGCAATTTTAGACTAATATTTGTATTTTTTAACGTCGTGAAACGCCGCACTGAAAGTTCGATTTCTTCCGCTGTGAAGTAGAACCTTAAAAATACCTTTCGTTTTATGGAAATTCTCCCCGAAGATCGGTCAAAAAATGGTCGAAACATTTTCTCTCATAAGTGACGTGTTTTTAAACATAATGCATTGAAATTTGGTACATAGAGTAAATGATGTATTCTAAATCGGATGAAATGATAAAAAATAAGGGTTCGTATTGAAATTTTCGAAGATAGAGTTATTTTTACTTAGTAAACGGTCCCTTAATTAGAACCAAAGATATAGCCATCGTTCTGATATATATATATATATATATATATATATATATATATATATATATATATATATATATATATATATATATATATATATATATATTTGGGGGGTGGGGGGTACTGTACATAGCAATGGTCTATCAGAATTTTCCAATGCACTGAATTTCTTTTTATCAACATTTATATAATTCTTAATTAAAACTCACTTACTTGGAGATTAATTTTTTCTGTATAGCAGTACAATTTCCATTTACTGCATTTTGAAAAACAATGAAAACATAATCAAATGAAGTCCTTGAACGTAGTTTACTTAATCGATAGAATTTTAATTACCTTTAAGTGATATTTGTCTCGAAAACGTCGTCCAAATATTCCGCTTTATAAACTTCTACAAATATGTCTTGATAAAAAATTAGCTTATAAAAACAAAGTTTTAATGTAAGTCCTTTATATGCATTGTTGACTTGTAAGTGCAATTGCAACTTATTTAAGTGATTTTGAGCTCAGATCGACATCTATGAAGAAAACCATCAATTCCATACCATGGATTATCTCTGTTTTGTCACAAAAACTTGATAGAATAAATTGTCATTGACAACGAGTCTATCTGCCAATTTTCAGCTCGATTGAATGAGGGAGTTGTTAATTAAAGTTGAATGGAAAATTTACTAAAATATGACGGAAAATCATATAGAACTTGACTTCAATTACATTTCAGTAACATATCATTAAACATTAATTTAAAATTATGTTAACCATAATTTAAAACCAATGAAATATTATTTTACAAATAAAATTACATATTTACTAAAATTAGTTACTTATTAATTACAAATTAATTGCACTGGACAACTGTATGACCAGTGTGCCCCTGTGATACATATATTAGTCAATAATATATCATATAAAGGATTTACTTTAAAAACTTTGCTTTTATGGGCTAATTTTTTTATCAAGATATATCCCCCTTCGTCCCCCCCCCCCTTATAGTGACGGCCCTGCATATATTAGTGAATAAATATAGTCCTATACGTTAAAAGATTGTTTATTTGTATTACCTGACCCCAAATAGGTATATTTAGACACTAAGTTTGGGATCATAAGTGACTTAGATGACGAGATATCTATAATATACTGATATTTCAAAATGGCTACCCTAATATCCAAGATGGCCGCAGAAGGTGGTTCCTATCGGAAATTAAAAGCTAACTAACTAGTACTTGGAAAAAATGTATATAAAGGCTATACATTAAAAAGTTTGCTTTTATGGGTTAATTTTGTATCAAGACATATACCCCTTCGTCCCCTCCCTCCCCGTTAGTGATGGACCTGCATATATTAGTGAATAAATATAGTCCGATACATTTAAAGATTGTGTTTAATTGTATTACCTGACCCCAAATAGGTATATTTAGACAATAAGTTTGGAATCCGAAGTGACTTAGAAGCCGAGATATTGACAATATACTGATATTTCAAAATGGCCGCCATAAAAGCCGGAGAAGGTGGTTCCTATCAGAAATTGAAAGCCAAGTACTTAACTAGCACCTGGAAAAAATGTGGTGCTTTTATCCGGCGTGTCCACATTAAGACGAAATTCGACCTTAAGCGACCCCACTATATATGCAAGTAGTAACTGAGCTATATTAAAAATTACGTTTCAAATAGAATGAACCCAATACATTTTATATATATATATATATATATATATATACATTGTAAAAATATAATGCTTAAAATCACTGCACCAATTAAGCGAATATATATATATATATATATATATATATATATATATATATATATATATATATATATATATATATATATATATATATATATATATATATATATATATATATATATATATATATATATATATATATATATATATATATATATATATATATATATATATTTTTTTTTTGTAATAGATCAATTTCAGTTGGAAAAGTAGTCACCTTACAAAAAGCAATCATGAAAAGTAGAAATTTGCCCCGAAATACTTCGTTTCTGGAAAAATTGAAAGTCAAATTTTAAAGAAATCGTGTATCGATATTTTTTTCTATGTAACGATATTTATTTTGATCGATATTTCCGACCTCTACTAATCACGGACATAGCGGCTAACACATCAGTGGAAGCCTAGGCGAATGACACCAAAACGGCTTAGCAAATCTCGGCAATAGCTGCTTTAAAACGGCTAGGGGTGAAAATTACCACTAACTACATCAACTTAAATCTCGGCAATCATATTAAAGCAATAATCAGCAAACTGACCATCACACCAACATAAACATCAGCGTTAGCACCCAATATATCGGTGGAAATCTCTGTAATGGAGGCGATTATATCGAAGTAACATTCTACAAAATGTATTATCATAACCACGTAAATTTCGACGAAAGCAAAAATTATAGAGGTGCAAACCTTTAGAATAGTGGCTAATATATCAGCGTGACACTCGCCGAAAATGAACATCACAACAACGTAATCTGAAGGCTTTATGCATCCCTAGCCACAATAAGAAATTATATTATTTCATGAATTATTTACAGAACATTCTATTGACTCTCCATAGCAGTGTACACTAAAAACTAAAAAATTCACGCATTTTGAAGAAAATTAGACGATCGTCACGTACTTGGTATTTGCATATAGCATTTCATTAGCATGATGAAGTCCACCAGTAGAATATTCTACATAAAAGCAATGCAAAGCATAAAACTTTACAAATTTATATTTTTAATAATACTTTAGAATTTGCATTTGTAGAAAGTCAGACACACTGTAAGTAATATTTGAATGCAAATTTCGTATTCTATATGAGAGTTGGGATTTTATATTTTGAGGGGTTTTGGTGAAAATGTCTTTATTACAGCAGTAGTGAAGGGTGGAATTTTTATCATTGAAACTCTTTTTCTCAAAATATTTTAAAGGAAGCTGCAACGTTTAATTGGATATTTCAGATAATATTTTTAGTAAGAACTATTCTACCATTAAGGATGGATCAATATGTTCTTTTTTATTATATAGTGCTTATAATTATATTAAAAACAACAACATACAAATGATTAATAACAATTTAAAATATACAAAAATATATTTTTTGTTATATTTTAGTGTAATTTTAACAAAGTTAAAGATTAGGCATCTAAAAATCATAACTAATTCAAAAGTTTGGATTGGTTATCCCAAACTAGAAAAATGAAACTAAATGAAAAACGAATGCACTCATCATCAAAGCTCTTTATTAAGAAAATGTGATCCTCTGTTCCAACAAAATCAATCCATTTTGATATATGGAGAAGGAGGAGCCTCCTTATGAAACTTGTAAATCTGTTGCCAGGTTGCAATCTCCTCCTTGTGAGCCGAATGTTCCGGAGCCTGAGAAAACATCTTCCTCAGAAAGTATTGCATGTTAAGTGTCTCTTCTTCAGTCCTAACATCTTCTCCTAAATAAGGCTTCAAAACTAAACCTTCCTTGACAATTGGTGCATTCAGCAGAAACTTTAGCAGTAACTTGTAGACTTCTTCGTTGATGCCTTTCACTTGTCCATCTTCGATTGTGTCAAACAGACGAAGCTTACCAGATGACCAGCAGATGTTTCTGCGGTTTTTATTGTCCACATCACTGTGGAATGCTATGGTGTTGAGCTGGTAAACGAAGAAGTTCCAGTCTTGACCATTGGTCAGTATTGTCTGGGTCACCAATGGGTAAGTGAGGTCATGAAATGGAGAAAAGCCTGGAAGAGTTTTTTTTGTGGTCAGTGTTTCTTGTTTGGAGGCAATTTAAAGAATAAAGTAATTTAGAATAGGCGTCCATAAAAGGTGCTATTGAAATTTAATTTATACACATTGCATGCCTTTATTTAAAAATTACAAGTTCAATCATATAGGAAATTATACAAATAATGAAAATCATAGAAATATATCCATATAACTTCAAGCAAAGTATTTGTAAAGCATACAGAAAAATATTATTTAATTTATTTTAATTGTTTTATGAGTAAAGAATATGCCAGCATGGTTTCTTTCTGTTGATTACAAGATACAAAAGTAAAAGGTTTCTGTTAACCCCTTAACCACCAAAACTAGAAATCCTTAAAAATCACGGTCAGTATTTATAACAATTGTGGTTTTAGGGTCATATATAACGTATTTAAAGAAAAAGTTGGAATATTTTACTTACTCTTAGAGAAAATGACTGTTGCTTTGGCGCAATGTTAGCGGAAAACAGAGTCAAAATCGGAAGTTTTCAAGAATTTCATATTCCGTTATAATGTTGAATACTCAACAACTGTAACTAACCGTAGGTGATATTTTAAAGCTTTTTTTCAAAAATACAAACTTTTGGTATTAGGTAAGTACATAAATTTATATAATATGTCTTATTTTGTATGAAAATATTGACTACATTCTTGGTGTAAAGCCACTTCACAACCATTACAGCGATATATAGTTTGATTGTGATAACGTTTACAGCAAAGTCTTTTATTGTCATTTGATCGTATAAGAAAATATCCTTTTCGATTTTGTACTGCCAAAAAACGACTTAGTTTGCTTGATCTACCAGTAGATGACCTAACAAAATCTCCTTCTTCTGAAGGAGTTCTAGTGAGTGACTTAGATACTTCCCAGAGAAAAGTTACAAGACACTTTTAATCATCTGGATGTACCACTCGCCAAATCTTCCAAGCATTCACCATATTCACATAAAAATAGTTTGTAAAAATTGGCCACCACCACTTCTTGCCACGTATTTTAATTCTGTAAGTGGCAACCAAATTATCACATAAATCAACTCTGCCCATTTTGTCATTATACTGCTGAATAAAGTTTGGTTAAAGAACAGGTAGGTATCTTTCCCTTTTCTTTTGCATGTCTGGAAACATTGTTCAGGGGATAAATGTTTCCAAAATTGGAACACAGAGTCACCACAGCATTGTCGTTCCAACAAACTAAAAGTACCTTATTCGTTTCCTCATATCGATATTCAAAATAACCCCTTTCTTTTTTTCTTCATATTTTTTATTGATTCTAAGGGACATTCAAGTATTCTGTTATTTTGAACAGTTCCTGTAGCATGCAAATAACTCATTAGATGAGCAGAATTAAAATAATTGTCAAAATGAACCGTACGATTGGATGGTGATTTTAAAATTTCTAATAATTGCAGTACCACATTTCTTCTGAGTCCAATATCATTATCACACTTTTTAGAAATACATTAGATTTTCCAGTATAAATATCAAAGTGAAAAACTAAACCATCACATAATGCAAGGGTCCTAGCTGCATAACCAAATCTTACAGGTTTTTCTTTTAGGAACATTTTTGTAGAAGGTTTTCCTCTATAAAGAATCATTTTTTCATCTATACTTAGGTCGTATGCAAATATTCCAAACTGTTGAAATTTCTTATTGAACAAATTTATATAAGGCCTCATTATGTGCAATTTGTCATTTTTGTCAATATTGCTATTATCTGCCACATGCAAATTTTGTTTTACATTCTTGTACTGAATACGTGACAATTGAATTAAATTTTCTAACTCTCTTTTCAGTTTTTCAACTTGCGATGTTTCTTCATTTTTTGGTTTCCATGTATAATTAGGATCTATTTTCTTCCATTTCAAAGGCTCAATTTTTCTTTTTTCTTTGTCTTCATTGTATTATCCATATTATTTTGGGCCTTTTCTTTCCTATTTGAATGTATTTTAACCTCACCAGAAACGTCATTTGGTAAATGGTTCAGCTGTATTGTCCCCTTCTTCATTGTCAGTAATTTCGCCAACTTCTGGTGGAATAATAACAATGTCCGTTTCATTGTCATTTAAAAAATCAGCATCTGAATCACCTGTAGACAAAGTATCCAGACCTTCACTAAGCGTAAGGTAGTGCTTTCGAGACATTTCAAATCAAAATGAAGCAGTTGTAATCACACGCAGGTGAGAAAAAAAAGTTAGGAAAATGTTAACCATCTTTTCTGCTGACGATGCGCAAGCGCAACACCAGTATTTCCAACATCGTAGCTCAAAGATGAATTCATCAAAACATTTTTTACTTTTGTGTGATCTTCAAGTGAACTATGTAGATATGGAATGTTATATCTAATAAAAATTATTTTTTTTTTTTTTTTTAGAACTGATTTAGCAATGTCAGTGCAACTTAGCGAATTTTGGAAATGTTTAATGTTATTACTAAGAGAAAACAATAAGGTTTAGAATAATTTTTATTGTTTGAAATTAAAGTGTGTAACCTTCCCAATGAACACAAACCTCCAAATATTAGTTTAAAATTGATTAAATATTTAATGTAGTTAAGTTTTCTAAGCGTTGTGTGAACGCAACACCAGCGGTTAATGGGTTAATCAACTGCCTGGTTTGAAAGCTCATTGAAGAATTCTTTGTTAATCCAAGATAACTAAACATTTGTCTATCATCTAACATTAATAGACTTCCAGTATGGCAAGTTCTCAGGAGAATTTTTTTTTAATTTTTTGCAAAAACATACAAAAGAGGCAATAAAACACTTGAAACTCTTTAGTTAATATATAAATGCCAGTATGCCCTTATAAAATTTTGTACGACTTATGTTTAACACAAATAAAGATAATTTAGAGGTATTTAGGTATTTCCAAAATCAAGCATAATAAGTAAATTTTTGAAAAAAAAATAGCTTTTTTTTTACCTGGCTTAATGAGCACAGGTAACAAGCTTTTAAAATGCATTCTAGTGTGTTTGAATGTGTTGCAGCCAGCCATATGTTTACGAGAAGTTGCATCCAACAATTGCAGCATTTTAAACAGAATGTTAAGATTAATTTAAAAGTTAGATTACTTAAGTTTTGCAATTAGTAACTGTTTACAAGAAGTAACAGCAAACTATTTATTGAAGTAAAATAGATTTATAAGCGATAATACTAGGAAAGAATTTTTGAAACAGGAACACATAAGAAACTCATTAAGAAGTAACAATAAAAGTGTAAAGAATTTTTACTTCAATAATAAATGGTTCTTTTTTTATATACCAGTTACTTCTACCAAAAAAACAGGAAATTACTACTTTTTACAGCATAAGAGTTGGCTTCAATACAATATTTGAAAGTCCTTATATGAATCCAAAAGGAAATTTTAATCACCAGCAGGTAAAAATACTGTACAATAGTCACTTAGTGATTAGTCACTTAGTTATACAGTCCATACTACTGCTTGATGTGTTAATGGTACACCTACTCATTGTAGGAGAGCCCTTCCTTCTGTACAAAATTTATCCAGAGACATTGGTCAACAACAGAAAATTTTTTACTAGTTTCATATATGGGGAATATTGATAGAAATTATTATAATACTTTTACATACCTTGATAAGTTGCAACAGCATTTAGATAGCCAAATGAAGAAGTGACACCACAACAATCTTCAATTTTAGTAAGATCATATGTTTTATGCTTTTTTAATAGTCTTTGTAACTTGTCAGATGTATGAACAAGAATGAGGGGGTATTCATTCGGATCTCCGGGCCAAAATCCTGTAAGAAATAAATTAAACCTTAACAAGTTGGGTTTTTTTTATTGTCTACTTTAAGTTAGAGAGAAGTTTGAGTAATGTAAATAGACATGTACACCTGAAATTTGAATTGATTAAAATTTCATAATTGTGGCAACTGGTCAGTTTATAGTACTTTTTTTTTTTTTTTTTTTTTTTTTTTTTTTTAAAGTTAAGGGGGTATGGTATGAAAAATAATAAAAAAATATTTTTATTTCAAAAATTTATCTTATGAATAAGATGCTATTTATAAGTGTGTATGATAAAAAAAAAATTAAATATTGTGCTAATTTTTTTTTTTTTTTTAAATCCATAATATTTTATGTTTGTGCATACTTAAATATGTCAAGAAAAAAAAATTCCAAAGTGAGTCTTCTGTAATACATAATTACATAAAGAAAAGATTGCTTTCACAGAATTTTGATGGGTAAACCAGAAAAAAAAAATTCAAAGTTAAAGTATTGAAATTTTTGTTTTTTTCATATTATCTTTTACACTATATGCTACATTTTAAAACAAAATTTAAAAAATAAAAGTATGTTACACATGTTTAGAACTATATAAATTAAATGCTCTGCAAGTTTGAACAGCCATTTGTTCATGATTCAGAAGATATATTGATATGAATTTGCAACATCTCGGAAAAACCTTAGTGCTCGAAAAAGTGTGAGTTTTCATGCACCACACCAATCACCAACTAGTGATGTTAACAAGTAATTTCGGGTAGGGGAGAGGGGGGGGGGGGAATCACCAGGGGAATAAGATAAAAACATCATTCTATTTCTAAATGTACGAACTATTTTTTAAAAGTGACTTTCTTTTTTAGATTTTTGAACGAATTTCAGTACAATAACTCCTTAAATTAAAAATAATTTGTGGCTGGTCCCTTAAAATCTTCAAACAAACCCTGTGATATTTTCCCATTAAAACCATGAATAATCATGTTAAATAAAATAAAATAAAATGTCCAGGAATAAAAAAATAACTTAGCATAATCAAAACAAAAGTTAATAGACAATTTTTTGCAAGTAGAATTTTTCACAAAATTCACTGTGTAAATATTACACTGATACATTATACAAAGATAAATAATTTTACTTAAGTTAGGTTTTTATACAAATTACCTTTAGTTTCCCAGAACAAAATTAATTCCAAAAATTTGATTGATAAAATATCAGACATGAAAATCATACATATCAATATCCTTAGAATTTTCATATTGCGCTCTCATAATCTTTACTACATAATCAAGCCTCTGCAATCCTCACTAAGATTTAATTGAAACTTGGTACATGGTATCTTTTGACAAATATAAGAACTTGCTTTTTTTAAATACTGACTCTGGTTTGGAAAGCCACAAATAAAGATGTCTTCCTTTCCAACTTAAAAAAAGGTTTTTATCCAGTGTTTCCCAGTGTTTTGGAGTAGCAAAAATTAAAATTTCGAGCAGTTTAAAATGCTCAAATTGAAGCAAGAATCAGCAATTTTAGAATTAAATATTTCATTCAAGAGCATTACTTATATATTTTATGTATAGAGAACATATTAATACTAACTTTTTTTTAATTAAGTTAGTTTTTAAGGCAAAATATGTGGTGCTTAAAGTTGAAGTAAATCAAGTTCCTAAATTATGATTTCAGACTAATTGAATTAAAAATCAAATGGAAGGGTTTATTCTCAAAGCATTCTAAAGATACCTACCATAATTTATTGGTATACTGTAGTAGTAGAAAGAGATATGACTAAATATATAAATATCCATTTAATTTATACTAAAACTAAAAATTTGACTTGATACATTTTACTTCTGAGTGCTTCACATGAAGTACAAAAATAGGAGCATTTTTTTTAATGTTTATAATTTTAGTTTTTCATTATCACCTTTGCCTACTTTTCAAGCAGAATTGTTAAAATTGAGCAGTTTTAAAGTAATTTAGCAGAAAAGGAGTGCTTTGGGGCAGAATGTAGGAATTGGAGTGTGAGAGTTATCTGCCATTGACTGTCAAATTAAGAAACAAAGTATATTTGTTTAATAAATGCATACTAGATCAGTGATTCTGAACTATGTACCCTTTCTATGGCATATGCATTTCATGATATAGATGAATATTGTTGAATTTAATTTCAAATCAAAATATTATTTCCTTTAATTTTTGATGAAGAATTTACAATTAAATAAGTTAGCTAATAATTTTTAATTTGTTTTCTTAATACAATAGAAAGCATTCAATGACAGAGTCTTACCAGGAACAGATGATAACCAATCCAAAGATGATTCACACCCAACTGCTTCAGGTTGGTAATGGTAATTAGGAACTTCTGCAGTTGAGCAAAGTGGGTCATCCATGCTGAGAATCT
This sequence comes from Linyphia triangularis, assembly GCA_963978545.1. Taxonomy (NCBI): domain Eukaryota; kingdom Metazoa; phylum Arthropoda; class Arachnida; order Araneae; family Linyphiidae; genus Linyphia; species Linyphia triangularis. The sequence goes on from OZ021726.1 coordinate 59,402,022, forward strand.
AAGTTTAGTTATAGAAAGAAATAGTTTGTAATACACATTCTTTTAATAATAATAATAACAACAACAACAAAACTATAGTTTTTAAATTGCCAAATATTGCTCAAGGAATTTTGCACTTGCATAAAAAGGAATGTGATCTGTGATAAAACATGAAAACATTTGAAGGAGTAGCATAATGCAGAAATTTGGCGCTTATAAGGAATGGATAAACCAACTGGTGAAAGTTATGAACAAATTAATCAGGACTGTTTAAACTAGTTCAGATGTCAACTTTATGGAGACTTAGACAATACGTAAGAAAGATTGGGTTTGTCTGGATGGGCGAGATTGAAAATCAAGATTAATTTTTAGCAAGGGTAATTTTTAGTAGTTTTGGGGCAAAATACTAATTTTGGGAAAGGATTAAATAGTCACTGTTGTGTAGATAATTTTTCTCGGATTGTTACAGAAATAAATATCGAGAATGAAAGAAGTAGTGTATTGAAAAAGATATCTAAAAATAAGTTTATATTGTAATGCATGTAGTGTTGGGAATAAAATAGAAGAATTAAAAAAATTGTGGCATGGGATGAAATTGACATAATTGAGATTACTGAAAGTTGGACAAATAAGGACGATTCAATGTTCTTAGATATAAATGGATTCATGCTTTTTAGGCAGGATAGATTCAAAAAGAAAGAAGTGTGAGTGTTAATTTCACTTAAGCTGAAAGGAGCTAAATATCACCATCAAACTAAATTGTACTGAAGGCAGTCTGGGTTGAATTAACAAATCAAACAGGGAAGAATTGAGTTATTGGAAATATTTATAGACCCCATAATACTTGTATTGAACAAAGCGAATTGCTTTGTAAGCACAGTAATGAATGCTCCCAAATAAGAGAGGTAATTTTAATGGACGAGTAATTTCCTCAATATAGACTGGAGAAGGGTAACTTTGTATGAAGTAATAAAGAGGACTGATCCAAGATTGTTTTTTTGCGACAAATGGTTCAGGAGGAGACAAGTGAGTCTGTAGTTCAAGATTTGGTTTTCAGCAACAATGCGGACAGTGTTAGATAACAAAACTTAACCTATTCTCATTGTTACAGTTGGGGAGCATTTAGGAGATAGTGATCATAATAATATTAGATTTGAGATTTTGCTTGAGACATTTATATGAGATAATAAGAGAAAATTTCATAACTAAGAAGACGGGCTGGTAAGGATTAAGGTCTGGGCTATGTGAGAGATTTAAAAATGTGTTACAATCGGTCAGTGGGGTAAATTTAAAAATACATAAAGGAGGCAGCTAAAAAACATATTTTGTTCATTAACACATTCGCTGCCATCAAAATTTATATATCCATCCTCAGAAGCAGAATTTAAAAAAAGCGTTTTAATGATTAAAAACATTCCTTATATTTTAATAGTAAAACCAGAAAAAAGGAAAAACCTTTTATTTCCTAAAAATATAAAAATAATGCTTCACTAACGTGCCTCAAAAACCTCATCGTTCAACCTCCAAATCCGAACTAAAAATAAAGCAGTTTACTTATCACACTCGATCGTCGTCCCAGAGAGTCGCCGACATGGGAGGTAACGCCATGCTGACGCGCCAGCGCGTCAGTGACAGCGAACGTGTTAAGAAGGAGACTGCTCAGAAATGTTTCCCAAGAAAACAAAGAAGGCTTTGACGACCAAATACACAGTCTAAAGAATCTAAAACAGTGTCCGAGGTAGATAAAATAAATTATAAAAATAATCGATGGAAACTTTAAAAATATTAGTTGAAAACAGAAAAAGAAACAAGAAGAAAAGCAAATATCAAAATGTGTTTTGTACAATACAAACCTGTTAAAATTTGTTTAAATTCAGAATAACCATTAGTAGCTTGCAATCTGCAAAATTAGCATTAAAGTTTTATGTTTCTTTATTTCAAGTTTATTTGTAACTTCATGAATTGAAACAAAAATTCAGATATTTCTGAATAATTAAAAACATTTTTTTCAAAAGTTTTCACATTGTAAGAAATTATATTTAAAAAAAGAAAAAAAAAATCAATTTTTTCTCCCCCAAGAAGAGACAGAAGAATAGTCAAAATAGATCATTTGTGTATTAATCTTGCTCTGTATACCAGTTAGACCCTCTCTCCCCACTCACATCGTATTTGATCAATTAACAAATCAGAAATGAGAACACTAATGAATTAAAAGAAAAACTCTTACTGGTGAAAGAGGCTCTTTCATACGAACAACAAACGATGCAAAATCCCTGTACAAGAAACAGAGGTTTTTTTCAAAGATTTCATTGTTTTCTGAATTAAATCCAGCATGCCACCAAAAACTTTCTACTCTGGGTTTTGGTTGAATCTGAAAAGAGGGCAAATTTCATTATTAGTTGGTGATATCTATAATAATAAAACAAAGTGTCTGTCTGTCCCTCTATAGAAAGTTACTAGCAATAGAAGTAGAGCTCTGAAATTTTAAACATAAGTAGTTTTGACCTCCTATTTTGACTTCTAAAAAACAGAATGTTAAAATTTTAATAAGTTTTTTGTAATTAATTTAATTTTTTTTACGAAACAACTTTTAATAGAGCTATAACTGAAATTTTCAATAAAAGTAGTTTTGGTCTTCTAATTGGACTTTTAAAAAGCATGTTAAAATTTTAATTAGTTTTTTTAATTATTTCCAAATAATTTTACAAAGTAACTTCAAATAGGAATATAGATCTTAAACTTTCAACATAAGTAGTTTAGACCTTTTAATTGGACTTTTGAAAAACAGAATGTAAAAATTTTAATTATTATTATAATTTAATTATTATTAATTTTTTTTCAAAATGACTTTCAATAGGAATACAGCTGTGAAATTTTTAACATAAGTAGTTTTGGCCATCTAATTGGGTTTTGAAAAAAAGAATGTTAACATTAATTATTTATTTTTTTAATCGGCCTACAGCTTTGAAATTTTCAACATAACTAATTTTGGCCTTCTAATTCAACTTTTGACAAACAAAATATTAAAATTTTAATATTTTTTTTTTAATTAAATTTTTTTACAAAGCGACTTCTAACAGGCGTACAGTTTTGAAATTCCAACATAAGTTGCCAAGGCCTTCTAATTGGACTTTTGACAAACACAATGTTAAAATATTCTTAGAGGGATGAGAAGGATTGTGTTACTGTATTAACAGGGACAATTTTTTTGTTTCTTGAGATGAGTGGAGGTTCTAATATTAAGGGTTCACGTAGCAATTAATCTTATAGTGAGTGAAGCAAGCTTATGCTTATGCAGCGATGAAGCTTTCAGACAGCGAAGTGAGCCTGTGCTTGTGTTGCAATTAAACTTTTCAGCGAGCGAAGAAAGCTGTGTGTACATAACAATGAAACTGTAAGCGTGCTTTTTTGGCGAGGCAATTAACCTTTCAGTGAGCGAAGTGCCAAAGGCTGCAACTTATACACCAATGACGGATCTCTGCAACGTAGGGCCATGCAGCTAGTGCGATTATAAACCACTCTCTTGAGCTGGTTAAAAACAAATCCTTTTGATGCACAATGTCTAAACAAGGTTGTTACATGGTTTAATTATCCTAATATTAAAGATAGGGCATCAGGGTAAATTGCATAAAAGCCAAAAATAAGGAATTGTAAATCAACAGGGCAATTTTCTTGGGTGAGTTTTTAAAAAGTTACAGAATTTCAACTTTTTCCCTCCAACTGTGCAGGAGAAAAAAATCAACTACATAAGCATTCCTCAAATAGTATCAGATTATTTAAATATAATACTAACTTTAAAATTATGATTGTTGTATTTATTAGTTTGTGTATTATTTGAGGCTCAATATACACATAAAAACATTATATTTATCAACCCAATTAAGCAACTAACTAGGCTAGTTATAAGAGATTTCCTATGCGATCAGAACAATACATCGGCAATACTATGTAAAACTATAGTCAGAGTTCATCCTAGGCATTTTTCGAGGGGCGGCGCGCCTTGCCTGCCCTTTTTCTATAAAAATAGCGCCCTTCCTGCCCTTTTTCAGAAAAAAATTCATCCTGAAAGAATTCGAAAAACTTTTGTTTTTTCCCCTCCCAACAGTACGCAATATGTGGATCACCCCTACTGAAATCGGCTGTCGCGCATTCATGTTCAAATGCGCAACGTATATATCAGGGACTGAAACCATTGAGTAGACGTCCATATAACGTGCTTCATTAGTAGGTGGATTGTAGGGCGCCGTCTTACAATTTCCCAAGTGCACATTAGTAAACTCCAATGGCCATTTCGTACGTGTTTTGATTAAGTGTATTTCGCTGGATTTTTACTATGCCTCCTTCAAAATAGTGAAGAAAGGAATTTGAAAGACTTGAATAACTTAGTTAAAGGTTTATAATTATCAAATGTTTACACTAAGAATTTAAAAAGAATATTTCCGTTTGGACACGCATAATCGAGATGTCCTCCTGTTAAATTTAGGGGGTGTTTTTGGTATAATTTGCCCGTTACCAATTAATTTCTAAACATCCGTTTCATATTTAAAATTAAACATAACAGGAATGCAACCAAATCCCAGATTATTTCCGATTTTTTAAAAAAAATAAAACTTCTATTATAGCTTACATAATAGCGACATGCACGGCAAAAAAAATCGCCGTTTTGACGCTAAATTTTATCCGATTTTGAAAATAAAAAAATGCAAACATTTCAGGACATGTCCAAGTTCTTTAGTTGGAATACTCCTTGTGATATCCCACAATGACAGAGTTCATCCTAGGCATTTTTCGAGGGGCGGCGCGCCCTGCCTGCCCTTTTCTATAAAAATAGCGCCCTGCCTGCCCTTTTTCTATAAAAATAGCGCCCTTCCTGCCCTTTTTCAGAAAAAATTTCATCCTGAAAGAATTCGAAAAACTTTCGTTTTTCCCCCCCTCCCAACAGTACGCAATATGTGGATCACCCCTATAGAAATCGGCTGTCGCGCATGCGCATTCTTGTTCAAACGAGCAACGTATATATCGGGGACTGAAACCAGATGTCTATATAACGTGCTTCATTAGTAGGTGGATTGTAGGGCTTACAATTTCCCAAGTGCACATTAGTAAACTCTGATGACCATTTCGTACGTGTTTTGATTAAGTGTATTTCGCTGGATTTTTACCATGCCTCCTTCAAATAGTGAAGAAAGGAATTTGAAAGACTTGAATAACTTATTTAAAGGTTTATAACTATCAAATGTTTACACTAACAATTTAAAAAGAATATTTCCGTTTGGACACGCGTAATCGCGATGTCCTCCTGTTAAATTTAGGGGGTGTTTTTGGTAATTTGCCTGTTACCAATTAATTTCTAAACATCCGTTTCATATTTAAAATTAAACATAACAGGAATGCAACTAAAATCCCAGATTATTTCCGATTTTTAAAAAAATAAAACTTCTATTATAGCTTACATAATAGCGGCATGCAAGGCAAAAAAATCGCCGTTTTGACGCTAAATTTGATCTGATTTTGAAAATAAAAAAATGCAAAAATTTCAGGACATAGTCCAAGTTCTTTAGTCGGAATACTCCTTGTGATATCCCACAATGAATAATGTTAAATTTGGAAACTTTAGAAAAATTTGAAAGAGTGAAAAGTTCTTATCTTAACACCCATTTTCATTATACTAAAACATTCTTATCTTAATTTTACTGTATTATAAATTGATAATTTTATAAAAATTACTATTTAATGAAAATTTTACTGTGTATATTGCACATTTAATTTTAATAATTTTCTCAGTCCCATTCCAGCAGAATTAGGACTGAAGCATTTTATCTGTATTTTGATATCTTTTAAGTTTCTGAGCGAGTTTTTGATTCACGGATTTTTGCATTATAATTTATTTTTTTCAGAATATTGAAAATTATTTATCGTGGTAGAAAAGTATAATATTGAAATTGTGGCAGAAAACGCGTATTTCTTCAATTTGCCATAAAAGTGCCCTCCTAAACAGGAAGTGCCCTTTTTTTGGAAAATAGCACCCTGCCCTTTTTCATTTCTAGGATGAACTCTGACAATGAATAATGTTAAATTTGGAGAAACTCTATTTTCTATCTGACAATAGCAAACCTAAGAGATGAAGTTTAAGGTTGATTCATTCAAACTTTAGAAAATTTTGAAAGAGTGAAAAGTTCTTATCTTAACACATTTTCATTATACTAAAACATTCTTATCTTAATTTTACTGTATTATAAATTGATCATTTTATAAAAATTACTATTTGATGAAAATTTTACTGTGTATATTGCGCTTTAATTTTAATAATTTTCTCAGTCTAGATCCAGCAGAATTAGGACTGAAGTATTTTATCAGTATTTTGATATCTTTTAAGTTTCTGAGCAAGTTTTTGATTCACTGATTTTTGCATTATAATTTTTTTTCTTCAGAATATTGAAAATTATTTATCGTGGTAGAAAAGTATAACAATATTGAAATTGTGGCAGAAAACAACTATTTCTGCAATTTGCCATAAAAGTGCCCTCTAAACAGGAAGTGCCCTTTTTTGGAAAATAGCACCCTGCCCTTTTTCATTTCTAGGATGAACTCTGCTATAGTTAAAACAGCCTGACTTCTGAGAGAAGTCCCAACTTCAAAGAGACACTAATTTGCATCAGCATTCCAAAAGGGAGAAAACCCTAAGCTGGCAATTCAACAACTTGCATGTGAACAAGAACATTTGCACAATTTATGTCTATACATTTTTATCTAACTTGAGTTTTCAGTCACACAATATAAATATTCTGCTTTACAGTAACAGCATTTTGGCTAATTATTCATTTTGAGAAAGATTAAGCTCTGTCTAAGGAAATGAGGATTAATTGGCAGTATGACTTAATCACCTTAAAAGGGATAATGACAGATATATAGTTATTATTAATTAAAACAAAAGTTAGATTAACAAATAGAATCTAGGTATATAAGAAACAACAGATCAAAATAATGACTAGCATTTGCCAGGCTTCAAACCTAGATCAGAATTACTTACAGTTGAATTCATAATGTAATTATTCTTAATAGCTAGCTTCTTGTAGCACTGAGTTATTAAACTGTTCACCAAATTGGATCCAGCATTTTCTTCTATTAAATAGTCAGACAGTTGCTTTATTGAACCATTTTTCCATCCATTGCAGTAATGGTTCTGTAACACTATGTTCAGCCCATCCCTTATATCGGATAGTTCTTTGTCGACCTGCATAAGATTCAGTTTATCTGGCAAACCCTTCACTAAATGAGTTCTCGTAATGTAGTTTTGATAGAAAACGCCATTGTACAATGCGGGCACTGATGAGATTAAATATTTTTTTAATTTCAATATTTGGTGAGCAGTTAGTTCGTACAACTTTTCTTCTACACTTGGCATCGCTTTTATTGAATTATACCACAATTGACGTCGATGTCTGTCATGACCCTCTGTTGACATGTCAACAATAGGTGGATATTCGCAACTTTCATCTCTCCTTTCAATTAACTGATGTTGCAAGCGGGAAGCCGTGATACCAGAAATGGAATTCTTTAAAAGATAACAATATGTGATTCTGCTTAATGCCATATTCGATTTGAATGTAAGTAACATTGTCTTTTAGATATGTTTCTTTTTAATGTGGTTAAAAAATCGACGAAAACAACAAGTTTATAAAAAGTAAATATTTCAGTTTCATTTCACTTCTTACTGAATCTCTGGAGTCTGGACTAGTACAGTACCATAGCCAGCTACGATAGTAGTATACACGACCTCCGATTTTGGTTTTGCGTGAGGAAATAAAGATAAAGATTTAATTGGCTGACAGAAGTAGCAAACTATGTCCCTATTTTCAGCCAATCCGATTACAGCAAGTGCATATGGAACAAAAAAACATATCAAATGAAGAAAAAAAAAAAAAAAAAAAATTGTGTTATACATTTCTAAGATAGTCGATAAAATATTTAAAAAAAGATGTGTTAATTTATATTATTTTTACAATAATACACATTTTTTATATTAAAATGTATACCTTTTCATATATTCAGTAGAACAAGATTTTTTTTTATTGCAACTTAAATTTCTGTAAATTTAATACATTTCCTGCATCTTCCGATCTACATGAATTGTTATTATAATTAGGAGGATAATAAACGAAAAGTTTATAATTTCATTTATAATGTTTTTTTTTTTCTTTTTCTTTTTTTCTTTTTTTCAAAACAGTTATATTTCTTTCAATTTTGCCAAGATAAGAGAACACTTCTTACAGATTGTTAACTACTAATAATATTAAAATTACTTCTTAATTATTACTCAGTTGCGGCTCGTGAGTAATAAAAGTGAGGAGACCCGAATTCTTTTTTTTTCTTCTTTTTTTTTCCGGAGGGAGAAGAGAGCAAATTTCAAAATACATCATGAATTCCATGCAATTAAATAAATGTTATTCAAATACGTAAACGAACAAAACTATAAGAAAAATTAAACATATTATCAAAATAAATTTTAATAAAATATATATTTTAATAAAACGAATGATTATAACAAATTCAACATTGCAGCATTTCGTTTGAGGCAATGGCTTTTGATAATTAACCCTATGTCCCATGGCTTTTGAACTTTACGGCTCATGGTTTTTGAACATTAAAAATGAAGTAAAGAAAAGTGGTGAAATTTTCAGAAAAAATATAGTATGAGTTTTAAATTATTTAGTCAACAGAAAAATATTTTCAATATTTTATTTTTACTTCTTGAAAATTTTTATTGTTTAGATCTAGAGACCTTTTGTCTTTTGTAGAATGTACCAGAAAAATTCGTTTATTGTTATTCTTATAAATGGATGTTTCAGACAACTGAATAAGTTAAAGAGTATTAATATTCCAGTTCATCAAGGACAAGATTTAAAAAAAATTCAATTCAAAAAATTTTTTCGTTACATGCAAATTTGAAATAAAAATGAAACAAATCTCAATTACAATTTTATTAATGCTTTAGTTTCTCTCTATATTAAATTTAAAATAAAACTGTGACCAGGGGCGTAATGCTTCTCCTTTGATATAAAATGTAGATCCAGCGTTTGTTTTTTAGAGGGAACAGAAAAGTTTTCGAAATTAAATTGCTAATAAATATATCTTATTTGTAGATAATAGGTCATGAAAAAACCTTTTTTCACCATAATATTTTTATCTCAAATAATTTTAAATTAAATGGAAACAAGTTCGTCCAGCATCAAATCCTATTAAGTATTTAAATTATTGTTCTATTTCGTTAATATGTTTAAATAATTGAATACTTTGATCATAAATATAAATGACTAACATAGAAAGTAATTTAAATCATGAAATTTACTTTAGGTGAACAATAAATTTGCCAAAACCTCCAAGAGGACTAAAACGAAGCTTCATTTTTTAAAATAATAATATACTTGGAATATTCTGTATTAGGGAAGGCAAACATATTTATACGGATTAAAATACTTTAAATGAAATTTCAATTGGGGAAAAAAAAAAGACCTTCTTTGCTAGCCATAAAATGCGATTTCATTGCTACGCCAAAATAAAAAGATGCTGAAGGTATAATGGGTTATAAATGTCTGCATATTCATAAGCGGATTTAAATGTCAATCAAGTTAGTGTAGAGGTAGCTACGATAACCATTTTTGACTATCATAGCAACAATTAGATGGTGAAATAGGATAAAGGAGAATAACATAATTTTGCTTGCTGTATAATTCATATGCCTCATCTCTAAAATTGAATGAATTAAAAAGAAAAATTATACTTTTATGGTAATTAACATAAAAAAAATACATAACCTATTAAACTCATCCATGTGAAGAGGCCTGGGGATCATCTGGACAAAATGAGTCTCTCAATATTTTTTTAAAAAATCTGGAATCTGTTTAAAAATTTATTTATTAAGATAAACTAACGCTTATATTTTGAAAAAAAAAGAAAAAAAAGGGTAAAACTAAATGATCTTACCGAGACTTTTTGTTGAAAAATTAGTACCCTTTTCGCCGTCTTGTATAATTGTAGTTTTCAGTCTATTTTCACTGACTCTCCCAATTTAATTCACCATCATTACCTTGTACGCTTGCGCTGTAGCAAATCCCAACACTTTTTGTGACAGTTCTAGCTCGACTACAGATTGCAATTTCATTTTTACCCAATACACATCAGTGACGGGTGTTGTAGGGGGCAAGGGGGTGGGCTCGGGCAACCTCACTTTTATTAGACTAATATTGTTTTGGTGTGGAATTTCTTTAATATTTAAAAAAATAAATAAAAATATTTAATCTGTCATTAGATATTAACTATTGTGAAGGGAGCTCTTGCCACAAATTCGAAAGAAAGTCAATCAATAATAATAATTTCTACAAAAACAAACATTCTCTTCAAAAGATGCTAGTTTTCCTGAGGAATAAAATTACCCCTTTTTTGGTCGAACTTGAATTTGAAACCGAAGGGCATACAGCGTTGCGACTTTCACGTGACATCTTGGTTTCGCCATACCATCTTTTTCTTATAAACAGAATAGAAATTGAGTGTCATCGTTTTTCATACTTTCACTTATTTAATTAGTATTTTAATTTACATTATGATGTAAATAAATAAATAAATAAATAAATAAATAAATAAATAAATAAATAAATAAATAAATAAATAAATAAATAAATAAATAAATAAATAAATAAATAAATAAATAAATAAATAAATAAATAAATAAATAAATAAATAAAACAAGCTGTGTGTCTGTCTGTGGCTCTATAGAAACCTACTTAAAATTGCAGTAGAGCTCTGAAATTTTCAACATAAGAAGTTTGGGCTTTCTAATTTTATGTATGTCAAACAGAATGTTAAAGTTTTTATTAGTTCTTTTTTAATTAATTTTTTAACTAATCTATATTTTACAAAGTGACTTCAAATAGAGATACAGCTCTGAAATTTTCAACATAAGTAGTTATAGCCTTCTAATTGGACTTTTGAAAAACAGAATGATAAAATTTTAATTAGTTATTTTTTAATTAATTTTCTTTATTAATTAAATTTTTTGTTTTTACAAAACGACTTCTAATAGGGCTACAGTTCTGAAATGTTCATCATAAGTAGTTATGGCCTTCTAATTGGTCTTTTTAAAATCAGAATTTTAAATTTTTATTTCATTCTTTTTTAATAATTTTTTTTAAACTTAATTAATAAATATTTTACAAAACGATTTATAATAGGGCTACAGTTCTGAAATTTTCAACATAAGTAGTTTTAGCCTTCTAATCGGATTTTTGAAAAGCAGAATTTTAATTTTTTATTTAGTTCTTTTTAAATTATTTTTTTAATTAATTAATAAGTATTTTACAAAGCTATTTCTAATAGGGCTACAGCTCTAAAATTTTCAACATAAGTAGTTTTAGCCTTTTAATTGGACTTTTGAAAAACTGAATATTAAATTTTTACTTAGTTCTTTTACAATTAATTTTTTTAAATTAATTAATAAATATTTTACAAAACGATTTCTAATAGGGCTACAGTTCTGAAATTTTCAACATAAGTAGTTTTAGCCTTCTAATTGGATTTTTGAAAAGCAGAATTTTAATTTTTTATTTAGTTCTTTTTAAATTATTTTTTTAATTAATTAATAAGTATTTTACAAAGCTATTTCTAATAGGGCTACAGCTCTAAAATTTTCAACATAAGTAGTTTTAGCCTTTTAATTGGACTTTTGAAAAACTGAATATTAAATTTTTACTTAGTTCTTTTACAATTAATTTTTTTAAATTAATTAATTAATATTTTACAAAGCGTTTTCTAATAGGGCTACAGCTCTGAAATTTTCAACACAAATAGTTTTCGCCTTCTAATTGGACTTTTGACAAAAAGAACGTTAATTTTTTTTTAAAAATTAATTATTAATTAATATTTCACAAAAAGCGACTTCTAATAGTCATAGAGCTCTGAAGGTTTCAACATAACTAGTTTTACCTTCTAATTTTGCTTTTTACAAACATCACGTGTTAAAATATTTTTAAATGGGTGTTGTGTTATAGTTAACTAACAGGAAATTTTTTATTTTTACTCGACAAGTGAGGGGCTTCTAATGTTAAGGCTTTACGTAGCAATTAGTTTTTAGTGTGTGAAACGACCTTATGCTTACGCAGCAATGAACCTTTCATCGAGCAAAGCGAGCTCATGTTTACATAGCAATGAATTTTTCAACGAGCTAAGTAAACCTGTGCTTATGTGTCAATGACTTTTTCAGCGAGCGGAGCGACCTCGATTTTGCGTTGCGATGAACCTTCCTGCAAGCGAAGCGCCAAAAATTGGGGCCCTTATACCAATGACGGATTTTCGCATCGAGGGGCCTCACAGCTGGCTAAAATATTTCTTATGGTAAAATTTCGTGGCGAAGCACGGGTATTCAGCTAGTAAATAAATAAATAAATGAATGAATGAATGAATGAATGAATGAATGAATGAATGAATGAATGAATGAATGAATGAATGAATGAATGAATGAATGAATGAATGAATGAATAAATAAATAAATAAATAAATAAATAAATAAATAAATAAATAAATAAATAAATAAATAAATAAATAAATAAATAAATAAATAAATAAATAAATAAATAAATAAATAAATAAATAAATAAATAAATAAATAAATAAATAAATAAATAAATAAAGCCTGGTTTATCCCTCAATCTGTCTGAAAGAATTGCGTCTCCCCGGAAATTTTTTATTCAAGGTCATTATGATGGAGTCTTAGAGGAGAGATGGGAATGTGTTTTTATTTAAATGGTTGCGATTGATTGACAATTTTGCGAGTTTGTGGCAAGAGAGTTATTTCTCCATTCACAATAGTTAATATTGTGAAGTTAATAACTGCAATCATTCGTCTTGTATTTATGTAAATATTATTTTACAGAAATTCCACAACAAAATTATCAACCATATATAAGTGGGACCTGGGTCCAAAAAAGTAAAGGGGTCCGAGTCCCCAGCAACAGCCGTCACCTGTACATTACTTAATTGTTGATTTGTACATATATATAAATATATATATATATATAAATAAATAAATACAAACATACATAATTAACAAAGAAAAAAGAATGAAGTTACAAATGTTAAATCAAAAACATGAAAGCAAAAGAAATACAAAAAATTACCAGCGCGTAGGCTACTGGGTTAAAAAGTTTGCATATAGTAATCATACAAACAAAACAAAATGAAATGAAAAACGGCAGAAGTTTGGGATTTCATTGGGTTGGAGATGTCGGTTTTGGCAATTTGAGCCAATTCCCTGATGAAATTCCAAATTTCTGCCGTTTTTCATTTCATTTTGTTTTTATAATATTATATAAACGTCCCCACTTTCCATGGGATCCGGAGGCATCTTATCATAGTTGGCTTTGGTTGTGATCGGGTGATAAAACAAAGTAACGTAAACTTCTTTAAAAAATCTACAGAAAACAATTTTAGTCTAAAAATATCAAAAATATATTTTATATAAGAGCTTGCAGTTATTTTTTCTAATGAAGATAACTAGAAATATATCGAAATACATACTTCGTACTTCACCTCACTTCATTCAACTCAACACATCGCCAGCAGATGCACCTTTAACTCCAAAGGCACATATATCGCGTTCATCTTGATATAGTTTATTTTTTTGAAATATATTTTTAATGTGTGTAATTTGAGATTGTATTTCAGGTATATTTTGATTACATTATTGTTACTAGATTAACGAAGTCTCAACATGTCTATATTTGAGGTAAAGTTTGTTCTTTCAAATTTCGCCCTTCATTCTAATGTAGTGGTATACTATGTTTACAATTCTACGTCCACGAAAATTAAGTAATTTGTAATGACTAGTGTGTTCAATCTACAAAAAGTTTGATCAATTTTTTTTTTGTTTGTAACTTATGAAACCCAAAATATGTACAATGCAATATATGGTTTCTAGTAAATGGGATTGTATGGAAAAGTTGTAATTTTAGAGAATGTGGTGATATGGAAACAATTGGATTTGTTGTGAAAAATTACAGTTAATCTGAGAATATAGATTTTATCTTCGTCTCAAGTTAAAAATTGATAAGAAGAAATGGTATAGATGTAGTATAGGACATTTCTTTGGCGCGATATTATTTAGCAATTTTCCCCCAGATAAATGCTGTTTCTGGTTACGGATTTTGGGAAAGTTATATATTAATTTAGTTTATTATTTATATTTAAATTTTTTTTTCAGTTACTGTGTTTTTAATTTTGGCGAATTTTCTAAACGCCAAATGAAAAAAAAGAAAAGAAAAGCCAAATATCCCATACTACATCTGTTCCAATATGATAGTTGCACTTGTGTACATTTGCTTCATACTAAACTGAATATAATTTCTTAAATTTGAGATTCAAGTGCCAATTCTTATGGCTGGAATTCATGGTAGGCCTTCCAACTCTGTTGTTGATTATATGCTTAAGTGTTTACGCATCAAAAGTTTAAAATTATGCTAACTATAGATATTTCACTTTCTAATAAAAATAAATGGCAGCTGCTACCATTTGTTGGCGAAAATCGCCTTAGCTCAGACTCCTTACCGGATTTGGAAGTCCAGTCGTTATTTATATGCATTTACCTTTTGTATTCTTCTTTGAATAGCTGTCTTTTATTTTCTTTTTTTAAATAGTGTTCAAAACTTAAAATTGATTTGTATGTCTTATAATAGATATGTTCCTGACAGCATTTTTTTTCCTGTGGTATTTTCTTCCTATAAGTATTAATATTCAAATTAATATTGTATCAAATGCAGGATTGGCAAATGATTGCCCTTCAGTTTGAAACTTGATATGTTCAATCATTTCTGCTAGTACTTTCACTTCATATGTGGTGTTTGCCATTTTTATACAGTACCAGAGTTCATCCTAGGCGTTTTTCGAGGGGCGGCGCGCCCTGCCTGCCCATTTTATTTAAAAATAGCGCCCTTCCTGCCCTTTTTCAGAAAAAATTTCATCCTGAAAGAATTCGAAAAACTTTCGTTTTTCCCCCTCCCAACAGTACGCAATATGTGGATCACCCCTACTGAAATCGGCTGTCGCGCATTCATGTTCAAACGCGCAACATATATATCAGGGACTGAAACCATTGAGTAGACGTCCATATAACGTGCTTCATTAGTAGGTGGATTGTAGGGCGCCGTCTTACAATTTCCTAAGTGCACATTAGTAAACTCCAATGGCCATTTCGTACGTGTTTTGATTAAATGTATTTCGCTGGATTTTTACTATGCCTCCTTCAAAATAGTGAAGAAAGGAATTTGAAAGACTTGAATAACTTAGTTAAAGGTTTATAATTATCAAATGTTTACACTAAGAATTTAAAAAGAATATTTCCGTTTGGACACGCATAATCGAGATGTCCTCCTGTTAAATTTAGGGGGTGTTTTTGGTATAATTTGCCCGTTACCAATTAATTTCTAAACATCCGTTTCATATTTAAAATTAAACATAACAGGAATGCAACCAAATCCCAGATTATTTCCGATTTTTAAAAAAAAATAAAACTTCTATTATAGCTTACATAATAGCGACATGCAAGGCAAAAAAAATCGCCGTTTTGACGCTAAATTTTATCCGATTTTGAAAATAAAAAAATGCAAACATTTCAGGACATGTCCAAGTTCTTTAGTTGGAATACTCCTTGTGATATCCCACAATGAATAATGTTAAATTTGGAGAAACTCTATTCTCTATCTGACAATAGCAAACCTAAGAGATGAAGTTTAAGGTTGATTCATTCAAACTTTAGAAAATTTTGAAAGAGTGAAAAGTTCTTATCTTAACACATTTTCATTATACTAAAACATTCTTATCTTAATTTTACTGTATTATAAATTGATCATTTTATAAAAATTACTATTTGATGAAAATTTTACTGTGTATATTGCGCTTTAATTTTAATAATTTTCTCAGTCTAGATCCAGCAGAATTAGGACTGAAGCATTTTATCAGTATTTTGATATCTTTGAGTTTCTGAACAAATTTTTGATTGCAAGTCTTTTGCATTATTATTTTTTTCAAACAATCGGAAATTTAAAATTATTTATTGTGGTGGAAAAGTAAAACAGTATGGAATTGAAATTGTTGCTGAAAACGTGTATACAAATTTCTGCAATTTGCCCTAAAAATGCCCTTATAAAAACAGGAGTTACCCTTTTTTGGAGAACAGCACCCTGCCCTTTTTCATTTCTAGGATGAACTCTGTACAGTACCATAATTCTAGTGATCTACAATACATTGTGTCAAATTTTGAAGACTGATAAAATTATTATATTCACTTTTAAATAGTTAAGACAGATTTCATCCTAGAAATGAGAAAGGACAGGGTGCCATTTTTCAAAAAAGAGCACCTCTTGTTTTCGAAGGCACTTTTATGACAAATTGCAGAAATTTGTATCCGGTTTTCTACTATAATTTCAATATTGTTTTACTTTTCCACTATAATAAATATTTTTAAATTATCGATTTTTTGAAAAAAATTATGTTACTATAAATCTACTTGCAAATTAAAAAATTGCTCAGAAACTCATAAGTCAAACAATATCAAAATGTAGATAAAATTCTGCAGTTTTACTTCTGCTATAATGAGACTGAAAAAATTATTAAAAATAAAAAAATATGTACATAGTAAAATTTGCACCAAATATTCATTTTTATAAAAATATCAATTTATAATACTGTAAAATTAAGATTAAGAATATTTTGATATAATGAATGTTAAGATAAGAATTTTTCACAACATGCCCTTTTGAAAAATTTCTAAAGTATGAATGAATCAACCTTAAACTGTCAGACAGGGAATAGTGTTTCTCCAAACTTAACAATATTCATTGTGGGCTATCGAAGAGTGTTCTGAGTAAAGAACTTGGTCTATATCATAAAATTTGTGCATTTTTTTTATTTTCCAAATCTGATCTAATTCTACTTGAAAACGGAATTAGATTGATTTTTTTGACCTACATGTCGTTATTAGCTATAATAGAAGTTTTATTTGTTAATTTTTTTAAATTGGAAATAATCCCATATTTTTATTAGATTCCTGTGATATAGTTGACTTATAATATGAAACAGACTTTTAGAAATTAATTAACAGAAAAATTAAGAAAAAAAAATCTTCTAAATTTAATAAGAGAGCGTTGTGATTACGTATGTCCAAATGGAAATATTCTTTTTAAATGCTTAGTGTAAACATTTGATGGCTATACTTGTTTTTAAATTGGAAATAATCCCATATTTTTTATTACATTCCTGTGATATAGTTAACTTATAATATAAAACAGACTTTTAGAAATTAATTAACAGAAAAATTAAAAAAAAAAAAAAACCTGTTCTAAATTTAATAAGAGAGCGTCGTGATTACGTATGTCCAAATGGAAATATTCTTTTTAAATGCTTAGTGTAAACATTTGATGGCTATACGCCTTTAACTAACATAATCACCCCTTTCAAATTTCTTTTTTCTCTATTTTTAGAAGATTTTGTAAAAATCCGGCTATATACGCTTAATCAATATAGTACATACAAAATGCTTATCTGTGCTCACTAACTAGCACTTCAAAATTTTAAGATGGAACCCTTCAATCCCCCTATCAATGACACTCATTATATCAGCATTCATTCAACGATTTCAGTGCCTGGTGTGTATGTTGTATGTCTGAACATTCATAAGGTACAATAATTTTTAATATTTCGGTTTTAATATTTATTTTTTTAAATTTCTATGTTTATGTTAAATAGGATTTTTTGATAAAATGACCTATAAGGTGGCTGTGTATTTTATGCAAACTTAAAGAAAAAAATAATTACACTGCAGATTATTTTGTAATATCCAAATTAGTGTTGCAGTCTGGCAGAAAAGTTTCTGCTACTGGGCAAACCCTCCCCCTTTACTAAAATTTAATCTCGTACATTGAATTTTTTTCAGTGGTACTTTAGTAGTTTAGGTTGCTTTAATACCCATGTCAATGCTAAAGTTAAGTTTCTAATGCAAATAATACAAAATTGTGACATTTTCATTGCTTTTTGTCAAACTTTTGAGTTAAAATTTACAGGGTTCATATGCCTCAGGGAGAACTGAGAAAACCTGAAAACTCAGAGAAAATAAATCAGTCTTAAAATCTCAGGGGATTCTCAGGGAAAAAAAGAAAATCCCTCCTAAAACCTGGAAAAAGTCAGTTTTGCTCTAGAAAAAAAAAATCTCACTCTTTGGCACAATTTGTTTAAAATTACAGAATTCTTTGATAACAGACTTGCTGAAAGTTATTCTTAAAGAAAAATAACACTTTTTTCGTGTTATCAGAAGAATTTGTGCTTTTGAGGTTTGATATATTTATCTGACTTGCTAAAACAAGTAAAATAATAAATTCTTGCTAAAAATAATCAACTCCGCAATGGAACATACAACTCTGGAAAACTCAGGAAAATCTCAGTGAATTTTTTTTCTGAAAATGAGTATGAATCCTTATTTAATTTAGTGCCTAATTTTCTAACCAATAATTGGTTTGTATCCCCTTGGATGATAGTAAGATTGAGTCATGGTTATTGTCCAGGATTTATTTATTATCTCTGTTTCAAGTCCATAATTTTGTTAAAATGAATTTTCTCAAAATTATCTATATTTTGTATTATATGTATTTTCTTTTATAGGACAACTCTCACTTAGGATTCATAAATGACCGAATCAAGAAAGCAGAGAAGAGATTAGATCAAAATGCTTATGATGTGGAAGCATGGAGCATTATTGTTAGGGACGCACAGGTAAAAACTGAATATTATTCCTTATTTTTCGTTTTATTTCCTTTAGATTTGATTTTTAATTCATTTTATGTTTTTGAAAAGATGGAACGATTATTTCGAAGCGAAGTTCTTTTTGTTTTATAGTAGGTTGAAACGTAATGCATCCTGTTTGTGCGATTGAATCATTGTGAACCTGACACGTTTTCTTATGGGATGAACAGGTTTTGAAAGATTTTTGTATTTGTAACATTACAATTATAATTGCAAAGATTTGAAATTTTGTTTGTTTAAGAGCCAGAAAATTTTCCATGATTAATTTTGTGATTGGATATTAAATATTGATACATTAAAAATTCCAATATCATTTAATCTTCAATTTGAATCTGTTGTTAAATAGAATTTTTTTTCAAAAAAATTTCATGTAATTTTTTAAAAAGTGTCGTTGTAGTGAGTTGCCAATTCCTGTTTGCAACAAGGTTTTATAAAATATTTTTTACCAATTCTTGAACAAATTATAATTTAATGCAAACAGAATGAAAGCATTTTCTGCAAAAGGAATTTCTTATTTAATTTAAAAAAAAATAATACTGATAATTTAAAACCAATATTTTTTTTTTTTAGTAACACTTATTGTAAGTATTAACTTAAAATGTTTATTTAAATGTGTAATGAATTTTTTTGTTTCTTAGAACAAGAAGATTGAAGAAGCTCGACCACATTACGAAAAAGTGGTAACTCAGTTTCCCAGTGCTGGAAGATATTGGAAATTGTACATCGAACACGAGGTTTTTAATCTTATTTATTTCATGATATATTTGCGTAAGATTTTTCTAATTTTTGAGTATAATTCTCCGGTTTTACAAAACTAAGTATTTTCTATAGATTATTCATGGTATATTTGAAATTTTTTCAATAGGGCAGTTTTACTTGAACTTTACTGAAATAGGTGTTGCCAATTTCCTTCTGGTATGATGAAAATAAAAAGTTTTATTTCACAATCGTAGAAGGTCTAAAACAAAGATGTCTCATTTTTTGAGTCATGTCTCTTTTTTGCCTGTGTGAAAGTATGAAAGTGACTTGTAAAATGACATATACATCATTAATATTTGCAACATTTAAATAAAGTACAGTTACATAAAGATAAGATATACATGTTACTTACAATTAATTTAAATAAAAAACTATATACCTTTCATAGGAATTTAATAATCAAATGCAAACCATTAATGAATTTAACAGTGAGCTTACAATTTTTGATAATTAGTGAGTTTACAATATTTAGTATCTTGTGGTATATATATTTTCAAGTTTGCTCCAAGCATTTTATCTTTTGGGCTTGGACCTTAGTTTATCAGAAAGGTAAGTTTTAATAGCTACTGAATTCATTCATTAATTTCATACTTGTCAAACTTCAATCTTTATAAACAAACACATTCCTAACTGTCTCTTTTAAAAGTTTGAAATTGTGTGATGTAAATATGCTCATTATCAAATTTTTTGTCTTTTGTTCAGGGGTTTTAAATCTAACATTTACGTATTTGAAATTCCTGTCCAGCTTAAAGATTTTGATTTATATTGGTCTTGATACAGAATAGCTTTAGCTAAATACCTTTCAATTTATTTTTGAGATACTTTAATCAGAAAATTAGGTATAATAAATATACAGAATGTGTTTTAATATACAAAGGTAAAAATTCATTGCCATCAGTGCACAAAGATTTAATTTTACTATAAGGTGAATAATAAATAAATTTTATTATCCAAAAATTTATTTTTTGCTTTGTACTATGACTGTTAATAAATAACTCATACACTTTTTCTTAATTCACAAGTTTTTCTAATTTTTTTTTGTCATAATGAAAGGCATCTTAACATACCAGTATACATTGGAATGGTTTTTAATTTTTTTTCTAAGTGATCAATGATTTGCTGCTAATTACCAACTGGAATTGTAACTAATAGTTGTTTTTCAGAGAATTTAATTTTGAAAGTATTTAAAAAAATGTGCATGTTTTATGAAAACAACTATATTCAAAGCTGAGTTAAAAGTTCATTTTTCCGCATGTATGTATTATATATTCATTGGTTCCCTTTTACTGCATTACACACTTTAATAAAGAATTGCATTAACAATTTTTCTAATTAATTGGTTCAAACTGAAATTATTTCTAGTGAAGATAGTCATATCATTGATAAAAAAAAAATTAGCTTCTCACAAAGCAAGTTTAAAGTTTGCAGTAGTTATCTTTCAGCACTATATAATCTCAAAAATTAATCAATATAATCAAATTAATTACTGAGTTTAAAGAGGGATCATCAGCCTGCTCCATAGAGCTCATGATTCATAGTTTTTAATTACAATATCTGCTGAAATAATACTTTAAAACATGAATTTTTATACCAGGTACAATAGTGGTAATAAAAGCTTATCAATACAATTTGAAAAGAAAATAGTGAGTGTTTATTTTCCTACACTAAAAAAAGTTTGTATAAACTAGCTTGTAAAATCTTTATAAAAATTATGAATAAAAAACACTAATTACCATTTAAAGTTTGTTAATCATTCATTTCACTGGTCAATTACTAGTGTAAAAATCTATGCATTTCAAAGCAATACTTCAGATATTTTTGCAAAAGAATAAATTGTTAGGTCTAGGGACTGGCAGGAGATCTCTTTTAAAAGTGTTTTGAATATTTTAAAGAAGATAGAATAATATTTTAAAGCTACTGAATTGAGAATACTTAGAGCAATAAAACAAAAATATTTGTTTTCATTAAATTTTGCAATTTCCAAAGTATACTGGTACACTATAAGATTTGTCTTTCAAGTAATATTTTTTTATAGGCTTTAATTTCAAGAATTGTCCATAAATAAAATAAACTTTTAAATAAAGGCTATTTCTTTAGCTTGTTTTCTTCATTTATAACATTTAGTTTAACACTTTAACACAATAAATATTTCAGAAAATAGGAACATATACAATTCAAAATCAATGTAATTTCTATTAAAATACCTTAACAATACTCTTTATTTTTTAAATAAAAATATAAACTATATTTGTATGCAAGGTTGTATGAATGTTGATGATTCTGTCCCCTAGTCTGTATATTTTGTGCATTATTTTTCTGTGTATGTAATAAGAGAAAACGGCAACACCTTGTAGCTTATATGTACATTATTTATACATACTCAATAAAAATTGTTGATTATAACTTCTATTTTATTTTCACATGTGAACTGGTTTATCACTGAAGTATACTTTATATGGCTTAAGAAAATGCCATGTAATAAAATGTGATAACAATAATTAGTCCAAATAATGTTATGCTGTTGATCTTGTATTTTTTGTTGTTATGCTACACTCACTGTGGAAGTAGATAGTAAAATTTCTTCCACCTGTGTGCATTTTTTTCTCAAATTCATTGCCTACTAGCATTTTTACGATTGTATCTATAAAAGTTCAAAAGGTTGTTAACTTATTTTATCGTGTGCTAAACAATGAATCATTAACATATCTTAGTGTTTTTGAAGTATCAATCGTGTGATTCACAAATAGTATGGGTTCGTGACGGTTTATTGATACTATTGGTTCTTCAATAATTACTTGCAAACGGTTGATATATATTTTTTTTGTAATAGCTTACATGCATTGATTTATGTTCTGATATTTGCCTTGGTAGCTGAAGGTAGGATTTTATTTCTTGATATGCTTTTACAAAGTCTTAATGTTACGGCAAGAGGGGTTACTTGGAATTGTTTGGAATAGTTATATGATAAGTGATTAAATAAGCTTTAATGTGGTAAAAAAATATTTTCATTATCCCACTTACCTATACATTAGTCTATACATTTTTTTGGCTCATTTACAGATTACTACTTTTGTGAAATTGTATTTTCTCATAAATGTTTTGTTAATTTGTTGGTTTAGGATATTGGAATTTTTTATTACAATATATTTACACATGAAGATTAGATCTTCAACCATTTGTAAACCTTTTTATAATTAAGTTTTAAAATTCTAGGGAATTTGCCTATTACGTTGTGAAAGCAATTAATTTAAATCCTTTGTTTTAACCCATTAAAGACTATTTAGAAATGGATAAAAAGTTATATATTTAAACTTTTATCTTGTTTACTTAGGTCATTTAAATTTATTTTTTTTGAATTTTCAGATTTTTGGAAAAAAATGTTTTTAACATTTTTTAAAAACACTAAATGGAACAACAATTGCAATTTATTAGCAAAGGAAAAACTAAAATATCGCGTGACAAATTTTCTTACTTTCCGTCTTTAATGGGTTAATTTCGAGTTTTTTTAGAGAGCTAATTAGGCAGATAAGACTCATTGTCGGGGAAATACATTCTATAAAGTTTTAGGGGAAGGAAGAGTTAGTAGCATAGAATCAATTTTTTTTCGTAGTGGTCAAACACTTAAAATTCGATCTGAACTCAAAATGACTTAACTAAGTTGCAATAGCACATAAAAGTTGGCAATGCATTTAAAGGATTTATAGTCAAAACTGTTTATTAAGTTGATTTTTTCACTTTTATTTAGAATATTAAAGTTATTGATTGTTGTTACAATTGTGAATATTAATGACTTAAATTTAGAACTCGTTAAAGTTAATGACAATACAAGGTAGTTACAAATACAAAAAGATTCATTGTAATTAACATTAAATCAGTATTTGATTTGAAACATCTAAATTTGACAGTAACATTTAATAACTTTTTAGGTTTTTCACAAACATTTACATTTTTATTACTTAATTTCCTAATCTTGTTTATTCTTCAACTAACTTGGAACGCCTGTAACCTCTATCCTTACCTTCATCTATGAAATTAAGACAGCATAAATAGCTGCAACTTCAATTTTTTTTCCTATTTAAACACTCAAGAGTTTAGTTGCTAAAACGTAGTATGACATGCTTTATGCAAATCTAGTAATCAGCTATAATATGATTTTCTGAAAAATGCATTGGAAAGTTTTACAAAATGTATACTTCTCTAGAGCGTAGCTTAATTGTTGCGTATATCATTCATAAACTAATTTATATATTGAACTAAAATTACTACAAATAATTGCATGTTACAAACTAAATCCGATAAGGCCAGAAAACTCAATTTTGAGCGGTTTGTTGCTTACCATTTATTTGTATAAAGCTGTCCATATATCTGTAACTTGCAACAACCTTGAAACTAATATAGAAAAATGCTAGCTAACAATCTTCAGTATTCTAAACTTTGAAACTGTTGCATCTATACAACTTTGGTTTTTCTGTCATTAGCATCGTGGATGACAAGCCATCCAACTATATTTGTCTAACTTATTTGATGTTTATCATCTTTGCTTCAAAAGACGGATATGTGGAGAATTTATGTTGAATTAAAATGGGCAAGATCCACTTTAGAAAAATAATTCACTCAAAAATATTTTATTTATAGGCTGAAAACATTTTAATATTTGTCGGAAAATGTATCTACCCATTTTATGTAAACTCTTCATGTATCAGGATATTTCTTATTTGAACCGTTTGATATTAAATTGAAATTTTTTGTTAATCTAAATGATTAATTTTCAGTGTTCTTTTTTTAATGCAATGAAAAAAGAAAAAAAAGAAAAACAGGTTTTAAGTTCAAACTAGTACTTATTTAGTTTATTACAACATATTCTAACCTTTTAAAGAGGTAAAACGGATAAATAAATATTTTATCTTCGTTGTTTTTACTTATGTCATTTTTTTCTTGTCTACCAAAAAATGACTGATAACTATTAAAGTTTTATCCATCTTTATACGCATGTTTTTTAATTTAATTTTGCAGGGTGTACAGTAACAGGGAATTTTAGTATAATTAAATCAGGGAATTAAATTTTTTCATCATTTTTAAGGGAAATTGCATGCCAGCAAAAAAAAACCCCATTTTCCCTTAAAAAGTAATATTTTTTGAAACTTTTTTTGAAGAATAAATTTTGTTCCATTTAATATTAAATGGTTTACATTTGCCTTATTGTAAAAGCACTGGTGGCAGGGAAATATGAAGGAAATACAATTTTTTTTCCCTCTGCTGTTAATAGTTTGAATTAAATATATTTTTTAGTGTTTGGTAAAACATTGCTTAACTAGATTTTTTTTTTAATTTTTTTTTATTATATAAAATGTTTGATATGCTCCTGTGAAATAGGAATCAACACCCATTGCCTTTTTTTTTTCTTTCAATAAAAATTATTCAACTTTTCATGTCAAGAAGCAAAAAAAAAATAATTTAGGAAGCATTTTTGTAACTTTTGAAGTGAAAGCTTATTCATAACAACATTGGAATGTAATTCAGAATATTTTTTTTTAATCATATGTTATAAATTTGATCAAGATTTCAATTATGATACAATAAACTTTGATTAATATGAACACATTCTAAAGTCCCATGCTACTTAACTAGTAGTTCTTTTTTCAATTTTGTAAGGCTTTATCTAAACAAAATGCGTTTTTCAGTTGTTTGAATGTTTAACTCTTTCTCTTTTTGTATCTTAATGTGTATTGGGATAAGTTATAAAAGCTGCCTCTCTCTCCGTCTGTAACTTGTTTACATCCAAGTAGTTGAGGATTTGTATGTTGACTGCCAAGCCTGTTTTGATATTAGACTGACAATCGCAAGTTATCTTGTGGTTTATATATTTACCTTTAAAAACAACTATTTTGCATATTAACCTTTAAAACTCTGTCTCAAAATTTCACCTTTTAAACTTGACATGTGATAAAAGTTTGCATGTTTACTACTCTTACTTAATTAATTATTTAGTGATTCATTACTTAACTTATTATGTTGCAATGTTGAATATTTTGAATGCTAACTCAACTGAAATAATTTTATTTGCTTTTGTTTAATATTGACAAAAGGGATATATGTTTTGATTATTCGTACTTCACTATTTTATAAATATAGAGGCCCCTGAGGTAGAACTATTAAAGTTTACTTTTTGTTGAAATAAATCTAATAGCGGCCAGTGTTGTAGTTTTGAAAGTTGTTTCAAATAGTATACTTATTCAGAAGAAGATTTATCAAGGTCCTTTTTTTTAAAATGTGTGAAAGAAGTAGCCTTTAATTTGGAGTAAATTAATTCAAAACTTTTTTTTTACATTTTTAAAAAAAAATCTTTAGTTTTTTTTCCTGTACCCTGCATATATTTTTGTTCTGATTAGATCATTCTGACTTTTTTAACAATATGATCGAATCAACACTAATATACATTATTTTTTTTTGTTTCTGACTTTAATTGGGCTGCATAAAGAGTTGGCCCATCTTCAATTTTGTTAATTATGTTACGTTTAAATTTCTGATTGAGTTGCTTTACTAATTTTGTGTTAGCCTCTTGTTAATAATGACACAATAAATCTATGTAGTTAACAAGCAGTTTTAGACTAACACCTGCAACGTCCTAAAACACGCGTCCATTGCAGTTCATTTTTTCCCGGTGACCTTAAAATTACAGTTCTCAATATTGAAATTTGCTCTTAACCCATAATAGGCGTATTTTTCCACATAATGAACTTAAATTTTATTTTTAGGATAATCGAAATATTTTAGATTGAATGGAAAGGTAAAAAAATGGGGGTTCTTATTGAAATTTTCAGAGTTTGAATTCAATTTACTTTGTGAACAGCCACCAAGGAAAATCTTTTGTACCAGGCATGTAAAAAAAATCACTTTGATGCAATCCGCAATATTCTACGACTTTTAGAAGCAAAGATATAGCCATAGTGGCCACAGAACTGGGAAAACCTGGAAATCAGGGAAATGTCAAGGAGCTTTCTGATTCTGGAAAAAAATCAAGGAACTTTTTAAAATTTCATGAAAATCAGGGAAATTTTGTATTGTTTAAGGCACGTTCATCCATATTTAGACGCTATTTACATGGAGATTTGTAGTGGTAAGCCGTTAGAAGTTTATTGTTACGGAATAATTTAAACTTTTCATTACCAGCAAAACTCTCTTTTAAAAAATTGCATATTATCTTTTTAGCATACATGTTCTATTTGATCAAGGTGTCTAGACATATGGAAAACTTAAGAAAATTGGGAAATTTGAAAAAAAGTTTATCCTAAAATCAGGGAACTTTTCGGAAATCTGTCAGGGAATTATCAGGGAAATTTTTTTCCTGAATTTTGTGGCCACCCTGTATAGCCGTCATTCAGACTGTTTTTTGCTTACTGTACAAAAATCTGGACTAACAAACATGGATTACACACGTTTTCATCCAATTAAAAGGCGGTTTCAGGTCAGCCAATTAAAATTGAGAAAACTAAGCTTAATTAAGAATTTCTGAAGCAGCAGACAATTTTAATCTTCAGCTAATGAGATGGCAGTTTAGAGCCAACCAATTAAAATATTGAAAAACCAATGCATCAAATTCCAGTGCTACCAGTGCCAGAGGTCATCATGCGCTTGCTTACAAGTCTGGCGACTATGAAACCTTTGTTTGCCTTATGGCTGTGTGTTTAGTGCTGGCCTCGCAAGGAGGTGGTAGATTCGAATAGATGTGGAAGCTCGTTGTGGTTCAGAATCCACATTAAGCTGTAAGTCCTGGCATCATTAGCCTTTATTGTGCGTATAAATTGGTTGTTGAGCGTACAAACCAGCCAGACCAAATAACGGAACGTTCGTTCATGAAGACTTCCCTAAAATAAAAGATTATTTTGTAATTCCAGTAAAATAATTATTATTGCAGGTGTTTCCTTTAGTGTAATTTTTGTTATCGCCGATATTTATGTTGGTGTGTGATTATTAGTTTTGATAAGAGTTACAACTGATGTAATAGCTACTTTTCAGCAAACTTTTGTTTACTTTAAGGCTATTCGCTGCAAGACGAAAGAAAATTTCAGCGAAACCAACAACGCACATACTTTTGCGCAGTTTGAGTGATGTTATAGTGTCATCACAAATTGTTTTCTGTTGTCGTCAAAGTAGTTGTGTTAGTACCCAAGTTCCAAATAGTCTTGTTATTTTCCTGATTGGTTCTGTTCAATCAGGTATTGAAAATCAAAATATGAGAGGGAATTTGTGTATAATATTTTGCACCCACACATAACTAAGGGCAAATAAAGCTCCAAAGTGGAAGTTACCTGTTGTGTGTGAAATAAGTCCCTTGTGAAAAACAGGCCTTTACTGCTTTATAACTTGACAAGAGGAGCATAAAATCCATAATATATATATGGATTTAAAGTTATCTTGCATGCAATTAAAAAAAGTTATCTTGCATGCGTTTAAGCCTCAAGATTTAGTCAGCTTTATTCGTTGCCTTTCATTTTCCCTGCCAAATAAACCAGATGTTACTATTACTTGACATTCAACCATGTTATCTACTTTCTTTAAAATGATACCATTTAGTCTTGGAGACTTTTATCAAAGCGGAAATCTATGGCTGTTTGTTATAATAAGTTTTTAGTACTTTTCTTCTGATTCTGCACATCTGACATGAGAATTGTTGAAAACGTTTTTTAAAACTTCCTTAAAACCAAATAATAATTAAAAGAATAAAAGAATCATCTAGTTATATAGTTCTCGTAGTTAGCCACCCACAAAAAGTTTGTCAACGGTTGACTGTGTAATAAGTAAGCAAAAAAAAAAAAAAAAAAAATATATATATATATATACATGTATG
This sequence comes from Linyphia triangularis, assembly GCA_963978545.1. Lineage (NCBI taxonomy): Eukaryota > Metazoa > Arthropoda > Arachnida > Araneae > Linyphiidae > Linyphia > Linyphia triangularis. Next base: position 59,430,448 of record OZ021726.1, read on the forward strand.
CTTAACCCTTTCAATCCCTGGAAATTTTCTTGCAAGTTTAAAAATTATGAACTCTAAATATTTTAAAACTACTTAATAATTTAAAATTAGTACCTTTTAAAAAGGTGTGAAATCCCAACAAAACCATCTCTGTAAGAAGGCGCCAAGTTTCTTATGCAATGGTTATGTCTGTGAAAAGTATTGAGGTCTAAAGTAGAGCCAAGTTTAAAGTTGTTGTAAATTACAGGCAATGAAAATCGGTAAAATTTTCTTTTCAAAGTCAAAATTCCCATGCATAGGCCTAAATATAAAACATAAATAAAAGCTAATTGAGGGTTACCAACGACTTGCACATGTTTTTTCTCTGGCTTAGACTTAGTTAACACAAGGATAATAAGAATAAAAAAATAGGAAACACTTATCTTAATACTATTTTTTGAAAACAAGACGTCGGTTCATTGACAGGTCTTGTTTGAGTTTCACACTATTTTCCTTTCTATACCATTTTGCAGCAAAACCAGGTGTCGCAGACGTCCTATATGTCCTATAAATCCTATATATTTTTAAAAATCGGCAAAAACGTCCTATATTGTCCTATATATCCTACTAGCTGAATACCCGTGCTGCGCTACGAAATTTTGTCATTAGCATTTTAGCGATCAAAAGACATTAATGTATTCTACACTTCAAACGTTTGCTCCCATTTCGATCCCGACAAATTGATTTATCGAAATAGGAACTTTCCTTTGTTGAAATTTTTAACAAAATGTATAATTGTAAATAGTATATTGGAAAGAGACATTTGAATATCCCTCGTTTGGAACGCTTAACTCCCTTTGGACCCTTTTTAATTACGTAATCGAGATTGCAATAGTTTATTGTGTTAATGTTTGCTCTTAGTTTTAAATTTCAAAGTAGTAGCTGTATTGGAATTGAGACATTAAGATAATCCTCGTATAGTTTTAATGTTACGTCGACTTTATATTCCTTAAAAATTCGTTAATCGATATTGGAATAACTTATTTTTTTATATTTACCCTTTTAACATTTGCACCAAATATCAGAACTATGACTACATTGGAAGAGGAACATTCGGATATCCCTTGTTTAGAACATATAACTCCTTTTCGACCCCTTAAAGTTGGTTAATCGAGAACGGAATAGCTTACTTTTTCTATGTTTATCTTTTTTGACATGTATACCAATTTTCAGAAGTGTTACCAAATGGGAAGTGGGACATTCGAATATCCCTCTTTCGGAACATTTAATGCCTTTTCCAACCCTTAAGTGGGTTAAACGAGATCGGAATGGCTTATTTTTTCTATGTTTATTTTTATTGACATTCATACCAATTTTCAGACTTTTGACGAAATGGGAAGTAGGACATTCGAATATCCCTCGTTTGGAACGTTTAACCCCATTTCTACCCCTAAAAAGGGGTTAACCGAGATCGGAATAGCTTACTTTTTCTATGTTTATCTTTGTTGACATTAGCACCAATTTTCAGAGTTGTGACCATATGGGAAGTGGGATATTTGAGTTTGGAACGTTTAACCCCTTTTCCACCTCTTAATGTGGGTTAATAAAGCTCGGAATAGCTTAACTTTATTATGTTTGTCTTTGTTGACATTTATACCAATTTTTAGAGTTGGGACCATATGGGAAGTGGGACATTCGAATATTCCTCGTTTGGAACGTTTAACCCCTTTTCCACCCCTTAAAGTGGGTTAATCGAGATCAGAATAGCTTACTTTTTCTACGTTTGTCTTTATGGATATTCGCACCAGTTTTCAGAGTTGTGAAGAAATAGGTAGTAGGACATTCGAATATCCCTCGTTTGGAACGTTCAACCCCTTTTCCACCCCTTAAAGTGGGTTAATAGAGATCGGAATAGCTTACTTTTTCTACGTTTGTCTTTGTTGATACTTGCACAAGTTTTCAGAGTTGTGACGAATTGGGAAGTTGGACTTTCGAATATCCCTCGTTTGGAACGTTTAACCCCTTTTCGACCCCTTAAAATGGGTTAATCGAGATCGGAATACCTTACTTTTTCTATGTTTATCATTGCTGATATTTGTACCAATTTTCAGAGTTGTGGACATGTGGGAAGTGGGAGAATTAGTGATGAGTGAGTGAGTCAGTGAATGAGTGAGGGCTTTGCCTTATATATAGAGAGATATTTCTCTATTGATTCGATCTATATTTTCTTTGAATTCGTAATAACGGCGCCGTTCGTTGCCATTTTTTATATTTCGGATTCTTGGGCGCGATCGTAGGTGAAAGAGACCTGACGAAACTGATATTTGTAACGGCGGCGTTTTATTTCTTGTGACGTCACGTGCTGTATAACCTACAACTCAACTTTACTGGATCGGCGGGAGCTGTAAACATGTGAACTTTTCCATAGCATGCAGTCTTGAATTTCTGATCTGTTTTTTCCTCCAACGTAGTAAATTAATTAGTCATAATACAGTGAGAGATGCAGCAACAAAACTCTGCCTCGGAAAAAACGGATGAAAACAACTTGTGATTAACTTGCAGGACTACTAAAGAACATTTCTAGTGCTCAGTCAATAATTGATGAAGGAAACAAAAGGGTTAAGATTTACTGTATGATATCGGATGGCGATTTTTTTATTCTGAATCCAGTACGGATTCTGCGTCACGAATATTTACACCAAACCGCGCCAAATTATGGCAACCATAGGCAGTCTCTTGCTCATAAAAAATGGCAGGGCTGCCATTTTTTGGCACAAATCGCCTTGGCGCAGTATTCGTACCGGGTTCGGAATATTAGCCACGATTTTTTCATAAAAGTCGCCAAAATTGAAAATGACGTCAATACGTTGTGTTGTCAAATCCAAACGGTCTCTATGGTTTCAGGAAAACCAAGTCCCCGGTTCGCCACATTCGGCGCTAAATCTCCCGCTTTTCGCCGCCAATCCAACCGACACTGAACAGTAAATCTGAACCAACAAAAGACTGCAAACAGGGATAAAAAGAAAATACTTAAAAGAAATTGGAACAGTTCAAGCAATTATAGATGTTGGAAGCAAAAGACTCATGATTGCATATAATGTAATTAATAAAACTGATTTAGGGATGGAATATTGAGGCAATAACGGATGAAATATTCAGGATCAGGCGATTTCTTTTTTTAAAGCTGTGTTTTCTATTCTCTTAAATTAAATATAACGAGTATATAAATATGTAACGAGTTAATTTTTAAGTTCAGTGGCAACTGTGTGCTGTTATTTGATGTTTTATATTGTCCTATATATATATATTTTTTAAATCCTGTATATTCTTATTTTGCCACTTTGACTCCTGCAAAACGGATTTGAACTTGTGAATAATATTCTCAACTCTAATCAGTTTAAAAGTGTACTAAAATTATGGTTCTCGAGTCGTCAGCGCATTCTAGGAGCATTTCAGATGTTCGGCAATCGGCTTCGTCCAATTCACAGAAAATTTGGAGACATGCATAAATGGTCCAAGTAAAAAATGTTTTAACTGAAATTTTTTACAAAAATACTAATACAAAAAGGTTTTAAATCTATAACTATGTTAAAATATAATTTTCTAAAGCCTAGATGGCACCAAACTATCTGAAAAAGCTAAAAAATTAACGACTTGTCATCAAAATGATATTTCACTATTTATTATTATTTAAAACAAAATTATGTAAGAGAACATAACATTTTAGGTGATCATGAAAAAATATATTATCAAAATATAATTTTAATATATTTAAAGTGCTGGTGACAGCTTTTATCCAGTTAAAAAAATTCCACCCATACACTTTAATTTCATATTTTAGGACATTTTGAGATGCTAGTCGAATAATTAGCAAAATAATTGTAAATCAAAATAAAACCCTCAATTTGCAGTAACCGTAGTTTTTCGTTGCTTATAATACATAGTTTATAGTTTCATGGAAATGTGCATTTCCGCTGTTTTAACCGAAATTTCTATCTTCCCTGAAATCGATAAAATTTTTATTGAAAGGGGTCATATGATCTGACAACCATTGGATCTGTTTGAGGAGAGGGGTGGAGGGTGGAAACCTTCAGATTTACTGATCACTTTAGCTGCTTCTTCCGATAATGTGGTGGCCGTTATTGCCATTATTTGTTGGTAATTTTACAGAGTGGTCACAGAACCAGGAAAACCTGGAAATCAGGGAAATGTTAGGGAGCTTTCTGATTCTGGAAAAAATCAGGGAAATGTCAGGGAACTTTTTATAATTTCATGAAAATCAGGGAAATTTTGTATTGTTTAAGGCACGTTCATCCATACTTTGGCGCTATTTACATGGAGATTTGTAGTAGTAAGCCGAATAATTTAAACTTTTCATTACCAGCAAAACTATTTTTTTAAAAATTGCATATCATCTCTTTCGCATACACGTTCTATTTGATCAGAGTGTATAGACATCTGGAAAACATAAGAAAATTGGGCAAATTTGAAAAAAAGTTTGCCCTAAAATCAGGGAATTTTTTTAAAATCTGTCAGGGAATTATCAGGAAACTTTTTTTTCCCGAATTTTGTGACTACCCTGTTTTAACAAAACTTCCGCTGATGTGACCACCTCTATTTTCTATGTTTGCGCAGGTGTGATAAACGCTGCTGCCAATATTAACGTTGGTGTGATGGTCATTTCTCCCGAGATTTGCGCTAGTATAATATCCGCTATTGCCGAGAGTTAAGCATGCGTTTTGTTATTTTTGGCCTTGGTTTCTACTGATTTGATAGCCTTTGTCTGGTATGATTTAAATAACACCGAAGGAATTAAAAATGTTATATTTCACGTACCTTTTTCTCAGAAAGTAATTGATATAGAAGCCTAATTTTTTTTCAGTGCATTTAACAGACACTTGTTATTCTACTGAAGTTACCTTTTGATTGTAATTCATTTACTTTTTTAAGTAGATTTTCGTGAAAGTCACTCGAATTTATTAAAAATCACAAGTTTTTTTTTTTTTTTTTGCCGAAATAAGCCAAAACAAAAAATATTTTTAAAATAACAAAATCAAACTTCAGTACATAAATATATATAAAAAGAATAAGTGGTAAAAATTTCTGGATGATAGTTTGTGCAATTTCTGACAGAGGTACATGAATAATGAAAAATGTAGTTTTGAGAAACAAGCCATTTTAATGAAAACTTTACTTACACTGATAGTTACCAATTTTGTCTTAAAAAATTTATTGAAAGTACTTTTAGTTTAAGTATTATTACAAATGACGTATCCTTTTAAAGAGGAGAATTTAAATGTTGTTTAACAATTATAAACTCAAAGTTGATTATTTATAAATTTTAGGGTACCAATTCCTGTAAACATGTCGCGATAAGCTCCCGAAATTCTGCTAAATAGTCGGTTGCTAAATGGCATTGCATTTTAAACCTAAACCTGTAAGTTAGATCCTCCCACTGTTTTTAGTGACTTCTGCTCCTTCAAGGTATACAAAATAAACAATTTCTGGGTGCTGCCTTATCATCCTTGATCAAATTTTATTTTTCGAGATGGCATAAAATTATATATCGGGCTATATCTTTGCGTGTAGAACAAACATGTGAATCGTATTGGTATCTAATGCTGTGTTTTCTGGTAAAAATAAAAACGGATTATCTTGACGATAAGATATAATGCTTTAACAGTGAAATGGGAGGTATGTGTTCAGCAAATCCGTTTATGTTTACGATTCACTTGTTAACAGCACTAGATGTACTGATAACGTTTTGATTCTGAAGCTTTGGTGTCGATATAATTTTAAATAAACATCTTGGTTTCTTAATAAAGGAAAAACAAAATCATTCCACTATGAATTATCTCGCCTACAGTGGTGGTCAGAATTATAATGACAGCTGAAAACTGCACATAAATTTTTTATTCCTGAAGTAAATAAAGTAAAATGCTCTCTTAAAAGGTCTTTTTATGCTAGAAGTCATTGTAGAATGCAAAACGTTGGAAAATGCAATATATGATTGTTTTGCTATAATTAAGGAAAAATTTCATTGTAAAAACTGGACAAAATTATAAAGATAATGAATGTTTTGGCCTAAAAAATACAATAATAATTATTTCCCGCTTTCCTTGGAAATTTTATCCTGGATTTTTCGATGGAGGACATGAGTTCTTTTTTCTTTTGATATTGAATACCTTTTTTGTATACTTCGTATTCCAGAATACACCACAGATTTTCCATTGGATTTAGATCAAGGCTTCTGACACACCTGTCTAGTAGTTTCACGAAATTAGCATCAAACCACGATTTTGAATTTTGAGAAACATGTACTGAGTCATTGTCCTGCTGAAACAAAATGTCTACACTCGTAATTAACGGTGCTTTTGGTAATAGATTATTGGCAAATATATCAGCATAATACTCAGAATTTATTCTACCAAGCTCAAGAACTTTTGGAGTAGTTTCCTCAGTTGCGAAACCTCCAGAGATCATTACTGAGCCATCTCCAAATGTACTTTTCCAGAAAATGTATTTTTCTGTACGGAGATCACACTAGACGTATCGAAAACCAACTGGTCCATTAAAATTAAACTTTTTATCATCGGAAAAGACAATTCATCCCACCTTTTCCCCACATTTTTGGGCAAACTTCGCCCACAGTCTCTTATGAACTTTTGTAAGTAGTGGTCATGATATAAGTTTTCCCATAACGAATTTTTTTTCTTTCTTTTTTTTGTAAAATACGTCGAACAGTTCGAGCACTGCATGGTAAGTTTAATTTCCTTTTAAAGTCCGTGGATGTTTGTTTTTGGAACAAGCTCGCCTTATTATCATTGTTTTCTCACGCAAAGAAACAAAAGATGGCCGACCTGTATGTCTTTGTCGTCCATATTTGCCAGGATTTTTAAAAAAATTATAAATGACCATTCTCGATCTTTTAAGCTTTGTCGCAGTTTGACGTGCATTAAGTCCTGAAATTTTAAAAGCAATCACTTTTCTTTTCTCAAATTCCAAAAGTTTAGAACCTAAGGACATAACTGAAAAAATAGAATACAACACTCTCAATCACTCACAAACATTTATATTCTCTGGAAGTGCCATGCGCAGGACAAAAAACATGCACATTTTGATTTTTAGAACACATAAATACAGTTTTTTTACAGTTAATTTTGTACATATCACATGGCTGTCAAAATGCATTTTGTGAATACGAATTTCCCATATATTTTCTTAAATACATATAAAAAATGCTTTATTTATCATTGATTTTTAGCCATAAAATTTGCATAATTTTCCGGCCAACTGTAGTCAAGGTTTGGCGATTTTTCCCTTGTCCTTTTAATTTTAATGACCACTGTACATCAATGCTGAATACTAATGCCAGGGGTGGTAATTCTGCGCCAATTGCGCCAGCGCGCGCCAAAAGTGGTATCCTGCGCCAACCTGCTACAAAACCACATTTAAGCACAATTCTGTGCCAATTTTGCTTTAAATCTTCTTTTAAACGCGCACGCTAAAGCGCCAAACCATCTCGCGCATGTCAAATCTATCTGGAGACGAAATTACGGCAACCTCAAGGGCCGTTTTCGCACGAATTTGCAAAACATTCGATTTTCCCCCCAACAGAATGCAATATGTGGAAAATTACGTGCAATCTCTGAAATCGGCATTTACGCATGCGCATTCATGTTCAAACGCGTCTTGCACCGGGACAAATTGAAATTGCCGAGTGCTGATATCACGTGCGTCATTGCTAGATAGAATTTAAGGGGCAGCCTCAAAATTTCCGATTTCTAAATAGCACGGATGACCATTTCGTACGTACCTTGATTAAGTGTGTTTAGCGGGATTTTTATCACATCCTCTTGCTCTAAATAAAGAAGAAAGGAATTGGAAAGTTAAGGGTGTATAACCATCAAATGGGCTTAATCCTAGTATACGTTACACGGTGGATTTGGCGACATTGGCATGGTGGATTTCATGATATGTTATGTTTTTGCATACGCTAATTCTTGGCAACAATCGGAAAAACGTTATTTCGACGTTGACAACTGTTTGGCGACAAGCGTCAACGCGACATTTTGCAAAATCGCGTCAAGCGTGTAACGTATACTAGGATTTTACCATCACATGTTTTTACTAAGCATTTAAAAAGAATATTTCCGCTCGGACACGCGTAATGACGATGCCTCCTATTAAATTTAGGGTTACTTTTTGTAATTTTTACTTGTTGGCTGTTGGTAATTAACTTTTAAACGTCCGTTTTGCATTTGAAATAAAGTATCACTGAAATGTAATTAAAATCCCGGAATGTTTCCGATTTCAAAAAAATAAAAAATGAGTCTTATAATAATAAAACAAAGAGCGTGTGGATCTGTAGAAAGCTACTTAAAATAGGTGTAGAACTTAACATACAATTTTTTACATAAGTAGTTTTGGCCTTCAGATTGTACCTTTGATAAACGGAATGTTAAAATTTTAATTATGTTTTTTTACCAACCGACTTCAAATAGAGGTACAGCTCTGAAATTTAACGGAATGTTAAAATTTAATTAGTTTTTTAACTAATTTTTTTAATTAATTAAAAAAAATTACAAAACGACTTCTAATAAAGCTACAGCTCAGAAATTTTCAGCATAAGTAGTTTTGACCTTCAGTTTGTACATTTGACAAACAGAATGTCAAAAATTTGAATTTTTTTTTTTTTTTTTTTACGAAGCGACTTAAAATATAGGTACACCTCTGAAATTTTCAACCTATGTAGGTTTTGACTTCTAATTAGACTTTTGAAACACAGAATTTAAAAATTTTAATTTGTTTTTAATTAATATTTTTACAAAGCTACTTCTAATAGATCTAGAGCTCTGAAATTTTCAACATAAGTAGTTTTGGCCTTCTAATTTTGCTTTTCATAAACATTTGTAAAAATAATTCAGAGGGGTGATTGGAGTTGTGTTATTGTATCGACGGGCAAATTTTTCGGTTCTCGATGGGGAGGGGGCTATAATGAGCCTTCTAGAGAGTGAAGCGAGCCTGTCCTTGCATAGCAATAAATTTTCAGCGAGCTTGTGCTTGCGTAGCAACTAAACTTTTCAGAGATCTAAGCGAGCTGTGTTTGTGTTACAATGAAACTTTTAGTGTGCAAAGAGAGCTTGGTTTTGCATAGCAAACCCGTTCGTGAAGTGTCAAATGCTAATAAGTATAAATGTTTTTTTTTTTTTTGTTTTTTTTGTTTTTTTTTAATTTACAAATTATATTTTTTGTTGTAATTTTATGTATATCTTGTAATTTTATGTTTATTAATATGTGTTTTATGTAGAAAAATTCAATCAGATACAATTTATTATATTTCTGCTACTAATATCTTCGAATTTTGCTGCTACATTTTCCCTTATTCTGCTCCGAAAGTTAAATTTTGCTGCTCCAATTTTTTGCGAATCTGCTCCAAATGTTAAATTGTGCTGCTCCAAAATTGCTCCAAACTGGGCTTTTGCACTTCCCACCCCTGTAATGCTAACATGATGGATTCAAAGATTAAATCAACTCTCAAAAACATGATTTAAGCACAACATTCAAACAGATCACATTCATCAAAACATTTATCAGCAGTTTTCCTAATTGATGGTTGTGCTGTAATGTGGACAGTATATTCGTTTGGTTGACACCACCAGTTGCTGATCAAGTAAACTCAGTGATGCTGATTTTTTTTATTCTAGCTCTCCTACTTAAAGTTTTAGAATTAAACTGACATACATATTTACCACAATCCTTAGTGATTGTTCTATCACGAAAAAAAAAATGAAATCTTCTGGAAATAATACAACTATAAAATTGTGCAAATATTTTATTTCAATTTGTATATTTCCCACTACTTGATCGGGTCAATCTAGTTTTCGATCAAGTCGTTCCAATGTTTGATCACACTAATCACTAGTCCAATAGTACTTCTGCAGAATAATCGGTGAACAATAAAAAAAATAAAATGATTGAATATTAAACTAGTTACAATGCGTAGATTAATTACAGAGAAACTACCACTCGGGACTAAGAATTGACATTAAGAATTGAGACATTAAGTTAATCTTCGTATAGTTTCAATGTTGCGTCAACTTTTCATCCCTTAAAAATTCGTTAATCGATATGGAATTACTTATTTTTTTAACATTTGCCCTTTTAACATTTGCACCAAATATCAGAAAAATGACTACATTGGAAGAGGAACATTCGGATATCCCTCGTTTGGAACATTTAACCCCTTTTGCAAGCCTTAAGTGGGTTAATCGAAATTGGAATGGCTTACTTTTTCTACGTTTATCTTTATTGACATTCCTACCAATTTTCAGAGTTGTGACTATATGGGAAGTGGGATATTCGAGTTTGGAATGTTTAACCCCTTTTCAACCCCTTAAAGTGGGTTAATCAAGCTCGGAATAGCTTAACTTTTCTATGTTTGTCTTTATTGATATTTTTACCAATTTTTAGAGTTGTGACCATATGGGAAGTGGTACTTTCGTAAATTCTTCGTTTGGAAGGTTTAACCCCTTTTCGACCCCTTAAAGTGGGTTAACCGATATCGGATTTGCATATTTTTTCTATGTTTAACATTGTTGATATTTAAGCCAATTTTCAAAATTGTGGCCATGTCGGAAGTGGGACATTCGAATATTCCTCGTTTGGAACGTTTAACCCCTTTTCGACCCCTTAAAGTGGGTTAATCGAGATCAGAATAGCTTAGTTTTTCTTCGTTTGTCTTTTTTAGAGGTGACGAAATGAGAAGTAAGACATTCGATTATTCCTCGTTTGGAACGTTTAACCCTTTTTCGGCCCCTTAAAGTGGGTTAATTGAGATCGGAATAGCTTAGTTTTTCTTCGTTTGTCTTTATTGATATTCGCATCAATTTTCAGAGTTGCGGACATGTGGGAAGTGGTACATTCGAATATCCCTCGTTTGGAACGTTTAACCCCTTTTCGACCCCTTAAAGTGGGTTAACCGAGATTGCATTTGCATGTTTTTTTTATGTTTAACATTGTTGATATTTAAGCCAATTTTCAAAATTGTGGCCATGACGGAAATGGGACATTCAAATATTCCTCGTTTGGATCGGAATAGCTTACTTTTTCTATTTTTACCATTGTTAATATTTGTGCCGATTTTCAGATTTGTGACTATGTGGGAAGTGGGAGAATTAGTGATGAGTGAGTGAGTGAGTCAGTGAATGAGTGAGGGCTTTGCCTTATATATAGAGAGAGATTATACTCGGTTGAAATCGGGGATACTTTGTAATGGTAACGAGTAAAACTTTGGTTTGCAAATTATTGTTAATTAAGGTCTAATACTGAGGATTTTACCGTGTACCAGCCTGGATTTTTTGGCATAATTTTTATTGCGTTTAAATATGTATGCCTTCTCAATAGGAGTCAATCATGCTAAATAACGATGAGCACCTTATCCACAAACTACCAGTATATACATACATAAAGCATACAAATATTACACAGTATATAAATGAATGATTCATTCATATTTTCCTATCTGTGACAGGTTTATCATCGAATTTAATTTTTGCTTTTAGAATATCTTTTATAGGATAAGTATATCATTTGATTACCGTTTTTTCACCACTTATAAATAAGAATCAATTTAGTTTCAAGAAATTAAGTTTCACATCGAATGATTTAAATGTAATTATTTAAATTTTACAAAACAGTAAAAATCAGATTAAAAGAAAAAAAAAAAAAAAAGCCTAGATTAGCTATTTTTTGTTTGTTTATGATTAAAAATTTAACACTATGAATTATTGGGTTCAATTTTGTTTTATTTGCGCAATATCAAATGGAATGGGATTCTACAATAACGATTACACATTAATTAACTCTCCGCAATCCGTATTTTTTTTAATTTTTTTTTTTTAATCTTCCTAACGATCCAACAAATGTTGCATTTTCTCAGCGTTAAGTAGTGTGTTTGGTTAGTTAGGTTACTTTTACCCGAAAGCAGAAAGTGCCTAAAACTGCGACGTACGTCGCAGAACAATCAGAGTCCTTGCAGAACAATTTTAAGTTTCGAACAAATGCCTGCGAGTGAGGACCTGGACACAAATCTTTAAGAAAACATCTTAAAGCAGCCCTTATTTCTTTGCATGGACCAACTTACCACAAACATTTTATACATAGCGGTTCTGTATCAATGTCTAAATATATAACTTCCAAAGTCATTGATAAAGTTACAAATTTTGAATGTATGCCTTGGTTTGAAAAATAGTTTTTTTCGTCATTATCATTTTGTAATAAATGTGTAGTATTAATTTTATGTTTTTTTTTCTTTTATATCATACTGGAAATTTTGAAAAATGTCTGCAGAACATTTGTAATTGTCAAAAGTCCCGTTGCAGAACATTATATATTATTCTGCTTCTGGGCTCTTAGTATTCATGTAAAAGTGAAGCCACATCTCAAAGATTATTATTTGATACATAATCCCATTTTCCAACTAACCATTCAATTGCGAAACTATATTGAAAAATGAAGAATTCGCCCTTTATAATCTTAAATTCTCTGTAGTGGTATATAGATTGGGAAACATTTTAAATGTTACCTGATAACGATCTTTAATGCAGTAACTAAATTTGTTGCGATTTCTCCTCTTTATTGAATTTTCTTTCTGATAAGAACCTTCTGTGGTGGGGCCACGGAGGCAATGCTCATTTGTTGCCTAGTGAATTCTGCTCCTGCACAACGGAATGTAGCTAATAGTCTACTACATTTATACGTGATATTACGCTAGGGAAAAAAAAATTGCCGCCGACAAATGAAGCTAGTAAATCAAAGTGTTTTTGTCTCCCCTCCCTCTTCAAATAAAATGAAAAGAACAAAACAATTTGTAAGGGTCTATATCGTTTAAAAACGCTCGTTTTTATCAAAGACGGTACTAAATCCAGATTAGTATTGGTAATCGGAATATTCTGTAAAATGAAAGACATTTTCATAAACACTTTCACTATAAAGAGTTTTTTTTTCTTTTCTAGAAACATCACTCATACAACTCATTCATTCTACATTTAAAGATGTTACATGGCATTTAAGGATTTAGTTTTGTTTAGCATATTCTGAATATGTTATTATTAAGTTTGACACCTATCATACTAAAGACAAACAAGTTTTTCAAAAAGCTTTCTTTTACAAAATTGGTTTATTCTAAGTGTACCAGTATAAAGTAGTTTTTTCTGATATCCATATAATACATTGAAATGTGAAAATTCCACCATGGTTACGAACCGAGGTAGCACCAATAAGTCGTGAAACTAAGCACCAAATATTGGTTGCAACTAAATGGAAACCGATTTTTGGTGCCAGGTGGATCCAAATTTTTATCAGTGTGAAGAGTGGAATTAAGAGATGGATGACAGTTAATTCTGTTGGTCTTTTCAGTAATGTACTGTTGAGAAGCTTGCTTTTCCACCTGTATCTTGGAGTACAGTTACCACTGTCCGGAGAAGCCAACTTTTCTACGTATTTTCCATAATTTTTGTGGATTTTCCGTATTTTTACGGTTTTACGGACGTTCTTTGAAACCCACGGAAAAGAACTACGCGATTGTTTTAAAATCTTTTATCAATACTCTTGAAGTTCACCAATACTTTCGCTATCGCCGAGATTTACGTTTTTTTCGCTGAATGCTAACCTGATGTAATAGACGCTATTGTATCTCGTATTCATTTATTGTAATGTAAGAGTATTTGACCATGAGTAAACCGTAAAAAACTTAGAAAAATCAGTAGAAAAGTTGGCATCTCTAACTATCTTGATTACACACATTCTGGTATATCAGAGTCATCTCTCGAAGTTTAAAACAGTGCCATTAATGATGAGGTAAAAGTTTTGTAACTAAGAGTTCCTTTATATGGCCATTTCATCAACCGTCATGCTAAATTCTGTAACATAATAAAGAATAACTACGGTAATGCGCTTGGGCTGCGCCAGGGAGGTGCAAGAGTGTGCACTTGCATCCCCCGGATTATGAAAATTAAATGTAAAGTGGAAAAAAGTAGTTTGAATCACTGGGAAAATAGAGGTTTACAGTATCCAGTGGAATATAAATTTATTACATAACTATTTTTCAATATTTAATAAAAAAAAAAAAAATGAAATATAAGGTTTGAACAAAATGTAACTACCTTGTGACTTCTAAGTGTGCGATCTGCGCCCCCTCATAATAATTCTGCCGGCTCCCATCACAATGCGTGCAATGGATGAAATTTAGCATCGTTTTTTTTAATAAAAATAATTACTTTTAGGGTTTCGAGGTGAGTGAAATTGTTTTATTCAAACAGAATATCGCAAACATTCGAATATCCCTTGTTTGGAACTTTTAACCCCTTTTCGACCCCTTAAAGTGGGTTGATCGAGATCGTAATAGCTTACTTTTTCTATGTTTACCATTGTTAATATTTGTACCGATTTTCAGAGTTGTGGACATATGGGAAGTGGGAGAATTAGTGATGAGTAAGTGAGTGAGTGTGTGAATGAGTCAGTGAGTGAGGGCTTTGCCTTATATATACCCTTGTTCCACGAAATTTTACCATTAGCATTTTAGCGATCAAAAGTCATTAATGTATTTTACATTTCAGACGTTTGCTGCCATTTCGATCCCGACAAATTGATTTATCAAAAGAGGAACTATCCTTTGTTTACATTTTTAACAACATTTATAATTGTGAATAGTATATTGGAAAGAGACATTTGAATATCCCTCGTTTAGAACGTTTAACTCCCTTCGGATCCTTTTTAATTACGTAATCGAGATTGCAATAGTTTATTGTGTTTATGTTTGCTCTTAGTTCTAAATTTCAAAGTAGTAGCTGTATTGGAATTGTGACATTACGATAATCCTCGTATAGTTTCTATGTTGCGTCGACTTTTCATCTCTTAAAAATTCGTTAATCGATATTGGAATAACTTTTTTTTTTACATTTGCCCTTTTAACATTTGCACCAAATATCAGAATTAAGACTACATTGGAAGAGGAACATTCGGATATCCCTTGCTTGGAACTTTTAACCTCTTTTCGACACCTTAAAGTTGGTTAATCGCGAACGGAATAGCTTACTTTTTCTATGTTTATCTTTATTGACATTCATACCAATTTTCAGAGTTGTGAGGAAATGGGAAAAAGAACATTCCAATATTCCTCGTTTGGAACATTTAACCCCTTTTCCACATCTTAAAGTGGGTTAATAGAGATCGGAATAGCTTACTTTTTCTACGATTGTCTTTGTTGATACTTGCACCAGTTTTCAGAGTTGTGACGAAATGGGAAGTAGAACATTCAAATATCCCTCGTTTTGAACGTTTAACCCCTTTTCGACCCCTTAAAGTGGGTTAACCGAGATCGGAATAGCATGCTTTTTCTATGTTTATCATTGTTGGTATTTGTATCAATTTTCGAAATTGTGGCCATGTTGGAAGTGGGACATTCGAATATTCCTCGTTTGGAACGTTTAACCCCTTTTCCACCCCTTAAAGTGGGTTAATCGAGATCGGAATAGCTTACTTTTTCTACGTTTGTCTTTATTGATATTCGCACCAGTTTTCGTAGTTGTGTGACCATATGGGAAGTGGAATATTCGAGTTTGGAACGTTTGACTCCTTTTCCACCCCCTAAAGTGGGTTAATCGAGATCGGAATAGCATGCTTTTTCTATGCTTACCATTGTTGGTATTTGTACCAATTTTCAAAATTGTGACCATGTCGGAAGTGAGACATTCGAATATTCCTCGTTTGGAAGGTTTAACCCCTTTTCCACCCCTTAAAGTGGGTTAATCGGGATCGGAATAGCTTACTTTTTCCTTGTTTACCATTGTTGATATTTGTACCAATTTTCAGAGTTGTGGACATGTGGGAAGTGGGAGAATTAGTGACGAGTGAGTTAGAATATAAGTATAGTATTCGGTTTAAAAAATAAAATAAAAAGATTTTTTTTTTGCTTTTTGCATTTTTTCACGTTTTGGAACATCTTGATTTGAAAAAAGTTGTTTAGAAAAATATGTGTCTGTGGTCAGCATAACTCCCGAACAAATTGATTTGGGATGTTTAAATTTGACCATGAGTCCTACCATTAAAGTTTCCGTCAAAATCGCGCATGCAAATAATGTAGGTGCCATTGAAAAAATCATGTTTTTCAATGGTTGCTAAAAAAATGGCTCTAACGATTTTGATCAAAATCACTGGTAATGCCTCTTATGGTGTTTTAAACATCCCTATCTCCGATATTCCCGTAAAAATGCGCTAAAAGCTTAAAAAGTTAAAAAACGAGTGCCTTTAACACAGAGCTCTCTGTCCTTGAGCACCACCCATAGACTTATTATAAACACTAGACTGCGCGCTCCCACTTCAATTATACAACGAGGTTGAAACCCAAATAAAACATATGACTAAGGAGTTTTTGGGAGCAGGGTTGCCGAGTTGGCCGGTTTCGCCTCCTTTTGGAGTGGCCCTAGATACATAAAGGTATAATTTTATGACGTAGTTAACTTGTGTGTTAAATTGTTGGTTGATTGTATTCCTGTGGAATAATAGATATAACTTTTCCGATCATGTGTGTTTTAAAAAAGCTTGTTAAGTTTTACTCGGTTTCCTTGATAAAATTTCACTACTTCAAACTAATTGTAAATAAACTACGCTTTTCAGTTTTAATTGTTTATAATTTTAAAAATCTTTATAAGATTTATAATTTAGTAAGGTTTACTTATTGAAAAATTGTTTGGTACTTTTACACTTTGATCGTTGTATTCACAAATAGAGAATGCAAATGTTGTAAATTTACCAAGCATAATATTACATATGTAAAAAAAATTCTTCCATCATTGTACTTCTATTAATAGTAATTATACAGAAAAGCAAATATTGTAGAATTACGAAGAATAATATTATAATAAGTAAGTAATACAAATCCTTCCATCTTTTTGTTAAAAAAATTAATGGTATCTTCATAATAGTACAAGAAATAGCTCAGCAAAGTACAAGAAATTAAATCCAGGCACGGTTGTATGGTAACAAAAAATGACGAAAATGTCAATTTTTATCCCATAATGTGGAGAATAAATATACTTCTGAATAGCTGTGCAAAATTTTTTACTTGTACCTTTGACAGATAAAAAATTATAATATATTTTCTAAACCATCTCACACAATCAAAGCTGAAAAAGAAATCTTTAACACTGTTTTTCTCGGTTCGTTATTTTTCAGTTTGCGTGTTGTTTAAAGCCCTAAGGCTTTTTTCTAAATTTAGTTAGGATTGGGAAATTTTTATAACGTATTTATATACATTTGAGAAACAAAAGTTAGTATGGAATAAGGTGTGATATGTTTAGTTTTTTTTTAGTTAAAAAGTTGAAAACTTGGAAAAAAAGCATCGTTTTTATACTGTTTCTAGTGTAAAAACATAAACCTTTTCTTGCTTCTTCAAATTGTTAACAATAATAATACGAATATATTGTAAAAATTTCATGGAAAAATACTTAAAATTGTGGAAGGAGTAGCATTTCGATAAAAGTTTGAAATTTTTAAAAAAAATTTAGTTAATCAAAAATTATACATTCAAAATATATTTGTAGGTTAAATTATGTTTACTTAACATCAACACAATGTAAAATTACTATAGTTTAGATTTTAGTGGTGCAATTTCTGAAAATAATTTTTTGGGTACCATACCCCCTTAATTATATTCTTAGCACATCAGAATCCCAGAAGGCAACCAAATTTTAAACTGAAACACATTAGTAAAAAATAAATAAAAGACATTCGTAAAATAAAACTGGATGGGTTTTTTTTTTCGTGGGGGGGGGGGGGGTGAGAGAGAGAGATTGTCAGCTACATTACTGGGAATTTAGTGCTGTGTGTTTTTTTTTTAAATTATTGTGAAAAAAAATTAATTATTGTCTAAGAAATTGCTTTAAACTTCTATAAATTCTAATTCTAGCAGTCCTACAACGAGTCTGTTTCCCAATTTTCGGCTCGATTGTATAAAGGAAAGTGGGTTAATTATTCCTTCGAGCGGTAATAAAGTAGCGTGTGTAAAAGAAGACGTTTAGTGACATCCCCCAAAATTTGATAGAATGTCTTGTCTTCGACAAAATATATCTGCCAACTTTCAGTTCTATTGGATGATGGCAAATAAGTTAATAAGCCTTCCGTAGATTTGCCCGCCTCAAAAAATTAAAGTTAAATAAAAAAAAAATTAAAATATTTTTTTTTTTTTTTTTTTTTTTTAACGTTGTACTTCCTGTGTATGCTTTACAGAAAAATTGACTTTTCTGATAATTTTAAAGGAAAAATCGTAATTATAACTCAAACAGAAATAGAAAATTAAATACTAATGTTTTATTACACGAAATATTCTATATCCACCCAATATTCTTGATATGTTAAAGCCAAAAAACCCGTGTAAGTTTCATTTTAAAAAATCACAAGGTAAACCGATATGAAAGTATCAAAAAAATATTAAAAACTTTCTTAATCGTCAGTTTTGAAGATTCAGATTATTTATACATGAGTTAAAAAAAAAAAAAAAAATAAGATTAAGCATAGCGATCATAACCTTGATAACCGTCAAAATGTATTTCATTTTGATTCGCGCCAAACTTCGCCAATCTAGCCACTGCACGGAATTTGCTGTTGATACTTAAAAGTGAAATTAAAATCCTTAAATAGCCACTAATTTCTTCAAAAAGCAGCTGTAACACTGGTCTTTTTTTTCTATTTCAATATTAACTGCAATTATCAGAAGTTAGTTGTAAAATAAAATCAGTAATAAACCAAGTTCTGAGAATACGAAACAAAAACATATTTATGATTGTACTGTAAAACCTTAACTATATAGAAAATTGAAAAAATAGCACTTAGAAAGGTTATTGATCCTCCTTTCTGGAATTTCTCTTTACAACCATATGCAGAACAATATTTAACCAGTTTTCTTGGATTCACGTACTTTCCGTCAGACGCATTTTGGCGTTTTCCACAGGAATGAGTGTTTTTTTTTCTTCTTCGTTCTCCTTTGTCTATCAGACACGTGGTTTTAATTTGGTTACACTAGGTAACCCTAAACATGCGGTCTAGACAGTATTATAAGTCTATGGCACCACCCATATACGATTGAATTTTATGTTACACTTACAAGAAAAGACAATGTAATGTCTATCGAATAATATCGCCAAATTCGCCAACGCGGCGTGTTTTTTTTAAGCTCTTGTAAAAATTATTGCCAAAAATATCGCCAAACTGGCCATTTTTTATTAATATGAGTGAAAATATGAAAACGGTAAATAACACCATAAATTTTAATGTAATGACCAATATTATAGTGCAATTGAAAGTTGTGCATTGTTCCACACACCTAGTTTTTTATCTGGTTAAGAGACAAATAGTCAGAGAAGTTTTTTTAATTCTGCTATCCTCACGAAATATGAATTTTCTCCGCCTTCCTGAGCGATACGCATTTTTAAATTGTTCTACACGTTGCAAAGCATTATAAATACCATGTTTGGACCGATTTAAAATAAGTGAAATTTGCAAAACGGATTTACCTTCAGTTTTCAGCTTCCAAATTTTCACAACTTCTTCAGGCAAGAATTGCAGGGATTTCGGCATTTAGATTACTCCCACAGCGATCGCTACACTTTATAGTTTATGAAAAGTTTCACCGATCCTCCACCAATCACGTTTAAAGAGATATTTGCATAAAATCTCATTTGTGCATACACTTTTGCTACATAAAAAAAAATGTGTTTTTTTTTTTTTTTTTTTTTTTTTTTTTTTTTTTTTTTTTTTTGTAGTATTTGATTTTCGTTATGATGATTTTTTTCCAAACTTGAGGTATATATTTACGATTATTGTATTCACCTGCAGTAGATATTTGAAAGAATTCCGTCGTACAATTTTCTTTTTATTCAGATATTTGCATTGTGCTTGAACTTTTGCACCGTACTGTTGCACAAATTGTCTGTATATATTGTAAATAGTGACGTATTATTTCAAAATTCTATTGTAATTTATTTTTATCTTATTTTATTTATTAATTAATAGCGATTATACAAGTTAGAAAAAGGTGGCAACACCTAAAGCAATCGAGAAGTTTCGAGATATTTCTTTTCCGATGAATTGGCTGGAAATTTCGAGAATGTCTCACGCGCTTGTATATAAAAGACTGGAGAACGGGAAAGGTTTCAGATTGACTTCGGACTTCGTTGAAAGCTGATCGCTTTGTTTACCAATTGGAGTGAGCTTGTATAATCGCTGAATTCGAAGTTATTTTTGTTGAAGCTTGTGTTGAAGCTTGAGAGTAATTAAACTGTTGCCTGTGAATAAATTTTGTGAGTTTTCTGAAGAGAATAAATATTTTTATACCGTGAAAACTGTGCCATCATTGCCTCAGTGGAAAAATTCGTAACAGTACTTTAGTATCCGTTGTAAGTATCCAAATTTCGTGCTGATATCAATAATTTCCGAATAATGCAGCTTCGATGCGATTCTATGGTGAAATTTGCAGTAGGAATTATAGCTTTGATGGTGCCTACAGATTCTGCCTTAAAATCTTTAGTAGACGTGATGGTTAATAGTCTGATATTAGTCTTCCAATATCTTAATTGCTACAATGATGTGGTTATTTTAGAAACGCGTTGCCCTGTCTGTCGCGAATCTGTCTGAAGTTAAAATTCCCAGCCAATGCTATAAATGCTAAATACACTTGCAATGTCTCAAATGCGACGGAAATTATGACTGTATGTCTATTTTTAACTCTTGCGTATGTCATACATCAAGTTTTAGTTAGTTTTAGTGAATAGTCTTGTCAAGATCAGTTTAGATGAGTTTCAAAAACAGCATGTGTAGGTGAATCGAAGCACTTTTCAACTTTCAACGTAAAATTCGGGTACAATAAGATCTTTTACGAACATATTTTTCTACTTTGAAACTTGGGTCTTGCCTTCTTTGAGGATCAATTCCCAAAATGTTATCAAAATAAATGCAAGCCATTTTTTTTTCTCGTGGTGTTCCGATTCACCCCGCACAAAAGGATGAATCGAAACACTCGTCACAGATTACATATGTTCTTATTTTAACATTTACAGGGTTAAAAGTAATAATGCATCGGGGTAAATAGGTACACATGATTATCAAAAAAAAAAAAAAAAAAAAAAAAAAAAAAAACTAATTTGAATGACAAAAAATTATTTTTGCCAAAATAACTTTGAAAACAAATATATATGAAAGTGTCTCAACTCTTCTCTTAACATAATACAAAAATAGATCACCCAAATCGTCTTTAAAATTAATCATATTTTTTAATTTACTTGGATGTCTGCGTGCCATAAATTGACTGATACTTACTGACTAATATTGTGAGGAAGGAAAAAAGCATTCTTTTAAGTTTAAAAAAAAAAAAAAAATCTTTTCGTTCTAGGGTGCTGTTTATAAAACACGCCTACGTAGCCATAATCTTGTGGTTGTAAAACTTTGCTCACATAGAATTTGCATATGGATTGCGCTTTTCCATTTACGTACCATATTGTTCACGAAGTCATATGGAGAGCAATCTTAGGGTACAACTTAGTTTTCTGGAACGTGGAAAGTAGACTCTTCTTCTAACATTGATTGAGGCCTGAACTCTTGATCACGATCCTAAAGGGAGTAATCAGACTATTCTTTAGCCGTTGAATATTGTTTTGCGTGGAACACCACTTTCTTAGTGTTCCGATTCATACCTCAAATATCCAAATCATCGTATGGTAAAGGGTAAAATGAAAAGTTTTAACTCCAAGAATGAGTGAAAGTTTTAAGTATTTTAACGGATTTTCATAAATCTTTATATTTTCAATTACGGAAGTGTCTTAGTTGGAAAAAGTTCTATTTCAGTTCATGTTTTCAACAGCTAATAAAGAATTCAAGGCGGAACCTGCATATGTTTTGACTTTCCTAAACCACCGATGCAATGAATACTTTCCCTTCGCATTTTTTTATAACGTTATAGCCACTATCGTCATTATTTACGTTGGTATGTGAGGGCTGTTTTGCTGAGCTTTACGATGATGAAATGGCCGCTATTGTCGTGATTATGGCGGATGCTATTGCCGAGAATCGCTCTGTGATTATCATTTCGTAGGGTGTTACACCGATATAATAGTCACTGACAGTATTGCAGAGATTTGCCCTTGTCAGACGTGATACAGTTCAGCTGAAATGCGGATTTTAGCTCTTTTTTTATTAAAATTTCTATCTTTTCTGAGTTCGATACGAATGTTAATTGCAATTTGATTGAGCTTGCTTGCAAGTCTGATAACCATGGAACCTTCGTACGTTCAGACTTCACAAACCTCCAATGTAATTACCATTTTTCCTGCAGATTGCCAGACTCTATCACCATTACTTTCATTGGTGTTTGGTGGTTAGTTTCGCTGAGCTTTACGCTGATGTAAGAGCTCCTATTGCCCAGATTTGCGTTGCTACGGCGTGTGCTATCGTCGAGATTTATATTCACTTTTGGGTAGTGTTGCGTCGATATATTAACCGCTATTCCTAAGATTTGCATCTCTCTAGTTGTCGCAATCGCCGAAATTTACGTTGGAGTAATGGTAATTTTTAACTAGTTTCAAACCGTTTTAATAGTAACTATTTCGGAGATTTGCGACACCGTTTCTGTATCATTCGCCTAGGCTTCCGCTGATGCGATAGCCGCTATGTCTGGGATTAGGTAAACAATTAATACCTTTTTTCCCTCATCCTCAAGAAAAAGCCTTAAAAATTCCACTTTCTAATTTCAAAATGACAATCTAATTCTCATATGATGTTTAGCTATTTCTTAAATTCATAATTTTTTTTTTTTTTAATTTCTAAAATTGGCTCGGCACACAATTGAGTGAGGGCGTACTTTGAAAAATGTAGTGGTGATTAATTGGTCTCGTGAGGGGTGCTTTAAAATTTTTAGAATGAGCCTTGAAATCATTAAAGTATGCGTTAATTTTTATCAGCATCAGCAATTTTGCTGAACACCCTGGTTTTACAATTTTTTTTTCGGCAAAAGTTTGATTTGATTAATGTAAGTGTAATTAATGTATTGAATTAAGTCGTAAGAAGTTTATATCTCCGTGAAACACTAAGTAAACATAACATGAAATTTATTTAGAATACAATTATCACACTTACAAGTTACAGTTAGAGAATCTATAGACTTGAGTTGCCTACGTATGTCGGACCTCCACAGTTGGTGTCTGAAATGTGTGTGTGTGGTTGATGTGTAACTTTTGTGCATAATTAGCAAATCATTAAATCATGCCTTTATTTCCTTCACTACACTTTACCTTTTATTACCAACCCCCTAAAAAATTCAGTAAAATTTTTTCCTTACTTTCACTCATGACGCCAAGTTAAATCATAACATGCTGTTGTGGATGTTTATATTTATTTAAAAATTGTATAAGTTAAGTCTATAATAGGTATATCTCAATACTTACGCAGGAAAAGTTTCGGAACTGTTAAAATTCATTGTATTATTCGCACGCTGTTTCAAAATTTATAATTAAAAAATGGACTGTCTTGTCAACCCCCTAAAACATAATTTCCGAGATTCCAAATACGTTAGCCAAATAAAAAAATATATGTAATTGATAAAAATGCTTTTTTGATATAAAAGAGTAATTTCATGTTCCGATACACCCCGCTGTTCCTATTCACCTAGTTTTATGATACCATCAAGGCTACACTGTTAGAAATTTGGATTCACCTAGCACTAAAATTGGTTCCTATTTAGCTACAACCAACATTTGGTGCTTAGTTTCACGATTTAATGGTGCTATTTTGGGCTGTAAGCACCATTAAATCGTGAAACCAAGCATCAAATGTTGGTTGCAGTTAAATGGAACCAATTTTTGGTGCAAGATAGAATTTTTTTTTTTAATAATTATGATGTATAAACCCCAAATTACATCAGGGCAATAACGTTCTACCTGTCAATAAAAATCCATCTTTGACTATTTTTACCTCCACGTAATAAAAAACTAGAAAATCCTGCAGTCGGTTAGGTGAAACAAATCTGTTGTATATTGGAAACATGATTATCAATTGTTTTGATTTTCGTGGAATGGAACCCACTATCTCTAGTGACAGAAACAGACAATTTGTTTATCAACATAGTTTAAGAAAATTTAGCGATGTTGGATAAAGTTTGTGTGTGTGTGTGGGGGGGGGGGGGGGAGAGAATTGGATTGCTGACGTCCGCAAAAAAAAAAAAAAAAAAAAAAAAAAAAACCACGCTACACTAAATATGTAAACCCCTTGCAATGTTTGCAGCTAGATCATTTACTAATTCAAGAGTTTTAATTCAAAAATAAAAAATAAATAAACCACTCGGTTCTTGGTCTTAAGTGTACAATGTCTTCTTCAACATTACATGAGTTTTTATTATTTATTACCTAACCACTCAGGATTTAACTTTGAAAAACTTACTATTCAGCCAAATATTTGACCACATGCTCTACTTGATCAAACGAAACGGTCGTTTCGCCACCAACCTTAAAAAGGCAGAAACGACAGTAAGTATCGATTCTCTGCACATCTTCCAACGAAAAAGCCGAAATTGACTATTTTCTAGCATACTTACGGAACTTTGCATAAACTCTTTCCTCCAATACAGCTGTGATACCTCATATGCGCCAGTCTTTATTAATAAATGTTTGTTTGTTACTTTCCTTAACAAAGGAGGAGTCCTATTACAAGCATTCCAATTAATTATGTCCTCGTAATCAGTGGCAATAAAGTTAAGTTTGTTTGCCATGAAATGCCTAATTGTCTTTCTTAAGGAAAGTTCTCGAGATTTCAGAACCCGGTGGGGGAAGGTGGGGGCGGGGTTTGGGTGAGGGAAGGAAGCATTTCGTTCAATAACCGTGTTTGAAACTTCCAGTAAATATTCAGAGAGGTATCGAAACAATCCAATTGCCTCATATATAATCGTAGGTCCTTCGTAAAATTATTTTTTTTCTTTTTAAATTCGAAATCAGTTTGCCATGTAACAATTTAAAATAAAGAATACCGTTTGCTTGAGTTCATTCGATGGTTTACATTCACTCGCATATAATCTTAAGTATTAAGTTTTCTGTTAGCCATCTGGAGTGTGAAAGGGGATTGGGTTTACAAGCTGCCAAGTCATTGGCCTGATCTAATCGTTTAAAAAATATCAAGAATATATAATTGATCTGTGCTCAGTACCTTCATCTCAATTTGAAGAATTAAGCGTTCAACACCTAAAAAATCAGCCAGTCGAAATTTTTTACAGTTTCAATTTTTTGTCTATGTTTCCACTGAAAGATGTTGGTCCTTTTGTAGTACTATCTACGTGTTTAAATAGGCGTCTTAATGGTAGTTCATGAAGTATAGGAGGAATGTATACCACTGCAGTGGTGTCCCAATGTGCAATTTAATCTGTCAGATTATTTCCATCCAATATTAATAGCAGTCCCAATCATTTCCAATTACAGCCATGTGCGCCAATCGCAGCCATGTGTGCAATGTTCCAATGAATAAGCAAGTAAATTTATGAGCTTTAAAGGAAAAGACGCCACGAGAAAGGCCATTGAAACTCACCAAGACACAGTTTTTATCAATGTTTCAAAGGTTATGCTTGAACGTTTGTTATTGAATAATTACTAATTTGATTTTTTCCCAAGTTTTATCTACTTCATTCCACACAATACAAACTAATGAACCTCGATAATTTAGTGATTGGTGTATTCTACAAATTGATGAAAAAAAGGTATATTTTGTATTTATTCAAAACTTTGAAATTAATGCTTGAAGTAAATAAAACAATTTTAACAAAATTTTTTAATAAGTAATAACGTAGTATCCATTTCATAGACATCATTTTTTTAACAAAAAAAAATTATTTTTGAAATTTTTTAATTATTAATATATGTTTTAAAAATAACTTTTTTCACCTAATGCGTTTCAAAAATAGAAAAGTATTTTTTTTTCGAACCACCCTATTGTAGACATTAACATAAGAAAACGTCATTGCATTCAACAATCAATAAAATTCTACTTGTAGTCTGGGCGCTAATGTCGAAAAAAGTGGTCCCGTGGGCCACTTCATGATGCAAACATGTGGGTGGTGTCATTCGCTTCGTATGAATGCGTAGAAAATGAAATCCGATGGTGGGTATCTGGCATCCCGGTATGAGCGGCGCTGCAGTCGAAAATCCAAAATGGTCGCCTCCTTACCACCTAACGTACGTTTTTGCCGAATAATGGGTTCCCAGTTCATTTTGTCAACTTGTTGACTATTAGAAAACTTGTAGAAAATAAAATTTCCTTTCCAATGATATATAAACACATGTATGTTAGGTTAAATTACAAAATTAAAAATGGCCGCCGCATCGCGATCTTGAGTATGTTTTTCAGGTTGGTTGGTTGGTTTGTGCTTTCAATGACATATACTTGTGCACAATAAAGGTTAATCAGGCCGGGACCTGCAACTTAACGTGGATTCTGAAGCACAACGAACATCCCTGCCTAACTCGAGATTCGAACCCGACACCCTTAGCATGCGAAGCCCGAGAGCTAACTACACAGCCATCAGGTCAGTTAGAAATGCAGTCTGGGATTTGCACTTGGCAGCCACACATGATTTCATAAAGTATTTATTTGCCTTTGATCGACTAGACTATGTAAGAATGATTCCACTGTACTTCATGGATATGTAAAGATTTAATAACAAGCATACAATTATATGGCAAGGAAAGTGGGTAATCAATAAAACCAAAATACCGTTTTGCGTTTAGGAGCCGATGAAGCTCTGGAGCATCAGAATAAAAGACTTAAAGTCCCTTACAGGCATCACTAAACGAGAATGCACGGAGAAAATTCCTTCTGGCAGAGGGAGGTCACAATAATTGCTGCAGCAACCATAGAAATGATTAAAAATGCCACCCTCAATGCAAAGTGTCACCATGAACATTGTCTATTGGTTCACAAGAGTCAGAATCAAAACGATGAAAAGTTGATAGAGGGTTTTAAAGCAGCAACCAACCCTAATAAATGCAACACAGAACATCTTATACACCTGGTGACTAAGCAAGTTCGAAAGGACATGTGTACAGTTGCTGACACTGGTGAGAGTCTTTCCAAATCCATTGAAGAACTCATTAAAATGATCAAGCTACCAACAGAGCCAACAGAAGATCAGTACCATCAAAGCCTTCAGCACCGTTTTGGGCACCAATGTAAAAGATGAAACTTAAGCTTGCAGTTAAATGTTAATGTTAAAGTAACATTGAAGGAATAAAGTGTCTTTTTCAATATTTTCTATTAATTTATGTATATTTTCTTGACTGGTGATTGCAGCAAGAAGTCGGTGTGATATAGATTTGAAGACAACTTTTTGTCGTTATGAATTCTCATTATTGCCACTTGCTATGTTTCCCTTACATGAGTGTATGCATTACTGATCATAAAAAAGCAAGCTTATGAGTATCCTGGAGGATCTTCCTCAAAATCTATACTCTTCATCAAATGAGAAAAACGAATTCTTACACAATTCATTTCCAGTAAATGAAGCGTCTCAAACTGTTGCAGTAGTTGATGGAATGCCAGAACTGCATTCCATTGATAAACCTAAGACTGGCAAGCTTGTGAATAATTTGCAGATCACTTTGTCAGACACATGTTAAAGAAGTTTGGTATGTACAAAGAGGTTCACATAATATTTGACTCCTACAAACAGAATTCGCTGAAGACATTCACAAGGATGAAACGTCAGAATAAATCGGTCCCTATCCAATACAAAGTGCACCCATCAACAAACATCCTTAAATTAACCATGTATTAGTTACTTTTGCACGAAATGACTAAGGATAAACTGACAGAATACCTGGCATCAAAGATTATAGACTATGCAGTCAATGCTAATAAACAATTTGTTTGCAGTTGGAGAAATCATGTAAATGCAAGCCATACGGACGTGTCGTGTCTTGAAACCATGCAGGAGGAAGCAGATACTAAAATAATTTTGCACAGTATATATGTTGCTTCCAGAGGCATTATCAAGATTCACATATACTCTCCAGCACAGATGTATTAGTACTAGCTCTTCGGAGATATCCAATGATGCCAAAAGAATTCAGCATTACAGTGGGAACTAGCAGAAGCAAACGGTTAATTCATCTTCAGTCAATCTATGACATACCTAGCGTCCAATAAGGCTTCAGCGCTACCAGGACTCTACGCTCTGTCCGGTGCTGATATCACAGGATCATTTGCTGGAAAAGGAAATATTATATCGTGAAATACTTTTTATGCAGCTAGTGATGACATTATAGCTGCACTGGGCCTTATAGGTCATTCTGAAACCATTTCCACAGAAATGTTACAAACGTTAGAGGCATTCGTTTGTCAGGTGTATGTACCGCGAACCAAAATGACAGACATTGGGGAAGTAAATTGGTGGCTCTTCACTAAAAAACAAAGGAAGGGGGGACATCTCTCTATTCAGGTCTTTTGTGTGCACGTTACCAAGCAATTATTTGGGCACAAGATAGTCCGACAGCATCCTGGCATAACTCAACCTATTGATTTTGGCTGGTCGTTTGTGGATGGGGAATTTGAGCCTATTACGTGTACAGAACCTTGTGCTTTGCAGGGACTTTTAGAGTTGACTAAGTGTTCCTGTCTGAAGTTCACATGACTAAGTGTTCCGTCGTTGTGCCCTTCCCTGCTGATACATTCTCAACAATCTGCTTTGCACAGAGATGTGCTCATGAGGTGGAGATGATGACTAATGTGACAGCATTGCAATTTTTATTTGATGATGAATGATAAGGAGGAAATTGAGGAGGAAGATGTTGATTTAACTTAATGATAGTGACAAATCTTAATATCGTTCACACCATTTGTTACATATAACAAAAACTATTACACTGTTACACTCTTCTGTAATATTCACATTCCAAATATTAAAAAGCTTTGTCGTATCAATTTTGAACAGGCGTAGTTTATTATCAGTCTGTTGCACTTTATTTTCTTGTGAAAAGTGTCAAGGCTTTATTTATTTAAGTGTCAAGGCCAATCTGTAAGTATTAACTACCTATGGTGCTCATTTATCTTACAATATAATGTGGAAACTATTATTAGAGTCCCAAAGAGATGCCCAATAATGGTGTCCTTTTGAATTTTAATTCTTGAACTGACAATGTAAAGGTTCTATAACGGTCAGAAAGATTTTTTTAATTCCAAAAAGTTTTCCAATAACCAACATGTTCATATAGTGCACCGGAAAGCTATTATTCTAAAAAGACGTTCCAGAAATGGTGATACAGTGGCCATCTTGAATTTTGACTTAAGTACATACATCACGATAAAAGTTATTTTATTTTCTACAGTTTCCCAACAGCCAACAAGTGTATAAAGCGCACTGAGAAGCTATTCTTCTGAAAAACGTACTGTCCACTTGATGATGTGTGGTTAGCGCTCTAACTTTGCATGCTAAGAGTGCCGAGTTCGAACCCCGGGTTAGGCATGGATGCTCTTTGTGGTTCGGAATCCACGTTAAGCTGCCGGTATCGTCCTGATTATCCGTTATTGTGCATAAGTGTAGGTCGCTGAGTGCATAAACCAACCAACCAACCTGAAAAACGTACTTAAGATCGCGATGCGGCGGCCATTTTTAAAATTTTATAATTTGACCTAACATACATGTGTTATATATCATTGGAAAGGAAATTTTATTTCCTACAAGTTTTCTAACAGTCAACAAGTTGATAAAAGGAGCTGGGAAGCCATTATTCGGCAAAAACGTACGTTAGGTGGTAAGGAGGCGGCCATTTTGGATTTGCGACTGCAGCGCCGCTCATACCGGGATGCCAGATACCCACCATCGGATTTCATTTTCTACGCATTCATACGAAGCGAATGACACCACCCACATGTTTGCACCATGAAGTGGTCCACGGGATTACATTTGCTCCAGGACTATTGGATACGAATACGGAATTCGCTTTTTCTTGAAATGAGTGAAAGTCTGCACTCACTGCTTTTAGTGTGATGTATACATGTTCACTCGAGTTCTGTTTACTTGACTGAAATCATTGTGCTCTGATTTTACTTTCTAAAAACGCGGAAAAATAGGGAATTTAGTCAGCAATGCTTAAAAATTCAGGTTTTTTTTTTTTTTTTTTTTATCGAACATGGCAAGAGCCAGCTGAAATTGCAAAAGCTGTGAATTGTTCAAGATATGTAATTCAATATACTATCAAACATTTTTAATAAAAACTATCGCCACACCCAAAGAGGACTGATTGTTAAAGCGGGCTACTTTGAAACATCGCATAAAAACTTTATGTCGGCTGTCTGCTGATTTATCGGTGATGGCAAAATAATAAATGGTGCATAAAACCGTTATAAGATGACTTGCCGAAGCTTTACTCAAAGGTTACATACACTATCCAGCCAAAAGTATCCGGACACCCCTTAAAAAAGTAGTTCTGGCGAGTGACGCAATTTGATACGTAATTGAAAGCTATAAAAGTGTTGGTAGTGGTTTGTCAGATTGTATTTATGCGTTTGTGAGGCAGTGAGTAAGTCAAAGGAGCTTAGTGAGTTTGATCGTGGCAGAATAGTGGGATGCCACCTTTGTGGGAAATCAGTTCGTGAGATTGCGGACATTCTACAGAAGCCTAAATCCACTGTGAGTGATGTAATTGTGAAGTGGAAACGTCGAGGCAGTGAAACGGCAGAAAAACGAACCGGTAGGCCGAAAACACTTGGTGAACTCTGAAAAGGGTAGTGAAACAAAATCGCAAGTCCTCGTTGGTGGAAATTTCTCAGGAGTTCCAAAGTTCATCAGGCGTTAGTGTTAACAGCAGGATTATCCGCTGAGAGTTAAAAGACTTGGGATTCCATGGTCGTGCAACCGCTCACAAGCCGAACATCACTCCACAGAATGCGAAGCATCGATTGCAATGGTGTAGAGCTCACCGTCATTGGACTGTGGACATGTGGGAAAACTGTTCTTTGGAGTGATGAATCTCGCTTTACAGTCTGGCAGTCGGATGGACGCGTCTGTGTTTGGCGGATGTCCGGCGAACGTTTTTATAGTGACTGCATTGTGCCGACTGTTAAGTTTGGTGGTGGAAGCATAATGGTGTGGGGGTGTTTCTCGTGGTTTGGCCTGGGTCCGTTAGTTCCTGTGGTTGGAAACATGAACTCTGAGATGTATGTGGACATTCTGGACAATGCTGCACTCCCAACTCTATGGCAATATTTCGGGGAAGGCCCATTTCTCTTCCAGCAGGATAACTGCTTCATTCACACATCGAGGCTTGCATAGATGTGGTTTGACGAAATAGGTGTTCAAAAAGTGGACTGGCCTTCTCAGAGCCCCGATCTAAATCCCATAGAACACCTTTGGGACGAATTAGAGCGCAGATTACGTAGCCAGCCAAATCGACCATCTTCACTGCAAGCACTCACTTCAGCTGTGATGGACGCATGGAAGGCAATTCCTATGGTCACTTATCAAAAATTGGTGTAAAGTCTTCCCAAACGTGTGCAGGCTGTCATCGATGCAAAAGGGGGACCATCATCATATTAATATGTGCCTCAGGACGCTCTAAGTCCATCATACCACTGGGTGTCCGGATACTTTTGGCCAGATAGTGTACTAGGAAGAAGCCGCGACTATCTGAAAAAGAAAAGAAACAGAAAGCCACAGTTGCATAGATAGACTCTTAAACACCAACACCAAAAGATCATTGTTCCAAATATTGTGGTTCGGTTTCAGGTACGTGTTAAATTATATTTATTGAGAATCAGCAAAGAATGCATAGGGAATTTGAAAGTGGCTTTGCAAAATTAGTTTATATGTCTTGCAAATGTGAGTCCTATTGTGCTAAGGTTAGGCTACGAATACCTTCCAGTATACATAATACCTACTTTTGGAAGTATTACCTATTGTTGGAAGTATTATACCTACTATTAAGCTCAGAGGAGACAGTTTTGTGATCTGGGATGTTAAGCTAGCGTCTGGTGGAGTAGGCGAAATGGTAATTTTCAATGGAGCCAAGAAAGAAAGAAAAAACTCGTCCTACAGGAAGGATGGAATAAAAGAACTAATTCCGACGGTTAACAGGTACTTTACCACTATGTCTCAAACAATCGCTACCTTAATTGAACTCAAAGATGGCCTAACCAAATGCTGATGTTTTTATACAAAAAAAATTGTTTTGTCCCTATTGAGTTTTATATTTTCCCAGCCCAACGGTATTTTACAAATAAGAGATTTCTTAAGATAATATAATTGTAGAATATTTAATCCTTTGGTAACGCACTATTTATTTCAATAGAATTGTCATTGAAGACACTTATGCGTGTTAATTCCTGCCAAATTTACACGCGTACAACTCAGCACCTTGTTGTTAAAACACAACAGAAAAGCTCCTGACTTTCCTGGCTAAGTGGCTTGGCTATTTGAGATTCAGTAGAAATACTACAGTCAATTTGCGATAACTCGAAGTTTCATAAGTCGAATATTCGTTTATCTTGAAGCTTTCATTAAGTCCCAAGAACATGCCTTCAATAGAAAATGGCTTCCGATAATTCGAACTTCAGATAGCTCGAAGAATTTGACCAGTCCCTTGAACTGCGAGTTATCGCGAGTTGACTGTGACTACACAAAAATGACCATGGGCTTTCGGACTATACAATTGTCCGTCTTTAACTCGTCCACACCTTAGCTTTCCTGGAGGATGGATACCAGTGAAGAATAGTTTGTCTAATTGCTGTTATGTAAACATGACTATAAAAAAAATAAAAAATAAATGCGTTAGGTAAACTAAGACAATTCAGGATTTGGTCTTGACGATGCATAGACGAATCTCATACGTCTATGTGGTACTTCATGAAAAGATTAAAATTGAAAAAAATTGCGTTTCTCTCTGTAAAATCTTCGAAAGTTCTTTAACCAAAAAGAGTGGGGGTTACCACTCTCCTCCCCTTTACGTGTGGGAATTGGGCAGCTGGATACTTTTAGGAGCATTTTTCTGGGTTGGGGTGAGAAGCTTGGATCTTTACTCCTCTTGGTGTTCAAGATGAGAAAACCCTTTTGAAAGAATTTTATGCGAAGCTCTGGCTAACCAGAAGCTGAAATATTATACTGCGTGAACATTTATCCAGATTATCTTAGCATGAGTAATGATACAGTTACAAAATTTTAAATTTTGCTGTCTCTTTGATTTCTGACTAATGTGATAGATTCTATATTTTCATGTGCTTCAGTCCTGTTGAATAAGAGGTGGAATACAAAAATATTCTTCCATTCCTTCTGAATACAAGTTAACTTGGAATAATTAGTGAAGCGGTTCAAGAGCCCACCTAAATACTCTTGTAAACTAGTGTAAAAAAGAAATGATCATATATTTTTTTTAATGTTATGATGAAATCCAAACTTCAAGGATTCTCAGCTAATAAGTTAGATGTCGCGAATAGTCCTTGAGATGAATGGTGTTATACAAAAATCAGACAAGTGCCACATTTAGCGTACTTTATTTAAAATTGAAATATCCAATAGCGAAATAAAAAACGATAGTCAAAAGTATTTCCTCCCCGCATTTATTGCAAAGTTGAGTAGCTTGTCCGATTGGACTTGGCCGTCCGAATGAACACCTGAAATTTTAGGACTTCTCAAATGAATTGCTTGATGTTCTTTCTTCTTCTTCTTATCAAGGACTATGGGGACTAAGGCACCTCTGCTTGAGCATTTTGTACCAACCCCATATCCCGTACAGATCGGTAGTGGGCAGTACTGCACAGGATGTAAGAGCACACTCGCAAGAGGGAGTGCGCAAGTCTACCTATAGCCGCCGAAGAGTTCATTTCTACCTCTTTCGGTAGCTATCCGGTAGATGGCAGTACTACCGATCGTATGTGGAACTTCTTAATTTAGAGGTATCACCAAGCAGAAGATTCCACCAGAAGACTTGGCTTTGCCACCCCCAGAGGTATTGATTTGTATGGGAACTTGGAGGACTTTGCGACCATGACTGATTTAACGTGCTCCAGTCACCATTAGCGAACACGGCGGTCTTTAGTCGGTCCCAGGCCCGAACTCGCAACCTCAGGGCTCGCAACCTTCTAGTTGCGAGAACGATACTCTCCCGACTGGGCTACGCGGCCCTTTGCTTGATGTTAAGAAGGAACTTGCTTTTTCTTGAAATTCATTGTATGAATACTTGGGCGGTGGCATGCCATCGATGGAATTGGAAATCAGACTTACGTGTCCTTTATTAAAGGTGTGGTAACCTTTTGAAGTTTCCATTTGGTGTTGGCCTCTACTTTTAAAACTTTTAATCTGTCAGAAACCCTTTTTAACATCAGGCTATTCAAATAAATGATCGGTAACAGTCTCACCTCTTGTTTTTTTAAACTTCAGAGATTAAGGTAAATCTATTGGCTTATATCTTGGACATAACAATGCTCTAAAAGTTAATAAGGTCTTATGATTTTTCCATTTTTCAATCACTAATCGAGCTATTTCTTTCTTGTCTTACGTGTGAATGTGTAAATAGAAGAATACATTTCATATATTTTCAGGGTGTGCAGAAGTAACTGTTTCTTTGAATTACTGTTTTAGCTTCTGTATTACTATTTTAGCTTCTGTTGAAACTAAACAAATGACCTTTTTTCACACATTTCTTGATTGCCGGTTCTCCCTGAAAATGCCTTTGAATCTGATGTGTAGTCATCAATATGTAGAAAACGCGTTGAAAGGATAATTTGTCTATAGACAATCCACTGTAACGCTTTATAACTGTAATCGTTATCCAAAGTCAGGGTTTACCGTTTTTCGAACATACCTATGACACCTTCATATTCACCAATGTTCACGTCAGTTCCTTCACGCCCAACGGCCACCAAGGATTCCATACATGTGTCTGATGTCTCCCCCTCCCCTCATAAAAAAAAATAAAAAAAATAGATGATTCAGGGTTTCCACGGTCATTGAAAGTCATTAAAAGTGCTTAATATTTTTGAACTTGTTTTCAAGGCCTTGAAAGTACTTGAAAATGCTTAGAGGTGCTTAAAAGTCATTGAAAATGCTTAGAGGTCCTTAAAAAGTCCTTAATTTTTGTGTATTTTGTCCTACTGCAAAATTTATAAAAATACAACTCAGACTTGCTATTCCCTCGTGACCGCCACTTATCCGCACCATATCGGAATTTTCTGGCATACTTATGCTAGGTATGTGCCTACTTGTTTCGGTTTTGGTTGAATATACTTTATAAAAAATTTATATATAGACATGATGCCTGAAAATAAATTTTCAAAGGTCCTTAAAAACATTAATTAGGTCCTTAAAAGTCATTGAAAAGTCATTGATTTTCATTTTGTGATTTGAGTGGGAACCCTGTGATTGCTTGTTCTATACATTCAGATGTGCCTGAAAATGGTGTCTATTTTATGAATGTTTTCTTATTTCGTACAAAGGATTTTTTTTTTATTACGAAATTAACTCGTATCTGATGGTGTTACCAGAAATAAAAAACGAGTTGAAAAAGTTATCTTCCCTCGTAGGTGACACATGGAACGAAAAAAAAAAAATATATATAATTACTATAACTGCAGTGCGTCCCAAATGTTTATAGACAATTTTTTTTTTAACTATTTGAAAAGATAAGTAACAATTTTAAAATTATTTTTAATTATAAATAACGTAAAGATAATAATAATAATAATTACAAAAATAATACGACGCAATCACAGATTTTGATAAAAATTAAAAATAAAATTTTACTGTCCCAAAAGTTTATAGACAACTCGTTTCTTTTTTCTTTAACGTTTAAATTTTTTAGCCGTTTTTCCTATTCATTTTATAAACTTGATCAGGCGTACTCAAAACAAGAGTTTGAAGAAATTCTGGTTTTAGAGAAAACCAACTTCTTTCAGTTTGCAGCTTTAGATCTTGAACTGTTGCAAATTGGCAAACATTAGCATATATGCCTCTAGCTAATATTCCCTAGAGGTTCCCTATTGGATTCAGGTCAGGACCTATAGCTGGCCAGTCCATATCAGTTACTTGATTTGTCTAAAGCATTGCATTGTAGAGTTTGACTCTTGAATGGAGCACTGGTCTTGCTAATGTATCCACTTGCCCCCCACCTATCAACTTTCCAAATGGAAGTAACAGTACTTCGAGCGTTTTCTGGTAATCTTCGGAACATTGACGACCTTTTAAAAAGGTGAAATCGGTAGTTCCATTATAAGGAAATGTTCCCCACACCATGAATGAACCCCCTTGTTATCTACTGAAAAAAGTTCGTGGTTCCATAGAAATATAGTGCCAGTAATATGCCCAACCATCGGGGAGATCTAAATTAAACTTCTTTTCATCACTGAATAGAACACTCAACCATTCATCTGTCCAAATCGTATGATTTCAGGCCCACTGTACACGAGTGTCTTTATGCCATTTTGTAAACTTTGGTGAAGGACGCATTTTGCGATAATCAAGAAATTTACTTGCCTGTATCCGTCGATACACCGTGGATTTTGATACTGGAACAGCTACTTCTTTTAAAATTGACCGTATAGATAGGTTCTGGGGTGAAACTAATCTCAAAATCTCTCTGTCTTGCCTTTTAGTTGTTTTCTTTGGTCGCCCAGAAAGGGATTTTGTTTCAAAATTGTCACTTTTTAATGGAATTCGATAAATACCAACTATGCTGCTTCCAATTTTTCTTGCAATGTCCACAACTTTTATTCCACGAGCTTTTAAACGATAGATTTGCAAAATTTCATTATTGGAAAACTGCATGTTGTGAGTTTTCTTTGTAATCAGTCCAAAAAAGGAAAGGCAGATTCGTTTTTATTTCAGGAAACTATGGTGTCACAAGTACATGACCTTGGAATGTGCAAATTTTGACTATTAGTTCTTAGAACAGCTTTTAAGACCAGTTGTCTATATGTTTTTGGAACAGCATATTTTACTTTTTTTATTAAATCTATGACTTTTTAAAGTTGTTTGAGTATTTTATTATTTGTATAACCTCAATACGTAAAACTATGCTAACTTGAACTGAGCCCAATAACTTGCAATTGCACATAAAAATTTCCAATGAATATAAAGGATTTATATTGAAAACTTTGTTTTTATGGTTTATTTATTATGTCTTCTGGTTCTATTCGAAACGCTGTCTTTTGCATACCTTGAGAACTACTTGTAAAAAAAAACCTTAAATTTTTTTTTGTTTCCATTTTTTTTTTTACCATGGTGGCTTTGGGTACCAAATAAAAGCTACAGAGAAAGGATTTCAAAAATGTATACCGTGATTTTTTTTTTATACTATCTAAGTGAAAATTAATACATAATTGTTAATTAACATTACATTAGGAATTGCAAACAACATTCCCGAAAAATTAACGATTTAAACAAAATTCTAGTAGTCTTTCACCCTCTGCAAATTATTCATGTCATCGATATTTTAGGGTAATATTTAAAAAGAAGAAAGAAAAAAAAAAAAGGGGAAAAAAAAAAAAAAAAAAAAGGATCAGCTGAGACGACTTCAACATAGCGTTCACTCATTTGACAATTGGATTGTTGTTGTAGGAATGGAAGCTCTTGACCCATATACTAATAATAAACACAATAGACTGCGCTCTCCCACTTCAATTATACAACGAGGCTGAAGCCAAAATAAAACATATGACTAGGGAGTTTTTGAGAGTTGGGTTGCAGAGTTGGCCGTTTTCGCCTCCTTTTGGCGTTATCCTAGTTACATAAAGGAATAATTTTATGAATGACGTAGTTAACTTGTGTGTTATATTGTTGGTTGATTGTATTCTTCTGGAATAATAGGTATAACTTTTCCGATCACGTGTGCTTTAAAAAAGCTTGTGCAGTTTTACTTGGTTTCTTTGATAAAATTTCACAACTTCAAACTAATTGTAAATAAACTACACTTTTCAGTTTTAATTATTAATAATTATAAAAACCTTTAGAAGATTTAAAATTTAGTAAGGTTTACTTATTGTAATATTTTTTGGCACGGTATGTGTTTTAAGGAGACATGGTACCCAAAAAATGATGAAAATGTCAATTTTTCATTTTTTATCCTATAATGTGGAGAATATACTTCTGGATAGCTGTGCAAAAATTTATACTTGTACCTTTGACTGATAAAAAATTATATTGTATTTTCTAAACCATTTCACACAGTCAAAGCTGAAAAAGAAATCTTTAACACTGTTTTTCTCGGTTCGTTATTTTTCAGTTTGCGTGTTGTTTAAATCCCTCTTTTTTCTAAATTTAGTTAGAATTGGGAAATTTTTATAGCGTATTTATATACATCTGATAAACAAAAGTTAGCATAGAATAAGGTGAGCTATGTTTTTTTTTTTTTTTTTTTTAGTTAAAAAGTTAAAAACTTGAAAAAAAAATAATCTTTTTCTGCTGTTTTTAGTGTAAAAACATAAAAAACCTTTTCTTGCTTCTTCAAATCCATACGAACTATTGTTAACAATTATAATACGAAAAATTTCATGGACAAATACTTAAAATTGTGGAAGGGGTAGCATTTCGATAAAAGTTTGAAATTAAAAAAAAAAAAAAAAAAAATTAATTAATCAAAAATTATACATTCAAAATATTTTTGTAGGTAAAATTATGTGTACTTAACATCAACACAATGCAAAATCATAATAGTTTAAATTGTAGTGGTGCAATTTCTGAAAATAATTTTATGGGTACCATACCCATTAATTAGATTCTTAGCACATCAGAATCCCAGAAGGCAAACAAATTTTAAACTGAAACGCATTAGTAAAAAATAAATAAAAGACACTCGTAAAATAAAACGGAGTTTTTTTTTTGGGGGGGGGGGGGGAGAGAGGAGATAGAGTTTGGCTGCTACATTACTGGGAATTTAGTGCTGTGTGTTTTTTAATTATTGTGAAACAAATTTAATTATTGTCTAAGAAATAACTTTAAACTTCTATAAATTCTAATTCTAGCAGTCTTACAACGAGTCTATTTGCCAATTTTCGGCTCGATTGGATGAAGGCAAGTGGGTTAATTATTCCTTCCAAGCGGTAATATAGTAGCGTGTGCATACCTGCCAACTTGTACGAATCATCCGTACATTGTACGGATTTTTACTATTTTGTACGGGTGTACGAACAGCTAAAAAAATCGTACGGATTTCACGGTACTTTTCGGGGTTTTTTTTTTTTTTTATTATTTTTTTTTTTTTTTATTTTTATTTTATTATAAATTTTTTCAAGTCACCAACGAAACCGAAACGATTTTTCAAAGCTGCTGCGTCCGTCAAAATATTTATTCACACTCCAAGATTGCGCATATGTTCAGCACTAAAGCGCGTTGGCGAGGATGCATTGTTTTCTTTTCTGTTGCCGACTAGATTTGGCAAACCAAACCACTGCTTCGATTTTTCTGGCTTTACAGGTTAATAAAGAAGCAGAAAACCGAAAGTGCTTTAGTTTTTTAATTATACCTTCTTTTGGACTGGACTCCTAAACGTAAATAATAGTACTGGACTTGCGCGTAAATAATAGCACTAAACACGGCGCCGGGGGTGCACTGTTTTCATTTGTGTTGCCAACGGGACCTGGCGAACCAAACAACTATTGCTTTGCCTCAGACTTAAGAGATTAACAAAGAATCTGAAAACCAAAAATGCTTTAGATTTTGGTTCTTCCTTCTGTTTGGACCGTACAATAATGTTGCGCGTATATAATAAAAGCACTAAGCGCGGCGCCGGAAATTCATTGTTTTCATCTGTGTTGCCGACGGGATTTGGCGAACCAAGCAACTGTTTCGTTGTCTCCAACTTTAGAGATTAATAAAGTAGAAAACTGAAAGTGCTTTAGTTTTTTTTTATTCTTCTTTTGGACCGTACTCCAACGCTGCGCACTAAATCGCGACGCCGCCGTTTTCACTTGTTTTGGCGGCACTCACCGAACGACTGTTTCGTTTTCTCGGACTTTAGAGATTAAAGCACTTTCGGTTTTCAGCTTCTTTGTTAGTCTTAATTATTTATTTTAAAATATCCAAGTTAAACAATCCTGGTGTAAAATTCCAGAAAATATCAAGTTTTTTTGGAGTTTACTTGAAACCAAGCGGTTTACTTCTAATCATCAGAAATTCAAACAAAGAAACAAATTTTGCATTCTGCTCTATCTATGCATCTGATATTAAGATTTCTCATGGAGGATTTACTGATGTCGAAGTTCATATCAATTCTAAAAAGCAGTGACAACATCAAATGTAATAATACGAATTCGAAAGCCTGCATAATTGACATTTGTGCGTGTGATGAAACACTTTGAATACCACCAACTCATTGTATGTTTCACTAGAGTTTTTGTGTCATAAAGCATGTTTTATTTAGGTGTAATGTAGACTAAATCTTAAACCTCATCAGAGATTTCATCGTAAAGTTTAAATTTGATTTATTTTTAAATCCAAGTTAGTTTTTTATTTTATAATTTCCATTTTGTGCTAAAATGTAACAATTTGTTATATTTGAGAGCAATTTAATACTATGCAATTTTTTTTTTTTTTTTTTTTTTTTTTTTTTGCATTTGTAATAGAATTTCTATTATTTCTATATTACATTCATAAATATTGTCGCTATTTGACTTTCCATGAGTCATAGGAATGCAAATATTTGTTCCGTAAAAATTGTACTAATTTGAAAATGCCAATGTTGGCAGGTATGCGTGTGTAAAAGAAGACTTTTAGTGACTACCCCCAAAATTTGATAGAATGTCTTGTCTTCGATAAAACCTATCTGCCAAGTTTCAGTTCTATTGTATGACGGTACAAACAAACATACACAAAAAAATTGAAGTTAATAAAAAAAAATCTATTTTAACCTATGTAAATAACTTGTACTTCATGTTTTCGATGTAAAGAAAAATTGACTTTTCTGATAATTTTTAAAGGAAAAATCGTAATTATAAATCAAACAGAAAAAGAAACTTAAATTGTAATGTTTTATTACACGAAATTTTCTATATCCACCCAATATTCTTGTTATGTTAAAGCCAAAAAACCCTTAAGTTTCATTTAAAAAAATCACGAGGTAAACCTATATGAAAGTATCAAAACAATATTAAAAACGTTCTTAATCATAAGTTTTGAAGATTCAGATTATTTATTAATGGGTAAAAAAAAGAAAAAGAAAGATTAAGCATAGTGATCATGACCTTGATAAACGTCAAAATGTATTTCTTTTTGATTCGCGCCAAACTTCGCCAATCTGGCCACTGCACGGAATTTGCTGTTCATACTTAAAAGTGAAATTAAAATGCTTAAATAGCCACTAATTTCTTCAAAAAGCAGCTATAACTTTGATCTGTTTTTCTATTTTAATATTAACTGCAATTTTCAGAAGTTAATTGCCAAATAAAATCCATAATAAACCAATTAAAGCTAGATTTTTGAGAATGCGAAACAAAAACATATTTATGAGTGTACTGTAAAACCTTAACTATATAGAAAATTTCAAAAATAGCATTTGTGAAAGGTTATTGAGCCTCCTTTCTGGAACTTTTACAACTAAATGCTGAACAATATTTAACAATTTTTCTTGGATTCACGTACTATCCGTCGTCAGACGCATTTTGGCGTTTTCCACGGGAATGAGTGGGGATTTTTTCTTCTTCTTCGTTCTCCTTCGTCTATCAGTCACGTGGTTTTCATTTTCGTTACACGAGGTTACTCTAAACATTCAGTTTAGATAGTATTATATGTCTATGTCTTGACCATATATTTTTGATTTTTAACCCGACAATGTTCTGTATTTCCTTATACGTGTTTTTTTTCTTTCTCACTATTATATCTTATTTAGGCCGGTTCCATTCTTAATACTTCATAACAACTTCGTAGGCTGGTAACATACTGCATTTAATATGCAATGTTACAGCAGAGCTATACTGGAAACGTAGGTAGAACGCGCGCATGCCCTTGACTCTCTAGTCTCGACCTACCCATCTCTCACACTTGTAATCATGACATGTCCTTATATGTATGAAGAATAAAGTAGCATTTATCGCTTGGAACCCTATTTACAACTTCCCTAAAAAAAATAGAAAATATGGAGAAAAAATCGGGAAAATATCGGCTTATCAGATTTCGGTAATATTTCACACGGGTTATTTTGAGATAATTTAGCACATTTTTATATCTGTGCCTTATATATATATATATATATATATATATATATATATATATATATATATATATATATATATATATATATATATATATATATATATATATATATATATATATATATATATATATATATATATATATATATATATATATATATATATATATATATATATATATTTAACCCTCATTATTATAAGCTGAGTCCCTTGACAACAATTTCAAAATTATTTCCGAGCCATACATATTTAAAACATATAAGTAGAATTTAAAGCAACAATAAATTAAAATATTGTGTTTGAAAAGAAAACCACACAAAAAGTTTCTCATTTGTGAACAATGTGTTTGTATTTCCTTAGAAAGTTTCTGTGTATTAGATTTATTCCTGTAACTCCAATTGTTCATAGTAAGCTGACTTATGACACATTGTTCTCGCATGTCTAAAGAATTAACCCTTTGAGTACTGAATTATTTGAAGATTTTTATGCCCATAGGACGGATTTGGATGGACGTATGGTTGTTGATTGGTTGGTTGTTTTCAGATTATCTGGCGCCGTCAGCAACACGAGGGCTATAATGCACCGAAACATTCGTCATTAGACAAGCCAACATACATTTACAAAACACCCATGCCAAACAAGGGACTCGAACCCGCAACCTCGCGGTCCAAAAGCTAGCACGCTAACCATTATACCTTTTGGTCAGCAGGATGGACGTATGACGAGTCAGACTCGTCCACCGTAACTTCGCCCAAATAAGCAGATGACGAGTCTCACTCGTCAAATGTACCCGAAGGGTTAATTAGAGATGCACAGAATACTCGGTATCTATTCGGTGTTCGACCATTAAGGCAAATATTCGGTTTAGCCGAATACTTTTTTTTTTATATATGTCGCCAATTTATTATTATTGCAGAATACCACTCTATAGAATTATGATTTTCTTTTCCTGATACAATATTTAAAAGATGTCAATACTTATAAGGCGCATCTTAAAGATATGAGAACAGTTATTTTTGTTATGTAACCTTTCCATGCCAAGGACAATTGTCATGAATTAAGGTCCAATCATCTATGTTTTTATAATATAAAGTAATCCTATTTTTTATTTTAAGTGGTGATTAAGACAAGTTTTTTAGGAAACAATACATCAGATATTCGGCCTGTCGAATATTCGGTATTCGCCCAAAATCACTATTCGGTGCATCCCTAGAATTATGTATAGGTTTTATAAAAATAAAATATTTTCAGAAGCGATTCATACATATTAGAATATCAGTAAAATTATATTATTGATCAGCGTTGGTGATAAAAAGGAAAGTAAGTCATCATGAGTTGGTTGTTGAAAATGAGCCGCAACAAGGACAATTTGGGCATTATTAAGACTGCGATTGTGACTCGGCGCAATAAGGAACTTTGGTAACAGATTTCCGTCAAAAATGTTAAATATTCTCAAGGAACTGTAAGTAAAATTTTGATAGATTTTTGTAAAAATTAAACTTTTAAAAATATTGCAAATAGTGGTCGTAAACGAATAACCACGCTGAAAAAAGGCATAATACTGAAAAGAATCTTGACTAAAATCCAATTCAAGAGCCCGAGATTCTGCTACGTACTTGCAAGCAGACTAAATGTGTTTGTATCATTGCACTAATTTCAATTCTGCTATACTACTGGTCACTGCATTTAATTTTAAAATGGTTTGGTATAATTCACCGTGGTCGTTTTCAAATCTCCATTAACCTAAAAAATGGCTAGTTCGACTATGTTTTTGGCAATAGTTATTGCGTTAGCAAAAAGAGAACCACCGATAATTATTAAATTATCCTTTCAGGCAAGTGAAACAGAGAAGAAACAGTTGTTAATGGGCAATGCTCAAGGTCTGTTAAAGACATTCGTTTATCAACTCTTTACGCCATTATCTAATTTCTACGAACATTTCGGAGGAGGGGGATGTTCAGAGCACCTTAAAAGGCGTTACCACAGCAATTTTTATCAAAATCGTTAGAACCGTTTATTGGCATTTGCTGAAAAACATAAATTTTCAATGGCAGCTAGTTTGTGCGCATGTGCAATTTCAAAGAAAACCTTAATGACAGGTACCATGGCCACTACTGGTCCGTGCGCAAAAATTGAACATCGTAGGTTAATCCATTCGGGAGTTCTGCTGATCAAAGTTAGACACACTGAAAGACATTTTATCTAGTTCACTTTTTTGAACTCGGTACGTTCCAAAACGTGTAGAAACAAAAAAATCGTGTTTTTTGACCCAATTCTTTACTTTCATTACCCTGTATTAACATATTAATAATGGGAAATAAAAGGGACATTTGTGCATGGGGTATTCACCATTAAGTAATTCACCATTGGGGTATTCACCATTGTTTACTCATGAATCGATGTTTTGTGTTTTATGCAGTCATCGGACTGTCCATGTTTGACGTTGCAAGCAAGAAGCTTTTACTACATTCAATGAAGTTTAACACCTCTGTCATGATTGGGGGGGGGGGGGGG
Organism: Linyphia triangularis; assembly: GCA_963978545.1. Lineage (NCBI taxonomy): Eukaryota > Metazoa > Arthropoda > Arachnida > Araneae > Linyphiidae > Linyphia > Linyphia triangularis. Next base: position 59,475,133 of record OZ021726.1, read on the forward strand.
AAGGGCTGTGACCGAAAGTTTGTTAGTAAGGGTAAATTCCGAAATAAATAAGGATATACTTGAGCATTTTATGATTTGATCTTCGGAAAATGTATTTAATGATGACTTTATCTTCCAACAGTACTTTGCATCTTGTCACATGTTCAAAGCCACCATTGTTTGGCTTCATAACAATAAAATCAAAGTACTTCCTATGTCGATCAATTCGCCCGATTTAAACCCAATGGAGAATATGTGGGGTCATGGACGCCAGCAGGATTATTTGCAAGGGGTCCAGAAGCTACATAAGAGTGTCAAGAGAACCTAAACTTTCGATTTCAACCTTGATTTTTTTAAAAATGTTTATTGGATTTTCCTATGAAGGGTCAATTGTATGCATAATTTCAAATATATTTTAATTGGCGCAAGGCTTTTTTCATCTGTGAACTTCAACCTTTTCTCCACATTTTCAAATGACAAAGGAGTTCAAGTGCACCTCCTTTCACCTTCTTGGGGGAGCCCATGTGTAAGAAACCTTTCAGGATTTCGTTTCAGCGGATAAAAGGAGTTAATGGAAAACGTGAAATCCGTTTTGGAAACAATTAGCAAATATGACTGCAAAAAAATTAGTGGATATTGTGGATAGTGGATATCACTAAATATTAACTATTCAACTGTTTTTCGTATAAGTGAATTATACATTACACTATTTTGTTTTTTGCATGTTATTCTAATTTTGTGAACCGCTCTGAAAATTATTATAATTTAAAAAAAAAAATGTACAACAATTTTTTTGTGAGAAAACTTTGTAGCATTGTTTTATATTATGCTCATCTACAAAATATGTAGCATATGATAGTACACTTTTAAAATTCAAAAGCATTCATTTCTACTGAAACAAATTCATATCTTATACTACTTTGTGCTTTATTTTTTATTATTTATATATTCCTTAATTTTGTCGGATGTTGTGTGCCCAACTGCAAAATTTATAAAAATACAACTCGGACTTGCTATTCCCGGGTGACCGCCACTTATTAACACCTTATCGGAATTCTCAGATATATTTGAATTACGCATCCACCAACTTGTAACTTTTTTGGTAGAATATACTTTATTAAAAGTTTATGTATAGACATGATGCCTGAAAACCAATTTTCAACGGTCCTTAAAAACATTATTTAGGTGTTTAAAAGTCATTCATTTTCATTCTGTGATTTGAGTGGGAAACCTGTTAAAGAAATTGATGTTGAACAGAAATACGTAGTCATGAAAGTATGTACCATAAATAATTCTTGATATGGGCTTTGGAACTCGAGATTGGGGCTCGGAAGACAATTTCAAGTAATAATTTCAATGGACTCTGCCTTTTGTAGGTGTTTCATATCATAGCAGTTAACTTATGCTGTGAAGTTGGCTTTCAATTTTTCTTCCTTTGAGTTCTCCTTATTTTATACTAAAACATAAAAAATTAGAGTGAAAGAAGATAATTTCATTGCATTGGCTTTAAGAGGATTTATATTAAAAGCAACTCGCTAGGCTTATAATTTTACATCCACGAAGCTTCGGGAGCGAATAAAATCCTTTAACTCTATCATTAAGGAAACTACGATAATTTTTATTTTCAATTTTACTTCATAAGCGCATGTATGTAATTAAAGAGTTACAGTTCGCCGTCCTTGCACAACCTCCGATATCAGAAATTCAAAAATTTAAGAAACATCCCCAATTTTATAAAAATATTGTATGTAAATTAAAATATGAAATGAAAGCATTTAAAAACATCTTTTCACTGTCGGTGTTCTGGAAACGAGGAAAAGCAATTTTTCTACATTCCGTACCAGAGAAAATAAGTCATATATTTATGGGAATATATATTTAAATAACCGTCTGTTACTGTTTCCGAAGTAAATAAGACAAATTCATCTAGCAATACACAACGCATATCACATGTATCAATTTTGCTCCATGGCTAAGCCCCTGAAATTGAAAGTTCGATGACGTTTAGTTTTACTAGTCCACATTGGATTTTTTAACTATCTTTTAAATCTTAAACTAAAATATTTCCTTAGCCGCCCGAAATTCCATTTGATAAAATATATCAAAAAGAAAAAGTGTATTTTAGAATTACGCGCTTCATTTTGAATATGAAGCCTGAAAATATAAGCAAAGGAATTTTTTTTTTATTAATTTTATGTGAATATGTTTATTTATTCTAATTTTTCTTGAAAAGGCACAAAACTTACCTCGGTTCCACCCTCGTCCTATCCAAGCAGTTAGGGCTTGGTAAACTATGCTGCTTTACTATTTTACAGCCAAGAAAATGTTCGAAATAACCTGATCACATTTTTATCGGAGATTTTGAGTACAAAGTTGTTGACATGTAGTAATCTTTGTTATTTGTGCGCGCGTTTAACATTTATGCGGCGGTCTTTGTCACAAATTAACTCATTTGTCAAGGTCTTGGGCAATGGGAAAGTTTAAAAATTCAAACTCAGGCAGTGTACTAGAAAGCATGATATATCTTTTCCCAAGTTTCCTATTATTGTAGAGGCAGATAGCTTACAAGTCGTTCACCCAACTCGCAACCATAATCCGTGGTGCCATATTTCATTGAGGTAGCTTTAATACATTGGGGGAAGGGAGGGGGGGGGGGCATTGTGGGATAACGCGTTCTTCTGTCATCCAGGTGAACATGCTGGGTTTTATAGTAGATATGGTACATCTAATATGATTAATTTGGATATGATACATAATAAATGGTAATTATACATAATAACCATTTATTATGTATAATATCCAAATTAATCATATTAGCTATAATACAAGGTGCGGCTATTAATTTCCAGGACTGACGTAACTGTAGGAGAACGAAAAGCCGGAAGATGGCGCTAATGATTGCATATTGAAGAGCGTTTTCTTGCGCAGTGCAATCAGCGCCATTCTGAAGTAAGTAGTTCTCGTGGAAAGGCGCATTAAAACGTAGCTCTTAAATTCCTGTTGTCGAATTGAAAATGGAGCAAGGAATTAACATTAAATTTTGCTTCAAATTGGGTATCCTATCCAGGTACGCAGGGTCAGTATCAGCGTTGTCGATAAGTTCGCCACATGCGTCCAGTCTCAATTGCTTTTGTTCGTCCCTTAAATGGTGAGGAACGAATCTGGAACAAATCTTGCTTTTGCCTAGGTCTTGCGTCAAAATTCGCCGAACCGTCTCTTTGTCCATGTTCAATTCATTGGCGAGTACTCGAATAGTCAATCGACGATCACATTTCACCATATCGCGAACTTTTTCAATAGCTTCCGGCGTGCGTACGGACTGCGGCCGACCTGTGTATTGATAATCTTCGTCGCTTTCGCGCCCGTCCCGAAAGCGTTTAAACCATTCAAAAGTTCTTGAGCGGGATAATGCTTCCTCGCCGTACACTTGTGTTATCATTTCGTAGGTTTCCGCAGCTGTCTTGCACAATTTGAAGCAAAATTTAATGTTAATTCTTTGCTCCATTTTCACTTCGACAACAGGAATTTAAGAGCTACGTTTTAATGCGCCTTTCCACGAGAACCACTTACTTCAGAATGGCGCCGATTGCACTGCACATGCGCAAGAAAACGCTCTTCAATATGCAATCATTAGCGCCATCTTCCGGCTTTTCGTTCTCCTACAGTTACGTCAGTCCTGGAAATTAATAGCCGGACCTTGTATATACAAAATATTCAGCATTGGGATACAAGAAGATACTGTTTGCAAGAACATCCTAGGGGAACATCTGTTATAAAAAAAAAATGGTAATATAGAAAGGAATATTTTAGCATTTCTGCAAAATAATTGTATCATACCACAAAATTGAATGTTTAAACTAGTTTTCCAGCCGTACCTAAGCAGTGATACTCCCCCCCCCCCCTTTTCCCCATCGTTAGATCCTGTACTCAAACTAAAGAACGTTATTGATATTTTCACTAGTTTTTCTTTTCATCATCATGAGAATGCGATCTATGAGATTTCGATTATCAAAAATTCGCTTTTTCCCATCTACTGTAGTATGCATATGTATTCAAAGATACTAATCGAAGGAACATTTAATTTAAAAGGAATTTTTTTTCCAAGATCATCGAAGAGGACTGTGATTGACTAACTGAAAAAAAAAATTATTTGATAATTGAGGTAATTTCGTTCCAGTAAATTTACGCTAAAATTTGTTTCGAATCGATTTTTGGGTGGATTATTATGCGGCTATTAAGGTTGGTTCTTAGTTTATTTCCTTCTAAATAGTTTGAGTGGGCAAGTCTTTCTGAAAACTGAAGAACATTTGATATTTAAGTACTTGTTCTGACTAGCTCAACGTATTATAGAGGAATGTAGAATTCGTCTTAAAATTTCGACTTTGGGAGAAAAAGGAAACTTTAAATCGCATCTTGACTACAATTAATAGTAATTGCTCCTTCCCCGATGGTCGGCCTTTTATCGCACACAATGAGTGGCCGACCGTCGGCCTCTCGCACCTAACTCATCCACAATTCGGCCCAAATGTCTGCTTGGATAGATCCATAGATCATCGGTAGCCGATGTATTCTCATTGAAATTCGGTGAAAATATGAGCAAATTATTTTCATTTATTCGATGAGAATAGATGAAAATAATTGCATTATTCGAAGGAAATACGACTTTTTACCGATCTGATGATTCTACAGATTGCTGATGTTGTACTCATTGAATTAACATTGAGAACACCAAAAGTTGGACTCTGACTTGACATTACTTTGTTGACTTTTTATTTTTTTTTATTTTATGAATTTGTTATCACCGGAAGATGGTGGGAATAAATTCAGTTACGGATACTAATTTGCGGTCAGCAATTGGTGACAGATGAGTTCGAACGAGTTTTGGTCATTGGTGATTGATTTTTGGGGGTTGATTTTTGATCCAAACGCTTTTACATAACTTAGATTTTTTTACAAATTAAAAGGTTATTGACTTGCTACATGTATAAATTTAATCATAATAAACATGTAACCCTGTAAAAGGTTATTTAAATTTAAATATATTCTAGAGTATTGAATTTCACAAACTATCAATTAGTTCAACTTGTTTAATGCACCATTTGTAGTTTTGTCTTTAATATAAATCATTTTCTTGCATTAAATTATACAAACCATAATTTTATGAGAACTTTTAATGAAAACCCTCATTTACCTAAATTTCTTTTATTCAATTCTTGGCAATACTTGGGTATTCTATATTATATATATTTTTTTACAATTTTTTTTTTTTAAATATTGTTCCATTGATTTTTTTTGTTAAAGGCTCGCTGCCTACCAAAGTGTTTACTAATGTGTTTTTCTTGTATCTTTCAGATGAAATCAAGAAATTATGAGAGAGTTGAAAAAGTATGTAAAATTTAATACATAGATATTTTTCCTTTTTTTTTAATAAAGTAACTAACATATATTAAATGAGTAGTCTCTGAAGTGTATACAAGTTAGTATTTTTAAATTAATTTGTATTGAATTTATTCATGATTTAATTTTAAAATTTGCGGAAAAAAAATCATCCTAATATAAAAATTACGACATGCCCTTTTGAATGACATTTTAATACCTCATTTTTAATAAAAACTTCCTTGAGAGATATTCAGCTATTTTCGTAGCTCAAAATAACACTGTGTATATTTTGTTCTTTTTTGCATTTTGAACTGTTTTCACCTCTGTAAAGTATTTATTAATATTTCTGGGTCCTGTTCCGATAATCTTTTTCCATCAAATTTGAATTACATGCAATAAAGATAACAGGAAACATACTTCTCTACAACCTATTTATAATATTCAAATAATTAAAAAACTTTTTTGTTATTTCAGTTGTTCACTCGATGTCTTGTGAAAGTGTTCAATATTGAATTGTGGAGGACATATCTGAGCTACGTTAAGGAGACAAAAGGATCGTTACCTTCATACAGGTATGTAATAATTTTTTTTAATTACATCTGAATCTGTTTATAACTTTTCAATTTGCCGAATTTAAATTTTATAGTTATTAGAAAAGAAGTAAAAGCTTCAGAGTATTTTTATATATAAAACAGCCAGGGCCGTCACCAAGAAATTTGATTGGGTGGGCAGAGAAATTTTTTTGCTGACTGCAATCAAGAAATCTTTTTTTTATCTTTTAGTATTTTTTACTGACTAAATCAAAGAAATATAGTGTAGCACTTAATATTTCATTGATTAGTGTTTGACTATACAGATGGTTATCAAAATAATGACAACACCTGTGAATAAAAGTGAAATTTGAGAAAGCGTTTTATAAGCCTTAAAATATAATCCTAGCTACTAGATTTTTTTTTACATAAAAAGTATATGTCATGGTACGTATGAGAGGTAGTTTTAGTGATGTTGTAAACGTCTTAGATTTTTTTTCAAAAGCGTAAAATGTCAGACTTCACAGACTTTCAAAGAGGTTAAATTGTAGGAGCCCAACTAGCTAAAGCAGCTGTGACAGAAACTTTCTTGAGGTACTGTGTCTAAAGTCATGACAGTGTACACACAACTCAGCAAGACATGCTCGTTAAAACAAAATAGTGGACAGTAGGAGAAGCTAAGTGAAAGAGACCGGAGGGTTTTGAAACAGATTGTAATGTCTAAAAAAATGAAGAATGGTACAATATTCCTCTAAGCTAAGCACTATGCATTACTTGCATGATTCAAATCCCGGGTGAATCCAAGCTGTATTACATGCAAAAGGCTGTCCTATGCCATATTAGTAAACCAGATTCCTTATAAATCTAGGATGTTTCCATTATTTTGATAACCGTCTGTATGTTTATATAATTTTCAAAAAAGGAAGCTTAGCTTGTGTCAATAAGAGTTAGGTATTCCGTTTCTTTATTTTTAATAATATTGATAGACTATACACATTTTTTGTTTTGTTATTTCATTTTATTGTTTTTGCATTTTAAAATATTGCTACATCAATAAACATGTTTGTTTGTTTAGCTTGACAATTTTGAATTTTTCTGAATTGTTGTTTTTCCTAACTATTCCAGAGAGAAAATGGCACAAGCATATGACTTCGCCTTAGACAAAATGGGCATGGACATTAGCTCATATCCAATATGGAATGAGTGTATTACGTTTTTAAAGAATGTGTAAGTAATTTTTTTTATGGGTACTTGGTGTTACTCTTTTTCTTTTGGTGATATTTTAAAGTATGTTACTAACCGTTAATTGAATAAAAAATTAAGTTTTTATTGGGTTCACATTGATCTCACACCTCTAAATATTTACTAAATGTTTAAAGCATAATTATATCCCCTAATAAAAGTTGCCTTTTCCATTAGATTCATCTTTATAAAATAATTTTTAATCATTTTGTTCAAAATCGTGTCTTCACTCTATCGTACTGATTCAGGTTAGGGTAGATTAATAGAACTTAAGAACTTAATCATTAAAATTTGACTTGTAAAAAATCATAGATGCATAAAATAATTAATAATATTTTGTAATGACATGAAGAAATTTTAAGGAGTTATTTATATTTTTCTCTGATACATTTTTTTAAGTACTACTTGGGGCATTTAAAAAAGTTTATGCAATATATTTATAAAGATAATTTCTTTTTTTGAACTAATTTCTTAAGTTCAACACTTGTTTTTTAAAAAAGAATTTCACTGATAAGATTTTTATGGAAAATATTTAGATATGCCATATTTTTAACATTAGCTTATAATTAGTATCTATAAATATTCTAAAAATCTGAATGGTACTTAATAACAAGTAGCTTTAGCTATTATTATATATTTGAAAAATGTGTTTTAGGGAAGCTGTTGGTAGTTATGCTGAAAACCAAAGAATTACTGCTGTTCGAAAAGTTTATCAGCGGGGTATTGTGAATCCTATGACCAATATTGAACAATTTTGGAAAGATTATGTTATGTATGAACAGGTAAATGTCCACTAAACTTTCAGCTACACCTGTCTATAAATGTTTTTTAAATCACATCCTCGTTTTTAATTCCAAATTATAGCTTTTTAACTTCTTTCTTTGAATTGTTACTAAATTTCTTTAGTCTTTATGTGATATATTTTTACAAAATTTCTGAAGTTCTTTTTAATAAAAGATGTTTAATTATTTTAGTATGTTATATTTAGTATGTTTTGAATTGTGGCCAAAATTGTAGTCTGCAAGTGCATAGTATTTATGTTGACTGAGTGACAAATTAAAATTTGTGCAATTTAGAAGTGTGTGTAGAAGTCTTATATAAATTTTAGTTTGTCTGTATAAGAAATACAGGATTGCTTCAATAAATTTTTTATTAATCACATTCACCAAAGTTATGAATCTTTATTTAACTTGTTTCTTAATTATTTATCTTAAAAGTTTGAACTGTGTAAAAATAAAGTTTGCAAAGCATACCTTTTTATAGTTTTTATTTTTACTGAATGCTGTTCTATCTTGTATTACTGAACTAACTAAACACATTTTTTTATAGGGCATCAATCCCATTATTGCAGATAAAATGATTCAGGATCGAAGCAGGGACTACATGAATGCTCGTCGTGTTGCAAAAGAATACGAAGCTGTTACAAGAGGTCTCAACCGTAATGCACCCTCAACGCCTCCTCAAGGGACACCTGAAGAAATAAAACAGGTATGCTTTTATGAATGACTTATTTCCATTAAATAAATATTGCTCCAGTTTTTAAAAGGAATTTGATTTCAGTTATCTATTTTCTAAGAAGTGATATCAATGTATATACAGCGTGTCCCCGTATAACCTGGCCGACCTTTATTTTTGACACCGTTGGTCCTAGATGCATAGTCCCAATTGAAGAAATGTTTTAAATCGTTAAAATATTTTGACTGAATGGTTTTTAAGTTAGCAAAGGGGTTGGTATAAAAATTACGGATTGTAAATTTTTATACGGTCCCCAGTTCCCCCAACTCATATTTAGAAAAATGTAGCCCATGAAAAAACATTTCAAATAAAAAAAAATTGAAATTTTTTAGACCAATAGCAACGGTGTTATTGGAGTTTAAAGTTTTAACACTCTTTGGGGGGCCCGTACATAAATTGAAATGAGGAAATATCGTCTTATTGGAATAACAACCAGCTTCCAGACTAGGTTTGACTATGGCAAACAAGTTGTTGTTCATCACCTAAAACATAATAATTTTTTACTAGAAACTGCTTTGAAAAAAAAAAGTTACAAATTATACAACGCAACAGCAAACAAACTTATAAACAATTTTAATTAAGTAATTTTAAATAATAACATAATCAGAAAGCAGCGCTTTTTGTTACACAAACAAAAATAAAAGGTGAAAGAAATAAACAAAGGGAAAAGGATAAATAACCTCTTTCTTAATTACATGTGCTTGAAGTGTTTTCCTTCGACTAAAATATCTAATCGCACACGTCATTCAAATTCATTTTCAATATTTTTCAGCATTAAAGGCGTAATACACCTGGCAGCGGATAAAATTTGATTCTGCATATCTAATAGACTCGTCGATTCTTTTTCATATATCTTGCTTTTCAAAAATCCATAAAGAAAGAATTCTAAAGGATATAGATCTGGAAATCTAGGAGGCTATTCTACCGGTCCTACATAGCCGATAATGTTGTCTTGAAACTCACCCCACAAGGGGTGGTGCACCATCCTGTTGAAACCACATCATTTTAAGGTCTGCTAACACGACATAGTCATCCAGAAAATCAGATAAAGATCCCTGTAACAGGTTCGCATACTTTTTAACATGAGGATCACATGAGGATTTTGCAGGGACCAAAAGTGTCTGTTTTGCTTATTTACTACCCCAATTCTTGAAAACGTATACTCATCAGAAAATGGAATGTTATTCACAAATGATGAATCCAATTCAAGTTTGTTCATGATGAAATTGCAGAAATCAAACCGTCTATTTTCATCCCCGGGCAAAAACTCTTGCACCAATCATGGGTGATAAGGATGTGCACTGTGTCGGTTTAAGACTCTCCACACATGGGCTTTTGAGTATCCACATACTTCACTAATGTCCCTGACACTAGACTGAGGGAAAGCAAGAGCAGGGCCCAAAATTTCTTCGTCAGAGACAACCACTCTTGTATTTCCGGATCGAGGACGTCTTTCTATGCTACCTATCGTAGCTTTAGATGGATGGATGCCATTTGGAAATAATTTAATTGCATATTGTCTTGCAGATTCTCAACCATTTCAATTACACTGGCTGTACAGAAATAGCATTTCTGCATACTGTTCCGCAGTGTACATTTTAACAACGAGGATTGACGAAATAGCTTAATACATCTGGTATTTGGTATTAGTATGACCTACTTGTATTCTGAAGTGATGAACATACATTATTGGTTTTCTACCTACCAATAAAAAATCTGCCGCTAAAACTTGCATAGGAACCTGCAAATCCCACAGTACTACATGCTAATTTACACATAAGGGTCGGGAATTTTTTATTCCTTTTTAGAATTTTTTTTTTTTTTTTTTTTTGACCACTAACGGAATTTTTTTTCGTTATTTCTAAAATTTTAGGGATATAGACGAAAAATTTAAGTACAATTTTAGGGAGAAACGAAAATTTAAGGAATTATAGGAATTTTAGGGCGAATGCGATCCCTGTACAACACAAGAGTGTGAATTTGTTTGGCTTCGACAGATTTAATTTTTTTTTTTCATCCTACGTAGTCGAAAGATTTTTGTTAGTTTTAGGGAGTATAGCACCTATTATCTCTTGCAAACGAGTTCAGCATCCACAATTCACTATGGACATTGATAGATCGTATTCATGCATTTGATTACAGAATAATTTTCCGAACGCAATTCCTTTTTCTCTGTATTTCATTTTGTGTACATGCCTGTGACGACATCAACTCTGAACTATTTGCTAAATATCTTGTGTTTTAAATTATACATGTTTTGCTTGCCGGGTGTGGCATCACTTGGAATTTTGTAGAGTTCTTTTCTGTCAGTCATGGTGAAAGGTTGATAAATAAATTGTTTTAAGATATTTAGGAGAAAGGAGAACTGGTTAAGTTCTTGCAAATCTCATAACATGGCGCCCAACGTGGGGCGTAGATTAATCGCAAAAAGAGGTCAAGGTTAGTCATTTTATTATTTTCGTAACGGTTGATATTTGGATCGTAGAACATTCTTATTCGTGTAAGCTTACATTTGCTATTGAGATCTATTTTATTGAAATGGAATCGTTAATTGAGAAACGAAAACCTGTCCGAGCTTCTTTTACAAGAACAATAAATATAATTTTGCAGGAATTAATTAAAGAAATTCCTGATGAAGAAACTGCGAAAACGAAACTTGCAACTTTAGAACGTTTATCTAATGAGCTTAATATTTTTGATACTCAAATATTGAATGCCGAATATTCTTCGAGTGATCAGTTTGAAAGTGAATGGGCAAAAGTTGAAGAGTACAAAGAAAAGCTAGATATGATACGAGTGAAAACGGAATTATTTTTTAATCGCCAAACCACACAATCCATTGGAACTGTTGTGTCGCCAAATACGAATAAGCGAAAACTAAAATTACCTGAAATTGAGTTAAAACAATTTGGCGGTGACATAAAGGATTGGTTGCCGTTTTGGGGACAATTTCGGCGATTACATGAGGATAAAGAAATTCCAAATGAAGACAAAATGCATTATCTCGTTCAAGCGACTATACCCGGCACTAGACCACGGGACATTGTAAACAGCTTCCCTGCTACTGCCGAAAATTATGAAAAGGTTATAGAAAGCTTAAGAAATAGGTTCGGCAGGGAAGAATTATTGGTGGAATTCTATGTTCGGGAATTATTGGGTCTAATTATTAGAAATGTTACAGATCAAAGGGGAAAAGGTAGTATGTCTGAATTATATGACAAATTAGAATCGTATTTACGTTCGTTGGAGTCAATAGGGATGACCAGCGAGAAGTATGCGGCAATGCTGTTTCCGCTCGTTGAATCCTGTATTCCTGAGGAAATATTAAGAGTTTGGCTAAGAAATCATGCCTCAATAATTCCAGGCGAAAATTCTCACTCTGAGAAATTGAAACAATTGTTGTTGTTTTTAAGAAATGAAGTCGAAGGAGAGCAGAGAATTTTTTTGGCAAAATCCGGCTTTAAGTTAAATGACTTTGGTGCAAAGAAAGAAGGTCGATGGGATAAAAGGTACCAGGGTGATCATTACGTGCCTACAGCGAATGATTTGTTCTCAGGCCATAGTAAAACCGCCAATTATAGTGAGAAGGACTCTTGCATATTTTGTGAAAAACCCCATGAAAGTCGAGATTGCTTTGTTGCTCAGAAGATGACTTCAAGTCAAAAGAATGACGAAATTAAGAAAAAGAAGGGTTGTTTTTTCTGCCTTAAAATTGGACACAGGGCCAAACAATGCAAGTCAAATGTGAGATGCTTGATTTGCTCGAAAAGGCATTGGGGTATCATGTGTCCGAATTTACAAACCAATCAGAAAAGAAATGACTTTGAGGAGATTAAAGAAGAAGAAACACCAAACTTATCACTTGCGAGTACTAGTTGCCTAGATGAAGTCTTTCTTCAAACGCTATTAATTCGCATCGAAGCCAACAAAAAGCAGAAGACAGTAAGGGCACTTATTGACACAGGGTCGCAGCGTTCGTACATTTTAAAGGAGTTTGCCGTCGAAATAGGGTGCCAATCTAAAGGATCTGAATCTTTGATTCATACGCTTTTTGGAGGAGCAACAACGAAAAGAGAAATTCACAAACGCTACGAAGTAAACGTTAAAAGCCTAAAGGGTAATTTTTCTAGACGACTAGTCCTGTTGGAACAGTCGAAGATTTGTGGATCAGTGGTCAGTTTACAGCCCGGATCATGGATCGAAGAACTAAAGCAGAAAAATATCCATGCATCTGATATAGGAAGAGGGGATTTGAAGATAGAAGTCCTTATTGGAGCTGACGTCGCAGGTACATTGTTAACAGGAAAAATTCAGATATTACAAAATGGACTGACTGCTGTGGAATCACTACTCGGATGGACAATCATGGGAAAGATGAATGGTTATACTTCAGAAAGGAATTTCTTGTCCATGTCGTCAATGATAACGTCCATGTTGACTCACAGTAGTAACATAGAAAACTTGTGGAAGCTAGAAGCACTAGGAATTACAGATGCTAAAGAAAATAAATCTGATTCAGAATTAGAAGAAGCGGTGTGGGATCACTTTCACAAGACACTAAAAAGAGTGGAAGATCGATATGAAGTCAGTTTGCCTTGGATAAACGAGAAAGGAACTTTGCCAAGTAATAGAGAGGTTGCTGAAAAACGATTGATTTCCACGACAAAGAAGCTGATGCTGAAAGATAAATTTGAAGCATATAATGCAGTGTTTGAAGAATGGTTTGAATCTGGAATAATAGAAGAAGTACCAGAAGAGGAGAAACGAATTGACAATCATTATCTTCCCCACAGGCCGATCTTCAAAGATAACTCTACTACAGCAGTAAGACCTGTATTTGACGCTTCATGCAAGCAAAAGGATTACCTGTCACTCAACGACTGTCTAGCAAAAGGACAAAATTTAATTGAAATGATTCCTGGATTGCTTCTTGATTTTAGACAAGGAAAGATAGGGATTATCGCAGATATCAGAAAAGCTTTCCTTCAAATATCTATTCAAAAAAGTGATCGGGATTACCTAAGATTCCTGTGGTGGAAGAATTCAGAACAAAAAGAGCTCAAAGAATTTCGTCATTGTAGAGTAGTTTTCGGACTAAAATGCAGTCCGTTTCTTTTAGCCGCAGTCCGTTTCTTTTAGCCGCAGTGATCGATACTCATTTAGACCAATGCGAATCTTCTTTAAAGGAAGTGGCTACAAAATTGAAAAATTCCTTCTATGTTGACAACTGTGTCACTTCGGTCACTTCGAATGAAGAAGCGGAATACTTTATTGGAAAATCAACTCAATTAATGGCAAGTGCTAACTTCGACTTAAGAGGGTGGGAGCAAACAGAGCTGAACAGTGTGGAAACTACAATGGAGGAACCATTAAAAGTACTTGGTCTTCTATGGGACAAATTTGAAGATTCATTGTTTTGTGATATCCCAAATGTCGACTTAAGTGATCTCTCTGTTACAAGACGAAACGTTCTATCAATTGCACAGAGGATTTTTGACCCAATTGGTTTCACTTGTCCTTTTACCCTTCTCCCAAAGTTATACTTGCAAAAGAGTTGGGGAAACAAAACTGAGCTGGGATGCAGAGCTAGCTGAAGACATCAAGAGAAAATTTTTGAAGTGGGTAAAAGAACTGCCATTGTTATCATCAATCAAGATTCCCAGACTAGCTACGCTTGCAGAAGGACAATCATTTAATCTACATACGTTTACCGATGCTTCACAGGGATCGTATGCATGTGCAGTATATTTGAGAAGTCAAAATGAAGAAGAAGTTAAAGTAACTTTACTGCAAGCCAAAGCGCGAGTTGCTCCTTTGAGGAAAATAAGTATACCAAGACTCGAATTGCTTGCTTGCCTCATTGGAGTACGGTTAGTCTCATTTATCAAGAAGAACCTTAAGATCGAAATTTCAAAGGAATATTACTGGACCGATTCTTTAACAGCTCTCTTCTGGATAAAGAACGTAGAAGCTTGGGGCACTTTTGTAAATAACAGAGTTTTAGAAATTAGAAGCCTTACAGACCGTGAAAATTGGTATCATGTACCAGGTACAGAAAATCCAGCCGACTTGCCCTCAAGAGGATGTTCTGCTAAGAAACTTATTGAATCCAAATGGTGGGAGGGTCCATCTTGGTTGGCATTGCCGGAAGAAGAATGGCCTCGTTCTGTCCAAATAGATAACAAACAAGAGGTGGATACTGAAAGGTGTAAAGCAATAATAGTATCGCTAAGCAATGTCAATGATATCTCTTCTCAAATCTTTGGCTATTTTTCAAAGTACACGAAGATACTTAGAATGATCGGGTGGATACATAGATTCATAGGTAATGTCCGAAAGAGAAAAGAAGAAAGAGAAAAAGGAGAGTTAAAAGTTCATGAGTTGACAAGAGCTGAGAAATCTCTCGTGAAGATTATTCAACATGATTCCTTTTCATCTGAGGATATTAAGAAGCTGAAGTCAATTAGTGTTTTCCAAGATGACGAAGGCATTTTACGCGTCAAGACTAGATTAACTGAGATAAAAGATCATGAAAATTTTATTTATCCTATGTTACTTCCGAAGAATCATAAAATTGTGGAGAAATTAATAATTGATAAGCATCTATCTATGTCTCATGTCGGTATACAAGTATTGATCTCAAAACTTAGAGATACATTTTGGATCGTCAAAAGCAGAGCTACAATTCGAAAAGCTTTACATGGATGCGTCATGTGCAGGAAACATGGAAGTAAAAGATTACAGACTGCGCCATCTACCCTACCAGAAAATAGAGTTAGAGATGCTCATGTTTTCGAAATTGTTGGAGTTGATTTAGCTGGTCCTTTGATTTTGAAGAATAAAAGGAAAGCCTGGATAATACTTTTCACCTGTGCTGTTTTCAGGGCGGTACATTTGGAATTGATTTTGACCCTTTCAACTCAGGGATTTTTACTTGGTCTTAGAAGATTCATTGCTCTTAGAGGAAGGCCATCGGTAATCTACAGCGACAATGGCACTAATTTTGTCGGATCCAACAATCTCTTGAGGTCAATTGACTGGAATACTATCGAGATCGAAGCTACCACAAATAAGATTGAATGGAATTTCAGTCCACCCGCAGCACCATGGTGGGGTGGTTTTTGGGAACGTCTTGTTCAAATGATTAGGAAACTTTTGCGTCGAGTCCTAGGTCAGTCGTCTCTAAATTATGAAGAATTAATGAGTGTGCTGTGTGACTGCGAAGCAACTGTGAATGCCAGACCACTCACCTATGTGTCTGAGGACTCTGATGATCTCATCCCTTTGACACCGTCCCTGTTCTTAGGTGAAATTCCAGTGTTTGGAGTCCCTGACTTGGACCACCTGGATAAAGTTGATTTCAACAAGAGGCTGAGACATCTACAGAACCTATGAGAGCGCTTGAGAAGAAGGTTTAGAAGCGAGTATCTCGGCCTGCTAGTGCAACGTCCATCTACAGTGCTGATTTCTCAACAGATAAAAGTTGGGGATATAGTTCTCGTTGAGTGTGACAACAAACGCAAAGTGCTGTGGCCAATGGCAAGAGTAGTCGATGTGTATCCTGGAAAAGATGGCAACATCCGGGTTGTACGTCTTAAAACGACTTCTGGAATGATAGTTCGACCTGTTCGAAGAATTTCCCCCCTTGAAATATCTTGTTCAGTCGAAGATGCAAAAATGGATAAGCCAGACGAGTCTCCTAAGATGAACCGCCTAGTTTCTGACTTTCCAACTAAAACTGTTGTGACTAGGTTTGGCAGAACCATTAAGATTCCTTCAAGACTATTGGACTGAACTGTTTATATAGAACCTTGACTTTAAAACTCATTCCTTTGTAGTAAAATTATGTTTGTTTTGATTAATTTTGGTAATTGTTAATCAAAAGGTGGGAGAATGTGACGACATCAACTCTGAACTATTTGCTAAATATCTTGTGTTTTAAATTATACATGTTTTGCTTGCCGGGTGTGGCATCACTTGGAATTTTGTAGAGTTCTTTTCTGTCAGTCATGGTGAAAGGTTGATAAATAAATTGTTTTAAGATATTTAGGAGAAAGGAGAACTGGTTAAGTTCTTGCAAATCTCATAACAATGCCCTTAAAATATGTTAATGACCACCGGTGTAAAGTGGTATAAGTCACTAAATTCCATTTTTCATATCTCCATGAATATTGGTCGTTCAAAATTCAATTTTTTTTTGTTTGAAATGTTTTTTCATGGGCAACATTTTTCTAAATATGAGTTGGGGGAACTGGGGACCATATAAAAATTTACAATCCGTAATTTTTATACCAACCCCTGTTCTAACTTAAAAATTATTCAGTAAAAATATTTGAACGATTTAAAACATTTCTTCAATTGGGACTATGCATCTAGGACCAACGGTGTCGAAAATAAAGGTCGGCCAGGTTATACGGGGACACGCTGTATATAAAGCCGAGTGTTTGTCCGTCTGCACTATATAAATCCCTTGTTTTGTGCCTAGAGGAACAAAATTTAGTACATAAAAAAATAGTACATTGAGATGGTTGAGAGGAGCTTTTAAATTTGATTAAAAGTAGTATTTATTAAAATTTAATGACATTTACATTTGAAAAAAAATTCTTGGAATACCAACCACATTTTTTATAATGTACACTAAAATAAAAGCAAAAGTTATAGTAATTTGTCCCCCTTGTTTTTCTTACTTTTTTTTATGGATTTTCTGATTTTGAAGCTTATTGCAATACATTTTCAATATTTACCGTTAATCGAGACCTTGAATCAGCTTTGCCCTTGTAGGTTGGTTGGTTGTTTTCAGATTATCTGGCACAGTCAGCAACACGAGGGCTATAATGCGCCGAAACATTCGTCATTAGACAAGCCAACATACATTTACAAACACTCATGCCTAACACGGGACTCGAACCCGCAACCTCGCGGTCTAGAAGCTAGCACGCTAACCACTATACCGTTTGGTCGGCTTTTGCACTTGTAGGATTTTAAAGGATAATACATGAAGTGTTCTAATTGGATAATGAATGTAGATTAGTTTCAATGAAATGATGAATATTTTTTAAAATGTTGCCTAAGAAAAAGTCAAAAATATGTGTGAGGTATAGCTCTTAAAAAAGATGTCTGATTTCCTATTATATAGTGTATTTAGATGCTAAAGTTCAAATTTATGCATTAAATATTTTAATATGTAATTTTGAAAAATAAAATTCAGATATAGCCTCATACCTGAATGAATAGTTTGTATTCATGAAATTATATATAAAAACTTAAATTTGTAGGTTGACTTATGGAAGAAGTACATTGCATGGGAAAAAAGTAATCCCTTAAGAACTGAAGACACAAATGTTTTGACCAAAAGAGGTATTTACATACTTTTACATTTTTATTCTAATTACTATATATTAGTTATCATTTACACATTTAATTAAACTGTCTTGCTTTTGTAAAGTAAATGTTCTGTTCTTACTTTTTGTTTAGAAAAGTGTTCTTTTTTATTTTGTAACCTTTTATTTTTTTTGTGGAGTTTTGTTTCAAATTCTTTGGAAATTTAAGATTTTTAAAATTTATAAATTCAAAAAACTTGTTACAATTCTTGCCAATTTTTCTTTGGGATATGCTTTTTACAGATTTACTTATAATTATTGCCACCTACACATTACTAATTAAAAAATCAATACTGTTGAATCCCCAACATTTCATGAAAATATAACATAAAATGATCAGCATTTGTTTTATGTTATTTATTATGTGTTGATTATTTTAATGACTTGTTTTAGTGATGTTTGCTTATGAACAATGCTTGTTGTGCCTGGGTCATCATCCTGACATATGGTATGAAGCAGCCTTGTTTCTCGAACAATCCAGTAAACTTTTGACGGAAAAAGGAGTAAGTTCAGATGATATAAATCAAATTATAGTTAACAATAAGTTTTCAGCTATGTGCAAATGGTTAACCATTGTTATTAGAGACATAGACTTGCTTTCTGTTTTAAAAGGAAATTTTTAAATTGCAATTTAACTGTATCATTGAGCCAGGAAGTTTTTGATAATATATTTGACTTATTGTTGATATTCAATTTTTGGTTTTTAGTTACAATAAATGTTTCAAGTGTGCATTATCGATGCAAAACCATGATTTTTCAAATCTTTAGTATTGTATTTGTTTATCTGCAAAAAATGAAAATTCAAAACAGTTGAATTACAATACTAATTTCTCCAACAGGATCTTGCAGCAGGGAAAATGTATGGGGAAGAAGCTGCTGCTGTATATGAAAGAGCCACCAGTTCTTTTTTGAAAGGAAATATGCTTCTACACTTTGCATATGCAGATTTTGAAGAAGTATGATAATTTTTAAAATATAAAGAGAACATAGTTATATTTGAAATGTATTGAAACATATTTATTGGTAATATTTATGATTAAATGCTATCTTTATTAGAAAATTATTTAAAAAAAAACTCATATGCTTTTTAATTTCCAGGGACGCATGAAGTATGATAAGGTTCATCTAATTTATAATAAATTTCTCGATAACCCAGAAATTGACCCAACATTGGTGAGTCACATTTGTATGTATTTTGAAAATAAGAGGTTATATCATAACCGTTTCCCTTAGTAGAATTTACATTTAATTACAAGAATTATTTATTTTGCAAAATTATTTAGCATACATAGTAACATACAAGAATTATTTTGTATGTTACTATATATGCTAAATATGTGTTCAATGTAAATTTTATGTATATGTATATATCTAAATCTAATCTTGTATGCTCAGTTTACAAAGCCATAAATTTCTAAATGATGACTAAAATACGGTTTTGGTTTATGTGTGTATAGGCATATGTGGTTTTTAAATTAGGCGATTCATTAGGTTTTCTTTAACTGAAATATATATTTCTTAATTGAAATGAAAGTATTGCCTTAAATTTTAATGTAGTTACCATTTTATTTCTTGCTTCTTTTTTAATGTTTTTTTTTTTTTTATTGTAAATTAAATGATACATTTTTAATTGCACATTTGATTATTGTTTTTATTTCAGGCTTACATACAGTACATGAAGTTTGCTAGGAGAGCTGAAGGCATTAAATCAGCCAGAGCAATATTTAGGAAAACGCGTGAAAATCCAAGGACTAGGTATCAAGTGTTTGTGGCTGCTGCTTGGATGGAATACTACTGCAGCAAGGTTATTATTTATAAATATATGTGTTTAAAGATACAATATCATGAGGATAAGGCATGATTTAACTTACTTAATTCTTGTTAATACATAATTCTGGCTTAGTTAGTAAATATCTCTGTAATATTCAAATGTGCTATCTGCACTTATTTAATTTTCCACCACTTATTTAAGTTACATATATTTCAGATGAATTGTAATGTAAAGATAAAATGTCATTATGAAAGTAAAATATGTGATTAAATATTTTGAACTTTACCATTTATTTATTTTTATTGAAACTTTTAAATATTCAACAAAATTTTAAAATGAGCTAATTTATAACTAATTATTTGTGCATGAAATCATTCAAAAAATTCATTGAGATTATGATCTTAGAGATAATATCAAAACTCTGCTTTTTCTCTTAGGACAAAACCATTGCCTTCAAAATATTTGAATTAGGTCTGAAAAAATATGGAGACAATCCTGACTATGTGTTATCATATATCGACTACCTTTCTCACTTAAATGGTAATTATGTTTACAGTATTCGTTTTCTTTAAACTCCTAAAATGAAACCTTAGACTTTTGTACATTTCAACAAAACTTGTTAATGGATATGCAAGTCATTAATAAAATAGATATGGAATATTTAAATATATTTTAATATGCATTTTTAAAAAAATATCTTATTTTATATGCTTCATAAGCTGGATTTCAGATTTAACTTTCTTTTTTATGTACTAGCCACTATTTTAGTATAAATTCGAATAAATGTACTTTTGACTTTGTAGATGACAACAATACCAGGGTGCTTTTTGAACGAGTTCTTTCATCTGGCAGTTTACCCCCAGAGAGACAAATGTAAGAATTTTCACAATTGCATACTTTAAAAGATACTATATAGAAGGACGCCTACTTAAGTCCTTTGGTATCTCCTCAACTTTAATGCTCTAACAGATGTTATCAAAAAAGTTGTGTTTAAGTATAGTAAAGTGGCTATGTTGCTGCTTGATAAGAATGGCTATAGAGCTATCTAGTACCAAAGTCAGGGTTAATGTTTTTATCTCAATAACTATATAGGACATGAAAATTGATAATTACAAAGTTGTAGAGCACCATTGTTTTAGTTAGCAAATGTAGCTTCAAACAAGCATTGTACACATTCAATTCAAAGTATTTTTATGTATAAGACATCTTCTCCTACAAAGACAATGCTGCTTTACAGTTTTGGAGTTGACTATTTTTATGCATCTTGTGTAGCTTTTGAGAAAGGAACACTTATCCTTGACTACCATTGGGTGGCATTATAAGCAGTTCTCATTGGATAGCGCATGACCACTTTATAACCTTTCAGAATTTTTACTTGAACACAAGGTTTAACATTATCTGTTAGCCTGTAAAAGTTAAGATGGTGACAAAGTTGTAGACCAACATGGTTTTTGAGTATCTTTTATGAATATAAAATGTTGGATTATAACTTGCATAACGGTTGTTTTGTAAATGTTGGAACTAATGTTGTAAAGAAGTTTGCTTTTTTATGTGGCATACCTCATTAGTCTGGATTTTTTAAAACAATTTTAATTTTGTGTTAATGAGTATTCAGATATTTAAGTCTTAAAAACATACATCCTTCAACATTCAAAGCAATAGGCATATGTTGTCATAGTACTTATTTTTACAAATAGTATCAGTTAAAAAATCATTAACTAATTGAGTATAAGTAAGAAGATATTTTATGCAATACCTAGTTTTGAAATGTCCTGAGATTTTATTGTTTTTTTCTTAAGTTATGATTTTTTGTTTAGTGAAATTTGGAACAAATTCTTAGAGTTTGAATCAAATGTGGGTGATCTATCAAGTATTCTTAAAGTTGAAAAAAGAAGGGCAACTGTTATTGAACAGGTATGTATATATAATTTTACTATAAATATATTAACTTTTGATTCCTCCTATAGTTTAATTTATTATCACTAATAATTAGTCTTAGTATTTATTATGATGTTTCTTTCATTTACATCTATTCAATGAACTAGGTTTCAAATATCTTACTACACAGCACTTAGCAAACTAGTTGCCAATAGGTCATCAATCTACTATTTAATATCAATATCAAAGTTATTACTTATGAAATATATCTTAAAAGTAGCAAATTATATTTTGCAGAGGTCGCATTTGCCCTAAAATATTTATTTCTCATTTCAAATTCCCAAAAATTGTACTTAAAAATTTCGATAATTCCTAAGAAAACAAATTTAAAAACTCCGAAAATTCCCCAATTTTCGTCCAAAACCTGTGAGAAAAGTGGATTTAATTAAATTTGCATGTTTGGCAAAATAGAATAATTGTTTATTTATATAACTGATATTTTGCTCAAAAGTTGTTTGAAGTTCAATTTTTTGAGAATCAAGAATTTTTTGCCGGTATTGAAACAAGCTTTGGAAAGAAATATCTGTTTTAGGAAACTATTTCAGCTTCAAAAGAAATATCCCTAAATGTTTTTAAATGATCCCTAAAATTTTTTAGGAATATCCCTAAACTTTTCTTGAAATGAGGTGTTTATTGCTGATATCGTCACCATGGTAGAACTTTAATTCAACTGAAATTTTTTCAATATGGAATTAATGTCTCTGATGTGTTAAGGATTACCTAGTGCATTGTGGAGAACAAAAATGTAACTGTAACAATATTACACTAGTTCAAATTGGTAGGCATCAATAAGCTTATTGTGAAATCAGTTTGGTTTTATTTCCTAAAAATTCTACTTTTCAGAGTTGTCTTTGTTCTACCATAGTGGTGAAGTGTGTTTTTTAATGTACAATTGCATGCTTTTTTTTAAATAATGATGTTTATGAAATGACTCTTGAATACTTTTCAATAGCTGAAAGAGTTTGAAGGGAAAGAAACTGCTCTTCTAATTGATAGATATAAATTTCAAGATTTATATCCTTGCACTACCTCTGAATTAAAGTCAATTGGATACAAGGTTTGAATTACTTTATTAATTATTATTATAGTATTATTTATATTCTATATTTTATTGTATTGCTTTTTGACTGTCGTGTTGATATATGTGTTAAAATGCTTCAGCTTGCATGACAACTGTGTCTCTTCTTATGAACCTTCTTATACACAGTCAAACCCTGTTAACGCGAAGTTGACGGGACCGCCAAAATAGTTTGTGTTAACCGAATTTCACGTTAAACAAATAAATTAACTTTAAGTTCTAAGTACAGAGACTTGCTTTTTACTTCACGTTAAACTAGATTTTACGTAAAGCGATTTTGCGTTAACGGGGTTTGACTGTATCACAATACTAATGAGATATGTTTGATGTTTCTGGAGATGAATTCTAAGATGTGAATTTCAAGTTAGTTAATTGATGAAAATTCGTTAATGGTTATTAACATTCCTATTATCATAAAGATCCAATAAATAAGGAAAATTATTGAGATAATTATCATATTTATTTACTAAATCAGGTTTGTCAGTGTCCTGGTTGGTTGTTGTAATTTCGTAAATTTTGTCAGCTGTAAAGTTTTTAAAAAAATCATTGGTTTTTTAAAAGATCAGTTTTTTTTTAATCCAATAATATATATAACAAGAACAACTAGATTTGTGAAATGAGCGAGAGTAAGGTGACCACCATTTACATGTGTGTTGAATAATTTGGAAGATTTTAAGGGGAGCTGGTACCCTCTACACCTGTAATGTTAATTTGCATATTTCATGTACCTTTTTCTCAGAAAGTAATTGACTTAGAAGCCTAATTTTTTTTCAGTGCGTTTAGCAGACACTTGTTATTCTACTGAAGTTAGCTTTTGATTTAATTCATTTACTTTTTTTTTTTAATGAATTATTGTGAAAGTTACTCAAGTTTGCCAAAATAAGTCTAAACAAAAAATATTTTTAAAGCAACAACAAAATTTCACTTCAGTATATACAGATACAAAAAAGGAATATGTGGTAAAAATTTTAAGGCAGTTTGTGCAGTTTCTGAGAAAAAGGTGCATGAATAAGGAAAAATGTAGTTTTGAGAAAAACACATTTTAAAGAAGACTTTACTTATACTAAGTGACCAATTTTGTCTTAAAAAAATTATCAAAAATACTTCAATTTGAAGTATTACTACAAATGAGATATCCTTTTAAAGTGGAGAATTCAAATTTTGATAAACAACAATAAATTCAAAATCGATTATTTATAAATTTTAGGGTACCAACTCCCCTTAAGTATTTTAGATTTTATGTACACCTGTAACTTAGGTTCTGGACAGGGTTTGCATGGTCCTTAAAAGTAATTAAGAACTACTTATTTTTGGCAGGTTTTTTTTTTTTTTTTAATCTTAGGTCATTAATTTTTGATTGGGAATTTTTTTTCTTGAAATTATTTTAGCTATCCTTATCCCAAATTTGATTTTTCTATTCTCTTCTTTAACCTATTTGGATCTATCTTTTATTTGTGTAGACGTTTTATCTTCCAATTTGCTTGGTATCGATGATTTCCAGAAATACCACTATTTATTTCAAGTGTTGATGAACTTCCATTAGGTATAGAAAAAACAGTTGTCCAAGTTGTAAATAAAATTATATTCAAACAATAATAACTCGTTTATTTGTCAATTTTGATTTTCTAATTATGTAATGTTTTGAAATTATGCTTAAGAAAACAATGAGTTTTTGTTGCTACCAATTTATAAGGAGGTCCCTTAAAATGTAAAAGGTAATTAAAAACTCCTTAAATACTACTTACTTTTTACTTTTCAAAAGCTGTATGATCCTACTGGATATAAAAACTTATAAAAGATAGGATCTTTTCAACCATTCTTGTATTGGAAACCTACCATAACTAGTCAGTTTTTAAACCATAAGACATGACTTTTAAGTTCAAATTGACCATTCTACTAATTTCAGTATTGCTGCTTGTTTCAAGATATGGATATGCTATACATAAATACCTATTTGTTGTATCCTTATTTGACTAGTGACACGTCTGATTACTATTTTGTTATAGGAGATTGTAAAGCAGCATGTTTCCAGTCTGCCATCATCCCTCATAAAAGACACTTATTCTGATGATTCCAAAGACAGAAAACCTCCTTTCCCAATTCCAGATCCTTTGCAGATGATTCCTTTCAAACCTCGTCAAATATATCGTGAGTATTAATGTTACTACAGTTTTTAACTGAGACCCCTTGCCTTCTTAACAAAAACCTTATATTTAATATATTCTTGTACTTTAATTTAAAAATACTCTTGATAAAGATGCAAATGTTATATATTTTTAATTTGTAATTGTTTTAAAATCATTCAAGTATTTTTTTATTTGAAAAAGCATTGCTTTCTTAGACCTAGATTACTCTCAAACTGTACACAACTTAGATATCATTTGTTTCCTAAGGGTTATAGGTATTCTATGCATACCTTTTATCTGAAACATAAAAATTTGACTGTAACAAAAATAGATTTCACAAACAAATTTCTATTTAATCGTGGACTAACTATTTTGTAAAGATTTTTAAATTTTAACATGATTTAAAATAAGCTACTTTTAAGAAGTAAATTTTTAGTTTGAAATTAATTTACATTTTCATAACATCGTTGCTTTCATAAAGAATAGCTTTTAGAAAACTTTTTCTTGAAAGCAAGGGTTAAGTAAGTGTATAAAAAGTGAGCTTAAGTTTGAGCATAAATGCCATGCTAATATATTGCAAATTTGTCCATGTCAAAAGATTTTAACAACTCTCAGTTAATATGGAAAGAGGATGTAAATTACCATGTACCCTAAAACCAAGTTATCTAGCATAAAATTTAAAAAAGCTTTATTAATATAACATTTCTTATTTGTATTTGTTAATGAATTCCCCCCCCCCCCCCTTATTTCAGCTACTGCTGCTCATCCAGTTCCGGGTGGTGTATTCCCTCCCCCACCAAGTGCCTCATTCCTCATGACAGTGTTGCCACCACCCACTTCATTCCAAGTAAGTTTGATGAATTTATGAAAATAAAATAATACATCTATCTGTCAACTTGCATAGTTGAAGAAATTCTTTTTGTGCTTTGTTTATATTTTAATGCGTGGTATTATTAAATATATACAATTCTTTTTAGGGTCCATTTGTTAAAGTAGATGACTTGATAAAAGTAATTAAACATTGGCGTCTGCCTGAAAATGGTAAGTTTTTGTACTTTAAGATAAATTTCTTAAGATTAATTCCTTAAATAAACATAATGTTTAAGTAGGAGTATATTTAGGTGCTACATGAAATAAATTCAACATGAAGACTCGAGAAGCTTAGTTAGCAGATCACTTTTTAGCTATAAACATATCTGTAAGGAACAATGAACTATGTACAGTTGTTCAACTTTTCAAAATACAACTTTTGAATATAAACTTTGAGTGATAGCTGTTTTAAGCATATAGGTGTCAAGGAGGATATCTTAGTAGATTCATTTAACTTGAAAATTTTTTTTTAAAAAATGAGTTTTCATGCACAAGTGCTACATGAGAGTTATACTACACCTAAAAGTGGGATATTTCTTTAATTTCCATCTTTTAATTTTCTGATTATTTGGTGATATTGTTCCAAATAAAAAAAACCTAAAAACAAATTCATTCTAACTAATGTATATTTGCAGCTCCCAAAGTAGAAAATGGTGTGTCCAATATGGAGAAATACTTTGAGCATGCCATCAACGCCATGAGCAGTGACTCTAAAAAGAGGAGGCTGGTAGGGGACGGCATGGATGAAAGTGATGACGAAGATGGAGGATTGGCACCTCCTGTTAAAGATGTCTACCGTGCAAGACAACAAAAGAAAGTCAAATAATTACCTCTATAAAATGGTTGTACATAAACTGTATAGAAATCACTTCCATTGTTTAAGATACTCATTTATAGCAACATCATTCTTCAATGTATATGTATGAACTTATGAATATTTGTTGATCACCCATTTGTGTTTGTCTTGTGTTTGAATCGTCCACTTGTTAAACAGTTATTTACACAAAAACTAAAACCCGAGTTAGGACCACTATTTTCTAGATTTTCTACTCTGCAACCTACACACTAAAGTGTTTCCATAAAAAAACTTGGCGTTTAGTTAAAGTTATAAAGCCTTAAAGGTGGAATGCATTATTAACCCAATGGGGGATTTTGTTTACTTTTCTGCAAAAGCTGTTGAAGTAGACATAGCTGATTTTGTAAATGGTCTACTCATTTGTACAGTTCAAAATTTTCTGTGTTTAATATTTGAAAGAACATTTTGTTAATATATCTATATTCACTTTTTGTACTGAGTATTTGGCTCTGTGAATGTAAAAAATTAGTGGTGCTTTCATTCATTTGAATTCCCATTTCTTAAAAAATTTGGTAATGAAAATTATGCCTTGAAGTACAAGGTTGACCTTTCAAAAATTGCATTTTTGTATATTTTTATGTATTTGTGAATTAAATAAAGGATGAATTCCACTCTGCATTTCGACTCTTTTTTTAGTTCATATAGAAATCATCAAAACACTAAATATTTTGAAGATCTTCAATATCACTGATGTTCTTTGAATTTCTAGTCTCCGAATATTATAGTCTCAGAATAAACAATCCAGTGGAGTCTGCAGGCCAGGCATATTGGTATCCATGAGTCAGAAAATAAAAATTGTCGCTGAAATGTAAGAATTTAACAGTAAATTTTGCCTAATAGTATCGCGAACATATAACTATTAATTTAAAAAAAAATTGGCTGTCGAACTTGAGAACATTTGATTCGAACATCCTGTGTACCCCAATCGTACAGTTGACTGGTACTATTTATCCCAATCAATTGTAATAGTAACCATATGTTTTTCATACTTAATAACAACTATTTTACACTAAGCATAGCATAATATAATTGGTACTTACTGTAAAAAAATACACCAAGTGAAACTTGATTGATGTGCTTACTCGAACATATAAGACGGCCATTTGCAATCTCTGGGAGCGTTTCCAAGTTTCTTTTATCCTATTTTATTCTCTAATTCCTTAAGAAGATCTATGTAAAAGTGGGGTTTGTTTACCCTATAGGGAAAGAAGTCTAGTCTAAAAAACCTTGGAACCTATTCATAGTTTAGAAAGCAATGCATTGTGTACAAATTATTTCTTAGCGTGATGAAGGAGGGGTATACGAAGTGCCTGATAGATAATTATTCTTCCTCATTAAACATTTTGAATCAGGAACCTGTGTTTTGGATAAATATTACGAAACAAGGCATCAGATTGTTTTTCAATTTTATTGAAATACCTTTAAACAATTTTAAGTATAAGTGTTTCACATAGATGAATTAAACTTACTTTATGACATTCTTTAAATTTCTTTCATGGTATGGATGGATGGATGTCCAAAGTAAAACAGTGATGTTTGAGAAGTAGTATAAATATTTATGAGAAATGGTAAAATATGTTACATTTTAATTTGCGAATCATGTGGAATATCATGAGATTCTTATTTGCACCAAATAGACTGATTAGCTAGTCGTTTTCATTAAAAAACATAACTGCAATAAAACATTATTTACATTTGTTTTGAAATTACGCTTTCATGCACACACTTATGAACTTGTAACGACACGAAAATATTCCATCCTGATTAGTTTTTACACAAGCAAACGTTACATATGACTAGTTTGAAAATGGTACTGTCCACTTAAAATTGCCGATAGAATAACGTTACAACATAGTCATAAAAAGCTCTTTAAAAAGACGTTTAATAAAATAACACTTTCGGCCCTGGTGAACCATGACTGGTCTCCAACTTATGCCCTCAATCACCAAATATCACACTTACAATCATGACCCCGGTTTATGTTCACGGTCCAATAGCGGCGCATCGTCACTGGTCGAGCTAACAGTACCACACAAAGGCGTCTGTTGTAACAACCCAGCATCAATGTCATCGGTCCTACTCCTATCTGCATGATTAGCTTTACGTCTAACAAGCACCTTCGCCTTCTCATTACCAACATCATCATCCTCGTCGATGTCGGCATCATCAGCACCTGATGAAGCATCATCATCGTCACTGTAAGTCACCTTCACCAGTGATCCATGGTCAGACCACATCCGGACAGATTCCGGTGACCGATTCACGATGGTGGCTTCACTTCGACAATAGGGAATGGACCCAGCCGAGTAAGGTGTTAGTTGTCCGCTCTGGCTCTTGTGGCACATGATATTAGCTTTCTGGCTGTTGCTTTGACTAGAGAGGGATCGTAAGAAGTGGGGTAGGTTCTTGAGGGAGATCTTCTTGAGTGAATTGTCCGAGATGGCTTTCCGAGAAGCCTTGGAGAAGAGTCTGAAGTCGATGCCCAGGTTGGACATGCTGCGGGATTTGTTCTTGGACATCTCCTCCGAGCTGACGTTGACGGAGGGCGAGTGCTTAGGTTTATGGAGATCTTTGCGACGTGGCGCCGACGCTGAGAATTCGCCGTAGTGGTGACTTGAAGATGGACCGGCCCTGATTACAAAAAAATAATGGTTTTGTTTTGGGGGATTCTAAAATAATTCATTTATCATATAAATTGCAAAATGAGAATAAGAACAACCACTTTAAATTGTTTTAATAATAAATTCTTAGGTTAGAGTTAAATCTGTAGAATTGACAGATGTAGCATTTTATATTTCAGCATCGTGTATGAACCATTTTATTTTATACCTTATTTTTTATACGAAACACAATGACATATCGGTACGTTGATTGAAGAACCAAAAGATATAAAATGGTCATGTTTAGTTGTGTCAATTCATTTCCTCATTATGTTTTGTGCGATTGAAGTTATTTAAAATACTTATTTTCTTCTATGGCGGTGGTACTTACCTCGATGAGTTGACGTTGACTCGTAACATTGTTGGAAACTCCTTCTCCACTGGTGAAGACGCATCGAAGTCTTCGCTCGGCTGTTCTGACAAAGACGTGTCTGCAGTCTCTTTACCAGAGTCTGTCTTGCGGTCATCCAATGACCGGTCAGTGGACAGCGCATGGTCATCTTTGGAAGTGTTTACTTCACTGCTTTCCTCGTTGCTAGTTTCAACGAGGCGGTTGTAAAAGCAGTTGAATTTGTCTTCTAGTTCCTTGCTCTTAAACCTTTTGGAAAAAAAGTATGTAAGACCATCTGCAGTTTTGTATTTAGAATGCAGCTAAACACTATTTCAAATATTATGCCACCATAAGAAAAAGTAACGAAATTTCTTGAATAAAACATTTCAAAACAAAAAAACTTTCCATGGCCAGAGCGATCACTTTTACCAAATGATTAGTGTTTCGGCGCAACATTGCAAACACATCAGAATTGAAGATTCAGTGTGCCGAAAACTACTTAGGTGATTACATATTTCATTCATAATTTCATTTCTTATTTGTTTAAGCCTCTAGTTATTAAGACAATTATGCAGAAGAAAACTTCTAACCTCAAAGACGGCAAAGTCTCTCTCCTTCCGCAAGTGGAACACACTCCCTTCTTCTGAACAGGGGCGGCAACAGGTTGACTTTTCCTCATGATTGCCATTTCCGTGGGGCCGCCTCGGTACATGGAGCTTCTGCAGGGCAGCGATACTTCTTCCATTACCGCTCCTTGGCGACACAGCCGAGGCTTCTCGCGAAGAGTGGCAATGGTCACTCCACGGGCGAATCTTGGTGGAACTTCGCCGTTGGTACCACCCCCACCGGATTTCCGATAAGCCAGAGACCGCTCTTTTATACTGGAGGCTGGTCGGGAACTGGATGCGTTGCTGCTAACGCTGGATCTGGAGAGCCTATAGCATAAATATGAAATTTTCGGTTGGGTTTTATTAAAATAAAAAATTAACGTGATAATAATTTTATTTGATAAGCCGCATAATCTCATGGCTTTAATGTATTAAGTTTCTCCTGGTGCAATTCTGTATAAGTGTATTATTATGACGAAATACTGTAAGAACTGCCAAATTTTATACGTAATATTTAATACAGAGGAAATGTGAGAAATCCAGAAAACCATTCAATAGTGGAAGTGACCTATATGTCATGTATTGAGGATTTTATTACGATTGTATACCTTTTGTTCACATAGGCTCGGACATGATTGTGTTTTGTTTATTATACTGCATGAACTAAGCCCCTTTGTCTTACAGAGGGACCCCAGAAGATGCCTTTTATGCTGTGAACATTTATATATTCACTTCCAAAAGTTAAGCATGGAGAGGAAAATGTCAATTTTCGTAATCCAATCTGAATGAAAGAAGCTGAAATTTGCTGCAAAGGTAGAAGGAAGTATATAAATATGTTAGGTAACAGCCAATCACGGTTTTTGTTGTATGTTTCGAATTTAAACATCATTTTGTTAATGACGCAAATATGGCGTCCTATTATAATTTACGAAAATTCAATTTTTTTTTATCTATCTTTGTAATTCTTTGTTTTGTTTTATGAATAAACATAGAGTTACTTACTTGTAGCATTCGTGTCAATCAAAGCAGTATTTGTAAATTTTTTCGCATTTTACCGCTCCGTGCTTAACTTTTGGAAGTGAGTGTATAATTGATTCCCCTACTTAATTTTCAGCCATTCACAACCAACCGAACCTTTACGATTCACACTACCCCACTATTTATAGAATTCCATAAAACTATAAACAACGAAACATCCTTACCTGGTGGTAGAAGTAGACGACGAATCTTGTCGGCTGCAGGAATTATTGGAATCCTGAGACGACTTCTGCGTGCTCCCCGTCCAAGAATTCCTCCTGGTCCCTCTCTCCAACAACCTAAGAGGAAAATTTCCTTGCCTCCAACTATCGGACCGCGACGAGAAATTATCACTCGATATACTCGACCCCCTCTTCTGCAATGGTTCGGGTTTGCCCTTTCTCTGTGCGTATGCCGCAGCTCTGGGCATCTCGTTAACGTTGGTTTCTCTCCTGTTGAATTGAAACATAAGGTATCTTCTGGCCAGTGTCTTCCATCGTGCCTCTGTCTGACTGGTGACCTCTGTGTACTTTGGGGTTTTTAGATGGGCCCCGCACTGGCACACCGGTTGGTTGTCATACGCGTTGTGGGGGCCACCACTTTTTCTCTCGCCTGCGGAGTTAGTGTTGGCCGGAGTGTGCCTGTTGGAGTAAATATTTTTTTTTTTACAAAAATGTGTACTATATATATGAAGGGTATAAAGTTAGACCGGTTAAGTTAAATTTTCAACAATTCTGACTTAAATCTAGAAATACAAACTAGAAAAGCCAAAAGAAAAAGTGAACTAAGTCACAGTCTCAATAGTTCGCCACCAGGCTGTCATGCAAGCAAAATAAGTGGTTTGTGAAAGAGTAAACCCCATTGGTTTCTAAAAATAAAGATTAATTGACTTACACCACTCTGACTTTACTCCCCCCCCCCCCCATGTTAAGTATTTTATATATCATTTAAGTAAATCATACTTTAGTTTGGGTAGCAGAATTTACCAAAACCATTAATAGTTGACCAGCCGTTTGCATTCTTTTCTAACCCAATATTCTATTTCCAACATTTTTTACTTTACGTACTTGTTTATTACCATCCCTCAGCGGACCCCGAAAATTTAGGCTGGACGACACTGATTGTATAGATTTTATGACACAATAAGATTGAGATGAAAGATAATTTATTTAAGTTTCGCAAAAAAAAAAAAAAAAAAAAAAACTACTTAAGCTTAGCAATTTTGGATCATGACACTTCAATAGAAAGGAGCTTTGTAGGATAGCAATTTTAAAATTGTCATTTATATTAGATAAAACATTTATGTTATAAATACAGAACAGAACTGGGGAACATTTGGAATATATTAAAGACTAAACTTCATATTAGGTGATAATTTCTTCGGTGATTATTTATAAGTATAAATGCCAACGTCTCGGGTTTCACTAAACGTGAGTAAAAACTGAAATTTCTCCATTTATTATTTCCTTCTTTATACAATAAATATGAGTGAATTTTTAACACTTCGCATTAAAAAACTTCTGAAGTGATTATTAATAAAAAAAAAAAAAATGCGTCAAAATGATTGGGTTTCAGTAAACATGAATAAAAACAGAAATTTCTTAATTTTTTACTCTCATACTTGTAATATGTTAGAATGAAGTTTAAATAAGTCGCATTAAGAGAGAAAAAAAAAATAACGTTTCTTTCGATATGATTGTAAAATAAAATAGTAAGTTTAAGAAAGTTAAAATAAGTAAGTTTAATTGAAGTGTATTTATGGATTTTTGATATTGAGATATAAATGTATGAAACGTGATGGCTAACGACCACAAAAGAATATAACATACCTGTTCGAGAAATTCGAGCTGTGCCTGCAGCGCCCGATCCCCCTTGTGACCCTCGATTCTTCGATCCTTTTGCAGATGAGGACACAGTCCTTCTTGAACTGCTTGGTGAAAATGGCATATAGGAAAGGATTGGCACAACTATTGAGGGGCAACACAAAAATGGTAAAAACCTTCGCCTCCTCCAGCGATATCAGATTAGCTCCCGATACCGCAGTAAGCGAGAAGAAAGCTATGGGGGCCCAGCATATGAAATCAGTGATCACCAGAAGCGCCATCCTTTTCGCAATTCTCGAATCGTTTGAATTCCATGCCTGCGATCCCCTGATAACCCAGTACATTTTGAGATAACATCCCATGAGAGTCAAAAAGGCCACCCCGTTGATAAGAATGAGGAACACAACGTATGAAAGCGACCATGGATCTTCTGTTTCAAAGGGTAAGCATACTGCGAACTTGCGATAGTCACTAATACCGAAGAGTGGCATGATGGCCATGATGAGTGCGAAGGACCAGCCCCCTCCCATGATGTATCCCGCGTGTTTTAGTGATAGTCGTTTGTTGAGGTGCATGGCGTGGGTGATGGCGTAGTTGCGCTCTAGGGTAATGACAGCTAGAGTGTAGACTGAGAGTTCGCTGCTGAGGACTCCTAGAAAGCCTGCCAGTTGGCAGCCCCATGACATCTGCCACTGGATGGCGTACACCTAGGAGAGGGACAAATTCGTGTCAGCTTCAAGCTACAGATAAATATATTTTGATACACGCTATAAACAATCTCACATAGTATGGATCTGTGAAACTGATTGCAGGGAAATAGTGTCTCAAACATATATGAAATGTATTTGTTCTGTATATGTACAACTAATGCAGCAGCCAACCTAGATACAAGAGCAATTAGAGAGTTTATTCAATCAAATATTATAAAATCCCTTTACACTTACTTATTTTTTAAAAAAAGTGTACCGCCATAAATCTCCCAAAAGTGAAGATTTGAAGTCAAGTCCAACGCTCTCTTACGCATACTTCATGTCTACATGAAACAATGGCATTTACGGTAGTAGTCGGTAACTTATGCCTATTTTCATGACTTTTTTGGAGGGTGGTTTTTTATAGGAAAATAAAAATGAATTATCTTGAATATTTAGAGTGTTTTTATTTACATATTGAAAATATAAAAAAAAAATTATTTGAAAAAATTTAATAGTTTATTACTATTATTATTGTCACTCGAAGTTGGAACCTCAAAAAAAAATGCACGTGGGTGGCCCGGGTGATTTTGGCTCTTGATGTTATCTGAAATCAAATATTCTTGATTATTCTTAATCTATAGACATGTCATTCTGGTCGAAACTACTGAAGTTAAATTTCAAGGGTAAATAACAAAATGGCAGACTTTGAAAAAAAAAGTCCTTTTATTTTAGCAAAGAAAGGGTTGTAAAATAAAAAGTTAGGGGTGAAAAAAATTCTCGTTAGTACCGACGAGAACTATAAGTGTGTAGAACAGCCTGTTAAAATTTGAAAGCAATCGGTTCAGTAGAAAAAAAGTTAGGACCCGGGCCGACCAGAAAAACGCGTTTAATGCCTGGATCTCCAGGACTTTTCGTACCACGTTTTTTTCCTTTCCTATCCATCTTAGATGCTTACGTGTCAACGTACGATCAAATACTAACAGAGTACTGTGAATTTTAACTTAAATATACTAAAAGCGCAAACAATAGAAGGGTCCAAGCGGTTGCAGCTGCCGGTCGACCTTAAAGGTTGGACTCCGAGGCGCTCTAGGAAACTCGTTATAACTCCCGAAATATTTCGAATTTCTGTCTGAAATTTTCACAGTATATTCTCAAGACATTGTACTTTCAAATTAAGCAAAAAAAAAAAATTTCGATTTTTTGAACCCAAGTTACCAGACTACTACCTTAAAGAAAAACAAATCAAATGGACCATCAAGGACAGTTGGCAAGTTTTTTTTAAACAAAGATAGAGCATAGATTGAAAGTCCGATTATGCCCTTCCAACTATTCGGTATCAGAGCGTTTGCCTTAATATTAAATTAGTACTTTTAATTTCTTATACAGCGTAGTCAATCCGTCTCGTTACAACCCAATTCATAAGAATTTTAAGAAACATAACCTTCAAAATACAAGCCTATGAATCTAAGAAGAGCAAAACTCACCCGAAACTCTCCAAGAGTGGAGGCGTCCACCACTGCTAGTATTCCAAGATATATTCCCATGAAGAAGTCTGCCATGGCCAGATTGCAGACCAGAAATCTGGGAACGTCGATCTTGCTTCTACCGAACAGCAGGACAATAACCACCACTCCATTTCCCAACATGGCAAGCAAAAAAACCACCCATACTCCGCAACGCAAACTCCACCATCCAAATAGATCTTCGCACGGCATGAAAGGACCTTATTAAAGAGATAAAATAAACTTGTCTGAACGATACCTATTTAAGTCTATATAGAATTACGAGCATGACACAAATTAAAAAAAAAATTATGACCAACTACAGGAACAAGACCCACGTAGTTTAGTCTAGCTTAATTCTTTTGAACAATGTCTCAAGACAGTTGATGATATATCAGTCTTTTAAAACTATTTACTCCAGAACAATTTACAATGGGTTCTTGAAGATTGTTTCATTTATCAACCACTATATTGTAAAAGAAATGTTTTATATTCACTAAGTTAAAATACGATTTATATTATTTGTGTGCAGAACCTCTTTTTCTGTCTCCGGTAATGTGCTTAAACCCTTAAAATCACCCTGTTTGATAAATTTAACAACTTACACAAATCTTCTTTTTCAGATTCATTCGGGATTTCCTTTATGTGTCAAAATATCATCTAGAGTTCTTTCTACCTTTGGTTAAAATTAAACTGATGGTACTCAGAGACTCGTAGCTCCGGTTCTACTGAACGAATCCGAATGAAACTTTACATATATTTTATATAGATCATGCGGCAGAGATTTCCATCAGAAAAAAATAGGTCAAAATGTCCCCAATAGGGAGCGGTGACAATGTAAAAAGCAAGATAGGTGTTCAATAATCAGAGAACAACTTAATATTTCATTCATTCATTCATTTATTTATTTTTATACTTGTGTACTCTATGTGCACACCTTGCCGGTCAATAATATGCTGAAAGCGTACCACCGCGTTAACAACTGCAGCACGCAATGTATCAGTAGGAATGATGGAGTCAAGTTACACGTCCTTGACAAACGCGTTTTTTGAGAAAACTTCACAGTCAGAAGTCACAAGAGTTCAGATCCGAGGATCTTGCTGACCAGATCATGTCGTGATGTATGGGGAATGTAGAGGCTGTTGTTGCACGGCATAAGGATTAGTCGAATCGCATATGTGGCAATACTTTGTGTTCACAGTACCATCTAAGTGAAAATGAGCATCGTCTGTACATAAGATAGGTGATGGCAAGAACTCATCTACTTGTATCCTCGTAAGAAAACTCATGACAAAATCAAGACGTACAGAGTACAGTTTCAAATGTTGCACGACATCTTGTAAGGGTACAACTTCATAATTTTGCGTAAAATCATGCGTACGGTTGCCCGCGGAATGTCCAGTGCTCGTGTTGTTGAGCGGCCACTTAACAGTAGCATTTGAAGAGCTAGCAAATGCTGTTGCCATTGCAACTTCCTCCACATTCGCTGGCTCAGTTACATATTGTCCTCTTACCGATGCAACATCCAGAGGACCAATTTCGAACCAAACGTATCACTTTTAAAGTGAAATTGCTCATTTGCGTATGATTTGAGCAGTATAGCCCCATTTATTGGCAATATTTCAAACTACATTTTTTCGACGAAAACCTCGGCCGCATGATCTACATAACATGTATTTAAAGTTTCATTCAGATCTCTTCTATAGAACCGGAGTTACAAGCCTCTGAGTACCCTCAGTTTAATTTTAACGAATCTGTACAATACTAAAAAAAGGATATCTGACTATATTAGTTGCTTGATAAGAATTATATCTTAAACTCTATATACCTGGTTCTGGTAAGCATTGGACGGGCTGCTTGTCGTGACCTGCACTCTCTGGGCCCTGACTGATTTTATAATCCTGGAAGTATTCTTCGGCGAACTGAGCCAGATTGTCTGGTATCGTGTTCTCACGTCCGAACGTTTTCCACAGTTGACTAGCAAATTCCTCAAACTTGGTAGAAAAGTTTTCTATAAAAAACAACACACACACACACACCTTATGTTAAACCTGTGTTTCATTTTGAGAAGATAGTTTACCTGGTAGCAAGCAAAACTTACCGTATCCCGGCCACACATCTGTTATATTAGTGCTCCAAGCTTCCATGTCCACCTCCTCCCTGGTGAGCCACACTATGGTCTCCTTGAGAGTGGCCGGGAGGGGCAATCGCCTCTGGAGGGGACGGAAAACACAGCAATGGTAGGCGTAGGATAGAGCGAGAGTGTGCACACGGGGAAAGTTTTCAGGCAAAGGAAAGTCACGAAGATTACGGTTGTTAAAAGTCTTCAGTTGACGGAGATTTTGCAGACCACTGGTAGGAAGCGTGGGGAAGTGATTCTCGCCCAGGTTTCTGGAGAGAAAAGTAAATGTTATTTGAGACATTGGTGTCCTTTGATGCCTGGATATATTTGTTGGTTGTGAAATCGTCGCAATGTCCGAAAATTTTAATTCTTATTGTCAATATGCAGAATATTATAATGGTGAGCAGTCTGTTTATAATATTAGAAGTTATGCAAGATTTATTTTTAGGTTGAGGTAAAAATTACTCATTGCTTATTTTATTAATACTGCACCAAAGGATCAATGTCATTTTAAAGGACTATTTCGGTACTATTTTCGTAAGAATGTATGATTTATTCTTAAATAATAATTAAAAAAAATGCGAAAGCATAAACTCAAATTTTTTTTTTATAGAATAGTAAGATCCAAGATAAAATATTCTAAATGAGAGTTTACTTACAGATCTCTAAGTTTGGTGAGGTTCGTAAAAGCATTTTCATGGATGCTTTCGATCTGGTTGTGCATCAAGTCTCTAGAAAAGGAAAGACAGGTTTGTGTATGGAGAAAATATCACTGTAATCGTCAATATTTCTATTAATAGACCTTACGATATAAGTATTTATTCTCACAGCACCGCTAATTGTAAAAAGACTACACATCGTTTTCTTTTAAAATTTAGACAATTAGCTTCCATCATTATTATTAAATCAAGTAACAAATTTCAAACGCTGTAATACAACATTTCGGCTATTTTCTTATTTAAAAATTTGATTGGGGGAGAGGGGGAGTTAAGATAAAATACTGTCCATTACTTCCCCCCCCCACTCATTAGAGGAATAACAAGAAGGTTAAAGTGTAGAATGTCTGATTTAACTCATCTTAAGATTTTCAGTAGGTTTAAATTCCAAATCCTAAGTTGAGTTTATATTTCAAAATAAAATAATTCTAAAATCATTATTTAGTAAAAGTGAAATAGCTTCATCTTATTACATCCGTATACTACCCCTATAGTAAGTTCACTATCCCGTGGCATGACGTTTGAATAGTTATGCTATATATCAATGTTTCTTGCATTCTGACATCGAAACGCCAGTATTACATCTTTTTTATAATTCAAATCATGTAAATGTAATGCTTGATGCCATCACATATTATTTTATAATACTCCATGTAATCAGAAAACTTACAGAACTTGTAAATTGTCTAGTCCGTAGAATGCATCTTCTGGTATGTACTTGATGAAGTTATAGCCTATAAATAAGTCGACCAACTTATACTGGTGCTGGAATGGAAGGTTGTCCAAAGACGAGATTTCGTTGTAGCTGAAATCTCTGAAAAAAAACCGGTAAGGGATTAAGAAACCTTATATGACTCATACATGTAAGTAGAAGTAAAAGATGTAATACAAGACTCTCATTTTTATGTATATTGGTATAAATAGTGCCAAATTCAGCAAATATAAAAATTTTAGGTGCGTTTCGTTGGTCCAGCCCACAGAATCACTAATTGTCCCACATGTGTCAACATTTAGTGCTTTCAGAATCCATCATTAAAAAAAAAAATAGTGCGTCAATATTTCGTGGGCGGAGCCCACG
This sequence comes from Linyphia triangularis, assembly GCA_963978545.1. Taxonomy (NCBI): domain Eukaryota; kingdom Metazoa; phylum Arthropoda; class Arachnida; order Araneae; family Linyphiidae; genus Linyphia; species Linyphia triangularis. The sequence continues at coordinate 59,514,346 of OZ021726.1, forward strand.
AAACGCTAGCCCTGTCCACAAACGTACACATTTCCAAATCCAAAAAATTAGTGCGTCAATACTTTTCATAAAATTCAATATTAATTGAAGATAGGCAGAGAAACTGCTGATCCCTTCCACAAAAGCAATACTCATTAATTATAAGTTAAAATGTTGAGCTCAAGTAGAGCTTTCAGAATATCTAACTGCCAGAATTAGTGCTTTAATATTTTGGCCAAAATTGACGTTTTCATGATAATTTATTCAATACCCAATACTTTATAGTTCCCAACAAGAAAATGTCAATTGTTTATTTCAAGTAAATTAGTAATATTATTAGGTTAGTTTTTCGATTAGTAGATCGACTACATTACTCTAAAAGAAGTGTTTTATTTAAAACTGTCAATCGCATAATCTGTTTTATATGTATTTTTTTCACTTCCCAACTAAATTTATTTGCAAAAATTGCATACATTTTACAATAAAACTTTTCATTTGTGTATTCACTACAAGGAAAGAGATTTGGAATAATTAAAAAACTCTAATTTATAATTTTCTAATATTCAATGAAGTACATTGTATGAAAAATGTACAAAAAAAAAAAAAAAAAATATTAAGCAACATATAGGCTGACTTACATTTGGCGAAGTTCTTTGCACTCTTGAAGATCTGGTAGTTTCTCAATTTTATTTGACCTCAATATGCTAAAATAAACATACAAGTTTTAACTAGAATACAAACAAAATAACATTTCTGACTTTTACATACCTCTACAAGAAATGAAAACATACTTATTGTAAGTCCTTAAAAATTATTTTACTTCCCCGAATCAGTGAATGTGAAGTAAATTCTAAAATCCAAAAAGTGTCATTTAACATGTTTAGTAACAAGAAAGTAAAATGAAACTATTCGCAATCAACAGAAGAACTCCAATTTATCACAATTTCTAAGTCAAATTTTGAATTAGTTAGCCATTATCAACTTATATAGGTTATAATTTTTACCTTCGCCTCTCTTAATATTACAATTAAGAGCTCTAATAAAATTTATAATTCTAGAACTAATCGACAGATGTCAGCACTTACAGTCTTCTGAGGAGAGGAACTTTTTCGCAGAGGTCTGATGGAATGTTCTTCAGATTGGCTCTGTCAAGTGTCAACAATTCCAAAGCTCCGGTGCCGGTCAAATCTGGAAACTGTTCCATCTGCCGTGCTTCAGAAACACGCCTTTTGAAAAAAAGTTGAAATTTAGATAATTTGCAAAAAATGAAATTCATAGTATTTTTTCGATCTTGGTTTCGCTAAGTCGTTTGTATTGGCGATTTTCTAGTGCAAGGGATACACGAGGGAATACTCTTTATTTATATTTTTAAAAGAGGATATCATTAGACCATTGAGAACAATAGTACCAAGAAAGAACGGAAAACTCTATCGAGGAAAAATTCTGCGTTTGGGTCTCGAAAGGGAGAAAATCCGGTAAACTTCCATCAGGTAGCTCAAAAATCGACGCGATACTGTTGCATTGGCGACTCGCCGCTGCATCCACTCACTTCGAAAAATGCGACTATAGATCGTATGAATTCTCGCATGTTAGGCGAACATTATGGGACCGTTATTGAGTGGAAAAGTTTATCCATAAAAACTAAAGTTTTTATTTTAAATCCTTTACATACATTGCCAACTTTTATGTGCAATTGTAACTTATCAAAGCAATTTCGAACTCAGATACATTTTTTTATAGTGTTTGACCACTACGAAGAATCTGTGACCCTATTCTGTAATATAGACTAACTCATAACTTGGCCTTCAAAACTTGATAGATTGCATTGCCATCGATAACAAATCTATCTTCTAAGTTTCAACTCGATCAGATGACGGTAAATGGGTTAATTAGTCTCCAGAAACGACAACACCGTTGTAAAATTGTAAATAACAACGAATCGATCTATCTGTCAGGTTTTAGTTCAATTGGTACAATGCAAGTGGGTTTGTTTAGCATCCGCAGATTTTCCCTCTTCACACACACAAAATTGATACACCCATAAAATCCATGTTTTTAATATTAATCCCTCGTATGCATTATCAATTTTTATGTGCAATCGCAACTTATTGAGCTCAGATCGAGTTTTCATAGTGTTTAACTACCACAAAAAAAAAAAAAAAAAAAAAAAAAAAACCTTTTCGAACTATTAACATTTTTTTTTTTTTATATTCCCAAAACTTTATCGAGTACATTGTCATCCGCAGCGAATCTATCTACCAAGTTTTAGATCGATTTGGTGACGGCAAGTTGGTTAATTATAGCCGCCTCGTGAACTCTAATAAGAGATGGTTACGGTCATTAAATGTCGGCAAATTGTACATGTTTGAATGAAGCTTAGTATCTAAATAACAGAAACTAAAAGCTGTTAAGTAACACAATGCAATCGAAACATTTCTAAAAGCGGCCTTTTTGTGACAGCCCCAAAATTTACTAGAAAGCATTGTCATCGACAGTAAATATGTCTGAAAAGTTTCAAAGTTACAGCTTCGTTGGATGACGTGAAGGGATTTTATATTAGTTATCCAAAGCGCCAATAAAAGAGCGGGTAAAAGCGGTCGTTTAATGGTAGTGATAGAGCCAAAAAACTTGATATAGTGCATTTTTATCGACAATGAAACTATCAGTTGAATTTCAGAGAGATTGTGTGTGTGTTGCGACTGCAAGTGGGTTTAGTAGTATTTAGAATATATAGTAGAAGCGTGTGTAAAAGCGGTCTTTTACTGACAGTGACAACCCCCAAAACTTGGTAGAATGTATTGTCATCGCGTCTGTCTGAACACTTTCAGTTTGATTGGATGACGGCAAGTGGACTAATTAGTCTTCCGCAGATTGGCACGCCGCACTTAAACACACAAAATCGAAGTTAATATAAAGGATTTAAAAAGAATTCTGAATGTGTGAATATGAAAGCACCTACTGCATAGAAAACATTGTTACAACCGAGACCGTGTGCGAAAAACTAAGTACCTTGCTAGATGCTCAGTCTACAAGGTCATAATCCTGAAATTTTAAACGAGTTTGACGTCATAGCAAAAAGCCATGAAATTTTGTGTTGATGTTCTGTTGATGTTGTTTGCACTTGTAAATGGTTCATTTGTATTTGTAATGGTGTATTTTTTTTTCTTACGGATATTAATTTCTATTTACAATATTTTCTGTGAGTAAATTTTTTTCAAAATGTTAATATAAAAGTATAAAGCACCAAATGCGATTCGGTTGCATTCTATTTCAAAAGCTATTTCTAAAAAATCGTCTTTGAAATCTTTAATGCATACTGCACTAAATATGTATATATTAAGCCTAAGCTATTTTCCCGTCAGATTTTATTAGGTAGCAATTTATTAATGATTTTCAATATTTGAACTGAGGAATCTAACCTAGTTTTGGGGTAATTTTCTCGTTATTGTTCATGACATTCTTGATGTAAGTTTATTTTTGTAAGGGTTGAAAACAGATGTGTTATAGAACATTTAGCATTTTTTCCCCCTTTAGGCGTTTAGAAAATTCGCCAAAATTAAAAACACAGTAACTGAAAGAAGATGATTAAAATATAAATAATTAACTGAATTAAAATGTAACTTAAAATAAAATCCGTCGCCAAAAAAACCCCACATTTATCCGGAAAAAAAAAAAAAAAAAAAAAAAAAATGCCAATTAAAATCGCGCCAAAGAAATGTCCTATACTACATCTGTACCAAGGATTGTTTTGAGATCTTTCTATGGATACTGTTATGAATTTTTCCACTGAGGCAATGATGGCACAGTTTTTACAATATAAAAATATTTATTCTCTCTTCAGAAAACTCACAAAATTTATTCACAGGCAACAGCGTAATCGCTCACAAGCTTCAACACAAGCTTCAGCAAAAACAACTTCGAATACAGCGATTATACAAGCTCACTCCAATAGGTAAACAAAGCGATAAGCTTCCATCGAAGTCCGAAGTCGATCTGAAAACTTTCCCGATCACCGGTCTTTTTATAGCAGGCACGTGAGAACATTCCCGAAATTTCCAGCCAATTCATCGAAAAAGAAACGTCTCGAAATTTCTCGATTGCTTTAGGTGTTGCCACCTTTTTCTAACCTGTATAATCGCTGTTAATAAATTAAAATAAGATAAAAATAAATTACAATAGAATTTTTAAATAATACGTCACTATTTACACTATATACAGACAATTTGTGCAACAATATTTATCTTCTTTACCGTTTAAGTAACGTCATTTTAAATGCTTTGTTGAATCTTAAAAAAAAAAACCCAGTACTGTTTGTTGACATTGTCTGGCAGTGTTTGTCAAGCAGCTAGAGTTAAAATTTACATTTGTTGTGAGGATCATAAGTTTAAGACTTCACTCCACTTAAATGTTGGCTTGGTGAATAAGGTGTGATTCTGTACTATAAATTTGTATGTATGTATAATGATAGTATAAGTACCGAATACTAAATAACAAATTTTCCCATAAGAAACCAAACGCATGATGATTTGTATTCGCATATTCTAAAAGTATTAGAAATGTTGAAGAATACTGGTTAGTTTTTATTAATATTTTCTAGAAATTTCAAAAAGTTATCGGAGTTAAGGTACTTGCCTACGTTCGGAGCACTTTTTTAAATAAAACTTTATGTAGGAGTATTTTAAGAACCTTTTAATATTTAGTACTACTATACATTAGTAATACAGTAAAAAAAATTCAAATTTATTATTATTATTTTTCAAAAATTGCAATTTTGCATGAAATTTTGATGAAATATTTCAAAAACTTAAAATAAGATAAATGAAGAGCTATTAAATTTTTTAGGAAAAAAATTGTATATAAATAAACTACATGCTTTTATCTAGCGCATATACTACATTAAGAAAAATATATTCATTAAAACTTTTTTTTATGGATAGTCGAAAAATAAGTTAGTGATTTTTTAACAGTTTCACCTTGTTTATATTCAAACTTTAGGTTGTATTTTATAAAATAACCATCCAATCTCAATTTCGATAGCACATTCCCTAGAAAACAATCAACAAGAGAAGCACACAATTTTTTATAATGATTCGTGAACAATTTTTTGAGTTATGACATTTCAAATTAGCAACATTTGTATGAAAATCAATTCCGAGAAAAATGCATTGAAACTTTAAAACACACAATTTCTATATAAACCATATTACTTACACACTTAAAATGCACCTTCTTTTTCAATTTTTTTATTTATTAAAAAGAATAAAATATTAATATTTATAAGGAAATCACTTTTTAATCGGCGACTTTTGGTTTTGGTGTGCTATTTCCGGTCATTTCCGGTTATAATGTACAGTTTTTGATTAGTTTCAAATTGTCATAGCTTTTGTTCAAACATACGCAGAGTTAAAATAAAGATAGTTTTAGAAATTTAAAGATTTGGGCTAATATATTCATGAATAATATTTTTTTGTCAGATATCATCAAAATCGACCTTTTCAACGTAGGCAAGTACCTTAAACATGAAGAAATTTTTTTTAAATTCAAAAATAAGAAACAACTTTTGAAGGAACTAGTTTTGAAAAAGATGGATTTTCTTCCTGACATTCCTGATCGACAATGTGATAGTGGAACGAAGATGAAAATTTGAATAGAATCTTGTTTGTCAGTGAGCATTACTTATTAACTTAATTAGGCTCTTCACGCCGTTAAGGTATCCAGTCTACTTCTCCATACATTCCGATCTTTTGCCAGGGATCTTGCTTCCTCTAAACCATTCAAGCGATCCTTTTTTAGGTCTGATTGCATTTGACTTTGCCAAGTTATCCTAGGCCTTCCTCTTTTCCTCTTGCTATCAGGAGCCCAGGAGAGAGAAACGTGTGTTAGATTCTCTTTTGGCATTCTTCATACATGATCCGTCCATCGCCACCTTCTCTTACCGATTTCTTCTTCGATTGAAGCAATGTCTGCCCTTTCTAAAATTGCTTCGTTAATAATTTTAACAGGCCAAAAGATTTTAAGGATTCTTCTAATACAATTATTTTGGAAAACTTCAAGTTTAGCATTAACATACATTAAAAAAATTATGTCAAATTCATAATGACGAAGTGAAATCTCAAAGTACGAAAAGAAAACTAACCTCTCTTTCTGTATGATTATATATATATGTATTTTTTAATTAACCTACTTTAAAATTAAGTCATGAGTTTGATTTCTTTTGTTAGAGCTATGCAATTTTTGATTTCTGAAACAGACACGACTGCATATCGAGACACTCTTGCGTCGATTGTCGAGCTGCTGTCGGATTTTTCTGGGTTTTTTCCTAATCAAGGCACAAATCTGAGGCAGTTTCCCTTTAAAAGTCCACCTAGAAGGCATCCGTCCTAGACTCTTGGAAATATCTATTGTTTGTACATGATAGTTTTAATTATGTTAAGTATTATAAATTAAGGTTTTTAATTATTTTTTTTACATTCACGATTTCTTCTAAAATACAACTTCATGCAGGAAATATTGTTGTTTAAGCTTAAGATGGCTCTATTTTGAAACCTTTTTTTTCTTAATTCAATTTTTATTTCACCATAATTTCAGCCATATAAAAACTAAATGAATAATTCTTGCTGCGTAGTCTACATAC